>CAMAPE010000004.1:15155000-17830000 GCA_945859875.1 Cuscuta europaea
AACTAGCAATGGAATTAATAAAAAATTAAATAATCCATCTATTGATAGTTTTTCATCATTCGGGTCCTATACCGATAGATCTCATCTTTCAGGTCCCAAATTGATAATCCATCTATCTTTCGGGTCCTGAATTGATAAAATTCCTTCTTTCTTTTCATGGACATTCGCACCATAATGATATTGTTTCACACCAGTGTCAAAAAATTTTCAATTTTTTTTAACTTTCATGATAAACGCTACACAAACTTCACCAAAATCATCTACCTTCGACATGCATTCAATCAATGACAAAAAAGATTTCAACCAACAATTTGTATCACCAAATGAAACAAGGTAATCTGCGTACCTGTAGCACTCTTCGCACTTCCTGATGCTCGCTCGCTTTCGTTGGTCGTTGTCATTCTTATTCGAAGCCTACCTAAGGCCTCGCAGCTCGTGGACGCCTTCTTCTTCAGTTCGTCGACCTCTGTTCGTTTCTGAGTGCACAAGGAAGGAACTCTTCTTTTTGAAATATAGCGGCACATTAACTGGGATTTGTTGCCGTATAGGAATTGGTGCGCCCCAACCACCATAATTAATCACAACTGCCTTTAACCAATATACCCTTAAGTTGGTTTCTCAATACACGTTTCCTCCTTTTTATTTTTGCACGCACGCATCGTGTGCTTTTTTTAATTGGCCCAATATGTAATCCGAGCTGCAAGTTTAGAAAAATGGACGGTTTGATGTTGTTCTTTTTTCTCTCCTGGAAGCTCTATCTCACAGGAACCCTCCCACACACACACAGACACAGACACACACACACACACACACACACACACACACATATATATATATATATATATATATATATATACACATACACACACAGACACACATATACACACACACACATATAGGTTTTGGTTCAAATAAGAACATGATCTTAGGAGAGAAATGAGAATGAATCTGAACCGTTAGATTTACTTTAACTCGAATTCAATGTGCATGAGACGAAACTGTAATGTGCATTAGGTGAAATTGAAACGTGCAACACAAATGGTACGAAACAGTGGCATTATGTGAATGTGATTTGTGCATTAAGTGAAATTGAAATGTGAACTAGGTGAAACTGAAATGTTCAGAATAAAAGATACAATGTGATGTTATTTTTGTATCTCTTATTCCGCACATTTCCATTTCATCTAATACACACTTGAATTTTAATTTTTATTCTGCATATTTTAATATCATCTAATGCACATTTCAGTTTCACCAAATGCACAATTCAGTTCCACATAATACAATCCAACGGTCCAGATTTGTTCTCATTTCTTTCCTGGGAGTCTGTTCTTACCGGAACCGCTCCCTATATATATGGGGTGAGATCACATACAAACCATGCTTAATTTACTAACCTACAAACTCAATAATATGCAACATTTTGAACTTCAATATGCAGTACAAATAATGTAAAGATGCACTCTTTAAACTTCAATATGCAATACAAATAATGTAAATATGAAACTGCTATTTTATAACTTGAATAATATGAAACACTTTGAATTTCAATTTGCAATACAAATAATGTAAAGATGATTTGAATGGGGGGGCTAGTTTGTATGTGATCTCACCCCTGCATCTTTTTATTATTTTTACTGCATATTAAAGTTCAAAGTGATGCATATTATTGAGTTTGTAGGTTAGTACTTTAAGCATGGTTTTTATTTGATCTCTTATCTATCTATATATATATAGTAGTGTTCCTATCAGGCCTCCTTGACCAGAACCGCCATCCTGCCGACGGCTTTTGGGGCCCTTCCCGGTGGTTTTTTTTTTGATGAAATGTTTATAGCATGTTCTTCATCAAGTCTAGTTTAACCACAAAAAATTTCAGCTAAAAATTCGATCGGGAAGGTCGTCAAATAATTTTGTGAAGTTAACGGCGCTAAAAAATATATATAAAACGCAGTTAACTTCCAAAAACAATTTGACAATCTTACGGATTGAGTTTTTATCTGAATATTTGTGTGGATAAACTAGACTTGATGAAGAACATGCCATAACACATTCATAAAAAAAAAAAACCACCGGGAAGAGCCCCAAAACCCGTCGGCCGGACGGCGGTTCTGATTCGGAATTCCGGATCTGAACATTTGTGATATATAATACATACATACACACACACACACACACACACACATATATATATATATATATACATATATATATACATATATATACATATATATATATACATATATATACATGCATATATATACATATATACACATACATATATATATATATATACATACATATATATATATATATATATATATATATATATATATATATATATATATATATATATATATATATATATAAATTAAGTGAAGTAAGAATATTTTTACTTGGACTGTAATTACTCCCAGACCAGACCAGATGAGACCAGACCAGACCAATTGAGACCAGATCAGACTTGGATAGTTATAAAAATACAAAGAAACCAGATCAACAAATTACACTCCAAGTAAAAACATCTTAAGTCTCTCATTAACTTTCCCGCTCATGAGAAGGGTATTTAAGTACTACCTCCTTCCCTTAAAACTTTGCCAAAGTTGACCGGCACGGAGAATAATAAAGTTAAAACTGTGTGGTTGAGGTTTGTGCAGAGGAGAGAGAAATAAGAGAAACCACAAAATAATTGATTAAAATGGAAAGTGACAAAGTTTTTTGGAACGTCCCAAAAAGAAAAGATGACAAAGTTTTATGCGACGGAGGGAGTAATTCAATTAAATCTGCTCCTCCCCTCACTTGAACGAGTTTTTTAACGCATCTGGTATTCTTCGCCTGATCTATTGTTCACCGCATCTGGTATTTCTTCACCGGAGTTAAGGCACAACTCTCTTATTTGTGAGTGGGAGTTGCTTTGCGCACCCCTAATATTACTTAATGTAACTTTTATTAGACCAAATTGCCCTAATACAAATTCTCGTCTTTCACAATTCACACCTCCATTCCGCCGTACACTACTATTTTAAATGTCCTCAAAGTTATTTCTCAATCCAATAGTTTGCTACCATGTGTCGAAAAATTATTTTTTTCACAAAATGATATAACTTTTTCATATTTATTTTAATTTTATCAAAACATATCAAATTAAATAATTTTTATGATATCTCATATGACACCAATGTTGTTAAACGTCTGATGGATGTATATTTGACTATTGCTTAAGTCTGATTTGTTATGTCCTGATCTATCTAAATCTGTTCTAATTTAATATATTTAAGTTTGATCTAATATGAGACTGAAATAAGTCAAATTAAAAATATCTCAATGTCTTCACATTTATGACCATATATTTACATATTAACTTGGCGGAATCTCGTTTAAGATGATACATTAATTTATAATTATAATTGATGAGGAGACAAAAAATAATGTCAATTATAATTATACGAGTATGATAATAGAATACACAGAATATTCAATATAAAGATGAATGAAAGAGCATACGTGATCACTCAAATATTACTGAATATTCTACTCTACAAATTTAATGGAAGGGATAAAAAGAAATACATAAATAAATATAATGAAGCAAATAAAGTGATTAATATGAACTACGATAAATTAATAAAAATCTCGTAAGTGTGAAAGTAAAGAGTATTAAGAGTATTATTTTAAACAGAAAAGTACAGAAAAGGTATATATGGTTGGGTACGTTTCAAAAATGCCCGTAAAATTAAAAGAGAAATAGTGGAAGTTGCGTCTCGTCAAGCTGACCTCCAAACCATCTTCGTCATTAGATTTTTGGGATTTGTTTGAATTATTTTTGAAAATGAATTTGCTAATATCACTTTAAATTATCTCCAAATCCGTTCCTTATTATATTAGATGATTGTAAAAAATTGTAAGAACAATATAATACTATCTAAGAACGGATGAAGTATGTTACAAATATTTATATAATAATTATTTGATGGTGGCATGACAAATTAATACACACGTTGAGTAACTAATAAAGGTAAAGAAATGGATATACTCCTATTTTGACTAGCTAATAAACACATACGCAGTAGTAAAATACTTCATAGGACATATTTGTCCATTCATTAAGGAAATGGGGTGCGCCTACACATTTGATGGAGCGCGGAGAAGAGGCGTTTGTGAGTTAAGAGTTTTACTGTTAAATCCATTCGGGTCGGCTGCACTCTATTAAATCCCTTATTTAAGTTCACACTTTCATTGTAGGAAACAAAACAGTGCAAAACGGTGCCAAACAGTGTCAAACAGTGTTCAAACAGTGCCAAACAGTGCACTATACAGTAAAGTCAAATTTATTTTAATCTGTGTGAAGTAAACTGGGAACTTTAATAGGATATAATAAAAAGATGTTCTGGACCATCCAAAACTAAGCTCAGAGCCCGCATGTGAATTTGACTCACAATTGCATAAGTTGACCATACTTGCAGTTCGGTTCTTGTCTGCCATTCTATGTGAGTAGTTTCCCCCTTTTTAATCTGAAATTTGATCTGAAGTTTCTTCTCAATCTGTTTCTTCACCTATTGTTACAGATTTAGACCCTCAATTTAGACCTTCATTTGATAATGTGAGTCTAAAAGAGAATGAAATCAAATTAATCTGATTTCATTCTCACATTAATCTGATTTCATTTGACTTTCGTAATAAGTATTTTAAGTATTTTGATTTCATTCTCACATTAATCTGATGTCGGCTGAGTTTATAATATAGATAGCATATTCTTTTAAACAAATAGGAAAATGGTTTTAAAATCTAATAAGCACCTTAATTAAGTTATAAGTATTTTAACTTATAAGCACATTAATCAGACCTTCATTCTCGTAAGCACGTTAATCAGACCTTCATTTGACTTTCGTAATAAGTATTTTAACTGTTTTGATTTCATTCTCACATTAATCTGATGTCGGCTGAGTTTATAATATAGATTGCATATTCTTTTAAAAAAATAGGAAAATGGTTTTAAAATCTAATAAGCACCTTAATTAAGTTATAAGTACTATTCCAACGAATAGACAAATCTTTAGGAAAAACACAATATTTGACATGTCTTTCTTTCAAAAAATATCTCCATTGCATCTTAAGTTGATTAGTAGCCCAAATAAGTTTAATCCCCCCTCTCACCACCTCCAAAGCATCTCCCAACGCCGCTAGCCCACCCTTTACACATAAATTTAAAATATGACATGCACAACGCTGATGAAAAACCCTACCCATCAAAGAAGATGAACCACAAAATTCACGCAATCTAGGAATAGCAGCAGTATTATTAGTAGCATTATCAAAACCAATAACAAACACCTTATTAATCAAATTATACTCAATTAAAATACGCTCAATGAGAATATAAATATTATCACCGGTGTGTCGATCATTAAATTCACGAAAAGCAAGAACACGTTTATGCATACACCAATCATCATCAATATAATGTGCAGTCACACCCAAATAATATAAACGATGATGAGTATCCTCCCATATATCACTACATATACTAACGCGTCCATCAAAATTTGCGAAAAACGTTTGTGAATTTTGCTTTTCCAAAACATATTGCTTTATGACTTCTTTTTTAATTGTTTTGCGACTATAGTTTCGAAATTGAGGATTTAAAGTACCTTGAGCATATTCTTTTAAAGCAAGACTTTTGAAAAAAATAAATGACAAATTTTCTTCAACAATTAAATGAGACATACCGGTCAAATGTTTTTTATCATCATAAGAAAAATTACCGAAGGGTTGGCCAGTTGCAAACCTTGAAATTTGTGTTTGCTTTCCCTTGCCTTTGTCTGATTTCGCATATTCCGCCGGGTGCTTGGCCTTAAGATGCCTTGTGGCGCTCCCTTACCCTCCAGAAATTACCAAGTTATACTTTTTTTTGCAATGCTTGCAAGTGGCGTACCATATCTCGGTTTCGAGGTCTTTAACTTTTGTAAAATTAGCCTTAAAGACATATTCAGCTTTCTCACCGCCTTGGGAAGAAGTAGCCACTTCCGCTTGCTCTTCCTCATCGTCCGGTGCCCGAACTGCCCTACTCAATCGGGCCGGTTCAAAGCCCGGACCGCCCAACACATACCCGAGTCGGGCCGGGCCCACACAGTGGCGGGCCGGGCCGGACCGGGCCGGTTCGGTCCATCCCTACGTGTGACTGTCAATGGTATCATTTAGTCCCATCACATGACATAAATTTCAGCATGAATATTGTTATATCTCGATCGTCGAAGCAATGATATTACTTTGTCACATGACATGAATTGCAATATGAATATCGATATAGCTAGTCGTTGCTTGGAAGCAATCCTTCATCCCTCTGTTTGGGGATAATGTCATATGCAAGGGCATGTTTGAGGTCGATGTGGTGTGAAGAAGAGAAGATAAAGTGCTAGATTACGTTTTGGGACGTTGAATGTTGGCTCTCTTACTAGAAGATCATCTGAGGCAGTTAGAGGCTATGGATGGACCGGGCCCGGACTGGGCCGAGTCCGGTCTGCACAGTATTGGGCCGGGTCCCGGTTCGAGCCGACTCGTCCCAGTTCATGGTTATTCGAGGTTATGAAGAGAAAGAATTTCAGCATAATGTGCGTGCAAGAAATTAAGTGGTAGTAGAAAAAACATATGAGATTAATCCCAATGGTTTTAAGTTGTGGTATTTGGGAAAAGAGGAATATAAATGGAGTGGGCATATTGTGGCACGTGATTAGGGATGGACTCGGGCCGGGTAACCGGCCCGACCCGGTACTGTTATGGCCCGGCCCAGCCCGGTACCCGGGTTATTGGCCGATTTGGGCCAACTGGTCCGACACTGTAGAGGGGCGGTTCGCGGGCCTCCATAATGGTGAACCGGCCCGGCCGGTTCGGTTCTGGTCCGGGCCAATTTTTTTTTGGTTTTTCAAATTCTTATATAGGTAAAATGGGTTGGGTTGGGTGTTTTGGAGGGGTTTAGGGTGTGGGGGGGGGGGGAAGAAGGAATTAGAAAATGAAAAAAAATTACTCGGTTCGAACCGGCCCGACCCGGTCTATACCTGACCCGCTACCCGGCTAGGTAACCCGGCCCGAACCAGACCCGGTAGGTACCCGAGCCGGTTTCGGGCCTCACTTCTCCAAAAAAAGCCCGGTCGGAAGCAGATCGAGGCCCGACCTGGCCCGAACCGAGTCCATGCCTACACGTGATCGTGTTGAGGGTGTGGTAGAAGTCTTTAAGAAGAACGATCACATCATGAATATAAAACTGGTAATAGGAGATGAGACCATGTTTGTGGTAATTGCCTACGTACCACAAGTGAGATCATGCATCTATCACTCAATAATTTTGGGAAGAGTGGTGCATGTAATCTTGAGAAAGTGGTGGGATGAGTGCCAAGAGGAGAGAAAATGGTCATAGAAGGTGACCTCTACAGGCATGTAGGTCCAAGTCATGATGTTTTGAGAGTACTCATGGCGGGCATAGTTTTGACTATAAATGAAACAGGGAAGAACATTCTTGATTTTGCCTCGACATATGAGTTGGCTGTAATGAACACTTGGTTCAAGAAAAGAGACTCTCACTTTGTGACCTATACAAGTAGAGCTAATAGTACCAAAATTGACTACTTTTTAGTATGGATTACTCGGAGAATAAGTTACGCACATTGATAGTAAGGTTATCCGAGGTGAGAGTGATGTCATTCAACATTAGATGCTTGTGTTTGATTTTCAAGGTAAGAAGAAAATGTGAGTTAAGGTACAAGTGGAGCCAAAGATATAATGGTGGAGGCTCATGGGAAATCTACAACAATGTTTTGCACACAAAATATTGGAGAAAGATGTAAGGTATATTTGTAACACCGTCCCTGATGGAGTATATGGCGGCCTGTGCAACCAAATCCTTGGGGAGCCGCAGCCCCTCATGGTCTGATATTCTACAGAGCAGCAGAGATGCACTCGAAACCCAACGACCCGGCTACTAATTCAGGTCTCAGTGTACTCGAGTGGCGACGATCGACATTTCAAACATGAGGGGTAGCGGGCGATGAGAAGAAAGAAGAAGCAAAAGAAGAATAAGAAAGAGGAGGCAGAGGGAGGAGAACAAACAACTGATGCTTGTCGGACTCAATCAGAGAAGGAGAAGAGGAAAAGCATCCTCATCATCACCATTGGTGGAGTCACCTTTGCCACTGCTGGAGTAGCCATCGACCGTCGCCAGTCAAGTGATGGAAGCGTTTCGATGAACAAGAAAGGCCGCGAACTTGCTCACTAAGAATGTTGATGGACGTTTTAACATTTTAGGGGATTTAATTAATAGATATTTGGGACTTTCATCTCTTTTTAGTAACTATTTCTCGTAATTCAAATTTGATCCTAATTTTGTCTGATAAAAAATCGGAAGTCTTATTTTGTCATTTTTCCTAAAACCTAATAGTAGCATACCAGCAGCATGACATTTAAATCAGAAAAAGTCATCCTGTTATTGTGGTATTTAAAACTAAAAATGTTAAAAATTGACTCAATTTTTAGCAATAATTATAATACTCTAGGGTTGCAGAAATGCAGACTACATAGTATTATTTCATCATCACCATCATCACACCAATTCCGCAAAAGCTCCCACCCATGGTGGGGTAAGGGGAGGGGTCGGTACACGGTCTTATCTCTGTACTAAAGCACATGGAGACTGTTACCGAATGACCCATAGTGAAAATCACATTCAAAATTACTGATTGCTGTTTCATAACAAACAAACGACACGGCTTAGTAAGCTGCTTTATTTATTGAAGCAAAATTAATGAAAGGCAGACAACATAGTATTGGTACAATAGAAACCGAAAGTGATGGAGCCTCAATAAGTTCCACGCTAAAATGCTAGGCAACTGTTCCTCCCTCTGATTGCAGTTTTGGCATATATTGGAGTATTGGACAACACACCCATAACCTCTCTACACTGCATTTTGTAAACAACGAAACCTAAAAAGAAAAACAAATAAGTGACACGTGCTAGATAATAATTCAAGGGTTCAATATTGTCTTTATTTATAAGGAAGGGTGAAAGAAGCCCTTTTTTCATTTACACACTACACAATGTATATCACTATCTTGTGTAAAAGAACGATATATTTAATTAAGGAATGATTAATTAAATAATTTATCGGGTCCATAATATTAAGAATGAACTACCAAATAATTAGTCGGGTCATCGTTATAATTATAGAAGCCCAATAAAATGTCAACTAAGGTTGAGGAAAGCGTTTGGACAAACAATTGCTATTTTGACCCAACCTGCCAGAAATAGCAGGAATAATTGAGAGGGATTTCCTACACCCACTTGGGGTATATTTTTAGTCAAATAGCTCCCAAATAATAAGGAGGAGACATGAAAAATAAGTTAGGTGCGGACTTGAGGGTGATGAGATGTTAAGGACAAACACCCACACCTCCTATACCCCATCTATGCATTATTTTTGCATTTGATTAAGGGCCGATACTTCATCTTCTATTGTGAAAGAGAGAAAGCTCTGGGGTTGACTTTCACAAAAATCAATCCATAGTTGGAGGAAGCTAGGAGGAAGAAAACCTAAGAGGAACTAAGCTAGAAGAAAGGTAAGAATTCAAATAGTTCTTTAACTAGTTTATTCTTGTATGATTTTTTAAGAAATCATATGGTGGATTAAACCATGAGTTCTACACGTTTAAAAGTGTAGAAAAATGTTATAAAGTGTTGGTATTTAACTTAGAAGAATCGTGGAATCGATAGGAGTTGAAATCGCCGGAAACCGCCAAGAAAACAGGCTGCCTGCTACTGCTGTCCAGGTTTTTCACGAAAGCCGCTCGGCTTTCACTTGCTGTCCAGGTTTTTCACTTTCGAACGGCCTAGAACGAGGACGGGTCGAAGGGCTTCGCAAGGGCAACTAGTCAAGCACTCTATAAGGTGAGGATGACTGACTATATTGCTTATAATTAGTGAGTTAACTTCATTAGATTACCTAAGGTAATTAAATGTGTTTTTATGGATTATTAATGTTTAATAATGCCTAAGATTGAGAAGACTATGGTCTATAAGGAAAAGGAGCATGATATACAAATTTAAGAGTAAATTGTGTATGATCATGTTTTATGAATATAAAAATGGAATTAACTATGAACTTATGTTGAAATATGCTTTTTACTTCATATAAGAATATATGAGTGATTAAAAGTGATATTTTGTATATTGATATAAATGATATTTTCAATGGAAAATCAGTTTGGATTTGTCTATATGACTATGAGTTGAGAACTTGGATTGATAGAATTTATCTGACTAGTATTAAGATACTAGTCGGGGAATGGGATAAATAATTATGCTAGAATTGATCCTAAGGTTGGATTGTAAATTGTTAAACCTTAAATAGTCTTAAGAGATTCTTTAAGGTGGATAAGTATGAACTTTATGTTATATACTAGGGGTAGGCCTTAAGGGATGCCCAAGATTAAGTGAATAATAAACTGATCCTAGGTACAGGATTGGCCTACGGGTGTGTTCGGTAGTCCTTGAGGATAGCCGATTGAATTATGGGAGTAAGTAAGGACCATGACCCTTCCCGACTCTAGAGAGCGGGGTTGGATAGCATGGACTTGCATCGTGATCACGGGTTAGGGTGGAATCCGAATCGGAGACCTAACTAGGCTTCGGTAGCGGTAACACATAGGATAGGACCCCGAACGGCCCTACCTTCCTACGGGATGATAGGTATGAGTCCAGGGGAAGGATGTTGAAATCCGAACCGAGAGCCTCATGAGGGCTCCGACAACGGTAGCAAATACCATAGAAATAATAAGACCCACGGATTGGGTTGTGCAAATGATAAATGCAAGGAAATATATAAGAAGGGCCGTGTGCCGACAAATAAATGAATTTACTTATTATAGAGATAATAAGTGTGAAATATAAATTAATATTTATATTGTCATATCACCCTATTTTGAAGGTCTTAGAAATTAAAACGCTGATTATACTCGGTATAGTTGTCATTGTACTTGTCAAATACTTCCAAGTACTGACCTCCCCTTCATAGGGGAGGTCACCTCACAGTTTCAGGTAGAACTTGAAGGTTGCTACCATCGCCCGTTGCTTCGGGAAGGTCAAAGAGAGAAGACGTGGTTTGTGCTTCTTCCGTTCTGTTTTAAAAACACTTATATAATGCTCATGGATATTATTTTTCTGAATAATTATTTTGGGGGCTTGTATGCCTAATTATGCCAAGTGTGGCCTGAACATTTGTATTAAATGTTTCCGCTGCTTTAAATGAATGTTTTACATTATGTTTGTTTATGGATGTACTATGTGTGAATGGTATTCAAGACGACTTGTATAGTATGGATGAGTTGGACTGCGGTTGACTATTCGTACTGTAGGGCGGGTTGTTGACGTGTCCGGGCAGGTCCGGGGCGTGACACCTAGGGCAGTAGGGCCTAGGGAGTATATACGAGTATTCTAAATATCTTGATGTATTGAACAATTAAAATTGCAATTTCTTATTTGGATTTATTGAAATATTGTACACTTTTATAATTTTTTTGTATGTGATTAAATTTAATGAATTGAACTTATATATATGAACCATAAACTTATTTTTAGTATTATTTGGAACGAAATTTTATGTTTTGTGATGATTGGAAATAAAAAATTATATATTTTGAATTAAACTTATCCCTCAATTACATCTACCCTTGGTCTCATCAACAAGTAGCAGGAAAGGATTTGGTCATGAAATCACTTTCCGCTCTATGGATGGGTATGACGTATGTAAGCATAAATCATCTCTTAATGGCTCTTTGTATTTTTATCAACTTTAGATCGTTTGCTTTCGAAGAATATTCTCATTATGTAAGAATACTACCTTCGTCGTCCACTAACATAAGGACAAGCGGAGGTGACACAATTAGTAAGAAAAGTTGGTTTACATGGTTGATGATGGAGTTATGGGACTAGGCCCAGAGCCTAATCAGACCAAGCCCCGAACTTGGACCCATGGATCCAAGTCCACAACCTAGAGCCTGCCTGCCAGCTCAGCGGGGAGCCTGCCAGTTCGGTCGACCTCCCAGCCCGGAAGAGTAACGGTCAAACAATTAATGCGCTATTAATTATGTATTTAATTCCGTATTAATATTGTAATTAATTAGTCATTATTATCGATAGCGGTTACGAATTGTATACGTCTATAAAAGGCACTTTGTAATTCAAACTAAGGAGACAAATTCTAGATGCTATTTCTGGCTACCAAATCCCCTTTGCAACTTTCCATATTCGTACTTTCCTAATTCTTGCTTGAGTGTCGTACGTAGCTTTCCTAAAACCTACGAGCGTCCTATTTTGGACCAACATTGGTGCTTTCATTGAGAGGCTCTAGTGTCTATCAAATCACTTTAGTAGGAATTGATCATGAAATTTCAGAAAAAAAAGGAATCTGTAATTCGTAGTGATCTGGAATTTGTGGCGACGCTAGATGATGCCGTTGTCACCCACCGTTGTGGCTTGAATCTCCAAGCAACCGGAAACGGAAGCTCTCTCGAATGGGGTCACAACAATGAGCATTCATCTTTCTTCGCAACTCGCTCGTCCAACTCTGCAGGGAACCGCCCGGCCCGCTGATCTCAGACCTCAGCTTGCCCACCTCCGTCAGCGGCGTAGAAACTGAGAAAATAACTAAAGTCGAGAGTGAGGTCCCCAGAGGCCGTCTCACTCTCTGTTGACTGTGGAACTGACTGCATCCAGCCCAGGATTCTCCTAACCAAGCATGGGAGATCGGAAATCGAGTCGTGAAGCTCAATTTCTAAGGCTTCGTCCAGATTTCCGCCATTAATGGCCGCTTGAGGTCAAGGGGAAGCAAATGCGAAGCTCTGGCTGCCTTCTGCGTCGTCGCTATGATGGTCCCCTGCAAACCCGAATCAATGGTCGCTGCCGTTGTGAATCAACCTTGTTCTAGTTGTCGCCGATGAGGAAGATGGGTTCATCTGGAACTCCAGCAGCAGAACCCGTACATCAGCATGAGTAAGGAGGAGGATGAGTAATTGGATGGGACCTAGACAAAATTATTAAATCATTTTGACCAAGTCAAAATTGGAAATAGCCTAAAGCTTCCCAATCTCAACAATCAACCGAGCCTCTTCTTCAAAAAGCTAAGTACTCCACAATTATTTCCATACAATTAATATGTGAACATATTTAAAAAAATTGAAACATTTGAAAAGATATTTTAAGTGATATGATTGCTTTTACTCTTGTTAAGTGTGTGTAAATTTAACATTGAATAACGGACTAATGAAATTTGATCACTCAAGTACGCCGGACGAGCACACACACTCGTACATTGGCCGAGCACACACACTCGCGCCACCGGGTCACGTCATACGGGTGTGACGATTAATAAGCTCCAATATAAATGTTAATACCGCACACTCTTGACTTCATACGAGTTCTTGTGTGCTCTTACCCTTTCCAAGTGCATCGTACTCCGACCTCGGGGGACGAGTCACCCGTTCAAAAGTTTTTACTTGCGGGTTCGAACTACTAACCTCGGGCGACGAGTTAAACTCTTGTTAGGGGCCTAGAGCCACGCTCTTCCGAGCAATTTTGTCACTTAATTGACATTCATATTTCTCGAAAAGGTTGATATACTTTAGTTCTTTGGGGTTGGATTATCCATTCGAGTGAGGAGTCCGACTCACTTACTCGCGGATTCAATCTTTCTTTCAGAGACTGGGTTGAGACCTAACTTGGGAACTTGATGTCATTCTTTTCAAGTAGTGAGTCCGACTCACTTACACACCGAGCCGTGGTTCGACATCAGGCCAGATGCTCTATTCTACACTAGTTTCTTTTATGTGTAGGTACAACTGAATGAAGTGGTGGACTGATGGTCTTACCGTATTCAAGGAATAAAGGATGGGGGATCTCACCTCTTGCTTCATCTTGGGGGCGTCAGATGTACTCTTTTTCCCTTTATTAGGATTTTTTCCCATTGGGTTTTTCCTAATGAAGGTTTTTAATGAGGCATCTCCCCAACATGAACAAGGGCGGGGATCTTCTAGTCTCGAAGAAGAACAACTGACTTGGATTACTCCCTCTTAGCCGAGTTTACTACTCGACTAAGGGAGTGGGGGACTCGTGATGGAGTTATGGGACTAGGCCCAGAGCCTAATCAGCCCAAGCCCCGAACTTGGACCCATGGATCCAAGTCCACAACCTAGAGCCTGCCTGCCAGCTCAGCGGGGAGCCTGCCAGTTCGGTCGACCTCCCAGCCCGGAAGAGTAACGGTCAAACAATTAATGCGCTATTAATTATGTATTTAATTCCGTATTAATATTGTAATTAATTAGTCATTATTATCGATAGCGGTTACGAATTGTATACGTCTATAAAAGGCACTTTGTAATTCAAACTAAGGAGACAAATTCTAGATGCTATTTCTGGCTACCAAATCCCCTTTGCAACTTTCCATATTCGTACTTTCCTAATTCTTGCTTGAGTGTCGTACGTAGCTTTCCTAAAACCTACGAGCGTCCTATTTTGGACCAACAGTTGATATTGAATTGATAAAGTAACAATAATTTAAAACCATACAAATTTTATCTAATTGGGTATGTGACATTCTTATTGGAACGGATCGAAAAGAAAAGACGATACAATCTTAGCGGAACAAAAGGAGTATTTCATATGTAATTTACTTCTATTTATTTGATTTTTTGTATCATCATTGTGTTAAATAAAACATATTTAAAAAAATTTATATATGACCGTCTAGGGCCCCATAATTGCTCTAGCCGGCCCTGTTTCATATGACTTTTTGAGATCATTTAATTATAATCGAGATAACATTAATGAGCCTTGGAATATTACATTAGCTAATCAGATAGATTTATGCTCTGTCGAAGTTTACGTTTGTAAAATACAAGCACTACAAAAATTTTAGTGACGGGGAAATAGCCTTCAAGCAAAAAATATTTAAAATGCAATCCAACTCATTAACCAATGGAAAGAACTCTATGAAGAAGGTTGAAATAGCTTCGTAGAGCATATGATACTTTAGAAATTGGTGATCATGATATTGAGAAGGAAGCCGAACAAAAAGACCTTCAAATCCCATTGTGTATTTAAAATTGTGAAAAATTAAAATCTGAATGTAAAATTAAATTGATAAGAGATGATACATCTTCTTGAACAGAGATGTATGAATCGTATGATGCTTTGGTTGCATGGGAAAATGAATTCAAATCAAGAAAACAAATCAACACAAAAAATAAACACTAAAAAAATTAAAATATGTTGTCGTTGAAGAGTCGAAAAAATGATAACATATACGAAGTAGATGATATTCCTGGAGCGAGTGTCCTTAATTACAAGTAAGTGTAGTGTTCAAAGTTAACACCGTTAGTTGTAGAATTAGACGGTGAGGTCGGTAATTCAAAAGAAAGTTCATGCGAGACACACTATAATAGCACATGGTACTACATTTTAAAGTCTAACAATGACAAACCATGAACATTTAATACAACAAACTAGCCTTTATAAGATAGGTTAAGATTTTGAGTGTATTTTTTTAGAAAGGTTTTTGGAAGATTTTTTTTAAAAGTTAAAGCTAAGTTATTTTGAGTCTATCCGTGAGGATAAGAATATCTGAACAAGGTATGATTATAAAGTACTCCCTCCTGTTCTAAATAAAGTTCATTGTTACACTGTTGTAACAATGTTTAGCACTGTTTTGCATTGTTTTACACTGTTTTTATGTAGATATTTTGTCAAATAAAGAAGAGAGAAGATCTGCCAACTTTAATTTGGACATCCTTTAAAACATTAATTTATTTAGAACTAAGCTAAGTATCCGAGCTTCACAGCGTAAACCCTAATATTTTACTCGCCAGACGCACGCTCTCTCTTACCGGTGGTTGTTCTCAAACCTTCTTCGATTCTCTGCATCTATATCTACGAGACTACGAGGTGATGATTCCTTTCAATCTATATCTCAGTGTATGACCTTCTCCTTTCTCTAATCTGTTATCCTCTATCTAATTTCGACGTCTTCTATTATTCTTGATAAGATTATGCTACGAGCAGAGGTGATGATTGTTATTGTTATCTTATTTTGTTCCGGAGAGCATTTGGCCTCTTAATATTTTTTTACAATAAAATTTCCATTCGTTACCCTTGTCTGTGTCTAAAGTTTTTGCTTTGATATTTTCTCAGATTATTAGCTTGGACTTTTTTAGTCCGGTGTCTATATCTATTTGAAGAAATTAGTTCCATTAAATCTGTTTTCAAGTCTTTTTTTTTTGTTTTTAATAATGAATATAACTTTATTAACATTATGTCACAAAATACAAATGCAAATGAAAAGATGGTGTGAGTGGGTTTGATTGGAAAGAGTTTCCATTCAGCATGTTTTGTTGCTTAGAATTAATAAGTTGTGCATAGTAGTCTCATTGGATGGCGCATCTAAGCAGAATTTGAGTTGTGGGTATTATTGGGGTTGCTTGATTGTGATGGTCTCGTTTTGCACATGGCATGCTATAAGTATGAAGTTGAATGTAGAATCTTTTATCAGTTGTTTTTCATTAGAATGAAATGGCTTGGGGTTTTCATGCTTTATTTGTTTCTTTTTAACTGCAAGTATGCAGATGTTTAATTATCAAAGCTTGTGATGTAATAGTGAATGTGCTTCCTTGATAGAGACCTCAACCAAAACGGTATAGTTGGCGTGTATATTAGAGAAAGAAGATAACGAAAGCCGAAAGGAAAGAAATACAGGCGAGACACTTCGAGCAGTCCCCTCTCCCAGGTCTAATTCCGATTTCTGCCTACCTTCTATTTATACCCTTACTTATGGGCCAGCCCAAAGTTAACTAGTACCTGGCCCAGGAGCTGTAATATACTATCACAATTATTTAATATTATTATAATATTCTTATTATTATTTTCTTCAGCCTAGAATCCTATCATATCTCCCCCATTGAAAAACCACCTTGTCATCTTCATCTTCATCTTCATCCGGTTCATGTGGGTGATAGGAAACAACGTTGACCCTCCGGTTCATCTTCATCCTTGCGCCTCTACCTTCCCAGTATCTCATTGATTTCTGAGCGGGCAGCTTCAGCACTTGATCTTTCCACTTGACATATGTTTTTGCAGCATAGGATCTATCTGGTGAAGTTTCATTTTCTTCATTAACCTTCAAGCCTTCAATAGCCACAAAATTTTCCTTGCTTTCTTGAGGCTCCTCCGAGGTTCTCTCTTGTGAAACTATCAGTGTGCTGGGTGCAAGTTTGATGTAGCTCAACTCAAGGTCTGCAAACAACCCCATGCAAACTTCTCCAATTACCATCCACTTTTCTGTATGGCAGTTTTGGTCACTGTCCAAGTGTGTTTCCAACACATAAACCCCATAACGGACTCTTTCCCACAATTCATTGGCATAGGCCCCCTTATACCCTTGAGCCTCCAAACTAAGATGCCTTTACATCTTAGAAACCGAGCTCTCACTTCCACTGTAGTTCCCCATGAGTCACTGATACATGGGACACCAGGACCCCATACACATGAATCATAGTTTTATATGGAAGAGGTCCGAACCTTGCTTCATATGTTTTATATAGAGTCCCATATAAGATTGTCTTCCCCTGTTGTGCTTTGACTGGAGTTGTCTCTGGCTTGTCCAGTTGGAACCCTTTGAGTATTGGAATACTCATTGGGATTGGTTGCTCATGCCAATGTATGCTGAAATTTGAGGTGAAACCAACAATTTAAAAATGTCAACAAGTTTATGCATCTGCTGATCAAGCACAACCACATGTTTTCCTCTCCACTGTGTCAACCTTAATAGTATTTCTGGAGTACAGCTTAATTCATGGAATCATAAAGGTGAGACTCCCAGGAGCTATCAAAAGTGCCAGTGAAGTATAAAATCCCAGCATTTTCTTTTATGTGCCTATCACTTGCTCATTTAACTGACCTAGCAATTGTAAGATTGCACCATGAACAGGACCCCGATCGCTAAAGCTTGGGGCATCACAAAAAACCTTTCCTAAAGTCCAGACAGCCTGCTCATGAACCTCATCAATGGGAGCGCTGCGTTCAATTGTCAACAGCTTTCTTAATTGTGTCGTTGCTTGATAATCATATTGTTGGGGTTTAGAATAAAGTGTAGTGTCCAATTTAGAGCTGTTCACATCTTCTTCACCATCTGAATAGACTCTCTCTAAAACCCGTAGATCAGCAAAGAATATAGTAGGTTTCTGCTCCCCAATGTCTTCAATTAATAGCTTGATATCCCCATGCCAAAATCCTATTGATGCCCCATGGCTGATGAAACATACTTCAATCAATCGATCAAAAATATGAGCCAGAGGGAGATAGAAACTGTATCCATCATTCAATGAAAGCAATTCATTCATACTCTCTAGTAAACCCTTTACCCCATCCATAATAGTAACGATATTATTATTTGAAATCCAAGCACCTTTAGGGTCTCTAGTAGTCCCACCGGTATGCATTCTTGTTCAACTGTCTATTTTCTTCTTTGCTGGAAGATCGAAGTTCTTATCCTCTCCACTTTTCCATTTGAGTCCCAAATCATTACAGATTCTCGGCAGCATGTGAATGATGGAATTATTGGTAACAGCAAGGTTTGTCTTATAAAACTTCAACAGCCAACATAATTTTTTCACAACAGTGCTGCCATCCGATGTCAGGTTCTTTAACAGCCAAGGCACCGAGTTTAGGAAGTTTCCTTCTCCTATTTCCTTTATAATAGAGCCAATAGCTCTTGTAGCAACATAAGAAACCTCCAAAGTAGGATATTGAGGAACTTCAGGTGCAAATATACCTTCAAACAGCCCTCTACTTGTGTCAGGATCGCCATATGTATTTACCTCAAATACACAGTAGTGCAAACTACCTGCCTACGGAATATATACCTCCTTGATTCGCTCGCTCGTGTACCTCAACAGCTTTATCCATCAAACCCATCTGTGCCTCGTGATCTACATATTTCTTCCAGTAAACCAAAAATGGATACTTATTCATAACGTTCCTCTCTGCTACTTTCTCAGTTTCCTCTACAGCTTCAGCAACTATCTCTTCAAGCAAAGTGAGCTGGCATCAGCCTCAACATTTTCTGCCCTTTCCGATTTATCTGGTGGACGTCCCGTGGGTTGAATATCATCGTCGTGCATCTCCCTAAACGTGGGTATGTATGATTCCCCTTTTAATATGGAAGACAAGTGTTGATACATTAAAGGATTGAGCTCAGTTGGAGAGACAAAAACAGCAGGCCCATCAGTCATCACAGCAAGATCTGAATTCCACTCCAGTGCTTGAATCCTCCTCTCTGGGACTTTTACCTGATCTATCAGTTGCCTATGATTGACAGTAACTTCATTTTTGCCAGGGTCACCCATAACACCCACTGACAGCAGCTTGGTCTCCAGAGAAGAATTATAAACTTCATTAGCGTAATTTTGCCTTAGATTGGTGACCCTCAGAACATCCTCAGCATTGTCAGGCACTAACTGAACTCTCTCTTTTATATTTTCCCTGGGGCGCGAAGAATTAATACCTTCTGATGGAGTTTGAAGCTGAATAAAAATCTCTTGATGGAACAATTGAGCTTCCTCACAGTGAGAGGCGGTTGGCGCCAGAACTTGTGGACTGCTAGAATTGGCCTCTGAAACTTGCGAACGAGAATATACCGCTTGCGAAGAAACTGGAGTAGTGGGAGAAGAGGTTTTCCACTGAGATGAAACCTACAGACTCAACGAATCTGGAAGTGACGAAGCTGGTGCACTGGACGAAGTTGGTGCACTGGACGAAGTTGGTGCGCTGGATGAAGCTGTTTGCGATGGTGAACTGTGAGGAATGACGATCGACGTTGATGAATCTGTGCTTCCAGAGTTCCTACAACGCTTCACGGTTCTGGAACGTCCTCTAGGTCACCGGCGATTTTGGTCCTTCAGTTGGTTACATAGGTCGATCAAACTCGTTTGGGCCTCACCATCCTCTTGACTATCCGCGATCGAGTCTCAGCAATAGTCAGTTCCAATTTCACGAATCGTTGCTCCATTTAATGATCCGATTCAGTCTGTGTCTCCAGGAGCCTGAGTTCTCTGATACCAATGATAGAGACCTCAACCAAAACGGTAAAATTGGCGTGTATATTAGAGAAAGAAGATAACGGAAGGAAAAAAATACAGGCGAGACACTTAGAGCAGCCCCCTCTCCCAAGTCTAATTCCATTTTCTGCCTACCTTCTTACTCCCTCCCTTCTATTTATACCCTTACTTATGGGCCAGCCCAAAGTTAACTAGTACCTGGCCCAGGACCTGTAATATACTATCACAATTATTTAATATTATTATAATATTCTTATCATTCCTTTTATTTATGATGACACTTCTATTTATTTATGGTGCATTTAGAACTTTATTTTGAACAACAGCATTTTGGTTGCCTTTCTCTTCTTTTATTTTTCCCTCCCGGAAATAACAGAACACATATAACAGGGCAGTGAATACAGAGATCAACGCTCGTGACCAATATAGAATAGGCTTTGGTTCCTTGGGATCTTTCTTACTTTTTAGCTGGCACACTGATTTGCTGATTTGCCGCTGGTGAGTCTTCCATGGATTTTCCATTTGGTTTTGAAAGTTGAGTTCTTATGGTCAGCCATTGTTGTGAAAATCGGTCAAGGCTACGCCCTGAGGTGAGCCTCATGAAAAAAGCCTCAAGGTTTAAACCTTTCCGAGAAGATATGAGGCTTATGCCCTGAATGTGTGACTAGTACGTCGCAAAGCATATGCCCTGATGCTCACTTAGACTTTTTCCTCATGAAAACTAGTCATGTTGACATAGTTAAATTTATGGGTTGGTTTTTTATATTGATTTCACACTCTTACTAGTTGTCCCACCCATGCGTTGCACGGGAATACATTCTGTGGAACACCCACACACCCATTAAAGCATCTATATTTTTTCCTTTAAAAGCACTGATAAGTTCAAGAATGTAAAGAAATAACTAAGATGCAACAGCTCCCGCCCACCACACAAAAACATAAGAAAAAGTGCATTTCCCGTTTCATGCTTTTCTCATTCAAGTTTCATAGAGATCATCTACCTATCATCACAGCCCTTTTGGGGTAATTACTACTCACAAAGTCACAAACAATTATCCTTGGTTATATTTTTTAGTTTGTTTCTTATATTTCGTCAAATTCTAGACTTTGATATATTCTCTTGTCTTTCTGTTTCAAAAGTTCAGGAAAGAAAGTTAATGGATATATTATTTTCAGTGAAACTTTTTATAAATAGGAATAGTAGTTCATGTTTTCATACATGTTGTCATGTTTGTTTAGTAGGGAGGGATTTGATGAGTAAATGGCATAAATGAGACACGTCATTTATACCAAGGGGGGTATGAACAGATAATGCCCAAACATGTCTCAACTCTCAAGAAGACATAAAGAAGCCCCCCTTCTTTGTCTCTCCCCCACAGAGACCTTTAAACTTCATAGTTATGCTTTAAGACTTGAAAACCATTAATTGGATTCATCCAAGTGTTTTTTAGTTTAAATTATGATATGATTTCCTATCTATATTGCATTTGTTGTATTTCTGTGACACTTTCTTAAATTTGTCATGGAATTGAGGCTTATGCCTCTCAAGTCTTACGCCTTACCTCTCCCTCGCCATGGAAAACCACCTCAGGTACCCCCTCGATTTTCAAAACAATGGGGTCAGCGCTAAATATCTTTCTCAACTAAATTAGAGGTGTGCTGATTGATGCAAATTAATTTTTTCTTTTTAGTTTAAAAAACACAACATCCAGACCTTTGAATTTTAATTTCATTTCTCTATTGAAATTGTGAATCTGCTTGGCAGTCATGGCAGGAATGCATCCACACCAAGAATATACCACCAGCACTGCATATCTCTTCTTGTCGTACAGTAACAATGTACGTCATGAACTCATGATGAAGGTTACTCTCTGCATGCCATTGATATTTGTGTCTGATGAACAAGGTTTGGTGGTTGAATCTCCACGCTTACTTGTGCGACTTCCTCTCCAAAATCGACCGGGCATGGTATGTGCTAAATTAGGCTCCAAGTTTTACTTCCTCGGAGGTGAGAAACGTGACGTTCTGGTAGGTGACAACCGGATCTTGGTCGGTGACAAGAATGTTGAATCTAACTTGGTAAATTTTTTTCTTTCCTTTGCCACGGCAAAATATTTTCCTCCTTTCTTTATGGTTATAGAATGGAAAAGGATATTTATTTATCTAGTTTTAAAAGTTGTTTGTAATACATATTTGTTTGTACATATAAATTTTAGGTTTGGGTTAACTGGGAATTGTTTAGCCTGATGAGGAATATATTATTAATTTGCTTTCTTTACTGTTTAGATTTACATCATTTCTTGTCATTGCAGGAATATGAGAACAAGGTTGATGACAAGAAAATTGGAACTAATCTGTAAGATTTGTTGTTTACCCTCTCACATGGCATATGGTCATTTTTTTTTCTCTCCCCTTTACAAGAGTGGAAAAAGAAGATGCTTATATTAATATTGTTTAAGTTTAGATTTAAAATTAATCTGAAGTCTTGTTGAAACATACGTAGCCTTTATGTGACCTCTCCAAGCCTTGCTAATGGTATACCGTATGGTTTAAACACACTTATTATTGATCGATTGATATATTCGTTTTTCTTTCACTCGCCTTTTTTCAGGTGCTGAATCAACAAGTTGGGTAAACAAAGGATTTCCAAGCAAGGAATGTTATGATATTTTGGAGTTATTATCTTGCTATGTAATATTAAATCATAGATTTAAATTACGATATTTGTTTTATTGTATAATTTAAACATTTAATGGATCTTAAAAACGTTTTTAATTACAATGTTTCTCTATTCTACTATAGAAATAATTTAAAAACATTATAATTTTTTTTTTGTGTGAAATGGATTCATACGAGTAATGGACTAATGGTGTGAAATCTGTTTCACATAAATTAGACTTTTTTTATGGTCACATAAAGTAGACTTAATAATGAAATTTTACTTATTTACAAACTATCTAAATAGTTTTATTACGACACCAAAAATTGAAAATATATGATACAAGAATGACGAAGGAGGGTGATGTGGACATGTGACTAGGGATGGACCTGGTCCGCTCCGGTTCTGGTCCGGGCCGGGCCCGGGCGGGTTCTTTTCTTGGAAACTTGGGCCCGGAACTGGTTCGGGTTGATACCGTTAGGACGTTGCCTGCCGTACTAAACTCTTGTTCCACAGCAACTGTTGATACCTGCATTGCTATCACTTGCTTAGTCATCTTTGATAAGATCGGGAACGTTCTCTTTTTTTCCTTCCACCATTGAAGAACGTCAAAGTCATCACCTTCTTCATACTCAACAGCAAATGTTAGATACAAAGAAAACTTGTTGATCGAGTTTTGTTCATTAACCGGAGTTGATTTACTTTTTTTCATAAGATTGCCAAATGCAGATTTAAAAATTGATTTCCCTTTAGGTGAAGAAGATGTTCGTGGTGGGGGAGGGGGTGCGTTACCATATTGTATATGAAACTCATTAAATAATTGATATAATAAATTACTAATCTCATGGAATTGTTGTTTAGGGTATAATAGACCCGGCAAAGCGTTGAATCCCCAACTCCAAAGGCCTCTCCACCCCGACCCGATAGGATGGTGGGGGAGTAAATCACAAGGACTCAGTCGGCAAAGCGGCAGTAGGTCTTTACCCGTGCGCACCAGAGGGCCAACCTTATTTCAGGTTCTGAAAACCCCCTTTTGGCCGCTGCGGGATTCGAAACTTGCTCTACGTCCAATTTTTCCCACCGCTCGACTAACTGAGCTACCCGTGCGGGTACATAATAGTAATCTAAACATTGCTCCAAAGAAGCAAGTTTAAAACGAGGATCGAGAATAAATGCAATACTATATATATGCGGAATATATGAATAATATTTTAAAAATTTGTGTTTCATGAAGTCACAAAAATAACTAACGTAAGCGATATCAGAAAATTCGCTAAAAGCGTCGGCGAGATTAACAGCTTCAACAAAAAATTGGTTTGCGGTAGGTTTATAAACATGACTAAAAGTTTGAGTTGCATTATTAAAATACACCAAAACATTCACCATTTTTTCACAAGTGTCTATGTCGGCCGGGTTTATAATATAGTTAGCATATTCTTTTAAAAAATAGGAAAATGGTTTTTAAATCTAATAAGCACCTTAATTAAGTTATAAGTACTATTCCAACGAATAGACAAATCTTTAGGAAAAGCACAATATTTGACACGTCTTTCTTTCAAAAAATATCTCCATTGCATCTTAAGTTGATTACTAGCCCAAATAAGTTTAATCCCCCCCCCCCTTCACCACCTCCAAAGCATCTCCCAACGCCGCTAGCCCATCCTTTACACATAAATTTAAAATATGACATACACAACGCTGATGAAAAAACCTACCCATCAAAGAAGATGAATCACACAATTCACGCAATCTAGGAATAGCAGCAGTATTATTAGTAGCATTATCAAACCCAATAGCAAACACCTTATTAATCAAATTATACTCAATTAACATACGCTCAATGAGAATATAAATATTATCACCGGTGTGTCGATCATTAAATTCACGAAAAGCAAGAACACATTTATGCATACACCAATCATCATCAATATAATGTGCAGTCACACCCAAATAATATAAATGATGATGAGTATCCTCCCATATATCACTACATATACTAACACGTCCATCAAAGTTTGCGAAAAACATTTGTAAATTTTGCTTTTCGAAAACATATTGCCTTATAACTTCTTTTTTAATTGTTTTGCGACTAAAGTTTCGAAATTGAGGATTTAAAGTACCTTGAGCATATTCTTTTAAAGCAAGACTTTTGAAAAAAATAAATGGCAAATTTTCTTCAATAATTAAATGAGACATACCGGTCAAATGTTTTTTATCATCATAAGAAAAATTACCGAAGGGTTGGCCAGTTGCACACCTTGAAATTTGTGTTTGCTTTCCCTTGCATTTGTCCGATTTCGCATATTCCGCCGGGTGCTTGGCCTTAAGATGCCTTGTGGCGCTCCTGTACCCTCCAGAAATTCCCAAGTTATACTTTTTTTGCAATGCTTGCAAGTGGCGTATCATATCTTGGTTTCAAGGTCTTTAACTTTTGTAAAATTAGCCTTAAAGACAAATTCAGCTTTCTCACCGCCTTGGGAAGAAGTAGCCACTTCCGCTTGCTCTTCCTCATCGTCCGGTGCCCGAACTGCCCTACTTGATCGGGCCGGTTCAAAGCCCGGACCGCCCAACACATACCCGGGTCGGGCCGGGCCCACACAGTGGCGGGCCGGGCCAGTTCGGTCCATCCTTACGTGTGACAGTCAATTGTATCATTTAGTCACATCACATGACATAAATTTCAGCATGAATATTGTTATATCTCGGTCGTCGCTCTGAAGCAATGATATTACTTTGTCACATGACATGAATTGCAATATGAATATCGATATAGCTAGTCGTTGCTTGGAAGCAATCCTTCATCCCTCTGCTTGGGGATAATGTCATATGCAAGGGCATGTTTGAGGTCGATGTGGTGTGAAGAAGAGAAGATAAAGTGCTAGATTACGTTTTGGGATGTTGAATGTTGGCTCTCTTACTAGAAGATCATCTGAGGCAGTTAGAGGCTATGGATGGACCGGGCCCGGGCTGGGCCGGGTCGGGTTTGCACAGTATTGGGCTGGGTCCCGGTTCGGGCCGACCCGTCCCAGTTCATGGTTAGTCGAGGCTATGAAGAGAAGGAATTTCAGCATAATGTGCGTGCAAGAAATTAAGTGTGTAGGAGAAAAAATATATGAGCCTAATCCCAATGGTTTTAAGGTGTGGTATTTGGGGAAAGAGGAATATAAATGGAGTGGGCATATTGTGGCACGTGATTAGGGATGGCCCGGTACTGTTATGGCCCGGCCCGGCCCGGTACCCGGGTCATTGGCCGGTTTGGGCCAACTGGCCCGACACTGTAGAGGGGCGGTTCGCGGGCCTCCATAATGGTGAACCGGCCCAGCCGGTTCGGTTCTGGTCCAGGCCAATTTTTTTTTTTTTTTTGGTTTTTCAAATTCTTAAAGGCCTTTTTTATGAATATTACTAATTTATATACAATTGACAAAAATGTGACTTGTTTTTAAGTTTTCCAAAACTATGACTTACCATATCATTTAGTCCTCATTTAATACTACATTTATTATTTTGACATTTCATTTTAATAATAATTAATAAATGCCTCCAACCACCCTAATGAGTGCTGCCACCACCATCGCCGGCATCGCCGTTGCTGCCGCCGCAGTGACTTCGTTGTCAAACCTTCTCTAGTGACTTCGTTTTTCAGTGACTTCGTGGTCTACTTCTCTAGTGACTCAAATTTTTTGTGTAATATGGCAACTGTCATATAGTGACTCTGCTGCTTCCACTGTCACCCCCACCACACTCCAGTGACCACATTTCAGTTACTACGGTCGTCGCCAACCATCCGTGACAAATGCCCCATGCATTTATCACCACCGACCGAACCTACGCCCTCTCTAGCTCGACCCCTTCTTGCCCCATCCCAACCCCAGATCCCCTGCCCCCTAACAAACCCATGTTGTCTATCAGTTGCCATAGGAGCGACGCTTGAACAGAAAAGGAAGGAGAAGCTAGAGGTAAGCAGTGGGCTGGTGGCGTGTCAAGGAGGCGGCTCCTTGACGCCGTTCTACAATCCTAGCCGCGCACATCATCATTCACCAATGGTGTTAATCGCTGATAGAAAAAGAGAAGTTGAAGAAGAAAAGAGCGGCGATGGTGGTCGATGGTTGAGAAATTAAATGGTGCCGGCCAATTCAAGGGGTGAGAGACGAACTACCGGCGGACGGCTGAGAATTGAGCCGGTGGCTGGAAGCTGCAGTGGCGGCAAATCTATGGTGGGAGGAGAAGAAGGCTTGAAACGAGAGGTGTCTAACATGATTTTAGGGTTAGACGTAGTATTTGGTTCATTTTTATTTTAGGCCACTCATTTAATTTGGGTCACTTTTTTGAAATGATAAATGTTGTCATATTTTGGGAAATCAAAACACCCATAGTAATTTTTCTGCCATTCTTTCATTCTTAACCAGGTAAAATGGGTTGGGCTGGGTGTTTTAGAGGGGTTTAGGGTGTGGGGAAGAAGGAATTAGAAAAAAAATTACTCGGTTCGAACCGGCCTGACCCGGTCTATACCCGACCCGCTACCCGGCCAGGTAACCCGGCCCAAACCAGACCCGGTAGGTACCCGAGCCAGTTTCGGGCCTCACTTCTCCAAAAAAAGCCCGGTCGGAAGCAGACCGAGGCCTGACCCAGCCCGAACCGAGTCCATGCCTACACGTGATCGTGTTGAGGGTGTGGTAGAAGTCTTTAAGAAGAACGATCACATCATGAATATGAAACTGGTAATAGGAGATGAGACCATGTTTGTGGTAATTGCCTACGTACCACAAGTGAGATCATGCATCTATCACTCAATAATTTTGGGAAGAGTGGTGATAAGTACATATTACAACACGCATTTGATGCGTGTTGGGGTTGCATTTTGATAGTTTTCCTAGCTTTAAGGTGTTGGGGTTCGAGTTTTGTGTCATTTGGAGTCAAAATCAGGATTTTAGACACCAACACCGGCGCTTGAGAAGCAATCGGGACGAGTTGAGAAACATTAGAGATTGATTTGAGAGCTTTGGAGGTCACCGGGAGGTTTACGATGAAGAGTTGAAGACAAAAGAGCTCTAGGATTGGCTACGGGATCAAAAGAAGACAAATAGAGCTTGAAAATGATGATCAGGATGACCTTCTGTTAATCATTCAAGCGTATCTCCTTGTAGAGACATCCAATGTACACGTTTCAAGTTCCATATGAAAGCCAACTTCAAGGGCTACAAATCATGCGAAGACACCTTTCGAGAATCTGATAGGAAGAATGTGACAACAGACGACGAAGTCAGATGATCTCTGTTGCGATTTCAGAATGAGACATTCCACCATTTTATTCATATCTCTTGATTGGATGATTCAAATCCAATTCGGAAACTTGGGGTGGATAGAGGACTTCATTATCTACAACTTTAGTGAAGGAAGTAAAGTCAAATTCGTACGTTTTACCCAAGCCGTACGTGCCCCGTTTTTGTTTCCTAATTTAAGTGCGAATTTCCTTGTTTCCTAATTCAACCCGAATTGCTTTGATTCCTATAAATAACACCTCTCTAACCCTAATTAAAGGGGGAAGTTTAGAGAGAGATTAAGGACGAGATTAGAGAGCTTTTTCATCCAGGTTTATCAATTCCTTAACATTCTTTGTAAATTCCTACTTTTTTATTAATGACAATTAATTCTATCCATCCCAATTCTATTGATTCTTCAATTATGAATAGGGAGTAGTTTTAATTAGGGATTTGAGGTTGATGAAGGGGTTAATCATGATGTATGGCTAGATTCTTGATGGTTTAATTGCATGAATGCCGTTTAATTTGTGTTTGAATAATTTAATTGATATCTTTTGTAACCTAGAATGACCACTAGATTTACAATTGCTTATAGAATAAATTAAGAGAGATCTAATTTGTTCTAGGACACATTCACAAACACTTAATCGTTCGCTAAGAGATTAGTAGCGATTAAGGGGCCGTAAGCTCGTTCGTCTTGGCAAATTTAGGATCCTGTCGCATGAGAGATCAGCCTGGTCCCCGAAATTATTGTACTCTACGCCGCGAGAGCGGTAAGAATTTAGTATTGATTAGCTAGGCTCAATTAAATTAAATTCATGTAATTAGGCCTGATCTGCCAAAAATCTGATTACCCCGGAATCAATCCCTGTTCCCTTCGTTGTTAATTAAGAAGAACCCAATTATTTACTTTTAATCGTTTATTTGCAATTTTAATTTTCTCAAGCAACAAATTCTCGCACGATCGCATTTGTTTTATTTATTTTTTTTATCGTTGATTTTAGTTAATCTTTAATTCCCTTTTACCGTCCCTGTGGAGATGATACTCGTACTTTCACCGCTATATTACAATCTTTTTAAGTGCGACAAAACTCACATCAGTTTTTGGCGCCGTTGCCGGGGACGGTGTCAGATTTTTGGGTTAATTAATATCAGCGACTCGTTTTTTAGTTTTTCGTAGGAATTTTGTCAGCTAACCTTGCAGGTCAGCTCTGTTTATGCATACACGTTCTAAGAGGGGAGAACCGCTAATCCCTCTTAACCTTGAGATCGAAAAGCTCGCTAGACAGAACCGCAAGGCTCAAAAGGAAAAGAACACCATGGATCACCAGTCTTCATCTGGAACCGCATGGATGTCGGGTAACCCTAACCCCACATCTCAACAAGATTTTTATGTAAACACATCACCCCAATCTTCACCACCAATTTCACCTAGAAACCCTCCTGGTTTTCAAAATTACCGCACTCCGATCTTTTCCCAAAATCAGCCCTCACCACAATTTAATCTTCCTCCATTATTCCAACTTTTTCAAAATACCCCTACTGATCCTGAAACCAATTTTCAAAATCAAGTTTATGGGATGCAAGGATCAGGACAGGGTATTCCAGTTTTCCAACCAAGACAGAACCCACCTCCAGTCATTCAACCTACTGTCCAAAATCAGCCCCAATACCAGAATCCATATCCCAATCAGTACCATAGACAACCCCAAGTACCACCCGCTCAACCACAACCAGCCCCCCAGCCTAGACATCAGGAGCCTCCACCCAATCCATATGTACCGCACAACAATCCACTCTATCAGCGCCAGACCATTGCAGAGTTCCTTACGCCAAATGTTTCAGAGTACGATAGCATTCAAGTGCCGGGAATTACTGCCAACCGTTACGAGATCAAGCCGGCGGTGATAAGCATGGTATCCAATAATCAATTTGGAGGAGGCCCTACTGAAGACCCAGTGGCGCATATTACCCGCTTCCTGAGGATGTGCCAGACTTTCAAGATACCTGGGTTAACTGATGATCAGGTACGGATGATGCTTTTCCGTTTTTCACTAAGGGATGATGCGCAGAGGTGGTTGGACAGCAATCCTCACCATCACCTCCAGACTTGGGACCAGCTCCATAGTGCCTTTATTAAAGAATACTTCCCTACATCAAAGGCCCTGAAATTGAAGAAGCAGCTACAAGAGTTCAAACAGGGATCCCTGGAGACTTTAGCTGAAGCATGGAAGAGATTCAAGGTGCTGAGGAGAGCTTGCCCTCAGGGCAATTTGACTGATTGTGAGATTCTTTCCTTCTTCTATAGCGGACTTGGCAATGAAGGGAAGATGATGCTTGATGCTTCGGGCGGTGGAGCCTTTCCTTTTCTACCATCCGAGGAGGGGGAAGAACTAGTAGAGAAGATCGTTTCAAACAATGCATCTTGGTACAACGACAGGAGTGCTCCTCAACAAAAGGCTCCGGGCCTATACGAGATCAGTGATAATTCTGCTCTCTCTGCACGAGTAGATACATTAGCAAGCATGATGCAGAAGTTAACAACCAACGTGTCTGATATGGGGAAAAAGATGGATCTTGCTCTCTCGATGCCCAGTGTTAATATGGTAGCCCCCGGCCCTACGAGCCCTGCTTGTACCATGTGTGGGGGACTCCATTGGCCACATGAATGTAATATGATGGCGCACTCGGCAGCCCCTGGAGTGGAGCAAGTTGACGCAATGCACTTCCAGCGACAAGGCTACTACAATCAGCCCTATGGACAGCAGCAACAAGGGAACTACGGGCAAGGAAATCAGCATCAACAGCAGCCTAGAAATTATACTCAGCCCCAGGCGCCTCAAGGCCAGCAACAAGCTTCTCAACCAGTGCAAGGGAGCTTTAGGAGAGAGACTGAACAAAGATTTTCTAGCATAGAAGAAACACTCAAGAAATTGTTGCAAATTCAACAGCAAGCGGACACAAGGATGCAAAACATGGAAAAAATAATTGGGCAGCTCGCTAAAGCCATGTCTGAAAGACCGCAGGGATCCCTCCCTAGTAATACCGAGCCAAACCCAAGAGAACATGTTCAGGCAATCACCTTGAGGAATGGAAAAGAGCTAGAGCCTGTTGCCACGAAAAAGAAGCCCGATGAAGTTGAAAGTGAACCAGCTGTCCGTGAAAAAGAAACAGAGAAAGATGAGGGAAGAGAGGCGGCGGCTGCACCAAAACAGCCCGTTCCAGTAAAGAATTACACCCCACCTCTCCCCTATCCGGCGCGATTGACTAGAAAGAATGACAGTGACCAGTTTGGTAAGTTTTTGCATCTCATGAAACAAGTGCAAATTAACTTACCATTCGTGGATGCACTAGCACAAATGCCCAAGTACGCGAAATTCATGAATGATCTACTGACGAACAAGAGGAGGCTGGAAGAAGCGTCAACTGTGACGCTTAATGAGGAGTGTTCAGCCGTGATACGGACAGATTTGCCAAAGAAGCTTAAGGATCCAGGTTCATTTACTATCCCTTGCTTTATAGGAGATCTTACTTTTGATAGGGCCTTGGCTGATTTGGGTGCAAGCATTAATTTGATGCCTCTTGCTTTATATGAAAAGCTTGCACTTGGTCCACTTAAACCTACACGTATGTGCATTCAGTTGGCTGATCGATCCGTAAAATATCCCCAAGGGATTATTGAAGACGTGTTGGTTAAAGTGGACAAATTTATTTTTCCGGTAGACTTTGTTATTTTGGACATGGATCAGGAACGAGAGGTACCATTGATTTTGGGCAGACCATTTTTGGCAACTGCCCGAACACTTATTGATGTTGGAGACGGTAAGCTTGTCCTCCGCGTTGGGGATGAGTCTGCCACCTTTGACATATCCAAAATAATAAAGAGGCCCTGTCAAGATAGTGGAGAGTGTTTTACATGGATGTGATGGATTCTTTGGTGGAGGATTGCATTCCTAACATGCTTTCTGATGAAGCCTTCTTTGATCTTCTTTTGGATGAGAGTCTTTCAGCAGAGGATCTTGAGCTCCTCCCTAGTTTTGATTGTCTTATGATTGGTGGAGAGGAGGACTCAAGTGATGCTAGTGATGTGAAGGGGAAGGAAGAAGATTTAGATGAGGTGGAGAAGGAAAATTTTCAAACTGATTCTTCCATTATAACACCCTCTCCATTAAATCTAAAACCTCTTCCCTCCCACCTTGAGTATGCTTTTCTTGATGATAGTCCTGACCTCCCTGTTATTCTTGCATCTGGGCTTGAGCCATCCCAAAAATCTGCATGTCTTGATTTACTTAGTGAACAAAGGGAAGCTCTAGCCCGGAAACTTTCTTACATGAAAGGAATCAGCCCTGCTTTCTGCACTCATAAAATTTTGATGGAAGATAATGCTAAACCGGTAGTGCAACCACAAAGAAGACTGAATCCTAACATGCAGGAGGTGGTTAGGGAGGAAGTCATCCGTCTGTTAGATGTAGGCATTATTTATCCGATTTCAGACAGCCCTTGGGTCAGCCCGACCCAGGTGGTTCCCAAGAAAGGGGGGATGACTGTGGTTAAAAATGAGAAAGATGAGATGATTCCGACGCGTACGGTCACCGGATGGAGGGTCTGCATTGATTACCGAAAATTAAATGCCGCCACCCGGAAGGACCACTTCCCCCTCCCCTTCATTGATCAGATTTTAGAGAGGTTAGCAGGGCATAAGTTCTACTGTTTCCTTGACGGGATGTCGGGATACTTCCAGATCCCCATAGCCCCAGAGGACCAGGATAAGACCACGTTCACATGTCCATTCGGTACCTTCGCATATCGAAGGATGGCGTTTGGATTATGTAATGCCCCTGCTACCTTTATGAGATGTATGCTTGCTATTTTCGGGGATTTTATTGGGAAGTTTATGGAGGTTTTCATGGATGACTTTTCTGTGTATGGTGACACTTTTGATGAGTGCTTAGAGAATTTGAAGAAAGTCATGGTTAGGTGTCGAGAGGTGAATTTGGTGCTTAACTGGGAGAAGTGCCACTTCATGGTTAGTGAGGGAGTGGTCCTAGGGCATAAGATATCGAGTAGGGGAATTGAGGTTGATCCGGCTAAGGTTGATGTTATTTCTAAATTACCTCCCCCTACCTCAGTCCGTGCCATTAGGAGTTTTCTAGGACACGCAGGTTTCTACCGTAGGTTCATCCAGGACTTTTCTAAGATAGCCTGACCCATGACTAAGCTCCTTGAGAAGGACGCACCGTTTGACTTCTCAAAAGAGTGTTTAGAGGCTTTTGAGTGTTTGAAGGAGAAACTGGTCAAGGCACCGGTGGTAGTAGCTCCTGACTGGTCTTTGCCCTTTGAGATTATGTGTGATGCTAGTGATTTTGCAGTAGGATCCGTTCTTGGGCAGCGTCGAGAGAAACATTTTCAGCCTATTTCTTATGCTTCTAAGACTCTCGATAGTGCCCAGGAAAATTACACTACCACCGAGAAGGAATTGCTTGCTGTTGTGTTTGCTCTTGACAAGTTTCGTCCTTATTTGATTTTGTCTAAGGTAGTGATATTCACCGATCATTCTGCTCTTAAATATTTGATGCAAAAAGTGGATGCTAAGCCTAGATTGATTCGGTGGATATTACTACTCCAGGAGTTTGATATTGAGATAAGGGATAAGAAAGGGGCTGAGAATTTAGCAGCTGGTCACTTGAGTAGGTTAGAGAACCCCTTTCTTGATTCCTTGAGTGAGAGAGATATTGAGGGTACTTTTCCTGATGAGAGACTCTTGCGTATCGTTGATGAGGTGCCCTGGTTTTCAGACATCGCCAACTATCTGGTTGGGGGTGTTGTTCCTTCTGATTATACACCTCATCAACGAAGGAAATTTTTTGCTGATCTGAAATATTATTTCTGGGAGGAACCATATCTTTTTCGTATTTGTGCTGACCAGGTTGTTAGAAGATGTGTTCCCCTTTGTGAAGGAGCTGAAATTCTTAAACATTGTCACTCAGGACCAACCGGGGGACACTACTCTTTCAACCGGACAGCCCGTAAAGTCTTGGAATGTGGTTTCTTCTGGCCCACTTTGTTTAAAGATGCTCTAACGTTTGTGCAGGAATGTGACATGTGTCAACGCACTGGGGCGGTTACCAAGAGGGATGAGATGCCCCAGAATTTTATATTGGCTTGTGAGGTATTTGATGTTTGGGGCATTGACTTCATGGGACCGTTTCCGGGTTCTAAGGGTAATAAATTCATTCTCGTTGCTGTGGATTATGTTTCTAAGTGGGTTGAGGCCGAAGCTCTGCCCACGAATGACGATAGAGCTGTAATTCGTTTTCTGAAGAAATTGTTTTCTAGATTTGGAGTGCCTCGAGTTTTGATAAGTGATAGGGGCACCCACTTTCGGAATGATCCCATGACACGCCTTCTGGCAAAGTACGGGGTCACTCATAAAGGGGGCGTCCCATATCACCCTCAAACTAGTGGCCAAGTTGAGAATTCGAATAGAGACATTAAGACCATCCTTGAGAAGACCGTTGAGACTCATAGGAAGGATTGATCTGATAAGTTAGATGATGCGCTGTGGGCATTGCGTACATCGTATAAGACACCCATTGGCACTACTCCGTTTCACCTGGTTTATGGGAAGGCGTGCCACCTTCCGGTAGAGATTGAACATAAGGCCTACTGGGCCTTGAAAATGCTGAATAAAGATCTTTCATTGGCGGGTCGTGAGCGGCTTTGGAAGCTCAACGAATTGGATGAGTGGAGGCTCATGGCCTACGAAAATTCTAAGATTAGTAAGGAGCGTACCAAAGCCTATCATGATCGGCATATCAAACAGGGAAAAGAGTTTAGTAAAGGAGATCAAGTTCTGTTGTTCAATCCCCGAATGAATTTTTTTAAAGGAAAGTTGAAGTCTAGATGGTCCGGTCCTTTCATAGTAAGCGAAGTTTTTCCATACAGTACAGTTGAGATAGACCATCCAGAGAAAGGCCATTTTAAAGTGAACGGGCACCACCTGAAGAAGTACTACGGAGGACCGCTAGACCGCGAACGTGAGGTGACCTTTGTCACGAATTTTGAGAGATGAGTGCGTGGTTGCGTCGGGCAAACAACGTTAAAAACAGCGCTTCTCGGGAGGCAACCCGAGCTTACTTCTGCATTTGTTGTTGTTTTGTTTGTTTTGTGTGTTTTGTGTGTTTTGTTTTTGCAGCTCAGGATCTTGTTGTAGAGATGATGTGCCGAGGATCACTTTACTCAATTTAGTTATGCACCGACCAGCGCCTTTGGGAAGTTCCTAACACTCTTACTCGCCTGTTTTAGTAAAATGACTTGAGATGATTTTGAGCACGCGTGACCCTTTCCTCTTTACCCCTTTGTGCATAGTGCATTTTTGGTCATCGAGGGCGATGCCAAAGTTTAAGTGTGGGGGAGTGAATTGGGCAGTCGGGCAGTAGTTGTTACATGTGATTATTAGAGTTAGCATGCGCAGGTGTTAGTTGTATATTCATAGGAAATTCATGTCAAATTTTTGAAAATTTGTCTTTAAACTGTGTCTTTGTAAGCTGCTTAGCGTTTTGACTATGCTTTTAAAATGTCCTTGAAGTGTTTAGGCTTAAATTGCTTGCACTATAATCTAGTTGTTGAAAGGATGAAGGCATTAGTCACCCATTGAATGAATTCATAAATTTTCCATCCCACCTGAAAAAGTCCTTTAGGAGAAGCCATTTTGAGCCTAACTATTCCTTGTCTACCCAATTAATTGAGCTCCATAGCCAAATGGCTTGTTTTCTTACCCGTGAATATTTCTGACGTAGTCTTCATGTTTAGGGAACTAGGGGATGAATTTGCTAAGTTTATGGAATTTTGTGTAGGAGCCAATTTTGGCACTGTTCCTATGCCCCAAATGGGGTAAGAGCAGTCACTTTTTAGGATCTTGATATTTTCGAGGATTGCATTGTAGGCGTGGATTCACTTCTAAAACAAATGAACTTTAACTGCTATTTTTCCTTGGTGAGGCCGAGATTAGAATGGGGTAATGTCTAAGTAAGAATCCAAAAGGTGAAAAATTAATATAGCTAGACCTCTTACCTTGCGAAAAAGAGAATGAGAGCCCGGGTCAAAAAGCGTAAGTGTTCGCACAATAAGATGAGACTTGGGTATCTTTCGAAAGAAATAGCGTTCTCGTGCCAACATGACAAGGAAAACTAAACATAATTAATGAACTTGGAGGCTATTGCAAAATTAGCATTAGTCCTTCGCGTACTTCAAGTATACGTCAAAGCACCAATGTGCCACGACGGTTTAGCTTAGTTGTACACCATGTCTACTTTTTGCATAGGTTTAGATGATAGTTTCTAAATTGTGGCCTACTGAGTTCCTTGATCCTAAGAATAGCCCTGAAGTTCCTGAATGCATTGAGTCTTTATTAGAATTTTCCAATCTCTCAAAAGAAAGGGACTATTTATTACCATCCACCATTCACCATCACCTTCATAAGTCCTTCTGATCAATAGCTAGTTTATTTGTGTATGCTGTCATTACTTTAAGGATGTTGTGAATAATTTTGTCAAATAGTTAGCTTGAGTACAAAGATGTAGTTTAGGGAAGAATTTTCTAGGTTTAGATTGTCTGTTCTGTGAATATTCCTTTAGCTACGTGTGCCTGCTAACTGTTTTGATTCTGTGTGGTGATTATCGTAAGTCCCGTTGTTCTGTTTGCTTGAGGACAAGCAAAAGCTTAAGTGTGGGGGAATCTGATAAGTACATATTACAACACGCATTTGATGCGTGTTGGGGTTGCATTTTGATAGTTTTCCTAGCTTTAAGGTGTTGCAAATCTCAATTTTAACTCAAGTTATGTTTACCGGGCGTTGGTTCGAGTTTTGTGTCATTTGGAGTCAAAATCAGGATTTTAGACATCAACACCGGCGCTTGAGAAGCAATCGGGACGAGTTGAGAAACATTAGAGATTGATTTGAGAGATTTGGAGGTCACCGGGAGGTTTACGATGAAGAGTTGAAGACAAAAGAGCTCTAGGATTGGCTACGGGATCAAAAGAAGACAAATAGAGCTTGAAAATGACGATCATGATGACCTTCTGTTAATCATTCAAGCGTATCTCCTTGTAGAGATATCCAATGTACACGTTTCAAGTTCCATATGAAAGCCAACTTCAAGGGCTACAAATCATGCGAAGACACCTTTTCGATAATCTGATAGGAAGAATGTGAAAACAGACGACGAAGTCAGATGATCCCTGTTGCGATTTCAGAATGAGACATTCCACCATTTTATTCATATCTCTTGATTGGATGATTCAAATCCAATTCGGAAAATTGGGGTGGATAGAGGACTTCATTATCTACAACTTTCGTGAAGGAAGTAAAGTCAAATTCGGACGTTTTACCCAAGCCGTGCGTGCCCCGTTTTTGTTTCCTAATTTAAGTGCGAATTTCCTTGTTTCCTAATTCAACCCGAATTGCTTTGATTCCTATAAATAACACCTCTCTAACCCTAATTAAAGGTGGATGTTTAGAGAGAGATTAAGGACGAGATTAGAGAGCTTTTTCAGCCAGGTTTATCAATTCCGTAACATTCTTTGTAAATTCCTACTTTTTTATTAATGACAATTAATTCTATCCATCCCAATTCTATTGATTCTTCAATTATGAATAGGGAGTAGTTTTAATTAGGGATTTGGGGTTGATGAAGGGGTTAATCATGATGTATGGCTAGATTCTTGATGGTTTAATTGCATGAATGCCGTTTAATTTGTGTTTGAATAATTTAATTGATATCTTTTGTAACCTAGAATGGCCACTAGATTTACAATTGCTTATAGAATAAATTAAGAGAGATCTAATTTGTTCTAGGACACATTCACACACACTTAATCGTTCGCTAAGAGATTAGTAGCGATTAAGGGGCCGTAAGCTCGTTCGTCTTGGCAAATTTAGGATCCTGTCGCATGAGAGATCAGCCTGGTCCCCGAAATTATTGTACTCTACGCCGCGAGAGCGGTAAGAATTTAGTATTGATTAGCTAGGCTCAATTAAATTAAATTCATGTAATTAGGCCTGATCTGCCAAAAATCTGATTACCCCGGAATCAATCCCTGTTCCCTTCGTTGTTAATTAAGAAGAACCCAATTATTTACTTTTAATCATTTATTTGCAATTTTAATTTTCTCAAGCAACAAATTCTCGCACGACCGCATTTGTTTTATTTATTTCTTTTTATCGCTGATTTTAGTTAATCTTTAGTTCCCTTTTACCGTCCCTGTGGAGACGATACTCGTACTTTCACCGCTATATTACAATCTTTTCAAGTGCGAGAAAACTCACATCAAGTGGTGCATGTAATCTTGAGAAAGTGGTGGGATGAGTGCCAAGAGGAGAGAAAATGGTCATAGAAGGTGACCTCTACAGGCATGTAGGCCCAAGTCATGATGTTTTGAGAGTACTCATGGCGGGCATAGTTTTGACTATAAATGAAACAGGGAAGAACATTCTTGATTTTGCCTCGACATATGAGTTGGCTGTAATGAACACTTGGTTCAAGAAAAGAGACTCTCACCTTGTGACCTATACAAGTAGAGCTAATAGTACCAAAATTGACTACTTTTTAGTATGGATTACTCGGAGAATAAGTTACGCACATTGATAGTAAGGTTATCCGAGGTGAGAGTGATGTCATTCAACATTAGATGCTTGTGTTTGATTTTCAAGGTAAGAAGAGAATGCGAGTTAAGGTACAAGTGGAGTCAAAGATATAGTGGTGGAGGCTCGTGGGAAATCTACAACAATGTTTTGCAGACAAAATATTGGAGAAAGATGTAAGGTATATTTGTAACACCGTCCCTGATGGAGTATATGGCGGCCTGTGCAACCAAATACTTGGGGAGTCGCAGCCCCTCATGGTCTGATATTCTACAGAGCAGCAGAGATGCACTCGAAACCCAATGACCCGGCTACTAATTTGGGTCTCAGTGTGCCCGAGTGGCGACGATCAACATTTCAAACATGAGGGGGCAGCGGCCGATTTGAAGAAAGAAGCAAAAGAAGAATAAGAAAAAGGAGGCAGAGGGAGCAGAATGTACTAGCGTTCAGTGAAGGAGGAGAACAAACAACTGATGCTTGTCGGACTCAATCAGAGAAGGAGAAGAGGAAAAGCATCCTCATCATCACCATTGGTGGAGTCACCTTTGCCACTGATGGAGTAGCCATCGACCGTCACCAGTCAAGTGATGGAAGCGTTTCGATGAACAAGAAAGGCCGCCAACTTGCTCACTGAGAATGTCGATGGACGTTTTAACATTTTAGGGGATTTAATTGTTACAAAAAAAGGTGGAATCTCCCACCCCAGGATCCCCCCACCCCGACCCGATAGGATGGTGGGGAGGTTAGTCACGATGACTCAGTCAGCAGAATGGCAGTAGGCCCATACACCCGACAGGATGGTGGGGAGGTTAATAGATATTTGGGACTTTCATCTCTTTTTAGTCACTATTTCTCGTAATTAATTCAAATTTGATCCTAATTTTGTCTGATAAAAAATCGGAAGTCTTATTTTGTCATTTTTCCTAAAACCTAATAGTAGCACACCAACAACATGATAATTAAATCAAAAAAAGTCATCATGTTATTGTTGTATTTAAAACTAAAAATGTTAAAAATTTAGTCAATTTTTAGCAATAATTATAATACTCTAGTGAAAATCGCAAAAGTACTAAAGCATCCAAAATCTCACCAATGGAGACTACATAGTATTATTTCATCATCACCATCATCTCACCAATTCCGCAAAAGCTCCCACCCATGGTGGGGTAAGGGGAGGGGTCGGTACACAGTCTTACCTCTGTACTAAAGCACATGGAAACTGTTACCGAATCACTCATAGTGAAAATCGCATCCAAAATTGCAGGGACGGATTGCTGCTTCATAACAAAGAAACGAGACAGCTTAGTAAGCTGCTTTATTTATTGAAGCAAAATTAATGAAAGGCAGACAACATAGTATTGGTACAATAGAAACCGAAAGTGATGGAGCCTCAATAAGTTCCACGCTAAAATGCTAGGCAGTTGTTCCTCCCTCTGATCGCAGTTTTGGCATATATTGGAGTATTGGACAACACACCCATAACCTATCTACACTGCATTTTGTAAACAACGAAACCTAAAAAGAAAAACAAATAAGTGACATGTGCTAGATAATAATTCAATGGTTCAATATTGTCTTTATTTATAGGGAAGGGTGAAAGAAGCCCTTTTTTCATTTACACACTACACCGTGTGTATCACTATCTTGTTACTTGTATAATACTCCGTACTTAATTTTTCAATCAATGTAATCCTAGCTTCTATTTCCTTCTTTATATATCTTCTTCCCGTATATGTCAAATTTTACATCATTTAACATCACGAACACTGACACTATTCACACTATGTTTGGAACCCATCAAATGACAGAGAGAAGAGAAAAAAGACTAGGTAAAGTTATTCTCTTGATATTAGTTTTGCCTTAGAAAATAGAGCGTATGAATGAAAATGATTTAAGGTTAGGATTCTATTTTTGTTGAAGTATGTTTTTATTTCTTAATCTTTATATAATATAAATAATTAAATAAATAAATAAAATCAATTTGAGCAAAGTTCTGAATTTTATTTTGAGCTTGGACTTATTTTTTATTTTCACCCACAAACTGACCTTAAATGAATAAATGATGAAATCTAGCAGCTTACATCAACTTATAATTTTCTTAAACATGTCCTTGAGCATAGAAAATAATCCATCTTCCCGTGAGGAGGATACAGGCAAAACCCACCAGCTTCCAAGAAATCCAACTACAGTGAACTTCTGTTCTTTTAGTTCCACTGTAGCCAAACAGAAGATCTCATAATCTTCAACCTCAACTTTATTTGCATACAATGACGGCAACTCTGCAAGACATAGCCTGTATGTAGTTATGTACACTTCAAAGGGATCATTGCATGTAGCATTAATCTTAAGCAAAACTGAACATCATATGGACATATGCATAACACACCTTGAATTTAAAAATGAATGGATGTTTACAGATGACTTGATTTCGTATCTGAAATATTTGGTAGAGTAGAGACATTTCAAACCCATTAGTATTTAATGGTAGTGAGCATCTAATCTTTATATAATATAAAGTAACAGTTTTAACACAACAATTGGAGGGAAAAATCACGCCCAAAATAAGGGTAAAATAGGAAATTAATGAAAAAAACAAATTTGGTAATTAATTGTACTAAGGTGCATCGTTGAAAGAATAAGAATGAAAATATGGTAAGATGAAGCATTTATTGCCCATCCTTATGAAAGTATAGCAAGAAGGAGCATTTTTAGACAATAATATTCCGTACACATGTAATCATTAACACTCATATATACTATGTATTTCATAAATTATTTTTGGAAAGAAACAAAACTAATTTGAGCGTTATATACAGTACATGTTTGTCATATACTCCCTCCGGTTCCAAAAGATCTTGACACTTTGACTTCACAGTTTTTAAGGAAATAAACACTATTTGGCACTATTTGACACTGTTTTGTGTAGATTTATTTGCCAAATAAGGCAAATAAGGAAGTGTAAAGATCTTTCTGGTACTGCTAAAAATGGAAAGTGTAAAGATCTTTCAGAACCGGAGGGAGTAACTCATATGTGTATGGCTGTTAAAAAACCAATATAATTTGAGCGTTATATGTTACATAACTAATGCTCATTTCTGTATATGTTACGGATCAAATAAAAACCGATGTTAATGTAAAAACCGAAAATCGTTCACTAATTCCCTAATGTGATGTACTTTAAGGGTGATTTATTGCAGTTTTTGAACTTAGATTGAACCATGCTAAATAAAAAAATGTCGTGACATTTTCGTAAATAAGTCAAAGTTTTCTGACAATTTGAAAAAGTGCAACATGGGAATCCAATAATGTATCACATTGTGGAAGAAGTGATTGCAATTTTCACGGGAGGAATGCTTTTTATTTGATCTGTACCCATTTTTTTAACCCGAAAGGCAAACCACCAAAATAGAAAATATATTAAATAGATGCATCAACGTGCAAAACCGAAAGTTACATAATGCTGAAAGAATTGAAAGAATGAAAATATGGTAAGACAGACATGTATTGTGCTCATTTTTATTTTAATTATTAAATAATTCAACGCGCAAAACCAAAAGTTACATGCATGTTTGATCAAAAGATTGGTTGATAAGACTGATATATAAGCCTAAAAACACATATTCAAACGATATTCAAAGTTGGTGAAAATATGGTGTTCACATTAAAGATGTAAATAAACGTAACAACCTGTTCAATATTGTAGTATATATTACTTAATAACTATACTAAATAACTCCATATATAATTAGCCAGAATTGCTTCAATTTCAAAATTTTCACTATTATAAGTAGCGAAAATCCTGAAACAGAAGTAAAAACGATTTGGAATGTAAAAATATACAAAACTGTCATGTTTTTGCCTCCTAAGAATTAGTAATAACTGTCTTGTTGAATTATGGAAAAATTATATTTAAATTTTTTTCACTAATAAAATGAAGAAAAAGTTATGTGGAAATGACTAAAATCATCTTCTATAGTAATTTCAATCTATTGAGGCAGAAAATAGGTCTAACATTACTTATTTTGATTACTGCACAATTCACGTGCGGATTCAAAAGTTACGTGTTTGGTGAAAAAGTAGTTGATAGGGTTGATAAGCCTAAAATGTGAGTCACTAAACGGGCTCTTAAAATCTAATAACACCAAAACATAGCAGAGTTCCACTTATTTAGGGAACAATTTTTGTTTTTAAATTCACAAATCTTTTTATTCCTATTTAGCACAATTTATTTTATAAGTATTGAAATACATCAAATCATATGAGTAACCGACAACATTTAGAGCCCATTTGGTAGCACGAAAATCGGCTGATTTGGCTGATTCTGCTGAAATTTATGAAGTTCTGGCTGAAGTAGCTGCATTGGCTGATTCTGCTGATTTAAGAAAAAAATAATTTAAAAATATAGTTTATTAATAAAATAAAGAAAAAATTATATGTAAAATAGCTAAAATGGTCATCTACAGTAACTTCAGTCAATACACCCAAAAAAGTAACTCCAAACTTACTTTTTCTGCTTATAACACAATTCAGCGCGTGAAAACAAAAATTACGTGTTTGGTGAAAAAGTTGGTTAATAAGCCTGATAAGCCGAAAAACAGTGTTGCCAAACGACCTCTTATATATCTTCCATCCACATGGTACGTATAAAAATTACTCCGTACATAACATACTAGGTTATTCCCTTGATTTATATCTTTTATTCACTTTATCTCCACTCATGCATGTTGTATTGTTTTCCGTCTTCATGCATTTGGTTTTTTTCTTTGAGACCATGTATAAAACAGTCTCTTCAAGATTTGAAATAATCAATATACTTCCAAAAAGTTTGAAAGCCTTTATCCGTCAAGTTTAGGAGCTTATTTTTTATTTCGCAAGTTGAATTGTATAGTACTCTGTAATAAAAAAAGTAAGATTAAAGTTACGTTTGTGACTGCACTGGCTGAAGCTGTTGTAGAGGAACATTTTAAATATTTTTCATATAATTTTTCTTTTATTTTATTAATAAAAGATATTTTAAACACATGGTGTGGGGCGCCGGGGAACACCTCCCTATTTTATTAAATAAGTGTTTGAAAATACAACAGAAGTAAAGCATACGGAAAAATAAATTACATTAGCATTTGAAATTATTAAAGGGAATTCCAATTAATGATTAGATGGATATATTGAATTATTATGAAACTTGATAGCCTTATGCAAATAGGGATGCAATGTTCTGGCATCCAGGTGATAGTATTTAAAGCGCTTGAGAGCCGCTACCGGTTTATGAGAGGAGTCAAACCTTTCATCCACCGGGTAAACTTAGTAGTACGTCTCATTTTGTGGTTTTTTGGAGTGGCTTCTGGAGTTCTGGTGATCATCGGACATGAGCTATATCCCACGTGGTAGAATAGTTGTTCATCTTCTGGCTTAAAAATGTTCATGTTTTTAATTTTTCTTCTTTTAACCTCAGTAAAGCGTTCTTGGTGTTCCTCTTCGACTTGAATTGTAGCTTTAAGACATCACATTTTCATAAATCAACAGAATCAGCCATTCTAGCCATTTCAGCCAGAACTTCATAAATTTCAACAGAATCATCCGATTCAGCTAATTTCAGTATTACTAAACAGGCTCAAAAGTATTCAACCAAACTTTTGGAATATGCTCTTATTTGTTTTTGAAAACAAACTCATGTCATTAAATAATCTCATCGTTTGCCACATTACTTACAACACAATCAAGAATATGCTCTTATATTTTGTAACTTCATTTTATTCAAGATTCTACAAATTAATTCAATTGTTTTAATTTCAATTGAAATAATTAAACGTTGGGAATATTAAGATTAATCAATTGTTTTAATTATTTTTAAGAACATACAAATAGTTCCAAAAATACAAAGTATAGATTTTAACATTCTTAAATTGTCCACATTTTCTATTCATAATTCTTCAAATGTTAACAAAATTTTAAAGTTAAACATGCAATTACAGGTCAAAATTCGGTTAAAATGATTGATCGTTTTTTTCATAAAAGTTCACTTCTATGATACGGAGTATTTTTTTAGTATATGGGCTTAAGTGATAAATTTGAAATAATAAAAGAATTTATTTGACTCATTGCCCTCTTTTATTTAGAAAATTGCTCACTACATTCCATTATACTCCATAATGGAATGTAATTTCGAACAAGTTATTATTCCACTCTAGATGCACCCCGTGCATCGCACGGGTAGTTCGTCTAGTTAAATAAACCATAGTTGTGTTTTTTCCTGTACTGGGACGGGGGAACCTTAAATACTCTTTAGTAGCCAGTTCTGGCTTATTCTGCCTATCAACAAAATAGGTTGCTTTTGACTTGTATACTTGGTCTTAAACGGATTTTACAAGATGTATTTCCTTTTTCAAAAAATTAATTAAAGTCAACCAAAGGGCAATTAGAGTCCATTTGGAAGGCAATAAATTTGGCTTATCGGGCAGCTTTCCATCAAGCACAAATAACTAAGACCCTGTTTGACTGAATCGGCTGAAATTGTAGAAGAAACGACTGAATTGACTAAATTTGGTGAATTCTAGAAAAACATATTTAAAATATATTCTATTAATAAAATAAAGAAAAATATATATGAAAATTGCTAAAATGGTCCTCTACACAAACTTCGACCAATTCAGTCAGAAAAATGACTTCGACCTTACTTATTTTGATTATTACATAATTCAAAACGCTCGAAATCAAAAGTTATGTGTTTCGTACAAAAATTGGATGGTAAGGTTGATAAGCTGAAAATATGGACTCTAAAAAATTTATACTACCTCCGTCCCGCAAAGAAGTTCTCACTTTCCTTTTATGGATGTCCCACAAAGAAGTTCTCATTTCTATAAAAGGAAATCACTTTTAACAAAAAAGTCACAACTACCCTTATTTTTTGCCCACTTTTTGTTTGATTTGACATAAACTAAGGGTATACTTGGAAAGTCAAAACAAAACTCTACCTTACATAAATATATGTGTAGGTCAAACTATGAATTTCTTTACGGGACGGAGGGAGTACATCATTACTTTTTTAGCTGAAACAGCTAAAAAGGACGGCAATGATACTTTTAGCTTTATATTTGATACTATATTGGTATATTCCTTAATTTATTTTAATATACTCTTTCAAAATTTTACATAATTCAGCAGATACAAAACCATTCTATACGAAATTTAGTAATTTTATCACATTCGACCACACTACATCAACTTCAACCATTTTGAGCTTCACATAGTTACTTACCTCTTCAACAAAGAGATAAATCGAGACAGAGCTGGACTTTGTCGTGTAAAGAATAAGAGTTACTTTTGCAGCAATAATGAGAGGATGACCCCAATTTACAAAAACAGTTGCCACTAGGAAAATAGGAACAAGTAGTTTCTTTAGTAAGACAAATAAAGCCCTAAGGTCTTTCTTAGTTTTGGGATTTTCCAATAAGCCCAAGCTGTGACCATCATCCAAAAAAGCACCAAAGTCTTCAACATACAACAAAAAAGGAAACCATTAGACACCTTTGAGTAGGGGTGGACACAAAAGCCCGTAACCGTTTAACCATACCGAAAAACCGGAAAATCGTTATTTTTTTCGGTTAACCGTACCGATTTTAATTAAATCATGGTACGATTAACCAACCACAAAAAAAAACGGTACACGGTACAGTTATGGTTTTGAAAATAAGATATGGCCGGTTAACCGCTAACCGGTATTTCAAATAATACATGCTTCGTATGTAACCAGTAAGCTAATTTAAGGTCGTTGGTCGTATATTTCAGAAAACACTACCTGGAATCCTAGATACATATGAAACAACTTGCCTACTTTTTATTCTGTAAGAATTAATAAGATTAGAACTTCATCAATTCTCAAATAACTTTGATACCGGAGTATTAAATAGAAAGTTCAATATTAATCTTATTAATCTAGCTTAAGTCGTACACAAATATAACGGAGTTTATATTTGCTGGAGTTTGTAATATATGTGACTCTGTCAACTTATTGAATTATATATTTATAGTAGAATAGACATTGACTTGACTATGAATAAACTATAAAGTTTAGATAAATGTGATTGATACCTAAATATGGATAAAGTTTTAGAGAAATGACAGTATTTTAGATTTTAGATACGTCATTATTATAGTTTGTAGTATTATAATTATAGTTTGTTGGAGTTTGTATTATAGCATCTTGTTAAGTTTGCAGTATTATAATTATATACGTGGTGTATTATTTTAATTCCTGCATTTTTTGGGAAGTTTCTATTCATATTTGATTTTACTGTTAATATTTTGTGGTTTTATGGTTTTTGGTTAACCGCAAAGCGGTTAACCGAAGTGATGGTTAACCGATACTCGGTTAAAAAATAGTAACCGGGTTCTCGGTTAACCGAAAGTTGATTAACCAAAACCCGGTTAACCGACCATGCCCACCCCTACAGCTTTGAGACATATATCCAATACACAGTATTTTAATCCCTTACGCTTACCATCCATCGCATATGCAGTCCGGGGCCACATGCTAATTGATCCGAGCAATGCTGATAAACCAACAGTGTTGCACCAAGTAAAATTACCTCCTTAGAGAATGTCAATCGGTAACAATAATCAACATCTCGGAAGGTGTTTAGGCTTTCAGAAAAATAATGTAGATAAACTGTTAACGTATGTTGAAATGTAAGAAGTAATGCTAAAGCATCAATCGTCTAGGAGCTACAAAAATACCGGCCTAGTTACCACCGTATCACCTACGAGCTAGGCCTTCTTTGACCACTCTAATTCTAATCATCAAATGTTCTCTTGTGTTGGTTCCACTTAAGCCCATCTACTTGCAAGGCCCCAGTCTGCAGCCTGGGACTACTGGTGCTTTCTAAGGCATGTTTGGTACGGATTTTGGGGAATTAGAGTTTGCACCCAAGTTTCTCATCTAAATTTGAGCTTACGCCACGTTTTCAAAATGATTAATACGCACACTCCGAAAATTAAAGGTTAACCCAAGTTTTACTTCCAAATTGGAGTTTGCACCCAGTTTTAGCTACTTTTTTGGACTTCAGGGAGGGAATATTAAGGGAAAAATAATTTAAATACCCCAAACTTTGGAGGGGTGTGAGATAAATATCCCAAACTTGTACACTTCGTTTGTAATATAAATACCCCAAATTTTATAAAATAAGTTATCTTAGCACCATGTCATCATGACCACATATTTTTTCCTTCACAAATGTAAATTTATGGTGTTAAATAAATAAGTTAGATACACTAAACATTTTTAGTCGCAAATAAGTTTGAGGTACTTACCTCACATCCCTCTAAAGTTTGGTGTATTTCAAATATGTTCCCCAAATATTACTGTTTTTGAAAACGAGGAGCAAAATCCAACCTCCAGAATGTAACTAATAAGGTAAGCATAATAAACCGATTATGGCTCTATGGGAGCCTGAAAACACTGTGCTTAACCTCACATAAAACACAATCTGATGCATTGGAAATAACTAATTGGTTATTCACATGAGCAATTCATCATTGAACTCATTTACTATATGGACAGAATCACTGTTGGGGGGGGGGGGGGGGGGGAGGGGCGAAGTGGCGAACTATATATAGTACTACAGGCATTTAACTGGTGGACGCATGTGCTAAAACTGTTTGAATATGGTAATGCGTTAAACCTGACCCTGATCCTTCAATTTTGGGAGCTGCTCATGGCATTTTTGCACCTCAAATGGATTTCTGAACTTTGACATTGACCCGTAAGCTTGAGGTTTTGGGCTTTTCGTCCACACTTCTATTAAATGACGGAATGTTACATCATCTGCAAAGGAAATTGATTGAATGATATCGAACTGGCCATCGAAAGATGAGAATAATTTGAGCAACGCGAAGAAGTGGACTTACAGGAAGCTCTGGATGGCGAGTAAATGGGATTTCCAATGATAGAGGAAAGAGAAGATCTTGTGTAATCAAACGTCTAGACTTTTGGATCATGTGTAAATTGAAATAAGAATCACCATGCATAAGAAAGGGAAGAACTGTGTTTTATTCATTGAGATGAAAGTTACAAGATATGCAGAGAAGACTTTCCTAAAATATTACAAGAAGTGTATTTATAGAAGAAGATAAGTAACCGAATGCTAACAACTAAAACTAACTAACTTCTTCTAGAATCTTGTAGTGTCTTCTCGTGTATGTGAGTATGCCAAGACCCCCCCTCAAGATGAGAGTACAGATTTTGTACTCTCATCTTGGACAGTAGAGAGTGAAATAGAGCTTTCCCCAAAGGCTTTGTAAATATATCTGCAAGCTGATGTTGACTGGGAACAAATAGAGTGTGTATTTTTCCTGATTGAATCCATTCCCGGATAAAGTGGCAATCTATCTCCACGTGCTTTGTTCTTTCATGATGCACTGGGTTTGCTGCAAGGGATAAAGCAGACTTGCTGTCACAATAGATTGTAGCATTGAATATAGGAATGTTAAAGTCTTGAAACAATTGCATCAAACTGATAACTTCAGCTGCAGAAGCTGCCAATGCCCTATATTCAGCTTCAGCCGAACTTCTGGAAACTGTATGTTGTTTCTTTGACTTCCATGAAATGAGGGAATGTCCTAAAAACATGCAGTAACCTGTAATGGATCTTCTAGTGTCTTCTCGTGTATGTGAGTATGTTTGTGTCCTATAAGATTGGAAGCAAAGCACAAACAGCCAAACGATCTTAAAGAGGAGTAATCAGGTGGTTGATTATGAAAGATTTCAAAAGGAGATTTGTTATTCAAGACTGAAGAAGGGAGTCTATTTAGGATATGGGCTGCTGTGAGTATACAGTCACCCCAGAAATTTAGAGGTAATCTGGCTTGGAATCTGAGTGCTCTGGCAATATTGAGCAAAGTTTGGTGTTTGCGTTCAGCCACCCCATTTTGTTGGGGTGTGTATGGACAAGTTGTTTGATGTATGATCCCTTCAGTGGAATAAAAATCTGGTAAATGGAATTCGGTTCCATTATCAGTTCTTATGGTTTTAATTCTGACAGCATGTTGTGTTAAGATCAGTTTGTGGAAGTTTATGAGGAATTGTTTTGTGTCAGATTTGTGTTTCACTAGACAACACCAAACAACCCTTGAAAATTCATCTACAATGGTAAGAAAATATTGAAAACCATCATAGGTAGGAACATAAAATGGACCCCAAACATCACAGTGTATTAGGTCAAACGTCTTGGTAGATTTAATACTGCCTTTAGGAAAAGGTAATCTATGTAATTTTGCTAAAGGACAAATATGACAATCTTTATTATCAAGAACAGATACATGTAATGCATCCTTTATTGGCTGAAGTTTGAAATCAGAAACATGGCCCAATCTTTGATGCCAGATACTAGAAACTACACTATGAGACAGATGTGAGACATGATCATCAGAAGTATGTTTTGGTGAATGAAGAACATATAGTCCTTTGGTTAATTCAGCAATGCCAATCTTCTCCCTCGAATTTTTGTCCTGCAAGATACACTCATTGGCACAAAAAGAAAGAATTAAAGGTGCTTCAGATATTAGTTTTCCAACACACAGAAGATTCACATTGAAATTAGGAACATATAAGACATTTGTCAAAGTTATGTTGCGAAACAATTTAACATTTCCAATGTGAGAACTTGGAACCTTGGATCCTGTGGGTAAATGAACAAAGATGTTGGAAACATGTTTTGAAGAATCAAGAAGAGAGAAATTACTAACCATATGGTCAGTAGCTCCTGTGTCAAGGATCCAAGATGTACAAGTAGAAACAACAATATTAGCACTTATAGAGGTGCAAAAACTCAGATGATTACCTGTGTTGTTGGATTGTTTAGAGGTTAAAGGTGTGAGAGGAGTGTTTTGAGAGGTAGTCAGATTCTGGATCAAGCTTAAAAGATGAAGGTACTGGTCTTGAGTCACAACAGAACCAGGCTTATCCACTGAAACCTGGCAAGTATTCTCCAATTGAGCTGCACACGCATTAACCTGACTTGGAAACTTATTGCTCACCATTGGTTGTTTTCTTTTTGGTTTGTATCCCGGAGGATATCCATGAAGTCTATAGCATTTGTCCACAGTATGGTTATGATAGGGTTTAAAACCCTTGTTGTGTGAGCTGTAATTTGATGTATGATTAGAATTATTCTGTTCATTCTGATTTCTATTACTCATCATTATCATTGGCTCCAAGTTCAGATTGGTTCTCATGCTCCTCTGCATTTCATCTTGTAAAACAAAGCTGAAAATCTGATTTAATTTTGGAAAAGGCTTAATGACAAGAATCTGTCCCCTTATTCCGGCAAAAACATCATTGAGACTCATCAAGAACTTAATTGACATTTCTCTTTCTTCTCGCTCCAACATAGTTTTCATGAATTCACATTTACAAGTCTTGACAGCTCCACATTTGCAAGTAATCATAGGATTATACTGACCTAATTCTCTCCAAAGCGAATCAAGCTTATTGTAGTAGTCTGTGACGCTGAGATTACCTTGAACTGTTGCGTAGATTTGTTTTTGTAGGTCAAATATCCTTGGAAGGTTGCCCTGCGAGAAATGTTCCTGAAGTGTAGACCACATTTGAGAAGCTGTTTCTTCGTACAGAATACATTTGAGAAGCTGTGGATGGCGAGTAAACGGGATTTCCAATGATAGAGGAAAGAGAAGATCTTGTTGTAATCAAACGTAGAAACCTAACCGCATACATCGGTGTGGATTGCCACTGGTCAGCTCGTCCCCATTTTCTACGAACGAAGTGTGTGCACTTTGAGCTAAGTAACAGATCGTTCGCCGAAAGAAAAATCTGCTATCGGTATCATAAGCAAAGCACAGAGGCAATAGTTAACTGCTCACCAGTCCCCACGGGTTTCTGTCTGCAGCGGTAATTCCGGTAAAGGCACACTTCTTGTAGCCGTCATTCTGTCTGTGTGTGTTGCGACGGCGCCACAGCCAAAATGGCCCCTTTGCAAAAGGATATCCTTCAACGACGTCGTATGCGGTTTTCATTTTTTTTTTGAATGGTTAAAGTATTAAAGCGGCAGGAGTTGCTATGTTGCTTATTTGATGTAGTTTGTTACATACTTACATGACATGTTTATCAATGTAGTTTGTTTCATCAAGAAAAATCTAGACGGAGATAGAATGTTTAGATCAATTTGCCGATCAAGAACATTTGTTTTTGGTGGTATTACATTTTCAATCACTTTATTAATTAGAATGTTTTTACTTGGATTGAGATTTGGTGATCTGATAATGTCTGGTCTATGTGTATCTTTATAAGTATCACAATCTAGTTTGATCTGGTCTGGTCTGAGACTGAAAATAATCCAAAACAATAAAGTGGAAATATATGGTTGTGGTTGAGTAAAAAAAAGGTAAATGTATAGTAGTCACAAAAAACTTTTCAAAAGGAAAAATATGAACTACAGAGTATTTTTTTGGGACGGCTCAAAAAGGAAATTGAGAACTATTTTGCGGGAATGAGGAAGTATTGAGTTAAGTCCAAATAAGATACGTAAGACTCCATACATAAGAAGGGACTAAGTGTCACGCCCCGGACCTAGCCGGACACGTCAGCAACCCGCCGTACAGTACGAATAGTCAACCGCAGTCCAACTCATCCATACTATACAAGGCGTCATGAATATCATTCACACATAGTACATCCATAAACAAACATAATGTAAAACATGCATTTAAAACAGCGGAAGCATTAATACAATTGTTCAAGCCACACTTGGCATAACTAGGCATACAAGTCCCCAAAGTAATTATTAAGAAAATAGTATCCATGAGCATTAACTTAATTGTTTTTAAAACAGAACGGAAGAAGCACGAACCACGTCTTCCTCCCTTGAGCCTCCCGAAGCAACGGGCAACGGTAGCAACTTCAAGTTCTACCTGAAACTGTGAGGTGGCCTCCCCCGTGAAGGGGAGGTCAGTACTTGGAAATATTTGACAAGTACAATAGCAACTATACTAAGTATAATCAACGTTTTAATTTCCAAGACCCTCAAAATAGGGTGATATCATAATATAAATAATAATTTATATTTCCCGCTTATTATCTTTATAATAAGTAAATTCATTTATTTGTCGGCACACGGCCCTTCTTATTTATTCCTTTTCATTTAGCATTTGCACAACCCAACCCTTGGGTCTTATTATTTCTACGGGACTTGCTACCGCTGTCCGAGACCTCATGAGGCTCCCGGTTCGGACTCCAACATCCCGCCCCTGGACTCGTACCCATCATCTCGTAGGAAGGTAAGGCCCTTCGGGGTCCTATCTTATGTGTTACCGCTACCGGAACCTAGTTAGGTCTCCGATTCAGATTCCACCCTAACCCGTGATCACGATGTAAGTCCATGTTATCCAACCCCGCTCTCTAGAGTCGGGAAGGGCCATGGTCCTTACTTATTTCCATAATTCAACCGGCTATCCACAAGGACTACCGAGCACACCCGTAGGCCAATGCTATATCTAGGATCAATTTAATATTTACATTATCTTGGGTATCCCTTAAGGCCTACCCCTAGTATAACTTAAAGTTCATACTTTCCTACCTTAAAGCATCTCTTAAGACTACTTAAGGCATAACATTTCACAATCCAACCTTAGGATCAATCTTAACAACATTTCATTTTAATGTCCAACTAGTATCTTAATACTAGTCAAATTAATATCAACAAACCAAGTTCTCAACTCATAGTCATATAGACAATTCCAACTGATTTTCCTTTGAAAATATCATTTATCTCAATATTCAAAATATCACTTTTAATCACTCATATATTCTAATATGAAAAACAAGTATATTTCAACATATGTTTCATAATAAATTCCACTTTCAAGTCAACATACTCATAACACTAGTGCAAAATACACATTCTATAACTAGGTTTTTAATATGGGTTCACGTTTAACTGTTATGAAATGTAGGCGCGGGGTCATATTCGTAAATAATAAAAGTTGAGTAAGTTTACCGGGTAAGTATTATAAATATAAAATCTTATTTATAACGGTTGAAAGAATAATTGACATTGTTAAGTAAAAACGGGGTCATTTAAATAATTTCTGGAAACTTGATTTCGAAATGGGGGCTTTTTTATAATATTTAAAAATGGTTTTTATGTCCGTTGATTTGTAACCCTTACGAAAAATCGATTAATCTTTCTTGTGAAACCCTACAAGAACATGACGAAGTATACGGAGGGATTCGACGCAGAAGGGATTCGAAGTATACCTTCGAGGGAGAGGAGGACTTCGACGCAGAAGACGATGTTGACGGAGAAGTGGGATTCGACGACTGCCGCCGCTGCTCCCAATCAACTGGCGCCCCTTGTTTCATTAACCTACCGCTCGCCCAAATACAATTAATCTTTCTTCTTAAACCCTTCACGAAGAATACGAAGTATATGGAGTACAGAGAAGACATTTGTGGGAGAGGAGGACTTCGACGCAGAAGACGGCGTCGACGGAGAAGAGGGATTCGACGATCACCGCTGCTGCTCCCAATCAACCGGCGCTCCTTCTTTCAACGTTTCATCTCCTTAGCCAGAGACCATTTTTCCAACGGGTAATTTTATTACACACTAAATATGTATTTGGTTTTACTTTTCATAATTGATTCGTATATATATTTCTATGGTATTTGCATAATTTCGTTTTGATTTATGAAGAAGGTGGAAGATTTTTAGGTTTATGTTTTTAGTTGTCTATACCTATTTGTTAAAATGTCTCAATGAAAAACCAATGGCTGAGAGCAAAGTTTATAATTGTGTTACTTTCTATCTAAAATTTATAGCAAAGTTTACGAGTTAGGGAGTTTCTTGCCACATTCAAGGGTAAGCTGTCAGAGATGTCCAATGATGAATTTAAGGTTAGCTTATTTATCCATTCCAGTTTAGCTTGATACCTCAGTGCAATACTGTATCATCTTATGACTCTATGGTCATGTTCCATTAAAAGGAAAAAATTACGAAATCAACACAGGCATCTTGGAATGTGACATGTGATTCATTGGATAAATTTCTTGTTGACTAACATTTGATGTAATACCTGTGTAATGCAGAACAAGGTCAATGCACTTATTGATGTGAAGCTTGAAAAGTTTAAGAATCTAGGAGAGGAGACTGATTATTTCTGGTTGGAAATTTATGGTGGAACTTATAAGTTCAATATGGTAGAAATGGAGGTACAAATCTGTGTTCTTACTAGCAGGCTGAATTTTACTTCTTCAAGTACATTAATAACCCTTTCATACTGCAAGCTCCTGCAGGATCTGGAGGATACTAGAAGTAAGTTTGCTTTTCAATTAGCTTACTAAGTGGAGTAGACGAGGAGTTGCACGTTTTGCATCTCAAAGAGATATAGCTTACTTAATTAACATGCATTTCAAACGACTTACTATCCCAAAGCATAGACCTTAATTGTTTTTATTGTAGTTCCAACAACTTCCTTGTTTCTTACTGTATCTGTTGAAACCAGATTAATTTTCTCTCTGTATTTATATGTGGCTTACACAACACACTAGGAGTGCTATAAAAATGAAATTTCTAATCTTTCTATTATCTTTCTATTATTTTTTAAATGTAGCTATTCGCAGAAAAGACAAAATATCTCTCAACATTGAATCCCAATGGTAACTTTTCTGAGTGCAGATTTGCTGCACGGTTATTATTGCAGAATGGCAAAGGTATGATTCTGCTTTGTTAATCAGGAAACTCAATTTCAAATGCTTTGTATTCTTATTAGAGATGGCCATCATGATGCTCTCTTAACATTAACATATAAGAGTATGTTTGGATCTCAGGAAATGCTAAGAAAAATTGTTTGTGTGTTGGCTTTCCTTCGAAAAGTGCAGAAACAAATGGCATGTGGTCATTTAATTTTATTTTATATATTTTTAGATTTTTCAGTGTTTATATACTGAAGATAAATAATAAAATGATTTAGGACTAGTGTCACAAACAGTTAATTGAGCATATTTTTTATTTTCAACCATATTTTGTGCTTTCCTGTTTTTCTCTCTTTTCTTCCCCAAGTATTTTCGATGTTACCTAATGGTTTTCATTATTTTCACATGCAGAGAAGTGCTCATATAAAAGCTGTGATATTGGATCAGCTTTTATACCAAAGCTACGGGGCAAATTCTTGGCCACAGAGAATTTCTTCCATATTACTAAGGTTGCAATTCACGTGCTTTTTGCATTTTAAACATTGCTACATGCCATTAAGACTTCTAACGAATTCAATTCCATTTTTATCTTTATTTAAAAACAGTTCTTTGGATTGGCCCCAAAGACATTTCTCTGTGATCTGGTGGTTGCGGGGGGGGGGGGGGGGGGGGGGGGATTTTTGTGAAGATTGGTCAAAGTTGAGGAGCAAGTACAACTCACTAACAAAAGAGGATTTGCTTTGCTATTGCTTCTCTTTAGCATATATCGTGGCCTTACTTCATGATAGTCTTGGAGTTTCTTTGGATGATGGAAGGTACTTGTTTGTTGACCATATGCTCAAATGCTTCCATATGTATTTGTTTTGTATCACTTTTATGCTTCAACTCCCCAAGATAGGATACTGTGAAAACTATGTTTTGGCTATGTCCTGCTTGAGTTTACAACCTAGGTGACATGGTTTGTTTTATCATGTAAACTTACAATTTCAGAGACTTTGCATTTGAAAAGTCATTATATGTTTTGTAACATCTAGGTATTTTGTATTCTATGCACCATTTCTCCCTATTTTCAACTCACCCCAAATTGAAAAATCTTTGGCACACATAATCGAATTTCATAGAGATCAAATAAAACAGTTCCTGCACATTATGGTTCACTTTTCCCTCTTACTTCTTCGCCACTAACGAATCATTTTGGTTGTCTTTAGCAAGGTGCATACGCTATTTCTCCCTATTGTTTCGTTTTTTTTAACTAATTAGTTTTTATAATAATGTATTCAATTTTAATATGGCTGATTTTATTTTATTTAGCGTGAGATATTTATTGTTGTTCACAGAACATTTTATACCCTTACCTTGCATTTTCCTTATGATTGATGACAAGTGTGATGGATTTGTTCACTCAATGTAATATAAAAACTGAAATGGATTCTGAGAGCAGCAGCACTTTGACGTACTAACAGCTCGTTACTGTTTTGGGTCGTTTTCTGATGTAATGACCACTGCTCGGAATCCTAAATACAGCCCGCTATTTACTAAATACAGGCCCTAATAACATTACATGTCTATTATATCCCTATTATACTTCTTCGTTCTTTCTGCTAGAACTCCTTTGCGTGCTTGCGGTTGACACAATCAATATCTTGTTTGATGATGCATTGCAGGTCCATTTCCAAGCTTCACCGGATTAAACTTTAGTCTGGGGCCATTCGACACCGTCTACCAGTGGCTGGCTCGAATCACTCTGTTCCTTGAATCAATCCGCTACTGGCCCGGCGTCGTTCTTGGAGTCCTGGCCGAGGGTCTGGACTCCATGTTGGCCGGATAAATTTCTAGGAGTTGGCCGCCTGCACACTTCCGGCCTGTGTCGCCCAGGGAACTGGAAGCCAGGCGCACCCCTCAAGTCGGGTGGAGTCATCGTTCTCTCTGGTTGCCATCTTGATTTGTCGGCCATGTCTCCGCGGTTAGCGGGGTGATCCCATAACGAGGTGAATTGCAGATGATGAGCATAGAGCCAATGGAGCAGACAGTCAAAACCAATCTAGAAGCCAAACTCGCCGGAGTTCCCATTTCAACTTTAAGAAGTTGAAGCTCCAAACGGGACTTCTACATTCAGACCAAGAGCTCTTCAATAATGGAAGCGTCGACTATATTGTCCGCCAGTACAGCTCTTACGCCTCTATGGCTCTATCTTTGCTTAGAATTTTGAAAAGGCTATGGTGAAAATGAGTAATTTTAGCCCAGTTGGTGGCTCAAATGGCCTGCTCAGGAAGAACTGTAGGAAAGCCAAATGAGTAATGTGACAAATGCGTACTCGAGCCATGTTGATATGTTTCTTCCACAGTTCCACACACAGTTTAATCTATTCGAGATATAATAGACATTTAGTTTAATTGGGGCTGTATTTAGTAAATAATAGGCTGTATTTAGAATTACCCTTTTATTTTTCTTTCTTGCTTCAATTGCTTCTTTCCCTCATTGATTTTGCATTATTTGTGCTTCCAATTTACTCCCCCATTAGGCATGACACACGCACACACACACACACACACATATATATGACAGTAAATGTCTAAATGAGATTATTTTCTTTTTTAAAAAAATCGACTTTCTATAACGGTTGGTGATTTAACCCATATAAAAAGGATTTTATATGGGGTATTATTGGACTGACACGAAAAACACTCTATAACGGTTAAATTCGTAACCGTTATAAAAAACATTCTATAAGGGGTACGACTACCCGACATGAAAAGTGTCCGACTTTCTATATCGCCGGCTACTATGTCGTTACGGGAACCGACATAAAAAGTGCTTTTTAACCCATATAGAAAGTGTTTTCTACACTAGTGTAACACATGAACATACACAATTTACTCTTAAATTTGTATATCATGCTCCTTTTTCTTTAGACATTTATCCTTTTCATTTTTAGGCATTATTAATCATTAATAATCCATAAAAACACATTTAATTACCTTCGGTAATCTCATGAAATTAACTCACTAATTATAAGCAATATAGTCAGCCATCCTCACCTTATGATGTGCTGAAATAGTTGCCTTTATTGAGCTCCCCGATAAATCCTCGTTTTAAACTGATGAAAAGGCAAAACTGGACTGCCTGGGCAAAAGCCGGGCGGCTTTCATGTTCTGCAGATACGAACAGCTCCTTTGGAGCGGCGGTTTCCGGCGATTTCGACTCCTATCGATTCACCAACTCCTCTAAGTTAATTGCCACTACTTTATAACAATATTCTACACTTTTAAACGTGTAGAACATCATGTTTAATCCACCATATGATTTCTTACAAATCATACATGATAAAACTAGTTAAAGAACAATAGTTATGTTCTTACCTTAAACTCAAGCTATTTCTTGTGGATTTTCCTAGCTTCCCGTGTTGGTCCCGTTTGTAATGGGAACAGTCTAGAGGGGTGAATAGACTGTTCAGGAATTTAAACTTTTCTCTAAGTCAAAACTGACTTAACAGAGATGGTCGAAATCTGGTGACAGAGAAGGTCAAGTTCTGATGGCAGAACTGGACCTGGCAGCGGATAAGTTTCTGTTCGGGTAGCCTCAAGGGAAAAGCTAAGGCAAAGTGCCTTTCTGATAACTCTTAAAGAAGATCTGCTGGACACAGAGTCCAACCTTAAGAGTTAGTCAGTAGAATCTTAAGTGCAGGAGTTAAAAGCTTAAAGTAAATGACACCGGGGTTTTTATAGTGATTCAAGGAACAACTTGTTCCTCTAGTCCACTGTTCCACTAAGCTTGCAAAAACAACAGTTTACAACGCCTTAGTCCCTAGAACTTAAGAAGCACTCCTCGTCTTCTTCAAGTCTAGTTGCCACCCGGGATGCAGTCCTGCTTCCTAATGGCTGGTCTCGTTTCACTGAGTCTCTTGAAGTATCCCCACTTCACTTACTCCAGCTAGTTTGAGACGTCCCTTCTTTTTCAAGAAGTGTTTGATTCAAAATCAGTTTTCTCCAACGTTGCTTTTTCACAAAGGATGAGTAGATGAAGCTTTCAAAGTGTTGAAGAACTGAGTAACTTTGCAACTTGCTAGTTGGATAAAGGATTAGAAAATATATCTTCCAACTGTAGCCTTTTCTTGTTAGGAATAAAGTTTGAATCTCAAGAAGGCTTTGAGCAAGTTCGTTTTGCAGATGTTGTAGCAAAGTTGTTCTCTTAGTTCTTCAGAGTGTATCTTATATACTGGGAGCAGTCTTCCCGTTGGAGTGTAGAAGACAGCTTCATTAAATGCTTGTACTGTTGACTTGACCGGTTGGACCTTCGACTTGCTATTTTGGGGGCGTGAAGATACTCGCATGGTCAATCATCAGCTTTAAATATCTCTTCGTACGTACAGCATTAAATGTTCATTTAATGCGTGTACAGTACCATGTTTCCGTTGAAAGGTTCGTAACCGTTAGGGGATTTCCCGTTAGTTTGACGACCGTTGGAAAGTGCTTTCGGAATCTGGTGTGTTTTAGCAGAGTCTTATGAGGCTCTCTGGTTCAATCTCTGAGGTCCGCCTCTGTTGCCAACTCTGGTATCTTTCTGGTGACCAGTTTCTGATGGCTTCTCTGGTGAGCAACTCTGGGAGCAACTCTGGTAGAAGCAAGATGGTTCTCTGGCAGACAGACTAAGCTAAAACTTACAAAAGAAATTCTAATACAAAATTTCTAAAGGGGTACTTTCAAATTCTAATTAACCTAGCATCATCAAAATCTAAATACATTTATTCCTTACAGTTTCCCCCTTTTTGATGATGCCAAAACCCTTTAACTATTTCCAGAGAAGTGCCTTTCACCATAAAAAAAATAAAGTTTAAAACCTTTCATTAGAATCTTGGTGGGCAACTTAGCATAGGAAAATAGTAAGAGTACGATACAATCAGATAGCAAATAAAGCAAAAGCAAATAAGTTAACAGAATAAACACAAGAAAGGTGAAAAAGAACAGATAATTGAATAAGCCATGCAAAAAGAGGCAGAGTTGGTATCTTATTAATCTGATAGAGAAAATAAAGACATTACAGAGTCAGAGATAGAGAGTTAGAGGTCTTCTTCATCTACATGTGGTCCTGCTCTGTCAATCCTTTCTAGTTCTGCATTTACCTTAGTTCTGATAGAGGCTAGATCCCTCAGATTCTGATAGTCAGCCCAATGAGGTGCAAGTTTGCAGTCCAAATAATTTCTGACAGCTTCTGCAGAGTTCTTGCCAGTGAGAATCTTCATTCCATACCACATTTCTGCTTCTTGGATAGAATCACCATGGTTGATCTGGACAAGTCCATCACTATCCATGAACAGATTCTCTCTTTGAAGGGGAGTCATCAGCTTCCTCATTTGTTCAAACTGAACTCTGTCTGGTCTTGACAGACCGCTCTTCATCCAATCATTGAATGAAAATAAGGAGGTCTTTTTCTTTGAGCTTCTTGGAGGAGGAGGTGGAGGTCTGGTACCTGCAGCAGCTAGTCTCTTCTTTCTGGTTGCATCAAAGTATGGAGGAGGATCAACAGTAGAGGAGGGTTCTCTGATAGATAGAGCTCTGGAGCTAGGTCCTTCCTCTTCTCTGGTATCTTCCCCCTTTTTGGCATCACAAAGATCGCCAAGGAGGAGCTCAATCTTTGAGAACTCAGAGGCTTGGGCATCTCTGATCTCATCAAGGGTCTCTGGCAGGGTTTGAGTCACAGAAGCAAGACCTTCAATCAGGCTCCGTTGCGGACCTCTAGAAGAACCATCTTCTGGTATCTTTCCTTGTCAGACTTGATGAGAGCTAAGCCTTGCTCTTGATGCTCCTTGCAGAGGGAGTGTAAGACTGTGAGTTTCTGTGATGAGCTATCAGCAGATTTCTGAATATTATTAACAGAATCTGAGATCTGGTTGATTGTCTGGTGCTGGGCAAGTAGAGCTTGAGAGTGAGAGTGGAGATCAGAGTTGAGACCACTGACATCTCTAGAGACAAAATCTATTCTCAGGGTAGATGAATGCATGAAGTTGTGCAGAGTTTCTGACAGTGCAGCAACTTTGTCTGTCAAATGCTGGAATCCAATTGTGATTTGAAGATTGGTATGGGTTAGCTCTTCATGATGCTTGTCATTTAGCTCAATGATCTTGCTTAGATCATGAACCAACAGACCACCAAATTGTTCTGCAGATTTCACAAACTGGTTGAAGGGAATTTGGGGTTCTTCAGGTGTAAACCCTGGCATCTCCAATCCTCTGCCCTTGGGTAATGGAGGAGCTCTGGTGGATGGTGCAGGGGAAGGAACTCTTGGAGGTGTCCTTCTCCTTTTGGATGTTTCATCAGCTGCAATGGAGGAGGTGAGGAAACCATCATTGTCACTGTCTGAAGAGGGGACTCTGAAGATTGGTTTCTTCTTTGGTGTAGAGGCTGCAGAGTGGTGTGATGATCTCTGTGGTGAGGCAGATCTGGAGGGTGGTAAGGATTTTTGAGGAGGTGAATTCTGGGGAAAAGGGATTATTGGTTGAGGAATAGGTTGGTGTGAGGGGGATGGTGGGGGTGAAGGTGATCGATTTCTGGTGTTTGAGGGTTGTTTGCAAGGTGAAGAGGGTCTGGAGTTGGGTTTCTGGTGAGATGGAGTTCTGGTGGAGGTTGAGGTTTTCTGGTCCGGTGAAGGGGTTTTCTGTTGGGGTGGAGATGAAGGTATAGAGGGGGATTTGGAAGGTGATGGTTGATTAACAGGAGATTTGGGAGGGGAAGGAGGAGGTGTAGGGATTACCTCAAGAATTATTTCTGAGAACATGGATTCTCTCCATTCCTTAATCAGTTTCTCCATGGTTAGAGCAATGTCATTTGCTGTGGAGGGTTCTCCTTCCTCAAGGGCACTGTGGCGAAATTTGATCAGAGATTCTTTTCTCTTTTTCTCCATCAGCCATGCATCAAATTCTTTCATTTCTTCTTCTTCCAAGGCTTTGACATGCCTTTCAGGAGATAGTTCAGTTGTTGGGGCTTTACCTTGATATTTTTCCTTCTTTTTCTGTAGGACAGAGATGAGAAAGGCAAGGTTGAAGCATTTTGTGACACATCTTCTGTGCCTACCCAGTGAAGAACAGCAGCTTCTTCTTCCTCATAGGCATCAAAGAATTGAATTATTTTCTGGAGAGGTCCCATTCTCCATCTTCTCCATGCTAGGATTCTATCAAACTGCCTCTGCAGAATGATGTTGTAGTCAGTCTCTGGTTCCATCTCTGGTGAGGCTTCATGTTCTGGTGAGAGAGCAGAACTTGGCAACTCTGGTGCAGATTCTTGTTCAGCCTCTGGTTGAGTTCCAGATTCTGGTTCAGGTTCCCCCTGAACCTCTGATCCCTTGACAGGTGAGATTACCTTTGTTTTTCTCTTCTTCTGTTTTGGATGAGAGCTAGAGTTGTCAGAGTCACCACTCTGTACAACTAGCTTTCCTCTTCTCTTCTGCTTCAGCTTTCTGGCAGGAGATTTTCTGGTGGCCTTTGGGGAGGGCAACTCTGATGCAACCTTTTCTGTTGCATTCTTCTCTGGTATTGGCAGATTGTCACTCTTCTTCTTCTTCCTGACTTCCCTTACAGCCTGTGACTGCTCAGGTTGTTTTGAAGTCTCACTGGGCTTCTTGGGAGCTTTCTTAGGAGCAGGTTTAGACTTAGCAGCATGTTCCTCTCTCTTCTTTTCTAGCCTTTCCTCTCTCCTTAGCTCAGAGGAGATGGCTATGTTGAACTTTGGAGAGGCTGTGAGGAAGATTGTTTTGGAGTGATCAACTAGAAGGGTATCCCTGAGTTGAACTCCTTTGGCAGCAAGAATGGCAGAAATGAGAAGTCCATGTCCCATTTTAGTAGAGAATAGACCTGTTTCAGAGTCTTTCTTCTTGATGAATTCAGTCAGGGAGCCAAATATTACCTCGCCCCAGTTGATGTTCATGCCATGGTGAACTGCAAAGATCGCCTTGGCATTGTTCTTGTTCATCTCGTCTGTTGAAGCAGTTTTGCACCACAAGCACCGGTGCAGAATGCCGACAAGTTTCTCATAGTCCTTCTTCAGCAGGAATTTTTTCATGTACAGCTTGTCCAGTCCGGCAGCCTCCGGGCGACAGTAAGTCTGTACAAATCCTTCAGTGGAGACTTCCGCTGAATCAAGAGTGAGAAGATTGTTGGCTTCCGGGTCTTGGGAGTCTAGTTGTACTCCAAAGAACTCGTTTAGAGCATCTGCATTCAGAAAAATGCGTTGACCCTGCACCTGGGAGTGAATACCAGTCTTGGAGATGGTGGAGTTGAGGTAGAACTCAGCCACATCTTTGATGTTGAAATGCTCGTAGGGATGAGCAACAACCTTTGAGAGTTGTGAGTCAGTCATCCCCTGGATGATCTTGGTCATCCTCTTTTGATTTTCTGCCAGTAGTGGAAGAGATGACATGTCGACCTTCATGCCGGAGACAATGTTGGCGATGAGGGTCTTAGCTTCTTCCTTAGAGAGATCATTGATGCTTAGGAAGTTCATTCTGAGTGAAGAGTTACGAAAAGCTCTGGGATTGAAAGGTTTAGAGGATCTGAAGACTTTGAATGCTAGAGCAGTTTAAGTGAGATAAGGAAGCAGTAGGGATTTAGGTTGAAGACGGTGGATATAAAGGGTTTAGAATAGTGGACGTTTGAGATATTGGCAGTTTCGAGGTAACATTTAATGAAATGCGGGCGGAAAACGTTTCCGTTAGAAGAGTAACGATCAGGGGTATTCTGGTAAAAGACCGTTTCAGTTAATTAGGTCTTGCCCGTACCTCGAAATATTGCTAAGTCCACATCTGTATCTGCTGTCTCTCTGATAGGGATCTCTGGTCAGAGAAGGGGGGGTTTCTCTGGTGTGAGATTCTGATGAACAGAGATGGGGTTCTCTGATCTGAGTTCCTGATGAACAGAGATAGAGATTCTCTGATCTGAGTTCCTGATGAACAGAGATAGAGATTCTCTGATCTGAGTTTCTGGTGCAGAAGAAGGCAGTTCTGGCTCAGTGAGTCTCTGATTTAGGCATATCTGGGAAGATCATCCATCATTCCCAGTTCTTCCCTTAGCTTGTTAAACCTTGCCTCAGGTAAAGGCTTGGTTAGGATGTCTGCAAGCTGGTCTTCTGTAGATACGTGCTCCATACAGATGTGCTTCTTCTCAACATGATCTCTGATGAAGTGATGTCTGATCTCAATGTGCTTTGTCCTGGAATGAAGAACTGGATTCTGAGAGATAGCAATGGCACTAGTGTTGTCACACAACAGCTTGATCTCCTTTGCTTGAATTCCATAGTCCTTCAGTTGTTGCTTCATCCACGGGCAACCACGGGCCTCTTCCTTTCGTTGAGTGTTGGCATCATCTTTGCTTCTTTTCTTTCCCTCCGGTTGTGTTTGAAAGTTCTTTCTATTTCAAGATCAATAGGTTCAAGATGTTTAGAACCTTGACTTCTCAATTGCATTCAAACACAAAGCATAGGCTACACACATGAAATAAAAAAAAATACCACAAGAACAAGTGAAAAGCAATGTGAAATGAAAAATTCAGGATTTTTGATTGATTGATTTTTTTTTTTGATTGTTTGGACTTTATTAAACAAGACCGTTTCCCCGGCAACGGTGCCAAAAACTTGATCGGGCTAAACTTGCAAGTGTACAAGTGCCGATATAGTAATAAATTCCGGTAAAATACCGGGTCGAATCCACAAGGAAACGTTGTTTAATTTAGTCCGAGAGTAGATGACTTTAAATGAAATAAATGAGTAAAGTGCAGGGATTTTGAGTTGTGTTTTATATTTTTTTGGTTTTTCACTTTTTGCTTAAGAAGATAATCGTTAACTAATTTTAAGTTTAAGATGAATGATAACAATAACTAAGGCTTCGGGAATCACTTAAATGCTTTAATAGGGTTGAATATTAGTTCTTTGCCAATAATTATGAATACGATGTCGCTAATATATTCTCAACTCCGGTTAAGGCAGCGAGAGCGTGGTTTTCGTTACGTGTAAGTCCCGTTACGGCTTACATTCATCTACCGAAAACCCCGTTGAATATCAAGACATCACACCCGTATCATATAAGACCGGATATATTTCTATTCTCGGTACTATATATGTTTATCCTTTAATGTTCATAGTTTAGACTTCAACGTTAATTTCAAGTATAAACTAAATTTAACATACTTCTATGTTGTACACCATAGTCATAAACAATCAATATATAAAGGATAAATCACAATTTATTGGTTTAGAACTTTTATCAAACACCTAGTGGGCATAGAAGTTCATCCCTAGCCTTAGCTAAGAAATTAGCCTCTAATGCTCATATTAATCACAATACAATAATAAATGTAATGGAACATGAAATTACAAAGGAAATAATACCTAAACACCAATGATTTCGGAGGATGAACTTCCCTCCTCAAGAACTTGAAGAAAACACCAAGAACAAAAATATAAAAGCTAAGAATTAATCTATGGAATGGAATGTGTTTGTATGATGAATTGAGGGCTTTATATAGGCTAAAGAATGGCATCTTTTAGCCTATTCAAACCCAACAAGCAGGTGTGGAGCAATATTTGATCAAGAAATGAGGAAGATGACCTTTTCCCATCAAAAATCCTCTTGCACGTTGGCCTGTTTTGTGCTGAAATCGCCCCATCCGGCGCCGGTTGTAAGATGTCCGGCGCCGGTCGTGTGCAAAAATGCACCGGTCGCTCCGCGCCGGTTGGAAACAGGCGATTTTTGGGAAAAAATTCAAACGACCGGCGCCGGATGTAGGATGACCGGCGCCGGTTCCTGCGCCCAAATGTATACTTAGCTTCTTTTTTCTCTTTTGATGCCCGAAATTTATCCAGAAATGCCGGTTTTCGACCCCTTTTTGCTTTTGACCCTATTTTTGCTGTTCCAAGGTGCATTGCATGTTTCCGCTCATTCGGGAATATTTACCTGTTTTTGCTTTAATTTTTGTACAGATAATTATAATCACTTATGTAAAACATAAGTAATTATTGTGTTTATCATTCACCAACTCCTCTAAGTTAATTGCCACTACTTTATAACAATATTCTACACTTTTAAACGTGTAGAACATCATGTTTAATCCACCATATGATTTCTTACAAATCATACATGATAAAACTAGTTAAAGAACAATAGTTATGTTCTTACCTTAAACTCAAGCTATTTCTTGTGGATTTTCCTAGCTTCCCTCTTCCTCCAACTAGAGCTTTGCTTTCCCTTGGGCTTCTCTTTCTTTGTGCTGGCCGAATGACAAAAGATAGGGGGGAGGCATCTCCTCTCAATCAATTAGAAGAGATGCCAAGAGTGGGACATGGAGCATGTTCATTTTGTCTCTAGGAGGCTTCCTCCCATTGATTGTGCGTACCAGCACATTAGTTTGCTCCCCTCCTCTTATCACTCAGTCCATCAGCACTCCTAAAAACGTGGGGTGGCCCCCACTTATGTGGGAGGTCATCCCGTTATGTCCCGGTATGTATAATCGGCCCCGAAAGTTGTATTTCTCGGACTGTTTTAATCATATTTTATTTTATCGGGCCAAATAAATTATATCACGCGTCTCTAATACTTATGGGCCTTTAGAATAGATGTACATTCCCCAACTTTAATTTAGGAGTCTCCGAAACTTATTTCGGGCTATTATCCGCTAAATTACCAATACCGGTAATTGGGCCCCGTTTGACCAACCGGTCAACTCCATGCCTTTCTTATGGCCCAAATAGAATATCCGCCACCATATAGATGTCATCTAGACCAAGATGAATACAATATGTGGTTCGGGTATTATCGGGCGGTCCCCGTTCCCGTTGTGGGCCCCACATGCAATTTACTATTCACGTAAAAGAAATAATGAAATTTAACAATTACGTAAATTCATAAATCATCTTTCAAGGTTTATTACATAATTTACTAAAAGTAAATATGCTCGGGGTCGGTGTTACACTAAGTAGTACATTTTTTTTTCATATTTAAACGAGGAAAGTGTCAGTTTAGTACATCAAGTTGTAAGCGCGGGAGTAAAGAGTACATCATTTTGCAAATGTGATTTTGAGGTACATGAAACCTCCAAATCAATGTTAATTGAGTCCATCGGGGTATTAGAGCGTTTAAAACACCTAGGTGGCAAACGGATCAGTGATATGGCAAAATAAAAAGCCACCTCATCAGCTAATCTGTCACCCTTGCGTAGCCTCCTCTCAGATCTTCCTTCCCCAATTTTTGGAAGATCTGCTTGGGGATAATGTCATATGCAAGGGCATGTTTGAGGTCGATGTGGTGTGAAGAAGAGAAGATAAAGTGCTAGATTACGTTTTGGGACGTTGAATGTTGGCTCTCTTACTAGAAGATCATCTGAGGCAGTTAGAGGCTATGGAAGGATCGGGCCCGGGCTGAGCCGGGTTGGGTCTGCACAGTATTGGGCCGGGTCCCGGTTCGGGCTGACCCATCCCGGTTCATGGTTAGTCGAGGCTATGAAGAGAAGGAATTTCAGCATAATGTGCGTGCAAGAAATTAAGTGGGTAGGAGAAAAAAATATGAGATTGATCCCAATGGTTTGAAGTTGTGGTATTTGGGGAAAGAGGAATATAAATGGAGTGGGCATATTGTGGCACGTGATTAGGGATGGACTCGGGCCGGGTAACCGGCCCGACCCTATACTGTTATGGCCTAGCCTGGCCCGGTACCCGGGTCATTGGCCGGTTTGGGCCAACTGGCCCAGCACTGTAGAGGGGCGGTTCGCGGGCCTCCATAATGGTGAACCGGCCCGGCCGGTTCGGTTCTGGTCCGGGCCAATTTTTTTTTTTGGTTTTTCAAATTCTTAAATAGGTAAAATGGGTTGGGTTGGGTGTTTTGGAGGGGTTTGGGGTGTGGGGGGAGGGAAGAAGGAATTATAAAATAAAATAAAAATTACTCGGTTCGAACCGGCCCGACCCGGTCTATACCCGACCCGCTACCCGGCCAGGTAACCTGGCCCGAACCAAACCCGGTAGGTACTCGAGCCGGTTTCGGGCCTCACTTCTCCAAAAAAAGCCCGGTCGGAAGCAGACCGAAGCCCGGCCCGGCCCGAACCGAGTCCATGCCTACACGTGATCGTGTTGAGGGTGCGGTAGAAGTCTTTAGGAAGAACCATCACATCATGAATATTAAACTGGTAATAGGAGATGAGACCATGTTTGTAGTAAGTGCCTACGTACCACAAGTGAGATCATGCATCTATCACTCAATGATTTTGGGAAGAGTGGTGCATGTAATCTTGAGAAAGTGGTGGGATGAGTGCCAAGAGGAGAGAAAGTGGTCATAGAAGGTGACCTCTACAGGCATGTAGGCCCAAGTCATGATGTTTTGAGAGTATTCATGGCGGGCATAATTTTGACTCTATAAATGAAACAGGGAAGAACATTCTTGATTTTGCCTCGACATATGAGTTGGCTGTAATGAACATTTGGTTCAAGAAAAAAGACTCTCACCTTGTGACCTATACAAGTAGAGCTAATAGTACCCAAATTGACTACTTTTTAGTATGGATTACTCGGAGAATAAGTTACGTACATTGATTGTAAGGTTATCCGAGGTGAGAGTGATGTCATTCAACATTAGATGCTTGTGTTTGATTTTCAAGGTAAGAAGAGAATGCGAGTTAAGGTACAAGTGGAGCCAAAGATATAGTGGTGGAGGCTCGTGGGAAATCTACAACAATGTTTTGCACACAAAATATTGGAGAAAGATGTAAGGTATATTTGTAACACCGTCCCTGATGGAGTATATGGCCGGGGACCCCCAACCCACAGACTCCTACTACTACGATCAGGCCCAATAGGCCCTAACATGCCAAGCCCAACAAGATGAAGCTCTAAGCAGCCCACAATACGCAAGGGGTGCCTTCGGCCTCATGGCCGAAGGCTACCGTTGACAGAATCGAACTCAGGAACATCACAGGAAAAAAGGCTTGAAAGTCAAGCCTTCGGCACTTGGAGCCCTCGGCACTGAGAGGCCCCCGGTATGAATAGCCTTCGGCTTATCATCTACAGCCGAAGGCATCTTCCTCGACAGAATCTCCTCTCCACATGCGCCTGGATCACCGTACAAAGTACAACGTTGCATCCAACCACCACATTTAATGCGGCCACATGCAAGTACCAGTGCCACCCCGATTGAGGTGACCCTCGGCCGTCGGATGCTTGACACGTGTCCCTGTCTAGCATTTATTACTACTATAAATAACAGCCCCTTTCCCCATTGTAAACCACGCTCAATACAACTTAAGCAATACATCGAATACAATCTCTCTCTCTCTCTCTCACTCACTTTTGCTCTGGCTTCTCTCTAAGTTACTCCCCGCAGTAACCCCTCGGATAGATACCCCCCGGGTACACTATCCATCATTTGGTGCTCTCGTTGAGAGGTCGAACAATCAAGTAAGAATGTTCTCTCTTAATCTATTATGAGGAATGAATCCTTTCTTAGCTCAACTACTACTCCATGTGCTCCGTGATGCACCCAACACATGCCGTATCTACCCCGATTGGAGTGCAAGTGTTGATCATGGTCAAAGTACATCACTCCGCACATGTAGTACGTATTGACCTCAAGTCGGAGGACTATTACACTACTATATACGCCGATAATCCCATAGACACATGAATAGAACTTATCAAATGGTTTCTCGGTGGGTATGCCAATATTCTCTAAAATATCTATGTGACCATCATAAATTACATGAACTCATAGTTGTGAGATCAACTATACTTTCTAAAAGTATGATGCAGTCCACATACCAATCTTATCGCATATCATCAATATCACATTCTTGATGATCATTGATTGGGGCTATTTTAGGACTTTGTGTTATATCATATAAGCTCCCACTTACTTATTGACAACATAAGTCCAAGGGAACACAATTATGAATAAGATATTGACAATCGAAATATTTAATCATCAATGTGTAATACCGTATATATCAAATATATAAAACTGAATGTGATCAAGTATATATGTCTCTAAAAGGTGATTGTCGCTAGGACATATATACTAACAATCTCCCACTTGGCCTAGTGCCAATCACCGATGCACTAGTACAAAAAAGGCTTTCTACATCGGTCAAAAAAGGCTTTTCACATCGGTCAAACAGCCGATGTGGTTCCAGCACATGTGAAAAGTAGAGACTTTTCACATCGGTCAATGAACCGATGTGAAAATTCTTTCTACATCGGTCGTTCTGTGCTCGATCTAAAAGACAGTCCAAAATGGCGTTTTGAATGATATTTCACATCGGTTATAGCCGATGTGAAAGAAACCACATCGGATCCAAAATAACCTATGTAGAAAAACTTCATATTTGAACGCATCACAAGGTATTTCACATCGTTTATAACCCATGTGGAATATAATTCACATCGGTTACAATAACAACCGATGTAAAATATCGAAGAAGAATTACAACAAAAATGCTTTAGTTTTTAGAATTTGGCAGCAGTTTGAATTAAAACTTCTATTATATTTACTGTTGCATTTAATAGTCAACAACAATAATGCATTGCAAATCTCAGCTAAACTAAACAATTTCTAAAATACTACCAGTTTAATTTCTAAACTTTATCATTCAAGTAAAAAGATAACATTTTCATTGATAAAGTGTATGAGTACAATATCACTCGTATTCAGATGTAATACCACAACTACACAATGCAGCCTATAATACAATTACACACATTAACCCTCAAAGAAGCTGGAAATAAACTTGAGGTGCTCTGGCCTGTGGGTCACACCAGTAGATTCTACAAGCTCCAAAAACAATCACAACCCTACAAAATACACCAAAAGCATGAGTAAACCATATTTCGGACCCCTGTACGATATTTAATAATTGTATAATCTTTTATTTATCTTTATGAATAATATTTTTATCCACATATAGACTGAGTCTTCAAAAGCCTAGTTTTCAAAATCTAAAACGACATTGCCTTTTAATCTTTTTTATTGAATGACAATATTGAGTCACATGAATAAAAGCTATAAACATTATTTATTCACTTTTGCAAATTTTTATCAACCCCAAATCAGCCTTATATCCAAACAAAACTACTTTTACATTTATAAATAGCTGAAATTTGAAGAAGACAAAAAGAGCTGAATTTAATCTTAGCTTAATGCCAAATATCCACTTAACCTAGAATCTATGTTGCTGTTAAAGGGAGAGATTATTAGATATAGACGAGAATTTAGAGAAAGGATGAAAAGTAAACCTGATCTGCCAGATGAAAAAGGGAATTTTCATAGTGAAGCTACAAGCATTGGGAGGACCCTTGCTGGGAACACAAATATTGATAGGAACTTGCTGGCTTCTAGATTTATGAAGAAAAACGAGAGTAGGCCGGCAGACTTCCATTCCAACAGACTGCATCATTTTAAAATTGAAAAAGAATGAAAAATTAGCAATGATAATGGAAAAGAAAAACTAAAGAAATTACAAGTGTAGTTCATCTACTCCATTTGGAACAACACTCTGTTCTCAGAACTATAAGCATAAAAACACCAATCCATTTGCCCATTTTCGCACTGCCACATTTGCCATGCTCCCGCTTCGTAGTATTGTTGTTCATCCTCTTTGGCTTCAATTGAAGGTGTTTTTGAGATCGTGTTTTTGCTTTTTCGACGTTGGACTTGGGTAAATCCGTCAATTACTTCCTCTTCAGCTGTTTGATGACCTGAAACTAAAAGGGTTAGTGATCGACTGTCCTCAGAGAAAGTTTCATCACCGGACAGTTGTGAGGCTATCGTAGTAACTGTATTCTCAAGTGTAGGATCAGAGACAGTCTCATCATTTCCTGTTCGGTCCTCAAACGAAACATCTACATCATCAGTACAGGTAACAGACCGATGAACACCCACGGTTACCGCCACAGTACGGGTAGCCACCTGGGGTTCATCCTTATCAAGGCCCACTTCCAGTTGGGCATCATTGTAAACTGCAGTCAACACGGTAGCCGCAACTTCTATGTTATCTGAGACCACCGGGAAATTTGGCTTAATGGCATCACAAGTAACCTGTGTCACTTGATGGTTGGTATCAATAACAGGAACACAAGGGACAAGTGCATCAGTAAAGATCTCTTTAGAAAAAACATCAACAGCATTGAAATTGCCTTCAGCATTTACTGCAGTTACAGCACATTCAGAAATATCACACTCAAAACCATCAATGGGTCCAACAAAGGGATTAGCTTGGGCATCACCGATAACAGTAGGGACTGCCTGCACCTATAAAGATTTTGCAATAACAGGGGCTACAGGCACAAGTTCATCACTAGCATTCATAGATAAAACATTAAAAGGGGACTTAATTCCATCATGAAAAGGGCCTTTTGCAGTGAGTTTGTCAACTATTAAATCAGTTTCCACATAACCCAAAGAAGAGGTACCTGATTCCTCAGCAGTCAGTGGAAGTATAGGCATAAAAAAATCAATAGCAGGGGGTTTGGGGCTTCAGTGATAGGGACAACAGTAGGGGTCTGTTTGTTTGGCACAAAACAATCAGTTGACAGGGGGCATTCAGTATGGCCAAACCGATAGCATTTTTTTGCAGAAAAGGGGTACATTTTCATACACAATTTTGTGAAAAAATCCTATTGTACCATTTCCTATCCATATTTTTAGGGGCAGTTCAAGAGAGATATCAATTTCAATGAAACTCGGTGTCCATCGGGTCACCACCATCTCAAAACCAAAGAAATCCCAGGATTTCTTCTCCCAAAATTTTTGAAAATCAAGATCGCACTTGAAATTAATCAAAACAATATTGGAGTGAAGCAAACCAACCGAATAAGCCTGTGAAAACCCTATCTTTTCAAAAGCCTTACAAATCGGAGGGATGAGGAGGGTGACCGTAAGGAAAAGTACCGACCAGTGCGAATCAGAAAGGAAGAGATAAAACCTGTAAGTCGTCTTCAGAAAATGAAACGGACGGAAAACCGCTGACGCAACCGGACGATCCGATGTCAGCCGCGTCGGAGAGCGAGCGTGACTGAGAGTGCAAACGATGGCTTGGGGTAGGATCCCTTACCACCGCAGCATAAGAGAGCTTCGCCTGCGAGGTCATCGGGACTGTTCCTTCCGCCGCCAGCATTTCTACCGCATAGGCTTCAGGCTGTCCAAATGAGAAAATCGTCGAACGCTAGAGAAGATAGAGCGTCTCGCTTCTCCGTTGTTTCATCCACCATGTTCTCCGGGAATTCGTCGTAGTCGGATGTTGTTGTTCTGTCTCTAGCGGCTGAGGCTAGGTTTATGGATTGATTATAACCCCAACCGATATCAGTAGTCCTATCATACAGATCGGTTATAATCGATCTTGTGTTAACAGATGTGAACTGAACTTTCGTTAATTCTAAAATTTACCCCGTTTTTATTTTTAACATCGGTTCCTAAGAAACCCGACGTAGAATATTTAACAAAATTTTAAAATATACCCCGTTTCGCTATTTACATGGGTTAAATATACAACTGATGTAAAAAAGTTTATATAAATTATAAAAAAGACCCGTGCCAGTATTTCACATGGGTTTTGGGATAACACATGTAAAAAGAGTGATGTAAAAAGCTTTTTTTGTACTAGTGATGCGTCTAACACCTAGACTCTCAAAAGTCTAGTATGTTTCTCACATCTCAAAGGTTTGGTGAATGGGTCAGCCAAATTTGTCCTCTACGGGAAGGCATTCTATTGCAACTTCTCATCTTGCTATTTGTTATCAAACACGATAGCATACTGGTATTTTCTAGTTCCTTACTTTTCATCTTGGTTCCTTAGCTTGTGCAAATGCACCGACACAGTCACAATAACAATTATTGGATAACTGTCACTATGAACTACCTCTATTTCCTTAAGGAACTAACGTATCTAAACGCTTACCTATGTTGCATCAAATGCAACAATTTACTAGGCTCTAGTTGTCGAATTTACAACAGTTTCTTACTTGCAACTCTTGCAGCATTACTATTACATTGAGACTAAAAACATATACTGGATGTGACTCGTAGTCTTTCTTATCATACATGAAACTAGTGCTAGAATAATTAAATTCTACTAGTTCTTTCTGTCTATCATAGACAAAAGATATTCATGAAGATTTTTGGTGACCATTCTTTCACTGACTTCAATGAGGGGATATCATTCTCTATGATCAACATATATGATTATAAAGACCATGCTATCCTTGTTGCGCACTCTAAACACGCAAGCACCCTCATTTCATTTGATGAGGTCAAATGATATGACTTTTTCATCAAAATTAATATTTCAACTCCTAGATGCTTGTTCTAGCCCATAAATAGATTTCTCTAATTAAGATATTGAATTAGAATTTGATATGGATATAAAACCTTCAGGCTGTACCATGTACACCTCCTCCTTGAGGTTTCCATTAAGGAAAGGGGTTTTGACATCCATTTGTCAAATCTCATAATCATATTGAGCAGCTATAACAAGCAAAATCAAAATGGACTTGAGTTTTGCAACTGGTGAATAGGTATCACTAAAGTCAATTCCTTTTCTTTGACTATAACCTTTAGCCACTAGCCTAGCTTTGTATGTTCTCACTTTGCCTTCAGCATTAATTTTCTCCTTAAAAATTATTTTGCATCCAATGGGTCTAACCCAACAGGCAAGTCAACCAAGTTCCATACTTGATTGATACACATCGAGTCCATTTTAGATTTTATGGCTTCTCGCCATCTCTATGAATCAACATCTAATATTGCTTCTATGTAGGTCTCAGGTTCATCCGTATCAGGAATCTTAACATCATCATGATCCTCCATGAGGAAGCCTAACCTAGTTAGTTCATGATGAATCCTAGTAGACCCGCAGAGTTGAATGTTTTGCGTTTTGTTCAGGCTGTTCATTCTGATCGTGAAGAGGTTCTCTTTCATTGGACTATCCAATGCTTAGAGAGTTTTCTAGTGCTACACTTTTAAGTGTTTCCAGAGAAAGAGAAGTGGGTGCAGAAGGAATGACAACCATGTCATCTTATCTTTAATAAGAACCATTTGCTGGTGCGAGGTGATTCCTATATTGCTCCCACTAGCTGAAGGATATCCTCCTAGAGACATTCTTCAAGTCAATTCTCCCACTGAATCCTTCGTCAGACCATCTAACAAATCTTCATTCTCTATGTTACTTCAGCTTTCAATTTGATTAGTGCACATTTCTTTACATATGAAGGGCAACCCATATTTAATATATGAAGAAAATGTCTTTTATTATACTATAACTCATATAGTACATTTTGCACTAATCAAACTATTCAGAATGTATATTGAGATTTATAGCGTGTACCCTCAAAAGAATGTTTGGAAGAGAAAATGAATTCATCATAGATCTAGCCATGTCTAACAAAGCCCTATTTCTCCTTACAGAAACGCCACTCTTCTAAGGTGTTCTGGAGGAGTTCATTATGACCGAATTCTTTGACCTTTTAAATAAATCAGAAATTTTACTTAAGTACTCTCTGGCTTGCTATCCTTTTTCCTAGAAAAGGTTTATTAGTCAAGTTGCTTGAAAGACAAGATTCGCAATTTCCGTATGACTCAAAAGCAAATGGTGTTAAATAATCTAATTCATTTAACGTTGCTATTCTTGTTTCATTAATTTGACAAAGTTTGCAATGTCATAGATAGGTAGTAATTTTTCTGATTACTTAATCGAGATCCTTTTATTTTATTCATTTAATATCTAATATGTCGATTGATAATTAACCATTCATAAGAAAAGCATTTCCACAACAACACCATTTTATGAAAATAACAATTATTATTAGCAAAATGGAAATAGAAATCTTTTAATGTCTAACATATGAATGGAAATAATCTTCTTGGTAATAGAAGGAATAAAATAACAATTATTTAATTCTAATCTAAAACCACTGGGCAAATCTAAACTATAAGATCCTATCACGTTCAGCAGCAACTTTTGCTACAGCCTTCACGCGTAGGTCAATTTTACCCAGTCCAACTGCTACACTGCTTCTCAGGCCTCTGCACATTTTTACAAATGTGTAAGCCATAAGTTGTATCTAATACTTTAACAATGAGAGTTAGTTATAGACATATTTATTTAATGATAAAAATACCTGAGCTTGAAGCACACGGTGCTTTGGCTAGATTAGCCTTATACAGCTCACAGTCTCTCTTCCAATGCCCCTTCTCTTTGCAGTAGAGGCAAACATCCTTTGCAACTTTTGGCTTCATATGACCTCCACCTTTAGGCTTCAGAGCTGTAGGAGTAGGTCCAACCTTACCTTTCTTCTTTTGCTTATTCTTGTTCTTAGAACGAGACTTAGCATTAGAGCTTACCATAAGAACAGTCTTTCCTTTAGAGGTTGAGGCTTCATAAGACTTGAACATGTTATGGAGTTCAGGCATGGTCGCTTTCGTTTTGTTCAAATTATAATTCACAATGAAGTTAGTAAATGAACTCGGAAGCGAATATAGGATGATAGCAGCTGAGACACGATCCTCAAACTTAATTCCGGTGGTAGCAACTCTTTCAATTAAGCCAATCATTTTGAGGGCGTGCTCAGACACGTTGCCACCCTCTTGAAGCCTACACTTGAAAATGTCTGTCAGAAGTTCATACTCTAGAGTCTGACTTTCTGAATCAAACAGACTTTTCAAATGTTCAAGCATCTCGAAGGCGCTCATCCTATCGTGTTGCCTTTGCAACTCCATAGACATTGCAGCCAACATAATACATTGCACAGTTTTAGCATCAGTGACGTGTTTCTCTCGAGCAGTCAGGTCAAACGTGGCAAACTCAGGAGAGTTGACATCAGGAATCTTGGGTACCGGTGTGTCTAACACATACTCAATATTTTCTTGTCTAAGAACTAAACACACATTTCTTTCTCAGTCTAGAAAATTTGCTCCAGTAAGCTTGCATGTATCCAAGATACTTCTCAATGATAAATTCGACATTTCTAAAAGCCTAAAGAAGTTCAAATAGAACGGAAATTAAAATTCATATAATAATTCCTATGATCACATTTAGTTAACTAAATAATATGGACTTTTAATTATTTAGCTCCCACTATTTTTCATGCTCTTTGACCCCAATAAAAAGAACATAGATTGTTTTCACAATCATAGTGACCAAGATCCACATTCATACTATTACAGTCCCAACTTGGGCTGATCACTGCAATAATATAATGGGTAAGTCCCTAGACCAATTGCGTCCAAGCAATTCTTGGTTGATCAAATTTTAATTGATCGACAACCCTAAATTAACCCTGACGCTTGGGCGACTCGAGCTAATTTAAGTAAGTCAAAAACCATCACACGATCACAAACATATGTATCTATAAATTAGTTATATATTTTGTCGAATGGAATAAACACTTGGGTGAAATATTCTTCGACGAAAAAATATTTCTACTAATTTAATTATGATGGGTGATGTCATTATCTCAGATAAGACTTAAATTTTAATCTATGGGGAACATTTAATGAGGTATTAAATTACTTAAACAGGATGCTAAAACATATTATCAAATAATATGTTAACTAGTATTCCACCCGTGCGTTGCACGGGATGTAATACTCCATACTTAGATATTTAGTAGTAGTTAAATGTTGTATAAATGCATTTATGAATGAGATAAATAAATAATATGTAGTAGCAATTATAAAAAGTTTAATATATGCAAACATTATATGTTGTTGAAAACTCCATGTAAACAACATCATTTTATAGTTTTTTTCGAATTTCTTTCACCTTCACATATCATAAATTTCAAGCCACACATATTTTGTCACTCTTAGAATTGCAACATGCAATGGTGAATGCGTAAAAAGAGAATAACATAAGAAGACACTCACGGCTTCCAACAATTATGAATTACCATTAACTTTTGTTCATTGTCATTGTGTAGCTAATCCTCAAAGTAAGACTAATATGGGAATACTTTTCTAAGAATATGTTTTCCTTTTAATGTATTTATATATTTATTAAACACACTATATTAACTATACATTTTGATATTTACTCCGTATAATAGTTGATATTGTGGCTCTAATCATTTGTAGATTTTGAAACTTTTTGATTTTTTACATATCAATTCCTCTATTTTTAAAATGTAATGTTGTGTTACATATAATTCACAATTAGGTATTATTTCCAATTTTTATTTATTCTCCTAATTTTATTAAAAATATGTACATGTCCAATTTTTCTTATTTATGTTACAACCAGTTTGTAACATACTTAATTTTTGAAATAGAAAATACTTAATTTTTGAAATATAAAATCTAAGTAGCATGGAAATGCAATATGGGAAAAGCAAAACCTATAAATCATATTTCCAAAAAGTATAGAATACAAATTAGAATTATAAACAATTTTTTAACAAATTAGAATTGGAGAAATAATGAAAAAAGTAGCACACAATTTTTTACTCTCGTATATTAGAAGTAATTGAAAGGCAAAAAAAATCAAAGCTTGTCTTCAACTGGGAGGAATTCCCTTATTCAAGGCCAACAAACGGCACAATCACAACTTTAAAAAATTGTCTTTAGGAGGAAATGCGAATGCAGAAATACGAATAATCAAACAAAACATAAAACCTTGTTTTCTAAATGGCGAACTTCAAAGTTTCTCTTTTTTGACCTCCTTCAACTTCTTATTCTTATTTGTAGACCCCAGTGTTTTATCATCTGAGATTTCTTTGCTACCATCTATATCCTCAGTTTTTCTCTTTGAGGATGAAATTGGAGTCTGCCCTTGGTCATGCTCAGGTGATGTTGGTGTCTGAATGAAAACATAATAAATATTGTATAATGATTTATATAGATTTTGGGTTTATATTTGCGTAGGCATAATCAATTGTTGTGAGTATTCAAACTTACCAAGTTGGATTCTACCGTAGTTCGAGGTTCAAGAATTAAGTCAAGATATGAATCAGAATTATATTCAGCCTGCATTCACCCCGTTGTAAGTTCAACACAATTGTATAGTTCATACTCCCTCCGTAATTAAAAGATCCTTATGTTAGGTTATGGCACAAGATTTAAGGGAGAATAGTAGGGGTGATGAATAGTATAGAAAAAGTAGGATATATGGTGAAAAGGAGGAAAGAGATGATAAAAAGTGGAAAAAGTAAGGGTAAGTGTATGGAACTTTTAAATACGTCCCAAAATGGAAAGTGTATGGAACTTTAAAATACCGAGGGAGTATTTGTTTGAACTTATGAATCTTATTTTATATCTTCTATTAAAAAAATACTTTATGATATTTAAGACTAATGAAGTACCTCTGGCTCTGGTTCATCTTTCCAGGATGACTTAATCTGCTCAATCTTTTCCTTATTGTCTGTTGTCATGCTTATGCAAAACGCAGCATCGGATCCATCTAAACTCGCGATGTCTCTCTCAATTTTGAATAAGTACTCCCGCCCAACCAAGTCGTAGAACAATGGAGGAGCACTATGAGGTCTAAACTTGACCTAAACGAAGAGAAACAAATACTTTAAAGCATTTATAGATACATTCATGCAGCCAGCACATGGAGTTTTGACATAGGAAATCAAAGCAACAAAACTAATACTTGTTATATACATACATCATCCAGATGTTCACGAAAATCGGACGCAGGTTTTCCCAAAAATTGCTTGCATGCTTGATCCCAGAATAGCAGCTCAGCGTTGTGACGACCATGCACAACGTTCAGCTTCAATTTGTAGAGCCAGTTTTCTTCAGAAGACCGCACTCCGCACTTCGTGCACTCAAATTCATTATCACATTTTATAGCTCTTGCACGACATGACCTAAAGTGAATGGGGAAATCAACTTTAGTTTCAAAAAATATATTATTATGAAATCCTAATTATAAAATAAACGGAAGTTGTAATACAAAGCCTTCTGTTTCAATTGTATAAAAAGGATCTAAATAGCTTAGTTGTTTAAAAAAAGGCAACAGCCTGTCATGGTCTACAACTAATTAATAAGTATGAATTTACTTTTTTGAATTTCAAGGGGGGGGGGGGGGGGGGGGGGGGGGAGTGCAGTTGTACAACATGCCAAACAAAATCTTATTTCTTTATTTAGATATCTAAATATCTAAATAAATGTAATGATTAATTAAGAATCTACTTGTGACTAAATATGACTGTGTTGGAGGCTATCACTAAATATGACCTTTTGAAGCATCCCATATAAGCCCAACTGGTAGCATTTAGAATAGCGTTTATCTTCCCATAAAACCACAACCCACGAATCTGTTCCAAGTGTACATTGTTAACAAATGAAAATGATTTACATACGTAAAAGAATGCGAGAATTTGAAATTCAGAAATAAATTGAATGATTATATACCTCCTTAGTAGTTTGTAGTTCAGACAACATCTTGACAATTCCAACTTCTTTATCATCACTTAATGCAGGTCGTGATGATGTTGAGCTCAAGGATTGTGATGACCCCATATCCAACATCCTTATTAATTTCAATAAATGTCAATAGATTGAAATAATTGCTAAAAGTGTTTTTTTTAAATCTGCTAAATATTGCACACTTATCATGGACATTATCAATATTCACACTTATCATGGTATCTACTCTACAATATTTTGAAACTAATCACCCTATATGCAAGGCTGGATCAACATATGCACTTACAACAATGAAGAGTCTTTTACTTTAGTAATCATGTGTTATTTGTATGATTTGAAGTGGTTGCATCATTTATTCACCATTGATGAGTTGATGACAATACTAAGTGATGGAGTATATGGCCCGGGAACCCCCGGCCCACAGACTCCTACTACACCAATAAAGGCCCAACCAGCCCAGGAAGCACAACAGGCCCCAAATTACGGCGCCCCAAGCACTTAGCAGCCCACACCGCACACTGGGGAGCCTTCGCCCCCTAGCCGAAGGCTCAAAACTCTCACAGAACGGGTTTTTTAAGCAAACTAAGAAATTGGGAGAAAAACGGCAGAAAACAGTAGCCCTCGGCACCCAGGGGGTCCCCGGCACTCAGAGCCCTCGGCTAGTCCTCTGCAGCCGAGGGCACCTCTCCCGACATAATATCCGCGCCACATGCGTACAGATCACCGTACCCTGTACAACGTCCCATCCAACAGCCGCATTAAATGCGGCCACATGCGGCTGCCAGCGCCGACCAGTTGAGGTGACCTCTCGGCCAATGGACGCTTGACACGTGTCCCTGTCCGGCATTTATTGCTACTATAAATAGCACCCCTTTTCCCCATTTTTAATCACGCTGAAAACGCTCCACACTTATAATATACTTTCTCTCTCTATATCTACTTGCTCCGACTTCTCTCATATTACTCCCCGTAACAACCCTTCGGATAAGTTACCCCCCGGGTACACTATCCATCATTTGGTGCTCTCGTTGAGAGGTCGAACAATCGAGTAAGAAACCCTCCCCCTTCGCCAAACACTAGCCCTCTACCAAAATGGTGAGAACAACACGTGCCAACTCCAAAAACGTAGAAGACAAAAACCTGGCCCTCGGCGACGTCAACGCCCCCGAAGCCTCTCACAGGGCTCCCGAGGGCGGTGTCATCGCTGGGCTGGAACAGGCGGCTGTCGACCTACGCCTTCAGATCCAGCAGAATGCCCCCGATGCCCGCCTCGGCATCGAGGCCAAGAAGAAGAACCGGAGCGATGACCAAATCAGCCCCCCGGTTCTCACCATCGATGTTCACTCGGCGCTCTCCGCCTTCATCCAAACGCTCACTCAGAACCCAGGTGCCTTCGGCACCCTGGCTCCGGCTCAACCCCAGGTTGGGGAGAACATCATACTTCCCCCTCTGCCACATCCCTTCGGAAACCCCATCCCTCGGGTTAGGAATGACGAAGGGGTAGTGGCCCAAGATACGGCCTCTCAGGAAGTCCAGTCCCGGGACCGCCACAATGACAACAGAGAAAGGCCCCGCACTTCCGCCCTCAACCGGCTCGGAGGGGGGCAAGACTGCCGAGGGGTCCAAGACCGCCTCGGAGGAAAAGCACCCCAAAGGCCCCAAGAAAGCGGAGGGTCTGTCTCGAGGGCAGACGAGGAGCGTCCCCCTCGGGAAAAAGGCAATGCACCCCTTCACGCCGACGATGCTCGCCACCAAATCAACCAGGCCCACTCGGCCCGAGTTCGTTCGCAGGGGGCGGAGACCCTCCCGAAGGACCCCCGGGACGAAATTATTGCGGCCCTCCAACGCCGACTCGATGAAATGGAGGCCAACAAAGCTCACGCCACCACCTCCACCCCTCATTCAGACCTCAAATACGAGGCCATGATGGCCAAAATGGAGGAATTACAGAAGAAGGTAGCCGAGGGCTCCGGGGAACCCGTCATCCAGCTCCGGACCCGGACGCCATTTACCCCAAGGGTATTGGCGGCCCGGATCCTGGAAAAATACCGAGGGCAACACATACAGCCCTACAACGGGAAGACGGACCCCCAGGAACACTACAGCAAATATCAGAACAGCATGATGATGGTAGGGGCGTCAGACGAATATTTGTGTCGTTGGTTCCTCTCAGCCTTAGAGGGGCCGGCATACGAATGGTTCAACCGGTTGCTCGAGGGCTGCATTGATCTGTGGCAAGAACTCGCCCAGCGATTCTTGACACAATTTGTCGGGAGGCGTCACACGAGGAAGCACTTCTCCCACCTCCTAACCATACGCCAAAGGAGGGATGAGACCCTTCGGGACTTCCTGGAGCGCTGGAGAACGGAAGCCGACAAAGTCGACGGTGCTGACGAGGGGACCCTCCTGGCCCTCCTACAAACCGTTCTCCGCACCGGCAACTTTTCAAGGAGCCTCATCATTGAACCCCCCCCCCCCCCCGCGACTACATAAGGGCCCTGCAGCGGGGGGACCGATACGCCGAGGCCGAGGAGGTAGAAAAATACCACCAGCATCCAGATCAGCAGCCCCCGAAGGCTGACAACAAGAACGACCGAGGGCCGGGGGCTCCTCCAAATCATACCAAGTCTTCAGGACCCTCTGATAACCGCCCTCGGCAAGGCCAAGCCAAGCCCGGGGGAGGTTATAAGAACAACCCTAAGACTTGGGCACAGCCCATTCTCCTGGACCGCCCCCGGACACCATTGACGCACCCCGTCAGCGTCATCTTTGATTTTGCCGAGGAGAGGGGCCTCGTTGAGCACGATTCTCGCGCACCCCCGGAGGTACATGCTATCAACCCTCAGTTCCCCTACTGTCGTTTCCATCGGTACCAGGGGCACAGAACCGATGACTGCCATCAGCTAAAGACGGCCATCGAAAGATTGATACAAGCGGGGCATCTGTCCCAGTTTATCCAGAGCCCTCGGCAGGAGGGGCCTTCTCATCAGGGACCTCCCCGAGGGCACCACACGAAGGTGAACGCTTGCGTGAACCCGGACACCATCCCCCTCGCCAAGAAGAGGGAGATCGGAAACTTGGAGGAGGAAGAGGAGGAGTACCCCCACTACCAGGAGAAAAAACGCCACATCCTCATGATCACCGGTGGCAATACAGGGGGCGATTCCACCAGCCAGCGGAAGAAGTGGGCTCAATCGCTTTACGTGGGGGAAGTCACTCATATGCCCCCGGTAAAGCGACTGAGGGAGGAACCCATCACCTTCACCAACGCAGATCCCCCTCCTACTTCTTCTCCTCACAGGGATGCCTTGGTGATTCGGACTGAAATAAACGACACCATCATTCACCGAACTTACATTAAAATGGGCAGCTCCGTCAATGTAATGTACCTCAGCACCTTTAGAGAGCTGCGTCTGGAGAGGGGGTCCCTTCGGCCCATTAAGACCCCTCTTGCCGGCTTCACCGGCGATACTATTGATTCCGAGGGGGGTAATAACCCTCCCGGTAATCTTCGGCGACGGGCTCCATAGAGCCCAGCTCGAAGTGGAGTTCGTCGTCGTCAACATCGACTGCGCCCAAAACATCATCCTCGGCCGGCCAGCCCTCGAGGACCTCGAGGCCATCATCTCCATGAGGCACCTCTGCCTCAAGTTCCCCGCCGAGGGGGGCATTGGCTACTCCCGGGGGAATCAGAAAATTGCCCGCGCTTGCTATCTTCAAGTCACGAAGAGGGTAAGTAAGAAAGAATTCCGCGTTGACACCATCACCGGAACCATCGACGAAGAAGGAAAAAGGCCGAGGGTTGAACCAGTCGAGGACGTAGAAGACTTTGCGCTCGATCCGGCCAAGCCAGAGAGAAGCCGTGAAGATTGGAGCCCAGCTCCCTGAAGATCTGAAGACCGGTATCACCGACGCCCTCCGCGCCTACTCCGCTGTCTTTGCATGGGGACCGGAGGACATGCCGGGAATAAGCCGAAGGGTCATCACCCACCGCCTCTCGGTGGACCCCTCGGCGAAAGCAGTACATCAACGAAGAAGACCCCTCTCCGCCGAAAGGAGGGAATTTGTGAAGAAGGAGGTCGCCATACTCCTCTCTATTAAGCACATCAAGGAGGTAAAATACCCCTCATGGCTGGCGAACGTAGTCCTCGCACAGAAGCCTCCTACCTTCCGCATGTGCGTGGACTACACGGATCTCAACAAGGCGTGCCCTATGGACCCTTTTCCTTTTCCCAATATCGACCAACTTGTAGATGAGACCGCGGGGTGTGAAATCACGTCATTCCTCGACGCATTCCGCGGGTATCATCAGATCTTCATGCATGAGGAAGACGCCAAAAAGACAGCCTTCATGACTCCCGAGGGCATCTTCTGCTACCTAGTGATGGCCTTCGGCCTAAAGAACTCAGGGGCCATTTACACCCGGATGGTGGCCCGAGTCTTTCAGGCCGTCCTGGGGCGCACCATGGAGGCCTATGTTGACGACATGATCGTCAAGAGCAAACAATCTTCCGGCCAAGCCGACGACCTCCGGGAAATCTTCGCCATCATGCAAAAGTTCAACCTTCGGCTAAACCCGAAGAAGTGCACCTTCGGCGTCCAAGGGGGCAAGTTCTTGGGCTACATGGTGAGCCGAAGAGGCATTGAGGCCAATCCCGAGAAGATCCAGGCCATCATCAACATGGAGCCCCCACGCAATGTGAAGGAAGTTCAACGGTTGACGGGCCACCTGGCAGCCCTCAACCGTTTTCTATCTAAATCAGCGGAGAAGTCTCTACCCTTCTTCCAGATCATGAGGAAGACGGCTGGCTTTCAATGGACTCCAGAATGCCAGGGGGCTTTCGATGAGCTCAAACGATATTTATCTTCACCCCCTGTGCTCTCCAAACCAAAGGTAGGGGAGACCCTCTATCTCTACCTGGGGGTCAGCCCGGCAGCCATCAGCTCCGTGCTCATCCGGGAGGAAGACGGCATCCAGCATGCCATCTTCTATGTAAGCAAGACCCTAAGGGAGGCCGAGCTCAGGTACTCTCCTGTGGAAAAGACGGTATTAGCCATCGTTTGGACCGTCAAGAAGTTGGGCCACTACTTTCAAGCTCACCCGGTTCAGGTCCTCACTCATCAACCCCTCGGCGCCCTCATGAGGAGCCCCACCAGCTCCTCCCGCATGGTGAAATGGACTATCTTCCTAAGCCAGTACAACATTGACATCCGTCAGAGGCCTGCCATCAAGGGCCAAGCCCTGGCGGACTTTGTGACGGAGTGTACCGCAAGGGCAGCCACGGACGGGGAGCCCTCGGCTACCCCGGACGAATGGTGGACCCTCTACACCGACGGCTCCTCCGCGACCAGAGCATGCGGGGGAGGGGTAGTCCTCGTTACTCCCGAGGGCTTCAAAGCCTACTATGCAATCCGCTTCTCCTTCAAAGTCTCCAACAATGAGGCCGAGTATGAGGCCCTCCTATGTGGCCTTCGGCTGGCTGCCAACATGAAGGCTCGGCAGATCCATATCAAATAGGACTCCAAGTTGGTCGTTGGCCAAATCTCCGAGGAATATGAGGCCAAGGAGGGAAGAATGAAACAGTACAAAGAGGCGGCCAAGGAGTTGCTTAAGGTATTTGAGGCACACTCTCTCACTCAAATACCGAGGGCTCAGAATTCCGAGGCCGACATACTCTCTAAGCTCTCGGCCGACTCCCCCGAGCACATCTCTAAGATTGCTAAGATTGAGGAACTCAGTCTCTCGAGTATCCATGCAAGCCCCGTCATGAACATACAACAACGCCAAGAGGACTGCATCTTAGATATCATCACCTTCATCTCCACAGGGCAGCTACCCGAAAACGAGACCCGCGCTAAACTAGCAAAGCTGAGGGCTCCTAGCTACACCATCGAAGACGGAAGGCTCTACAAACGATCTTACAACGGCACACTACTTCGGTGCCTCCATCAAGATGAAGCCGAGGTCGCAATGGAGGAAGTGCACAGTGGCACTTGCTCGGCTCACCAGGGACCCTTCTCCATGTCCCGAAGGCTCATTCTCCAGGGCTACTTCTGGCAAAACATGGCCAGGGATTGTGCTGACCTTGCCCGAAGATGCCCCGCATGCCAACATTTCCAGAAAGCCCCCGGCAGGCCAGCGGTCAACTATGCCCCCATCAGCACATCCATCCCCTTTTCTCGGTGGGGGATAGACCTCGTGGGCCCACTGCCGAGGGGTACCTCCAACAACAGGTACATCATTGTGGCCATCGACTACTTTACCAAGTGGGTGGAGGCTGAGCCCCTCGCCAGTATCACAGAGGCGAAGTGCCGTCATTTTGTCCTCAAGAACATCCTCACAAGGTTTGGCGTCCCCCAGCAGATCATCTCCGACAACGGAACGCAATTTGAGGCAGCCCCCTTCTGTGCCCTTCTGGAGGCATGGGGCATCAAACACACCTTCTCCTCCGTTGCCTACCCTCAAGGCAACGGGCAAGTAGAAAATGCCAACCGGACCTTGCTCGAGGGCCTAAAAAAGAAGCTGGAGGCCGAGGGCGGTGGCTGGGTGGAAGAACTCCACAACATCCTTTGGGCCTACCGCACCACCCCTCGGCGAGCAACAGATGAAACACCCTTCTCCCTCTGCTACGGTTTTGAAGCCAAAGCTCCTACGGAAGTCACCCTTTCCACCCGGATGGTGATCCAATATGACCCTGAGGTCAACGACAGCAACATGGCCCTTGACCTCCACCTCCTTTCAGAACGTCGGGAGCAAGCCTTCATCCGGGCAGAAAACTACCGAAGGCAAGTCAAATGCTACATCGACGCCAAGGTTCGAACCCGAGAATTCCAAGTGGGGGACTATGTCCTCCGGAGGAGGGAAGCCAGCCAACCGACCGAGGGAGGAAAAATGGCACCAAAATTCGAAGGCCCCTACATCATAGCAGCCATCATCAAACCTGGGACTTACAAGCTCAAACGCCCCAACGGGAAAGAAGTCCCTAGGCACTGGAATGTACACCACTTAGTTAAATTTTATCAATAATGTAAGAGCGCCCAAGCCCTCATAACTAGTAAATGTACTATCCTATGGCCCAAGGCCTCCAATTTTGAAGAATGAAGACACATTCAAGACACCAAGAACAACCGCAAAACACTTATGAGCGGCCAAGCCCTCATACCAACTACAGGCCCCAGGCCTCACCACGAGAAGGACCCCCTCCGGCACCAAGTGCCGAGGGCGGACACCATCAACACCTTCAAACAAGACCCCTCGGTACCAAGTACCGAAGGTGGGAACTCCCATCACCGGCAACAGGAAACACCAAGTGTTTCATTTCAAGACCCCTCGGTACCAAGTACTGGGGGTACACATCTCCACCGTCAAACATCAAAAAGAAGAACACCAAGTGTTCCTACAGAAGACCCCTCGGTACCAAGTATCGGGGGTACACATCTCACCCATCAACGTCAAATAAAAGAAGGACACCAAGTGTTCCTACAGAAGACCCCTCGGTACCAAGTACCGGGGGTACTCATCTCACCCATCAACGTCGAATAGAGGAAGAACACTAAGTGTTCCTACAGAAGACCTCTCGGTACCAAGTAGCGGGGGATACATATCGAAACTAACACCAAGTGTTGTTTCTAAAAGCCGTACCCCACGAGGACGCATATACCGAAGGTGCCACCATCGGTGCCGGCGGCACGTAGTGCCCCCGACCATTTGCAACTAGTGTGCAAATGAAAACCCTTCCTTGAAACGTTTTCCGCGTCACTACCCCCAGGGTATGACAGGCATGAGAAATGCCCAGGATTCGACTTTCAAAAACGGAACGCTTTCCGCGTCATCGCCCCAAGGGTATGACAGGCACGAGAAATGCCCAGGATTCGACTTCCAAACCGAAACGCTCCCCGCGCTACCACCCCAAGGGTGTGGCAGGCCACGGACTATGTCTAGCGCCGAGGGGACGACTTTCAAAAATGAGGCGCTTTCCGCGCCATCCCCCAAGGGGAGGCAGGTTACAGAACACCATATCTTGTGCCCAGGAAACGACCCTCGATCCCCTCGGAACTCGGAAGGTTAACCCGAGGGAGGAGAGCCATTGGTGTATTCTGATGGTCTCCTGATAGGCCCAGCCTTACCAAGAAACCAAGTTTCTTGATGCCTTCCCTTCACCACCAACCAAAAAAAAGGGGGGGGGGGGGGGGGGGGGGGTGAAGGGGAGTAGACTCATCGAGAAATCAGTGAGTACAACACTCCAACAAATCACAGCATACCGAGGGCTCCCCACGGGAACACCTCCGGTAACTGAAGGCTCCTATTTCCCGAAGGTTACTACTCAACAATACAAAGGGATGAGTTCACTTCTAATAAGTGTCGAGGGCACCTACCATCGGTCATCCGTTGCTACCGAGGGGTCCTATCCTGTAAAAGGGGATCCAACTGACTAAGGCAGCTCAAGAACCCTTCAAATGAATGCCGAGGGCACCTATATCCCACCAGCATTCACTACAACATCAATATCCTACAAATTTTCCTAAGTCCACACTTTTGAGAAAATGACAACAGCCGGAGGCTCACATGTCACCCAACGACCGAAGGCGTCTACTACAAGTCATCAAAGGCCAACCAAGGGGGATTATTCCAAAATAATGTCGCCCTCGGAAAATCTCAAGTGGAAAACACTACTAACCGAAGGCTACACAAGGAAGCAACACTTAGAAATTTTTCTAAGTCCTGAAGATTGAGCCCCCAGCCTGATCAATATTTCAACTAAAGGAACCATGATGGCCGAAGGCTACGTGATGCAACAACACTTATAAAATTTTCTAAATCCTACATATTTGGCCCTCGGTCAAATATTCACACATCAGGAAGGAGGCTGCCAGCCGAGGGCTTCCAATGGGAGACTACACCTACAAATTTTTCTAAGTCCTAAGGATTGGGCTCTCAACCTAATCATCACACAGCAATTGAACTACAAACACACGAAGGCCCTATGGTATGCTACACTTAGAAAAAATTCTAAGTCCTACATATTTTGGCCCTCGGTCAAGTTTCCATGCTACCCGAGGGGACATGCGGTTGAGGACTTGGTGAAGCTGTGCTCAGAAAAATTTCTAAGTCCTACATACTTTGACCCTCGGTCAAATCTCCATGTTGACCGAGGGCTCCTACTACATACGTGCTACACTTAGAAAAATTTCTAAGTCCCAAAAGGTCTTACCCTCGGTGACAAGTTTCTAAGTCCCGAATCTCCCTGCAACCCGAGGGGTCGCACAATTGAAGGCTTGGTGAGACTACACTTAGAAAAATTTTCTAAGTCCTAACTATTGCTGGGCCTTCGGTCACAAATGTAGCAAAGGGTGCCCAACCACCGAAGGCTATGACTGTATTCAAACACTTAGAAGAATTCTCTAAGTCCTAAGCACCTCACCTCCGGCCATCGCACGAAGGCTACACGGAACCGGAGGGAAGGATCAGCCGGGGCCAACAGATGAACAAACACTTAGAAATATTTCTAAGTCCTGAACATTGTGCCCCCGGTAAAACGTTAAAGTAACTAAAGGTTACTAGTAACCGAGGGCTACAAGAAGCACCGCACTTGGAAGAAAATTTCCTAAGTCCTAAGCATACATTCAAAGGGACAAAGGCATACATTCAAAACAAAATGAAGGCATACATTCAGGAAAAAAACACTCGGAGGAAACGAACTATACAAAAAGCCCGAAGGCAAACATTCATGCATTCAGGGAGGAGTTAAAGTGTATATATTACAATGTGGCCGAGGCCGAGAGTACACGAATATGCATTACAAACAAAAGCAAAGGTTTTCAAAACACTACAAGAACACATCACACATTGTCAACACCGGGGGCAGCTTCTTCCGCAGGCTTCGAGATGACCTCCGCATCAGCCTCTGCTTCATCGCCCTCGGCCTCTTTCAGGAGTTCTGAATCCTCCAGTTCCGGCCTCTCGACGCCCTCGGGAAGGGGGACTCTGATATCAGGCTGGAGGGGGGGGGGGGAGACTGTATGCCGCCGGGTCGAAGGCCGTTGGTTCTATCTTCAGGTGCCGGGCGAGCCTCCTGTAGATTAGGGCCTGGGTGAAGAACTCCCCCCGGCGTAGTAATCTTCACCCTTTCGGGCTAGCCACTAAGTTTAAAACTCCATCACCAAATTACCAAGGTTGAAAACAAAGGTAAAGCATGGTTTTAGATTGCCATGTGAGGGTTAAGAAAGATTCACATTAATAGATTGACAAAGCTTTTTGAAGGTTGCCATGAAGATCGTTATCAATATTACCTGGTTCGAAACTCCTCAATATCAGGGACATTGACGTCAAGGAGAACCTTTGAGGCATTATATGATGTTGAGACCCCCATCTGCTCACCTGAATTCAGTTTTCGTAAAGAAATATAAGTAAAGTATTAATTAAAGTAATAATTCTTTGCGATAAATTCGTAAATGCAAGTGTATGTATATTTGTCCTACCATAACGTTTGTTGGTGCGTGCCAACTTGATGATCACGATTACATATTCCGACGTTGTCCTTTTTACATGTTCCAGGAATTGTTCGGAATACTCACTGTACAGTGTACAATGCAACCTCTTATCCCTATGCATGGTAAAATTAGAATATGTAAATTATTTTAATGTTAGTGTATGAGAACATTATATAGTATAACAAAATTTGAAATGATTGTATCACTTAACTCTAAATCATGAAGGTAAAAGTTACACCACTTTTTTTGCGCTCCAGGTTCCGCCTTGAACACCTTATCACCAACCTTGAATGCACCAATTACATCTAGAATTTGTCTCGAGATTACGATTATTATCACACATAATATAGTTACACAAATTACTAAATACATAGTACAAAATAACAGAGTGTTATTTTTGAGATTACCAAACAATTGAAGACAGACATCATCTCCTTCAGCAAAAATTTTTGAGAAGCTTTTACACTTAAAAGGTGATAAGGATGACATGGTACTCTTTTCTTGACGCTTCACCTTGGTTTCCTCGGTGAAACATAGTCTGTAATGGTGGGAGCATGGCCGATATTGTTCAATATTGGACCTTACAGTAAAGTGCATCATTGCATATGTCTCACCCTCTTCTATTTGGGCGTCAAAGATGCGCACCAGTTGTTGTGATACAATAGCTTGAATCCTATCATCCTATTTGAGAAAAAATTGGAGTCAATTAGAAGTTATCGACAATTGTAATGAAATGAATTTTATTTAAGCAAGTGGAAATTATAATTGGACTTACTGGGATGTAAATTTTAATTAAGGCACTTTCTAAAATATCTTAGGTATGAATTTTAAACAAAGTATTTTTTTATAATTTCACAATGATCACAACTTAAATTAAATGTGTAAGACAAAGTTTTTCTCTAAGGCAGTTTTGTGTACATTTATATTATATTAAGGCATAATCTATTTAGACAGATTTTGTTTAAGACATTTTTTTTTAATTTTTAAGTAATCTCGGTAGTAATTATCAATACGTAGAATTTATTTAAATCATTTATATATTATCTTAGAAGTTTTTCGGGCTGTTTTTAGATCGTCAAACTAAATGTCAAGCAATAAGATAACATATTAATCTCATTTATATGGCTTTCTGAACAAAATGCAACACACTTGCCCATGAGTTTGATGATTTTGAAAAGAATTATAATTACTATTTTTCCAGTATAATTTCTTGATGAAATAAAAGTATGAAGTATTCCAGTATGAAATTATTGACTATTGTAGTGAAATGAAACTAATACTTAAATTGGAGTGAATGATAAAGTTATTTTTTTAATTCTCTCCTTAATCTCGATAGTAATCCCTTCAACATAGAAGTTATTTAATCATGCCTTAATTCAAACTGTCTAAGCCGAGATATTTTTTTGGCAACAATTACTACCGAGATTCAAAATGGGTAGAAATAAAATTTGCCTTGAATTAAAACTGTCTGAATAAATTTGGTCTTTATTATACACATTGCCATAAATAAAAAATTCAAATTAATTCCTACCGAGATTAAAAACTGCTTAAAATAAAAGATGTCTTAAATTCAAACTATATAAGCAAATCATGCCTTAATTAGCAGAGTAAGTATTTAAGCAAACCAAGCAAAGTAAATATGGAAAATCTTATATGAAAGAAGGTTTAAAAAGCATGCATACATCAATGGGAGGATTGTGGCTTAAATTAAAACTGTAAATATGTTATTTTATTGCTTCACATTTAGTTTGACTTTTTAAAAACAATCTGAAAATTTTCTAAAAATAAAATATAGGTAGTAGTGCATACCTAAGAATTGTTTTTTAATTCTTAAGTAATCTCAATAGTAATCCCTTCAACATAGAAGTTATTTAATCATGCCTTAATTAAAACTGTCTATGAAATTTGATGATTTTGATGATTTTGAAAAGAATTATAATTACTATTTTTGAAGTTTAATTTCTTGATGAAATAAAAGTATGAAGTATTCCAGTATGAAATTATTGAATATTGTAATGAAATGAAAGTATTACTTAAATTGGAGTCAATGCTTAAGTTATTTTTTAATTCTTAATTAATCTCGATAGTAATCCCTTCAACATAGAAGTTATTTAATCATGCCTTAAATCAAACTGTCTAAGCCGAGATATTTTTTTTGGCAACAATTACTACCGAAATTCAAAATGGGTAGAAATAAAAATTGCCTTCAATTAAAATGGTCTCAATAAATTCAGTCTTTATTAAACACATTGCCATAAATAATAAAATTGAAATTAATTTCTACCGAGATTAAAAACTGCTTTAAATAAAAGGTGCCTTAAATTAAAAGTGTCTAAGCAAATCATGCCTTAATTAGCAGAGTAACTATTTAAGCAAACCAAGCAAAGTAAATATGGAAAATCGTATATGAAGGAAGGTTTAAAAATCATCCATACATCAAGGGGAGGATTGTGCCTTAAATTAAAACTGTAAATATGTTATTTTATCGCTTGACATTTAGTTTGACTTTCTAAAACAAATCTGAAAATTTTCTAAAAATAAAATATAGGTAGTAGTTCATACCTAAGACATTTTTTTAATTCTTAAATAATCTCAATAGTAATCCCTTCAACATAGAAGTTATTTAACCATGCCTTAATTAAAACTGTCTGAGCCGAGATATTTTTTTGGCAACAATTACTACCGAGATTCAAAATGGGTAGAAATAAAATTTGCCTTGAATTAAAACTGTTTGAATAAATTCGGTCTTTAGTATACACATTGCCATAAATAAAAAATTCAAATTAATTCCTACCAAGATTTAAAACTGCTTAAAATAAAAGTTGACTTAAATTCAAACTGTATAAGCAAATCTTGCCTTAATTAGCAGAGTAAATATTTAAGCAAACCAAGCAAAGTAAATATGGAAAATCTTATATGAAAGAAGGTTTAAAAAGCATGCATACATCAATGGGAGGATTGTGCCTTAAATTAAAATTGTAAATATGTTATTTTATTGCTTAACATTTAGTTTGACTTTTTAAAAACAATCTGAAAATTTTCTAAAAATAAAATATAGGTAGTAGTTCATACCTAAGACATTTTTTTAATTCTTAAGTAATCTCAATAGTAATCCCTTCAACATAGAAGTTATTTAATCATGTCTTAATTAAAACTGTCTAAGCCGAGATATTTTTTTGGCAACAACTACTACCGAGATTCAGAATGGGTAGAAATAAAATTTGCCTTAAATTAAAAATGTCTGAATAAATTCGGTCTTTATTATACACATTGCCATAAATAAAAAATTGAAGTTAATTCCTACCGAGATTAAAAATTGCTTAAAATAAAATTTGCCTTAAATTCAAACTGTATAAGCAAATCATGCCTTAATTAGAAGAGTTAATATTTAAGCAAACCAAGCAAAGTAAATATCGTAAATCTTATATGAAAGAAGGTTTAAAAAGCAAGCATTTATCAAGGGGAGGATTGTGCCTTAAATTAAAACTGTAAATATGTTATCTTATTGCTTCACATTTAGTTTGACTTTCTAAAAACACTCCGAAAAACTTCTAAAAATAAAATATAGGTAGTAGTTCATACCTAAGATGTAAATTTTAATTAATAAAGTAAGTGTAAATGTTATAAAAAACATGTTTAAATTAACTTGTTATAAAAATTATAAAAATTAATTGAAATAGTGCGAATATGGTATATGATATGAATAATTTGAATATATTTTTCTAATTAATCGGTTTTCAATTTTATTTATTATTATATTTTACAATATTGATACTATTGTAAGATTAAACTCTGTCAAAAATATACGTATTATATAAAATTATTTTAAGTATGGTCAAATACCTTCTCATCTTCAAGCAAAAGCTCTAGAGAACGGACTCCCTTCTCTGTGTCACTACAAAGGATGTCTGGCCTGTCTTCTGGATTCAAACCTTTGTCACTAACGAAGCGCACAATCTCTGGCCACTTAGGATTACATGTGAATGTAATGAACAACTGTGGATATCCTGCCCATCTACAAATGGCCATTGCGTCTTGATAATTCTGCATCATATAACGTGCACTCCCTGTGAAAGAATTAGGTAGCACAATGAGTTGGCCCACCCTTGATGCATTAGTCTCACCCCGACCAACTGCATCAGCCAAGCCACTGTATAAGTCACTTCTCAACTGCTTCTGATGCTGACGAATATATTGCAATCGAGAGGATTCCATCATTGTATAGCCATCCACCAGAAATTGCTGAAATAAGCGTTTCGCTCGTAGTATGTATGATGATTCATCCTTTCGATCTTGCAGTCTATATGAAAAGAACTCTTTTTTATTGACATGCTTCCTTCCTCGCTCCTTCTCATCGTTCACGCGGGTCAATTTGACATCCTCTCTGAATCCATCCTGGCCGTATGGAAATAATAATGGATATTGCAACCCCAGAAATGAAGGATTTAACTCTGTCATGAACTGAAAAGCTCCACCCTTTGTTTGAACGATGACATCTCGCTCTGCTTTGTCCACATGGAAGTCTCCCTCAATAAGTGCTGCCACTTTAGAAACCGTGGGAGTGTTATACGTCCGCCCTTCTGTCTTTCTCTTCCCTATTAGCCTCACTTTTAGTGATGTGGAGTTAGATTCATTGAACCTATCTCTTTCCATCCGGAATGATTTGGCATGGACGTTGTGTGTATTGAGCATATCTCTCAGATCGCGTACCAGTGTATCATCCAATGTTGTGCCACTCTCTTTCCTGTGAAGCAGTAATAGTGAAATCAAATATTTGAATGCAATTAATATTGCATTGTACCGCTCAATATTATTCATGAAAAAATATATTGTACTAATTAATAGTGTAGCTATCTAATGCTATTATTTAAATAATACACTATTATTACATATATATATATAAAGTATTTTTATTTGTGCATGTAACTATAATTAGTATTTTTTATTAGTAAAGTAAATAAGTAGTACTTGTAAATGTAATTCATTTTTTCTATTTTCACAATGTAGTACTTTAGCTATAAATTTTATTTAGTTTCTCTATGTAAATAATTTCGTAATATGAATGTACATAACTATAAATTTCAATATTTATACTCGATTACATGTACGTATTTACTACTTCTAGAATGCATATGCTTACTAACCTCACGGCTGAGATTCGGTGTGAAATTTCTTCAGATGGATCTGATAAATACATTTGTAAGAACTTTGGGCTTTTCCCATCATTTGGAAGGAGACTTCCAATTCTGTGATAGTTTTGACCATTCAAACGGAATATAGGCAGATTTTTCCCTTGATTTATTTCACGATCTACTTTTCCGCCCATCGACGTGAATGAAAACATTGAATTGTATGATCTGATATTTTCAAGAAAGTGTTTACCCCGCTTGTCTTTGCCAAACATCAAATCTTCCAAAAGTTTTGGCGGTTATTGCATTTTTGGGAGCACAACATTGCCTTGATTGCAACACAATGTGAACTTTGGACTTTGTTTGGCCGACACTCTTTTCACTCTTTCCTCATGCCAAAAAAATGCACCACAATATTCACATTCATATATAGCATCACCAAGATCGGTGTAACCATCTTTTGAAGATGTTGCATTATCAGCAAACTCATCTAAAGCATCATTTGTTAAAAAATCATTAATCTCTGCTTATATAATAAGCCCCAAAATTAATTAAATGGTCCTTTTTCCGTCAACTCAAACATTCTAATTAACGACGTTATCCACCAGCCACTTCAACAATCACAGACGCCTCTTCAGCCTAGCTGCATGGTTATCAAACCGCCATCAACCGCCACCAACTGTCCATGTTTCGTGAAGATTATTACATATACTTTCAAGCGAGAGAGTTAGACAGTTAGTTATGTTTCCGCAGGGTTGCATCTTTCTCTTGACGACCCAAAAGGTATTCCTATCACAGAACTCCTAATTCATTTGCTTCTTCTGATGCATTAATCCCCATTTCATACAGTTTTGTTGCCTTTCAAAGTGATTAACGAGTATAACAATACAATAAAACTGCGCACAATCTTCAATTTTAGTGCACTGATATCTAAATTACATTCATCTACAACTACACTGGAGATTTCAGAAAAGGCCTACGGAAATTATCATATATTCACTGCTATCTACAATTATTTGAATGTCGTTATCATAATGCCTAACGTCCAAGGCTTACACAATTTTCCAAACATTACTTGTAATTTTTCTTTTACATTTTGTATTGTGAAAGCAGCATTTTAAATGTGTCATGTTCGAAGAAAGGAATTCTCAGGAAACACCAAAGCCAGGAATTATATTAAAAGTTGGTGCTCAATTAATACAAAAGAGGGACCTTATGTTATAAATTACTCACAGATATCTAACCGGGGTACTAAATTTGCTTACAAAAAAATCCACACCCACATGACCTTTAGAAAAATGTTCATACACATCATAAAGAAGGAAAAGCCAATTTTTAAATATTGTTTACATTTTAAAAGATGGAATTTCGAAATTCTAAATGAAGATAGTCACTTAGTTTCACACTTTAACGAATATCAGGCGATATAAAAAATTGTAAATGCACATGCAGAAACTTTTAACATTTGTAAATTAATAATGTTCTCTCTTATTTAGGTTAATTATTAACTAACAGGTAAGATTTTCGTACACACTAAAATACAATTACAAATGCACACAAAATAAAAAAATAAAATAACTAAGCTTTAACTCTTGACTCACAATCCCCTTCATCTACTAAAAAACTTCTCCCTTTACTAAGGCTAACTCTTCCAGATGGAAATGAGTCGGTGCTCAACATGATGATGCAACGCAACTTGTTGCGCCAACTACCAAAAAAAGGGAAGAAACACAAGTGTTAACTTCTTCGTGTCTTATTATCATCTGTTAAGATATATAAGTATGTACCTCTAATATGTATCAAACTATACTCAGCTGAATTACCAGAGGCGGCTTGAGCATTTTGGAGGCCCTAGACGAAAAATATTTACTATGTACAAATCACTTTTAAAATCAGATAAATTGAATAAAAATCGCCTTATGAAAAAAAGCATATTCAAAGCCCACGATATAATGTTTGTAATATTCAAAAGGATAAATTTTAAAATGCAAACTTATTCAAATCACAAGGCAAACTTGTTCTTGTAAAAGTATTAAGAGACTTCAAGAACGAGACTCAAAGAGAAGAGCTGAAGAGTCTTAGTTGATTCACTAACCAAGGACCCATGTCGACGGCGGGCAGTGAGGCATATATACAGTAGCCGATTAGCGGTCCGTGTTGGACGTTGATGCGTGTTGAGATCGGCTTTTGATAGTTTTTTCCCTAACTTTAAGGTGTCATAAGTCTCAATTTTAAGCTCAAGTCATATTTACCGGCCGTTGGTTCGAGTTTTGGTATTTTTGGAGTCAAAATCAGGGAATTTGAGCCTGACACCGGTGTTTGAGAAGAAATAGGGACGAGTTGAGAAGCATTGTAGAGTTGATTAAGATCATTGGAGATCAGTGAGGTGTTAAATACAAAGTTTTGAAGACAAAAGAGCTCTAGAATTGGCTACGAGATCAAAAGAAGACGAATATAGCTTGAAAACAACGGTCAGGATGACGTTCTATCAATCGTTCAAGCATATCTTTTCTTAGGAACATCCAAAAAACATGATTCAAGTTTCATATGAAAGCCAACTTCAAGGGATACAAATCATATGAAGACACCATTGTGAGAATCTGAGAGAAGCAAGGTGAAAACAGACGATGAAGTCAGATAATCTCTGTTGAGATTTCAGAATGCGACCTTCCACCATTTTATTCATATATTTTTATTGGATGATTCAAATCCAGTTTTGAAAGTTGTGTTGGATAGAAGACTTCATTAGCTACAACTTTGATGAAGGACGGATAGTCAAAAGTGAACTATAAAACTGATTTCTGCTTGCAGTTGCCGCTTGGTGTATTGGCGGTCTACGAATAACACCTAATACTAATACCGGAGTAGAAATTTTTGGAGACCCCATTGGTAGTTGAGGCCCAAGGCAGTTGCCTGGCCCAACTGCCCTCAAAGCCGCCCCTGCAGAATTACTATATTTTAATGTCAATATTTTATACTCTTCTCTGTTGCATTTAACTTTTAAAAAGAGGGTCCTTGAAATTGCATAAAAAGGGTCAAATAAGTCCTTACTATACGGTTTTCGCCATTTGGGAGGTTCCCAGTGGAATTTTTTGATGAAATGTTTTGAGCATCTTATTCATTACGTCTACTTTACTCATACCAGATTTTAGCTAAACCTTCAATCGGGAAGACATTCAAATGAATTCTTGAAGGTAATTGCGCTTTTAACTACGGAGTTCTCTTCAAGACTTCATTTGAATGTCTTCCCGATTGAAGTTTTAGTTGAAATTTGGTATGAGTAAACTAGACTTGATGAATAAGATGCTCAAAAAAATGCATCAAAAAATTCTACCGGGAACCGCTCCGAATAGCGACGGCCAGACAGGGTCTCCTATATAAGGACTTATTTGACCCTTTTTATGCAACTTTGATGACCAATCTGACCCTTACCTCTTTAAAAAATAAGAAATGACCAGTTACTAGCACATAAAAACACTCAGTATAATATAGGATACTTGCTAAGATGTGTAATTAATACCAAAGATTTGAAATCTCCTATTTAATAAAATGTAGCGAGTAGCATACAAATTAAGAAAAACCCTTTTACTGAAAAATTAGGTTAAGGTTTCAAACATTGAAACTTAATATTCCATTATTAATCTACAACTAATGAATAAAAAATAACCCTAACTTTGTAGTAAACGAGTATAATTGTATAATTTTACATTGTTAGTGTTACTAACAATTCTTCAAAATTTTCTTCACTTTGTAAAAATTAGCAGATACTAGGTTTGTCAAATTAAACTGGGTTTTCAAATATTATTTAAATCATTCACTTTTTGATTGATTTTTTTTGTAATTACATTTTTAAACAACTACATTGGGCACCACTCGTACGTAGTGCGCACACTGCTAGTATTTAATATAAACAACTAATATACAATAAGGTACGTGCTATTATGGTTCCATTTTGAATGCATCATTATGGGTTGAGCATTCATACGTACCTACAAATGACAATGGATTTTCATCAAAGTTGTGAAATTCATCTTCACATTCAGGATGGTCACAATCTGCATGTAATTCATTATAAACTTAATTTTATTAATATATTAAATTTACTTATTATTTCCCTAAAATATTACGTGTATAAAAATTATACATATGGAGTAAAGAATTATAATTATAGTTACATATGGAGTAAAGAATTATAATTAAATAATGTATATCCAATATATATTCATAAATTTTATCTTGGGATACCTGGCTGAGGATTGTGATCACTTGTGTTCCCATATAACCCTTCATCAATTATATGTCTCTTGCCACGACGAAAAGGAACAATCGGAACATCATGGTGTTGAGTGTCACATGACGTAAGAATACTTTCAACAGGATTCAGATTCGTATAAATTAGAGGAATATCTGTAGTGAGTAAACAATCACAATTACATATGGAGTAACAAATTATAATTAAATAATGTATATGAAATATATATTCATAAATTTTATCTTGGGATACCTGGCTGAAGATTGGGATCACTTGTGTTCCCATATAACCCTTCATCAATTATTCATCTCTTGCCACGACGAAAAGGAACAATCGGGACATCATGGTGTTGAGAGTCGCTTGACGTAAGAATACTTTCAACAGGATTCAGATTTGTATAAATTAGAGGACTGTCTGTAGTGAGTAAACAATTACAATTACATATGGAGTAACAAATTATAATTAAATAATATGTATCAAATATATAATCATAAATTTTAAATTATCTTGGGATACCTGGATGAAGATTGGGGTCACTTGTGTTCCCATATAACCCTTCATCAATTATTTGTCTGTTGCCACGACGAAAAGGAACAATCGGGACAACATGGTGTTGAGTGTCACTTGACGTTAGAATACTTTCAATCGGATCCCCGTCTGTATAAATTTCAGGATGATCTAAACAATTACAATTATATATGGAGTAAAAAACTAAAACATAATAACTAATATCAAATATTCTTTCATAAATTTTAACTTGGGATACCCGGCTGAGGATTAGGATCACTTGTGTTCCGATGTATCCCTTCATCTATTATACGTTTGTTGCAACGACGAAGAGGAACAATCGGGACACCATGTTGTTCAGTGTCACTTGACTTAAAGATACTTTCAAGAGGACTACGGATTTTGTAAATGCCTCGACAATCTAAAGTGAATAAACAATTAGAATTACATATGGAGTAGAGAATTAAAACTAAATAACATATATTAAATATGTTTTTTGACGTTATCAATCATAATAATTTAAATAAATAAAGAAATCTTACTATGAGGTGCCTGATCCTTGTCATTATCCTCGAGAATTGGTGTTTGGTCTGATTGTGTTCGCTTGCCCAATATAATTGTAGATTTGGTAAGTCTCTTCATCTACGCCACCTTTTAAACTTAAAACAGAGAAATTTAATTAAGCAAATTAGAAATATAAATAAAATAATATATCTTTCACGTTATATCTTAAAAGAGATGTACATATGTGTAAGAATCTTCAAATAAGAGGGGTTATGTTAACATTCATCCATATGTATAAAATATCTTTCAATTCTATAATGTGCATTGAAATTTTTTAAAGTTAATTGAAGAAAGCGATGTGGAAATATAAGTAACTATTGAGATAAGGAATCAAATTTGGATTTTCCTCATTTTTACTTTCTACGTAGATTGATATTAATTTTGAATTTATTCATTTGACTTTTTATTTTCATTTGTAACAATTAAGTTCAATACTTTTTGTTAGTTATTAAATCATTTAATAATCATATAAAATAAATGAAATAGTAATTCATCCTAACATAGTAAACAGAGCGCAATCATCTAATAAAAAGCAAATAATAATCAAAATTTATTAGGTAAATTAGGGTATTTACATATATAAATAAATAAAGGACTATCACTAAATTAGGATTTCAACAATTTATTTCTTATATATAGTAATTGTTCTCTACATAAATTCTCAATAATGAATAGAGAAGATTTTATTCACTCTAAAATATATCGGTTCCCCTATATATATCAACTATTGCCTTCTAGTATTCCTTATATGTGCATCACGTATGTATTTTTATTTTTGTCCATTAATATTATGTTTGACTTCGTTTTAGAAATCAATCATAGAAATAATTTTAAAGGAAGTTTTCTAATGAAGAAATAAATACTCATCCAAACTATTATTTGGAGACATATAGATTGCTTGAGTCTTGTATAAATTGTTTTTTATTGAGAGTTTTCTAATGTAGGATGTTTTGAACCGATCTATTCTGCTTATGTCTGGTGTGTGTGATCTCGTCTAAATTGGTGTGGTCTGGAAAATGTCTGATCAATTTGTATTCCATAGTAATTCGTTCCTTCTAATGTCATGTATAAAAACATGTCAAGAATGTCTATCTTAATACCCTCAAATCCTACTTCGTATTATAATGCAAAACATGAATTGATAACTATATATCATTTTTGAAATCAAAATAAAGCATCCACATACCTTTAAAAATTAACATACTCTAACTAATGAGATAAAAAATCGATGTTTAAAACAAAAGATTTAGATCATACCTGGCACGCCCTTTGTATGAAGTCATGTATGAAGAGATTTGAGTTTATGTTGGAATGAACTTGTAGAGAAGAGATATATATATATACAAAAGATTTCTCACTAAATTAGGAGAGATTAGTAGTTTACTTCCTTATATAGCAATATATAAAAATATGGCAAGATCTACCTACCATCTTAGTAGCCTAATAATGTTACTTTTAATGCATATTAATGGGTTTACTTATATAGGAGATTTCTTACTTGGTTCCATATATTTACAAAATATATGTGCATAATTTGGTTACGTTTTTTTAATTTGCAATTAATTAAAAAAATGTATTTAGGTTTTCGAATTTTAATTTTACTGTTTAATTAATTAAATTTTTTTCATTTAGTAAGTTATCATTTATTGAAATATTTTTAATACATTGTAAATAAAAGAACCATACTTGAAGAACACTTTAATTGATCCACACGTATGATCACATATTGTTATAATGCTCTTTCTAAGAAAGAGATAAATAGTAAAAAAATGCTATATTAATATTATTATTTATAACAATATGTGAAGTGTAAATATTCATATATGTCCTTGAACTTGCAATGAAACGAATTTAGAAAACTTAATACTTTGTAATTCAACGGTTCAACCCCATTCAATATTAATATTAGCCATAATATTATCTTTGTATGTAAGTAGCATTAAAGTCAATATTCTTACTGTCTTACACACTCAAAATAACACTCATAAAATATCAAATGAAAATTCAATGGCATTGAGAAGTCTAAGATCAAAATTGTGTGAAACAATACGTGAACAAAAGTATAAAAGGCGGTACGAAATTAAATAGCAAATAATAATTCAATATCATGGCTTTTCAATCTTCACGGGCTTAAGTTTCTTGTTGCTTGAGCCCTGTGTTGAGCCGTTGACATCACAAATGACTGCTTCTTCCGATTCTCGACATCGTCCACTTGATTTTGGAGTTCCTTTCCCATCAGTTTCAGTGTCTGAAATAACCTGAAATAAAAATTTGTTTTGTAATTAGGTTAAAATGGTAATGTGCCTACTCTTAGAATGAAAATGGCCAGAATATAAAAATAATAGTAAAGGTTGTAATAATAATATTAAGAGAAAACAAACTGGATGTAAAAATAATAATACATATATAGAATTAAGGTATTACCACATTTGAGTCCATTGTCGGCACAGATTCAAAAAGCAATTCCAAATCTTCATCAGAATTGTACGCCTGTGGATAATTTTTATGTTTTAAAATGGATAAACATTTAATGAAACAACGATATATTAACATGTTTGAGGTATACTACCTCAGAACTCGTTCCCTCAGTGGCTGCTGCCAACTTGAATTGTTTTATTTTTTCTTTATCGCTCGATATCATGCCTATTACATAAACCTGTTCACCATAGTTAGAGTTTGTGCTTGCAGACTTGATTTTGAATAGATATTCTCGTCCAATCAATTCAGATATGACTTCAGGGCAGCTGATAGGTCTAAGTGTTGCCTACAAACAGTTAGTTGTTTGGATATTATATGTCACAGTATATGAATATAAATATATTTTTAAACAAATAATTTAAAAATGAAGTACATAAGTACCACATTGAGGTGTTCGTGGAAATCTCCTGCAGCCTTTCCAAGTAGTAGCCTTGCCTCCTCATCCCAGAACATTACATCGACAAAAGTTGTCCCATGCCTGACTTTCATTTTCAAAGTGTATCGCCAAACACCCTCATCTCTACTTCTACCGCACTTGGTGCACACTACATCTTCTTCACGCAGTTTTTTACAACACTTTGCGTCGCTACAACCAAAATAAGCCCAATTTCGTGAAGAAAAAATATTGCATGTATCACACTATAAAACCAGCATCCTCGGACCTGCTGCATTGAATATAAGCTTTGAGAAGAGGTGTGTGTAATATGATGCGAGATAACTTTCGAGAAGCATATAATTGACTAAATTGACTAAAGTAGAAAACTTATGAGAGGATTGAAAACACAAATCGGCTACAATTGTCTAAGTTACTAAAAACCGTAGACATTTTTCTTTGCTACTAATTTCCTGATATGAACAGTTCATCAAACAACTTATAAGCTTTGGTAGGCCTAGATCTCATGTAAAAGTGGAGAAAAAATAGCAACAACTATAACTTAATTTCTACCTTGGGTTTTTTCATCTCAAATGGATATACTACATTTCATTTACGGAACTTTTAAGAGTTTTAAATATAAAATTCAAAATACCTAAACACGAAAAGAACTAACACATGTGCTAGGTTAAGAAAAATTTCAGAAAAGTACATCCCTCCAACTTATTTAAGTTTTCATGTTTGTGCTTTTCCTTCAGAAAACAATCAGCATCTTGCAGAATGTACTACTATTATAGGAGCTCAATAACCTATTGTCCATATTTAGAGTTTTTAAAACATACATTATCACTCCCAGGAAAGTGAGAGAGACTTGTTATACATTGCAAGCCTAGATGTATATCCCAATTTCAGCCAATCTGTTCTGAAATTTCCGGAGAAGAAAAGCTAAAGATTCGGGCATCCCTTCAAATTATAATTATATCCTCCATTTCAACGTGGCTACTAGAGTCCAGGGGCGGGATGTTGAAATCCGAACCGAGAGCCTCATGAGGTCTTCGACAGCGGTAGCAAATCCCGTAGAAATAATAAGACCCACAGGTGGGGTTGTGCAAATGATAAATGCAAGGAAATATATAAGAAGGGCCGTGTGCCGACAAATAAATGAATTTACTTATTATAGAGATAATAAGTGTGAAATATAAATTAATATTTGTATTGTGATATCACCCTATTTTGAGGGTCTTAGAAATTAAAATGTTGATTATACTCGGTATAGTTGTCATTGTACTTGTCAAATGCTTCCAAGTACTGACCTCCCCTTCACGGGGGAGGCCACCTCACAGTTTCAGGTAGAACTTGAAGGTTGCTACCATCGCCCGTTGCTTCGGGAAGGTCAAGGAGAGAAGACGTTGTCTGTGCTTCTTCCGATCTGTTTTAAAAACACTTATATAATACTCATGGATATTATTTTTCTGAATAATTATTTTGGGGGCTTGTATGCCTAATTATGCCAAGTGTGGTCTGAACACTTGTATTAAATGTTTCTGCTGCTTTAAATGAATGTTTTACATTATGTTTGTTTATGGATGTACTATGTGTGAATGGTATTCAAGACGCCTTGTATAGTATGGACCAGTTGGACTGCGGTCGACTATTCGTACTGTACGGCGGGTTGTTGACGTGTCCGGGCAGGTCCGGGGCGTAACAATTTAATTGGTATCAGAGCCTTAGTCCGTAAACTTCATAATGAAGCTTCAAATTTCTTTTGAAAATGAATTTCAAAACCATGAGCATAAGAAGTTTTGTACTTATAGAACTTTTGGTACTTAAGTTGCAATGTCTCTAATTGTTAAGATGGTACCCTTAACAATTGGTATGGCGGTGATTTGAGCCAATAGATGTCTTTAATTGCCTATCCGTCAATTGACATTTGATACGAGTCTAATGACTCATTCTCAATTTCTTTCAGAAATGGAACGTACCGGTAGAATCACTCGAAGAAACCCGACTAGCCAGACACCGGGAAGGTCCCAACATGGCAGTCGAGGGGCATCGAGGGTGTCTCGGGGACAGGGCCGTGCAGGCCACTCACTGACGGTGAGTGACGGTCATGTGAAGACAACTGATGAGCATTACGAGTCTGAGGAGGATTCAACTTACCGACCGGGAACTGAGCCGGTTGAAACCCCATATGATGGGGAATATGACGATGCTAGTGATGAGAGCGATGACAATGACGCTCTCGAACGGATTGAGGAATTTCTTCGGCAATACCATCAAGATCGCCAAAGGCGCCGGGCAAGGCGTGCTTTGGGAGGGGCTTCAAGAAGAGGGAGCCATGTGACTCTTAGGGAGAGCATAGAACCCCGAGGAGGTAGAGGTACCGAGGTTCCTATTATAAGGATCTCGAAGTACCTCAAAGAGGCAAGAGAATTGGGATGTAAACTGTTCGATGGAACTGGAGACATCTTCGTTGCGGCCGAGTGGATCAAAAGGTTCAACGAAGCGGCCCTCGATATGCAGCTGCGACCCGACATGAAGTTGAGAGTGGCCACGAGATTACTTGAAGGCATGGCGTCCACATGGTGGGACGGGGCTAAAGGGAAGTACGGCGAGGCCGTCACTTGGGAGAATTTACGATAGGAATTCTTTAGCCAATACTACTCCGACTTTGAGGTGAACTTAAAGAGGAGGGAGTACACAAATTTGACCCAAGGAGGCCAATGCACGGTGAAGGAACTTGAGCACAAGTTCAGGAAACTTGCTGAGTTTATATCGGAGTACATTTGTGACGAGAACCGGATGGTGAACCACTTCTGGGATGCCTTGGACCTTGATATACGTGAGAGGGCAACACAATTGCCTAATATGACATTTAGTCAAGTGGTTGAGCAAGGTTTAAAGGGAGAGAAGGAGTGGGAAGAAAGAAAGCGAAGAAATGCCGAGGAGGCATAGAAAAGAAAATGGGAGAACCAAGACCCTCAAGGTTTTAACAAAAAGGGGAACCACGGGGGAGGCAGATCTTTTAGGACCCCTGCTCCACCGGCGAGGGGATATCAAGGCCCAAGCGGGCAGAGCTCGATGTCAAAGGGATCGGGCATGAAGAGGTGTAGCAATTGTAAAAAGGACCACCTTGGCAAGTGCCACGATCCCCCGAGGTGTTATCAATGCGGGGAGGTCGGGCATTTGAAGGTGAGTTGCCCACAACTCGGACGAACCATGGGTGTCGGGCCGAGTAGTGGAACAACACTGAGTAGGAACCGAGCGGGGGTACCCAATGCAAGCATGGGGCATGGTGGAGCGAGTACAAGCAACACGCCATCCGTGAACCAAGGCAAGACCCAAGCTAGGGTCTACACGATGACGGAAGCGGATGCACGTGCCAACCCAGACTCCGTTGCGGGTAATTCCTCAAACTCATGATTTATACTCTAATGTAAACAATAGGAGCGTGTGCACTTGTAAATTTATACCTCGACGAGTTTAGTCGAGTTTGGATGCAAAAAGGGGAGGAGAACCCTCGCCCTGGGCGAATGCCGCCCAGCTTTGACGGAAGTCGCCCAACTTTCGTCTGAATTAAATTGAATAAATACTACGGCGCTGAAGAGCGGCCAGCGTGTGTGGAACCCGGCCTGCCAAAAGCGAAAGCTGCCCGAGCTTCGCAAAAGCCGCCTGACTTTCATATTTATTTAAACGAATTAAACTACGGCGCCAGATACCGGCCGATGTTCGTGGAAACCGACCGACGTTCGTCTGGCTTGAAAGAAATCCTTTGCGGCCCAAAACCGGCCGGCTTTCGCAAAGCCCAGCCGGCTTTTGGAATTAAATTTGGGAATTAAACTACGGTGCCCAACTCCGGTCGGCTTTCACGAATCCCGACCAGCTTTCGTAATTAATTAACGTCAAGATTTCTCGCAGCCAAACCCCGATCGGCTTTCGTAGAAACCGGCCGGCTTACATAACGACAAGTTCGGGGTTGAACGAAAACCGGCCGGCTTTTGTGAAAAGCGGTCGACTTTCCCCCGTTGGTACACATGGTCGGTTTTTTAGGGTGAGAACCGAGCGAGTTGTGATGGGGCGTTGAACGACTATCATCTAAACCGTAGTTGGTGCAATCTTTAACTAAAGAAACGAGTCTATACTTAGAAAGTGTGTCTTACATTGCTTATGAATGTAGGAACACTAAAGATAAACGGGAGAGATGTAAGAATCCTTATTGATACCGGGGCATAACGATCATTCGTAAGTGAGGCGTTCGCCGGGGGATTCAATGAACCGCTTGTGCCGATGACTCAAACCCTTTTGGTGTCCACACCTCTAGGGGATGATATCGAAAGAGATAGCCACTATCCATCGTGTGAGGTGGAAGTGGAGGGCCAAACCTTGACGTGTGATTTCGTACCGCTGAGTATGATCGAGTTTGATGCAATCCTTAGAATGGATTGGCTTGAGAAACATCATGCTAGGGTTGATTGCTACATGAAGGTTCTTGAACTCGAAAGCGGTGAAGGGTTGACCTTATGCTTTGAGGGAGATAGAGGCAAATCAAACAGTTGTATCATATCCATCGTGAGAGCGAGGAATATGATGAGAAAGGGATGTCACGCATATCTGGCATACGTGGTGGACAAAACCAAAGAAGAGATAGACATCAATGATGTGAGAGTAGTATGCAAGTATCCGGATGTCTTCCCAAAAGACTTGCCGAGACTTCCACCCGATAGGGAGATTGAGTTCGTGATCGAGGTTGAGCCTGGCACCAAACCAATCTCTATACTGTCATACCGAATGACACCTGCTGAACTTAATGAGTTGAAAACCCAATTGCAAAAGCTATTGGATAATGGTTTCATAAGGCCGAGTTACTCTCCGTGGGGAGCACCGGTCCTTTTCGTGAAAAAGAAGGATGGGACACTTCGAATGTGCATTGACTACCGTCAACTGAACAAGGTCACAATCAAGAATAAGTATCCTTTGCCTAGGATTGATGACTTGTTTGATCAGCTCCGAGGAGCGACAGTGTTTTCAAAGATTGACTTGAGGTCGGGGTACCATCAATTGAAGATAAAGGAGGATGACATACCGAAGAATGCTTTCCGCACAAGGTATGGTCATTTCGAGTTCCTAGTTATGTCGTTTGGGCTAACAAACGCCCCAACGGCGTTTATGGACTTGATGAACCGAGTATTTCATAAATACTTGGACCGGTTTGTGATTGTGTTCATAGATGACATCTTGATTTACTCAAAGAGTGAAGAAGAGCATGAGGAGCACTTGATACTTGTTCTTGAGACACTACGGGAGAATCAACTCTATGCCAAGTTTTCCAAATGTGAATTTTGGCTAAGGGAGATTGGCTTTCTCGGGCATGTGGTTTCGGGATCAGGAATAGCAGTCGACAACAAGAAGATTGAAGCCATTACCGAATGGGAGAGGTCAAAGAACGTCAAGGAAATTCGTAGTTTCCTTGGATTGGCAGGTTACTACCGAAAATTCATGGAGAAATTCTCAGTTTTAGCATCACCATTGACAAAGCTCACTCGAAAAGGGGCTAAGTTTGTATGGGATGATTGATGTGAGAAGGGATTCCTAGAATTGAAGAAGAGATTGGCCGAGGCACCGGTACTTGCATTACCCAAACAGGGTATGGGGTACGATGTCTATAGCGATGCGAGCATCCAAGGACTAGGATGTGTGTTGATGCAAAATGGGAGGGTGATTGCCTACGCTTCACGACAGTTGAAGAAGCATGAGGTAAATTATCCTACTCATGATTTAGAGTTGGGAGCTGTGGTGTTTGCACTGAAGATATGGAGAGATTATCTCTACGGGGAGACGTGTCACATATACACTGACCACAAGAGTTTGAAATACGTGTTTACTCAGAAAGAGTTGATCATGAGACAGAGGCAGTGGATGGAGTTGATAAAAGACTACCATCTAGTTATTGAATACCACCCGGGTAAAGCCAACGTGGTGGCGGATGCCTTGAGCCGAAAGAGTTCGTCTGGGGCATTGTTGGCTAGTTTGAGGGCATTGAGAGCTCAATTGGAGGTATCTAGCGATGGTGCCTTGTTAGCTAGATTCGAGGTGAGACCTACATTACTTGATGAGATCAAGAAGGGTCAAGAAACTGACGAAGAGCTTATGAAGGTCCGTGAACGCATGCTAACGGGACCGGTGGAGGATTTCAGGGATAGAGACGACGGTCTCTTGTTATTTCGAGACCGAGTGTGTGTACCGGTGGAGGATGAGCTCCGAAAGTCCATCTTGGAGGAGGCTCATTCATCGGCGTACGCCATGCACCCGGGGGGTATGAAAATGTACCGTGATTTGAAGGAGAGTTACTGGTGATCGGGTATGAAGAGAGAGATAGCCGAGTACATCAGTCGGTGCTTTACTTGTCAATAAGTTAAGGCAGAACATCAGCACCCAGCTGGGTTATTACAGCCACTTTTCATTCCTGAATGGAAGTGGGAACACGTGACTATGGATTTCGTGGTGGGGCTGCCACGGACGGTTAAGAACTGTGATGCCGTATGGGTTGTGGTTGATAGGCTCACGAAGAGTGCACATTTTCTACATATCAACACCACCTATGCATTGGAAAGGTTGGCCAAGCTATATGTGGATGAAATCGTGAGGTTACACGGGTTTCCGATGACCATTGTATCCGTTAGAGATCCGCGTTTCACATCACGGTTTTGGCCAAAGTTCCAAGAATCTATGGGAACAAAACTAAAGTTTAATACTGCTTTCCATCCACATACGGATGGGCAATCTGAGAGAGTTATACAAATTCTGGAGGATATGTTGAGAGCTTGCGCATTGGAGTTCCAAGGAAGTTGGGACAACCATTTAGCACTCGTGGAGTTTGCCTATAACAACAGTTATCAGGCGAGCATTGGCATGCCTCCATACGAGGCATTGTATGGGAGGAGATGTCGTACACCTTTGTGTTGGGACGAGGTTGGCATGGCCAAACTCGAGAGCATGGAATTGGTGGAGATCACCAAATCAAAGGTAAAGATGATCCGTGAGAGACTTAAGGCGGCGCAGGATAGACAGAAGAGCTATGCCGATAACCGCCGAAGAGCCTTAGAGTTTGAGGTTGGAGATGAGGTATTTTTGAAGGTTTCACTCTGGAAAGGAATCATCCGATTTCAGAGCTGAGGGAAACTTAACCCACGCTACATAGGGCCATTTGTAATTCTTGAGAGAATCGGGGTCGTGGCATACCGATTGCAGTTGACTCCGGAATTGGAGAAGATACATAATGTATTCCATGTGTCTATGCTTAAAAAGTATATGCCAGATCCATCTCATGTATTAGAGAAACCACCCGTGGAAATATGGGAAGATTTGAATTATGCCGTGCAACCGGTAAGGATACCTGACAGGCAAGTAAAGAAGCTGAGGACCAAGAAAGTTCCAATGGTTAAAATCCTTTGGAAGAGTGACCGAGTTGAAGAAGAAACTTGGGAAACTGAAGCCTTGATGAAGGAACAATATGCATTTCAGTTTGAATAAGCTTTGTGAATTTCGGGGACGAAATTGTGTGAACTTGTGACTCCGCACCCGGATGTACTTGAATTTAACATTCAGTATGTATTTGAATTTTTCTAGCGAATGATTTTGTGTAAAAGAACGATATATTTAATTAAGGAATGATTAATTAAATTATTTATCGGGTCCATAATGTTAAGAATGGACTACCAAATAATTAGTTGGGTCATCGTTATAATTATAGAAACCCAATAAAATGTCAACTAAGGTTGAGGAAAGCGTTTGGACAAACAATTGCTATTTTGACCCCAACCTGCCAGAAATAGCAGGAATAATTGGGAGGGACTTCCTACACCCACTTGGAGTATTCTTTTAGTCAAATAGCTCCCAAATAATAAGGAGGAGACATGAAAAATAAGTTAGGTGCGGACTTGAGGGTGATGAGATGTTAAGGACAAACACTCACACCTCTTATACCCCATCTATGCATTATTTTTGCATTTGATTGAGGGGGGATACTTCCTCTTCTATTGTGAACCATCCGCACAAGCACAACCACAAGGGAAAGAGAGAGAGATCTGGGGTTGACTTTCACAAACATCAATCCATAGTTGGAGGAAGGTAGGAGGAAGAAAACCTAAGAGGAACTAAGCTAGAAGAAAGGTAAGAACTCAAATAGTTCTTTAACTAGTTTATTCTTGTATGATTTTTTAAGAAATCATATGGTGGATTAAACCATGAGTTCTACACGTTTAAAAGTGTAGAAATTTTTTATAAAGTGTTGGTATTTAACTTAGAAGAATCGTGGAATCGATAGGAGTTGAAATCGCCGGAAACCGCCAAGAAAACAGGCTGCCCGCTATTGCAGGCCACGAACTCCGCCCGGCTTTCACGAAAGCCGCCCGGCTTTCACCTGCTGTCCAGGTTTTTCACTTTCAAACGGCCTAGAACGAGGACGGGTCGAAGGGCTTCGCAAAGGCAACTAGTCAAGCACTCTATAAGGTGAGGATGGCTGACTATATTGCTTATAATTAGTGAGTTAACTTCATGAGATTACCTAAGGTAATTAAATGTGTTTTTATGGATTATTAATGTTTAATAATGCCTAAGAATGAGAAGACTATGGTCTATAAGGAAAAGGAGCATGATATACAAATTTAAGAGTAAATTGTGTATGATCATGTTTTATGAATATGAAAATGGAATTAACTATGAACTTATGTTGAAATATGCTTTTTACTTCATATAAGAATATATGAGTGATTAAAAGTGATATTTTATATATTGATATAAATGATATTTTCAATGGAAAATCAGTTTGGATTTGTCTATATGACTATGAGTTGAGAACTTGGATTGATATAATTTATCTGACTAGTATTAAGATATTAGTCGGGGAATTGGATAAATAATTATGCTAGAATTGACCCTAAGGTTGGATTTTAAATTGTTAAACTTTAAGTAGTCTTAAGATATGCTTTAAGGTGGATAAGTATGAACTTTATGTTATATTAGGGGTAGGCCTTAAGGGATGCCCAAGATTAAGTGAATAATAAATTGATCCTAGGTACAGGATTGGCCTACGGGTGTGTTCGGCAGTCCTTGAGGATAGCCGGTTGAATTATGGGAATAAGTAAGGACCATGGCCCTTCCCGACTCTAGAGAGCGGGGTTGGATAGCATGAACTTGCATCATGATCACGGGTTAGGGTGGAATCCGAATCGGAGACCTAACTAGGCTTCGGTAGCGGTAACACATAGGATAGGACCCCGAAGGGCCTTACCTTCCTACGGGATGATGGGTATGAGTCCATGGGCGGGATGTTGAAATCTGAACCGAGAGCCTCATGAGGTCTCTGACAGCGGTAGCAAATCCCGTAGAAATAATAAGACCCACGGGTTGGGTTGTGCAAATGATAAATGCAAGGAAATATATAAGAAGAGCCGTATGCTGACAAATAAATGAATTTACTTATTATAGAGATAATAAGTGTGAAATATAAATTAATATTTATATTGTGATATCACCCTATTTTGAGGGTCTTAGAAATTAAAACGCTGATTATACTCGGTATAGTTGTCATTGTACTTGTCAAATGCTTCCAAGTACTGACCTCCCCTTCATGGGGAGGCCACCTCACAGTTTCAGGTAGAACTTGAAGGTTGCTACCATCACCTGTTGCCTCGGGAAGGTCAAGGAGAGAAGACGTGGTTCGTGGTTCTTTCGTTCTGTTTTAAAAACACTTATATAATGCTCATAGATATTATTTTTCTGAATAATTATTTTGGGGGCTTGTATGCGTAATTATGCCAAGTGTGGCCTGAACACTTGTATTAAATGTTTCCGCTGCTTTAAATGAATGTTTTCCATTATGTTTGTTTATGGATGTACTATGTGTGAATGGTATTCAAGACGCCTTGTATAGTATGGATGAGTTGGACTGCGGTTGACTATTGATACTATACGGCGGGTTGTTGACGTGTCCGGGCAGATTCGGGGCGTGACACCTAGGGCAGTAGGGCATAGGGAGTATATACGAGTATTCTAAATATCTTGATGTATTGAACAATTAAAATTGTAATTTCTTATTTGGATTTATTGAAACATCGTACACTTTTATAATTTTTTGTATGTGATTAAATTTAGTGAATTGAACTTATATATATGAACCATAAACTTATATTTAGTATTATTTGGAACGAAATTTTATGTTTTGTGATGATTGGAAATAAAAAGTTATATATTTTGAATTAAACTTATCCCTCAATTACATCTACCCTTGATCTCATCAGCAAGTAGCAGGAAAGGATTTGGTCATGAAATTACTTTCCGCTCTATGGATGGGTATGACGTATGTAAGCATAAACCCTCTCTTAATGGCTCTTTGTGTTTTTATCAACTTTAGATCGTTTGCTTTCGAAGAATATTCTCATTATGTTAAATAGTATATGATGTACTACCTTCGTCGTCCACTAACATAAGGACAAGCGGAAGTGGCACAATTAATAAGAAAAGTTGGTTTACATGGTTGATATTGAATTGATAAAGTAAAAATAATTTAAAACCATACAAATTTTATCAAATTGGGTATGTGACATTCTTATTGGAACGGACCGAAAAGAAAAGACGAGACAATCTTAGAGGGACAAAAGGAGTATTTCATATGTAATTTACTTCTATTTAATTGATTTTTTTGTATCATCATTGTGTTAAATAAAACATATTTTAAAAAAATTATATATGACCGTCTAGGGCCCCATAATTGTTCTAGTCGGCCCTGTTTCATATGACTTTTTGAGATCATTTAATTATAATCGAGATAACATTAATGAGCTTGGGAATATTACATTAGCTAATCAGCTAGATTTATGCTCTGTCGAAGTTTACATTTGTAAAATACAAGCACTGCAAAAATTTTAGTGACGGGGAAATAGCCTTCAAGCAAAAAATATTTAAAATGCAATCCAACTCATTAACCAATGGAAAGAACTCTGTGAAGAAGGTTGAAATAGCTTCGTAGAGCATAGGATACTTTAGAAATTGCTGATCATGATATTGAGAAGGAAGCCGGACAAAAAGACCTTCAAATCCCATTGTGTATTTGAAATTGTGAAAAATTAAAATCTGAATGTAAAAATAAATTGATAAGAGACGATACATCTTCTTGACCAAAGATGTACGAATCGTATGATGCTTTGGTTGCATTGGAAAATGAATTCAAATCAAGAAAACAAATCAACACAAAAATTAAACACTAAAAAAATTAAAATATGTTGCCGTTGAAGAGTCGAAAAAATGATAACATATATGCAGTAGATGATATTCCTTAAACACAAGTAAGTGTAGTGTTCAAAGTTAACACGTTAGTTGTAGAATTAGACGGTGAGGTCGGTAATTCGAAAGAAAGTTCATGCAAGACACACTATGATAGCACATGGTATTACATTTTAAAGCCTAACAATGACAAACCATGAACATTTAATACAACAAACTAGCCTTTATAAGATAGGTTAAGATTTTGAGTTTATTTTTTAGAAAGTTATTTTTGGAAGATTTTTTTTTAAAGTTAAGCTAAATTATTTTGAGTCTATCCGTGAGGATAAGAATATCTGAACAAGGTATGAGTATAAAGTATTCCCTCATGTTCTAAATAAAGTTCATTGTTACACTGTTGTAACAATGTTTAGCACTGTTTTGCATTATTTTAAACTGTTTTTATGTTTAGCATTGTCGAATTAAATTTAGCCAACTTTAATTTAGTAAAATTTTACTCGCCAGACGCACGCTCTCTCTTGCCGCTGGTTGTTCTCAAACTTTAATTTAGTAAAATTTTACTCGCCAGACGCACACTCTCTTGCCGCTGGTTGTTCTCAAACCCTCTTTGATTCTCTGCATCTATATCTACGAGACTACGAGGTGATGATTCCTTTCAATCTATATCTCAGTGTATGACCTTCTCCTTTCTCTAATCTGTTATCCTCTATCTAATTTCGACGTCTTCTATTATTCTTGAGAAGATTATGCTACGAGCAGAGGTTGAGGTGATGATTGTTATTGTTATCTTATTTTGTTCCGGAGAGCATTTGGCCTCTTAATATTTTTTTACAATAAAATTTCCATTCGTTGCCCTTGTCTGTGTCTAAAGTTTTTGCTTTGATATTTTCTCAGATTATTAGCTTGGACTTTTTTAGTCCGGTGTCTATATCTATTTGAAGAAATTAGTTCCATTAAATATGTTTTCAAGTCTTTTTTTTTGTTTTTAATAATGAATATAACTTTATTAACATTATGTCACAAAATACAAATGCAAATGAAAAGATGGTGTGAGTGGGTTTGGTTGGACAGAGTTTCCATTCAGCATGTTTTGTTGCTTAGAATTAATAAGTTGTGCATAGTAGTATCATTGGATGGCGCATCTAAGCAGAATTTGAGTTGTGGATATTATTGGGTTTGCTTGATTGTGATGGTCTCGTTTTGCACATGGCATTAGAATGAAATGGCTTGGGGTTTTCATGCTTTATTTGTTTCTTTTTAACTGCAAGTATGCAGATGTTTAATTATCAAAGCTTGTGATGTAATAGTGAATGTGCTTCCTTGATAGAGACCTCAACCAAAATGGTAAAATTGGCGTGTATATTAGAGAAAGAAGATAACGAAAGCCGAAAGGAAAGAAATACAGTCGAGACACTTCGAGCAGTCCCCTCTCCCAAGTCTAATTCCAATTTCTGCCTACCTTCTTCTTACTCCCTCCCTTCTATTTATACCCTTACTTATGGGCCAGCCCAAAGTTAACTAGTACTTGGCCCAGGACCTGTAATATACTATCACGATTATTTAATATTATTATAATATTCTTATTATTATTTTCTTCAGCCTAGAATCCTATCATATCTCCCCCCTTGAACAACCACCTTGTCCTCAAGGTGGGTGATAGGAAACAACGTTGACCCTCCGGTTCATCTTCATCTTTGCGCCTCTACCTTCCCAGTATCTTTCCAATTGACATATGTTTCTGCAGCATAGGATCTATCTGGTGAAGTTTCATTTTCTTCATTAACCTTCAAGCCTTCAATAGCCACAAAATTTTCCTTGCTTTCTTGAGGCTCCTCCGAGGTTCTCTCTTGTGAAACTATCAGTGTGCTGGGTGCAAGTTTGATGTAGCTCAACTCAAGGTCTGCAAACAACCCCATGCAAACTTCTCCAATTACCATCCACTTTTCTGTATGGCAGTTTTGGTCACTGTCCAAGTGTGTTTCCAACACATAAACCCCATAACGGACTCTTTCCCACAATTCATTGGCATAGGCCCCCTTATACCCTTGAGCCTCCAAACTAAGATGCCTTTACTTCTTAGAAACCAAGCTCTCCCTTCCACTGTAGTTCCCCATGAGTCACTGATACATGGGACACCAGGACCCCATACACATGAATCATAGTTTTATATGGAAGGGGTCCGGATCTTGCTTCATATGGTTTATATAGAGTCTCATATAAGGTTGTCTTCCCCTGTTGTGCTTTGACTGGAGTTGTCTCTGGCTTGTCCAGTTGGAACCCTTTGAGTATTGGAATACTCATTGGGATTGGTTTCTCATGCCAATGTATGCTGAAATTTTCATCAGGCAAGACGAAAACTGAGATTTTGGGAGGTGAAACCAACAATTTAAAAATGTCAACAAGTTTATGCATCTGCTGATCAAGCACAACCACATGTTTTCCTCTCCCCTGTGTCAACCTTAATAGTATTTCTGGAGTACAGCTTAATTCATGGAACAATTTGGAATCATTAAGGTGAGACTCCCAGGAGCTATCCAAAGTGCCAGTGAAGTATAAAATCCCAGCATTTTCTTTTATGTGCCTATCACTTGCTCATTTAACTGACCTAGCAATTGTAAGATTGCACCATGAACAGGACCCCAATCGCTAAAGCTTGGGGCATCACAAGAAACCTTTCCTAAAGTCCAGACAGCCTGCTCATGAACCTCATCAATTGGAGGGCTGCGTTCAATCGTCAACAACTTTCTTAATGGTGTCGTTGCTTGATAATCATATTGTTGGGGTTTAGAATAAAGTGTAGTGTCCAATTTAGAGCTGTTCACATCTTCTTAACCATCTGAATAGACTCTCTCTAAAACCCGTAGATCAGCAAAGAATATAGTAGGTTTCTGCTCCCCAATGTCTTCAATTAATAGCTTGATATCCCCATGCCAAAATCCTATTGATGCCCCATCGCTGATGAAACATACTTCAATCAATCGATCAAAAATATGAGCCAGAGGGAGATAGAAACTGTATCCATCATTCAATGAAAGCAATTCATTCATACTCTCTAGTAAACCCTTTACCTCAGCCGGTTACATAGGTCGATCAAACTCATTTGGGCCTCACCATCCTCTTGACTATCCGCGTTCGAGTCTTAGCAAAAGTCAGTTCCAATTTCTCCAATCGCTGCTCCATTTAATGATCCGATTCAGTCTGTGTCTCCAGGAGCGTGAGTTCTCTGATACCAATGATAGAGACCTCAACCAAAACGGTAAAATTGGCGTGTATATTAGAGAAAGAAGATAACGGAAGGAAAAAAATACAGGCGAGACACTTCGAGCAGTCTCCTCTCCCAAGTCCAATTCCAATTTCTGCCTACCTTCTTACTCCCTCCCTTCTATTTATACCCTTACTTATGGGCCAGCCCAAAGTTAACTAGTACCTGGCCCAGGACCTGTAATATACTATCACAATTATTTAATATTATTATAATATTCTTATTATTATTTTCTTCAGTCTAGAATCCTATCATTCCTTTTATTTATGATGACACTTCTATTTATTTATGGTGCATTTAGAGCTTTATTTTGAACAACAACATTTTGGTTGCCTTTCTCTTCTTTTATTTTTCCCTTCCGGAAATAACAGAACACATATAACAGGGCAGTGAATACAAAGATCAACGCTCGTGACCGGATATAGAATAGGCTTTGGTTCATTGGGATCTTTCTTACTTTTTAGCTGTCACACTGATTTGCCGCTGGTGAGTCTTCCATGGATTTTCCATTTGGTTTTGAAAGTTGAGTTCTTATGGTCAGCAATTGTTGTGAAAATCAGTCAAGGCTACGCCCTGAGGTGAGCCTCATGAAAAAAGCCTCAAGGTTTAAATCTTTCTGAGAAGATATGAGGCTTATGCCCTGAATGTGTGACTAGTACGTCGCAAAGCATATGCCCTGATGCTCACTTAGACTTTTTCCTCTTGAAAACTAGTCATGTTGACATAGTTAAATTTATGGGTTGATTTTTTATATTGACTTCACACTCTTACTAGTTGTCCCACCCATGCGTTGCACGGGAATACATTCTGTGCAACACCCACACACCCATTAAAGCATCTATATTTTTTCCTTTAAAAGCACTGATAAGTTCAAGAATGTAAAGAAATAACAAAGATGCAACAGCTCCCGCCCACCACAGAAAAACATAAGAAAAAGTGCATTTCCCGTTTCATGCTTTTCTCATTCAAGTTTCATAATGATCATCTACCTATCATCACAACCCTTTTGGGGTAATTACTACTCACAAAGTCACAAGCAATTATCCTTGGTTATATTTTTTAGTTTGTTTCTTACTAGATTCGCACCCGCGCGAGGCGCGGGATGCTAAAATGTAATAGCAATATGATTTTTTTTTGTAAATATTACCTGGTCGTGTGAAATGAATGCAAATTGTCATAGATGTAACATGCATAATAAATTATAAGCAAAGATTGGATAGTGATAACTCAGAGATAAGTAGTAACTTTGTTTTGGAATGAGTAGAAAAAACGAAATGTGATCAAAGAGCATGTCTCGTTATCTTCACCGGAGATCAATATCTGCAGTGCGACGATAACCTACACATTGCGAAAAACTTCCTTATGATTTCTTAACATTATTAGTTAGTACGTAGATGATTGTCTGAAGAGCATAGATGTAATACATGTAAAAAAATGAATGAAAAGATAGTTACGTCTCATAATTGGTACGAAGTATGTTTTGGAATAAAAAGGAATAAATAAATATAATAATAATAATGTTTCCACAACATACACATTTTGAAACGTATTCCTGTAAACAACATTGGTAGTATGCTCGATTTGTTCATCATCTCCATCTTAAATTTCATTTATCAATTAATCTTACTTTTAATCATATTCAGAAATTTTTCTCTAAATGATACAGAGTATTATAGTAAAAATATTAATAAATAATATCCTAATAATATTCAACCAAAAAAATAATCATAATAATATTATAATTATAACAACAATAACAATAACCATAACTTTAATAATCAGAAACATTATATTGTTTTTACTTGGACTTATTTCAGCCTCAATCCATACCAGATCAGTTCAGACCAAACTTCAATAGTTATAGAATACACAAAGACTATACATTTACTACACCAAGTCAGCTCGGACAAAAAAAAATTAGTAGAAATAGAAAAACCTAATACTACCTCCATCCCATTAGAAGGTTCCCGTCTACTATTCCCATGGTCAACTTAAATCATTTTTAATCCTTTACTTTATAAATCAAATTTTTATCAAATTTTCATTTTTTTTATCAGGCTTTGTAGCAGTTTTAATGTAGTTTCTAAATATGCTAGTTTTATTTACTAAAAATAATTAGAGTGTGAGCAGAGATTAAGTTGCTTTATCGTCAGTCAAGCATCGTAAACCGTCACAGGAACCTTCTAGCGGGACGGAGGGAGTAATATAATAACAATCATAGAAAGATATCAATAATAATCACATTAAAAAAAATTATAATCAAACAATATAATTATAATCCTAATTAAATATTAAATATATTTAACAAAGTCCAATTCAAATCTGAAATTAAAATACCAATATTTTAATAGTTGAAATCAGCCCAGCCCAGTACTGTATCTTAAATCTAACCCAGTTCAGCAACTTAAACCTAACATGCCCTATCCAAACTTACTCCCTCCTTCGGCCGCCACATTCATCCGTACATCGAGCACCTCGCAAGCCATCGTTCTTCCGCTGACCATCGTCCGTGCGCTATTCCGGCTGAGGTAAAACCAAAGAATCTCAAACCACGTCTACCATCGTTTCGTGATTTTGGTTTATCCCCTGCATCCTCGTCGTCTTATTGTGATTTTATTGAACGGTTAGGTAATTGAATTTCTTTATCAGTTTTTCCATCCATACACTCGTTATTGTGATTATTCACATGTATAGTTGCATATGATTTGGCCATAAATTGCATGTTTAACAGATTTATATTGTATCTGTATTTTATAGCAACAAAATACCTCTTTCATAGATTCATTTACATGGCTAAACCTACGCCAATTTGTGAAAATGATGTATACATATTTGTGTTTTTAAATGCCAACATTTGTGAAATTCTGGATTTAACCTAGCCGCTATTGATTTGTGATATAGGATGTCTTCGTTTAAATCCTAGATAAAACATAACATTGTATTTTGGATACATCTATGCAGATTTTTTTAATTGGTTAAATTGGCCTGTGATGCGTGAAATATATAACTATTACACATTTTTCAAGCGGATTAACTTAAAACTTACTTCCTCCACAGTTTTTGTTAGTAAATATATATTTTTAAAAGGTCACTTTAACAGTTTATTTAAGAAAAAAAGCATTAAATTGAACTGTCCAAAAGTTTGTAAATTGATATTTAAATGACCAATTGACATTTAAATTTCCAAAAGTTTGACAACCAAAAGTTTATATACCAAAAGTTTTTACTTAAAATAATATAAGTTGAAAACAACATTTAACTTTCTAGATTAGAGCAATAGCTTGTAAATTGAACTGCCTAAACTACTTAAAGCATAATACCAAAGCTTTTATTCAAGAAATGTGTGAAACCTTGTACTTTATTGAAAACTTGTGAGTCTGCTCTTGAAACCTTTGGTTATTGCTAAGTATAGACGAACCTTATTAAAACAACATGAAGTTCTATTTGCATAATTTTCGAAGATTTTTAAGCATATATTATAGTAGTACCTCTTAATCTTTGAAAATAGCTTCTAGTGTATCCGCTCTCCTAAAATGTGGTTGAACTTCAAAGACACGTACAACTCCCACTTTTAATTCAAAAGCAATGTTGCTCAGGATGCCTAACTGATTAAGTTGTATGTATATATACTACAAATTTGAACTGCTCTGAATATCAATGTTCATTTACCCTCTTATGTTAAAGTTCAGTTCGGTAGTACCTACATACTATACTATCGTATAATATAATGTGTATTTTATTTAAATGGCTTGAACACATGGACACTTTCTAGTTTCTATGAAAACAATTTAACTATGACTTCAATACCTATTTTTGTAAAACTGATTAATCATGTTTTCTTGAGACTGTAATTTGTTCATGTTAAATTGAAGTGCTTCAATATTTGAAATCATATTTAGGAAGCCTAAATTCAATCTGTATTCCCTCTCCTGAACTAATTATAATCAATCCTTATGATTAGATTGAAGCACTTCATTGGAAGCCTAAAAATGACTCTAATTATAATCAATATACCTTCTAATTCAATCTGTATCCCCTCTCCTGAACTAATCATAATCAGTTAGGCATCTCTTATGTTTTACTATAATCATAGGAAGCCTAAAATGAGATGCATTGGACCTGAGTAAGGTACCCAAATGTGTATTATTCATAAATGAAATGCAATTATTAATTAGTTAAGATTAGGGATTGCAGTTATATTCTATTGCATGCTCAAATTCTCGGGTATGATCTTCATCCCCTAAATTTTTAAGTCACACTTTTTGCTTTTAACTACAATCAAAGGCATATTGTTTACAAAATAAACTGTCCACTGTTCAATGTTTAAACTAAGTCTTTCAATTTCTTTTAATAAGCAATCTAATGTTAACTGAATCTGTTTTTCTTTCTTTTTGGTAAAAAGTAAATCTATTTTTCAAAACATGCCTTATCTGACTTTAAAACAACATGTCCTATGTACCTTAATGTGTTTATTATTAATGATTGGACATTCAAGTATGGTTGTTGATCTGCTACACTCAAAATATTTGTTTTGAAACCCTAGTGATATATACAACTATATACCAAAACAGACTTAATTTTACCTTTCAGGTTACCTTTTGTTGTTGGCATTGTTTCTGGGTGTTTGAGAAACACACTTTCCCAGAATTGTGCCAATGATATCTGTGTTTATCAGACTGTTAGAAAGAATAGGAAACCTGAGATAAACACTACTAAACAAAAATGAATTTCTATTAGCATAATTTTTTGTAAGAGTTTAAATCATATGATTTACCTTGTCATCATTGGATACTACTTCTAATCAAAGATGAACTCCTAAAATTACATGAAATCTTATTCACATAATTTTCAGAAAAAGTTTTAAGCACTCCACATATCTTTTCATCATACCAAATAATTGTAATGTATCCCCTCTCCTGAAATGTAGTCAAACCTCAAAGACCCATGCAACTCTCACTTTCAATGTCAATGTTATAATGTGTTGTTCTGGATGTCTAACTGATTATGTTGGCCGTATATATCTACTATACAAATTTGAACTACTCTCAATATGTATGATAAATTACCCAATGGGCAATAGCATGCAATTTCTTTTAATTTGAATAAACATCTCCCGGTGCCCAATAAATTTGTACTTGAGAATCTGAATAAAGTAGATTTGCCTTGTTATAGGCAACCAACTTTAATTAGAACAGCTCAAAGGCAGTAACTATGATTATACAAAGGACAATAAATGTGTGATATCCGGATAATAGGTGTGTATTACATGCCCCTGCAACAGCATGCATTCATCATTAATTTTGCATTAAATCAATTGTACTTTTTATCGAGCCTCACACCTTGCTTTCTTGATATTGGGTATTACATTAAATGCAGTACTATTTTGGGCCTCAAAACCTTGAAAAACTTAGAAACCTGACCTGACCGACTGCAGACCCAACCCGACCCATGAGTTTGATGTTTTTGAGCGGGAACACTATTCACAGATTACTGTTCATGGTTACTGTAGACATTTTCCTCCTGCTTTTGTATAATAGAAGATATAGAAAATGTATATATGTTCTGGAGCCTTAATAAGGTTACCAATCATGTAAAATTTATTAGGAAAATGTAACTATTTGTATTATTTATAAGGAAAATTAAATTATTAATTAGATTGAAATAGGATATGCAGGTTCTGAATTTGTGCAGCTTCCAAAACAGGTATGAATCTCATTAAGATATCATTTTATTAGTTTCAGTAACACTTATTTACTGCATTTATGTTTTTTTGGCAAATCATCTTACACCAAAAGTTAAATGTTAAATATAATTTGATAGCACATGTGATACTTTTGATCATATGGAATAAATATATCTCATTCGTGAAATATTATACATACATATATATACGTATTACGCTTGATGAAGTAATTTATAAAACCTTAGTTTCAAATAATCCTTCTGTTTTGGATGCTTGTTGTGGCAATCCTAGTTTTTCTTGGATTTTTTGGAAAATAGATAACCTGCACAAAAAAAATTCCAATTACTAATTAACAGGTCATTTGAACAAATGTTGTTGCTTGAATCTTTCAATGATAATAAACACTTGTATTAGAAAATCTTTTAACGTTTGGTATACAAAACCGTCTAAACACTTCAAATATGAATTGCTTTTGTGCCCATAATGTACATGTACACTCACACACACACATTATACATGTTCTTGTTTTTTGACCTTCATTCCACCTTGTGACATTTTCTCAGGAGCAAAATACCTACCTGTAAATATATTTCAATATACATAGTAACTGTTAACCTTATACATAGTAGTCGATGGCGCAATATGGCGTGCGCGCCATGCGCCATGTGGCGCGAAAAACCCTCTGCGCTATGAAAAGGGGCTGTGGCGAGGTGTATACACATGGCGTCGCCATTCCTGCGCCTTCGCCATTCCTACGCCTTCGCCATGGTGATGCGAATGTTTTTTTGACAAAATGGGTCCGCGCAAGGTTGTCAAGATCGCAGCTTGGATCGGAAATTGCAGCCAGATCGCCGGATCGACGAGTTCACTCGTTAGATCGCGGAATCGTCGATCTCCTTCGATCTGCGTCGTTCGTGTCTGTAGGGAAAGAATACGACGCACAGAGTCGGAATTCCGAAACGAGGCTATGGTCGGAAATCGGAAATGACGTAGACTGAAAGAAGCGACTCAAGTTTTAAAAAAAAATAATGACCTGCGAAGATCCAACTCCCCAAGGCGACGCCTTCTTCAGTGTCGCAGTGTGGCCTTCTTCATTCGTATTCTTTAACGCTTGTTTTGTTCTTCTTAGAAAACGTTTTTTTCCTTTCTCCGTTGCATCTCTCCATTACATCTTCTAGGACTTAAGATTTTTATTTACAAGCTGATTTTTTCAATCCTTTTTCCATATTTGTATTTTTTTTTGCGGATTATTTTATACCATTGAAAAATGACATTATGATTAATATTTGAAATTTTTTAAGTTTAGATATATATCTACACATATATATATAAATATGTATCTAAATACATACATACATACATATATATGATAGTTTTGTTTCTATGATAGTTTTGCAGTATCTATTATTCGTTTTGAAGGTTTTTTTTTTTTTGTCACGTGGCGACGCCATATTTGCGCCATCGCCATCGCCATGGAAAATGGCCTGTGCGCCATGGGTTGCGCCATGCGCCATGACAACTATGACCTTATATTAATACTATTAGTGTGTACATTGAACTTTTTTTTGCATAGTTCCTTGAAAAAGTTATAAGGAGATATGTTATACCTCTTCATCATAAAAAACGTCTTGCTGTATTATTGGCTGCCATCCATTGCTAGTCTTGAGATGTAATGAAATGCTGAACTCTGAAGGTATTTATAGAACAGTAAATGTTCTTTAGCAATGTGAGTAATTTACCCAATGGTTAATGCACGTTGTATTTTGAGTACGAATGGCTGGAAATCTAATTCAAAGGATTGCTTTCGGGCAACATCAAATCAATAGTACAAATTCATTTAATGTTCTTTTCCATGAAACATTATAAAACTGGTGTCTAGGTTGTAGGATAAAAGATTTGTTCGGCTCACCTCTGATCAAAAGTAGAACACATTAAATGCTTTTTTAAAAGAGGCATGAAAAAATGTGACATTTCAGAGCAATGGAAAAGCAACTAACCCTAACAATTTAATAAGGACAATTTATTCGTACAACTCATTTGGTACTGCGTATTACACCTTGGATAACAATATAAAGCATTGGATTTTAAGCTAGCATTAACTGCATCTCGTTTTGGCCATAGATCTGCCCCAAATGCTTGGACCCAAATAAGACCCGACACAAACTTCATTGGATATTGCGTCTTGTCCTTTTTTATTATTATTGCAGCTCTGTTCTTATGACCCCTTGAGCCAACTTGTCACTTCTTTGCAAAAGTGGTTGAGCCAACTTTTCAGACCCGTTTGACTCATACTTGTGACCCGTATTTGACCCATATTTTGACCTGGTTTTGGGCGGGAACACTGTTCATATTTCATTTTGCTTTTGTATAATAGAAGATATTTTGTCAAATTCTAGACTTTGATATATTCTCTTGTCTTTCTGTTTCAAAAGTTCAGGAAAGAAAGTTAATGGATATAATATTTTCAGTGAAACTTTTTATAAATAGGAATAGTAGTTCATGTTTTCATACATGTTGTCATGTTTGTTTAGTAGGGAGGGATTTGATGAGTAAATGGCATAAATGAGACACGTCATTTATACCAAGGGGGGTATGAACAGATAATGCCCAAACATGTCTCAACTCTCAAGAAGACATAAAGAAGCCCCCCTCTTTGTCTCTCCCCCACGGAGACCTTTAAACTTCATAGTTATGCTTTAAGACTTGAAAACCATTAATTGGATTCATCTAAGTGTTTTTTAGTTTAAATTATGATATGATTTCCTATCTATATTGCATTTGTTGTATTTCTGTGACACTTTCTTAAATTTGTCATGGAATTGAGGCTTATGCCTCTCAAGGCTTACGCCTTACCTCTCCCTCGCCATGGAAAACCACCTCAGGTACCCCCCTCGATTTTCAAAACAATGGGGTCAGCGCTAAATATCTTTCTCAACTAAATTAGAGGTGTGCTGATTGATGCAAATTAATTTTTTCTTTTTAGTTTAAAAAACACAACATCCAGACCTTTGAATTTTTAATTTCATTTCTCTATTGAAATTGTGAATCTGCTTGGCAGTCAGGGCAGGAATGCATCCACACCAAGAATATACCACCAGCACTGTATATCTCTTCTTGTCGTACAGTAACAATGTACGTCATGATGAAGGTTACTCTCTGCATGCCATTGATATTTGTGTGTCTGATGAACAAGGTTTGGTGGTTGAATCTCCACGCTTACTTGTGCGACTTCCTCTCCAAAATCGACCGGGCATGGTATGTGCTAAATTAGGCTCCAAGTTTTACTTCCTCGGAGGTGAGAAACGTGACGTTCTGGTAGGTGACAACCGTCCATCAGACGTGTTTGTGTATGACCCCACCAACACATCCATGAATGCAAAAGATTCTGCTTATAGAGTGGTTGGTGGTGTATCAATGAATTATGGAAAAGCGGATCCTACCACATTTGAAGTGAACGGAAAGTTATATGTGCTTGGGTGTCGCTACACCAAAAACGTTGATGAACACTCCCTCTTTGAGGAATACGACCCTGTGAAAAATGGCTGGACCAACTTGGAAGTTACTCCTGCTAGAGGTGATGAAATATATGACTGTCTTTCCAGTTTTGTTGTCAGTCCATGTAGAGTTCTTATTTCAGCTGCTTTTGGATTTGTGTGGTCTCAATGGGTTATCTTGATATTCAATCCTCAAACTTATGAGTGGACAAATACTATTAACACAGATACCAAATTTGATCCTTGTTTTTTTGTGGAGGATAGTTTTTATGGACGTGAAGGCATTTATGGACTATTCAAATTAGGTCCTTTCACGTTTAGTGAGGATTATCAGCTCTTCCATGTTCGAAAAGCATCTTCTATAGATTGGGGAGATACTTCGCCCATATCGTGGCCATTCTTCTGTTTCCCTCCACCACTTATTTGTCATCTATATGATAGGTGCTTTTGTGTCATCATAGAATCAGATGTTTTGTTGGTGAATGGAGCTCCACCACATCCCAATCCCCGCTGTCTGGAAATCATTATATATAAGGAGCTCCAGGGAGATCAAACATGTTTTAAGCTTCAATTCCTGCACCATTCCTTCATCCAAATGGATACAGCCTTCAACTGCATCAGTATACTCGAGAGTTGCCATGTTGTGAGCTCTGTAAGTATTTAAACATTTGGTTATCATGCTCCGTTCACCTAGTTGGCCAATCCGTAGTGTGGTCCTTAGGATTGATTTTAACTTTATTTACTATCGCATTTTCCCTTGTTAAAGGGAGGGAAGAACAAGCGGATCTTGGTCGGTGACAAGAATGTTGAATCTAACTTGGTAAATTTTTTTCTTTCCTTTGCCACGGCAAAATATTTTCCTCCTTTCTTTATGGTTATAGAATGGAAAAGGATATTTATTTATCTAGTTTTAAAAGTGGTTTGTAATACATATTTGTTTGTACATATAAATTTTAGGTTTGGGTTAACTGGGAATTGTTTAGCCTGATGAGGAATATATTATTAATTTTCTTTCTTTACTGTTTAGATTTACATCATTTCTTGTCATTGCAGGAATATGAGAACAAGGTTGATGACAAGAAAATTGGAACTAATCTGTAAGATTTGTTGTTTTCCCTCTCACATGGCATATGGTCATTTTTTTTCTCCCCTTTACAAGAGTGGAAAAAGAAGATGCTTATATTAATATTGTTTAAGTTTAGTTTTAAAATTAATCTGAAGTCTTGTTGAAACATACGTAGCCTTTATGTGACCTCTCCAAGCCTTGCTAATGGTATACCGTATGGTTTAAACACACTTATTATTGATCGATTGATATATTCGTTTTTCTTTCACTCGCCTTTTTTCAGGTGCTGAATCAACAAGTTGGGTAAAAGGATTTCCAAGCAAGGAATGTTATGATATTTTGGAGTTATTATCTTGCTATGTAATATTAAATCATAGATTTAAATTACGATATTTGTTTTATTTGAAATGGATTCATACGAGTTATTATGAAATGTAATATTAAATCATAAATCATAGAGTTATTTTGAAATGGTGTGAAACAGATTGCACACCTAGGGATGAGACAGTTATTTCTCATGTATCAAGTATCAACACATAAATTAGACTTTTTTTATGGTCACATTACATAAAGTAGACTTAATAATGAAATTTTACATATTTACAAACTATATAAATAGTTTTATTACGACACCAAAAATTGAAAATATATGATACAAGGATGACGGAGGGTGATGTGGACGTGTTACTAGAGATGGATCCGATCCGGTTCTGGTTCCGGGTCGGGCCCGGACGGGCTTTTTTCTTGGAAACTTGAGCCAGGAATCGGCCTGGGTTGATACCGAGTCTGATCTGTGTCGGGCGTACCCGGCTGAGTAGTGGGTCGGTTCAGATCGGGCCCGCTCTATTTTTTTTGGTTTGAATATTAAATTAAGATTACTTGGACATAAAAAATAAAATATATTTATTTGAAATATGTAGTACAATTGAAAATTGAGCAAATATTAAAACATGAAGTACATTTTTTAAACAAATAAGAATCAATCGGAATTTTCGTCATGTTCGGTTGTTTCTTCCATAAAGTGGCGGGTAGGTTCAATTAGGGATGGACTCGGGTCCGGGTCGGGTCTGGGTCGGGCCTAGGCCTGGGCGGGCCGGCGGTTCAAGAATAGTGGACCCGGGACCGACCCGGGTAGCCACCGGGTCCGGGCCAGGCCTCCGGTTTGGATTTTTTTTTTTTTTTTTTTTTTGCTTTCCTAACCCCCCCCCCCCCCCTCACCCCACCCTCCCAAACCCCCCCAAATCCATCCTACCCATCAAGCCCAACCCGGGTGGAACCCCAAAAATGAAAAAAAAAATAAAAAAAATTCAATTCGGCCCGGGCCCGGGGCCGACCCGGCCTGGCCGGTTCACCAAAATTGAGACCCGAGCCCGGATCCGCCCTACCCCCCGGGCCTAGGCCCAACCCGGACCCGGACCCGAGAACCGGGCCGGTCCCGGTCCCGCGCAGTAGCGGGCCGGGCCGGTCCACGGGCCGGGTGGCCCGACCTGAGTCCAACCATAGGTTCAATGCTAATTTCTTGAGTTCTACGTTTGGCCTTCAACCAATAGTGAAAGTAAACATGTGTCTCAAGAGAGTTTGCGCTTAATCTCGTTCTATAATCCGTTAGGACGTTGCCGGCCGTACTAAACTCTTATTCCACAGCAACTGTTGATACCGACATTGCTAGCACTTGCTTAGCCATCTTTGATAAGATCGGGAACGTTCTCTTTTTTTCCTTCCACCACTGAAGAACGTCAAAGTCATCCCCTTCTTCATACTCAACAGGAAATGTTAGATACAAAGAAAGCTCGTTGATCGAGCTTTGTTCATTAACCGGAGTTGATTTATTTTTTTTCATAAGATTGCCAAATGCAGATTTAAAAATTGATTTTCCTTTAGATGAAGAAGATGTTCGTGGCGGGGGAGGGGGTGCGTTACCATATTGTGCATGAAACTCATTAAATAATTGATATAATAAATTACTAACCTCTTGGAATTGTTGTTTAGGGTCTATGGCCTTGTCGTCGTACATAGGCAATGGATCAAAAAAAAGAAGCATAATAGTAATCTAAACATTGCTCCAAAGAAGCAAGTCTAAAACGAGGATCGAGAATAAATGCAATACTATATATATGCGGAATATATGAATAATATTTTAAAAACTTTTGTTTCATGAAGACAAAAATAACTAACGTAAGCGGCATCAGAAAATTCGCTAAAAGCGCCGGTGAGATTAACAGCTTCAACAAAAAATTGGTTTGCGGTAAGTTTATAAACATGACTAAAAGTTTGAGTTGCATTATTAAAATACACCAAAACATTCACAATTTTTTCACAAGTGTCGATGTCGGCCGGGTTTATAATATAGTTAGCATATTCTTTTAAAAAAATAGGAAAATGGTTTTTAAATCTAATAAGCACCTTAATTAAGTTATAAGTACTATTCCAACGAATAAACAAATCTTTAGGAAAAGCACAATATTTGACACGTCTTTCTTTCAAAAAATTTCTCCATTGTATCTTAAGTTGATTACTAGCCCAAATAAGTTTAACCACCCTTCACCACCTCCAAAGCATCTCCCAACGCCGCTAGCCCGTCCTTTACACATAAATTTAAAATATGACATGCACAACGCTGATGAAAAAACCTACCCATCAAAGATGATGAACCACACAATTCACGCAATCTAGGAATAGCAGCAGTATTATTAGTAGCATTATCAAAACCAATAGCAAACACCTTATTAATCAAATTATACTCAATTAAAATACGCTCAATGAGAATATAAATATTATCACCGGTGTGTCGATCATTAAATTCACGAAAAGCAAGAACACGTTTATGCATACACCAATCATCATCAATATAATGTGAAGTCACACCCAAATAATATAAATGATGATGAGTATCCTCCCATATATCACTACATATACTAACACGTCCATCAAAGTTAGCGAAAACGTTTGTAAATTTTGCTTTTCCAAAACATATTGCCTTATAACTTCTTTTTTATTTGTTTTGCGACTATAGTTTCGAAATTAAGGATTTAAAATACCTTGAGCATATTCTTTTAAAGCAAGACTTTTGAAAAAAATAAATGACAAATTTTCTTCAACAATTAAATGAGACATACCGGTCAAATGTTTTTTATCATCATAGGAAAAATTACCGAAGGGTTGTCCAGTTGCAAACCTTGAAATTTGTGTTTGCTTTCCCTTACCTTTGTCCGATTTCGCATATTCCGCCGGGTGCTTGGCCTTAAGATGCCTTGTGGTGCTCCCGTACCCTCCAGAAATTCCCAAGTTATACTTTTTTTGCAATGCTTGCAAGTGGCGTACCATATCTCAGTTTCGAGGTCTTTAACTTTTGTAAAATTAGCCTTAAAGACAGATTCAGCTTTCTCACCGCCTTGGGAAGAAGTAGCCACTTCCGCTTGCTCTTCCTCGTCGTCTGGTGCCCGATCTGCCCTACTCGATCAGGCCGGTTCAAAGACCGGACCGCCCAACACATACCCGGGCCGGGACGGGCCCACATAGTGGCGGGCCGGGCCAGTTCCGGGCCGGGCCGTACGGTTCGGTCCATCCCTACGTGTGACTGTCAATGGTATCATCTAGTCACATCACATGACATAAATTTCAGCATGAATATTGTTATATATCTGTCGTCGCTCTGAAACAATGATATTACTTTGTCACATGACATGAATTGCATTATGAATATCGATATAGCTAGTCGTTGCTTGGAAGCAATCCTTCATCCCTCTGCTTGGGGATAATGTCATATGCAAGGGCATGTTTGAGGTCGATGTGGTGTGAAGAAGAGAAGATAAAGTGCTAGATTACGTTTTGGGACGTTGAATGTTGGCTCTCTTACTAGAAGATCATCTGAGGCAGTTAGAGGCTATGGATGGACCGGGCCCGGACTGGGCCGGGTCGGGTCTGCACAGTATTGGGCCGGGTCCTAGTTCGGGCCGACCCGTCCCAGTTCATGGTTAGTCGAGGGTATGAAGAGAAGGAATTTCAGCATAATGTGCGTGCAAGAAATTAAGTGGGTAGGAGAAAAAACATATGAGATTAATCCCAATGGTTTTAAGTTGTGGTATTTGGGGAAAGAGGAATATAAATGGAGTGGGCATATTGTGGCACGTGATTAGGGATGGACTCGGGCCGGGTAACCGGCCCGACCCGGTACTGTTATGGCCCGGCCCGGTACCCGGTTCATTGGCCGGTTTGGGCCAACTGGCCCGGCACTGTAGAGGGGCGGTTCGCGGGCCTCCATAATGGTGAACCGGCCCGGCCGGTTCGGTTATGGTCCGGGCCAATTTTTTTTTGGTTTTTCAAATTCTTAAATAGGTAAAATGGGTTGGGCAGGGTGTTTTGGAGGGGTTTGGGGTGGGGGGGGGGAAAGAAGAAATTAGAAAATAAAAAAAATTACTCGGTTCGAACCTGCCCGACCCGGTCTATACCCGACCCGCTACCCGGCCATGTAACCCGGCCCGAACCAGATCCGGTAGGTACCCGAGCCAGTTTCGGGCCTCACTTCTCCAAAAAAAGCCCGATCGGAAGCAGCCTGAGGCCCGGCCCGGCCTGAACCGAGTCCACGCCTACACGTGATCGTGTTGAGGGTGTGGTAGAAGTCTTCAGGAAGAACGATAACATCATGTATATTAAACTGGTAATAGGAGATGATACTATGTTTGTGGTAAGTGCCTACGTACCACAAGTGAGATCATGCATCTATCAATCAATAATTTCGGGAAGAGTGGTGCATGTAATCTTGAGAAAGTGGTGGGATGAGTGCCAAGAGGAGAGAAACTGGTCATAGAAGGTGACCTCTACAGGCATGTAGGCCCAAGTCATGATGTTTTGAGAGTATTCATGGCGGGCATAGTTTTGACTCTATAAATTAAACAGGGAAGAACATTCTTGATTTTGCCTCAACATATGAGTTGGCTGTAATGAACACTTGGTTCAAGAAAAGAGACTCTCACCTTGTGACCTATACAAGTAGAGCTAATAGTACCCAAATTGACTACTTTTTAGTATGGATTACTCGGAGAATAAGTTACGTACATTGATTGTAAGGTTATCCGAGGTGAGAGTGATGTCATTCAGCATTAGATGCTTGTGTTTGATTTTCAAGGTAAGAAGAGAATGCGAGTTAAGGTACAAGTGGAACCAAAGATATAGTGGTGTAAGAAATAATTGTAATTAGATTTTGATGATGCTATAGGACTCTAGAGTACCCCTTAGAAAATTGTATTGGAATTTTCTTTGTATGAGTTTTAGTATAATCGACTGACAGAAGACCTCCAGACAGAATGCCTATAGACCCTCTGGTGATAGTTCTCTTACAGAAGTCCTCCTGCCTCTCTGTTAGATTTCACTAGAGCAGAAACTGTCAAGACTCTCTGTTAGTTCACTTCTTGACAGAAGACCTAAGGACCCTCTGGCAGCTAGTCCAACAGAAGTGTTCGAGACTCTCTCTGGTTGATCCACTACTGAAAACACCAGAAGGCCTGACACTTAGAGAATTTTCATGAAATTACCCAAGCCGGTGAAACCATCTGAAGATTCCTTCAACGGCTAGAAGACTTCAATGGAAAAGCTACAGTACGTGCATTAAATGCACATTTAATGCTTCCCGTACCCTGAAGAGTAAAAACTGATGATTGACCGACATTCCAGGATATTTCAGGATAACTTTATCCCAAAATAGTAACCCGCCAACTTTACCGGGTCCTACTGGTCAAGTCAACTGTTCGCGCATTTAATGCAGTTGTCCTCCTCCTCCAACGGGAAGACAACCCAGTATAAAAGATATTACACGAAGAACATAAAAAAAGAGAGACCTTTGCTGAAAAACTTTGAAAAGGCGTGCTCGAACAAAATATTCAAACACTCAAATGCACAAGCCTTCTTTAGATCAAAATTTCATCATCAATCAACAAGAAAGGCGTACATTGGGAAGATAATATTTCTCTATCTTCATATCTCTACAAGAGCAAAGTTTCGACTGTTCTTCAACACTTCAAGCACTTCAACAACAAATCTTTTGTGACGAAGCTAGTTGGAAAATCCCTGTTCTCTCAAGAACTCTTCTCTGACGAGAAGGACGTCCAAGTAACTGGAGTAGTGAAGTGGTGATACTTCCAGGAAGCTCAGTGAAAGGACCAGTCTTAAAGGAAGCAAGGAAGTGCATCGCAGGAGACATCTAGGCTTAAAGAAGACGTGGAGAGCTTCTTAAGTGCTAGAACTAAGGTTGTGTAATTGAATTTTTACAAGCTTAGTGGAACAGTGGATTAGAGGAACGAGTTGTTCCTTGAACCACTATAAAAATCCCTGGTGTCATTTACTTACTGCTTTTAATTCTTGCTTTTATCTTTAACTGACTAACTCCAAATTTTGTAACTCTGTGTTTAGCAGAACCCTCCCTGTGAGTTAACAGAAGGCCTAATGCCTTTGCATTTCTTGAGGCTAAACCGGACAGAACCCCTACTAGAAGACCATCCGCTGCCAGTCTGTTCTGTCAACAGAACATGCTATTCTGTTAAATCTGGTACTTAGCTTGAAAAAGTTAAAAATCAGTACAGTCTATTCACCCTCCTCTAGACTGTACCCAGTATAACCGGGACCAACAAGTGGTATCAGAGACTCCTTGTTCTTGTAATCTTTTAGGTTACCTGTTGAACAAAGATCCACTTGTTTTCATTTTTGCCTCTGTTTTTATCTCATATTATGGATCACTCTCTTTCCAAGAATCTTATGTTTTCAGATATTAAATTTGATGACTGGAGGATCCGGATGAAGGCACACCTTTGTGCTCTTCATGATGAGATGTGAGAAGTACTTGAGATAGGGCCATTTACCAACTTCCAGAAGGTGAATCCTGAGCATGCTATTGACCAGACTAGGCCACAGATGATTAACAAGGCCAAGTCTGAATGGACCACTGAAGAAAGAAGAATGTACAATCTGGACAATATTGCAAAAGACATTCTCTACAAGTCCATTGATGATAGGTACTTCAACAGAATAAAGAAGTGCAAGACTGCCAAAGAGATCTGGGATACTCTTGAGCTCATTGGAGCTGGTGATGAGCAAGAAAAGGACATCAAGCTAACCATTGCCAACAAAAAGTTTAATGATTTCAAGCTTCTCCCTGGTGAAAGCATCTCCAAGATGTATGACAGACTTCTTACTCTTACTGGAGAGATTTGTGAACTTGGCAAGGAACTCACCACCAAGGAGATCAATCTCAAAGTGCTGAGAGGTCTACCCTCAGCATGGAAGATGAAGGTGGTTGCTGTTCAAGCCAGCAAAGATGTGAAGACCTACCCCACAGACAAGCTCATATCAGACCTCAAAGCTCATGAGTTCCAGATGATTGAAGAGAAGGAAGATGTACCAGAGGAGATGACAACTACAGCCCTCACAGCCAGTACATCTAAGGTAAATGACTTTGACCCTTCAATTCTTTTATCTGACGAATATATGGCTGCATTTGCTAGGAGATTCAAAAAGTTTATGAAGAATCCCAAGGATGGGAGAAGTCCATCTACCAACAGAAAACCATTCCAGAAGACCAAGTCTACAGATACCGGTGGAGAGCTTCTCTGTTACAACTGCAGACAGCCTAGACATTTCAAGGCAGATTGCCGTCATCTAAGAGTGTCCAAAAGACAAGGACATGATGGAGAGAAGAAGAAGTATGAAGAAAATACTAGAAGGAGGAAAGCATTTGTCACAGAACAACTTGAGAAAGATCCCCTTTGTCAGACAGAATCCAGTTCTGATTCTGATTCTGATGAGGCCTTCTCTTGCCTGGATACTGAAACAGAAGACCTATGCCTCATGGCACATTCTGATGATGAGGTAACATCTACTTCTACATCTAGTTTTTCCTCGGTAGGCTTAGCTTTCAATTCTGATTCAATGTCAGAATTTTGGGAAGAGTTTAAGGCCATCCAAACCACTTACTCTTCTGTTAAAGAAGAAAACAGTAGGCTGAAGGTTGAGATTCTTGACTTAAGAAAGGAGGTTGAGATCAAAATCAACCTTCTCATTAAAGAAAGAGACCAGGTGGAAGCTAAAAATGTTTCTCTTCTAAAGAAAGTAAGAGAAATGGAGTCAATTGAGATCAAGTACAACACCTACCAGAAGGCCCACTCTTCAATGGAAAGGTTACCACTTGACCAACAGATTGGCGTTGGTTTTGGTCTTGGATATGGCTCAACAGAATTAGGTGAGCCTTCTTTAATGCCTAGCACCAGTGTTGCTAGGACAGACAAGATCATAGTGCCACTGATTTCTAGCCCCATCTGCCATGCTGGTATATCTGGCACTAAGGTTACTCATGAGGAAGTCAGACCAGAAAAAGAAAAGATAAAGGTTCAACATAAACCCATTTTGAAAATTAATAAACCTGGCAGAAAACCTAACAACAGAAAGGGTTTTCAGAATAACAAAAATCAAAGACAATCTGTCAACAGACAACCTCATGATAACCATGCTAGAAATGATCACCAGAAGGGAAGGTATCAAGAGAAAGTTAACTTTAGGCAGAAGAGGTTGGCTGGTCAACTTCAGAAGCTTAAAGCTAACCGTCCCTCTGCTCTTGATAGTATTTCGGACTTCTTTCCAACCAAGAAGGCTATGCAAAAGTATGTAAACAGGAAGCATGACCCTCACAAGCATCTGCCCAAAGTGAATCACACTTCGGTTTACTATGACTACCAGGTGGACAATGGGTACCACCCACCAAGGTTTCACTCGATGAGACCAAAATGGTACCAACTACCTAGACTCCATGACCCTCCATGACCCAACATTGCTTGGGTATCTAAATCTTTCTTTTGATTATGCAGGAACTGTGTGCTGGAGCTATCTTTGAGCAAGAATGGTTTATTGATAATGGATGCTCCAGGCACATGACGGGCGAAAGATGTTGTCTAACAGAGTTCCAGAAATGCAAAGGACCTAGAGTTACCTTTGGAGGTAATGAAAAAGAAGGTCAAACAAAAGGAAGAGGAAAGCTGATCAAGAACCAGATAATCATTGACGATGTCTCTTAAGTCAAAGGCCTGAAGTTCAATCTTCTTAGTGCTAGCCAATTCTGTGACAAAGGCTACACTGTTGAATTCACAAAGGACTTCTGCTATGTAAAGCATGAAACAACTAAGGAAGTGGTTCTTACAGCAACAAGGAAGAACAATATCTATGTAGTTGATTGGAAAATTGCAAAAGATGGAGTATGCCTGATAGCTAAGGGAGATTCAAAACTAAGCTCGGACTGACACAAAAAGTTTAGCCATTTGAATTTCAAAACAATCAACAAAGTGGCAAGAGAACACATTGTAGAAGGACTGCCAGATATAGTCTACAAGAAAGAGACCCTCTGCAGCTCATGCTAGAAGGGTAAACAACAGAAGAACTCTTTCAAACCCATAGCTGGAGATCTCTCTACAAGTCCTTTAAATCTGATCCACATGGATTTATTTGGACCAGTTGAGACTCCAAGTGTTGGTGGCAAGAAGTACACCCTAGTCATGGTTGATGACTACTCCAGATATACATGGACAATCTTCTTGTCAAAGAAAAATGAAACTCTTCAGAAGTTGTCATCTCTGTTAAAGCAACTTCAGACTGAGAAGAATTTGAAGGTCAAGACAATCAGGTCTGACAGAGGAACTGAATTTGTCAACCAAGTCATTAAGGACTTCTGTGATCAAAATGGAACCTTTCATCAAATCTCTGCCGCCAGAACACCTCAACATAATGGCGTAGCAGAAAGGAGAAACAAAACGTTGAAAGAAGCTGCAAGGACAATGATTGCAGAATTTGTATTACCAATGAGATACTGGGCTGAAGCAATCAACACTGCATGCTACACCCAGAACAGAAGTATGATCAACAAGAATCACCAGAAGACCCCTTATGAACTTTGTAAAGGAAGGAAACCTAACATCAGTTACTTTCATATATTTGGATGCAAGTGCTACATTCTAAACAATGGAAAGGAGCATCTAAAGGTATTTCAAGAGAAGGCTGATGAAGGTGTATTCATAGGCTACTCAAGCACCAGCAAAGCCTATAGAGTACTCAACAGAAGAACTCTACATGTTGAAGAATCTATACATGTAAAGTTTGATGATAGCACCTCTGTTAAAGAAGTAACAGAGACCCTCATGGAAGTCACCCTAGCTGACAGAACACCTGAGTCAACAGAAGGTTAGCAGTTAATCCAGTGTTTCTAACACCTGCACCAAACCCCTATCTGCTGAACGTAGATGAAGATTTAGATGATGAGCAACCAGAGAAACCAAGGCAACAACTGATAGAACCTGATCTGACATGGTTAAGAGATCATCCTCCTAACCAAGTGATTGGACAAATCAGAACCGGTGTGCAGACCATATCAGTCTCAACAAGAAGAGAAGCAATGTTTGCCTGCTATATATCTCAGATGGAACCTATGACTATAGAAGAAGCTCTTGCAGACTCAGACTGGATCAATGCAATGCAAGAAAAGCTCACTCAATTTGAGAGGAACAAAGTATGAGAACTTGTTCCTAGACCAAAGCACAAGAATGTCATTGGAACCAAATGGGTATTCAAGAACAAAGCTGATGAAGATGGGAACATTGTAAGGAATAAAACAAGACTGGTAGCCAAAGGATACTGCCAAGAAGAAGGAATAGATTTTGATGAGACTTTTGCACCAGTTGCCAGACTTGAAGCCATCAGAATATTCCTAGCCTATGCTGCCTACAACAACATCAAGGTCTACCAGATGGATGTCAAGAGTGCATTTCTGAATGGAGATCTTGAAGAAGAAGTTTATGTGGAACAACCACCAGGTTTTATCATTCCTACTCAATCATCTTATGTCTACAAGCTTAGAAAGGTCCTCTATGGTCTTAAGCAAGCTCCCAGAGCATGGTATGACACATTGTCCCTATTCCTAGTGAACCACGGGTTTACTAAGGGAAAGGTTGACAAAATTTTATTTCAAATCTCTGTTGCTAACCATATTCTGTTAGTACAAATATACGTTGAACATATTATATTTGGAAGTACTAATGCAGAATTATGCAATAAATTTTCTAAAGTTATGCAGAGTCAGTTTGAAATGAGTATGATGGGAGAACTGAGCTACTTCCTTGGATTACAAGTTAAACAAGTTCCTGAAGGAATCTTTATCAACCAAGGGAAGTACCCCAGAGACCTGATCAACAAGTTTGGTGTAGAAGGCAAATCCTCAGTGAAGATTCCCATGAACACTTCTCAAGGAATTAGACCAGATGATGAAGGAAAGAATGTTAATTCAACAACCTACAGAGGAATCATTGGATCTCTTCTTTACATAACTGCAAGCAGATCAGACATATCATTCTCTGTTGGAATCTGTGCCAGATACCAGTCAAAGCCCAAGGAGAGCCATCTAAGTGCTGCAAAGAGAATTATCAGATACATAAAAGGAAATCCAAATGCAGGCCTATGGTATCCCAAGGGAGGTAACTTTGAACTAATTGGTTACTCTGACTCAGATTTTGCAGGTTGCAGGTTAGAAAGGAAGAGCACCTCTGGTCACTGCCAATTGCTAGGTGGGAGACTTGTCTCCTGGTTTAGCAAGAAGTAGAACTCTATCTCAACAAGCACGACAGAATCTGAATATATTGCAGCTGGGAGGTGCTGTGCTCAGCTACTCTGGATGAAGCAACAACTGAAGGATTATGGCATTCAAGCAAAGGAGATCAAGCTTCTCTGTGACAACACAAGTGCCATTGCCATCACTCAGAATCCAGTTCTTCACTCCAGGACAAAGCACATTGAGATCAGACATCATTTCATCAGAGATCATGCTGAGAAGAAGCACATATGCATGGAGCATGTGTCAATAGAAGATCAACCTGCAGATATTCTAACCAAGCCTTTGCCTGAGGCTAGGTTCAATAAACTGAGAGAGGAATTGGGAATGGTGGATGAAATTCCCAGAGAAGGTTGAAAGGAAGATCTTCTGTTACAGACTCTCTGTTAACAGAATACGTGTTGCAGAACGCCTTCTTTCTTCATCTTGAACAGAGAACCTCCGTTCTTATCAGAACACCTCAGCAACAGAAACCTTCTCTATCTCTGACAGAAGGTTGTGGACTTAGATTTTTTTTTTGAGGAAACGGGTGACCTAGTAACTTAATGAAGGTCTTTTACCCTTTTACCCTTAAAACGGTATTACAGCCGCAAAACATTTACTGCGCCCCTTTTCATTTATTGGTACCTCGAAACTGCCAATAATCTCAAACGTCCATTAACCCGAACCCTTATATTCTCCTCGTTTCAACCTAAACCGCTACTGCTCCCATTATTCTCAAGCCTTCGAACCTTTTATCTCTCTAAAACTTCCCAAGCTTTCAAACCTCTGCAATGGCATTCTTGAACTTCACCGACCTCTCTAAGGAGCAGAAAGCTATCCTGGTCAAAAATGTGTTAACAGGGATGAAGTGCAAACTGGATGTACTACCCAGTTTTGCAGAAAATGAAATGAGAATGGCAAAAATTATCGAAAGCCTAGTGGAGTGTCAACTGAGCAAAGTCATCACCTTCAACTATGAAGTCTACAGCAACATTGATACCGTTGAGTTCTACTTCAACGCCTCTTACACAGGTGAAACTATTACTTCTCATGTCAAAGGATAAGTTATTCTGGTTGATGCTGACGCCATCAACAAACTCTTTGATATTCAACTAGAAGAAGGCATGAACTCACTCTTTGATCTAGAAGAAGCTGACGTCACTGTTCCTGAGTTCAAAAGGAACTACTGCAAGAAAGGAGAAAAAGTTGAAAAACTGAACATCAAGAAGCATCTGCTCAAGAAAGATTTTGAGCTCCTCATTAACGTTTTCCACAAATGTTTATGGTGCAAATACTCCTCCACTGATGATGTCAATACTGCAAATGCCAAGGCCCTCTATGCAGTCCAACATGGTGTGAATGTCAACTGGGGTCAAGTTATGGTACGATCCCTTATCGAATTCATCAAGAAGAAGAACCCTAAGACCGGCCTCTATTCTGGAAAGTTAGGCCATGGACTGCTTATTTCTGAGCTCCTTCTTACTCAGGGTGTTACTCTGAGAAAGACAACTCCTTTGGACCACACTAACGTAATCTTTCTCTCTGCATCTCCTAATAAAGAAATTGCTATCAAGACAGAGTTGAAACGCCAGCATCAACTTGATAACAAGAGGCAACAAGTAGAAAAGTTTCAAAAACCTTCCCCTGGTAAACCTGCTGAGAAAAAGGAGAAGAAAACGAAAAGAGTTGCACCTCCACAGCCCAAGAAGGCTTTCCACAAGAGAAAGAGAACTTCTGATGATGTCAGTAAACAGAATAAGAAGAAGAAGATCATCAAAACTGTGGTCTTAGTGTCTGAGAAGGTAGCAGACACTCAAGGGGAACTGGATAACTCTGTGTCAACAGAACACCCCAGCAAGAAAACCAAGCTAAATAACCAAGTGGTCTCTAGCTCTAGTTCTGAAGAAGTCAGAGATGTTGTAACTCAGGGGGAACCAGAGAACCCCACTTCTGTTGCCACTCCAGAAAAGAACTTGGTGTTATCATCACCAGAACACCTCAATCCAAACAAAGAAAGCTACACATCTCTACTGGACAGACAGTTTGAACGTGTGCTAGCATGGAGAGAATGGAGGATGGGACATCTGTTAAAGATTATCCAATTCTTTGACCACTATGAGAAGGAAGAACAAGCCATCCTTAAGTGGGTAGGAACATAAAACATTTCACAATGTTTTGACATTGATTTTCTCCACTATGTCCTACAAAGGAAGAAGGAGAACTACAAAGGAAAGGCCATTCTTATTCATTTTGATGAAGAGGAATTTGTAAAAGCCTTAGAAGAACATGAAATGGCTGCCTTTGATGAATGGGTGATTGAGAAGAAGCGCAAAGAATCCTTGATTCGGTTTCGTCACAGTAGTCAAGGAGAAGGAGAGCCATCCTCTGCGAATGATCTACCTCTAGCTATGCAGAAGCTAATCCAAGAATGGAGGGCATCTCTGTTCGAGGAAACTACACTTGAGGTAATCTCTAAATCCCCCTCTGTTCATACATAACCTCAAATTCCTTCCCCTCCTAATTCACCACACCCAACTACACCGGTTGACTCCCCTCCTTCATCTCCCTCACCTCCTAAATCACCACCATCACCCAAAATCACAACTCCCTATACCACTCCACCACAATCTCTCCCACAGAAATCCTCATCCCACCAGAAAACCCAATTCCACAGAAACCCTCCCAATAGGAATCCCCAGAACAGAATACCTCAACCCCTCATCACTCATCACCTAATAAAACCAAATCATCTTCACCTTGCAAACATCAAACCCTTATAAGGAACCACTCCCCTTCACCTCCTCCCTCCCCTCACCATCAGAAATCTCCTTCTCCTCAGAATACCTCCCCTCACCAGAGAATCCCCTCCCACCACAAGTCTAAAACTCCAACTCCTCCACAGAAATCAGCACCCAAGGTTGCCAACTCTCACCTTTCACCTCAACATTTTGCTGCATCCAATCCAATCCCGGACAACCTCAAGGTTCATATTGATCTCTCTAGCATTGGTGCTTCTAGCAATGATGGATTCATTGTTAGCAAATCAAACAAGGCCACCTCCAAAAAGAGGAAGACTCCTCCTCAGAGTAAGCAACAGCCCACAAGGCCTCCAATGCCCAGGTCAAGAGGACTAGGAATGCCAGATTTTGAGGAAACAGAACCTCAAATTTCCTTTAATCAGTTTGTTGCAGCAGCTGAAGAGTTTGGTGGTCATATGCTGGACGGGATGAACAAGCTGGTTTTAATCAATGATAAGCACTATGAACATCTCACATTTGTAAACATCAATCTTGAGGTTGGGCTACAACAAATCTCTCAGAAAGTTGATTCTCTGACACAGACTTTGGTTACATTCATGGAATCTTCCAATGCCAGAGTTGATGCAGTTGCCAGGGAAGTGGACGGTGTCAACTCTGTACTTTACTCCCACACCCAAACTCTCAATAAACAGAATAAACAGCTCAAAGACATATCTGAATCCATTGACATTCTGCAATGGTATGATGATCAGTCCTCAAAAAGATTCATGGAGTTACAGTTTCTGTGCAAGGATCACAAGGAACATGGCCTGGACCTCCTTAAGAAGGATAAGGAACGTTATCAGAAGCTCACACTACTAGAAGCAGGTCAAAAGGACATACAATCAGTAGTTGTCAAGTAACAGATGTAACACCGTCCTCAAATATATTTACTTTTTAGTAAATCATGTAATAAATCTTGAATATTGATTTATGAATTTACGTGGTTGTGAATGTTTGGTTCTTTCTTTCGCGTGAATAGTGAACTGCACGTGGGGCCCACACCGGGAACGGGGACCGTCCGGTAATCCTGGGACCACATATTATATTCATCTTGGTCTAGATAATATTTATATGGTGGTATATATTTTAGTTGGGCCATAGAAAGGTCTTAGGGTTGACCTGTCGGTCAAACGAAGCCCAATTACCGGTATTGGTAATTTACCGGATAACAGTCCAAATTGAATTTAGGAGACTTCGAAATTAAAGTTGGGGAATCTACAATCATTATAAAGGTCCATAGTGATTGAAATCACACAATATATTTTATTTGGCCCGATAAAATAAAATATAATTATAACAAACCGAAAAATACAACTTTCGGGATCGACTGTACATTTCGGGACACAAAGGGATGACCTCCCACATGAGTGGGGGCCACCCCACGTTTTTTTGTGCTCAAGTTAATTTGAGAGGGCTAGTTTGGAAAGGGAGGGAACTGAAAAGATGCTATTGGCATCTAAGGTACATAGATGACCCCCTCCCATCACTTATTTGCCAATTAAGACAAAAAGTGAACATCCCCCTCTCCCATCATCATTATTTCGGCCAAGCTATCCAAGAAAGAGGAAGAAGAAGCTCTCCCACCTTTTCTCCATTGTTGAATTCGAGCTCAAGCAAGGTTGGTCAAAAGAGGAAGCTTGAAGAAGGAAAACGTTAGGAAAAGTGTGGAATATTAAGGTAATAAGCTTGTAATGACTTTTCCTCTACTTTTCATTTATCATATGGCCTATATATCATATGAAGGACCCCTAGGGTTGTTCTACATGTTTAGAGGTGTAGAACAAAGGGTTGAAAGGTAGTTCTAAGTCCAAGAACGGACTTAGAAGCCAAAACGGCCGGTTCGCCGGAAAATAACCTTTTAGAGGTTATTTGTATTGATATGAGTTTTGTGATGATAAAACCATGTTAGGACCTTAAATAGAGTGTTTCTAGAGTTCGCTGGAGTTTGCCGGAGTTTCTCCGGAGTTTCACTGGAGTTCAACTAAGGAGCGTAGAACACGTTAAAGCTCATTTAATTAAGGTGAGTGGATGGCTTAATGTCTTGTAACTTTTGGGTTAAGCATGAGATTACCTAAGTATATGTTATGTGTGTTCGTAATAATGTTTAAATGAATTAAACATGTGATTAGCCAATTAAAGGGATTAGGCTTGTATGAAGTGAACTATTGAAATATGCATGACTTGTGGAGTGAAAATGCTCATAAAAACATATGTGATATGCTTAGAGATGAAATGTGCATAAAATCTTTATTTATAACTTAGTACATATTGTGACTAAGTTGACACACATTGGATTGGGAATGGCGGGTCAACCGAGAGTTGATCGGCACCGGTTTGGCCTTACTTTACCTATATGCTAATTTTAATGCATGAGTTGCATGGATGATTTTGTTTAGGACTTAAGACTTGGTCTAGTCTTGTTTATTGATTATGATATAGGCCCTATCTAGTATGATATGTGGTAGATCATAGGTCGGGTGGAGTACCCAAGGATCAGGCGGTATCCTCAAAACTCGGTTATATAGGGTGGAGTACCCAAGGATCGGGCGGTATCCTCAAAACTCGGTTATATAGGGTGGAGTACCCAAGGATCGGGTGGTATCCTCAAAACTCGGTTATATAGGGTGGAGTACCCAAGGATCGGGCGTGTATCCTCAAAACTCATAGATTACTATTCAGTAATTCAGGACCGGGCGGTGTCCTTATGATTATTTGATTTGGACAGGAGGAGTCCTATTCACTCATAGGTCTATGGGTGGGTTGGGGTTTTAAGTCAAGGACATTGACTACTATTATTTTTCCAAATTAAACAATGACCTACGGGTCGGGTATTTCCAAGTGTATATAAGTACTGATATGTATTTTGTAACTTGGGGTAAGGAAGTATAAGTATACGTATCATCCTATGTTTGGGTCTTATACTTGAAACGTTAGTTACTCTACATTTAGCTTGCTACTCGCTCGGTACTTGTACTAACCCCTTCGGGGGGGCCCACCATTTCAGGTTGAAGCTAGAGCCTGTTGTCTACACCTTTGCACGGGTGGAAAGAATCTAGAGGAAGACGTGGTTCGTGCTTCCTTTATTATTTTAAATCATAAACTATGCTCATGGATACTTTTGTAATATTACATTGTTTTGGCCTGCGAGCCTACGTTTTGCCATATGTGGCTTATGATTGACCGTTGAATATTTTCCGCTATTCATTCAATCTATGATGTGATGTTGTTGTGTATGTTTACTACTGAGTATGGTGTGAACGATGTTCATGAACGCCTTGTGTGATTATGTGAGGTTGACTTGTGAGTGACGTCACTTAATCACATGGCGGTTGTACACGCGCTTAGATGCGGTCTGGGGCGTGACAATTAAGTGGTATCAGAGCCATCTCAGTTCTAAACTATGTAATCAACCTCTCACATGAAATTTTGCAAAAAGGAAATTTTTACCGAAAACCATGAGCATTGTATTTTGAAGTTCATAGAACTATTGTCACCTAGGTTACAAGGCCTCTAGTTGTTAAGATGGTACCCATAACAATTGGTATGGCGGTGAGTTGGGCCGATATGGGTCTATAAAGTGTTCGTCAATTGACATTGATTGGAGTCTAACGACTCGTTCAAATTTCTTTGTAGAAATGGAGGGTAGACGTATGCCGACGAGGAACAACCCTAGGGGACTAGCAGTGGGAGCCTCCGTGGGGGCTAGCCGAGCCACATCCCTTGGCTCTAGGGGGAGAAGAGGAGGTCGTGTAGGCCGTGGGGGCCACCACGCCCAAACAGTGAGCGATGGCGATGTGAGCTCGGTGTATGAGACTAACACCCAGAACTATGATTCAACTTTCGTTCCGGAAACGGAACATGAGGAAACCCCATATGATGGGGGCGATTTCCACACGGATGATGATGACAATAGTGAAAGTGATGCCCGTTTTGCTAAGATGGGTGAGCTATTTGAATGGTATCAAAAGGAAAAGCTGAGGAGGGATCTTAGACGCCAAGATAGACGTGCCTCTCAAGGCGGATCGGGCCAAGGGAGCCGGGGGGCTTTAAGGGTTGTTTCAGGGGCATCTTGGGATAGACGTGAGGGAGATTTCTGTGTGAGGATCTCCAAATACCTCAAGGAGGCTAGAGCCTTGGGGTGCAGGTTCTTCGACGGCACCGGCGATATTACCGTTGCCGCTGATTGGATAAAGAAGGTGAAAGATGCAGCTAGAGACATGCAAATAACACCTGACGTGAAGTTGACCGTTGCTTCTCGTTTGCTTGAAGGGGTAGCTTCTACATGGTGGGAGAGTGTGGAAGGAAAGTACCGTGGGAACATCTAATGGGAAAGCTTTGAACAGGAGTTCTACGCCCAATACTACTCGGACTATGAGGTGACTGTGAAGCGTAGAGAGTACACGAACCTCAAACAGAAGGAGGGTGTGACCTTCAAGCAATTGGAGCAAGAGTTTAGAACCTTGGCTAGGTTCCTACCAGAGTATGCGGCCGATGAGGACCGCATGACCGAACACTTTTGGGATGCCCTACTGCTGGACATCCGTGATCGGGCCACATACTCACGCCACATGACTTTTAGTGAAGTAGTGGAGCAGGGCATGCTTGGGGAAACCCAATGTGTTGGTCCCATTTGTAATGGGAACAGTCTAGAGGGGGGGGGGGTGAATAGACTGTTCAGGAATTTAAACTTTTCTCTAAGTCAAAACTGACTTATCAGAGATGGTCGAAATCTGGTGACAGAGATGGTCAGGTTCTGATGGCAGAACTAGACCAGGCAACAGATAAGTTTCTGTTCGGGTAGCCTCAAGAAAAGTGCTAAGGCAAAGTGCCTTTCTGATAACTCTGAAAGAAGATCTGCTGGACACAGAGTCCAACCTTAAGAGTTAATCAGTAGAATCTTAAGTGCGGGAATTAAAAGCTTAAAGTAAGTGACACCGGGGATTTTATAGTGGTTCAAGGAACAACTTGTTCCTCTAGTCCACTGTTCCACTAAGCTTGCAAAAACAACAGTTTACAACGCCTTAGTCCCTAGAACTTAAGAAGCACTCCTCGTCTTCTTCAAGTCTAGTTGCCACCCGGGATGCAGTCCTGCTTCCTGATGGCTGGTCTCGTTTCACTGAGTCTCTTGAAGTATCCCCACTTCACTTACTCCAGCTAGTTTGAGACGTCCCTTCTTTTTCAAGAAGTGTTTGATTCAAAATCAGTTTTCTCCAACGTTGCTTCTTCACAAAGGATGAGTAGATGAAGCTTTCGAAGTGTTGAAGAACTGAGGAACTTTGCAACTTGCTAGTTGGATGAAGGATTAGAAAATATATCTTCCAACTGTAGCCTTTTCTTGTTAGGAATGAAGTTTGAATCTCAAGAAGGCTTTTAGCAAGTTCGTTTGGCAGAAGTTGTAGCAAAAAAGTTGTTCTCGTAGTTCTTCAGAGTGTATCTTATATACAGGGAGCAGTCTTCCCGTTGGAGTGTAGAAGACAGCTTCATTAAATGCTTGTACTGTTGACTTGACCGGTTGGACCTTCGACTTGCTATTTTGGGGGCGTGAAGATACCCGCATGGTCAATCATCAACTTTAAATATCTCTTCGTACGTACAGCATTAAATGTGCATTTAATGTGTGTACAGTACCATGTTTCCGTTGAAAGGTTCATAACCGTTAGGGGATTTCCCGTTAGTTTATCGACCGTTGGAAAGTGCTTTCGGAATCTGGTGTGTTAGACAGAGTCTTAAGAGGCTCTCTGGTTCAATCTCTGAAGTCCGCCTCTGTTGCCAACTCTGGTATCTTTCTGATGACCAGTTTCTGATGGCTTCTCTGGTGAGCAACTTTGGGAGCAACTCTGGTAGAAGCAAGGTGGTTCTCTGGCAGACAGACTAAGCTAAAACTTACAAAAGAAATTCTAATACAAAATTTCTAAAGGGGTACTTTCAAATTCTAATTAACCTAGCATCATCAAAATCTAAATACATTTATTTCTTACAATTTTCCCTTTTTTGATGATGCCAAAACCCTTTCACTATTTCCAGAGAAGTGCCTTTCACCATAAAAAAATAAAGTTTAAAACTTTTCATTAGAATCTTGGTGGGCAACTTAGCATAGGAAAATAGTAAGAGTACGATACAATCAGATAGCAATTAAAGCAAAAGCAAATAAGGTAACAGAATAAACACAAGAAAGGTGAATAAGAACAGATAATTGAATAAGCCATGCAAAAAGAGGCATAGTTGGTATCTTATTAATCTGATAGAGAAAATAAAACATTACAGAGTCAGAGATAGAGAGTTAGAGGTCTTCTTCATCTACCTGTGGTCCTGCTCTGTCAATCCTTTCTAGTTCTGCATTTACCTTAGCTCTGATTGAGGCTAGATCCCTTGGATTCTGATAGTCAGCCCAATGGGGTGCAAGTTTGCAATCCAAATAGTTTCTAACAGCTTCTGCAGAGTTCTTGCCAGTGAGAATCTTCATTCCGTACCACATTTCTGCTTCTTGGATAGAACCACCATGGTTGATCTGGACAAGTCCATCACTATGCATGAACAGATTCTCTCTTTGAAGGGGAGTCATCAGCTTCCTCATTTGTTCAAACTGAACTCTGTCTGGCCTTGACAGACCGCTCTTCATCCAATCATTGAATGAAAATGATGAAGTCTTTTTCTTTGAGATTCTTGGAGGAGGAGGTGGAGGTCTGGTACCTGCAGCAGCTAGTCTCTTCTTTCTGGTTGCATCAAAGTATGGAGCAGGATCAACAGTAGAGGAGGGTTCTCTGATAGATAGAGCTCTGGAGCTAGGTCCTTCCTCTTCTCTGGTATCTTCCCCCTTTTTGGAATCACAAAGATCACCAAGGAGGAGCTCAATCTTTGAGAACTCAGAGGCTTGGGCATCTCTGATCTCATCAAGAGTCTCTGGCAGAGTTTGAGTAACAGAAGCCAGACCTTCAATTAGGCTCTGTTGTCTGTCGACTGCAGATTGAAGATCCTTAGTGCGGACTTCTAGAAGAACCATCTTCTGGTATCTTTCCTTATCAGATTTGATGAGAGCTAGGCCTTGCTCTTGATGCTCCTTGCAGAGGGAGTGTAAGACTGTGAGTTTCTGTGATGAGCTATCAGCAGATTTCTGAAGATTATTAACAGAATCTGAGATCTGGTTGATTGTCTGGTGCTGGGCAAGTAGAGCTTGAGAATGAGAGTGGAGAACAGAGTTGAGACCACTGACATCTCTGGAGACAGAATCTATTCTCAGGGTAGATGAATGCATGAAGTTGTGCAGAGTTTCTGACAGTGCAGCAACTTTGTCTGTCAAATGCTGGAATCCGATTGTGATTTGAAGATTGGTATGGGTTAGCTCTTCATGATGCTTGTCATTTAGCTCAATGATCTTGCTTAGATCATGAACCAACAGACCACCAAATTGTTCTGCAGATTTCACAAACTGGTTGAAGGGAATCTGGGGTTCTTCAGGTGTAAACCCTGGCATCTCCAATCCTCTGCCCTTGGGTAATGGAGGAGCTCTGGTGGATGGTGGAGGGGAAGGAACTCTTGGAGGTGTCCTTCTCCTTTTAGAAGTTTCATCAGCTGCAATGGAGGAGGTGAGGAAACCATCATTGTCACTGTCTGAAGAGGGGACTCTGAAGATTGGTTTCTTCTTAGGTGTAGAGGCTGCAGAGTGATGTGATGATCTCTGTGGTGAGGCAGATCTGGAGGGTGGTAAGGATTTCTGAAGAGGTAATTCTAGGGAAAAGGGATTATTGGTTGAGGAATAGGTTGGTGTGAGGGGGATGGTGGGGGTGAAGGTGATCGATTTCTGGTGTTTGAGGGTTGTTTGCAAGGTGAAGAGGGTCTGGAGTTGGGTTTCTGGTGAGATGGAGTTCTGGTGGAGGGGGATTCAGAAGGTGATGGTTGATTAACAGGAGATTTGGGAGGGGAAGGAGGAGGTGTAGGGATTACCTCAAGAACTATTTATGAGAACATGGATTCTCTCCATTCCTTGATCAGTTTCTCCATGGTTAGAGCTATATCATTTACTGTGGAGGGTTCTCCTTCCTCAAGGGCACTATGACGAAACTTGATGAGAGATTCTTTTCTCTTTTTCTCCATCAGCCATGCATCGAATTCTTCTATCTCATCCTCTTCCAAAGCTCTGACATGCCTTTCAGGGGACAAGGCAGTTGTTGGAGCTTTACCTTGATATCTTTCTTTCTTCTTCTGTAGGACAGAGATGAGAAAGGCAAGGTTGAAGCACTTTGACACATCTTCTGTGCCTACCCAGTGAAGAACTGCAACTTCTTCTTCCTCATAGGCATCAAAGAACTGAATGATTTTCTGGAGAGGTCCCATTCTCCATCTTCTCCATGCTAAGACTCTATCAAACTTCCTCTGCAGAATGATGTTGAAGTCAGTCTCTGGTTCCTTTTCTGGTGAGGCTTCATGTTCTGGTGAGAGAGCAGAACTTGGCAACTCTGGTGCAGATTCTTGTCCAGCCTCAGGTTGAGATCCAGATTCTGGTTCAAGTTCCCCCTGAACTTCTGATCTCTTAACAGGTGAGATTTCCTTTGTCTTTCTCTTCTTTTGTCTTGGTTGAGGGCTTGAGTTGTCAGAGTCACCACTCTGTACAACTAGCTTTCTTCTTCTCTTCTGCTTTAGCTTTCTGGCAGGAGATTTTCTGGTGGTTTTTGGGGAGGGCAACTCTGATGCAACCTCATCTGTTGCATCCTTCTCTGGTATTGATAGTTTATCACTCTTCTTCTTCTTCCTGACTTCCCTTATAGCCTGTGACTGCTCAGGTTGTTTTGGAGTCTCACTGGGTTTCTTGGGAGCTTTCTTAAGAGCAGGTTTAGACTTAGCAGCCTGTTCTTCTCTCTTCTTCTCTAGCCTTTCCTCTCTCCTTAACTCAGAGGAGATGGCTATGTTGAATTTTGGAGAAGCTGTGAGGAAGATTGTTTTGGAGTGATCAACTGGGATGGTATCCCTGAGTTGAATTCCTTTGGCAGCAAGGATGGCAGAAATGAGAAGTCCATGTCCCATTTTAGTAGAGAAGAGACATGTTTCAGAGTCTTTCTTCTTAATGAATTCAGTCAGGGAGCCAAATATTACCTCGCCCCAGTTGATGTTCATGCCATGGTGAACTGCAAAAATCGCCTTGGCATTGTTTTTGTTCATTTCGTCAGTTGAAGCTGTTTTGCACCACAAGCACCGGTGCAGAATGCTGACAAGTTTTTCATAGTCCTTCTTCAGCAAGAACTTTTTCATGTACAGCTTGTCCAGTCCGGCGGCCTCCGGGCGACAGTAGGTCTGTACAAATCTTTCAGTGGAGACTTCCACTGAATCAAGAGCAAGAAGATTGTTGGCTTCCGGGTCTTGGGAGTCTAGTTGAACTCCAAAGAACTCGTTTAGAGCATCTGCATTCAAAAAAATTCGTTGGCCCTGCACCTGGGAGTGAATGCCAGTCTTGGAGATGGTGGCGTTGAGGTAGAACTCAGCCACATCCTTGATGCTGAAATGCTCGTAGGGATGAGCAACAACCTTTGAAAGTTGTGAGTCTGTCATCCCCTGGATAATCTTGGTCATCCTCTTTTGATTTTCTGCAAGTAGTGGAAGAGATGACATGTCGACCTTCATGCCGGAGACAACATTGGCAATGATGGTCTTAGCTTCTTCCTTAGAGAGATCATTGATGCTTAGGAAGTTCATTCTGAGTTTCGAAAAGTTCTGAGGATTGAAAGATTTAGAGGATCTGAAGGCTTGAATGCTAGAGCAGTTTTGAGAGAGATAAAGTAGCAGTAGGGATTTAGGTTGAAGACGGTGGATATAAAAGGTTTAGAATAGTGGACGTTTGAGATATTGGCAGTTTCGAGGTAACATTTAATGAAATGCGGGCGGAAAACATTTCCGTTAGAAGAGTAACGATCAGGGGTATTCTGGTAAAAGACCGTTTCAGTTAATTAGGTCTTGCCCGTACCTTGAAATATTGCTAAGTCCACATTCGTAACTGCTGTCTCTCTGATAGGGATCTCTGGTCAGAGAAGGGGGTTTCTCTGGTGTGAGATTCGGATGAACAGAGATGGGGGTTCTCTGATCTGAGTTCCTAATGAACGGAGATAGGGGTTCTCTGATCTGAGTTTCTGGTGCAGAAGAAAGCAGTTCTGGCTCAGTGAGTCTCTGATTCAGGCATCTCTGGGAAGATCATCCATCATTCCCAGTTCTTCCCTTAGCTTGTTAAACCTTGCCTCAGGTAAAGGCTTGGTTAGGATGTCTGCAAACTGGTCTTCTGTAGATACATGCTCCATACAGATGTGCTTCTTCTCAACATGATCTCTGATGAAGTGATGTCTGATTTCAATGTGCTTTGTCCTGGAGTGAAGAACTGGATTCTGAGAGATAGCAATGGCACTAGTGTTGTCACACAACAACTTGATCTCCTTTGCTTGAATTCCATAGCCCTTCAGTTGTTGCTTCATCCAGAGTAACTGAGCACAGCAACTCCCAGCTGCAATGTACTCAGCTTCAGCTGTACTTGTTGAGATAGAGTTCTGCTTCTTGCTAAACCAGGAAAGAAGCCTCCCTCCTAGCAATTGGCAGTGACCAGAGGTGCTCTTTCTGTCTAGTCTGCAACCTGCAAAATCTGAGTCAGAGTAACCAATTAGTTCAAAGTTACCTCCCTTTGGATACCATAGGCCTGCATTTGGATTTCCTTTGATGTATCTGATGATTCTCTTTGCAGCACTTAGATGGCTTTCCTTGGGCTTTGATTGGTATCTGGCACAGATTCCAACAGAAAATGAGATATCTGGTCTGCTTGCAGTCAGGTACAACAGAGATCCTATGATCCCTCTGTATGTTGTTGCATCCACATCCTTTCCTTCATCATCTGGACCAATTCCTTGTGAAGTGTTCATGGAAATCTTCACTGATGATTTGCCTTCCACTCCAAACTTCTTGATTAGATCTCTGGTGTACTTTCCTTGGTTGATGAAGATTCCTTCTGGAATTTGTTTCACTTGAAGACCTAGGAAGTAGCTTAGTTCTCCCATCATGCTCATTTCAAATTGACTCTGCATCACTTGAGAGAATTTCTTGCACAATTCTGGATTAGTACTACCAAATATAATATCATCAACATATATTTGTACTAACAGAATATGATTAGCAACAGAGATTTGAAATAGAGTTTTGTCAACCTTTCCTTTAGTAAACCCATGGTTCACTAGGAAGAGTGACAATGTGTCATACCATGCTCTGGGAGCTTGCTTAAGACCATAGAGGGCCTTTTTAAGCTTGTAGACATAGGATGAGTGAGTAGGAATGACAAAACCTGGTGGTTGTTCCACATAAACTTCTTCTTCAAGATCTCCATTCAGAAAAGCACTTTTGACATCCATCTGGTAGACCTTGATGTTGTTGTAAGCAGCATAGGCTAGAAAGATTCTGATGGCTTCAAGTCTGGCAACTGGTGCAAAAGTCTCATCAAAATCAATTCCTTCTTCTTGACAATATTCCTTGGCTACCAACCTAGCTTTGTTCCTTACAATGTTACCATCTTCATCAGCTTTGTTCTTGAATAACCATTTGGTTCCAATGACATTCTGGTGCTTTGGTCTAGGAACAAGTTCCCATACCTTGTTCCTTTCAAACTGAGTAAGCTCTTCTTGCATAACATTGATCCAATCAGAGTCTGCAAGAGCTTCTTCCACAGTCATAGGTTCCATTTGAGATATGTAGCAGATAAGCATTGCTTCTCTCCTTGATGTAGCAGATCTGGTCTGGACTCCACTTCTGATTTGTCCAATTACTTGATTAGGAGGATGATCTCTTAACCAAGTTAAATCATGTTCTGATAAGGGTTGTCTTGGATTCTCTTGTTCTTCTTCTGATTCTTCATCACTATCTTTGTCTTGTAGGATGGGATTCTGATGCTGTATTGGTATGGCAGAGTTAGTTACCAACTCTGGTATGTCCGTCTCTGGTGGTTCCAGTTCTGGTGATTCTTCTAGATTTGCTTTCTCCAAGTTTTCAATTATGCTCTCAACAGAGTTGAGATCATCAAACTTGACATGAATCGATTCTTCAACAAGTAGAGTTCTTTTGTTGAGTATTCTGTAGGCTTTGCTAGTGCTGGAGTAGCCTAAGAATGTTCCTTCATCAGCTTTTTCTTGAAACACCTTGAGGTGATCCTTCCCATTGTTGAGTATATAGCATTTGCATCCAAATGCATGAAAGTAGCTGATGTTGGGTTTTCGTCCTTTCCATAATTCATAGGGGGTTTTCTGATGAGCTTTGTGAATCATGCTCCGGTTCTGGGTGTAGCATGCAGTGTTGATTGCTTCAGCCCAGTATCTGTAAGGTAGACCTGATTCAGCGATCATGGTCCTTGCAGCTTCCTTCAAGGTTCTATTCCTTCTTTCTGCAACTCCATTCGGTTGAGGAGTTCTGGCTGCAAATAGTTGATGCATTGTACCATTCTGGTCACAAAATTCCTGTATGACCTTGTTGACGAACTCTGTTCCTCTGTTTGATCTGATGGCTTTGACTTTCTGATTCTGCTCATTCTGTAGTAACTTTAGCAGAGATGGTAGTTTCTGCAGAGTTTCATTTTTCTTGGTCAGAAAGATAGTCCATGTGAATCTGGAGTAGTCATCCACCATTACTAAGGTGTATTTCTTGCCACCAACACTTGGAGTTTCCACTGGTCCAAATAAATCCATGTGAATTAGATTCAAGGGACCAGTAGAGAGGTTTCCAGCAATGGGTTTGAAGGAGTTCTTCACTTGTTTTCCTTTCTGGCATGCACTGCATAAGTTCTCCTTTTTGTATACAAGATTGGGTAGACCTTCAACAATGTGATCCCTTGCTAGCTTGTTGATTGTTTTGAGATTCAAGTGACTCAGTTTCTTGTGCCATTCCCAACTGAGTTTTGAATCTCCTTTGGCTATCAGGCAAATTCCATCTTTTGCAGTTGACCAATCAACTACATAGATGTTTTTCTTCCTTGTTGCTGTTAGAACCACTTCTTTAGTTGTCTCATGCTTGACAGAGCAGCCTTCCTTGGAAAATTCGACTGTGTAGCCTTTGTCACAGAATTGGCTAGCACTCAGCAAGTTGAATTTCAATCCTTTGACATAAGAGACATCATCAATGATTATCTGGTTCTTTATCAGCTTCCCTCTTCCTTTTGTCTGGCCATCTTTATCATTACCTCCAAAGGTAACTCTGGGCCCTTTGACTTTCTGGAACTCTGTTAGGCAACTCTTGTCACCAGTCATGTGTATGGAGCATCCACTATCAATGTACCAATCTTGCTCAGAGATGGCTCCAGCACACAGTTCCTACAAAATTAAAAGGAAGATTTAGGTACCCAAGCAATGTTGGGTCCTAGAGGGTCATGCAGTCTTGGCAGCCGGTACCACTTTGGTCTCATCAAGTGAAACCTTGGTGGGTGGTACCCATTGTCCACCTGGTAGTCATAGTAAACGGAAGTGTGATTCACTTTGGGCAGATGCTTGTGAGGATCATGCTTCCGGTTTACATACTTCTGCATAGCCTTTTTGGTTGGGTAGAAGTCCCATATACTATCAAGAGCAGAGGGGCGATTAACTTTGGGCTTCTTAAGTTGACCAGCCAACCTTTTCTGCCTAAAGTTAACTTTCTCTTGATATCTGCCTTTCTGGTGATCATCTCTGACACAGTTATCATGAGTTTGTCTGTTATGGGTTTGCCTTTGATTTTTGGTGTTCTGAAAACCTTTTCTGTTGTTAGGTTTTCTGCCAGGTTCATTAATTTTTAAAATGGGTTTCTGTTGAACCTTTATCTTTTCCTTTTCTGGTCTGACTTTCTCATGAATAACCTTGGTGCCAGATACACCAGCATGACAAATGGGGCTAGAAATCAGTGGCACTATGACCTTGTCTACCTTAGCAATTCTGGTGCTAGGCATTACAGAAGGCTCACCTGATTCTGTTGAGCCATAACCAAGACCAAAACCAGTGCCAATTTGTTGATCAAGTACAATCTTTTCCATGGAAGACTGGGCCTTCTGGTAAGCTTTGTACTTAATCTCAAGAGGCTCTATTTCTCTTATTCTCTTGAGAAGAGAAACATTTTCAGCTTCCAGCTGATCTCTTTCCTTAATTAGAAGATTGATTTTGATCTCAGCCTCCTTTCTTAAGTCAAGAATTTCAACCTTAAGCTTACTGTTTTAATCTTTAACAGAGGAATAAGTGGTTTGAATGGCTTGAAACTCTTCCCAAAATTCTGACATTGATTCAGAATCAAAGGCTCTGCCTACCGAAGAAAAACTAGAGTTAGAAGTAGAGGATACCTCATCATCAGATTGACCCATAAGACATAGGTCTTCAGTCTATGTATCCAGGCAACAGAATGCCTCATCGGATTCTGATTCTGAGCTGGACTCTGTCTCAGAGAGGGGGTCCTTCTCTGGTTGTTCAGTGATGAGTGCCTTCCTTCTTCGGTGCTCATATTTCTTTTCTCCTTCCTGGCCTTGCCTTTTGGAGACTATGGGGTGTGGACAGTTGGCTTTGAAATGCCCTGGTTGTCTGCAATTGTAGCAGAGAAGCTCTCCACTACTTTCTGATGGTTTGGACTTCTGGTGTGGCTTTCTGCTAGAGAGTGGACTTCTGCTATCCTTTGGCTTCAAGAATTTCCTGAACTTCCTAGCAAAAGCCGCCATATACTCGTCAGTTAAAAGAATAGAAGGGTCAAAGTTATTTACCTGAGAGGTGCTGGCAGTGAGGGCAGTAGTTGTTCTGTCCTCAACTTCTTCTTTCTCTTCTTCATTCATCTCAAACTCATAAGATTTGAGATCAGAGATGAGTTTCTCAGTGTTGTAGGTTCTGAGATCCTTGCTATCTCTCATGGCAGTGACCTTCATCTTCCATGGTGAAGGTAAACCTCTGAGAACCTTCAAGTTGATCTCCTTGGGAGTAAGTTCCTTCCCAAGTTCTGATATCTCAGCAGTGAGGGTGAGCAAGCGTGCATCCATCAGGGTAAGAGTATGGTAAGTTTGTTGTCCTTTTCTTCATGGCAATGGTAAGTTTGTTGTCCTTTTCTTGCTCATCTCCAGCTCCTATCAGGGTAAGAGTATCCCATATTTCCTTGGCAGATTTGCACTTCTTGATCATTGTGAAGTACTTGTCATCTATGGCTTTGTAGAGGATATCCTTGGCAATGTTGTCAAGGTTGTATTTCCTCCTTTCTTCATTTGACCATTCATGACGCAGTTTGGTGATCATCCGGGGTAGACCACCACCAGTGATGTATTCAGGGTTGACTTTGGTGAACTCTATGAAAGGACCTGCATCAAGAACTTCCCACATTTCATCATGGAGTGCGCAGAGGTGAGCTTTCATGCGAATCCTCCAGTCATCAAACTTTGTCACTGAGAACATAAGATTCTTTGAAAGAGTGTTATCCATAATATGAGATTAAAGAGGCTAAAACAAGTGGATCTCTTGTTTAGTAAGTAACCTAAAAGATTACAAGAACAAGGAGGCTCTGATACCACTTGTTGGTCCCGTTTGTAATGGGAACAGTCTAGAGGGGGGGGGGGGGGGGGGGTGAATAGACTGTTCAGGAATTTAAACTTTTCTCTAAGTCAAAACTGACTTATCAGAGATGGTCGAAATCTGGTGACAGAGATGGTCAGGTTCTGATGGTAGAACTAGACCAGGCAACGGATAAGTTTCTGTTCGGGTAGCCTCAAGAAAAGTGCTAAGGCAAAGTGCCTTTCTGATAACTCTGAAAGAAGATCTGCTGGACACAGAGTCCAACCTTAAGAGTTAATCAATAGAATCTTAAGTGCGGGAATTAAAAGCTTAAAGTAAGTGACACCGGGGATTTTATAGTGGTTCAAGGAACAACTTGTTCCTCTAGTCCACTGTTCCACTAAGCTTACAAAAACAACAGTTTACAACGCCTTAGTCCCTAGAACTTAAGAAGCACTCCTCGTCTTCTTCAAGTCTAGTTGCCACCCGGGATGCAGTCCTGCTTCCTGATGGCTGGTCTCGTTTCACTGAGTCTCTTGAAGTATCCCCACTTCACTTACTCCAGCTAGTTTGAGACGTCCCTTCTTTTTCAAGAAGTGTTTGATTCAAAATCAGTTTTCTCCAACGTTGCTTCTTCACAAAGGATGAGTAGATGAAGCTTTCGAAGTGTTGAAGAACTGAGGAACTTTGCAACTTGCTAGTTGGATGAAGGATTAGAAAATATATCTTCCAACTGTAGCCTTTTCTTGTTAGGAATGAAGTTTGAATCTCAAGAAGGCTTTTAGCAAGTTCGTTTGGCAGAAGTTGTAGCAAAAAAGTTGTTCTCGTAGTTCTTCAGAGTGTATCTTATATACAGGGAGCAGTCTTCCCGTTGGAGTGTAGAAGACAGCTTCATTAAATGCTTGTACTGTTGACTTGACCGGTTGGACCTTCGACTTGCTATTTTGGGGGCGTGAAGATACCCGCATGGTCAATCATAAGCTTTAAATATCTCTTCGTACGTACAACATTAAATGTGCATTTAATGTGTGTACAGTACCATGTTTCCGTTGAAAGGTTCGTAACCGTTAGGGGATTTCCCGTTAGTTTAACGACCGTTGGAAAGTGCTTTCGGAATCTGGTGTGTTAGACAGAGTCTTAAGAGGCTCTCTGGTTCAATCTCTGAAGTCCGCCTCTGTTGCCAACTCTGGTATCTTTCTGATGACCAGTTTCTGATGGCTTCTCTGGTGAGCAACTCTGGGAGCAACTCTGGTAGAAGCAAGGTGGTTCTCTGGCAGACAGACTAAGATAAAACTTACAAAAGAAATTCTAATACAAAATTTCTAAAGGGGTACTTTCAAATTCTAATTAACCTAGCATCATCAAAATCTAAATACATTTATTCCTTACACAATGGAATGAGAGAAAGGAAAGGGACGCCGAGGAGGCGAAAAAGAGGAAGTGGAATAATCCGGGGCAACCCGACCATTCACGGAAGAACAACCACAGCGGTGGTGGTTCATTTAGACCACCGGCGTCGCCAACAAAGAAGAGTAAAGATGCAAGGTGGTACGGACCCAGGTCACAGAATTCGGGGGCACCAAGATGCCCCAATTGCACCAAACAACACTTTGGGAAATGCAATGAACCACCGAGGTGTTTCAAGTGCGGGAATGCGGGCCATATGAAGGCCAATTGCCCTCAATTGACACAAGGAAATGCATTGGGAGCCGGAGGAGGGGCCATGACGGGGAGGAACCATGCAAGACCGTCACACGGTGGCGCGGGAAGAGGCAGCGCGTCAACGAGCAACGTCGCGTTCGTTAACCAAGGCGGGGCCCAAGCAAGGGTCTACGCGATGACCGAGGCTGATGCTCGGGCAAACTACGACTCCGTTGCAGGTAATCCCTTGCTAATGCTTGATAAAATACGTGTATTAATGTGTTAGAAGTGATAGCGCGGTTGTACGGGCCGGCGGGTGACCTTGCCGGTCGGTTTCTAAGTAAAAGGAGCAAGAAAAAGGGGAAAAAGGTTTCTAAGTAATAAGCTTGTAATAACTTTTTCTCTACTTTTCATTTATGATATTGCTTATATAGCATATGAAGGACCCCTAGGGTTGTTCTACATGTTTAGAGGTATAGAACAAGGGGTTGAAAGGTAGTTCTAAGTCCAAGAACGGACTTAGAAGCCAAAACGACCGGTTCGCCGGAAAATAACCTTTTAGAGGTTATTTGTATTGATATGAGTTTTGTGATGATAAAACCATGTTAGGAGCTTAAATAGAGTGTTTCTAGAGTTCACCGGAGTTTCGCCGGAGTTTCGCCGGAGTTCAACCAAGGAGCGTAGAACACGCTAAAGCTCATTTAAGGTGAGTGGATGACTTAATGTCTTGTAACTTTTGGGTTAAGCATGAGATTACCTAAGTATATGTTATGTGTGTTCATAATAATGTTTAAATGAATTAAACATGTGATTAGCCAATTAAAGTGATTAGGCTTGTATGAAGTGAACTATTGAAATATGCATGACTTGTGGAGTGAAAATGCTCATAAAAACATATGTGATATGCTTAGAGATGAAATGTGCATAAATCGTTATTTATAACTTAGTACATATTGTGACTAAGTTGACACACATTGGATTTGGAATGGCGGGTCAACCGAGAGTTGACCGGCGCCAGTTTGGCCTTACTTTACCTATATGCTAATTTTAATGCATGAGTTGCATGGATGATTTTGTTTAGGCCTTAAGACTTGGTCTAGTCTAGTTTATTGATTATGATATAGGCCCTATCTAGTATGATATGTGGTAGATCATAGGTCGGGTGAAGTACCCAAGGATCGGGCGGTATCCTCAAAACTCGGTTATATAGGGTGGAGTACCCAAGGATCGGGCGTGTATCCTCAAAACTCATATATTACTATTTAGTAATTCAGGACCGGGCGGTGTCCTTATGATTATTTTATTTGGACATGAGGAGTCCTATACACTCATAGATCTATGGGTGGGTTGGGGTTTTAAGTCAAGGACATTGACTACTATTATTTTTCCCAATTAAACAATGACCTACGGGTCGAGTATTTCCAAGTGTATATAAGTACTGATATGTATTTTGTAACTTGGGGTAAGGAAGTATAAGTATATGTATCACCCTATGTTTGGGTCTTATACTTGAAACGTTAGTTACTCTACATTTAGCTTGCTACTCGCTCGGTACTTGTACTGACCCCTTCGGGGGGCCCACCATTTCAGGTTGAAGCTAGAGTCTGTTGTCTACACCTTTGCACAGGTGGAAAGAATCTAGAAGAAGACGTGGTTCGTGCTTCCTTTATTATTTTAAATCATAACCTATGCTCATGGATACTTTTGTAATATTACATTGTTTTGGCCTTCGAGCCTACGTTTTGCCATATGTGGCTTATGATTGACCGTTGAATATTTTCCGTTATTCATTCAATCTATGATGTGATGTTGTTGTGTATGTTTACTACTGAGTATGGTGTGAATGATGTTCATGAACGCCTTGTGTGATTATGTGAGGTTGACTTGCGAGTGACGTCACTTAATCACACGGCGGTTGTACACGCGCTTAGATGCGGTCTGGGGCGTGACAACAGAGTCTGATAGAAGGTCTCACTTCTGTCACCCAAAGTCTCCGAGAAGCCCTTGAACAGATTGCCACATCCCAGGCTTCAGAGTTCCAAAAGATTGCCTTGATGCTCACTGACTTGAATGATGCCAAAAAGGGGGAAGAGGACCCTCAACCTCCTAAGCCTCGATCTGCTAGAGCATCACCCTCTGCCAATCCAACAATTGATCCCACTCCATATTATGAAGCTACCTTTGAGAAGAAAAGGCTAGCTAGTCTTCCTAAACCTCCATCTCCACACAAGAAAGGCCCTAAGAAGCGGAAGGTTTTAAGCCTCAAGGAATGGAGATTAGGAGGATCTCAGACAATCGACAGAACTCAATTTGAGGAAATGAAAATGAAGATGACCCCCACACAACAACAGAACATCTACTTAAACAAAGATGGATGAGTTCGAGTCAAACGTGGTGGTTCCTTGGAAGAAGCTTGTAAGGAATAACTGTAATTAGATTTTGATGATTCTATAGGACTTTAGAGTACCCCCTCTTTAGATTTATTGTATTAGAAATTTTCCTTGTAAAGTTTCTTAGAATAGTCGACTGACAGAAGACCTCCTGACAGAAGACCTTCTGATAGGCTTAGTCTTGACAGAAGACCTTTGGCTCTCTGTTGATTCTTACTCAGACAGAAACCCTCTGGTTCTCTAATTGACATCTCTACAACAGAAACTGTCAAGACTCTCTGTTGGTTCGCCTCTGACAGAAGACCTCAGGACCCTCTGATAGTTTATTTCAACAGAAGTGTTCAAGACCTTCTCTGGGAGACTCTCTGCTGAAGACACCAGAAAGCCTGACACTTAGAGAATTTTCATGGAACTACTACAGCCGGTGAAACCATCTAAAGATTCCCTCAACGGCTGGAAGACTTCAACGGAAAAGCTACAGTACGCGCATTAAATGCACAATCAATTCACCCCGTACCCTGAAGAGTAAAAGCTGATGATTGGCCGACATTCCAGGATATTTCAGGATAACTCTATCCCAAAATAGTAACCCGCCAACCTTACCGGGTCCTACTGGTCAAGTCAACTGTTCACGCATTTAATGCATTGCCCTCCTCCTCCAACGGGAAGACAACCCAAGTATAAAAGATACTCTACGAAGAACAACCAGACAACTTTGCTACATCCTTTGCTCAACACTTGCTCAAACAAATACATTCAAAGATTCAAAATAAAAAAGCCTCCTTGAGATTAAAATTTCATCATCTTCTACAAGAGAAGGCAGATGTTGGAAAGGTTATCTACTCACATCTCCTTATTTCCAACTCAAGCAAAGTTCCATTCGTTCTTCAACACTTCAAGCACTTCATCAATACATCTTTTGTGACGAAGCAAGTTGGACGAACCCCTGTTTCATCAAGAAACTCTTCTCTAACGAGAAGGACGTCCAAGTAACTGGAGCAGTGAAGTGGTGATACTTCCGGGAAGCTCAGCGAAAGGACCAGTCTTAAAGGAAGCCAGAAAGTGCATCCCAGGAGACATCTAGGGTTGAAGAAGACATGGAGAGATTCTTAAGTGCTAGGACTAAGGCGTTGTAAACGGACATTTTTACAAGCTTAGTGGAACAGTAGATTAGAGGAACGAGTTGTTCCTTGAACCACTATAAAAATCCCTGGTGTCATTTACTTACTGCTTTTATCTCTTGCACTTAGCTAGGACTGATTAACTCCAAAGACTTGGTCTCTGTGTTCAGCAGAACGTGTCTTGTGAGTTAACAGAAGGCCTACTGCCTTTGCTTCTTTGAGGCTGATCTGACAGAACCACTACCAGAACCCCATCCGCTGCCAGTCTGTTCTGTCAACAGAACACGCTATTCGGTTAAATCTGGTACTTAGCTTGAAAAAGTTAAAAACCAATACAGTCTATTCACCCCCCTCTAGACTGTACCCAGTATAACCGGGACCAGCAAGTGGTATCAGAGCCTCCTTGTTCTAATACTCTCTTAGGTTATTTGCTGAACAAAGATCCACTTGTTTTCTTTTTGCCTCTATTTTAATCTCATATTATGGATCACTCTCTTTCCAAGAATCTCATGTTTTCAGATCTTAAGTTTGATGATTGGAGGATCCGGATGAAGGCACATCTTTGTGCTCTTCATGATGAGATGTGGGAAGTACTTGACATTGGGCCATTTACAAGCTTCCAGAAGGTCAACCCTGAGCATGCTATAGACAACACCAGACCTCAAATGATCAATAAAGCCAAATCTGAGTGGACTACTGAAGAAAGAAGAAAGTATAACCTTGACAACATTGCAAAGGACATCCTCTACAAGTCCATTGATGATAGGTACTTCAACAAAATCAAGAAGTGTAAAACTGCCAAAGAAATCTGGAATACTCTTGAGCTCATTGGAGCAGGTGATGAGCAAGAGAAGGATAACAAACTGACGATAGCCAACAAGAAGTTTGATGATTTCAAGCTTCTCCCTGGTGAAAGCATCTCCAAGATGTATGACAGGCTCCTCACCCTCACTGGAGAGATTTCTGAGCTTGGCAAGGAACTCACCACCAAGGAGATTAACTCCAAAGTGTTGAGAGGTCTTGCTTCAGCATGGAAGATGAAGGTGGTTGCTGTTCAAGCCAGCAAGGATGTGAAGACCTATCCCACAGACAAGCTCATCTCAGACCTCAAAGCTCATGAGTTCTAGATGATTGAAGAGAAGGAAGATGCACCAGAAGAGAGGACCACCACAGCCCTCACAGCTAGTACATCTAAGGTAAACGACTTTGACCCTTCAATACTTTTATCTGACGAATATATGGCTGCTTTTGCTAGGAGATTCAAGAAGTTTATGAAGAATCCCAAAGATGGAAGAAGTCCATCTTCCAGCAGAAAACCTTTTCGGAAGGTCAACTCAACAGAAAGCAGTGGAGAACTACTCTGTTACAACTGCAGGCAACCTGGACATTTCAAAGTAGATTGTCCTCATCCAAGAGTGTCCAAGAGACAAGGACAGGATGGAGAAAAGAAGAAGTTTGAAGACAATGCTAGAAGAAGGAAAGCACTTGTCACAGAACAACTTGAGAAATACCCTCTGTCCGAGACAGAATCCAGTTCTGACTCTAACTCTGATGAGGCCTTCTGTTGCCTTGATACCGAGACAGAAGACCTATGCCTCATGGCTCATTCTGACGATGAGGTAACCTCTACTTCTACATCTAGTTTTTCTTCGGTAGGCTTAGCTTTTGATTCTGATTTGATAGACCCAATATACTAACAATCAAACATTCAAAGCAGGTATAAAGAAGAAGGAGATAGAAAGATATGGAGAAGTTGAACCGAATTTGGTATACCATATGAAACCCCGCTGCTCTTCTTGGAGAAGGAGAGCAGCGGAAACCCTATTCTCTCTATCTCGCCTCTGCGTCTCTAAAGCCTCGAATGTTAGTGTTCCCGTAAGTTAGCCTCCTTTTATAGGAGAAGATGGCTAACTTACGGGTTACAAGGAAGCTAACGGGCTAATACACATTTGTGGCCTGTATTACACGTTTAATTAATAACTACACAAATACAAGGATATTTAATTAGATTGGACACCATAAAATATTCCTAACAATCTCCCCCTTGATGTTCAATCGTGTTGAATCAGCATTGCAGCGCATATATATTTGTCTTTGTTGTTATTCAGCTTTCTTTGTCTTTGAACTTGACTTCTTGAGAAGGCTTCATGAAGAAATCCTCGCAATCTCCCCTTTGATGTTTTCTTGGCAGTTTGATCTTTGATGCCGGGGTTTGAGGAATTTTTTTCTTGTAATCCTCGCCTTCCAGAAGTTGCTCTTGATCATCTTAGATGATGTCCGGTGACGCCTCTAGAATGAATGTTCTTTGGAGAATAGGAGACGCCAATGGAATTCATCTTCAACAGATTGAGTATCTGACCTTTGTCCCCTCCACAATGTAGTCTTTTTGACTGTTTGGAATGAATGCATTTGAGGAAAACTTGTCGGTGGCACAGCGAACATAATGATGGTTGACTTGTGAGTGTAGCTGACCATTTGAGTTGCGGAGATAGTAGAGAGATTGTTGGAGGAGAGAAGTGTCCCAGAATGTTTTTTTTTGACAGTTGACAGCATGTGGACCACTCTCCCCCTCATGACGATCCGATGAATCGGGGCGTCATGCCTTTATTCTTTTATTCTGTGGAAAATAAAACAAGAAAAACAAGCAGAATTTAAAGAAGATAACGTAGCCCCCCGGGGTCGTGTAGATGCCTGTTATCATCACTAAAGAGATAAACTCTTTAGAAATGGCCTGAAAATGTTGGTGATTCTTATGTTGCAACAACAGGACTTCCTTCCAATCGTTGGTCTACATCTGTAATATATGAGCCCTATGGAAGTTCTCACGGGTCGTGTAGATCTGCAACTGACTCAAAAAGTGCATCTGTGTCCTAGAAAATTTCAAAACATTTGGGAGTGAGGTAACTATACACGATGTGATCAATGAAAGTTCAGTGGCATGGGGCTAAGGCCACTGTAGTCAGTATCACTTGCCTCGGAAGGAGACAGTAATGAGAGCTGTGGTTCCCCGTGAAATATGATTAAGCACCTGTCTGTTGGGAGACAAGTGAGTAGTCTTGGGTAGGGTTAAACATGCACTGTTGGACAAGATACAGTGACTTCTACCCGGGATCTGATTAAATCAGTCCTGAACCTATTTGGGAATTGTCCAGAGTATTTGAGTGGCTAGGAGTAAATGTTCAATACATAGTAGGCAGTTGAGGTAGCAGACTCATCATTGATTGTTGTTTTCCTTCTCACTTGAGCCTTCTACTTCCTAACTCTCATAATGATTACTCACTCACTCACTCATTTACTCTCGGCTTTGTCCATAGGGTAGGCTTAGTTGGGTTTACTAAGCCATAGGAACATGTTCTCTCATTGATTTTCTCTCTGTACTCCCCCTCAACTGGAGCACTCGGTATGCTTTGTCATTGTTAGGCACCGGGGAGGATAACATTGAACACTCCCCCTAGAATGTTACATCCGTTAAGAGATTCCTTGCTTTGTCAGTGTAAGGCGCCAGGAGGAGAAAACTGAAACTCCCCCTAAGAATGTGCAAGGTTTGATTGCTCACAGCTCATCGTACCCGCCATGTGTGTGGAGCAATCTGAACAGGTACCACACATGACAGTTTCCCTAAGCTCATCATTTAGAATTTCAGCATGTTTGAGGATCACACAATGTTGATGAGTTAGGGGAGGCTTCAGCAGTTGATTGTTGATTGTTGTAAGATGACCGTTGACGCCAGGTTGATTGAATTATCTACGATTTTCGGACCTCTACAGTGGAGCTTAGACCTTAGATTTGACTTTGAAAGAATTTGATCAGATTTGCCTAAGTTTTGACCTGGACATCGGTGATTTACAAAGTCTGTCAGAAATCTAACGTTTTGACCCTCAAGGACTGCGAGTGAGGTCTCGTGAGAAAGGGTTCTGGGTCATAGCCCAAGAATTAATGTAGATCTTTTCGTTAGCTTTCCAAAAAAAAAAGTTTGCGGTGTCGCAGAAAATCTCGAATTTTTGAGTTTTTGAGCAATTTCTTCGAAGTTGAGGTTCGCGATGTAGAATATCGAAATCAGGTGGAATTAGAGAAAAATCTACGGCAAAACCTCGAAATCCTAATCTCGAGGTTTAAATCTCGAGATTACAATCTCGAGGTTTAAATCTCGAGATTACAATCTCGAGGTTTAAATCTCGAGATTACAATCTCGAAGTTTAAATCTCGAGATTACAATCTCGAGTTTTAAATCTCGAGATTACAATCTCGAGTTTTAAATCTCGAGATTACAATCTCGAGTTTTAAATCTCGAGATTACAATCTCGAGTTTTAAATCTCGAGATTACAATCTCGAGTTTTAAATCTCGAGATTACAATCTCGAGTTTTAAATCTCGAGATTACAATCTCGACTTTTAAATCTCGAGATTACAATCTCGAGTTTGCCTCAAAGAATAATGACGAAATCCACCTGCAAAACAAACCTACAGTCTTCGAAATCTTCAGAATTTCAAAATGTTGGGAACATCGAAAACTTTGGAGTTTCGAAAACCTCAGAAAATCGAAAACTCGTTGTTTGAAAACATCAGAACATCGAAAACTTCTAAAAACTTTGAAAAACAGAGATTCATCCAAAAATCCTATAATGTAAAGCTTCGAAGTGTTTTGAACAAGAAAGATATCAAGTTTAGAAGAAATTAGTGATTCAAGAAACTCCAAACTTTGAAAAATTCAAAACATCGAGAAATTTTGAAAATCTCGAAATCTTAAGAATGTCGAGATCCTAAGCATCGATATCCCAAATGTCGAAATCCCAAAACTCGAGGTTTCAAAACTCGAGATGTCAAAATTCAAAATTTCAAAACTCAAAATTTCAAAACTCAAGATTTCAAAAACTCGAGATTTCAAAACTCAAGATTTCAAAACTCGAGATTTCAAAACTCGAGATGAGGAATTCGAGGCCCCAAATGTCGAGATCCTGCAAAATAAAAACTTCGATTTTTGAAAATCTGAAACCTGTTCTGAATAGCCCTGAAAGTCGAGATTCTCCTGTATCAGTTTCAAGTCAAAATCGTTTCTGCAGCCATGTAAAATAAGAAAACTCGAGATTCTAATGTAGAAATCTTCGAGATTGAAAAACTGCAGAAAAAAAAAACAGAGATATGCTGTAGAATAGGTTTTGAAAGGCGATTCCAACAGTATAATTTTTATCAAATTTCGTTCACAAACAAGATTACAGGATCAAATCTCTATATCAAAGAAAAAGAGAAGAAAAGCATAGCAGTTCTTCGTAAGATTAGAAAAATCGCAGATAGATTCAATCTGTTTCACGCCTCGACTCTGATACCAACTGATAGACCCAATATAGTAACAATCACACATTCAAAGCAGGTATAAAGAAGAAGCAGATAGAAAGATATGGAGAAGTTGAACCGAATCTGGTATATCATATGAAACCCCGCTGCTCTCCCTGGAGAAGGAGAGCAGCGGAAACCCTACTCTCTCTATCTCGCCTCTGCGTCTCTAAAGCCTCGAACGTTAGGGTTCCCGTAAGTTAGCCTCCTTTTATAGGAGAAGTTGGCTAACTTACGGGTTACAAGGAAGCTAACGGGCTAATACACATTTGTGGCCCGTATTACACGTTTAATTAATAACTACACAAATACAAGGATATTTAATTAGATTGGACACCATAAAATATTCCTAACATGATTCAATGTCAGAATTTTGGGAAGAGTTTAAGGCCATCCAAGCCACTTATTCCTCTGTTACAGAAGAAAACAGTAAGCTTAAGGTTGAGATTCTTGACTTAATAAAGGAGGTTGAGACCAAAATCAATCTCTTAATTAAGGAGAGAGATCAGCTAGAAGCTGAAAATGTTTCTCTTCTCAAGAGAATAAGAGAAATTGAGCCTCTTGAGATTAAGTACAAAGCTTACCAGAAGGCCCAATCTTCCATGGAAAAGATTGTACTTGATCAACAGATTGACTTTGGTTTTGGTCTTGGGTATGGCTCAACAGAATCAGGTGAGCCTTCTGTAATGCCTAGCACCAGTGTTGCTAAGGCAGATAAGGTCATAGTGCCACTGAATTCTAGCCCCATCTGCCAAGCTGGTGTATCTGGCACCAAAGTTATTCATGAGGAAGTCAGACCAGAAAAAGGAAAGATAACGGTTCAACAGAAACCCATTTTGAAAATTAATAAACCTGGCAGAAAACCTAACAACAGAAAGGGTTTTCAGAATAACAAAAATCAAAGACAAGCTGTCAACAGACAACCTCATGATAACCGTGCTAGAAATGATCACCAGAAGGGCAAGTATCAAGAGAAAGTTAACTTTAGGCAGAAGAGGTTGGCTAGTCAACTTCAGAAGCCCAAAGCTAACCACCACTCTGATCTTGATAGTATATGGGACTTCTTTCCAACCAAGAAAGCTATGCAAAAGTATGTAAACAGAAAGCATGACCCTCACAAGCATCTGCCCAAAGTGAATCACATTTTGGTTTACTATAACTACGAGGTGGACAATGGGTACCACCCACCAAGGTTTCACTTGATGAGACCGAAATGGTACCAACTACCCAGACTCCATGACCCCCCAGGACCCAACATTGCTTGGGTACCTAAATCTTTCTTTTGATCATGCAGGAACTGTGTGCTGGAGCTATCTCTGAGCAAGAATGGTTTATTGATAGTGGATGCTCCAGGTACATGACAGGTGACAAAAGTTGCCTAACAGAGTTCCAGAAATGCAAAGGACCTAGAGTTACCTTTGGAGGTAATGATAAAGAAGGTCAAACAAAAGGAAGAGGGAAGCTGATCAAGAACCAGATAATCATTGATGATGTCTCTTATGTCAAAGGCCTGAAGTTCAACTTACTGAGTGCTAACCAATTCTGTGACAAAGGCTACACTGTTGAATTCACCAAAGACTTCTGCTATGTGAAGCATGAGACAACCAAGGAAGTGGTTCTTACAGCAACAAGGAAGAAGAATATCTATGTGGTTGATTGGAAAACAGCAAAAGATGGAGTATGCCTGATAGCCAAAGGAGATTCAAAACTAAACTGGGACTGGCACAAGAAGCTTAGCCATTTAAACTTCAAAACAATCAACAAACTGGCAAGAGAACACATTGTAGAAGGACTGCCAGACATAGTCTACAAGAAAGAGACCCTCTGCAGTGCATGCCGGAAGGGAAAAGAACAGACGAACTCTTTCAAACCCATTGTTGGAGATCTCTCTACAAGTCCTTTAAATCTGATCCACATGGATTTATTTGGACCAGTTGAGACTCCAAGTGTTGGTGGAAAGAAGTACACCCTAGTCATGGTTGATGACTACTCCAGATATACATGGACAATCTTCTTGTCAAAGAAAAGTGAAACTCTTAAGAAGTTGCCATCTATGTTAAAGCAACTTCAGACTCAGAAAAATATGAAAGTCAGGGCAATCAGGTTTGACAGAGGAACTGAATTTGTCAACCAAGTCATAAAGGACTTCTGTGATCAAAATTAAACCTTTCATCAACTCTCTGCCGCCAGAACACCTCAGCAGAATGGCGTAGCAGAAATGAGAAACAGAACGTTGAAAGAAGCTGTAAGGACAATGATTGCAGAATCTGGACTACCTATGAAATACTGGACTGAAGCAATCAACACTGCATGCTACACCCAGAACAGAAGTATGATCAACAAGAGTCACCAGAAGACCCCCTATGAGCTCTGGAAAGGAAGAAAACCTAACATCAGTTACTTTCATGCATTTGGATGCAACTGCTATATTCACAACAATGGAAAGGAGCATCTAAAAGTATTTCAAGAGAAAGCTGATGAAGGTGTATTCATAGGCTATTCAAGGGGTGCAAAGCCTATAGAGTACTTAACAGAAGAACTCTACATGTTGAAGAATCTATACATGTAAAGTTTGATGATAGCCTCTCTGTTGAAGAAGTAACAGAGACCCTCAAAGAAGTCAACATAGAAGACAGAACACCTGAACCAACAGAAGAGGTAGCAGTTAATCCTGTGTTTCCTACACCTGCACCAAACCCCCTTCTGTTGAATGAAGATGAAGATTCAGAAGAAGAGGAACCAGAGAGACCCAGACAACAACGAACAGAACCGGATCTGACATGGTTAAGAGATCATCCTCCTAACCAAGTGATTGGACAAATCAGAAGTGAAGTACAGACCAGATCTGCTACAACAAGAAGAGAAGCAATGTTTGCCTGCTACATATCTCAAATGGAACCTATGACTGTAGAAGAAGCTCTTGCAGACTCAGATTGGATCAATGCAATGTAAGAAGATCTCACTCAATTTGAGAGGAACAAAGTATGGGAACTTATTCCTAGACCAAAGCATCAGAATGTCATTGGAACCAAATGGGTATTCAAGAACAAAGCTGATGAAGATGGCAACATTCTAAGGAATAAAGCAAGGCTGGTAGCTAAGGGATACTGTCAAGAAGAAGGAATAGATTTTGATGAGACTTTTGCACCACTTGCCAGACTTGAAGCCATCAGAATCTTTCTAGCCTATGCTGCCTACAACAATTTCAAGGTCTATCAAATGGATGTCAAGAGTGCATTTTTGAATGGAGATCATGAAGAAGAAGTTTATGTGGAACAACCACCAGGTTTTGTCATTCATACTCAATCCTCTTGTGTCTACAAGCTTAAAAAGGCCCTCTATGGTCTTAAGCAAGCTGCGAGAGCATGGTATGACACATTGTCCCTATTTCTAGTGAAACATGGGTTTACCAATGGAAAGGTTGACAAAACTCTATTTCAAATCTCTGTTGTTAATCATATTCTGTTAGTACAAATATATGTTGATGATATTATATTTGGAAGTACTAATGCAGAGTTATGCAAGAAGTTTTCTCAAGTTATGCTGAGTCAATTTGAGATGAGTATGATGGGAGAACTAAGCTACTTCCTAGGACTGCAAGTCAAACAAGTTCCAGAAGGAATCTTTATCAACCAAGGGAAGTACACCAGAGACCTGATCAAGAAGTTTGGTGTAGAAGGCTAATCATCAGTAAAGATTCCCATGAACACTTCTCAAGGAATTGGTCCGGATGATGAAGGCTAAGATGTTGATGCAACAACCTACAGAGGAATCATTGGATCACTTCTCTACCTGTAAGGAATAATTGTAATTAGATTTTGATGATGCTATATTAATTAGGACTTTAGAGTACCCCTTCTTTAGATTTAATGTATTAGAAATTTTCCTTGTAAAGTTTCTTAGATTAGTCGACTGAAAGAAGACCCTCTGATAGGCTTTGTCCTGACAGAAGACCTTTGGCTCTCTGTTACTTTTTACTCAGATAGAAAACATCTGGATCTCTGTTGGACATCACTACAACAGAAACCCTCTTAACTTTCTGTTAGTTTGCATCTGACAGAAGACCTAAAGGACCCTCTGATAGCTTTTCCAACAGAAGTGCTCAAGACCTTCTCTGAGAGACTTTCTGCTGAAGACGCAGAAGGCCTGACACTTGGAGAATTTTCTTGATACTACTTCAACCGGTGAAACCAACGAAAGATTCCCTCAATGGCTAGAAGACTTCAATGGAAGAACTACAGTACACGCATTAAATGCACATTTAATGCCTCCCGTACTCTGTAGAGTAAATGCAGATGATTGGCCGCAATGTCAGGATAACTTTATCCCAAAATAGTAACCCGCCAACTTTGTTGGGTCCTACTGGTCAAGTCAACTGTTCGCACATTTAATGCAGTTGTCCTCCTTCTCCTCCAACGGGAAGACAACCCCAGTATAAAAGATACTCTTCGAAGAACAATCGGAAAACCTGAGCTACAAAAGTACGAATACAAAAACATTCAAACATTAAAACGTAAGAGCCTTCTTGAGATTAAACTTTCATCATCTTCAACAAGAAAGGCATATCTTCACAACTCCTCATTCCAACTCCAGAAAAGTTCCAATCGTTCTTCAACAACTTCAAGAACTTGATCTACAAATATTTTGTAACGAAGCAAGTTGAAGGAACCCTTGTTTGAACAGAAACTCTTCTTTCACAAGAAGGACGTCCAAGTAACTGGAGCAGTGAAGTGGTGATACTTCCGGGAAGCTCAGTGAAAAGACCAGTCTTAAAGGAAGCCAGGAAGTGCATCCCAGGAGACATCTACACTTGAAGAAGACGTGGAGAGCTTCTTAAGTTCTAGGACTAAGGCGTTGTAAACGGACATTTTTACAAGCTTAGTGGAACAATGGATTAGAGGAACGAGTTGTTTCTTGAACCACTATAAAAATCCCTGGTGTCATTTACTTACTGCGCTTATTTATCGTTCTTATTTGAACTGTTTAACTCCAAAGACTTGGTCTCTGTGTTTAGCAAAACGTGTCTTGTGAGTTAACAGAAGGCCTACTGCCTTTGCTTCTCTGAGGCTAATCTGACAAAACCCCTACCAGAACCCCATCCGCTGAGTCTGTTCTGCCAACAGAACATGCTATTCTGTTAAATCTGGTAATTAGCTTGAAAAAGTTAAAAACCAATACAGTCTATTCACCCCCCTCTAGATTGTATCCAGTACAACCGGGACCAACAAGTGGTATCAGAGCTTCCTTGTTCTAATAATCTTTTAGGTTATTCTCTGAACAAAGATCCACTTGTTTTCTGTTTGCCTCATTTTTAATCTGATATAATGGATCACTCTCTTTCCAAGAATCTTATGTTCTCAGATCTTAACTGGAGGATCCGAATGAAGGCACATCTCTGTGATCTGCATGATGAGATGTGGGAAGTACTTGACATTGGGCCATTCACAAGCTTTCAGAAGGTCAACCCTGAGCATGCTATTGACAACACCAGACCTCAGATGATCAATAAGGCCAAATATGAGTGGACCACTAAAGAAATAAGAAAGTACAATCTGGACAATATTGCTAAAGACATTCTTTACAAGTCCATCGATGATAGATACTTCAACAGGATAAAGAAGTGCAAGACTGCCAAGGAAATCTGGGATACTCTTCAGCTCATTGGAGCTGATGATGAGCAAGAGAAGGATAACAAGCTGACAATAGCCAACGAGAAGTTTGATGACTTCAAGCTTCTTCCTGGTGAAATCATCTCCAATATGTATGACAGGCTCCTCACTCTCACTGGAGATATCTCTGAGTTTGGCAAGGAACTTACCACCAAGGAGATCAATCTCAAAGTGTTGAGGGAATTGCCCTCAGCATGGAAGATGAAAGTGGTTGTTGTCCAAGCCAGCAAGGATGTAAAGACTTACCCCACAGACAAGCTCATCTCAGACCTCAAAGCTCATGAGTTCGAGATGATTGAAGAAAAGGAGGATGTACCAGAAGAAAGGACAACTACAGCCCTCACAGCTAGTACATCCAAGGTAAACGACTTTGACCCTTCAATTCTTTTATCTGACGAATATATGGCTACTTTTCCTAGGAGATTCAAGAAGTTTATGAAGAATCCCAAAGATGGAAGAAGTCCATCTTCCAGCAGAAAGCCATTCCAGAAACCCAAAGCAACAGAAAGCAGTGGTGAGCTTCTCTGTTACAACTGCAGACAACCTGGGCATTTTAAGGCAGATTGTCCACATCCAAGAGTGTCCAAGAGACAAGGGCATGATGGAGAAAAGAAGAAATTTGAAGAAAATACCAGAAGAAGGAAAGCACTCGTCACAGAACAACTTGAGAAAGACCCTCTTTCTGAGACAGAATCCAGTTCTGACTCTGACTTTGATGAGGTCTTCTGTTGCCTTGATACTCTGACAGAAGACCTATGCCTCAAGGCTCATTCTGATGATGAGGTAACCTCTACTTCTACATTCTAGTTTTTCTTCGGTAGACTTAGCTTTTGATTCTGATTCATAGTCAGAATTTTGGGAAGAGTTTAAAGCCATTTAAGCCACTTACTCTTCTGTTAAAGAAGAAAACAATAAGTTGAAGGCTGGGATCCTTGACTTAAGAAAGGAGGTCGAGATCAAAATCAATCTTCTCATTAAAGAAAGAGATCAGCTGGAAACTGAAAATGTTTCCCTTCTAAAGAAAGTAAGGAAAATGGAGTCAATCGAGATTAAGTACAACACCTACCAGAAGGCCCAATCTTCAATGGAAAGGTTACTACTTTATCAACAGATTGGCGTTGGTTTAGTCTTGGTTATGGCTCAACAGAATCAGGTGAGCCTTCTGTAATGCCTAACACCAGTGTTGCTAAGGCAGACAAGGTCATAGTGCCACTGATTTCTAGCCCCATCTACCAAGCTGGTGTATCTGGCACCAAGGTTATTCATGAGGATGTCAGACCAGAAAAAGGGAAGATAAAGGTTCAACAGAAACCCCCTTTGAAAATCAATGAACCTGGCAGAAAACCTAACAACTGAAAAGGTTTTCAGAATAACAGACATAAAAGACAAATCATTAACAGACAACCTCATGATAACTATGCCAGAAATGATCACCAGAAGGGCAGATATCAAGAGAGAGTTAACTTCAGGCAGAAGAGGTTAGCTGGTCAACTTCAGAAGCCCAAAGCTAACCGCCCCTCTGCTCTTGATAGTATATGGGACTTCTTTCCCACCAAGAAAGCTATGCAAAAGTACGTAAACAGGAAGCATGACCCTCACAAGCATCTGCCCAAAGTGAATCACACTTCGGTTTACTATAACTACCAGGTGGACAATGGGTACCATCCACCAAGGTTTCACCTGATGAGACCAAAATGGTACCAACTACCCAGACTCCATGACCCCCCAGGACCCAACATTGATTGGGTACCTAAATCTTTCTTTTGATCATGCAGGAACTATGTGCTGGAGCTATCTCAGAGCAAGAATAGTTTATTGATAGTGGATGCTCCAGGCACATGACAGGTGACAGAAGTTGCCTAACAGAGTTCGAGAAATGCAAAGGACCTAAAGTTACCTTTGGAGGTAATGACAAAGTAGATCAAACACAAGGAAGAGGGAAGTTGATCAAGAACCAGATAGTTATTGATGATGTATCATATGTCAAAGGCATGAAGTTCAACTTGCTGAGTGCTAGCCAATTCTATGACAAAGGCTACACAGTTGAATTCACAAAGGACTTCTGCTATGTGAAGAATGAGACAACAAAGGAAGTGGTTCTTACAGCAATAAGGAAGAAGAACATCTATGTGGTTGATTGAAAACTGCAAAAGATGGAATATGCCTGATAGCCAAGGGAGATTCAAAACTAAGCTGGGACTGGCACAAGAAGCTTAGCCATTTGAATTTCAAAACAATCAACAAACTGGCAAGAGAACACATTGTTGATGGACTGCCAGACATAGTATACAAGAAAGAGACCCTCTGTGGTTCATGCCAGGAGGGAAAACAACAGAAGAACTCTTTCAAACCCATTACTGGAGATCTTTCTACAAGTCCTTTAAATCTGATCCACATGGATTTATTTGGACCTGTTGAGACTCCAAGTGTTGGTGGCAAGAAGTACACCCTAGTCATGGTTGATGACTACTCCAGATAAATATGGACTATCTTCTTGTCAAAGAAGAATGAAACTCTTCAGAAGTTGCCATCTCTGTTAAAGCAACTTCAGACTGAGAAGAATTTGAAAGTCAGGACAATCAGGTCTGACAGAGGAATTGAATTTGTCAACCAAGTCATAAAGGACTTCTGTGATCAAAATGGAACCTTTCATCAACTCTCTGCCGCCAGAACACCTCAACAGAATGGCATAACAGAAAGGAGAAATAGGACGTTGAAAGAAGCTGCAAGAACAATGATTGCAGAATCTGGACTACCAATGAGATACTGGGCAGACGCAATCAACACCGCATGCTACACCCAGAACAGAAGTATGGTCAACAAGAATCACCAGAAGACCCCTTATGAACTTTGGAAAGGAAGAAAACCTAACATCAGTTAGTTTTATGTATTTGGATGCAAATGCTACATTCTCAACAATGGAAAGGAGCATCTGAAAGTCTTTCAAGAGAAAGCTGATTAAGTTGTATTCATAGGCTATTCAAGCACCAGTAAAGCCTTTAGAGTACTCAACAGAAGAACCCTACATGTTGAAGAATCTATACATGTAAAGTTTGATGATAGCATCTCTGTTAAAGAAGTAACAGAGACCCTCAAAGAAGTCAACATAGAAGACAGAACACCTGAACCAACAGAAGAGGTAGCAAATAATCACGCATTCCCAACACGTGCACCAAACCCCATTCTGCTGAATGAAGATGAAGATTAAGAAGATCAAGAACCAGAGAGACACAGACAGCAACTGACAGAACCTGATCTGACATGGTTAAGAGATCATCCTCCTAACCAAGTGATTGGACATATCAGAAGTGGTGTGCAGACCAGATCAACATCAACAAGGAGAGAAGCAATGTTTGCCTGCTACATATCTCAGATGGAACCCATGACAGTAGAGGAAGCTCTTGCAGACTCAGATTGGATCAATGCAATGCAAGAAGAGCTTACTCATTTTGAAAGGAACAAAGTATGGGAACTTGTTCCTAGGCCAAAGCACCAGGATGTCATTGGAACCAAATGGGTATTCAAGAACAAAGCTGATGAAGATGGAAAAAAACTATAAATTCATTGGAACCAAATGGGTATTAAACTATAAATTCATTTCATCGATAATAAAAAAATTTATTATTTAATTACTTAGCTTTATATGGTCCAATTTAATAAAATAGCCAAGAGTCGACTTTATAAATTAATAACCGTTCATAACTACATTTTGGTTCTATATTTGGCTTAGGTTGTCCAAATATTTATTTTATAATTCATTTTCCTTAATTATTCATTTATTTTCGTATATCAAATAACCGGTCCATTTACAATTAAATATACTAATATTAATTTTTATTAATTATAAATGGTCCATAATGTCTTAGTTAGTCTTATATTTATCCTAGTTTTCTCCAATATTTATTTCATAATTAATTTCGCCATTTACTTATTTATTTACTAATTGTGTACAAATTAGCCCAATTATCATTAAATCAATTAAAAATAGCTAAAAAAATTATTTTTCAATTCTGGTTGGTCCGAACATGTATAATTACACCAGGTATTTAATTTATATTTTTCCAGATTTTATTTATTTCATTTACTATTTTATTTTTAATTTTTATTGCAACTGGGCCGAACTGGCCCAAATTTAATTCTTCTGGCCCAAAAAATCAGGCCCACAGACAGACCCCAGCCTTGGCTGGGTCGTCTTCTCCAAGGACTCGCCGGAAAAACGGGGAAGGGAAGAAAAAAATAGGGAAGAGGTCTTACCTCGTCGGAAACGGCCAACGGGGTAGCGATGCACTCCTCTCGGGACGGCGAAGGCCGGTGAAGGGTTGGCGGCGGCGGCGGCGGCTCCTGCTTCTCCGTTTTCTGTCGGGAAAGTTTTCCGGCGAAAACTCCGGCGAGCGTTTTCTCCCTCGTTTCACGACCGTTTTCAATGATTCTTCCTCCGTTGGATTCCTCTCACGAAGGGGAAGGTCTGGGAAGCGTTTTCAGGGCTCGGTTTTGAGTCTAGCGATGGGTTGGAAAAATTCAGATATATATGTATATATATATATGCGTTTTCCGACGGGAATTTTTGGGATGAAAAGCCAGGCAGTTGATTCTGCTATTTATAGAGATGGCTGGGTGTAAAGCTTCTGATTCAGATCCTAAAATCCTGCTCCTAAGATTTTTCTTTTTCTTTTTGAACGTTACTTACGTTTGGAGATCTTCCTCCATTAATTTTTTTTTTAAAATTTTTCCTTAACTGATGCTTAGAGTTGCAGGTTGTAACGTAGGTTAAAATCTTGTTAGTTAATACGTATAGTATTATACTTATGTATAGTTTATATACTTAGGAGTAAAAATGGAAATTGTGTTTTGTAAAAATAAAATATAGCTTTTACTTCTTATGTCATATGTATAATTGATACTTGATATAAAATATTACTTCTTTTATCGGACCATTTTTATCTGACTAAAAATGTCACATTTGTTAATTTTCTGTCTGGTTCACTTGTTTCATAAAATGTTGTTCCTATCACTGAAATATTTTTATCTGACTAAGACGTCATAAATTTTGAAATTTTTATCTGATTAGAATGTTACAACTGTTGAATTTTTGTCTGACTCAATTAATAATTAAAATGTCACTTCCGTGATATTTTATCTGACTAATAAAAATTATTTTTATTTTTATTTAAACTTTTGGGGTGTCACATTATTACCCCCTTAAAGGATGCTTCGTCCCCGAAGCATAAGCTACAACTGTTTTATTAATACTGGTGTTTTAATCTATCCCCCTTTAAGAGACGCATAGTCCCAAAGCTTAAACTAAAGTCAAATGATAAAATTCTTAAGTATTACATTCCGCCCTCCTTAAAGAGAGGTTACGCCCCCGTAGCTATAATATTACCTTCGTCAAATAATTCAGGCTAGCGTTTGCGCATATCAGTCTCGGTTTCTCAAGTAGCATCTTCAGTCATAAATTTGACCATAACGCTTTGCCACTTTGACCACTTAACTTCTAATCTCACAACTCTCTTAATCACTATGATATTCATAAGGTCTCTACATTATCTTAAACATATAAATCTTACACTAAGGGCACACTCAAGTTCTATCACATATAAGCTTCAAGAAACTATCTAATATCACACACTTCATATATAAGCAAGCAACTTTATGAACTTCACTACTCAATAATACAGATCCATATCGTTAAAACCTCACATCTTCACCACGTTCCTAAAAGGCCTCTTTCCTAGTATATTCATTCTCCTAATTTTAGGAAAACATTTTTGAAAATCCCGCATCAAACCCATAGTTTTCGTCAAAGATTTCGAACAACGAAGTTTCAGCACAAGGAGAAATTCCCAGTTGGTTGGACGAGCGCAAAGACTCAATTATGCACCAACCAGCTTAGACTGTTATCGTCTTTGTGACAGAATTTCTCCCTACGACCTATTACCTCGTGTTCTAGTCCTTTCGGGAAAACCAAAGTCTCTGATACCAATTTGTAACACCCCCAAATTTCCCACCCAAAACGTTGACATAATTGAAATAAAACTTTTATTTATTCATCAAAGAGTTAAAGAAATACAGCGGAAGTCTTAATAGGGAAATGGGTGTTACCGCCACATCCGGTCATCTCTTAACCGAATGCACAGGCAAACCAAAACAAAATAATAAAACTAATGTCATAATAAATAAATGTTTATTTCTTGACTAGGTTTGACTAAGGCATCTTCTAATTCGCTCTCAATCGCATGCAATCCATCAATCATCATAAGCATCCAACTCATCACCTGTTAAAAATTAATGGGGGAGATAGGGACAAGAAAAATAACAAAAATTAACTTTAGAGCTAAGTAAGTACTACCCAACCCCGTAAAATAATCATGTTTGACTAAGATAGATTTTTATATAATAATATATAATAATACTCACACCATCGAAATTCTTTTCACTTTGATTTTTATCAAGACTACTTCTTTACAACAATCCTCAACTTCTCTATAAAACTTCATAATAACTCTTCTCTTTGATTTCCTCAAAAATCACTTCTTCTCTAACTTCCTAGTAATTTAGAAGGGCGGTGCTCAACCTTTCGGTAGAGCCCGGTGGACCGTGGTTACGGACGGCCACCCCGAACAAGTGCCGGTACCACAACTGCTCTGTTGGAAACGAAACGACTACCTTAAGTGTGCACACCCCCTAAAAGGGATTCCAAGCCCTCCGAGTAGTAAGTCGTAACGAGTAGTCGGGACTCAGTCTACCAACTACCCCTGAATAAGATACCTTGAATGATTAGGGACTACTACTACCATAACTTCTTCTTAAAAGGGATCATCGATCCAAATATCACTTTAAACTCAAATTGTACTTCTTAGTAGTAGCAGACCTAATCACCCTCCACATTTATCCGGACGTGGAAAACCGACATCTCGGATTACTCCCGAGATGCTCACTTCTTATAAAAATGTAAATTTTATCTTCGCTTAACAATACTTCAAAAATACTTCTTAATTTCTCTAAAAAGTCTTGAAGGTATTTAAAAATATTTAATACCCCAAAAGTACTTAATTTATATTCCTCAACAACCATATATATAACATCTCTTCACAATTCTCATACACAAAATTCAACAATTCACACTTATTCACATAATGCATAGTAAACATATAATACGAGGAAACAATTTTAGATTGGCAGAGAAACTTACCTCTAGTCCGGGTGCTCCTAATTCTCTTCTTCTACTCCAGTCTCTAAATAATCACCTTTTTAATTAAGATGATATAATTAGTCACTTATTCTTTAATAATTATTTTACTCGATTTTTACCTTTTATTTTATTTTTCGAATTCACTAATTCAATTATTTTATTATCCGCGCTAATCACTGCTTATTAATTAAATTACCTTATTAATTCAGTCGTTAATTAAAATACTTAAATTCTAAAACATACGAATATAATTAAGTACAATATCAACTTTTTAATTTAATAATCATCTTTTTATTTACTCAACTCCTAAAGCATATGGTATGTCTTAATATTATATCCGAATTATTTTTAATCTAACTAATCAACTATCGAAATTAATTTATATTAACAATATTAGCATTAATAAATCCTAATTAACTAATATATTCTGATTTTATTAATTACTTAAACACTTAATATTTTAAAGTCCGTAATTATGCAAATTTTACATTACTCTACCTTAATTAGTCCAATAATTAGTGAAAACAAAATCTACCAATTTATTTAATCTAATTATGATACCAAGTCCAAATAATTATTTTAATATAATATTCTTTAATGAATATTAAACTATAAATTCATTTCATCGATAATAAAAAAATTTATTATTTAATTACTTAGCTTTATATGGTCCAATTTAATAAAATAGCCAAGAGTAGACTTTATAAATTAATAACCGTTCATAACTACATTTTGGTTCTATATTTGGCTTAGGTTGTCCAAATATTTATTTTATAATTCATTTTCCTTAATTATTCATTTATTTTCGTATATCAAATAACCGGTCCATTTACAATTAAATATACTAATATTAATTTTTATTAATTATAAATGGTCCATAATGTCTTAGTTAGTCTTATATTTATCCTAGTTTTCTCCAATATTTATTTCATAATTAATTTCGCCATTTACTTATTTATTTACTAATTGTGTACAAATTAGCCCAATTATCATTAAATCAATTAAAAATAGCTAAAAATATTATTTTTCAATTCTGGTTGGTCCGAACATGTATAATTACACCAGGTATTTAATTTATATTTTTCCAGATTTTATTTATTTCATTTACTATTTTATTTTTAATTTTTATTGCAACTGGGCCGAACTGGCCCAAATTTAATTCTTCTGGCCCAAAAAATCAGGCCCACAGACAGACCCCAGCCTTGGCTGGGTCGTCTTCTCCAAGGACTCGCCGGAAAAACGGGGAAGGGAAGAAAAAAAATAGGGAAGAGGTCTTACCTCGTCGGAAACGGCCAACGGGGTAGCGATGCACTCCTCTCGGGACGGCGAAGGCCGGTGAAGGGTTGGCGGCGGCGGCGGCTCCTGCTCCACTAAGCTTGTAAAAACGACCGTTTACAACGCCTTAGTCCTAGCACTTAAGAAGCTCTCCACGTCTTCTTCAAGCCTAGATGTCTCCTGGGATGCACTGCCTGGCTTCCTTTAAGATTGGTCCTTTCACTGAGCTTCCTGGAAGTATCACCACTTCACTACTCCAGTTACTTGGACGTCCTTCTTGTAGCAAGAAGAGTTTCTGTTGAAACAGGGGTTCCTCCAACTAGCTTCGTTACAAAGGATTTGTATGTGATGAGCTTGAAGAGTTGAAGAACACTTGGAACTTTGCTTGAGTTGGAAAAAGTATTTTTCCAACTTCTGCCTTCTCTTGTAGAAGATGATGAAGTGTTAATCTCAAGGAGGCTTTTCGCTTTTAGGCGTTTGAATTTCTTGTATGAAGAGTTGTAGCAATGGTTAGCAAAAATTGCAAAGTTATCCGGTTGTTCTTCGTAGTGTATCTTTTATACTGAGGTTGTCTTCCCGTTGGAGGAGTAGGAGGACAACTGCATTTAATGCGCGAGCAGTTGACTTGACCAGTAGGACCCGGTAAAGTTGACGGGTTACTATTTTGGGATAAAGTAATTCTGACATTGCGGCCAATCATCTGCAATTACTCCACGGAGCATGGGGAGCATTAAATGAGCATTTAATGCGAGCACTGTAGCTTTTCCGTTCAATACTCCTAGCCGTTGAAGGAATCTTTCAGTTGATTTCCCGGCTTTGTGAAATTCTTCCAAGTGTCAGGCCTTCTGGTGTCTTTAGCAGAGAACTGATCAGAGAAGGTCTTGAGCACTTCTGTTGATAATAGCTTACAGAGAACCAGGAGGGTTTCTGTCAAACTAAAGGCTAACAGAGACCCTGAGGTTTTCTGTTCCTTGACAGAGAACCAAAGATCTTCTGTCATGAGGTCTTCTGGTAGGGAGGCCTTCTAGTAGTTGATTATGCTAAGAACTTTACAAAGGAAAATTCTAATACATAATTTCTAAAGGGGTACTTTAAAGTCCTAATTAATATAGCATCATCAAAATCTAATTACAAATATTCCTTACAAATTCCCCCTTTTTGATGATGCCAAAACCCTTTAACTATTTCCAGAGAAGTGTCTTCACCATAAAAATTTAAAGTTTAGAACTTCCATTAAAATCTTGGTGGGCAACTTGGCATAGGAAAATAGTAAGAGTGCGGTACATTCAGATAGCAGATAGATTATCAAAAAGCAAACAAACAAACACAAACAGAAGGTAAGGAAAAAGCCAAAGATTGAGGAATTGCCTTACAAAGTGTGAGGCAGAGATGTTCTTTTATTAAGGTGGATTACAAGAGTGTCTGATTACATAATTGCCTTAGCTGCTTCAGCTCTTGCTTGTTCATCCAGTCCTTGTAGTCTCTTTAGTTCTGCATTCACCTCTTTTCTGATTCCAGCCAGATTTCCAGTTCTTTGGTAAGAAGCCCAGACTGGTGAGAGTTTGCAGTCTAAGTAGTTAAGAACACCTTTATGGATATCTTTTCCTGGTACTATACTGTTGTGAAACCAGAATTCTGCTTCCTCCAGAGATCCACCATGTCTGACCTTTACATGACCATCATGGTCCAAATACAGATTCTGTTGTTGAGTAGAGGTCATCTTCTGCTTCATTTCATCAAATTGTATAGCAGTCATCACCTGAGAACCTCCCAGTCTCCATTCTTTAAAGCTTAAAGCTTTCTTCTTCTTAGATCCTTTCTTCAGTGGGGATGGAGGTCTAGGGATACCAGCTAGCCTTTTCTTCTGAAGGACAGCTTCAAAGTAAGGTGTGGGATCCACACTTGGTTCAGCAGATGTTGAGGTTCTGGTGGTCCTGGGTTTTGATAGATGAGGTCCTTCTTCCCCCTTTTTGGCATCATCTAGATCACCAAGTAGAAGGGAGAGCTTCTGGAATTCTGTGGCCTGAGTAGAGGCAATCTGTTCCAGGGTTTCTGGTAAGGTCTGAGTCACAGATGTAAGACCTTCAATAAGCCCATGTTGCTTCTGAAGTGCAGACAGGATATCTTTATTACTGGCTTCTAAGAGAACCATCTTCTGGTATCTCTCTTTGTCTTGGGCAAATAGAGTCCTGGCTTGATCACGATGGACTTTTCACAGTTCCTCTATGTCCAGTAGCTGTTCTTTTGTCTTTGTATCAGCCGATTGAAGTTCATCAATATTTGAGGAGATTGTTTCAATAGCTTTTCCCTAAGCTATCAGAGTCTGATGAAATGTGATGAGGGTTTTATGGATACTTTCCACTTCTGTTGTCAGCGCATCTGTTTTAGCAGTTGAGGAAGCCATGAAGTCGTTGAGAGATGTTGTCAGATTCTCAAAGTGATATGAGATAAACTGCATCCCAGAGTTGAGATTATCATTCACATGAGCAAGATGCCCATAATGCTTGTCATTGATCTGTATCAACTTGTTCATGCCATGGAGGAGTTGGCCACCAAAGTCTTCAGCTGCTTCAACGAACTTGTTGAAAGGAATTTGGTTCTCTTATCCATCAGATGGAGGCATCTCTAGACCTCTTCCCTTAGGCAAGGGGTGATGTACTTGGACAGATGATAGAGATTCAACAAGCAGTTCATGTTCCAGTTGAGTCAGAGGAGGGGTCTTCTGTCTCTTTGATGTAGCCTTGTAGGATTTGCTGACCATGAATCCATCCATGTCAGATGAATCTTCATAAGATGAATAGATTGGTATTCTGTTCCTGACAACCTTCTTCTTCTTCCTTAGGGAGGGATTGAGGGCAATAGAATGCCTAGAATACCCTTGTGGTGCAGAGATGGGGGATATGGTTGTAGGATCAGAATCCCTAAGAAACCATTCAGGTTTTTGTTGAGCTGCAGGTTGATGTGGTGGAAGGGAGTCTTGTGGAGTTGCTCCATGTCCAGACTTGGTAGGTGAAGTGGATTTCTGTTGAGGTGGTGTTGTTGAAGAGATGATCTGTTGGGGTTGGTATTGGACAATTTGTCTTTGAGAGGATGGGGGAGGGGATGGGGATCTGTTCTTTGGGGGAGAGAACTGTTTGCAGGGTGAAAGAGGTGGGGATTTGGAGTTTGAGGGTTTCTGGGGTGTAGGGGTTTTCTGTGGAGAAGAGGGTTTCTGATGAGGTGAGGAGATGTTCTGTTTAGAGATGGTTTTCTGTGAGGGTGAGGGAATTTCTGTTCAGGTTGGGGTGAAGAGATTTTAGGATAGGGAGGGGGAGAAGGAATGGTTGTGGGAATTACCTCTAGTATGGTTTATGTGAACAGAGATTCCCTCCATTCTTTGATGAGCTTCTCCATGTAGGTCATTTGCAGTGGAGGGTTCACCTTCTCCATGTGCACTGTGTCGAAACTTGATCATTGACTCCTTCCTCTTCTTCTCAACCAACCAAGCATCAAAATCATCCAACTCATATTCTTGAAGAGCCTTGACATGGTCTTCTGGTGATTTTTTGAACAGAGGTGCTTTTCCTTGGAGTTTCTCCTTCTTTTTCAGTAGGACAGAAAGAAGAAAATCCTTGTTTAGGCATTGTTCCACATCTTCTGTGTCGGCCCATCTGAGTACTTCTTCTTCCTCAGAGATGAAGTAAGACAAGTTCTTAAGGAGCTCAGTGAGAGGTCCCACTCTCCACTTTCTCCATGCCAGAACCCTGATGAATTCCGTATCAAGGGCAGAGAAGTTGTTCAGTAGGGGTTCTGCAGAGCTTGAAATTCTGCTATCTTCTTGGTGTTCTGGTGAAGAAACCACCAGAGGTTGATCATTTGCAAAGGCAGGAGGAGAGAAGTGTGGTTCCCCCTGAGTAGTGGCATCCTGCACCACTACTTCATTTTCTGAATCACTTGACTCAAAGACAATCCTCTTGCCTTGCCAAGCATTTCTGTTGGTTGGGGCAGAGGTGACAGAATCCTCCAGCTTCTCCTGTGCTGCAGGTGTCAGAATCTTGGCCTTCTTTGCAACTGGTGCAGCAGAGGGGGTGCTTTCTGTAGAGATAGGGGAAGATACCTTTCTCTTTAGAACAGATTTCTTTGCCACCATCTTGTGGACTTTGACAGGTGTGGTCTTCTTCTTGGGAACCTTTTTGACCACCTTCTTCACCAAAGGCATTTCTTCTTCAGAATCAGAAGGAGTAGAGGGTTTCTGGTGCTTCTTGGTGACTTTCTTTGGCTGAACAACCTTCTGTTGTTGCCTTTCTCTGTTGAACTCAAGAGTTCTGAGCCTTTTCTGCGCTGCCTTGAGAGCAACCTTCCTGTCATTGGAGGTGTTGAGGAAGAGCAACTTGGTGTAGTCTGCCTCAATAAGGTTTCACAGCCCTATCCTTGCCTTGAGCAAGGTTTCAGAGATTAAGAGACCATAACCCATGGGGGTTTTGAACAGTCCGATCTCCTTGTCTTTCTTCTTGATGAATTCAACAAGGGATTTGACAATTACCTGTCCCCAGTTGATGTTCATCCCATGATGAACTGCAAAGAAAGCATTTGCATTGAGTACATTCATGTCATCGGTGGAGGTGCTCTTGCTCCAGACACACCTGTGAAGAATGTTCACCAGCTTCTCATAGTCGCTCAGAAGTAGGTTCTTCTTCATGTACAGTTTTGGAACTCTACCCACTTCAGGTCGGCAGTAGAGTTGGACAAAGTTGTCCACAGTGACCTTGACACTGTCCAGAGTTAAGAAACCTTCAGTTTCTTCTTCCTGAGGGTCCTCCACTACGCCAAACAGGGCGTTGAGATCTTCAGGAGTGAGGGTTATGTTCTCCCCATTGACATTTGACCGACTGGTCTCCCCTTCGTATGTAGCGTTGAGATAAAACTCTGCTACGTCTCTTGTGCTGTAGGACTCAAAGTGATATCCCACTACTTTGTTCAGTTGAGAGTCCTCCATTCCCTTGATGATTTTCATCATCGTTTCAGGATTTGCAGCGAGTTCAGGGAGTGCGGAGAGGTCGCAGTTCATCCCTGTGTAGATGTTGGAAACTAGGGTGTTGATTTCCTCCTTGGTGAGGTCATTAATGTTGATGAAAGCCATTTGAGCAGAGAAATATTGCAGAGAGCTTGAGAGCTATGGAGGTTTGAGAGTTTGAGAGTAATGAACACAGTAACAGTTTAGGTTTGCGAAAGGGGAATTTATGAGTTTGGGTTAGTGGACGCTTGGAATTATTTACGGTTCCAAGATACCAATAAATGTAAAAAGGGGCGCAGTAAATATTTTGTGGCTGGATACCGTTTTAAGGGTAAAAGGGTAAAAGACCTTTAATAATTTACTAGGTCACCCGGTTTTCAGAATTTTCTAAGTCCACAACCTTCTGATAGACATAAGAGGAGGCTTTCTGTAGAAAGGGTTTCTGTTGCAGAGGTGTTCTGCCAGGGTAGAGAACAGAAGGGGTTAACAGAAGGGGTTCTGCAACAGGTATTCTGTTAACAGTAATTTAGCAACAGAGGGCCTTTCTTTTCAACTTTCCCTTGGAATTTCATCCATCATTCCCAATTCCTCTCTCAGTTTGTTGAACCTAGCCTCAGGAAGAGGCTTTGTCAGAATGTCTGCAAGCTGGTCTTCTGTTGGCACATGCTCCATGCATATGTGCTTCTTTTCAATATGATCTCTGATGAAGTGATGTCTGATCTCAATGTGCTTTGTCCTGGAGTGAAGAACTGGATTTTGAGTGATAGCAATGGCACTGTGTTGTCACACAACAGCTTGATCTCCTTTGCTTGAATTCCATAGTCCTTCAGTTGTTGCTACATCCAGAGTAGCTGAGCACAGCAACTCCCAGCTGCAATGTACTCAGCCTCAGCTGTACTTGTTGAGATAGAGTTCTGCTTCTTGCTAAACCAGGAAACAAGCCTTCCTCCTAGCAATTGGCAGTGACCAGAGGTGCTCTTTCTGTCTAGTCTGCAACCTGCAAAATCTGAGTCAGAATAACCAATTAGTTCAAAGTTACCTCCCTTTGGATACCATAGGCCTGCATTTAGATTTCCTTTGATGTATCTGATGATTCTCTTTGCAGCACTTAGATGGCTTTCCTTGGGCTTTGATTGATATCTGGCACAGATTCCAACAGAGAATGAGATGTCTGGTCTGCTTGCAGTTAGATACAACAGAGATCCTATGATTCCTCTATATGTTGTTGCATCTACATCCTTTCCTTCATCATCCGGACCAATTCCTTGTGATGTGTTCATGGGAATCTTCACTGAGGATTTGCCTTCCACTCCAAACTTCTTGATCAGGTCTCTGGTATATTTCCCTTGATTGATAAAGATCCCTTCTGGAACTTGTTTGACTTGAAGTCCTAGGAAGTAACTGAGTTCTCCCATCATGCTCATTTCAAATTGACTCTGCATCACTTGAGAAAATTTCTTGCTCAGTTCTGGATTAGTACTACCAAATATAATATCATCAACATATATTTGTACTAACAGAATATGATTAGCAACAGAGATTTGAAATAGAGTTTTGTCAACCTTTCCTTTAGTAAACCCATGGTTCACTAGGAAAAGGGACAATGTGTCATACCAGGCTCTGGGAGCTTGCTTAAGACCATAGAGGGCCTTTTTAAGCTTGTAGACACAAGAAGATTGAGTAGGAATGACAAAACCTGGTGGTTGTTCCACATAAACTTCTTCTTCAAGATCTCCATTTAGAAATGCACTCTTGACATCCATCTGGTAGACCTTGATGTTGTTGTAGGCAGCATAGGCTAGAAAGATTCTGATGGCTTCAAGTCTGGCGACTGGTGCAAAGGTCTCATCAAAATCTATTCCTTCTTCTTGACAATATCCTTTAGCTACCAGTCTTGCTTTATTCCTTACAATGTTGCCATCTTCTTCTGCTTTGTTCTTGAATACCCATTTGGTTCCAATGACATTCTGGTGCTTTGGCCTAGGAACAAGTTCCCACACTTTGTTTTTTTCAAACTGAGTGAGCTCTTCTTGCATAGCATTGATCCAATCTGAGTCTGCAAGAGCTTCTTCAACAGTCATAGGTTCCATTTGAGATATATAGCAGGCAAGCATTGCTTCTCTTCTTGATGTGGATCTGGTTTGAACTCCACTTCTGATTTGACCAATCACTTGGTTAGGAGGATGATCTCTTAACCATGTTAGGTCAGGTTCTGTTAGCTGCTGTCTTGATCTCTCTGGTTCCTCATCTTCAGAGTCTTCATCTTCATTCAACAGAAGGGGGTTTGGTGTAGGTGTTGGAAATGCAGGATTATCTGCTACTTCTTCTGTTGGTTCTGGTGTTCTGTCTTCTATGCTCACTTCCTTGAGGGTCTCAGTTACCTCTTTAACAGAGGTGCTTTCATCAAACTTCACTTGTATGTATTCTTCAACATGTAGGGTCCTCCTGTTGAGTACTCTATAGGCTTTACTGGTGTTTGAATAGCCTATAAAGACTCCTTCATCAGCCTTCTCTTGAAAAACTTTCAGATGCTCCTTTCCATCGTTAAGAATGTAGCACTTGCATCCAAATACATGAAAGTAGCTGATGTTGGGTTTTCTTCCTTTCCAGAGTTCATAAGGGGTCTTCTGGTGATTCTTGTTGATCATGCTTCTGTTCTGAGTATAGCATGCAGTGTTGATTGCTTCAGCCCAATATCTCATAGGCAATCCAGATTCTGCAATCATTGTTCTTGCAGCTTCTTTTAAAGTTCTGTTCCTTCTTTCTGCTACGCCATTCTGTTGAGGGGTTCTGGCGGCAGAAAGTTGATGAAAAGTCCCATTCTGATCACAGAAATCTATTATGACTTGGTTGACAAATTCAGTTCCTCTGTCTGATCTGATTGTTTTCACCTTCAAGTTCTTCTCAGTCTGAAGTTGCTTTAACAGGGATGGCAACTTCTGAAGAGTTTCATTTTTCTTTGATAGAAAAACAGTCCATGTATATCTGGAGTAGTCATCAACCATGACTAGGGTATATTTCTTGCCACCAACGCTTGGAGTCTCAACAGGTCCAAATAAATCCATGTGAATCAGATTTAGAGGACTTGTGGAAAGATCTCCAGCAATGGGTTTGAAGGAATTCTTCACCTGTTTGCGCTTCTACAATGTGTTCTCTGGCCAATTTGTTGATTGTTTTGAAATTCAAATGGTTGAGCTTTTTGTGCCAGTCCCAGCTCAGTTTTGAATCTCCCTTGGCTATCAGGCAAACTCCATCTTTTGCTGTGTTCCAATCAACTACATAAATGTTCTTCTTCCTTGATGCTGTCAGAACCTCTTCCTTTGTTGTCTCATGCTTCACATAGCAGAAGTCCTTTGTGAATTCAACAGTGTAGCCTTTGTCACAGAATTGGCTAGCACTCAGCAAGTTGAACTTCAGTCCTTTGACATATGAGACATCATCAATGACTATCTGGTTCTTGATCAGCTTTCCTCTTCCTTTTGTTTGACCTTCTTTGTCATTACCTCCAAAGGTAACTCTAGGTCCTTTGCATTTCTGGAACTCAGCTAGACAACTTCTGTCACCTGTCATGTGCCTGGAGCATCCACTATCAATAAACCATTCTTGTTCAGAGATAACTCCAGCACACAGTTCCTGCAAGATCAAAAGAAACGTTTAGGTACCCAAGCAATGCTGGGTCCTGGGGGGTCATGGAGTCTGGGTAGTTGGTACCATTTTGGTCTCATCAAGTGAAACCTTGGTGGGTGGTACCCATTGTCCACCTGGTAGTTATAGTAAACTGAAGTGTGATTCACTTTTGGCAGATGCTTATGAGGGTCATGCTTCCTGTTTACATACTTTTGCATAGCTTTCTTTGTTGGAAAGAAGTCCCATATACTATCAAGAGCATAGGGACGGTTAACCTTTGGCTTCTGAAGTTGACCAGCCAACCTCTTCTGCCTAAAGTTAACTTTCTCTTGATATTTGCCCTTCTGGTGATCATTTCTGGCACGATTGACATGAGGTTGTCTGTCAATGAATGGTCTCTTATTTTTGTTATTTTGAAAACCTTTTCTGTTGTTAGGTTTTCTGCCAGGTTCATTATTTTCCAAAAAGGGTTTCTGTTGAACCTTTATCTTTCCCTTTTCTGGTCTGACTTCCTCATGAACAACCTTGGTGTCAGATACACCAGCTTGACAAATGGGGCTAGAAATCAGTGGCACTATGACCTTGTCTGCCTTAGCAACTCTGGTGTTAGGCATTACAGAAGCTCACCTGATTCTGTTGAGCCATAACCAAGACCAAAACCAGTGCCAATCTGTTGATCAATTACAATCTTTTCCATGGAAGACTGGGCCTTCTGGTAAGCTTTGTACTTAATCTCGAGAGGTTCTATCTCTCTTATTCTCTTGAGAAGAGAAACATTTTCAGTCTCCTGTTGATCTCTTTCCTTAATTAGAAGATTGATTTTGATCTCAACCTCCTTCTTTAAGTCAAGAATTTCAGCTTTTAACTTACTGTTTTCTTCTGTTACAGAAGAATAAGTGGCTTGTATGGCCTTAAACTCTTCCCAAAATTCTGACATTGAATCAGAATCAAAAGCTAAGCCTACCGAAGAAAAACTAGATTCAGAAGTAGAGGTTACCTCATCATCAGAATGAGCCATGAGGCAAAGGTCTTCTGTCACAGTATCAAGGCAACAGAAGGCCTCATCAGAATCTGAGTCAGAACTGGATTATGTTTCTGGCAGAGGGTCTTTCTCTAGTTGTTCTGTCACAAGTGCCTTTCTCCTTCTGGAGTTGTCTTCGTACTTCTTCTTTTCTCCATCCTGTCCTTGTTTCTTGGACACCCTTAGATGGGGACAGTCAGCCTTGAAGTGACCAGGTTGTCTGCAATTGTAACAGAGAAGCTCACCACTGCTTTCTGTTGTTTTGACCTTCTGGTATGGCTTTCTGTTGAAAGATGGACTCCTTCCATCTTTGGGATTCTTCATAAACTTTTTGAATCTCCTGGCAAAGGCAGCCATATATTCGTCAGATAAAAGTACTGAAGGGTCAAAATCATTTACCTTTGATGTGCTGGCAGTGAGGGCTGTAGTGGTCCTCTCTTCTGGTACATCTTCATTTTCTTCAGTCATTTCAAACTCATGAGCTTTGAGATCTGAAATGAGCTTATCAGTGGGATAAGTCTTTACATCCTTGCTGGCTTGGACAGCAACCACCTTCATCTTCCATGCTGAGGGCAGTCCCCTCAACACCTTCAGGTTGATCTCCTTGGTGGTGAGTTCCTTGCCAAGCTCAGAGATCTCTCCAGTGAGAGTGAGAAGCCTCTCATACATCTTGGAGATGCTTTCACCAGGGAGAAGTTTGAAGTCATCAAACTTCTTGTTGGCTATAGTCAGTTTGTTGTCCTTCTCTTGCTCATCACCAGCTCCAATGAGCTCTAGACTATCCCAGATTTCCTTTGCCTTTTTGCACTTCTTTATTCTGTTGAAGTACCTATCATCAATGGACTTGTAGAGGATGTCCTTAGCAATATTGTCTAGGTTGTACTTTCTCCTCTCTTCAGTGGTCCATTCTGACTTGGCTTTACTGATCATCTGGGGTCTGGTGTTGTCAATAGCATGCTCAGGATTGACCTTCTGGAAGCTTGTGAAAGGGCCAATATCAAGAACTTCCCACATCTCATCATGCAGGGCACAGAGATGTGCTTTCATCCGGATCCTCCAGTCATCAAACTTCAGATCTGAGAACATAAGATTCTTGGACAAGGAGTGATCCATTATATCATATAGAAATGAGGTCAAACAGAAAAACAAGTGGATCTTTGTTCAGCAAATAACCTAAGAGATTATTAGAACAAGCAGGCTCTGATACCACTTGTTGGTCCCGGTTGTACTGGATACAGTCTAGAGGGGGGGTGAATAGACTGTATTGGTTTTTAGCTTTTTAAACTAAGTACCAGATTTTACAGAATAGCCTGTTCTGTTGACAGAACAGACTGGCAGCGGATGGGGTTCTTGTAGGGGGTTCTGTTGATTTAGCCTCAGAGAAGCAAAGGCAATAGGCCTTCTGTTAACTCGTAAGACAAGTTCTGCTGAACACAGATACCAAGTCTAAGGAGTTAGACAGTTGTATCTAAGTGCAAATATTAAAGCAGTAAGTAAACGACACCAGGGATTTTTATAGTGGTTCAAGGAACAACTCGTTCCTCTAATCCACTGTTCCACTAAGCTTGTAAAAACGACCGTTTACAACGCCTTAGTCCTAGCACTTTAGAAGCTCTCCACGTCTTCTTCAAGCCTAGATGTCTCCTGGGATGCACTGCCTGGCTTCCTTTAAGACTGGTCCTTTCACTGAGCTTCCTGGAAGTATCACCACTTCACTACTCCAGTTACTTGGACGTCCTTCTTGTAGCAAGAAGAGTTTCTGTTGAAACAGGGGTTCCTCCAACTAGCTTCGTTACAAAGGATTTGTATGTGATGAGCTTGAAGAGTTGAAGAACACTTGGAACTTTGCTTGAGTTGGAAAAAGTATTTTTCCAACTTCTGCCTTCTCTTGTAGAAGATGATGAAGTGTTAATCTCAAGGAGGCCTTTTGCTTTTAGGCGTTTGAATTTCTTGTATGAAGAGTTGTAGCAATGGTTAGCAAAAATTGCAAAGTTATCCGGTTGTTCTTCGTAGTGTATCTTTTATACTGAGGTTGTCTTCCCGTTGGAGGAGTAGGAGGACAACTGCATTTAATGCGCGAGCAGTTGACTTGACCAGTAGGACCCGATAAAGTTGGCGGGTTACTATTTTGGGATAAAGTAATCCTGACATTGCGGCCAATCATCTGCAATTACTCCACGGAGCATGGGGAGCATTAAATGAGCATTTAATGCGAGCACTGTAGCTTTTCCGTTCAATACTCCTAGCCGTTGAAGGAATCTTTCAGTTGATTTCCCGGCTTTGTGGAATTCTTCCAAGTGTCAGGCCTTCTTGTGTCTTTAGCAGAGAACTGATCAGAGAAGGTCTTGAGCACTTCTGTTGATAATAGCTTACAGAGAACCAGGAGGGTTTCTGTCAAACTAAAGGCTAACAGAGACCCTGAGGTTTTCTGTTCCTTGACAGAGAACCAAAGATCTTCTGGTAGGGAGGCCTTCTGGTAGTCGATTGTTTTAAGAACTTTACAAAGGAAAATTCTAATACATAATTTCTAAAGGGGTACTTTAAAGTCCTAATTAATATAGCATCATCAAAATCTAATTACAAATATTCCTTACACTAAGTGCTACAAAAAGAATTATCAGATACATCAAAGGAAATCCAAATGTAGGCCTATGGTATCCCAAGGGAGGTAACTTTGAACTAATTGGTTACTCTGAGTCAGATTTTGCAGGTTGCAGGTTAGACAGGAAGAGCACCTCTGGTCACTGCCAAAAGCTAGGTGGGAGACTTGTCTCCTGGTTTAGCAAGAAGCAGAACTCTATCTCAACCAGTATATCAGAAGCTGAATACATTGCAGCTGGGAGTTGCTGTGCTCAGCTACTCTGGATGAAGCAACAACTAAAGGATTATGGCATTCAAGCAAAGGAGATCAAGCTGCTGTGTGACAACACCAGTGCCATTGCCATCACTCAGAATCCAGTTCTTCACTCAAGGACAAAGCACATTGAGATCAGACATCACTTCATCAGAGATCATGCTGAGAAGAAGCACATATGCATGGAGCATGTGTCAACAGAAGACCAACTTGCAGATATTCTGCCCAAGCCTTTGCCTGAGGCTAGGTTCAACAAGTTGAGAGAAGAATTGGGAATGATGGATGAAATTCCAGGAGAAGATTGAAAAGGAAGATCTTCTGTTACAGTTTCTCTGTTGACAGAATACCTGTTGCTGAACCCCTTCTGTTCTCTACTCTGAACAGAGAACCTCCAATCTTAGCAGAACACCTCAGCAACAGAAACCCTCCTCTTATCCTCAGAAACTCACTCCTCTAACAGAAGGTTATGGACTTAGAAATATTTTGAGAAAACCGGATGACCTAGTAACTTAATGAAGGTCGTTTACCTTTTTACCCTAAAAATGGTATTACAGCCGCAACACATTTACTGCGCCTTTTTTTTCATTTATTGGCACCTCGGAACCGCCAATAATCTCAAACGTCCACTAATCCAAACACATATATACCCTTTTCTCAAACGTATACTGCCACTGTTGGGCCGCGGGTATGCGGTGCCAGCAACAGCCAGCCTTGCGGTGCAATCAGACCGCGTGGCGCTTCGCTTGTGCTATAAAGGGGGAGGAGCGTGCTTCACTATCAGCGATGGCTTTTAGTGTAGCGGTAAGCGCAACGATCCACAAGTGGTATCAGAGCCAAGGTCACGGGTTCGACCCCCGGCAACAGCATGCTGCGCAGTTGTAGGCTGGCAGGTGCTGGGGGGGAGATTGTTGGGCCGCGGGTATGCGGTGCCAGGAACAGCCAGCCTGCCGGTGCAATCGGACCGCGTGGCGCTTCGCTTGTGCTATAAAGGGGGAGGAGCGTGCTTCACTATCAGCGATTGCTTTTAGTGTAGCGGTAAGCGCAACGATCCACAAGATATTGTAAGGAATAAATGTAATTAGATTTTGATGATGCTATAGGATTTTGTTCTTACTCCTTAGAAAATTTGTATTAGAATTTTCCTTGTAATTGTTCTAGTATAGTCGACTGACAGAAGACCTCCAGAAAGAAGCCCTTTTGGCCCTCTGGTGATAGTGCCTTCACAGAAGTCCTCCTGACTTCTGTTGGACTTCACCAAGGCAGAAGCACTTAGGTCCTCTGTTGGCCTCTAACAGAACATAAGGACTGGAGACCCTCTGCTGACATCCATTACAACAGAAGTGCTCATGACCTTCTCTGGTGTACACTCTGATAAAGAGACCAGAAGGCCTGACACTTAGAGAAATTCAAGTTTACTTCCAAGCTGGAAAAATCAACGGAAGATTCTCTAACGGCTAGAAGACTTCAACGGAAAAGCTACAGTACGCGCATTAAATGCTCATTTAATGCGGATACGTACGAGAAGTTATTTAAAGCAAATAATTGACCATCTTCTGGAAAGAATCTTCTCAAAATAGCAAGTCGCCAAATTCAGTGGGTCCAACCGGTCAAGTTAACAATACGCGCATTAAATGCAGTTGTCCTCCTTCACCTCCAACGGGAAGACAACCCTAAGTATAAAAGATACTCTTCGAAGAACAAAGGAACAACTTTTGCTCTACTAACTTTGCCAACTTCACCACATTCTTTGAAAGAAAAACACATTCAAATCATTCAAGGCAAAAAGGTCCTCTTGAGATTCAAACTCTTCATCCTCAACAAGAGAGACACAAGTTGGAAAGAATATAACTTCATATCATTAAATCCAACAAGAGCAAGGTTCCAACAGTTCTTCAACAACTTCAATCACTTCATCTACAAATCCTTTGTAACGAAGCTAGTTGGAGGAACCCCTGTTTCAACAGAAACTCTTCTTGCTACAAGAAGGACGTCCAAGTAACTGGAGTAGTGAAGTGGTGATACTTCCGGGAAGCTCAGTGAAAGGACCAGTCTTAAAGGAAGCCAGGCAGTGCATCCCAGGAGACATCTAGGCTTGAAGAAGACGTGGAGAGCTTCTTAAGTGCTAGGACTAAGGCGTTGTAAACGGTCGTTTTTACAAGCTTAGTGGAACAGTGGATTAGAGGAACGAGTTGTTCCTTGAACCACTATAAAAATCCCTGGTGTCATTTACTTACTGTTTTAATATTTGCACTTAGATAGAACTGTCTAACTCCTCAGACTTGGTATCTGTGTTCAGCAGAACTTGTCTTACGAGTTAACAGAAGGCCTACTGCCTTTGCTTCTCTGAGGCTAATTCAACAGAACCCCCTACCAGAACCCCATCCGCTGCCAGTCTGTTCTGTCAACAGAACAGGCTATTCTGTAAAATCTGGTACTCAGTTTAAAAAGCTAAAAACCAATACAGTCTATTCACCCCCCCCCTCTAGACTGTATCCAGTACAACCGGGACCAACAAGTGGTATTAGAGCCTCCTTGTTCTAATAATCTCTTAGGTTATTTTACTGAACAAAGATCCACTTGTTTTTCTGTTATCTCCCTCATTTCTATCTGGTATAATGGATAACTCTCTTGCCAAGAATCTTATGTTCTCAGATCTTAAGTTTGATGACTGGAGGATACAGATGAAAGCACATCTCTGTGCTCTGCATGATGAGATGTGGGAAGTTTTTGACATTGGACCCTTCAAAAGCTTCCAGAAGGTCAATCCTGAGCATGCTATTGACAACACCAGACCCCAGATGATCAGTAAAGCCAAGTCAGAATGGACCACTGAAGAGAGAAGAAAATACAACCTGGACAATATTGCTAAGGACATCCTCTACAAATCCATTGGTGACAGATACTTCAACAGAATAAAGAAATGCAGAACCGCAAAGGAAATCTGGGATACTCTCGAGCTCATTGGGGCCGGTGATGAGCAAGAGAAAGATAACAAGCTGACCATAGCCAACAAAAAGTTTGATGATTTCAAGCTGCTCCCTCGAGAAACCATCTCCAAGATGTATGATAGGCTCCTCACCCTTACTGGAGAAATCTCAGAGCTTGGCAAAGAACTCACCACCAAGGAGATCAACCTCAAAGTATTGAGAGGTCTTCCTTCTGCATGGAAGATGAAGGTGGTTGTTGTCCAAGCCAGCAAAGATGTGAAGACCTATCCAACAGACAAACTCATCTCTGATCTCAAAGCTCATGAGTTCGAGATGATTGAAGAGAAGGAAGATGTACCAGAAGAGAGAACCACTACAGCTCTTACAGCCAGTACATCTAAGGTAAATGATTTTGACCCTTCAATACTGTTATCTGACGAATATATGGCTGCCTTTTCCAGGAGATTCAAAAAGTTTATGAAGAATCCTAAAGATGGAAGAAGCCCATCTTCCAGCAGAAAACCATACCAGAAGGTCAAACCAACAGAGAGCAGTGGAGAGCTTCTCTGTTACAATTGCAGACAACCTGGTCACTTCAAGGTTGATTGTCCCCATCCAAGGGCGTCCAAGAAACAAGGACAGGATGGAGAAAAGAAGAAGTTCGAAGACAATCCCAGAAGAAGAAAAGCGCTCGTCACAGAACACGTCGAGAAAGACCCTCTGTCAGAGACAGAATCCAGTTCTGACTCCGATTCTGATGAGGCATTTTGTTGCCTAGATACAGAAACAGAAGACCTATGCCTCATGGCTCAATCTGATGATGAGGTAACCTCTACTTCTGAATCTAGTTTTTCTTCGGTAGGCTTAGCTTTTGATTCTGATTCAATGTCAGAATTTTGGGAAGAGTTTAAGGCCATACAAGCCACTTATTCTTCTGTAACAGAAGAAAACAGTAAGTTAAAAGCTGAAATTCTTGACTTAAAGAAGGAGGTTGAGATCAAAATCAATCTTCTAATTAAGGAAAGAGATCAATTGGAGACTGAAAATGTTTCTCTTCTCAAGAGAATAAGAGAAATAGAGCCTCTCAAAATTAAGTACAAAGCTTACCAGAAGGCCCAGTCTTCCATGGAAAAGATTGTACTTGATCAACAGATTGGCACTGGCTTTGGTCTTGGTTATGGCTCAACAGAATCAGGTGAGCCTTCTGTAATGCCTAGCACCAGTGTTGCTAAGGCAGATAAGGTCATAGTGCCACTGATTTCTAGCCCCATTTTTCAAGCTGGTGTATCTGGCACCAAGGTTATTCATGAGAAAGTCAGACCAGAAAATGAAAAGATAAAGGTTCAATAGAAACCCATTTTAAAAATTAATGAACCTGGCAGAAAACCTAACAACAGAAAAGGTTTTCAAAACACCAAAAATCAAAGACAAACCCATAACAGACAAACTCATGATAACCGTGTCAGAGATGATCACCAGAAAGGCAGATATCAAGAGAAAGTTAACTTTAGGAAGAAAAGGTTGGCTGGTCAACTTAAGAAGCCCAAAGTTAATCGCCCCTCTGCTCTTGATAGTATATGGGACTTCTTCCCTACCAAGAAGGCTATGCAGAAGTATGTAAACCGGAAGCATGATCCTCACAAGCATCTGCCCAAAGTGAATCACACTTCAGTTTACTATGACTACCAGGTGGATAATGGGTACCACCCACCAAGGTTTCACTTGATGAGACCAAAATGGTACCAACTACCCAGACTCCATGACCCCCCAGGACCCAGCATTGCTTGGGTACCCAAATCTTACTTTTGATCCTACACGAACTGTGTGCTGGAGCTATCTCAGAGCAAGAATGGTTCATTGATAGTGGATGCTCCAGGCACATGACAGGTGATAGATGTTGCCTAACAGAGTTCCAGAAATGCAAAGGACCTAGAGTTACCTTTGGAGGTAATGAAAAAGAAGGTCAAACAAAAGGAAGAGGAAAGCTGATCAAGAACCAGATAGTCATTGATGATGTCTCATATGTCAAAGGACTGAAGTTCAACTTGCTGAGTGCTAGCCAATTCTGTGACAAAGGCTACATTGTTGAATTCACAAAGGACTTCTGCTATGTGAAACATGAGACAACAAAGGAAGTGGTACTGACTGCATCAAGAAAGAAGAACATCTATGTAGTTGATTGGAAGACTGCCAAAGATGGTGTGTGCTTGATAGCAAAAGGAGATTCAAAGCTAAGCTGGGACTGGCACAAAAAGCTCAACTATCTGAATTTCAAGACAATCAACAAACTGGTCAGAGAACAAATTGTAGAAGGACTACCAGACATTGTGTACAAGAAGGAGACCCTCTGCAGTGCATGTCAGAAGGGCAAACAAGTGAAGAATTCCTTCAAACCTATTGCTGGAGATCTTTCTACTAGTCCTTTAAATCTGATCCACATGGATTTATTTGGACCAGTTGAAACTCCGAGTGTAAGTGGCAAAAGATATACACTTGTCGTGGTGGATGACTATTCCAGATATACATGGACTATCTTCCTAACAAAGAAGAATGAAACTCTTCAGAAGTTGCTCTCTCTGTTAAAGCAACTTCAGACTGAGAAGAATTTGAAAGTGAAGACAATCAGGTCTGACAGAGGAACTGAATTTGTCAACCAAGTCATAAAAGACTTCTGTGATCAGAATGGGACTTTTCATCAACTCTCTGCCGCCAGAACCCCTCAACAGAATGGCGTAGCAGAAAGAAGGAACAGAACCTTGAAAGAAGCTGCAAGAACAATGATCGCAGAATCTGGACTACTAATGAGATACTGGGTTGAAGCAATCAACACTGCATGCTATACTCAGAACAGGAGCATGATCAACAAAAATCACAAGAAGACCCCTTATGAACTCTGGAAAGGAAGAAAACCCAACATAAGCTACTTTCATGTATTTGGATGCAAGTGCTACATTCTTAACAATGGAAACGAGCATCTGAAAGTCTTTCAAGAGAAGGCTGATGAAGGAGTCTTTATAGGCTATTCAAACACCAGTAAGACTATAGAGTACTCGACAGAAGGACCCTACATGTTGAAGAATCTATACATGTGAAGTTTGATGAAAGCATCTCTGTTAAAGAGGTAACAGAGACCCTCAAGGAAGTCAGCATAGAAGACAGAACACCAGAACCAACAGAAGAGGTAGCAGACAACCCTGCATTTCCATCACCTGCACCAAATCCCCTTCTGTTGAATGAAGATGAAGACTCTGAAGATGAGGAACCAGAGAGACCAAGACAGTAGCTGACCGAACCTGACCTAACATGGTTAAGAGATCATCCCCCTGACCAAGTGATTGGTCAAATCAGAAGTGGAGTTCAAACCAGATCCACATCAAGAAGAGAAGCAATGTTTGCCTGCTATATATTGCAAATGGAACCCATGACTGTGGAAGAAGCTCTTGCAGATTCAGATTGGATAAATGCAATGCAGGAAGAGCTTACTCAGTTTGAAAGGAACAAAGTATGGGAACTAGTTTCTAGACCAAAGCACCAGAATGTCATTGGAACCAAATGGGTATTTAAGAACAAAGCTGATGAAGATGGCAACATTGTAAGGAATAAAGCAAGGCTGGTAGCAAAAGGTTATTGCCAAGAAGAAGGAATAGATTTTGATGAGACCTTTGCACCAGTTGCCAGACTTGAGGCCATCAGAATCTTTCTAGCCTATGCTGCTTACAACCACATCAAGGTCTACCAGATGGATGTCAAGAGTGCATTTCTAAATGGAGATCTTGAAGAAGAAGTTTATGTGGAACAACCACCAGGTTTTGTCATTCCTACTCAATCCTCTTGTGTCTACAAGCTTAAAAAGGCCCTATATGGTCTTAAGCAAGCTCCCAGAGCCTGGTATGACACATTGTCCCTTTTCCTAGTGAACCATGGGTTTACTAAAGGAAAGGTTGACAAAACTCTATTTCAAATCTATGTTGCTAATCATATTCTGTTAGTACAAATATATGTTGATGATATTATATTTGGTAGTACTAATCCAGAACTATGCAAGAAATTTTCTCAAGTGATGCAGAGTCAATTTGAAATGAGTATGATGGGAGAACTCAGTTACTTTCTAGGACTTCAAGTCAAACAAGTTCCAGAAGGAATCTTTATCAATCAAGGGAAATACACCAGAGACCTGATCAAGAAGTTTGGAGTGGAAGGCAAATCATAAGTAAAGATTCCCATGAACACTTCACAAGGAATTGGTCCAGATGATGAAGGAAAGGATGTGGATGCAACAACATACAGAGGAATCATAGGATCTCTGTTGTACCTGACTGCAAGCAGACCAGATATAGCATTCTCTGTTGGAATCTGTGCCAGATACCAATCAAAGCCCAAGGAAAGCCATCTAAGTGCTGCAAAGAGAATCATCAGATATATCAAAGGAAATCCAAATGCAGGCCTATGGTATCCTAAGGGATGTAACTTTGAACTAATTGGTTACTCTGACTCAGATTTTGCAGGTTGCAGACTAGACAGAAAGAGCACCTCTGGTCACTGCCAATTGCTAGGAGGAAGGCTTGTTTCCTGGTTTAGCAAGAAGTAGAACTCTATCTCAACAAGTACAGCTGAAGCTGAGTACATTGCAGCTGGGAGTTGTTGTGCTCAGTTACTCTGGATGAAGCAACAACTGAAGGACTATGGAATTCAAGCAAAGGAGATCAAGCTGTTGTGTGACAACACCAGTGCCATTGCTATCACTCAGAATCCAGTTCTTCATTCCAGGACAAAGCATATTGAGATCAGACATCACTTCATCAGAGATCATGTTGAGAAGAAGCACATATGCATGGAGAATGTGTCAACAGAAGACCAGCTAGCAGACATTCTAACCAAGCCTTTACCTGAGGCTAGGTTCAACAAGCTAAGAGAGGAATTGGGAATGATGGATGATATTCCAAGAGAAAGTTGAAAGGAAGACTCTCTGTTGCAGATTCTCTGTCAACAGAACCCTTGTACAGAACCCCTTCTGTTCTACATCTCGAACAGAGAACCTCAGTGCACATCAGAACATCATCGACAGCAGACCTTCTTACTTATCCAACAGAAGGTTGTGGACTTAGAAATATTTCGAGGAACGGGTGACCTGGTATCTTATTAAAGGTCTTTTACCCCTTTACCCTTAAAACGGCTTTATAGCCGCATTATATTTACTGCGCCCCCTTTCGCATTAAACTGAAGCCTCGAAACTACCAATAATCTCAAACGTTCTTTAACCCAAACCCTTATATACCATTTTCTGTAAACTAAACCGCTACTGCTTCCTCTACTCTCAAACCTTCAAAATTTCATATCTCTCTAGCTCTCAAACTCTCAGAACTTTCAGAAATGGCCTTCATCAACATCAACGACCTCACCCAAGCAGAAATTGAACTTCTCGTCAAGAACATCTACACCGGGATGAACTGCGACTTCTCCGCACTCCCAGAAGTGGCCGCCAATCATGAAACTATGGAGAAAATAATCCACGGAATGAAGGATTCCCAACTGGATAAAGTGGTGGGATTCCACTTCAACTCCTTCAGCACAAGGGATGTAGCAGAATTCTATCTCAACGCTACATATGAAGGCGAGACCATTAGGTCTAAGGTCAACGGGGATGACATCGTCCTCACCCCAGGCATCATCAACGCCCTCTTTGGCGTAGTGGAGAACCCACAAGAAGAGGACACTGAAGGGTTCATTGCCCTAGACAGTGTCAAGGTCACAGTGGATGAGTTCATCCGACTCTACTGCAGACCAGAAGTTGCTGAGATTCCCAAGCTGAACATGAAGAAGAATCTTCTCCAGAGTGACTATGAGAAGTTAGTCAACATTTTCCACAGGTGTGTCTGGAGCAAGAGCACCTCTACAGATGATATGACTCTTCTGAATGCAAAGGCTGTCTTTGCAGTTCATCATGGGATGAACCTCAACTGGGGACAGGTAATTGCTAAATCCCTAATTGACTTCATCAAAAAGAAGGATAGGGAGACTGGACTGTTCAGAACCCCCATGGGCTATGGACTTCTGCTGTCTGAGCTAATGCTCAAAGCAAGAATTGGGCTGAGGAACCCAATTGATGCTGACTACACCCAGCTGCTCTTCCTCAACACCTCCAGTGACAGGAAGGTTGCTCTCAAGGCAGAGCAGAAAAGGCTGAGAACTCTTGAGTTCAACAGAGAAAAGCTACAACAGAAGGTTGTTCAGCCAAAGAAAATTACCAAAAAGCAACAGAAGCCCTCTACTCCTTCGGATTCTGAAGAGGAAATGCCTTTGATCAAGAAGGTGGTCAAGAAGGTCCTTAAGAAGAAGACCACTCCTGTCAAAGTCCACAAGCTAGTGGCTAAGAAGGCTGTGATCAAGAGAAGGCAGCCTTCCCCCTGTCCAACAGAGTCTACTCCTTCTGCTTCACCAGTTGCGAAGAAGATCAGGGTGATGACCCCCATCATTCAGGAGGAACTTGAAGACTCCATTCTCTCAGCACAACCCAACAGAAACGCTTGGCAAGGCAAGCGGATTGTGTTTGAGTCAAGTGACTCAGAAGAGGAAGTAGTGGTGCAGGATGCCACTACTCAGGGGGAACCACACCTCTCTCCTCCTGCTTCTACAAATGATCAACCATTGGTGGTTTCTTCACCACAACACCAAGATGCTAGCAGAACCCCAAACACTGCAGATAGGCAATTCATCAGGGTTCTTGCATGGAGAAAGTGGAGAGTGGGACCTCTCATTGAGCTGCTTACAAACTTGTCCCACTTCATCTCTGAGGATGAAGAAGTACTCCGATGGGCTGACACAGAAGATGTGGAACAATGCCTGGACAAAAACTTCCTCTTCTCAGTCCTACAGAAAAAGAAGGAGAAACACCAAGGAAAAGCTCCTCTGTTCAAAGAATCACCAGAAGACCATGTGAAGGCTCTTCAAGAGCATGAGATGGATGATTTTGATGCTTGGCTGGTTGAAAAGAAAAGGAAGGAATCCATGATCAAGTTTCGACATAGTGCACATGGAGAAAGGGAACCCTCCACTGCAAATGACCTACCCTTGGTCATGGAGAAGCTTGTCAAAGAATGGAGGGAATCTCTGTTCACAGAAACCGTCCTAGAGGTAATCCCAACAATCATTCCTTCTCCCCCTCCCTCTCCTAAAATCACTTCACCTCAACCACAACAGAAATCCCCCTCACCCTCACAAAAAACCATCTCCAAACAGAACACTCCTCCTATTTCTCAACAGAAAACCCCCTCATCCAAAACTCAAAATCCTTCTCCATGCAAACCCCAACCCTCAAACAGATCCAGAACACCATCACTGTAACACTTGAGATTTAATTTAAACGGATTAATAGTACTACTCATACCAACAGAGGTGCATCTCCTTTTAAGGGAGCTCATCACCCAAGAACTCCAAAGTTAAGCGTGCTTGCACGGGAGTAGTCTTGGGATGGGTGACCCCTGGGAAGTTTCTCAGGGCTTGCATGAGTGAGGACAAAGTGTGCGGTAAAGGCTCGTGGTGGTTTGTGGGGACAGTACTAGAGATCTAGAGTAACTACCTCGGGTCCGTGTGGGGCCCCGGGGTGTTACAGGTGGTATCAGAGCAACCCTGCGACAGTGTGTTGACCCGTTGGATATCGGGCAGGGCACTTAGCAGGGCAAAAGATTCTGGGATATGATTGAGATTGGTTTATGGGCGCAACGAGGACATTGCTTTCCTAAGTGGGGGTGATTGTAACACTTGAGATTTAATTTAAACGGATTAATAGTACTACTTATACCAACAGAGGTGCATCTCCTTTTAAGGGAGCTCATCACCCAAGAACTCCAAAGTTAAGCGTGCTTGCACGAGAGTAGTCTTGGGATGGGTGACCCCCTGGGAAGTTTCTCAGGGCGCGCATGAGTGAGGACAAAGTGTGCGGTAAAGGCTCGTGGTGGTTTGTGGGGACAGTACTAGAGGTCTAGAGTAACTACCTCGGGTCCGTGTGGGGCCCCGGGGTGTTACAATCACCTCCACATTCTCCTCCACAACAACAGAATACTCCCTCACGCCAATCTTTACACCAACAGGAAAACCCCTCTGCCAAGAAATCCAGAACTCCAACCCCCTCTTCTCCACAGCCAGCACCACAAGATGCAGCCATTCCTCTCTCCCCTCAACACTCTGTGGCTTCTTCTCCCAACAAGAAACCTATCTTCAAGGTTCACTCATCTACTAGTGATAATGATGGGTTCCTCACGTCCTCCATTGCTGCTGACCTAACTTCCAAGAGGAGGAAGACCCCTCCCCTGAATGAAGAACAACCCAGAAGGCCTCCTATGCCTAGGTCAAGAGGACTAGGTATGCCAGGATATGCAGAATCAAAAGAAGCTAAGCCCCAAATCTCCTTCAATCAGTTTGTCACTGCAGCTGAGGACTTTGGTGGAAAAGTGCTTGATGGCATGGATCAACTGGCTGAGATCAACACTAAGCACCATGAACATCTCACCTTTGTACATAATCATCTTGAGGCTGGACTTCAGCACATCTCAGAGAAAGTTGAAGCTCTGACTCAGACACTGGTCACCTTCATGGAATCATCCTCTGCAAAGATTAATGCTGTTGCCAGAAAAGTTGAAAGTGTCAGCTCTGTTCTCTACTCCCAATCTCAGACTCTCAATAAGCAGGATGAACAACTCAAGGAGATAACAGAATCCCTTGACGTTGTACAATGGTATGAAGACCAATCGACTGAGAAATTTATGGAACTACAACTCTTACACAATGATCACAAAGATCAAGTAGCCAACCTGATCAAGAAGGATCAAGAGAGATATCAGAAGCTGATACTCCTCGAAGCTAGCTCTCAGGACATCAAGTCTGCCCTTGATCGTCAACAGAACCTGATAGAAGGTCTGACCTCTGTCACTCAAACCTTACCAGAGGCTATTGAGCAGATTGCCTCCTCCCAGGCAACAGAGTTTCAGAAGATTACTATGATGATCTCTGACCTGGATGATGCCAAAAAGGGGAAAAGGAAAAGGACCCCCAACAGAAGAAATTGCCTCCTAGGCCAACTACTGGACCCTCTTCTGGCATTGATCATACCCCTTACTTCCAGGCCTCCCAACAAAAGAAGAGAGAAGCTGGTACTTCAAGACCTTCTTCTCCTCGCAGAGGTTCTACCAAGAAGAAGAAACCCTTGAGCTTAACTGAGTGGAGACTTGGAGGATCTCAAAAGATTGACAGAGCGCAGTTTGAAGAAATACAACAGAAAATGACCCCTACTCAATAATAGAGTCTTTATCTTGACAGAGACGGTCATATAAGGGTCAGACATGGTGGTTCCTTGGAAGAAGCTGAATATTGGTTTCACAAGAGAGTACTCCCAGGCAAGGATATACATGAGGGAGTACTTCACTATTTGAATTGCAAGCTCTCTCCCATTTGGGCCTCTTGTCAAGCACCAGGAAATTTAGCTGGCATAAGAGAAGAAGTGAATGCTGAACTTAAGAGCCTGAAAGAACAAGATCGAAGAACCAGAGCTGAAGCTGAAAGGGAGAATCTGTAATTCCTTTTAAACTTCTCTTAAACTCTTGATCTAATAAAAGCATATCTATGCTCCTTCTAAGGTCTCTTTTCTTCTACTCTTTGTTGCTTACTGTACTTTATTTTATTCTAGTACTTGTTTCTTTTTGAACTGCTATGTGAATGTACCGTACTCTTACTATTTTCCTATGCTAAGTTGCCCACCAAGATTTTAATGAAAAGTTTTTACTTTAAATCTTTTATGGTGAAGGCACTTCTCTGGAAATAGTTAAAGGGTTTTGGCATCATCAAAAACGGGGAAATTGTAAGGAATAAATGTAATTAGATTTTGATGATGCTATAGGATTTTGTTCTTACTCCTTAGAAAATCTGTATTAGAATTTTCCTTGTAATTGTTCTAGTATAGTCGACTGACAGAAGACCTCCAGACAGAAGCCCTTTTGGCCCTCTGGTGATAGTGCCTTCACAGAAGTCCTCCTGACTTCTGTTGGACTTCACCAAGGCAGAAGCACTTAGGTCCTCTGTTGGCCTCTAACAGAATAGAAGGACGGGAGACCCTCTGCTGACATCCATTACAACAGAAGTGCTCATGACCTTCTCTGGTGTACACTCTGATAAAGAGACCAGAAGGCCTGACACTTAGAGAAATTCAAGTTTACTTCCAAGCTAGCAAAATCAACGGAAGATTCTCTAACGGCTAGAAGACTTCAACGGAAAAGCTACAGTACGCGCATTAAATGCTCATTCAATGCGGATACGTACGAGAAGATATTTAAAGCAAATAATTGACCATCTTCTGGAAAGAATCTTCTCAAAATAGCAAGTCGCCGAATTCAGTGGGTCCAACCGGTCAAGTCAACAATACGCGCATTAAATGCAGTTGTCCTCCTTCACCTCCAACGGGAAGACAACCCTAAGTATAAAAGATACTCTTCGAAGAACAAATGAACAACTTTTGCTCTACTAACTTTGCCAACTTCACCACATTCTTTGCAAGAAAAACACATTCAAATCATTCAAGGCAAAAAGGTCCTCTTGAGATTCAAACTCTTCATCCTCAAAAAGAGAGACACAAGTTGGAAAGAATATAACTTCATATCATTAAATCCAACAAGAGCAAGGTTCCAACAGTTCTTCAACAACTTCAAGCACTTCATCTACAAATCCTTTGTAACGAAGCTAGTTGGAGGAACCCCTGTTTCAACAGAAACTCTTCTTGCTACAAGAAGGACGTCCAAGTAACTAGAGTAGTGAAGTGGTGATACTTCCGGGAAGCTCAGTGAAAGGACCAGTCTTAAAGGAAGCCAGGCAGTGCATCCCAGGAGACATCTATGCTTGAAGAAGACGTGGAGAGCTTCTTAAGTGCTAGGACTAAGGCGTTGTAAACGGTCGTTTTTACAATCTTAGTGGAACAGTGGATTATAGGAACGAGTTGTTCCTTGAACCACTATAAAAATCCCTGGTGTCATTTACTTACTGTTTTAATATTTGCACTTACATATAACTGTCTAACTCCTCAGACTTGGTATCTGTGTTCAGCAGAACTTGTCTTACGAGTTAACAGAAGGCCTACTGCCTTTGCTTCTCTGAGGCTAATTCAACAGAACCCCCTACCAGAACCCCATTCGCTGCCAGTCTGTTCTGTCAACAGAACAGGCTATTCTGTAAAATCTGGTACTTAGTTTAAAAAGCTAAAAACCAATACAGTCTATTCACCCCCCCCCCCTCTAGACTGTATCCAGTACAACCGGGACCAACAGCCACTGCTCTCATTACTCTCAAGCATTCGTACTCTCAAATCCCCCAAGCTTTTCAAAACCTCAAAATCTCTGCAATGGCGTTTATCAACATCAACGACCTTACTGATGCTGAAATTGACCTCCTGGTCAAGAACATTTACACTGGGATGAACTGCGACCTTTCCGCACTTCCTGAACTAGCCGCAAACCAAGAAACGATGATGAATATCATCAAGGGTATGGAGGAATTACAACTTAGCAAAGTGGTAGGTTTTCATTTCAACTCCTACAGCACCAAAGACGTGGTAGAATTCTATCTCAACGCCACATATGAAGGTGATACCATCAAGTCTCATGTCAACGGTGATGACATTATCCTCACCTCTGAAAGTATCAACGCCCTCTTTGGCGTGGTGGAGGACCCGCAAGAAGAAGACAATGAAGGGTTTATTGCCCTAGACAGTGTCAAGGTTTCTGTTGAAGCTTTTGTTCAGCTTTATTGCCGACCTGAAGTAGGAAGTGTTCCAAAGCTGTACATGAAGAAGAATCTGCTACAGAGCGACTATGAGAAATTAGTCAATATCTTCCATAGATGCGTCTGGAGAAAGAGCACCTCCATCGATGATATGACAGTTCAGAATGCAAAGGCTGTCTTTGCAGTTCATCATGGGATGAACATCAACTGTGTAACACCCCCAAATTTCCCACCCAAAACGTTGACATAATTGAAATAAAACTTTTATTTATTCATCAAAGAGTTAAAGAAATACAGCGGAAGTCTAAAATAGGGAAATGGGTGTTACCGCCACATCCGGTCATCTCTCAACCGGATGCACAGGCAACTAAAAACATAACAACTAATTTAATAAAAGTAGAGTGTTTGAAAAGTAAATGTTTATTTCATGACTAGTATAACTAAGGCAACTTCTAACTCGCTCTCGGCCGTGCAAGCAATCATCACTCGACAACATCATCCTCACCTGCACAAATAAAATGCAGAAACAAAACAAGGAAAAGAAAACAAAAATTAACTTTAGAGCTAAGTAAGTACTACCCAACCCCGTAAAATAATCATGTTTGACAAAAATAGAATTTTTATATAATAATATATAAAAATACTCACACCATCGAGATTCTTTTCACTTTGATTTTTCTCCAGACTACTTCTTTACAAAAATCCTCAACTTCTCTATAAAACTTCATAATAACTCTTCTCTTTGATTTCCTCAAAAATCACTTCTTCTCTAACTTCCTAGTAATTTAGAAGGGCGGTGCTCAACCTTTCGGTAGAGCCCGGTGGACCGTGGTTACGGACGGCCACCCCGAACAAATGCCGGTACCACAACTGCTCTGTTGGAAACGAAACGACTATCTTAAGTGTGCACACCCCCTAAAAGGGATTCCAAGCCCTCCGAGTAGTGAGTCGTAACGAGTAGTCGGGACTCAGTCTACCAACTACCCCTGAATAAGATATTTTGAATGATTAGGGATTACTACTACCATAACTTCTTCTTAAAAGGGATCATCGATCCAAATATCACTTTAAACCCAAACTGTACTTCTTAGTAGTAGCAAACCTAATCACCCTCCACATTTATCCGGACGCGGAAAACCGACACCTCGGATTACTCCCGAGATGCTCACTTGCTATGAAAATGTAAATTTTATCTTCAATAAATAATACTTCAAAAATACCTCTCAATTTCTCTAAAAAGTCTTGAAGGTATTTAAAAATATTTAATACCCCAAAAGTACTTAATTTATATTTCTCAACAACCATATATATAATATCTCTTCACAATTCTCATACACAAAATTCAACAATTCACACTTATTCACATAATGCATAATAAGCATATAATACGAGGAAACAATTTCAGATTGGCAGAGAAACTTACCTCTAGTCCGGGTGCTCCTAATTCTCTTCTTCTACTCCGGTCTCTAAATAATCACCTTTTTAATTAAGATGATATAATTAGTCACTTATTCTTTAATAATTATTTTACTCGATTTTCACCTTTTATTTCATTTTTCGAATTCACTAATTCAATTATTTTATTATCCGCGTTAATCACTTCTTATTAATTAAATTACCTTATTAATTTAGTCGTTAATTAAAATACTTAAATTCTAAAACATACGAATATAATTAATTACAATATCAAATTCCTAATTTAATAATCATCTTTTTATTTACTCAACTCCTAAAGCATTTGGTATGTCTTAATATTATATCTGAATTATTTTTAATCTAACTAATCAAATATCAAAATTAGTTTATATTAACATTATTAGCCTTAATAAATCCGAATTAACTAATATATTCTGATTTTATTAATTACTTAAACACTTAATATTTTAAAGTCCGAAATTATGCAAATTTTATATTACTCTACCTTAATTAGTCCAATAATTAGTGAAAACAAAATCTACCAATTTATTTAATCTAATTATGATACCAAGTCGAAATAATTATTTTAATATAATATTCTCTAATGAATATTAAACTATAAATTAATTTTATCGATAATAAACATTTTATTATTTAACTAATTAGCTTTATATGGTCCAATTTAATAAAATAGCCAAGAGTCGACTTTATAAATTAATAACCGTCCATAAATACATTTTGGTTCTATATTTGGATTAGGTTGTCCAATTATTTATTTTATAATTCATTTTCCTTAATTATTCATTTATTTTCGTATATCAAATAACCGGTCCATTCACAATTAAATATACTAATATTAATTTTTATTAATTATAATTGGTCCATAATGTCTTATTTAGTCTTATATTTATCCTAGTTTGCTCCAATATTTATTTCATAATTAATTTCGCCATTTACTTATTTATTTACTAATTGTGTACAAATTGGCCCAATTACCATTAAATCAATTAAAAATAGCTAAAAATATTATTTTTCAATTCTGGTTGGTCCGAACATGTATAATTACACCAGGTATTTAATTTATATTTTTCCAGATTTTATTTATTTCATTTACTATTTTATGTTTAATTTTTATTACAACTGGGCCGAACTGGCCCAAATTTAATTCCTCTGGCCCAAAGATCAGGCCCAAGACAGACCCTTGGCTGGGTTGTCTTCTCCAGCAGCTCGCCGGAAAAACGGGGAAGAGAAGAAGAAAATAGGGAAGAGGTTTTACCTCGTCGGAAACGGCCAACGGGGTAGCGATGCACTCCTCTCGGGACGGCGAAGGTCGGTGAAGGGTTGGCGGCGGCGACGGCGGCTCCTGCTCCTCCGTTTTCTGTCGGGAAAGTTTTCCGGCGAAAACTCCGGCGAGCGTTTTCTCCCTCATATCACGACCGTTTTCAATGATTCTTCCTCCGTTGGATTCCTCTCACGAAGGGGAAGGTCTGGGAAGCGTTTTCAGGGCTCGGTTTTGAGTCTAGCGATGGGTTGGAAAAATTCAGTTATATATATATATGCGTTTTTCCGACGGAATTTTTGGGATGAAAAGGCCAGGCAACTCTTCTGCTATTTATAGAGATGGCTGGGTGTAAAGCTTCTGATTCAGATCCTAAAATCCTGCTCCTAAGATTTTTTTTTTCTTTTTGAAAACGTTACATGCGTTAGAAGAACGTATAGCATTTAAAAAAAAACTATATATGGCTAAAAAAAATTGTAACTGATGCGTTATACGTATAGTATTAAAAAATATAGTATTATTAATTTAATAATTTACTTTCTGATTTTATACGTAGGTTTATATATTTAGGAGTAAAAATGGAAATTGTGTTTTGTAAAAATACAATGTAGCTTTTACTTCTTATGTATAATTGGTACTTGATATAAAATATTACTTCTTTTATCGGACCATTTTTTTTTATCTGACTAAAAATGTCACAATTGTTAATTTTCTGTCTGGTTCACTTGTTTCATAAAATGTTGTTCCTATTACTGAAATATTTTTATCTGACTAAGACGTCATAAATTTTGAAATTTTTATCTGATTAGAATGTTACAACTGTTGAATTTTTGTCTGACTCAATTAATAATTAAAATGTCACTTCCGCAATATTTTATGATTTATCTGGCTAAAAATTATTTTTATTTTTTATTTAAATTTTTGGAATGTCACATTCTACCCTCCTTAAAAGATGTTTCGTCCCGAAACATTACTATATCTAAATAATCAAATTCTTAAGTGTTACAAACTGGGGACAGGTAATCATCAAGTCCCTTGTTGAATTAATCAAGAAGAAGGCCAAGGATACCAACCTCTTCAAAACCCCTATGGGTTATGGCCTACTTCTGTCTGAATTACTGATGAAGGCCAGAATAGGGTGTAGGAACCCCATTGAAGCTGACTACACCAAACTACTTTTCCTCAACACCTCAACCGATAGGAGAGTAGCACTGAAAGCTGAACAGAAGAGGTTGAGGACTCTGGAGTTTAACCGGGAGAAACTCCAACAGAAGGCGATGAAGTCTAAGAAAGCTGTTAAGAAGCATCAGAAAGCCCCTACCCCAACAGAATCTGAAGAAGAAGAGCCCTTGATCAGAAAGGTGGTTAAGATGGCCCCAACCAAGAAGGCCATTCCTGCACAAGTCCACAAGATGGTGGCAAAGAAGGCTGTCATAAAGAGGAAGCAGCCTTCCCCAACACCTACAAAATCTACCCCTTCTGCATCTCCAGTTGCCAAGAAGGCCAGAGTAGTGACACCTGCAAGTCAGGGGGAACTTGAAGACTCTGCAAACTCTGCACCAACCAACAGAAATGCCTGGCAAAGCAAGCGTATTGTCTTCGAGTCAAGCGACTCGGAAGAGGAAGCAGTAGTGCAGGATGCTACTACTCAGGGGGGATGTCACAACTCTCCCCCTACTTCCATGACAGATCAACCACTAGTGGTACCTTCACCAGAACACCAAGAAGGAAGCAGAACCCTTGAAACCTCAGAACCTCAAGAAGAAAGTACTCCAACCCCGGATCAACGATTCATCAGGGTTATGGCGTGGAGGAAATGGAGAGTGGGACCTCTCCCAGAGCTGCTAAGATTATTCCCAGCTTTTGCTGCTGAGGAAGTTGAGGTCCTGAAATGGGAAGACACAGAAGACGTTGAGCAGTGCCTTGACAAAGACTTTCTTCTCTCTGTCCTAGCAGAAAAGAAGAAAGAATACAAAGGGAAATCCACTACTTCCACCATACCTACAGATGAACCCACTGCACCTCTCATTGAGAAAGAGAGAGAAGCTTTTGATGCTTGGGCCTTGGAACAAACCATGAAGGAATCTCTTGACCCTCGCAATCAGCAGAAAGGCCAAGGAGGAGGGCCTTCAGACTCTGAAGCTGTTCTTGCTCAACTGATTACAGAATGGAGAAGGACTCAATCCCCTGTTGAGGTAAACATTCCTACACCCCCTCCATCTTCCCAACATTTAATTACCCCTCCCTCATCCCCAAAGAACTCATCACCTAAAATCCCTACACCCCATAACACTCCACCCCAATCACCACCCAAACAGAAATCCCCCTCACCTTCACAGAAGACCACCCCCAACATTTAATTACCCCTCCAACCTCACCTCAGAAAACCCCTTCCAAAGAGAAAACTCTCTCCAAGGAAAATTCTCCATCTAAACAGAAAACCCCATCCAAACATTCCTCACCCAGTAAACCCATCAAATCCAACAGAAACCGCTCACCTTCACCTCCACCATCTCTACATCAACAGAGAACGTCTCTGACTCCAAAATCCAATTCACCTACCCCACCTCAACAAAAGTCATTCTCCCATGCTGCAAACTCTCCAAGAACCTCTCTTCACTCTGTTGCATCCACTCCAAAGAAACAACCCCTACACCGTGTCCTCTCATCTGATAGTGACAATGATGGATTCCTTCCATCCTCCCTAGCTGGAGATCTCACCTCAAAGAGAAGACAAACTCCTACCAGAGAACCTTCTCCACAGCATCCCTCTCTGCAGCAGACCAGAAGGCCTCCTATGCCCAAGTCAAGAGGACTGGGAATGCCAGAGTTTGAAGAAACAGAACCCCAAATTCCCTTTAATCAGTTCGTTGAAGCTGCAGAAGAATTCGGTGGTCAAATGGTTGATGGAATGAACAAGCTCATACAAATCAATGACAAGCATTTTGAGCATCTATCTCATGTCAATTACAACCTCAATTCTGGTATGCATTTCATCTCATCTCGCTTTGCTACAATAACAGAATCCCTCAACAACTTCATGTCCTTATCTACTGCCAAGACTGACGCTCTCACCACAGAGGTTGAAGGTATTCACAAAACCCTTTTCACCTTTCACCAGACATTGATGGCTCAAGGTAAATCCATTGAAACCATCTCTGAAAATCTTGAAGAGCTTCAATGGGATGACACCAAGACTAAGGAACAGTTGCTGGACATTGAGGAATTGTGCAAAGTTCACCGCGATCAAACCAGAACTCTATTTTCTGCTGACAAAGAAAGATACCAGAAATTGGTTCTACTTGAAGCAAGTTGCAAGGATATTGCCTCAGCTCTCCAGAAGCAACAAGGTCTGATAGAAGGCCTCACCTCTATCACACAGACTCTTCCAGAAACCCTTGAGCAGCTTGCCACATCTCAGGCCTCAGAGTTTCAAAAGATATCTATGATGATCTCTGACCTAGATGATGCCAAAAGGGGGGGAGATGATCCCCAGCAGAAGACGAAGAAACAATCTGCCAGAACCTCAGCTGGCCCATCTGTTGATCCAACCCCTTATTTCCAGGCTTCCATACAAAAGAAAAAAGAAACTGGATTCTCTAGACCCTCATCTCCTCATAGAAACACATCCAAGAAGAGGAAAGTTCTAAACTTCAGAGAATGGAGATTAAATGGATCACAGAGGATAGGTAGAGCTCAGTTTGAAGAAATACAACAGAAGATGACTTTTACTCAGCAGCAGAACCTTTATCTTGACAAAGATGGTCGAATAAGAGTTAGGCATGGCGGCTCACTGGAAGAAGCTGAGTACTGGTATCATAATAGAATTCTTCCAGGGAAGGACATCCATGAAGGTGTCCTCAACTATCTTAACTGCAAGCTATCACCCATTTGGGCATCTTATCAAAGAGCTGGGAACCTCACAGAGATCAGAGAAGAAGTCAATGCTGAGTTAAAAAGACTGAAAGAATTGGATGATCAAGCTATAGCTCATGCTTCAAGAGAAAATATGTAAAGAACCACCCCTACCCTTTCCCTTAATAAAAGAACATCTCTGCCTTTTACTTTGTAAGGCATTCTTTCTTATCTATCTCTTTTCTCTGACTATGATTGTGTGTTTGTTTTCCTGTTTATTATCTGTTATCCGATTGTACTGTACTCTTACTATTTTCCTATGCCAAGTTTCCCACCAAGATTTTAATGAAAGTTTTAAACTTTAACTCTTTTATGGTGAAGGCACTTCTCTGGAAAAAGTTAAAGGGTTTTGGCATCATCAAAAAGGGGGAAATTGTAAGGAATAATTGTAATTAGATTTTGATGATGCCATATTAATTAGGACTTTAGAGTACCCCTTCTTTAGATTTAATGTATTAGAAATTTTCCTTGTAAAATTTCTTAGATTAGTCGACTGACAGAAGACCTCCTGACAGAAGACCCTCTGATAGGCTTTGTCCTGACAGAAGACCTTTGGCTCTCTGTTACTTTTTACTCAGACAGAAAATCTCTGGATATCTGTTGGACATCACTACAACAGAAACCCTCTTAACTTTCTGTTAGTTTGCATCTGACAGAAGACCTAAAGGACCCTCTGATAGCTTTTCCAACAGAAGTGCTCAAGACCTTCTCTGAGAGACTTTCTACTGAAGATGCCAGAAGGCCTGACACTTGGAGAATTTTCTTGATACTACTTCAACCGGTGAAACCAACGAAAGATTCCCTCAACGGCTAGAAGACTTCAACGGAAGAAATACAGTACGCGCATTAAATGCACATTTAATGCCTCCCGTACTCTGTAGAGTAAATGCAGATGATTGGCCGCAATGTCAGGATAGCTTTATACCAAACAAGTAACCCGCCAACTTTGTTGGGTCCTACTGGTCAAGTGTACTGTTCGCGCATTTAATGCAGTTGTCCTCCTTCTCCTCCAACGGGAAGACAACCCCAGTATAAAAGATACTCTTCGAAGAACAATCGGAAAACCTGAGCTACAAAAGTACGAATACAAAAACATTCAAACATTAAAACGTAAGAGCCTTCTTGAGATTAAACTTTCGTCATCTTCAACAAGAAAGGCATATCTTCACAAGTCCTCATTCCAACTCCAGAAAAGTTCCAATCGTTCTTCAACAACTTCAAGCACTTCATCTACAAATCTTTTGTAACGAAGCAAGTTGGAGGAACCCCTGTTTCAACAGAAACTCTTCTTTCACAAGAAGGACGTCCAAGTAACTAGAGCAGTGAAGTGGTGATACTTCCAGGAAGCTCAGTGAAAAGACCAGTCTTAAAGGAAGTCAGGAAGTGCATCCCAGGAGACATCTACACTTGAAGAAGAAGTGGAGAGCTTCTTAAGTGCTAGGACTAAGGCGTTGTATACGGACGTTTTTACAACCTTAGTGGAACAGTGGATTAGAGGAACGAGTTGTTCTTTGAACCACTATAAAAATCCCTGGTGTCATTTACTTACTGCACTTATTTATCATTCTTATTTGAACTATTTAACTCCAAAGACTTGGTCTCTGTGTTCAGCAGGACGTGTCTTGTGAGTTAACAGAAGGCCTACTGCCTTTGCTTCTCGGAGGCTAATCTGACAGAACCCCTACCAGAACCCCATCCGCTGCCAGTCCGTTCTGCCAACAGAACAGACTATTCTGTTAAATCTGGTAATTAGCTTGAAAAAGTTAAAAACCAATACAGTCTATTCACCCCCTCTAGACTGTATCCAGTACAACCGGGACCAACACTACCTAACTGCAAGCAAACCACACATCTCATTCTCTGTTGGAATCTGTGCCACATACCAATCAAAGCCTAAGGAATGCCTTTTAAGTGCTGTAAAAAGAATCATCAGATACATCAAAGGAAATCCAAATGCATGCTTATGGCATCCCAAGGGAGGTAACTTTGAACTAATTGGTTACTCTGACTCAGACTTTGCAGGTTGCAGGTTAGACAGGAAGAGCACCTGTGGTCACTGCCAACTGCTAGGTGGGAGACTTGTCTCCTGGTTTAGCAAGAAGCAGAACTCTATCTCAACAAGTACAACAGAAGCTGAATATATTGCAGCTGGGAGCTGCTGTGCTCAGCTACTCTGGATGAAGCAACAACTGAAGGATTATGGCAATCAGCAAAGGAGATCAAGCTGTTGTGTGACAACACCAGTGCCATTGCCATCACTCAGAATCTAGTTCTACACTCCAGGACAAAGCACATTGAGATCACACATCACTTCATCAGAGATCATGTTGAGAAGAAGCACATATGCATGGAGCATGTGTCAACAGAAGACCAGCTTGCAGATATCCTAACCAAGCCATTGCCTGAGGCTAGGTTCAATAAGCTGAGAGAAGAATTTGGAATGATGGATGAAATTCCAAGACAAGGTTGATTGGAAGACCTTCTGTTACAGATTCTCTGTTAACAGAACCTCTGTTGCAGGACCCCTTCTGTTCTCTGCTTTGAACAGAGAACCTCTAATCCTACCAGAACACCTCAGCAACAGAAACCCTCCTCTTACCAACAGAAACCCTCCTCTTACCAACAGAAGGTTGTGGACTTAGAAAATATTTTGAGAAAGTGGGTGACCTAGTAACTCAATGAAGGTCTTTTACCCTTTTACCCTTTTACCCTTAAAACGGTATTACAGCCGCAAAACATTTACTGCGGCCCTATTTTCATTTATTGGTACCTCGAAACCGCCAATAATCTCAAAAGTCCACTAACCCGAACCCTTATATTCCCCTCTCTCCAACCTAAACCGTTACTGCTCTCATTACTCTCAAACCTTCGAACCTCCATAGCTCTCAAGCTTTCAGAACTCTCACTTTCGCACTAATGGCGGTTATCAGTTTCAACTCTCTCTCAAAGGTGCAATAGGAAACCTTGTCCAAGAACGTTCTCACTAGGATAAAATGCGACCTTTACGCACTCCCAAAGCTTGCTGAGGACGAGGAACTAATGGAAAGGATACTCGAATGCATCAACGACTCTCAACTATACTAAGTACAACACTGTTGATGTAGTTGAGTTTTATCTCAACGCTGACTACGAAGACGAGGTCATCACCTCCACTGCTAATGGAGAGAAAGTCACTGTTGATGCTGGAGTCATCAACAGCCTTTTCAATATCCAGGAAAACAATGAATCAAACGGTCTCTTTGACCTAGAAGATGCGGACATCACTGTCGAGGAATTTGCTTCAAACTATGGCAGACCAGGTGCCAAAATTCCCAAGATAACCGGGAAAAAGCACTCACTGAAGAGGGGCATTGAGTTGCTTGTGAACATTCTGCACAAGTGCGTATGGTGCAGATACACATCCATTGATGAGTTCACAATCTCCCAGGCCAAGGCCATCTATGCTGTGTTGCACAAGGCAAATGTTAACTGGGGACAGGTCATTGTGAGATCCTTGATTGAATTTGTCAAAGTTGCCAAGAGGAAGAAAAAGGAAACAGGCATCTTCTTTGGGAAGGTAGGTCATGCCCTCCTTATCTCTGAATTGTTGGTACAAGAAGTTGGGCTCAGGAAACCAATCATGGTGGATCACTCAAAGATAATATTCCTGTCCTCCACCAGCAACAGAGATGCTGCAATCAAGGCAGAGCTCAAACGTTTGGCAAAGCTAGACCTCAACAGGAAAAAGCTCCAACAAAAACCCCTACAGCAGAACACCCTCATCTGTTCTGAGGAAGAGCCTGTAAAGAAAAAGGTTTTGAAGAAAACAGTCAAGAAGGTTGTTCCAGAAAAGGTCAAGAAGGTATTGACCAAGAAAAACAATCCCAAAAGGAAGAAACATGCTTCTGCATCTACAACATCTACCCTTTCTGCCACCCCGATCCCTAAGAAACAGAAGACCAGAATCCCTACTCCTCAAGACACCCCAGAAGCTCAGAGGGAACCAGAAGAATCTGAATCACCCTCTCTGCCAAAACATCCTCTCTGGCAAGGAAAGAAGATTACCTTTGAATCTAGTGACTCTGAGGACGAAATAATGGTGAGAAATGACACAACTCAGGGGGAACCCCAGATCTCTGTGCCTGAACAACAACAGAATGCCTCTCCATACAGAGAACCTGAGATGGACTAACGAGTGGCCCTGGACAAGCAATTCGAACGTGTGTTAACCTGGAGAAGCGGGAGGATGGGGCCTCTACAGAAAATCATTCAATACTTTGATCACTATGAGTCTGAAGAAGAGGCGGTTCTGAAGTGGGTGGGCACTGATGATGTCTCTAAATGCTTTGCTCTAAACTTCCTGCAATTTGTTCTCGAGAAAAAGAAGGCAAACTATAAAGGCAAAGCTGTTCTCATCTCTACTCCCTCAGAAGAGCCAGTAAAGCCTCTTGCAGATGAGGAGATTGATGCTTTTGAGGCCTGGCTGTTTGCTAAGAAGGCAAAGGAGTCTGTGGATCCTAACTTTGTCCCTGGTGAATCTTCTACACCTAAGGATGAAGGAACTACAATGATGGAACTAATCAGTGAATGGAGAGCATCTCTGATGTTAGATCACGTAATTGAGGTAACTGCCCCCTCTCCTTCTGTACATATTCCATCAGAACCCCTTATTCCTGTTTCTCCCAAATCCCCTTCTGTGCAAAAACTCCCTACACCACAACAGAACACCCCCTCACTTCAACAGAAAACCCCATCTGCACAGAGAACCCCCACTCCCCAAAAATCCTCAACCCCCAAATCCAAATCCCCTTCACCCTGCAAACAGATTACCCCAACAAAGCACAGATCTCCTTCTCCTCCCCCATCTCCTCAATGCCAGATTATTCAAACTCAACTTCAACAGATTACCCCTTCACCTCAACCATCTCAACAGAAATCCCCTTCACCTCAAAAGTCTGAGCACCAGTGTCACACCCCGGACCGCATCCGAGCCACGTAGACAACCGCCGTACAACCCGATAAGAACAACAATAGTTCATCCCTATTGAATTGTACAAGGCGTCCGATTGATTCTATTGCCAAACCGATTAGTAAACACATATAATCAACATCAATATCATAATCAAACAAATGCAGAAATAATAATATGTTTGATACTTAGCCACACGTGGCAAACACGGGCACGCAGGCCCCCAACTGTTTTAAGGAAAACATTGTTCAAAAATCCATGAGCGGTTTATAAATTTCAAATACGAATGGAAACACGAACCACGTCTTCCTCTTTGAATGATCACCCTAGGCAAAGGTGCAGGTAGTAGGACTCTAGCCTTAACCTGAAAAATGTGAGGGCCCCCGGAGGGGTCAGTACTCCATAGAAGTACTAGTGACAAGTAGGCTATATGAAGAATAACTAATGTTTCAGACACGAGACTCAAAAATAGGGTGATACATATATATAGCTGTCTCACATCCACCCGATGATACATACTGTATATATACTCGTAAAATACTCAACCCGTAGGTCATTTACCTTAAAGAGTCTTTTAGAGATAAAGTTCTTACCTGACTTTTCTCACTCCTTTCCCGGTTGCCTAGCTCACAAGCTATAGTCTACCTTCGATTCATACTACCGAGTGTTTTAGGATCATTTACCGTCCAAGGCACTCAACCCAACCTGGAGTATTTAGAATCATTTACCGTCCATGGGTACTCGGCCCCACCTGGAGTATTCTGGATCATTTACCGTCCAAGGGTACTCGACCCCACCTGGAGTGTTCTGGATCATTTACCGTCCAAGGGTACTCGACCCTACCTGGAGTATTCTGGATCATTTACCGTCCAAGGGTACTAGATCCCACCTAGAGTATTCTGGATCATTTACCGTCCAAGGGTACCCGACCCCACCTGGAGTATTCTGGATCATTTACCGTCCAAGGGTACTCAATCCCCAGTCTATCCTCTCGCAAATCCTAACTTGGATGTGGCTAACCTTTCATTCCTTTAACCATGGACAATGCCTAGCCCTATAGTCATATAACAATCCTTAGGAACCAACGTGGGCGGGTCCCACCTGAACGGCCCACGTTAACCTACTCAAAACTGCCCATTTTGAGCATAAACCAATACTCGATCGAGTATCTACCCATACTCGGTCGAGTACAGGAGACAGTAGCCCACAAAGCTAATTTTCAACGTATACTCGATCGAGTATCTACCCATACTCGATCAGGTATAGGAGGCAGTAGCCCCCCCGGGCAATTCTTCAGCAAATACCCGGTCGGGTACGTGTCAATACCCGGTCGGGTATGGCAGCTAAACGCCCGTTTGACCACCCAAACGGAGTCCAACTAACGTGAAATTTTATACACATGTACTTCTTGACGTCCTTGATCCAAAAATACCATTTTGGATCCCCGGAACATTACACATAATAAGTTATCACATTTTTAATCACCAAACCTACATAACATACTTTTCAACTATGTTTTATGAATAATCATGGCATAAGCAAACACTTGGTTATCTTTAATCATTCCATAAAACATATCCTTTATTACTTTAGGTAATCTAATGCCTCACGCAAAAGTTATAAAGCATAAAGCCTTCTTCTCACCTTAATGAAGCTTATGAAGTTCTAGCCTTCCCGATTTAGCTCCGACGAAACTCTGGCGAACTTCAACGAACTCCGGCGACAACTCCAGCGACCCTTTCAACTCCGTGAAAGTTCCTCGAATACCTTAGACAAGTTATTAACAAGGTTTTATCATCATAAAACCCATAGTAATACAAATAACCTCCAAAGGTTATTTTCCGGCGAACCCTTGATGGCTACTCCGGGTACTTTCAAGTGCCTATAGCCCCTGAAGATCAAGAGAAGACCACTTTTGGTGTTTGTGTTTTTAATATTTGATACATTTGTAATTTCCATATTTATGTTTGTGTTTTTAATTAGTTTTGCTTGATCTTTACTATGGAAATTACACACTCTTGGTGTAATAGATTAGTTTGTTAAATTCTTGTAAATAGTTTAGATTAGATATATTCTGAGCTCAAACAGGTCTTGATCACTCGAAGTACAGTTGGTGAACCAAAAGAGTGGAAAGAAGGTGCAAAAATTTGAAGACAAAAGAAGATCCTGAATTTTGGTCCATACTCGGTCGAGTATTAACTATACTCGATCGGGTATTAGGTTGGAACTTCAAATCGGATCAGATCCGAAGACAAGGGAACATGCCGGGAGGATTTCGGCCACGATTTAATGTCTATACCCGATCGGGTAGACCGACATACCCGATCGGGTATGCCTTTGAGTTTTAAACGAAGATCGGTCGAGTATGGTCCGAATACCATTTTCTAAGCATACTCGACCGGGTATTAATATATACCCGATCGGGTATACTTATGTGATAGAGTATATCTAGAGAGAAGTGAGAGCTAGAGAGAGAAGTGCAATAATATGCTTCAATAGAATGATTTTGTCACCCTGATAACTACCTCTAGAGGAAGTATTTATAGGGGAAATACGGGCTGGGCTCCCAAGCCTTGGGCTTGGGAGGCCCATTTACAACTGGACCGCTACTGGGCCGAATACAAAGCCACTAATGGGCTGTACAAATGAGTAAGTGTAAAATCCGGTTTTGTGAGGTCTTCGTGGCTGACGAGGGCGTGGCCGACGAGGGCACGGACGACGAGGGTGCGGCCGACGAGGGCACCCGGGTTCCTTGGATTCAGGACCATATTCTGAGTTGGTACCTTTCCGGCCGACGGGGGTCCCTTGGTCGACGAGGGCACCACTCAGTGTCTTTTGCTTTCTGTTCTTCTGAGTATGTGGGTCCTGGGGCTCAGACCCATATACTCCATCAGGAGTCCCCCACTCTCTAAGATGAGACGTAGACGAAGTGAAGGAGAGTAGATTCCCGTGTTTTGGTGCTTTTGGCCGATGCGGGTACTCCCAGGCCGTTAGCTGTTGCGGCGTTGGCGCTGTTTCCATTTTGGTGATCTTGTTCTGTGCTTTGGCCGTCACCTGCTCCTCGATGTGGACGGGGAGGCCGTTGTTTCCTTGGTGTGTTCGTTTGGGGACGATGAGTGTCCTGCTTCGATGGTGGCCGTTGAAGGCGCGTTTTCCCTTTCTTGGACGTTGATGGTTTGAGATTTTCATTTGGGCCGATGAGGCCGTTGAGGTTGAACCTTACTTCGAGGACAATGGGCGTCCTTTCCTTTGGGTGGCCGATGAGGGTGCTTGCACACTCCTTTTGGCCGTCGCTGATTGGCTTTCGTGTTCTTGGCCGAAGAGCCCATTATGATTAACTGTTGGCGGAGGACGATGAATGTCCTTGCCTTAGGTGGCCTGTTGGCCGTTGTTGATGGTGTTATGTGCCTTTGGCCGACGAGGCGTCGTGTTGTCCAAAGTACCTGGCCGGAGATGGAATCATGAATACCTTGGCGCCGTTGTGATACATGGACGATGTGGCCATGCTTTGTGGTTACATTTGTGTTCTTTGCATTTTTCCTTTGTCTGTATTGTTGAGGCCGATGTAGTCCCCCAGTCCCCCAATGCTTCAGGCCGAAGAGTGTGAGGGGTGAAGGAGTTGCTTGAGTCCCTGGTCGAAGCGGCCTCTCCGTAGTGCCCCTGAATCCAACCCTTATGGCGATTTTATGGCCAAGGTAACTGTAATACTTTAGAATTTTGTCATTGGACTTTAGTTTATGTTTCGGGACGAAACATCTTTTAAAGAGGGTAGAATGTGACACTCCAAAAATTTAAATAAAAATAAAAATATTTTTTATTAGTCAGATAAATCATAAAATGTTACGGAAATGACATTTTAATTATTAAATAAGTCAAACAAAAATTCAACAATCGTGAAATTCTAATTAGATAAAATTTCAAAATTTACGACGTTTTAGTCAGATAAAAATATTTTAATAATAGAAACAACATTTTATTAAATAAGTGAACCAGACAAAAAAAAAACATTTGTGACATTTTTAGTCTGATAAAAGTGGTCCGATAATAGAAGTCACGTTTTATAACGAATACTGGTTTTACATATGGCATAAGTAATAAAATTTACATTTTTACTATTTTAATTTACACGTAATTTGTGTATAAAATACACAAATTACAAATTTGACTTTTCCAATGTTGATATACTCCAAAAGTCCTAATACGAATATATATACTCCTAAAGTCCTAAAGCACACCATAACTATAACTATGTACGTAATAACATACTCTGTATATAAATATATAATACATACTAATCCTATTATATAACTACCTACGTAATAATATACGTAGTACAATACTCCGTACACTATATATATAGTATATAATATCACTACCTACGTAATAATCCTATGGAATAACTAAACCACGTATCCAGCCGTAGCTACGGCCAAGTACAGTCCGTATAAAACTCAAACACACACTTGCGATAAGCTTTAACACCGGCGAGTACGTCGAAGATAACTACCAACTGGGTGCGGATGAAGCTGTTTAACTTAAACTCCAACTCTAACACAGCCTAGAGCCTCGACCTGCACCTATAAATATCGTCCTTTACCTGCGTTTATACTCAGTCAAAAACACGACCAATATATATATATATATATATATATATATATATATATATATATATATATATATATATATATATATATATATATATATATATACACACACACACACACACACATACGTATATACGAAGTAGATATATACATGCAATTTTCAAACCCAGCGATATACTATAAATAAAGCTTCGAAACCACTCTAAAAACCTTCCCCTTCGTGAGACGAATCCAACGGAGAAAGAATCGTGGAAAAAGGACGTCGGAGTAGGGAGAAATAGCTCGCCGGAGTTTCGCCGGGGAAAACTTTCACGACGGAAAACGGAGAAGAAAGAGGAGCCGCCGCTGCCGCCAACCCACCACCAATCTTCGCCGTCCCAGAAGGAGCGCACCGCCGTTGTTCACCGCCAGTAGAGGTAAGCCCTCTGCCCCCCCAGTTGGCCGTTTTCCGGCGAAGCTACGCGAGGAAGATAACTCTTCCTGCTGCGTTTCAGAATTTGTGGGCTGGGCCGACTGGAAAGTTTTTCTTTTTTTGTGTTTTTTTAGTTTGGGCCAGTCCGGCCCATTTTCAATAAAAATTAAAAATAAAATCGTAAATGAAATAAATAAAATCTGGAAAAATATAAATTAAATACCTAGTATAAATATACGTATTCGGACCAACCAGAATTGAAAAGTAATATTTTTAGCTATTTTTAATGGATTTAATTGTATTTGGGCCAATTGATACACATGTAGTAAATAATTAACTAAATGACGAAAATAATTATGAAATAAATATTGGAGTAAACTAGGATAAATATATGACTAACTAGGATCTTATGGACCATTTATAATTAATAAAAATTAAGATTTAGTATATTTAATTGTAATTGAACCGGTTAATAGATATATGAAATTAAAAGAATAATTATGGAAAATAATTATAAAATAGATATCTGGACAACCTAGGTCAAATATAGACCCAAAATATAGTTATGGACGGTTATTAATTTATAAAGTCAATTCTTAGGTTATTTAGTTTAATTGAGCCATATAAAACTAGTTAAGTAATTAAATAAGGAAATATTAATATTAATGGTGAAATAAATAAATCAATGAGATTGAAAATAATATTCTGGACTAAAAAAAATAATGTTTGGAATAAAATAAGGAAAATAAAATAAGGTTGGGTTAGCTAGCATAAATAATTGACTATATGTAGACTTAATAAATAACTTAATTATGTAATTAGTGGACCAATTCAATTAATAATTTTTATGATTGATTATTAGAGATTCGGACTTCATATAAATATTTAAAATATTTGAACTCTTAAATTAATGGGTTAATATAAATAAAGCAATTAAATAATATTTTATGAGTAGAGTAAATAAATGGTGATTATTGAATAAAAATTTGGATGTTGTAGTCGGATATTTTATTTAATATTAGAATTCAAATATTGAAATTAATGACTGAATTAATAAGGTAATTTGATTAATAAAAAGTGATTAATCAAATAAATTCGAATAACTAATAAATTAAGTTAATAAATTCGAATAAGGAAATAAAAAGGGAAAATTGGGTAAAATAATTTATAAATAGAATAAGTGACTAATTATATCATCTTAATTAAAAAGGTGCTCATTTAGAGACCGGAACTGAAGAAGAGAATTAGGAGCATCGGGATTTAAGGTAAGTTTCACGTCAACCGAAATTAGTTCTTTTTCTTCGTGATTTCTTTTAAATATTTTTGTGTGCTTATTTGAGAATCGAATTTATGTGTGCTGAATTTGAATATTTGAGATATTAGTTTGTTGATATGAGTTATTTTGGAAGATTTTGTAATAGTACGTAATTTGTTATCTTTGTGGGAGTTTAATGAAAAATGAAAATTTTGAACTATAAACTTCGATTGATTTTGAGAAAACAAAGAGAAATAAATATTTTCATAAAGGGTGAGCATCACGAGAGAAATCCGTGGTGTTGGTTTTCCACGTCCCTTAAAATGTGGAGGATGGTTAGGTCTACTACTACTCAATTTTTGGTTTGTGTTGGTTTGAGGTGAATTGTCGGTCGGTAGAAAACATCCCGGCTTTTGAGTAGTAGTGGTAGTAGTAGCTCCTAATCATTCAGGTTTTTGAGGTGGGGTAGTTGGTAGAAAACATCCCGACTACCCGGATCGACTTACTAACCCGGAGGGCTTGGAATACCTTTAGGGGGTGTGCACACTTAAAGTAGTTGTTTCCGTTTCCAAGGAGCAGTTGTGGTACCGGCGATAGTTCCGGGGTGGCCGTATATAACAACGGACCACCGGGCTCAACCAAAGTGTTGAGCACCGCCCTTCTAAATTACTAGGAAGTTAGATACAAAGTGATGTTGGGAGAAATTCAAATGAGGAGAATTTTGGTGTTTCATGTATTTTGGAATTATTATGGTTTACGAGTTAATTATGTGATTGGGATTTTATATAAATATCGTTTACTTATGATTTATGGTTTATAAAGTGTTGAAAAATATTTTATGAGGTTGTACGAATTTATATATATTAATTATTATTATTTTAAAAGGTTAGGTGGAACTTACTTAGCATTATTGCTAATGGTTGTTTTCTTTTATTTTTCTTGTGCTCGTATTTAACAGGAGGTGATCATGATGATTTTGATGCTGCAATATTTGAGAGCGCGAATTAGAAGACAATTATGTAGTTCACTAGAAATAAACTTTAATATTTTCTTATGACTCGAACATCTTGATTTTGTTAAACTCGTGTTTTGGTAGATAGCCTTAGCATCCAATCATTCACGGATTGGATGTGGCGGTGACATGCCCCTTTCACTTAGTTTTATTAATTTCCGCTGCAACTTTTGAAGTTTTATCATTAAATAAAAGTTCATCTCTATTTCAAAGTATTATTTTGGGTGGAAAAATTTGGGGGTGTCACAGTAACCCTGTGGGAGAACCCTTGTGCGCAGATCGCTTGTAAAGAGTTATCATCAGGGGTCGTTACGAGGGCCGATGGCTGCGGGTTCTTTGTTCCGTTGGTTTTGTGGTCGTTACGGGCGTTCATGACGTTCCTAGCCGTTGTCATCTCCTTATCGCCGTGGAGGCATTGGGTGACTTGGCCATTGCAGGCGCTTTGCTGGCATTGTGAAGCCGGCAAGCGTATAGGCCGTTGTGGGCGTTCGTTGTCCGTGTGATCCGTAGGGTTTTACTCCGCCGGTAGGTTAGTTCACGAGCCCGGCCCATTTCCGAAGGGGTGGCACCTCATTGGCTGCTGGGAAGGTGACCGCTGAGGTGGCCACTGATATGGTGCCACGTGTAGTGACCGTTGGGGAGGAGGTCTATAAATACCCCTTTCCCTTCCGACGCGGTAACCTCATTTGCAATCTGTGCCCACGAAGTGCTGCTGAAATTTCTAGAGAGAGAGTCTCTGAGGTGTTTGTTCAAGTGTTCTTCCGTTTCTTCAAATATTCAAAGGTCAGTTCTTCACCTGTTCCTTTCATATTTCGTATACTTTGCTTCATGGGCCTTTGATCTAGTGTTAATAGGGGATTTGCACTTAGATCCAAAGTAGAGACCTTTAGGGCGTTAATAGTTGTAAGATGAAGAGTTTGGACGAGGAGTACTACCCCTACGACGACCAGCCCTCCACTAGGTCCCTTGACTACGAGGTGCTTGAGGAGTTTGAGGAGGAAATAGAGCATCTGAGCCCCTATAAGTCCGGAGAGCCGGAGGACGACGAGGGTAAGGACGAGGAGTCTGCCTCGTCTTCGGAAGGCGAGGACGCAGGTGCGTCCCGAATGGTGGACGGGGCGTCCACTTCCACTGCTATTCCGTGCCCGAAGCCAGTGTCCGCCGTGAAGGGAGCAGAGAGGCCGAAGAGGATAAGGAGGCCGAGGAGTGGGCCAGGGTACTCCCACCTGGATCTCACGAATATCTACCTTATCAAGCCGGAGAGCAACGTGGCCGATTACCTAGTCGCGCAGATGTATGTGGGGCCGTTCGGGAGAGTTAGGGCACCCAGGCCGACGGACCATGTACTTAATCCGCCGCCGGGATACTTCGGAGTGTACCCGATGAGCTTCGCCAAGGGGCTGAGATTTCCCCTTCATCCCTTCATCACGGAATACTTGGACATGGTGGGACTTCCTCCGGCCTTGCTGACCCCGAACAGCTACTCGTTGATGGTGGGATTCTTGCTCCGCTGTGAAGAGTTGGGCTACAAGCCGACGACAGCTCTCTTCATGAACCTCTACCAGATTGGCCGAGGAAGCCACAAGAACTGTGTGGCCTACGCTACCCTCCAACAATTGCCGAAGAAGAGGAGCTTCACGCACTTGCCTTCGTCCATCCATGGTTGGAAGAGTAAGTTTGTTTTCCTGTCCCTTGGTGAGAACGGCACTGAATTTCCCTCTCTCGGCCATACTGGGAGGTTCAATCTGCACGACCCGCCGAAGAGTTCGATCTTGGACGCTCAGGTGGAGGCGTTCTTGGACGGGGAGCCGAGGAGCGTGAAAGATTACATTACCGAATATAAGATGACCGCCCTCGGCTTCTTCAGATATTATGTGTATGGTGACAAGGAGGACGATGCCCAACTGTGGCCGATGATGACCACTACCTTTGAGGAGGCCGACGGCCCGGATTTGGGCATTCCTGCTGAAGCCGATGGTAATAGTTCCTCTGGCTTTCTTCCTTTGTTTTTGTTCCTTTACTTTGCTAACCTGTTTATTTTCCTTTGTGTAGACTTTGTGATGGATCGTCGTTCGATAATGGCCATAGCCAAGGCCAAGGCGGCCGAGGAGCTGGCTGCGAAGGCGGCCGAGGCGGCGAGGCGTGCCGCGGCCGAGGGAGGCGAGGCTGCTGCTGGTGTGGTCCCGAAGCCTGCCCAATCAAAGAAGAAATGGCCTCCCACTGATGGCCAGAAGAAGCTGACCGAGGCTGGTCTGAATCTCGCCAAGAAGACGAAGAGGGTGCCGTCTCCTTCCCTTGCCGATGAGGTCGGCGTTCTGACCGTCCCAAACATGGACGATGGTGGTTCTGGCAATGCTGTCGCCGTTGTGGATCTTACCGCTGCTCCTTCCAGTGCCGTTGCTCAACCGCTCCCTCTCGGCCAGGAGACTCGGACGAAATGGGCTGGCAAGGAGATTGCCACTGCCACTTACCAGAAAGTGGTGGAGTACCCCGTTGGCGGGGGTGTCTTTGATGATGGCGTTGACGGCCATGATGTGCTTGCCTAGGCCATGCCGGCCAAGGATCGGGGCTACCTCAACAAGCTCAGGGATGTCAAGATCCATGAAGGCGGGATGGACCTCATCGTCCAAGTAAGTTCCTTTCCCTTTGCTTTGTTGTTTTCCTTGTCGTCTGTGTGAAGTCATTGCCTGAGTTTTGGTTTGCCTTTGTTTTGCAGGGTGCCTTTATGCTCATGGAGAGCAACAAAAGGCAACAACAGGAGATTGCTCGCCTGAAGGAGCTCGAGCGAAAGGCTGCCTCGGCCGATGAGGCGATGGCCTGCTTGGATCGGCTTCGAGAGGATGCCAAAGCTCTGCAGAAGAGAGCCGATGAGGCTGCTGCAGCCAAGGACGATGCCCTGGCCAAGCTTGCGGAGAGCCAGAGGGCACTTGAGGTGGAGCGGCACAGGACTGATGAGGCCGTGAAGGCTAAGATTGAGGCCGAGGCTGCCGCTGTGAAGGCCGCTGATGAGGCCGTCCAACAATTCCTGGCCGAGGGCTGGAAGGCCGACGAGCGGCTCCCCTGGTGCTATGAAGTTGTGGCCGCCAAGCTCGAGGATTGGGGAATGAACTCCCCCGCCGGCCAGGAGTACTTTCAAAGGGAGATGTCCATGTACTACAACATGGGCCAATAACGGATGCAGAGGCTCCTGTGCCGGCGGCTGGCGCGTGCCCTTAAAGCGATGAACTACACCTCTGGGTGGGAGAGGCGGAACCTGAGGCTTCCCAGGCTGATGAAGGATCCCGAGGAGCAGGCCAAGCTCCCTCTTTCGGAAAGGGAGGCCCGATCGATAGTTCCGGCCTCGGCGAGCCGGACTACGATGAGTTTGATTTCTTGGACGACGCTACGAGCTCTGCAGTCGCTGTCGGCCAGGACACTGAGGCCGAGGAGGAAACCGAGGATGCCGATGAGCAGATCCATGCTGAGCATGTTGCAGATGAGGGCGCCCAGGAGGCGTGATCGGCCATCCCCTTATCTTTTATTTGTAATTAGTAGCATCCCAATTTTGCCCAACTGAATGTAATGGCCGTAGCACCCCCTTTTGTAATTAACATTTCGATGAATGAATGCTCTGCCGGCCTCTTCGGCTGTTGATGTCTATGCTTGTTTCCTTTGCCTTTTCTATTTTGAAATTTGTCTAAGTGTTAAGTTAACAACTTAGGTCACCCGCGAGTGTTTGTTGCGTCCGTAAGGTAGTCAATTTAGTCCGGTGGCCTTATCGGCCTGTCCGCCGTTTCTTCGCTGTCGCAACACTTGGGATTTCTTCAAAAAAATTCTAAGTGTTTGAGATCCACTTAGGTGCTTCCTTTCCGTCATGACCGAAGCGGGCATGATGGGGTGTCCGCTGCGTCTTGGCATTGTCTCATTCCTTTTGTTGTTTGGTCTTAGAATTTTTCTAAGTGTCCAACTTCAAGTAGGTGGGTGTTCTCATCGTCCTGGTGTTGAGCCTCTCCTCATTGTTGACAAATGCTTTGGGAAATTCCCTAAGTGTTCCCTTGTTCCTGATCTGATCAGGGAGGTCGGCCTGGATCCTAGTGTTGTGGCCGATAAGGGTGCACGGGTTGTTGTCCCCTTCGGCCTTGTGTGTCTTCGTTTCTTGCCTTGGGTCATTTGAACTTAGGTCTTTGGACATAGAAATTTTCCTAAGTACAAATGCAAGACATAGGTAGCTAACGACCTGTGAGTATTCAGGTGCCCGCTTCGTCTAGAGGTTCTCCCTTTAAATACTTAGAGATTTTTCTAAGTATAAATGCAAGACATAGTTCCTTCTGTGTGGTACCATTGCCATCCAAGAGACGGCCCTACCTTCATCGGCCAAGGTCTGGCTTTGTGGCCGATGAGGGTGCCTTTTGCTTTCCTCAAGAGTTTCTCTAAGTGTCGGAATTCTCTTAAGGAACCTTTTTCCTCAAGAATTTTCTCTAAGTGTCTGGTAAACACTTGGACAAATATTCCCAAAGATCTTCCGCTTGGCCAACCGCCTGGGTTTTAGTGAATGTAACGGCCATCCGGAATGTTGTGGCCGGTAGGGATTGTTGCTTGAATGCTTAACTCTTCCGCGGGTGTAATACTGCCCGCTTCGTCCTGGGCAAATTTTCCGGTGGTAGCCGATGAAGGTTACCACTCACGTGTCACCCAACCACTCTGGTTAGGGTTTTATAGGCGTATGCTTCGTCCTTAACAATTCCCTTGTCTGTGATGGACGTGTGGCCATATCGTCCATGTCACCTGTTAGTGGTACTACACTTGTGTTCAACAGATATGTACTTAGCCAAGTTTGGCATGAGTTGTGGGGAATTTATTTTTTCATTGCTCGAGGCCGGCAAGTGCCCGCGGTCCTCGGCTTCCCTCTTTTTTTTGTTTCCGTTCCCTATTTCGGGGAGTATCCTTCTTTCAGGCTTCGGCCGAAGGGTGTGCTCGTCCTTCGGCCGGTTCGGACTTCGTTTATAACGTCCGTGATCTCAGGGGGGGGGGGGTCCCGTCGCCTATTTATGACGCGGGCTAGACTTTTGGTTGGTTTCCAATGGCTGTCGTTGCCCAACCCTGAGTGGGGGGATTCTGCCACCTCGGCCATGATTTCAGGCTTGTCGTCCTGCGATCTGGCGCGTGGACGACGCGGTGAACTTCCCATTTCAAGACGCGGGCCGTTTGCGGGCCCATCGTCCTGGGGACATCGTCGGCCATACCTGAGCGTTTCACTCTAGGCTTACGGGGCCAGGACGATGTGCTCTCTCAGCTAGGCCTGAGCCCTTCGCTGATACAAAATACAATGGAGTATGCCTGAGCTTGTCGCTCGTAGGCTGCAAATGCAAGGTGCCACGTCGGCCATACCTGAGTCTTTCGCTCTAAGGTGGCTGATGAGGGCACCTGCTAATATTTTACTTTAAATTCCAAAGAAAAAATCAAGAGGAACATGATTTTATTCATAAGTGGCTCGAGGCCGAGGGTGGCATTCAATCAGTAACCCGTTAAGGGGTGAGGGCTTCGTCGTCTGCACCTCCTTCGGATTACTGATAAAACTTCACCAGATGGTGTACATTCCACGTTCGTGGTACATTGGACCCATTCGGGCGTTTAAGCTTGTAGGTGCCGGGTTTGACCACGGCACTGACGATGTAGGGCCCTTCGTACTTCAATGCTAGCTTGCCACCCTCCGTCGGCTGGCTTGCTTCCCTTCGGCGGAGGACGTAGTCCCCTACCTGGAATTCTCGGGAACGTACCTTGGCGTCATAGTATGATTTTACTTGACGCCGGTAGTTCTCTGCTCGGATGAACGCTTGCTCGCGTCTTTCTTCGACCAGGTGGAGGTCGATCTTCATGTTCTCCTCATTAGCCTCTGGGTCATACTGCTCCACTCGTCGGCTGGGAATGGTGACCTCTGTGGGTGCCTTAGCTTCAAAGCCATAGCACAGGGCAAAGGGCGTTTCACCTGTCGCCCTCCTCGGCGTGGTCCGATAGCACCACAGGATGTTGGGGAGCTCGTCGACCCAACTACCTCTTGCGTCCTGGAGCTTCTTCTTCAGCCCTTCCATGATGGTTCTATTGGCGTTCTCAACCTGCCCGTTGCCTTGAGGGTAGGCAACTGAGGAGAAACGGTGTTTTATCCCCCATTCTCGAAGGAGCTCCTGGAAGGGCGCCGCTTCAAACTGGGTGCCGTTGTCGGATATGATTTCTTGGGGGACACCAAAGCGGGTGAAAATGTTCTTGTGAACGAACTTCTGACACCTGGCCCCCGTGATGCTGGCCAAGGGTTCCGCTTCGACCCACTTAGTGAAATAGTCGACTGCGACGATGATGTAGCGGTTGTTGCCGGCAGCTCTGGGCAGAGGGCCGACCAGGTCAATCCCCCACCTTGAGAACGGAATAGCAGTGCTGACGGGGGCGTAGTTGACGGCTGGCCGACCAGGGGCCTTCTGGAGTACCTGGCACGTGGTACACTTCCTGGCCAGGCCCGCACAGTATCGCGCCATCGTCGGCCAGAAGACGCCCTGGACGACGAGACGCCGGGACATGCTGAAAGGGCCCTGGTGCGAGGAGCAAACGCCACAATGAACTTCTTCCATGGCCACGTCGGCCTCATCCTGGTGCAGGCATCGGAGGAGAGTGCCATTATAGGATCGTTTGTAGAGTTTGCCATCTTCAATGGTGTAGCTTGGGGCCCTGAGTTTGGCGAGTTTGGCCCTCTCCTCGTCCGGGGGCAGCTCCCCCGTCGTGATGAAGGTGATGATGTCGGAGATCCAGTCCTCCGGTCGCTGTTGGACGCACAAGACGGGGCTGGCATGGATGCTGGACATGCTCAACTCCTCGATCCTGGCTAGCTGGGAGATGTACTCCGGGGTGTCCGAGCTGAGTTTGGAGAGGATGTCGGCCTCGGCGTTCTCAGCCCTTGGGATCTGTGTGATCTCGTGGGTTTCGAACGCCTTCAGCAGCTCCTCCGCTGCTTGTTTGTACTGCTTCATTCGGCCTTCCTTTGCTTCGTACGTACCCTCAACCTGGCCCACTACTAGCTTGGAGTCGCACCTGATTTTGATGTGTCGGGCTCTGAGGCCGGTGGCGAGTCTGAGACCGCTGAGGAGGGCCTCATACTCGGCTTCATTGTTGGATACCCTGAAGTTGAAGCGGATGGCATAGTAAGCTCTGAATCCTTCAGGGGATATGAGGACGACGACGCCACCGCATGATTTCGCGGCCGACGAGCCGTCGGTGAAGAGGATCCATGTGCCATCGGGCTCTGGCCCGGGGGCGGTAGCGGCTGTCTCCCTTGCCGTGCATTCGGTGACGAAGTCGGCCAAAGCTTGCCCCTTGATGGATGGCCTTGGCTTGATTTCAATCTGAAATTGACTGAGGAAGATTGCCCATTTCACCATTCTTGAGGAGCTAGTGGGGCTCCTCATGAGCGCGCCAAGGGACTGCTGGGTCAGCACGTGGACGGCATGGGCCTGGAAGTAGGGCCCCAGCTTCTTCACCGTATGTACGATGGCCAGCACCGTCTTCTCAATGGGGGAGTACCTGAGCTCGGCCTCCCTGAGTGTCTTGCTGATGTAGAAAATGGCCTTCTGCACCCCTTCGTCCTCACGAATGAGCACGGAGCTGATGGTCGACGTGCTCACCCCTAAGTACAAGAAGAGGGTTTCGCCGGCTTTGGGCTTGGAGAGCACGGGCGGGGACGATAGGTACCTCTTCAGCTCTTCGAATGCTTCCTGGCACTCCGTCGTCCACTTGAAGCTGTTGGCTTTACGCATGATCTGAAAGAAGGGGAGTGCCCTTTCGGCTGACCTGGAGAGGAAACGGTTCAGGGCCGCCGGGTGCCCCGTCAGGCGCTGTACTTCCTTGACGTTGCGGGGCGGCTCCATGTTGATGATAGCCTGTGTCTTCTCCGGGTTTATCTCGATGCCTCTCCGCCTGACCATGTAGCCGAGGAACTTGCCGCCTTGGACGCCGAAGGCGCACTTCTTGGGGTTGAGGCGGAGCCTGAACTCCTTCATGATTTCAAAGATTTCCCGGAGGTCGTTGGCATGGGTGGAGGCCTGCCTGCTCTTGACGATCATGTCGTCGACGTATGCCTCCATCGTCCGGCCGAGGACTGCTCTGAAGATCTTGGCCACCATCCTAGTATAGGCGCCGGAGTTTTTTAGTCCGAAGGCCATGACGAGGTAACATAAGATTCCCTCTGGGGTCATGAATGCCGTCTTCTCAGCGTCATCTTCATGCATGGAGATTTGGTGGTACCCTCTGAAAGCGTCAAGGAACGACATCAACTCGCACCCCGCCGTCTCGTCCACCAGATGATCAATGTTGGGGAGAGGGAACGGGTCCATGGGGCACGCCTTGTTCAGGTCAGTGTAATCAACACACATTCTGAATGTTGGCGGTTTTTGGGCGAGGACGACGTTGGCCAGCCACGTCGGGTACTTCACCTCTTTGATGTGGTTGATTGAGAGGAGCATGGCGACCTCCCCTTTGACGAAGTCCCGCCTGTCGGAGGACAAGTAGCGCCGCTTCTGCTTGACAGGCGCGGAGGCCGGATCGACGGTCAGCCGGTGAGTGATCACCTGGCGGCTGATGCCTGGCATATCGTCCGGGCCCCACGCGAAGACGACGGCGTACGACCGTAGGACGAGGAGGATGGCGTCCCACTGGTCCTGCGGGAGTTGCTTTCCGATTCTGAGAACCCGCTCTGGTCGGGAGGTATCCAGAGGGACTTCCTCGACCTCCTCGGCTAGTTCAGCATGCGGCCTCTCCTCGTCCTTGGCAACGGCTGCCGTGATGGTGTCTATCCTCTGTCCTTCCCTCTCGGCCGGCCTCGTTAGTTTGAGGTAGCATGCTCTGGCTATCCTCTGGTTTCCTCTGGCGTAGCCGATGCCGTCATTGGTGGGGAACTTCAGACACAAATGCTTCATGGAGATGATGGCCTTCAAGTCCTCCAGTGTTGGCCGCCCTAAGATCAGGTTGTGGGCGCACTGGAGGTGGACCACCATGAACTCCATGTCAATTTTGGCGCGGTGGGGGCCGTCACCGACCTCCACGGGGAGGACTATCGTGCCCTCAGCGTCGATAGAGTCCCCGGTGAAGCCGGATAACGGTGTCTTGATCGGCTTCAGCAGAGCTTTGTCCAACTTCAGCTGCCTGAAGGTGTCCAGGTACATCACGTTGACGGAGCTCCCCGTATCGATGTAAGTGCGGTGGATGATGGTGTCACCGATCTCACACCGGACGACGAGGGCATCCCTATGTGATTCCATACCCGGAGGCAGATCCTTGTCGGTGAAGGTGATCGCCTCCGTTCACTGCTTCTTCGGATGGGGGGGGGGGGACGTGGGACACCTCCCTTATGTAGAGGGATTGGGCCCATTTCTTTCTATGGGTGACGGAGTCCCCCCCAGTGTTCCCACCCACAATGAGGTGAATGTGATTCTTCTTTGGCGGGGGCTCTTCGAAGTCCTCGTCGTCGCTGAGCCTGCCAATCTCCCGCTTCTTCGTAGAGGGTCCGCCCCTAGTTTGCCGGTGTTTACCCATGTATTTTTGCGTGGGCCACCTTTAACAAACTGGGAGAGTTCCCCCTGACGAATAAGACGCTCGACGGCCTTCTTCAGCGTGATGCAGTCGTCGGTGTTGTGCGAGGAGTTCTTGTGGAACCGGCAGTATGTGTCGCCCTGCTGGATGGCAAGGACCTCCTCGGCCGGCCGAGGAGCCTGCTCGATGAGGCCATGCTTCTCGGCATAGTCGAGGATGGTGCCGACCGGGTGAGTGAGGGCAACCCCCGGCCGTTCCAACCTCGGCCGCCAGTGGCGATCTTTCTTACTTTGTCCACCAGAGCCGTGACGGCCCTGGGCACCCTGGCCGGCCGGGGATGGACCCGGGGCCGGCGAAGGATTTGTCTTCCTGGAGGGATGGCCTCCCTCTTTCTTGTGGTTGTGGAGCTCGTCGGCGTCGGTGTAAAAGCTTCCGCGCTGGAGCGCCTTGGCGTACGACCTTGGAGGGTCGGTGATGAGGCTCCTGGCGTATGGGGAGCTGCGGAGGGCTCCCTGGTACAGGACGAGGAGGGTGCGCTCATCGGCCCCCTCGACTTCTTCGGTCTCCCTCGTCCACCGATCAATGAACGACCGGAGGGACTCATCGTGTTGCTGCTTGACGGAGAGGAGGTGGGTGAAATACTTCTTCGCACGCTTCCTCCCGGCAAAGTGGGTGAGGAAGCGTTGGGCAAGGTCTTGCCATGAGTCAATGCTCCCTTCGGGGAGCGCGTTGAACCACTCGTACGTTGGTCCCTCAAGGGTAGAGAGGAACCAACGGCAGAGATATTCATCCGACGCGTTCACCATCAGCATGTTGTTCTGATAGCGGCTGAAGTGCTCCTGGGGGTCTGATCGGCCATCGTAAGACTTGATGGCGTTCCCCCTGTATTTTTCTGGGATGGGGGCCGAGAGCACCCTGTTGGTGAAAGGGGTCCTGGTCCTGACCTGGATGATGGGGTCACCTCGCCCTTCGGCCAACTCCCTCTCCAGGGCGCTGACCTTGTTCATGAGAGCGTTGAGGCCGGGGTCTTTGGAGGCGCCAGCCGTGGGGGTGTTGGCCGATTGCCTGGCCTCCATCTGAGCCAGCCTCCTTTCCAACTGGGCGATGACCTCGTCCCGGGGGTCCCTGGCGGCCGCAGCGGCGCCCTGATGGTTTCTCATGCGCTCGTCGTGGGCCGCATTGATCTGGTGGCGCACGTCGTCCTCGTGCAGCTTCCCCTTGCCCTTGTCCGGGCGGAGCTGGTCCGCTGTCCGGGACACAGACCCCAAGCTTTTCCTTGGCGAGCTAGGCCGACGCTCACCAATCCGCCCTGCCATCCTCTCTGAAACCGGACGACGGCGCGTGTCACCTAGCCTATTGAAGGCAGAGACTTTTCCACGCGCTGGGGTCTGCCCAGGCCGAAGAGGGGAAGCGGGGTGGGAGTGGGACGACGCCGTGTCCTGGGCCATCACGCCCTCATCGTTGCCTATCTGGACGGCCAACGGTTGGGGCTGAGGAGGTTGAGTGACGTTGTAAGGAATAAATGTATTTAGATTGTGATGATGCTAGGTTAATTAGAATTTGAAAGTACCCCTTTAGAAATTTTGTATTAAAATTTCTTTTGTAAGTTTTAGCTTAGTCTACTTGCCAGAGATCCACCTTGCTTCTACCAGAGTTGCTCCCAGAGTTGCTCACCAGAGAAGCCATCAGAATTGGTCATCAGTGTTGGTACCAGAGTTGGCAACAGAGGCGGACTTCAAACTTTGAACCAGAGAGCCTCATAAAACTTTGTCAAACACACCAGATTCCGAAAACACTTACCAACGGTCGTTAAACTAACGGGAAATCCCCTAACGGTTACGAACCTCTCAACGGAAACATGGTACTGTACACACATTAAATGCACATTTAATGTTGTACGTACGAAGAGATATTTAAAGCTGATGATTGACCATGCGAGTATCTTCACGCCCCCAAAATAGCAAGTCGAAGGTCCAACTGGTTAAGTCAACAGTACAAGCATTTAATGAAGCTGTCTTCTACACTCCAACGGGAAGACTGTTCTCAGTATATAAGATACACTCTGAAGAACTACGAGAAGAACTTTGCTACAACATATTCCAGACGAACTTGCTCAGATTATTCTACTCTAAATCAAATACCTCAAAGCCTTCTTAAGATTCAAACTTAATTCTTAACAAGAAAAAGCTACAGTTGGAAGATATATTTTCTAATCCCTCATCCAACTAACAAGTTGCAAAGTTCCTCAGTTCTTCAACACTTCGAAAACTTCATCTACTCATCCTTTGTGAAGAAGCAACGTTGGAGAAAACTGATTTTGAATCAAACACTTCATGAAAAAGAAGGGACGTCTCAAACTAGCTGGAGTAAGTGAAGTGGGGATACTTCAAGAGACTCAGTGAAACGAGACCAGCCATCAGGAAGCAGGACTGCATCCCGGGTGGCAACTAGACTTGAAGAAGACGAGGAGTGCTTCTTAAGTTCTAGGGACTAAGGCGTTGTAAACTGTTGTTTTTGCAAGCTTAGTGGAACAGTGGACTAGAGGAACAAGTTGTTCCTTGAACCACTATAAAAATCCCCGGTGTCACTTACTTATTTTATCTCTGCACTTAAGAACTTAAACTGCTTGACTCAAAAGGTTGGACTCTGTGTTCAGCAGATCTCCCTTAAGAGTTATCAAAAAGGCATTTGCCTTAGTGTTGTCTGAGGCTACCCGGACAGAACCTAATCCGCTGCCAGGTCCAGTTCTGCCATCAGAACTCGACCTTCTCTGTCACCAGATTTCGACCATCTCGGATAAGTCAGTTTTGACTTAGAGAAAAGTTTAAATTCCTGAACAGTCTATTCACCCCCCGCCCCCCTCTAGACTGTTCCCATTACAAACGGGACCAACAAGTGGTATCAGAGCCTCCTCATTCTTGTAATCTTTTAGGTTACTTGTTGAACAGAGATCCACTTGTTCTAGCCTCTTTAATCTCATATTATGGATAACACTCTTTCAAAGAATCTTATGTTCTCAGTGACAAAGTTTGATGACTGGAGGATTCGCATGAAAGCTCACCTCTGCGCACTCCATGATGAAATGTGGGAAGTTCTCGATGCAGGTCCTTTCACAGAGTTCACCAAGGTCAACCCTGAATACATCACTGGTGGTGGTCTACCTCAGATGATCACCAAACTGCGACATGAGTGGTCCAATGAGGAAAGGAGGAAATACAACCTTGACAACATTGCCAAGGATATCCTCTACAAAGCCATAGATGACAAGTACTTCATAAGGATCAAGAAATGCAAATCTGCCAAGGAAATCTGGGATACACTCACCCTGATAGGAGCCGGTGATGAGCAAGAAAAGGACAACAATCTTACCATTGCCATGAAGAAGTTTGAAGACTTCAAATTTCTACCCAAAGAGTGCATTGCTGAGATGTATGCACGATTGCTCACCCTCACTGCTGAGATATCAGAACTTGGGAAGGAACTTACTCCCAAGGAGATCAACTTGAAGGTTCTCAGAGGTCTACCTTCACCATGGAAGATGAAGGTCACTGCCATGAGAGATAGCAAGGATCTCAGAACCTACAGCACTGAGAAACTCATCTCTGATCTCAAATCTTATGAGTTTGAGATGAATGAAGAAGAGAAAGAAGAAGTTGAGGACAGAACAACTACTGCCCTCACTACCAGCACCTCTCAGGTAAATAACTTTGACCCTTCTATTCTTTTAACTGGCGAATATATGGCGGCTTTTGCTAGGAAGTTCAGGAAATTCTTGAAGCCAAAGGATATCAGAAGTCCACTCTCTAGTAGAAAGCCACACCAGAAGTCCAAACCATCATAGAGTAGTGGAGAGCTTCTCTGCTAAAACTGCAGACAACCAGGGCATTTCAAAGCCAACTGTCCACACCCCATAGTCTCCAAAAGGCAAGGCCAGGAAGGAGAAAAGAAATATGAGCACCGAAGAAGGAAGGCACTCATCACTGAACAACCAGAGAAGGACCCCCTCTCTGAGACAGTGTCCAGCTCAGAATCAGAATCCGATGAGGCATTCTGTTGACTGGATACAGAGACTGAAGACCTATGTCTTATGGGTCAATCTGATGATGAGGTATCCTCTACTTCTAACTCTAGTTTTTCTTCGGTAGGCAGAGCCTTTGATTCTGACTCAATGTCAGAATTTTGGGAAGAGTTTCAAGCCATTCAAACCACTTATTCCTCTGTTAAAGAAGAAAACAGTAAGCTTAAGGTTGAAATTCTTGACTTAAGAAAGGAGGTTGAGATCAAAATCAATCTTCTAATTAAGGAAAGAGATCAGCTGGAAGCTGAAAATGTTTCTCTTCTAAAGAGAATAAGGGAGATAGAGCCTCTTGAGATTAAGTATAAAACCTACCAGAAGGCCCAAGTTTCAATGGAAAGGTTTGTACTTGATCAACAAATTGGCACTGGTTTTGGTCTTGGTTATGGCTCAACAGAATCAGGTGAGCCTTCTGTAATGCCTAGCACCAGAGTTGCTAAGGCAGACAAGGTCATAGTTCCACTGATTTCTAGCCCCATTTGTCAAGCTGGTGTATCTGGCACTAAGGTTGTTCATAAGGAAGTCAGACCAGAAAAGGGAAAGATAAAGGTTCAACAGAAACCCTTTTTGAAAAATAATGAACCTGGCAGAAAACCTAACAACAGAAAAGGTTTTCAAGATAACAAAAATAAGAGACCATTCATTGACAGACTACCTCATGACAATCGTGCCAGAAATGATCACCAGAAGGGCAGATATCAAGAGGGAGTTAACTTCAGGCAGAAGAGGTTGGCTGGTCAACTTCAGAAGCCCAAAGCTAACCGTCCCTCTGCTCTTGATAGTATATGGGACTTCTACCCAACCAAAAAGGCTATGCAGAAGTATGTAAACCGGAAGCATGATCCTCACAAGCATCTGCCCAAAGTGAATCACACTTCCGTTTACTATGACTACCAGGTGGACAATGGGTACCACCCACCAAGGTTTCACTTGATGAGACCAAAGTGGTACCGGCTGCCAAGACTGCATGACCCCCTAGGACCCAACATTGCTTGGGTACCTAAATCTTCCTCTTAATTTTGTAGGAACTATGTGCTGGAGCCATCTCAGAACAAGATTGGTACATTGATAGTGGATGCTCCAGACACATGACATGGGACAAGAGTTGCCTGACAGAGTTCCAGAAAGTCAAAGGGCCCAGAGTTACCTTTGGAGGTAATGATAAAGATGGCCAGGCAAAAGGAAGAGGGAAGCTGATAAAGAACCAGATAATCATTGATGATGTCTCTTATGTCAAAGGACTGAAATTCAACTTGCTCAGTGCTAGCCAATTCTGTGACAAAGGCTACACAGTCGAATTTTCCAAGGAAGGCTGTTCTGTCAAGCATGAGACAACTAAAGAAGTGGTTCTAACAGCAACAAGGAAGAAAAACATCTATGTAGTTGATTGGTCAACTGCAAAAGATGGAATTTGCCTGATAGCCAAAGGAGATTCAAAACTCAGTTGGGAATGGCACAAGAAACTGAGTCACTTGAATTTCAAAACAATCAACAAGCTAGCAAGGGATCACATTGTTGAAGGTCTACCCAACTTGGTATACAAGAAGGAGAACTTGTGTAGTGCATGCCAGAAAGGAAAACAAGTGAAGAACTCTTTCAAACCCATTGCTGGAAACCTCTCTACTAGTCCCTTGAATCTAATTCACATGGATTTATTTGGACCAGTGGAAACTCCAAGTGTTGGTGGGAAAAGATACACCTTAGTCATGGTGGATGACTATTCCAGATTCACATGGACTATCTTTCTGACCAAGAAAAATGAAACTCTGCAGAAACTACCATCTCTGCTAAAGTTACTACAGAATGAGCAGAATCAGAAAGTCAAAGCCATCAGATCAGATCAGACAGAGGAACAGAGTTCGTCAACAAGGTCATACAGGAATTCTGTGACCAGAATGGTACAATGCATCAACTATCTGCAGCTAGAACTCCTCAACAGAATGGAGTTGCAGAAAGAAGAAATAGAACCTTGAGGGAAGCTGCAAGGACCATGATTGCTGAATCAGGTCTACCTTACAGATACTGGGCTGAAGCTATCAACACCGCATGCTACACCCAAAACCGAAGCTTGATTCACAAAACTCATCAGAAAACCCCCTATGAATTATGGAAAGGACGAAAACCCAACATCAGCTACTTTCATGCATTTGGATGCAAATGCTATATACTCAACAATAGGAAGGATCACCTCAAGGTGTTTCAAGAAAAAGCTGATGAAGGAACATTCTTAGGCTACTCCAGCACCAGCAAAGCCTACAGAATACTCAACAAAAGAACCCTACTTGTTGAAGAATCGATTCATGTCAAGTTCGACGATCTCAACTCTGTTGAGAGCATAATTGAAAACTTGGAGAAAGCGAATCTAGAAGAATCACCAGAACTGGAACAACCACCAGAGACGGACATACCAGAATTGGTAACTAACTCTTCCATACCAATACACCATCAGAATCCCATCCTACAAGACAAAGATAGTGATGAAGAATCAGAAGGAGAACAAGAGAATCCAAGACAACCCTTATCAGAACCTGATTTAACTTGGTTAAGAGATCATCCTCCTAATCAAGTAATTGGACAAATCAGAAGTAAAGTCCAGACCAGATCTGCTACATCAAGGAGAGAAGCAACGCTTACCTGCTACATATCTCAAATGGAACCTATGACTGTGGAAGAAGCTCTTGCAGACTCAGATTGGATCAATGCTATGCAAGAAGAGCTTACTCAGTTTGAAAGGAACAAGGTATGGGAACTTGTTTCTAGGCCAAAGCACCAGAATGTCATTGGAACCAAATGGGTATTCAAGAACAAAGCTGATGAAGATGGCAACATTGTAAGGAATAAATCTAGGCTGGTAGCCAAGGGATATTGTCAAGAAGAAGGAATTGATTTTGATGAGACTTTTGCACCAGTTGCCAGACTTGAAGCCATCAGAATCTTTCTAGCCTATGCTGCTTACAACAACATCAAGGTCTACCAGATGGATGTCAAAAGTGCTTTTCTGAATGGAGATCTTGAAGAAGAAGTTTATGTGGAACAACCACCAGGTTTTGTCATTCCTACTCACTCCTCCTGTGTCTACAAGCTTAAAAAGGCCCTCTATGGTCTTAAGCAAGCTCCCAGAGCATGGTATGACACATTGTCACTCTTCCTAGTGAACCATGGGTTTACTAAAGGAAAGGTTGACAAAACTCTATTTCAAATCTCTGTTGCTAATCATATTCTGTTGGTACAAATATATGTTGATGATATTATATTTGGTAGTACTAATCTAGAATTGTGCAAGAAATTCTCTCAAGTGATGCAGTCAATTTGAAATGAGCATGATGGGAGAACTAAGCTACTTCCTAGGTCTTCAAGTGAAACAAATTCCAGAAGGAATCTTCATCAACCAAGGAAAGTACACCAGAGATCTAATCAAGAAGTTTGGAGTGGAAGGCAAATCATCAGTAAAGATTCCCATGAACACTTCACAAGGAATTGGTCCAGATGATGAAGGAAAGGATGTGGATGCAACAACATACAGAGGAATCATAGGATCTCTGTTGTATCTAACTGCAAACAGACCAGACATCTCATTTTCTGTTGGAATCTGTGCCAGATACCAATCAAAGCCCAAGGAAAGCCATCTAAGTGTTGCAAAGAGAATCATCAGATACATCAAAGGAAATCCAAATGCAGGCCTATGGTATCCAAAGGGAGGTAACTTTGAACTAATTGGTTACTCTGACTCAGACTTTGCAGGTTGCAGATTGGACAGGAAGAGCACCTCTGGTCATTGCCAATTGCTAGGAGGAAGGCTTGTTTCCTAGTTTAGCAAGAAGCAGAACTCAATCTCAACAAGTACAGCTGAAGCTGAGTACATTGCAGCTGGGAGTTGCTGTGCTCAGTTACTCTGGATGAAGCAACAGTTGAAGGACTATGGGATTCAAGCTAAGGAGATCAAGCTGTTGTGTGACAACACTAGTGCCATTGCTATCTCTCAGAATCCAGTTCTTCATTCCAGGACAAAGCACATTGAGATCAGACATCACTTCATCAGAGATCATGTTGAAAAGAAGCACATCTGTATGGAGCATGTATCTACAGAAGACCAGCTTGCAGACATCCTAACCAAGCCTTTACCCGAGGCAAGGTTTAACAAGCTAAGGGAAGAACTGGGAATGATGGATGATCTTCCCAGAGATGCCTGACTCAGAGACTCACTGAGCCAGAACTGTTTTCTTCTGCACCAGAGAAACTCACATCAGAGAACCCCTATCTCTGTTCATCAGAATCTCACATCAGAGAAACCCCCTCCTCTGACCAGAGATCCCTATCAGAGAGAAAGCAGATACGGTTGTGGACTTAGCAACATTTCGAGGTACGAGCAAGACCTAATTACTTGAAACGGTCTTTTACCAGAATACCCCTGATCGTTACTCTTCTAACGGAAACATTTTCCGCCCGCATTTCATTAAATGTTACCTCGAAACCGCCAATATCTCAAACGTCCACTACTCTAAACCTTTTATATCCACCTTCTTCAACCTAAATCCCTACTGCTACTTTATCTCTCTAAAACTGCTCTAGCATTCAAGCCTTCAGATCCTCTAAAACTTTCAATCCTCAGAACTTTTCGTAACTCATCTCTAAGAATGAACTTCCTAAACAACAACGACCTCACCAAGGAAGAAGCAAAGACCATCATCGCCAACATTGTCTCCGACATGAAGGTCGACATGTCATCTCTACCATTACTTGCAGAAAACCAAAAGAGGATGACCAAGATTATCCAGGGGATGACAGACTCACAACTCTCAAAGGTTGTTGCTCATCCCTACGAGCATTTCAGCATCAAGGATGTGGCTGAATTCTACCTTAACGCCACCATCTCAAAGACTGGCATTCACTCCCAGGTGCAGGGTCAACGAATTTCTCTAAATGCAGATGCTCTAAACGAATTCTTTGGAGTACAACTGAACTCCCAAGACCCGGAAACCCACAATGTTCTTACTCTTGATTCAGTGGAAATCTCCACTGAAGGATTTGTACAGACCTACTGCCGCCCGGAGGCCGCCGAACTGGACAAGCTGTATATGAAAACGTTCTTGCTGAAGAAGGACTATGAAAAACTTGTCAGCATCCTGCACCGGTGCTTGTGGTGCAAAACTGCTTCAACTGACGAGATGAACAAGAACAATGCCAAGGCGATTTTTGCAGTTCACCATGGCATGAACATCAACTGGGGCGAGGTAATCTTTGGCTCCTTGACTGAATTTATTAAGAAGAAAGACTCAGAAACAGGTCTATTTTCCACCAAGATGGGACATTGACTTCTCATCTCTGCCATCCTTGCTGCCCAAGGAGTTCAACTCAAGGATACCCTCCCAGTTGATCACTCCTAAACAATCTTCCTCACAGCCTCTCCTAAATTCAACATAGCCATTTCTTCTGAACTAAAGAGAGAGGAAAGGCTAGAAAAGAAGAGAGAGGAACAGGCTGCTAAGCCCAAAACTGCTCTAAAGAAAACTTCCAAGAAACCCATTGAGCATTCAAAACCACCTAAGCAGACGCAGGCTGCAAGGGAAGTCAGAAAGAAGAAGGAGAATAACAGAATGACAATATCAGAAAATGATGCAACAGATGAGGTTGCATCAGAGCTGCCCTTCCCAAAAGCCATCAGAAAATCTCCTGCCAAAAAGCTAAAGCAGAAGAGAAGAAGAAAGCCAGTTGTACAGAGTGATGACTCTGACAACTCGAGCCCTCAACCAAAACAGAAGAAGAGAAAGACAAAGGAAATTTCACCTGTCAAGAGATCAGAAGTTCAAGGGGAACTTGAACCAGAATCTGGAACTCAACCTGAGGCTGAACAAGAATCTGCACCAGAGTTGCCAAGTTCTGCTCTCTCACCAGAACGTGAAGCCTCACCAGAGAAGGAACAAGAGACTGACTACAACATCATTCTGCAGAAGCAGTTTGATAGAGTCTTAGCATGGAGAAGATGGAGAATGGGACCACTCCAGAAAATAATTCAGTTTTTTGATGCTTATGAGGAAGAAGAAGCTGCAGTTCTTCACTGGGTAGGCACAGAAGATGTGTCACAGTGCTTCAACCTTGCTTTTCTCATCTCTGTCCTACAGAAAAAGAAAGAAAAATATCAAGGTAAAGCTCCAGCAACTGCCCTGTCTCCTGAAAGGCATGTCAAAGCTTTGGAAGAGGATGAGATGGAAGAATTTGATGCGTGGCTAATGGAGAAAAAGAGAAAAGAATCTCTCATCAAGTTTCGTCATAGTGCCCATGAGGAAGGAGAACCCTCCACAGCAAATGATATTGCTCTAACCATGGAAAAGCTGATCAAGGAATGGAGAGAATCCATATTCTCAGAGATTGTTCTTGAGGTAATCCCTACACCTCCTCCTTCCCCTCCCAAATCTCCTGTTACTCAACCATCACCTTCCAAATCACCTTCTAAACCTTCAACCCAATCCCCTCAGAAAACCTCCTCTCCTACACCCTCTCCCACCATAACTCCATCTCACCAGAAACCAAAATCCAGACCCTCATTACCTTGCAAACAACCCTCAAACACCAGAAATCGATCACCTACACCCCCACCATCCCCCTCACACCAACCTATTCCTCAATCAATAATTCCATTTCCCCAGAGTTCACCTCATCAGAAATCCTTATCACCCTCCAGAACTGCCTCACCACAGAGATCATCCCACCACTCTGTAGCCTCTACACCCAAGAAGAAACCAGTCTTCAGAGTCCTCTCTTCAGAAAGTGACAATGATGGATTCCTCACCTCCTCCATTGCGGCTGATGAAACATCTAAAAGGAGAAGGACACCCCCAAAAGTTCCTTCCCCTACACCATCCACCAGAGTTCCTCCATTTCCCAAGAGCAGAGGATTGGAGATGCCAGGATTTACACCTGAAGAACCCCAGATTCCTTTCAACCAGTTTGTGAAATCTGCAGAAAAAATTGGTGGTCTGTTAGTTCATGATCTGAGCAAGATCATTGAGCTGAACGACAGGCATCATGAAGAGCTAACCCATACCAACCTTCAAATCACAATCGGATTCCAGCATTTGACAGACAAGGTTGCTACACTGTCAGAAACTCTTCACAACTTCATGCATTCATCTACATTGAGAATAGACTCTGTCTCCAGAGATGTCAGTGGCATCAACTCAGTTCTCCACTCTCACTCTCAAGCTCTACTTGCCCAGCACCAGACAGTCAAGCAGATCTCAGACTCTGTTAATACTCTTCAAAAATCTGCTGATAGTTCATCTCAGAAGCTCACAGTCTTACACTCCCTCTGCAAGGAGCATCAAGAGCAAGGCCTAGCTCTCATCAAGTCTGATAAGGAACGATACCAGAAGATGTTTCTTCTAGAAGTCAGCACTAAGGATCTCCAATCTGCAGTCGACAAGCAACAGAGCCTGATTGAAGGACTTGCCTCTGTCACTCAGACTCTGCCAGAGACTCTTGATGAGATCAGAGATGCCCAAGCCTCTGAGTTCTCAAAGATTGAGCTCCTCCTTGGCGATCTTTGTGATGCCAAAAAGGGGGAAGATACCAGAGAAGAGGAAGGACCTAACACTAGAGTCCTATCTATCAACGAACCCTCCTCTACTGTTGATCCTGCTCCATACTTTGATGCAGCCAGAAAGAAGAAACTAGCTGCTGCAGGTACCAGACCCCCACCTCCTCCAAGAAGCTCAAAGAAAAAGATCTCATCATTTTCATTCAATGATTGGATGAAGAGTGGTCTGTCAAGGCCAGACAGAGTTCAGTTTGAACAAATGAGGAAGCTGATGACTCCCCTTCAACGAGAGAATCTGTTCATGGATAGTGATGGACTTGTCCAGATCAACCATGGTGGTTCTATCCAAGAAGCAGAAATCTGGTACGGAATGAAGGTTCTCACTGGCAAGAACACTGCAGAAGCTGTTAGAAATTATTTGGACTGCAAACTTGCACCTCATTGGGCTGACTATCAGAATCCGAGGGATCTAGCCTCAATCAGAGCTAAGGTCAATGCAGAGCTCGAAAGGATTGACAGAGCAGGACCACAGGTAGATGAAGAAGACCTCTAACTCTCTATCTCTGACTCTGTAAATTTTTATTTTCTCTCTCAGATAAATAAGATACCAACTCTGCCTCTTTTTGCATGGCTTACTCAAATGTCTGTTCTTATTCACCTTCCTTGTGTTTATTCTGTTACCTTATTTGCTTTAATTGCTATCTGATTGTATCGTACTCTTACTAGTTTCCTATGCTAAGTTGCCCACCAAGATTCTAATGAAAAGTTTTAAAAAATTTTATGGTGAAAGGCACTTCTCTGGAAATAGTTAAAGGGTTTTGGCATCATCAAAAAGGGGGAAATTGTAAGGAATAAATGTATTTAGATTTTGATGATGCTAGGTTAATTAGAATTTGAAAGTACCCCTTTAGAAATTTTGTATTAAAACTTCTTTTGTAAGTTTTAGCTTAGTCTACTTGCCAGAGATCCACCTTGCTTCTACCAGAGTTGCTCCCAGAGTTGCTCACCAGAGAAGCCATCAGAACTGGTCATCAGTGTTGGTACCAGAGTTGGCAACAGAGGCGGACTTCAAAGATTGAACCAGAGAGCCTCATAAGACTTTGTCAAACACACCAGATTCCGAAAGCACTTACCAACGGTCGTTAAACTAACGGGAAATCCCCTAACGGTTACGAACCTCTCAACGGAAATATGGTACTGTACACACATTAAATGCACATTTAATGTTGTACGTACGAAGAGATATTCAAAGCTGATGATTGACCATGCGAGTATCTTCACGCCCCCAAAATAGCAAGTCGAAGGTCCAACCGGTCAAGTCAACAGTACAAGCATTTAATGAAGCTGTCTTCTACACTCCAACGGGAAGAGTGCTCTCAGTATATAAGATACACTCTGAAGAACTACGAGAAGAACTTTGCTACAACATCTGCCAGACGAACTTGCTCAGATTATTCTACTCTAAATCAAATACCTCAAAGCCTTCTTAAGATTCAAACTTCATTCTTAACAAGAAAAGGCTACAGTTGGAAGATATATTTTCTAATCCCTCATCCAACTAGCAAGTTGCAAAGTTTCTCAGTTCTTCAACACTTCGAAAACTTCATCTACTCATCCTTTGTGAAGAAGCAACGTTGGAGAAAACTGATTTTGAATCAAACACTTCTTGAAAAAGAAGGGACGTCTCAAACTAGCTGGAGTAAGTGAAGTGGGGATACTTCAAGAGACTCAGTGAAATGAGACCAGCCATCAGGAAGCAGGACTGCATCCCGGGTGGCAACTAGACTTGAAGAAGACGAGGAGTGCTTCTTAAGTTCTAGGGACTAAGGCGTTGTAAACTGTTGTTTTTGCAAGCTTAGTGGAACAGTGGACTAGAGGAACAAGTTGTTCCTTGAACCACTATAAAAATCCCCGGTGTCACTTACTTACTTATTTTATCTCTGCACTTAAGAACTTAAATTGCTTGACTCAAAAGGTTGGACTCTGTGTTCAGCAGATCTCCCTTAAGAGTTATCAGAAAGGCATTTGCCTTAGTGTTGTCTGAGGCTACCCGGACAGAACCTAATCCGCTGCCAGGTCCAGTTCTGCCATCAGAACTCGACCTTCTCTGTCACCAGATTTCGACCATCTCGGATAAGTCAGTTTTGACTTAGAGAAAAGTTTAAATTCCTGAACAGTCTATTCACCCCCCCCCCCTCTAGACTGTTCCCATTACAAACGGGACCAACAGACGTTCCCCCCGGTCCTTGGCAAGAGTGCGCTGAGGACGGTGGGGTTCTGGGCCAAGCTGGCGATGATGACCGACAGTGTGACACTCCAAAAATTTAAATAAAAATAAAAATAATTTTTATTAGTCAGATAAAATATTACGGAAATGACATTTTAATTATTAAGTGAGTCAAACAAAAATTCAACAATTGTAACATTCTAATCAGATAAAAATTTGCAAAATTTATGACGTCTTAGTCAGATAAAAATATTTCAGTAGTAGGAACAACATTTTATGAAACAAGTGAACCAGACAGAAAATTAACAATTGTGACATTTTTAGTCAGATAAAAATGGTCCGATAAAAGAAGTAATATTTTATACCAAGTACCAATTATACATATGACATAAGAAGTAAAAGCTATATTTTATTTTTACAAAACACAATTCCCATTTTTACTCCTAAATATATAAACTATACTAACGTATAACACTATACGTATATCTATACGTTTTTTTTTTGTTGACCTGCAAAAGGATCCAAAAAACTAACAAAGGAAACTTGATAAATGAAATTAAATGCAAAGGATCTTGTAACCGTTCGGCGAGGCATATACATATATGCGTTACAAACGAAAACCAGGGTATGCGAAGACATAATACTCCGTATTAAGAGCAGCTGGGGGAAAAAAAATCAACCGGTACACCCATTGAGGAAGTCCGATCATGAGAGAGATAAAAGGGAAGGAAGAGAGAACGATCGTCGCTGATAAGTACGCTGGGACACCGTAGCAATACTCGCCGGAGCTGCCGTTACCATCGCCGGGGAGGGGAAACCTGCAACTGCTTGTGGTGGATAACGGGAGTCGGGAGGAGAAGCTTCTCCGGTCATCTAAGGCTGCGCGTCCGCGTCGGAGAAACTCGTACTAACCACGCCGGAGAGGACATGTCATTGCCGCCGGACCAAACTGTTGTTGCACGAACCAGAGGAGAAGGAAGCCCGCCGGAGAAGACACCCACCTGTTGCCACCGGGCTGCCACACGCCAGAAGAGATCGAACCTGCCAGGAGAATAGCTCAGGACTGCATCCCCGGTCACCTCTGCCTGGGTGGTCTCGGTTGAAGATGAAGCAAGAAGACGACGGAGAAGATATATGTACAGTACTCCGTTTCCTTCCTTCGTTATATTGATTGCTTTTAACAATTGGATTGGGTTACGATATTATGATTGGGCCAAAAATTAATTTAAATGGGCTGCTTATTTTTAACATGAGTACGTAGTAATAATGAGTAATAATGAAAATATGTAGTAAATTAACATGAATTTAATATATTACTAGTATTAAGAAGTACGTAGTAAATTACTAATACTAGAATTTTAATATTTTAGAAGGTGAATTTGAAGAAGATTAAGATAGAAGCTTTGATTGTGAATTTTCACGATTTGAGGTAAGTTACTCTGCCAATCTAAAATTGTTTCCTCGTATTATATGCTTATTATGCATTATGTGAATAAGTGTGAATTGTTGAATTTTGTGTATGTGATTTTTGAAGAGATATTATATATATGGTAGTTGAGAAATATAAATTAAGTACTTTTGGGGTATTAAATATTTTTAAATGCCTTCAAGACTTTTTAGAGAAATTGAGAAGTATTTTTGAAGTATTATTTATTGAAGATAAAATTTACATTTTCATAAGAGGTGAGCATCACGGGAGAAATCCGTGGTGTCGGTTTTCCACGTCCGGATAAATGTGGAGGGTGATTAGGTTTGCTACTACTAAGAAGTACAGTTTGAGTTTAAAGTGATATTTGGATCGATGATCCCTTTTAAGAAGAAGTTATGGTAGTAGTAATCCCTAATCATTCAAGATATCTTATTCAGGGGTAGTTGGTAGACTGAGTCCCGACTACTCGTTACGACTTACTACTCGGGGGGCTTGGAATCCCTTTTAGGGGGTGTGCACACTTAAGGTAGTCGTTTCGTTTCCAACAGAGCAGTTGTGGTACCGGCACTTGTTCGGGGTGGCCGTCCGTAACCACGGTCCACCGGGCTCTACCGAAAGGTTGAGCACCGCCCTTCTAAATTACTAGGAAGTTAGAGAAGAAGTGATTTTTGAGGAAATCAAAGAGAAGAGTTATTATGAAGTTTTATAGAGAAGTTGAGGATTTTTGTAAAGAAGTAGTCTTGAGAAAAATCAAAGTGAAAAGAATTTCGATGGTGTGAGTATTTTTATATATTATTATATAAAAAATTCTATTTTAGTCAAACGTGATTATTTTACGGGGTTGGGTAGTACTTGCTTAGCTCTAAAGCTAATTTTTGTTATTTTTCTTGTCCCTATCTCCCCCATTAAATTTTAACAGGTGATGAGTTGGATGCTTATGATGATTGATGGATTGCATGCGATTGAGAGCGAATTAGAAGATGCCTTAGTCAAACCTAGTCAAGAAATAAACATTTATTTATTATGACATTAGTTTTATTGTTTTACTTTGAGTTGCCTGTGCATTCGGTTAAGAGATGACCGAATGTGGCGGTAACACCCATTTCCCTATTTTAGACTTCCGCTGTATTTCTTCAACTCTTTTATGAATTAATAGAGTATTTCTTTTAAATATATCATTGTTTTGGGTGGGAAATTTGGGGGTGTTACAGACAGCGCGGCCTGGACCTGTGGATCCACAGACGGAGAGGCCGCGACCATAGGCTGGGCCGGGGCGTGATCTGTCTTCTCAGCTCGTTTCTTGTCCAAGCCGATGCGGGCATCAGGGGCTCCGCCATTGAGTTGGTTGCGGAGGTCCGTCGTGAGGTTGATGGCCTCCAGGAAGACGTCCCCTCCGCCGACCTGGTCGGCCGTAGCATCCTCCTCGTGCTCCCTGGCCTCTTGGTCCTCAAGGATGGCCTTGCTGACGAGGTTGCGGTTTGATTTAGTTCTTCCCATGATCAGTGGTTAGTTGTGCTTGGTAGCGACGAAGGGTGCTAACTTGATTGTTCTAGCTCTCAACGAGAGCACCAAATGATAGAGTATATCTAGAGAGAAGTGAGAGCTAGAGAGAGAAGTGCAATAATATGCTTCAATAGAATGATTTTGTCACCCTGATAACTACCTCCAGAGGAAGTATTTATAGGGGAAATACGGGCTGGGCTCCCAAGCCTTGGGCTTGGGAGGCCCATTTACAACTGGACCGCTACTGGGCCGAATACAATGCCACTAATGGGCTGTACAAATGAGTAAGTGTAAAATCCGGTTCTGTGAGGTCTTCGTGGCCGACGAGGGCGTGGCCGACGAGGGCACGGCCGACGAGGGCGCGGCCGACGAGGGCACCCGGGTTCCTTGGATTCAGGACCATATTCTGAGTTGGTACCTTTCCGACCGACGGGGGTCCCTTGGCCGACGAGGGCACCACTCAGTGTCTTGTGCTTTCTGTTCTTCTGAGTATGTGGGTCCTGGGGCTCAGACCCATATACTCCATCATTATGGAAAACAGCCTGAAACCGATCGAGTATTACACACATACTCGATCGGGTACCATGTATATACCCGATCGAGTACCCGAATCCCATCCCAAAAGCCTATAAATACACCTCATTTCCTTCACAAAAAGATATCCAATTCCTTTGTACATCTAAGCTCAGTATAGAATAGTTCTTTCTTTATATTTTTCATCATGTTTAGTCTCCAAAAGAGGAGCTAAACTCTTCCATCTTGGTTTTGCTACTTTGAAACTTAATGAATTTGTAAGTTGTGAGTTATATTCTTTAATATTCTTCCTTGAGTATTAATTAATTCCTATTCATATTTCATGTTAATATCTTAAACATTACTTAAAGTATCAACTAGTATTGTTTCTCATATTAATTATTACTAGAATCGATCGGTTAATACGCTTGTTATTAATCCGGATCTTTCAACGGTAGTAAACTCGGAATATTAATGCATGCATCTCATGGCTAATATGCCAAGGGGAATTAATTATATTGATTAAACCAATAAACCGCTTGTGTTGAGGTTATCAATCTCAATCGTTTTCATCTTAAGTTTATTGCTACTATCAAGTTAATATACGGTGCTTGTTCTATATTGACTCGATAGTAAGTTTTATTAATGAACGCATCTCGTTATTAATAACTACCCTCGATGAACTGGATATACTCCTCGATTGAGTATTCGAGAGGAAGATAGTTAAAGATATAACCGGGATCGGCGAACATTTCATTAAGTGGATAAAAGCAAAACCAAGTCCTAATCTCATTAAATTAAACTCATAGAGGTTGTTCATCTTAGTGTTTTTAAATCAAACAAATCTAAAACCCCCCTTTGTTACTACTTATATAAAAGAAAAGTATTCCTTTCCCTGTGGATACGAACCTTACTTCGTTATACTACATATATTCGTTGTATTGTAATTATTTTGAGTGCACCTCACGACAAGTGCACGTCACGGTCACTTTGGCTTCTAAGTCCGTTCTTGGACCTAGAACTACCTTCCAACCCCTCATTCTACACTTCCAAACGTGTAGAACAATCCTAGGGTGTGGAATATGATTGTATAATCATATAAAATGATTGAAGAACAAGAAATGTGGTTTATGGAGTCATGACCTTGTTAAACACAAGTTTTCCCCACCTAAACTCCTCTTTTCTCTTCTCTCTTCCCTTCCTTCTTCCTCTCCTAGCTTTGTGCGAAAATGGCTGGCAAAGATTGGAGTATTACAGAGCTTCTCTCACCTCTCTTGTGGGATGGCCGAACTGATTGAAGGTGGGTGGAGGGAACCCCTCACTTTTGTCTCAATAGCAAAAAATAATGTGAGGAGGGGCCCTTGGTTGATTTAATTGGTCTCCTTACCAATCAGCCTCCCATTCCATGCTTCCATGCGGCTCCTTGATCGACTGAAACTTGCAAGTGTACAAGTGCCAATGTAGTAATAAATTCCGGTAAAAATACCGAGTCGAACACAAGGAAACATTGTTTATATGATTCAAAAGTGAAAGCGGTTTAGCGAAAGAATTAAGAAAAGAGTGAAGCTTTTTGATTTTTTTAAGAGATAATAAAAGCAACCAAGGGTTCGGGATTACTCCTAAACGACTCCTAGTGATGAATATATGTTCTTTCGCCAATTCTTATGAGTGGAATGTCACTAAAGTATTCTAACTCCTGTTACGGCAGCGAGATTGTGATTAATTCTACGTGTGAATCCCGTCACGGTTCACATTCATCTAAAATTAACCCCATTGAAGATTAGGACATTATAAAAACCACCATACTCAATTGAGGTATATTTCTATCCACAATTAGAATATGTCTAACCTTTAAGTGCACGGTTTATAACTCAACGTTAATTGCTCAAATAAACCCAACGATATAATCATACGTTGTACACCGTAGTCATACACATTAAAATATAAAGGAAAGATCATAATAATTTGGTTGAGAACATACATCAAACACCTAGAGTGCGTAAAGTTTCATCCCTAACCTTGGCTATAGAAAATTAGCTAGAACAATTCATAATAAAATTACAAGTATTGAAATGATAAAATACAATGAAATACATAAGAAAATGATACCACAACTCCAAAGCTATGGTGGATAAAGCTTTCCTCAAGTGTAGAACTTCTCCCAAGACCAAGGGGTTGCTCTTGGGATGCCAAAGTAGAAGTAAAGTGTGTAGAATATGGAATAATCTCTTGAGAGGGGTTCAATCCTCTTAAATATTGAGTTCTCAACGGCCATTTTCGGACAAGGAAGCAAGCTCCTTAATGGGATTTGGTGTTTTGCCCGAATGATTGTGATGACCGTTGCTTGTTTTAATCAGCTCCAGGCAAAAGGCGGGCGACTTTCGCAAAAGCCGGGCGGCTTTTGCGAGTTTAAAACAGACTTCTCCGCTCCAGGGACCGAAAGCCGGGCGGCTTTCACCAAAAGCCGGGCGGCTTTTGGTTCGGTTTGCTGAATATTTTCCACGGCGCCCAAAGCCGGGCGCCTTTCATGAAAGCCGGGTGGCTTTCGTCTGTTTTGCTCCGGGTGCTTTTCCTTCATCTTCGGACCGCAACTGGATGGCTGGTCGGTGAAAACCGGCCGGTTTTGGTGAACGTCGGGCGGCTTTCACCCCTTTGGTGTATTTTCCCCTTTTTTTCTTTTGTTCTCGGGATGCGTTTGGTTGACCTTTACTTGTCGGGATTCTTCGTGTGTCTTTTCATCCTCGTATTTGATCCAATTGTCGGTTATAGTATTTCTTGTAAAACGAGACATATGTGTGAGAGTTTTATTCTTTTAAGTATAAAAGCGTTTATAAATTGTTGTATAAATTACGTTAATAAAACGCTTATCAAATACCCCCACACTTGAGCTTTGCTTGTCCTCAAGCAAATTTAAAACTTTTTGTTTTTGTAGAATTATTAGGTTAAAACCTTAAGAAAAAATCTTTTGAAAAAAAGTTTTGGAGGACAAGGGTTTTGCTAAAATATTTTTGAAAAAATATGGACCAAAAGTAAACAAATTAAGGAGAAAAAATCCTGCAATTTAGAAGTTAAAAGAACACCCCCCCCCCCCCCCCCCCCCACACACTTGTTCCACAATGTCTCAATGTGGATCACAAAGAGCAATCAAAGCAAGATTAAACACACATAGCACAAAGACAACATTAGAGTTAAAATAACAACAAACAAGAGTTTGAGCAAGACTAGATAAGAATTGTTTTAGTACACTTCCCTTTTGTTGTCAACTTTACTCATCGTTCTCATCTCCCTCTTCTCGGGAAGGGAAAAAAAAGTTTGGATCGTAGGGCGGCGGCGGTGGTATGTTGAAATGTCTCCCCAGCTCTTGACAGTAGTAGTTCATGCTCCACAAATGGCTCCCCATTCCCTGGATAGCGTGGCGTTGATCTCTCAAGTCTCATCTATGCACCGCAAGCTCCGTGCGGATTTGACCAAATTGCTCGGTCAAGTAGTCCATATCGTAAGGAGCTCCGGCTTGGGGGACGTGAGCTGCCTCTTCATGGTGCTCCTCATGGCCTCCCGCGGGTTCCCCACCTTCCATCATCTCCTCTTCATCCTCCTCCGGTACAACTCTATGGAACTTCGCCACACACCTCCATGGTCCTCCGTGCGGCGGTTGGAAATAGCGGAGGTGGGTCATGACGCTATCATCAAGCACGACATGCATCTCCCTTTCTTCTTCTCCTCTAAAACTAACACCAAAATGTTGAAAAATTTTAGAGAGCAAAATAGGGAAAATGAAGGCATTATCTTGATTGTTGCTTAAGACCGCGCTCCATAATTGCTTGATGATGATGCCCGAGAGAGGAATCACCTCATGACGATCAAGCCCGGTGTGCATCCTATATGCAAAGTAGAGGTCGGCACTTCGGATTTTGTTGTAGCCGCTCGCTCTCGGCATGACGTTGAACGAGTAGAGGTACATCAAAAGCCGGGTCCGGATGTGTGGTTGGCCGAGGTTCTTCGTCATTAGATCCAATCCTTGCAACCCAAAATATTGCATAGCTTCCATGGGGTTGTAGTTCCCATCACTATTCATTGTTCCGGCTTGGGAAGGAACGAAAGGGGTGCCGAACTTGGTGATGTGAAATTGAGAGCTCAAGAGGTCATTGGTGATAGTAATGTTGACCCCTTTGACTCGGCTCTCAATCATCTTTTGGGCGTAATTCCTTTCAACATTAGCGAAGAACTCCTTTACGAGTTCCGGATAGAAGGTGCCTTGAAGATGTAGCACCGGTTCCCAATTGATGTTGGCGAAGGCGGCGGTGAGCTGGAATTCGTGATCAATAGGGGCTGAGATTGTCTTTTCAATCACAAAGTCGTTGTCCCGGGACTCGAGGTAACGCTCGTAGCATTGAGTGTTCACAAACCGACTAGCCGGCAAGATAGTGGAGGAGGCCGCGGGTGCCTTGTTGTTCCTAGCCCACTTGGGGTTGCTCGGGCCAGCCTCATTTCTTACAGATTTGCCCTTTGAAGCCATTTCAACCTACAAACTCAATAGATTATAGTCAATTTCTCAAAAAAAAATTGACATGGATTCCCCTAAAAATTGACTATAATCACAATTTAGGACAACAAGGGACAACATACTCACAATCTCATTCATCAACAATTAATCACAATAATTCAATTGAAAATCCCCAAATTTAAACAAGAATTTCGAACCCTAAGCCCCAATTTTAATCAAGTAGCAAAAATTTCAAAATTTTTGAAAATAACAACTTGAAAAGAGGTTATAATGGTTCATACAAGCAATATAGGCAACAATAACAAGATATCATGCAATGAATTTGGCCCAATAGCTATCAATTTGCAAAAACCCTAAATTTCGAAATTGGGAAGAACAATCAAAACTATCGATTAAATGATGTAAAAGCTGTGAAATAAGGATTAAGAAGTGAAAATGAGTGGATATTACCTGATTTGAGCTTGAAAATGGAGAAGAAATGGGAGAAAACGGATGTTATGGCAGCTGGAGCTCGAACGTCGGCCGGAGTTTGGAAGGTGTGCGTGTGTTTGTGTTTAAAGGGAGGGGGTTTTAATAATTCCGTACCCCGAAAGCCGGGCGGCTTTGGCGAAAGCCGGGCGGCTTTGGCGAAAGCCGGGCGGCTTTCGCTTGACAGTAGCAGACCTGCGCACGTAAGCCGGGCGGCTTACACAAAACCCGGACGGGTTTCGATTTGAATAATTGCGAATTAAGCTACGGCGCCCAAAGCCGAGCGGCTTTGGCGAAATCCGGGCGCCTTTCGTGTTAATCCCATAATACTTAACAAACAACAAATATAGCAGTTATAGAAGAAGCAGATAGAAAGAAATCGACAAGTGTATACCCAAATCTGGTATACCGTATTAAAACCCGCTGCTGCTCTCCCTGGAGAAGGAGAGCAGCGGCAAACCTAATCTCTCTCTATCTTTACGCCTCTGAACTCTAAGCCTCTATCGATCGTTAGGGTTCCCGTAAGTTAGCCTCCTTTTATAGGAGAAGTTAGCTAACTTACGGGTTACAAGGAAGCCCACGGGCTGATACACATTTGTGGCCCGTATTACACGTTTAATTGATAACTACACAAATACAAAGATAACTAACTAGATTGAACACCATAAAATATTCCCAACAATTCGCTTGCGAGAGAAATACCTGGAATTGATATGGAAGCCGGGCGGCTTTTGGTAGAGGCCGGGCGGCTTTCGTCGTTTTCACCTATTTCGCCCGTTTTTGTCAAATTTTCGCTTAACACTTCGAACTTCTTGCCTTTTTCTCTCCCCCTACACTTGAATTGCATTATCCACAAGCAATAGGAGTATAACAAAATAAAAGTAAAACATGTAAATAAAAAGGATATGAAATTGGGTTGCCTCCCAATAAGCGCCTTCTTTAACGTCGTTGGCCGGACGTTCTTCGTGATCATTTCTTGGATGGGTAGGGGGTGGTGTAGTACTCTTTGTGCAGCTTCAAATGATGGCTATTCACAACAAAAGGTGGATTACTTCCTTGTTGGATCATCATTGTTCCAAATGGCTGGACCTCGGTGATGGTAAACGGTCCCGACCAAGGGGATTTCTTTTTTTCGGAGTACAAGGGGCTTTGAGTCATGAAGAAGCACTTTATGCCCAATTTGTAGCTCGATTTCGCCTTTCTTTTTGTCATGCCATACTTCAACCTTCTCCTTGTAGATACGAGAATCCTCTTGAGCTTCCCGTTTTGAAGTACCTCGAGGTATATTATCAAAATCATTGATATTAAAACATGTGGAGTCGTTAGGAGGATTCTTTAGGGACTCCCAAACATGAAATTCTTGCTCCTCTTCTCCAATACGGAATTTCACTATTCTGTTCTTGACATCGATAAGAGCGCCCGATGTGGCTAGAAATGACCTCCCGAGAATAACCGGAATCTCCATTTCATCCATTTCTAAAATAAGAAAGTCAACCGGGAGATAGAATTTGCCCACCTTCACAAGAACATCTTCCACCACTCCGATGGGATAACGGATTGTTCTATCCGCTAATTGAAGAGCTATAGTTGTTGGTTTAGGTTCCCCCACACCTAGCTTCTTGAATAAGGAGAGGGGCATAAGGTTGATGCTAGCTCCAAGATCACAAAGGGACCTTACTTCTCCTAGACTCCCAATAGAACAAGGGATGGTGAAACTTCCGGGGTCCTTCAACTTTGGAGGTAGTTTGTTTTGGATGATAGCGCTACACTCCTCTGTGAGTGGTATGGTCGCAAAATCCGCTAACTTCTTCTTGTTATTGAGGATATTTTTCAGAAATTTCGCATATGAGGGTATTTCCGCTATAGCCTCAGTAAAAGGGATGTTGATGCTCAACTTGGTAAAAATGTCTAGGAACTTCTTGAATTGTTTTTTCTCATCCTTCTTCTTCAACTTTTGAGGGTAGGGAATAGGGGGAACATATGTTGCCATGGGTGGTGGTAATGAGACATGCTCATCTAGCTTTTCATCTCCTTGCTTCTCCAAGGGTACATCTTGAATAACCGCCCCCTTCATTTCCTTACCACTTCTCAAAGTGATTGCCATAGCCGTTTCTCTTGGATTAACCTCCGTTGTTGTGGGAAATCTTCCATGCTCTCTAGTGGTCCTTTCTTGAGCAAGTTGACCAATTTGAACTTCCAAGTTATGAATAGAGGACTTGGTATATTGCTCAAGGCTGTCCATGCGTTGATTAAGCTTCCTATTTTGATCTTCAAAACGCATGTCAAGTTTGGTGAATTGATTGTGGAGATTCCCAATGGATGCCTCCATTCTACTATGGTTTTCTTCATTTTGGGCTTTCATAGCGGTTACATTCTTTGTGAGAAGCCTCATCATCTCCTCCACAGTAGGTTCTTGTGATTGCCCAAATTTGGGAGCTCCGGGTTGAAGGTTTGAAGAATTCCCTTGTGGTTTCCAATTGTTTCCTTGGTTGTACCGTTGTTGATTGTTGTTGGAAAAATTATTTCCTCCTTGATTTGCCCGGTTACCATAGGAATTCATGTAACTAACATCCTCAAGATGTTGAGATGAGTTACCTTCCATGTTGGAGACACTCTCCACATTCGCTACTTGTTGAACACCTCCAATAACGGCTTGTAACGCTGTTTGAATTGATGTTTGCACATTTTGTTGGACTTTGATTTGAAATTCTTCAAATCTTTTGTCTAGTTCATGAGTGATAGAAATCTCATTCACTTCCGCTACCTTGATGTCTCCTCCTTGAAGTTGAGGATTTGAAGCAATGGACTCAAGAATTCTAAAAGCTTCCGTCTCGGTTTTGTTGCCAATGTATCCCTCCGCTCGGTTGTCCACAATAGCTTGACAAGATGAGTTCAAGCCATTGTAAAAAGTGTCAATTTGGAGGTCAAGAGGAATGCGGTGATGGGGGCATTCCTTCAACAAAGACTTGAAACGCCTCCATGCATCTTGAAAGAGTTCTCCAACTTGTTGTTTGAAGTTGAAGATTCGTTGTCGTAGCTCTTGTGTCATTGTTGGGGTGTAGTACTTGGAGATGAATACATTGTATATTTCATCCCAAGTAGTATAGGATGCCGGTGCTTGCTCTAGAAACCACCCTCTTGCCGCTCCCTTCAAGGTGTAGGGGAAGCATTTGAGCCTAAGATCACCTTCATTTAGGCCATTCCTTGGAACACCTTGAATGAACCCATAAAATTCAGTGATGAAATTTAATGGATTCTCCCCTGCTTGTCCATAAAAGTGCGGCATAGCGTTGAAGTAGCTATTCCGCAACTCATAGTCTCGTGCCGCCTCGCTGAGCACGATGCAAGAAGGAGTTGTTGCAATGACGGGCCTCTTCCTTTCATTGAGTGTAGGAAGCATTGTTGGTGCTTTTGCTTCCTTCTTTCGATTCCTTCTACAAGCTCTCTCGATTTCAAGGTTGATAGGTTCAAGGTTTGTAGAGCCTTGACTTCTCAATAGCATGCACTAAGAGCTTGTCTACACAACAAAATTTAAAACAATACCAAGTGAAATGTAAAGGGAAAATTCAGGAATTTTTGTTGAATCGTAAAAAACAAAACCGTTTCCCCGGCAACGGCGCCAAAAACTTGATCGGCTGAAACTTGCAAGTGTACAAGTGCCAATGTAGTAATAAATTCCGGTAAAAATACCGGGTCGAACACAAGGAAACGTTGTTTATATGATTCAAAAGTGAAAGCGGTTTAGCGAAAGAATTAAGAAAAGAGTGAAGCTTTTTTATTTTTTTAAGAGATAATAAAAGCAACCAAGGGTTCGGAATTACTCCTAAACGACTCCTAGTGATGAATATATGTTCTTTCGCCAATTCTTATGAGTGGAATGTCACTAAAGTATTCTAACTCCTGTTACGGCAGCGAGATTGTGATTAATTCTACGTGTGAATCCCGTCACGGTTCACATTCATCTAAAATTAACCCCATTGAAGATTAGGACATTATAAAAACCACCATACTCAATTGAGGTATATTTCTATCCACAATTAGAATATGTCTAACCTTTAAGTGCACGGTTTATAACTCAACGTTAATTGCTCAAATGAACCCAACGATATAATCATACGTTGTACACCGTAGTCATACACATTAACATATAAAGGAAAGATCATAATAATTTGGTTGAGAACATACATCAAACACCTAGAGTGCGTAAAGTTTCATCCCTAACCTTGGCTATAGAAAATTAGCTAGAACAATTCATAATAAAATTACAAGTATTGAAATGATAAAATACAATGAAATACATAAGAAAATGATACCACAACTCCAAAGCTATGGTGGATAAAGCTTTCCCCAAGTGTAGAACTTCTCCCAAGACCAAGGGGTTGCTCTTGGGATGCCAAAGTAGAAGTAAAGTGTGTAGAATATGGAATAATCTCTTGAGAGGGCTTCAATCCTCTTAAATATTGAGTTCTCAACGGCCATTTTCGGACAAGGAAGCAAGCTCCTTAATGGGATTTGGTGTTTTGCCCGAATGATTGTGATGACCGTTGCTTGTTTTAATCAGCTCCAGGCAAAAGGCGGGCGACTTTCGCAAAAGCCGGGGTGGCTTTTGCGAGTTTAAAACAGGCTTCTCCGCTCCAGGGACCGAAAGCCGGGCGGCTTTCGCCAAAAGCCGGGCGGCTTTTGGTTCAGTTTGCTGAATATTTTCCACGGCGCCCAAAGCCGGGCGCCTTTCATGAAAGCCGGACGGCTTTCGTCTGTTTTGCTCCGGGTGCTTTTCCTTCATCTTCGGACCGCAACTGGATGGCTGGTTGGTGAAAACCGGCCGGTTTTGGTGAACGTCGGGCGGCTTTCACCCCTTTGGTGTATTTTCCCCTTTTTTTCTTTTGTTCTCGGGATGCGTTTGGTTGACCTTTACTTGTCGAGATTCTTTGTGTGTCTTTTCATCCTCGTATTTGATCCAATTGTCGGTTATAGTATTTCTTGCAAAACGAGACATATGTGTGAGAGTTTTATTCTTTTAAGTATAAAAGCGTTTATAAATTGTTGTATAAATTACGTTAATAAAACGCTTATCACTCCTCTTGATATTTTCCAGACCAAGGACGTGGGTTGGCCCCAACTTATGTGGGAGGTCAACCCTTTGTGTACCCGAGTGTACAATCGGTCCCGAAAGTTGTATTTTCCGGACTGTTTTAATTATATTTTATTTTATCGGGTCAAATAAAATATAACACTTGTTCACAATCCTTATTGGGCCTTTGAAGGATTATGTACTCCTCGACTTTAATTTAGGAGTCTCCGAAATCCCTTTTCGGGCTGTTATCTGATAAATTGCCGATACTGATAATTTGGCCTCGTTTGACCAACCGGTCAACCCTATGCCATTTCCATGGCCCAATTTGGATATCCACCACCATATACATATTATCTAGGCCAAGATTAATATAATATGTGGTCCCGACAGTACCGGGTGGCCCCCCTTCCGGTGTGGGCCCCACGTGAATTTTACTATTCACGTAAAAGAAATGATAAAAATTTACTATCACGTAAAAATGCTTTCATTCATTTCTCAGGGTTCAATTCGTAATTTGATAAAGTACAAATACTCGGGGGCAATGTTACAACCAGAATGCCAAAATGGTTTCTCCCCCACAACAGCAACCCCCAACTCAACAAAAACCTGTCTGGTACCTCAGATCCTCTTATCCAAAGACCGTCTCTCCTGTTTCTGCACCCCATGGCTTTTCTAGACACTCTACTGCTCCCAATCCTTCTTTACGGAGAAAGAAGAAGGTGATTAGAAATAGAATCCCCATTTACTCCTCCTATGAGGAGTCCTCTGACATGGGTGGATTCATCGTCAGCCACCCCAACAAAGCAACCTCTAAAAGGCAGAAGACCCCCCTCTGATTCAACTAGAGTTTGAAATGCCAGTACAATCTCTCTCCTCTGCACAAGAGCATCACCCTATGCCTAAGGGAAGAGGCTTAGAGATGCCTGGCTTTGCAGGAGAAGAGCAATAGATTCCCTTCAATGATTTTGTGGCTGCAGCAGAAGACTTTGGTGGACAAATGCTGGATGGAATGAACAAGCTTGTCCTCATCAATGATAAACATTTTGAGCATCTGACCCAGGTGGATGCAACCATTGAATCTGGTTTCAAGAACCTATTAGACACCCTGACAACCTCCCTACAGCACTTCATGACCACATCCAATGCATAGGTTGATGCCATCTCCAATGAAGTGGACACTATCAAGACCGTTCTCACTTCCATGAATCGAACTCTGAATTCACAGCATGTCACCCTTACTTCTCTATCTCAAGCTGTTGACTTCCTACAGAGGTCTGATATCCAAACCCAGGAGCACCTCAAGAACCTTCAAACTCTATGCAAAGAGCACTCTGAACAAGGAAAACTGCTCTTGGCTGCTAACAAGGAGAGATACCAAAAGATGATCCTTCTAGAAGCAATCAACAAAGACATCCTCTCTACTATTCAGAAACAGCAAGGGTTGATAGAGGGTCTAACTTCTCTTACTCAAACTCTGCCAGAAACGCTTGAACAGATTGCTTCTACTCAAGCCTCAGAATTCCATAGGCTCTCCTTAATGATTGGCGATCTAGATGATGCCAAAAAGGGGGAAGAGGACCCTAAGCCTCGTTCCACCAGAACTCCTGCAAGAGCAACCCCTTCTGGTGAACCAGCTGTTGACCCTGCACCATACTTTGAAGCTGCCATTCAGAAGAAGAGGTTAGCCGGCATTCCTAGACCTCCATCTCCACAGAAGAAAATCTCCAAGAAGAAGAAGGTCCTAAGCTTCACAGATTGGAGATTGGGTGGATCTCAAAGGATTGATAAATCCCAATTTGATGAGATGAAACAAAAAATGACTCCCACTCAGCAGCAGAACCTATATCTTGACAGAGATGGCTTTGTAAAGGTCAGACATGGTGGTCCCTTGGAAGAAACTGAATTTTGGTATCTCAACAAAATTCTTCCTGGAAAGGACATTCATGAAGGTGTCCTGAGTTATCTGGACTAAAAGCTCTCACCTATCTGGGCTTCACATCAGAGCATTGGAAATCTTGTAGGAATCAGAGAAGCTGTCAACACAGAGCTAAAGAGATTGCAAGAATTGGACGATCAAGCCTTAGCTGCAGCTGAAAGGGAGAATCTGTAAAGGAATATCCTTGTAAAGCTTTTCCTTAATAAAAGAAAATCTCTGCCTTTCAATCTGTAAAGCAATTACTCCTTATCTGTTCTTACCTTCTGCTATGTATGTTTATCTTCTCAATTCTGTCTATTTTGTTTTATTATCTGCTATCTTGAATGTATCTTACTCTTACTATTTTCCTATGCCTAGTTGCCCACCAAGATTTTAATGGAAGTTTTATACTTTAATTCTTTTATGGTGAAGGCACTTCTCTGGATATAGTTAAAGGGTTTTGGCATCATCAAAAGGGGGGAAATTGTAAGGAATAATTGTAATTAGATTTTGATGATGCTATAGGACTTTAGAGTACCCCCTCTTTAGATTTATTGTATTAGAAATTTTCCTTGTAAAGTTTCTTAGAATAGTCGACTGACAGAAGACCTTCTGATAGGCTTAGTCCTAACAGAAGACTTTTGGCTCTCTGTTGATTCTTACTCAGACAGAAACCCTCTGGTTCTCTGTTGGACATCTCTACAACAGAAACTTTCAAGACTCTCTGCTGGTTCGCCTTTGACAGAAGACCTCAGGACCCTCTGATAGCTTATTTCAACAGAAGTGCTCAAGACCTTCTCTGGGAGACTCTCTGCTGAAGACACTCGAAAGCCTGACACTTAGAGAATTTTCATGGAACTACTACAGCCGGTGAAACCATCTGAAGATTCCCTCAACGGCTGGAAGACTTCAACGGAAAAGCTACAGTACACGCATTAAATGCACATTTAATGCACCCCGTACCCTGAAGAGTAAAAGTTGATGATTGGCCGACATTCCAGGATATTTCAGGATAACTCTATCCCAAAATAGTAACCCACCAACCTTACCGGGTCCTACTGGTCAAGTCAACTGTTCGCGCATTTAATGCATTGTCCTCCTCCTCCAACGGGAAGACAACCCAAGTATAAAAGATACTCTACGAAGAACAACCGGACAACTTTGCTACATCCTTTGCTCAACACTTGCTCAAACAAATACATTCAAAGATTCAAAATAAAAAAGCCTCCTTGAATTAAAATTTCATCATCTTCTACAAGAGAAGGCAGATGTTGGAAAGATTATCTACTCACATCTCCTTATTTCCAACTCAAGCAAAGTTCCATTCGTTCTTCAACACTTCAAGCACTTCATCAATACATCTTTTGTGACGAAGAAAGTTGGACGAACCCCTGTTTCATCAAGAAACTCTTCTCTAACGAGAAGGACGTCCAAGTAACTGGAGCAGTGAAATGGTGATACTTCCGGGAAGCTCAGCGAAAGGACCAGTCTTAAAGGAAGCCAGGAAGTGCATCCCAGGAGACTGATAATTCCATTTTTGTACTTATTTTTCTCATCATATTTGAGCGATTTTCAGATAGAAAATAGAAAAACAAGGCATGTTTTAGATATTTTGGTTAAAGTTTCATGAAATCAGGTGAAAACCGCATTCATAATATGTTTGGCAAAATTTCGCGTCAATTGCGTGAAGAAAGTGGCATTTTTTCCCAACAAATGAATTGCTACGGAAGTTTGAAAGATATGTTGACCAATTTTTCAAAAAGAAGAGTCCACTAGATGAAAAAATCATGAAAGGAAGTTCAAAACCAAGAGGAAATCGCCTATATGGCCACTTTTGATGAAAATGGACGATGCATAGAGACACATGTTTGTATTTTGATCATAACTTTGTGAATGATTTCTCAACGTTCGTGATACGAGTTGCATTACATTTACATCTTCTTTCTATACAACTCTTATGAAGAACACAGAACCAAATAACAATCGTAGAATGGACATATTGCTCAAAGAAGTCAGACATTTGCAGTTGCGATGGGAAGTGACATATGCTCACCGTTTTGGTCATATCTCATAAACTACAAATCCAATGAATGTAATTCAAAAACCAGTAGTTAGACAAGAACGAGATATACAACTTTGGTAAAGACAACTTTTCCATTTGACGTGAGGCGGTCGATAAGACGGCCGCCTTTCTGGGCGCCTACGAGTTTTTGACTGTTTCAGCACACAGGGCTTTGCATGACAACAAAATAATGGAAGGCTGCCGACAAGGGCCGGAAGGCGGCTGCCCTCCGTGGCCGCCTGCGGCGCGATGTGACTTTTGAGCTGCCGGTCGTTGAGACAAGACGGGAGGCGGCAAAATAGGCGGCCGCCCTCCTGGGGCGCCTGCGACGGATTTGACGCGTGCACGCAACTTTGTCGGTGATTTGATGGAAGGCTGCTGACCATGGCCGGAGGGCGGCCGTCCTTCTGACCGCCTTCCAAAAAACTCCATCTATAATACTCTCTTCCATCCCCAACTCAAAACACACCATCTCACACCCAACTCAGATCAAAAAGGGTGTCTTCTTCCTCCTCAAAGCTCGGATTTCCACCATTGTTGGACCTTCAACTTCAATCTTTCATATCTTTCTCATTTTAGCTCCAATTTGTAAGTTCTTTATATGAAAATTCATCTTCTCGTCGTGTAGATTCTGAATATGTTGTTTTTATTTTCCAAATGTTAGTGAAACATTCTCTGCATTAATTTTAAGAATTTCGTATTTATCATATTTATTCAAGAAAAATAGTTCTTGTTGTTATATTAATCTCCTACTTAGATAAACTCAATACCTAGTATAAATGATGTTTATTTGTGATAGAAACAAAAATTTAGATGTTGGGAGTATTCACTTTAATATTTTATTTTGTTATGATTTATGATCATGTCTTATTTTATATGTAAAGCGTTAAAACTAGTAATGAGTTGTTGTAGTTAATTTACTCTTGGGCATGAGTTGAATTAATGAATATGGGTAGATCTTGTTTGACCGAAAATTAGGAGTTTAACTAATTTTATGGACTAGTTGTTTAAAATGATTAATTTGATTACTTAATAGATTTGGTCATTTCATTAATTAAACTTTGGAGGATTATTTATAACTTGTCTATGAGATTATAAATAGTTTAAGCCAAACATATTGAGCACATTAATGAAACCTAGAGATAGGATAAATTAATGGATAAAATTTAATCTTTGTCTATGAGGAATAAATTCAATTGTTTAATATGAGAAATATAATTAATTAATGAAGTTGACCATTTTGTTAGCTAAAATGCGAGAAGTTATATCTATCTTGTCTATGAGATTAGAATATAATTTAGGCCAACCATTTCAAACACATTAATGAAGCCTAGAAATAGGATAAATTAGTGAAAGTATCTTAAATCTTGTCAATGAGAAAAGAAATTACTAGTCCAATCTTTATTTACTCCTAATTATTAGGTCCAAGCTAATAGGATGTACCCATATTTTATAATTCAATTCATTGCCCTTCTTTGATCAATCCATTTAGAGTTTAATATTATGTTTTTCATTTAGTTTATTTTGAGCCATTATTAGTATTTTGCATAATTTAATTTACTTTATTTTTCAAAAGTTAGTTTAGAAAATCAATCAAAAGTTTTAATTTGGAAAGCTTCCAATAATTTGCGATAACCTGTGACTGGATTTAAAATTAAAAAACTCCTCCGCCATTCCTCAAGAGACACGATACTCGGGGGAAAACCAAAATGTTAGACTCCGTTTTACTACAACGCCGCGTAATCGTTTATCAAATGGCGCCGTTGCCGGGGAATGACACGGTGAATTCTTGATTTTAATTTTAGCATGAGCGAATTCAAGTTAGGGAGACTTTCTTTTTCTTTTTTGTTTTGTTCTCACGTGTTTTCTTGATGTTTCCTCATGGATTACTGTAAGGAATAAATGTACTTAGATTTTGATGATGCTATATTAATTAGGAATTTAGAGTACCCCTTTAGAAATTATGTATTAGAATTTTCCTTTGTAAAGTTCTTAGATGTATTCGACTTGACAGAAGACCTTCAAGAACAGAAGTGCTTCAAGGACAGAAGTGCTTCAAGACCAGAAGTGCCTCTTAAGGATTTATTGAAACAGAGGACCTTTGGTTCTCTGCTCCAGAACAGAAGTCCTCAAGATCTCTGTTACTCTTGACTCTGACAGAAACCCTTCTGGGTCTCTGTTGGATATTCCCAACAGAAGTGCTCCAGACCTCCTCTGTTCTATTCACAGACAAAGACACCAGAAGGTCTGACACTTAGAAGATTTTCAAAGAACCGGGAAGTCAACTAAAAGATTCCTTCAACGGCTAGGAGTATGAAACGGAAAAGCTACAGTGCATGCATTAAATGCTCATTTAATGCACCCCATGCTACGTAGAGTAATTGCAGATGATTGGCCGGAATGTCAGGAATACTTTATCCCAAAATAGTAACCCGCCAACTTTACCGGGCTCTACTAGTCAAGTCAACTGATCACTCATTTAATGCAGTTGTCCTCCTACTCCTCCAACGGGAAGACAACCTCAGTATAAAAGATACACTACGAAGAACAACCGGATAACTTTACCTACATAACTTTGCAACTTTGCCAAGATTTCATTGCAACTTTTGCTAACCATAAGCAAGATATTCAAACTCTGAAAAGCAAAAAGCCTTCTTGAGATTCAAACTCATTATCCTCTACAAGAGAAGGCAGAAGTTGGAAAAATACTCTTTCCAACTCAAGCAAAGTTCCAAGTGTTCTTCAACTCTTCAAGCTCATCACTTACAAATCCTTTGTAACGAAGCTAGTTGGAGGAACCCCAGTTTCAACAGAAACTCTTCTTGCTACAAGAAGGACGTCCAAATAACTGGAGTAGTGAAGTGGTGATACTTCAAGGAAACTCAGTGAAAGGACCAGTGTTAAAGGAAGCCAGGCAGTGCATCCCAGGACACATCTAGGCTTGAAGAAGACGTGGAGTGCTTCTTAAGTGCTAGGACTAAGGCTTTGTAAACGGCAGTTTTTACAGCTTAGTGGAACAGTGGATTAGAGGAACGAGTTGTTCCTTGAACCACTATAAAAATCCCTGGTGTCGTTTACTTACTGCTTTTAATACTTGCACTTAGGTAGAACTGTATAACTCCTTGGACTTGGTATCTGTGTTCAGCAGAACTTGTTCTACGAGTTAACAAAAGGCCTTCTGCCTTTGCTTCTCTGAGGCTAACATAACCCCCTACCAGAACCCCATCCGCTGCCAGTCTGTTCTTTCAACAGAACAGGCTATTCTGTAAATCTGGTACTTAGTTGAAAAAGCTAAAAACCAATACAGTCTATTCACCCCCCCCCCCCTTCTAGACTGTATTCAGTATAACCGGGACCAACAAGTGGTATGAGAGCCTCCTTGTTCTAATAATCTCTTAGGTTGTTTGTTGAACAAAGATCCACTTGTTTTTCTGTTTTACCTCATTTCTATCTGATATAATGGATCACTCCTTGTCCAAGAATCTTATGTTTTCAGATCTTAAGTTTGATGACTGGAGGATCCGGATGAAAGCACATCTTTGTGCCCTGCATGATGAGATGTGGGAAGTTCTAGATATTGGCCCCTTCACAAGCTTCCAGAAGGTCAACCCTGAATATGCCATAGACAACACCAGACCCCAGATGATCAGCAAAGCCAAGTCAGAATGGACCACTGAAGAGAGGAGAAAGTACAACCTAGACAATATTGCCAAGGACGTCCTCTACAAGTCCATTGATGATAGGTACTTCAACAGAATCAAGAAGTGCAAGACTGCTAAGGAAATCTGGGATACTCTTGAGCTCATTGGAGCTGGTGATGAGCAAGAGAAGGACAACAAACTAACCATAGCCAACAAGAAGTTTGATGACTTCAAACTTCTCCCTGGTGAAAGCATCTCCAAGATGTATGACAGGCTCCTCACTCTCACTGGAGAGATTTCTGAGCTTGGCAAGGATCTCACAACCAAGGAGATCAACCTGAAAGTGTTGAGGGGACTGCCCTCAGCATGGAAGATGAAGGTAGTTGCTGTCCAAGCCAGCAAGGATGTAAAGACTTATCCCACTGATAAGCTCATTTCAGATCTCAAAGCTCATGAGTTTGAAATGATTGAAGAAAAGGAAGATGTACCAGAAGAGAGGACCACTACAGCCCTCACTGCCAGCACATCTAAGGTAAATGATTTTGACCCTTCAGTACTTTTATCTGATGAATATATGGCTGCCTTTGCCAGGAGATTCAAAAAGTTTATGAAGAATCCCAAAGATGGAAGGAGTCCATCTTTCAACAGAAAACCATACCAGAAGGTCAAATCAATAGAAAGCAGTGGAGAGCTTCTCTGTTACAACTGCAGACAACCTGGTCACTTCAAGGCTGATTGTCCCCATCCTAGAGTGTCCAAGAAGCAAGGACAGGATGGAGAAAAGAAGAAGTACGAAGACAACTCCAGAAGAAGAAAGGCACTTGTGACAGAACAGCTGGAGAAAGACCCTCTGTCAGAAACAGAATCCAGTTCTGACTCAGATTCTGATGAGGCCTTCTGTTGCCTGGATACTGAGACAGAAGACCTTTGCCTAATGGCTCATTCTGATGATGAGGTAACCTCTACTTCTGAATCTAGTTTTTCTTCGGTAGGCTTAGCTTTTGATTCTGATTCAATGTCAGAATTTTGGGAAGAATTTAAGGCCATACAAGCCACTTATTCTTCTGTAACAGAAGAAAACAGTAAGTTGAAAGCTGAAATTCTTGACTTAAAGAAGGAGGTTGAGATCAAAATCAATCTTCTAATTGAGGAAAGAGATCAACTGGAAACTGAAAATGTTTCTCTTCTTAAGAGAATAAGAGAAATAGAGCCTCTCGAGATTAAGTACAAAGCTTACCAGAAGGCCCAGTCTTCCATGGAAAAGATTGTGCTTGATCAACAGATTGGCACTGGTTTTGGTCTTGGTTATGGCTCAACAGAATCAGGTGAGCCTTCTGTAATGCCTAGCACCAGAGTTGCTAAGGCAGATAAGGTCATAGAGCCACTGATCTCTAGCCCCATCTGTCAAGCTGGTGTATCTGGCACCAAGGTTGTTCATGAGGAAGTCAGACCAGAAAAGGGTAAGATAAAGGTTCAACAGAAACCCTTTTTGAAAAATAATGAACCTGGCAGAAAACCTAACAACAGAAGAGGTTTTCAAAATAACAAAAATAAAAGACCATTCATTGACAGACAACCTCATGTCAATCGTGCCAGAAATGATCACCAGAAAGGCAAATATCAAGAGAAAGTTAACTTCAGGCAGAAGAGGTTGGCTGGTCAACTTCAGAAGCCCAAGGTTAACCGTCCCTCTGCTCTTGATAGTATATGGGACTTCTTTCCAACAAAGAAAACTATGCAAAAGTATGTAAACAGGAAGCATGACCCTCACAAGCATCTGCCCAAAGTGAATCACACTTCTGTCTACTACAACTACCAGGTGGACAATGGGTACCACCCACCAAGGTTTCACTTGATGAGACCAAAATGGTACCAACTACCCAGACTCCATGACCCCCCAGGACCCAGCATTGCTTGGGTACCTAAATCTTTCTTTTGATCTTGCAGGAACTGTGTGCTGGAGCCATCTCTGAACAAGAATGGTTTATTGATAGTGGATGCTCCAGGCACATGATAGGTGACAGAAGTTGCCTAACAGAGTTCCAGAAATGCAAAGGACCTAGAGTTACCTTTGGAGGTAATGACAAGGAAGGTCAAACAAAAGGAAGAGGAAAGCTGATCAAGAACCAGACAATCATTGATGATGTCTCATATGTCAAAGGACTGAAGTTCAACCTGCTAAGTGCTAGCCAATTCTGTGACAAAGGCTACACTGTTGAATTCACAAAGGACTTCTGCTATGTGAAGCATGAGACAACAAAGGAAGTGGTTCTTACAGCATCAAGGAAGAAGAACATCTATGTAGTTGATTGGAACACTGCAAAAGATGGAGTTTGCCTGATAGCCAAAGGAGATTCAAAACTGAGCTGGGACTGGCACAAAAAGCTCAACCATTTGAATTTCAAAACAATCAACAAACTGGCCAGAGAACACATTGTAGAAGGGCTACCAGACATTGTGTACAAGAAGGAGACCCTCTGCAGTGCATGTCAGAAAGGCAAACAAAAGAAGAATTCCTTCAAACCCATTGCTGGAGATCTTTCTACAAGTCCTCTAAATCTGATTCACATGGATTTATTTGAACCTGTTGAGACTCCAAGCGTTGGTGGCAAGAAATATACCTTAGTCATGGTTGATGACTACTCCAGATACACATGGACTATTTTTCTGACAAAGAAAAATGAAACTCTTCAGAAGTTGCCATCTCTGTTAAAGCAACTTCAGACTGAGAAGAACTTGAAGGTGAAGACAACCAGATCAGACAGAGGAACTGAATTTGTCAACCAAGTCATAAAGGACTTCTGTGATCAGAATGGAACTTTTCATCAACTTTCTGCCGCCAGAACCCCTCAACAGAATGGCGTAGCAGAAAGAAGGAACAGAACTTTAAAAGAAGCTGCAAGAACAATGATTGCAGAATCTGGATTGCCTATGAGATATTGGGCTGAAGCAATCAACATTGCATGCCATACTCAGAACAGAAGCATGATCAACAAGAATCACCAGAAGACCCCTTATGAACTCTGGAAGGGAAGAAAGCCAAACATCAGCTACTTTCATGTATTTGGATGCAAGTGCTACATTCTCAACAATGGAAAGGAGCATCTGAAAGTATTTCAAGAAAATGCTGATGAAGGAGTCTTTATAGGCTATTCAAACACCAGTAAAGCCTATAGAGTACTCAACAAAAGGACCCTATATGTTGAAGAATCCATACATGTGAAGTTTGATGAAAGCACCTCTGTTGAAGAGGTAACAGAGATTCTCAAGGAAGTCAGCATAAAAGACAGAACACCAGAACCAACAGAAGAGGTGGCAGACAACCCTGCATTTCCAACACCTGCACCAAACCCCCTTCTGTTGAATAAAGATGAAGACTCTGAAGATGAGGAACCAGAGAGACCAAGACAGCAGCTGACAGAACCAGACCTAACATGGTTAAGAGACCATCCGCCTTACCAAGTGATTGGTCAAATCAGAAGTGGAGTTCAAACCAGATCCACATCAAGAAGAGAAGCAATGCTTGCCTGCTATATATCTCAGATGGAACCTATGACAGTTGAAGAAGCTCTTGCAGACTCAGATTGGATCAATGCTATGCAAGAAGAGCTCACTCAGTTTGAAAGGAACAAAGTATGGGAACTTGTTCCTAGGCCAAAACACCAGAATGTCATTGGAACCAAATGGGTATTCAAGAACAAAGCTGATGAAGATGGCAACATTGTAAGGAATAAAGCAAGGCTAGTAGCTAAAGGATATTGTCAAGAAGAAGGAATAGATTTTGATGAGACCTTTGCACCAGTTGCCAGACTTGAAGCCATCAGAATCTTTCTAGCCTATGCTGCCTACAACAACATCAAGGTCTACCAGATGGATGTCAAGAGTGCATTTCTGAATGGAGATCTTGAAGAGGAAGTTTATGTGGAACAACCACCAGGTTTTGTCATTCCTACTCAATCTTCCTGTGTCTACAAGCTTAAAAAGGCCCTCTATGGTCTTAAGCAAGCTCCCAGAGCCTGGTATGGCACATTGTCCCTTTTCCTAGTGAACCATGGGTTTACTAAAGGAAAGGTTGACAAAACTCTATTTCAAATCTCTGTTGCTAATCATATTCTGTTAGTACAAATATATGTTGATGACATTATATTTGGTAGTACTAATCCAGAACTGTGCAAGAAATTTTCTCAAGTGATGCAGAGTCAATTTGAAATGAGTATGATGGGAGAACTCAGTTACTTCCTAGGACTTCAAGTCAAACAAGTTCCAGAAGGGATCTTTATCAATCAAGGGAAGTACACCAGAGATCTAATCAAGAAGTTTGGAGTGGAAGGCAAATCATCAGTGAAGATTCCCATGAACACTTCACAAGGAATTGGTCCAGATGATGAAGGAAAGGATGTAGATGCAACAACATATAGAGGAATCATAGGATCTCTGTTGTATCTAACTGCAAGCAGACCAGACATCTCGTTCTATGTTGGAACATGTGCCAGATACCAATCAAAGCCCAAGGAAAGCCATCTAAGTGCTGCAAATAGAATCATCAGATATATCAAAGGAAATCCAAATGCAGGCCTATGGTATCCCAATGGAGGTAACTTTGAACTAATTGGTTATTCTGACTCAGATTTTACAGGTTGCAGACTAGACAGAAAGAGCACTTCTGGTCACTGCCAATTGCTAGGAGGAAGGCTTGTTTCCTGGTTTAGCAAGAAGCAGAACTCCATCTCAACCAGCACAGCTGAGGCAGAGTACATTGCAGCTGGGAGTTGCTGTGCTCAGCTACTCTGGATGAAGCAACAACTGAAGGACTATGGAATTCAAGCCAAGGAGATCAAGCTGTTGTGTGACAACACCAGTGCTATTGCTATTACTCAGAATCCAGTTCTTCATTCCAGAACAAAGCATATTGAGATCAGACATCATTTCATCAGAGATCATGTTGAGAAGAAGCACATATGCATGGAACATGTGCCAACAGAAGACCAGCTTGCAGATATCCTGACAAAGCCTCTTCCTGAGGCTAGGTTCAACAAACTGAGAGAGGAATTGGGAATGATGGATGAGATTCCAAGGGAAAGCTAAAAAGAAAGGCCCTCTGTTGCTCATTTACTGTTGACAGAATTCCTGTAGCAGAACCCCTTCTGTTAACCCCTTCTTTCAACCCCTTCTGTTCTCTACCCTGGCAGAACACCTACAACAGAAACCCTTTCTATAGAGAACCCTCTCTTGTCAAACAGAAGGTGGTGGACTTAGAAAAGAAAATCTTGTAAACCGGGTGACCTAGTAAATTATTAAAGGTCTTTTACCCTTTTACCCTTAAAACGGTATCCAGCCGTATAAAATTTACTGCGCCCCCGTTTATTTACTGCGCCCCTTTTTACATTTATTGGTTTCTTGGAACCGTAAATTATCTCAAACGTCCACTAACCCATATCCATAAAACCCCCTTTCGCAAACCTAAACCGTTACTGCTCTCATAACTCTCAAGCTTTTGAACTCTTATCTCTCAGAAATTTTCTAACCGCAGTAAACTCCATGGCCTTCTTGAGCTTCTCCGATCTTTCAAAGGAACAAAAGGCAACACTTCTCAAAAATGTACTGACTGGGATGAGATGTGAACTGGAAGTACTGCCCAGGTTCGCAGAGAATAAGGAGAGGATGACCTCCATTGTTGTCGGACTGTCACAATGTCAACTGAGCAAGGTCATCACTCGTGATTATGAGGCATACAGCAACATTGACACAGTTGAGTTCTATCTCAACGCATCCTTCAAGGATGAAGTCATCTCCTCCGTCGTCCAAGGAGAAAAGGTGGTGGTTGATGCTGACGTCATCAACAACATCTTCAATATTCAGCAAAAGGAAGGAAGGGACTCTCTACTTGACTTGGAGGATATTGACATCCCTCTGCCAGAATTCAAGAAGAAGTTCTGCAGAAAAGGTGAAGAGGTAGAAAAGGTCAACATCAAGAAGCACCTGCTCAAGAGGGAATTTGAGCTACTCATAAACATTTTCCACAAATGTTTATGGTGCAAGTACACCTCCACTGATGATGTTACAACGGCCAATGCAAAGGCCCTATATGCAGTGCATCATGGGGTGAACATCAATTGGGGACAAATCATGGTGAAGTCCCTGATTGAAGTAATCAAGAAGAAGAATCCAAAGACTAGCCTCTATTCTGGGAAGCTAGGGCATGGACTGCTCATTTCAGAAGTACTCCTCAAACAAGGGGTAAGCTTGAGGAAGGCTTCAGCTTTGGATCACACCAAGGTAATTTTCCTGACTGCCTCTCCCAATAGGGAAAAAGCCATAAAAGCAGAACTGAGGAGACAGCTTCAACTTGAGGCCAAGAGACAACAGGGAGAGAAGGTACAGAAACCTCTCTCTGTAGCTCCTTCTGCAGAAAAAAAGAAGAAGAAGAAGACTGAAGGGGAAGCACCTGTTGCCCCTCCTAAGGCAGAAAAGAAGAAGAAGAAGACTGAAGGGGAAGCACATGTTGCCCCCCTAAGGCCGGACAGAAGAGGAAGAGGACCCCCAAACCCAAGAAGAAGGTTGCTAAACCTGTGGCTTCTGTGTCTGAGGGAGTGTCTGACACTCAGGGGGAACCAGAGATCCCCACCTCTGCTGCATCTCCTGAACAGAACAGGGTGCCAACTCCACCAGAGCACCCCAGTCCTGTCAAAGATGGGTATCTGTCCTTGCTTGACAGACAGTTTACCCGGGTTCTTGAATGGAGAAGGTGGAGAATGGGACCCCTCTCCAAAATAATTCAGTTTTTTGATCACTATGAGGCAGAAGAAGAAGCCATCCTGAATTGGGTTGGGACTGATGATGTCTCAAAGTGCTTTGCCCCCAACTTTCTTCACTCTGTCCTTGAGAAGAAGAAGGCAAGCTACAAGGGAAAGGCTATTCTCATCTCTTCACCCTCGGAGGAAGCTGTCAAACCCCTAGAAGATGGGGAAATTGAAGCCTTTGAAGAATGGTTGTTCACCAAGATGGCAACTGACTCTGTGCAACCCAACTTCAACCCAGGAGAGTCCTCTGTACTCAAATCAGAAGGACAAGCTATGATGGAGCATATCAAGGAGTGGAGGACTTCCTTGCTCGTGGATAACATCATTGAGGTAAACTCTCCAACCCCTTCTGTTATTATCCCAACAGAACCCCTTATTCCCTCACCTACCACCAGCACAGAAACCCCTCCACCAGAACACCCTCAACCTAAATCTCCTGAACAGAACACCCCCACCCCTCCTCAATCACCCAACCAGAAAATTGCATCTCCCTGCAGAGCAATTGTTCCCTACAGAAACCGTTCATCTTCACCTCCCCCATCTCCCCCTCAACAGAATGCCTCACCTATTCACTCCTCACCCCAGCACCAGAACCCCTCACCCCAACAGATCTCCTCTTCATCCTCTGAATCTGATCATCAATCCCCTCCTCCAGAATCTTCACCTCCACAACAACCTGCAGGAAACCTAAAACCTGTATGGTTTCTCAGAGATTCTGACCCTACAACTGTCTCCCCCATCTCTGCACCCAAAGGGTATTCTAGGGACTCTGTTGCCCCCAATCCCTCTCTGAGAAAGAAAAAGAAGATAGTCCGCAACAGAATCCCTATCTATTCATCTTATGAAGATTCATCTGACATGGATGGATTCATGGTCAGCAAATCCTACAAGGCCACATCCAAGAGACAGAAGACCCCTCCTCTGACTCATCTGGAACATGAACAACTTGTTCACTCTCTGTCATCTGTCCAAGAACATCACCCACTACCTAGGGGAAGAGGTCTAGAGATGCCTCAAGCAGATGGACAACAGAATGACATTCCCTTCAACAAATTTGTTGAATCTGCAGAAGAATTTGGAGGACAGATCCTCCAAGGCTTGAACAAGCTGACAGAGATAAATGATAAACACTATGGGCATCTTGCTCATGTGAATGACAATCTGAATTCAGGTATGCAGTTCATTTCTGACCGTTTTGAGAACCTCACTGGGACACTCAACAACTTCATCGCCTCCTCCTCTGCCAGAACAGATGTCCTGTCAACAGAAGTGGTAGGCATCCACAACACCCTCTCTATCTTTCAACAGACTCTCCTGAGTCAAGGGCAGGCAATCCACAATATCTCAGAGCATCTTGAGGCTCTGAAGAAATCTGATGCCAGAACAGAGAGGCAACTGACCTCTATTGAGCGAATGTGCAGAGCTCATCAAGAACAGGCTCAAGCCCTTCTGTCCACTGACAGAGACCGGTATCAGAAGATGGTGCTCCTTGAAGCCAATAACAAGGACATCTTCTCTGCAATCCAGAAGCAGCAAGGTCTGATTGAAGGCCTTACTTCTGTCACCCAGACACTACCAGAGGCCCTGGAGCAGATAGCCTCAACCCAGGCCTCAGAATTCCAGAAGATCAGTCTTATGATTGAAGATCTGCATGATGCCAAAAAGGGGGAAGAGGACCCTCAACAGACCAGGCCTAGGTCTCACAGAACTCCTACAAGAGCACCCTCCTCTAGTGAGCCTGCAGTAGATCCGGCTCCCTATTTTGAAGCTGCCCTGCAAAAGAAGAGAGCAGCTGGCATACCTAGACCCCCATCTCCAGTAAAGAAGAGCTCCAAGAAAAAGAAAGTTTTCAACTTCACAGAGTGGAGATTGGGTGGCTCTCAGCAAATTGACAGAACTCAATTTGAGGAGATGAAGGCTAAAATGACTCCTACCCAACAACAACACCTCTATCTGGACAAAGATGGTGTTGTCAGAGTTAGGTATGGAGGATCTCTTGAAGAAGCAGAAGAATGGTACAAGAAGAACATTGTCCCAGAAAAGACCATACATGAAGGTATCCTCAACTACTTGGACTGCAAGCTTTCTCCAATATGGGCATCTTATCAAAGGTCTGGCAATCTGTTCAAAATCCGAGCTGAAATAAATGAAGAACTGCTCAGGCTTCGAAGACTAGAGGAAGAAGCTCTACAGGCAGCTAATCTGGAGAATGTGTAAGGTTTAATCTCTGTAAAACCTACCTAATAAAATCACATCTCTGCCTTCTTACTTTGAAGTGCTTTTCCTCACATACTTGTCTCTTTGCCTTCTGTTTGTGTTTGTTTATTTCTGCTATATTCTGCTATCTGAATGTATCGTACTCTTACTATTTTCCTATGCCAAGTTGCCCACCAAGATTTTAATGAAAAGTTTTAAACTTTAAATTTTTATGGTGAAGGCACTTCTCTGGAAATAGTTAAAGGGTTTTGGCATCATCAAAAAGGGGGAAATTGTAAGGAATAAATGTACTTAGATTTTGATGATGCTATATTAATTAGGAATTTAGAGTACCCCTTTAGAAATTATGTATTAGAATTTTCCTTTGTAAAGTTCTTAGATGTATTCGATTTGACAGAAGACCTTCAAGAACAGAAGTGCTTCAAGGACAGAAGTGCTTCAAGAACAGAAGTGCCTCTTAAGGCTTTATTGAAACAGAGGACCTTTGGTTCTCTGCTCCAGAACAGAAGTCCTCAGGATCTCTGTTACTCTTGACTCTGACAGAAACCCTTCTGGGTCTCTGTTGGATATTCCCAACAGAAGTGCTCCAGACCTCCTCTGTTCTATTCACAGACAAAGACACCAGAAGGTCTGACACTTAGAAGATTTTCAAAGAACCGGGAAGTCAACTAAAAGATTCCTTCAACGGCTAGGAGTATGAAACGGAAAAGCTACAGTGCATGCATTAAATGCTCATTTAATGCACCCCATGCTACGTAGAGTAATTGCAGATGATTGGCCGGAATGTCAGGAATACTTTATCCCAAAATAGTAACCCGCCAACTTTACCGGGCTCTACTAGTCAAGTCAACTGATCACTCATTTAATGCAGTTGTCCTCCTACTCCTCCAACGGGAAGACAACCTCAGTATAAAAGATACACTACGAAGAACAACCGGATAACTTTGCCTACATAACTTTGCAACTTTGCCAAGATTACATTGCAACTTTTGCTAACCACAAGCAAGATATTCAAACTCTGAAAAGCAAAAAGCCTTCTTGAGATTCAAACTCATTATCCTCTACAAGAGAAGGCAGAAGTTGGAAAAATACTCTTTCCAACTCAAGCAAAGTTCTAAGTGTTCTTCAACTCTTCAAGCTCATCACTTACAAATCCTTTGTAACGAAGCTAGTTGGAGTAACCCCAGTTTCAACAGAAACTCTTCTTGCTACAAGAAGGACGTCCAAATAACTGGAGTAGTGAAGTGGTGATACTTCAAGGAAACTCAGTGAAAGGACCAGTGTTAAAAGAAGCCAGGCAGTGCATCCCAGGACACATCTAGGCTTGAAGAAGATGTGGAGTGCTTCTTAAGTGCTAGGACTAAGGCTTTGTAAACGGCAGTTTTTACAGCTTAGTGGAACAGTGGATTAGAGGAACGAGTTGTTCCTTGAACCACTATAAAAATCCCTGGTGTCGTTTACTTACTGCTTTTAATACTTGCACTTAGGTAGAACTGTATAACTCCTTGGACTTGGTATCTGTGTTCAGCAGAACTTGTTCTACGAGTTAACAGAAGGCCTTCTGCCTTTGCTTCTCTGAGGCTAACAGAACCCCCTACCAGAACCCCATCCGCTGCCAGTCTGTTCTTTCAACAGAACAGGCTATTCTGTAAATCTGGTACTTAGTTAAAAAAGCTAAAAACCAATACAGTCTATTCAGCCCCCCCCCCCCTCTAGACTGTATCCAGTATAACCGAGACCAACAATTACTCAAATGAACACTTATTCTCAACCACCATATCACTATCCATACCATGAACAACAAAGTTTTCAAAATAATCAAAATGAAGGATATTATGAGCAAGGTTATGAGGATAACAATCAATGGTGCGAAAATCCACCTTTGGTGTATGGAGATTACCAATTTCAAGATAACTATTTCCACCAAGGGAAAAACTTTGAAGGCTATAATGATTTTTCCTATCAATGTAATTATCATGATGATTTTAATTATCATGAAAATTACCACGAAAGGCTAGAAAACCATTACATTAGCACAAATAAGTACTCCTACGAGAATGAATCTGAAACTTCACCTTATCCTCAACACGAGCTCGAAAACTTAAAATCATCCTTACTCGATCTTGTGGAAGACTTAAAAAAGACAAGAATTGAACTAGCATCTCGTGACGAGAGTCTCGAGAAATTGTTTGAACAATTCATGTATGACAATGAACACAAAGTTCAAGAGGAGACATACGAGGAAGGTGTTAAATCTGAGGAGGTGGCTACGGTAACTATGGGCGAGATGGTTAAAACTTTTTTCACCCCTATTTCTTTTGAGTCTCTCATTGCTACTGAGCTAGAGCCTGTCCTCGTAGAAATTAGTCCTGAAGAGCCCAATCTGAAAGTGCCCACTAAGGTTGATGAACAGACCATAGACGAGGAAATACTCTGTGACACCCACTCTACCCTACCATCTATGGATGACCTCTCACTTAAAGAGTCCTTAAAAGATAGCCTTGATGAAGATGTTGATCCTGCACGAGCCCAAGTTCCTGATCAAGTAGTTGATGAAACATGTGATGTTGAGAAAACATTGTCTGATGACGCCTTCTTTGACTCTCCACTCAATGATGACAAACATAGTTGTGCTAGGCAAGGATCTGTTTGCCTAGATGATATTTGTGGGGTTAGTGAGTTAGGAAGTTGGGATGCATTCTTAGAGAGTGACACAGAGTCTAAACTTTGTGATTTTTATGTTGAGGGCATAGATGAAGAAGAGAAAACCCATCAAGAGGAGTATGAAATCTCTAGTCATGCTACTTTTACCTTGATGGCTCCATTTGAGCAGTTGGAGAAACCAGCGGCACCTGATCCTGAAATACTTGTTGATTCTACTAATGAGAGTGATGTAGGATATGTGCTAATTCCTTGTTCGAACGATGTGTTCTTTGAAGATTATGTCACGTTTTGGTGGTCACGAGAGTTCAAAGGTCTACGCCATCTGACGGCATACCTGGAGGATAAGGTGGAGGCACTAATGATGAGTGCTCCACGACTGACTTGCATTACATAAAGTTCTCTCTCAAACGTCAAGCTAGTGACGTTAAAGAAGCGCTTCTTGGGAGGCAACTCATGTTTTTCATAACTTTGTTTGTTTGTTTTGTGTGATTGCAGGTGGTGCTTCAATAAATAAATTGTGAGTTGTTGGTCCCGGTTATACTGGATACAGTCTAGAGGGGGGGTGAATAGACTGTATTGGTTTTTATCTTTTTAAAACTAAGTACCAGTTTTTCAGAATAGCCTGTTCTGTTGAGAGAACAGACTGGCAGCGGATGGGGTTCTGGCAGGGAGTTCTGTTAGCCTCAGAGAAGCAAAGGCAGAAGGCCTTCTGTTAACTCGTAGAACGAGTTCTGCTGAACACAGATACCAAGTTCAGGGAGTTAAATGGTTCTAACTAAATGCAAGTATTAAAAGCAGTAAGTAAACGACACCAGGGATTTTTATAGTGGTTCAAGGAACAACTCGTTCCTCTAATCCACTGTTCCACTAAGCTGTAAAAACTGCCGTTTACAAAGCCTTAGTCCTAGCACTTAAGAAGCACTCCACGTCTTCTTCAAGCCTAGATGTGTCCTGGGATGCACTGCCTGGCTTCCTTTAACACTGGTCCTTTCACTGAGTCTCCTTGAAGTATCACCACTTCACTACTCCAATTATTCGGACGTCCTTCTTGTAGCAAGAAGAGTTTCTGTTGAAACAGAGGTTCCTCCAACTAGCTTCGTTACAAAATGTATGTATGTTAAGAGCTTGAAGAGTTGAAGAACACTTGGAACTTTGCTTGAGTTGGAAAGAGTATTTTTCCAACTTCTGCCTTCTCTTGTAGAGGATAGTGAGTTTGAATCTCAAGGAGGCTTTTGCTTTTCAGAGTTTGAATATCTTGCATGTAGCAATGTAATAGCAAAGTTGAATCAAGGTTGCAAAGTTGTAGCAAAGTTCTTCGGTTGTTCTTCGTAGTGTATCTTTTATACTGAGGTTGTCTTCCCGTTGGAGGAGTAGAAGGACAACTGCATTTAATGCGCGAGCAGTTGACTTGACCAGTAGGACCCGGTAAAGTTGGCGGGTTACTATTTTGGGATAAAGTAATCCTGACATTGCGGCCAATTATCTGCAATTACTCCACGGAGCATGGGGAGCATTAAATGAGCATTTAATGCGAGCACTGTAGCTTTTCCGTTTCATACTCCTAGCCGTTTGAAGGAATCTTTATGTTGACTTCCCGGCTTTGTGGATTTCTTCCAAGTGTCAGACCTTCTGGTGTTACTAACAGAGAACTGAATCAGAGAAGATCATGAGCACTTCTGTTGTTGGTAGCTTACAGAGAACCAGGAGGGTTTCTGTCACGCTAAAGGGTAACAGAGACCCTGACGTTTTCTGTTCCTAGACAGAGAACCAAGATCTTCTGTCTGGAGGACTTCTGGTAGAGAGGCCTTCTGGTAGTCGAATATGCTAAGAATTTTACAAGGGAAAATTCTAATACATAATTTCTAAAGGGGTACTCTACAGTCCTAATTAATATAGCATCATCAAAATCTAAATACAATTATTCCTTACAATTTCCCCCTTTTTGATGATGCCAAAACCCTTTAACTATTTCCAGAGAAGTGCCTTCACCACAAAAATTTAAAGTTTAAAACTTTTCATTTAAAATCTTGGTGGGCAACTTGGCATAGGAAAATAGTAAGAGTACGATACATTCAGATAGCAGATAAAATATCACAAAACAATCAAACAAACAAACACAAACAGAAAGTAAGGAAAAGCCAGAGATGAGGAATTGCCTTACAAAGTATGAGGCAGAGATGTTCTTTTTATTAAGGTGGATTACAAGATTGTCTGATTACATAATAGCCTTGGCTGCTTCAGCTCTTGCTAGTTCATCCAGTCCTTGTAGTCTTTTTAATTCAGCATTCACCTCTTTTCTGATTCCAGCCAGATTTCCAGTTCTCTGGTAAGAAGCCTAGACAGGTGAGAGTTTGCAGTCTAAGTAGTTAAGAACACCTTCATGGATATCTTTTCCTGGTACTATACTGTTGTGAAACCAGAATTCTGCTTCCTCCAGAGATCCACCATGTCTGACCTTCACTTGACCATCATGGTCCAAGTAGAGATTCTGTTGTTGAGTAGAGGTCATCTTCTGCTTCATTTCATCAAATTGTGTAGTAGTCATCACCTGAGAACCTCCCATTCTCCATTCTTTAAAGCTTAGAGCTTTCTTTTTCTTAGATCCTTTCTTCAGTGGGGATGGAGGTCTAGGAATACCAGCTAGCCTTTTCTTCTGAAGAGCAGCCTCAAAGTAAGGTGTTGGATCCACACTTGGTTCAGCAGATGTTGAGGTTCTGGAGGTTTTTGGTTTTGATAGATGAGGGCCTTCTTCCCCCTTTTTGGCATCATCTAGATCACCAAGCAAAAGGAAGAGCTTCTGGAATTCTGAGGCCTGAGTAGAGGCAATCTGTTCCAGGGTTTCTGGTAAGGTCTGAGTCACAGATGTGAGACCTTCAATAAGCCCATGTTGCTTCTGAAGTGCAGATAGGATATCTTTATTACTGGCTTCTAAGAGAACCATCTTCTGGTATCTCTCTTTGTCTTGGGCAAATAGAGTCCTGGCTTGATCACGATGGACTTTGCACAGTTCCTCTATGTCCAGTAGCTGTTCCTTTGTCTTGCTATCAGCCCATTGAAGTTCCTCAATATTGGAAGAGATTGTTTCAATAGCTTGTCCCTGAGCTATCAGAGTCTGATGAAATGTGAAGAGGGTCTTATGGATACCTTCCACTTCCCTTGACAGTGTATCTGTTTTAGCAGTTAAGGAGGCCATGAAGTCGTTTAGAGATGTTGTCAGATTCTCAAAGCGGTCTGAGATAAACTGCATCCCAGAGTTGAGATTATCATTCACATGAGCTAGGTGCCCATAATGCTTGTCATTGATCTGTATCAACTTATTCATGCCATGGAGGAGTTGGCCACCAAAGTCTTCAGCTGCTTCAACGAATTTGTTGAAGGGAATTTGGTTCTCTTGTTCAACAGATGGAGGCATCTCTAGACCTCTTGACTTAGGCACAGGAGGCCTTCTGGGTTGTTTTTCACTCTGAGGAGGTGTCTTCTTCCTCTTGGAAGTTTCATCAGCAGCAATGGAGGATGTAAGAAATCCATCATTGTCACTGGAAGAGGAGGGCACCCTGAAGATAGGTCTCCTGATGGGGGTAGAGGCCACAGAATGTTGAGGGGAGATAGGTGTGGCTGCACCTTGTGGTGTATGCTGTGGAGAAGCAGTTCTGGATGTCTTAATGGAGGGGTTTTCTGGTTGATGTGAGTGAGCATTCTGTTGTTGTGAAGGAGAGGGTGGAGGTGATGGTGATCTGGATCGGATTGAGGGTTGGGATTTGCAGGGAGATGAATTTTCGGTTTTTGGTGAGGAGGTTTTCTGTTGGGGTGAAGTTGTAGAGGAGAAGATCTGTTGGTGTTGATAAGGGATAATTTGTCCTTGAGGGGATGGGGATTTGGATTTTGAGGTTTTCTGGGGTGTAGGGGTTTTCTGTGGAGAGGAGGGTTTCTGAGGAGTTGAGGAGGTGTTCTGTTTAGTGATGGTTTTCTGTGAGGGTGAGAGGGATTTCTGTTGAGATTGGGGTGAAGTGACTTTAGGAGAGGGAGGGGGAGAAGGAATGATTGTGGGAATTACCTCTAGAACAGTTTCAGTGAACAGAGAGTCTCTCCATTCTTTGATAAGTATTTCCATGACCAGAGGTAGGTCATTTGCAGTAGAGGGTTCACCTTCTCCATGTGCACTGTGTCGAAACTTGATCATTGACTCCTTCCTCTTCTTCTCAACTAGCCAAGCATCAAATGCGTCCATCTCATGCTCTTGAAGAGCCTTCACATGGTCTTCTGGTGAGTTTCTGACCAGAGGTGCTTTGCCTTGAAGTTTCTCCTTCTTCTTCTGTAGGACAGAAAGAAGAAAGTCCTTGTGTAGGCAGGACTCCACATCTTCTGTGTCAGCCCATCTGAGTACTTCTTCTTCTTCAGAGATGAAGTAGGACATGTTCTTGAGGAGGTCAGTGAGAGGTCCCACTCTCCACTTTCTCCATGCCAGAATCCTGATGAATTTCCTATCAGGGTTTGAAGTACTGCTTCCTTCTTGGTGTTCTGGTGAAGGAACCACCATAGGTTGATCATTTTCAGAGGCAGGAGGAGAAGAATGTAGTTCCCCCTGAGAAGTGGCATTCTGCACAACTTCTTCTTCTTCTGAGTCACTTGACTCAAAGATGATTCTCTTGCCGTGCCAAGCATTTCTGTTGGCTGGGGCAGAGGTGACAGAGTCCTCCAGTTTCTCCTGTGCTGCAGGTGTCAAGATTTTGGCCTTCTTAGCCATGGGGGAGGCAGAAGGGGTGCTTGCTGAAGAGATAGGTGAAGGAGCCTTTCTCTTAAGTACAGATTTCTTTGCCACCAACTTGTGGACTTTGACAGGTGTGATCTTTTTCCTGGGAACCTTCTTGACTACCTTCTTCACCAAAGGTATTTCTTCTTCAGAGTCAGAAGGGGTAGGGGGTTTCTGTTGCTTCTTTGAGACTTTCTTTGGTTGAACAACCTTCTGTTGTTGCCTTTCCCTGTTGAACTCAATGGTTCTGAGTCTTTTCTGTTCTGCCTTGATAGCAACCTTCCTGTCACTTGAGGTGTTGAGGAAGAGCAGCTTGGTGTAGTCTGCCTCGACAGAGTTTCTCAGTCCTATCCTTGTTGTGAGCAGGATTTCAGAAATGAGGAGACCATAACCCATGGGGGTTCTGAAAAGACCTGTCTCCTTGTCTTTCTTCTTGATGAACTCAACAAGGGATTTGATAATTACTTGTCCCCAGTTGATGTTCATCCCATGATGAACTGCAAAGACAGCCTTTGCATTCAGCGCATTCATGTCATCTGTGGAGGTGCTCTTGCTCCAGACGCACCTATGCAGGATGTTGACCAGTTTTTCATAGTCGCCCAGGAGAAGATTTTTCTTCATGTAAAGCTTTGGAACTCTACCCACTTCAGGTCGGCAGTAGAGTTGGACAAAGTTGTCCACAGTGACATTGACACTGTCCAGAGTGAGGAAGCCTTCAGTTTCCTCTTCTTGTGGATCCTCTACCACGCCAAAGAGAGCGTTGAGGTCTGCAGGAGTGAGGGTAATGTCTTCACCATTGACATTAGACCGAATGGTCTCCCCTTCGTATGTAGCATTGAGATAGAACTCTGCTACGTCCCTTGTGCTGTAGGAGTCAAAGTGATAGCCTACCACTTTGCTCAATTGGGAGTCCTCCATTCCCTTGATGATCTTCATCATCGTGTCGTGGTTTGAAGCGAGTTCAGGGAGTGCGGAGAGGTCGCAGTTCATCCCTGTGTAAATGTTCGAAACAAGAGTGTTGATTTCCTCCTTGGTGAGGTCGTTCATGTTGATGAAAGCCATTTGTTCAGAGAAGAGTTGCAAAAAGCTTGAGAACTATGGAGGTTTGAGAGTTTGAAAGTAGTGAGAGCGGTAGAGGTTTAGGTTTGCGAAAAGGAAATTTATGTGTTTGGGTTAGTGGACGTTTGGAATTAATTTATGGTTCCAAGAAACCAATAAATGTAAAAAGGGGCGGAGTAAATAAACGGGGGCGCAGTAAATATTATACGGCTTGATACTGTTTTAAGGGTAAAAGGGTAAAAGACCTTTAATAATTTACTAAGGTACCCGGTTTCAGAAAATTTCTAAGTCCAAAACCTTCTGAGGATTTTTCTGTACAAGGGGGGTTTTCTGTTGCTGAGGTGTTCTTCCAGGGTAGGAATCGGAAGGGGTTGACAGAAGGGGTTCTGCTACAGGTATTCTGTCAACAGCAAAAGAGCAACAGAGGGCCTTCCTTTTCATCTTTCCCTTGGAATCTCATCCATCATTCCCAATTCCTCTCTCAGTTTGTTGAACCTAGCCTCAGGGAGAGGCTTTGTCAAGATATCTGCAAGTTGGTCTTCTGTTGGTACATGTTCCATGCAGATGTGCTTCTTCTCTACATGGTCTCTGATGAAATGATGTCTGATCTCAATATGCTTTGTTCTGGAATGAAGAACTGGATTCTGAGTGATAGCAATGGCACTAGTGTTGTCACACAACAGCTTGATCTCCTTTGCTTGAATTCCATAGTCTTTCAGTTGTTGCTTCATCCAGAGTAGCTGAGCACAGCAACTCCCAGCTGCAATATACTCTGCCTCAGCTGTACTTGTTGAGATGGAGTTCTGCTTTTTGCTAAACCAGGAAGCAAGCCTTCCTCCTAGCAATTGGCAGTGACCAGAGGTGCTCTTTCTGTCTAGTCTGCAACCTGCAAAATCTGAGTCAGAATAACCAATTAGTTCAAGGTTACCTCCCTTGGGATACCATAGGCCTGCATTGGGGTTTCCTTTGATATATCTGATGATTCTCTTTGCAGCACTTAGATGGCTTTCCTTGGGCTTTGACTGGTATCTGGCACAGATTCCAACAGAGAATGAGATGTCTGGTCTGCTTGCAGTTAGATACAACAGAGATCCTATGATTCCTCTGTATGTTGTTGCATCTACATCCTTTCCTTCATCATCTGGACCAATTCCTTGTGAGGTGTTCATGGGAATCTTCACTGATGATTTGCCTTCCACTCCAAACTTCTTGATTAGATCTCTGGTGTACTTCCCTTGATTGATAAAGATCCCTTCTGGAACTTGTTTGACTTGAAGTCCTAGGAAGTAGCTGAGTTCTCCCATCATACTCATTTCAAATTGACTCTGCATTACTTGAGAAAATTTCTTGCACAGTTCTGGATTAGTACTACCAAATATAATGTCATCAACATATATTTGTACTAACAGAATATGATTAGCAACAGAGATTTGAAATAGAGTTTTGTCAACCTTTCCTTTAGTAAACACATGGTTCACTAGGAAAAGGGACAATGTGTCATACCAGGCTCTAGGAGCTTGCTTAAGACCATAGAGGGCCTTTTTAAGCGTGTAGACACAAGAAGATTGAGTAGGAATGACAAAACCTGGTGGTTGTTCCACATAAACTTCTTCTTCAAGATCTCCATTCAGAAATGCACTCTTGACATCCATCTGGTAGACCTTGATGTTGTTGTAGGCAGCATAGGCTAGAAAGATTCTGATGGCTTCAAGTCTGGCAACTGGTGCAAAGGTCTCATCAAAATCTATTCCTTCTTCTTGACAATATCCTTTAGCCACTAGCCTTGCTTTGTTCCTTACAATGTTGCCGTCTTCATCTGCTTTGTTCTTGAATACCCATTTGGTTCCAATGACATTCTGGTGCTTTGGCCTAGGAACAAGTTCCCACACTTTGTTCCTTTCAAACTGAGTGAGTTCTTCTTGCATAGCATTGATCCAATCTGAGTCTGCAAGAGCTTCTTCAACTTTCATAGGTTCCATCTGAGATATATAGCAGGCAAGCATTGCTTCTCTCCTTGATGTGGATCTGGTTTGAACTCCACTTCTGATTTGACCAATTACTTGGTTAGGAGGATGATCTCTTAACCATGTCAGATCTGGTTCTGTCAGCTGCTGTCTTGGTCTCTCTGGTTCCTCATCTTCAGAGTCTTCATCTTCATTCAACAGAAGGGGGTTTGGTGCAGGTGTTGGAAATGCAGGGTTGTCTGCCACCTCTTCTGTTGGTTCTGGTGTTCTTTCTTCCAAGCTGACATCCTTGAGAATCTCGGTTACCTTTTCAACAGAGGTGCTTTCATCAAACTTCACATGTATGGATTCTTCAACATGTAGGGTTCTTCTGTTGAGTACTCTATAGGCTTTACTGGTGTTTGAATAGCCTATAAAGACTCCTTCATCAGCCTTTTCTTGAAAAACTTTCAGATGCTCCTTTCCATTGTTGAGAATGTAGCACTTGCATCCAAATACATGAAAGTAGCTGATGTTCGGTTTTCTTCCCTTCCAGAGTTCATAAGGGGTCTTCTGGTGATTCTTGTTGATCATGCTCCTGTTCTGAGTATAGCATGCAGTGTTGATTGCTTCAGCCCAGTATCTCATAGGCAATCCAGATTCTGCAATCATTGTTCTTGCAGCTTCTTTTAGAGTTCTGTTCCTTCTTTCTGCTACGCCATTCTGTTGAGGGGTTCTGGCGGCTGAAAGTTGATGAAAAGTTCCATTCTGATCACAGAAGTCCCTTATGATTTGGTTGACAAATTCAGTTCCTCTGTCTGATCTGATTGTCTTTACTTTCAAGTTCTTCTCAGTCTGAAGTTGCTTTAACAGAGATGGCAACTTCTGAAGAGTTTCACTTTTCTTTGTCAGAAAAATAGTCCATGTGTATCTGGAGTAGTCATCAACCATGACTAGGGTGTATTTCTTGCCACCAACGCTTGGAGTCTCAACAGGTCCAAATAAATCCATGTGAATCAGATTTAGAGGACTTGTAGAAAGATCTCCAGCAATGGGTTTGAAGGAATTCTTCACTTGTTTGCCTTTCTGACATGCACTGCAGAGGGTCTCTTTCTTGTACACAATGTCTGGTAGCCCTTCTACAATGTGTTCTCTTGCCAGTTTGTTGATTGTTTTGAAATTCAAATGGTTGAGCTTTTTGTGCCAGTCCCAGCTTAGTTTTGAATCTCCCTTGGCTATCAGGCAAACTCCATCTTTTGCAGTGTTCCAATCAACTACATAGATGTTCTTCTTCCTTGATGCTGTAAGAACCACTTCCTTTGTTGTCTCATGCTTCACATAGCAGAAGTCCTTTGTGAATTCAACAGTGTAGCCTTTGTCACAGAACTGGCTAGCACTTAGCAAGTTGAACTTCAGTCCTTTGACATATGAGACATCATCAATGATTATCTGGTTCTTTATCAGCTTCCCTCTTCCTTTTGTCTGGCCATCTTTATCATTACCTCCAAAGGTAACTCTAGACCCTTTGATTTTCTGGAACTCTGTTAGGCAACTTCTGTCACCTGTCATGTGCCTGGAGCATCCACTATCAATAAACCATTCTTGTTCAGAGATGGCTCCAGCACACAGTTCCTGCAAGATCAAAAGAAAGATTTAGGTACCCAAGCAATGCTGGGTCCTGGGGGGTCATGGAGTCTGGGTAGTTGGTACCATTTTGGTCTCATCAAGTGAAACCTTGGTGGGTGGTACCCATTGTCCACCTGGTAGTTATAGTAAACTGAAGTGTGATTCACTTTGGGCAGATGCTTGTGAGGGTCATGCTTCCTGTTTACATACTTTTGCATAGCTTTCTTTGTTGGAAAGAAGTCCCATATACTATCAAGAGCAGAGGGACGGTTAACTTTGGGCTTCTGAGGTTGACCAGCCAACCTCTTCTGCCTGAAGTTAACTCTCTCTTGATATTTGCCCTTCTGGTGATCATTTCTGGCACGATTGACATGAGGTTGTCTGTCAATGAATGGTCTTTTATTTTTGTTATTCTGAAAACCTCTTCTGATGTTAGGTTTTCTGCCAGGTTCATTATTTTTCAAAAAGGGTTTCTGTTGAACCTTTATCTTACCCTTTTCTGGTCTGAATTCCTCATGAACAACCTTGGTGCCAGATACACCAGCTTGACAGATGGGGCTAGAAATCAGTGGCTCTATGACCTTATCTGCCTTAGCAACTCTGGTGCTAGGCATTACAGAAGGCTCACCTGATTCTGTTGAGCCATAACCAAGACCAAAGCCAGTGCCAATCTGTTGATCAAGCACAATCTTTTCCATGGAAGACTGGGCCTTCTGGTAAGCTTTGTACTTAATCTCGAGAGGCTCTATTTCTCTTATTCTCTTAAGAAGAGAAACATTTTCAGTCTCCAGTTGATCTCTTCACTTAATTAGAAGATTGATTTTGATCTCAACCTCCTTTTTCAAGTCAAGAATTTCAACTTTTAACTTACTGTTTTCTTCTGTTACAGAAGAATAAGTGGTTTGTATGGCCTTAAACTCTTCCCAAAATTCTAACATTGAATCAGAATTAAAAGCTAAACCTACCGAAGAAAAACTAGATTCAGAAGTAGAGGTTACCTCATCATCAGAATGGGCCATGAGGCAAAGGTCTTCTGTCTCAGTATCCAGGCAACAGAAGGCCTCTTCAGAATCTGAGTCAGAACTGGATTCTGTTTCTGACAGAGGGTCTTTCTCCACCTGTTCTGTCACAAGTGCCTTTCTCCTTCTGGAGTTGTCCTCGTACTTCTTCTTTTCTCCATCCTGTCCTTGCTTCTTGGACACTCTAGGATGGGGACAATCAGCCTTGAAGTGACCAGGTTATCTGCAGTTGTAACAGAGAAGCTCTCCACTGCTTTCTGTTGATTTGACCTTCTAGTATGGCTTTCTGTTGAAAGGTGGACTCCTTCCATCTTTGGGATTCTTCATAAACTTTTTGAATCTCCTGGCAAAGGCAGCCATATATTCATCAGATAAAAGTACTGAAGGGTCAAAATCATTTACCTTAGATGTGCTGGCAGTGAGGGCTGTAGTGGTCCTCTCTTCTGGTACATCTTCCTTCTCTTCAATCATTTCAAACTCATGAGCTTTGAGATCTGAAATGAGCTTATCGGTGGGATAAGTCTTTACATCCTTGCTGACTTAGACAGCAACTACCTTCATCTTCCATGCTGAGGGCAGTCCCCTCAACACCTTCAGGTTGATCTCCTTGGTTGTGAGATCCTTCCCAAGCTCAGAGATCTCTCCAGTGAGGGTGAGGAGCCTGTCATACATCTTGGAGATGCTTTCACCAGGGAGAAGTTTGAAGTCATCAAACTTCTTGTTTGCTATGGTTAGTTTGTTGTCTTTCTCTTGCTCATCACCAGCTCCAATGAGCTCAAGAGTATCCCAGATCTCCTTAGCAGTTTTGCACTTCTTGATTCTGTTGAAGTATCTATCATCAATGGACTTGTAGAGGATGTCCTTAGCAATATTGTCTAAGTTGTACTTTCTCCTCTCTTCAGTGGTCCATTCAGACTTGGCTTTGCTGATCATCTGGGGTCTGGTGTTGTCTATGGCATGTTCAGGATTGACCTTCTGGAAGCTAGTGAAGGGGCAATGTCAAGAACTTCCCACATCTCATCATGCAGGGCACAGAGATGTGCTTTCATCCGGATCCTCCAGTCATCAAACTTAAGATCTGAAAACATAAGATTCTTGGACAAGGAGTGATCCATTATATCAGATAGAAATGAGCTAAAACAGAAAAACAAGTGGATCTTTGTTCAACGAATAACCTAAAAGATTATTAGAACAAGGAGGCTCTGATACCACTTGTTGGTCCCGGTTATACTGGATACAGTCTAGAGGGGGGGGTGAATAGACTGTATTGGTTTTTAGCTTTTTAAAACTAAGTACCAGTTTTTCAGAATAGCCTGTTCTGTTGAGAGAACAGACTGGCAGCGGATGGGGTTCTGGCAGGGAGTTCTGTTAGCCTCAGAGAAGCAAAGGCAGAAGGCCTTCTGTTAACTTGTAGAACGAGTTCTGCTGAACACAGATACCAAGTTCAGGGAGTTAAACGGTTCTAACTAAATGCAAGTATTAAAAGCAGTAAGTAAACGACACCAGGGATTTTTATAGTGGTTCAAGGAACAACTCGTTCCTCTAATCCACTGTTCCACTAAGCTGTAAAAACTGCCGTTTACAAAGCCTTAGTCCTAGCACTTAAGAAGCACTCCACGTCTTCTTCAAGCCTAGATGTGTCCTGGGATGCACTGCCTGGCTTCCTTTAACACTGGTCCTTTCACTGAGTCTCCTTGAAGTATCACCACTTCACTACTCCAATTATTCGGACGTCCTTCTTGTAGCAAGAAGAGTTTCTGTTGAAACAGAGGTTCCTCCAACTAGCTTCGTTACAAAATGTATGTATGTGAAGAGCTTGAAGAGTTGAAGAACACTTGGAACTTTGCTTGAGTTGGAAAGAGTATTTTTCCAACTTCTGCCTTCTCTTGTAGAGGATAGTGAGTTTGAATCTCAAGGAGGCTTTTGCTTTTCAGAGTTTGAATATCTTGCTTGTAGCAATGTAATAGCAAAGTTGAATCAAGGTTGCAAAGTTGTAGCAAAGTTCTTCGGTTGTTCTTCGTAGTGTATCTTTTATACTGAGGTTGTCTTCCCGTTGGAGGAGTAGGAGGACAACTGCATTTAATGCGCGAGCAGTTGACTTGACCAGTAGGACCCGGTAAAGTTGGCGGGTTACTATTTTGGGATAAAGTAATCCTGACATTGCGGCCAATTATCTGCAATTACTCCACGGAGCATGGGGAGCATTAAATGAGCATTTAATGCGAGCACTGTAGCTTTTCCGTTTCATACTCCTAGCCGTTTGAAGGAATCTTTATGTTGACTTCCCGGCTTTGTGGATTTCTTCCAAGTGTCAGACCTTCTGGTGTTACTAACAGAGAACTGAATCAGAGAAGATCATGAGCACTTCTGTTGTTGGTAGCTTACAGAGAACCAGGAGGGTTTCTGTCACGCTAAAGGGTAACAGAGACCCTGACGTTTTCTGTTCCTAGACAGAGAACCAAGATCTTCTGTCTGGAGGACTTCTGGTAGAGAGGCCTTCTGGTAGTCGAATATGCTAAGAATTTTACAAGGGAAAATTCTAATACATAATTTCTAAAGGGGTACTCTACAGTCCTAATTAATATAGCATCATCAAAATCTAAATACAATTATTCCTTACATGAGTTGAACGCTTTGACCCGATTTCAAAAAAACTGATCATGGATGATATTTTTAAAACAATTTTATTCCTGTTTTCATTATTCCTCTTCACAAAATCTTTTCAAAACTCAAGTGTGAGGAAAGAACAAAAAAAAGTGCCTTTATTTCTAAACTTTGTGCATTAAAATGAGACCTCGAGGGCGAGGTCCAGCTCAAGTGTGAGGAGATTGCGTTTTACACTCAAAAAGGTAAAACCTTGTTTTAGATCAATCTTTTTACTATTTTTGATATGAAACATTCACCTCTCAATTGTTATCAATCACATAATAGCTTAGAGGATCACCCTTATTATAAGAATTTACTTTTATTATTATTTTTAGAAATCTTGAAATTGTTATGGGTTTTTGGTTGCAAATGTAAAGGGCCAATTTTGTTTTAATAGGAAATTCATTTTGTTCATAAAAACAAAAAAAAATAGTATTAATAAATCTCTTCAAAACTCATGGTTATAGGACAATTCCATCTCCGAAAAGGAGCTCTGTTTCATTCGTTAATCATAGTCTGCGAGAATGAAATATGCATCTACCATGGGATAACACTGCCAACAAGAGTCGGAAAGAGGCAAAAAATACTAGTATTAATAAATCTCTTCAAAACTCATTGTTCTAGGACAATTCCATCTCCGAAACGGGGCTCTATTTCATTCGTTAATCATAGTCTGTGAGAATGAAATATGCATCTACCATGGGATAACACTGCCAACAAGAGTGGAAAAGAGGCAAAAAAAAACATAATTTGTGAATAAGATAAATGTCCAAATTAGAATAATGAAAACCTTGGGATAAGGAATTGATTGGTGGTTTAACACAATCAATAGTTTTTATAAAGTAATAATAATTTTAAATTCTTGTATTTTGGGTGATTTTTCTAAAATGTTTAAAAATTGAGAATAAAAAAGGGAGATTTTTGTTTCTATTTCTTTAATAGCAATTCGATTGTGATTCAGTCAGGTTATACCTTTTGAGTGTGTTTGCAAATGATTTATCGCTTGAGGACAAGCAACGTTTAAGTGTGAGGAGATTGATAAGTCCATTTTTGTACTTATTTTTCTCATCATATTTGAGAGATTTTCAGATAGAAAATAGAAAAACAAGGCATGTTTTAGATATTTTGGTTCAAGTTTCATGAAATCAGGTGAAAACCGCATTCATAATATGTTTGGCGAAATTTCGGGTCAATTGCGTGAAGAAAGTGGCATTTTTCCCAACAAATGAATTGCTACGGAAGTTTGAAAGATATGTTGACCAATTTTTCAAAAAGAAGAGTCCACGAGATGGAAAAATCATGAAAGAAAGTTCAAAACAAAGAGGAAGTCGCCTATATGGCCACTTTTGATGAAAATGGACGATGCATAGAGACACATGTTCGTATTTTAATCATAACTTTGCGCATGATTGCTCAACGTTCATGATATGAGTTGCAATACATTTAAATCTTCTTGCTCTAAAACTCTTATGAAGAACATAGAACCAGACAACAATCGTAGAATGGACATATTGCTCAAAGAAGTCAGACATTTGCAGTTGCGATGGAAAGTGACATATGCTCACCGTTTTGGTCATATCTCATAAACTACAAATCTAATGAATGTAATTCAAAAACCAGTAGTTAGCCAAGAAAGAGGTCTACAACTTTTGTGAAGACAACGTTTTCATTTGACGTGAGGCGGTCGATAAGGAGACCGCCTTTTTGGGCGCCTACGAGTTTTTGACAGTTTCAGCACACAGGGCTTTGCATGGCGACAAAATAATGGAAGGCTGCCGACAAGGGCCGGAAGGAGGCCGCCCTCCGTGGAAGCCTGCGGCGCGATGGGAGGCGGCCAAATAGGCAGCCGCCCTCCACGGGCGCCTGCGGCGGATTTGACGCGTGCACGCAGCTTTGTCGGTGATTTGATGGAAGGCTGCCACCATGGCCGGAGGGCGGCCTCCCTTCTGGTCGCCTTCCACAAAACTCCAGATATAAAATCTCTCTTCCATCCCCAACTCAAAACACATCATCTCACACCCAACTCAGATCAAAAAGGGTGTCTTCTTCCTCCTCAAAGCTCGGATTTCCACCATTGTTGGACCTTCAACTTAAGTCTTTCATATCTTTCTCATTTTAGCTCCAATTTGTAAGTTCTTTATATGAAAATTCATCTTCTCGTCATGTAGATTCTGAATATGTTTTTTTTTAATGTTAGTGAAACATTCTCTGCATTAATTTTAAGAATTTCGTATTTTCCATATTTATTCAAGAAAAATAGTTCTTGTTGTTATATTAATCTCCTACTTAGATAAACTAAATACCTAGTATAAATGATGTTTATTTGTGATAGAAACAAAAGTTTAGATCTTGGAAGTATTCACTTTAATATTTTATTTTGTTCTGATTTATGATCATGTCTTATTTTATATGTAAAGCGTTAAAACTAGTAATGAGTTGTTGTAGTTAATTTACTCTTGGGCATGAGTTGAATTAAAGAATATGGGTTGACCTTGTTTGACCGAAAATTAGGAGTTTAACTAATTTTATGGACTAGTTGTTTAAAATGATTAATTTGATTACTTAATAGATTTGGTCATTTCATTAATTAAACTTTGGAAGATTATTTATAACTTGTCTATGAGATTATAAATAGTTTAAGCCAAACATATTGAGCACATTAATGAAGCCTAGAGATAGGATAAATTAGTGAAAGTAACTTAAATCTTGTCAATGAGAAAAGAAATTACTAGTCCAATCTTTATTTACTCCTAATTATTAGGTCCAAGCTAAAAGGATGTACCCATATTTTATAATTCAATTCATTGCCCTTCTTTGATCAATCAATTTAGAGTTTAATATTATATTTTTCATTTAGTTTATTTTGAGCCATTATTAGTATTTTGCATAATTTAATTTACTTTCTTTGTCAAAAGTTAGTTTAGAAAATCAATCAGAAGTTTTAATTTGGAAAGCTTCCAATAATTTGCGATAACCTGTGATTGGATTTAAAATTAAGAAACTCCTCCGCCATTCCTCAAGAGACACGATACTCGGGGAAAAACCGAAAGGTTAGACTCCGTTTTACTACAACACCGCGTAAGCGGTTATCAGAGACATCTAGGCTTGAAGAAGACGTGGAGAGCTTCTTAAGTGCTAGGACTAAGGCGTTGTAAACAGACGTTTTTACAAGCTTAGTGGAACAGTGGATTAGAGGAACAAGTTGTTCCTTGAACCACTATAAAAATCCCTGGTGTCATTTACTTACTGCTTTTATCTCTTGCACTTAGCTAGGACTGATTAACTCCAAAGACTTGGTCTCTGTGTTCAGCAGAACGTGTCTTGTGAGTTAACAGAAGGCCTACAGCCTTTGCTTCTTTGAGGTTGATCTGACAGAACCCCTACCAGAACCCCATATGCTGCCAGTCTGTTCTGTCAACAGAACAGGCTATTCTGTTAAATCTGGTACTTAGCTTGAAAAAGTTAAAAACCATTACAGTCTATTCACCCCCCCCCCCCCCTCTAGACTGTACCCAGTATAACCGGGAGCAACAAATCTGAATTCTGGTTTCACAACAGAATCTTTCCAGGAAAGGACATACATGAAGGTGTTCTCAACTACCTTGACTGCAAACTCTCATCTATCTGGGCATCTTATCAAAGACCTGGGAACCTCACAGAAATCAGAGAAGAAGTCAACACTGAGTTGAAAAGGCTACAGGGACTTGATGAACAAGCCAGAGCAACAGCAGAAAGAGAACATTTGTAATGAAATATCTGTATTCTCTGCTTAATAAAATATCATCTCTACCTTTCACATTGTAAGGCAATTTCTCCCAATCTGTCTCTTATTGCTTGCTTTTAATTGATTTTAGTATGTTTTGTTATTATCTGCTATCTTGATTGTATCGTACTCTTACTATTTTCCTATGCTAAGTTATCCACCAAGTTTTTAATGGAGGTTTCTTAAATTTTTTTTGGGTGAAGGCACTTCTCTGGAAATAGTTAAAGGATTTTGGCATCATCAAAAAGGGGGAAATCGTAAGGAATAATTGTAATTAGATTTTGATGATGCTATAGGACTTTAGAGTACCCCTTAGAAAATTGTATTAGAATTTTCATTGTATGAGTTTTAGTATAATCGACTGAAAGAAGACCTCTAGACAGAATGCCTATAGACCCTCTGGTGATAGTTCTCTAACAGAAGTCCTCCTGCCTCTCTGTTAGATTTCACTATAGCAGAAACTGTCAAGACTCTCTGTTAGTTCACTTCTTGACAGAAGACCTAAGGACCCTCTGGTAGCTAGTCCAATAAAAGTGCTCGAGACCCTCTCTGGTTGATCCACTACTGAAGACACCAGAAGACCTGACGCTTAGAGAATTTTCATGAAAGTACCCAAGCCGGTGAAACCATCTGAAGATTCCTTCAACGGCTAGAAGACTTCAACGGAAAAGCTACAGTGCACGCATTAAATGCACATTTAATGCTTCCCGTACCCTGAAGAGTAAAAGCTGATGATTGGCCGACATTCCATGATATTTCAGGATAACTTTATCCCAAAATAGTAACCCGCCAACTTTACCGGGTCCTACTGGTCAAGTCAACTGCTCTCACATTTAATGCAGTTGTCCTCCTCCTCCAACGGGAAGACAACCCCGGTATAAAAGATACTACACGAAGAACATAAAAAAAGGAGAGACCTTTGCTGAAAAACTTTGAAACGCGTGCTCGAACAAAATAATCAAACACTCAAACGCACAAGCCTTCTTGAGATCAAAATTTCATCATCAATCAACAAGAAAGGCGTACGTTGGGAAGATAATATTTCTCTATCTTCATATCTCAACAAGAGCAAAGTTCCAACTGTTCTTCAACACTTCAAGCACTTCAACAACAAACCTTTTGTAACGAAGCTAGTTGGAAAACCCCTGTTCTCTCAAGAACTCTTCTCTGACGAGAAGGACGTCCAAGTAACTGGAGTTGTGAAGTGGTTATACTTCCAGGAAGCTCAGTGAAAGGACCAGTCTTAAAGGAAGCAAGGAAGTGCATCCCAGGAGACATCTAGGCTTGAAGAAGACGTGGAGAGCTTCTTAAGTGCTAGGACTAAGGCTGTGTAATTGGATTTTTACAAGCTTAGTGGAACAATGATTAGAGGAACGAGTTGTTCCTTGAACAACTATAAACATCCCTGGTGTCATTTACTTACTACTTTTAATTCTTGCTTTTATCTTTAAATGACTAACTCCAAATTTTGGGACTCTATGTTCAGCAGAACCCTCCCTGTGAGTTAACAGAAGGCCTACTGCCTTTGCATCTCTTGAGGCTAAACCGGACAGAACCCCTACCAGAAGACCATCCACTGCCAGTCTGTTCTGTCAACAGAACATGCTATTCTGTTAAATCTGGTACTTAGCTTGAAAAAGATAAAAACTAGTACAGTCTATTCACCCCCCCTCTAGACTGTACCCAGTATAACCGGGACCAACAAGTGGTGGAGGCTCGTGGGAAATCTACAACAATGTTTTGCACACAAAATATTGGAGAAAGATGTCAGGTATATTTGTAACATCGTCCCTGATGGAGTATATGGCCCGGGGACCCCCGACCCACAGACTCCTACTACTACGATCAGGCCCAACAGGCCCTAACAGGCTAAGCCCAGCAAGATGAAGCTCTAAGCAGGCCACAATACGCAAGGGGTGCCTTCGGCCCCATGGCCGAAGGCTACCGTTGACAGAATCGAACTCAGGAACATCACAGGAAAACAAGGCTTGAAAGTCAAGCCTTCGGCACTTGGAGCCCTCAGCACTGAGAGGCCCCCGGTATGAATAGCATTCGGCTTATCATCTACAGCCGAAGGCATCTTCCTCAACAGAATCTCCTCTCCACATGCGACTGGATCACCGTACCAAGTACAACGTCACATCCAACCACCGCATTTAATGCGGCCACATGCAAGTGCCAGTGCCACCCCGATTGAGGTGACCCTCGGCCGTCGAATGCTTGACACGTGTCCCTGTCTAGCATTTTTTCTACTATAAACAGCAGCCCCTTTCCCATTGTAAACCACGCTCAATAAAACTTAAGCAATACATCGAATACACACTCTCTCTCTTACTTTTGCTCTGGCTTTTCTCTAAGTTACTCACCGTAGTAACCCCTCGGATAGATACCTCCCGGGTACACTATCCATTATTTGGTTCTCTCGTTGAGAGGTCGAACAATCAAGTAAGAAACCCTCCCCTTCACCAAACACAAAAACACCTACCAAAATGGTGAGAGCGACTCGTGCCCACTCCAAGACCCGACGAGGACAGGAACCTGGCCCTCGGTGAAGTCAACACCCCCGAAGCCTCTAACAGGGCTCCCGAGGGCGGCGTCATCGCTGAGTTGGAACAGGCGGCTGTCGACCTACGCCTTCAGCTCCAACAAAATGCCCCTGATGCCCGCCTCGGCATCGAGGCTAGAAAGAAGGATCGAAGCGAAAATCAAGTGAGCCCTCCGGTCCTCACTATTGACGTGCAATCGGCATTTCTACCTTCATCCAAACACTCACTCAGAACTCGGGTGCCTTCGGCACTCTGGTACCCCTTTAGGACAAGGGTAATGGACTACTCCATGCAAACGACGCCCGACACCAAATCAACCAAGCTCACTCTGCCCGGATACACTCGCAGGGGGCGGAGGCCCTCCCGAGGGATCCCAGGGACGAGGTTATTGAGGCCCTCCAACGCTGCCTTAACGAAATGGAGGCCCGCCAAGCACATACTACAACTTCCGCCTCACAGGCGGACCCCAAATACACAGCCATTCTAGCCAAAATGGAGGACATGCAGAAGAAGATGGCATAGGGCTCCGGGGAACCCGTCATCCAACTCCAGACTAGGATGCCATTTACCCCAAGGGTATTGGCGGCCAAGATTCCGTGAAAGTACTGAGGGCAACTCATCAATTCTTATGACGGGAAGACCGATCCCCAAGAGCACTACAACAGGTACCAGAATAGCATGATGATGGTGGGGGCATCAGATAAATATTTGTGCCGTTGGTTCCTCTCCACCTTAGAGGGGCCAGCGTACGAATGGTTCAACCGATTGCCCGAAGGCTGCATCGACTCATGGCAAGAACTCGCCCAACGTTTCCTAACGCAGTTCGCAGGAAGGCGCCGGTCGAGGAAACATTTCTCCCACCTACTAACGGTGAGACAGCGGAAGGAGGAGACCCTCCGGGACTTCTTGGAACACTGGAGGGGGGGAGACTGACAAGGTTGACGGCGCCGACGACGGGACCCTTCTGGCTCTCTTACAGACAGTCCTCCACACCGGGAACTTTTTAAGGAGCCTTATCATTGAGCCTCCCCGTGATTACATAAGGGCCCTTCAGCGGGAGGACCGCTACGCCGAGGCCAAGGAGGTGGAAAAAAGCCATCACAACCCTGAACAACATCACCCCAAACAGGACAACAGGAACAACCGAGGGCCGGGGGCTCCATCCCATCAATCCAAAGGACCAGGCCCCTGGGATGATCGCCCCTGGCACGACCAAGCCAAGCCCGGGGGAGGTTACAAAAACAATTCGAAGGCCTGGGCGCAACCCATCCTTCTGGAGCACCCTCGGATGCCCCTGACGCACCCCATCAGCATCATCCTGGATTATGCCGAGGAGAGGGGCCTCGTCGAGCGAGACTCCCGCGCACCCTCGGAAGTGTACACCGTCAACCCCAACGAGCCGTATTGTCACTTCCACCGCAACCAGGGGCATAGAACCGATGACTGCCATATGCTGAAGGAAGCCATCGAGAGACTCATACGAGCGGGCCATTTATCCCAAATTGTAAAGGGAGTTCCCTACCACGCCCCCCCCCCCCCCTAAGAAAGCAAATGCCTGGGTCAACCCCAACACCATCCCCCTCAGGGACCCGAAGGGTAAGAAGAGGGAGATCGGGAACCTCAGCGAAGAAGAAGGGTATGACCAGTACCAGGATAAAAAGCGCCACATCCTCATGATCACTGGAGGCAACACCGGGGGAGACTCCACCAGCCAGAGGAAGAAGTGGACACAATCCCTTTACGTTGGGGAAGTATCTCACATGCTCCCCTTGAAGCGGTTGAGGGAGGAGCCCATCAGATTCACCAACGCCGATCTTCCCCCGGTCTCTTCTCCTCACCGGGATGCACTAGTGATCTAGAGTGAGATCAACGACACCATCATCCACCAAACTTACGTTGATAGTGGCAGCTCCGTCAACGTAATGTACCTCAACACATTCAAGGAGCTGCATCTGGAGAGGGAGTCTCTTCGGCCCATCTGAACCCCTATGTCCGGTTTCACCAGAGACACTTGTAACACTTGAGATTTAATTTAAATGGATTAATAGTACTACTCATACCAATAGAGGTGCATCTCCTTTTAAGGGAGCTCATCACCCAAGAACTCCAAAGTTAAGCGTGCTTGCACGAGAGTAGTCTTGGGATGGGTGACCCCCTGGGAAGTTTCTCAGGGCGCGCATGAGTGAGGACAAAGTGCGCGGTAAAGGCTCGTGGTGGTTTGTGAGGATAGTACTAGAGGTCAGAAGTAACTACCTCGGGGCCTACGGGCCGGGGTGTTACAGGTGGTATCAGAGCAACCCTGCGACAGTGTGCAGATCCGTTGGATATCGGGCGGGCACTTAGCAGGGGAAAAGATTCTGGGATATGATTGAGATTGGTTTATGGGCGCAACGAGGACGTTGCGTTCCTAAGTGGGGGTGATTGTAACACTTGAGATTTAATTTAAATGGATTAATAGTACTACTCATACCAACAGAGGTGCATCTCCTTTTAAGGGAGCTCATCACCCAAGAACTCCAAAGTTAAGCGTGCTTGCACGAGAGTAGTCTTGGGATGGGTGACCCCTGGGATGAGTGAGGACAAAGTGCGCGGTAAAGGCTCGTGGTGGTTTGTGAGGACAGTACTAGAGGTCAGAAGTAACTACCTCGGGGCCTACGGGCCAGGGTGTTACAACACTATTGATTCTGAGGGGGTCATTACCCTCCCAGTACTATTCGGCGATGGGCTCCATAGAGCCAAGCTCGAAGTGAAGTTTGTCTTCGTCAACATCGACTGCGCCCACAACATCATCCTCGGTCGGCCTGCCTTCGAGGACCTGGAGGCCATCATCTCCATGAGGCACCTTTGCCTCAAATTCCCAGCTGAAGGAGGCATCAGGTACTCGAGGGGGAATCACCTACTACCTCCAAATAACAAAGAAGGTCAGAAAGACCGAGTTCCGCATCGACACCATCATCGAGGTCGTAGAGGAAGAAGAGAAGAGACCGAGGGCTGAACCGGTCGAGGAGGTAGAAGACTTTGTTCTCGGTCCGGCCAAGCTGGAGAGAGTCGTGAAGATTGGAGCCAAGATCCTCGAAGACTTCAAGGCCGGCATCACCGATGCCCTCCGCGCCTACTCCATTGTTTTTGCATGGGGGCCGGAGTATATGTCGGGAATTAGCCGAAGGGTAATCACTCACCGCCTGGCAGTGGACCCTTCCTCCAAACCTATCCAACAAAGAAGAAGGCCCCTCTCGGCCGAGATGAGGGAGTTTGTAAAGAAGGAGGTCGCCATGCTCCTCTCCATCAAGCACATCAAGGAGGTAAAGTACCCCTCATGGCTGGCCAACGTGGTCCTCGCACAAAAACCACCCACCTTCCGCATGTGCGTGGACTACACGGATCTCAATAAGGCATGCCCTGTGGACCCTTTCCCCCTGCCAAATATTGACCAACTGGTGGACGAGACAACATGATGCGAGATTATGTCATTCCTCAACCCCTTCCGCGGATATCACCAGATCTTCATGCACGAGGAAGACGCTGAAAAAACAACCTTCATGACCCCCGAAGGCATCTTCTGCTACCTTGTCATGGCCTTCGGCCTGAAGAACTCACCATGGAGGCCTATGTCGATGACATGATCGTCAAGAGCAAACAATCGAAAAGCCATGATGACGACCTCCGGGAAATTTTCGCCATCATGCAAAAGTTTAACCTTCGGCTCAATCTGAAGAAATGCACCCTCGGCGTGCAAGGAGGCAAGTTTCTAGGCTACATGGTGAGCCGAAGGGGGATTGAGGCCAACCCGGAGAAAATTCAGGCCATCATCAACATGGAGCCCCCACGCAACGTGAAGGAAGTCTAAAGGCTGACGGGCCGCCTGGCAGCCCTCAACCGCTTCCGATCCAAATCGGTGGAGAAGTCCCTCCCCTTCTTCCAGGTCATGAGAAAGACGGCGGGCTTTCAATGGACCACTGAGTGTCAGGTGGCCTTCGACGAGCTGAAGCAATGTCTATCTTCACCCCATGTGCTCTCCAAACCCAAGGTAGGGGAAACTCTATACCTTTACGTTGGTGTCAGTCCGGCATCCATCAGCTCAGTCCTCATCCCGGAGGAAGATGGCGTCCAGCATGCCATCTTCTACGTAAGCAAGACCCTCAGGGAGGTCGAACTCAGGTACTCTCCTGTAGAAAAAATGGTGCTAGCCATCGTCTGGACCGTCAAGAAGTTGGGCCACTACTTCCAAGGACATCCGGTCCAAGTCCTAACACACCAACCCCTCGGCGCTTTGATGAGGAGCCCCACCAGCTCCTCCCGAATGGTGAAATGGGCTATCTTCCTCAGCCAATACAACATTGACATCCGTCTGAGGCCTGCCATAAAGGGCCAAGCCCTGGCAAACTTCATCACGGAGTGCACGGCAAGATCAGCAGCAGACGAGGAGCCCTCGGCACAACTGGACGAATGGTGGACTCTCTACACCGACGGCTCCTCCGCCGCCAAAGCGTGCGGAGGAGGGGTGGTTCTCATTACACCCGAAGGCTTCCGCGCCTATTACTCCATCCGTTTCTCCTTCAAAGTCTCCAACAATGAGGCCGAGTATGAGGCCCTTCTCTGTGGCCTTCGGCTGGCGGCCAACCTCAAGGCGAGGATGATCCACGTTAAGTGTGATTCCAAGCTAGTGGTCAGTCAGCTCTCTGGCGAATATGAAGCAAAAGAAGGAAGAATGAAGCAATACAAGGAAGCAACCAAGGAATTGCTCAAGGTATTTGAGGCTCACTCCATCACTCAAATACCGAGGACTCAAAATTCTGAGGCCGATATCTTATCGAAGCTCTTGGATGAATCTCCAGAGCACCTCTCCAAGATTGCGAGGATTGAAGAGCCCAGCCTCTCCAACATACACGCCAGCCCCATCATGCAAATACAACAAAGGCTTGAGGACTGGATCTCCGACATCATCAACTTCATCTCCACAGAGCAACTGCCCGAGGATGAAACCCGCGCGAAGCTAGCGAAGCTGAGGGCCCCCAGCTACACCATCGAAGACGGAAGGCTATACAAAAGATCATACAATGGCACGCTACTTCGGTGCCTTCATCAGGTTGAAGCCGAAGTTGCAAAGGAGGAAGTGCACATTGGCACTTGCTCAGCTCACCAGGGACCCTTCTCCATGTCCCGAAGGCTAATAGTCCAGGGCTACTTTTGGCCTACAATGGCCCGGGATTGTGCAGACCTCGCCCGAAGGTGCGCCGCCTGCCAACACTTCCAGAAGGCTCCCGGCAGGCCGGTGGTCAACTATGCCCCCATCAGCACTGCAATACCCTTCTCCAGGTGGGGCATAGACCTTGTGGGCCCTCTGCCAAGGGGTACCTCCAACAACAGGTACATCATCGTGGCCATTGACTACTTCACCAAGTGGGTTGAGGCTGAGCCCCTCGCCAGCATCACCGAAGCCAGATGCCGCCACTTCGTCCTCAAGAACACCCTCACAAGGTTTGGCGTTCCCCAGCAAATCATCTCCGACAACGGGACTCAATTTGAGGCAGCCCCCTTCTGTTCCCTCCTAGAGGCATGGGGCATCAAGCATACCTTCTCATCCATTGCCTACCCTCAAGGCAACGACCAAGTAGAAAACGCAAACCGGACTTTGCTCGAGGGCCTGAAAAAGAAATTGGAAGCCGAATGGGGAGGTTAGGTAGATGAGCTCCACAACATCCTATGGGCCTACCGCGCCACCCCTCGGCGGGCAATAGGTGAAACACCCTTCTCCCTTTGCTACGGATTCGAAGCCAAGGCTCCCAAAGAGGTGACCCTTCCTACTTGAAGGGTGGCTCAATACGATCCTGAGATCAACGACGCCAATATGGCCCTCGACCCAACCTTCATCTCAAAACGCCAGGAGCAAGCCTTCATACGAGTGGAAAACTACCGGAGGCAAGTAAAAGGCTACATCGATGCCAAGGTTCGCTCCCGAGAATTCTAAGTGGGGGATTATATCCTCCGGAGAAGAGAAGCTAGCCAACCAACCGAGGGCGGCAAGATGGCACCAAAATTTGAAGGGCCCTACATCATCACGGCCATCATCAAACCTGGAACGTACAAACTCAAACGCCCCAATGGGACCGAGGTCCCTAGACATTGGAATGTACACCACCTAGTTAAATTTTATCAGTAATTTTAGAGCGGCCAAGCCCTCATAACTTATGAATGTATTATCCTACGGCCCAAGGCCTCCAATTTTTGAAGAATGAAGACATATTGAAGACACCAAGAGCAAGGAACAAAGCGCTTATGAGCGGCCAAGCCCTCATACAAGCTCCTGGCCCAAGGCCTTATTACAAGCAAGACCCTTCGGCGCCAAGTGCCAAGGGTAGACACTCCGGTCACCTACGACAATGAAGAAAACACCAAGTGTTTTTAGCAAAGACCCCTCGGTACCAAGTACCGGGGGCATTGTACGAAAAATAACACCAAGTGTTGAAAATAAAGTCGCACCCCTCGAGGACGCAACTATGCTAGCGGCCCCACCTACCGGTGCCGGAGGCACCTAGTGCCCCGCCCATTTGCAGCTAGTATGCAAATAAAACCCTTCCCTGAACCGCTTTCCGCGCCATTACCCCAAGGGAATGGCAGGCAACTAATATTCCCAGGATTCGACTTTCAAAAACGAAACGCTTTCCGCGCCATTACCCCAAAGGAATGACAGGCAACTATTATGCCCAGGGAACGACTTTCAAAACTGAGGCGCTTTCCGTGCCATCCCCCAACGGGAGGCAGACAACAGACTATGTCTCGTGCCGAGGAAACGACCCTCGATTCCCTCGGAACCCGGAAGGTTAACCCGAGGGGGGAGTCAATGGTGTATACTGTTACCTCCCGATAGGCCAAGCCTTACCAAGAAACCAAGTTTCTTGAAGTCTTCTCTTCACTACCAAAAAACTGGAGTGAAGGGGAGTAGACTCAACGAGCAATTAACGAGTACAAACTCCAACAAAGCACCTTTCGGCAGCTGAAGGCTCTTATTCAAGAAGTCCCCTTTGACGGTGGCTCTTACTCCGAAGGCTACTATTCAACAAATGTTACCAAAATGTGGCCAAGTCCACACTCTGGAAGCCCCCGGCTTCTCAACACATACCGAAGGTACCAACTCTAATCATGGGGTCTGATTACCGAGAGCATTCTACATCTCAGCATAGACCGAAGGCAATTGCCCTCATGTTTCATGTGAAAGCATCTGATCCTATAGTTTGAAAGGCAAGGCCGAGGGATCCTATCAGACTCTAAAATTCCTAAGGCCACACTTAGGAATCCAACATCGCCGACGGCTCCTACACTAAGGATGGGCTAAGTTTGAACTAAACTACTGCATCCTCCGGCCTTACCGGAGGGGGCCACTCACAAACGTGGGCTCAAATTTTCCAAGTCCATACTCCAACAGCCTCCAACCCTACAATCATACCCGGAGGATCCTATTCCTACGAATGGGTCAAAGATCAACTAACTCCACATTGCTATCGAGGGCTACTGCTTGCAAACTCAATTTTCCCTAAGTCCACTACTTAGGACCCCCCGGCATCACCACCCTTTGCCTAAGACTACTACAAGCCGAGGGTATATTCACGGCATTAGTCCAAAATTTGGCTAAGTCCACAACACCTTTCCCCCAGGGACATATAACGAAGGCTAGCTACTTCATACACCCAAAGGGAGGTGTCTGCCGAGGGACCCATGGGCAAACCACCGCTTGAAAATCTCCTAAGTCCTAAACCTTTAGCCCTCGGTCAACTCATAATGGCTACACCAAATCAAAGGAAGTATCAACCGAGGACCCGATACTGAACAAACACTTAGAAAAAAATTCTAAGTCCTAAATGATTGGCCCTCGGCCAAGCTCACCATACAAACATGCATACAACTATTAAAAGGCATGAAGGAGGACAAAGACATCATACAACGCATTCATTCAACAAAGGAGGAATAGGAAGCAAAATCAAATATCCAGAGCCTGAGGGCTCCCACACATCCATTAACAAAAGAAATATTTAAAAAGTGTTTGTTACATCAACCGAAAGCTACATAACATGTTTACAAAGATTGTTCAAAAATTTTACAAATACAAGTTACTCATCAATGTCCCCTTCAGCGGCCTTGGAGGTGACCTCTTCGCCGACAGCCTCATCAGCACCTTCATTGTCGGACCCCCCATCATCATGGAATCTTGAATCACCGGCCTCTCTTCGCTCGGGGGGAGGGGGATTCTTACATCTGGCTGCAAAGGGGGGAGGCCGTACACTGCCGGATCAAATTGATCAAGGGAGACCTTGAAGTGACGGGCCAGCCTCCGGTATATCAGGTGCTGGGTGAAGAACTCGTCCCCTTGATAGTAGCTGTCGCCTCTTTCGGCCAACCACCTCTGGCCGGGGCCTTAAACCTAGGCATCGACACCTTTCCCGATCACCAAAGAGAGCCACTCCTTCCGGTCCTCGGCCATCCAGCCTTCGGAGACGAAGGCTTCAACAGCAGCTTTCTCAGCCTTGGCCACCGCCTCGACTCTCTCCCTTTCGGCCTCCTCGGCAGCAACCCTGGCGGCCATCGCCCTAGCCTCGGCCGCGCCCTCAGCTTAGGCAGCTTGCACCCGCTGCTCTATGCTCTATGTGGCCACGTGAAGGGAATCCTCAGCTTCAGCCAGCTTTTTCCTGAGGTTAGCAGCCTCCTCCTCAGCAGCATCCTTGGCCCCCCTTGTCTGCCCAACCCTCCGGAGGTACTCACAGAGGCCCATAGAGTTCTGCAATGACGACAATGATAGTTAGACACATTGCGTACCTAAAATAATGACGAGAATGAAGGCGAGGGAAAGAAAGACCTGACTCACGGAGGCACTACTCAGAAGAATCTTTACCTTAAGGGTGCTTTCATCCATCCGGGCGAGGGTCAGCCGGTCAGCCGAGGGCATCATCCGGCACATCAACGCCGAAGGGCTGAGGCTACCTTCCAGGACAGAGGCCCCTTTCGGCACAAAGGCCTCCAACTTCTCTAGGCCGAAGAAGTCACGAGTCACGTTATCGTGAGGGATGGGACCGGCGCCGCCAACGTCATCCAGCACGATGACCTCTTCAGCGGCAGGTTGTTTGCCAGATTCCACAACCTTCGGTTTCTTGGCCTGGGGATTAACCCCTTTGCCTCCCCTCTTCTTTTTCAGGGCCCCCTCGCCCTGAGAGCCCCCGGTCCCAGCACCGGCGGCAACATCTATAGAGGGCCCCTCAATGCCCTTTTGGAGGGAAGCATCCACTGGCTTTTGACCCAAGGGGTCCTTCTTCTTGCCCTTTTGTTTCTTCAATGCGAAGAGGGAGTTCACATCCATATTGCTACCTGCAAAAAACACACCAAGTGTAAGACCGAAGGGGATCAACTACAGTGACATGGATTGAACGCAAAATTTTCTAAGTACAAAACAGATAACCCTTCGGTAATCACATCTGACGCTCTCAAATACACGATCTATCGGAGGATATCTTTCATCTTCCGAGCCCCTCGGCCGGTACTTCCGGAAGCCGATCTTGAACAGTTCATCTGGAAGGGTAACGTCTCTGAACTTTACATGCTTCTCAGACCCCTCCGGCTTCTTGGCCAACTTCCTACCATTTTTCTCAAGAGCGGCACCCTCTACTTTCGGGTGCCTCCGGAAGCTATTACGAAGGGGAGCAGGGAAGGGGTTCTCCTCCAAGCGTATGTAACAGTACTTATCCTTCCAACCCTTGTGGGACGAAGGCACCTCGTCAAAAAGCCGGAATTCGGGGACTTGCTGCAGGTTTGCAAACCCCCCGGCGTTGGAATGACCCCCACGGCAGAGATTGAACGACATGAAAAATTGATCGAGGGTAGGTTTAACGTCCCGCCTCCGGCATAGGGAAAGAAAGCTGGCAGGGGGCCAACCCCACGAACCTCAGATACTCCAACAAGAAAGGGTGGAGCAGAAACCGGAGCCCCATCTCCACTGATAAATTGTGGGCGGCAAAACAGCCCTCGGGTGCATGCAATAACAGATCGTCCGGCCCCGGTTCCACCACACGCGCCAAAGGGCCGGCAAGGAGCTGTGTGGCCTGGTACTCTACAGGGGAGGCCCTCGTCTTCACCTCCAGGGTAGCAGTATCCAAGTAAGAATGGCCTTCGGGTATGCCCACCGGCTGGCCAGCATCAACGACAGCCTGCTTCTTCTTCTTTGGAGCGGCCTTTGTTGAAGATCATACTTATCCTTCCAACCCTTGTGGAACCACCACACGCGCCAAAGGGCCTTCTTTGGAGCTGTGTGGCCTGGTACTCTACAGAGGAGGCCCTCGTCTTCACCTCCAGGGTAGCAGTATCCAAGTAAGAATGGCCTTCGAGTATGCCCACCGGCTGGCCAGCATCAACGACAGCCTGCTTCTTCTTCTTTGGAGCGGCCTTTGTTGAAGATCATACTTATCCTTCCAACCCTTGTGGGAAAGATGAGAAGCAGGCTGTCCTTCCAACCCACAATATCGCTCCAAAGAATGAGAAGCAGGCTGTCGTTGATGTTGGAAGCCAATGGAAGCCATGCAAAAGGAGATTCAAGCCTTGGAAGCCAATGGGAGTTGGACGTTAGTTCCTTTGCCTCCGGGAAAGAAACTAATTGAATCCAAGTGGGTTTATAAAATCAAGTACAAGCCCAATGGTGATGTCGAACGATACAAAGCGCGGCTAGTAGCAAAAGGATTTACACAAATTGAAGGCACTGATTTTCACGAAACTTTTGCTCCAGTAGGAAAACTCGTTACTGTTCGATGCCTTTTAACTGTTGCTGCTAAACGTTAATGGGTTGTACATCAGCTTGATGTGAATAATGCCTTCTTGCATGGCGATTTACGTGAGGACATGTACATGCGCATTCCACAAGGTTTTGCCAAGAAAGGTGACACTCGAGTATGCAAGCTTCAAAGGTCCTTGTATGGCCTGCGCCAAGCGTCACGTAATTGGTATGAAAAATTCACTAGTGCTCTTGTCAAGATTGGTTTTCGAAAGTCTCGTGCGGACCACTCTCTTTTTATCTACCGTCGAGGGAGCACTTATACCGTTGCGTTGATATACGTGGATGATGTTTTACTCGTTGGCAATGATCTCACCCACATTTCTCGAATCAAGCACTATCTGCATGAACAATTCACCATCAAGGACCTTGGCACGCTCAAATATTTTCTTGACATAGAAGTTGCTCGTTCGCCTGCAGGGATCATTCTTAGCTAGCGGAAATATACTTTGGATATATTGAGAGAAAGTGGCATGCTCGGAAGTTGACCTAGTCTCACTCCCATGGAACAGATACTTAAGTTACGACCCGATGATAACAGTGCTCCTGTTGATGCAGCTATGTATCGGTGACTCATAGGTCGTTTGTTGTATCTGACTGTCACAAGACCTGATATCGTCTTCCCAATGAACCAGCTCAGTCAGTTTCTTTCACAACCTCGCCAATCACATCTTGATGCGGCTCATTGTGTACTTCGATATCTCAAAGCTACTCCGGGATTGGGCATTTTCCTCTCATCAAGTTGAGATCTTTCGTTAGAAGGCTTCTGTGATGCTGATTGGGCCAGTTGTTGCTTCACCCGACGCTCAAGTTCTGGTTATTTCATCACTTTAGGTGGTTCACCCATTTCCTGGCGTACAAAAAAACAAACCGTGGTGCCTCGTTCGTCCGCTGAAGCAGAGTACCGAGCTATGGCGGTTGCTGTTAGCGAAATTGTTTGGCTACGCTGGTTGCTTCGTGATTTTAGAATTTTTTGTGTCACACCCACATCGTTATTTTGTGACAATCAGGCCGCCCGCCACATTGCTACCAATCCAGTATATCATGAATGCACCAAACACGTTGAAATGGACTGTTATTTTGTCCGAGAGCGAGTCACGAGTCACGAGATTCAACCACAACCAATCTCTACTCAACATCAAGTAGCCGACATCTTCACAAAGGCTCTTGGCAGCGAGCGATTTCAGTACCTCTGTTCCAAGTTGGGTGTACGAGACTTACACACTCCAGCTTGAGGGGGAGTAATACGTGATATGAAAATATCACATTGGTATATGCATGGCAAGTTGAGATTATGTATCACATGGATTACTCAATATTCCATTTCATACTTTATTTACTTTCCTTCTTTGTTTTCTTTGCTAATATACATCTGTTTGCCATTGTATAAATTGGGATGATCCCTTGAAGCAATATACAATATACTTACACGACATATTCATCTTCTTCCTAGAGCTATGTTATTATTTACATCTATTTTAATATTAGTTGATATATTGGTTCGTTAATATGAGTTATTGTATACAATTTTGGGAGATTTTGTAAAAGTACGTAGTTTGTTATCTTTGTGGTAGTTGATGAAAAGGAAAATTTTGAAGTATAAACTTCGATTGATTTTGAGAAAACAAAGAAAAATAAATATTTTCATAAAGGGTGGGCATCACGGGAGAAATCCGTGGTGTCGGTTTTCCACGTCCCTTAAAATGTGGAGGGTGGTTAGGTCTACTCAATTTTTGTTGGTATTGGTTTGAGGTGAATTGATGGTCGGTAGAAAACATCCCGACTTTTGAGGAGTAATGGTAGTAGTAGCTCCTAATCATTTAGTTTTTGAGGTGGGGTAGTTGGTAGAAAACATCCCGTCTACCTGGATCGACTTACTAACCCGGAGAGCTTGGAATACCTTTAGGGGGTGTGCATACTTAAAGTAGTTGTTTCCGTTTCCATTGAGCAGTTGTGGTACCGGCGATAGTCCCGGGGTGGCCGTACATAACAATGGACCACCGGGCTTAACCAAAGTGTTGAGCATCGCTCTTCTAAATTACTAGGAAGTTAGTTACAAAGTGAGTTTTGGGAGAAATTCAAAAGAGGAGAATTTTGGTGTTTCATGTACTTCGGAAGTATTATGGTATTACGAGTTATGCGATTTGGATTTTGTATAGATATCGTTTACTTATGATTTATAAAGAATATTTTATGCTAAAAGGTTGTACGAATTTTATATATATTAGTTATTATTATTTTAAAAGGTTAGGTGGAACTTACTTAGCATTATTGCTAATATTTGTTTTCTTTTATTTTTCTTTCTTTACTTGATTTTGTACAGGTATTGAGTTGATCGTTGATGATGTTGATTGCGAGAGAGCTTCCGCTAGAACACCAAATTAGTAAATAATTGTAATTTCAATTTCAACATCTTAAATTAGTGAACATTTATTTTAGAAGTTTAATTTATTTTGAGTTAAATTGTTTTAGCATGTGCACTCGGTTAGATTAGAACCGAGTGTGGCGGTAGCACTCCTATTTCCTTTGAATTTTCCACTGCACATTTTCTGGTGTTTTCAAATGAAGTTAGTATTACTTTCTAATAAATCATTATTTAAATGTATTTTTGGGTGAGAAATTTGGGGGTGTTACAAGTTGGTATCAGAGCTTAAGATTTTTCTTGGGGATTTTTCAAAACATTTTTCCAAAGGTATTGCAGGGAGATTTTTCTAAGCATTTTCCAAAATGTTTTCTAAATAGGTCTCAAAACATTTTTATCAAAATTAGGAAATGAAAATGACTAGGAAAATAACTTTAAACTAGGAACGTGGTGAGGATGTGAGACTTTAAAGATATTGATTGTATAGTTCACTAGGTTACTTGCTTATATGAAGTATGTGGAATTATTATGCTTCCTTGAATGTTTTATGAGATAGAACTTGAGTATGATCTTAGTGTGGGACTTATCTGTTTAAGATAGCGTAGAGACCTTACAAATGCCTAATACCTAAGAAAGTTATGAGATTAGAAGTTAAGTGGTCAAAATGACGAAAGTGTTGTGGTCAAATTTTGGACCAAAGATGCTACATGAGAAACCAAGAATGATATGTGCAAGTACTATCTAGAGTTATTTGATTAAGTAGTATTTTAGTTACGGGGACGTAACATATCTTTAAGGAGGGTAGAATGTAATACTTAAGAAATTTTTTTCATTTGATTTTAGTTATGCTTCGGGACGAAGCATCTTTTAAGGAGGGTATAATGTGACACCTCGAAAAATTTAAATAAAATTAAATGAATGAATTTAGATAAAATGGTTTGAAAGTGTCATTTTTAATAATTAAGTGAATCAGATGAAATTTTAGCAATTGTGACATATTAATCAGATACAAATGTTTTAATAATAAAAGTAACATTTTTATGATAACTATGAAAGTGACGTTTTTGTAACATGTGTTGTTACTCATTTGACAGGAAATATCAGATGTGACATTTTAACCAATTTTAATATAAAAGTGTTAGTTACACTAGATACTACACAAAAATGAAAATGTTAAAAAAAATTGAGTCACCTAATGTACTCCACATATATATATATATATATATTTATGGCATGCTACAAGTAATAATAGAATGAATTACATCCTACATAAACCAATGAACAAAACAACAGATAAAACTAAATACGAAGTGCGAATAGCATACTTCCTCCGTCGTAAATTGTTTTGCAAAGTCAACATTTTTTGGTCAACCAATAAAAAAAGTCAATGCTACCTATCGACAATTAATTCATTTTTTAATAATTAAAATTTATATATTAAGAAACTACATTAAAATCTCTTCAAAGTTGTAAACTCCAAATTAGAATATAATTAAAAATTGACATCCTAATTAAGCAAATAAAATGAAACTGTTTGACCAAGAAAAGTCAAATTTGCAAATCAATTTGAGAGGGAGGTAGTATATAACTACTTATGTATCCGGACGTATTAATAGTAAAATACCCGCCGGATAAATCTCTATAATAATATTGATACGGAGGTTCTCAGTAATAATAATAATAATGCTATGTATAGGAGTCCCAATACACGCCGCAGTACATCAAAGAGTCACTCAAACGGATAAATCTGAGTAGCGAAACTTTAGGATCTGAAATATAAGCTAGAGCCTTCGACCACCCCTATAAATGGCAGACTAAACCTTTGTTTCCTTTCGTCCCTAAAAGTCCCCATCGGTATATACATATAATATATATATATACTACGTACGTTTTTTTCGACCCTTCGTTATAACCCAAAATCAAAGCCAAAAATCAGATAAAAACCTTCTCCTCTGTGAGAGGAATCCAACGGTGAAAGAATCATTGAAAACGGTCGTGAAACGAGGGAGAAAAGTTTCGCCGGAGTTCGCCGGACTGGTTTTCCACGTGGGAGAAGGGCTATGCCGGAACCTCTGGAATAGCCAGGCCATCATTGGGCTTCTTCCTTACCGTTGACGTCAGAAAAAGGAGCCGTGATGGTCGCCGCCGCAGAACGAGCACCACCGGAGTGTAGTTGCAGACCACCGAACTGCTTGACGCTAGAGGAAGGGGAAACCCACTCGAGCACTTGCTAGAACGCGTCGTCGGTTTGTCAAACCGGTGCAGGACGACATGGCCATTGGAGAGCCGCTGCTGCCATGGTTGGAGGAGACAAGGCTGCGTCATCGCCGTCCTTCTCCTTGCTCGACTCTGCATGCATAGTACGGAGTAATTCTCTTTTCCCTCCTGCTGTGTATTCAACTAGTGGGCTGGACTATTTTAATAAGTGTTGGCCTGACTTAATTTTTATGCCTTTGGGCCGGGCTGAACCATTAACCATGATGATGATGATGATGATGATGATGATGATGATGAAATTAAGATGAGGAGTATTAGTGATGAAATTGGCTTGGTTTATTGATAGTAATCACTTGGATAGATATTATTTTTGCTAATTATTGAATTAATTGAAATAGATTAATAAGTTAACGTAATTAAGGACTCAGAAATATTAACTATTTGAGTAACTAATAAAATCAGAATAAGTTGATAACGATTAGTTAATTTAAAATCATTATAATATTCAGATTTATTAATGCTAATAATGTTGATTAATGTAAATTAAAGTAATTACGAAATTTGAATAGTTTAATTCAGATATGTTTTAATAATATTGAAATATAGTTAATTATTTGGATGTTTTATGAGTAGAGTAAATTAATGGTGATATTTAAATTAAAAATTTGATATTGTAGTTAATTATATTCGGATATTTTATTTAATTATAGAATTCAAATATTATAATTAAAGGCTGAATTAGTAAGGTAATTTGATTAATAAAAAGTGATTATTTCAGATAATTAATTAATTAAATTAATAAATTCGAATAAGGAAGTAAAAGGGGAAAATCGGGTAAAATAATTACAAATAGAATAAGTGACTAATTATATCATCTTATTAAAAAGGTGAATATTTAGAGACCGGAATTGAAGAAGAGAATTAGGAGCATCGGGACTTAAGGTAAGTTTCACGTCAACCGAAATTAGTTCTTTTTGCTTCGTGATTTCTTTGAATATTTTTGTGTGCATATTTGAGGATTGAATTATGTGCATTGAATTTGATTAAATATTATTATATGAGAGGGTTGTATTTGAGATATTAGTTGATATATTGGTTCGTTAATATGAGTTATTATATACAATTTTGGGAGATTTTGTAAAAGTACATAGTTTGTTATCTTTGTGGGAGTTGATGAAAAGGAAATTTTCAAAGGCCCAACAGGCCCACAAACTCCTACTACTCCATCAAAGGCCCAACAGGCCCAAATCACAGCGTCCAGAGTACCAAGCAGTCCGCACAACGCACAGGGGTGCCTTCGCCCCCCTGGCCGAAGGCTCCAAATTATCACAGAGCGGGTTTCTCAAGCAAACTAAGAAACTGGGAGAAAACGGCGAAAACAGCAGCCCTCGGCACTGTAAGCCCTCGGCACCAGGGGTGCCATCGGGAGGAAGAGCCCTCGGCTACTGCTCTATAGCCGAAGGCATCTCACTCGACAAGATATCCGCCTCACATGCGTACAGATCACCGTACTCTGCACAGACGTCACATCCAACAGCCGCATTAAATGCGGCCACATGCGGCTGCCAGCGCCAACCAGTTGAGGTGACCCCTCGGCCAATGAGCGCTTGACACGTGTCCCTGCCCGGCATTTATTGCTACTATAAATAGCACCCCATTTCCCCATTTGTAACCACGCTGAAAAGTGATAACACACTGAATACACTCTCTCTCTACTTTTATTCACTTGCTCTGACTTCTCTCTAAATTATTCCCCGTAATAACCCTTCGGATATATACCCCCGGGTAGACTATCCATCATTTGGTGCTCTCGTTGAGAGGTCGAACTATCAAGTAAGAAACCCTCCCCCTCGACCAAACACAAAACACTATCCCTCTATCAAAATGGTGAGGACAACACGTGCCAACTCAAAGAACGTAGAAGACAAGAACCTGCCCCTCGGCGACGTCAACGCCCCCGAAGCCTCTCACAGGGCTCCCGAGGGCGGTGTCATCGCTGGGCTCGAACAGGCGGCTGTCGACCTACGCCTTCAGATCCAACAAAACGCCCCCGATGCCCGCCTCGGCATCGAGGCCAAGAAGAAAAACCGGAGCGATGACCAAGTCAGCCCTCCGGTTCTCACCATCGACGTGCAATCGGCGCTCTCCGCCTTCATCCAGACGCTCACCCAGAACCCGGGTGCCTTCGGCACCCTGGCTCCAGCTCACCCTCCCATCGGGGAAAACATCATACTTCCCCCTCTGCCACACCCCTTCGGAAATCCCACCCCTCGGGTAAGGAACGACGAGGGGGTGGTGGCCCAAGAAACATCCTCCCAGGAAGTTCAGTCCCGGGACCGCCATAATGACAACAGGGAGAGGCCCCGTACTTCCGCCCTCAACCGGCTCAGAGGAGGGCCAGACCGCCGAGGGGTCCAAGACCGCCTCGGGGGGAAAGCACTCCAAAGGCCCCAGGAAAGCGGGGGATCTGTTTCGAGGGCAGACGAGGAGCGTCCCCCTCGGGACAAAGGCAAGGCACACCTTCATGCCGATGATGCCCGGCACCATATCAACCAGGCCCACTCGGCCCGGCTTCGTTCGCAGGGGGCGGAGACCCTCCCGAGGGACCCCCGGGACGAGATTATTACGGCCCTCCAACGCCGGCTTGACGAGATGGAGTCCAACAAAGCTCACGCCACCACCTCCACCCCTCACTCAGACCTCAAATACGAGGCCATGATGGCCAAAATGGAGGAATTACAGAAGAAGGTGGCCGAGGGCTCCGGGGAACCCGTCATTCAGCTCCGGACTCGGACGCCATTTACCCCAAGGGTATTGGCGGCCCGGATCCCGGAAAAATACCGAGGGCAACACATACAGCCCTACAGCGGGAAAACGGACCCCCAGGAACATTACAGCAAATACCAAAACAGCATGATGATGGTGGGGGCGTCAGACGAATATTTGTGTCGTTGGTTCCTCTCCACCTTAGAGGGACCAGCATACGAATGGTTCAACAGGCTGCCCGAGGGCTGCATTGATTCGTGGCAAGAACTCGCCCAGCGATTCTTGACACAATTTGCCGGGAGGCGTCGTACAAGGAAGCACTTCTCCCACCTCCTAACAATACGCCAGAAGAAGGATGAGACCCTTCGGGATTTCCTAGAGCGCTGGAGGACGGAGGCCGACAAGGTCGACGGTGCTGACGACGGGACCCTCCTGGCCCTCCTACAAACCGTCCTCCGCACCAGCGACTTTTCCAGGAGCCTCATTATTGAACCCCCCCGCGACTACATAAGGGCCTTGCAGCGGGGGGACCGGTATGCTGAGGCCGAGGAGGTGGAGAAGTATCACCAACACCCGGACCAGCAGCCCCCGAGGGCTGACAACAAGCATAACCGAGGGCCGGGGGCTCCTCCAAATCGCCCCAAGACTTCGGGACCCTCCGATGACCGCCATCGGCAAGGCCAAGCCAAGCCCGGGGGAGGTTATAAAAGCAACCCTAAGACTTGGGCCCAGCCCATTCTCCTGGACCGCCCTCGGACACCATTGACGCACCCCGTCAGCATCATCCTCGATTTTGCCGAGGAGAGGGGCCTCGTTGAGCGCGACTCTCGCGCACCCCCGGAGGTACACGCTATCAACCCTCAGTTCCCCTACTGTCGCTTCCATCGGCACCAGGGGCACAGGACCGATGACTGCCATCAGCTGAAGACGGCCATCGAGAGATTAATACAGGCGGGGCACCTGTCCCAGTTTGTCCAGAGCCCTCGGCAGGAGGGACCTTCTCATCAGGGACCTCCCCGAGGGCACCATACGAAGGTAAATGCCTGGGTGAATCCAAACACCATCCCCCTCGGCAAGAAGAGGGAGATCGGAAACTTGGAAGAAGAGGAGGAGGAATACCCCCACTACCAGGAGAAGAAACGCCACATCCTCATGATCACCGGTGGCAACACAGGGGGTGATTCCACCAGCCAGCGAAAGAAGTGGGCTCAATCGCTTTATGTAGGGGAAGTCACTCATATGCCCCCGGTAAAGCGATTGAGGGAGGAACCCATCACCTTCACCAACGCAGATCTCCCTCCTACTGCTTCTCCTCATAGGGATGCCTTGGTAATTCGAACGGAGATCAACGACACCATTATTCACCGAACTTACATTGACACGGGCAGCTCCGTCAATGTAATGTACCTCAGCACCTTCAGAGAGCTGCATCTGGAGAGGGGGTCCCTTCGGCCCATTAAGACCCCTCTTGCCGGCTTCACCGGCGATACTATTGATTCCGAGGGGGTAATAACCCTCCCGGTGATCTTCGGCGACGGGCCCCATAGAGCCCAGCTCAAAGTGGAGTTCGTCGTCATCAACATTGACTGCGCTCACAACATCATCCTCGGCCGGCCAGCCCTCGAGGACCTCGAAGCTATCATCTCCATGAGGCATCTCTGCCTCAAGTTTCCCGCCGAGGGGGGCATTGGCTACTGCCGGGGGAACCAAAAAATTGCCCGTGCCTGCTATCTTCAGGTCACTAAGAAGGTAAGCAAGACGGAACTCCGTGTTGACACCATCACCGGAGCCGTCGACTAGGAGGAAAGAAGGCCGAGGGCTGAACCGGCCGAGGACGTAGAAGACTTTGCGCTCGATCCGGCCCAGCCGGAGAGAGTCGTGAAGATTGGAGCCCAGCTCCCTTAATATTTGAAGACCGGCATCACCGACGCCCTCCGCGCTTACTCCACTGTCTTTGCATGGGGGCCGGAGGACATGCCGGGAATCAGCCGAAGGGTCATCACCCACCGCCTCTCGGTGGACCCTTCGGCAAAGGCAGTGCAACAACGAAGAAGACCCCTCTCCGCCGAGAGAAGGGAATTTGTGAAGAAGGAGGTCGCCATGCTCCTCTCAATTAAACACATCAAGGAGGTGAAATACCCCTCATGGCTAGCAAATGTAGTCCTCGCACAGAAGCCCCCTACCTTCCGCATGTGCGTGGACTACACCGATCTCAACAAAGCATGCCCTATGGATCCATTCCCTCTACCAAACATTGATCAATTGGTGGATGAGACCGCAGGGTGTGAGATCATGTCCTTCCTCGATGCCTTCCGAGGGTACCATCAAATATTCATGCACGAGGAGGACGCCGAAAAAACTGCCTTCATGACTCCCGAGGGCATCTTCTGCTACCTAGTGATGGCCTTCGGCCTAAAGAACTCAGGGGCCACTTACACCCGGATGGTGGCCCGGGTCTTTCAAGCCGTCCTAGGGCGCACCATGGAGGCCTATGTCGACGACATGATCGTCAAGAGCAAGCAATCTTCCAGCCATGCTGACGACCTCCGGGAAATCTTCGCCATCATGCAAAAATTCAACCTTCGGCTAAATCCGAAGAAGTGCACCTTTGGCGTCCAAGGAGGCAAATTCTTGGGCTACATGGTGAGCCGAAAGGGTATTGAGGCCAATCCCGAGAAGATCCAGGCCATCATCAACATGGAGCCCCCACGCAACGTGAAGGAAGTTCAACGGTTGACGGGCCGCCTGGCAGCCCTCAACCGCTTCCTATCTAAATCGGCAGAGAAGTCTCTACCCTTTTTCCAGATCATGAGGAAGACGGCTGGCTTTCTATGGACTCCAGAATGCCAGGGGGCTTTCGACGAGCTAAAAACATATCTATCTTCACCCCCTGTGCTCTCCAAACCCAAGGTAGGGGAGACCCTCTACCTCTACCTTGGGGTTAGCCCGGCGGCCATCAGCTCTGTGCTCATCCGGGAGGAAGACGGCATCCAACATGCCATCTTCTACGTTAGCAAGACCCTAAGGGAGGCCGAGCTCAGGTACTCCCCTGTGGAAAAAACGGTGTTGGCCATCGTTTGGACTGTCAAGAAGTTGGGCCACTACTTTCAGGCTCACCCAGTTCAGGTCCTCACTCATCAGCCCCTCGGCGCCCTCATGAGGAGCCCCACCAGCTCCTCCCGCATGGTTAAATGGGCTATCTTCTTGAGCCAGTACAACATTGACATCCGTCCAAGGCCTGCCATCAAGGGCCAAGCCCTAGCGGACTTTGTGACGGAATGTACCGCAAGGGCAGCCACGGACGGGGAGCCCTCGGCTGCCTCGGACGACTGGTGGACCCTCTACACTAATGGCTCCTCCGCGACCAAAGCATGCGGAGGAGGGGTAGTCCTCATTACGCCCGAGGGCTTCAGGGCCTACTATGCAATCCGCTTCTCCTTCAAGGTCTCCAACAACGAGGCCGAATATGAAGCCCTCCTATGTGGCCTTCGGCTGGCTGCCAACATGAGGGCTCGGCAGATCCACATCAAATGCGACTCCAAGTTGGTCGTTGGCCAAATCTCCGAAGAATATGAGGCCAAGGAGGGAAGAATGAAACAGTACAAGGAGGCGGCCAAGGAGTTGCTTAAGGTATTTGAGGCACACTCTCTCACCCAAATACCGAGGGCTCAGAACTCCGAGGCCGACATATTATCTAAACTCTCGGCAGACTCCCCCGAGCACATCTCCAAAATTGCCAAAATCGAGGAACTCAGCCTCTCAAGCATCCATGCAAGCCCCGTGATGAACATACAACAACGTCAGGAGGATTGGATCTCAGATATCACCGCCTTCATCTCCACAGGGCAGCTACCCGAGAATGAGGCCCGCGCTAAACTGGCAAAGCTGAGGGCTCCCAGCTACACCATCGAAGATGGGAGGCTCTACAAACGATCTTACAATGGCACGCTACTTCGGTGCCTTCATCCAGATGAAGCCGAGGTCGCAATGGAGGAAGTGCAAAGTGGCACTTGCTCAGCTCACCAGGGACCCTTCTCCATGTCCCGAAGGCTCATTCTCCAGGGTTACTTCTTGCCAACCATGGCCAGGGATTGTGCTTATCTTGCCCGGAGGTGCACCGCGTGTCAACATTTCCAGAAAGCCCCCGGCAGGCCAGCGGTCAACTATGCCCCCATCAGCACATCTGTCCCTTTTTCTCGATGGGGGATAGACCTTGTGGGCCCTCTGCCGAGGGGTACCTCCAACAACAGGTACATCATTGTGGCCGTCGACTACTTCACCAAATGGGTGGAGGTTGAACCCCTCGCCAGCATCACGAAGGCAAAATGCCGTCACTTCGTCCTCAAGAACATCCTCACAAGGTTTGGCGTCCCCCAGCAGATCATCTCCGACAATGGGACACAATTTGAGGCAGCCTTCTTCTGTGCCCTTCTGGAGGCATGGGGCATCAAACACACCTTCTCCTCCGTTGCCTACCCTCAAGGAAACGGGCAAGTAGAGAACGCCAACCGGACCTTGCTCGAGGGCCTCAAAAAGAAGCTGGAGGCCGAGGGCGGTGGCTGAGTAGAAGAACTTCACAACATTCTTTGGGCCTACCTGTAATACTTAAGATTTAATTTAAACGGATTAATAGTACTACTCATACCAACAGAGGTGCATCTCCTTTTAAGGGAGCTCATCACCCAAGAACTCCAAAGTTAAGCGTGCTTGCACGGGAGTAGTCTTGGGATGGGTGACCCCCTGAGAAGTTTCTCAGGGCGCGCACGAGTGAGGACAAAGTGCGCGGAAAAGGCTAGTGGCGGTTTGTGAGGATAGTACTAGAGGTCAAAAGTAACTCCTCGGGTCCGTGTGGGGCCCCGGGGTGTTACAAAATGGTATCAGAGCAACCCTGCGACAGTGTGCTGATCCGTTGGATATTGGGCGGGCACTTAGCAGGGGAAAAGATTCTGGGATATGATTGAGATTGGTTTATGGGCGCAACGAGGACGTTGCGTTCCTAAGTGGGGGTGATTGTAATACTTGAGATTTAATTTAAACGGATTAACAGTACTACTCATACCAACAGAGGTGCATCTCCTTTTAAGGGAGCTCATCACCCAAGAACTCCAAAGTTAAGCGTGCTTGCACGGGAGTAGTCTTGGGATGGGTGACCCCCTGAGAAGTTTCTCAGGGCGCGCACGAGTGAGGACAAAGTGCGCGGAAAAAGCTAGTGGCGGTTTGTGAGGATAGTACTAGAGGTCAAAAGTAACTCCTCGGGTCCGTGTGGGGCCCCGGGGTGTTACACTACCGCACCACCCCTCGGCGAGCTACAGGTGAAACACCCTTCTCCCTCTGCTACGGTTTTGAAGCCAAAGCTCCTACGGAAGTCACCCTTCCTACCCGAAGGGTGATCCAGTATGACCCCGAGGTCAACGACAGCAACATGGCCCTCGACCTCCACCTCATTTCAGAACGCCGGGAGCAGGCCTTCATCCGGGCAGAAAACTACCGAAGGCAAGTTAAAAGCTACATCGACGCCAAGGTTCGCACCCGAGAATTTCAAGTGGGGGACTATGTCCTCCGGAGGAGGGAAGCCAGCCAACCAACCGAGGGAGGAAAAATGGCACCAAAATTCGAAGGCCCCTACATCATAGCAGCCATCATCAAACCCGGGACCTACAAGCTCAAACGCCCCAATGGGAAAGAAGTCCCTAGGCACTGGAATGTACACCATTTAGTTAAATTTTATCAATAATGTAAGAGCGGCCAAGCCCTCATAACTAGTGAATGTACTATCCTATGGCCCAAGGCCTCCAATTTCGAAGAATGAAGATACATTCAAGACATCAAGCCTTCATACTGACTACAGGCCCCAGGCCTCAACACCTACAACATCAGTGAAAACACCACGTGTTTTCAGTCAAGACCCCTCGACACCAAGTACCGAGGGAGGGAACTCCTATCACCAACAACAAAGAACGCCATGTAATTCATTTCCCTTCGGCACCCAGTGCCGAGGGTACATCCCCACCTTCAACACCAAAAAAGAAAAGATGAGAACACCAAGTGTTCCTACAGAAGACCCTTCGGCACCCAGTGCCGAGGGTACACCTCCATCATCAAACATCATCAAAGAAGACCCCTCGGCACCCAGTGCCAGGGATATACTCTCCTATCAACTTCCGAACATCTGTTGAGAAATACCAAGTGTTTCATTTGAAGACCCTTCGGTACCAAGTACCGAGGGTAGACAAGTCCATCAACTATGACAAAAGAGAACACCAAGTGTTCCTACGGAAGACCCCTCGGTACCAAGTACCGGGGGCTACACATCGAAACTAACACCAAGTGTTGTTTCTAAAAGCCGTACCCCACGAGGACGCATATACCGAAGGCGCCACCATCGGTGCCGGCGGCACGTAGTGCCCCCGGCCATTTGCAACTAGTGTGCAAATGAAAACCCTTCCTTGAAACGCTTTCCGCGTCACTACCCCCAGGGTATGACAGGCATGAGAAATGCCCCGGATTCGACTTTCAAAAACGGAACGCTATCCGCGTCATTACCCCCAGGGTATGACAAGCATGAGAAATGCCCAGGATTCGACTTCCAAACCGAAACGCTCCCCGCGCCACCACCCCAAGGGTGTGGCAGGCCACAGACTATGTCTAGCGCCGAGGGGACGACTTTAAAAAATGAGGCGCTTTCCGCGCCATCCCCCAAGGGGAGGCAGGTTACGGACCACCATATCTTGTGCCCAGGAAACGTCCCTCGATCCCCTCGGCACTCGGAAGGTTAACCCGAGGGAGGAGAGCCATTGGTGTATTCTGATGGTCTCCTAATAGGCCCAGCCTTACCAAGAAACCAAGTTTCTTGATGCCTTCCCTTCACCACCAACCCAAAAAAAAAAAAAAAAAAAACAGAAAAGGGGGTGAAGGGGAGTAGACTCAGCGAGAAATCAAAGAGTACACTCCAACAGATCACAACAAGCCGAGGGCTCCCCACGGGAACACCTCCGGTTACTGAAGGTTCCTATTTCCCGAAGGATACCACTCAAACAAATATTATCAGGAAACGGCTAAATCCACTACCTGGTCACCTCCGGTCACAAAAACACCGAGGGCTTCAACAATACAAAGGGACTGGACTATCCAAGGTCCACTAAACGGTACTTCAAACAAACACCGAAGGCATCTGTTATGCACAAATACCGAGGGCTCTTTCCCCATGACAAGGGTCAAATTCTACAACTTTTGAAGTGTATGCCGAGGGCACACACTCCTCATTGGCTTTCTTCACAACAACAGGATTCAACATCAATTTATGCTTAGAAAAATTCTAAGTCCTGAAGGAGCAGCCCCCGGTCACCCGAAGGCTACACAGGGAAGCAGCACTTGAAAAAATCCTAATACCTAAAGATTGGGCCCCCGGCCCAATCAATATTACAGCCAAGGGAATATGGTGGTCGAAGGCCATGCAATACAACAACACTTAAAAAAGTATTCTGTCCTAAATGAGTAGCCCCCGGGCACCTGCAAAGTGATGTGGAATCAGAGAGCATCTATCACCCGAAGGCTCACAAAGGAGATTCTACACTTAGAAGATTTTCTAAGTCCTACATATTCCCCCCCCCCCCCCCCCCCCCGGTCAACTACTCATACACCATGAAGGGATGCCATCTCCCGAAGGCTACCAAGGGAAACTCTACACTTAGAAGATTTTCTAAGTCCTACATATTTTTCCCCCGGTCAACTACTCATACACCATGAAGGGATGCCATCTCCCGAAGGCTACCAAGGGAAACTCTACACTTAGAAGATTTTCTAAGTCCTACATATTTCCCCCACCGGTCAACTACTCATACACCATGAAGGGATGCCATCTCCCGAAGGCTCCCAAGGGAAACTCTACACTTAGAAGATTTTCTAAGTCCTACATATTTTCCCCCCGGTCAACTACTCATACACCATGAAGGGATGCCATCTCCCGAAGGCTACCAAGGGAAACTCTACACTTAGAAGATTTTCTAAGTCCTACATATTCCCCCCCCCCCCCCCCCGGTCAACTACTCATACACCATGAAGGGATGCCATCTCCCGAAGGCTCCCAAGGGAAACTCTACACTTAGAAGATTTTCTAAGTCCTACATATTTCATCCTCATCTCAAGGGACCTCATTGCCGAAGGCCACCTATCAATCGAGGGCTACAGTTCACAAGGAATCAACACTCAAGAAAATCTTCTAAGTCCTAAAGACTTAGCCCCCGGCCTATTCAACATTACAGGTGGGGCTCCACAGTAGCCGAAGGCTACATGACATACTCACTTGCAAAAATCTCTAAATCCTGTGCAGTGGGCCCTCGGCCCAACATTCACACATCAGGAAGGGAGGCCATATCCCGAAGGCTCTCAAGGGGAAATCTACATTTAGAAATTTTTCTAAGTCCTAGGACTTGGATTACTGCAAACACCCGAAGGCCCTAATATGTGCTACACTTAGAAAAAATTTCCAAGTCCTAATTGCTGCCGAACCATCGGTTGCATATCCAGCAGAGGGTGCCCAACTACCGAAGGCTCCTAAGGGCCAGCTACAATCAGATAGTATTCTAAGTCCTAGACATACATTCAGAAATACCGAAGGCATACATTCAAAGGAGAAAGCATACATTCAAAACATAAGGCGTATTCGAATATGAAGAGCCCGGAGGCAGCATGCATTTCATCAAAAACAAGAGTAAGTGTGAATTTACAAACGGGCCGAAGCCGAAGCAACAATGTTGTTCATTACAAAAGATGTTCAAAGATTTCTAAGTACAAAATCATTCCACAACTACGACAGCATCGTTCACTGGGGCGCCCTCTACAGCCGGCCTCGATGATGCCTCCGCTCCGGTCTCGACAGCGTCGTCCTCGGCCTCATTCTTCAACACCGTGTCCTCAAGGTCGGGCCTCTGAACACCTTCCGGGAGCGGCTCACGAACATCAGGCTGCAAGGGGGGAAGGCCATACGCCGAGGGGGAGAAGTCCTTTTGCTCAATGCCCAAATGCCGGGCCATCCTCCGGTAGATGAGGGCCTGGGTGAAGAATTCGTCGGCTTCATAGTACTCTCTGCCCTTCCGGGCCATCCATTCCCACCCAAGGCCCTCGGCCCATTCTTCGACGCAAGCCTCCACGACCGAGGACACCCACATCTTGCGCCCCTCGGCTCTCCAACCCTCGGCGACAAAGGCCTCAACGGCCTCCTCCTGAGCCTTGGCGACAGCTAGCGCTTTGGAGTCCTCGGCCTCTTTAGCAGCTCTCCTGGCAGCGGCCTCAGCATCAGCCTTGCCTTTCTCTGCAGCCTCCAGTTTCAAGCTCATCTGCCGGAGCTCCTCTTCTAGCTGGGCCCCCAACTTCACCGCCTCCTGGTTCTTGAGGAGGCACTCCCTCATTCTGGCGTCTTGCTCCGCTCTGTGGAGGCGCCATTCTTGAAGCCTCCGAGCCTGTTCGCCGAGGGCTAAGCAAGCCTGCAGAACAACAACAAAAACAGTTAAAGGCAATCACACAAAAATAATCAAAGGAGAAGATGGAGAAAGCCAGGTAAACACTTACAGAGAGGGAGGAGCGGAGAATGTGGTCCTCGAGGGCCGCATCATTGTAGGCCCCGAGGGCAGCCCTATCCGTCTCAGGGGTCATACCCCTCAGGATGGCCCCCGAGTCGACGGCGCCGCTGGCCAAAGACATACCCCTCGGGAACGCAACTGTGAGGATCTCACGCAGCGACTCCTCTGCCCCCGCCGGCGTTCCACCCGGCAGCTTCTCCACCTGCACCCCGGAGGCGGGGTGCTCATCAGCAATAATGACCGGGGGCTCCTTCTCGGCGACATCCCCCTTCTTCAGCTTCTTGGTAGCTGGGGGGACCCCTTGGTCACTGCCTTCCTCTTACCGGCAGCGGCATCGCCCTCGACTTTCTTAAAGAGGGCGGTGGCGGGCTTCTGGATGCCCTGTCCCGACCCCTTCGGGTCCTGTTTCTTCAAACGGGCAAGGCCCTTTACATTCACCATGGAAACGGGGATACCTGCACAGAGGAGACAAAGGGTTAGTCCGACGGGTCTAAGCGAAGGAACGATAACATCCAAGCAAAAAAAAAACTAAGTACAAAATTCTAAAGCCCTCGGCTCCTACCTCCGGCCCCTCCGAAGGCCTTGTTGAAGGGAGGGTACTTTTCATCGGTCTCCCCTATGAAGCGGTACCTCCGGAACCCGAGGGTGTATAAATCCTCCTCGAGGGTGCAGTCTTTGATCGCCACGTTCTTGTCTTTCCCCTCCGGGAACTTGGCCAGCTTTAGGCCGTCTTTCTCGAGAGCGGCACTCCGGATCTTTTCGTGCCTTCGGAATCGGTCACGTAGCTCCCTCGGGAAGGGGCTCTCATCCCACTTCACGTAGCACCAACGTTCTCTCCATCCTTTGTTGGAAGAAGGAGCATCGGAGAATAGTTTGAAGCGGGCAATCTGCTGCAGGTTGGCGTACCCCTCGCCGTTTTCATGCCCCCCCCGGCACAGATTAAAACTCTGGAAGAATAGATCCAGGCTGGGCTTCACCCCTCGGGACTTGCAGAGCTGAAGGAACCCCGCAATGTAGGAGTGGCTGTTGGGCGTGAGTTGGCAGGGGACCAAGCTAACAAACCGCAAATATTCCCGGAGGAATGGGTGCAGAGGGAACCTAAGTCCCATGGAAACCGAAAGGACGTGAACAGCGATACACCCCTCGGGCGCCCTGGACAACACGTCGTCGGGACCTGGCTCCACCACTTCGGCCAAGGGCCCCACGTGCAGCTGAGTCACGTACAGATCTGCCCTGTCAGCCTTCGACCTGATCTCGAGGGCCTCAGTGTTCAGCCAACTATACCCCTCGGGCATGTCCACGGGCTTTCCTTGATCGACGGCCCTCTCCTTCTTCTTGGTAGCGGCCTTCTTCTTCTTCACACCGGAAACCGCCCTCAGAGGTATCGGATCCAACGGCCTCGAGCTACTGGCCTCCCCGGAACCCCGAGGGGGGAGAACAGCAATCGTAACCTTCGAGCTCTCATTCTGTGCCTCATCCTCCGCTGTCTGCCAGGCGAGGGCTAAGTCTTCATCATCGCACTCCTGCTCGAAGCCCTCGGATTCAACCTCCGCAGTGAGTTCCTTCTGGACCTCCCGGGCCAGGGCCGCATCACCACCATCCGAGGGTTGTCCACTGCTTGACTCCACGTCAGAGATGCCTTCGTCCTCCATCGAGGGCGTCCTCGAGATATCTTGAGAATCACTCTCGGACGACATTCGCGCTCTAGTTCGAAGGCTCGTACAACTAGTGTTTTCTAAATGTTCTATCTCCTAGCCTAGGGGCGCAGTACAGGTAGCTAAGAGGTGAAGGGTAACTGGAGAACTGACCTTAAGAACAGAGGATTCAACCGGGGGCTGCTGTTTCTCTCTCTAGAAAAATTGGCAGAGCTTCGCTAACAGGTTTTTCGCACACAGAGGAATGCCCGGCCTTGGGGTATTTATAGGCGCTGGAATCCGGGCTTGGGTCTGGGTTCCGGGCCTCCGGATGGACGCCATCATTACTCACCGCGTCTTCGCCCAACCGGTGACGCCGCCCACGGACAGCCAGCCATCACACGCCACATGCCCCCCCCCCCAACGGCTATATCCCGTCGTTACATATTCCAACGGCTATATTTCCAACGGCTATATTTTGGAAGCCCCCGGGCTTTCTACTTCACTCCACTTCATCAAGGATAGCCTCCGGGTGCACTCACCCAGAAGTGCCCCCGGGCTGTGCCCCACACAGCACATTACACACGCCTTCGGGATCACTCCTTCAGATCACCAGGGCTGCATATTAGGGCACCTCTCGGGGTTTCCCCCTCAGCACTGCAAAACCGGGTAGCCCCCGGGGAGTGCCTCGTTGACGGATGGCCCAAGGCACACAAGTAATGTGAGCCCTCGGGTATCTTCATCACCAACCCATCAACAAGCAGCGGACCCCTCATCTGGCAGGCCCTCGATCCCTGGATTGATGGGCTCCCCTTCGGCATCACCAGGACATCAACAGCAAGCCTTCGGCTAATCAACACAGGAGCCCTCAGAGGAGAGAGCCTTCGGCATTCCCGTCATTCTCCACTTTGTACCAAGGTTTGACATTTTCGATTCATCATTGGGGGAATTCGGTGCACTCTTTTTCCCTCATTAGGATTTTTTCCCAAAGGGTTTTTCCTAATGAGGTTTTTAACGAGGAATCCCCCCAAAATGAAACGAAAAGCGTCAGCCTTCGGCCCACAACAGCAACGTAACTACTTTACTCCTTTTCACCACTTTACAAGTGCCTCAAGGAGTGGGGGACTGGAGGACCCCTTCGGGAAAATCATTAAAATTACAAAATCTGTGAAATTCCAACAAACAACAAAGCAAGCCCTCAAGTCCCGACATGTGGGTAACTGAGGGACTGCCTTCGGCAGGGACATAAAAGCAACAACTCCTCACCAACTTCAGGGATCACGACAGGACAACATCAAAAGGCAAGCACAAATTACCCCGTTTCCCTCAAGTACCTTTCGGCAAAAGGAGTGAGGGACTCCTGATGGAGTATATGGCCCGGGAACCCCCGGCCCACAAACTCCTACTACTCCATCAAAGGCCCAACAGGCCCAACAGGCCCAAATCACAGCGCCCAGAGTACCAAGCAGTCCGCACAACGCACAGGGGTGCCTTCGGCCCCCTGGCCGAAGGCTCCAAATTATCACAGAGCGGGTTTCTCAAGCAAACTAAGAAACTGGGAGAAAACGGCGAAAACAGCAGCCCTCGACACTGTAAGCCCTCGGCACCAGGGGTGCCATCGGGAGGAAGAGCCCTCGGCTACTGCTCTATAGCCGAAGGCATCTCACTCGACAAGATATCCGCCTCACATGCGTACAGATCACCGTACTCTGCACAGACGTCCCATCCAACAGCCGCATTAAATGCGGCCACATGCGGCTGCCAGCGCCAACCAGTTGAGGTGACCCCTCGGCCAATGAGCGCTTGACACGTGTCCCTGCCCGGCATTTATTGCTACTATAAATAGCACCCCATTTCCCCATTTGTAACCACGCTGAAAAGTGATAACACACTGAATACACTCTCTCTCTACTTTTATTCACTTGCTCTGACTTCTCTCTAAATTATTCCCCGTAATAACCCTTCGGATATATACCCCCGGGTAGACTATCCATCATCTACTACTACTCAATTTTTGTTGGTATTGGTTTGAGGTGAATTGATGGTCGGTAGAAAACATCCCGGCTTTTGAGGAGTAATGGTAGTAGTAGCTCCTAATCATTCAGTTTTTGAGGTGAGGTAGTTGGTAGAAAATATTCCGGCTACCTGGGTCGACTTACTAACCCGGAGGGCTTGAAATACCTTTAGGGGGTGTGCACACTTAAATTAGTTGTTTCCGTTTCCATTGAACAGTTGTGGTACCGGCGATAGTCTCGGGGTGGCCGTACATAACAACGGACCACTAGGCTTAACCAAAGTGTTGAGCACCGCCCTTCTAAATTACTAGGAAGTTAGTTACAAAGTGAGTTTTGGGAGAAATTCAAAAGAGGAGAATTTTGGTGTTTCATGTACTTCGGAAGTATTATGGTATTACGAGTTATGCGATTTGGATTTTGTATAGATATCGTTTACTTATGATTTATAAAGAATATTTTATGCTAAAAGGTTGTACGAATTATATATATATTATTTATTATTATTTTAAAAGGTTAGGTGGAACTTAATTAGCATTATTGCTAATATTTGTTTTCTTTTATTTTTCTTTCTCTACTTGATTTTGTACAGGTATTGAGTTGATCGTTGATGATGTTGATTGCGAGAGAGCTTCCGCTAGAACACCAAATTAGTAAATAATTGTAATTACAATTTCAACATCTTAAATTAGTGAACATTTATTTTAGAAGTTTAATTTATTTTGAGTTAAATTGTTTTAGCCTGTGCACTCGGTTAGATTAGAACCGAGTGTGGCGGTAGCATCCCTATTTCCTTTGAATTTTCCGCTGCACATTTTCTGGTGTTTTGAAATGAAGTTAGTATTACTTTCCGATAAATCATTATTTAAATGTATTTTTGGGTGATAAATTTGGGGGTGTTACAGGACTGGGAAGACCTTCATCTGGAGAACATTATCTGCTGCAATAAGATCAAGAGGAGATATAGTGTTGAATGTGGCATCAAGTGGAATTGCATCTCTTCTACTTCCAGGAGGGCGAACTGCACACTTCAGATTTGCTATCCCTTTGAATGTATTTGAAGATTCAATGTGCAATATTAGACAAGGAAGTCCATTAGCGGAATTAATACAAATTGCAAAACTTATCATATGGGAATTGCATCTCTTCTACTTCCAGGAGGGCGAACTGCACACTCCAGATTTGCTATCCCTTTGAATGTATTTGAAGATTCAATGTGCAATATTAGACAAGGAAGTCCATTAGCGGAATTAATACAAATTGCAAAACTTATCATATGGGATGAGGCTCCTTTGGCTCATAAGTTTTGCTTTGAAGCATTGGACAGAACCATGCGTGACATTATGCGGACGACCAATCCGCTGAGCATGAATCAGCCCTTCGGAGGTAAGACTGTGGTCTTGGGAGGAGATTTTCGACAAGTATTGTAAGGTATGTCATGCATTATTTTTCTTCAAAAGTAACTTCAAAATGTTAACTATTATTAATAATTATTATTAAATAATATTTAATATGACCTTAAGCATATTTATATGCGTAGCAACTAACACAATTTTCTTTATTTTTTTCTTTTATTTTATAATATTTGTTATATCTCTCATGTTCCGCACATCCTTTATACAGTTTTATTTTGTTTTTTAAATCCTTTTTAACTTACCAAAAGTTTTCCTTATGTTATATATAGTCCTGTTCATGTCACACTTTCGTGACCGGACTTTCCATACGGAATTCGCCGTTTCAGGTTGTTCCCGGTAGAAAATTTTAATGAAAGTTTGTGAAAATGTTATTCATAAAGTGTAAAATATTACAACAAAATTTATACTTAAAATTTAATCTTGAAGTCAATTAAATAAGTTATTGAAAAATAATGCGCTATTTATATATATATATATAAAGCGTAGTTCTGTTCTATAATTTATTTAACTGATTCCCCAATTGAATTTTCATCTTAAATTTTGTGGGCACTCCATTACAGAACAGTTAGGTGTATCTCTAAAATTATTATGTTCTTTGTGAGTTTTCGGAATTTCAACTCAGTTTTCCTCTAAAGAATGACTTCTAATCTTATTTAAGGTCTTGAAATTGACAAAGAATATGAGATTGCAAGATCAATCTGGTGACCTTTCGTGCAGTGAATTGCAAACTTTTGCTGAGTGGATCTTAAGTCTTGGGGATGGCATACTTGGTGAAGATGATGAAGGACATGTAATTGTTGAAATTCCTGAAGATCTTCTAATAAATAGCTCAACCGACCCTGTTGCATCTATAGTAGATACTATATATCCTGATTTTACTTCACATTTTGGAGATGCAACATACTTAGATGGAAGGGCAATATTGGCACCTACATTTTCTATGGTTGACATGATTAATGATTACATGGTTTCGAAAGATCAATCTGATGTGCGCACTTATCTTAGTTCTGATGAAATTTGTCAGTCGGATTCTGATGATCAATTGCTTAGTGAGCTACATACTCCAGAATTTTTAAATGGAATTAAGTGCTCAGGAGTTCCCAATCATGAATTGAAGCTAAAAGTTGGTGTTCCTGTTATGCTGATGAGAAATATTGATCACTCATCTGGTCTTTGCAATGGTACAAAATTAATGGTCACAAGACTTGCTGATCATGTTATAGAAGCATCGATTTTGAATGAATTTAATCAAGGGAAAAGTTCTTGATTCCAAGAATGACATTAACCCCATCTGATTTGAGTCTACCGTTTAACTTCAAGAGAAGGCAGTTCCCACTTTTTGTTTCATATGCGATGACTATTAATAAAAGTCAAGGACAATCGCTTTCTAGAGTTGGAATTTTCTTGCAAAACCCAGTTTTTACACATGGACAATTATATGTTGGAGTCTCTAGAGTTACAAAGCGTGAAGATTTGAAGATCTTAATATGTGATAAAGATGATCGTTCTACAAACTCAACAACCAATGTTGTTTATAAGGAGGTTTTTAGAAATTTGGACTAAATTAGTCATGCTTCTAATAATAAGGTATGTATATTTGACTTTAGACTATAAATTAATTTCTTGACTAATGTTATTCATAGTATTAATTTTCATTTCATTGTAACTCTTCTTTCATTAAATTATCTAAAGGTTATTAGTTAATAGGTACTTCAAGGCTTGGTGATACCATGTAGGTATATTATTTATCAACAGTTTTATTTAATAGATATCATTCATCGGTGTTACTCTGTCAAATCTTACAAGTAATTAGTGCCCACTCTTAAGAAACCAAGCAATCAACAGTTTCATTTTTTCTCATTATTATCAACAATCTTTATTGAAAGACACTTATATTTCATTTCACATATATACTTTGTATGATTTATCAGCATTGTTTTTGTATTTTTTAGTTGTACTTCTATGGGATGATTATGAACTTGATATAACTCTTTACTTTATTCAACTAACATAACAGTTTTTCATTTCCATTACACTTCTTGCAGCTTCGATAGAGGATGAGATTTATCACTAGAATCATCAACTTTTTCAGGAGTTATGAGATCAATTTTGTACAAATCTCACATTCTTGAAATATATTTATGTTGGATATAAATTGTTGCTATATTACAAATCTCTTTTGATTGTTTTAGTATTAACATCTTTATTAAGTTCTTATTGATGTATTTATTAGGTCCCTATATTCTTGAGGATAAGTTGCGAGAATCATAATTGTAAACTCACTTTTTATACATGTTGATTTTTTGTAGGACTACTATATTGATACATATTAAAATATAACCTACAAATTAGTTGATACTGTGTACACTTGCATATAGTCAACAATGTGAATTTTAATTTAATTAATTGACTGGGAAAACTCAAGTGATTTATAAATAATTTCATAATTGCTAACCCCGTGCAACGCACGGGTGAAAAACTAGTAAATTGAATGTACTCAAAGTTCTTAGATTAGAAAATACACCACGACAATAGAACACAAATACTTTAAAAGACTAAGGGCTTGTTTATTAACAGAGATATTTTCCAGTTTTCCAGAAAATTGAAAGAATGGAAAAAAGAAAGCAGAAAACGTGTTTACCCAAAAAAATTGTTGGAAATCTGGAGAAAGAAAAATGGAAAAATGTGTTTACCAATTCGTTTTCCAAAACCAAAAAATGAGATGTGTCTCTATTTTCCTTAAGGAATTGGAGAAGTGAATTTTACTAGTTTTCCAAATTTGGAAAACGCGGATGCTGCAGTGTCGTTGCGATGAGTTTACACACTTACGCCTAGCGATTTAAGTGGGGCACCACTTAAATGAATTCCCCTATTTATGACCACATATTGAGAGGTGGGGTAAAAATGGGGTACATTTTAGGGTACCTTTAGCATTTGTGATATATTAAACCTAGACCTTATATCACTATATAGTCTATATGGACGCCCATGTCAGAAGTACGAAGTATCAAGCATGCGTTTACATGCCCAATACTTTTCTTGTACTACAAAGTATCAAACATCATAAACAAAAATGATGTTTGTACACATCTATGTCCGTGAAAACTTTTTTTGCCTGTGAACATCGATTCACAGACAATGTTTTGCACAAACAAAATATTGTCTATGAATCGGGTTCACAGACAAAAAAAAAGCTTCACAAACATGATGTGTATAAGGTGTGTACAAGTGTGTGTACATCAATCATGGTTGTAATAAAAATATGTTGACTTTTGAAGGAGTGTGTAAGGTAAACACCTCAAACTTGCATATCTAATTTAAATAGTCTAAATTATAAATAAAAGGTTATTTTTGCACCATTATCATGTACTATCCTTCATTCTGTTTAATCGTAACATGTTGAATTTTACACTATTCACATGCTCTACTTTGACTACATTGTACGCTATTATTTTATGAAAAATATTTTTTTTTAAAAATATTGTTCAATTCATTTCATTACAAATTTTCAAAATCTGTTTTTTTAATATTTTTTTTACTAATAGAATAAAGATATAATTACGGTCAAAGACGTGCGTTAGCAAATGTGAAATTTTGACCGTTGCAACTAAAAAAGAACAGAGAGAGTATTATTTCTTTCAAAAATGTAAATTTATGGAGTTAATTGCATAATTTAAAATAGAAAATTAAAATTGTTGCAATTATATAGATTGAGGGTAACATTATTTATTTCATAATGGAAGTTTAAAATGATAATTGTGTCATAATAAATTCTAAAATAATTTTAAATTATGCAATTAACACCATAAATTTAAATTTTTGAAAGAAATAATACTTTACTATAGTGTTAAAATAACTTTTTATAAATGTAACTTTGGGGAGTTTATCTCACCTTTATTCAAAGTTTACAATATTTTAGTTATTTTTTGTTCCGAAAAAAGAAATCATATGATTATTACGCGCATTTGTTTTCTCCCCTGCGTGCAATTACAAATTTTGGCTGATTTCTTGCGATCCCTAATATTCAGAGTAGAGCGGATTTTGCAGTTCACACACACAGTGAGAGAGAAAGGCGAAGGATTAAGAATGGGTGGAGTTGTTAAGGAGTTCAAATCAAAGGAAGAGCTTAACAAGGTTATCGCCGATGGGTCGCCGGCGGTTGTGCACTTCTGGGCCACATGGTGTGAGGCTTCCAAGCACATGGACCAAGTCTTCTCCCACCTCTCCACTGATTTCCCCCATACTCACTTCCTCAGGGTAAGCCTTTAGCCCATGCCGAAATCATATGCCTTCTGCGTGTATGCTTGTATACACGTCATGTGTCTGTTGTGATTGGGCTGTCATTTGTTAAGAAATCGACTTAGAATTATTAAAATTAATGCTAAAATCGTGAGGGAGCTATGGATCATGGTAAATTGTAAGTCTTTTGTTTATTGAATGGTTAAAAGGTTTTCTTTTTCTAATTATCCTTAGATGCATATATTTTGTTCGTTCATGGAGTTTTAAATGTCATGAGGTTTGCTCTTGAGTATAAGTACGAACTTTTTTAGGATGGCCGATACCTTTCTTAGAAGATAACTAGAGATGGAGAGTTTTTGATGGGTTTAGCGGAGAAGGCTTTGAAGGCTACTCTATAGAAGAATGTTTCTAAAATAAAATAAAGGGCAATTAGAGTATTGTTTTATCAGTAATTGTGTTACTCTTCAATTTATATGAAGATCCCTCAAATATATATATATCAATATATACACTTAGCCCTCCCTTCCAAAACTCTCTGAAACCAACTCCCTAATTGAATTATAGTGTAAGCTCTAAATCCAAAAGAATATCACTGGAGCAGTCCTATCAGATTGAGCATAGTTTCTTATTTATACAAAAAAATTGTCTGCTTTCCCCCTTCATTAAGACATTAACTATCCATGGTAAATTACTCCTTCTTAAACCTGTTTAAATACAGTTATCCGCATTTGACCTTAGTTATGTTACCTTTTTATTTTAACTTTTTGTTTTTAATTTTTGATTGATTCGTTTGACCCTTGTAATCATGAGTACTGTATTTATCTGTTGCTGCATGTGAGAATTGCTTTCCATTATGTAACCTAAATTGGGTGCTCTTGTTGAACAACCATACTCTGTATCTATGAACAAGTGGACACTTCCTGTGCACCTGACCATGGAAATATGATATCTCAATTATAAGTTGCAATCGCTTTCGGGTATTGATATTCTCTTCTTACCCTAATTTGACATATGCACACATTTAATACACCCCTCATGCAACTATAGGTTGAAGCTGAAGAGCAGCCGGAAATTTCAGATGCATATTCAGTCTCAGCAGTTCCTTATTTTGTTTTCTTCAAGGTAACAAAACTGGATGTGTTTTTATTGAATGTTTGTGTGTACTACAGCATATGCTTTTCTTCGTGTTTAATCTCATTGTTCATTTATGTGGTTGATTGTGTATGGCACAAGGGAAAAGATTATTTTAGATCATATGCATGGGAATTGTCATTTTTATTTGTTCTCTTATTGAATTCATTTTCCCCAATTAGTTATTTCCATATGTGTAAACTAGAAATTACTGAGCATCTCACCTACATAAAGTGACGCTATAAATGCTTGTTCCTGAAACATAGGTGCACCATTTTAGAATTTCCCTCAAGGCTTGAACTCATGTGGCCCATGGGGTTGATAAGTTATCTGCCCTAGCAGTCATCAGACATTTATGCAACATGTTTTAAAATATAAGCCATGGGGCTTAAGGATTATGGCATTATGCTATATTTTTCAACTTTGGTATACACAAACTCTTTTGTTCCTTCAATACCTTTAGGGTATGCTTATGATCTTGGAAAATGCTTTAGAAAGGGGAATAAAAGTTTGTTGGGAAATTTATTTTGTAATGATTGGATTTACCCGGGAAACTTCTATGGAAAATGAAATGTGATTCTGTTTTAAATACATACTCCGTATTTAAATTTCTTAAACCTTAATATAATAGGAATAATAAACAAAGTGAGTTTGTAAAAGAACTTAGTTTGAGTCTCTTTTGTGTTACACTGAATTTCATTTCATTCAATATTTCTACTTCATAGCCATCCCCACATTCTTTCCATGGTATTTGCCATGTTCCGAAAGGATCCTTACCCCTTTCGTATTCCTAGACTATTACATGTTGTTTTTCTCATCAATATTTTCTCTTCCCTGTCGGTGTCTCTTAGTCACAAGGTTTCAGGCTCTACATTTATGCATGGCATCTCTATGTTTATTAGATGATTAAATCGAGACAACCTTTTCTGTTTTTCTGCCTGCCTTGTATATATAATTCCAAGACTATCTTCACTGCTAATTGTTGTTTTTTCTTCCTTCTCATAGGATGGCAAAACCGTAGATACAATGGAAGGCGCTGATCCATCTGCTCTGGCCAACAAGGTTTCCAAACTTTCCGGGAAAATAACACCTGGAGAACCTGCTGCTCCAGCTAGCCTAGGAATGGCTGCTGGGGCAACTATTATAGAGACAGTGCAAAACCTTGCCAAAGACAATGCCACTTCTTCACAAGTTGAAAGCCGATCACCTGAACCATCTGGCCTGAGTGCCACACTAAAAACCCGTCTTGAAGGCCTGGTTAATTCTGGCCCAGTTATGCTTTTTATGAAGGGGAAGCCCGAGGAGCCCAAATGTGGGTTCAGTCGCAAAGTAGTGGACATCCTTAAGCATGAGAAAATTGATTTCAAGAGTTTTGACATCCTCACAGATGATGAAGTTCGCCAAGGACTGAAAGTCTACTCCAACTGGTCAAGCTATCCTCAACTTTACCTAAAGGGCGAGCTCATTGGTGGGTCTGATATTGTATTAGAGATGCAAAAGAGTGGGGAGCTCAAAAAGGTTTTGCTCGAGAAGGGTATTATCGGGATAGATGAACGGTTGAAGGAATTGGTGAGCTCTTCTACTGTGATGCTTTTCATGAAAGGTTCACCGGATGCTCCGAGATGCGGCTTTAGCTCGAAGGTGGTAAAGGCTTTGAATGAGGAGGGGGTTGAGTTTGGGTCATTTGATATATTGACTGACGAGGAAGTGAGGGAGGGATTGAAGACATTCTCCAACTGGCCGACTTATCCACAGCTCTACTACAACGGAGAGCTGATTGGTGGATGTGACATAATTTTGGAGTTGAAGAACAATGGTGAGCTCAAGTCTATTCTATCTGAATAAGTAATAATCATATACATATATAAAGAGAAAGATTTCTGCCTGGCTTGCTTTTCTAAATAGTACTTGAACAATATCCGAGATGTAAGGCATGTTGTGGACTATCAGAGATTTCTGCACCTAGGGTTCTCCATTTTTTGTTATGTTTTCGGTCCAAGTACTCTGTTTAATTTGATCAAAATTTTATAACTTCTTCGTGTCCCTGTGCGGGCTATTGCAAATTGTGATGACTTGTTAAAATCAGTCTGATTTCTATGATCGTTAAACCTTTAGGCTTTAGCTATATGTTGCAGCTTCCTCCGTCTTATGCAACTCATTAGTTATTTAGTTCTATTTACATTTTAATTATTTATTGTTTTGATTAGCACAAAGAGTTATTTAGTTATTTAGTTCTATTTACACAAATAGTACTTTTGATTATTTAAATGCTTGTACTTATTGCTTGCTAGAAATTTTGAAATGGCAAATAAGATAAGTAATCGTGTATGGTCAGAAAAAAAGTAAATACTCCGTATATTATATAACCACGTATAGTACGAAGTAATATGTAATTCTATGTGAGGGCTGCCAATAGGTTTACATTACTAACATGATCATAAGAATTTTAATTGAAAGGATAACCAACACCAAACCCGTTGTGTTTCTTGCTATCATTTTTCCTGCTCTCGGACTCACAAAACTTGTAGTAGCTATGCAAAGCTAACAAAATGGTCGATTGTTTAAACGTTATCAGTGAAGATCTATCTAACATTCCAGGGACAATATGTCCACCTATAGTTTGTCCATTTGATGTTTTAGATAATGATGACTCGTTTACAGAAGTGAATATCCACAACAAGAAAATTGTCAAATATTTACAGAAAATTATTAGTTATGGTTTGTCACATTTGCCCAAAATGATAATACAATAATATTAATCCAAAAGAGTTCTGTTGTTGGCTAACACGAATTGATTTATGACAATGGAGTTAAAAAAAAAATAGAGCAAGAGTGAAATAACATCAAATCAATCTTTCACACATATGACTCATATTCTCATCCAACGCACCAAGTATCATACCATTCTTGATTACTCTAATTTACGTTTGTCTAGGTCGTTTCTTTCCTATCCTTCGTGCCTCCGCTCTCCCACCTCTCAATTCACTTAAATGTGCATCATTTGATCTTCGATCTACACACAAGGTCAAACCACTGAAATGCTCATTCTATTCGTCTAACATGGGCTACTCTCACTATTTGCCCGATAGTGTCATTCTTCAAATAGACTTTTCTAGTATGTGCACAAATCCAAAATAGCGTGTATATCAAAACACAACTTATATTTATATGAGCAGAAATGATGATGGCTTTTACAAATCTTCAATACTATCTATTTTTCATAAGAAGCCGAAATTAGTATATTTCTAGGGATATTTTGAGTTTGCACCCCACTTTATTGTTGAAATTAGACTTTGCACCCCATTTTTGAAATTTTTAGTATTTGCACCCCAACCCCGTATGAAAAGACTAAAATGCCCCTCAGTTAACAATTTTGTTGGCCTTCAACATATTTCTGATCGAGGGGCATTCTTGTCTTTTCATACGGGGTTAGGGTGCAAATACTAAGGATTTCAAAAACGGGGTGCAAAGTCTAATTTCGACAATAAAGTGGGGTGCAAACTCAAATTATCCCATATTTCTAACAATGTTTTTATAAACATCATTTATATGTTTCATCTCCAACTTATTTTCTTTTTTTATGAGTCTAATTGTTTTTATGAGAACAACTATATTCATATAAAACTATGAGATGTTACTTTTTTAACATGAAAGATGACGGGTCAAAAATCTTTGTCCTAGCTTAGACACTACTATTTTTATGTGATTTTGTCAATGATCGGGCATTTTGAAGCGAGAGGATTGAAAATTTGAATGAAGTAAAAAAATGTAAAATAGAGGTATAGACTCCACAAGTGCAATTTTTTAGACCAAAGTGAATGGAGTGCAATTCTTTATGTAAAATGTTTTTATGTCGTAGAGAATAAATTACTCCCTCCGTCCCTTAAAACTTTGTCAAGTTTGACCGGCACGAAGATAATAAAATAAAAACTGTGTGGTAGAGGTTTATGTAGAGGAGAGAATTAACTGGAACCACAAATTCTTTACTTAAAAAACAAAGTGGCAAAGTTAGTGGGTCATCCAAAAAAGGAAAGTTGGCAAAATTTTAATGGACGGAGGGAGTATGATTCTACATTTTCTTCAAAAGCAGAATCAACACCAATTCTTTCTCGATTTTTAAAAACTTGCTTGGATGAGCAATTTAGAGCACCCAAAAATAATTTTATTCAAACGCTCTAATATCCACTTCTCCCCACAAAAAAGAAGAGAAGTATCTTTAAAAAGTTAACACAAACACCTTATATTGACATTTTCGGTCCTAATATTTCCCATTTAAAAGACCCAAGTGCAATTTGGCCCGGGGCCAGATCCGTGCCCTTCAAAGCCATCATGTAACGCCCCGTTAATGCCCTCCTTTCTTCGTTAATGCCCCGTTCTTAAACCCTAAAGAAATGAAGCTTCTTCTCTCGACCATACTGAACTCTGCAAACGTCAAATCCACTGTCCAAAGCTCGTTGAAGCGTTTTTGTACCTCAGCTTCTTCAGTGAAGCCACGCTATGGTTCTGACCGTCTCTACAAGAGAATTTCACCCATTGGTGACCCAAATGTCTCTGTCCGCCCGATTCTCGATCAGTGGATCGAAGAAGGAAAGCATGCTGACAAATCTGATCTTCATAGAATCATCAAAGAGCTTACTCGTTTCAGAAGATATAAACATGCCCTTGAGGTCTGTATATACTTATTTCTCTCTATATGTTTTATCTATCTGTACTTATGTGGTATTTAATATAGGTAACGTTAGAGAGCATTATACTTTCATTTAGTTGTTCTGTTTGATTTGGTAATTGAGCCCCATTGTGCTCTCTGATTTTTTTTTGTTCGATTTGAATTTTAACCTAACTTGCTTCTTTTAATAGATTCACTAATAATGACTACTGAGTTAATGCTACTACGTATTACGTATTATTTAGTCCTTAGATTATTCCCTGTTACTCTATTTGGTCATGTGCTTTCTATTGGATTCAATTTACAAGTACCCGTGCGTATGCACGGGAAAGAACATTTGGTGCATATATTTTTACTCACGATTTAATTAAATATTAAAATAAAAATACTTTGTAGAATTCAACATTTTTGAAAAATAAGAGTAAAATAAGCTAATACCATAAAGTATAAGCCCATTAAATACATATCCAATGAGAGTATATTAGGAAAAATCAATTGACACCATTCATTATAATTTACTACTTATAAATTTTCATTTCATTTTCATTTTCATTTACCCCAGTGCCGCAAAGGCTCCCCACCTACGGTGGGATAAGGGGGGGTCGGATGTACGCAATCTTACCCCTGTACTAAAGCACAGAGAGACTGTTTCCGGATGACCCATAGTGAAAATCACGTCCAAGATTGCATGGACTGACTGCTGCTCCATAACAAAGAAGCGCAGACAGTTTAGTGAGCCATTTTGCTTTATTCCATCATAATCTCAAGCCAAAAAATAATGAATCTTTGGCTCTATTGCAAATGATAGAAAAAGTGAGAACAATAGGTGGGTGACATAAAGTTTAAGTGAGTTGAATAATTATTAAAATTGATGAATACTATTAGTTGAAAAAGAAGTTGGTACTCATCAGTTAAATTAGAACTAACATATGAGAGAGAGAAAATTATTCTGCTAAGTTTTCAACCAGTTTCTCTTATGCCTAAAAGAACTACATATGACAGAAAATTGTCCCACTCGATCAATTGTTAGTCGGATTAGTTTATACCTAAAAACACTACATATGAGAGATAAATTCTCCCGCTCCATTCCCTCGCTCAACTGTTAGCAACTTATCTTCTAATATCTAAAAGTAATCAATATATATATATATATATATATATATATATATATATATAAGAGGAACTTTTAAGAGCATACAAAGCGTCACATAATCCTGCCATGTCATCCATCATATATTACAATTATTTAGTTATTTTTATACTTTGTACCTTTTTATTTTGATTGGATTCTATTTTTGATTGCATATTGATATGGAAACAAATGACTCTAGATTCCGTCACTTTTGAAATAGATCGATTCCTAATCTAAATTAGAAAATCTTTATATGTTTACAAATTCCTAATTTTGTTTACTCTTAAGATGTTTTTAATTAGATTGATTTCAGTCTCAGACTAAATCAGATCAGATTAAACTTTAATAATAATTGGACACATAAAATGTCAAACAGAAATCTACCAGATCATATTACTTTTGACCAAATCAAAGCTGAAAATTTTAATTCAATTAAAAACGTCATTATTAATGATGTTTTCAATGTGATGAAATAATAAGTAAAATGTAAAATCTTACTATTAAAAGTATGTACTCCATATTTCATACCAAGTTGAATGAGGAATATTAAAAAAAATATTTTGAGGCGCATAATAAAGTAATTTAGAGGACATGAAAATAATTAAGAAGCTTCTCTATGAATTCTTTAAAATCGGGTTCATAACAATTATGTTTAGTAGAGAAGCTTATGTAGAAGACCATTTATACTATTTTTCATATAATTTTTTTTTATTTAACAAATGGATTTTTTTTTTTCATGATTCGGGATATTCACCTATTCAACCTATTCAGCTAGAATTTAATTAATTTCAGCAAAATAAACCGATTCCACCAATATTAGTATTATCAAACGGACTCTATATTTAGACTGAGTTTAATTTGCTTTTGCGTCACATTATATACCGCCCGTGCATCGCACGAGCTTGAAACCTAGTACATATGAAAGAGAAATTTTTTCCGCTCAATTATTAGCATTATTATCTTCTTGTACCTAAAACTCTTACATATAAGTGAGAAAGTTCTCCCGCTCAATTGTACTATATATATGAGAGAGAGAAATTCTTTCGCTCAATTGTTAGTCGGCTTATCTTATACTTTAAATAACTACATATGAGACAGAGAAATTCTCCCCCTCGTTATTATGAATAGTGTGAGTATTGATTCACAAGTTTATTTTGATGTTTCTTCATGTTTCATTTGGCTTCTTATTCTAGTTGGTACTCTACTACAATGTTTCTTTCATGGTCCATTACATATAAGTTTTTCTTCATTTTCATAAGTCAACAGAATCAACCACTTCGGCCACTTCTGTCAAAACTTCATAAGTTTCAGCAGAATCAGCTGATTCAGTCGATTTGGGTAATACTAAACAGGCTCTAAGAAAGTGAGAAGAAAGTGGAAAAGTGAGGTTGTGGTTGAGTAAGAAAAAGGTAAATGAATTTTAGCGACACGAACACTCCAAAGATCAATGGGAAGCTTATAAGAAGAAAGTTATCCCGCTCAATTCTTAGCTAGCTTACCCTATATCTAAAAGTAGAATTTGGATCCTCTCCAGTAACTGGATACTTCCAGTTAGAGAGAGATAGAGATGAGGGAAATTATGGTGGGGTATGTTGATGAGTAAGATAGAGAAAAAAGTAGAGATTGATAAGAAGAAAAAAGAAATGGATGAGAAATGGAGAGAAGCTGAACTCCAAAGTACTACGTATGAGAGAGATGTTCTTTCACTCAATTGTTACCCGGCATATCATATACTTAAAAAAACTATATATGAGAGATAATTCTTCAGCTCATTATTATGAATAGTGTGAACTTTTATTCGCAAGTTTATTTTCATTTTTCTAAATTCAGTTCGATTTGGCCTCTTATTCCCGTTGGTAATCTTGTACGGTGCTTCTTTCATGGCCCGTTATATAGTAAGAGATGCATTTTTTGTTCAAATATTCTTCCAAATGCTAGATTAGGAAGCATCTGAAACTCTTTCGTAAGTCTATCTCGTTTGTATGTACAAAATTGGAAGTTTACAATAATAACAAAATTCAAATATATTTATATATTTAATGAAATGTGAATTTTTAAGGATTTTCATTCTGTATTTAAAAAAAAAGAATGCTCATTCTGTTTACTATTAAAGGTGATTTGGTTCGCCGGAAATAATAATACTCTCCCCCTTCCCATAAAAATCTTCCCGATTTGACTTTGATCGAAATTTAAGAAAGTACGAATAAAGTGGAAATGTGAGATTAAGATTCAATAAGAAAAAGGTAAATGAATCTTAGCCACACAAAACTCCCCAAAAGGGTAAATGAGGAGATTTTTTTGGGATATCCCAAAATGGTGAGTGGAAAGAAATTTATGAGATAAGGGGAGTATATTCTAATATGATGAGATCCATGTGTATAATGTCTTGCCCTACAGATTGAATTGCAAATCTCATGAGTTAGCTATCCTCCTTTGCTATTTCCAATGGTAAAGATGCACGATATACATCACAATGTACATATTAAACTTCACAGTTTTTTATGATCTTTCATAAAACAAATATTACATATACAACAATGTAGCTGAATTGGCTATGAGTATCCTTTTATAGTCACTTTGATATAATTTGAAACACAATTATATTTACTAAAAATCAATAAGTCATATTTATATCTATTATCCTTAGTTTACTTATATATTACTTCCTCCGTCCCATAAAATAGTTCTCACTTTCCTTTTTGAGCCGTCCCAAAAAATAGTTCTCATTTCTCTTTTCGAAAAGTTTTGTGTGGTTAACATTCATTTATCTTTTTCTTACTCAATCACAACCATACACTTCCACTTTATTCTCACTTTCTTAAACTCCGATCCAAATCAAAATGGGTACTATTTTATGGGACGGAGGTAGCACAAATTATGTATTCATTTATACGGAATAATTGATATTGTGGTTGGAAAATATGAGGATTTAATAAACCTTCATATTTTTGTTTTAAAAATTTTTATATATGCAATATAGGTGTCATATGAAAGATCGTAAAAAATATTAAGGCATAAGCTGTTACTTGAAAACACTGATTTCAATTTTTTAAAGCCATAAGCTGAAAAACACTTTTTAATTTCTTGCAAACACTCCCTTAGTAAGCCAAACTTTTATATTTTCTATCTTCGTAATTCGTTCCTTAATAAAGACAACAAAAAAATGCAAATGATGAAGTCACGTAGCATAAGTAGAGCAAATGCTCTCTAACACTGGTAAATAGACAAATTGCATAATAAACGGGGTAAAACATTTTTTTTAATAACCTACTACTTTCTTATACTACGTTCGCCCCATAAAACATTGCAAACTTTCAGGTTTTTGTTGTCTCAAAAAACATTGTCATTTCCACATAAATGAAGAAATATGTGGTTAAAGTTGTTTCTCATTTCTCTACAGAAATATCAACTACACAAATTGTATTTTATTATTCTACGTGCAAGACAATTTTGACCAAATTTTATGAAACGGAGGGAGTATATAAATATAAACAATTTTAAACATAAATATTGAGGACGTTAATAAATTATATTTTTATATATTCAATATTGATCTCATATGAAAGATCACAAAAAATTATGAATTTTGATATATTTTTTAGAAACATTGGAGCAAAAATGAAAAAGTTATAACACTTTAAAAAAAATTGGATTTTTAAGAAGAGAGAGCACCGTCTCATTCTTTGTGAGTAGCAATAGCAACGGCTTAGAAAAAAATGCCACGTGGCATTAAGGAATGAGAGCAGAAAAATGTGGGTAGAAAGACACGTAAGCTTCATTAAGGTTAAAATTGTCTTTAGATGAGCTGTTTGTTTTCTTATATATAAATAGATGTTAGTATTCATACGAATATGTTCTTAGTCCCAAATTGGATTGAATTGAAAAGAGTATTTCAGTACATTAATAACTAAATTGATCCGAAATTCCATAATTGAAATTTAGTAATCATAATATATACTAGTATGAAAGTAGTTTAAGTACCTTTCTTATTTTTCATTTCATTTCATTTTCATTTACCCCAGTGCCGCAAAGGCTCCCACCTACGGTGGGGTAAGGGGGGGTCGGATGTACGCAGTCTTACCCCTGTACTAAAGCACAGAGAGACTGTTTCCGGATGACCCATAGTGAAAATCGCGTCCAAGATTGCATGTTGAGTCTAAAAGAAAGTTAAGGACCATATAGTATATAGAGTAATAGTGAACCTTCGATGCACTATAGCTGGTTTAGCTCCACTGCTCTACTAATAATAGGTCTTTTCATTTCTGCTTCTTATTGTAATAACAGGTTTCAGAATGGATGGATGAAAAAGAATATATTTCGATGGATTCTCTCTATGATGCCGCACGGATGAATTTGATCTTCAAAGTTCACGGAGTAGAACAGGTTGAGCAATATTTTAATGATAAAATATGTTCTCAATCCAAATTCCATCATTTACGCCATATTCCCCATATAGCACTTCTCAATTGCTACGCCCGTGCAAAATCTCTGGAAAAGGCAGAAGTCACCATGCAAAAGCTAAGGGATATGGGATGGACCAAGGCACCCTTACCATACAATATTATGATGAACCTCTACTCTAGTTTGGGAAAATGGGAAAAACTTGATGAGTTAATGAATGAAATGGACAAAAAGGGTCTGTCTTATGACAGGTACACTGTTTGTATCCGCCTAAATGCATATGCTGCTGCTGGTGACTGTGATGGAATAGATAAAACAGTTGAGATGATGGAATCTAATCCAAAGATCACTCTAAATTGGAATTCGTACAGTGCCATAGTGGAAGGGTATATGAAAGTCGGGCAGTTAGACAAAGCTCTGGAAATGATGAAGAAGCTCGAGGGATTGATACCTTCCAGGACGGACGAAAATTCCTCCGCATATACTTATTTGTTGACAAAATATGCAGTTCTTGGAAATAAAGAAGAAGTTTACAGGATATGGGATTTGTTCAAGGAGAAAGAAAAAAAGATCAATAATAAGGGGTACATGAGCATGATGGGTGCTTTATCAATATTAGACGACATAGAAGGCCTACAGAAGATCTTTGGAGAATGGGAATCAAAGGGTTTATCCTATGATTTTCGCATTCCAAACCACCTAATTGAAGCTTACTGTAGAAAAGGTCTTCTGGAGAAGGCCGAAGAACTTCTGGAAAGAGGGATGAGTGAAAGTCGAGGGGTCCCTTCAGTTGCAACATGGTGTCACTTGGCAGGAGGGTATCTCATGGATGATCAAGTGCCAAAAGCTCTTGAAGCTTTGCGCAAAGCTGTAGCAGTGTGTCCGCCTAATTTTAATAAGGATACATTGAATATATGTGTGGAATATCTGAAAAAACAGGGGAATGTGGAGAATGCTGAGGAATTCATAAATTCTTTAGAGGGTATACGTGCTTTCTCGCCATTATTTTGTGATAAGCTGTTCTTTTTCATCAAGGACAGGCAACTCTAAGCCTGATTACATTGAACAAGGAATGTGTTGCTTTTGTCAGTTTTTTAGGGGTGACTGGTTTTTTAGATGGAGATGGGAAGGGTGCTTTTGTAGTAGAAGGGTTTTTGCACATTGCAACTTGCTAGGGATAATCGGAAACGCATCAACTGGTTTCTTCATCGCCTACAGAAAGCACCATTGGGTACTTGAAGATCATTTCATTGTATTGAAGCCGTTTGAATCTCTACATTTGTCAATGCAAGTACGATCTCGATTATTGCTATATGTAATTAACAATTAGAAAAAATTATAGACGATCATATTTTCAAATTTACATTGAGTTAGTTTTCAGCTTTTCATTACTAATAAATAAAATAAAATCAAACTACTAAAGTAGTAAAGTCAAACTATAAGACACGTAGGGATGGACTCGGGTCCGGGTCGGGCCTAGGCCCGGGCGGGCCGGCGGTTCAAGAATAGTGGACCCGAGACCGGCCCGGGTAGCCACCGGGTCCGGTCTGGGTCCGGGCCGGGCCGGGCCTTCGGTTTGGATTTTTTTTTTTGCTTTCCTAACCCCACCCCCACCCTCCCAAACCCCCCCAAACCCATCTTACCCATCAAGCCCAACCCGGGTGGAACCCCAAAAATGAAAAAAAAAAAAATCAATTTGGCCCGGGCCCGCCCCGGCCGGGCCGGTTCACCAAAATTGAGACCCGAGCCCGGACCCGCCCTACCCTCCGGGCCTAGGCCCGACCCGGACCCGGACCCGAGAACCGGGCCGGTCCCGGTCCCGCACAGTAGCGGGCCAGGCCGGTCCACGGGCCGGGTGGCCCGACCCGAGTCCAACCATAAAGACACGGTATGTGGATAATGTAAAAGTGAAATCATTACAATTAATAAAGAATAAAGTGTTTAGTACGTAAATTTTTGACTTGGACTAACTTCACTCGGAAAAGATCAAATTAGACGTACAAAACATAAATAGATGAAACTTAAATAAAAGTAAAAATAAAAATACACGTCCCAAGTCTTTTCTTCGTAAACTGGAATCTGATTAATACGGAATATGTAAAGAGGTTTTAGTTAATTCTCTCTTATGAACAAACTTCAATTATACAGTTTTTACTTTATTAATCCCCGTGTCAGACAATCTTGATAAATTTTTAGGAGACAGAACAAGTATTAGCTATCCTAGACCAGACAAGTGTGAAGACGAGCAGGCATAAGATGTGAAGCGTGACGTGGCGAATCCATAACTACCCAAAATACACCAACAACTGATGGAAATTGGAATATGCCAATATGGTTTAGAATATTCAAAGGATGTAGCGTGGACCATTCTCTCATTCGACAGATACTCCTACACCGTGGACCTGTGGCATGCGTACGTTATCCATTACGTGGATATGATTAATTTAGAAAAAAAAGGCCAAATTGGAAACGTCCAACAGCATCACACGAGATTTGTTTGTTAATCTTTATACTACGGAGTAGGGTTGTAAACAAAACGAATAATTTTGATCCGATTCGCGATTCGAATTCGAAATTGATGATTCGAATTCGAAATATTCGAATACGAATTCGAATACGAATCAATTTTATTATTCGAATAAAATACGAATACGAATATACATATATTCGATTCGTAAGTTATTCGAATATATTCGAATTGTATATTTACGAATTATAAATATATATTCTATTATATTTATAATTTATATAATTGTTTAAAATTAAAATATAAAATAGGTAATACGTATTCTAGGTTTGAGTAATTGAATTAACTTTGTTTACTTTATTTGTGTGTGTTTCTTTAGCAATTGAGTTTTGAAGTAATTGAATTTTTGAAATAATTCATTTAATACATTTGTGAAAATCGAAAAATGCCTAAAATGAGTCATAATTTGAATAGGTGAATTTTTTTTACACTTCAACTATTTGAATTGGAATTCGAATTCGAATTCGAATATTCGAATATGAATATACTCAAATACAATAAACGAATCGAATACGAATCTATTGTAAGATTCGAATAATATCCGAATACGAATACGAATATTCGTCAATTTATACGAATACGAATAATATTACTCACTATTCGGTTCGATTCGATTCGTTTACAACCCTACTACGGAGTACGTATTAATTTATATGTAGAGGAATGATCTTGTCCATCAGCTTTTTGTCCGAACGTCGTTCGAACATCGCCATTTGGGCCACTTTCTGGGTGGAATTTTTTGATAAAATTTTTGAGCATGTTCCTTATCAAGTCTAGTTTATCCATATCAAATTTCAACTCAAAATTCGATTGGGAAGACAGTCAAATAATTCGTTGAAGTTAACTGTGCCAAATTATACATAGAAAAACGTAGTAAACTTCAACGAATTGTTTGACTGTCTTCCCGATCGAATTTTGATCTGAAATTTGGTATGGATAAACTAGACTTGAAGAGGAACATGATAAAAAAAATTCATCCAAAAATTCCACAGGGAACCACTCCAAACGGCGATGTTCGGACAGTGTTCGGATAGAAAACTGCTGGACCTGAGAATTTCTAGTATACACATACTTTATCCATGTCGATAGTTTTGTTTCTCTATGTCATTACCTTTGTCATACTTTTGATTACTCCTCTGTCTCAAGATTATCTTCTCATATACATTTGACACATACGTTAAGATGTTGATATTGTGCGGTGGAGAGTTGCGCAGAGGAGAGAGAAATGTGTAGGAATGAATGATTGTGAATCGCAAATTATTTGTCAAAAGGGAAATAGAAGATTTTTTTGAGACGAACGAAAAAAAAAATTGGAAGGTAAATCAAAAACTAATGGAGTGAAACAGGGAAGTATGTATTTCAAATTTATTTATCCTATTCAAATTTTAGTGATTTAATACCTATCACATAATCTCACGTTTTTGTCAACATTTTATTTGTTAGACTTAGTCGGATAGTTGTAGAATTTCTTTATTTAAATCTACAATTTCAGTGTTCCAATTTTACGTGATTTTTCAAGTAAGTTAGATATTAAGTGCCCATTTGGTAGCCATGTTTTTTAGCTTTTCAGACTTATAAAATAACTTTTTCACCAAACACGTAACTTTTGGTTTTACGGGCTGAATTGTGTAATAATAAGAAAAAGTAAGGTTGAAGTTACTTTTCTGACTGTATTGGTTGAAGTTACTGTAGAAGGTTGTTTTAGCTATTTTTTCATATACTAGTAATTTTTTCTTTATTTTATTAACAAAATGTATTTTAAATTATTTTGCACTAATGAGCAGCAGAATCAACTAATACAGTCACATCAGCCAGAATTTCATAAATTTCAATAGAATCAGCCAATACAGTCAATTTGGCTATTACCAAACAAGATCTAAATCTCATTTCTATGCCTATGATAGGATACCAACAGAGGAGGACGCAGTGTATTACGGAGTATTTCTTACTTGCTAACATCTAACACCATATCACCTAGCTATGAAGGAATCCCATATAAGTATCAACCTAGAAATTTAATATACAAACACTAATTTCCTTCCACAAGCCACAGAGAAATTGATAACTCAGAACCAATATTTACAAAACGCCAATTGTTTAGAAAAACAGGTCTCTAAATCTTTTCAACTACGAAAATGACTCAAATGGGAATTAAAGTTTTCTAGTCTTAAACACGATTTCCTGTTGCCCAACAGCTAAACACGAGCTATGTAAAGTGTTGGTGCTCCTTCTCAGGCTCTCAGTTGCCCAGCCTGGACAAACAAACACCATTGGTAAAGATATGATCAAATTCCGGTGGACAGAGCAACAAACTTTTCTCTGTACAAGATCATGATCCCTTATTCTTTATTATATAGGAGCATTTTGTAAAAATGAAGAACAGTTGAGGTTTTTTATGACAAATCATAGCATCGTATATCAATCAAAATGGACTCACAACCACCATGACAGAAAACTACATCATCAGTAATTCAGTATGATTCCCTGATCCGAATCGGATCTTTTTACACACTGTGTACACTCCAATAGAAATTGGATGAAATTAAAACAACAGTAGGCATAGAAAGAGGCAAAAAAAAAGGAAAATTGTTATCCTGTTTAGCGACTTATCTGCCTGCATCTCTTGCCTTCTCAACCTCGGGCTACCATTTCCCGAAAACGGGTATGAATACATGCCTCCCGAGTTCCCAAACACCCTACCATACACCATCTCCACATTTTGATTCATTCCGTTGCTGAATGAGGGTGACGCATTGTTTACAGGCCCGTGATTGAAATTACTACTAAGATATGAAAGCCTTGGAGAGGTCGGGACCATCAAGGATTGAGGAGATGGCCTTGGAGGTACCTCTAGGGAAGAAAGTTTGGTTTCCTGATCAGATTCAGACACCTTCTTGCCACTGCCATAGAGAGGAACCACAGATGTAAGTGATAGTTCAGTCTTGCAAACGGGGCATTGAAGATGATTGTCCGAATGATCCTGAACATTGAACCACTCGTAGATGCAGGGCCAACAATAAAGGTGTCCACATAGTGTGACCACAGGATCATTTGCAAAATCCAAGCAAATATTACAGTCAAAGCAAGCAGAAGTCTTCTTCTCAGATCCTTCTATTGCTTCTGAGATTGATTTCAGTTCATGTCCAAAATACCGATCAACAGCCATTCAGATGATTTTAGAAAACTTTATTGTTCCAACTGACAACCTTTAGCTGAAAATTATTACGAGAAGAAATTTATCAGCAAATGGAGACAATAAGGAGTACTGCATCTAAACAATACAACAACATCCAAGCCGTATTCCCAAAAGATTTTGGGGCATCTAAACAATAATTGATTACAAAATAATCAAGTTGTAGTGCATCTAAACAATAATGAGATTAAATAATGCTGATAATTGGCCCAAATAATGATATACTACTCATTTGATTACTTCAGAATGCTTACTCATTTTATGTAGTGATCAATCATCTCTAACAAGAAAAGTGATAAGAATATGGATGAATTGATTAAGTGGATCGGGCATCGATTTGATTTGTTAATGAACTTTAGTGGATCATAAATGGACGGAATTATCGTTTTTTATCCACCATTGAGATTCAAATAAAGCTATCCTTTAAAAACATGCTTGATTGCCCATTTAACACTGTGCATGAAGCTTATACTCCGTATAATTTTACTAATTGAATCTCTCAGACAGCACAACTGCAAAAGGGGATGTCACAGGGGTATATAAAACAGGAAACACATAAAAATCATCATTCCCTGCCAAATCAGTGGCTGACAAGCTCAATTGCTAACTTTCCATTGCAACAGGCACGATTTATCATCGCTGCTAGTGCTATAATGGAATATCTGATCCAATTATGGGACAGGATGCGAACATTATCCAATTAGAACAAGTAGTAGATTCAACTATTTCCTAATAGCTGGTTCTATTGCTCCGTATTATATGCACTTGATGACTATTTCGAACCATTAGCCATAACTGCCTATAAATATACAGTCTAGAGAAGCTCGGGAAATCTATATACATATAGTAGAAATGAAGAATAGATGCATCGAAATCCAGAGAAAAGAGTCCTAAGAATTCCAACACTCACCGAAATAAGTAGATCAGCTTTTTATTGATATGAGGTTTAATGGCGGCTGTAATGGAGAGAGAAAGTTAGCCCTTCTTTGAAATAGAAATTGACAGAGATGATGAGGAATGGATGTCTGGTTGAAGTAAGAAAGGTTTATATATAGCAATACAAAGAATAGTGCGGGGAGACCGGGCGGTTCGTAAATTCGAAGGGCATATTTACATATATATGCCTCTGACTTAAATTTTCCATATAGTGTTGTCTATTCTAATATCTTTAAATGTAAAGCTCGTTTGGGAATCCTTTTCGATTTATTATGGTTATGTTTGGTACAATGAGCTGGAGTTGGAAGTTAATGTCTGAATTATGACTTGTTGTCTGAATTAAAGACTATTGTCTGAAACTGAACTTTGAAGTGCTGAATCTGATTTGCCAACTGAATGGAACAAACACATTTGACAAAAAAAGCTGAAAAATGTCTGAACAATATGAAATTACATTAAAAGACATATGATTTATTAATAGAATAAAATACATATTATAATGATTTTATATTTTCAATATTTTAAAACCTTAGTATATACGGAGTATATTTATATGTATGCGTCTGTCTATATATATATATATATATAATATTTAAACAATCATTCTTGATATACACACCCTTGTACACATCTTATACACACCATGTTTGTGAAGCTTTTTTTTGTCTGTGAATCCGGTTCACAGACAATATTTTGTTTATGTAAAACATTGTCTGTGAATCGATGTTCACAGACAAAGAAAAAAGCTTTCACAGATATATGTGTGTACAAAAGTGTGTATAAGAGTGTGTACAAACATCATTTTTGATATTTAAATAAGTGATGAAGAAAGCTCAATCAAGAAAACAAAAATAAGTTGGTCTATGGTCTCCACCATGAAAAACTTTAAAATCCCAATCAAACCCGTCCAACCCTAAAATCCTAAACAGAAATGAGGGATTTAGGTTGCGCTGCCGATCTTGCCGGCCAAATTGGAGAATCCTCGCTAGTCGCTGCAATAATTTTATGGGAAGGAGGATAAGATATTGTTGACTTGCCCCGGTTTAATTTCATGTGTAGAAGAGTCTGGAGTGCTTGAAGGATAGAACGGGTGTGTGTTTAGAATTTCCGGACGAAGAAAGTGGTGATGAAAAGGAGAAAGATGAAAGTTTGGAGGATAATTTGGGAATGGAAGAAAGTTTTAAAACGAGCTGGACAGAAACGCTTGAGGGGATAACGTTGCTATTCAGCCTTATATTTTCGGATTCAGTCCATTTCAGCCCTTTTACCAAACATGTCTACTCCTAAAATAATTGACTGAATTTAAAACATTTCAGCCCATTTTGAGCTTATGTGGCTTGCCAAACATAGCCTAGGTTTATCTATTAACTTCTTCATCAAATACATAAGTTTTGATTTCGCAGACTTAAGTTAAAGTTATTTTTTGATTGTATTGACTGAATTTACGGTAGAAGATCATTTTAGCTGTTTTTTCATATAACTTTTTCTTTATTTTATTGATAAATTAATAAATATATTTTAAATATAATTTTTTCATAAATCAGCAGAATCAGTTAATCCACTCGCTTCAGCCATAACTTCATAAATTTTAGCAGAATCAATCAATACAGTCGATTTAGGTATTACCAAACGGGCTCATAGTGTAATATACTAAATGTTTAATTAGATTAATAAACGCTTGATATATTCGTACTGTTATATTATGTGGATGTCCATTACTCTCCTGGCCCATATGTATTCTTAGGATCTGGCCCGATTATCCTGTAACCCTAATCTGATCCCGTGTATATATATGTGGCATGTGCTTATGAAGTTCATTGCTTTTTGGGTTCATTCATAACACGTTATCAGCACGATTAGTTCTCAACCCCTAAACTCCTGTGAGACCATGCTTTCTTGAGATGAATGGCGGCCACCAACGGCCTTGAACATCACTTCCACCATCGCTTTTCTCTTCCCGGAGTAGTACAAGGAGATTGCTGCGCAGGAGTTTCATTGACCAAAAGCTGTGAATTTTTTCCAGCAATCATCACCGTCCAATTGCTGATGAGAGTCTCTGGGATATTATCCGATGCCGATCAAAAGCGAGAGACGAATATGCCACAGCCTTTCTGGTCGCCTTACGATACTCAAGTGACGAAGCTGCCTCCTCGGTCGATTGCTGAAGCTTGCCGCTCTTGCTCCGATGGTTCCAACACCAACATGAGTTTCTACTTGCAAGGTTGCTGCCGTAGGAGTCCCAGATCAGGCCAATCACGTGATCACTGCTATGCAGAATCACCAAAGTCCACTTTACGTGATAGAGCTAGTTCCAATTTCAAACCATGGTAAGTTTTCTTGCAGAATGAAAACATGACTTAAGCTAAGGTACGCTTTTCGGTTTTTGGTACCAGATTGGCAACTAATAAAATACTCCGTATTACCTACCTATACGCTATGTCCATACCATATAACCATGCACGAAGTATAGGATTATGCATAGTTTATCTTTGAGATTGACCTTTTTTTACGTATATATTGTTTCTTCATTTACGTGTTAATCTTAAGCCAAAAAAATCATTTAAGTCTAATATTATTATTATTACGTAATGGCAATTGAAAACCATAAGTAATCCATATATATGATTTTGACTTTCAATTTAACTTAAATGGAGTCATGTGAATTTATAAGATTTGAAAGTATTTGTTAAAAAAGAAGAGGCTTTGGCCTTCTTGTTAGATTATATGACCCGATTCTTAAAAATTAGATAGACATGGCATGACCCCCTTGTAGCCTAAAATTTCTGGAACCGAAACTACATTACAATTAAGTGAGAATTGTCAATGACCAGAAACAACTCAATTGTGATATCACTTGTGGTCAACTTCAATCCAAGTACAATTCCTAAAATAAATCTGGTAATGGTTTTTTAAGGTTTAAATCGTATTTATTCAATTAAATTCAATAAAGTTTTTAGTGGAATTGTGTCCATTGTTTACCAAACAAACTGGGACAAACAAGGAAGTAAATTGGTCCATCCCATTGGCGGCATGCGTACGTGTGAGATATGCATATGTTTAGTAAGAAAGAAAATCGCCCTGGTTCTATGCATTTGTCCGTGAATTAGTGCGTATCTATATGAACGTTTTTTTTATTATTAATTTCATGACATTTACTAGCCAATTGAAACTTATAGTTCCAACGTATTTATTAGCCAATAACGGTTACAGAAGGACATTTACTTGCTCCATTAATGACATAAATTGAATTTGATTAGCATATATATTCATCATTATTATCCTTTATGACATTTAAGTCTAATTATACTATTTACTACTGCATGTGTCAGTAGATGATATGTTTAACAAGGTATTTTTGTTCTCAATAACCTTATGCTCTAATAAAAACAAACCTTATTATGACTACGATTTATGGAGTTTTTTTTATGCCATAATAATAGTCACGTGGGTTAATATCGGTTGCATAAAGTTTTTTTAAATATGGAACTTAATGACATTTATAGTCACCACCTCCCTAAAGATTTGAAATTTGAGTATTTAACTGAGAGACCCCCTAGAACTATGGGAAAGCCAAAAAAAGAGGTATGACCACCAAAACTATAATACTCCATGCCACTTGTTTTGAATTGACTTACTTAAGACTATAAGATTTTGAGACTCTAGTTGATTATAACTCTTTTATGAATTTTAAAAATATGAATTTTGCGGCTCCTAATTAGACTTTTATGTTAAATGTTAAAGTTTAGTGTGAATAATATTTATTCTTATCAGATTTAAATGGTTTTAGCAATCTCACTAATTTATCTTAAATTGTAATTTGAGAAATTTATGCATCAGGATTGGTTCATCGCATATTTGATATACTCTCACGATTTTAATCTTACATGAGAAATAAATTAATTTTCTCTCCCACAGTAATTTTTCAAAAGTTCTATTAAATTTTATATTAATGTGCCCTTAGTAGCATTTCGTTGCCTTGATCATGTAGCGATGGCTTTTTTTTTCAGTTTGTTAAATCAACTCCTTACCTTTCTAATGCTTATTTGTATTAATATATATCAACTCATGTTACTTTGAGCTAGTGTAAGCATTATGAAAAGTGCATTGCAGACTATAGGTACGTTCCACATATATCTCTGTTGAAGGTAAGTCCCGTAGATCTGAAAGCCCAACACGAACTTTGGATATATCAGGAATGGTACATAATCAAAGTGTATAACCAAATATAAAATATGAACTCACTAATACTCAAAAGCCCACTCGTATTAATTAACCTGTCTGATTACAAGGAAATTACCGATCGGTAGGTCGGAGTAATGCTTTAATACAAGAAATAAGAGCAATAATGCTATTCTAGAGCCTGAGTATTGAAATGTTAACCCTTACAATGATTTTAAACCTTCTATTTATACTAATGGAGAGCATGAGCTGCTCTATGCTGATTGGCTGTTGTTCCACCGACTTGGTCACCCATGTTTCCACTTGCTGATGTCACAATCTGGCATTAATTGCACCTGGCCACTTGCCGGTTGTCCGTTGCTCGAACGGGATGTTGGACCATGCTGAAGACGCTGTCAAATTGGCCCAAGTATGATATATAGTCCGAACTCCGTTCAGTATATCTTCTTACTGAGCCAACCCTTACTTGGGCCAAATCTCGTTCGGCATGAATTCTTCGCTGGCTCTACTCATCATAGAGTGATGGGCTTGTTGTTTGGGCCGAGTATCTTGGGCCTTTTTAATCCGGGTATTGGGCCTCTGGATCAATATCCCAACAATCTCTATTTATAATTTGGTCATATTGGACCGTAATATGATTACATATATACTTTAATGATAAACTTGATTATTAAAAATTAATCGATAAGTTATGTGACTTGTATAGCTTCAATATTTTATAAACACTCAAATATGTGGGCATACTTTAAGAAAATATGTGAGTAGCAAACATGATATACATTGTAACTATATTTGAATCATAGTTAAATATTGCTATGGATATGCAAATAATGCCTAGTAAATCACAAGTTATTGTAATTATGTAGAATAATTTTCTCAAATTAATCTAGTTGAGAGGGGGAGAAAGCAAACAAAATTTCATAAATAGATATATGAAATTATAATAGTGCCAGAAATCACTATAAGAGCATAAGTTTAATGTACAAGTTGGTGTGTTGTGAACATGAAGTTCCCACATCACTTACACATGAAATAGTGTGTGTGTTTATAAGCGGGACCTGAAGCCCTTACTTGTGAGCGTCTTTTAAAGCCGTGAGGTCCTGAAGTACCAAAGCGGACAATATGTTATAATATGCCAAGGTAAATTTTAAGAAAAATCATTCAAATGAATACTTTGAGACAAGTATTATAGTATTCCTTAACAAATTTGATTATCTGATAACTTTTATGTTTCTCCAAAGGTAACATTATCTAATCTTTAGACTCTCTATATACATTTCTAGGTGAGTGATTCGTATTGTTTCTATGAAAGTAAGAAAGAAATCACTATATAAATGATTATTTTAGAGACAAATTATTTTTGTCTTAGGGATGATATAATGCGTGAAGCATGTATATACTTGTGGCATAGAGTCTGAAATATATTAACTTTTGATAGAGTCATACACATTAGGGATAAAAAGTAATGGAAACACAAATTATATTTATAAACAAGTTGTGTACATAAATAATATTGATAAAATCTCAGGCATTGAGTTTAAGACCAAAGAAGCTACTCAAACACTGCGAAGTAATAATTTAAAAAGTGATATCATACTTATTGGGTGATAGTTTGAGACCATACCAACGCAGTGTAAATTGTGTTTCCATGATATCTGCCTGTAGCAGAATTCTCCTCACACCATACTATATATACTTGAATAATTTAAACATGTGTTGCATGAAGTTTAATTTTTTTTGAATAAATGACCAATTTAAGGTCAAACCAGGTTTAAACCAAATGCCGTATAAGACATCCAGTATATAAATACTTCTTAGATAAGAAAATGACAAGACCGTCTATTCTCCCAAATATTTTAAAAGTGGATCCATGGGAGTTAAGTGAACTTTAAGTTTCACAATGTGGGTTAATATCAAGTTTGGTCTCAAGATATGCTCTCCTAAATGAGTGGTATAAGTCTACATAAAATGAGTGGTATAAGACCATTTTGTCGGGTTATATGAAATATAGTGAAGAGCATAAGGTAACCCACAAAATATATCTAGCATTATAAGATGAATGTTACGCCTGAGATAAACTGCTAGAAAGTTGCTTGAATATATAAAGAAAGTCTAGTTTATATTAATTCGGCATTTGTTAACAACTAACCCTCAATGTTTACACGTTAAAATGAGTCAAAGTGTGCCAACATTGAAACCCCACTACATAAATGATGTACTCGGACCCCAGAAGTGGCTCCATATGTACGTAAATCCTTGTTCAAAAATATATGGCACATTTCCCGACATTAGGGGGAGATATAAAGGCATAAACATAATTATATTTTGGAATGTCGGGAAAATATCCCAGAAGGATCGATTGTTATTAAAAGAGAAACGTGTAAAATATGATAAGTAAACTGCCAAAGTGACTGAAAGAAATGATTATAAAGATTGAGCTCAACCAATGCATGAAGCATGGTTAGACGGTCATTACGTGTATACAAATATAATTGAGTTTTATTTTAGGAAGTCACTTATGTCTCTACAAGAGGATGATATAAGTTAAATGTTGCAGCTGATAAGTTATAGAAACTTTATGATACAGAACATGACTTTCTCTTTTATGACTCATATAGAGGACTTTTGATGAAAGAGGAATGATATTGATTAGATTGACGTCAATGATTTATTTTCCCATAACTATCGACTCATAATCCATAATAATAAAGTCTGGCCAGACGAAATATGATGGACATGTAGTCCTAAAATTTTGTGAATTATGATCGATGTTTACGGATGAGAAAATATTTTATATTGGGCCTGAAGTCCCATAAATCAAGATATTGTGTACGTGGGTGACAATACTTGAGATTGAATGATTTTGAGACTGCACTCCTGTTATAGTTTAAAGTTCTGTAAATGTGGCAGTTGATGAGAAAATTGGATGTCATTATTATAATATAATATCAATTGTGTCCCTGAAGGACAATAGTGAAAAAAAAAATATGTGCACACAACATACAACATGAATATGAATTCTTTTATGTATACAATAATTAGATAAGGACATTATGTGTTAAGTTATAGTTATTATTTTTGGAATTATTCTTGGAAATGAATTTGAATTTGATTGAATAACTGCAACAATAAGAAATGTAGTAAATTGTAGCATAGATGGAAATATAGAAAGAGATGCTTGTGCCTAACCACGACCTGGGTGATCAAACTAAGTCTTGATGGCATGATTTATTTTGTGGAAGAACTACGTCCAAAAGGTTGAATCCCCAACCCTAAGGGCCCCCCCACCCCGACCCGACAGGATGGTGGGGGAGTAAATCACGGTGGCTCAGTCGGCAAAGCGGCAGTAGGCCTTTACCCGTGCGCACCAGAGGGCCAGCCTTATTTCAGGTTCTGAAAACCCCATTTTGGCCGCTGCGGGATTCGAACCTTGGTCTACGTCCAATTTTTCCCACCACTCGACCAACTGAGCTACCCGTGCGGGTTTTGTGGAAGAACTATGTTTGATTATCATGGTGCAAATTATTTTAATATCATGATTGAACAAGGTCTTTGCACCATGTGAATATATCACTCGTAGTGAGAGCCTCCTGTAGAGGATCTAGTTTGAACAATTTTCTTATGTGTTTTCACATGATATCACATGAAAAATGTTGGTAGGATGCACCATAATATATATATGTATATTATATAGTCCTTGTATTTTGAATAACTTGTATGCTGCCATATTTAGAGAATACAAATAATAAAATGTAGATAGTGTTATGTAATTATAAAATCAAAAATTCTAGCTCAACTGGTTGTGAGGTTAATGTGTCTAGTGTGAGGTCTCGAGTTCGAAATCTGCTAGGCACATAAGGATTTGAAACTCAATAAAATTAGTTTCAGGCCTGATTACTTCAGACCTCCCAGCCCCTCTCCCTCAAACCGTGAGTAAAAAAAATGTAACTCTAATATGATACTCTATAGTCTATAGAGCCCTTAATGTAGAAATTCAAAATATAAGTGAAAACTCTGATTACCCACATTCATTTTCATACTAGGTGTTACACTTGTGCACGTTTCACATGTTCACAATTGACATGACACGACCTCCTAGTCAATTGCCTCCTCGGTTTTGGCTTCCTGCTTCTAGACTGTGTTTGGATGTATACCAAGAAATATCATTCAATAAATAAATATGGGCCCCCAAATGCGTGGTCGCGATTCAAGAAGTTATGCCACTGGCCCAGACCATATTGCCTGTGTGAACAGCGAAAATAGTTTTGCGCGCAGCCATGAAACGAAGACCCGCGTTGAATCGAGACCACAGGTTTTAGGTTTAACCACACAAGACATCAGAACTTGTCAACACATACATATGGGAGGTTCTGGATCTCACACTTCATCACTACGTCATGAATTCTAATCATGAATACAGGGAGGGTCTCTCGACTAAGTTGAGTTTCCACGTCATTTTATTGATCAAATTGAACTTTGCATCTCATTTTCTAAAATGTTTGTTTTTGCACTCCAATCCCATATAAAAAGACAAACATGTCCTCGATCAAGAATATGTTGAACGTTAACGAAAGTGTTGATGGAGGGGCAATTATTTCTTTTCATATGGGTTGAGGTGCAAAAACAAAGTTTTTTTAAAAAATGGTGCAAAGTCGAATTTGCACAATAAAATCAGGTGCAAACTCAAATTACCCCTTTGTATTATTACACCCTCCGTCCCAAAAAAAACTTCTTACATTGACTTAGCACATACTTCCTCCGTTCTTTAATTCTTGCAACATTGTGATTTTTGCACTATTCACAGACCTTACTTTGACCACGATTTTCTACTAATATACATAATCAAATTATTATGTATCAATGTTATTAAATTCCTATCAATGTGAATTTCAAAAATATCAAATTTTTATAAAGTTTACTAATACATAATTAAATATAATTACAGTCAAAGTTGTGCGTTGACAAACGTGAAAGTCAAACCGTTGCAAGAATTAAAGAACGGAGGATATTATATTAAAGAACTTGGAATAAAGTTGAAATGTATGATTGTAATTGTGTAAAAAAAATTTAAAATGAATGTGAACCACACAAGTTTTCCAAAAATGGTAAGTGGGAAGAATTTTTTGGGATGACCCAAAAAGAAAAAAATCGGAAGAATTTTATGAGATAGAGGACGTATTATAACGAGTTCCAAAAGGACGAATGCATTTATTAAATTATTTGGATTCTATTGGATGAAAATGCTCAATGAGAAAAATACTCAAATTTAGATATATCTCACTTCTCATATAAAAAATATCGAGTTTCCGAAACTTAGGTATATGTGCATTTTTGGTACGGTAACTTAACGTACTGAATTACATCGATATGATATTGGTATATGTTTTAAAAATAAAAAGTATATTGATATATTGTTATACCATACCGAAAGTCCTATTTAAATTATTTTTTATAATTATAAAAAATGACTAGATACATAACATCATCTTAGAGATAAATGATTTTGTATTCATATTAGGGGTGTTTGGCAATCGACCGTTGGCTGATTGTTTTAGCTGATCGATGACGGCAGATTCTGTTAACTGTTTTGATCAACTGATACTGTTAGCAGTTTGTAAAACGTTGTTTGGTTAAATGGCTCTTTACATTTGGCTGATAGATTTTAAAGGACATCAATTATTTTTTTATATAGTAATTAGTACAATTACTTAAATCCTATTTATGATTTATAAAAGTAAAATTTATTAACACACGTAGAATTATTTTAACCAAATTCCAAGTTCTCGGTTAATCACTTCAGGGAACCGTACGTATATCTACCATATATTCATGTATGTGCGTTTCCAGCTTATATATTAGCAATCCAAAGAACCAAAACACACCATCAAATACTTTGAAAAACAGAGAAAATACACAAACTGTGAAAGTATGAATTCAGGAATCAAGGAAGAAAACGAATTCGTATATGTTCAGAGTCTTTGATGAAGATTGCAGAAGAAGAAGAAAAAATGAATAGAAGTGAACGCTTAACCTAATTACAACAAAACTGTAGGTATTTATACCTAATACATAAAAATAACAACAAATAACTAAAGGCCCAATAAAATATAAGATAGGCCCAAAAGATGTAGAACAACAGTCCAATGCAAGCCCAGCAGTCCATTGTTTTATTCTTGATATGCCCCCTCAAGATGAGCGTGAATGTCTTGCATGTTCATCTTGACTGCAAATTGACTAAACAAGGGATTTCCAAGTGGTTTTGTGTATATATCTGCAAGTTGAAAACTGTTTTTAATATGAAGCAGTGTAATTAATCCAGAATTAATCTTTTCTCTAACTAAATGGCAATCCAATTCTATATGTTTTGTTCTTTGATGTTGTATTGGATTATGAGCAAGATGGTAAGTAGATTTATTGTCAGTATAAATAAGCATAGGTAAAGAAATAGGTATATGTAAACCAATAAAAATGTAAGATAACCATTGAGCCTCACAAACTGCATTAGCAGCAGCCCTATATTCAGCTTCAGTAGAGGATCTACTGACAACCTGTTGCTTTTTAGATTTCCAGGAAATTAAAGAGTTACCAAGGTAAAAGGCATAACCTGAAACACTTCTCCTAGTATCTATACAAGCAGCCCAGTCAGAATCAGTGTAACCTTGAATGGAAAAGTCAGATGTGCATGGGTAAAATAAACCTTTACCTGGTGAATTTTTAAGGTATCTCAAAACTCTATGAGCTGCACTTAAATGAACATTAGTAGGAGAAACAAGAAATTGACTAAGAACTTGTACACTATAAGCAATATCAGGCCTAGTTACAGTTAAATAAAGCAACTTACCAATTAAAGTTCTATAAATTTTAGGATTTTCTAAAACATTTCCATCAGTTTTAGATAATTTTATTTTTGAGTCCATGGGAGTAGTATAAGGTTTAGAATGAAGATATCCATATTCAGTTAGAATGTCTAAAGTGTATTTTCTTTGACACAAATTTATGCCTTTATCAGATCTAGCAATTTCAATTCCTAAAATGTATTTTAATTCACCAATATCTTTAATAGTAAATTTGTTGTTTAAAAAAAAATTTACATTATTAATTTCTTTCATACAGTTTCCAGCAAGAATGATATCATCAACATATATTAAAAGAACAGTAATAGATTTGTTATTAATCTTGATGAATAAAGAGAAATTTGCCTGAGACTGTTTATAACCAAAAGACTTTAAAGAGTCAGAAAGCTTACAAAACCATTGCCTAGAAGCTTGTTTAAGACCATAGAGACTCTTAACAAGCTTGCAAATCCTGTTATCTCCTGGAGGTAAATAACCTGGAGGAGGCTGCATATAAATTTCTTCATTTAAATCACCATGTAAAAAAGCATTGTTTACATCAAGCTAGTGTAAAAACCATTTTTTAGCACTAGCAATAGCCAAAATGATTCTGACAGTGGTTAGTTTAACAACAGGGGAGAAAGTGTCAAAATAATCAAACCCTTCTTCTTGAGTATATCCTTTTGCCACTAATCTGGCTTTATATATTTCTAAAGATCCATCAGGTTTAAGTTTTGTTTTAAAAACCCATTTACATCCAATAATATTGTGATTAGTAGGAGGAGGAACTAATATCCAAGTTTTGTTATTTTCTAAAGCTTGAATCTCATTAGTCACGGCATTCTGCCATTCAGAAAACTTAGCAGCTTGTTTGTAAGTTTTAGGTTCAATTATTTTGGAAAGAGCAGCAGTAAAACAAGAATGAGAATGTCCTAATCTATTATATGTTATATGATTTTGAATAGGATATCTAACAAGATTACAAAAATTAGAAGAAGAGGTACCTGTAATGATGGAGTTAGGTAAGTCATAACTGTAATCTTGAAGATGTATAGGAAGAGATCTTACTCTGGTGGATTTTCGTTGTGATTGATCTTCTGAAACAGTATCATTGTTAGAAGTAAGGTCATTTGTATTCATAGTATTGAATTCTTCATTGACCTGATCTTCTAAATAGTGATTAGAAGGTGTGTGATATTCATAAGTGTAATCATTTGTATTAGAAGAATCTAATATAGAGTCAGAATTAATAGAATTACCATTAGAAGGATCGGCATTACATTTATAAGGAAAAATCATTTCATAGAATTTAACATTTCTGGATATGAAAAATTTGTGATTAGAAATATCATATAGCTTATAACCTTTAGATCCTAGAGGATATCCAATAAAAACACACTTAACAGCCCTTTTTTCAAATTTTGATCTGTTAGAAGATAAGGTAGAAGCATAGACAAGAGAACCAAAAACTCTTAGGTGAGAATAATCAGGTGTTTTACCATATAATAATTCATATGGAGATTTATTATTTAGAACAGCAGTGGGAATTATATTTATAATATGAACAACAGTTAGAATGCAATCAGACCAAAATTGGAGAGGTAAACAGGATTGAAATAAAAGAGACCTAGCAATTTGAAGAATATGTTGATGTTTTCTTTCAACCCTAGCATTTTGCTGGGGGGTTTCCACACAAGATAATTGATGAATAATCCCATTATCAGCATAGAAACTAGGAAAAATAAATTCTGTACCATTATCTGTCCTAATAATTTTAATTTTAGTATGAAATTGGGTGAGAATCAGATTGTAAAACTTTAGCATATAGAATTTGACCTCAGATTTGGTTTTCATCATAAAAATCCAAGTGCATCTAGTATGATCATCAACAATAGTTAGAAAGTATTTGAAACCAGAATAAGATTCTACTTTAAAAGGACCCCAAACATCCATATGCACAAGATCAAAAGCATGTAAAGCATTAGAAGTACTATTTTGAAAAGGTAATCTTTTTTGTTTAGCAAAATGACAAATATCACAAGAAGTGTTTTTATTGATATGATGTTGAATATTACAGTCAACAAGAGAACTGAGTTTATTAAAAGGTAAATGACCAAGTCTATAATGCCAGATATCAGAATTATTAGTTGCAGTTTGAGTATCAACAGTATTAACAATAGAAGTCTTAGTAGGTATGAGAACAAAATTAGAAGAATTGTAAAGATAAAGTCCATGTTGAAGATCAGCATAGCCAATCATTTGGTTGGTGAGCAGATCCTGCAAAGTAGCATGATTAGAAGAGAAGTGAACAGAAATATTTTCATGTAAAACTAAACTACTGATAGAAATAAGATTAAAATTAAACTGTGGGACATATAAAACATTGTGGAGAGTGAGATTATCATTTACTTTTATGTCACCAATATGAGTAGCAGTGATAAAGGAACCAATAGGTAATTGAACATTAATAGAAGTAATTTTAGGTGATGTTGTATATAAACTAAAATTATGAGTCATATGATCAGAGGCACCAGTATCAAGAATCCAAATAGAAGTAGTGACAGTAGATAGAAAGGCAGAATGAGTACCTAGAAAAGGAGAATCATTAGAAGGTTGATCATGTTGTGGAACAGCCATAGCAACATGAGCAGTAGCAGAATTAGTATTCTGAGTTTTCATAAACTCAAGAAATTTATTGTAGAGTGTAGGATCACAAAGCTCCATGTCATCAGAAGGAGAATCAGTATTTGTGTTGGCTAAATGAGATTGAGTATTCTTAGTAGTGGATGGCAGTTTGAATCCAGGAGCAATTCTTGATCCTTTAGGTCCTTTCCAGTTAGGGGGGTAGCCAATAACTTGGAAGCATTTGTCAGCATAGTGGCCTTGATAACCACAATGAGTACAAGTGATAGATTTCTTTTTGTAGTTTGGATTTTTGACTAGAAAGGCAGTGGAGTCAGTGGAAGAATCATAGGTATTAGGAGTATCAGAATGGAAAGGAATAGGATGAAGAGGATGTTGAAGTATTCTTTGAGACTCTTCTTGAAGAAAGAAGGAGTAAACAGCAGAGAGTGTAGGAAAAGGAGTTTGAAGAAGAATTTGACTTCTTAAACTAGAGTATGACTCATTCAAACCAACAAGAAATTTCTGCACAGATTCTTTCTCAAGTAACAATTGAAATTTTTTATTGAGTTGACAGGTACAAAGACCACAAGAACAGAGAGGAAGAGTTTTAAAATCAACGTATTCGTCCCAAAGTCCTTTGAACATATTGTAATAGGCAGTAATAGTCTGAGTTCCTTGAGAAATATTTCCTAAGGATTTTTCAAGATAGAAAACCCTAGGTCCATCACTTTTACCATACCTAAGCTTAATTTCGTCCCAAAGATCTTTAGCAGAAGTAAAGTATAGAAAAGTGGAACGGATATCAGGAGAAATAGAATAAATCAACCAAGAGAGTAAAAGAGCATTTATACGATACCAAACTGAGTAGGTCACAGAATCATCAGGTTGTGGTTGAGCAATAGAGCCATCAATGAAGACCATTTTTTTCTTCACACTGAACGCCATATCAACAGATTTCTTCCAAGCGTTGTAGTTGTCGCCAGTAAGAGTTTCAGAGATTATTCGCAGCCCGGCATGATCACTAGGATGTAAGTAATATGGAGACGACGGATCCTCAATCGGATTTAAGGAAGAGTTTGATTGATTCATCGCAAAAAAATTGCGATTAGGGTTTTGGGATCGATATATTGCAGAGGAGAAGAGGAATTCGATTATAGAAATCGAAAGAGAAGAGTAATATCAGTAGGACGAAGAAGGATCGAATCCTAATCTGATACCATGTGAAAGTATGAATTCAGGAATCAAGGAAGAAAACGAATTCGTATATGTTCAGAGCCTTTGATGAAGATTGCGGAAGAAGAAGAAAAAATGAATAGAAGTGAACGCTTAACCTAATTACAACAAAACTGTAGGTATTTATACCTAATACATAAAAATAACAACAAATAACTAAAGGCCCAATAAAATATAAGATAAGCCCAAAAGCTGTAGAACAACAGTCCAATGCAAGCCCAGCAGTCCATTGTTTTATTCTTGATACAAACATCCAGAATATACAAAAAGAAAGTGAGGTGAAGAAGAAGTATATTGGTTTTCCAAAAAAAAGTATATCAGAAAATCTTGAAAGAGCAAAATCAGACAGCTAACAAAGGGAGAAGGTTGCTTATTCCCTGTGTTGTTTAATTTTTTTGCTATTCGGTGAAGCAAGTTTAGGTTGTCGCAAGTTGTGAGGAGAAACGGGGTAGTATAAGAAAATGGGGAAAAGCCGATGGTAAACGCTATTCAAAATGACATTTTATATTTTGGCTGTGCCGAACAAAAAACCATTTGAAAAGTCATTTAACCAAACACTCTTATTAGCTGATTGGTCGGATCAAAAGGTTAATTATAGTCAAATCAGCCAAAAATGGCCTATAGGCTGTTAACCAAACACCCCCATTGTTTGAAAATTTTAGTTCTTTTTAGAAATCACTATTGATTTAATTATATATATGTTGTTTATGTTATTTGTAGGAGAATGTGTTATTTTTTAATATGTGATATGTTGAACTGTGCGCTTATATATATTAATATTAATTATGATTCAATATTGAATATGACATCAATAGGTTATTATTTGTATTTTGTAACGTTTTAATATAATAATGGATTAAGTGTGTCGCTACTGACATCAAAAATATATATCGTTAGTCAATAATATTTTGTAGTATTGAGATATATGCATGATAATTTATCGATATTGTACTTTTATCGAATCGAAACTTTGGTATATATATCGAAATATGGTATACATAAATTTTGGTAAGCTAGCGGTATGTAAATTTTCTGTACATAAAGTTTCGATACGACAAAAGTATGAGAAAAAATATTCGGTACGTCGTACTGAACCACCCCTACTCATATCTTAGGTAACCATGTAAAAAGATACTACATCCGTCTCTTAAACTAGTCCCCTCGTTTCAAGACCTTCATCATAAAGAAAAGACTTAAATTTATTAAAATTAACATAGTAAAATCACAGCTTCAATGTAAAATAAAATTTCTTAATTACATTCTTCACTATATTTACACACGATTATTTTGAACTGTTTTATTTTCGGTAGCTAAATCATTGTTTCCCCCTAACTTCTTACGCTGAAGAAATTAATGCCCTTATCTCCAATCGTACTTGGGATTTAGTACCATTTGATGCTAAAAAGAACGTGATTGAGTCTAAATGGATTTATAAGACTAAATATTCGGCTGATGGATCTGTTGATCGCTATAAAGCATGACTGGTTGCTCAGGGTTTAATCAGCACACATGTATTGATTTTACTAAGACTTTTAGCCCAGTTGTTAACCCCACTACTGTTCGTCTTGTTCTTACTTTAGTTGTGTCTTTACGTATTGGTTGTGTCTTTTGGCTGGCCAATACGCCAACTTGATGTGAAAAATTCAGATATTGGTTGTGTCTTTTGGCTGGCCAATACGCCAACTTGATGTGAAAAATGCTTTTCTTCATGGTGATCTTACGGAAGAGGTTTATATGCGTCAGTCACCTGGATTTGTCCATCCTCAGTTTCCCCGTCACCTGTGTCGGCTTCGTAAAGCCATTTATTGTCTCAAACAAGCACATCGTGCTTGGTTTCACCGTTTTAGCAGTTTTCTCCTCTCTCATGGTTTTGTTTGCAACCGGTCTGATAATTCTTTATTTATGTTTCAGCACAATTCAGATATAGAAATTGGTCTAAATAGGAGCAAAAATGTTTTGAAATTCCAAAATAGGAGTATCATGTTTTTTATTTCCTGAATAGGAGTAATGTGCCAAGTTTGGAAGAAAATGCCATGTTTTAAAGCCTAGTAATGCCAAACATGGCATAAATACTCCTATTCAAGGAATAAAAAACATGATAGTCCTATTTTGGAATTTCAAAACTTTTTTACTCCTACTTAGGGAATTCTCCCATTCAGATATTATATACTTATTGCTATATGTTGATGATATTATTGTTAGAGGAAATTCTCCCAAATTAGTTACTCATTTTTTATGCTTTTTGGCTAAGTGTTTTGCCATGAAGGATTTGGGGGATTTGCATTTTTCTCGGGATACATGCATCTCGAACTTCGTCGGGTGTATTTCTCTCTCAGCACAAGTATATATATGTTCTTCTTCTTCATTTTCACTTCCACACTTTAAAACCTGTTCATTCTCCTTTACCTAGTCGCACCAAACTTTCCCTTACTGATGGGGAGCTTCTTGCTGATTCCACGGAGTACAGGAGTATGGTAGGTGCATTACAGTATTTGACTTTGACTAAGCCAGATATTACTTTTGTTGTACACTTGGTTTCTCAGTTTATGCATGCACCCCGTTGATCGGCTTAAACTTGCAAGTGTACAAGTGCCAATGTAGTAATAAAATCCGGTAGAAATACCGGGTCGAACACGAGGAAACGTTGTTTATATGATTCAAAAGTTGAGAATAGAAATTGTAAAAGACTTAGTAAAAGAGGATAGATTTTTTGGTTTTAAGTGATAATAAAAGCAACCAAGGGTTCGGGATTACTCCTAAACGACTCCTAGTAATGAATATATGTTCTTTCACCAATTCTTATGAGTGGAATGTCACTAAAGTATTCTAACTCCTGTTACGGCAGCGAGATTGTGATTAATTCTACGTGTGAATCCCGTCACGGTTCACATTCATCTAAAATTAACCCCATTGAAGATTAGGACATTATAAAATCCACCATATTCAATTGAGGTATATTTCTATCCACAACTAGAATATGTCTAAACCTTTAAGTGCACGGTTTATAATTCAACGTTAATTGCTCAAATAAACCCAACGATATAATCATATGTTGTACACCGTAGTCATACACATTAAAATATAAAGGGAAGATCATAATAATTTGGTTGAGAACATACATCAAACACCTAGAGTGCGTAAAGTTTCATCCCTAACCTTGGCTATAGAAAATTAGCTAGAACAATTCATAATGAAATTACAAATATTGAAATGATGAAATACAATGGAATACATAAGAAAGTAGTACCACAACTCCAAGGCTATGGTGGACAAAGGAATTCCCAAGTGTAGAACTTCTCCCAAGACCAAGGGGTTGATCTTGGGATGCTAAAATGGAAGTAAAATGTATGGAATATGGAATATGTTGTTGAAAGGGCTTCAATCCTCTTAAATAATGAGTCCTCAACGGCCATTTTTGGACAAGGAAGCAAGCTCCTTAATGAGGTTTGGAGTTTCTCCCGAATGATTATGATGACCGTTGCTTGTTTTAATCAGTTCCAGAAGAAAGGCGGGCGACAATTGCGAAAGCCGGGCGGCTTTCGCGCGTTTAAAATAATCATCTCCGCTCCAGGGGTCGAAAGTCGGGCGGATTTAGCCATATGCCGGGTGGCTTTTGGCTGGTTTTATTGAAATAATTCTACGGCGCCCAAAGTCAGGCGCCTTTCACGAAAGTCGGGCGGCTTTCGTCTTCTTTGGATCCGGAGCCTTTTCTTCATCTTCGGACGGCAATTGGTTGGTTTGCGAGTGAAAACCGGACGGCTTAGGTGAAAGCCGAGCGGCTTTCACCCCTTTGGTGTATTTTCCTTTCCTTCTTTTGTTCCTCGGGATGCGTTTGGTTGACCTTCTCTTGTCAAAATCTTTCGTGTGTCTTTTCATCCTCGTATTTGGTCCAATTGTCTTTTATAGTATTTCTAGCAAAACGAGGCATATGTGTGAGAGTTTTATTTTTTTAATTATAAAAGCGTTTATAAATTGTTGTATAAAAATACGTTAATAAAACGCTTATCACCCGTACTTCACATTATTAGAGATAAATCATAAATAATAATTATAATGTAATTAATTAATGTGATATTATCCAATAGTTAGTTACATAAGACTCTATCTCTTTGTTGTACTCCTATATATACTCATGTATATCTCCCATGATAAGTGTGAATACAAATTATTCATTCTCCATATTCTACAAACATGTGTTGGCTGTGAAGCGTATTTTCAGGTATCTTTAGGGCACATCCACCCATGGCAAATTATACCGTGGGATCGGTATACCATGCGCATGGTATACCCATCCCAAATACGGTACCGTTTTTTACTCCGTATAAAAAATGTATAATACAAGATCACTTGCTAGATGGTTGCATGCTCTCTCCACTCACACACCCCCACTCACGTTTCTTTTTTTTCATTTTTTTCTTTTAAATTTTTTTCATCAAAACCTATCATGTTTCCAACTACATTTTTTTTAATTTAAGAGCACCGGAACATATTGCAATTTTGTGATCAAATTTTCATCCTTTCAAATAAATTGATTACTTTTTCTTTCTCTCTTATTCCTTATTGATACACTTTTCCTTTTCTTTTCTTTTTATTCAACTAAAATTACAACAAAAAATTATCTATTTTTTTCAAAATAAATATTTTTTATATTTATACACTTATTTATAATATATTTTTTCGTATTCACATTTTTTTCGTATAATATATTTATTATCTCTCTTATACGAAATATGTTTTAGTGTTTTTTAGACATAAATTTGGTTATTTTCATTTACATTTGATAAAGTATGAGATTACATTTTCATATGTGATTTATATTTCTACATGTGTGAGTTATGTTTATTGACAATTTCTGGACTTACATTTTATAGTATATGAAGTTACATCTTCTTGTACGTGAGTTACATTTTTTTATGAGTAAGTTACATCTTTATACGCGCGAGTTAGATTTAGACTTGCCTCAACAAGTTACATTTTGTATGCACCTAAGTTAGATTTTCAATCAATGCGAGTTACAATTTTCATAATACGAGTTACATCACAAAATAAACATCTGCTATTGAAACAAAAAACCATTTTTTGCATAAAAACTGATTCCTTTTGGCAAAAAAATCCCCAAAAAAAAGCTTTTTGCACAAAACATATTTTCCAAGAAACAATTTTTATGGCCTTAAATATTAAAAACAAAACATATTCACTATTTACGTAAAGTAATTGAGCAATTAGGCTCGTTTTCATTGTTTACATTTGATAGTATATGAAGTTTCTTATGGACGAGTTACACAATTTTATGTGTGAGTTACATCTTCTTGTGCGCGAGTTACATTTAGACTTGCCTCAAAAAGTTACATTTCGCATACACCTAAGTTAGATTTTCTCATCAACATGAGATACATTTTCCATTACAGTAGTTACATACCAAAATAAACCCCAACTATTGGAACAAAAAATTCATTTGTTTTGCAAAAAAAAAAAATTGATTTTTTAGCAAAAAAAATATTAAAAAAATATTTTTATGATCTTAATATTAAAAACAAAACATATACGCTACTTATGTAAAGTAATTGAGCAATTAGACTACTTTATTTCATTGTTTACATTGAAATCAATGTTTTATTTCTTCTTCTCCGTATTAGAAAAGTTACATCACAACTTGCATGCGGTTACATTGCATAATAACGTGAGTTACATTTCATTACATACAAGTTACATCACTCAATTACTGGGAACAAAAATAAGGTTACTGTTCACGCGTGAATTAGCTGTGGGAGCACCATGCTCACCATGGGCTGCTCCCACGATATATCAACTGTCCACCCATGGGCTTCTTCTACAGGCTTCTCGTGAGTCTCCAGCGGTCATTGCTTATTCGAATGCTGATTGGGCTGTCTGCCCTGATACAGTTCATTCTACATTCGATTATGCAATTTTCCTCCACTGAAGCTGAATATAGAGCCATGGCGTTTACTATTCAGGACACTCTTCACGGTCACTCAGTTTTGTTTGAGTTGGGATTCCCTGTTCGTGTACCCACTACGCTATTTTGTGACAATATTTCTGCCTCATATCTATCAGTTAATCCTATTCATTATGCCAGAAGTAAGCATATTAATATTGATTATCACTTTGTTCGTGAACAGATGATTCATGGTGATCTTCGTGTGAAGTATGTTCCTACTTAGGCTCAACTGGAAAATATTTTTACCAAGTGTTTATCTCCACAATGGTTTACTCTACTTCATGACAATCTGTGCATCGTTTTCCCTGCACAGCTTGAGGGGGCGTAATAGAGTAGTTTATAGTTTGAGGGCTATCATTATGGTTAAGCCTCGTAATTATCTGACAACTTTGACCGGTTAACTAGACTGGACAAAACTATTAATTTAGGGTTAAAAATTCAACCTACTCACATATCATAAATCTGGCCTGAACTTTTTGCATTATTTTGGGTCTGTGACCCCTCCTCCTGTCCACCCTTAAGGCCGCCCCTAAATAGAACGTAGTTCAATCCAAAAACACACATTAGAGATTTACAAAAACATAGAAATAGACGCAAACACGTATCTAACCAAGCATTCGAGCTCAGCTGGTTGCGAGGTTACCGTGCCTAGTGAGAGGTCTCGAGTTCGAAGCCTGCTAGGCACATAAAGGGTTTGAAACTCAATGGAGTGAGTTTCAGCCCTGATTTCTCCATCCCCAGACCCCCTTGGAGTTAAAAAAAAAGATGCAAGCACGTATCTATATGATATGTTTCAATTAATAATATTCCATTATATTAAGCACTTAAACAAACGCTGAGAATGCATGCGAACAGGAGATAATTACTATTTTAGCAAACTTTGATTAAATTATTTTTAATAAGACTAAGTAAGAACTATTTGAGCAATAAAACATATTTTTCATATTTTTAATCATATACCGATAGTATATAAAATTGTTTCATGAGGAATGATCCGGTTAAAACTATCCAACAGCGTCCATCATCCGACCACCTATGTTTGAGGTGATTCTGGCTTGATTTTTTGATGAATTGTTTTGAGAATGTTTTTCATGACGTGTAGATTGTTTACACCAAATTTTAGTTTAATACTCAATTGGGAAGTCAGTTAAATAAATTATTGAAAAACACTGCGCCAAAATGTATATAAAAAGCACAATGATTTTCCATAATTTATTTAATTGACTTCTCAATTAAATTTAAGCTGAAATTTGGTGTACATAATCTACACTTCATGAAAAACATGATTACAAAATTTCATCAAAAAATCTACCCGAAAGGATCTAAAATAGAGGCTTCTATAAGGTAGTTTTGACCTAATTTTTCTGATTATTTCATATCTAATACTATTACTAGTAAAAATAAAAAAGTTGAGGGCCCAGGCCCCATCACTATACCTAGATCCGTCCCTGGAGATAAAGATGTTACTACCTCTGTTCCTATTATAATTTCCAAATAGGTTTGGCACGCAATTTAAGATAGTGAGTATTATGTGGTGGAGAGTTGTGCAGAGGAGAGAGAAATGTGTAAGAAATGTTGTAAACCACAAATTCTCTACCAAAAAGGGAAAGTGAAAGTTTTAATTGGAACGGACAAAAAAGGAAAGCTGAAAGTTATAATAGGAACGGAGGGAGAACATAAGTTGATGAGTCATCAATAATCTTTCTCTACACAAAAGCAAGAGAAAAAAGGGTCATTTTCCCGCCCAAAGAACTGGGTCAAATTCGGGTCAGTTGCATTGAATATGGATCTTCGTAGTTGGCTGAGCAAAAAAGTAAGATGCATTAAATATGGATCTTCGTAGTTGGCTGGTATGACATTTCCGTGGCTCAATAAAGTGTTAAGCTCACTGCTCCATAAGAGCATTAAATGCGGGCAAGCTGTGATGTGGGCCGAGTATATTGAAGCAGGTTTGATCTTATGAAATCAATAAATGCAAATCTCAGAGCTTCCTACATGGCCAGGGCCGTCTAATGAATTCGGAGGCCCCGGTTTCAAATGTAAAATCGAGGTCCCACATTAATATAAAAAAGTATCAAAAAAATTTCAATCCAAATACATATACTTAAATTAATTGAATACTCATTAAATAATGTAATAAAAAATTTCTAAAATTGAATTAATATTTGATTTAAAGCAACACAACTCATTATTCAAGCAATTTGAGTAAAGAAAACTAAAACGACCAACGAAAAAAATGGTGAATCTGTATTTTTCTTTCTCACTAACTGTGTTTTACTGATCAATATTAATATATGTATTATAATATTACGGAGTATTATATAATACTAATAAAATTTTGAAATTTTGGGGCCACGTAAATTTGGGGGTCCTGTTCTGGATAACCTATTGACCCCCCTAAAAAACGGCCGTGTACACGGCATTAAATGGAGTGTACTTTCATATTTAAAATTCAAATTGCATTTGAAAAGCATTAAATGGGGTGTACTTTAATATCTTTAGCAATGAGAGTACATAAAAAATGTTGTGCGGCAAAAGATGGCATTTAATGCATACCATAGCATCCTAAAATTCATTGGTTATAAAACAATGGTTGCTAGATTTCAAAGGGCTATAAATATGTAAACAATCACAGGATTTCAAAGGGTTATAAAAGGGTTATAACAGCAATGAGGGCCACTGCTGATTGCGGTATAAATACAACTGAATTTCAATGGAATCACACACCAAGGCCTATGCACTGAGAGAGAGGGTTGAAGGGGCCATTGAGGTTCCTGCAGATTCTGAAGTTGGGAAGATTTGAAAAAAACCATTAGAGGTATGTCATTTCCCTGTTACAAGTCTTTTAAAAGATGAAGATATTCCATGTCTATATTGTTGTTTACATCCAAGGGCTGAGGCTAACATTCATTAAAAATGACAATGATGAAATGACAAGCTACCGATAAGTAAAGAAATGTTGAATATGTATGTATGAGCCTTATAATATATCTTTGTTAATTTGATGCTTATAATTGTACAGTTTTTGTGATCAGGTATCCTATTTTCAAATAAAACCTGGGAAAACCTACGAATGCTACCATCAACATCCAAAAGAGAGGAATATATACAAGTGTATGTATAAATGTATAAACATAAATGTATATAAATGTATAAATGTGTGTGTACACACATATTACACTAGAACAATAATTTATAAAACCTTTGTTTAAAACCTTAAATTCAATATATATATATATATATATATATATATATATATATATATAATATTACAGGAATGAAAAATATATTTATTCTATATGAAACGTCTATTGACATAGAAGGCCTCTTTGAGGGCATCGATTTCTCTTCAACCATCACCCGTGCGCGATTTGAAAAAATGAATTTGGATCTGTTCAAAGATTGTACTGACCCTGTTGAGAAGTGTTTGAAGGATGCCAAAATGACGAAGAATGACATTCATGATATTGTTCTTGTGGGTGGGTCTACCCGAATACCAAAGGTTGAGGAATTGTTACAAGAACTCTTCAATGGAAAGAAGCTCTGCAAAAGCATAAATCCAGATGAGGCTGTTGCTTACGGAGCAGCTTTTCATGCTGCATCCTTGACAGGTGCTGCCTTCGGTCTGAATAAGGATGTCGTGCTGGTGGATGTTGCTCCTTTATCTCTTGGTATTGAAACTAATGGTGGTGATATGTCTATTGTGGTTCCAAGGAATACCCCCATCCCTATAAAGATGACAAAGAAAAATTACCAAAATGCTTTTGACTATGTAACAAGGTGTTGTTTCATTGTGTATGAGGGAGAGAGGCCATTCGCAAAAGACAACCACTTCCTAGGTGAAATTTTCCTTAATGGCATCACCCCAGCACCCAAAGGTGTAGCTAAGTATGATGTCCATTTCGAAATTGATGCCAATGGCATCTTGACTGTGTCTGCAGAACTAGTGGGAAGTAAGAACAAGAACCAAATTACTATTACCAATCACAACGGGAGGTCGTCAAAGGAGGAGATTGATCGGATGGTAAAAGAGGCAGAAGTGTACAAGGCTCAAGATGAGGAGCGCAAGAAGGCGTCAAAAGCTAAAAATATTTTAGAGAATTATATTCACCATGTGAGGGATGCTTTGAGAAGCTGTCGAAAGGGTGTTAACGTGAAAAACATGATAAGTTTGAAGGATGCAGTTGAGAAGACGGAACAATGGTTAGAGTGGAATTACCTACTAGGTGAAGCTTCGAAGTTTGAGGAAAAGATGAAAGCACTCAAGACATTATGTGAGTCTGTCATAAGAAAGAAGCATCTTCAGGGAAGTAACACATGTGTAAAGTCTGAGATCATTTACACATCGGATAATTTACACATGTAAATCCGATGATTCACTTATCTGTATGGATGATTTACATGCTTTATTTTATTTTGGCTTCCACTAGTCCCAGAGTTCTGCAATTTCATTTAATCCCTAGGTAGCTGAAGCCTGAAGCATCTTAATGTGTTTGGTTTTTTGCTGGAATTTTTCTCTGTGTTCTTTATCTTTTTAAGCATCTCTTCTGGGGAATGTTGCTTAACTGCTGCATGAAGCAGGAGAGGGCTTATTCTTTTATATGTTTCAATGAAAGAAGAAAAAAGAAATGTAGACTCTAACGTTCTCGTCATTCATGTATTCAGAGTAAACTGGGTATTGAATAGGGATGGATTCGGGCCGGGTCGGGCCCGGGCTGGGCCTAGGCCCGGCCGGGCCGCCGGTTTGTAAATGATGGGCTTGGGACCGGCCCGAGAACTGGACGGTTCCGGTTCGGGCCGGGCCACCCGCCCGGGTCACGGGCTGGGCCAACCGCCGGCCCGGGCCAGGCTGGTTAAATCCATTTTGTTTAATAATTTATACTTTATAGTTTTATACAAGTATTAAAAACAAACTTCAAGTGCATTTATTTGAAATGAAATAGGAACTACATTTGACAATTAAGAAAAAAATACAATATGAAATACATTTTGTAAATTGTAAATATGAACTACAAGTCTACAAGTTTACAAGTTACAATTGAGAATTGAAGATAAAATTAAAACATGAAATACTAATCAATCGGAATCTCCGTAATAGGTAGAGCCACCATCGGTTGTAGATTCATCCATAAAGTGTTGGGATTTAGTGATGTCAATTTCTTGAGCTTTACGGGTCGGCTTCAACTAATCGTGGTAGCATATAGCAGAATCTCAAGAGATTCTGCGCTCAACCTCGTTCTACATTGCGTTAGAACATTGCCGGCCGAACTAAATTCTTGTTCCACGACATCTATTGAAACCGGCATTGATAGCACTTGCTTAGTCATCTTTGCTAAAACCGGAAACATTCTTTCTTTTCACTTCCACCTGTTTAGAATGTCAAAATCATCATCATCTTCAAAATCAACATCATATGTTAAATACAAAGAAATCTCATTAATTGTGCTTTGTTGAGTAGTGAGAGTTGATTTCGTTTTTTAATAAGATTGGCAAATGTAGATTTCAAAATTGATTTTCCTTTAGATGAAGATGTTTGTGTCGGGGGAGGAAGCGCATTGCCATATTGTGCATGAAACTCATTAAACAATGCATAAAATATAGCAATAACCTCATTGTATTCTTTTTCGGATCAATTGGGTTGTCCTCATACATTGGCATTGGACCAAAAAAGCAGCATAATAATAATTCAAACATTCTTCTAAAGAACCAAGTCTAAAACGAGGATCGAGAACAAATGTAATACCATAAATATGCGGAATATGAGAATAATATTTTAAAAACTTTTCCTTCATAAAACTAGCAAAATAACTCACATAATCAGCATTCTCAAAATTTGAAAAAGCATCGGTGAGATTAACAGCTTCACGAATAAATTGGTTTGAGGTAGGTTTATAAACATGACTAAAAGTTTCAGTTGCATTATTAAAATATATCAAAGCATTACAAATTTTTTCACATGTGTCGATCTCAGCCGAGTTTATAATATAGTTATCATATTGTTTCATAAAAATAGGAAAATGTTGTTTATATCTAAGAAGAACTGCAATTAACTTATAAGTACTATTCTAACGGATAAACAAATCTTCAGGAAAAGTCACATATTTCTCACCTCTTTCTATCAAATAATCATGCCATTTTTTTCTAAGTTGTCCATTACCCAAATACGTCTAATCCCCCCTTGACTACCTCCAAAGATGCTCCCAACGCTTTTAGACCATCTTGCACACATAAATTTATAACATGACATGCACATCGTTGATGAAAAAATCTACTCATCAAAGAAGTAGAACCACACAATTCACGCAATCTAGGAATAGCAGCAGTATTATTAGTAGCATTATCAAAACCAATAGCAAACACCTTATCAATTAAATTATACTCAATTAAAATACGCTCAATCAAAATATAAATATGTTCAGCCGTGTGACGATCATTAAATTCACGAAAGGCAAGAACACGTTTATGCATATGTCAATCATTATCAATATAATGTACAATTTTTTTTAACTAACAATCAAATTATTATAGTTTAACTAGTTTAATGAAAAATTAAATATTTAACTAGTTTTTAAACTAGTTTTTGTACTACCTATTTTTTTAACCAACAATCAAATTATTATAGTTTAACTAGTTTAATGAAAAATTAACTATTTAACTAGTTTTTAAACTAGTTTTTTGTACTACCTATTTTTTTAACTAATAATCAAATTATTATAGTTTAACTAGTTTAATGAAAAATTAACTATTTAACTAGTTTTTAAACTAGTTTTTTGTACTACCTATTTTTTTTTACTAACAATCAAATTATTATAGTTTAACTAGTTTATTGAGAATTAACTAGTTTTTTAAACTAGAGTCAAAGGTAGCAATTAATAAAAAATTGTAATAAAGTAATTAACTACTTTAATGAAAAATTAAACAATTCGTGTGAAAACTAATTAACTAATCAAGTAACGTTAATACAAAATTAAACAAGTGTAAATAATAGAATGATTTCGTACCTGTTTCGATCTTTCGGATGGGAGTAATAGAATGACTTCGAATTAATTAGATATAATTCCAACTATATTAATAGATATAATAAATGTATAAGTAATATATAATTAGATAAGAAATATAAGTAATATAATGTATGTATTTATAAGTAGATAATTAATATAAAGTAGATATATAAATATAATATATTGGAGAATAAGAGAATTTGAGAAGATGAAGATAATTAGAGAGTAGAGAGTTAAGAGTAGGATTTAGGAAGAGTTGGAGAAGAGATATGGAAAAATATTTAAGATTATAACCTTAATTAAAACATTAGCAGGCCCGAACCGGGTCACAGACCGGGTGGCCCGAACCGAGTCCACCTCTAGTATTATATTGAATCTTGAAATAATGTGGTTATTAATAACCTGTTATTGAATCTGTTGTTTTTGATTACATGTTTCCATTTGATATTTATTTTTGCAAAAAGTTTTGAATTCATTCAAAATTTTATCTCCTATTTGGTTTTGTTTTCATAAAATTTGTAGCACGCACCAAGACACCAAGTTTCTTACCTTTTCAAGTTCGAACAAGATACGTATCTTGGAGTTATTTTTGGACCTTTTGGTATAAGACATGCATGTATTTTAAATTCTGATACAAGTTTGATTACTTCTTAGCTAGCAGCTGAGAAACTTCCTTGCTTATTTAATTCGATATTAGAATACCATAACCAAGACCCCACTTTGTGAATTGTGACCGATTTGTGAGCCATATGTGTGAACATTAAGAAAAGTTTAGAGCTTATAGAGCACGAAGAACGTATTCCCATATGTGTAACCTTACTGCAACAAATAACACATGCACGGTAATGAAACATCCAGACGATCACTTTTTTTTACTCCACGAGGTCTGGGGCTGGACTGCTGGAGTAGTCAGGGTTGAAACTCACTCCATTAAGTTTCAAACCCTTATGTGACTAGCGGGTTTCGAACTCGAGACCTCCCACTAAGCACGGTAACTTCGCAACCAGCTGGGCTGGAATGCTTGGTTCCACATGATCACCTATTACCAATTGTTCAAATTTAGAAAATTAAACCTCAGTTACCATATTGATATTTGAACTCAAATGTTGATCCTTGGTTTGGAGAAAAGTTTAAAAAGTTTAAGTAGAATTAGTTTTTCGACTTAATTTACAATGTCATTCTAGCTACTATTTATAACCATAATTTAAACGTTTAAAAAGTTTCATATAAGTTCGTTTACTTTTAATAATCGTATGCATATGACAATATAACCGGTTTTTAATGTATATGACAATATAATCGGTTTAAAAAGTTTCATATAAGTTCGTTTACTGTTTTTGTCGTGGATGACCAAAAGGGTGTTCTGTTTACTACGGTACACAATTGTCATTATTCACACATCATTAATCCCCAACCCCAAGGCCCCACGCCCTGACCCGACAAAGCATTTGGGAGGTTGTAAGTCACGATCACTCGATCAGTCAAATGGTGATAGACCTTGTACCCGTGCGCACCAGAGATCCAGCTCAACATACAAGATCTGTAACCTCCACATAGTCGTTGCAGACTCTTTTCTAATCAAGTGTTTTCTAATCAAGTGTACTTACAACGTTTTCATTATATGGTTTCAATTGACAGATTTGAAATACTTACATGATCCTGGATAGGGGTCTCAACCCTGGACGTGTGGGCTGGATTTGGAACCCTGTTTTGGATGCAAGCTGCTGCTACTTCCTTACGTGTGATCCTGGACATATTATGGATGATTTTTGGACTTTTTGGGTGATGCATTTGACATTTTGGACTGTTTTGATTGCTGAGCCGGGGGAATGTCATGTGTGAACGTAGCCCAGATTTCATCAGTCGAATAATCTAAGAATAATTGGAAGAATTAAAACAGTAGAAGAGAAATTCACCAATAACGTATACCGTGTATTAAAAATGATGAATCCATGAAGAACAATTACACAGTACTCGAACGAATAAGCTAGAGAGAGAATTTCTATTCTACTGGCTCTACTGAGAATAATATGCGGAAACAAAATGTGTAGAGACTTAGTATTCTAGAGAGAGAGCTTCGAGAATGATATGACTATTATAATTGCGGCGAAACCCTCAGTCTGTTCGGTCCATTCCCCTTCTATTTATAGAGGGATGGCCAAACATCCTAGTTAAAGTAGGATGGGCCGGACTAATCTAATTAAATGGCCCCTAATTAATTACAAAGGCCCACTAATTAAATCCTAATTAAACAAAGATAAATCTAATTAAATTGAACACAATAAAATATATTCTAACAATCTCCCCCTTTGTGTTCAATTTGCAATGAAGCGCGGGTTATCTTTGTCTTGATCTTCAAAGGATATCAGCTTCTTTTGTCTTCTTAGAAAGTCTTCGTGAAGAACTCATTGCCATCTCCCCTTTGTTGCCTTCTTGGTAATTTGATCTTTGATGTCGGAGATTTAAGGATCTTCAAAATCTTGCATGTAGTCCTTGCATTTCAGAAGTTGCTCTTGATCAACTTGAATGAAATCCGATGACACCTCTAGAGTGAATGTCCTTTGAATAGTTTCAGACGCATACGTGATTCATATTCAGTACTTGAGTATCCGACCTCTATCTCCTTCAGAATGTAGTCTTTTGACTATTTGATGTGAAAGCTTTTGTGGAGAACTTGTTGGTGGCACAACGGAAAATGATTGTTGAGTTATGAGTATATGATGACCATTTGATCTGAAGCTGAGTGGGAAGATGTGGGAATATGTTTGTTGTTGGAGAAGAGAAGTGTCCGAAAATGATCTTTGAAATTTTATAAACTCGTGGACCGCTCTCCCCCTCATGACGATCCGATGAATCGGGACGTCATGCCTTTGTTCGTCCTTTTATTCTGCAAAACAAAACTAAAATCTGGATACAATGAGGTGTTCCGTTATCACAACATCAATGTAAACACTGATGTGTGACCTGTATAAAAGGATATAAACGTTACAGCTCTAACAAGACTTCCGACCGATCATCATGAGGCATCCAAAGTAGATGTCACTGGTCGTTATGGAATTATCACAAAGATATGCAAAGAAAAATTGTAGCCCCCCGGGGTCGCGTAGACGCCCGTTATCATCACTATAGAGATGAATTCTAAAGCAATGGTCTGAAAATGTTGGTGATTTCTATGTTGCAACATCAGGACTTCCATCCAATCATCGGTCTTCATCTACAATAGATGAGTCCTATGGAAGTTCTCGCAGGTCTTGAAGACCAGCAACTGACTCTAAAATGTGTCTGTGTCATAGAAAATTAAAAACATATGGGATTGTGAAAATTAGACACAACGTGGTCAATGAAAGTCCAGTGGCGTGTGGCTGTGGGCCACTGTAGTCAGTATCAGTCGCCTCAGAAAGAGACGGTGATGGATAATGAGGTTCCCCGTGAAATTTTATTAAACGCCTATCTGTTGGGAGAAAAATGAGTGGTCTAGGGTAGGGTTGTGCATGCGTTGTTGGACAAGATGCAGGGACTTCTACCCGGGATCTGAATAAATCAGTCATGTACCTATGGGGAATTGTCCGGAGTATTTGAGTGACTAGGATTGATTCTTCAGTTGATCGCTCAGTTGAGGTAGCAGACTTGTCTTTGAATATTGTTTTCTCGCTCAGTTGAGCTTTCTGTTTCCTCACTCTCATAGTGTTCACTCACTCACTTACTCACTCTCGGCTTTGTTTCTTGGGTAGGCTTTAGTTGGGTTTACTAAGCCATTGAGACTTATCTCTCATTGATCTCTTTGCTCCCCCTCAATAGGAGCACTCAGTAGGATGCATTTGACATTGTTTGGCGCGTCGGAGGAGAAATTTGAAAACTCTCTCTCAAAAGGTGCATCCTTGAGTTGATACTTGCATCGATCATTGTGTGGCGCCAGGAGGAAATAGAGATGTTCCTCCTCAGAATTTGCAAGAATTGTTGTTGTCATCCGGTGAGTAAAGTAGGAAGCTCCCCCTTGGAATGTGCTTTCTTCGTTGTATGGCACCAGGAGGAGTGAAAAAGAAACAACCCCCCTTAGAATATGCACTTGTTGTTTGTTCTTGGCGTACGTCAGTGTTGAAGTGTGCTTTTGTTGATTTTTAGCTCAGTAGAGAGTATACACGCCAGTACTCTCATTCATAATGTGCACACTTGCTCCCCCTAAAGAATGATTTGTCTTGAATAGGTGCGCTGGGAGCATTTGTTGAACTTGTTTGGAAGCTCAGAAAAATATCGTCATCGCTTCCCCTTGACGTATGTGACGTCCAGTGTTTGTGCGTGGAGTCTGAATTGAGCTGATTTATCGGGTTCTGGACTAATGTATCCAGAAACAATGGTGTAGAGCGGGTTCTGGTCTGATTTACTCAAAAGCCAAAATGTAGAACGGGTTCTGAGCTGATTTACTCAGAAGCCAAATTGTAGTTGCTCAACAGCTCAATTTCCCATCATGTGTGTGGAGCAAACATATCAGGTACCACACATGAGGGACACCCACAAAAGAATTTAGGAAATAAGAAATCTTTGGTACCCATTCAATTAAGAAACCTTTGGTACCCATTTTACTTAGTAATAAAAATATGTCACTTGTTTGAGTTGAACTCACAACCTCTCACGTGCTTTAAAGAGGTGCAAGAACCATCGGGCTGTAATGCTCACTTGGTACAAGCTCTCATTTCAATAACTCTAACATATACGATAGTGTAGATTTGAAATTCTGAGATGTACTACCTTAACTCGTATATTACTCGTTCCTTTAGAGTATATTACTTCTTTCTCAAATAATTAAAGAATATGTTAAATTTTTAATTTGAGACATTCAATTGGTTTTCATCGGCCGATTAAACCTGCGGCAACCCTAGCGCCACAGCAGTGATGGAAGCTGAAGGGCAAACCTCTTCATTATCTTGATAAAAAGTGACAATAATTCGTCTTATTGCGAGCGCCACGGTCTCTCCCTAGCAGGTCTAGGGTTTGGTTTTTCCTTAGCAGATCTAAGGGTTGGTTCTTCCGGACGGTGAATCCCCTTCACTTGTGTCCAGCGCTGGGATTGGATTTGAGGCGGATTGACAAGAATCCTTATCCAAGCTTGACGACATCGAAGCCAGAGTTCAGCGATCGATTTCTTCGTGAGCAATGTAGCAAGGGCATGGCAACAATGATGATGACCCGCTAGCGGTGGATTTGTTACGAGCGAGGGACGAGGAGAGGTGCATGAATTTCGAGCAGGCCAGATGACGATTAACAATGGAGGATCAATTAGAGTGGTACCAAGGATACAACCTCCTCCTGAACCACCGCCATGGGTTGACGAGGTGCTAGAATCCGTGGAAGTTTTCCTATTAGTTATTTTTATTCTGTAATTTGGCTTCTTGTTATCGTCTATGTTGTTAGGTTTGTCAGTTTGTTTGGCAATTCAACATTTTTTATGTCATTGAGTATGTTTGGATCTATGAGAATAGAGATGGCTGTGTCAAGCCCGCTACATGATTAGCGATTCGCGTTGCTCTTTCAGGGGTGACCATCTCTAAGTCTGATCATAGGGTTTACAGTTGTAGTTGTTGGATTTTAGTTGGTGTCAGTTTTGTTTTTCCTTTGATTGATGTAATGATTCTGAAACTTATGATATGAAAGAAGGCTGGTTGACGATAAAAAAACAATTGAGACATTCAATTAAAACATAAAAAAACAATTAAGAATTATGATAAAATGTAATTGGATATATGTAATTATAAAAAAATTTATTTTATATTTTTGAGTTCATATAAGATGCTCGAAATCGAGCTAAACAAATAATGAGAAATAAAAAAAATAAATATATAAATAAACAAATCCTTCCGTAAATATATAAATAAATAAATACTTCCTTCGTCCTTGAGATTTTTTCCCATGTTAGTTTGGATAAAAGTTTAAGAAAGTGAGAATAAAGTGGAAATGTATGATTGTGATTGAGTAAGAAAAAGGTAAATGAATATTAGCCACACAATACTTTCCAAAAACGGCAATGAGGAGAATTTTTGGGGACATTCCAAAAAGATAAGTGGGAAGATTTTTCAAGAACAGAGTGAGAAAATAAGTAAATAAATAAATAAATATACGAATAAATAAATATACGAATAAATAAATAAACGTATTAATGAATAAATAAATAAATAAAATTAATTTATTTAATTTATCAATTATTTTAGTACGTGAGAGGTTGTGGGTTCAACCCCCATTAATGATGTACGGAGTATTTTTTTTTTACTAAGTAAAATACACCGAAATTTGATGACATGGAATTACTAGCAACTACGTGGCATCAATGACGTGACAGGTTGGGTGATGTGAAAAAAATACCCTAGTTTTAGAAATAAATTTAAAAGTACCTTACCGTGGGAAATAAGTTTTAGATCACAATAAATGTTTAGAAATACCCTAGTTTTAGAAATACCCTACTTATGTTTAGGTAGATCACTAGAATACTTTTAGGATACGTTTAAGAAATTTTTTCACACATCTACCAAATTTTGGTGACAGTGTATTATCCATGGAACACCTTCCCAGTGCTCCTACCAATGTAGGGAACGGCCCGCCCAAAAAAATGACAGAAAATTTAGAGAAAACCTAGCCCAAGCTGTATTTTTTCAGGTCTACATACATCTCGTATTTTTATGATCCTTAAATTATCATATTGCTTTGGGAAACAAATCACCTTAAGAAAAACAAATCATATTGCCCGGCCCGAGCTTGACAAACAAATCACCTTAAGTAAAAGATCAAAGACTAGTTTCAGGTGGAAGCAACTTCACATGCTATGCATTTTATTAGACACACTCTGAACGTATTTGGTGACTCTATTTTCAACTTATCAGGTTTATCAGTCAATTTTTTAACCAAATCCGTAACTTTTGATTTTGCGCGCTGAATTTTGTAATAATAAGAAAAGGTAAGGTTGAAGTTACTTTTCTGGATGTATTGGTTGTAGTTACAGTAGCTGACCATTTTAGCTATTTTTCATATAATTTTTTTTTTATTAATAAAATGTATTTTAAATATTTTTTTTTCACAAATCAGCAGAATTAGCCAATACAGTCACTTCAACCACAACTTCATAAATTTCAACAGAATCAGCCGATTCATCCAAATTCAGTGTTACCAAACGGACTCTTTGTCTAAAAATAATAGCAATAATAATGTCAATGATGATTATGGTAATGACGATGATACCAATCTGCATTTTCTTGTTTAATTTTGTCTGCACATTATTCATATAATAAATTTTGATTCAATTCTCATAAGAATATAAATACTTGACACATACGGTATGTTAATTTTCAATCCCATCAACTAAAGCTCAACCACGTGAAATTAAAATATTGCTTGCTTTAGAAAAGATGGATACTTATTAACTTTAACTATTTTAAAAGAAACCCATCCACAAAAATTTATTTGGTGAAGCTGCATATAATAAAATGCATAGCACACGAAGTTGTTTCCACCTTAAAATAAAATTCGGTCTATATTAAGGTAGTTTTTTTAGAAATTGCTCTAAATAGGAGTAAAAATATTTTGAAATTCGAAAATAAGAGTATCATATTTTTTATTCCTTGAATAGGAGTAATCTGCCAAGTTTAGAAAAAATGTCATGTTTTAAAACCTAATAATGTCAATCTTGGCAGAAATTTACTCCTATTCAAGGAATAAAAAACATGATACTCCTATTTTGGAATTTCAATTTTTTTTACTCCTATTTAGTGAATTCTTTCAAGCGATCAATATGTTAAGTATAAAGGGAAGCTCTTAGGTGCACTTACATTGGAGTATGTTTTGGTGCACTCAAACACATGGCTAAATATTATTTGATGTTTATTCCACATCAGCTATTTGTTTAAAAAATTCCCAAATTGTCGAAGTAATCCCTGGACTATATGATATTTGTAATCCCCTCCTGAAGACATGTCCGGTTTCCCCTTCTGCGGTTCTCATTCTTAGAACTGCCTTATCTCCCTCTCATTCAACTCATTCAATTGCCTACTCCGCATCTGCAAAATCTTATAGGCTTTCCAAACCTTATCTCAACAAAGCTCCGTAAGCTTCGCTTTTAATTTACTTATTTCTTCCCTTAAAGTCCATCATATTGCACTAATTTTTGTTTGCTAAAATTATTAGCGCAAATTTTCATTTCGGATTATGAATTGATGTTGTCCGCTATTTGATAGATGTTGTTAAGTATCACAGTTCAGCTGGGCAAGATTTGTGAAAATGGTGCGGTGGGCTCTTTCTAGACTCTTCATTTTCCATGGAAGTTCTGCTCATCGTTCAGGTGTTATAGGCTTATAGCTGGTGGATGGAAGAGGACTTTCAAGTAGGAAGCTTTTTTGAAATTGTCAATGGATGTAAGTATTCTACAAACAATATCATCCAAGCCTTATTCGTAAAAACTTTAATTAGAATATTTACACCTAGCCATCCAGGTTCGTATGTGCGAGCAATTGGAGACCCTGAAATAAAGGAACAAAATTCCAGATTTTCATTAGAGGCTCGGAACCTCTACAACTAACACGGGTAAGAAGCTCAAAAAATGGGTAGCCCCAGGCTGGGTGATTGCAATGACCTTTCTTGCTTCGGTGATATAAGCAGAGGACAGATTCTCCCAGAGGGGTGCAAATTTGAAGTACCTTAGAAGGTAAATGAATCGTGCTGGCGTTTTTTAACATCTGATTCTTTCTATCTGATTTGTTTGGATCTATCTAAATTGTTAAGCTATAGTTTCATTTGTACTGGATCTTTTAATCTGATGTAATTCAATCTTTATGATCTTGTATGAATACTTGATTGAATCTTCATGATATTATGATCTTAGTTTAGTTTGGCTAGAAATCTAATGCGAAAGTTGAGCATGTAGATGATGTTGTGTTTTGTGAATTTATATTGCAATACAACTCGCAAAAAATATGTTTTGTAGATGATGTCATGTAAATAATGTTATGTTCTGTGATTTGTGCACTTGCTTTTTTTGTTTTTTTTTGTTAACTATAGCTTTTTAATGTCTTTTTTATGTATTAGACATTTATACATTATTTGCTTCAAGGTCCACCTTCTTTCATGTTTTGTCCTTTCTCTAATATTAATTTTTTATAGCCTAACTTCGTTTCTAAAAATGAAGTTTCTTTAAAAACATACCGGACCAAACAACTCTCTTTATGGATTTATATTGCAATACAACTGGCAACAGACAACTCTCTATATGGACATTTCATTGGTGCAACTGCTCTACACAGTGAGGAAGAGGTCAAGAGGAACCTTACGACTCCCTTGAAGAACTTATCAAAACTGCAACCCACAATACATTTTTTATTTTTGTCATTTCCTATTGTTATCTTGGGCTTGCAAACTTCGCAGTTGCAACAATTTTCCCTACAAACAAAACTGGTCTTCATCTACTACAAAATAGTTATCCTAGTAACTTTATGATTAGATATTTTGGTATTATTTCTGATAAGCATTTACTACTTATTAAATTTCAATTCCTTTTTATGTAAACTGACATTCATGCTAGTATATGGAATCTTACCCGGTCAATGAACACTCGGTGGACTTGGTGCAAAGTCACTACCTCACTATTGAGACAGTACCTTAGACAATGGGATATCATCATTCAATTCTTACTGCTTAGCCTCTCTGGTTAGGCTTGAATCTGTTGGCAATCAATATGGTCTCTGTGAACATTGAGTTTATGCACAAGACAAACGTCCTCGCATGTATGTATGTTCTTTGTCCTTTAATATGTACTACGTATAATTTTGTAGGTTGAGCGTGAATCATAAGGCCCATGTGAGAGGTGTGGGGAGATGAAATTTGATTGGAATTACCGAATTATTGTACATGCTTAGAGTGCAAGTGTGTGGCTGGCTAAATTGGAAATCTGTGTTGAGATACTTAATAAAATATTTAAAGGAGGGGTTCTAAATAAAATAAAGGAAATATAATCTATAAAATGATTACACATATTTCCTCATATGAGTATTTAGCAAAAAATAACTTTTGTACTACATACTCTATACTTTTCTAGTTTTCTTTATTATTAGATTCAACCATAACACTCGAGTTTGGTATAAAATGTGACTCATCTTGTCTTACAAATGGCAGATGACCAAAGTTCCCGCCATATGGGCCTACGGCGCCACCATAAACCTCCATAGACTACCGTAACCCGTCACTCTTCTAAAGTTTTGTAGGATTCCTGCTTTATTTTGGCCATGGCCTTCATTGGGCAAGACTGGACTGATCACGCTAAGAGAAAACTCACTTTTATTTCCACTGGCGTTTTACATGCATTAACACTGTTGTCTCCATTAAATATCCCAAACCAGAATTCACGTTCTTTTCATATAGTCTCATTAACACACGTTGAATTTGCTTGAATAGGTTGAGTGGCTTCAGTAATGCAAAGAAAGATGAGACGTCACAAGCCACAAAAGTTATTCAATCGGTGTAAAGTTGGTTAACCAAGATGCACCAGTTGTAGTTTGAGAGGGTGAATGCATCTTTCATTATACATCATAAAAACTTGTATATCATGCATGTTCGGGTGACGTAGCCTGCATGTATCTTTTCAATGATTTAGATCTTTGACATATCTAGCAATATGCTTTATAGTTATATTGTAAATGTACAACACAATTAACATTATTGATTATAATATGGCTGAGCATTTGCTGCAGTTGAATATCCCTGTAAAGATCTTTACAGGGATATTCAAGGATTTCAACTGTAAAGAGGAAGAGATTTGGTGCAGATTCTTGATTGCAGGTGTGGAGTCTTTGGCGGTGCCAGAATGAAAAATTATGGAAAGGCAAGCCTTTTACAATTGTCCAGGTAGAAACTCTTGCTTCAGCTTCTCTTGAAGGCTGGCGCAGAGCACAACCAGCAGCAAAAGGTAAGGAATCAGTAGCTTTGGATGCTTCCGGGTGGAGAAAACCAGATACAGGCGGAATTAAAATTAATACTTATGCTGCTGTGAACCGCGGTGCAGGAATTATTGGCCTGGGTTGCTATTCCTCGAAAAGGTGTATGCTTACTGAAAGGCTTTATCGATGAGAGAGGCGCTCAACTGGATTAAGGTAGCAGGTCTGGACCAAGTTGACGTGGAATCAGACGCTTTACAATTGGTTCAAGGAATCCAATCAGCCCCAAGACCCCAACTGAGTCTTCTTTTGGTTTATTGATAAACGATATCAGCAAATCAAGCGGCCCATTATATGGCACGGGCGGTTGTTTCTATGTCTGATAGCTCTTTATTGCAACATTTTCCTCCTCATTGTGGGAGTATTGTAAATGATTGCTAATTAGTACCATTATTATTTAACTATTATGAAAACTTCTTAATTACTTGGTCATAGTATATATGTGATATAACTATATTTCCTTGATATAAATTTTTATAAGTGATTATTGCTTTTTTAACCATTGATCGGGTTGTATGCGGTAGGGAAAGCATTAATAGATACCACACATGAATATTAACTCCAACCCATGAGCAAAAAATGTTGAAATAAGGGCATGAATGTTACTACTTACTAGTAGAATTTTGTTGTAAAAATGTGACACTTTTTCATATTGATAAAAAAGTGACTTCATAAGACGTAAAATATCACAAATTCATTATTTTATAAGGAAAGTGGCAAAGTTTTGGAACAAACAAAAAAAGAAAGTTGACAAAGTCAAATAGGATAAAGGGAGTAATTTGATAGAAATGGTACATATAAATTATCGGATACAGAGAAGTACAATCAATGTATTATACATTATTTATCCTAGGAGTGTGATCATTTCATATCGCTTCTGCAATTTCATCTTTACCACTCATTCTCTAACTTCTTGTGTTCTTCCCTTTCCATTCTCTAGCTTCTTGTCTTTCATCCCACCGTAGTGTCCACACAAGAGATAGAACTATTATCCATCACTACAAGTCTACAAATGGTTCACAAATGATTAAACAATATTAGCACTATGAGCATATATCACAGAATATAGAAATACATCAAGCATTAGCATCATGTACTTATACCATAACTAATCCGAAGGTAAGACAAAAAAGCTCATATAGAAACCCACATTGCATTCCCATAATTCCAATTAAGTTTCTTATTCGTCAGTATTATATAAAAACAACACCACCTACATGTATGATAATACAAAAAATAAAAAGTTAATGTTATTAAAGATTCTTACAATGTAGTCAAACTTACCATTTTAACTCCCATCATAAGTTGACTGACCCAAATTATTCCAATGCCCACAAGGAGTATTCTGCATTACATTAATGTATGGATTGGTAAAATATGATTTAAATAGATTATCACTTACTTTTAAAGCTTTGAATGATTATTTAGCGTGCTTAAGCCTTATTGTTTGTGTACCTCTGGATGTGAACATTCCATAATGTCATTATTTAATTTCTTACAAACATAGTACACTACCATTTCGAGCAGTTGGAATAAATTACCGGCACCTATCCAATGATTTTAAGCATAGGAAGACTACACGCGACACGAAAGGATAGCCATGTACCAAAAATGGACAAAGCCACAGACTGAAATTGATGCAATTCTCATAGGTTCCAAATTGGACTTTATTCTTATTCTAAGAATAAAAGAAAGTCATATACACACATTATTCTTATCTTCCTCTATCTTTTCCTTCCAAATTTTCTCTCCCTGAGATTTTCTGGTTTGCAGTGGACCTTATCTCCCAGGGAATGAAAATAACAACTACCTATATACAGAATAGGCATACCAGATTCACTTACCCCAATGCCAATAGACATGCCACGCACTTGGTGAATAAATGACACATTAGATGGGTGGCAGTAAAAGAACCGTCTGAAACTGGAGATGCAGGACCTAATGGTGCTTGAGAAGGAATACAACTCTTCGCATTGGGATTTAATTTGAACTCCTGATAACAATCAGTAAAAACTAAAAAGGAAGGTGGTGAGGAATAATAAGATTCTTTATACCACCAATACACCGATTTATTCCATTAAAACACCCATTAAGTGAACCTGTAAATTAGTATATTTTTACGGCAAGAAAACATTCAAACATTTGTTTCATTCAAAGAGGAGGAGAAATGAGATCTTAGATCCAATTACCTTAGCGTTAGGATTCAAATTTGATTTTTCTGATGCCAGTGAACTCACAGATGAATTTTTTGATACTCTAGTAACAGCTGAGATGTTAGAATTAACAGATTGCGGTATTCCCCTAATCTTCTCACGACTCTCAGCCTAAGAGTACTTGCAGTACCATTTTTTGATGACAGATTATTGTTATCAAATGGTTCACTTGTGGATGAAGATACCGAGGAGGCGGCCTTTCGATTCTCTCGCCCTTGCTTCTTCTCTTTCGTAGACGGTAGAAGACCCGGAGGGAATCAGTCGCTTCATGGCTTTCGTAAAAGAAAATTGACAAAACTGGGTAGGAAGGACTTTTTTGCAATATTAAACGCATTTTTAGTAAAGAACTGAGATGGACCAAACTCCCAATGACATAGTGCCAAATGTCGGATGTACCAAAACATTCACGGATGCTATTGCACCATAAAATTTTCCAAGTATAAATTGCTCTACGCATGTGTTTTTTAGCGGTTAAAAATGACATAAACATTAAGTGGCCGTTTGGTAACACTGTTTTTCGGCTTATCAGGCTTACCAGCCAATTTTTTCAGCAAACACGTAACTTTTTTTTTCACGTCCTGAATTGTGTACAAATAAGAAAAAGTAAGGCTGAAGTTACTGTAGATGATCATTTTAGCTATTTTTACTTATAATTTTTTCATTATTTTATTAATAAAATATGTTTTAAAAATAATTTTTTATTAAATCAGCAGAATGAGGTAATGCAACCACTTCAGCCAGAACTTCATAAATTTCAGCCGAATCAACCGATTTTCTTGTTACCGAACAGGCTCTAAATTTATACAGATTATATATTTTACCCTTTAAAATAAAAGAAGTTGCTTAAAATAAAAATAATACATAAACAAAGCCTTAAAGTAGGATTACATATGTTATTTCTCTAAGAGAACTTATTATAATCATAATTATAATTATAGCTATAATTATAAATACACGTACAGCTATAAATATAATTATAATTACACCTACAACTATAACTATAATTATAATGATACCTATACTTCAATCTATAATTAGTTTTTTTATTAAAATTTATTTTGATTATACGAAGTACATGCTTGATAAAAAAAATTAACCAATAAGATTATAAGAAGAAAATAAGATTACCAAAAAAAACTTTAAGTGGGAGTGTGGGACGACGAAGTACACGTTCTATGCAAAATCGGCGGCATATCTTGGGCAGTTGAAAAGACGAAACGAGCAATGGGAATCGTGAAAGTAATCGTCTAGTAACCGCCAACCCCTGACTGACTGTTTTCCCGAAAACACTTCGGCTGAAAACTTAGCTCTCCGTCGTCAGCTCAAGATTACAACTTTGAAGTAAACGCAGAATGAAGAGAAGTCGAGAAATGGAAGAGGACGGAAGCAGAGCAACTGCCGATGAAGGTCCGGCGATAGGGATCGATCTGGGGACCACATACTCTTGCGTCGGAGTATGGCAGCCCCAGCATGTCCGCGTTGAGATCATCTCCAACGAGTTAGGCAACCGCACGACGCCGTCCTGGGTTGCGTTTACTGATGCCGAGCGCCTTATCGGAGAATCTGCCCAGAACCAGGCCTCAATGAATCTCTCCAATACCATCTTCGGTATGTTTCTTTACAATATAACAGAGAGAAAAAACTTTCAGTTTCTTTTTTCTGTAAACCTGTATTGCCAAAGCATAAGTACTTATACTTTCTTGATAATCTTATACTTCGTATGCCTGGTGGCTACTAAAAAAAACCAACCGGATACCTATTAAGGTGCAATATAATATGCTCAAAGCTAGGCATTAATGCTAAAAGCTTTATGTGGAAATTTAAAGAACACCTTATCTTTTTCTTCCGCTCAAGTATTACATTAATTTTTGAATATATACTGATTTGTTAGAGAGGACCAATAGCATATAATAGTAACATTTTATAATGTTGGCCTACTCATTTATGTAACGAATAGAGTCAGTCGTGAGTCTTTTACCACCTCCCCTATAATGAGTTTCAAATGATATTAAACTTTAGTAGCATGTGTGGGTGACTAGATAAAGTTTATACAAGCTTTATGCTCTTTAAATTCTAAATGTTTGAAAATTAGCTTGTAAGCCTGCCTTAAATTTACAAACGCAAAATAGGTGCTTACCCATTAAACTTATTCTACAACATTATAAAACAATGTCACTGTAATCAGCAAACAACGCTCACTGCCTTAAGTCCCTCTTTAGCAGAAGTTACCAATTAGTTAGTTTTTATTGATGTACGAAATACTGTCAAATTTCGGAGTGAAACAGGTTTTGGGTGTAAGAATATATCTTGGTGGGTCACTGAACATCTATTTTTTGGTGTGTTTGCATGACAGAAGTGAAGAGGCTAATTGGCAGAACTTTTTTTGATGCAATGGTGCAAAACGACATGAAACACTGGCCATTTAAATTGACTGTTGTCCCTGATGCTGGGGTTGGAAAGAAGCCCATGATTGTTGTCACTTACAAGGGGGAGGAGAAGCAATTCAGTGCAGAGGAGATATCTTCAATGATCCTCCAGAAGATGAAGACTATTGCAGAGGCTTACCTAGGCAGACAAGTCAAGAATGCCGTCATTACGGTTCCTGCTTACTTCAATGATCTCCAACGTCACTCAACGAAAGATGCAGGTGTTATTGCTGGACTTAATGTCTTGCGTATTATTAATGAGCCCACTGCTGCTGCATTTGCATATGCTCTACACAATAAAGGAACTGGAACTGCTGATTCTGATTTAAAGAATATACTGGTTTTTGATCTTGGTGGGGGGACATTCTATATCTCTATTGTCACAATGGTGAAGGATGTAATTGAAGTTAAAGCCGTTAATGGGGACACTCACCTTGGTGGAGTTGATTTCAACAACAGAATGGTGAATCACTTTGCAGCAGAGTTTGAGAGGAAGCACCATAAAGACATCAGTAACAATCCAAGGGCTCTTGCGCGGCTTAGAACAGCCTGTGAAAGAGCCAAAAGAGTGCTCTCTTCAGCTTCTGAAACATTTATCAACATTGACTCTTTGTTTGATGGTACTGATTTCTCTTCGACCATATCCCGTGCACGATTTGAGAAAATGAATTTTGATCTGTTCGAAGATTGTATGGCGACTGTTGAGAAATGTTTAAAGGATGCCAAAATGGAGAAAGGTGACATCGATGATATTGTACTTGTGGGTGGGTCTACCAGGATCCCAAAGGTTCAGGATTTGTTGCAAAACTTATTCCATGGAAAGCAGCTCTGCAAAAATATTAGCCCGGATGAGGCTGTTGCCTATGGTGCAGCTTTTCACGCTGCATCCCTGACAGGTGCTTGCCTGGGCAAGAATAATGATACTGTGCTTGTGGATGTTTGTCCTTTATCTCTTGGTATTGAGTGTTATTCTGGTGACATGTCTGTTGTGATTCCTAGGAATACGACCATCCCTACAGAGATGTCAAGTAAAAACTACACCACTGTTTTGGACTACCAAACCTATTGTATCATCCGGGTGTACGAGGGAGAGATGCCCATAGCAAAATACAACAACTTCCTTGGTGAATTTTCCATTGAAGGCATCCCTCCCGCACTTGCTGGTGTCCCGAATTTGACTATCACTTTCGAGATCGATGCCAATGGCATATTAACTGTGACTGCAGAACTGGAGGGCAGTAACAACAGCAACCAAATAACAATAACCAATCACAGCGGGAGGTTGACAAAGGAGGAGATTGATAGGATGGTGAAGGAGGCAGAGGATTACAAGGCTCAAGACGAGGAACGCAAGAAGGCGATTGAGGCTAAAAATGATCTGGAGAATTACATTCACCACGCGAGGCGTTGTGGAAGGAGGGTTCAGACGAAGGCGGCAAGGATAAGATTGAGGAATGCAATTGAGATGACGGCTCAATGGTTGGAATGGAATCACCTGCTCAGGGATGCTTGCAAGTTTGAGGAAAAGATGAAAGAGCTGAAGAGCATGTGTGAGTCAGTCATGGCAGAGAGGCATCAGCAGGGAAGTGACACAGTTGTCAAGCATGAGATCATTGAGATATCGGACTAACAGAGGCTGTTGAATTTTGAAGTGGCAATATGTTTTATCTTTTAATTGACTATTTTTTTCCCTATTGCTTAATGTGTGAATGTCTGATCATTTCCAAAACTCTCGCATCTTTTTTGACTTTAATGAAGCCCTATGTTGCACGGAAACGTGAAAATCATAAGGAAACGGGAAACGGGAAACGTCAACTTTTGCTCAAAAAACGCTTATTTGGAGAGTTTCCAAAGAGTTTCCGAGAGTTTCCGAAACGGGAAACATACTCTTTCCCAAGAGTTTCCGTGCTACATAGATGAAGCCACATTGTTTGTTTCCTTCTCTTTAATTAGGTTAGATCAGTTATGGTATTTTTGTATTACCTGCTTGTTTTATAACTTGCAGTATCCAGTTATCATGCGGCCTGAGAGCATAAAAGACATGTTCTTTTCCCAAGAAAATGAGAACTACGGAGTATTTTTTAGGACGACTCAAAAAGGAAACTGAGAACTATTTTGCGGGAGGGATTATATTACTAGAATGGGACTGAACTAGGTGATTTAACCCGAAAACCGACCACCCAACTCACCCTGCACTGAATCCAATTCCGGTATGACATAAACCTGTAAATTGGGATTAATCCTTGGCCCATTTGAACACAGAACTTCCCAAACCGTAAATGTGAGTAAACCAGATGACTCGAGATTTTTAGTAAAAGATGCTTGTGGTCGTTGGGGTTTGAACACAAGACACAAAAGTATCCCCAACCATGAAAAACAATGAGGTACTCCAAGTCGTTTGTTCAACTAAAAAATGCTTACATTTTTTAATAAGTGCTAATAATAAAGTAAATGTATATATAGTAATTATGGCTATTATATTTATAGTACCAATGATTTATTTATTCAATTATTCAAAATATATAGCAATTATATTTATACATTTTTTTTTACATTTTACATATTGTCCATGTAATTCTAAATACATTTTAGATTTTGTGAAAACCTTTATATTTGATACATTATTATTGTTTTATGTTTTTGTATCATTAATGTTATTATTTTATATTTTATTATCATTTTTATTTTACGATTAGAAATAGGTTTTAACCTTACACCAATAATCTGAAATATAACTATACATATCTTATACGGGGTATTTGTTTAGTCGACGTTGATCGGGTAGACTCACCGTTGACCGGGTTGACCCTTGACTCGATAAAGTCTCCATTATCGCCTCCCGTATGTTCTGACAACATAAAAAAATCATCATCACCTCTAACTTTCTAACGGCTAAACTTCATATAAGATATAATCAGATTTTTTCACTATCAAAAGAAAAATTCAACAATTCACAACTGCAGATTGTTTAATACTATTTATACTTTAATTCAAATGAAGTCTATTTATATATAAGAAAAGAGATAGCTCCTTAAAAGACGGTTCTACCCTCAAATCCTACGTGTCTCTTTTTGCAAGTTTTTCTCCTTTCACTTTCTTCTGCCACGTGGCTCCCCCACGTTTAAGCTTTTTTTTTTCTCCCGAATTTTCCTCAAATCCCCCCTATGCTTTCCATCCTCTCCACACTCTCACCAAATTTCCAGCCTAATTTTTCTCACATCTCCAGCAGCTACATAGGTTCATATGCGAGATTATTGCACAGCTTTAACCTAATCGACACTAGGGTTCATACTCTCAGTAGCCGAGGTGCGTGCTTTGTAATTCTTCGTTTTTCTATATTTCGAACGAAATTTCATGCCCCTATATATGCTTTCCATCTTCACCTCACTCATCAAATTTTCACCCTAACTTTTCTCTCATCTCCCCCAGCCACACAACTATTTGCCTGTCAAATGTGCTGAGATAGGGCTCATATACCCAAATTATTTTTTGCATATATGATGTTCTAGGAAATGCTTAGATGATCATTTCATACATGTTGTTCCAAATATTTGTTTCATCAAAAATCATAAGTTAGTGTTGGCCTATATTAGCTATGCTCTTCTACAGTTTTTACCTTTTCCCATACGTCAATCTTTTGCTACATTAGTATCTTGATCCAAACCACCCCAAGAATACTACACAACCTAAAGGATGTGTTATAATTGTAATCCCGATCGCATATAAAATATGGAATTTATATTTCCGGTGCATGTTTACAGCTAAGTTTTCGCTACATCTCCATATAAGTTTATACAATTTGCTTTACATTTCTTATAATTTACACTTTTTATTCAATTTATGTATTTGAAGCAGACATTTTCTACTAATTCAGATGTCACAGTTTCAATTGCCACATGCAGCCTCCGGAAAAGACACCACTTTCTTTAGTCCTCTTTAATTTATACTCCCTCCGTTTTGTAAAGAGTTGTCACATGGTTTACCATCTTTGGCTAACCTTAAAGTAAGTTGATCTCTATTCAGCTAACAATTGAGCGGGAGAATGTTTCTCATATTTAGATCTTTTAAGTATAAAACAACTTCTTAAAAGAGGTGGAAAGATTGACTGCGTATGGTAATTGCTTTCATTGAGGGCTGATTTGCAAGACCGTAGAACTGATATCAACGAATATGAAATTAATTCCATATTGTTATTATTGTGATTGTTATAATAAAAATAATTATGGCCGTGTAATCTAATCTTTTCTATTTATATACTATGTATAAGAAAGGAGATAGCTCATTAAAATACAATTATGCCCTTAATGAATCCTATGTGTCCCATCTCCCCACAATTTGCTCATTTCCTATAAAAAAATGTCTATGTGGCGTTCTCTTGGAATAAATTGACTCACCAAAAAATGTCATCGTTACTATTCTCACCTCTTTAACTAGATAACTAGATAAAAATTCTTAATACAAATTAGGGGTCTCAATCAAATAAAATCCCCTAATTTTTTTAAATCACTACATCTTTTTTATTTGTAATCTGATTGTCATAAAAAATATACTCTGTATAAAATTTCATAATTTTTTATTATCTTTTATATGACACAAATATTGTATATATAAATATAAAAAATAATTTAGCACTTTAATAAAACTTACGGAGTTTGTTTTATAGTGTTATAAGTTTTTCATTTGTGCAGTTTACGATCATTTTTTTGTGCACACTATTAATCTAGAGTGATAGCATAGAGTAGAATTGCAAAAATTCCAACGCAAAGAATAAAACAAATAAAAAAAGTTACAAATAAAAAAGTTAAACACTTTTAAAAACAGATGTATTTTAAAGTGTTAAATTATTTTTTGGAATTGTGATATACTCCCTCCGTCCCAAAATTATCTTCATATTTTCCTTTTCGGTATGTCCCAAATTTATCTCCTCTTTCCCTTTTTAGCAAAGAATTTGTGGTTCACAACCATTTTTACACATTCTTACACATTTCTCTTTCTTCTGCACAACTCTTCACCACACATTTCCCACTATCTTAATCTGTGTGCCATTTGTACTTCAGAAGATAAATATGGGACGAAGGGAGTATTTTTAAACAATCAACTTACAAATTGAAAAGTTGACACTTTAAAAAATAGATGTTCTTTAAAGTGTTACGTATTACTTATTTATTTATTTATTTACATATAAAATATTGGTGTTGTGTGAAAGTTAATATTTTTTTTTAATTTTGATATTTTTTTAACAATAGAAGTACAAATGAAAATGTTGCAACACTTCAAAAAACAGATGTTTTTATAAATAACAATTTGTTAATTTTCTTTCAAAAAAAAATTGTTAATTTCTTTTCATTCTTGAAGAAAATGTCACGATGTTTAAATAATGTCAAAATTCTCAAATGTTATATCACTTTATTGGTAAAAATATGAAACTTCACATATGAGTATTTTTACAACATTATATTTCTTTATTATCTAATTATTAGTGTATGACATTTCAAATAGGTATATTTGAACTTCAATGTGGTAAGTAACAACAGATAATTGAGCGGCAAAATTTTTCCTCTCATAGGTAGTGCTTTTTGGTATAAGATAAGCGGTCAAGCGGGATAATTTTCTCTCTCATACATAGTTTTTTTAGGTATAAAATAAAGAAGAAGTTAAATAAACTAATAATTGAGTGGAATAATTTTCTTTCTAATATATAACGCTTCTAAGTATACTAGATAAGCAACTAATAATAGAGCAGGGACATTTCCTCTCATATATGTAGTGCTTTTGGGTATAATGAAAGATAAACAGACTAAAAATTGAACGAGCAACTATTATCTCTCATATATAATACTTTTAGGTATAATATAAGCGATTTGATAATTGAACGGGAGAATTTTCTCTCTCATATGTAGTACCCTTATGTATAATAAAGTAAGCGGACTAACAATTGAGCGGGGGAATTCTCTCTCATACGTAGTCTTCTTAGATACAAGATAAGCGGACAAATAATTAAGCGAGAGAATTTTCGCTCTCACGTGTAGTGCTTTTTAGTATAAGATATGCGGACTAATAATTGAGCAAAAAAATTCTCTCTCATATGAACTGTTTTTACGTATAATATAAGCAGATTAATAATTGAACGGGGAACTTTTCTCTCTTATATGTATTACTTTTAAGCATAAGGTAAGCAGTCTAATAATTGAGCTGGAGAATTCTCTCTCATATGTAATACTTTTAGGAGTAATAATAATTAAGCGGAAAAATTTTCTCTCTCACCTGTAGTGCTTTTTTATATAAGATAAGATAAGCAGGCTAATAATTGGCCTGAAAATTTTCTCTCTCATATGTAATGCTTTTATGTATAAGAAGATAAACGGATTAATAGTTGAGTGGAAAAATCTTCTCTCATATGTAGTGTTTTTAGGTATAAGAAGCTAAGATAAGCAGGTTAATAATTGAGGTGGAAAATTTCATCCTCATATATAGTGCTTTTAAATATAAGATTAGCAGACTAATAATTGAGTGGGAGAATTTTTTATTTCATACGTAGTGTTTTTAGGTATAAGAAAATAAGCGTGCTAATAATTGAGAATAAGAATTTTGCCTCTCAATCTTATGCGTAGTGCTTTTAAGTACACTACTAAATATACTACCTCCGTCCCTAAATGTTCTTCCAAAATAAAGTGGCACGCTGATTAAGAAAGTGGGAATTGTGTGGTGGAGAGTTGTGCAGAGGAGAAAGAATGAGAGAGAAATGCTGTGAAGCACAAATTTTTTGCCAAAAAGGGAAAGTGAAGTTCTTTTTGGGACGAACGAAAAGGGAAAGTTGGAAGTATTTTTAGGGACGGAGGGAGTATCATTTTTACCACGGTCGTAATCAGTCGTAAAAGACTAAAGAAACTATGGTGAATATTATTTATGACAATTTTGCGACAATTTTATGTGTGTGGGCACAACAGCTGTGGTCAAAACATAAGTCGCAGTTAAAAATTGTCGTATACGATAGGATAAGCAAGATAATTTTTCTCTCCTATGTAGTTTTTTTAGGTATAAGATAACGCAATAATAACTGATCGGGAGAATTTGCTCTCTCATATTTCCTATCTCAAGACCCTTTAAACTTATGAGAAAGTATTTTTCTCTAATTGTCACATATGTGACGATAATCAATAAATTTTTAGCTCTATCACTAGAAAAAGAAGAAACTTTAGATATTTTAGTCATGCAATGCTTTATATATATGGCGTTATCGAGAGTCAAAATATGGATTGATAATTTTAATACATTATAAGAAGAGAAAAGCATTAGACGTTACCACTTAAAGTTCGCTTTAAAGTAGTTTTTCAAAACTCTAACAATTAAGTTCAATATTTTATTATTTGTTGCCAACAATACTAATTATACTAATGGATAGTGTTGATTTTTTTTTACTTTAATTTTCTTTTACTTTGAATATTTGTTGTATGGATTTATACTTTTTGATATTAACTTATTGTACTCCATGTTTGAAATGCTATAAATTTGTAAAAAAATATTTTTATACTACGTATTTAATTAGATCATGAGCAAAAATATATAAGGATCAACTGTTTTTTCCTGTGCATATGCACGGGTGCTGTGCTAGTACATTATTATAAATTGAAATTGATTTGAAATAAAATTTGCTGTTAAGTCAAATCATTTAAAATTGATATTTTTATATTTACTTATAAGTTTTAAATTTTTAATTGTTGTAATGATTAGGATACATAATCACGTACGTTTGATTATCCTTAACATGCTATTAAATTCAAACATTAAATTGATATAGAGAATCATAATGCTAAGATATACCTCATCATAGATGATTAAACATCCATAATTTAAACATTGTTATTTCATTCAAATAGAGTTATCATTATTCAGATTAAACTTCCATTTTTCCTCTTCTCCCTTCTATCTTCCCTCCCCTTTTCCTTCTTCACACAACCCATTCGGATATCCAAAAGAAGATTGGATCATCTTCTTCTCTTCTTCATCCTCCTCTTCCTTCCCTCCTCCATCCTCTTCGTCCCTACTTTTTAAGATCCCATTTTTTCCATTAGTTGCACAAAGAGCTCGTTTGGTAATACTTAAATTAGTTGTATTGGTTGATTCTGCTGAAATTTGAAGGTTTAACAGAAGTGGCTAGAATGAATGATTCTGCTGATTTTAAAAATTACGGAGTATATTTAAAATTTTAATAATAAAATAAAGAGAATATTATATGAAAAAATATCATGTATAGTAATTTTAGCCAATACAACCAGAAAAATAACTTCAATCTTACTTTTTCTTATTATTACATTATTCAGCGCGTGAAATCAAAAGTTACGTGTTTAGAGAAAAAGTTGGTTGGAAAGCCGAAAAACAGGTTCACCAAACGAGCTCAAAATCAAATTATTTATCTATTTCCATCTATTTTTATTTTCTTTTCATTTTTTTTTCAAATTACGTGTAAATTGAGCACACATACTAAATCATTCATTTGCACGTACATAGATAATTAAATGTTTTTTCACCCAGACAATTAAAATTGTTCACACAGACAACAAAATTAGATAAAAAAGATAATCATTGTTTGTGAGTAACATAATTATTGTTGTGTAATAAAACCTTGTGAACAGAGACAATTAAAGATGATAACAGAAACAACTATTGTCTGTAAGTCTCACAACTATTGTCTGTGCGGTAACATTTATCCGAAAAATCCACATTTTGGTCACAAAAAATAATGAAAAAATATATTGGTACACAATATTGGTACACACTCTTACACACTGATGTATGTGAAGGCTTTTTTATGTTTGTCCCAGACAAAACGTATTTGACAAATACGTTTTGTCTGGGACAAACATAAAAAACGGCTCACAGACATGAGTGTGTAAGAGTGTGTACACAAAGTGTGTACCCCAAGTATGATTCTAAAATAATTGTGGTTATTGTCTGTGCACACAGGCACTGTACACACATAGATTTATTTGCATGCCAATTCAGTGTCAGACGACTGTCAGTATACTTTTGACATGAAAATAATGTCTATGGACATAGACAACTCTTGTTTGTGCACAAACAAATCTTGATTGTGCTCACATGCAGCTCACGTGTGCCAACATACCAATCTTCTGTGACCAACATTTCTGTACAAGTTGTGTACAACTTATGTACAAGAAACAATTCTGATTCAAATCTTCCCCTGACCCTAGTTGCAAGTTCATATACCGTACCACCAGTTGTATCGTGTAAAGTGTACAGTTGATGACATTTTTGTAATTTGGTTAAAACATGCTTTCTATTAATTGAGCATTAATGTACTTGTATATAACATCAGGTGCATTCTTGTTGAGAATTAGAAGTCTAATATTGAGCATCATAAGCTCCATTTCATATCTTCTAATTCACTTTCTTTCTCTTGGTTTTTATTTTGTAAAAATTTGTTAAATTGTATCTATAATAATCTCGTATGAATCTCATTACGTGAATTTAATTTAATATTATACTTCTAGAATATGCATTTGTATGAAAATCATAAGCTCTATTAGTTGAGGATAAAGATATTTCCATTGAGTATCAAGTCTCGCCTATTGAGCATTTGTACTATGCAAATATTGAACATAAAATTTTCAAAACATATTCACCATCAAGTCTTCGTCACTAAGTATCGTGTTTTCTACTATTGAGCATTGAGACTATATGATCAAACATCTTAATTAAACAATAGTATTTGCATTGAGCATCAAAACATATTCATTGAGTATCGTGTTTTCTACTATTGAAAATTAGGACTATGTTATCAAACCTTTTCATTGAGCACGTGAACTCTACATTGATCATCAAATCATCTTGATTTAGTATTGTGTTCTCCACTATTGAGCATTGGAATTTGGGACTCTGCCCAAATTTTCAATTTGACCATGAAGAACTTCAATCTGACTTGCCATGGTTGCGTGAGTTTCGTTGGCTAGGAGGATCCATCGAGCCGCGCGCTGAAGATTTTGTGCCAGACGAGCGTCTGACCGTCTGGGTGCAAAGAACGAGCTGTACATGGAGTGGGGAGCCGTCCGTCTGGGGGTGCGAGCGGCGAGTGACTAACCTGGGTATGAGCGGCGAGTCATCAGTCTGTAACGGTGATGAATGAAGCGGAACTGCAACAAAATGTTTGGGTGTACTATGCGCATGGTACAACAGCCTGTACAATATAATTTGTGCCTAATTGCTTGCCATGTGGGACCAGGCCGACTCTTCATTAATCCATCCGTCCCACTATAATTGTCCCATTTTCCTTTTTGTCCGTCCTACTAAATTTGTCTCATACCATCATTTGTAATATTTTTGTGGCTCTAATGCATTCTTACTTTATTTTCACTTTATCAACTCATTATCAACCACATAAATCTCCTTTTCTTACAAACTACACTACTCTTTTGTCCCAATAGTAGGGGGACATAGATAGTATTTAATACTCTCTCCATCCCAAAATGATAGTCTTGTATTTCCTTTTTTGGGATGTCCCAAAATGATGGTCCTGTTTCCCTTTTTGGAAAGAAAGATGTGATCCATATCATTTTACTTTATTATACTCAAATCTCAACCACAACTTTTACCTTTTCAACCACTATATTAAAACTTGTGCCAAAAGAAATGAGACTATCAAATTGGGACGGAGAGAGTAATTGTTTTAACTTTTTCATTTTAAATTCAATTTAAAAATATCAATTTTTTAGTTTTTACGATCTTATATATAGTACCAATATTGCATATGGGCGAAATTTAAAAGAATCTAGATAAATAGATATTTAGATAAAAAAAAAGTTTTATTTTTCTATTTTTTTACATACCGAGTATAATATTGATACCATTGAAAGATCATAAAAAAATATTGAATCTAATACGGAGTATTTTTTTATAATCATTGAGTCATAATAGAAAATTTATAACAATTTAAATGAAAAAATACAAAGTGATACCACATGGAAGCTAGGGACACGTGGAGGGTGTTCACCCTACTTAAATGAGGTGAACATAATTGCACTCCTTAAATAAAACTTATACTTGATCCCATTAATTATCTTGAAATAAAGTTCTCCCGCAATCCTAATCATACTAATAGTCTTATCAGTTAAATTATTTTGTCAAACACATATGTATTATTTTTGTGTGGCTACTCTCTAATAATCAATAATCAATATGTTTAAGTTTGAATTTATTTTTCTTGCAGAATTGATAATAATTTTTATAGATAATTATAATAGGTATTTTTCATATAATTTTTTCTTTATTTTACTAATAAACTACTCCCTTCGTCCCTTAAAACTTTGTCATCTTTCCTTTTTAGGACGTCCCAAAAGACTTTATCACTTCCCCTTTTAATCAATTATTTTGTGGTTTCTCTTATTTCTCTCTCCTCTGCACAAACCTCAACCACACAGTTTTTACTTTATTATTCTCCGTGCCGGTCAACTTTGACAAAGTTTTAAAGGACGAAGTTAGTATATTTTACATATGTATGATATTTCACATAATGTATGATATTTGACTGATCATGAATTTAACAAATCTATACCAATAATAAAACAATTTTAGTAAATAAAATTTTCAACAAATTATTTTATCTGTCCCATTTAAATATTTACACTTTCATTTTTAAGACGTCTTATTTATTCTTTTACGTTTTTTTAGACTAACTCCTTTTACTTTTAATGTCCTAACTACTCTTCACCGGTCACACTTTTTATATTTGAGTGAATATCATTCATTCTTCCTAGAACTCAAAATGTATGCAAGTCATTTGTTCTAAGCAAACCTGAAGATTCTACAAGAACGGAGGGAGTATATTAACTTACAAGCAACTTTCCGGGTTGAATACGGGCGAACAAAACTGAACTCGTATGATCGTATCCAAGATCGGCAGCTTATCTTGAACAGTTGAACTGTGGAAAGGACGTACTGAGCTATGGGAACCGTGAAATTAATCATATCATTCATACAGTAGCCGCCAATCCCAATGCCATTGAAAGCTCCAAGCTTCCAACGTCCACAAAAGACTGACTTTTTCCCGAACACACTTGGGCGGGAAACTTAAGTAGGCAGGCTTAGCTCTCCCTCGTCAGCTCAAGATTACAACTTTCAAGTAAACACAGAATGAAGAGAACTCGAAGAGAAACGGAAGGGAACGGAAGCAGAGCAACTGCCGAAGAAGAAGAAAGTCCGGCGATTGGGATCGATCTGGGGACCACATACTCTTGCGTCGGAGTGTGGCAGCCCCAACATGGCCGCGTTGAGATCATCTCCAACGATTTAGGCAACCGTACGACGCCGTCATGGGTTGCGTTTACTGATGCCGAGCGCCTTATCGGAGAATCTGCCCAGAACCAGGCCGCAATGAATCCCCCCAATACCATCTTCGGTTGGTTTCTCTCTGTTTGTTCTATAATAATGACAATAAACTTTCAGTTGGTTTTTTTTCTGTAAACCTATACTGCCAAAGCATAAGTATTAGGAGTATCTCGTTAGCAAACTAACAATATACGGATTATGAAGTATCTTAGTATCTTACTAGTCAGAAGATAGAGTCTAAAATGAAGAAACTTGAACAGTTGTACCAGTAAATGACCATAAGTCCATAATTTTCGAATGACGCATATATACATGCATATGAAATAAATACTACTTTCATCTCAAGAAGAACGCTTTCTTTTATTGGATGTCCCAGAAAAGAGTTTCCATTTGTATTAAGGGAAACCACTTTTAAGCCCAAAGTCTCGGATGCTCTTACTTTTTTTATTACTTTTTACTTGATTTGACATATGTATAGATCAAATCGTAAACTTCATTTCGGTACAGAGGGAGTATATTCTTTATACAATATACTCCTTCCGATCCTAAATAAACTTCACACTTTCCATTTTTGGTAGGTCCAAAATAAACTTCACACTTCTTCTCCCTTCCTTATTTGGCAATTATCTACATCAAAACAGTGCAAAACAGTGCCTAACAGTGTCACAACAGTGTACTCTACAGTAAAATAAAATTTATTTCCTTAATTTGTGTGAAGTCAAAGTGTGAAGTTTATTTAGGACCGGAGGGAGTAATATGGAGTACTCCGTAATAAATTCTCTAGCTGCAGGTATTCTTTCTTGATCTAATATGTCTCGTTGCTATTAAAAAACAAACCAAACGGATACCTATTAAGGTGCACAATAATATGCTCAAAGACATATAGGCTAGAGGTTACTTTTAAAGAACACTTTATCTTGTTTCTTCCATTCAAGTATTACGTTAGTTTTTGAATACTGATTTGTTAGAGGTTACATTAATGAACAATGAGTCACAAATGATATAAACTTTACTAGCATGTGTGGGAACTGGGCACTGCACGAATAGCATACAAATATTTGTATGGCGCATGATACAATAAATATGTGACATGCATAATAGCAATTATCTTTTTCATACAGGAAAATTTTCAAGCAATGACTAGATAAAGTTTATACAGGCTTTATGCTCTTTAAATTCTAAATGTTTGAAAATTAGCTTGTTAGCCTGCCTTAAATTTACCAATGCAAAATAGATGCTTACCCATTAAACCTCACCCCTGTCTTTGATAAATGAGCCTGTATGACTGATTCTACAACTTTATAGAACAATGTCACCATAATCAGCAAAGAATGCTCAATGTCTTAAGTCCCTATTTTGCAGAAGTTACCAATTAGTTATTATTGATGTACAAAATACTGTCAAATTTCAGAGTGAAACAGGTTTTGGATGTAAGAATATATCTTGGTGGATCACTGAACATCTATTTTTTTCTGTGTATGCATGACAGAGGTGAAGAGGCTAATTGGTAGAACTTTTTTTGATGCAATGGTGCAAAACGACATGAAACACTGGCCTTTTAAATTGACTGTTGTCCCCTGATGGTGGGGTTGGAAAGAAGCCCATGATAGTGGTCACTTACAAGGGCGAGGAGATATCTTCAATGATCCTCCAAAAGATGAAGACTATTGCAGAGGCTTACCTAGGCAGACAGGTCAAGAATGCCGTCATCACGGTTCCTGCTTACTTCAATGATATCCAACGTCAATCAACAAAAGATGCAGGTCTTATTGCTGGACTTAATGTGTTGTGTATTATTAATGAGCCCACTGCTGCTGCATTTGCATATGGTCTACACAATAAAGGAACTGGAAATGTTGATTTCGATTTAAAGAATATACTCGTTTTTTATCTTGGAGGGGGGACTTTCGATATCTCTATTGTCACAATGGTGAAGGATGTAATTGAAGTTAAAGCCGTTAATGGGGACACTCACCTTGGCGGAGTTGATTTCAACAACAGAATGGTGAGCCACTTTGCAGCAGAGTTTGAGAGGAAGCACCATAAAGACATCAGTAACAATCCAAGGGCTCTTGCACGGCTTAGAACAGCCTGTGAAAGAGCCAAAAGAATGCTCTCTTCAGCTTCTGAAACATTTATCAACATTGAGTCTTTGTTTGATGATACTGATTTCTCTTCGACCATATCCCGTGCACGATTTGAGAAAATGAATTTAGATCTGTTCGAAGATTGTATTGTGACGGTTGAGAAATGTTTAAAGGATGCCAAATGGACAAGGTTGACATCAATGATATTGTACTTGTGGGTGGGTCTACTAGAATCCCAAAAGTTCAGGAATTGTTGCAAGACCTCTTTAATGGAAAGCAGCTTTGCAAAAATATAAGCCGTGATGAGGCTGTTGCCTATGGTGCAGCTTTTCACGCTGCAGCCCTGACAGGTGCTTGCTTGGGCAAGAATAAGGATACTGTGCTTGTGGATGTTTGTCCTTTATCTCTTGGTATTAGGGGTTATTCTGGTGACATGTCTGTTGTGATTCCAAGGAATACGACCATCCCTACAAAGATGACAAGGTACAACTACTCCACTCCTCTGGACTACGTAACTGGTTGTAGCTTCGAGGTGTATGAGGGAGAGATGCCTATAGCAATAGACAACAACTTCCTTGGTGATTTTTTCATTCATGGCATTCCCCCAGCACCTGCAGGTGTTGCGAAGTTTACTGTCACTTTCGAGATCGATGCCAATGCCATATTAACTGTGACTGCAGAACTAAAGGGCAGTAACAACAGTAACCAAATAACAATAACCAGTCAAAGGAGGAGATTGATAGGATGGTGAAGGAGGCAGAGGATTTCAGGGCTCAAGAGGAGGAACGCAAGAAGGCCATTGAGGCTAAAAATGCTTTGGAGAATTACATTCACCACGCGAGGCGTTGTGCAAGGAGGGTTCAGACGAATGCAGCCAGGATAAGATTGTGGAATGCAATTGGACGGTTAAATGGTTGGAATGGAATGACCTGCTCAGTGATGCTTGCAAGTTTGAGGAAAAAATGAAAGACCTCAAGGGCATGTGTGAGTCAGTCATGGCAGAGACACATCAGCAGGAAAGTGGCACAGCTGTCAAGCATGAGATCATTGAGATATCAGACTTGCATAGACTGTTAATCTTTAGAGCTTTGCTTGGGTTACACACTTTTTGTGTACACACTTTTTACACATGTCTGTGTAAGGTTTTTTTGTCTGTACAGACAAAACGTATTTGACAAAATACGTTTTGTCTGTATAGAGAAAAAAAAACCTTACACAAACGTGTAAAAAGTGTGTACACAAAAAAGTGTACCTTTAGAATTTTTCTAATCTTTAAGTGGCAACATGTTTTAACTTTTAACCGACCGTTTTTCTCTACTGATTACCGTGTGAATGTGTGATCACTTTAAAAACTCACATCTTTGTTGACTACCTAAGCCACACTTTTTGTTTCCTACTCGTTTTATATGTTGCAGTATCTAGGTATCACATTGCCTGAAGCCTAAAAGACATGTTCCATCGCCAGGGAACACCACCTTCATTTCCTTTGTCACACCTTTTCTCATTTCTCTTTGAATTGGATGTTTGGCTCTCAAAGTCTACTTAATGAGTTAATGACTCCATTATGATCACTCATTTTCTATCATTGGCGAGCTCGCTGAAAATAAGTGGCGAACCCGTAGCGGAGACATATATGAGTATGACCGTATTGCCTATAATAACTCGTTTAGTATATGTCAGAGACTTAGAGTTAATTATCAAAATACGATTAAAAATCACTCACTTTGCACAAACAGGACCAAAAAATAAACTATGTTTTCATAGGACTAATTATGTGTGTCTTGAATAAATATACCCTTATAGCTATTGAAATGTTTTAATTCATTATAAAAAAATAAAAAACAATAAAAATTCGTAAAAATATCAAAAAATTAATAAAAACTGTCAAATAAGCCCTAAAATTAATAAATTAATATTTTGATAATAATAATTTATTTTTTTTTCAAAAAAAAAGTTAAAATTAAAAACTCAAAAAAAAATCACCGCCGCCTCTGCCGCCTCAGTACCACCACCTCCAGTCACCGAGAAAAAAATACCAAATTTATTTCGAATGCCATATTTATGACAGAAAACAATGAAAATGTTGGGATTCTCAAAGAGAAATATGCCATTTTTTGGCATTTTCAGAAGAAAAAATGGCAGTTTTAGGAAAAATGACATTTTTTTCACCAGCCGGAGGTGGTGGTGCATGGAGGTAGTACAAGCGGTGGGAAAGACATCCATATTTTTTTAATTTTTTATGGAATTTTACGATTTTTTATTAATTTTTTTAAATATTGATAAAAAATGAATTTTTTATTTCATAAATATTTTATAAATTTTTTAATTATTTTACTACGAATTTTTGATTTTTTCGAATTTATTATGAATTAAATATTTAATTATGGCTTTTGACTATTTTTAACTCATATTTAAAGGAAGGGTAAAAATGGAATGAAAAAATAGGTATGTTTCCAATAGGACTAATATGGTCCTATTTTGAAAAAATACACAGCAAGTCCTATTTTGAGCTTTTGTCATATTTTTAGTCCCATTTGGAGTAATTTCTATATACTCCCTCTGTCCCAAATTGAATTGTTTGCTTTGACCGGCACAATGATTAAGAAATGACAATAAATGATTCTTGCTTTTTACACTTTTGCTCATCTTTCTAAAAGTAGATTCCTTTAAGTTAATGGGGAAAAAGTAAAAGTAAAAGTAAATATGTCACTTTATTCTTATTTACATACCTAAAATATAAAGTGGAAAATCATTTTGGTACAAAAAAAGGAAATTTTGTAAATACCTATTTTTTGGCTTCCCCTAAACCAAATTTAAACTATGTTAATAGACATCAAGCTGTCAATTACAATTCCACGTTTCAAAAGTGGTTGACAAATGAACGGTCGTGAGAGCTGAGAAAAATGGTTGAACTGCCCTGATCCTGGTCCCTACAGGCTTCCGTACTAGAAATGGGCTTTCAATTTTTCATAGTATGATCTAACAGTTTTTCAATTTTTCAGTTTTTCATAGTACTAGAAATGGCCACTGCATTTTCAGCTCTCTAATCTCCGATCAGCATTACAAGTTATGTCCACTAAGAGAAAAGAGAAGTCGAAGAAAATGGAAGACAACAGTAAACGAACAACTGAAGAAGAAGGTCCAGCGATTGGAATCGATCTCGGAACCACATACTCTTGTGTTGGAGTTTGGCGCCCATAACACGAGCGTGTTGAGATCATCGCCAACGATTTAGGCAACCGTACGACTCCTTCTTGGGTTGCCTTCACCAAAATCCAACGTCTTATCGGTGAATCTGCCCAAACCAGGCCGCAGTGAATCCCTCCAATACCATCTTCGGTGCCCCCACCCACAAACACATTTTTGTTTTATGTTTTGAATGATCTAATTGCTACCTTAACTATTGGTAATGTTGCATTTTGGTACCTTAACTCTTAAATGAATCAAAACGGTACCTTAACTATAAATAAATATTTCGAATTGAGATTTTTTTCAAAATTTTGACCAAAAAATTATTCATGATGATCATATGGACAAAAACAAGGTGAAGTAGACTTTATGCATAGAATTTTGGCAGCCACGTGATTTTTTTGCGAGAAATTTGAATAAAATCTCAATTCGAAACATTTATGTATAATTAAGGTACCATTATGATTCATTTAAGAGTTAAGGTACCAAAATTCAACATTAGCAATAGTTAAGGTACCATTTATGCATTTGACCCGTTTTGAATTAATATTTGTGTGAGAATTGTTTTTCCATCATTTGCAATGGAGCCAAAGATTCATTATTTTTTGGCTTGAAATTATGATGGAATAAAGCAAAATGGCTCACTAAATTGTCTGCGCTTCTTTGTTATGAAGCAGCAGTCAGTCCATGCAATTTTGGACGGGATTTTCACTATGGGTCATCTGAAAACAGTCTCTTTGTGCTTTAGTGCAGGGGTAAGACTGCGTATATCCGACCCCCCTTACCCCACCGTAGGTGGGAGCCTTTGCGGCACTGGGGTAAATGAAAATGAAAATGATTTGTGTGAGAATTGTAATTGACCCCCCCTGATTTTGCTCACTGCAATCTTGTGCAATAGGTAGGGGTAATAAACTCTCCCTCCGCCCCAATTTGATTTGCAAAATTTCCTTTTTCGGTTGTCTCAAAATAGTTTTCCACTTTCTATTTTTGGTATGTAAATAAGAATAAAGTGACAAATTCACCCTTACTTTTACTTTTCCCAATTAACTTAAAGGCATCTATTTTTAGAAAGATGGCAAAAGTGTAAAAAACAAGCATCATTTATTGTCATTTCTTAATCCTTGTGTCGGTCAAAGTTTGCAATTCAATTCGGGACGGAAGGAGTATTATTAGGACTTTTTTTTAGCATTTGCAAGTTTTATTTGGTTTAGGGGGAGCCAAAAAATAGGTGCAGAGTGCAGACAGCTTCTGAACCCAATTTTCAAAGTTGACACATTTTAGCAGTTGGAGTAGACTACATTGGCAAAAGATGCAAAATTTATGATTCTGTTGTATTGACTATTGAACCATTACATTTTGGCTTTTGCTGCTCTAAGGCCATCTCCAACAAGCACCAACTTCTACACCAAAATAGTGCATTTGCCAAAAAAATGCTCCAATAGTCACACCATCTTCAACACCATTTCACTATTTTGGTGGAGTGCCTTTGGCTTTACGGCCGACGAATGTGGGCAACCGCTATTGGGCCGGATACAAAGCAAATGATGGAGTATACAAATGTGTAAGTGTAAAATCCGGTTCTGGGAGTTCTTTATGGCCGACGAGGGCCCTGGCCGACGAGTGCACGGCCGACGAAGACCCGGCTGACGAGGTCACCCGGTTCTTCTGGATTCCGGATCATGTTCTGGGTTGACTTCGTCCCGGCCGATGAGGGTCATATGGCCGATGAGGGTCCCACTGGGTGACAGCTGTGCCTTCTGTTTTCCTGCGTATGTGGGTCCTGGGGCCTAGACCCTATACTCCATCAGGAGTCCCCCACTCTCTAAGCTGAGATGTAGACGAAGTGAAGGAGAGTAGATTCCTATTCTTTTTATGCTTGGCCGTTGCGTGTCCCCTGTTGTGGACGAGAGAGATCCTAGCCATGCGGATGGTACATGTTCTTTGCTCTCTAGGACGATGAATACCCTTGTTGGATGGGGGTGGTGAAGGTCTGCAGTTGTGAGTGGCCGATATGTATCTTTGGCATGAATGGCCGATGAGGACATTCTTCCCTTTTCACGATCTTCAGTGGCTGAATTTTGTTTTTGGGCCGAGGAGGCCACTGCTGTTGTGTCTTGCTTGAGGACGATGAACGTCCTTTGCCTTGAGTGGCCGTTAAGGGCGCTGTTCACTCCTCCTGGCCGTTGTTGATTGAATTTCGTACTTTTGGCCGAGGAGGCCATTGGGCTACCTCTTTGTTGGAGGACGATGAGCATCCTTTGTCTTGAGTGGCCGTTGAGGGCACTGTTCACTCTTCCTGGCCGTCGTTGATCACTTACCGTGCCCCTTACCCGAGGCGGTGTGTGGTGGTTAGTTGCCCAAGGTCTTGGGGGCGATGAGCGTGTTGCGCTTTTGCCCTGGCCGGAGATGGCACTTACAGGGACCTTGAAGCCGTTGTGATGTGTAGCCGATATGATCACGTTTGTAGTTGTGTACTTGTGTATTTTAACTCTTTCCATTTTTGCGTTTTGAGGCCGGTGTAGTCCCCCAGTCCCCCACTGCTTCAGGCCGAAGGGTGAGTGAGGGGTGAAGGAGTAGTGTGAGACCCAGGCTGAAGCGGGATCCTCATACTGCCCTTGAATCCAACCCTTTGGGGATTTCCTGACCAAGGTAACCCTGTGGGGGAACCCTTGGACGCAGGTCGCTTTCAAAGGGTTATCATCAAGGGTTTTGTGCGAGGGCCGATGGCCGTTGGGTTCCCTTCCCTTGTGGTGTTGTGGCCGTTGTAAGGCCTTTCTTTACATAATATGTATGGCCGCTTGAATGGCCGATACAGGTGCTATCTGGGTAGCCGTAGCCTGTGTTGGCCGTTGAATGCCTTGGCCGCTGTGGGTGCTATTTTCCCGTTCTTTGCTCCGTAGAGCCTGCTTTGCTGGTGGGCTGTTGATCTGTGGACTGGGCCTGGCCCATTTACGAAGTGGTGGCATCCCATTGGTGGCCGTTGTTGTGGCCACTAGGGAGGTGCCACGTGTAGTGACCGTTGGGGGGGCTATAAATACCCCTCCCATTCCGAAGAGAATCCTTATTTGCGATCTGAGCTACCGAAGTGCTGCCCAAATTTCTTAGAGATTTAAAGTCCTTGGAAGTGTTCTTCGTGTTCTTCAAAGCTTCAAAGGTTAGTTCATCGAATTTTCCTCTGTATTTTGCCTACTTTGCTTCCTAGGCCTTTGATCTAGTGTTTAGGCAAAAAACACCTTTAGATCTGAAGTAGGTCCCGTTAGGCCCGTAATAGTGTTATGATGAAGAACTTAAACGAAGAGTACTACCCCTACGATGATGAGCCTTCCGCCAAGTCCCTTGATTACGAAGTGATCGAAGAGTTTTGCGAAGAGCTTGAAAATCTGAGCTCGTTCAAATCGGGGGAGTAGGACGATGAGGACGAGGAGTCTGCCTCATCATCTGGAGGTGGGGACGTAGGAGTCTCCCGAACCACGGACGGGGCGTCCACGTCGGCTGCCATCCCATGCTCGAAGTCGGTGTCTGCCGTCAAAGGTGTCGCGGTGCCGAAAAGGGTGAGGAGGCCGAAGAAGGGGCCGGCCTTTTCTTATCTAGATCTCGCCAACATTTACATCATCAGGCCGCAGAGCAACGCAGGTGAATACTTGGTCGCGCAGATGTACATGGGGCCGTTTGGTAGGGTTAGGCCCCCCAGGCCGACGGACCATGTTCTCAATCCACCCCCGAGATACTTTGGAGTGTACCCGATGAGTTTCGCCAAAGGACTTCGGTTCCCTCTTCATCTGTTCATCACCGCGTACCTAGACATGGTAGGGCTCCCTCCGGCCTTGTTGACGCCGAACAGCTACTCGCTCATCGTTGGGTTCCTCTTACGTTGCGCTGAGTTGGATTTCCGGCCGACGACGGTGCTGTTCATGAACCTCTATCAGATAGGCTGTGGAAGTCATCAGAATTGCGTTTGCTATGCCACTCTCCAACAACTGCCGAAGAAGAGAAGCTTTACTGACTTGCCGTCGTCCATCCACGGTTGGAAGAGTAAGTTCGTTTTTGTGTCGTTGGGTGAAGGGGGCGTTGAATTTCCCTCCATCGGCCACAGTGGGCGATTCAATCTTCACGACACGCCGAAGAGCTCCATCTTGGACGCTCAGGTGGAAGCTTTCCTGAAGGGAGGGCCGAGGAGCGTGAAGACGTACATCACGGAGTACAAGATGACCGCCCTCGGCTTCGTGAGGTATTTTGTATATGGTGATAAGGAAAATCATGTAGAGTTGTGGCCGAAGATGACCACGACTTACGAGGAGGCTGGTGGTCCTGATCTGGGGGTGCCAACTGAGGACGATGGTAATACCCTTTCGATGCCCTCCTTCTCACCGTCGTTTTATCCTTTTATTTGCTGACCCTTTGTATTTTTTTTTTGTGCAGGTTTTGTTATGGATCGCATGTCTTTCATGAAGAGGGCGCAATTAAAGGCGTGCGAAGAGCTGAAAGCCCAGCAGCCCGCTACTGCCCCTGCGACGAAGCCCCCTGTCCAGCCGAAGAAGAAACGGCCGGCCGATGAGGGCCAGAAGAAGCTTACAGAGGCAGGCTTGAAGCCTACCAAGAAGTCGAAAAGGGCTTCTCCTGCTGGTGATGTCGGGCCGTTAACTGTTCCCTCTGGGGACGAAGGTGGCTCTAACGCCGATGCGTTGGTGGATCTGACTTTGGGCCCTCCGTCCACCGCTGTATCCAACCTTCCTCCCGTCGCCGCAGCCACCCAGAAGAAAGGGTCCGGTCGAGAGTTGGTCAAAGGGACCTATAAGCTCGAGGTTGAATACCCTGTTAAGGGTGGTTTATTCAACGAGATTGTTGATGACCATGAGGTGATCTCCCATGCCATCCCCGACGAGGACCGGGCTTATCTGAAGAAGCTTGGTAATGTCAAAATGTACGACGGTGGGATGGACCACATCGTCCAAGTAAGTTTTCCTCTGTCTGTTTCGTCTTCTTCCCTTTTTTTTATTGCGCGTCAGCGTCGTCTAACCACTTTTCTCTCGCAAGGTGCCTTTATGTTGATGGAGAACAACAGAAGGCAACAAAGGGAGATTGCTCGATTGAAGCAGATCGAGGAGAAGGTGGCTTCGGCCGATGAGGCTCTGGGCAGCTTGGAGAGGTTGCGGCTCGAGGTGGAGGGCCTGAAGAAAAAGGCGGATGAGGCTGATCTGCTCGCCGTTGAGAAGGATGGGGCTCTTCAACACTTGGCCGATGTGGAGCGGGCTCGTGATGAAGCCCTTCGTCGTGCCGAGGAGGCCGAGAAGGGTAAGGCCGGTGCGGAGTCGGCCCTGAGCGCTGCCGAAGAGAGGGCCGCTGAGGCTGCTGTGCAGAAATTCCTTGAGGTCGGCTGGAAAGGCGAGGATCGACTTCCTTGGTGCTTTGACGTCGTGGCGGCGAAGCTCGTTGACTGGGTCAATAAGTGCCCTGACGGCCAGGCGTACTGGGAGAAGGAGATGAAGGTCTTCTACGACCTTGGTCAGTACAGGATGCAGCGGCTGCTTTATCGGAGGCTCTAACGTCGATTTCTGGATCTGGGTGTTGCCAAGGAGTGGGCCGTCGGCCTGGAGCTGCCTCCGATGATGAGGCATCCTGAAGCCGAACTGGAGCTCCCTATTACGGAAAGGCAACTCCACATCGAGAGCTCCCAGGCCAGTGACGATTGGGCTTATGAGCCAAGTATTTGAACATACTTGGGTGATTGCTTTCTTTATGGGTGGCAGACGACGGCCCTGTGGTGTCCCTTTTCGGCCATATACACCCTCGTCGACCATGTACACTTGGATATGTACATGGATATGTTCGCCTGATATGTACTTGGATAATTCTGGGGATTTTATTTTTTGTTGCTCGAGGCCGGCAAGTGCGCACGGTCCGTCGGCTTCCCTCTTTTTTTTGTTGTTCCCTATTTCGGGGAGTGTCCTTCTTTCAGGCTCCTTTCGGGGATTTTCTGCACAATCCCGCGCCATCGTCGGCCAGAAATAGCCCTAGACGACGAGACGCCTGGACATGCTGAAAGGGCCCTGGTGTGAGGAGCAAACACCGCGGTGAACTTCCTCCATGGCCACTTCGGCCTCGTCCTGATGCAGGCATCGGAGGAGAGTGCCGTTGTAGGATCGCTTGTAGAGCTTGCCGTCCTCAATGGTGTAGCTTGGAGCCCTGAGCTTGGCCAGCTTGGCTCTCTCCTCGTCCTGGGGTAGTTCTCCCTTTGTGATGAAGGTCATGATGTCGGAGATCCAGCCCTCCGGCCGTTGCTGGATGCATGAGACGGGGCTGGCATGGATGCTGGACATGTTCAGCTCCTCGACCTTAGCTATCTTGGAGATGTGCTCTTGAGTATCTGAGCTGAGTTTTGAGAGGATGTCGGCCTCGGCGTTCTCGAACCTAGGGATCTGTGTGATGTCGTGGGTTTCAAACGCTTTCAGCAACTCCTCGGCCGCCTGCCTGTATTGTCTCATCCTTTCTTCTTTGGCCTCGTACGAGCCCTCAACCTGGCCCACCACCAGCTTGGAGCCGCATTTGATTCTGATGTGTTTGGCTTTAAAGCCGGCGGCGAGTCTGAGGCCGCTGAGGAGGGCTTCATACTCGGCTTCGTTGTTTGACACCCTGAAGTTGAAGCGGATGGCGTAGTATGCTCTGAATCCTTCAGGGGAAATGAGGACGACGCCGCCCCCGCATGCTTTTGCAGCCGAAGAGCCGTCAGTGAATAGGATCCACGTGTCGTCTGGCTCTGGCCCGGGGGTAGTTGCGGCCGTCTCCCTTGCTGTGCATTCGGTGACGAAGTCGACCAAGGCCTGCCCTTTGATAGATGGCCTTGGCTTGATCTCAATATGGAACTGACTGAGGAAGATCGCACATTTCACCATCCTTGAGGAGCTAGTGGGGCTCCTCATGAGTGCGTCGAGGGGCTGCTGGGTCAGTACATGGACGGCGTGGGCCTGGAAGTAGTGTCCCAGCTTTTTCACTGTATGGACGATGGCTAGCACCGTCTTCTCAATGAGGGAGTACCTGAGCTCGGCCTCCCGGAGTGTTTTGCTGATGTAGAATATGGCTTTCTGCACCCCTTCGTCCTCGCGGATGAGCACGGAGCTGATGGCCGACGTGCTCACCCCTAAGTACAAGAAGAGGGTTTCACCGGCTTTAGGCTTAGAGAGCACCGGTGGAGACGAGAGGTACCGCTTCAGTTCCTCAAATGCTTGTTGGCATTCCGTCGTCCACTTGAAGCTGCTTGCTTTGCATGATTTGGAAGAAAGGGAGAGACTTTTCGGCTGACTTGGAGAGGAAACGGCTTAGGGCCGCCAAGCGACCTGTCAGCCGTTGCACCTCCTTCACATTGTGCGGTGGCTCCATGTTGATAATGGCCTGTATCTATTCCGGATTTATCTCAATGCCCCTTCGGCTGACCATGTAGCCAAGGAACTTACCGCCTTGGACGCCGAAGGCGCACTTCTTGGGGTTCAGGCGGAGATCGAATTCCTTCATGATTTCGAAAATTTCCTGGAGGTCGTCAGCGTGTGTGGCAGACCGCTTGCTCTTGACGATCATGTCGTCGACGTATGCCTCCATTGTCCGGCCGAGGACCGCCCTGAAGATTCTGGCTACCATCCTGGTGTAGGTGGCGCCTGAGTTTTTGAGCCCAAAGGAATTGACGAGGTAGCATGAAAATTCCCTCTGGGGTCATAAAGGTTGTCTTCTCGGCATCATCTTCATGCATGAATATCTGGTGGTACCCTCTGAAGGCGTCAAGGAATGACATCAACTCGCATCCCGCCGTCTCGTCCACCAGCTGATCAATATTGGGGAGAGGGAACGGGTCCATAGGGCACGCCTTGTTCAGATCAGTGTAATCAACACACATTCTGAATGTTGGCGGCTTCTGGGCGAGGACGACGTTGGCTAGCCATGTCGGGTACCTCACCTCCTTGATGTGGTTGATTGAGAGAAGCATGGTGACCTCTCCCCTGACGAAATCTCGTCTGTCGGCTGATAAGTAGCGCCGCTTCTTCTTGATAGGCGTGGAGGCCGGATCGACTGATAGCCGGTGAGTGATCACCTTCCGGCTGATGCCTGGCATGTCGTCCGGACCCCATGAGAAGATGATGGCATACGACCTTAGGACTAGGAGGATGCCATCACGTTGGTCCTGTGGGAGTTGCTTCCCGATTCTCAGGACCCGCTCCGGCCGGGAGGCATCCAGGGGGGCCTCCTCGACCTCTTCGGCTAGTTCGGCGTGTGGCCTTTCCTCGTCCTTGGCGACGGTCGCAGTGATGGTGTCTATTCTTTGTCCTTCTCTTTCGGCCGGCTTCGTTAGCTTGAGGTAACATGCTCTGGCTATCCTCTGGTTGCCTCTGGCGTAGCCGATGCCGCCGCTGGTCGGAAACTTCAAGCATAAGTGTTTCATGGAGATGATGGCCTCCAGGTCCTCCAGTACTGGCCGCCCCCAGATCAGATTGTGGGCGCACTAAAGTTTGACCACCATAAACTCCATGTCAATCTTCGCGCGGTGGGAGTCGTCGCCGACCTCCACGGGAAGGACTATCGTGCCTTCAACGTCGATAGAGTCCCCGGTGAAGCCGGATAACGGTGTCTTGATTGGCTTGAGCAAAGCCTTGTCTAGTTTCAGCTGCTTGAAAGTGTCCAGGTACATCACATTGACGGAGCTCCCCGTATCGATGTAAGTGCAGTGGATGATCGGGTTACCAATCTCACACCGGATGACGAGGGCGTCCCTATGTGATTCAGTACCCGGAGGCAGATCCTTGTCGGTGAAGGTGATCGTCTCCGTCCGCTGCTTCTTCGGTTGGGGGGGAACGTGGGATACCTCTCCAATGTAGAGGGATTGGGCCCATTTCTTCCTCTGGGTGACGGAGTCCCCCCCCCCAGTGTTTCCACCTACGATGAGGTGAATGTGATTCTTTTTTGGTGGGAGCTCCTCAAAGTCTTCCTCATCATCGCTGAGCCTACCGATCTCCCGTTTCTTCATAGAGGGTTCGCCCCCAGATTTGCTAGTGTTTACCCACGTATTTTTGCGTGGGCCACCTTTTACAAATTGGGAGAGTTCCCCCTGCCGAATCAGGCGCTCGATGGCTTTCTTCATCGTGATGCAATCGTCGGTGTTGTGGGAAGTGTTCTTGTGGAAACGGCAGTAGGTGCCTCCTTGTTGAATGGCATGGACTTCCTTCGTCGTTCGAGGAGCTTGTTCAATGAGGTCATGCTTCTCGGCGTAGTCGAGGATGGTGCTGACCGAGTGCGTGAGGGGGATCCCCGACCGTTCCAGCCTCGGCCGCCAATGACGGTCTTTCTTGATTTGTCCACCAGAGCCGTGACGACCCTAGGCACCCTGGCCGGCAAGGGATGTTCCCGGGGCCGGCGAAGGATTTGTCTTCTTGGAGGGGTGGCCTCCGTCTTTCTTGTGGTTGTGGAGCTCGTCGGCGTCAGCGTACAAACTCCCGCGTTGAAGCGCCTTTGCATATGACCTCGATGGGTCGGTGATGAGGCTCCTTGCGTAGGGGGTGCTGCGGAGAGCTCCCTGATAGAGGATGAGGAGGGTGCGCTCATCGGCCCCCTCAACTTCCTCGGTCTCCTTCGTCCACCGATTTATGAAAGACCGGAATGACTCGTCGTGTTGCTGCTTGACCGAGAGGAGATGGGTGAAGTACTTCTTCGCACGCTTCCTCCTGGCAAAGTGGGTGAGGAAGCGTTGGGCAAGGTCCTGCCATGAGTCTATACTTCCTTCGGGAAGCGCGTTGAACCACTCGTACGCTGGCCTTGAAGAGTGGAGAGGAACCAACGACAGAGGTATTCATCCGACGCGTTCACCATCAGCATGTTGTTCTGGTAGCGGCTGAAGTGTTCCTGGGGATCGGAGCGGTCGTCGTAGGTCTTGATGGCGTTTCCCATGTACTTCTCCGGGATGGGAGCCAAGAGCACCCTGTTAGTGAAGGGAGTCCTGGTCCTGACCTGGATGACAGGGTCACCTCGTCCTTCACCCAATTCCCTCTCAAGGGCGCTGACCTTGTTCATGAGTGCATTGAGGCCGGGGTCATTGGAGGCACCGGCCGTGGGAATGTTCGTCGACTGTCTGGCCTCCATCTGGGCCAGTCTCCTTTCCAGCTGGGCGATAACCTCGTCTTGAGGGTCCCTGGCGGCCGCAGTGGCGCCCTGTTGGTTTTGCATGCGCACCTCGTGGGCCGCGTTGATCTGGTGGCGCACGTCGTCCTCGTGCAGCTTTCCCTTGCCTTTGCTCAGGTGGGGCTGGTCCGTTGTCCGGGACACAGACCCCAGGCTTTCCCTTGGCGAGCCAGACCGGCGTTCACCAATCCACCCTGCCATCCTCTCCGATACCGGACGACGCCGCATGTCACCCAGCCTATTGAAGGCAGAGGCTTTTCCACGCGCTTGGGTCGGTCCGGGCCGAAGAGGGGAAGCGAGGTGGGAGTGGGACGACGCCGTGTCCTGGGCTATCACCCCCTCATCGTTGCCTAGTTTGATGGCTAACGGTTGGGGCTGAGGAGGTGGAGTGATGTTCCCCCCAGTCCTTGGCATGAGTGCGCTGAGGACGGTGAGGTTCTGAGCCAGGCTGGCAATGATGACCGATAGTGCGGCCTGAACCTGCGGGTCAACAGACAGAGAAGTCGTGGCCATCGGTTGGGCCGTGGCATTATCTGCCTTCTCTGTGCGCTTCTTATCCAGGCCGATGCGGGCATCAGGTGCGCTGCCGTTGAGCTGGTTGCGCAGATCCGCCGTGAGGTTGATGGCCTCCTGGAAGACATCCCCTCCTCCGACCTGGTCGGCCGTGGCGTCCTCCTCACGTTCCCTGTTCTCTTGGTCCTCAGGGATGGCTTTCATGACGAGGTTGCGGTTTAACTTAGTTCTTCCCATGGTCAGTGGTTAGTTGTGCTTGGTAGCGACGAAGGATGCTAACTTGATTGTTCTAGCTCTCAACGAGAGCACCAAATGATAGATTATATTCTAGAGAGAAGTGAGAGCTAGAGAGATGAGTGCAAGTAAATGCTTCAATAAATGATTTTTCAACCCCTACAACTACCTCCAGAGGAAGTATTTATAGGAAAAATACGGGCTGGGCTCCCAAGCCTTGGGCTTGGGAGGCCCATTTACAACTGGACCGTTATTGGGCCGGATACAAAGCAAATGATGGAGTATACAAATGAGTAAGTGTAAAATCCGGTTATGGGAGTTCTTTATGGCCGACGAGGGCCCCGACCGACGAGTGCACGACCGACGAAGACCCGGCCGACGAGGTCACCCGGTTCTTCTGACTTCCGGATCATGTTCTGGGTTGACTTCGTCCCGGCCGATGAGGGTCATCTGGCCGATGAGGGTCCCACTGGGTGACAGCTTTGTCTTCTGTTTTCCTGAGTATGTGGGTCCTGGGGCCTAGACCCATATACTCCATCAAAATTATTTTTCATTTGTTAATGTATTTATAGTAAAGCTTATAACCCTCAAAATTATTTCCTCCCATTATCAAAGTTTTGTAGCAAGTTGATTTTCCAACTGTTTTTCTTAAACACATCTTAGAGGTTTAAAGGGCGTATCGAATATGCATACACCAATAATTCTTGGTTTACACCTTCTTATACACATCAGTACACCCTCGTGTCTGTGAGAGTTTTTTTGTCTGTGAATCCCAGTCCACAGACAAAAACATGCATGTTTGGTCTGTGAAAAAATCTACAGACAAAACAAGTCTGTTTTTGTCTGTGGACTGGGATTCACAGACAAAAGAAAAACTATCACAAACACGGAGTGTATTGATGTGTATAAGAAAGTGTACAAAAGAATTTTTGCTAGACAAATGCTTATCTCTTCTAACTATTAATAAGATATTTCAGCAAGCAAGATCCCAAGGAGGAAAACACACACATACAGTTGCTTTTAGCTAAGCTAATGGAGGGGAACTGGGAAGTGGTCATACTAGGGGCGGATCTATAAATTTTTGTTATTGGAGGCACCCATTACATTATTCGATATGATACAAATATATGAGTATAAAGTAAATGCAAAGTATGATTAGTTGAGTACAGTTTTTGTTCAAATAATACGATATTATTACATAATCACATAGCGCACTACATATATCTATATATAATCTTCACGATTTTCACAGTACTTTTTCATCAATACTAAATCATCTCTCGTTTAATTTTAAGGAAAATAGGATACGATTTGTATTGGTAGGGGTGGGCATAAAACCCGAACCGAACCGGTACCGAACCATCCCGTAATGGTACCGAACCAAATACTGGGTATTTAAACGGTTCTATAGATTTTTGTCCCATACCGAAACCGAACCGTTTGAAACGGGTACAGGACCGGTCCTAGATTTTGAGAACCGAAAAATACCGGACCGAACCGTTCGAAAATAATGCATTTGAATTTTTTATAATTTATCTATACCAATAGATCTCTTTCATAGACAAACAATTTTATAGCCCACATATGTATTCACGTGTTCCTAAACTAGCTAAATGTGTGTGTTTATATTATATATATATTGTTATTTTTCCTTTTTAGATAATTTATGTTATATTTTGATATGTATTGAAAGAATATTAAAATTTTAGAAATCATTAAGGATTATTCATTTCTTGTAATGTAGTGTAAATGACTTTTTGTGGTATCATGTTTGCACAATTTTACAACTTAATTAATATGGTTTAAATATTAGCTCTCAAGGTTCAACTAAAAATTAAATTAGATATTAATATGTAATATTTAGCCTAGAATGAAGAAGAAGATCATTGAAGATTTCTATTATATTAAACAATTTGATGATATTCTTTTTTATATTTTCACATGAACTTAGTAAATTAAAGATGATATTTATCTCGTGCGTCATCGTTTTGCTATACTTTTTCTTAGTTGCGTTGCACTATTTGTGTATTTGTGAATTTTATTACTACATATGCAATTTCTTGTATTTATATCAATATTTCATGTGAGTTGGTTGGTGTGAAGATATCTACTAATTGCAAGATTTGTTCAATTTTTTTAGCATGTGTTTGGCATTGTACCATACCGTTTTGTACCGTTCCAAAACGGCATGATACCGAACGGTTCTATCCTTGAAACCGTACCGTACCGGACTGTTAAAAGCCTAGCGGATACATTACGAGTTTTACTAGTTTACCGGACCGTTCCGGACCGCGCCCACTCCTATGTATTGGTATTTATTATTACTCTCCAATAATATAGTATAGGATTATAAGAATATTAAAATAATAGTGATAATGATATAATGATGATCTAATGATAGTAATTATGGTATGGTAGCCATGTCGGCCAATATGCGCAACCAATTTTTTTATACAAAATGCTATTGGTACACAAATTTTGTACACATTATATAAACCCCATAGTTGTAGTCTACACAGGCAATTTGTTCAAAAGCTGCTTGTAGAAGGACAAGTGAGACAAATAGAGGAAGTGTATACAAAAGGTGTACATCAAACATTCCCTTTTCTTTTATATCATCACTTATGACAAAATGTGTTATCTCATATTCTCGTCTGTGTATAATTTCTAATTATAGTTTTTTTTGTGAATAGATATTTTTGAGTTACGATCCTTATCTGATGAACCACGAATCCATATTTTTTTGAGCTCATGATTTAGTATGATAAATCTTCAAATTGGTTTTTGTTTTGAGTATGTTTAGGCAAGAAATCGGAATTTCTTCTAACAATCAAATAATATGAACGGGAATCGCACAAGATAAATTATAACTAGTAAAAATATAGTATGTATTTGAATATTGATTTGTGATTGTTGATGTGAATACAAGAGTGAAAGTAAGCTGTTTGATCAGAATTGATCGTCTCATTTTTCTTTGCCGCTAGTCTATTTAAAATGATTAAAATTTGAGTTCTCCAATGACTTGAATTGTTTAGCCGAGATATTAGTCACTCCTATTGCCATGTTGGTTGTTCCGTTTTCTTCTCCTCAAGCCAACTCGTTCTTATCCGTTTCACTTTCTTTTTAACTTGACTAAGTTCCGTTATGTGGCCACTTTATTCATCTAATTGGGCTTTAATCCTTTCGCAGCATTTAATTTACATTTCCCTCCGAAGTAGGCCGGCCTGCGAACAAATCCAGGCCCAACAGAGTATGCTTTTTTAATGATCTGAAGCAATTCAAAAGAGTTTGACGGTTTTGTGCCTTCCAGTAACATCCTATTGTATGTAAATCATATCCTATGTTTTAGTCTCCTTTTCTGCATGTGGTGTGAATTTTGCCACTGTTGATATGCCTCCCCCCTTTAATTTTCTTAGCTCTCACCATTTTGTGCAATGTAGACTTTGAACCCAGCATGGCATACCCTTTGTTCTAATTATCTTTCTTCCGCAAGCTGTAGAAAGTAGAAACTTTGGATCTTGAAAAGCTGAATTTCGTTACAATTTTTGGCTAAAAGATTTCACTATTTCAGGCAACCTACGTCTTTGAGCTATGGATAGTGGGGTGTAGTGAAATTCATCCTATGTGATATAGGAGAGAGATAGAGATAGAATAATTACTTTAATTTAATATAGAGAAAAGTGTTGTGCAAATTAAAATGAAAAAGAGGAGATATGTAGAAATAAATTGTAGACAATGCCAATATAATGACAATATTCATACATGGACTTTATACCAGATTCAAGAAGTAAAATGGGATGTGAAATGACTTTAAAGTATTACCTTAAAAGTGCAAAATTAAAATAAGTATGAGGGTATGTCGGTCCCACTATGGCATTATATGAGTGCTTAAGAGACTAGACATCTTAGCTCAAGGTTTCTTTTAAACCTCACTATGGCGGCTTTGTTTGTAGAATGTTACTTTGTTCTCTTGCTTGCTACCAAGAGAACATAACTGCTCTCTTGTTTGTGGGTGTGGACTGTGGTGGTACAAAAGAACCTATGGATGTTGAGTTGCTACCACAAAGGCTACACAGGGAGGAAAAAGAGTATGTGTCATATATATATATTGACTGATAAGAGCTCGTTTGATGAACCTTATTTTTGGCTTATGATTTTTATCAGTTATCTTTTTCTCGAAACACGCAACATTTAACTTTGCGCATTGAATTGTTTTTTATCCCGGGGAAGGGGCTTGAGGAGCCTGAGGTAAAAGGAGCTGAAACTACATTCACGAAGTTTCAAACCCAGGACCTCCCAATCTCCCATAAGGGAGAGCGAGTCGACGACCAGCTCAACTGGATAACTTGGTCACTTTGTGCGTTTCAGCTCAACTTGAATTATCATACATGCCTACAGGTACAGAACCGTTATATTTGCTACCATTCTCCTTACAATTGTTATACATCTTTTCTTCGTGAAAACTCAAAATCCAATGTACCGCCAATTTTTTCACAGCCCACTTATGAGATCATTCTAATACTAATTAAAAAAAGTATTTTTTCCTAGGGTAAAGAAAATCAAGCCAAATTTCACCAAATTTCTACCCCTAGAAACGAAGAGCTTTAAAAATTCAGATAAATTTAAAACATAAAAACAGAAAAGAATATATACGAATGATATTTGAGAGGTTCAATTCTCATTTGTAATGATTCAAAGCCAAGACCAAGAGAGATTATGGGCATAAGAAGAATGTGTTCGAATGTAGCCCAAATTCAACAGTCGACTAATCTAAGAATAATAGGAATAATTTAAACAGTAGAAGAGAAATTCACCAATAACTTATACCGTGTATTAATAATGATGAATTCATGAAGAACAATACACAATACACGAACAAGAGTTGAGAGAGAATTTCTAGTCTAGGTGCTCTGCGAGAAAATATGTGGAAACGGAATGTGTAGAGACTTAGAGCAGTTTCGGCCATCTCATCCTTTATTTATAGGGAGTGGTTCGAACTGCCCTATTACAATTATGAAACAAATTGGGCTGTGCGTGTGGGCTATGTAGAGCAATTAATTCAGGCCTAATTTTCTCTCAACTAATCTAATTAATTACAAAGACTCATTAAATAAATTACAATAAATTTGAACACAATAAAATAATATTCTAATAGAATGAAGACATAATTGAGATGGATAGAAAATATGGAAATCGAGTTTTCCTGAACCAAGGAGAAGAAAACACAGATCAATAGAAGGGGAAGCGAGTGAGAAGGTCGATGGACTTGGGATAATCTTTTGATACGAATCATTATGACCCGCACGGGTAGCTCAGTTGGTTGAGTGGTTGAAAAGTTGGAAGAATGACCATGATCGAATCCCGCAACGGCCGTGTGGAGGTTACAGCTTCTGCTTGCTGCGCTGGACCTCTGGTGCGCACGGGTAAAAGGTCTACCAACATTGGGTCGACTGAGTCATCGTGTAACATTTTCCCAAAAAGTCTTGTCGGGTCGGGACGTGGGGGCCCTTGGGGTTGGAGATTCAACTTTTTGTTTGGAAGTGATACGAATCATTATGCTATGGATATTGAGTGATATATAATGATTCATCGGATCGTTCTATCATTGGGGTCCGTTTGGTTTGGGGTTATCTCACTTTGAGGTCGGAATGTGATGCCTGGAATGTTAGATACTCATGTTTGGTTCACGGTTTTGGAAAAAAATCAGAAAAGTTACATTCCAGGGAATGTAATATGGAGGGGAATGTTATACCCTTCCATGCCTTAGGTTATCTCACATTCCCAGGGATGATCCAATTTTCTTCCGAAAATACCCTCAATTAATTATCGCTTTTCATTTAATTTCTCTACGTATTCAACTTTATCAAATTTGAATTTTTGTGATTTTATAAAACTTTTAATGTAGTTTCTAAATATGTATATTTTATTTACTAAAAATAATCTTATTATTGACAGAGATCAGTTAATTTTAGAGGTTTTCTTTAAATTTTACTAAAATATAAGTTATGGACAAAAATATTACTACAGTTAATATGCATAGTCACTATGATGTAAAGTTGTAACACTATCATGGTCAATAAAGTTACTATTATAGTCACTAAGTCATATTTTTGTTCATTACCATTGTTTCGGTTATATATTTGTCATTGATCCTTAATTTTATAGTCAATCGAATATCTAGATTGTGTGACAACCTTTTAAATGGGACAGATGGAGTATGTTTATTTAATTATATTTGAATGTCTATTCTTGTTATTTTCATAATTCTTTTTTCCTTAACATTTAAATTTTTGAAGGTATTTATGTTATAAGACTTATAGATTATTTGAGTTTTTAATGAGTGTATTCCAAAATTTAATGGCAAAATTGATCATTTTTTCTTTAATTTGAAAACAAGTTTTACGAATAATTTGATCATTTTTTAAATTGTTTGTTTGAAATGATAATAAATATATTTAGATTGCTATTTGAACATAGTTTTTTCATCTCTGTATTGGATCAGCAACCTCTTACAATTAAACCTACTTAAAAATAATTCAATTATATTTGATTTTATTAATTACTCCCTCCGTCCCAATTTGTTTTGCAAAGTCAACATTTTTTGGTTAACCAATAATAAAAGTCAACCCTCCGTATGGATAATTAATTCAATTTTCAATAATTAAGATATCTTTTAATGGGCATTGAAGTAATCCATCATATCTGCAATATAAGATATCTTTTAACCAAATACATTAATGTCACATTCCCTTAATCTTAACCAAACACAAATGGGAATAAATTGAATACATTCTCATCAATTTAACATACCCAGTAATCCGACATTCTCATGGTAATATGACATTCCTTGAAACAAACGCCCCCTTGGGGTAATGTTCGAATACATGTGAGCTAAAGGGCGGTCTTCCGTTGATCTCTACTGACACGTGCGGGGATAAAGGGATCTTTGCAATTGCCAACGGTAGAATAATTAATATCAGTTGAAAAAGTAACTCTGCACTTATTTTTTTGATTGACAAGAAAAATCAGTCCAAGTAGCCAATTTAGAACCCGTTTGGTAACCCCGTTTTTTGGCTTATCAGACAACTTTTTAACCATACACGTAATTTTTGATTTCACACGTTGAACTTTGTAAGAATAAGAAAAAGTAAGGTTGAAGTTACTTTTCTGGGTGTATTGGTTGAAGTTACTGTAGTTAACCATTTTAGCTATTTTTTCATATACTTTTTTCTTTATTTTTTCAATAAAATATATTTTAAGTATAATTTTTTCACGTATCAGCGGAATCAACCAATTCAGTCACTTCAGCCAAAACTTCATAAATTTCAGCAGAAACAGCCGATTCAGCCAATTTCAATGTTAACAAACGGGCTCTTAGTAGGTGCTTGAAGATTTTTTTGCACTCTCAGACTTATCAGCCTGTTATTTTGTGTTCAAACGACCCCAAGTATGAAGTGCTCCGTAATATTTTTGAAAAAATCTTTGATTATTACCATCTCGGACGTACGTACTGTATTCGGATTTCGTACTGTTAACACAGGATTCACTCCAATATTTTCTGTGGATGTTAAAGAAAAGTTGATTACCCATAAACCATAACAATTACTCGTTATTGGGACACAACTGAATCGCACCGTTCACAATTACTCCGTATTACAAGTTGCCGCCCAAAAATTAAAGTTTTTTGCTCAATCCCAATAACGGTAATAAGAGCTGCAGCACAATTGACAAAACCAGACTTTTCAGTTATTCCATACATTCCGTCCGCGAGAAACTTATATAGGCTTATCTCTCCCCTGTCAAGTGAATATTACAACTTGCAAGCAAATACAGAGAGAAGATAACTCTAAGAAAATGGTAGAGAGTGGAAGAATAGCAACTTTAGGAGGGGAAGAAGGTCCGGCGATCGGAATCGATCTGGGAACAACATACTCTTGTGTAGGAGTATGGCAGCCTCAGCATGACCGTGTTGAGATCATCACCAACGATTTGGGCAACCGTACGACGCCGTCATGGGTTGCATTCACGGAACTGGAACGTCTTATTGGCGAAGCTGCCCAGAACCAGGCCGCAAAGAATCCCACCAATACCATTTTCGGTTTGTATTCAGCTTGTTTTCTCTATATATTTTGCTTTTTTGCTTAACATTTTAAGTAGTACTTTTAAATCTCCACCAAATTGACCAGAAATGTTCGGTTTCATTGCCAAATTGCATACAAAAAAGTGCTAGTTAGAACCCAGAAATTAAAATGACGCAGCAAGCACAGTTGAATTTAGGCATCTGTTATTGATTTAAAATGTCACACACTGACCACTTGTTTGATATCCTCCTTTAATTTGCATTCCCAATAATCATGCATTTATACCATGAAGTCATGAACCTCACAAGCCATCAAATTTGAGAGCCATGGACTTGATTGTAATTTTAGCAGTTTATGATAGACCCTCATGATACACCATTTGTTTGTTGCTTATGAATGACAGATGTGAAGAGGCTGATAGGTAGAAATTTTAGTGATGAAACGGTACAGAATGACATGAAGCACTGGCCATTTAAAGTCATAGCTGGCGGAGATAGTGGAAGTGGAGAGAGACCTATGATTGCAGTGACATACAAGGGTGAAGAGAAGCATTTTGCTGCTGAGGAGATATCCTCAATGATCCTCCGGAAGATGAGGAATATTGCTGAGGCATACCTAGCCAAACAAGTCAAGAATGCTGTTATCACTGTTCCTGCCTACTTCAATGATACCCAACGCCAAGCAACGAAAGATGCTGGTCTAATTGCAGGGCTTAATGTTCTGCGGATCATCAATGAACCTACAGCTGCTGCAATTGCCTATGGTCTTGACAAAAAGGGAAAACAAAGTGGTGATTGTGGTTTGAAGAACATACTGGTATTTGATCTTGGTGGTGGCACTTTTGATGTATCCATCGTTTCAATGAAGGGGGATGTGTTTGAAGTTAAAGCAGTTAATGGAGACACTCACATTGGTGGAAGCGATTTCAATAACCAAATGCTTAGCCACTTTGTAATGGAATTCCAAAGGAAGCACAAAAAAGACATAAGTTCAAACCCTCGATCTCTTGCACGTCTGAGAGCAGCTTGTGAGAGGGCCAAAAGAAACCTCTCCTCTGTTACTGAAACTTCTATCGAGATTGACTGTCTTTTTGAAGGCATCGATTTCTCTTTGAGGATCACCCGTGCACTGTTTAACAAAATGAATTTGGATATGTTCAATGATTGCATTGATTTAGTTGAGAGGTGTTTAGAGGATGCTCAGATGGAGAAGGGTGATATTCATGATATTGTTCTGGTTGGTGGGTCTACCAGAATCCCAAAGGTTGAGGAATTATTACAGGACCTTTTTGAGGGTATGCAGCTCTTTAAAAGTATAAATGCTGATGAGGCTGTTGCATATGGTGCAGCTTTTCATGCTGCATCCCTCACTGGTGCCTGTTCGGGTGTGATTAAGGATGTTGTGCTTGTGGATGTCACTCCATAATCTATTGGTTGTGAGGTGGTTGGTGGCATAATGTCTGTTGTGATTCCAAGGAATACCCCTATCCCTACAAAGATGAAGAGCGACTACACAACTGCTAATGATGACCAAACCAGTACTCGGGTTTCGGTTTACGAGGGAGAGATGCCTTTTGTAAAAGATAACAACTTTCTGGGTGAATTTCGCCTCACTGGCATTCCTCCAGCGCGTGCAGGTGTTGCTACGATCCATGAAATTTTCGAGATTGATGCCAATGGCATATTGACTGTATCTGCTGAACTAGTTGGCAGTGACAACCAGAACCAGATAACTATAACTAATCACAGCGGGAGGTTGTCTAAACATGAGGTTGATCGTATGGTTGAGGAGGCAGAAGTGTACAACGCTCGAGATGAGGAGTCCAAGAAAGCATCCGCAGCAAAAAATGATTTGGAGAATTACATTCTCTACGCAAAGGATATTCTGAGTGTCTGTGGGAAGAGGGTTAGAGTGAAGGACAGGATGACTCTTAAAGACGCAGTTGAAAACACTGTTGAATGGTTAGAAGAGAATGACCAACATAGCGATGCTTTTGAATTTGATGAAATGAGAGAGGAGCTGGAGAGCATATGTGAGTCTGTTGTAACAAAGATGAAACCTCAGCAGGGAAGGCATACGTCCTTCCCTAGATCCTTGAGATATATAGGAGCAATGGAGGCAGAGGAAGCTTGACGAATGAATGTTATGGAACTTTTTACCTTTTGGTATTTCAATACGCTAAGGCTTTATTATGCTGAATTAGTATCGTAAAGTATAATATTTTTAATACCTTTTTGGTATTTCAATACGCTAAGGATAATATTTTTATGTTATTATTTATGATGCATGACAATAAATAATAATACTCTGTATTTGAATACAGAGTATAATAAAAAGAAACATATATAAATTGTCATACAGATTACAGAATGCTAAATACGTACTTCATATATAATTTTTATTACAAAAAAACATACACATTAAAAAAGTATAAACATTTAGTGGGGAATTAGAGTTGTCAAACATGCCAACCCGGCCCGGTGCAACCCGACATGTGACAGGTTATACTTCACGTGACGGGCCAACTCGTTTAATGACGAGTCAGAATTTCTACAACCCTAGCCCAGCCCACCTAGCTTGCGGGGTAAACGCGCCAACCCACGAACCAATCTATAAAAACATGCATAACAAAATTATCTAAAAGCAATTACCCAATAGTACATATTTATATTGGTAATAGTATATACTATGTATTTATATTGACATGTAGTAATACAGGAAATATAAGATATCAAAATACTTCTTAAGTTTAGTTAAAGAATATTAAAAATATTCATTTACAAAAGTAAAGATCTACTTAAACCTTTTGAGTGATTATTCATTTATTTGTATATCATGAATGCTAATTGATAAAAAATATTCAACTTTACTTAAAATATACTCCATATATAATTACAAACTAAAAATTATTAAACCAACCCACTGATTATACACTATAATAACACACTATAATAATTTCTAATGATAAAGAATCTTCAATAATGCTTTTTTGCCAAATCCTCAATCGACCACCGTTCTTGTTTCAGAAATTAGGCATTGGAAATTGGAAAATAGAAACCTAGTAGTTAAAATACAATTAGTGATGTGTCACTGTTGTTGTATTTTATCAGCACCCAGCCACCCACTTCTACATTTATCAGCAAACTATAAGTCATATACGCATTGGAAATAGGTAAAGAGATGCGGAAGTCAAAAAGACTTTTTCGAGGCCAAGTGTTACACACAGATTCAGCCAACATAATTAATGTATTTAGTCAATTAAAATAATAATCTAGAAGGCGGCGCACACTAAGGGTATAGCAGTTCCCGCCCAAAACCGCTCCTGTTTTGCATTTTATAATACACATAGAATATAGATATTGAACTTATCTTTTGTATATATAGTTACCCTATATTTTTTAAAGATACCATAATACTTTTTTCATGTATTTATAAGCTCATTTGATGACCCACTTTTTCCCTTTGTCTAATTATTTTTCACCGAACATTTAACTTATAATTATGCACGGAGAATTGCATGAGAAAAAATACAAAAAAAATAAAGTTGAAATTGTTTTCCTGATTGAATTGACTCAAATTACTGTAGAGCACTATTTTAGTCATTTTTCACATTTTTTTCTTAATAATTATATTTTAATTATAACTTTTTTCATAATAGGTAAAATAGTCTTTTACTTTAACTTCAATCAATTCAGTTAAAAAAGTTATTCGGATCTTAATTATTTTAATCATTATAGAATTTAGTGTGTAAAGTCAAAAATTAAGCATTTGATAAAAAACATTGTGAAACTAAAAACAGATGCTATCCAACAGGCTTTCAAGCGTAAAAAAAGAGTGTCTAGTGAAAGCATTTTTATCACTAAATGTAAATATTTGGGTGAATGAAGTCTACTTAGTGTGCAATTAATGTCTCAAGTTTGCTTATACATATTTTACGAAGCTTTTTTCAAGTTATCGACAAATTCAAGACAATTATTGTAATTGTGATTTATTCCACGGCCCATCATCATCCAATTACAACGTCTACATTCAATGCTTTGTCTTGCTTTATTGTTTTAACTTACCAAGATTTTACGTAGCTTTTTTCCAAGTTATTAAAACATCTGGTCAGCTGCTTCCTTATACAATACTTCCCGCCCAATTCCCTACAGACTATTGAGTTTTTATATATAATATAGATCTTGAAACTCGTTTTTGTGTAATACGTAGTATCCTTTTTATTACTCAGATGGAATGCATTAGAGTGAGTTTCACTGTTTTGTTCATTCCGGTAACATCCTATATTAGATTAGAGTTATTGACAATCTTGCTTATTATTATGCCCGTGAAAAGCAGATCCAAAACACCCCTTAATTGTGCTTCTCGTATATTATTTAATCATGTGGAGGTATTGGCCCATAGGCCAAGGCAGCCCTCTTCTCTTGTTAGGCCTGTTTGCTTGCCTTTTGTCCTGGCCCATGTTGTTCTGCTGCTAGCCTTGTTTCTGGAACCCTCCTTTAGGGCTTCCCCCTGCTGCCCGGGTACTTAAGTCCCTCTTCGTCTTTGGTTGATGCTGAGGTCTTCGGTTAGAGAGAGTGAGGTCAGAGAGAATAGAGAGAGACTCCCTGTCTCTTCTCCTTCCGGTCCCTCTGTGGTGATCTCTCTGTGTTTCCCCTTTTCTGACCTTTGGCGTGCGTTGAGATGGCTGGGCTGGTCTGAGTGTGATTGTCCCTTCCGGTGGTGCTTGGTTGTGTGTGCTGTATGAGCGTGGTCTGAGCTGGAGAGGTGAAAACCTGACAGTGGTATCAGAGCCGGAACTCCTGTCGTCCTCGTCTACAGCCCGGGAGCTCCTCCGCCGCCATCCGCCGCCATCCGCCGCAGATCTCCGTTTCAGTGGTAAGTCGAGAAGCCCATCCTCGGGTTCTCGCTCAGGTAAATTGGCAATAAACACCCTAGGTAGCCGGGTGCCTCCGGTTTGTGTGTTTCTTGGTGTTTTTTACTTGCTTCATCCCTTTCCCCGCTTTGCTCTTGCTGCTGACCGTGTTGGTCTGGCTGTCAGTTGTAACTGACGATTCCTAGGTGCGTTCTCTTTACCTTCATGTGTGAAGTTGGTCTGCATGAGTGTTTTGTGTTTGCGGGATTGAGGTTTTGAACTTGTATTCCGTGTTTCTGTCTCCCTTGCGTGTTTATCTCTACTTTACTGCCCTTTTGTGCTTATTTGGTACCCTTGTGAACTGGGATTTTTTGCCTCTGTGACTCGGCGCCTGAGGTTAGGACTGACAGTTTCCCTGCCAGCCACTCTAGTGGCCTTCGGATCTGTGTGGCCTGTCAACCCGCAGCCGGGTACACTGGTGAACCCTAGCTCCTTGGTTCTCTGTCTCTCTGTTTGCTATCTTTCATTTACCTTGTCTTCTGCCACTGATTCTTCAGTGTTATCCTTTTTTTGTGTTCACCATTATGTCTGCTCCTATGTCTGCCAATATGTATGGTATGTTACCTTTTAATGGAAAAACTGATTTTGACATTTGGAAACAAAAGATCAAATGTGTTTTAATCCAGCAAAAGGTTTTCAGAGTTGTAAGTGAACTTTATTTGGATTCTGATGATAGTGCTAAGAAAGCTGAAATGAATGAAACTGCCTGCTCTACTAAATATCTTAACCTATCTGACTCTGTGCTTAGAAAGGTTGGTATTTTAGATTCTGCTAAAAAGTTGTGGGATAAGTTAGATGAGCTTTATACTGATACCTCTATGCCTGGTAAACTGTTTTTGCTTGAAAAATTCTTTCGGTTTAGGCTAGACCTAACCAAAGACATTGATGAAAACTTGGATATTTTTAATAAGTTGATCCAGAACATTAAACAATCTGGTGATAAACATATTGATGATTATACTGCTGTTGTGTTGCTTAATGTTATTCCTGATTCTTATAATGATGTTAAATCTGCTATTAAATATGGCAGAGATGATGTCACTCTTGATATTGTTGTGAATGGCCTTAAGAGTAAAGAGCTTGACCTTAAACATAATAGGAGTATGTCTAGTGTAACACCCTGGCCCCGTAGGCCCCGAGATAGTTACTTCTAACCTCTAGTACTGTCCCCACAAACCGCCACTAGCCTTTTCCGCGCACTTTGTCCTCACTCGTGCTCGCCTTGAGAAACTTCCCAGGGGGTCACCCATCCCAAGACTACTCCCATGCAAGCACGCTTAACTTTGGAGTTCTTAGGTGATGAGCTCCCTTAAAAGGAGATGTACTTGAGCCGAGCTCTAGAATTGCATGGGTGAACATGACGTTGGAGATTGGTGGAGTAATTGACTTGTGATTGATATGCATGGTGATGTAGTCGAGTTGGACTCGAGAAATGCAACATGTGTGTTAGGGTTGAACCCTATGTATTGTCGTGACTAGGGGTCACGGGGTTTGGTTTATGATTTGAAAACGAACTTTGGGCCATGGGCCGACTACTTGACTATATATATAAAGTAAGTATATTTTAAAAAGGGGTAACTTGGGGTTACGACCTAGAATTATATTATCACCCTATTTGAGGGTCTTGTGTTTGAAATACTTGTTGTATATCTATTAGATGCCATCCACACCAGTACTTTATAGCCGTATAGAGTACTGACCCCCTTTCGGGGGGGGGGGGGGGGGGGGGGGGGGCGTCCCACTACCATTTCAGGTTGAGGTTAGAGCTTGCTACCTGTGCTTGTTGATCAGGCGATCATCTCGGAGGGGAAGACTTGGTTCGTGCTTCCTCCATTCTGATTTTAAACATTTTAAAACATGCTCATGGATATTGTTTTTCATTATGGAGTCTGCGTGCTCGTGTTGGCCCCGTGTGGCACTTGTATCCAAACTATGATTTCCGCTGCGTATTCAATTACTTATTATGTATGTTTATGGATGACTTATGTGTGAATGATATTCGAGACGCCTTGTATAATATGGATGAGTTGGACTGCGGTTGACTATTCATATTGTACGGCGGATTGTTGACGTGTCCGGATAGTTCCGGGGCGTGACAATTTAATTTGTATCAGAGCCTTAGTCCATAAACTTCATAATGAAGACTCAAAAATTCTCTTTTTCAAATGATTTTGAAAACCATGAGCATAAATGTTTTGTACTTATAGAACTTTTGGTACTTGAGCTGCAAGGCCTCTAATTTTTAAGATGGTACACTTAGCAATTGGTATGGCGGCAATTCGAGCCAAGTGGTGTCTTAAGTACCTATCCATCAATTGACATTTGATACGAGTCTAATGACTCTTTCCAAAATTTCTTTCAGAAATGGACGGTGGTGGCAAGGTTACGAGAAGGAACCCGACGGGCCATGCACCGGTGGGGACCGGGCAGGGGAGCCGTGGGGCCTCTAGAGTGTCTAGAGGGGCGAGCCGTGGAGGCCGATCGCACTCTGCAAGCGACGGCCATGTTGACATCGAGGATGAAACCTACTGGTCCTATGAGGACTCGACTTACCTGCCGGAGACCGAGCCGGTTGAGACCCCTTACGAAGGGGATGATGATGATATGAGTGATGAAGATGGGGAGAATGACTCCCTAGCAAGAATTGAGGCGCTGCTCCAGCAATACCAGCGGGAGCGTGAAGAGAGGAGAGAATGCCGAAGGCGCCGAGGAGGGCAAACTTCGGGTAGGGCTTCAAGAGGGAGAAACCATGGTGACTCTAGGGCCCACATTGAACCATATGGGGGCCGGAGTGATGGAGGTCCAATCATAAGGATCTCAAAATTTCTCAAGGAGGCGAGGGACTTGGGGTGCAAACCCTTCAATGGAACGGGTGACATCTCGGTCGCCGCGGAATGGATCAAAAGGCTGAACGAAGCAGCCCTTGATATGCAACTCACCCCCGAGTTTAAACTCAGGGTGGCGGTGAGATTGCTTGAAGGGATGGCGTCCACATGGTGGGACGGGGCCAAGGGCAAGTATGGCAGGACCGTGACTTGGGAGAATTTCCGACAGGAGTTCTTTGCTCAATACTATCCTGATTTTGAGGTGAACGCTAAGAGGAGAGAGTATACCCTCCTGACCCAGGGTGGCAAAATGACGGTGAGTCAACTTGAACACAAATTCAGGGAGCTCGCGGAGTTCATACCGGAGTATGTCTGTGATGAGAACCGAATGGTTAATCACTTTTGGGATGCCTTAGACTTGGAGGTGCGTGAAAGGGCAACACAATTGCCCAACATGAACTTCAGTCAAGTAGTTGAGCAGGGGTTGAAAGGAGAGAAGGAATGGGAAGAAAGAAAGATGAAAAACGCCGAGGAGGCGAAGAAGAGGAAGTGGGAGGACCATGGACCTACGGGTCCTAACAAAAAGGGGAATCATGGAGGAGGAGGATCCTTTTGGGCACCCCCACTACCACCTAGGGGAAGCCAAGGCCTGGGCGGGCAATCACAAGCCTCAGGGACGACTCGTTGCAGAAATTGCAAGAGGAACCACCTGGGAAAATGTCGTGACCCTCCAAGATGCTACCAATGTGGGAACACCGGGCACATGAAGATGAATTGCCCACAACTGGGTGGGACAAGAGCCTCAGGACCAAGTAGTGCTACTACTGGGGCACGAAATCAAGCCAGGGCTTCCCAGGCATCTAGGGGACAAAGAGGAGCAAGCGCGAGTAACGCGCCATCCGTGAACCAGGGAAGGACTCAAGCCAGAGTCTATGCGATGACGGAGGCGGATGCTCAAGCTAACCCGGACTCTGTCTCAGGTATTACATCAATTTTGAATGTCTTTAGACTTATTTTGGGTGAGGGGAGCTGTGGGGGTTGGGTACAGGTCATCCCGGGGGCGAACCGGGGGGTTTCGCACGGTGCGGGCAACGTTTTTCCCACGCACGGACGGACGCACGCGTGCGTGCCTCCGTGCGTGGGTGGCAGTATCCATCCGGTGAAGAAGTTTCATGCACACACGCGTGCGTCCCCCCACGCACGCGTGCGTGGCACCCAGACTGCCCGACGTTGATTTTTTCGCCCCGAATTGCGACGTTAAGGCCTCTCCTTGATACCAAACATGTGTATGAGCATAATAAACCACTATAAATGTATTTAGATGGTAGAAAGGCATCTTACATGGCTTATAAATGTAGGAACACTAAAGATTAATGGGAAGGATGCGCGAATCCTTATCGATACCGGGGCGCAACGTTCATTCGTTAGTGAGGCGTTTGCCAAAGGCTTAGGGATACATGCGATACCAATGATACAAAATCTAGTGGTATCAACACCACTAGGGGATGACGTTGAGAGAACTTGTGAGGTGGAAGTCGGTGGCCAAACCTTGAGGTGTGATTTCGTACCGCTGAGCATGATTGATTTTGATGCGATCCTAGGGATGGATTGGCTAGAAAAGCATCATGCTAGGGTAGATTGCTACACAAAGGTTCTAGAACTCGAAGACAATGATGGGAATGCCCTACGCTTTGAGGGTGATCGAGGCAAGTCAAATAGTTGCATGATATCCGCCGTGAGAGCGAGGAGTATGATGAGAAAGGGATGCCACGCATATCTAGCATACGTGGTGGACAAAACTAAGGAGGAACCGAAACTCGACGATGTAAGGGTGGTTTGTAGGTACCCGGATGTCTTCCCTAAAGACCTAGCGGGGCTTCCACCCGATAGAGAGATTGAATTTGTGATCGAGGTTGAGCCCGACACCAAACCAATCTCTATACCACCGTACCGAATGGCGCCTGCGGAACTGAATGAGTTGAAAACCCAATTGCAAGAGCTATTGGATAACGGTTTCATTAGACCGAGCTATTCACCGTGGGGAGCACCAGTCCTTTTTGTGAAAAAGAAGGATGGGACTCTACGTATGTGCATCGACTACCGACAATTGAACAAGGTCACCATCAAGAATAGGTACCCTTTACCTAGGATCGATGACTTGTTTGACCAGCTCCGGGGGGGCAACGGTATTTTCAAAGATTGACTTGAGGTCAGGGTATCACCAATTGAAGATCAAAGAGAGCGACATACCGAAGAGTGCTTTTCGCACAAGGTATGGTCACTTTGAGTTCTTGGTTATGTCGTTTGGGCTAACTAACGCCCCAGCGGCATTCATGGACTTGATGAACCGGGTTTTTCATAAATATTTGGATCAGTTTGTAATCGTTTTCATAGATGACATCTTGATTTACTCAAGGAATGAAGAGGAGCACGAGAGACACTTGGTGCTGGTTCTTGAAACACTACGAGAGAAGCAGCTCTATGCCAAATTCTCTAAGTGTGAGTTTTGGCTTAAGGAGATCGGCTTTCTCGGGCACATGGTTTCTGAATCAGGCATTTCTGTGGACAACAAGAAGATTGATGCCATCACAGAATGGGAAAGACCTAAGAACGTGAAGGAGATTCATAGTTTCCTTGGACTAGCGGGCTACTATAGAAAGTTCGTGGAGAAATTCTCAGTTTTGGCATCACCATTGACGAAGCTCACTCGAAAAGGAGCAAAGTTCGTGTGGGATGACCGATGTGAGAAAGGATTCTTAGAACTGAAGAAAAGGTTAACTGAGGCACCGGTACTCGCCTTACCGAAACAAGGTATGGGGTACAATGTCTACAGCGATGCGAGCATCCAAGGGCTTGGGTGTGTATTGATGCAGAATGGGAGGGTGATTGCCTATGCTTCACGACAGTTGAAGAAGCACGAAGTGAATTATCCCACTCATGACTTAGAATTGGGGGCCGTGGTTTTTGCACTAAAGATATGGAGGCATTATCTCTACGGAGAGACATGTCACATATACACCGACCACAAGAGTTTGAAATATGTGTTTACTCAGAAAGAGTTAAACATGAGACAACGACGGTGGATGGAATTGATAAAGGACTACCACCTAGTGATTGAGTATCATCCCGGGAAGGCAAATGTTGTGGCCGATGCCCTTAGTCGGAAGAGTTCATCGGGGGCATTGATAACCAACTTGAGGGCATTGAGAGCCCAATTGGAAGTATCAACTAATGGCGCCTTGGTGGCGAGATTTGAGGTGAGACCTACCTTACTTGATGAGATCAAGAGGGGTCAAGAGCTTGATGATGAGCTCAAGAAGGTCCGAGAACGCATGCTAGCGGGGCCGGTGGAGGATTTTCGTGAAAGAGACGATGGTCTCTTGTTATTCCGTGATCGAGTGTGTGTACCGTCGAATGATGAGCTCCGAAAGTCCATTCTAGAGGAGGCTCATTCCTCAGCGTATGCTATGCACCCGGGAGGCACAAAGATGTACAGGGATCTGAAAGAAAGCTACTGGTGGTCTGGTATGAAGAGGGAAATAACAGAATACATCAGTCGATGCCTTACTTGTCAGCAAGTTAAGGTGGAACATCAGCATCCAGCGGGCTTATTGCAGCCACTTTCCATCCTTGAATGGAAGTGGGAACATGTGACTATGGATTTCGTGGTAGGCTTACCACGGACGATCAGGAACTATGATGCAGTTTGGGTGGTTGTTGATAGGCTCACGAAAAGTGCACACTTTTTACCTATCAACACCACTTACCCACTTGAGAGGTTATTCAAATTGTATACGGATGAGATCGTGAGGTTACATGGTGTTCCGGTGACCATCGTATCTGATAGAGACCCACGATTCACGTCACGTTTTTGGCGTTCAAGGTTGAAGTTCAGTACTGCGTTCCATCCACAGACGGATGGGCAGTCCGAGAGAGTTATTCAGATCTTAGAAGATATGTTGAGGGCTTGTGCATTGGAGTTCTGAGGGAGATGGGACAATCACTTAGCACTTGTGGAGTTTGCCTATAACAACAGTTATCAGGCAAGTATCAGCATGCCTCCATACGAAGCATTGTATGGGAGGAGGTGTCGTACACCTTTATGCTGGGATGAGGTTGGCATGGCCAAACTCGAGGGCACTGAGTTGGTTGATATCACCAAGTCAAAGGTGAAGTTGATTCCAGAGAGACTCAAGGCAGCTCAGGATAGACAGAAGAGTTATGCAGATAAGCGACGGAGAACCTTAGAGTTTAAGGTTGGCGACGAGGTATTCCTGAAGGTTTCTCCTTGGAAAGGAATCATTCGATTCCAAAGCCGAGGGAAGCTTAATCCACGCTACATCGGGCCGTTCAGAATTCTGGAGAGAATTGGGGCCGTAGCATATCGCCTACAGTTGACTCCAGAGTTAGAGAAGATACACAATGTGTTTCATGTATCTATGCTGAAGAAGTATGTACATGATCCTTCTCATGTATTGGAAAAGCCGCCGGTGGAAATACGAGAGGATTTGAACTACGCCGTACAACCGGTCAAGATCACCGATAGAAAGGTAAAGAAATTGAGGAGTAAACAAGTTCCAATGGTTAAAGTCCTTTGGAAAAGTGACCGTGTTGAAGAGGAGACTTGGGAAACGGAAGCTTTGATGAGGGGGGAATACGCCTTCCTATTTGAGTAACACCGTGAATTTCGGGGACGAAATTCCTGTTAAGGGGGGGTGAACTTGTGACACCGCACCTGAACGTCCTAGAAATTCAAATTTAATTTCAAAGCTTATGTATTGAATTCTCCTATTTTCGAACAATTGTAAAACGATTAAAGTTTTACGGAACGTATGATTTATCATATTTCTATTTGGACTCATACAATTAACGGGCTTCTAAATAATTAATTGGGCCATATCATTGATATTGGGGCCCAACATCCTTAAATAAGATATACATCCCATCGGTACAATGTAAGAGCGGTCGGGCAGCCCAAATGTTATTTTGCACCTAACCTGCTAAAAATAGTAATTATTCAAGAATGGCATCCTAGACCCATTGGAGGGTGACCCACACGATTGGTAGCCCAGATATATATATTTATATATATATTAACATCATAAATGAATGACAGAATGATTTGAGAAGAATACAAATGTCTATGGTCCCATCTTTGGCATTATTAGGCTAAATAATGGGAGTAGGGTTTTCTTTTGTAATTGTACATCAAATAAATTATTGGGACCACACTACACATATTAGAGACCAATAATACAATGTAAGAGGTTAACTTGATCTGAATAAATTGGGGAGAGTACAAAAGTACATCTTAGGACAAAAGACAAAAATGATAGGACCCATCTTTCCACTTTTGGATGTATTGGTAGATATTTTGCTCCCAAATTAATTAGGGGACATGAGAGTACGCCCCACACCTTCCTAGAACCTGCAAAACAAGTAGAATAAGTTGGAACTCATAAATGGGGCGGACCTATTGAGTTAAGAGCTCAAACAATACAAAAGAGAAATAAAAGAGGAGGACCATCCCATGTTTGATTGGGATCGAATATCCTACCCTTCCTTTTTTTTAGAACCACTCATTCAGATCACATTTAGAGGAAATTGGAGAGCTGGTCGCAGGGGAATTTCCAGTGCGTTGGCCTTCTTGTGCGACTCATATCTCGAGTTCTGCTAATCCAAAAGAGGCGTGTGAGGTACCCACGGAAACCTCGCAAAAAGAGGAATCCATAGCCGTGCGGTTTGAAGAAAACGGAGTATCTTAAGGCCTCCAAATCGTCTGAACACAACGAAACCTCGCAGAATACGTTTGTGGTATTCAAAGTAAGTTTGAATCCAAAACCTCCCTTTCCATTGCCTAAATCCTATGAATGATTGGAGAACTATTATACACTGGTTTAAGTGTATAAAATTTTATTATAGAGTAACTTTAATTGTTGGGAAGGTTAGATACTAACCTAGACAAAACCTTGAAAGGTTAGGGAACGAATTCGCTGGAAAACACCCGTTTTAGGGACTGTTTTCGTGTCAACGTTTAGAGGTTGAGATAGCACTGTGAGGAGGCTTCTTATCACTCATATTTAAGCAAGGAATCAGTTCTTAATCCACCTTGGCCGAAGCTTTTACCATTGGATCAAGAAGGAGAAATTTAAAGCTCATTTAAGGTGAGGATCGACATCTAGTTGCTTACAACTTGTAGGTTAAGCATGAGATTACCTAAATGCCTAAATCATGTTTTCCATGGATTATAATGACTGATTATTGATGAAATATTGATATATTAGATGAGTAATGAAATTGCAAATGATTTGGAAATCATATTGATAAAAATGGAGTTAAATGAACTATTGTGTGAAATAGGCATTTTTACTCATGTGTGAATTGTGTAGATACATAAATGATCATTTATGTATTACATTGGATGATTAAGTTGCTGCTACATATTTCTAAATATGTAAGGATTTACAAATAAAATATATGATTGATGGGAATAATCTTAATAGTATTGGATTACTAGTTAATGATTGTTTGTAATTGTTAAGAAATTGAATCTAAGGATTTGATTGTAAGTGATATACTTGATTGTGGTTCAAGTGAGTAAATTGTTGTAATGTGATGCTAAGATCATGATGAGGCAGTCCGTAAGGATGTCCCGAAATAGATTATTGATATTACAATTCTAGGCATAGCGAGTGCTTAGGAATTGGGGTCTATGCCAATGCAAGGAGATGTACTTGAGCCTGATGCTCTAGAATTGCATTGGGTAGACATAAGGATTAGGTTCAGCCCATGTAAGGAGATGTACTTGAGCCGAGCTCTAGAATTGCATGGGTGAACATGACGTTGGAGATTGGTGGAGTAATTGACTTGTGATTGATATGCATGGTGATGTAGTCGAGTTGGACTCGAGAAATGCAACATGTGTGTTAGGGTTGAACCCTATGTATTGTCGTGACTAGGGGTCACGGGGTTTGGTTTATGATTTGAAAACGAACTTTGGGCCATGGGCCGACTACTTGACTATATATATAAAGTAAGTATATTTTAAAAAGGGTAACTTGGGGTTACGACCTAGAATTATATTATCACCCTATTTGAGGGTCTTGTGTTTGAAATACTTGTTGTATATCTATTAGATGCCATCCACACCAGTACTTTATAGCCGTATAGAGTACTGACCCCCTTTCGGGGGGGCGTCCCACCACCATTTCAGGTTGAGGTTAGAGCTTGCTACCTGTGCTTGTTGATCGGGCGATCATCTCGGAGGGGAAGACTTGGTTCGTGCTTCCTCCATTCTGATTTTAAACATTTTAAAACATGCTCATGGATATTGTTTTTCATTATGGAGCCTGCGTGCTCGTGTTGGCCCCGTGTGGCACTTGTATCCAAACTATGATTTCCGCTGCGTATTCAATTACTTATTATGTATGTTTATGGATGACTTATGTGTGAATGATATTCGAGACGCCTTGTATAATATGGATGAGTTGGACTGCGGTTGACTATTCATATTGTACGGCGGATTGTTGACGTGTTCGGATAGTTCCGGGGCGTGACATCTAGTCAATCCAAGGATTCGGGTGAGGCTATGTTTGTGAGGGGTAGACCTAAGAGTAGGTCTAAGAATCAGAAAAAGGATGCCCAAGCTAAAAATAGTAACCCAAATGGTAAGAAGAGGAATAAGTCTAGAAAACGTGTGTGCTACAACTGTGGCAATTCTAGCCACTTTATAAAGGATTGTCCCCATCCTAAGAAACCTGAGCAGGCTAGTGTAGCTATAGAGAGAGATGACCTTGGTGAGGTTCACATGGTGTGTGACCATGTTAATTCTGTTCGTAATACCTTGATTGAGCATGAATGGTTAATTGATTCTGGTTGTACCTATCATATGACTCCTTTTAGGGATTTGTTTTCTAAATATGAGAAATGTGATATGGGTTATGTTTCCTTGGTTGATAATAAGAGATGCAATGTTTTGGGTGTTGGTGATATATGTCTCAAGTTTTCTTGTGGCTCTGTGTTTACTCTTAAGAATGTGAGGCATGTCCCTGATTTGTGTCACAACTTGTTATCTGTTGCTGCCTTGGAGGGTAGTGGATTAGAGGGAAAGTGGGGGAATGGTAGTATGAAAATTTTGAAAACTTCTCTGGTGTTATTTAAAGCTGAGAAGGAGAACAACCTTTATGTGTGTCATTCTAAACCTTATATTGACTCTGTGAATGCTGTGAATGTTGTGCATACTAATAAAACCTTGTTGTGGCATAATAGACTAGGGCATATGAGTAATAAAGGTTTAGGGATCATGCATAAACATGGTTACTTTGGTAAAGACTTTGTGAACTCTTTGACTTTCTGTGTATCATGTGTGCTTGGTAAACAACATAGAGTCCAGTTCCCTATATCCTCTTATCCTAATATGACAAAGTGCTCCTCTGTGCTTGAATATGTGCATGCTGATGTTTTGGGTCCTGCCAGTGTTCCCACACATGGGGGGAAACAGTATTTCTTGTCCTTAATTGATTATTTCTCTAAGAAAGTGTGGGTCTATCTTCTAGAACATAAGTCTGATGTTTGTGAGAAGTTTAAGGCCTGGAAGTTACTTGTAGAAAATCAAACTGGACAGAATGTTAAGACCCTTAGGACTGATAATGGCCTAGAGTTCTGTAACCAAGAGCTTGACCAACTGTGTGCCACTTCAGGCATTAGGAGACATAAGACTGTGCTCTACACCCCCCAACAGAATGGGGTGGCTTAAAGGATGAATAGAACACTTCTTGACAAGGTTAGAAGTATGTTGTCTACCTCAGGTTTACCTAAGAAGTTTTGGGGTGAAGCAGTCACCACTGCCACCTATCTGATTAATAGATCTCCCTCTGTTCCCATAGGGGGTCAATGCCCTGAAGTTAAGTTTACTGGTGGGCCTCTTGATCTAACAAACCTTAGAGTCTTTGGGTGTGCTGCCTATGTTCATCAGAAAACTGATAAGTTAGATCCTAGATCCAAAAAGTGTGTTTTCTTGGGTTATCCTGATGGGGTAAAGGGATATAGGTTGTGGGATAGAAGTGTGCCTGGTTTTAAGGTGGTTATAAGTAGGGATGTAATTTTCAATGAATTTGATTTCCCTTGCTTGCTTAAACCTGTTTCTGAGCATGAACCTGAGAGGACACCTGTTGAGGTGGAGCCTCAGGCCCCTTCTGTACCTACTATTCCTTATGTTATGTATGACACTCCTCCTGTTGTTCCTGTCATCCCTTCTGATGTGCATGTTAATACTTCTGCTGATACTACTACCTCCAGTGAGGTGGAGTTCAATACTCAAGATGACCATGTGCATAATGATTCTCTGTCTGGTGAAACCAATGTGTTTGATGATTCTGCTGAGGATGATAATGTTGATTTGCATGACTACCAACTTGTTAGGGATAGGGGTAGAAGAACCATTAAGAGAAAATCTGATACTTTGTCTGATTATGCTTTACTGCGTGTGGTATATCTGATTTTGCTTTTACTGTGTTTGAGGCCCTAGACCTAAATGAACCTAAGACCTATAGTGAAGCTATAAGGTCCAGAGAGTCTCAGAGATGGCTTGAGGCCATTAAAAGTGAGATGGACTCTCTAAGAGTGAACCAGACTTGGACCCTTGTTCCTAGACCTAATGCCATCTCAGTGGTTGAGTGCAAGTGGCTGTTTAAGGTCAAGGAAGAACCGGGTAATAACATTAGGTATAAGGCCAGGTTAGTTGCCAAGGGGTTTACTCAAAAAGAGGGGGTAGATTATGCCGAAATATTTGCTCCTGTAGTTAAGTTTACTACTGTTAGAATCATGTTGGCTTTGGTTGCTCACCATGACTGGGAGATGAAACAAATGGATGTCACCACTGCATTTCTGCATGGTGAATTGGATAAGAAAATTTACATGACTCAACCTGAGGGCTTTGTGGATCCCAAGAGGATGGACCATGTCTGTCTGCTTAGGAAGACCTTGTATGGCCTGAAGCAATCCCCTAGGCAGTGGAATATTAGGTTTGATAAGTGTATGCAGTCTATGAAATTTGTGAAATCTGCCTGTGATCATTGTCTTTATTTCAAGAATACTAATTATGTTCCTGTGTTCTTGTTAATCTATATGGATGACATGTTGATTATTAGCCCTTGTCTTAAATCTATTATGTCTGTTCACAAATGTCTTTGTGAGAACTTTGCTATGAAAGATCTTGGTGATGCCAAGAGGATACTTGGGATTAAACATTATTAGGGACAAGAGCAAGCATACTCTTATTCTAAATCAGATTTCTTATGTTGAGAAGGTTTTGAGTAAGTTTAATATTGATGGATTATAGGGATCCACACATATATAATTAGGAGAGATTTGAGCTAAAGATAGTGAAGAAGATGAATGAATAGTAGAGTGTGAATGAGTAATTATGTTCTAGGGTTACAAGCTCCAAAAGGAGTATAAATAGAGAAATAATGGGTCGGGCCGTTAATATGGGCCCGATAGGCCCAACTACATAAAAGACTAATCTAGTACATACAAATGATATATGAACTCTACAATAATACAAATGATATCCGATAAGCATGTGTGGGCCGCTGTTCAAGCCCAATAGTCATGAGACCTGGGGGTCCGAGTCTATATACTCTATCAGGAGTCCCCCACTCCCCGAGTCGAGAGTTTTCGAGGCGAAAGGGAGTAGAACTATGTGCCAATATGTCGTCGTCTGGTGAGTAAACTTCGTGAAAAAAATTTGAATTTCTGCTTCTTTAGTTAACGGAGGCGCTAAGTCCCCCGCTCTTCCAGACCCCACTCCTTGAGGTGAATATAGTGAGGTGAAGAGGAGTAGAATGGTGCATGTCTCGGGATGTCTTCAATAGGGGCCGATGGTCGACACCTTTTGATCCACAATGGGGAGATGCCTCGTTAAAAACCTCATTAGGAAAAAACCCAGTGGGAAAAAATCCTAATGAGGGAAAAAGAGTACACCGGATGCCCCCAAAATGAAGCAAAAGGGGTGAACCCTTCGGCCTGGGCGTGGAACTGCAACCGTCGGCATCTGCTAAGGGGATAGCCAAGATCGGTCCTCGTATGTGCGTAGCTCCGCATGATAGGTAATCCTAGTCATCAAATAAAGATGACTAAGAGATAGGTCGAGTGACCGTCCATAATATGATGTCCAGGTCATCAAATAAAGTGACCAAGATATGTGGCCGAGAGGCCTATAAGAAGTCCAAGCCATCAAATAAAGATGACCAGAAGAGGCGGCCAAGTGGCCGGTATGATGCCATCATTTAGTTGCACCTATGCATTCAAATAAAATTGTTATATTTCTAGAGCTTATAATTCGCTATTGGATTTGGACCTACATTAAGTAGCCTCAAATTTTCAAGTTGGAGCTCTATCTAGGTTTCTATGCCTAGTTGGAGCGTGGTACGCATAAAGGAATGAACCTACCGCTGGGGATTGCAGTTCATTTCCGATAGTTAGAGGGCACACATAACTCATACATAACATAGAAACTACCGTGTGTATTAGATAACATTTGGATTGGGAGCTTACCATCCACACTCGTTTGATGTGACCCGGTGGCGCGAGTGTCTGTGCTCGCCCGATGTACGCGAGTGCTCGGAATTTCATAAGTCCGTTTTTCAATGTCAAAAAAATACACACTATTTTAAAAAAATAATGATAGTAAATTAATAATCTAGCTCAACTCGTCACTCAAGTTCGTAGCTGGGATCCGCCAGACATGCGCATTTAAGGGTCTTTTAACGGATGACTCGCCCCTCGAGATTGAAGTTTGATGCTATATTATTAAAATATTTCATTTATGATTTATGGGGAAAATACGGGCTGGGCTCCCAAGCCTTGGGCTTGGGAGGCCCATTTACAACTGGACCGCTACTGGGCCGAATACAAAGCCACTAATGGGCTGTACAAATGAGTAAGTGTAAAATCCGGTTCTGTGAGGTCTTCGTGGCCGACGAGGGCGTGGCCGACGAGGGCGCGGCCGACGAGGGCACCCGGGTTCCTTGGCTTCAGGACCATATTCTGAGTTGGTACCTTTCCGGCTGACGGGGGTCCCTTGGCCGACGAGGGCACCACTCAGTGTCTTGCGCTTTCTGTTCTTCTGAGTATGTGGGTCCTGGGGCTCAGACCCATATACTCCATCGGGAGTCCCCCACTCTCTAAGCTGAGACGTAGACGAAGTGAAGGAGAGTAGATTCCCGTGCTTTGGTGCTTTTGGCCGATTCGGGCACTCCCAGGCCGTTAGCTGTTGCGGCGTTGGCACTGTTTCCATTTTGGTGATCTTGTTCTGTGCTTGGCCGTTACCTGTTCCTTGCTGTGGACGGGGAGGCCGTTGTTTCCTTGGTGTGTTCGTTTGGGGATGATGAGTGTCCTGCTTCGATGGTGGCCGTTGAAGGCGCGTTTTCCCTTTCTTGGACGTTGATGGTTGAGATTTATGTTTGGGCCGATGAGGCTGTTGAGGTTGAATCTTGCTTCGAGGACGATGGGCGTCCTTTCCTTTGGGTGGCCGATGAGGGTGCTTGGGCACTCCTTTTGGCCGTCGCTGATTGGTTTTCGTGTTCTTGGCCGAAGAGCCCATCATGGTTAACTGTTGGCGGAGGACGATGAATGTCCTTGCCTTAGGTCGCCTGTTGGCCGTTGCTGATGATGTTATGTGCCTTTGGCCGACGAGGCGCCGTGCTGTATAAAGTGCCTGGCCGGAGATGGAGTCATGAAAACCTTGGCGCCGTTGTGATACATGGACGATGTGGCCATGCTTTGTGGTTACATTTGTGTTTGCATTTTTCCTTTGTCTATATTATTGAGGCCGATGTAGTCCCCTAGTCCCCCACTGCTTCAGGCCGAAGAGTGTGAGGGGTGAAGGAGGTTCTTGAGTCCCTGGCCGAAGCGGCCTCTCCGTAGTGCTCCTGAATCCAACCCTTATGGCGATTTTCTGGCCAAGGTAACCCTGTGGGAGAACCCTTGTGCGCAGATCGCTTGTAAAGAGTTATCATCAGGGGTAATTACGAAGGCCGATGGTTGCGGGTTCTTTGTTCCTTTGGTTCTGTGGCCGTCACGGGCGTTCATGACGTTCCTAGCCATTGTCATCTCCTTATTACTGGCATTTGTGAGGCCGGCAAGCGTATAAGCCATTGTGGGCGCTTTGCTGGCATTTGTGAGGCCGGCAAGCGTATAGGCCGTTGTGGACTCTCGTTGTCCGTATGATCCGTAGGGTTTTACTCCGCCGGTAGGTTAGTTCACGAGCCCGGCCCATTTCTGAAGGGGTGGCACCTCATTGGCTGCTGGGAAAGTGACCGCTGAGGTGGCCACTGATATGGTGCCACGTGTAGTGACCGTTGGAGAGGAGGTCTATAAATACCCCTCCCCTTCCGATGCAGTAACCTCATTTGCAATCTGTGCCCATTAAGTGCTGCTGAAATTTCTAGAGAGAGAGTCTCTGAGGTGTTTGTTCAAGTGTTCTTCCGTTTCTTCAAATATTCAAAGGTCAGTTCTTCACATGTTCCTTTCATATTTCGTATACTTGGCTTCCTGGGACTTTGATCTAGTGTTAATAGGGGATTCGCACTTAGATCCAAAGTAGAGACCTTTAGGGCTTTAATAGTTGTAATGATGAAGAGTTTGGACGAGGAGTACTACCCCTACGACGACCAGCCCTCCACTAGGTCCCTTGACTACGAGGTGCTCGAGGAGTTTGAGGAGGAAATAGAGCGTTTGAGCCCCTATAAGTCCGGAGGGTCGGAGGACGACGAGGGTAAGGACGAGGAGTCTGCCTCGTCTTCGGGAGGCGAGGACGCAGGTGCATCCCGAGTGGTGGACGAGCGTCCACCTCCACTGTTATTCCGTGCCCGAGGCCGGTGTCCGCCGTGAAGGGAGCAGAGAAGCCGAAGAGGATAAGGAGGCCAAGGAGTGGGCCATGGTACTCCCACCTGGATCTGACGAATATCTACCTTATCAAGCCGGAGAGCAATGCGGCCGATTACCTTGTCGCGCAGATTTATGTGGGGCCGTTCGGGAGGGTTAGGGCACCCAGGCCGACGAACCATGTACTTAATCCGCCGCCGGGATACTTTGGAGTGTACCCGATGAGCTTCGCCAAGGGGCTGAGATTTCCCCTTCATCCCTTCATCACGAAATACTTGGACATGGTGGGGCTTCCTCCGGCCTTGCTGACCCCGAACAGCTACTCGTTGATGGTGGGCTTCTTGCTCCGCTGTGAGGAGTTGGGCTACAAGCCGACGACAACTCTCTTTATGAACCTCTACCAGATTGGTCGAGGAAGTCACAAGAACTGTGCGGCCTACGCCACCCTCCAACAATTGCCAAAGAAGAGGAGCTTCACGCACTTGCCTTCGTCCATCCATGGTTGGAAGAGCAAGTTCGTTTTCGTGTCCCTTGGTGAGAACGGCACTGAATTTCCCTCTCTCGGCCATACTGGGAGGTTCAATCTGCACGACCCGCCGAAGAGTTCGATCTTGGACGCTCAGGTGGAGGCGTTCCTGGACGGGGGGGCGAGGAGCGTGAAAGACTGCATCACCGAGTATAAGATGACCGCCCTCGGCTTCTTTAGGTACTATGTGTATGGTGACAAGGAGGACGATGTCCAACTGTGGCCGAGGATTACCACTACCTTTGAGGAGGCCGACGGCCCGGATTTGGGCATTCCTGCTGAGGCCGATGGTAATACTTTCTCCGGCTTTCTTCCTTTGTTTTTTGTTCTTTTGCCTTGCTAACATGTTCATTTTCCTTTGTGTAGACTTTGTGATGGATCGCCGTTCGATCATGGCCATAGCCAAGGCCAAGGCGGCCGAGGAGCTGGCTGCGAAGGCGGCCGAGGCGGCGAGGCGTGCCGCGGCCGAGGGAGGCGGGGCTGCTGCTGGTGTGGCCCCAAAGCCTACCCAGTCAAAGAAGAAACGGCCTCCCACTGGCGAAGAGGTCGGCGTTCTGACCATCCCAAGTGTGGACGATGGTGGTTCTGGCACTGCTGCCGCCGTTGTGGATCTTTCCGTTGCTCCTTCCAGCGGCGTTGCTCAACCGCTCCCTCTCGTCCAGGAGACTCGGACGAAGCGGGCTGGCAAGGAGATTGCCACTGCCACTTACCAGAAAGTGGTGGAGTACCCCGTCGGCGGGAGTGTCTTTGATGATGGCGTTGACGGCCATGATGTGCTTGCCCAGGCCATGCCGGCCAAGGATCGGGCCTACCTCAAGAAGCTCGGGGACGTCAAGGTCTATGAAGGCGGGATGGACCTCATCGTCCAAGTAAGTTCCTTTTCCTTTTATTTGTTGTTTTTCTCGTCGTCTGTGTGAAGTCATTGCCTGAGTCTTTGTTTGCCTTTGTTTTGCAGGGTGCCTTCATGCTCATGGAGAGCCACAAAAGGCATCAACGGGAGATTGCTCGTCTGAAGGAGCTCGAGCAAAAGGCTGCCTCGGCCGATGAGGCGATGGCCTGTTTGGATCGGCTCCGAGAGGATGCCAAGGCTCTGCAGAAGAGAGCCGATGAGGCTGCTGCAGCGAAGGATGATGCCCTGCCCAAGCTTGCGGAGAGCCAGAGAGCGCTTGAGGTTGAGCGGCGCAAGAATGATGAGGCCGTGAAGGCTAAGATTGAGGCCGAGGCTGCCGCTGTGAATGCCGCTGATGAGGCCGTTCAAAAGTTCCTGGCCGAGGGATGGAAGGCCGACGAGCGGCTCCCCTGGTGCTATGAAGTGGTGGCCGCCAAGCTAGAAGATTGGGGAATGAACTCCCCCGCCGGCCAGGATTACTTTGGAAGGGAGATGTCCGTGTACTACAACATGGGCCAACAACGGATGCAGAGGCTCCTATGCCGGCGGCTGGCGCGTGCCCTCAAGGCGATGAACTACACTTCTGGGTGGGCGAGGCGGAACCTGAGGCTTCCCAGGCTGATGAAGGATCCCGAGGAGCAGGCCAAGCTCCCCCTTTCGGAGAGGGAGGCCCTGATCGATAGTTCCGGCCTTGGCGAGCCGGACTATGATGAATTTGATTTCTTGGATGATGCCACAAGCTCTGCAGCTGCCGTCGGCCAGGAGACTGAGGCCGAGGAGGAAACCGAAGATGCCGGAGATCAAACCCAGGCTGGGCATGATGGAGGCACCCAAAGAGACTTGATCGGCTACTCCCCGTTCCCTATCTTGTAATCAGTTACCTTTTATTTCTGCCCATGTGATGTAATGGCCGAAGCGCCCACCAATGTACTTAACTCTTGATGAATGAACGTTTTGTTGTCCTGCTCGGCTTTGAATGTCTTGTATGTTTATTCCCTTTTGCTATTTCAATTTTGAAATTTGTCTAAGTGTTAAGTTACAACTTAGGTCACCCGCGAGTGTTTGCTACGTCCGTGAGGTAGTCCATTTAGTCTGGTGGCCTTGTCGGCCTGTCCGGTGTTTCTTCGCTGTCGTAACACTTGGGATTTATCCATAAATTTCCTAAGTGTTTTAGATCCACTTAGGTGCTTTCTTTCCGTCCTGACCGAGGCGGGCAAGCTGGGGTGTCCGCTGCGTCTCGGCATTGTCGCATTCTTCTTGTTGTTGTTAGAATTTTTCTAAGTGTCCAACTTCAAGTAGGTGGGTGTTCTCATCGTCCTGGTGTTGAGTCTCTCCTCACTGTTGACAAATGCTTTGGGAAATTCCCTAAGTGTTGAACCGATGTTGTTGTTGTCGGCCCGGTGTTCTTCGTGGCCGTTGTGTTCCCTTGTTCCTGATCTGATCAGGGAGGTCGGCCTGGATCCTTGTGTTGTGGCCGATAAGGGTACACGGGTTGTTGTCCCCTTCGGCCTTGTATGTCTTCGTTTCTTGCCTTGGGTCATTTGAACTTAGTTCTTTGAACATAGAAATTTTTCTAAGTACAAATGCAAGACACAGGTAGCTAACGGCCTGCGAGTATACCGGTGTCCGCTTCGTCTAGAGTTTCTCCATTTAAATACTTAGAGATTTTTCTAAGTATAAATGCAAGACATAGTTCCTTCTTTGTGGTACCGTTGTCGGCCAAGAGATGGCCCTACCTTCATCGGCCAAGGTCTGGTTTTGTGGCCGATGAGGGTGCCTTTTGCTTTCCCCAAGAGTTTCTCTAAGTGTCGGAATTCTCTTAAGGAACCTTTTTCCTCAGGAATTTTCTCTAAGTGTTTGGTAAACACTTGGACAAATATTCCCAAAGATCTTCCGTTTGGCCAACCGCCTGGGTTGTAGTGCCTGTAACGGCCATCCGGGATGTTGTGGCCGGTAGGGATTGTTGCTTGAATGCTTAACTCTTCCGCGGGTGTAATACTGCCTGCTTCGTCCTGGTCATCTTCAGGATTGTAATTCTTTATTTCATACTAAGTGTTGGTGCTTCAAAGGGCAGTGGCCGATGAAGGTTACCACTCGCGTGTCACCCAACCACTCTGGTTAGGGTTTTATAGGCGTATGCTTCGTCCTTGACAATTCCCTTGTCTGTGATGGACGTGTGGCCATATCGTCCATGTCACCTGTTAGTGGTACTACACTTGTGTTCAACTGATATGTACTTAGCCAAGTTTGGCCTGAGTTGTGGGGATTTTATTTTTTCATTGCTCGAGGCCGGCAAGTGCGCGCGGTCCTCGGCTTCCCTCTTTTTTTTTCGTTTCCGTTCCCTATTTCGGGGAGTATCCTTCTTTCAGGCTTCGGCCGAAGGGTGTGCTCGTCCTTCGGCCGGTTCGGACTTCGTTTATAACGTCCGTGATCTCAGGGGGGTCCCGTCGCCTATTTATGACGCAGGCTAGACTTTTGGTTGGTTTCCAACGGCTGTCGTTGCCCATCCCTGAGTTTTGGGAGTTTGTCATCTCGGCCATGATTTCAGGCCTGTCGTCCTGCGATCTGGCGTGTGGATGACGCGGTGAGCTTCCCGTTTCAAGACGTTGGCCGTTTGCGGGCCCCTCGTCCTGGGGACATCGTCGGCCATACCTGAGCGTTTCACTCTAGGCTTACGGGGCCAGGACGATGTGCTCTCTCAGCTAGGCATGAGCCCTTTGTTGATACAAAATACAATGGAGTATGCCTGAGCTCGTCGCTCGTAGGCTGCAAATGCAAGGTGCCACGTCGGCCATGCCTGAGCCTTTCGCTCTAAGGTGGCCGATGAGGGCACGTGCTAATATTTTACTTTAAATTCCAAAGAAAAAATCAAGAACATGATTTTATTCATAAGTGGCTCGAGGCCGAGGGTGGCGTTCAATCAGTAACCCGTTAAGGGGTGAGGGCTTCGCCGTCTGCACCTCCTTCGGATTACTGATAAAACTTCACCAGATGGTGTACATTCCACGTTCGTGGTACATTGGACCCATTCGAGCGTTTAAGCTTGTAGGTGTCGGGTTTGACCACGGCACTGACGATGTAGGGCCCTTCGTACTTCAATGCTAGCTTGCCACCCTCCGTCGGCTGGCTTGCTTCCCTTCGGCGGAGGACGTAGTCCCCCACCTGAAATTCCCAGGAACGTACCTTGGCGTCATAGTATGATTTTACTTGACGTCGGTAGTTCTCTGCTCGGATGTACGCTTGCTCGCGTCTTTCTTCGACCAGGTGGAGGTCGATTCTCATGTTCTCCTCATTAACCTCTGGGTCATACTGTTCCACCCGTCGGCTGGGAATGGTGACCTCTGTGGGTGCCTTAGCTTCAAAGCCGTAGCACAGGGCAAAAGGTGTTTCACCCGTCGCCCTCCTCGGCGTAGTACGATAGCACCACAGGATGTTGGGGAGCTCGTCGACCCAACTCCCTCCTGCGTCTTGTAGGTTCTTCTTCAGCCATTCCATTATGGTTCTGTTGGCGTTCTCGACCTGCCCGTTGCCTTGTGGGTAGGCAACGGAGGAGAAACGGTGCTTTATCCCCCATTCTCGAAGGAGTTCTTGGAAGGGCGCCGCTTCAAACTGGGTGCCGTTGTCGGATATGATCTCTTGAGGAATGTTCTTGTGAACGAACTTCTGACACCTGGCCCCTGTAATGCTAGCCAAGGGTTCCGCTTCGACCCACTTAGTGAAGTAGTCGACTGCGACGATGATGTAGCGGTTGTTACCGGCAGCTCTGGGCAGAGGGCCGACCAGGTCAATCCCCCATCTTGAGAATGGAATGGCCGTGCTGACGGGGGCGTAGTTGACGGCTGGCCGACCAGGGGCCTTCTGGAGTATCTGGCACGGTCCGCACAATCTCGCGCCATCATCGGCCAGAAGAAACCCTGGACGACGAGACGTCGTGACATGCTAAAAGGGCCCTGGTGCGAGGAGCAAACACCACAATGGACTTCTTCCATGGCCACGTCGGCCTCATCCTGGTGCAGGCATCGGAGGAGAGTGCCATTATAGGATCGCTTGTAGAGTTTGCCATCTTCAATGGTGTAGCTTGGGGCCCTGAGTTTGGCGAGTTTGGCCCTCTCCTCGTTCGGGGGCAGCTCCCCCGTCGTGATGAAGGTGATGATGTCAGAGATCCAGTCCTCCGGTCGCTGTTGGACGCACAAGACGGGGCTGGCATGGATGCTGGACATGCTCAACTTCTCGATCTTGGCTAGCTGGGAGATGTGCTCCGGGGTGTCCGAGCTGAGTTTGGAAAGGATGTCGGCCTCGGCGTTCTCGGCCCTTGGGATCTGTGTGATCTCGATGGTTTCGAACGCCTTCAGCAGCTCCTCTGCTGCTTGCTTATACTGCTTCATCCGGCCTTCCTTTGCTTCGTACGTACCCTCAACCTGGCCCACTACCAGCTTGGAGTCGCACCTGATTTTGATGTGTCGGGCTCTGAGGCCGGCGGCGAGTCTGAGGCCGTTGAGGAGAGCCTCATACTCGGCTTCATTGTTGGATACCCTGAAGTTGAAGCGGATGGCATAGTAAGCTCTGAATCCTTCAGGGGATATGAGGACGCCGCCGCCGCCGCATGATTTCGCGGCCGACGAGCCGTCGGTGAAGAGGATCCATGTGTCATCGGGCTCTGGCCTGGGGGCGGTAGCGGTTGTCTCCCTTGCCGTGCACTCGGTGACGAAGTCGGCCAAAGCTTGCCCTTTGATGGATGGCCTTGGCTTGATTTCAATCTGAAACTGGCTGAGGAAGATCGCCCATTTCACCATCCTTGAGGAGCTAGTGGGGCTCCTCATGAGCGCGCCAAGGGGATGCTGGGTCAGCACATGGACGGCATGGGCCTGGAAGTAGTGCCCCAAATTCTTCACCGTGTGGACGATGGCCAGCACCGTCTTCTCAATGGGGGAGTACCTGAGCTCGGCCTCCCTGAGTGTCTTGCTGATGTAGAAGATGGCCTTCTGCACCCCTTCGTCCTCACGGATGAGCACGGAGCTGATGGCCGACGTGCTCACCCCCAAGTACAAGAAGAGGGTTTCGCCGGCTTTAGGCTTGGAGAGCACGGGCGGGGATGATAGGTACCTCTTCAGTTCTTCGAACGCCTCCTGGCACTCCGTCGTCCATTTGAAGCTGTTGGCTTTCCGCATGATCTGGAAGAAGGGGAGTGCCCTTTCGGCTGACCTGGAGAGGAAACGGTTCAGGGCCGCTAGGCGCCTCGTCAGTCGTTGTACTTCCTTTAGGTTGCGGGGCGGCTCCATGTTGATGATAGCCTGTGTCTTCTCTGGGTTTATCTCGATGCCCCTCCGGCTGACCATGTAGCCGAGGAACTTGCCGCCTTGGACGCCGAAGGCGCACTTCTTGGGGTTGAGGCGGAGCCTGAACTCCTTCATGATTTCAAAGATTTCCCGGAGGTCGTCGGCATGGGTGGAGGCCTGCCTGCTCTTGACGATCATGTCGTCGACGTATGATTCCATCGTCCGGCCGAGGACTGTCCTGAAGATCTTGGCCACCATCCTAGTATAGGTGGCGCCGGAGTTTTTGAGTCCGAAGGCCATGACGAGGTAACAAAAGACCCCCTCCGGGGTCATGAATGCCGTCTTCTCAGCGTCATCTTCATGCACGGAGATGTGGCGGTACCCTCTGAAAGCGTCAAGGAACGACATCAACTCGCACCCCGCCGTCTCGTCCACCAGCTGATCAATATTGGGGAGAGGGAACGGGTCCATAGGGCACGCCTTGTTCAGATCAGTGTAATCAACACACATTCTGAATGTTGGCGGTTTCTGGGCGAGGACGACGTTGGCCAGCCACGTCGGGTACTTCACCTCTTTAATGTGGTTGATTGAGAGGAGCATGGCGACCTCCCCTTTGACGAAGTCCCGCCTGTCGGCGGATAAGTAGCGCCGCTTCTGCTTGACAGGTGCGGAGGCCGGATCGACGGTCAGCCGGTGAGTGATCACCTGGCGGCTGATGCCTGGCATATCGTCCGGGCCCCACGCGAAGACAACGGCGTACGACCGTAGGACGAGGAGGATGGCGTCCCGCTGATCCTGCGGGAGTTGCTTCCCGACTCTGAGAACCCGCTCCGGCCGGGAGGTATCCAGAGGGACTTCCTCGACCTCCTCGGTCGGCTCAGCATGCGGCCTCTCCTCGTCCTTGGCAACGGCTGCCGTGATGGTGTCTATCCTCTGACCCTCCCTCTCAGCCGGCCTCGTCAGTTTGAGGTAGCATGCTCTGGCTATCCTCTGGTTTCCTCTGGCGTAGCCGATGCCGTCATTGGTGGGGAACTTCAGACACAAGTGCTTCATGGAGATGATGGCCTCCAAGTCCTCCAGTGCTGGCCGCCCTAAGATCAGGTTGTGGGTGCACTAGAGGTGGACCACCATGAACTCCATGTCAATTTTGGCGCGGTGGGGGCCGTCACCGACCTCCACGGGGAGGACTATCGTGCCCTCGGCGTCGATAGAGTCCCCGGTGAAGCCGGATAACGGTGTCTTGATCGGCTTCAGCAGAGCTTTGTCCAGCTTCAGCTGCCTGAAGGTGTCCAGGTACATCACGTTGACGGAGCTCCCCGTATCGATGTAAGTGCGGTGGATGATGGTGTCACCGATCTCACACCGGATGACGAGGGCGTCCCTATGTGATTCCGTACCCGGAGGCAAATCCTTGTCGGTGAAAGTGATCGCCTCCGTTCGCTGCTTCTTCGGCTGGGGGGGGGGGGGAACGTGCGACACCTCCCCAATGTAGAGGGATTGGGCCCATTTCTTTCTCTGGGTGACGGAGTCCCCCCCAATGTTCCCACCCACAATGAGGTGAATGTGATTCTTCTTTGGCAGGGGCTCTTTGAAGTCCTCGTCGTCGCTGAGCCTGCCAATCTCCCGCTTCTTCATAGAGGGTCCGCCCCCTTGTTTTCCGGTGTTTACCCATGTATTTTTGCGTGGGCCACCTTTAACAAACTGGGAGAGTTCCCCTTGACGAATAAGACGCTCGATGGCCTTCTTCAGCGTGATGCAGTCGTCGGTGTTGTGCGTGGAGTTCTTGTGGAACCGGCAGTATGTGCCGCCCTGCTGGATGGCAAGGACCTCCTCGGCCGGCCGAGGAGCCTGCTCGATGAGGCCGTGCTTCTCGGCATAGTCGAGGATGGTGCCGACCGGGTGAGTGAGGGCAACTCCCGGCCGTTCCAACCTCGGCCGCCAGTGGCGATCTTTCTTACTTTGTCCACCAGAGCCGTGACGGCCCTGGGCACCCTAGCCGGCCGGGGACGGACCCGGGGCCAGCGAAGGATTTGTCTTCTTTGAGGGATGGCCTCCCTCTTTCTTGTGGTTGTGGAGCTCGTCGGCGTCGGCGTACAAGCTTCCGCGCTGTAGCGCTTTGGCGTACGAGCTTGGAGGGTCGGTGATGAGGCTCCTTGCGTACGGGGAGCTGCGGAGGGCTCCTTGGTACAGGGCGAGGAGGGTGCGCTCATCGGCCCCCTCGACCTCCTCGGTATCCCTCGTCCACCGATCAATGAACGACCGGAGGGCCTCATCATGTTGCTGCTTGACGGAGAGGAGGTGGGTGAAATACTTCTTCGCGCGCTTCCTCCCGACAAAGTGGGTGAGGAAGCGTTGGGCAAGGTCTTGCCACGAGTCAATGCTCCCTTCGGGGAGCGCGTTGAACCAGTCGTACGCTGGCCCCTCAAGAGTAGAGAGGAACCAACGACAGAGGTATTCGTCAGACGCGTTCACCATCAGCATGTTGTTCTGATAACGGCTGAAGTGTTCCTGGGGGTCTGATCGGCCATCGTAGGACTTGATGGCGTTCCCCCTGTACTTCTCCGGGATGGGGCCGAGAGCACCCTGTTGGTGAAAGGGGTCCTGGTGCTGACCTGGATGATGGGGTCACCTCGCCCTTCGGCCAACTCCCTCTCCAGGGCGCTGACCTTGTTCATGAGAGCGTTGAGGCTGGGGTCGTTGGAGGCGCCAACCGTGGGGGTGTTGGCCGATTGTCTGGCCTCCATCTGAGCCAGCCTCCTTTCCAGCTGGGCGATGACCTCGTCCCGGGGGTCCCTGGCGGCCGTAGCGGCGCCCTGCTGGTTTCTCATGCGCTCGTCGTGGGCCGCATTGATCTGGTGGCGCACGTCGTCCTCGTGCAGCTTCCCCTTACCCTTGTCCGGGCGGGGCTGGTCCGCTGTCCGGGACACAGACCCCAAGCTTTCCCTCGGCGAGCCAGGCCGACGCTCACCTATCCGCTCCGCCATCCTCTCCGAAACCGGACGACGGCGCGTGTCACCTAGCCTATTGAAGGCAGAGGCTTTTCCACGCGCTGAGGTCTGCCCAGGCCGAAGAGGGGAAGCGGGGTGGGAGTGGGACGACGCCGTGTCCTAGGCCATCACGCCCTCATCGTTGCCTATCTGGACGGCCAACGGTTGGGGCTGAGGAGGTGGAGTGACGTTCCCCCGGTCCTTGGCAAGAGTGCGCTGAGGACGGTGGGGTTCTGGGCCAAGCTGGCGATGATGACCGACAGCGCCGCCTGGACCTGTGGATCCACAGACGGAGAGGCCGCGACCATAGGCTGGGGCGGGGCGTGGTCTGTCTTCTCAGCTCGTTTCTTGTCCAAGCCGATGCGGGCATCAGGGGCTCCGCCGTTGAGTTGGTTGCGGAGGTCCGTCGTGAGGTTGAAGGCCTCCTGGAAGACGTCCCCTCCGCCGGCCTGGTCGGCCGTAGCATCCTCCTCGTGCTCCCTGGCCTCTTGGTCCTCAGGGATGGCCTTGCTGACGAGGTTGCGGTTTGATTTAGTTCTTCCCATGATCAGTGGTTAGATGTGCTTGGTAGCGACGAAGGGTGCTAACTTGATTGTTCTAGCTCTCAACGAGAGCACCAAATGATAGAGTATATCTAGAGAGAAGTGAGAGCTAGAGAGAGAAGTGCAGTAATATGCTTCAATAGAATGATTTTGTAACCCTGATAACTACCTCCAGAGGAAGTACTTATAGGGAAAATACGGGCTGGGCTCCCAAGCCTTGGGCTTGGGAGGCCCATTTACAACTGGACCGCTACTGGGCCGAATACAAAGCCACTAATGGGCTGTACAAATGAGTAAGTGTAAAATCCGGTTCTGTGAGGTCTTCGTGGCCGACGAGGGCGTGGCCGACGAGGGCACGGCCGACGAGGGCGCGGCCGACGAGGGCACCCGGGTTCCTTGGCTTCAGGACCATATTCTGAGTTGGTACCTTTCCGGCCGACGGGGGTCCCTTGGCCGACGAGGGCACCACTCAGTGTCTTGCGCTTTCTGTTCTTCTGAGTAAGTGGGTCCTGGGGCTCAGACCCATATACTCAATCAAATATGTCTTCTGCTGCACCTGTGCATGTTCCTCTTGCCTCTCATTTTGTGCTAAGTAAGAATCAGTCTCCTAAGACTGTTTCTGAAATTGAGCTTATGAAGTTTGTTCCTTACTCTAATGTTATAGGTTCTGTGATGTATCTGATGGTTAGTTCTAGACCTGATATTGCCTATGATGTGAGTTGTTTGAGTAGGTTTATGTCTAATCCTGGTATGCCTCATTGGAATGCTTTGAAATGGCTTTTGAGATACTTGAAATTTTCTGCAAATCATGGTTTGATTTTTACTAAGTGTACTGAAGGTGTGAAACTGAGTGGTTATGTTGACTCTAACTATGCTAATGATAAAGACAATAGGAAATCTACCACTTCCTATGTGTTCACTTTGTGTGGTTCTTGTATTAGTTGGAAATCTCTGTTACAACCAATTGTTGCCTTATCAACCACTGAAGCTGAGTATGTTGCAGCTACAGAAGCCTTCAAGGAAGACATCTGGTTAAGACGTCTTGTTACTGAAATAGGTTTTCTTAAACAGGATGTTACTGTGTTTTCTGATAGCCAGTCTGCTATCCAGCTTTGCAAAAACCTTGTTTTTCATGATAGGACCAAACACATTGATGTGAGGTTCCACTTTATTCGTGATGTTTTAGATGCAGGTAAGGTGAAGCTGTGCAAGATACCCTCAGAGTTCAACCCTGCAGATATGGGGACGAAGTGTCTATCTGCTGAAAAACTTTTGTCTTGTAAACGAATTTTAAATTTGGACTGCGGTTAACTCTGTTTGCAGGTTTTGGGTATATTGGAGGGTAGATTCTTGAAAGCGTAGTGCTTGAGAGAATCTGCTCTCACGGTTAGGGAGAGTACCTTGGGTACTTCTCTAATTTCCTTTTGGGAGTGTTTTGTGTATCTCCAATTTGTTTGCCAGTTATGTCTTTAGGATATCACTGGTGACCCAACGATGATGAACCACGTGCTCATGTTACTTTGTGATACCATGCACCACCGATGATGGTCAATAATGTGGAGAGTGTGGAGGTATTGGCCCATAGGCCAAGGCAGCCCTCTTCTCTTGTTGGGCCTGTTTGCTTGCCTCTTGTCCTGGCCCATGTTGTTCACTTGTTCTGCCGCTAGCCTTGTTTCTGGAACCCTCCTTTAGGGCTTCCCCTTGCTGCCCGGGTACTTAAGTCCCTCTTCGTCTTTGGTTGACGATGAGGTCTTCGGTTAGAGAGAGAGTGAGGTCAGAGAGAATAGAGAGAGAGAGACTCCCTGTCTCTTCTCCTTCCGGTCCCTCTGTGGTGATCTCTCTGTGCTTCCCCTTTTCTGACCTTTGGCGTGCGTTGAGATGGCTGACCTGGTCTGAGTGTGATTGTCCCTTCCGGTAGTGCTTGGTTGTGTGTGCTGTATGAGCGTGGTCTGAGCTGGAGAGGTGAAAACCTGACAAATCATATCCCCATTATATTATCGATATTATCAATTAAGATATACCTAGTATATATTCAATTCTTTTTTGAGAGAATTCCCCTAATGGGACTAAAACATCTCATAAATGCAAAAGTATGACTCCTATGTTTAAAATGCAAAACTAGGACTACAAATTACCTAACTGGACAAAAATACCCTTAATGATTATCGATCTCAGTACATAACGGTAGACTAGCAAGCGGCAGACTAGCATTGGAGGAACTTGTAATTTAAGGAGTATACATCTGGTCCATACCAGCGCACCAGGTAATCTCTTCTTCCTCTTTTCCTTCTTCTTCCTTCTCCTTCTTTCTTCCTCTTTCTTCTTCGATAGTCTTCCTCCTCTTCTTCTCATCTTCTTCTACCAGATCCTTGTTTCTTCATTTTTCAATTTTTGGTTATTGTTAATTCATTTACTGTTTTAGATGATAAATCAAAATACTATTTTGGATATGAAAATTTGAGATTTGGATTTGGGTTTTTATTACTCAATATTTTAATGACATGTTTTTTGACTGGATTGCCAAATCTTGTCATTTTTAGCAATATTATTTTCGGAAATGCCATGATGATGGAAGTTTCATATAAAAACATGACATTCTCAGTAGTTATGTCATTATCAGATAAGCAATAAAATGCCATAAAATGACATAAGAATGACATTTTCTTATGAACATATGACATTTTCAAATTGTCATCCTGATAAATATACTGCCACAAATGTGTCGGTTGTTCAAATAACCAATATTTTTGACATTCTCAGACTATAAAAGTGGCATTTTACTGAATAAATATAATTCAAATCCAAAAAATCCAAATTAATATATAAAATTGAAATCCAAAAAATTCAAAGAAGAAGAGAACAGAGGACCAGAAATTTGAAGAGAATTAGAAGAAGAAGAGGAAGAAGAAGAGGAGGAGAGGAGGATACCTGTAATTGTTGGAGGAACCTGCAGCGGCTTCGATCGGGAGAGCTACGATTGATTTCGCCGATAGGAAGCTTTGATCTGCAGAGCGATGATGCCGATGGGAGAAACGCAAGAGGTGGGGGCCTGGGGCGGAAGAAATCGCAGAACAAGGAGGGAGAAGTTGAGTTTAATAAGAGAAAGGGTAAAATTGTAATGTGGAGTTCTATTTAGGGAATAAAAAACTTAAAGTCTCATTTAGGAATTTAGTCCATCTTTTAGTCTCATTTTGGACAAATTTTTCTTCTTTTTTTTCAAAAAAAGCTTTTACCTACTATGACAAATATCTTGCGAAGTAAAACTTTCGCAAATTAATATGACAAAACTTTAGTTTAGTCATCTAAAAATAAGTATCAATTACAGATAACTAGCCACACCTCAATTATACCCGTATACAGTAATTTAATTAAAAAAATAAAAAATACTTGAACTTTGTATTTTATGATTAGTTGTATCCAATGTTCTAAAATGGGTTCGGCCCTAGTTAGGCTTCAACTCAGCGCCTAGTCCCTAGGCAGCTAGATAGATGCCTAGGCGAGGACCAGCCGAGGACATAGAATTTACAATATTTGTCAATGTTATTCCATAAATATGATTAGTATTTAGTAATGTTGTATTTGTGTGTGTATAGTATACACACATATACACATTACTGCATTAGCATACATGAATGATAGAGTTGTTGGATTTAGTTATACTCCGTATGTTATATTTATATCTACTCCCTAAACCTCATTATGTAAAAAATATTAGTACTACATATTAAATAAAACTAACATTTAGGACTATATACAAACATATACAATTTTTATTTTAATCTATAACTAGTACTACCTCTGTCCCATTTTGTGTGTCTCCTTTTTGGTTTTGGCACGATTCTTAATAAAATGGTTGAAAAGGTAAAAGTTGTGGTTGAGATTTGAGTATAATAAGTGAAATGTTGTGAACCACATATTTCTTTTCAAAGGTGAAAAGGTGACACTTATTTTGGGATAACCCAAAAAAAAAAGTAAGACAGGTAAAATGAGGCGGAGGGAGTAGTTTCTTCATTTGTGTTGTAAAGTTAAATGAACACATACCTCTTTGAAAACTAAAAAGAAGTATAAAAAAAGTGTTTGGGGAATCTAGGTGCCATAGGTAGCCGATTAGCCCTCTGGGCGGGAAACTAGGCGCTCTAGGCGACTGACTAATTCACCTGGACGCCAAAGCAATTAGTCGGGGCGCCTAGACTAAAATCGGGGCGCCCGACCACTGCCTAGCGCATAGGCAGGGACTAGTCAGGCGCCTAGAGCTTTTTTTAGAACAGTGGTTGTATCTAAAATATACTCCGTATGTTAATAGAGAAATCTTCTCCTCAAGCCCCTGATTGGAACCGCTGTCAGTTCACCTTCATTTGAGGTGTTTTCTGGTGAATGTTTTTTATATAATTTTGTGAACATGTTCATCATAAAGTGTAGATTATTTCCATAAAAATTTGCCGTAAAATTTAATCGGAAAAAAAGTTAAATGTATAAATAAAAACACTGCCCTAAATATTTATAAAAAACCCAGTATTTTTTGTAACCATATGTACTTAAATCACATTTAATAATTTGTATATTAGATACATACATCATTACACCCCTTATGAATGGTTGTTTCGATAATCAATGTTTTAATGTTATTTGTGTTCCATTGGACTTATGTTATCGCTAATTAAGTGATAGACTAAGAACTTATGTGACATAGCATAAAGTTTTAAAATAGTCAACGACAATGAGATATCGATGATATGCAATACAAATGGTAATGAGGATTGAATCATATTTTGAAAATGCAGTTGATGTCATGATTATGAATTCTAGAATTTCTTGATGATCACATAGATACTTTGAAGAATATAAGTATTCCTAACATACAAAGAAATTGATGGAGTACATGAATCTATACCCCAGGACCCACATAATCAGAAGAACAAGAAGCACAGCTGTCACCCAGTGGGGTCTCCATCGGCCAGAAAGATATCAACTCAGAACATGGTCTAGAAGCCAAGAGAATCGGGTGTCCCCGTCGGCCGGGTCTCCATCGGTCATGGCTCCGTCGGCCAGACCCTCGTCGGCCATAGAGAGCTCCCAGAACCAGATTTCGTACTTAGTTATTTTTACGCTCTTTGTACTCAGTCCAATAGTGGCCCAATTGTAAATGGGCCTCCCAAGCCCAAGACTTGGGAGCCCAGCCCTAATTTCCTCTATAAATACTCCCCTTGGGAGTAGTTGTAGGGGGGTCACAAATCATTTATTGCAAGGATTTATTGCACTTCTCTCTCTAGCTCTCCCTTCTCTCTAGAATATATACTCTATCATTTGGTGCTTTCATTGAGAGCTAGAACAATCAAGTTAGCATCCTTCATCGCTACCAAGCACAACTAACTGACTATGGGAAGAACTAAGTCCAACCGCAACCTCCTCGGCAAAACAATCCCTGAGGCCCAAGACGACAGGGAACATGAGGAGGACGCTACGGCCGACAAGGCCGCGGGAGGGGATGTTTTCCAGGAGGCCATCGACCTCACGAATGACCTTCGCCATCAACTCAAAGGCGGTGCCCCTGACGCCCGCATCGGTCTGGAGAAGAAGCGCCTGGATAAGGGAGACAATGCCTCGGGGCAACCGACATCTCTTGCCGTTGACCCTCAACTCCAAGCCGCACTATCGGCTATTATCGCCAGCCTGGCCCAGAACCCCACCATCCTTAGTGCACTCGTGCCAAGGAGTGGGGAGAACACTACACCGCCTCCTCAGCCCCAGCCGTTGGCCATCAAGATAGGAAACGATGAAGGGGTGGTGCCCCAGAACACGACGTCATCCCACTCCCACCCTGCTTCCCTGCTTCGAGCCGGATCGACCCCAACGCGTGGAAAAGCCTCAGCCTTCCTGTAACACCCCGGTCCCGTAGGCCCCGAGGTAGTTACTTCTAACCTCTAGTACTGTCCTCACAAACCGCCGCTAGCCTTTTCCGCGCACTTTGTCCTCACTCATGCGCGCCCTGAGAAACTTCCCAGGGGGTCACCCATCCCAAGACTACTCCCGTGCAAGCACACTTAACTTTGGAGTTCTTGGCTAATGAGCTCCCATAAAAGGAGATGCATCTTGTTGGTATGAGTAGTACTATTAATCCGTTTAAATTAAATCTCAAGTGTTACAATCACTCCCACTTAGGAATGCAACGTCCTCGTTGCGCCCATAAACCAATCTCAATCATATCCCAGAATCTTTTCCCCTGCTAAGTGTCCGCCCAATATCCAACGGATCAACACACTGTCGCAGGGTTGCTCTGATACCACCTGTAACACCCCGGTCCCGTAGGCCCCGAGGTAGTTACTTCTAACCTCTAGTACTGTCCTCACAAACCGCCGCTAGCCTTTTCCGCGCACTTTGTCCTCACTCATGCGCGCCCTGAGAAACTTCCCAGGGGGTCACCCATCCCAAGACTACTCCCGTGCAAGCACACTTAACTTTGGAGTTCTTGGCTAATGAGCTCCCTTAAAAGGAGATGCATCTTGTTGGTATGAGTAGTACTATTAATCCGTTTAAATTAAATCTCAAGTGTTACACTTCCATAGGCTAGGTGACACGTGCCGTCGGTCTGCTTCGGAGAGGATGGCAGGACGGATTGGTGAGCGTGAGCCTGGCTCACCAAGGGAAAGCATGGGGTCCGTATCCCGGACAGCGGATCGGCCTCGCCTGGACAAAGGCAAGGGAAAATTGCATGACGACGATGTGCACCACCGAATCAACACGGCTCACGCAGCCCGCTTGCAGACGCAAGGCGTCACCATGGCTGCCAAGGACCCCATGGACGAGGTGATCGCCCAGCTCGAGCGAAGGCTCGCTCAGATGGAGGCCAGGCAGCTGGCTGCCACCCCCACGGGTAATTCATCCAGGGACCCCGGTTTCAATGCTCTTCTCCACAACGTCAGCATCCTAGAAAAGGAGCTGGCCGAGGGACGGGGTGACCCCCATCATCCAAGTTAGGACCCGTACTCCCTTCACTGCGAGGGTACTCTCGGCTCCCATTCTAGAGAAGTATAGAGGAAACGCCATCAAGCCCTATGACGGCAGCTCCGACCCTCAGGAGCACTTTAGCCGCTATCATAACAACATGCTGATGGTGAACGCGTCGGATGAATACCTCTGGCGTTGGTTCCTTACCACTCTTGAAGGGCCAGCATACGAGTGGTTCAACACGCTCCCCGAAGGAAGCATAGACTCGTGGCAGGATCTTGCCCAACGCTTCCTCACCCACTTTGCCGGGAGGAAGCGCGCGAAGAAATATTGCACCCATCTTCTCTCCGTCAAGCAGCAACATGACGAATCACTCCGGTCGTTCATCGACCGATGGACGAGGGAGACCGATAAGGTCGAGGGGGGCGATGAGCGCACCCTCCTTGTCCTTTTCCAGGGCGCCCTCCGCATCCCCCCATATGCGAGGAGTCTCATCACTGACCCTCCAAGGTCTTATACGAAGGCGCTCCAGCGAGGGAACTTATACGCTGACGCCGACGAACTCCACAGCCATAAGAAGGACGGAGGGCACCCCTCCAAGAAGACAAACACTACGCCAACTCCAGGCGCACCCTTAGTCGGGGACCGAGGTCAAGGGGGACAGAGCCGCCATGGGTCTGGCGGACAGAATAAGAAGGACCGCCCATGGCGGCCGAGGATGGAAAGGCCGAAGACCCCCCTCACTCATTCGGTCAACTCCATCCTCGATTATGCCGAGGAATCTCATTGAACGGGATCCCCGGTCGGCGAAGGAAATCTACGCTGATCATCAGGGTGGTACCTACTGTCGTTACCACAGGAATACCTCCCACAACACAGACGACTGTGTCATGCTGAAGAGAGCCATCGAGAAGCTAATTCGCCAGGGGGAACTCTCCCAATTTGTTAAAGGTGGCCCACGCAAAAATACATGGGTAAACACCGACAAAATTGGGGGCGAACCCTCTACGAAGAAGCGTGAGATCAGCAGACTCAGCGATGACGATGAAGACTTCGAGGAGCCCCCTTCGAAGAAGAACCACATCCACCTCATCGTGGGGGGAAACACTGGGGGAGACTCGGCCACCCAGAGGAAAAAATGGGCCCAATCCCTTTACAATGTGGAGGTGTCCCACGCTCCCCCCAGCCGAAGAAGCAGCGGACGGAGGCGATCACCTTCACCGACAAGGATCTGTCTCCGGGTCCCCCATCACACAGGGACGCCTCCGTCATCCGATGTGAGATAGGTGACTCTATCATCCACCGACTTTACATCGTTACGGGGAGCTTCGTCAATGTCATATACCTTGACACCTTCAAGCAGCTGAAGCTGAACAAGGCCCTGCTCAAGCCGATACGGACACCGTTGTCCGGTTTCACCGGGGACTCTATCGACGCCGAAAGCACGATAGTCCTCCCCGTGGAGGTCGGCGACGGCTCCCATCGCGCCAAGATTGACATGGAATTCATGGTGGTCAACCTCGAGTGCGCCCACAACCTGATCTGGGGGCGGCCGACACTAGAGGACCTCGAGGCCATCATCTCCATGAAGCACCTGTGCCTGAAGTTCCCTACCAATGGCGGCATCGGCTACGCTAGGGGAAACCAGAGGATAGCCAGAGCATGCTACGTCAAGCTGACAAAGCCGGCCGCAGGCGCCGAACAAAGGATAGACACCATCACCGCCAAGACTACTCTCCACACATAACGGATTTGATTGAGAAGAATAGAGAGAAGGCGAAGCATCATAGTGTTACTCCATATGATATAGGCCGATGGATATATCAGGTGGAAACATGATGTGGTGGTCGAGCGTTGGGAAAGGGTGGGAGAAAACAAACAGTCCATCTGCGGCGGCGTACTTGCACCTGTAAAAAGATGGAAAAATATAAGATTCTATGCTCTCATGTATTAGCCGTGTGCAGACAACGCAGTTTATCTTCTCATCCATTTGTGGATCCGTTTTTCTCATCTCAACCATACGCCGCCACATATAAAAGAGTCTTTAAACTCATTCCTGACCGTGATTATTGGCCGACTTACTATGAACCTAAAATTGTGCATGATCCATCCATGGTCGGGCTAAGGGAAGACCTAAGTCCACACGTATTAAGAATGAGATGGATGAAGGTCTCCGAGGAACGGTTAGATGTGGAATATGTAAACAAACCGGCCATATAGGGCCACATGTGCAAAGAGACCATCAAGAGGTGGAAGAGGGTCCACTGGGTAAAGTTTAAAAAATAATCAGTAAAATATTAATTAAAAATAAAATAAAATAATACAATAGTAAAACTTAACTAATATCCTATTTCTTTTTTGTAGGCATGGAGGTGTCAGCAGATCCTGGGCCGAGTGATTGTTCTGTCCTGACATTGCAGGATATGCCATCTCCGTGACCAAGATGATCAAGAAGACCATGAGAACTTGTAGTTTGTATTTTGTATTGGAGTTTTTCTTGTACACTAGATGTTGTCTGAAGAATTGACTTTATTTTACGTATTTCCACCTGTAAACTCTTTTATGATATGTTGATGTGTTTGATTATGAATATTAGATGACTACTGTGTTATGAATATTGGATTGTAATGTGTTGTATGTGGTTCGTAACCCCTAAATAGGAGAAATGAGACCTTGTTTATAGTAAGGGGTAAGTCGCCAAATGGTTGGGTGACTTATAAGTCGCCAAACCGGATGGCGACTTATAAGTTGTCCAACCGTTTGACGACTTACCCCGACCATGATTAATCTCAGTAGTATATCGGTAATTACTTTTAACCCAGCATTATTTTCGTAATTAATTAATTAATTAACATTAATTCAAAAAAAACTCTTAACATTCTTCCTACATGGCTAAACATTTCAATAATATATTGCCATGTGTCACAATTTTTTTAATGTTGACGATCTCTCATTAAAGATGCTCTTATAACAATCGTTGTTATACTAATTAGGTGTTAGGAACATTTTTATTTGAATAATCTTTGTTATTACTCAGATCTATTCTTAAAAAATAATTAAATTTTTAAATCTAAAAACTAAAAATCTTTAATTAAAACCGAAAAAACAACCCGTATTGACACTGAACCGTTAGTTTAATGCGGTTCCGATTCCCATAAATTTGGATTCGGAAACTAACTGAATGGCCATCTAGGCCGGCGTGCACAATTCAAACCTGCCGCCGAATTACAGTCTTCCTCAGTCCCCATACATTACAAAACAAGACTTATACTCTCTGCTTCACATATCGGCGGGGAACATTTTTATTATTTAAACGGCTAGCACAAAGAAAAACACGCGAAGCTATCCACCCTCGGCTCAATATTACAAGTAATCCCAGAGAGAAGAGGATTCTAGAAAAATGGAAGAAAGTGGAAGAAGAGAAACTGCAGAGGAAGAAGAAGGTCCGGCTATAGGGATCGATCTGGGAACAACATACTCTTGTGTCGGGGTTTGGCAACCACAGCATGACCGTGTTGAGATCATCACCAACGATTTGGGCAACCGTACGACGCCGTCATGGGTTGCCTTCACCGATATTGAACGCCTCATCGGCGAATCTGCCCAGAATCAGGCCGCGATGAATCCTTTTAATACCATATTTGGTTTGCTCTCTTTCTACTTTTCTTTTTGGGTTAATTATCAAAATACGATTAAAAGTCAGTCACTTTACATAAATAAAACAAAAAAATAAACTATGTTGTCATAAGATTAATTACGTGTGTCTTGGATAAATATACCCTTATAGCTATTGAAATGTTTTACGGAGTAATTCATAACAAAATAATAAAAAATAATAAAAATTCGTAAAAAATACTAAAAATTTAATAAAAATATTTTGCACTGCCCGTACAACCTTCTTGCACCACCACCTCCGGGCGGTGAAAAAAAAAATCATTTTTCCTAAAAACTGCCATTTTTTTCTTAAAATGTCCAAAACATGGCATATTTCTCTTTCCGAATGCCAACATTTTCATTATTTTCTGCCATAAATATGACATTCGTAATGAACTTGGCATTTTTTCCCCTGTTGACCGGAGGTGGTGGTGCAGAGGCGGCAGAGGAGGCGGTGAATTTTATTTTATTTTTTTGAGTTTTTTATTTTTTTTTTATTTTTTTTAAAAAAAAAAATAAATAAATAAATTATTATCGAATAAGTCATAAATTAACTAGGTTAAGATTAAATAAGTCATATTTTAGAATTAACTAGGTTAGGGATATTAAAGATACAAAATTAATGTTTACTCCTATTGAAGGAAATTTTAAGTTTTACTCCTATTTGTGCAATTATGTTTATGTTTACTCCTATATTGGGCAATTTCTATTTACATTTTTGTAATTATTGAATAAATCATATTTGGGTTTATAACTCCTTAAATCCTAAATAATTTTAGGATTAGCTTGAATGTTTATTGGCTACTATTTCCAAACGCAAACTTCGTGACCCACTAAACATCATCACCACTATTCCTTTATTTACAAAGTGATACCCCTTCCCTGAGTTCTTTTTTTACAACCTTAATTAAAATTCCAAATGTGCTGAAGAAGTCGCCAAATTTGTGAATGAAACAGATTTGAATACTAAGGATAAGTTCTTGATGACTGTCAATACATTTATTGACTTCTCTTTTGATGTAATCAAATGGCAGATGTGAAGAGGCTCATAGGTAGAAAGTTTTCTGATGTAACGGTGCAGAATGACATGAAGCTCTGGCCATTCAAAGTCATAGCTGGCCCTGAAGGTGACTGTGAAGATAAACCCATGATATCAGTGACTTACAAGGGTGAAGACAAACACTTCGCAGCTGAGGAGATTTCTTCAATGATCCTCCAAAAGATGAAGAGCACTGCAGAGGCATATCTCGGCAAACAAGTCAAAAAAGCGGTTATCACTGTTCCTGCCTATTTCAGTGATGCCCAACGCCAAGCAACAAAAGATGCAGGTCTGATTGCTGGTCTTATTGTATTGCGTGTCATCAATGAACCCACAGCTGCTGCAATTGCCTATGGTCTTGACAAGAAAGCAACTGTAAGTGTTGATTCTTCTCCAAAGAACATATTGGTTTTTGATCTTGGTGGTGGAACTTTTGATGTCTCTATCGTTACAATTGAGAAGGATGTAGTTGAAGTCAAAGCAGTTAATGGGGACACTCATCTTGGTGGAGGGGATTTTAGTAACAGAATGGTGAGCCACTTTGTTGTAGAGTTCGAGAGGAAACACAAAAAAGATATAAAGGGAAATCCTCAGGCTCTTTCGCGGTTGACAGCCGCTTGTGAAAGGGCCAAGAGAAACCTCTCTTCTGTTACTGAAACATCCATCTCAATTGAGTGTCTCTTTGAGGGCATTGATTTCTCTTCGAGCATCACACGGGCACGGTTTGATAAAATCAATTTAGATCTGTTCAATGATTGTATTGGGCCCGTTGAGAATTGTTTAAAGGATGCAAAAATGGAGAAGAATGACATTCATGATATTGTTCTTGTGGGGTGGGTCTACCCGAATTCCAAAGGTTGAGGAGTTGTTAAAAGACTTCTTTGAAGGAAAGAAGCCCTGCAAAAGCATAAACCCAGATGAGGCTGTTGCCTATGGAGCTGCTTTTCACGCTGCATCTCTTACTGGTGCCTGTGTGGGTGTGAATAAGGATATTGTACTTGTCGATGTTACTCCTTTATCTCTTGGAGTGAAGTTGGAAAGTGGTAAAATGTGTGTGGTAATTCCACGGAATACCACCATTCCTACGAAGATGTCAAGCAAAATCTACACTGTCTATGACGATCAAACCAGCATTTTATTCCCAGTGTATGAGGGAGAGATGCCCATAGCAAAAGACAATTACTTTCTTGGAAAATTTACTCTCAAAGGCTTTCCTGCACTACCTAGAGGTGAAGCTAAAGCTGATGTCATTTTTGACATTGATGCCAATGGCATCTTGACTGTTTCTGCAGAACAAGTGGGTGGTAACAATAGGAACCAAATCACTATAACCAATCACAGCAGGAGTTTGTCAAAGGAGAACATTGAACGGATGATTAAGGAAGCAGAAGATTACAAGGTTCAAGATGAAGAGCGCAAGAAGGCAACTGATGCTAAAAATGCTTTGGAGAACTATATTCACCACGCTAGTGGCATTTTGAGAGTCTGTAAAAAGTTGGTTGGGGTGAAGGATACGCTAATTCTCAAGGATGCAGTTGAGAAGACTGATCAGTGGTTAGAGTGGAATGACCTTCTTGGTAATGCTTGCAAGTTTGTGGAGAAGAGAAAAGCCCTGGAGACCATATGTGAGTCTGTTGTTACAAAGATGCAACCTAAGCGAGGAAGATGCAGGTCTAAGGCCTCAGGTCGTTGATATAAATGGACAGGGGGAGGGGCGATGAAACTTGAAGCTTGGTTTTAGTAGGCAGACAGTGGAACTTTCTAACTTTTTTGTATGGCAGGTTGCCAATGCTTGGATTTTAAATCCCTCTTCGCTAATTCGCCGGATCTGCCGTTTGTTTGAATCTATTAATTTACGTGCCTCTTTTCTTTGGTTCGTTAATCTTCCTATGACAACCGTCGTAGCTCACTTCTTCATGAAATTCCACCTCTGCGGTGGACCCAATTAACCTTGCCAATTTTTCTTCTATTTCTTTGGAAAATTTAGTAATTTGGTTTGAAGGACGAAGTTTCAACTGTTTCCATGAAATGATTGTTTAGTTGCCCATATAAAAAGTTGGTTGATATTCCATCAAAACCCCGAAGTAAATTACAAAACAGACAACAGGTTCTTTTGTTAAAAAAAAAAAGAATGAACCAAAAGATTATTCAAGCAAGACTCATTTATAGAAATTAGTCTACAAAAGAGGAAAAAGCAAGTTCCTTTAGGGGGACAAATATCACAAAACTACAAAATTTACAAAACTCGGTGCAAAAATAAATGAAATATTAGTGTAAGAATCATTCTTGTTGTACTCACTCTTATTCGGCAACTTTGCTTCCCAATAGTATACTCAAATAGTTGAATCAAGAGTGTAGAACTATTATAAATATCGTATCCACACAAATATAAAAGAGTATAAATGATTTATATTAAAAAAGGCATCGATGGAACAAAAATATTATCGTATTGATTGACATTGTCTTCCAACCGTTTCTACTCAAACGACCCTGCTTGACCAAAGAAGAAGAGCCCTTGGCCTCGACCTGAAGCCCGATGACTCCTGCACACTTGGACTCCCGCTCTTCGCCGAAGGAGAGGAAGCGGAGAAGCTCAAAATGAAGAGAGTAATAGAGGAAGGGGGAGGTATTGAGACTAGAATGGAGAATAATATTGGAATTTTATCGATCTAGTAACTGAAAGATAAATAAATTATCAATCCGGGACCTGAAAGATGAATTGTATCGATATAGGATCTGATTGATAGAAAACTATCAATTTAGGACCTGAATGATTGAAAACTATCAATTTAGGACATAAGTTGTCATGAATTTTATTTTATTTTTTATTTTAAAAATTTTAAATATTATTTATTTTTATTAAACTAATAAACTTTTGTGAAGAAATGTTTATAAAAAATTAGCAATAGAATTAATAAAAAATTAAATAAATCAAAACCTATGAAATGTTAGGTCCTAGATTGATAATTCAAACTATCAAATAAGCCCTCGTACTATACCGAAAAAGTCGATTAGGCCCTCGTACTTTACAAACACTCAATTAAGTCCTCGAACTATTAAAAAACATTCAATTAAGCCCTTTCGGTCGGTAAGTAACCGGTTTCCCGGTTAAATGTAACTTGTTTCCCGGAAGCCGTTGTTGCTGGAGTTCGAGCACATCGTCACCATCGTCGTTGTTTAACCGGGAAATCGGTTACTTACCCACCAAAAGGGCTTAATTGAACGTTTTTTAATAGTTCGAGGACTTAATTGAGTGTTTGTAAAGTACGAGGGCCTAATCGACTTTTTCGGTATAGTACATGGACTTATTTGATAGTTTTCCCTTCATTTATCTTCCAGGTCCTGAATTGATAAAATTCACCTCGCTCAACAAATACAATGGAGGGATGAGATATTTATTGGAGGAGTTCTTAAGAGATCTAACCTTCCATATTCTAGACCTTTCACATTCCTAGACAATTATTAATCCAGATTTAATAAAAGACTCTTCATATTTCTAGGCATTGAGTGAACCTAGAAACTCACAAGGAATATCAAAAAACTTATTCTTTCAACTTCCAAGTTTAATTTAATTTTCCAACAATGCCTCCCTTAAATTAAACTTGCTTCTTACTCCCAGATTTTTGACGCCTTTCTTGAAAACTTGTGCACTAAGCGGCTTCGTGAAAATGTCGACTCTTTGATCTTCAGTCTTGCAATACTTCATTTGAATTTCTCCTTCACTCACAAGTTCCCTCAAAAAATGATATCGGATGTGAATATGTTTTGTCCTCCCATGAAGAACTGGGTCCTTCGTAACTGAAATTGTTGAACGGTTGTCACATAACAAAGTGCTTGACTGGTTTTGCTTCTGCTTCAAACTTTCTAAAATTCCTCGTAACCAAACTAGTTGACATCCATCATAAGATGTGGCGATATATTCTGCCTAAGTAGTAGAAAGTGCCACAATTGATTTTTTCTTCGAGCTCCATGATATCGCGCCGGTGCCAAGATGGATACATATCCAGAAGTGCTTTTGCTATCATTAATACTCCCCTCTAGGTAGCTGTCAGTATAACCAACAAGATTAACTGGAACATTTGCCTCGTAAAAAATTCCAGGATCAATAGTTCCTTTAATGTATCTCAAAATTCTCTTGGCAGCCTCCCAATGATCAGAATAAGGGTTTTCCATGAATATACTCACAAGGCTAACAACGTATACAATGTCGAGTCTCGTGGTAGTAAGATACATCAAATTTCCAACCAAACTTCTGAACAAAGTGGGATTAGCATTCTTCATCCTGAATTTCTATAAAACATCTTTCGCATAGCTTTCTTGGGAAATGAATGTTCCCTACTTACTTTGAAGAACTTCGATGCCAAGGAAATGATGAAACTCACCAAGATCTGTCATCTCAAATTCAGCCATCATCGAGTGCTTGAATTCTTTCAACATCTTCTCATTATTTACAGTAAAAATGAGATCATCAACATAGAGACTAACGACCATGAAGCTTCCTTGAGAGTCGCTTTTGACGTAGAGAGTATGCTAATATGGACATTTATGAAATCCATATTTCATGAAGTAAGAATTGATGCGGCTATACCACGCTCGGGGTTACTGCTAAAAACCGTACAAAGCTTTCTTCAACTTGTACACTTTATCTTCTTGCCCTTTCTTGACAAACCCCGATGATTGATCAATATACACTTCTTCCTTGAGAACGCCATTCAGGAATGCAGATTTGACGTCCATTTGGAACAACTTCCAATTATTTTGGGCAGTAAGGGAAATAAGTAGACGAACCGTCTCATGTCGTGAAACAGGAGCGAACACTTCAGAAAAATCTTCTCCTTCCCTTTGTTTGTACCCTTTTGCCACTAACCTTGCCTTATGCTTGTTAATAGAGCCATCTGGGTTCATCTTTGTCTTGTACACCCATTTTACTCCAATAGAGTTCTTATGTGGCGGCAAATTTGTGAGCTCCCATGTCTTATTGTTTTCAATTGAATCAATCTCTTCTTTCATAGCTCTCCTACAGACTTCTTCTTTATACGCATCATCAAAGGAAATTGGATCCTCACCTGCAAAGAAAGCAAAGAAAATAACATTGTTTCCTTCAACTTCATCAGTTACTTCATATAACTCTCGAAGACTCCTTGATTTTCTTATCGGGCTGCTTGAAGAAGAACTTCATCAGTTTCTTTCATCTTCAGGTGTTGCCTCCCTTTCTTCTTCATTTTCAAATGGAGAAATTGAAAATTTTTCTCATCTATTTATATTCGTTTGTTCGCTTTTTAAATGCACTTCAAGAATGTCACATTGATAACCATACATTATCTTTTTCAAGAATGCACTTTCATGTTTGAGTAAATGCACATTACACGCAAAATAAAAAATACAGAGTATATATATAAAAAGTGCACTTATTTAGCAGAAGGGTTGCATGATAATATCATAATTATATTATAGTGCATGTGGTTATTATAAGAAGCGTATCATAATATAATTAAATGTTAGTGTGCATATGTAGTACAAAATTAGTGCAAATTCATGTGTGCTAATTTGCAATGGATCGATCATATAAGCATGACTAGTTGATACAGTTTGGTGCAAACTTCTTCTTGGATCTTCATTTATTGTGGTTTTCGTATTGTCAATCGCGGTCATCTTCAAGTTTAAATTCCAACACTTAGTATTAAACCGCTTGTGTATAGCATTCTCTCATCAATTTCAGCTTGACTTTGTAAAACACAAAGTGCATCTGTTGTTTCTGATTAAAGAGGGCTTCCATTACGTTTTGCATAATTATCTATATTCTTGATCAATGACTTCCATGAAACAATGCATTAGGCCTATTCAATCCCACCACCTTCTTATGGAAACAAAATAAAATTAAAAGCAAAATGTTTCTAAACAGCAAAAAATTATACGGTGTACGTAAAATATACTACAATAAACGATACAAATATAGAACCAAATTAAAAAATGATTATGTTTCTCAAGAAAAATGAGAGAAATGGTAAAGAAGAAAACTAGGAATGCATTGAAACGGCACGTAACTCTAAAATGGAAAATTGATTAGGAAAGGAACGTAAAGGTGGAAACAACTTTAAAATAACTAAAATGCTCTCCACGAAAATATTTTTTAAAAATCAAAATAGTACTGATCTAACGGTCGTGGATCATTCTCACTTCTCTTCTAAGATGTTATTCTTATTTGAACCAAAGTCTATATGTGTGTCTGTCTGATGTATTGTAATATTCATCGTTAAACTCTTTGAATTGAGGGTAGTAGTCGAATGATGTTTTTACTTCAACTTTAATTTGCTAGTTTGGTCTGGTCTGTCTAAGTCTGGTCTGTCTAAGTCTGGACTGGTCTGGTTTGGTCTGTTTAAGTCTGGTCTGATCAGGCCTTGTCTGAACTGGTCTTGCTTGGTTTGAACTTGTCTGGTAAACGTCTGGTCTTTGTGTATTTTATAACTACGGAAGTTAAGTCTGGTCTGGTCTAGTCTATTTAAGTCTGGATTGATCTGATCTGCGACTGAAAATAGTCCAAGTAAAAACATTTGAACTTGCCATAAAAAGTATTCATTTGATTGAATTTCAATTAAACGATTTAAACTTTAAATTGTACAAGTATATTAAAACTAGTTTAGCACATAATTTATAAATTATTTTGTTTTTTTTCATGTCCCACCTATATTTTGAAACCAAATAAAAAATGTTACTTTCATTTCATTGAGCATTGCCAACTTTGTGTCTAGTGTGAAAAAATAGCAGTATGATTGATATTTTGTGCCGAAAAACATAAGAAATAGTTTACCCTATGGAGGTGCTTAGCAAACAGAGTTGTAGAAATCTTTGTTAGTATTATACGGTTCGTGAATAATACAATAATACGTACGTTCGTGTATAATATGATACAATTATATAAAATACGTCTAAATATATGTTTCATACGTTCATGAAATGAATAAAGATACGAACGTGTTTTAAACGTTTCACAATTTAAAAATATGGCATATAATACATGTGTTATATACTAATTTAATGATGAGAATAAAGAGTAATTTAGCATATGCATTACATTCTTCAACAGTTTAAAATGTACGAAATAGTTTTTCAGATATACGAATTTTAATTCATAGGTACAATAAATAATAAAAATGATATTGCCTATTTGTGTAGAAGTAGAGAAATATTTCTAGAGAATAGTTTATATTATTGTGACCGTAAATTTGGTGAGCCGCCATAATATTCTTTTCTTTTTGGAGTTTTGGTATGAGTGGAGAATAAGAGTAACAAAATAATAGTACAACAGTAATATAAAAATGAATTATGACTTTAAGAAGCTAATTTATTAAATCTGATGACTATTAAACAATTAACGAACGTATAAGACATAATAATTTTTTAAGCATTATAAATAATATTGAGCAACTAAACATTTCACTTTAGTTGTATCACTCCATTAGGCGTCAGTTTAATGGCATTTTTTAATAAAATACGTATCAATACGTACGGTACATGTATTATACATTTTATTCTTAAAGTAAGTGAATTTTAAAGTATTTTCTGAAATTCATAAACGGAAGTATTATACGCGAATTATACGTTTGAGTATATTATACGTGAATTATACGCGAATAAACTAAGAGACTAGAAATTAGATGGGGTGCTTAGCCTTATATTTATAATACGGAGTAAAACAAAATACAGTGTTGTAGAAATTAGATAGTTTTCCTGCTGAGAGAAATTCGTAAACAAGATTTTGCTTCCTAACTTGTGTATTTGAGAAGACGAGTTTGTGCGATTCGAAAATCGAACCGTCAAAATGATCTTCTGTTACCCATAATAAATGACTAAAGAACTGAATCTCCGTGCAAAATTAAAAGGTGCCGCCCAATTCTCATGTTCTCGCCCAATACAGAAAAGGGCAACGAGACTTTGAGAGCTTCAACACAAAAACAAGTTAATTACTTCTCCCTTTCCTACGCACTTCAGCGGGAAAAATTTTACTTAAAAAGGGCCAGCGAAATATGAACTCAGGCGAAGCTCTCAATTCTCCTATCAACACTACTCATAAACACAGGGAGAAAAGAAGTCGTAGAAAATGGAAGACAAGTCCCATGATGCGGAAGAGAACGAAGCAATTTCAACTGAAGAAGAACAAGAAGAAGAAGGTCCGGCGATCGGAATCGATCTGGGGACCACATACTCTTGCGTTGGAGTGTGGCAGCCACAGCACGACCGTGTTGAGATCATAACCAATGACTTAGGCAACCGTACGACGCCGTCATGGGTTGCCTTCACCGACGTTGAACGCCTTATCGGCGAACCTGCCCAGAACCAGGCCGCCATGAATCCTTCCAATACCATCTTCGGTTTGTTTTCACATCTCCCTCTCTGGACATATCTGTTTTCTTTTGGTTTCAATTTTAAAATAACTTTTGGTTAATTTTTTTAATTAACTCTAGGGATAATTTTGCACCTTTCTTACCTTTAGGGACATTATGCTTATGCACCTTTTTTAATTATCTAAAATCCCTCCGAACTTAACGTCAGGGATATATTTGCCCACTTTTCCTTGTTTTATTGATAGTTGATACTCCTTATAATAATAGTGTGTTATATACTCATATTCATAAAACTTTGAAAAAATTGACAAGAATAATATCATCTTTCACTGGTTTTCTCATAATAATCTCACCTTTACGTAATCCCAGAATAATCCCATATTTACTTCTTTCGTCAGGCCCTGACCTATTGATGATAGGGTGCAAAGGTGGGATTATTCTGGGATTATGTAAAGGTGTGATTATTAGGAGAAGATGGTTGAAAGGTGGGATTATTCTTGTCAATTTTTCCTAAAACTTTTAATATAATTTCTAAATATGTAAATTTTATTTAGGGAAAATGCACTTTTAGTCCCTCACATGTTCTCAATATTGAAATGTCAGACCCGAGTTTATAAATGTTACCCTTCAATTGTCTAAATTTTTGATGCAAATGTACACCCGTCAAAGGATCACATTCATAGCAGTTTGGACAATTGAGGGGTGACATTTACAATATCCTAAACATGAGTTTGACACTTCAATATGGTGACTACTTCATGGACAAAAAGTGCGATTTTCCCTTTTATTTACTAAAAATAATTTTACTATTGAGAGAAACCCGTTAACTTTATAATTAGCCAAACATCATAAATCACGTGACAACCTTTAAATGGGACAGAGCAAGTATAATTTAAGCTTAAAAAGACAAAGAGAAAACTTATTGAGACTGTATTACGGTATAGATAGTGGGAGAAAAGTATCTTCAAATCACTATGGAACCCTATAGATATTTCATTTTATCTTCAAAATGTGTTAACCATATTGTAAAAAAAAGAGATTACCTGAAATAGGACTAAAACAGTTTGAAAAATTCCAAAATAGGAATATCATATTTTTATTTCCAAAATAGGACTAATTAATGTCATGTTTGGCTGTACCAGACTTCAAACATGACAGTATTTTCCAAACATGACAGTAATTAGTCCTATTTTGGGAATAAAAAACATGACAGTTCTATTTTGAATTTTTGAAATTGTTTTAGTCTTATTACGGGAACTTTCCCTAAAAAAATGGAGCATGAGTAGGAAATACGTATTAATAATTAGGGCTATGTTGGTTTGAAGCATATGTCAACATAAATTTTGTATAAACATTTATGTTTTTCTCATTTAGCTGATTGTTGTTTTAAGATACTCCCTCCGTCCCTTATAACTTTTCTTTTTTTGTTGTCCCAAAAACTTTACCACTTTATCCTTTAATCAATAAATTTGTGGCTCTTATTATTTCTCTCTCTTCTGCACAAATATCTACCACACAATTTTTACTTTATTATTCTACGTGCCGCTCAAACTTGTCAAAACTTTAAGAGAGGGAGGGAGTAGTATAATTACTTCGCATACGAGCCCAACTCAGATTTCAAGATTCGCCCCTCAATATAAGTATCACTAAGATTCCTAGGATTTTCCCATAAATTTGTATGTATGATACGGACATTTAACGTCCATCACATAATTTAACATTTTTACACATTGATTATTTGCTGTTGATAAAAGACAGATGTGAAAAGGCTAATAGGAAGAAAATTTGGTGATGAAATAGTACAAAATGACATGAAACACTGGCCATTTAAAGTCATAGCTGGCCCTGACAGTGGTTGTGGAGAGCAACCTATCATTGCAGTGACTTATAAGGGTGAAGAGAAGCAATTTGCAGCTGAGGAGATATCTTCAATGATCCTCCAAAAGATGAAGAGCATTGCAGAGGCTTACCTGGGAAAACAAGTCAAAAAAGCAGTTATTACTGTTCCTGCCTATTTTACTGATGCCCAGCGTCAATCAACAAAAGATGCTGGTGTCATTGCTGGCCTTGAGGTGTTGCGCATAATCAATGAGCCCACTGCTGCTGCAATTGCATATGGTCTTGACAAGAAAGGAAACGGAAGTGGTTTTTCTGATTCAAGGAACATACTGGTTTTTGATCTTGGTGGAGGCACTTTTGATGTTTCTATGGTCACAATGGAGAAGTCTTTGTTTGAAGTCAAAGCAGTTAGTGGGGACACCCACCTTGGTGGAGGGGATTTCAATAATAGAATGGTGAGCCACTTCGTGGCTGAGTTTGAGAGAAAACACAAAAAAGATTTAAGTGGTGATCCTAGGGCCCTTGGCAGGCTAAAAGCAGCTTGTGAGAGGGCCAAAAGAGTCCTGTCTGCAGCTACAGAAACGTCTATCAACATTGATTGTCTCTTTGAGGGAATCGACTTCTCTTCAAACATCACCCGTGCACGGTTTGATAAATTGAATCTGGATCTGTTCAAGGCTTGCTTGGAGCCGGTAGAGAAGTGTTTAAAAGATGCTAAAATGGAGAAGAGTGACATTCATGATGTTGTTCTGGTTGGTGGGTCTACACGAATCCCAAAGGTTCAGGAATTATTACAAGACCTCTTCGAGGTAAAGGTTCTTTGCAAAAGCATAAACCCAGATGAAGCTGTTGCCTACGGTGCAGCTTTTCAGGCTGCCAAACTGACCGGTGTCTGTATGGGTGTGAATAAGGATATTGTGCTTGTGGATGTTACTCCTTTATCTCTTGGTATCAGGGTTTACGGTGGCACAATGTCTGTTGTGATTCCAAGGAATACCACCATCCCTACAAAAATGTCAAGTGCCTACCATAATGCTTTTGACAATCAAACCAGTTGTACGTTTACGGTGTATGAAGGAGAGATGCCTGAAGCAGAAGACAACAATTTCCTTGGCGAATTTTCTCTTAATGATGTTCCTCCGGCGCCCATAGGTGTTGCTGAGTACAATGTCATTTTCAACATTGATGCCAATGGCATCTTGACTGTGACTGCAGAACTAGTGGGCACTGACAATAGAAACCAAATCACTCTTACCAATCGCAGTCAAAGGTTGTCAAAGGAGGAAATTGACCGGATGGTTAAGGAGGCTGAGGAGTACAAGGCTCAAGATATAAAGCGCAAGAAGGTATCCCTGGCTAAAAATGCTCTGGAGAATTACATTCACCACGCCTGGGGAACTTTGAGCTGCTGTAGGAATAAGGTTGGGATGGAGGAGGACATTATGAATTTCAGAAATGCATTAGAGAATGCGGTTCGATGGTTAGACTGGAATTACCAGCTCGGTGAAGCCCACAAGTATTTGGAAAAGAAAAAAGAGCTGGAGATCATATGCGAGTCTTTTATCATCAAGATGCAGCGTCCGTCAGAAAGTCCCACAATTGTAGAGCCTGAGACCAGAATGATACGGAGACTTTGGAAGTCTCTAACCTTTTGGCGTTTCAGTATGCTAATGCTTTAGTACGCTGATGAACTTTTTAAACCTTGTTTTGTCTGGAACTTCAGTCTCTGGTTGCTCTTTCATATTGCACAACACTTTGACTGTTTTTTTGTGTGCGAGTACTATAATCGCTGCTGGTCTTTGCTAATCAGGGAAAATGTTGCCCTTGAGGCTTATTAAAACAACCACTTTTGTTCCTGTTTTATATTTATTTGATAAAGTACTTTTGATTCCTGTATTTTAAGTCTGGTTATGTGTTCTAGTATGTCTTTAATTTCCCTTTGCTGTCATTCTGTCAAGTGCATGTTATAGATGGACAACTACTCTAAAAGCAAGTCCTTGGTAACGAACTTTATTTTAAGTGCAAAAGTTTATGTGAAAAAAAATCTTTCTACTTTCACCCTGATATTTTCTCTGGTTCAATGGCAAAGAACATAAAATTAAGCACTTCCCTCATAGACAATGTTTGGCTGGTTTTAGCGTATGGTTGCATTTTGTCGTTGAATTAAACGAACTTGAAGAAATTTTGTTGCTGGAGATGGAACTAATTAACTGATTAGTTCTTAAGTAATGGAGTATAATGTTTATTAGGTGTTTTTCCCAAGAAGGGATACTTTTGAAACTTATTTCTTAGTTAAGGGTACTTCTAAACTTATTTTCCAAATAAGGGTGATTTTTGCCCTGTCATCCCACTGCCACATCAATACAACAGCCACATCATTTATTCCACATCATCCAAATAATCCCATATTTCCATGTCATCGGGATTAAGTCTATTTTGAAAAAAAAAATGAAGCAAAAGTCATCCAAGGGTATTGAACCCGCGATCAAGGGGCAGCTATGCCACTTAAGCATTAAGATGGACCACTACACAAAGATAATGACATGCCATGTATTTTCCTTTTTGGTCCAAAAAGGTGGAATCTCCCACCCCAGGAGCCCCCCATACCCCGACCCGACAGGATTTTTGGGAGGATGTTAATCACGGTGACTCAGTCGGCCCAATGATGGTAGGCCTTTTTCCCGTGCGCACCAGAGGCCCAGCCTTATTTCAGGTTCTGTGACCTCCACACGGTCGCTGCGGGTTTCGAACCTTGGTCATTTGGTCCAAATTTCCCACCACTGAACCAACTGAGCTACCCGTGCGGGTATGTATTTTCCTTTTTATATTTACTAGTATGTGTACCCGTGCGCCGCACGGTAGAATATGTGAGTAAAGTTTTTTTTTGAATCATAGTGCTGTGAATTGTATGTGGATTCGTAAATCAGTGTTTGCTAGCCAATTTCATCTCCTTTCATGATCAGTTGAAGTTATCGTTTCTTATCTCGATGAACTCATAACTCATCGGCTTCGAGGGTCAACTTGCACGGTTCGTAGGTTAAGTGGGTTGACACATGCATGTTGTGAGTTATCCAAAATACAAATATCTATATTTGAGTTTCATTGTCTTCAATATTGATTCTTTACCACCTGTTAAGGTTAACTCCTCGCGTTCCAAAAACCCTACACACTCATTTGAGCATTCCTGGGATCTTTTACTAATTATGAATGCAATATGAAGGCAAAGCAATAGCAAGAAAGGATGAGGGGGGAAGTGAGTCAAGTTCTATTACAAACTTATCGAGCCGAATCCCGACCCTGTTGTTCTACACTGAGTTATTACAGAAGAGCTAGAGAGAAGTCTAAACTATAGTGTGCAAGTTTGTCAACCCTTTATAATAAAATAAATGCAAGTACTTATACTACAATGTAATAGGCGAAGGTGTTGATGTGTCGAGCCCTCACTGGATAGCCCCAACCATAAAATTCTCCACATCTAGTGCACTAAATGCGCTTCCCTCCAAATCTAGCATTCCCGCCGACTGCTTTAGGGAGCTCTCTCACATACAACCACCACTATCCGAGAAAACACCAAATTTTAGAATATCACCGACCGACGGATCTCGTGAGGAAATTGGGCCCGCGTGCTAGTTGGACCGCCTAGGGGTATTTGTGCTTGGAACCAATACCACAACACTACCCAAAATAATTTTCAAATACATTAACAACCTTTTTTGAACTATTATTTCTATAATAATTATTCAAGTAAGTTACTCCAACATATTTTTATGTTATAGTTGAGAATAAATATTTAATAATTAATAGTCATTGTTCACAAATATTTGCTCAAAAGATCTAATGGTGTCTTTATTTTTGTACAATAAGTGCTTTTGCTAGATATCATTTAATAGTTATCAAATTTTAATACAACAACGATTCAATAATATTTTTAATCAAACTTATCACGTATTTATAACTAAAACAACGTACACATGACAATAGAGGAGGCTACATATTATAATATAATATTGGAATACATAAGAGTGGAGTTTTGGAAGTTGGATAACTTTTCATTTTTGGTGTTGCCACATGTCATTTTATCGTACAAAGATGTTGCCACATGTCAATAACTAATCCAAAGAGTTCTTCAAGGGTTGGCAAGAAAGGATGAGAGATGAAGTGGACCAAGTTCTATTACGGATTTACCGGCCCCGAACCTCGACCCCTTGTTCTACACTGAGCTACTATAGAAGAGCTAGAGAGAAGTCTAAATTATAGTGTGCAAGTTTGCCAACCATTTATAATGATATAAATGCTAGTATTTATACTACGATGTAATAGGTGTAGATGATGATGTGTCAAGCCCGCAGTGGATAGCCCCTAACCATAAAATCACCCACATCTAGTATACTAAATGCGCTTCCCGTCAATTCTAGCCTTCCCTCCGACTGCTTTGTGGAGCTCTCCCACATACAACCAACACTATCCAAGAAAACACCAAGTATCAGAATATTACCAACCGGCAGATCCTGTGCGGAAATTGGACTCGCATGCTAGTTGGGCCGCCTGGGGTATTTGGGCTTGGACCCAATACCCCAACACTACCAACATTATATTTAAATATTTTATTATTTTACAACCTTTTTTGAACTATTATTTCTATAATAATTATTCAAATAAGTTACTCCTGCATGTTTTTATGCTATAGTTGAAAATAGTTTTTTAATAATTAATAATCATTTGTTCACAAATATTGACTCAAAAGATCTATTTATATCTTTATTTTTGTACAATAACTGCTTTTCATAGATAACATTTACTTAGTAGTAGTTATCAAATTTAATATAAAAATGATTTAATAATTTTTTTAATTAAACTTATCAAGTATTTTTAATTAAAACAACACATGACAATAGATGAAATTATATGTACATATATTATAATATAATAATTGAATACATGAGAGTGGAGTTTTGGAAGTAGGATAGCTTTTCATTTACCGTGTTACCAGGGGCGGATCTACTCTTGCTGGAGGGGGGCAGCTACCCCCAATAAAGGCCCACTAAACCCTCCTAATTTTTTAAAAAATATTAAAAGCCCAATAGTTTGCCCCCCAATAAAAAAATGGCCAGCCCCCAATAAAAAAAATGACCTGCCCCCAATAACCCAAAATCCTTCAGCCTGCCCCAAAATCCTCTCTCAAGAAGTGAACGACGAAAACAAAATACTTCCCCCGTTCGACGCGGCGACGCTCCTTGCCTCCTTCGTGCAGAGAGCTCTCTCGCCCGCTCGCCGGAACCTCCGCGCAGTCCGCACTTCGCGAAGCGCCAGAACCTCTTACCTCCGTGGTCCACTGTCTGGCTGTCCGCTGTCCGCTGTCCGGCTGTCCGCACTTCTCCAGTCGCCAACTCGCCACTAGGGTCTAGGTAAGCCTTTAATCTTTTCAATTTTCACTTTAATTTTTTCAATTAGATTAAATGTAATTGATGAAATTGTTAAATGAAATGTATTAAAACAGTTAATTTTAATTTTAGTTAGTGAAATTGTTAATTATATCAATTTTAGAATGTTTTATAATATTTTAGGTAGTTAAATGAAATGTATTAAAACAGTTAATTTTAATTTAACTTCTTTTCCAGACTCAATGAAGAGATATTGGGCTACCGTTCCTTCACCGGGTAGTTCAAATAATAATGCTTCAAATATTGCATCTCAATGTTCTTCATCAATACCTAAACAAGTTGATTTGGATGAGCTTCCCTCAGATCCCGCAAAAAGAAGGAAAATTTCTGAGTACCATCCTAATCAAATAGATGAAATCAGGAGAAAATATTTGATTAAAGGACCTTGTCAACCACGTGGTCATGACTTCCCACAAAAAGAGATTGGGAAGACTTTAAGACGCTTTAACTCTAAATGGTTTGATCAATATCCTAATTGGTTAGAATATAGTATACAAGATGACAAAGCCTTTTGTTTGCCTTGTTACTTGTTTAGAGATCACTTTGAGAATCGTGCTGGGAATGATGCATTTGTAACTGAAGGGTTCTCAAGTTGGAATAAAACGGAACGATTAGCTTCTCATGTGGGTAACATAAATAGTTTCCACAATAAGGCACTTAAAAAATGTGATGATTTAATGAACCAAGACCAGTCAATTGTTGTTGCTTTGCATAAACAGGGTGAAATTGTGAAGAATGAATATCGTATTCGTTTGAATGCTTCTATTGATGTTTCAAGATTTTTATTGCGTCAAGGACTGCCTTATCGTGGTCATGATGAATCTGAAGAGTCTAACAATAGAGGCAATTTTCTGGAACTAGTAAAGTATACTGCTAGTCAAAATGATGCTGTGAGTAAGGTTGTATTGAAAAATGCTCCAGGAAATAATCAAGTAGTTGCTCCTAGCATTCAAAAAGACATTGCTAATTGTTTTGCACAGGATATTGTTCACTCTGTGCTTAAGGAGATAGGTGATGATGTGTTTAGTTTGTTGGTTGATGAGTCTAGTGATGTGTTTTACAAGGAGCAATTGGCTATGGTGTTGAGGTACGTTGATCGGTGTGGCATAGTTAAAGAAAGATTTATTGGTGTTGTTCATGTGAAAGATACATCTTCTTTGTCTCTTAAATCTGCTATTGATTCTGTATTTTCTGAATATGGCTTGAGTTTGAAAAATGTTAGAGGCCAAGGGTACGATGGTGCAAGCAATATGCAAGGTGAGTTCAATGGATTGAGAGCTTTAATCATGAAAGAAAGTAGCTCAGCCTACTATATCCATTGTTTTGCTCATCAACTACAATTAGTTGTTGTGGCGGTTTCAAAGAAACACTTTGATGTTGGTGATTTTTTTGAAATGACATCTCTTTTATTAAATGTGGTTGGAGCGTCTTGCAAAAGAAGAGATATGATTCGAGAAAGTCATCAAGAAAAAGTGAAAGAAGCTATAAGTAATGGTGAAATTAGCACCGGGACAGGATTAAATCAGGAGCTTGCCCTTCAAAGACCGGGAAATACACGTTGGGGTTCCCATTATAGAACACTTCTCAATTTGATTGAACTGTTTCCATCAGTTGTTCAAGTCCTTGAGCACATTGAAGTGGAGGGCGTAGACAGTGTCAAAAGACGCCAGGCTAATGGTCTTCTAACATATTTTCAATCATTTAAATTTGTGTTTTATTTGCAGTTGATGTTGCTTATCTTGGGACTCACAATTTCTTTGTCAGTGGCTCTTCAAAAGAAAGATCAAGACATATTGAATGTTGTTTCACTTGTGAAAACAACAAAGCAACAATTGCTTAAGGTAAGAGCTGATGGATGGGATTCTCATTTGAGGAAGATCTTAGAATTTTGTGAGAAGCATGAAATTTCAATGCTTAATATGGATGAGGACTTTGTTAACCCAAAGAGGCCACGTCAAAGAACTAATATCACTAATCGGCATCATTATGAGTATGAATGTTTTAATACCATAATGGATTTGCAAATTAATGAATTTGATGACCGTTTCAATGAGGTAAATTCCGAGCTACTTCTTTGCATATCTTCTTTGAGTCCGATTGATTCCTTCCGTGAGTTTGATGCTTCAATATTGTTGAGATTCTGCCCCCAATAACTTCTAATCCTGGATCCGCCACTGCGTGTTACCACATGTCATTTTTCCTACCAATGAAGTTGACACATGTCAACATTTCCTCCAGTTGGTATGCCGGGGGAGCAGCCCACAGTGAGCATGCTGCTCCCAGAGAAAAAGAAGGTGTGTTACTGTTCACGCGCGTGAACAGTAACTTCATTTTTGTTTTCTTTATTGTCTCAGTAATAGTATGATGTAACTTACGTGTAAATAAATGTAATTCACTCTATAGAAAGTGTAATTGCAATTAAGTTGAAATGTAACTTGTCCAATACGGCGGATTGTAAGATATAAAACATTGACTTTAATGAAAACAAGAAGTCTTTTGTCCCACTGATTTTGGTGGTTTGCCTTCCGGGGGGTTAAAAAAACAAGAAGTCTAATTGCTTTGTTACTTTATGTAGATAGTGAATACGTTTTGTTTTTAATATAAAGGCCATAAAAATGTTTTTTTTGCCAAAAAAATCAATTTTTTCGTCAAAAATTTCAATTTATTTTTGCAAAAAAGTGATTTTTTTTTGTTTCGATAGCAGAGATTACCTGAAATAGTGAATATATAATTTTTAAACATTAAGGTCGTAAATATGTTTTTTAAAAATCACTTTATTTGCCAAAAAAGTCATGTTTTGCCAAAAAGATACTACCTTCGTCCCAAAAGACTTTGTCATTTCAAAAAATTTGAACCATGATTTTGATTATTAGTATAATATAATTAAAGTTCCAAATTTTATACTTTTATGAGAGTAATTTTAACAAAGAACATTTTCATATAACTTTTATATTGTAAATAGTTTCCAATAAAAAGATATAATTGGTCAAAGTTTTGAAATTGGCAAAGTTTTTTGGGACGGAGGTAGTATTTTTTTTTTTGCAAAACAATGATTCTTTTGTTTCAATAGTAGAATTTATGTTGTGATGTAATTCGTGTTATAGAAAATGTAACTCAAGTTGATGGAATATCTAACTTAGATGTGTGCAAAATGTAACGTGTTGAGGCATACCTAAATGTAACTAACGCATAGAAAGATGTAACATACGTATAATAGAGATGTAACTCGCGTATAAAAAGATGTAACCGCATTTACTATCAAATGTAAACTATGAAAACAAAGAGTCTAATTGATCAATTACTTTACGTAAATAGTGAATATGCTTTGTTTTTAATATTTAAGGCCATAAAAAATTGTTGTTAAAAAAAGTTATGTTTCGTTTCCATAAAAAATATTTTTTTTTTGCCAAAAAAACATTTTTTATGCAAAGAAATCATTTTTTTGTTTCAAGACTAGGAGTTTATTTTGTAATGTAACTCGTACTATGGAAAATGTAACTCACATTGATGGAAACTCTAACTTAGGTTTATGCAAAATGTAACCTATTGATACAAGTCTAAATGTAACTCGCGCGTAAAAAGATGCAACTCACTCATAAAACATTGTAACTCACCCACTAAAACAAGTAACTTCATATATTATCAAATGTAACTCTAGAAATTGTCTATAAACACAAGTCACACATGTGGAAATATAAATCACAAAAGTGTATAAAATATAAAATTATTTATTTTAAAGAAAAAATAATTTAATTTTTTATTGTAATTTCAGTTGAAGCAAAAAAAAAGTGTATGAATAAGAACTAAGAGAGAAAGAAAACATAATTAATTTTTTTGAAAGAATGAAAATTTGATCACAAAATTGTAATATATACATCAGTGTTCCTAAATTAAAAATATTATTTGGAAACATTATAACTTTTTATAATGAAAAAATTAAAAGTAAACAAAGAAATTAAAAAGAAAAAAGAAACGGTGGTGAAAGAGTGAAACGTTCGACTAAGAAGATTAAAAGTAAACAACGAAAAAAAGAAGAAACTAGGCTGGGAGTGAAGTGTGTTGCATGTTCAGTTTATATTATAGAAAAACGGTGCCGTATTTGGGATCGTCACACCATGCGCATGATGGGTCGATCCCACAGTATAATTTGTGCACTTCCTCCAAAGAATTCTTCAAGGGTTGGCTTTATTACGGAGTATATTATACAGATTTCAGAAGAACTTAAATAGTTGTTAATTGAGTGTCTCAAATTAACATATTTCATGAAGCATACATTAATACTTTTTTTAGTATGAGGTGGGCTAGGAACTAACATGAAATTTACTTTTCTTTTGTTTTATTTTGTTTTGTGTTATTTTGAATAATTTCTTAACTACATATCGCAAGTTAAGTTTTTATAAGTTTTAATTAGGTTCTTAGTTTAAATTGAATATCTAGAATTTAAATTTTATTATATTTTATATATTTTGGGAATTAAATAATATTTTTTTAAAGGAAACTAATACACGAGAAGTTGCCATATCAATCCTGAATGTACAAGTACATTAGTCAAATACATAAAAGGGAATTTTTCAGAAGCAAGCTAAAAGGAAAATTAATATCACTTTTTTCATGTTTCTAACTTTTCTTTCAAAAACAAACTAGATACGCGTTTCTTTTCACTAATAGACCTTGAACTTAATCCGTGTTAATTGGGAGAAACGGAAAAACGGTTGTAACAATAAGTACGTAAAGAAATTCAATAATGTGCACACTTTATACGGAGTACGATAGCACTTTCAAATTCAAAAAAGTAAAAAAAAAAATCAGACACTACAAATGCAGATATAACATGAAAATATTAAAAACATAAATAACTTAAGTACAATTAAAAATTCTGGAAATAAAGAGACCAATAAAATCGTAAAAGGTAGTCAAAATTAAATAATTGTAAAAATAATGAAAGTGGACTATGCAAATATATATTAATTAAAAGTATAAAATATGTGAAGTAAAATAAAAGAAAAAGAGAAAAGTGCAAGAAATCTTATACACTAAAAAATAAAATTCATAAATAAATATATAAAATAAGATGAAAATGCTTTGAAACTATTAAAGATATGAAGAAATAAAATGTTACTCCCTCCGTTGCATAGAAAGGTTCTCATCATTTTCTTTTTTTGGACGTCCCATACAGGGGTGGAACCAGAGGGGGGCGAGCCGGTGCTGGCGCCACCCCTTCGCCGGAGTTTTAGAGGTAGTAGTATTACTAATCGCAGGTCGAGATCTCTGCGGCCAGACCTGCGCCCCGTCTTCTTCTTCGGCCAGACCTGCGCCCCGGCTATGCTGAGATCCACCCCCGTCTTCTTCTTCGGCCAAACCAGAGGTGTGTGTGTTTTTTTTAATTAAATCATTTAGGCAAAACGACGTCGTTTGGTTAAGTGCACAGTAACGGCAGAAACGACGTCGTTCCTCTTGGAGTTGGAGTTGGGCACTTGGGCCATTCGCCCGTTCCAGTCGCCCGTTCTCGGATCTCTTCGCACTTCGCCCGTTCCAATCGCAGGTCGAGATCTCTGCGGCTAACTGCCTTCATGTCTTCGCGACTTCGCCAATCGCAAATTTGCAGGTGAGCAGGGCCAGCTCCAGCCTCCAGGTCGAGTTCCGCCCCTGAGCAGATCGCAGTCGCAGACGGTCCCAGACTCCCAGGCTTCGAGTCCTCTGTCCGCCAGGCCCAGGTCGAGTTCCGCCCCGCTGCAAATCTCAAGGTTTGATTTGAAATTATTTTGCAAGTTTATTTTGAGTGATGAGTGATGAGTCCTCTGTGCAATTATTTTGAGTCCTCTGTGCAATTATTTAATTTGAAATTGGACTGATGAGTGATGAATAGCTTTAAGGTTTGATTTTAATTTGCAAGTTTATTGATTCCTCAATACAATTGCTTTTTATAGTAATAATTGATTATAAGCTTGAATTGGTAAAACCCTAGACCGTATAAAATTGAAATTGAAAGTGCTTTAATTGTTTTAAATTTTAATTGATTATAAGTATTTAAGAATTTGAAATTGAAATCTTTTTTAACTTGTTAGGTTACTCATGCGATCATGTCTATTTTACAATTTGTAACACGAGAGGGTGGACCTTCTAGACGAGATAACGAAGAAAGTAGTAGAGAAAAACATCCTCGTGTCGAATTTGATCCAAATGATATTGTGTCTGATCCTGGATTACGTAAGCCAATATTCAAGTATAATTCTTTTATTAGAGACCAGGTTATGAGAGAATATTTAACAAGAGGTCCGTGTAGACCGATTGGCCATGTATATCCTAAGAGAGTGTATGGTAAAGAAAAGAGAAGTTTTCAACCTGCTTGGTTTGAGAAATATCCATGGTTGGAGTATAGCATTTCAAAAGATGCTGCTTATTGCTTGTGGTGTTATCTTTTCAAAGATTCAAATAAAGGAAACCGAGTTGGAGAAGTTGCATTTACCGAGAAAGGGGTAAATAATTGGAAAAAAGCACTAGATATATTCAATACTCATGTTGGTGTGGTGGGTAGTGCTCACAATAATGCTAGAGTGAAACTTGAAACTTTTCAAAATCAAAGACAAAGTATCTCACATTTGATAAGTGCACATGGACGGGAAATAGAAGCTGCGTATCGCATTCGTTTAACCGCAATTTTGGATGTGATACGATTTCTGTTGAAGCAAGGTCTAGCATTTCGTGGTCATGATGAGTCATCTAGTTCTTTAAATAAAGGTAATTTCCTTGAATTACTAGAATGGTATAGTCAAAGAAATGAAGAGGTTGCTAATACATTGAATGAGAATGCTCCCGGAAATAATCAAATGACATCTCCAAAAATTCAAAAAGAATTAACTAATGCTTGTGCATTTGAAGTCACACGAGTTATTCTTGAAGATATTGGAGATAATTTATTTACTCTTATGGTTGATGAATGTAGAGATGTTTCAGTTAAGGAGCAAATGGGAGTTGTTTTGAGATATGTGGATAAACGTGGATATGTGATTGAACGTTTCCTTGGCATTGTGCATGTTACTGATACTTCTGCTATGTCTTTGAAAAGTGCTGTTGATGAGTTGTTTTCAAAGCATAAATTGTCTTTATCAAAACTCAGAGGTCAAGGATATGATGGCGCTTCAAATATGAGAGGTGAGTGGGATAGTAAGTGGGAAAGGGAAAAATCAAGAAGTAAGTTTGAGAAGACCGGGGGATACTCGTTGGGGGTCACACTACATAACTATTGTGCGTTTGATGTCTATGTGGACTTCGGTTTTAAAAGCACTTGAAAATGTGCATGATGATGGAGCTACCGAGGAGCGGGGTATGGCTTCAAGTTTAATCAACAAGATGGAGAATTATGAATTTGTCTTCGTTATGCATTTAATGATGTATTTGTTTGGAATTACTAATGAGTTGTCTCTTGCCTTGCAACAAAAAGATCAAAATATTGTTTTGGCAATCAACTTGATTGGGACAATGAAAGTTAGATTGCAAGAATTCCGAGATAATGGGTGGGAGAGTCTTTTAGAAGAAACAAATACATTTTGTGAAAAAGTCAACATCCCGATCTTAAACATGGAAGAAGAAGTACTAATTCGTGGGCGTAGTAGACGAAGCAGAAACACAACCACAAATTTGATTCACTTTCGCGGCGGAATCTTTTGTGAGGTATATGACTATGTCTTTTGATTATTTTTTAATATTAGTATTGTATTCCATTATTTTGATTATATTATTTTGTACTATGTATTAGGTTGTTGACAAGATGATTGTGGAGATGAATAATCATTTTTCAGAGGCAAGTACTGAGTTACTTACTTGTATTGCATGTCTTGATCCAAGAAATTCTTTCTATCAATTTGACATTGATAAACTGATTCATATGGCTGAAATGTATGCGGAAGACTTTTCTTCTACCGATCGTTTTATGCTTAAGCAATAACTTGAGACATACATTCATGCCGTAAAGAGTCAAAGTCAATTTCATGCAATTGAAGATTTGGGAAGTCTTGCCAAACAAATGGTTGAAAGTGGCATGAACCTTGTGTTTTCTTTGGTGTATCATCTTATTGAGTTGGCGTTAGTTTTACCGGTTGCAACAGCTTCAGTTGAAAGAGTCTTTTCTGGCATGAAAATCATCAAGACTGATTTACGGAGTAGAATGGGAGATGAATGGATGAATGATAGTTTGGTGATCTACATGGAGAAGGAAATTTTTTCCAAGATTGAAAATGAAGCAATTTTGCAACGTTTTCAATGTATGCAAACACGCCGTACGCAATTGTCTAAATTGGCTTCTTCTTCTTCTAACATTTAATTGTAATGTAATGTACCATTCTCACAAATTTTATATTATGTAAACTTTAATAGCAATTTATATTTTTGTATTTGGTAATACTTTTAGCTACCCCTTTGTTTTCGTTCTGGTTCCGCCACTGGTCCCATATAAAGGACCATATTTCGATTTTAGGAAATAATAATTAACAATCTTAAATGAAAAATTAATCATTAAATACTATAAAAAATACATATATAACATCACAATTATCAACACTAATCTCATCATATTATATATCTATTAAAATTACTTTACAAAATATACCTGAATTACCTTATTTAATTATTGTCTAAATAGCTATGTTGTTTTATCATGAGAAACTTTCAACGGAATTGAAACACATGTCCCGCTTTGTTAAAAAATGAAACACGTGCGCCTATCTAAACACGGTCCAAACTACATGTACCTTTTCTTGTGTTACCCTTTTTTTTAACTATTTCTCCGTATAATTCTATTATTACTTTTTGTTTCCTACTATTTCTATGTGTTTCTTTTTGTTGATAACTATGAACTTTTTGTTTTTTATTGTTTCATTATGTTTCTAGTTGTTGTTTATATTTATAAATCTAAATTTATCATTTTAGATGTTTGTTTATAAATCTTTATAGATATTTTGATTTAAGGAAGTAGAAAAGGCAAACAGAAACTTAAATAAACAACAAAAACAAAATCAACAAAAACAAAAGCATGAGGATGCAACAAAACAAAACATGATGCAACAAAAAGCAACATAATGCAACAAGAAGCAACACACGGATGCAACAAAAGGAAACAAAAAGGAAAATATAAAGTATCACAACAAATATAAATTCAAACTATTATTTCAATGCTAATGTAAATAAACATGTACTAATTGTTCCAATTCCAAAAAAACATTGATCAAGTGTGTGTAATCAGCAAATCAACAACAAATTGTTCCAGATGTACATCAATAAGAAATACACACTTAAGAGTGATGTTTTTGCATATTAGTTTTTTATTGTTTAATTTCATCAGGTTTTATTGTTGATATTCACAGATCAAAATTTATCAATTTAAGTATTTATATATCAATACATGATTATTTTTATTTCAAGAAGTAGCAAAGATAAGTATGAACATAAATAAACAATTAAAATCAAATTCAATTATAAACATTAACCATATGTCATACAATGCAACAACAGGAAACACAATGCAACAACAAAAAACAAAACGCAACAAAAAGAAACAAATATAATGCAACAAAAAGCAACATAAACAATCTATCACAATAAATATATAATTGAGTTTATTAAGCCAATAATAAAGCATAACTTTTATTCCAAGCATTCCATACAAACACTAAACATAACTAAGGATGTGCTCCAGAAAGTACAATATGTCATCTCAATAAAATGTAATATAGTACTACGTAGTTAATAGGTCTAGACCGATTAAGTGACCTCCAACAAAGAAATTCATTAAGGACTCAAAGATCATGTTCTCTGCTTCATGCCGGACGGATTCAAAGAGAACATAAGAAAGATATTGCTCTACAAAGTTCAGGAAAATGTCAACAAGTATCTCAGCATTCTCAAGCCTCTTTGCAACCCTAGTTGCAGAAGTTTTAGCATATGCAAATGATGATATTCACATTAGCAATCTCTCTTTTGTGGCAAGCTGCTTTGGAGTTCCAATGGCTTCATTTGAATTACTTCACTGATAAGATCAACATAGTTTCAACATGTTGTGTTGATCAATCTTTCTTCCGTTGAGAACATGTTTCAACAGGTTCAAATCCATACAGCTTTACGTTTTGGTTATGCTCCCCAGGGAACTTGCCCACACCAGTAATAGTGCCTCATGTACCAATTCAAGAGACGAAAGAGTCAATTTTACCGTTTGATCCTTTCAAAATTTTGGCCCAATAGTTTCATAATGTATCTTTGGGTTGAATTGATGGGTTTTTCAAATTGTTAGAGAGTGCAGAGGATTAGGTGTTTTGACATGTATTTCTTTAACCTTTTGAATGGAACCTTTCATGCCTTGGCAGGATCAGTAAGAACCAATTCAGCCCCAAAACTGTAGAGAAGAGCTCTTCTTTCTAAGCTTTTGAATATTCACTAGCTCCATATGCACTTTTCTTGCTTCAGCAAGAAAATATATATAGCAAACACACAAACCATTTCTTATTCGAAAGTGGATGTACACTTTTGAATATTCAAGAGTCATGTACACAAACCATTTCTTATTGAATTCCTTCATTTAAAAGTGGTTATCACAATTCAAAGGCAAATTGATTTTGATAATTATGTGATTGAAAAACACAGAAGGTATTTATTCCTTCTGAATGAAGGCAAAATCATAGCAAATAGCAAATACTCCATAGCAGACAAAGAAAGATTTTTATTTATCACCCAAACTGATTAAATATCTGAATAAGGATGACCCAAATTACAGATACTAAAGCATTGTACATAAACATAGCAAAAGGTATTAAAATGAAAAACATTGTTTAATCCTAGACAAAATCAGAAGTTTGATGAAAATAAATAAATTTACTCTGAAAGTCCAGATGCAACACTACACCACTAGATGCCAAATCAGAAGCAAACTAACCAGAAATAGAAATGAAGAGTATTTGAACACAAACAATGAATGAAATTCAAGAGAACAGCTTAGAATAAACCGGTTATTATTTTAGAGCAAAAAGATTGGAATACTGCAGTAGTGTTCACATTTATAGGTGCGAAGAAATCCACACCTGGAGTTGCATCGATTTGAATTCCAAAACCATCTATGTTCGCTGCTCTCCAAAACTAACCCCCAGTCGCCGGAAGGTCGCAGCCCTAAACGGTAACGGACGAATCGCTGGATGCAAGGACGATTAAAAGTTGGACTGCTCACCCACGAAGTATCCCTGTCGCGATGTTGAGAGCTCCATCGCTGTCCCAGAATCTACTCCAACGGCGTGTCTCGGTTGTCTTCCAATCGCTTAGATCAGTTTCTCAAATGGAGCCACCGATTCGACGGAAATCGACGGTCAGGAGCTTCACTCCCAATCAAGCCGTGGATCTCATCTCTCTCAATGATACCCTAGATTATAAGAGAGGAAAACCAAATATTAGACAGAAGTATGGATAGACGCAGGAGTTAGCGGAACCTGTCTAAAACTGAAATAAAAAACCAAATTTCAAAATATAATAGTTAAAAATGAAAAGAGAAAATAAGAGGAACATAAATGATATTGGGGACATAAAATTTAACTATTCGGGTCATTTGCACTACATAAAAACCATATTATGTACCAAGTGATTGCTATCAAGTGATTGTGCTAGTCCAGTGGGTCTTTGTTGCTTGAAATCTCCATGCGTGCAACCTTGGTCACTGATTCAATTCTTTGTGGTGACTTTTGTTTTTATTTTTTTTAAAGCACATTTAAACACTTAACCGGATGACATGGAATTGTTGGGGTGATGTGGAATAACTGACGTGGCGATTGTACTGATATGGCAATGATAATGGCGTGACATGGTCAAAAATACTCTTATTTGGAAAACAAGTTTAAAAGTGGTAGATTCTATGGTACCCTTAAGATACCATATCTTTGTCCACATGGACCAATCAGAACGATGTAGTTGAATTATTTAAATCTAAATTAAAAATGATGTAATGATTTGAACCAATCAAGTGAGTGATAGGTACAGTACCCCATTTTTTAAATGGGTACCGGAGTTCTCAAGAATGGTGCGGAAGCGTGTGGAAGCCTCTAGAACATTCTCAAGAAGTGTGAAGTTCTCTAGGTCCTTCTAGAAGATTAGAGAAGTTTGTGGATACTTCTTGAAAGAATCTAGAAGTAGTAGTGCATAGAAAGTTCAAGAGAAGTTTTGAAGAGATTAGTATAAATAAGGTGAGACTCCACATTCATAAGTGTAAGAGGGCTTTGTGAGAGAGCGTACAGAGAGCCTTGTGAGAGCCTCCTCAAGTGATGAGAGAGAGCCTTGAGGAGAGCTCTTGAGTGATTGATTGCCTCCTTGAGAGAGGGGTGTGAGAATGAAGTAGTCTCATATACAAAGAGTGATGTGAGCTACCTCTTTTACTTGTAAAATCTCTTGTTGGGACAGGTCCGAAATAAACTTTACACTTCTATTTTTAATAACTTTTTAATATAAAGTTACCCTAATACTCTTACTTTATTACCTACTTTACAATCAATTTCTCTCTCCCCCTACACATAATCCACTTTTTGTAAGGGTGTGATGGGAAAGTCAAAAGCATTAATATTACTTTCATAAAATTCGTGAAGTCAAACTATGAAATTTATTTAGGATCGGAGGAAGTGTGTGTGTGTGTGTGTGTGTGTGTGTGTCTATATATATATATATATATATATATATATATATATATATATATATATATATATATATATAATTAGGTTCAAGTGAGAAAATGATCTTAGGAGAGAAATGAGAATGAATTGGACCGTTAGATTGTATTCTGTGATATTGAATATGCATTAAGTGAAACTGAAATGTGCATTAGATGAAATCGAAATGTGCGGTACAAAAGTTAAGACATAGTGGTATTATGTGAAATTGAATTGTGCATTAGGAGAAACTAAAATGTGCACTCGGTGAAACTGAAATATGCAGAATAAAAACTATGATGCGCTGACATTTTTGAGCCTTTTATTCTGCACATTTAAATTTCACATAATGTACATTTGAGTTTTACTTTTCATTCTGCACATTTCAATTTCAGCTAATGCAAATTTCAGTTTTACCAAATGCACATTTCAATTTCACATAATACAATCCAATGGTCCAGATTTATTCTCATTTCTCTTCTGGAAGTCCTTTCTCACCGGAACCACTCTCTCTCTCTATTATATATACTACAAAATTTTGCAAATTTTTACTAGTTTTTTTTATTTCTATTTTTCGCTATGATAAATTAATTATATCATTACTAACAAGACACAAACATCATTTTTAGGCAACACAAGTTTCGTTAATGCATGGTGAAAATAGAGTATGAATATAAGAGAAAAAGATAAAGATAGAGAAGGATAAAGAAGATGAAGATGAAAAAAATAAAAAAAGAAGCGGAAAAGTTTTCATGCAGATAGAGGATAGGGGGAGGGACACAAAAAAATACGTAGTAGATTCTTTTAAACAGAGGCAGACCCAAGATTTCAGACCAAGAAGGGCGAAACTTTACAAAAAAAAATGTAGTTATAATTGCATAAAGAGGTAAAATACAAAAAGAAAATGTTACACGTGTTTTACAAGAATAAGACTTTATGTTCAAGTCAAGTACAAAAAACACTCACTAAAAAAAAAGAAGTTAGGCTATAATACAAAGGTCCTCATAAGTCACAAGTATATTAGAAACAAAAAGATTACTATTAGTAAAAAATAATGGGACTAATGTGACAAAATAAGATTAATACGTACTCACAATGGCTCTTTGGACGGACATCCAACTAAAATGGAAAAGAAAATAGTAAAACTTACTCTAATTGAAATTTGAAGATGAAGGAGAGTTAGAGCACGGAAAATGACTATTTGGCCAGTTGCCCAACTCAAACCTTCAATAAGTATGACGTCATGTCAATATTTGAGCATATCTTTTCGTAGACAAATCCAAATGAAATCATTTAAGTATCATGAGAGATATAAATTAAATATCTACAAATCTTGTGAAGACATCATGATTAGAATATGAGAAGATCAATATGAAATTAGACGTGCAAGACAGAGAGTCGTTGTTGATATTTGATGATGATAATAGTGATGATGATGATAATGATGATGATGATGATGATTAGTAGTAGTGATATTAATATCCTTTTTTAATAATAATACTACCATTACTACGTACTCCCTCCGTCCCAGAATTATCTTCATTCTTTCTTTTTCGGGCCGTCCCAATTTTATCTCCTTATTTCCCTTTTTAGCAACTTTTACCCTATTCATTTACCCTAATACCCTTACCCATCTACCCCATTTATTACTCCTAATAAATCTAACCGGCCACCACCACCCACCCAACCCTACATATCCCCACTTTTTTACGCTCTTCTCTCTCATGTCTCACTGTATTCCTCTCTGGTCTTTTCTCGAACTTTCTCTCTTTCTCGTGTGATTACAGACGCTCCTCTCTCTCTCTCCTCTGCCTGAACTTTCATCTTCTCGCCTCTAACTCCATCTCCCTTCTCTATGTTCAGCAACCCTAGTTGTCGTCTTCGGATTTGTGCAACCTTTGTGAAGTCTTCTCCATCGACACCAGATTTGAAATTCTAGATCCATTAATGGCGGAAAAAACCTCTATCTTTGTCTTGCATGGGTGTGCGGTGGTTGAAGACTCATACAATGTCTCTTGTTGGCCCGATGTTGTCCCTGATTCCGAAGATGATCTCACATTGATGAGGGTTGAAGACAGTGAAGAAGGAGATTGGAGTGATGCTGGGCAGAAAGTTGAAGGATTACCAGAGGGGTTGCAGTCAGACACTATGGAAAATAGGATTCCAACCTCCATTGAGAGCATGGCCTCCATTTACCTTCGTCCTGTAGATACAACGACAGGGGAGTATTTTCCACCTGCGTATCTTCCTCCGCATCCAGTCCCAAAAGTTCAACAGCACCTAGAAGAATTGATTAAAATATGGCTACCTCTTTACAAAAAACGAAGGTCGTACCTCCCTACTTACTAAACTTTTCATCTTCTTCTGAGGTGCATGGACTTGTAATGTCCATTACATGATGCATGCATGTTTTCTGATACACAAATGTTGATATATGTGTCCTATTATGGCCTATTTGTGGATGCCTATGTGTGTACTGTGTTGTTGTTGCCTAAGAGATGTCTGTCTTAAGAAACTAGGATAATCCTATGGAAGCTTAAGGCAGTGTTCTATGGATTCTGTGATTGCTTTTATATTCTGAGAGTCCTCTTTGTTGCACAAATGTTGATATATGTGTCCTGTTATGGCTTAGGACAGTCCTCTATGTATTCTGTGATGCTGTGTTGAAGTCTGAGAGTCCTATTTGTTGATGCCAAACTGAGAACTGCCTTAAGCATCCAGGGTAGTCCTAGGAAGGCGTAAGGCAGTCCTTTATGGATTCTGTGATGCTGTGTTGAAGTCTGAGAGTCCTATTTGTTGATGCCAAACTGAGAACTGCCTTAAGCATCCAGGCTAGTCCTAGGAAGGCTTAAGGCAGTCCTCTATGGATTCTGTGATGTTGTGTTGAAGTCTGAGAGTCCTATTTGTTGATGCCAAACTGAGAACTGCCTTAAGCATCCAGGGTAGTCCTAGGAAGGCTTAAGGCAGTCCTTTATGGATTCTGTGATGCTGTGTTGAAGTCTGATAGTCCTATTTGTTGATGCCAAACTGAGAACTGCCTTAAGCATCTAGGCTAGTCCTAGGAAGGCTTAAGGCAGTCCTCTATGGATTCTGTGATGCTGTGTTGAAGTCTGAGAGTCCTAGTCTGTGATGCCTTAATGATGAAAGTCTGCTTGTATATGCTAAAGATAAGACAAGATACTATCATAGCCTATGACAGCGTTGTTTGTGTACATTATCTATATTTGTACCCCAAACCCAAAAAGACAAAACCCAAAAAACTGTCTGTCTGTAGCTAGTACATACAAAAACCCAAAAACCCAAAAACATTAGTGCCTTGTCTGCTTTTAAACAAAAATCCTTGTATCTTGTTCATCCAAAAACCAACTGCATGCAACCTACTCATGAGCATTAACACCCTCCAATGATTGTATCACCTCTTTCATTGCTGTTGTGTCTGCACTCATTGAAATTGGTAGTTCCCCAATCCCCTCTAATCTGTCTTTACCAATATGGGGTAGTTTGTAGTTGTTCCCACCCTTAGCTTTCAAAATTTCATTCATACACAGTTGTAGTGATACCCATACCTTGTTCAAAGTATGAGGGCTGAAGCCCTCAAATGCATTCCTCACCCCTGCCACCAACTCTGAAACTGTTGAAGTTGCTGTTGTTTGTTGTAAGGACTGAATTGCTCTAAAAAAGACTAGGTCTAGCACATTCACATCAGGACTATTAGGTGGTTGGCATGATAGTTTGATGTTAAATCCCCCACTAGTAGCCTCCTTCATGAACTCACTATCATTAGGACTTATATGTGGCTTGGCGTTATCTTGTTGTATATATATGTCCCCAGATGCATCAATTGGCCACTTGGCCTTGATGGCAGGCAGAACTTTACTGATTAGGCATTCTCTGTAAACATCTTTTGTGACACTGTCAATTGCCTTCTCTTCAATTGTCCCTGCAATTCTATTTTTGCTGTTTCTTTTTGCTGGCTCAAATGATGTGAAGGGAAAAATACCAATTTTCCCATCAAATAAGACTTGTGAGTCTTCTGATAGCCTGGGCCTAGCAGCAGCACAGAGGAACATCACTTTGGTGATGAACCTCTTGGATTTGCAACTCCTGTGAGGTTCCTCTTCCCCTGGAAGCAGGTAGTACCTATTTGAGGTTTTGGTCATATAAAACCATTTTTCATCTACATGCACATAGTTAAACGTGGGCTCAAATACTGGTTGTGTTGACATTGATTCTGGGACAATGTGTGAAATGACCCATTCAAGTCTCTTAATCATGTTTGACTCAGTAAGAAAGGGTTTGATAGCATTTGTGTGTGCCTTTAATTCACCTTTTTGTATGAGTCTGTGCACTGTACTTTTTGAAAAACCCATTGCTGCAGCTAGACTCCTGATATTCTTTCTTTTATCAAGTTGTATGTCCTTAACATGAGTAATACGTAGAATCTTTGCTTTTCTGCCTACCTTTCCAGCCATCTGTCTGTCCACATTAATAGGTACACCTTCCATCTCACATTTCTTTATTTGCTTCCAAATGAATGAGATACACCATTGTGACACGTCATTTTCTATTGCAAATGCAGTTAGTACTCCTCGGTTGAGCCTACCATTTGTGCAGTTGATGAGAAGATACTGCATGATGCGTTGCCTTGCGTCATTGGACAATCTCTTTTTTTTGGAACTATTTCGGCCATGTCTTTGACCTTATCTCTTCTTCTTTGTACTTAAGCTATTTTGAGAAACATGTGGTCGTATATATAGACTGAAATCTGTAGTTTTTCTTTTGGGAGGGAAGTGGACAAATTATTGAAAATTCCCTCCACTACTTTAGTTTTTTTGCTGGCCGCTACTTTTGCTTTGGTGTACTGTTTGTTGCAGACAAAAGCCTGCTACCTTTTTAGTCGTATACAGTATACTGTTTGTTACCCTATTATTTTGGGGAGTTACCCCTTTGTTGGCCGAAATATCTCAAGGGCACAAGCGGAAAGTCAAAGCACAAAAGTGCCTTTTCTTAACCTCCGTGCCCAGTCAAAACCGAAAATAAATCTGGGACGGAGGGAGTATTACAAATGTTAGGAAGTACTATCCAATGCAATTGTGGTTGGTGACAACCATGGTTGTCAATGGCGCGCAATGGCGCTTGCGCCATGCGCCATGTGGCGTGCAAAAGGCCTTTGCGCCATAAAATGGGTCGTGGCGTTGGGTATACACATGGTGTTGCCATTGTGTCGCCATTGCCAATTTCTCGCCATCGCCATGGTGATGTGTATGCTATTTTGAAAGATTAGCGGACATTTGGTCTGGGTTTTTGAGGCTGTTGGGCCTGCTGAACGTTAACTTAATAAAACTCTAAATAAAACTTAATATTTTAGCCCATTATGAACACACAAATCTAATTATTAACAACCCTAACAAAAGTAAATAAGCACACAAAGCCTACGAACAATAGAAGTTAAAGTTGTCAGTCGGCGGCAAACGTATGAGCGCCAGAAGACACAACCAGACACACCCTGCCAGGCTGCGACAAACAAATGAGATTTCATTGACTTCTTCCAACTACAAAAGGTATGACTACCCTCTTTATTGCTCTGTATTAATGAAGAAAACAGTTTATACTTTATACAATTTTTTTCTTGACAATAGTTTATTCTTTATACAAAAGAGTATATGAAACTTTCATATAATGAAAGCAACTGTTAAAAAACTTCAGTTCATTTAATACTTCAGTTTGTGTTAGTTTATGTTAAAATATAATGAACTGGTTTATATAGACATACAGTTATAAAGTACTTTATAGTTTTTACTTTTTACTTTATAGTTTATGTTTATGTTAAAATCTTGTAACTAACTTCAACTAAATGAAGTTTAAAATGTCCTTAGTATTTGTGCCATGAGTGACCTCTTTGTCTATCATAGCATGAACATTTTGAACTGCTTTTAGCACATCACTTTCATCATTTGGGGAGCTCTGATTGAATGATTTAAATTACTGTATGTCTGTATGTTACTTTATGTTCAGACTTCATAGAGGTTGTGTTAATTTCAAATGAAGTTTTAAACTAACTGAAGTTTTTACTTTTTAACTTGCAGTTTAACTACTTCGATTTGATACTTCAATGAAGTTTGTACTTTTGAACTTGCAGTCTTGCAGGTGTCACTGTGGGAAGTGTACTTTTGTACTTTTGATACTTCAATTAAGTTTGTACTTCGATTTGATGGCCTTTGCTAAGGAGCATTGTGAGAAACTGAATGAAAAAAACAACAACGCCCTGCGATGCAATCACTATGGGCAGGTTACTCAAGGTGTGTCAGTGCTATCGATTCAAACCAAGATGATGAAGAGTGTGATGATTGATGATGATTATGTCATAATCATCAAACAAAAACAAGCTAACAAGCCTAATACGGAGTATATTCTAACCAAAACATGTGAAGTTAAAATAGTTTAAAGTACTTCCAAAAAATATATTATGGCATATTTGCGCCATTGCCATGTGAAATGGCTTGTGCGCCAGACAACTATGGTGACAATTACATGTCATACAATAAATGTTCTTAGTTATTCTTTTGTCTTCAATTCATTCTTCTCAAATGGTGACAGTATCATTTAGATTAGTTGGATTGGTACAGAGTTTTCGATTTTAGCATTTATTAAAAAATCAATACTAAAAATAAAAACATAACAGTGAGATATAATAATAGTAATAATAATAGTAATTATAGTAATAATAATAACAATAATAATTATAAATAATAATAATAATAATATTAATAATATATTCGATAATAATAGAATGTTTTCAATTTGCTATTAATGTTTCTGATTTGATCTGAATCTTTCTGATCTGATGTGAATGTTTGTGATCTGATTCGATCTGAATTTTTCTACTCTGATTTGATCTGAATAAATAAGAATAAGCAATAAGTAATAAGAATAAGACGAACAAAACAGCTTCTAAACCTCGTGTTTAATGTTATTTGCACCCAAAAATAGATTAGCGTCATATTTGAACTTTTAAACATACCATAGTAGCTAAATTGCCTTTTAACCCGTGTTATTCATCAAGTGTGTTGTATTTATAGTCGAAAACTTAGAGAGTACCACAAAATTATTAAATCTCAATATCATGTCAAAAAATAGTGACAAGTGCACTGCTCAAGAAATTTTGGGGCGGCATTATTTGAAAGGAAGTTAATAGTGACTCCGTATTATAGACATTCATAAGTACCCACTTTGGAAAGGTGGGTGCAGTCCATTAAGGGAACGTCTTGAGTTCAATTCCCATTAAAGGGAGATATGGAGGTCTTGCTTCCAATAATTCTTCTTACTTTTATGGAGTTGCTTGGCTGAAGAGGGAGAGAGAAAAAAAAAATACCCACTTGCAATGAGTGATTAATATCTTAGCTATCCAATGTAGGCTACTCTACTACTAGTAATATCAAAAGAACTTTTTAATCAGATTAAATTAGTTTTAATTAGGCGGGTTGTGTTGGTATTGGCCCTCTTTATTCCCTAAGCCCAATTCACCTGCCCGGCCCATGTATTTTGTTCTCGCTACTGGTTCGCTCCTCTCTTACGCATTTCTTCCGTCTTCCGTCTCCTTCCTTGTGTGCTTCCTGCGTATCTCATAGTAAGGTAAGTTACCATCTTTGTTCTTGGTGTTTCCCCTATTTATATTCTCCTTCTGTACGTATTGAGGAGCGCGAGAAAAAAACCCTCCTTCCTCCACTGTAGGGCGAATTGGCCGGAAAAAGGTGTGCTGGCTGAAGCCCCTTTCCCCTTAGTGATTTTAGTGGTGTTCTTCATCCTTTGTGGGTGAAATTTGAACGAGACCTGAGCTGGATTCTAGTTTCAACAGTGGTATCAGAGCCAGGTTGGGTCTGCCGCCGCCACGCCGCCATCTGCCGCCGTCCCGTCGCCTGGAGTCGCCTGCCGGAGGTCCAGGGAGTGTTGCTGCCGTCGATTGAAGGTCACTGGAGGAGCCCAAGCTGCCGTCCAGAGCCTCTGCCGGAGCCAAAGTTGCTGTCCGATTCCCTGCCGCCATCCAGTCCGCTGCCGTCGCGCCCTACAGCAGCCCACGCTGCCTACGGTAAGTCGGGTAACCCAACCTCGGTGTAAATTGGCTTGAACACCCTTGGTGTACCGGAGTGCCACCAGATTTAATTCCCCCCCCCCCCCCCCCCCCACTCCCCGCTGCTGACCTGCGTGGTCTAGGACGCCGGCTGTGCCCGGCCCCAGGTACGTTTACTAATCCTTTGTGTGATTTTTATTCGTAGTTCATTCATTTTTTAATTTCAAGTTGAATTACAATTACTTGTTTGTTTAAATTGTGATTCCTTGTTGGTTTGTGATTAATTTTTCGGTGAAGAATATTTTTGTTTGGATACTCGTTGTCCAAAGTTGTGAATATTTCTTCCGGTTTAAATTTAATCACATGTTGGATTTTTTATTTTGATTTTTTCTGTTGTTTGATTCGTGGATAAACTCTCCGGTTAAGAATATTTGTTTGGATACTTGTTGTCCGAAGTTGGAAATATTTCTGTCCGGATTAGTTTTAAATCATGTCTCTTTGTTTGTTGATTTAATTCTAGCCTATTTGCGCTTGTACGAAAGAACAAGGAGATTGTACCCGAACTTTGTGTTCATTGGTCTTCTCGGCTTGTTCGTGCTAGTTGCTTCGTACAATTGATAGCCCTATAGGTTATAATTAATCATTTATCTGTCTGTTGAGTAAATAAATTTTTTTTTATCTGTGCTTGTACGAAAGAACAAGGAGATTGTACCCGAGCCTTGTGTTCATTGGTCTTCTCGGCTTGTTCGTGCTAGTTGCTTCGTACCGGTTGATAGCCTGATAAATTTTTTATTTACTCTCTTGCGCGTTGTGCTTGCTTTCCTGTTAATATGGCTGTCAATCAATATGGCATGCTTCCATTTAACGGAAAGACAGATTTTGATATCTGGAAACAGAAAATCAAATGTGTGTTGATCCAACAGAAAGTCTATAGAGCCGTGACCGGTCTCTATTTAGACTCTGAGGATGTTGCTAAGCGTGTTGAGATGAATGAAACTGCTTGTTCCTCTATTTACCTAAACCTTTCTGATTCAGTGCTCAGGAAGGTGGGTATTATAGATTCCGCAAAAGAGTTGTGGGACAAGTTAGATAAGTTGTATACCGATACTTCTTTACCTGGTAAATTGTTTTTGCTTGAGAAGTTCTTTAGGTTTAGGCTTGACCTGACCAAAGACATAGATGAGAACCTAGATGTGTTTAACAAACTTATTCAGAACATTAAGCAAGCCGGTGATAAACACATAGATGACTACACACCCATAGTGTTACTTAATGCCATCCCTGACTCTTACAATGACGTCAAATCTGCCATAAAGTATGGTAGAGATGATATCTCGTTAGATATAGTCGTTAATGGATTAAGGAGTAAGGAGTTAGACCTTAGACACTCGAGGGGTAGTAACAGTCAATCTAGGGATTCTGGTGAAGCGTTGCTTGTGAGGGGTAGGTCTAAGAGTAGATCTAGAAACCATAAGAAGGGTAGCAACAATAAGAACCAGACCAATAACAATGACCCGGGGAAGAAGAGAGGTAAGTCTAAGAAGAGAGTGTGCTATAATTGTGGGAATTCTAGTCACTTCATTAAGGATTGTCCCCATCCTAAGAAGTCTGAACATGCTAATGTGGTAGATGATAATAACTTGCATGAAGAAGTTTTTATGGTCTGTGATTCTGCAAATTCTGTGTTGAGTAGCATGACTGAAAATGAGTGGTTGATTGACTCTGGTTGTACTTATCATATGACACCTTTTAGATCTCTGTTTGCTTCTTATGATTCTTGCAATGATGGTTTTGTGTCTCTTGCTGATAATAAGAAATGCAAAATACATGGGGTGGGTGATGTATGCTTAAAGTTTGATAATGGGACTGTGTTTACTATGAAAAATGTGAGGCATGTCCCTGATTTACGTCATAACTTGTTTTCTGTCGCTGCTTTTGAGGGTAGTGGGCTTGAGGGTAAATGGGGAAATGGGTGCATGAAAGTTTTGAAAAATTCCCTTGTTTTGTTTAAGGCAAAAAAGGTGAATAATTTGTATGTGTGCCATGCTCAGCCTTTCTGTGATTCTGTTCATGTTGTTAGTTCTGATAAAACTGCTTTGTGGCATAATAGATTAGGACACATGAGTAATAAGGGTTTAGAGATTTTGCATAAATCTGGTTGCTTTGGTAAGGATTCTGTGTCCTCCATCCCTTTCTGTGAATCTTGTGTGTTAGGCAAGCAGCATAAGGTTACATTCCCCTCTTCCCCTTATCCTAATCCCACTAAGTGTACCTCTGTGTTAGAGTATGTTCATGCAGATGTGTGGGGTCCTGCTAGTGTCTCTACCCACGGGGGTAAGAGATATTTTCTGTCCATTATCGATGATTTTTCTAGGAAGGTGTGGGTCCGTCTTCTTGAGCATAAGTCCGATGTCTTTGTGAAATTTAGGGAGTGGAAAACCCTGGTAGAAAATCAAACCGGTAAGATGATCAAAACCCTTAGGACCGATAATGGATTAGAGTTTTGCAATAAGGATATGGACCAACTCTGTGTTGATTGTGGGATTAGAAGGCACAAAACTGTGCCCTATACTCCCCAACAAAATGGGATAGCAGAGAGAATGAATAGGACTGTTCTAGATAAGGTTAGGAGTATGCTTGCCACCTCCGGTTTGTCTAAAAAGTTTTGGGGTGAAGCAGTCAATACTGCAGTCTACTTGATTAACCGGTCTCCTTCTGTTCCCTTGGGTGGGAAATGCCCTGAATCTGTTTTTTCAAACAAGCCCCTTGATTTGTCTAATCTTAGAGTGTTTGGGTGTGCTGCGTATGTGCACCAACAAGGTGACAAATTGGATCTTAGGTCTAAGAAAGGAGTCTTCTTAGGTTATCCTGAGGGTGTGAAGGGGTACAGGGTTTGGGATAGGAACCAGGTAGGTTTCAAGGTTGTGGTAAGTAGAAACGTTGTTTTCAATGAATCCGAGTTCCCTTGTCTGATTAAGTCAGTTCCTGATTCTGAGTCGAGCCCTAGTGGTACACCTGTTGAGGTGGAGTCCATACCATATGCTGCTAGTCCTTTGTTTGCTAATCATGATTCTTCTAATTTGCATGATTCTTCTGAATTGCATGATTCTTCTGAGCATGATAATACCACCACTTCGAGTGAGATGGAGCATTCTCATGTGCATTCAAATGACAATGAATCGCATGATGAGAGTGCTGATCCTAGTGATAATGTTTTGCATGATTACCAACTTGTTAGAGATAGAAGTAGGAGAGAAATTAGGAGAACTGCTGATAGCATGCCTGATTTTGCTTTCCATGCGTGTGATACTTCTATGTTTGCTTTCTCTGTGTTTGAGACCCTTGAGCTTAACGAACCTAAAACCTATAGGGAGGCCCTTAAGTCTAATGAGTCCGCTAAATGGCTTTGCGCCATGGAGAGTGAGATGGAGTCACTTAGAGCGAATAAGACTTGGACGTTAGTTCCTAGACCACCCAATAGTTCCGTCGTTGAGTGTAAGTGGCTATTTAAGGTTAAGGAAGAGCCTAACGACATTAGATATAAGGCTAGGTTAGTAGCTAAGGGTTTTACTCAAAAGGAAGGTGTTGATTATGCTGAAATCTTTGCTCCTGTTGTTAAATTCACTACGATTAGAATGATGCTTGCTCTTGTTGCTCATAATGATTGGGAAATGAAGCAAATGGACGTCACCACTGCTTTCTTGCATAGTGATTTAGACAAGAAAATCTATATGACCCAGCCTGAGGGCTTTGTGGATCCCATGAAGAGTAATCATGTGTGTTTGCTTAGGAAGGCCTTGTACGGCCTGAAGCAGTCCCCGAGACAGTGGAATATCAAATTTGACCAGTGCATGTCATCTTTGAAATTTCACAAGTCCGAGTGCGACCATTGCCTATACTTTAAAAATACTTCTTCTGTGCCTGTATTTTTATTGCTTTATGTGGATGACATGTTGATTGTTAGTCCTTCGGGTGACGCCATTAAAGGTGTGCAAAAGCGTCTCAGTGAGAACTTTGCAATGAAAGACCTAGGTGATGCCAAGAGGATCCTAGGCATTAACATTGTTAGGGATAGGAGTAAGCGTGTGTTAGTACTCAATCAGATTTCATACATTAAAAAGATTTTGAGTAAATATAACATGCATTCTGCTACTACCGTCTCTATCCCTATGGCGTCCCACTTTGTGTTAAGTAAGGATCAGTCTCCCAAGACTGCTCCTGAAATTGCTAAAATGAAATCTGTGCCTTATTCCAATGCTTTTGGGTCCGTGATGTACCTCATGGTGAGTACTAGACCCGACATTGCCTATGCTGTTAGTTGTTTGAGTAGGTATATGTCTAATCCTGGTTTGCCTCATTGGAATGCTCTTAAGTGGTTGCTTAGGTACTTGAAATCTACTGTTAATCATGGGTTGGTTTTCACTAGGTGTTCTGAGGGTGTTAAGTTGAGCGGGTATGTGGATTCAAATTTTGCTAACGATAGAGACAATAGGAAATCCACTACCTCTTATGTGTTTACCCTTTGCGGGTCTTGCATTAGTTGGAAGTCTCAACTTCAACCCATTGTTGCCCTCTCCACTACTGAGTCCGAGTATGTGGCCGCTACCGAAGCTTTTAAGGAAGCCATTTGGCTTAAGCGTCTCCTAACGGAGATTGGTAGTCTTAATCAGGACATTTGTGTGTTTTCTGATAGTCAATCTGCTATTCAACTGTGCAAAAATCATGTCTTTCATGATAGAACTAAGCATATTGATGTTAGATTTCATTTTATTCGTGATATTGTTAGTGCAGGTGATATCAAGTTGATTAAAATTCCATCTGAATTTAATCCTGCTGACATGGGGACTAAATGTCTCTCTGTCGAAAAGTTGTTGTCGTGCAAGCTCACGTTAAACATTGATTGCGGTTAAGTTGCCTGGTGATCTTACCCCTTTGCCTAAATGTGTCTTTGTGATCATTCGGGCAATCCAGCGATGATGAGTCTCAAATTATTTTAGAGCGTTGTGCTCTACACCACTATGGTCCAATAAGGTGGAGAATGTGTTGGTATTGGCCCTCTTTATTCCCTAAGCCCAATTCACCTGCCCGGCCCATGTATTTTGTTCTCGCTACTGGTTCGCTCCTCTCTTACGCATTTCTTCCGTCTTCCGTCTCCTTCCTTGTGCGCTTCCTGCGTATCTCATAGTAAGGTAAGTTACCATCTTTGTTCTTGGTGTTTCCCCTATTTATATTCTCCTTCTGTACGTATTGAGGAGCGCGAGAAAAAAACCCTCCTTCCTCCACTGTAGGGCGAATTGGCCGGAAAAAGGTGTGCTGGCTGAAGCCCCTTTCCCCTTAGTGATTTTAGTGGTGTTCTTCATCCTTTGTGGGTGAAATTTGAACGAGACCTGAGCTGGATTCTAGTTTCAACACGGGTAAACGGCTGGACTTTCTCTTCCTTATATAGGACGATTAAATTCATATTTGGAAACTGAATCCAAACATATTTCGTTTCCGAGTTCTGTCTAGGCTCTAGCCATAGAAAAATGGAGTCATACTCCTCTCCATTTCCTTCTTTTCATTTATTCTCTCCATTTCTTTTTCACTCTTTTTCTCCTTAAAAAAATAATTAAACCCCATCTTTTCTTTCTTCATACCTCACCACTTCCACATCTCACTCTATCTCTCTCCTAATGGAGAATTCGAGTTACTAGAGAGGAGCTAAATTCAGAAAAATGATATATGAAATGATAAATTGGAACTTTCCTGATTATTTTCCTCAGTGATTTACAGAAGAATAGGTTTTCTTACGTGGAACTGGAAATAATGAAAATATTTTTCAAGACGGATGTGCTTAATAGTCATGCATTAAACTAGCCAAGCAATTGAAATGCATAAGCCTTGAAATTTGGCATGTAGCCATGTACCGATGTACGGATGGAAGAACTATACTCAAATAACTTATATAGAGTTTTTTATGAAACCTTCTTTTATTGTATGCATAAATTCAAATAAAACTTATATGTTCAGTCACTTAATTATCCCGTCTTATGACTATGAGTCACATAGGTTTATCTTTTATATATATATATATATATATATATATATATATATATATATATATATATATATATATATATATATATATATATATATATATATATATATATATATATATATATACACACACACACCGAGTACTTTTTAATTTTTTTGTTAAAAATAACTGTTCGTATTGGACACATAGCTAAAATAAGAAGAAGATTTGACAATTATTTGAGGCTATATCAACATACGGAATAATTTATTTTTCGGGTCCTTTATGATAATGAAAATATTTTTCAAGACCAGAATTGATTAAGTTCTTATATATAAGTAAAAAAAAGAAAAATATATATAGGTAATAAAAAATAAGTAAAGGTATTACAAATAAGGCGACAATGCATTCGGGAAATATTGCAACAAATATTTTTGGGCTTTTCCCTTGAATATTACTTAATTGAAGCAATTTTCCACAAAAGTGACCATTTTTATAAAAGGACAAAAATGTGACTAAGAAGGTCACATTTATGGAAAAACATTTTATCACTGATTTTTTATGTCACTACCAGATATTTATTATGTCACTATTATAAGTCACTATCAGATTTTTATGTCACTTATGAATGTCACTAGCTCACTATAATCGCCGAAAAATTTTCCGACAACCTATTCCGGCTAAACTATCAATACTACCGCCGCCCGTGTCACTACTATTACTACTGCCACCCGTGTCACTACTATTACTACCGTCGCCCGTGTCACTACTATTACTACCGACCACAGTGACACACCCAAAGTGCCACCGACCAGGCGACCACCACTATCGACCACCTCTGCCGCTGCAGGCCACCACGACAGTTTCCGCCACCCGCCACCAACCGTTACATTCTGCCTCGAACTCCTACAACCAGTAGCCTAACACATCTACAAGGACGCCATCAGGTCTGCGGATTCTGGACAAAAAAAATTCGGATTTGCACAGCCTTTAAATATGTGGATTTCAGACAGAAGAAAGGAGAAGAAGATGACATCCGAGCAGAAGCACGGCGGCGAGACGCGGTGAGGCGGCGAGACACGACGAGACGACGCGGCGAGGCGGCGAGACACGACGAGACGCGGCGAGGCGAGGCGACGAGGCGCGACGCGGCGGCTTGGCGGCGAGGTGCGTGAGTTGAGGCAAGGCATGGAGCTCTTGATCTGAAGGAAGAAGAGAGAAGGGTGCAGTTTGGGGTGAATGACTGGTTGGGGAGGGAGGGGGTGATTTAATTTAAGTCAGTTTTTTGTCCAAACAAAAAGTGGTCATATTTTTGTCTTCTCAAACTCCACTAGTAATATTTAGGTCATTCTTTCAATATTTTTGTCGGAAAAATTGATTGCAATAATCCCAACTATTGGTGGTCCGCTCATAATAATTCCAACTATCGATTATTTCAGAATAATCCCAACTTTTAAGGTCCTTCCGACAATAATGGTCCAAGGTGACCGACTATAAATAAATTCTTATAGTTTCTAAAGAGATATAACAGGTAATCCCTATAAATAATCCCGAATTTTAATTTTTACGCTTAATTTCTATTAAAAAACAACTTTTTAGAGCAGGTAATATGTGGTCATGCACCATTATTGGCGGACGGTCCATATAGTTGGGATTATATAATAATAATCAATAGTTGGGATTATTATTAGCGGACTAGCAATAGTTGAGATTATTATTTTCAATTTTTCCTATTTTTGTCTATTAGGTAAATGTAATAACTTTTTTGGAACTTGAGTTATGAAACATCGGCATTCACTAATTGCAAACAAGATTTATTGCTTCCTACATAAGAAGCAATCAATATACGTTCAAAAGACGAGTTTGTGCTCTTCGAACCGTCAAAATGATCTCCTATTAGCCAAGAGTAATAGTACGTAGTAATTGGTTAATTACTGAACAATCAAGTGATGAACAGCCCGTTTGGTAATAGTAAGAGCACATTTTGGTGATCATGTTTTTTGATTTATCAGACCAATCAGACTACTTTTTCACCAAATATGTAACTTTTGATTTCGCGCGTTGAATTGTGTAATAATAAGAAAGAATAAGGTTGAAATTACTTTTATAACTATATTGACTGAAGTTCTCATAAGTCCATAACAACTCATTTTATCTATTTTTTCATAGGGAGTATATTTTTTTCTTTATTTTATTAATAAAAAATATTTCAAATAGAATTTTTTCATAAATCAATCGAATCAGTCAATTCAGTAAAAAATAAATCACTCGTACTACATAAAATAACTGAAATGATCACTTACAATAACTTCAGTCAATCTAGTCAGAAAAATAACTTCAATTTTACTTATTTTGATTATTAAATAACCCGGTGCTCGAAATTAAAAGTTACTCCCTCCATCCAACTAAGATTACCACAATCTTTCCCTTTTGAACTATCACACTAAATGGTCTCATACTAAATTGATAAAATTTATATAATTCTAAATTATTCTTACTTTACTTTATTTTTATATACGATAGTACTACGTATTACACTTTTCTTAATGCAAAATTAAAATGTGCCGCTCAGTTACTCCAAACAAAAGAATGCACGAGACTTCGACATCTCCAACACAAAGCTGGTTAGTGTTTCATATTCTTTCACACTTCGGCGGGAAAGATTTTTATTTAAAGAAGGCCACGAAATCAGAAATCAGGCGAACCCTAAACTTCCCGGTCAACATTACTACTCCGTACTAAACACTTAAACAGAAGGCGAAAGGAACTCTGAGAAAATGGAAGACAACTCGCATGATGTGGAAGAAGAAAAGGGAAGAATATCAACGGAAGAAGAAGAAGGTCCGGCTATAGGGATCGATCTTGGAACGACGTATTCTTGCGTCGGAGTATGGCAGCCCCAACATGGCCGCGTTGAGATCATCACCAACGATTTAGGCAACCGTACGACACCGTCATGGGTTGCCTTCACCGACGTTGAACGCCTTATCGGCGAACCTGCCCAGAACCAAGCCGCAATGAATCCTTCCAATACAATCTTTGGTTCGTTTTCTTCCTCTACAGATTTTGATCCGTGTTTTCTTTTTTGCCTTTATTTTTAAATTGATACTGTTCAATATCCGCCCGCAAATGTCATCTAGTGTGTCATGTTTTATTTATACACATCAGTAAATGAATCAATCACTCAATGTACTACTTCGATTATGATCCATTTCTTTTAGGGTATTACTCCGTATTAATAGAGTTATTGAAATCATTTAAGCTTAAATATCAATGTTAAAACTATTCACGCTGTGGGCCTAAATACATAGACATCTATATTCGCAACTTATGTTGTTCACCCTACGTTTCAACTATACACCAAAGTGATACCAACCAGTTCAGGCCTAATCAAATCTCCATTTTTTCTTTTTTAAATGTCTTCCTATAAACTAATTGCCGCGTTCGAGTAGGAAAAATAAGATCTTCCTAGCAAGACATGTCTCACAAGTTTGACTGTTTCCTGCTTGTGATAGACAGATGTGAAAAGGCTGATAGGTAGAAAGTTTGGCGATGAAATAGTACAAAATGACATGAAACACTGGCCATTTAAAGTCATAGCTGGTCCTGACAGTGGCTGTGGAGAGAAACCTATGATAGCTGTGACATACAAGGGTGAAGAGAAGCAATTTGCAGCTGAGGAGATATCATCAATGATCCTCCAAAAGATGAAGAGCATTGCAGAGGCTTACCTGGGAAAACAAGTCAAGAGAGCTGTTATTACTGTTCCTGCTTATTTCAGTGATGCCCAGAGACAATCAACAAAAGATGCTGGTGTCATTGCTGGGCTTAATGTGTTACGCATAATCAATGAGCCCACTTCTGCGGCAATTGCCTATGGTCTTGACAAGAAAGGAACTGTAAGTGGAAGTGGTGATTCTGCTGTGAAGAATATACTGGTATTTGATCTCGGTGGTGGCACTTTTGATGTATCTATAGTCAAAATGGAGGAGGATGTGTTTGAAGTCAAAGCAGTTAATGGAGACACTCACCTTGGCGGAGGAGATTTCAATAACAAAATGGTGAGTCACTTTGTAGCTGAATTTGAGAAGAAACACAAAAAAGACATTAGTGTAGACCCTAGGGCTCTTGGCCGGCTCAGAGCAGCCTGTGAAAGGGCAAAGAGAGTTCTCTCTTCAGCAACTGAAACATCCATTAACATCGATTGTCTCTTTGAGGGTATTGATTTCTCTTCAAACATCACACGTGCGCGCTTTGATAAAATAAATCTTGATCTGTATATAGATTGTATGGAACCAGTTGAAAAGTGCTTAGAGGATGCCCACATGGAAAAAAGTGACATCCATGATGTTGTTCTGGTTGGTGGTTCTACTCGAATCCCAAAGGTTCAGGAATTATTACAAGACCTGTTCGAGGGAAAGAAACTCTGCAAAAGTATAAATCCTGATGAAGCTATAGCCTATGGAGCGGCTTATCATGCTGCATCACTAACTGGTGCCTTATTAGGTGTAAATAACGAACTCGTGCTAGTGGATGTTACTCCGTTATCTCTTGGTATTGAGGTGAATGTAGAAGGTCTGATGTCTGTTGTGGTGCCAAGGAACACCACTATACCTACAAGTATTACAAGGGAAAACTACAGCACTGGTTTTGACAACCAAAGCAGATGTATGTTCTCAGTATATGAGGGAGAGATGCCCATAGCAAAACACAACAACTTCCTGGGTGTATTTTACCTTGATGACCTTCCTCCAGTACCCAAAGGAGAGGCGAAATTCAATGTCAATTTTGAGATTGATGCCAATGGTATCTTGACTGTTTCTGCAGAACTGGCGGGAAGTAACAACAAGAAACAAATCACTATAACTAATCACAGTCAAAGGTTGTCAAAGGAGGAGATTGACCGCATGGTGAAGGAGGCAGAGGAGTATAGGGCTCAAGATGAGGAGCGCAAGAGGGCATCTGCTGCTAAAAATGCTCTAGAGAATTACATTCACGAGGCGAGGGGGATTTTGAGAGTCTGTGGAAAGAGGGTAGAGATGGAGGAGGACATGATTGTTTTAGCAAAGGCAATTGATCATACAGTTAATTGGTTTGATTGGAATTACCTGCTTGGTGATGCTCGCATCTTTAAGGAAAAGATGAAAGAGCTGGAGAACAAATGTGAACCTGTCATTATGAAGTTGCAGAGTCCACAGCCAAGTCACACTGATGTCAAGCCTAATCTGAATTTGGTAGCGAGAGTTTGGAAAGGGCTAACCTCTTGGCACTTCAGTATGCTAATGCTTTAGTAGGCTGTTGAATCATGAAACCTGGTTTTTTTTTGCAGTTTTTTTGTCTTTCTTTGCTCTGGTGGACTCTACAAGCTTTGAATGTTTTTTTCTGCGTTCAAGTAATACATGCACCTTGTGTTCTTATTTTTTTTTAATCTTTTAAACTAGTCTAGTTCCTCTCCGTCCATGAGCAGGTGACCTATCACAAGTTATTTATGAAGTAGATCTCTGTATATACACTTGTTCAAAATCTAAAAGTCCTTTTAAAGAATACCTGTAATTACACTAAAAGACAAAAGGCATCTAAAAGAACCCCTGTATAGTGACACCTTTATTCCAGAATACACCTTAAGGTATAACCGTACAAGTACCTTAAAATGGTGTGCTTTCTCATTTAAGACTACCAAGCGTTTGTTTTCCTCCCCAAAAGATCCTATGGGCTATGGGTTCTTTTTGAATAAGAAGTAAGTGCTCATTTCATATCAGATGAACTAATTATCTTAAAACAAGTCATGTGCCTATTAGTTTAAGTTGGGTGAAATTCTTATGCGTTAGATATTAATTATGGAGTAGTTTTTAATTTTTGTGTCAAATACTGCTATTTGTGCATTAGATATTGGACTTTGTGCTTAAGATACTTGTTTTAGTTTTTCTTATACGTACTGTGTGTTGGATACTTGTTTTTGTGTGTTAGATTTTAGTGGTTGTGTGTGAGATACATATTCTTGTGCAAGCGTAGTAGAAGATGTTTGTTGTGATTTATTGTATGCATATTATATTTATTTTTTAAAACTAAATTATACTACGTATATGACATGTTGATGTCATATGAAAGATAATAAAAAATTCTTTAATTTGATATAATTTTGCTAAAATCATATTATAATTTAAAAAGTTAAATCAATTTTTAAATTAAACACATTTTATATGAATTGACCTTTTATCTCTTTCTAATTTTTTGGTAAGTGATAAGGCTCCAACCGTTACCACATTAAAGGAATTATGAAAATTGCTCTACTGTCCTTCATTAGCCTACCTATGGATTAGATAGTGCAAGAGTATTTATTCAACGTTTGCATCCATGCATGATGCATCTCATCCTTTTATGATCTTTAATTTATTAAGATGTATGGTTAAAAAAAATTCGCTTCTTACAATAAAGATTGTTCTCATTAGAACAACTAAGGATTGTTCTTACAATGATATCTTGTCCATCCAGATGGAGAGGAGGCGTCGTCCGGCCGCTGTTGTTTAGGGCGGTTCCAGATTGAACTTTTTCATAATTTTTTTTTTGAATGTTTCTCATCAACTCTAGTTTATTCACAAAACATTTCAGCTAAAACTTCAATGGTGAAGATAGTCAATTAACTTTTTGAAAATAACTGTGTTTTATATGTATATTTTGGCGGTGACAGTGACACATGCAAGACAGCAGTGACATCCGATAGTGACATGGAAGTGGTGCGGTGACATGAATAACCATCTTAGTCACGTTTTTGTTCAAATGTAATGTTGTCGCTTTTTGGATATAGCTTTAGTTTAATAATATCCAGGGAAAACCCTCATATAAGTAATTGAAGAATTCATTGAGTTATAATTTAGGGTACTTATTCTATGAAAATACAATCTTAAGTTTAATGTATATTTAATTGATAAAAAGTACTAGATTTTGTAAAATATCAAGTAATATTAAAAATATCTTGGACAGTAATCAAACAATTTCCAGATAATATGATGTAAATTCAAAATATAAATGCTTTTGTGATATTAAACTTATTACACTCATTTAGTTTCTAACTTATTAAAAAGAATTCATTGCATAATTAATAAACTCGAAAATATTGTAACAAAAATACAAATGCATTATGCACAAACTCTATGGAGGCTTTACTTCGCTGCTAAAGTCAAAGTTAGGTTAGTACGACACGTGAAGTAAACACGCAAGCTGCTTAAAAAGCCGCTTACTAACCGAAAGAGGTGTTTAAAGTGTCGCTTACTAAACATACCCCCCATCTATTAATTAAGCGGCACTTTAAGCTTTTTCACTTTCCGAATTTACCCTTACCCTTACTCCTTGCCCTTACCCTATTGTTACCCTCTACCCCACCCTGATAAGTTCATATTTTGACACGCATTTGATGCGTGTTGGGATTGACTTTTGATGGTTTTCTTAGCTTTAAGGTGTTCAAAGTCTCAATTTTAGCTCGATTTATGTTTACCAGACATTGGTTCGAGTTTTGTGTCATTTGGAGTCAAAATCAGGAATTTAGAGTCCGACACCGACACTTGAAGAGAAAACGGGATGATTCGAGAAGCATTCGAGAGTGAATTGCGAGAAAACTCACATCACACCCCCACCCCCTACCCCCTAACTCTACCTTATCCCGACCCACCCACCCTGACCCTATCCCGTTCTTGACCCCACCCCCTTTTGCCCCTACCCTAACCCTTACCACCCACCCTGACCCCACCCCCTTTTACCTCTACCCTAACCCTACCCCAACTTGTACCCCTTACCTCGACCCTACCCTTTTACCCCCTACCACCTGCCCCTACCTCGACCCTGATCCCACTACCTCCCCTTCTGACTATACCTTACCCTACCCCCTACCACCTGCCCTAACCCCTACCTTGTACCCTACCCCTTAGTCGCACCCCCAACCCTTACCCAACCCTACCCCTACCACCTGCCCCTACCTCAACCCCACCCCAACCCTACCCCTACTCGTGCTCCTACCCCTACCCCCACTTATACCCCTTACCACGACCCTACCCTTTTACCCCCTATCACCTGGCCCTACCTCGACCCCGACCCCACCCCACCCCATTACCCCTTCTGGCCATACCTTACCCTACCTTGACCCTACCCCTTTACCCCCTACCACCTTGCCCCTACCTCGACCCCACCCTGACCTGAGCATACCCCTTACCCTACCTCGGCCCTACCCCCTACCACATGCCTTAACCCCCACCTCGTACCCTACCCATACCCTACCCCCTAGCCGTTACCACCCCCTACCCCTTACCCAACCCTACCCCTACCTCGACTCCACCCCTACCCTGGACCCACCCCCCATCATCCCTACCCCCTACCCCTACCCATGCTCCTACCCCTATCCTACACCCCACCCTTAGGGTGTAGGGGGTACAAGGGGAGGGGTACGGAGGTTGGTGTAGGGTCGAGGTAGGGGGTAAAGGGGTAGGGTCAGGGTAGGGTTAGGGGTCAGGAGTTAGGGGTGGTGGGGTAGGAGTATGGGTACGCGTACGAGGTGACTCTCACGTATTATATTATTATATATTTGTGTTCATGTATGTTTCTATGTCTATATATGTATAAGGCTATTTTGGACATTTTAATGTTAAACGGTGTTTTAAATCCTTTGAAGTAAACATGAGCTTACAACATAGTATTATTCTAAAAAGTAATAACCATATAGATACTATTGTAAAATTAGAAAGACTCATTGTGGCTTACTAGCACCCATGTTAAACAAAAAAAGCATAACTTTAAAGTTTTAATCATTATTTTAATTACAGTCCTTTAGCTAAACAAGACATAAATCATTTAAAAATATAGGTAGATTTGCACTTGAGAGGCGCTTTATTTTCAAAAATGTCGGTAAAAATTTGAGTTTTTTTAATACTCCCTCCGTCCCTGAATTATCTTCAAACTTTCCTTTTTGATCCGTCCCAATATTATCTCCTCCTTCCCTTTTTGGCAAAGAATTTGTGATTCACAATCATTCTTACACATTTTCACACATTTCTCTCTCCTCTGCACAACTCTTCACCACACAAAATTCACTATCTTAATTAGTGTGCCCGGCCGAAATGGGAGAAAAAACAGGGACGGAGGGAGTATACAAATATGTTTTTTATATCATTTCAATTAAAAATCTAAGTTTATTTTCACATTGTACGGGTAAATTTAGAGTTGAATTTTTAAATATTAAGTATACGCTAATGAAATTTTTGAATAAAAAACTAGACAAAGTTTTATGCTAAAGAAAACTTTTTCAACCCCCTTGACCATAGTTCCTGGATCGTCTCTGGTCTTGGCAAATTATATTATACAATCTGTCGTAGGGTGGTCATCATACAACTGAGTATTTTATATTAAGACGCTTTATTTGCACCTGAGAGGCGCTGATTTTTTAATTTAATACAAAAACTCTTTTTCATTTTATAATTAAAGTAATTGTGAACATGTTCTTTATTAAGTGTAGATTATGTCTCAAAAATTTCATTTTAAATTTCAATCTATAAGTTAGTTAAATAAATTATTGAAAAACATTACGTTTTTATGCATTCTTTGGCGCAGTGTTTTTCAATAATTTATTTCTATGGCTTACTGATTGAATTTTGAACTTAATTTTGCGCACATAATCTAAATTTGATGAAAAAATGCTCATAAAATTTCATAAACAAAACTCAATTTGGAAGCAAATTAGTCTGATATGATTATTTAATTAGTTTATTAATTGTTTCCATTCATATATAGTTGATTGTTTGATTTCTTAATTATTGTTTGTTATTTATTGAGTGTTGATGTTATAATTTGGGGTTTGTTAATTTTGTCAGACGGAAAATATCAATTGTAATTAAATTGATAAATTAAATTAATTTCAAGGTGTGAATAAAAATGATTGAATCTGGATAGGATAAACAAAAGAAGAGGAAAAACTTAGAGAAAACCGCGCTAAGTAAAAATGAATCAATGAAAAAGTTTGTTTGCGTAAAGAAGTCAAATTCTGAATATCTTCAAGATGAAAATTCAGATAAGAAAAATGTTTTAGCAACCGAAAATGAAACAACTTAGAATGATCACATAATTGGAGGTGAGAATTTAGGGTTTGATAATAATAGAGTTTATTCCTTAAATAAGACTAAAATATTGATAAATTATACTCCCTCCGTCCCGAAAAGATTGAGCAAATTTTCTTTTTTGAATTTCTCAAAAATATTTGTCATTTCCATTTAAAGTAAGGAATATGTGGCTAAAATTAATTTTATCTCCTCTACACAAATTTCAACCACACAATTTTTACTTTATTAATCTACGTGAAAGTAAACTTTGGCCAACCTTTTTGAGACGGAGGATTACAAAAAAGGACTATCATGTTTCCTTCAAAAATAAGGACCACTAATTTGATAGTATTATTGATTTAGATAGAAGAGAGTTTTACATTTTTTTAAATGTTTTGATTTTTTTGAATGGTTATTATTATTATTATTAATTTATTATTATTATTACTAATATTGTTATTATTATTATAATAATGCATTTTAGTTTAGAAAACAAAGTTTAACAACTTTTTTAAAATTAGGCCATTTTATTTCCTCCCCTAAGCTCTCAAGTATCACTCCCGTTTGTTCCGCTATGAAGTGTGATCATGAGTCTATCTACTTGTTTTAATATTTTGGATGCGGCTCATGTGGGTTATTTACGCTTGGCGCCAAAACACATGCGGAGTAAAACTTTACTTTGTAGTTCTAACTAAACATCACGAACAATAATTCGATCGCAACAATTTCTGTTTCATCTTTAGCTCACTCCCTCTCTTCATCGCAACTCGCACCATCTGCAACCGCTTCTCAAATGTCGGCTGCAAAAACGAGCACGAAGAAGCGAGTCACGGAATCTGGGCAGCAGAAACCGGAGGTCCGGAAGCGAGTCAATCTCGAGGAGGATTTCGATGCAGATCTCTCCGAGTTCGGATTTTGCTTCGGCTCTTCTTTTCCCGACGGTTATGCTTTTAGTTTTGCCGGATTTTGACAAATTTTGTCTGGAATTGCAGAGATATCAATGTTCTGATGACGGCATTGAAGCAGATAAAAGAGAAAGCTCATAAGGATGACCTGAAGAAGAACGAAGAGACGATTTCAAGGTGAATGTGTAGGGGTTGCATTATCTAGTAAATGAGCTTCAAACATATGATACAATGTACTGATGTTTATGGATTTAGCCAATATACTGATCCAAAACTTAATTAATGATTGGTTTTAACTTTTAAATTGTACGTCCATGTGAAATTGTTATGTACATGACGACAATTTTGAACAATAACTGTCATAGGCCCTACATCGAAGTACCTTAAGATGTGCAAATTGTATTGATGGCTGTGAGTAAGCTATTTTCATGTGAGGGCATCACTGGCCGTGTTCCCAGAAGTGTAAATTCAACAATAATCCTTATGCTATATGTCAAAATAAGTCTTCCAATTCATGCATGATAAGTGTACTTGTTTGTTTGACTGTTTTAGTAATCCTTACATGCTACAGACTGTTTTGGTTAATATCTGCCTGATCTAGTGATCTGTCACTAGATCACTCTTGATTCTGTCTTACGATGAATTTCGTTGACAGCGGTTTTTCACAAATCAAGGCAAATATTGAAGATGTGAAGTCCAAACTCGAAAAGGAAAGGTGAGATGAAGTCCGTCTGCATTCTGTGGCATGTTTTTAGATTGAGCTATCATTTCTGATATCCGCTGGTGCTGCTTTATGTGTATGATTTTTTTCAGGCAGAACTTTGCCAAGGCACTCTCCAAGAGCTCAAAAGAGGTCTGAATCACTAGGATAAATTGTATATGTTGGAGTGTTTTTATGTTGCGCTGCACCTTTATCTTGCCGTTAACAGTATGTGTTCTGATTAACTGCATGAAGTGGGAGAATGTCTTGAAGAATGAAACTGCCAAGTTTGAAGGAATCTATGAGAAGTTCAGCAAGGACAAGGCTACTCATCTGCAGACTCTGAAAGGTGTCTCTACCTATTCTGTTTTCCACAGATTCCTGTTCTGATTTTCAGAAATTACAAGGATAGTTTTGTGAAAATAGTTTTTCATGCAATATCGACTCATTGAAATTTTAAAATGAAAATATGCCGACAGAAGCTTATGGTTCATATATGTCAGTCATTAATTAATAGAAGTACTGACTGTAACATTCAACAGACACTGTGTCCAAGTATGAGGAAGAAAAACTAAGGCTGTTCACTCGATATGAACAACAAAGTGAGTAAAGACATGGTTTGTTTTCTTCATTTAAGCTTGTGGGGAAGTAAGAGACTCACTCATTTTCCCGACTGAAATCAGGGAAGAAGGAAAAGAACATGTTGTCTGAACTTGAGAAAGACACTTCAAAAAGATTGGGTGAACTCGAAGAGTCATTGAAGAAGAAGAAGAAACAGGTGAACTATGCATTGACACTCTTCCTTCCGTGCCATCCTCCTCCACAAACTCAAACTCTTATATATGATTATGTTCATTTTCTCCTCAGGATGATAGAACATTTAGCACTCTGAGGAAGAAACTTGGTTCGTTCCTGGACAATGCATCAGATGAGGACTTCCTACTTGATGAGTAAAAGGCTGAGGAGTCTTCCTGAGAATAACCTCTTTGGATATAATATAATATATACATATATAATAGTTTTGCACAGTTTTGTGGATCTCTAGTTATTCTATTGTCATTTATGATTATAGTTTTCTACAATGCTTGTCGTACTTAAAGCAAGCTTTGGACAAACTGGTTTCGTTCCCACGGTGAGTGGTCATTTATTATGTTTTCATGTTTGATTGGAGTTTTAGATATCAGAGACTAATGAAATATTTTCCCTGTTAATCCGAATGTATTCGGTTGTTCATTCAACTGTAGAAATGCTTTTGTAATTAAGTCCTGATTAATTTGGGCATACATTATGTCCAAAAGAGTAAAGCAACGTTTAGATCTCAGAATATGATAGAGAAAATTAACCCACATATGACTAAAATTTAATGTGTTTCCCAAAATATGACTTCTATCTTTTTTCTTCCCAATATGATAGTGTTTCGTATGTATAAAACTAATATTTAATCATATTTTGGGATGTACAAAAGTAGTAGTCATATATTCTGAAATTGTCAATGTTTTAGTCATATATTAGTAAATATCCCGATAGAGAAAATTAATGGAAGATATTTAATGACTGGAAACTACATGCGTTGATGTGAAGATATTTAATTTTATTTGATAATGCATATAAATTTAAAGTCAGAAATGCTCAGGTCCAGCGGTTCGGACAGGGGTAGGGTTGGACTCAGGCCGGGTCAACCGGCCCGGAACTGGACCGGCCCGCTACTGTGCGGGCTCGGACCGGCCCGGTGAACCGGTTGGTTGGCCGGTTCGGGCCACCCGGGCGGTTCGGGCCCGAGCCGTGCCAATTTATTTATTTATTTTTTTTTTTGAATTTTTTTTTAGTTTTTGGGTTGGGCTGGGTATTTTGGGCCATTTGAGGTGGTTAGGGTTGGTTTGGGGGTGAGGGGGAGGGTTGGTGGTTAACTAGGAAAAGCCAAAAAAAAAAAATAGAACAGAGGCCCGGCCCGGACCTGGGGTTACCCGGGCCTTGTTTTGGGTGACCCGAGCTCGGACCGGAAAACCCACGGGCCGGGCCTACCCGGACCGGTCACTGACCGGGCCACCGGGTCGTGGTACGCAACTTGCAAATGGTGCGGGGAAAAATGTAGCATGGGGGTTTCAGGCGGATACGGGATGGCAATGAAGCATATGAAGTCATGTGACAAAGCCAAAGGATCGGGAGGTGAGGGAAGTGGATTTTGCTCCTCTCCATTAACTGGAATGGTCGAGTAAGAGAGAGATAGAGAGAGTGAAACAGAAATGGAGAGAGTAAATGGAGAGAGGGAAATGGAGAAGAGTATGACCCGCGGGAAGTTCCGATTGATTACAATTTTCAAAATGTTTCTCTTGAAGTTTGTTTTAATTTTCAAATGTAGTTCCTATTTCATTTCAAATAAATGCACTTGAAATTTGTTTTTAATACTTGTATAAAACTATAAACTATAAAATATAAATTATAAAAAAAAAACTTTAACCAACCCGGCCCGACCCAGCGGGTGGCCCGACCCATGACCCGGGCAGGTGACCCGGCCCGAACCGGACCCGTCCAACCCTCGGGCCGGTCCCGGGCCCATGTCATACAAACCGGCGGCCCGACCGAGCCTAGGCGCGGCCCGAGCCCGACCCGGCCCGAGTCCATGACTACGCCCCGCCCCTCCCCGCCGGTTCAGGTCTACACCCGGTCCCGGACCGCTCGACCGGGCCGGGCCGGGTCACGAGCCGGGTGGCCCGAACCGAATCCACCCCTAGTTCATCGTGAGATGCATATATTTGTACCTAAAAAGTGAAAAATCAATCAGCACAAAATGATGCGGAGTCAGTACAAAGTACTACCTCCGTCCTTTAAAACTTTGCCAAAGTTGACTGACACGAAGAATAATAAAGTAAAAACTGTGTGGTTGAGATTTGTGCAGAGGAGAAAGAAATAACAGAAACCACAAAATAATTGATTAAAAAGGAAAGTGGCAAAGTTTTTTGGGACGTCCCAAAAAGGAAAGATGGCAAAGTTTTAAGGGACGGAAGGAGTATACGTTAAGACTGAAGTTGGATGCCCTTGACAATTTTAATGTTGGAAGACAAAATAGCCTTTCTTGTAAGAACAGCAAACATAATAATACAAATGAAAATAAAAGTAAAACATCCATCTGTCTATGCCATGCAATATATAAACTTTATACATCAGTTGTTTCCTTAAAGACGTGAATGAATGAACTACAATTAAAACCCATAAAATAAAAGGCTCAAGGCAGCTTTCTTGACTTCATCACTTCTTTCACCACCGCAGGAAGATTTTTTTGTTAAAGGTCCTGCAGGAAACCTTGTGGCACTTCTTTTCCCTCAACAGAGGAATATGAATGATTAATCAAAGCTCATTTCTTCTTTTGGTTCTTTGCTTGCTTGACATCCTTAGTAAGCATTCTTGGTGCAATGGCCATAGCCATGAGCTCTTGAAACAACAATTTGCACGCATAAGGAATGTGAACCTGAAATAGGAAATCCAGAAAATCTCTTTATTCGCATCCCCACAACAGATGAGATATAGAAAGGGGGAATAACTGAATAAGGAACGAAACAAGCACACCACAAACAAGTTTAGTTTATACCTGGACAATATCAGTCTTGTTCTTGCACCCCCGGCACTCAAAAGAGCTCTTCTTGAGGTTAGCTATAGCGATCAACCCACAATGCTCACAAACATGGACCCGATATGCATCGCTCTGGTCAAACAATCTCTCCTTAAGAAAATGAGCTGCGCCATGCGCAATCATGCAATCACGTTCCATCTCCCCAAATCGGAGCCCGCCATCACGAGACCGGCCCTCAGCTGGCTGCCTTGTGAGGATCTGAACTGGACCCCTACCCCGAGAATGAATCTTGTCATCAACCATATGCTTTAGCCTCTGATAATATGTGGGCCCAATGAATATCATAGCCGTAAGACGTCTCCCTGTGTGACCATTATACATGGTCTCAAACCCACGCATCTGGTAACCACACTCGTGGAGAGTTTTGCTGATCTTGTCAACACTGACATCGGTGAAGGGAGTGGCGTCTCCTTCTTTCCCCATGTGGGCTGCCACTTTCCCCATGATACACTCAATCAGCTGACCGATGGTCATACGGGAAGGGATAGCGTGTGGATTGACGATAATGTCAGGAGTGATGCCTTCCGCAGTCCAGGGCATGTCTTCTTGGGTGTAGGTCATTCCGACCGTTCCTTTCTGACCGTGCCTACTGCTAAACTTGTCACCAATCTGAGGTATCCGGACTGATCTAACTCTCACCTTCACAAACCTTAACCCATCGGCATTTGTGGTCAGCAAAACCTGGTCAACCATACCAGTCTCACTGTGGCGTAAACTGGTACTGTGATCACGCTTTGTGTAACGGGCGGCTTGCCCCTGGGCGTCGTCCGGTGATATTGGCGTAGTTTTTCCTATAATCACATCCTCGCCAGAAACTCGGGTTCCAGGTGGGGCCAAACCGTCATCATCCAACTTATCATAGGAACCATGCCTCATCCCCATAGTGTTTGATCTGTCAGGGCGCCCGAAATCCTCTTTCACCAGTGTCCCCATCTTTTTCTCTTCATCTCGATAAGAGCGAAAAAATAAAGACCGGAAGAATCCACGGTCTATGGATGACTGGTTCATGATGACGGAATCTTCTTGGTTGTATCCTGAATAACAGGCAATGGCAACAATCGCATTGATGCCTGCAGGTAATTGCCTGAAGTGCAAGTGTTCCATCGCTTTAGTAATTACAAGTGGCTTTTGAGGATAATACAGCACATATGCCAATGTGTCCTGTCAAGATTTAACCACAAAAAATGAACAGATTTTATGAAGTTCATGTCTGGTGAATAGAGTTTGCAATAATTCAAATACCAAACAAATAAAAAATACGTAGTAAAAAGTAATATCATACCATGCGAAATTGGTAATTGGTCACATAAATTCCCATTGCCTGCTTACCCATAGCTGACTGATAAGTGTTACGGGGAGACTGACAAGAATTAACGGTTCTTTAGATAGTGTACAAAAACATATATATGCATATGAGGAGAGGTGAGGGATACAAGTAGTGAAATGTAGTACCTGGTTGTGGTCAGGAAATGGAATAATAGACGCACAAACACCCAATATTAGTGAGGGGTGGATTTCACAATGTGTATATTGAGAGTAAGCATCCCCTGGATTGTTTCTTGCTTGTACAAGATCCTAGATAGAAAAAAAGGATACACTTGTCAGCAAATTTAAATCTTAAGTGGCATTCAACTTGCCTTGGTAAACAACCATGAGTTGTTAGCTTCTTTTATTATGCATTAAGGATATGTTTCTTAAGTGTGTTTTGGAGGGAGGCAGAACTTTCTTATAAAGATAAATTTGCTTTTACTTTATTCCTATTCAAAATAAAAGATACCACGTGCAAAGAGATAAATTTGGAAAAACTCCACGCAAAACATTTATATATTCAGCATAAACCAAAGATGTGGACTTCTCTTAAATAATTTTGAAATTAAAAAATAACTGCTCCCCCCTCCCCCCCAATAGAATACACCCTTCTATAACATACCCTAATTGTCATGCTTATCATAGTTGTTTCTTCCTCTTCAGTATCGATGTACTCGATATAGCCCTTGGCCACCAAATCATGCCAACCACCATCTTCTGGACTTTCCTGGTAAATGAGGAGAGAAAAATGGACATGTGAATAATTTCAAAAGAGATGACCATACGTTAAAAAGGGCCTACAAATATTAGTGCTAGTGCAACCTTGGAAGAGCACTTCTAAATGCAAGTAGTTTCTCTATCACTATTTTTCTATGCCCAGTCTGTCTCATTCATTCAGTAATGTTCTTGAGAAAATGTGCTCTGGAAGTCAATCCATATAAGAACTTCATATTTTTAAACAAATATACACAGGAGAGGTATTTGAAAGACCTCTAATCATATTCAAAAACCTGTTTATGCACCCGCTGTATATGAATTATTCAACAAGAGCACTTAAAGTTCATGGTCCACACTAATGATTTGAGTATTTGACTAGCCCTACTCCTAAATCTTCCAAAATGGTTTCTTCATGTATCACTAACAATAGAGCTTAGCCCAATGATATGCCTGTAAATAATGACAGAAATACCCTTAATTGCAATGCTTGTATGTCTCTTTTCTTAATGAGAAGCCTTTGGTTCTCAACAATAAACAATGGACGACTGCATCGGCCATAGTCAGTGTAAATACGTAGTTCCATTAAACCAACATCTCGGACCACTCCCACCTCAGTATTTACATCAACCTGGAATGTGCCATATGAAAAAACACAAGGACTTCATTAGAGAGCATTAATAAGCTGCAACAAAAAAACAGGACTACAGAGGTTAAGATTTTCAGGTCACATGGAGGATATTTACTATTTAGATGCAAACAAGACAGCAAATCTACTAATAACCTAATCAAATATCAAAGGTATTCAATACAGCCGTCGGATTTTGATTTAATTATTTACTCTAGTAGCGTTTTCAAAGGGAAGCCTTGGCGCACCAGTTAAGTTAAGGTGTTGTTGTATGACCGATAGGTCATGGGTTCAAGTCTTGGGAGCGGCCCCTTGTCATTGCTCCTAATACACCACCCTTGTGGTGGGACCGTCCCCCGGACCCTCACCTTGCGAGGATGCCTTCGTGAACCGGGCTTCCCTTTTTACTCTAATAGGATTTTCACGGTTTTAAGAACAAAGTTGTAGCGGTAGTGAACAGTAGATGAAAGAAGATGAGAAGTTTGAAAATGTTCAAAGGTAAGAACGAGAAGATGAAAAGGTAAAATTATTTATGTATCTAGATAATGTAAAACTTTCTGAATTAGGAAAGTAGAGCAAATTGTAAAAAAAGCATCCCAAAAAATACGGAACAAATAATAAAAATAGGATTGAGGGGTATTGCTGATTAGAAGGATGAAATTACACTTGGTGCTATTTTAGATGAACGCCTCAAAATTGAGTCATCCATAATTTCAAGGGAAAAGTGCCACACTATAAGTGTGTTTAATATGAGCCACGAAAACAGATACTCACCCGTCTCCTTAATTGTCTGAGTGTTCTCACCAACTTCTGAGGGTCACGGTGAATCCCAATCCATGTGCCATTGACAAATATTTTTGTAGAGTTTGGAATGACAGCAGGAGATATTTCCTAAAACCATACAGCAACTTAGTGCAAACTAATGCACAATATAAATGTTACATCCGCACCTTCGAATCAACATTTACTAACCTCAAAGTTTTCAGTGCCCCATTCTTCCAAAAACTCCAAAATTGGATATGCTGCTGATCCAACGGTTATATACACCATCAGTGCTAGATTTTTCACCAGTCCGCACGCCTAATGACATCACGACAAGACCACAATTGATTAGGCAGAAACAAAGAAGAGCCCCCCGGCATGCACATATGAAATCCAAAATACCACTGACTTGTCCTTCTGGAGTTTCTGCTGGACACATCATCCCCCATTGAGAATTGTGCAATTGCCTTGGCTTCGCTAGTTTCCCTATTAAAAAAAAACCATAGTGATGGTAAATATTAGGTGTGAGAGAGAGTTACAAACATAACACAAGGCACCCACTATATTCATATGTCCCCTCCTACACCTTAAATGGAAAAGGGAGGAAAGAAGACATGAAATTAAAAGAAGCAAAAGAGAAAGAGGAGCATGACAAGGCAATTCATATACAGAAATTAACCTGATATTATTTAAGAATAAATAGGACAACAACTCAAAGGGGCAAGTCAAATACCTTCACGGCCTATGGGAGAGTTCAACCTTCTCAAGTGTGACAAAGTTGAGGCATATGTCAAGCGATTCAACACCTGATAATAATAGCACAATAGCACAATTACTTTTTTGAAATATGAGATATGGAATTCCAAAATAGGACTAGTATGTTTTTCTTCCCGAAATAGGAGTTGTTACTGTCATGTATGAAAAATACTGCCATGATTGAAAAATATTGTCATTAATTATAATAAATATTGTCATGTTAAATGCACTGTACTACAACTATTTGGCAGTCACGCCTACAAGATGACAGTAAATAATGCCATGTTAGTCTCATTTCAGGAATAAAAACATAGTAGTCCTATTTTGGAATTTCAAACTCCATTTGGTCCTATTTTGGGAAATCTCCCTAAGAAAATTGATAGCACAACTTCAAAAAAATTAAATGAAATATGGCCTAACCTGAGAAACACCAGCTCTGGTACCTGCCGCATTAGCTTGTCCCCAGTTTCCAGTAGCAAGTGAGTACTTGAGACCACTTGTAATGGTTTTTGCTTTGATTGCAAATTGCAGATTAACATCTTTTCCATTGTCAACACACTGAGATACAAATTTCAATAAGTCGGGACAAAGTTTAAACAAAACTGTTATTGTTGTCATTGATAAACATAGTAAGTGAGATGATTACAATTGAAACTAAGTACTAAGTACATTATTTTAGAAGAGAAATAAACCTTTTGAACATAAGATCTAACATCCCGAGTTAACTTCCTGAAAAGCTGCATAATTAATGAAACTCATATATTAAAAAATATTATGTTAAATAGCATACAAATATCGACACAAGAAATTCAACACACCATCCGGAATAAACCACCGAGCAAAGGACCGGCAAGATCCAATCTCTTGTTTCCATAATGATCCCTATCATCCTCGGCCCTTTGGCCAAGTGCACACAATAGAAGCCTGTGGATGATGTAGCTGACATATACAGAGAGTAATCTCCTTTTAGAATGCACTGTCAGTACCCCCTCCCCACAATAGAATTAAGGTTAACTGGATACCTACCCAAAATAAAACGCTTTCTTTGTCTCACAATATTCCCCAACCCCAACATGAGGAAGCATTTCTTTCTGAAGAATATCTTTAGCATACCTATAAGGTACAACCAAGAAGGATCGATGTGAATTATACTCAACAAGGTGCAACACAGATAAAGTTAAGATTATGCATACTTTATTCTCTTCTCCTTTGAAACACCACCTACAGTGGCCCCTCTTTTACCAATGTAATCCAGAGCGACCTGAGTACATAACCCCCATTAATACAAGTGGGAGAGTAATGGAACTTGCAGAATTCACCCTAGCTCAACAAAGTTAACATCAAAGAAATAAAGCATAAAATGCCATAGCAGGGACCTGTTGATTCTGAATTACAAAAGCTTCTTCCAAAGAGGGCCGTAGCAGCTCCATCATTTCTGTATTGTCAAAATCATAGCAAATATGTTCGAGAATATCTTTGTCTGCCACAAAACCTAAAGCTCGGAAAACAATTATAATAGGAATTTCCGTCCTGATATATGGAAGTGTAGCTCGAATATACTGCCCTGAAGAACCCTGTTATAACATACATGCAGATGAAAGTAGTTGAATACAGATGTACTGCCTATGCAAAGCAACAATGCATTAAACAAAAAACTCAAGTGTACCATTCATTTTCTCCTCGTATATTATTAGTGTTAATTTTTTATATTTTTTGTGTTAATGGTAATTTTGCTGCATACCCCTTTTGCACTAGTTCGTGAGAGCATCCGAACAAACATAGTACTGGGTGGCCTGTTCTGAGATTCTGCCATTGACCGGACTTCTGCTACATATGCATACTTGTTTGGTTGCCTCTTTTTAAAGACATAGACGTGATTAGTGCTCATCTTTTCCTGAGCAATCAGAACCTTTTCACTCCCATTAATTATGAAATAGCCACCTTGATCATACGGACACTCCCCGAGTTCAGTCAGATCTTTCTCTGAATTTTGATACAATGTGCAGTAACTCGATCTAAGCATTATAGGAACCTAAATGTCCAGAAACAAACAAGTTAGATCCAACCCAACCATATGAAGTTAAGGTGACAAATTCAGAAACTCCAAAAGTCCTGTATAGTGCATTCACCTTCCCAATGAAAACTTTAGTGAAGTCCTGAGTTTCAGTAACCTCTTCACCATCATGCCCTTTCTTGATGACTCTCTTTGTCACATCCACATACAGCGGAGCAGAGTATGTAAGATTCCTCAACCTTGCAGCCTTTGGGAACAAGGTTGCAGTTTCACCATCTGACTCTGTCATCATTGGTTTACTAAGATAGATTTGCCCGAAATTGATTTTGTAGATAGTCTGCAAAACAAATCCATATATTAAGCTAATTGTTACTCACACGTTGAGACTTGAGAGAGCAATATGTTCACATTAATTATAAAACATAACAGTTACTTAAGGAAGGTTACATATGGTACCAAAATTAGATAAAGTAACACTTCTGTAACCAAAATGGGATTGTTATAACTCTATCAACCAGTCACCTAGCAATACATAAGTTCCTTATAAATCAGGGACAAAAATAAAAGTACGCAGTTCCAACAAGTACAGTACATTCCCTTCTTTATGTTAAGTTCATACATCCTTACATTGTCTGTCCTCAACTAGAAGCTAACAGTTACACTTAATTCGTAACTTTTGTGTATGACACATAAGCTTATACTGTTGAGGAGGGAAATTTCTTTCAGTGGCATATGCAGCTGTAAATCTCGTTCATTATATTTTAACAAAAAGAATCACTCCAAATATGCAGCAAATAGACTGTGGACGAATAGACATTTGAGATCTAGTTTAGAAAAATCCATTGAATGCACCAAATGCCTGCTATTCGTGGAGTATAATCTAGTTTTGACCATAGATGGTGTTGAACACTATCCATAATCCTGCCACCAAAACCAATGTTTATCCCGAAAAACACCTCAGACTTCTATAGCAGGTAACGGGTATATGCTTCATTTTCCATCTAATATACATTGTCCATTGTAAACTTTGTTGCATAACTCATACATACATGCTATTCAAGCTGATAATTTGGCCAATTGTCACACAAGACCAACGAACAAGATTGGAAACATTTACTATTACTTTTTACATACAACTAAGCAGTACAATTACTTTCAAGATCCGCCATTATATTTCAACCCTAAGTAGAATCTAGGTCTAAATGAACTGAAGACGCCATGAAGAAATGGTGATTATTCATGAAAGGCATCAAAATCAACTGTTCTGGGCTTTTGGTTGTGCAATTTATCCTGAACGCCCTAGATGTCGGACTACGTAATTGAGCTGAAGGATAGCACTAGAAGTCTTCAAAAACAAAGTTGTCAACCTCATCGGTAAACAGTGGTACTTTTCCATGAACCCTATGAAACTTAATTACGACCGACCTCAGCGAAATCAGACTGATGACCGGGGTTATGCTGAGACTCGGGTCGGATCTCAATATCAGCAGACTCGTCGACAATCTCCTGCATAGTATTCTGGATGAACTCATCGAAGGAGTCAAGTTGTTGCCTGACCAGACCTTTCTCTTCGAAGTATGCACTTATGACCGCCCACGCGTCTTCCTGCGTTATCTCCTCCTCCTCATCGTCGTTATACTGCTGATCATATTCATCTTCCAAATCCATGTTTTAAATCACTTAACTATCTTATTCAATTTACGGTTAAATCTTCCTTTTGATCGAGATCAGTGTCTTTCGCCGAGTATTCTCCTGTTGGGAAGGAAGAACGGCGTATTTTGAGATTTAGGGAGAATGGGGAGGATACAAGGGTATTATATAGAGGTATTGAGCGGATGAGGTCAAGTGAGAGTATAGGGTGGGAAGTGGGAACCTTGAAACCGGAACCGTAAAACCGATTGGAACCGAACCGTTATAACTCGATTTGGTTCAATTCCTACAAATGTGGTTCCTATTTGATTTCTATAAAAAACATGTGTACGGAATCGTTAAGAAACCGTTACTTAAAAATAAAAATAGTAATTGTAGGTAGTAATAAAAATAACAATAATATTAACAATAACAATAGTAGTACAATCAATGATATTTAGCCAAAAATTCTAACTTAACCAACGGAAAACAAAACTAATCAATATTGCACATAAGATTGAATACGTTAAGCTCACTTTTACAAAACCAAGTTTTGTTCAACCACATCTCTAACATATTATAAAAGGAAATTTTGTTAGGGGTTTAACGGTCATAAAAAAATGTTGGTGTCTCTTCATGTATGATGTGATTGTACTTTATATTTATTTTGTTGTACTGTGTTAATGTATCCCAGCTTAGGTTACTAACGGAGGTTGAATGCCCCGTATACTTACGGAGGAATAAATCTGGTCTTTTATTACCTATCGCAGCTTCCACTCTTCCGTTTCAGCCTCTCCACGATTTTCTTTTATTTCCTGCACGATGAAACCCCTCAGATCCACTTTTCCGTTTCAGCCTCTCCACATTCTAGCCTCCATAGTAATGGCATCGGAAAATCAGTTTACTTTCTCCATAAGTTGTTCAGCCGCCCCTCTGTTGTTCTACTACTCCATAAGTTCCGATTCTCTGTTCCTCTCTAGACCAGACCCAAGGCCCAAACATTCCTCTCTCGCTTCCTCTCTAGCCGCACAACGACATCCCGTCGCACATCGCTCGCATCATTTCGTCTTCTTCGGCATCACTCTTCTCCTGGTGTGTGTTCTTTTCTTTTTAGTTATTGTTTTCCACTTTGTTTCCACAGGCTGCACAAACACACTACACATGTTATATCCGATCACTCAATTTTGTTGTTGTCTGAACCATTTACATACTGTGAGGTTTAAAGAGAATGATTGGTAAACAAGAATATAGGCCGAAATAGGTAACAGATTGGTCAATTCTTTACTGTGAGGTTTGGTGACTGGTCCAAGAACCATATAGTAACTTAGTAACCCCAGCCTGATCCTGAACCCTGTTGGGTTGTCGATACTGCGACTCTGTAAACTATATAGTAAACCACAAAGGGATGTGAAGAAACTAATTAAATATCGAATTACCTTTGATTAAATCTCGAACATGTGGTGTACTTTTGTAGTTCCATGATTGCACAATTGAATGCTACCAACAAACAGTTAGTGTGTGAACTTAATTTAGGAGGCAAACTGATTCACACTAGGTGCTTGTGAATATGCCTAAGTGGTATTTTAGACTATTTTGTGTTTCCTGTAGAATTAGGACAAACAATCCTATCCTATGTAATAGCTCAGCCCTGGTTTTTTATTTTTTATATTCTGATGAGATTGTAATAATTGGTACCACCTCTTAATTGTAGGAAAACAGGCCATATTTATAATTTTATATAGAATAATTTTTTATTCTGATGGCCTAATTCATACTAGGCCATTTTTACAGTAACCCGTTAATTAATTAATACTCACTGACCCATTTTTCACACGGCCCAAAACCAGGGCTGAGAGGCTCGGTTTACCGAGTGATGCCACTACACTCTTTTTATTCAAAGGTCTTTGATCTAGGAGAGTGCAAGTTTCATCCTTACATTGGTCCATTTTTTTAGTAGGTGTGATGTGAATCCAAGTTTGTTGCTTAGGCGGGTATGTTGTGTGTTACTTAAATTGTGTTGTAATTTTCTTTCATGACATGCTTAAGCTAAAACGTGTATGAGTCATTATTAAAATAATCATTGTTCTAATTATTATGCCTGTCAACTGTGTATACAAATACTCCACTAGATTAGTTTTTTAAATGATCATGCTTGTTTTCCATCTTTCCTTTAGGTGTGTACTAAGTTATACTCCATATTAAGGTGATATTAAATGATTTCAATTTTTTGGAACCCTTCCCGAACCACATTGTGATGATCCAATTGTGCACCTGTGTATCCTTTTTTATTAAATGAAATAAAATTTAATTTAGAACTTCTATTAGTTATAACTTGTAAGAATAAATTTGCATTCTATAAACTTCTATTTGCCCACATTAAAAATAGAACACAATGTGTGGAACTATAAATTCTCTGCAATACTATAAGGGTGAATAAGGGTATGGGTATTTTGGGTAAACAAAATGTGTTGGTGTACCTTTACAACTATATGATATTGTACACTATCCGAAACATATTGTATGTATTTACTATTATCCTCCTCTTCCCGTTTTTACATCTGAGGGGCTGACTCCATCCATTGTTCTTCCTTGCGTCCTCTTCAGTTACTTTGCTCTCTAGATCAATGGATTTATGGGTACAACAAAGTAAATGGATGACTAACAGCAGACGATGTGAGACCCAATTGATCTTGACTTGCGGCGAGTCGGCGACTGACGTAGGGAAAAACATGTCTAGGGCATCATTTGAGGCTCCTGTCTAGGGCAGTTCTGGAACTTCAAGAGGGAGAAACATGTTACAAGAAGAAATTAGTCGCCTCTTGATCATCTCCCCCGTGAGTAATTTAGCATTTCGACTTTAAAACCTTATAGTCAACTTTATTTTCATTTTGATTGTTTAATTTTTTGCCAATTCGTGTACTACTTAAGGATATATCATTTCTGGATTAGGATTTTCTTTCATTTTACAAAGTTTTTGCTCTCACTTGACATATAAATTTGACTTCCATTACAGAATATGAATACAATACTAAAAGGCTTGGCTTGTGAAGTACTACTATTTTTTTTAGCAAAAAGGCTTCTATCTGAATGGTATTACATTATTTTTCATTAAATCTTATAAAAGTATTGTGTGGTTTTCCTTTTATTTATGAAGTTTTGCTTATTAAACATCATTTGGGGTGAATTGAAGACTTAGAACTATACAAGTTAGCTCCTAGCCATATATAATTTAAAAGCTTTTAAAAGCATGTATATATACTAATCACTTTTAATGAATTAAACCAACCTCATAACCAAACAAGACTTAATCTTGGTTGAAAAGTGTTTGATAGTTTCATCTACTAGCAAACTCAATTTCCTTCCCATGATATTCCACTATTCCTTATACTACCACTTGGATTCTATTTGATTGGTACGGAGTATTATGTTAAGAAAATGATTGATCATATTTACTTTCTGTTGAGGTAATTTCTGTGGAGGTAGTTTCTGTGGAGGTATCTTTGAGCATTTCTATTTCTTCCAATGTTGTAGGCCCTAGATTTTGAACGGGATTTTATTTACTCAACTTAATCAGTCATAAGGTCTAATATTTTGAAATTTAGCTGTCCCTTAGGTAATCCTCTTAATAGCAGTTTAGAAGATGACATACTACCCATTTGTACGATACTCAACTTATAGTTTATTAAACTTTACCACATCCTATTAGTGTGGCAGCTATCTTCTTGCTGAAATATCCACATAAAATCTTTTATTTCAGTGTAATAACTCACTTTTTAAAATAAAAAGAGTGCCCATGACTTTTTAAAACAAATCATAGTTGCAGCATAGTTAGAACTAAGATTAAAGGTAAAATTGAAAAGTGCCATGCTTAGGTTTCATATATACTCCGTAGAATTTAATGTCCTAACTAACTCAGGAAGACTACAAAATTTAGATTTACAAATATGGACTTCTTTATGAAGTACGTTGTGCCATTTTCAGCCCTTGATACATCAACATATAATGGTATGTACTATGTAGCCTCTTTCTTTACATCCAAAACTGTTGAACCTCAGAAAGTTAAATGACAATAAATTATGCAGAAAAGAAAGTAGTTCAACACTAATTTTCTGTTTGAACCTCAAAAAGTTAAAAGATTGTAAATTATGCAGCAAGGATGAACTAAAGAATGAAATAAAGCTTGGTGAACATATAAGAGTCCAAGCTTATTAAATTGATAATAGAATTTCATTCTTAATAGAAAGTAATGAACTTGAAACTAAAACTAATTTAATTAAAAGTATCAAATGTAAAAAACTGGAAAATAGTTAAAAAAAAAATTTCAGAATAAAAGATAGCAATTAGGTATTCTGTATGTTTTCTACTTTTTGGTGTTTTAAATGAACTCTCTTGTTTCATTCCGCATTACTATGTATAAAATAACTTTTCAGCAGGAAAACATAAAATGTCCAAACTGATACATGCGATTTAATTAAACACTCTGTTAGTATCAATTTCAGTTTTCCACCTTTTAAAACTTTTTTTAGGCTGGAGAGATTGTTGACAGTTTGAGCTCAGTGTGTTTCATCTGTGGATGAGATAATTTTTCACGTTACATTGTACCTATCTATAGCTTGTCTGCTGTTTTAGTTAACTCTTTCATGTTTTAACTTTGTACCTATACGTAACTATTATGTTTAACCCTTTGATGCAGGAAAGCCATGATTGCTATCTTGAAAGATTCCTCCTAAAAAGGAGATACTATAATAGTATTATACCTCAAGTGTTTAATTACTTATATAAACAATAAGATACTTATATGCAATGGGATTCAGGTGATTTTGAAAGGTCGGGTAGTAAAATGTGGCATAATAATTAATAAATCTTTTTTACAACAGTTCTTTTGTTCTCACCTTGTCATAACTTCTTAATTTTTTCGTCGCAGGCAAAGATTGTAAATAAACATAACCACTCAATATGCACATCTCAAGAACCATCTGCTTTGTGAAACCAGTAAAGTTTAACTCTTTCTTCTGTTGCAACATGAAAAACTAGAATTTAACTCCTTGCCCATACTTGTCCATTTTCTATATGATCTGTATACCCAAATTTATTATGATCCATGATAGAAAGTTGGTTGCGCAAAAAAACTCCTTTATAACTAGATAGCTTGCTCCGGGTCAAACAAAGGTAATCAAATCTGAGTCCTCGATTGAAACTGCATCGACTTAACTGCATCGACCTGTTTCATATTACTCATATGTTCACTCAACCTAAACCGATGAATTAATGTTCCTACAATGGCCTTGGGCATTACCACGAACGCGCAACGCGCGTTACTAAACTAGTACTCCCTCCGTCCCTAAATTATCTTCAAACTTTCCTTTTTCGTCCGTCCCAAAATTATCTCCTCTTCCCCTTTTTAGCAAAAAATTTGTGGTTCACAACCATTCTTACACATTCTTACACATTTCTCTCTCCTCTGCACAACTCTCCACCACACAAATCCCGCTATCTTAATAAATGTGCCCAGCCGAAAAGGGAGAAAGATTATGGACGGAGGGAGTATATTTTATAAATATAAACAAGTAGATTGTAGTTGATTGCATATATAATCTTACATGATATTTGTAACTATTAGATTTAGGAAAAACTGTCAATTTGATCCTCGTACTATCACAAAAATTAATTATGTCATCGTACTTTTTAAAAATCAATCAAATCAATACTGAATGACTCAATTCTTATTTTTGATGAAATGTGAATCTATAATATATGGCAAATGTCGCAAATGTACAAAAACACGGGTGTACCCTTCATCTAAACCTTACGAAAAATTTAGCAACCCGCCATGCATCAACAAAAATCAACAAAATAAATTTTCAACACACATGGACATTCCCTAATGTCCAAACCTCAAAAAACAATAATCCATATCCCAAACACCAGTGTAACACCGACCCCGAGCATTTTTACTTTTAATAAATTATGTAATAAACCTTGAAGGATAATTTAAGAAAGTTCGTGACTGTAAATTTTTATTATTTCTTTTACGTGAATAGTAAATTGCATGTGGGACCCACAGCGGGAACGGGGACCGCTCGATAATTCCCGAACCACATATTATATTCATCTTGGTCTAGATAATATGTATATGGTGGTGGATATTTTATTTGGGCCATAAGAAAGGCATGGAGTTGACCGGTTGGTCAAACGGGGCCCAATTACCGGTATTGGCAATTTAACGGATAACAGCCCGAAATGAGTTTCGGAGACTCCTAAATTAATGTTGGGGAATGTACATCTATCCTAAAGGCCCATAAGTATCAGGGACGCGTGATATATTTTATCCGGTCCGATAAAATAAAATATGACTAAACTGGTCCGAAAAATACAACTTTCGGGGCCGATTGTACTCACCGGGACATAATGGGATGACCTCCCACATAAGTGGGGGCCACCCCACGATTTTATGGGTGCTGAATGACCAGATTTAATGGAAATGGGACATCCAAAGTTGGCTTACGCGGACTTATGAAGGAGAGGGTAGCTGGGGGGACAAACCACACCCCTCCTTGTCTCATTCATGCACCATCCTCACAAGGTGAGAGGACTTGATGGACTCCTCCCTCATTCTACACCATAAGGAGGATAGAATAGAGAGATAAGATCCAGGGAAGAGCTCTCAAAGGTTGGAGCTTAAGGCCAGCAAGAAGAAAGGAAATCCAAAGAGAAAAGGCTAGGCATTGAGGTAAGAACACCAATAGTTCTTTTAACTAGTTTTATGGAGTATAATTTATAAGAAATCATATGGTGGACTAAACCTTGAGTTCTACACGTTTAGAAGTGTAGAATATTGTTATAAAGTGGTGGTAGTTAACTTAGAAGGGTTGACAAATCGATAGGAGTCGAAACCGCCGGAAACCGCCATTCCAAAGGAGCTGTTCGTAGCTGCAGACTACGAAAGCCGCCCGGCTTTCGTGAAAGTCGTCCGGCTTTTGCCCAGACAGTCCAGTTTTTGCCTTTCATCGGTTTAAAACGAGGATTTATCGGGGAGCTCAACGAAGGCAACTATTTCAGCACATCATAAGGTGAGGATGGCTGACTATATTGCTTATAATTAGTGAGTTAATTTCATGAGATTACCGAAGGTAATTAAATGCGTTTTTATGGATTATTAATGATTAATAATGCCTAGAAAATGAAAAGACTAAATGTCTAGATAAAAAGGAGCATGATATACAAATTTAGGAGTAAATTGTGTATGTTCATGTGTTATGAGTATGTTGACTTGAAAGTGGAATTTATTATGAAACATGTGTTGAAATATACTTTTTTCTTCATATTAGAATATGTGAGTGATTAAAAGTGATATTTTGGATATTGAGATAAATGATATTTTCAAAGGAAAATCAGTTGGAATTGTCTATAAGACTATGAGTTGAGAACTTGGTTTGTTGATATTAATTTGACTAGTATTAAGATACTAGTTGGACATTAAAATGAAATGGTGTTAAGATTGATCCTAAGGTTGGATTGTGAAATGTTATGCCTTAAGTAGTCTTAAGAGATGCTTTAAGGTAGGAAAGTATGAACTTTAAGTTATACTAGGGGTAGGCCTTAAGGGATACCCAAGATAATGTAAATATTAAATTGATCCTAAGTGTAGGATTGGCCTACGGGTGTGTTCGGTAGTCCTTGTGGATAGCCGGTTGAATTATGGAAATAGTAAGGACCATGGCCCTTCCCGACTCTAGAGAGCGGGGTTGGATAGCATGGACTTACATCGTGATCACGGGTTAGGGTGGAATCCGAATCGGAGACCTAACTAGGTTCCGGTAGCGGTAACACATAAGATAGGACCCCGAAGGGCCTTACCTTCCTACGGGATGATGGGTATGAGTCCAGGGGCGGGATGTTGGAGTCCGAACCGGGAGCCTCATGAGGTCTCGGACAGCGGTAGCAAGTCCCGTAGAAATAATAAGACCCAAGGGTTGGGTTGTGCAAATGATAAATGAAAAGGAACATATAAGAAGGGCCGTGTGCCGACAAATAAATAAATTTACTTATTATAAAGATAATAAGTGGGAAATATAAATTATTATTTATATTATGATATCACCCTATTTTGAGGGTCTTGGAAATTAAAACGTTGATTATACTTAGTATAGTTGCTATTGTACTTGTCAAATATTTCCAAGTACTGACCTCCCCTTCACGGGGGAGGCCACCTCACAGTTTCAGGTAGGACTTGAAGGTTGCTACCGGTGCCTGTTGCTCGGGATATTCAGAGGAGAAGACGTGGTCCGTACTTCTTCTGTTTCCTGTTTCAAAACAATTATAACAATGCTCATGGATATTATTTTGAATAATTATTTGGGGGCTTGTATGCCCATGTTTGCCAAAGTGTGGCTAAGACATTTTTATTAAATGCTTCCGCTGTTTTAAATGCATGTTTTACATTATGTTTGTTTATGGATGTACTATGTGTGAATGATATTCATGACGCCTTGTATAGTATGGATGAGTTGGACTGCGGTCAACTATTCGTACTGTACGGCGGGTTGTTGACGTGTCCGGCTAGGTCCGGGGCGTGACAATTTAATTGGTATCAGAGATTTAGTTCGTAAACATCATAATGAAGCTTCAAAATTCTTTTTGAAAGTGAAATTGAAAACCATGAGCATAAAGTTTTGTACTTATAGAACTTTTGGTACTTGAGTTGCAATGTCTCTAATTGTTAAGATGGTACCCTTAACAATTGGTATGGCGGTGATTTGAGCCAAAGGATGTCTTTAAGTGCCTATCCGTCAATTGACATTTGATACGAGTCTAATGACTCATTCTAAATTTCTTTCAGAAATGGAACGTACCGGTAAAGTTACTCGACGGAACCCGACTGGCCAGGCACCGGGAGGATCCCAACGTGGCAGCCGGGGAGGGTCGAGGGTGTCTCGGGGACAGGGCCGTGCAGCCCACTCACTGACGGTGAGTGACGGTCATGTGGAGACGAGTGATGAACAATATGAGTCCGAGGAGGATTCAACTTACCAACCGGGAATTGAGCCGGTTGAGACCCCATATGATGGGGAATACGATGATGCCAGTGACGAGAGCGATGATAATGAAGCTCTCGAACGGATTGAGGAATTGCTCCGGCAATACCACCAGGATCGCCAAAGGCGCCGGGCAAGGCGTGCTTTGGAAGGAGCTTCAAGGAGAGGAAGCCGCGTGACTCCCCGGGAGATCATAGAATCCCGAGGAGGGGGAGGTGCTGAGGTCCCTATAATAAGGATCTCAAAGTACTTCAAAGAGGCAAGAGACTTGGGATGTAAACCTTTGATGGAACGGGGGACATCTCCGTAGCAGCCGAGTGGATCAAAAGATTCAACGAGGCGGCCCTCGACATGCAACTACCACCCCACATGAAGCTGAGAGTAGCCACGAGGCTACTAGAAGGCATGGCGTCCACATGGTGGGATGTAACAAAAGGGAAGTACGGTGAGGCCGTCACTTGGGAGAATTTCAGACAGGAGTTCTTCAGCCAATACTACTCCGACTTCGAGGTGAACTTGAAGAGGAGGGAGTACACGAATTTGACCCAAGGAGGTGAATGTACGGTGAAGGAACTTGAGCACAAATTCAGAAAGCTTGCTGAGTTCATACCGGAGTACATTTGTGATGAAAACCGGATGGTGAACCACTTCTGGGATGCCTTGGACCTTGACATACGCGAGAGGGCAACACAATTGCCTAATATGACGTTTAGTCAGGTGGTTGAACAAGGCTTGAAGGGGGAGAAAGAGTGGGAGGAAAGGAAACGAAGGAATGCCGAGGAGGCAAGGAAAAGAAAATGGGAGAACCATGGCCCTCAAGGTTCCAACAAGAAGGAGAACCACGGGGGAGGTGGATCCTTCAAAACCCTTGCACCACCGGCAAGGGGAAATCAAGGCCCGAGCGGGCAAAGCTCTGTGTCACAAGGCTCAGGCGTGAAGAAGTGCAGCAACTGTAAAAAGAATCACTTTAGCAAGTGCCGCGATCCCCCGAGGTGTTATCAATGCGGGGAGGTCGGACATTTGAAGGTGAGTTGCCCACAGCTTGGGCGAGCCATGGGGGCCGGACCGAGTAGTGCAACGACGGTGAGGAAGAACCGAACTGGAGCACCAAATGCTAGCGGTGGGCACGGTGGGGCGAGTGCAAGCAACGCGCCATCCGTAAATCAAGGAAGGACCCAAGCTCGGGTCTATGCTATGACGGAGGCGGATGCTCGTGCCAACCCGGACTCCGTTGCGGGTAATTCCTTAAACTCACGTATTAGTCTATCATAAACAATAGGAGTGCGGAACTTGTAAATTTATAACCCCGACGAGTTTGGTCGGGTTTGAAGGGAAAAAGGGGAGGAGAATCCTCACCCTGGGCGGAAACAGCCCGGCTTTGACGAAAGCCGCCCGGCTTTCGTCTTGATTTAATTGGGATAATACCACGGCAACGAATGCCGGCCGGCTTCCACCGAGAACCGCCCAGCTTTCGTCAAGGTTAAATCAAAAAAAATCTCGCAACCAAAAACCGGCCGGCTTTTGTAAAGACCGGCCGGCTTTCGTAAATACCCCACCTGGAAAATTTTTTGCAACTGAAAGCCGCCCGGCTTTCGTTAGGCCTGGGGATTCCTGCGCTGCTGAAACCCGGCCGGGTTTCGTAGAAACCGGCCGGCTTCGAAACCTTTCCCTGAATAAAAACTACGGCGACGAAAACCGCACGGCTTTCGTAAAAGCCGCCCGGCTTTCGTGATTAAATACTGAGAATTTTTCTCGCAGTCGAAAACCGGCCGGCTTTCGTGAAAAGCGGCCGGGTTTCACCGGGGGTCGGTCCCAGAACGGTTCTAAGGGTCAGAAACCGGGAATTTTCGGACGGGTGTCAAACGGACCCCACCCGAACCACAACCAACATACTCTACGACTTAAGAAACAAGCCTATTAATTAGATAGTGTGTCTTACATTACTTATGAATGTAGGAACACTAAAGATAAACGGGAGAGACGCAAGGATCCTTATTGATACCGGGGCGCAACGATCATTTGTGAGTGAGGCGTTCGCCAGCGGATTCAACGGACCACTTGTATCGATGACTCAAACCCTATTGGTGTCCACGCCTCTAGGGGATGATATCGAGAGAGATAGCCACTATCCATCGTGTGAGGTGGAGGTGGAGGGACAGAACTTGACGTGTGACTTCGTACCACTGAGCATGATCGAGTTTGATGCAATCCTCGGGATGGATTGGCTTGAGAAACATCATGCTAGGGTCGATTGCTACACGAAGATTCTTGAACTCGAAGGCGATGAAGGGTTGACCTTACGCTTCGAGGGGGATAGAGGCAAATCAAACAGTAGTATCATATCCGCCGTGAGGGCGAGGAATATGATGAGAAAGGGATGCCACGCGTACCTAGCGTATGTGGTGGACAAAACCAAAGAAGAGATAGACATCAATGATGTGAGAGTAGTGTGCAAGTATCCGGATGTCTTCCCAAAAGACTTGCCGGGACTTCCACCCGATAGGGAGATTGAATTCGTGATCGAGGTTGAACCCGGCACCAAACCAATCTCTATACCGCCATACAGAATGGCACCCGCTGAACTTAACGAGTTGAAAACCCAATTGCAAGAGCTATTGGATAACGGTTTCATAAGGCCGAGTCACTCTCCGTGGGGAGCACCGGTCCTTTTCGTGAAGAAGAAAGATGGAACACTTCGAATGTGTATTGACTATCGTCAACTGAACAAGGTCACAATCAAGAATAGGTATCCCTTGCCTAGGATTGATGACTTGTTTGATCAGCTCCGAGAAGCGACGGTGTTTTCGAAGATTGACTTAAGGTCGGGGTACCACCAACTGAAAATAAAGGAGGATGACATACCGAAGAGTGCATTCCGCACAAGGTATGGTCATTTCGAGTTCCTAGTTATGTCGTTCGGGCTAACCAACGCCCCGACGGCATTTATGGACTTGATGAACCGGGTATTTCATAAATACTTGGACCGGTTTGTGATTGTGTTCATAGATGACATCTTGATTTACTCAAAGAGTGAAGAAGAGCATGAGGAGCACTTGATACTTGTTCTTGAGACACTACGGGAGAAGCAACTCTATGCCAAGTTTTCCAAATGTGAATTTTGGCTGAGGGAGATTGGCTTCCTCGGGCATGTGGTTTCAGGATCAGGGATTGCCGTAGATAACAAGAAGATTGAGGCCATTACTGAATGGGAGAGGCCAAAGAACGTCAAGGAAATTCGTAGCTTCCTTGGATTGGCAGGGTACTACCGAAAATTTGTGGAGAAGTTCTCAGTCTTGGCATCGCCATTGACAAAGCTCACTCGAAAGGGGGCCAAGTTTGTATGGGATGACCGATGTGAGAAGGGATTCCTTGAACTGAAGAAGAGATTGACCGAGGCACCAGTACTCGCACTACCCAAACAGGGTGTGGGGTACGATGTCTACAGCGACGCAAGCATCCAAGGGCTTGGATGTGTCTTGATGCAGAATGGGAGGGTGATTGCCTATGCTTCACGACAGTTGAAGAAGCATGAGGTAAATTATCCCACTCATGACTTAGAGCTGGGGGCGGTGGTGTTCGCATTGAAGATTTGGAGACATTATCTCTACGGGGAAACATGTCATATATACACCGACCACAAAAGTCTGAAGTACGTGTTTACTCAAAAAGAGTTAAACATGAGACAGAGACGGTGGATGGAGTTGATAAAAGACTACCATCTAGTTATCGAGTACCACCCCAGTAAAGCCAACGTGGTAGCGGATGCCTTGAGCCGAAAGAATTCATCTGGGGCCTTATTGACTAGCTTGAGGGCATTGAGAGCCCAATTGGAGGTATCTAGCGATGGTGCCTTGTTAGCTAGATTCGAGGTGAGACCTACATTACTTGATGAAATCAAGAAGGGTCAAGAAACCGACGAAGAACTTATGAAGATCCGTGAACGCATGCTAGCGGGACCGGTTGAAGATTTCAAGGAGAGAGACGATGGTCTCTTATTATTTCGTGACCGAGTGTGTGTACCGTTGGATGATGAGCTCCGAAAGTCCATCTTAGAGGAGGCTCATTCATCGGCGTATGCCATGCACCCGGGAGGCACAAAGATGTACCGTGATTTGAAGGAAAGTTACTGGTGGTCGGGTATGAAGAGGGAAATAGCCGAGTACATCAGTAGGTGTCTTACTTGTCAGCAAGTTAAGGCAGAACATCAGCATCCGGCTGGGTTACTACATCCACTTTCCATTCCTGAATGGAAGTGGGAGCACGTGACTATGGATTTCTTGGTGGGGCTGCCACGGACGATTAAGAACTATGATGCCGTATGGGTTGTGGTCGATAGGCTCACAAAGAGTGCACACTTTCTACCTATCAACACCACTTATGCACTGGAGAGGTTAGCCAAGTTGTATGTGGATGAGATCGTGAGGCTACATGGGGTTCCTATAACCATTGTATCCGATAGAGATCCGCGATTCACATCACGATTTTGGTCGAAATTCCAAGAATCTATGGGGACAAAGTTGAAATTCAGTACAACTTTTCATCCACAAACGGATGGGCAATCTGAGCGGGTTATACATATATTAGAGGATATGCTGAGAGCCTGTGCATTGGAGTTCCAAGGGAGTTGGGACAACCATTTGTCGCTTGTGGAGTTTGCCTATAACAACAGTTATCAGGAAAGTATAGGCATGCCTCCATACGAGGCATTGTATGGGAGGAGATGTCGTACACCGTTGTGTTGGGATGAGGTTGGCATGGCCAAACTCGAGAGCACGGAATTGGTGGAGATCACCAAGTCTAAGGTGAAGATGATTCGTGAGAGACTTAAGGCGGCCCAGGATAGACAGAAAAGTTATGCCGATAAGCGCCGAAGAGCCTTGGAGTTTAAGGTGGGAGATGAAGTATTTTTGAAAGTTTCACCTTGGAAGGGAATCATCCGATTTCAGAGCCGAGGGAAACTTAACACACGATACATAGGGCCATTCGTGGTTCTTGAGAGGATTGTGGTCGTGGCATACCGATTACAGTTGACTCCAGAATTGGAGAAGATACATAACGTATTCCACGTGTCCATGCTTAAGAAGTATATGCCGGATCCATCTCATGTATTAGAAAAACCACCCGTGGGAATACGGGAAGACTTGAATTATGCCGTGCAACCGGTGAAGATACTTGACATGCAAGTCAAGAAATTGAGAAGCAAGAAAGTTCCAATGGTTAAAATCCTTTGGAAAAGTGACCGAGTTGAGGAGGAAACTTGGGAGACGGAAGCTTTGATGAAAGAGCAATACGCGTTTTTGTTTGAATGAACATTGTGAATTTCGGGGACGAAATTCCCGTTAAGGGGGAGTGAACTTGTAACACCGACCCCGAACATTTTTACTTTTAGTAAAGTATGTAATAAACCTTGAAGGATAATTTAAGAAAGTTCGTGATTGTAAATTTTTATTATTTCTTTTACGTGAATAGTAAATTGCATGTGGGGCCCACAGCGGGAACGGGGACCGCCCGATAATTCCCGAACCACATATTATATTCATCTTGGTCTAGATAATATGTATATGGTGGTGGATATTTTATTTGGGCCATAAGAAAGGCATGGAGTTGACCGGTTGGTCAAACGGGGCTCAATTACCGGTATTGGCAATTTAACGGATAACAGCCCGAAATGAGTTTCGGAGACTCCTAAATTAATGTTGGGGAATGTACATCTATCCTAAAGGCCCATAAGTATCAGGGACGCGTGATATATTTTATCCGGCCCGATAAAATAAAATATGACTAAACTGGTCCGAAAAATACAACTTTCGGGGCCGATTGTACTCACCGGGACATAATGGGATGACCTCCCACATAAGTGGGGGCCACCCCACGATTTTATGGGTGCTGAATGACCAGATTTAATGGAAATGGGACATCCAAAGTTGGCTTATGCGGACTTATGAAGGAGAGGGTAGCTGGGGGGACAAACCACACCCCTCCTTGTCTCATTCATGCACCATCCTCACAAGGTGAGAGGACTTGATGGACTCCTCCCTCATTCTACACCATAAGGAGGATAGAATAGAGAGATAAGGTCCAGGGAAGAGCTCTCAAAGGTTGGAGCTTGAGGCCAGCAAGAAGAAAGGAAATCCAAAGAGAAAAGGCTAGGCATTGAGGTAAGAACACCAATAGTTCTTTTAACTAGTTTTATGGAGTATGATTTGTAAGAAATCATATGGTGGACTAAACCTTGATTTCTACACGTTTAAAAGTGTAGAATATTGTTATAAAGTGGTGGTAGTTAACTTAGAAGGGTTGGCAAATCGATAGGAGTCGAAACCGCCGGAAACCGCCATTCCAAAGGAGCTGTTCGTAGCTGCAGACTACGAAAGCCGCCCGGCTTTCGTGAAAGCCGCCCGGCTTTTGCCCAGGCAGTCCAGTTTTTGCCTTTCATCGGTTTAAAACGAGGATTTATCGGGGAGCTCAACGAAGGCAACTATTTCAGCACATCATAAGGTGAGGATGGCTGACTATATTGCTTATAATTAGTGAGTTAATTTCATGAGATTACCGAAGGTAATTAAATGTGTTTTTTATGGATTATTAATGATTAATAATGCCTAGAAAATGAAAAGACTAAATGTCTAGAGAAAAAGGAGCATGATATACAAATTTAGGAGTAAATTGTGTATGTTCATGTGTTATGAGTATGTTGACTTGAAAGTGGAATTTATTATGAAACATGTGTTGAAATATACTTTTTTCTTCATATTAGAATATATGAGTGATTAAAAGTGATATTTTGGATATTGAGATAAATGATATTTTCAAAGGAAAATCAGTTGGAATTGTCTATAAGACTATGAGTTGAGAACTTGGTTTGTTGATATTAATTTGACTAGTATTAAGATACTAGTTGGACATTAAAATGAAATGGTGTTAAGATTGATCCTAAGGTTGGATTGTGAAATGTTATGCCTTAAGTAGTCTTAAGAGATGCTTTAAGGTAGGAAAGTATGAACTTTAAGTTATACTAGGGGTAGGCCTTAAGGGATACCCAAGATAATGTAAATATTAAATTGATCCTAAGTGTAGGATTGGCCTACGGGTGTGTTCGGTAGTCCTTGTGGATAGCCGGTTGAATTATGGAAATAGTAAGGATCATGGCCCTTCCCGACTCTAGAGAGCGGGGTTGGATAGCATGGACTTACATCGTGATCACGGGTTAGGGTGGAATCCGAATCGGAGACCTAACTAGGTTCCGGTAGCGGTAACACATAAGTTAGGACCCCGAAGGGCCTTACCTTCCTACGGGATGATGGGTATGAGTCCAGGGGCGGGATGTTGGAGTCCGAACCGGGAGTCTCATGAGGTCTCGGACAACGGTAGCAAGTCCCGTAGAAATAATAAGACCCAAGGGTTGGGTTGTGCAAATGATAAATGAAAAGGAACATATAAGAAGGGCCGTGTGCCGACAAATAAATAAATTTACTTATTATAAAGATAGTAAGTGGGAAATATAAATTATTATTTATATTATGATATCACCCTATTTTGAGGGTCTTGGAAATTAAAACGTTGATTATACTTAGTATAGTTGCTATTGTACTTGTCAAATATTTCCAAGTACTGACCTCTCCTTCACGGGGGAGGCCACCTCACAGTTTCAGGTAGGACTTGAAGGTTGCTACCGGTGCCCGTTGCTCGGGATATTCAGAGGAGAAGACGTGGTTCGTGCTTCTTCTGTTTCCTGTTTCAAAACAGTTATAACAATGCTCATGGATATTATTTTGAATAATTATTTGGGGGCTTGTATGCCCATGTTTGCCAAAGTGTGGCTAAGACATTTTTATTAAATGCTTCCGCTGTTTTAAATGCATGTTTTACATTATGTTTTTTATGGATGTACTATGTGTGAATGATATTCATGACGCCTTGTATAGTATGGATGAGTTGGACTGCGGTCAACTATTCGTACTGTACGGCGGGTTGTTGACGTGTCCGGCTAGGTCCGGGACGTGACAACCAGCACCTACCGACACAGAAAAATGTGGGAAGCTGGGATGAAAGGACAACTTAAGCAAAAATAAGCAAAAATAAGAGAACAAAGTGAGGTGCACTCAAAATAATTATAAGTTTTGAGTGCACAAGATGGGGAGCTAAACTCTTCCATCTTGGTTTTGCTACTTTTGAAGCTTAATGAATTTGTAAGTTGTGAGTTATTTTCTTTAATTTTCTTCCTTGAATATTAATTCTTCCTTGAAAATACTATTTCTATATCAAAGTTGGGGAGTGTTACTAAGATGACAATTAGTTAACATCTTGACATTGGTTATAGCAATAGCTATTTCTTTCTCTATGTTAATATTGGGGAGTGTTACTAAGATGACAATTAGTTAACATCTTGATATTAATCATAGTAGGATTCATATTCTTTAATATTTTTCCTTGAGTATTAATTAATTCCTATTCATATTTCATGTTAATATTTTAAACATTACTTAAAATATCAACTAGTATTGTTTCTCATATTAATTATTACTAGAATTGATCGGTTAATACGCTTGTTATTAATCCGGTTCTTTCAACGGTAGTAAATTTGGAATATTAATGCATGCATCTCATGGTTAATATGCCAAAGGGGATTAATTATATTGATTAAACCAATAAACCGCTTGTGTTGAGGTTATCAATCTCAATCGTTTTCATCTTAAGTTTATTGCTACTATCAAGTTAATATACGGCGTTTGTTTTATATTGACTCGATAGTAAGTTTTATTAATGAACGCATCTCGTTATTAATAACTACCCTCGATGAACTGGATATATACTCCTCGATTGAGTATTCGAGAGGAAGATAGTTAAAGATATAACCGGGATCGACGAACATTTCATTAAGTGGATAAAAGCAAAACCAAGTCCTCATCTCATTAAATTAAACTCATATAGGTTGTTCATCTTAGTGTTTTTAAATCAAACAAATCTAAACCCCCCTTGTTACTACTTATATAGAAGAAAAGTATTTCTTTCCCTATGGATACGAACCTTACTTCACTATATTACGTATTAGTGTTGTATTGTAATTATTTTGAGTGCACCTCACGACAAGTGCACGTCAAATTTCCCTTTCCTTTATTAATAAAGGAAACAATACAAAACAGTGTCAAACAGTGTCAAACAGTGTCAAACAGTGTCAAACAGTGTCACTTTCTGAAAATGTGTGGAAAACGAATGAATACTTCTATATAGGGACGGAAGGAGTAATAATAATAACGGAAAACGAAAGTAGGTATACACTTATAGAAGTAATCAAGTACAAGAACAAATTTAATTTGATCAATTAAATAAGTAAATACTCCGCAACTCATTCACACGACTGCTAAGATATTAATTAATTTGTTCAATTAAATAACTCATCAATTCACACGACTGCAACTGCTGTACGGTGGGGATTGGGCAAACTCTCAAGCAGATCAACGGTGAGCATCGACGCTCTCGGTCGGGGACGCCGGGTAGAGTCACCGGCGGGGAACAATAGAGCCGCCGTGGTACGGTGGGTTGTTTTGAGCCACTTGGCTTGCATGTACCGATACTTTCTCCATGGGGCAATATGAATTTTCCTCTCCTTCATGCATTTCTTGGCCGCCGCGCACAAAATCTTTGTGACGGCCATCAGTCTTTCCAGTTTTCCGACGAACACTTCCGGCAACCCCTTCACCAGTTTATCGTATTCTTCGCCGGCTTTGGCCATCTCGAATTCCCTCCGAATGCATAGTTCGATCACGATTCTCACCTCTCCCCTTTTGGGGTTGGAGTAGTCTACCACGTCTAAGAATGTATGTTCACCTATCATATTATCACAATTCATAAACACATAATTAGACATTTAAACATCATAATTGGAGAGATAATGAGAGTGTTTGTATCTAATTATAGTGTTTGAGTGAAAGTTTAGAAATATTTCTGAGAACTCCAAAATATTGAGGAAGATCAATTTATGGAAATTGAGTGTGATTCTACTTTTGATTTAATTTTTTACCTATACACAAGTAATGGAATAAATAAATAAATAAATAAATAAATAAATAAACACCTGAGGGTATATCTGAGCTCATCCATTTAGACTTGCAAATGGCGGAGTTGAAACCAGCTTCTCGGAGACGGCTACAAACCGCCTTCATTAGGCAGCTACGGCAGCCTCCATTGACCGGTGGTGGTTTCTCGCAATTACATAATTCTCCCCCTTCCTTTGCTTTTTTTATTGTTTCTCTTGTGATAGTCCTAATTTTCGTCTCTAAGGGAGTTGTTCTGCACAATGTAGCCTGCAATTTATAGACAAAATTAACAATATTAATTCACTCCCCTTTCTCATATTAGTCAGATCTAATAAAAAACATAGTTAATACTATTTTAGAACTGATCTTTATCAGTTATAATTTTGTCAACTTTCCGTTTTTGGAGTCTCACTAACTTTATGACTTTTCTTTTTAAGTAAAGAATTTATGGTTTCAGTTCATTCTCTCTCATCTGCACAAATCTCAATCATAAACTTTTTACTTTATTATTCCTCGTGACGATCAAACTTGTCAAAGTTACTCCCTCCGTCCCTAAAAAGATTGACAAGTTTGACCGGCACGTAGAATAATAAAATAAAAACTGTGTGATAGAGATTTGTGCAGAAGAGAGAGAAACAACAGAAACCACAAATTGAACGATTTAAAGAGAAAATGTCAAAGTTTTTGGGACAACTAAAAAAGGAAAGTCAGAATATTTTGATTCATTCACTCAAATCTAGGTGTTAGCTTTGACTAGACAAATAACCCAAAGTCCCAAACTAATCTTTAATTTTACCGAGTCCACATTACAATTTACAAGCTAATGATCATTGATCACTTACTTGTAAGAGTTGCTGTTGAGCTTCCCAGAAACAGTTAGCGATGCTTTCAACGTTATCTTTTCTCTCATCCTCATCCCCGACCTCTTCATTTTCATCCCAAATATCGTCGCACGTGGACCCCGGGGACGACCATTGACCCTGGTCATCGTCAAGAAACTCGAAGACCGTATTCCCGGACAAGTTTATCGCGACATCGCCGGAAAACTCAAATCCCCGGTTGTCAAACGTCAGAATCCGGCTGTTCATCGGAACTCTAACCATTTCCTCCGATTATGACGGCTGAAAGACGGCTTTACAAAAAAACTCGTAATCGTAAGCAATTAATTGGGGATTTGTTTATCCATTTGGAAGGTGGGCTTAATATACCAAAAAATTGCCGACAGGAGAGAGAGGAAGGTTCACGCACATGAAAGTGGACCCCACGTTCCACATGTCCTGCTCTGATTGGAAGACCAGTCGGTTGGGTCCCGCGATGTTTAACCAGACAGCGAGGATCCACGTCAGTCCATGATAACGTTGTATTGGATATGCCCGAATATGCTACCACTTTCTACTCCGCAGATCGCAGCCGATAATCGAACGTGAGTTGGTGGGGCCGTGTGGGACGTGGCATCATCTGGGGCGTTGGTTGTGGGTGTTTATCCAATGAGTTGGAGTCTAACCATCATACATAAATTGTGACGCCGAGAAATGATCGGATGGATCATACGCGGCGCCTCGTAATGGTGTTCGATATTCGTCCGTGCAGACAAAAAACGTGGATGACCGCTGGATAAAGAGTGAGACCTCGAGAAGATGGTACATATGGCTATTTCGGTCATTAGCTCATACAATTATTGTTGAAGGACAAAATGTCTACCAACCGGAGTGGGTATTATTTATAATTAATCAAAGCTGACATCTTACTGAAACACACAAAGTATTTATTTCAAAAACGACTCTGTCCATAAAAACTGTGTTATACTCTATTAGGTATTATCAATAAAATACACTCTTCCTATTTGGTAAAACATTAATTAAATTCTAATAAGTAATGTTCTTTTAATATTTTCTCTGATTAGTTATAAAATAAAAAATACACATTTCGATGTAAAAAAATAATTTCATTAATTTTTTTTCAATATTTCTCGGTTAACAAGAAATGAACTTAGTTCAAGTAAAAATCGATCGTGGGATGGAATATCAAGTTATTTGTGGAGAATTCATGGCTAAAAAAATTGGTTTTCGTGTTATTTTGGGCTCAAGTAAACTCCAACAATTAATCTTCAAATTTTGTTTTCATTTTATATATTGCATATTGGTGTCATATGAAAGATCATAAAAATTGATGAATTTTGATATATATTTTAAAATATTTGGATATCCGTGCAGATATAAAAATAAATAAAAGTTGTGTGATTTATATTCGTGCAGAGATAAGAGAAATAACTTTAGTCACATGTAAAATAGTAATTACTTTAAATGAAAATAACACATTTTTTTGAGACGTCAATAAAAGAAGACTTTGACCAAGTTTTATGTGACGATGGTAATACTTCTAACATAATTTGTGAAATTTGACTTGAAGTAATATAAGAAAATAGTTTAACTTTTCTAATAAAATGGTGAACTTCTACAATGAAGTTCAACTTTTAATTTGTGTGGATGATAGAGAAGTAATTCTAATTACATGTTCATTACTTTAAATGAAAATAATAAGTTTATAAAATGATCAAATAAAGAATGCAGTGTGTGAAATTTAAAAACTATAATTACATTAGTAAAAATAGAGCCCGTTGGGTGACTCATTTCCTTAACTTAAATGACGGAATTGCACAATTTTGTTACGTTATAAAATTGTTATACAGAATATTTAAAATACAACCTCATTTATTTTGATTATGACAGATTAGGAGCGTAGTAAAAAATTGGTTTTACAAATAAAAAATGGCCATTAATGTTGATAAGTTGAAAAGAGTTTTTGTCATTTTTGGTCCCCGACTATTATGTCAGTGACACTTTCAATATCCGACTTTTAATTTTTTCATTTTTAGTCCTAGACTATTGTGCCAGGGACACTTTCAGTCCTCAACTTCAAAATTTTCCACATTTAGTCATCTGAGTATTATCAAATTGACATTTTAGTCATACAAATGTGTTTTGACACATAAGTGGATGACTGAAAATGTCACTGTTGTTGGAAAAGGTTTTACAAATTAATATTAATAATATTATTTGTGAAAAAACGATTTTGAAATGAATGAGAAATTGTGCCCTGAAAGATAAGCGTGAAATTATATTTAACACGCACACACCGCCGCCGTCAGTCAGATCGGGTTCGAGTCTCACCGGACACCTCCATATGGCTAAAGACTAGAGATTATTTTTTGCTACGTTTTATTTCTTCTCCGAATAAAACCAAATAAAAGACACAACCATTCATTTTAAAAGAAAGGTCATGAACTTTCTTTTAATAGGTGTCTTTTGGGTTAGAGACTCTTGACCAGCTCTATAAATACCCGCCTTGTCTTCAATTTTGGGATATCCGAAAATCTACACACAATCATCCATATTCTATTCCTTTGTTGCATCTTTGAGTTCCCCGGAATCCTGTTGGGAGCGAAGAACCGTTCTATCCTAGGAGACGTTTGCTTCGTGTGTCGGGCAAAAACGTCTTAAGGAAACAACGTTTATGTTGGGCTCGATTACAAGTAATCTTACGTTTTTCCTTAACTGTTTTATTTTTTTTCTTTTGCATGCAGAATATTAGTACACACAAATAACAAAGTTATAATAATTGAAGGATCAAGAATGTCACTTTTATGAAATTCGAATGATTATATATGAAAATTTTCGAAGACGGGTATCGAAAGCGTCTCTAGTATAACAATCGAGGACTAAATATGGAAAAAATCAAAGTCGAATATCAAAAGTGTCAATGACATAATAATCAGAGGACTACAAGTGACAAAAACTTAGTTGAAAATAAAAAATTATCAAACCGATTCTTAAAAGTTAAGCAGTAAATAAAGATCATGCATACAGGGTCTCTGCCTTACTTCTGAGCAAGGCACTCTGTCCGGTCTTTGAGAATCGTCCGATCAATATTTCAACGGTTGGAGATTTCGAACTCCGAGCCTCGAGGCGTGACCTTCCCCATCCGACGCCCCTCCTGCGGCAAGGTACTCTGCCGCACGGCAGAGGATTCCTATCCAAAGATCATAAATTTAAATGATACGGAGTATTAATTTAAATCAATTGTAAAAATAAATTAATGATGAAAAATTGATAGTCACCATTATAAAATAAATGTCGATTAATGGAAATAGATCGAAAAACGTACTTCGAATCATTTAGGATGGAGAATAGCAATTAATTAGTGAAGATATATGCAACAGTAGAGAATGCATGGCCCGCCTTATGTGACTTATGTCACTTGTGTTTTAGAATGTTTTTCTAAAATTTGTCTATTTAGTATTATTATCTACCACATTACACATAGACAATACAATAAGACATGACCATTTTGGATTTGAGAAAAAATGATGAATACAACTAAAATAATGAAAACTGTTGTAAAATCCTGGAAATGACACTACAAAATTAAAACACATCCGTTTTATCACGAAAATTTGTCACGGATCCGGGCCGTGACAAAGTTGTCACGGGCATTGTCACAGAAATGCTTGATTTTGTCACGAAAAAAGTTTATCACGGATTTTATCCGTGACAAAAAGCTCCCGGTGAGCGGCAATTCACTCCGACCAAATTCTTTTTTCTTCCGGGCACTTTGTCACGGACGGATCCGTGACAAAATCCATGACAAATTAAAGCCGTATTATTAATTTTTCAGCGGTCACATTATTATTGATGTACGAAAAAGTTTTTGTCATGGCCAGATCCGTGACAAAGCCTGTGACAATTTTTTTATATATGGCAACCCAGTTTCATTCGAGTGATATGAATTAAAAATCAATCACAGTATAATATAGTATCTGTTGAAAGATTGAATTATGTATCTTATGTCATGTTCCCTGTTTATGCAGATAATTAAGGTATGTCATTTGAATTATGTATCATTTTAATAGGTATCATTTTTTGCGTTTAAAATAATTAAAATTGTTAAATTAGTGAGGTTGTTAATTAATTAACAATACATTTAACTATAAACGCAGTGATGTCATAACTATTAGTTAAATGAAATTGGTTTGATTATTAGATTTGTTTACTAGCAATTATTGTTAATGCCTAATTTAGAATTAATAATGATTTAAGTTAGGATTGAAACATTACTTTAGTGTGAATTATTATTGTGAATTATTTTAATTTAATTTAATTTAAATGTTAGTTAATTATTTATTGTGTATTATTATATTTTCATAATTTTAGTATATTGAATTAATGTCATTAACGAAATAATCTAGTGTATTTAGTGTTAAAATCCTAATATTGTGAATTAGTTAATAATTTAAATGATTAATGTCATTAACGTATTGCTTGTAGTTAATTGATAATATTAATTGAACGTTAGTTGATTTTAGTGAACTTTAGTGAAATTTAATATATTAATGTTCCTAAATTTAATGAAATTTAATATATATTATTGTCAATTATTTAATAATTTAAATGATAAATGCCATTAACGTATTACTTTTAGTTAATTACTAATATTAATTGAACGTTAGTTAATTTGAATTTAATTTAGTAAGATTTAATATATTAATTTTCCTAAATAGTAATTAATTATGATTCAAAAGTTAGTTAATGGCAATGATTAATGCCACAAACGTATTGTTTTTAGTTAATTAGTAATATTAATTGAACGCTAGTTAATTTTAGAGAACTATAGTGAAATTTAATATAGTAATGTTCCTTAATATTGTGAATTAGTTAATAATTTAAATGATTAATGCCATTAATTAACGTCTCGCATGCTTCTAGTTAATTAATAATATTGATTTAACGTTAGTTAATTTTTGTGAAATTTAGTGAAATTTAATATATCAATGTTCCTAAATATTAATTACTGAATATATTAAACATAACAAATTATTGTTAATGTTTATAATTTATAGTTTTTAAACAATATTAATATTTTTTGATTATAATATTCAGCCATAATGTATAGACAAAATAGAAGTTGGATGTATGATAAACATGACGAAAAGAGATGAATGTGAGATGAATTTCTTAATTTAATTCAAGAGTTTATTAAATTTGCACTTGAACAAAAGGATTATATGGATGGTGATAAAATCAGATGTCCATGTGCCAAGTGTAAAAATCTCAAATTTAAAGTCACGCCCGGGTTGTCATGGATATTGTCCGTGACAAAGTCCGTGACAAAAAAACCTTTGTCATGGTTTTTTGAACTGCTGGCCGTGACAAAATCCGTGACAAGCCTCCTGTTTTTTTTGTAGTGTGACAAAGTATGAATTGTTCATCTTTATCATCAATTCAGAAATTATGTTTAATCCTTGTAACCTAGTTAGAACACATGGCTCAAATTTCTATTCCCACCAAATCTGTAGACTTATCCCTTAAGTAGTGACTCATCATCAAGCTCAACCAGTATTAACAGGGGCTTGGCGAGGCCTTGTATTGTTCAGAAAATTTCAGATATTAAGAAGAAGTAATTTAGAGCTTTATAATAATATATATGTATCTTAAATTTAACCTTCATCTTCTTCATTTCGCAACACGTTATCAGCACAAGTAAGCTCAAGCCCTTTGAAAAAATAATTTCAAGATATCATCTCCCTGCAGGACGAATCAACTCAAAAATCCTCAACAAACTCTATCACTTGCAGGTATTAGCATCAGGGACGGATCCAGGATTTCGAGTCAAGGGGGGCGATTTTTTTGTTAGTAAAGGAGATAAAAAATTCACTAGTGTAGCGGGGCGAATCTTTTTAGCTAGTGTAGCAAGGCGATTTTTTTGCTGGTGTAGCGGGGCGAAATTTTTCACTAGTGTAAGGCTGTGCGGCTATTTTTTTCCGAAGAAATTTCATTAATATATACATGACGACATTTAAATCTATATATTACATTCTAAGTTTAGACAATGACAAAATAACTTTAATTTTATAATTGGAGTGCTCTAGAAAAAAGTATTGATACATTAAAGCATAAGAAATGACAAATCATAATACAAAAAAAGATATATAACATTTTATTTAAATATAAAGAGTTTATAAGGTACACATTCACCAATACTTTTAAAATAACTTGAACATTGTTTAACTACATGAGTCTTATAGAAATAAAGAATTGATTTTTGAATTACAATTTTTGTCTACCATGAAGGGTGTTCATAAGTCACAAGCAGTTCTTTTAATATTACAACAGTATGTATGATATTATTATTTTTAGAATAATATTATATTGCTAATTCATATATATAGTGCATACTATATTTGTATTAATGCTAAAATAATTAACGTTTATTATCTATGCAATAAAGTCTTTTTAGAACGTAAGAAGTAAATGAATTGTGAAATTCAATGTCAATAAACATTTATAATTTGGATTCACTTCACATGATCTAAACACTTTGCAGCTAGAGTGTCTGGTATTTAATATCATTTGATATATATTTTTCAAAATTGTTTACTAGTTATCGAATAAAGATAATTAAACATTACAAAACTAAGAATTTTTATATAACAAGTATCCTAAATCTTAAATAATGAGTTGTTCTATTATTTATTTAAGTTATCTAAATTATTTTAGATGTTCCTTTTTTAAATCTTCAATTAAGTATTACATTATGTAAGATTATATATTAATTTTAAAAACTAAAAGTTAAGGAGGGCAATGTTCAAAAAAAAAGGTTAAGGAAGACGAATCTAATTAAAGTATCAAAATGTTACAAAAACATTACATATATAGTATGAAATTTTGAAAGTCCAAGGGGAGCGATCGCACCCCTCCCCTAAATTCATCCCTGCTTAGCATTAATATATAATACTCCGTATCTTTTGAAATTCAAACTTGAGACATATGTTTAGATTTTTGTTTAAAACTAAACTCCTACGGTTTCCTATACAAAAGAAAATATACATACATACCTTCAGAATATTCCTTAAGTGCAAAGTTAATGTGCAAAATATAGAGAAGTATTTTGTATGTTACCACACCTAACAAATGCTTGCATGTGACTCCCATTAAGAATTGATAAGATAATGTATAAATGCTTAGTAAATAAAATAAATCTTTTTTGCGACACTATCACTTTAAAGGTCACGAGCAAAACAAAATAGGTAAACATTTGCTCAGACCTTGTAAAATACGTCGTGGACTCGGCTTATTCAGAATTTGAAGTACTACTCCCTCCGTGCCGCAATTAAGTTATCACCTTTCTTTTTGGACAGTCCTTAAATTAAGTTCACACTTCCTTATTTTCCTTATTTGGCGAATTATCTACATCAAAACAGTGTCAAACAATGCAAAATGGTGTTCAAATAGTGCAAAACAGTGTCAAAACAGTAAAATTTACCCCCCGGTAAATTTATTTCCTTAATATATGTGAAATTCATCCCGTAACTTAATTGAGGGACGGAGTGAGTACTATTATATAAAACTAAATCTTACTACTGGTGCACATTCAAAGTTAATAATATTGAAACAAATGCATAAAATTAATTAAAAGGGTATAATGTGTACATGACTGTCTAATTTAGATACACATCAGATGATATAGTTTATTTACGGTAGATTATAATGATACGTTTATACTCGGTATCATTTATATAATGCTATTAGTACATAATAAATAATATAATATACACACACAAATGAGTATAATTTACTAATTAAAGTTAACTCAATAATTTGTAGTAAATCAAGGCAAATATTAGCAAAAGAGAATTTGACGTTCTTGATCTGTCCGGTCAAAAATATTTGGAATGGAAAGTCGATGCTCTGGCACATCTTAAGGCTAATGGTTTAGAAGAAACAATTGAAGCCAATAATCTATCATTTCCCAACACAAAGCGAAAGCTATCATTTTCCTCCGTCATCATCTCCATGAAAGTCTCAAATCTGAATATCTTTTGGTTGATGACCCAATTCACTAGTGCAAAAACGCCGATCAGTATGACTGGATCAATCTAAGATTCAAAGACTTTAAATCTAGGAATTTTATCAATTCAGGACCCGAAATATAGATGAATTATCAATTCGGGACCTGAAAGATGAGATCTATCGGTATAGGACCCGAATGATGAAAAACTATCAATCTAGGACCTAAAATTTCATGGATTTTGATTTATTTAATTTTTTATTAATTCCATTGCTAATTTTTGATAAACTTTTTTTCACAAAAGTTTATTAGTTTCATAAAACTAAATAATATTTAAAAAATTTAAGATAAAAAAATTAATAAAATTTCGGACAACTTAGGTCCTAAATTGATAATTTCCAATCATTCAAGTCCTAAATTGATAGTTTTCCTTTTCCATCATTCGGGTCCTATATCGATGCATTTCATCTTTGAGGTCCCAGATTGATAATTCATCTATCTTTCAGGTCCTGAATTGATAAAATTCCTTAAATCTATTAGTGACTATAATTTTGCAATGTTCCAAATAACATCCAAATTAAAGTTGTGTGGACAAAAAGTCACTGATGCTAATATGTTGGAGAAAACCTTTTCTACTATGCATATTTCTAATATGCTGCTAGAACAACAATATAGAGAAAAGGGTTTTAAAAAAATCATAATCTAAGACCCACTGGTTATAGTCCTTCGGTTTATGGTCCATATGGCCATGATTTAGCCACCACATCAAATGCAACACACAGTGGCAGTTGAAGGCATTTTAAACATGGGCATTTTAATGGTCATAATAACAAGCCACACCGAGAATACAAACGGGTCGAAAGGCCGAATTACAAGTGCAAGGGCAAACAAAAGGCTCATCAAATAAATCGCCCTCCAAAATCCTCGGGAAAGTTGACTTGTTATAAATGTGGCATGACGGGGCACTGAGCTAATAAATGTCGTACGGCTAAACATCAGGTGGAGTTATTTCAAACTTCCTTTAATATGAACAATGGCAAAAATGTGGAAGCTAATTATGTCAATGACACAACTCCACCTCTGCCAAAATTTGATGTGTCCAACTTCTGTATGGATGACAGCATAATGGACGATGCTTTTGCCACTAATCCAAATAACACAAAATAAATTATAAGACTTTAATGTTGTAGTAATTTATGTGTAAATGTGTAATATATGTACTTTAATGTTATATATGATGCATAATTTGTGATACTTGCATATCAAGCTTATTTTTATTTATATATATTGAAGATATGGATCACCCAAATGATAAAGAGCTATGTCTGATAGACAGTGCCACAACGCACAACATTTTGAGAAATAAAATATATTTCTCTCAAATGACTTTAGTTAAAGTTAAAGTCAATACAATATCAGGTGTTGCGAAACTCATTGAAGGCTCTTGGAAAGCATATGTATGTGATGCTCTCTAACGGGACAAAATTAATTATAAACGACGCTTTATACTCCAGCAAATCACGGAGAAATTTATTGAGTTTCAAATATATCCCTCAAAATGGTTATTACATAGAAACCATGAATGAAAACCAAAAGGAATATCTTTGTCTTACGACAACTAAATCTGGCACTAAAAATATTTGTGAAAAAATGTCAGCATATTCTTCAAGACTATATTTCACATATATTAGTCCATTTGAAATAAATTTGGTTTCTAACACAAAGTTAGATGGTTAGAAAACATTCATGTTGTGTCATGACCGATTAGGTCACCCAGACCATGTAATGATGAATAAAATCATTAAGACTTCACTTGTACACCCATTAAAGAATATCAGTGTTCCATGTGTATGTTTGTATTTTTAATTAGTTTTGATTGATTTTTACTTTGGAAATTACACACTTTTGGTGTAATAGTTTAGTTTGTTAAATTCTTGTAAATTGTTTAGATTAGGTTCATCTGAGCTCAAACAGGTCTTGATCACTCAAAGGACAGCTGGTGAACCCCAAAAGTGGAAGAAAGGTGCATAATCTCAAGAGAAAATAGGATCCTGAATTTTCGGTCTATACCCGGTCGGGTATCATCTATACTCGATCGGGTATCTTGTTGAAACTTCAAATCGGATCAGATCCAAAGACAAAGGAACATGCAGGGAAGATTTTGACCACGATCGAGTGTCTATACCCGATCGGATAGACCGACATACCCGATCGGGTATGCCCTTGAGTTTAACCCCAAATCCGGTCGAGTATAGCCCGAATATCATTTTCTACACATACTCGACCGGGTATAAAAGCACACCCGATCGGGTATACCTATAGAATATAGCCTATAATCGATCGAGTATACCTCGAATCTGTCATTTTACACATACCCGATCGGGTACCGTGTATATACCCGATCGGGTACCCGAGCTGCATCCCAAAAGCCTACAAATACACCCCCTTTCCTTCACAATTAGATATCCAATTTCCTATATACTTCTAAGCTCAGTCTATAATAGTTCTTTCTTTATATTTTCTTCATGTTTAGTCTCCAAATGAGGAGCTAAACTCTTCCATCTTGGTTTTGCTACTTTGAAGCTTAATGAATTTGTAAGTTGTAAGTTATTTTCTTTAATCTTCTTCCTTGAATATTAATTCTTCCTTTAAAATACTATTTCTATATCAAAGTTGGGGAGTGTTACTAAGATGATAATTAGTTAACATCTTGACATTGGTTATAGTAATAGTTAATTCTTCCTATATGTTAATATTGGGAAGTGTTACTAAGATGACAATTAGTTAACATCTTGATATTAACTATAGTAGGATTCATATTCTTTAATATTCTTCCTTGAGTATTAATTAATTCCTACTCATATTTCATGTTAATATTTTGAACATTACTTAAAGGATTAACTAGTTTTGTTTCATATATTAATTATTACTAGAATCAATCGATTAATACGCTTGTTATTAATTCGATTTATTCAACGGTAGTAAACTTGGATTATTAATGCATGCATCTCATGGTTAATACACCAAGGGGAGTTAATTATATTGATTAAACCAATAAACCGCTTGTGTTGAGGTTATCAATCTCAATCGTTTTCATCTTAAGTTTATTGCTACTATCGAATTAATATACGACGCTTGTTCTATGTTGACTCGATAGTAAGTTTTATTAATGAACGCATCTCGATGACTACCCTCGATGAACTGGATATACTCCTCGATTGAGTATTCGAGAGGAAGATAGTTAAAGATATAACCGGGATCGACGAACATTTCATTAAGTGGATAAAAGCAAAACCAAGTCCTCATCTCTATTATTTAAACTCATATAAGTTGTTCATCTTAGTGTTAATTAAATTAAATCAAATCAAACTCAATACCCCCCTTTCGTTACTGTTATTATAAAAGATAAATATTGTTTTCCTTGTGGATACGAACCTTACTTCGTTATACTACGTATATTCGTTGTATTATATTTATTTTGAGTGCACCTCACGACAAGTGCACATCAGGGACATGCTATTTTACATGAAATAAATTTAATTCGGCTTAGACCAACTGCATATCATGAATATTCATCAATGCAATTAGTAACTGGACAAGAGTCAAATTTAGCACACATAAAAATATTTGGTTGTGTTGTTTATGTTCTGATTGCTCCACGTCATCGTACAAAAATGGATTCTCAAAGAAGGTTGGAAATTTATGTTGGATTTGAATCTCCCTCAATAATAAAATATCTTGAACCGATGACTGGTGACTTATTCACCGCATAATTTGCAGGCTGTCATTTTATTGAGACCGTGTTCCCGACCTTAGGGGGAGAAAATGATAAATTAGACTCAAGTACGAAAGAGATTACATGGAATGCAACATGATTATCACAAATTGATTCAAGATCAAATATATGTGAGCAAGAGGTGCAAAAGATAATCCATTTACAAAATGTTGCAAATCAGTTGCCTGATGCATTCACAGATACAAAGAAAGTGACAAAGTCACATATTCCTGCTATGAATGCTCTTGACATAATCAAAATTCCAGCGGAGAATTCTGAAAAATCTATTGCAAATGATTATTCTATATGCAAAATTAAAAGCGTGGCAGACCACTTGAATCAAAAGACATAAAACCCAGAAAAACTAAAAGGCGGGAATTCATCTGTGATGCCAAAGACATTCATCCTTCTGAACAAGAAAATGAACAATTTGAAAATACTGACATAGAAAATGATATCGGCAAAACAAATATCTCAAATGAAGATCCAATTTCCTAAAATGAGGAAGATATTCCAGATAATGATAGAAACGTTGATAATTATGAAATTTCAATAAACTACGTTTCTACGAGAATGCAATTGAATCGAAAAGATGTTGATATTAATGAGATATTTGTCTATGCCGTTACCACGGTTTTAATGAATGAAAACAATGACAATGAGCCAACATTAATTGAATAATGTCGGAAACGACACGATTGGCCAAAATGGAACAAAGCTATTTAGGCTGAATTAAAATCACTTGAAAAACGTGATGCTTTTGGACCAATAGTCCCTACGCCAAAAGGCGTAAAATCAGTGAGTTTAAAATGAGTATTTGTGCGTAAACGCAATGAGAAAATTGAAATCATAAGATACAAAGCCCGACTTGTTGCCCAAGGTTTTTCTCAAATGCTGGGGATCGATTATGAAGAAACTTATTCTCCAGTAGTTGATGCATCTACACTAAGGTTCTCATTGGCATGTTTGTTTTTGAAAGGCTGCAAATGCGCCTAATGGATGTAGTGACCACATATTTATACGGTTCATTTGATACAGACATTTATATGTTTTCCATTAAATTACAAAAGTCATTGTATGGACTAAAAAAATCTTGACGAAAGTGGTATAATCGTCTCAGTGAATATCTTCTCAAAGAAGGATACAAACATGATCCAATCAGTCAATGTGTTTTCATTCGGCGATCAAATTTTGGATTCGCCATAATTGCAGTATATCCTGATGATTTAAACATTATTGGAACTCCCGATGAAATTGAAAATACTGAAAAATATCTTATGAAAGAATTTGAAATGAAAGATCTTAGGAGAACCAAATTTTGTCTCGAACTTCAAATTGAGCATTTGAAGAATGGAATTTTCATCCATCAATCCAATTACACTGAGAAAATTTTGAAGAGATTCTATATGGACAAAGCTCATCCTTTAACTTCACCAATGGTGGTTCGTTCTCTCAACATACATGATGATCCATTCCGTCCCCGAGAAGACAACAAAGAAATACTTAGTCCCGAAGTACCATATCTAAGTGTTATTGGAGCCTTAATGTATTTAGCTAATAATACTAGACTAGATATTGCATTTTCTATAAATTTATTAGCTAGGTACAATTCATGTCCAACGAGGCATCATTGGAACGGGATCAAGCACATATTCCGTTATATTCGTGGTACAGTTGTGTGACACCGCACCCGGATGTACTTGAATTTAAAATTCAGTATGTATTTGAATTTCCTAGCAAATAAATTTGTGCAATGGAGTGATTTATTTCATTAATGTGTGATTAATTAAATTATTTTATTGGACCCATTATATTGGGAATGAGCTACCAAATAATTAGTTGGGTCATCATAATAATTATAGAAGCCCAATAAAATTTCAACTAAGGTTGAGGAAAGCGTTTGGACAAACAAGTGCTATTTTGACCCAACCTGCCAGAAATAGCAGGAATAATTGGGAGAGAATTTTTACAGCCACTTGAGGTATCCTACACACTATTTTGACTCCAAAAATAGGGGGAGGGGACAACCAATAATGGTTGGTACGAATGATGGGAATGGGAAGCCCCCTTTGAGACAAAAGTTCATGCTCCCATGTCCTACCCATGTCCTTCTTGCAAATTAATTGGGAGAAGATGCTCCCCCATAGCATTATGTTACTCGGCCAGACCAAAGAAGGAGAGCAAGGAAAACCAAGGCTCTCAAAAGCTTAGTTGGAGAAAGGAGGAGGCTAGGGAAATTCCACAAGAAATAGTTTGAGTTCAAGGTAAGAACTCTACTATTATTCTTTTAACTAGTTTTATGTTGTATGATTTTTAAGGAATCATATGGTGGATTAAATCATGAGTTCTACACGTTTTAAAGTGTAGAATATTGATATAAAGTGGTGTTAATTAACTTAGAAGAGTTGGCGAATCGATAGGAGTCGAAATCGCCGGAAACCGCCACCTAAAACGAACTGCTCGAATCTGTAGAAGACGAACACCGGGCGGCTTTCACCAAAGCCGGACGGCTTTTGGCTGCTGTCCAGATTTTTCGTTTCAATCGACCTAGAACGGGGATTAATCGAAGGGCTTAACAAAGGCAACTATTGTAGCACATCGCAAAGTGAAGATGGCTGACTATATTGCTTATAATTAGTGAGTTAATTTCATGAGATTACCTAAGGTAATTACATGTTTTTTATGGATTATTAATGATTAATAATGCCTAAGAATGATAAGAATATGTCTATAATGAAATGAGCATGATATACAAATTTAAGGGTAAATTGTGTATAATCATGTGTTATGAGTATGATTACTTGATTATGGAATTTAACTATGAAATGTATGTTGAAATATACTTTTTACTTCATATAAGAATATATGAATGATTAAAAGTGATATTTGGTATATGGATATAAAGATGACATCTTCAATGGAAAATCAGTTGGGCATTTTATAAATGACCATGAATGAAGAACTTGGTTTTGTTGGAATTAATTGGACTAGTATAAATATACTAGTTAGGCATTAAAGTGGAATGTTCCTAAAATTGATCCTAAGATTGGATTGTGAAGTGATATACCTTAAGTAGTCTTAAGAGATGCTTTAAGGTAGAAACGTGTGAACTTTAAGTTTTGCCTTAAGGGATACCCAAGATAAGGTGAATAATAAATTGATCCTAGGTATAGGATTGGCCTACGGGCGTGTTAGGTAGTCCTTGGGGATAGCCGCTTGAATTATGGGAATAAGTAAGGACCATGGCCCTTCCCGACTCCAGAGAGCGGGGTTGGATAGCATGGACTTGCATCGTGATCACGAGTTAGGATGGAATCCGAACGGAGATTTAACTAGGCTCCGACAGCGGTAACACATAAGATAGGACCTCGACGAGCCTTACCTTCCTACGAGATGATGGGTATGAGTCCAGGGGCGGGATGTTGAAATCCGAACCGAGAGTCTCGTGAGGTCTCGGACAATGGTAGCAAATCCCGTAGAAATAATAAGACCCACAGGTTAGGTTGTACAAATGATAAATGAAAAGGAATATATAAGAATGACATGTGCCGACAAATAAATGGACTTACTTATTATAGGGATAATAAGTGGGAAATATAAATTATTATTTATATTATGATATAACTCTATTTTGAGGGTCTTAGAAATTGAAACGTTGATTATACTCGGTATAGTTGTCATTGTACTTGTCAAATGCTTCCAAGTACCAACCTCCCCTTCACGGGGGAGGCCACCTCACAGTTTCAGGTAAGAGTTGAAGCTTGCTACCATCGCCCGTCGCTTCAGAGAATTTCAAGAGAGAAGACGTGGTTCATGCTTCCTCCGTTCTGTTTTAAAAACACTTATGTTAATGCTCAGTGATATTATTTTTGAATAATTAGTTGGGGCCTTGTATGCCCATGTTTGCCAAAGTGTGGCATAGACACTCGTACTACAATGCTTCCACTGTTTTAAATGAATGTTTTACATTATGTTTGTTTATGGATGTACTATGTGTAAATGGTATTCAAGACGTCTCGTATAGTATGGATGAGTTCGACTGCGGTTGACTATTCGTACTGTACGGCGGGTTGTTGACGTGTCTGGGTAGGTCCGGGGCGTGACAAGTTGACCTCGGCCTATTCTACAATAAAGATGCAAAACCCACTTTAATCGGATATGAAGATGCCGGATACTTATCAGATCCTCAACAGGCAAAATCACAAACCGGGTACATATTTACTTATGGTAACACCGCAATCTCATGGAGATCTATGAAGCAGACATTGACAGCTACATTATCAAATCATTCTGAGTTAATTCCACTATATGAAACCGAAAGAGAATGGGTGTGGCTGCGATTAGGGGTGGGCGCGGTCCGGAACGGTCCGGTAAATTGGTAAAACGCGTAATGTATCCGTGAGGTTTTTAACGGTCCGGTTCCAAGGATAGAACCGTTCGGTACCATGTCGTTTCAGAACGGTACAAAATGGTACGGTACAATGCCAAACACATGCTAAATTTTTTGAACAAATCTTGCAATTAGTAGATATAATCACACCAACCAACTCACATGAAATGTTGAAATAAATACAAGAAATTGCATACATAGTACTAAAATTCACAAATACACAAATAGTGCAACACAACTAAGAAAAATTATAGCAAAACGATAATGCACGAGATAAATATCATTTTTAATTTACTAAGTTCATGTGAAAATATAAAAACGAATATCATCAAATTATTGAATATAATAGAAATCTTCAACATTCTTCTTCTTCGTTCTAGGTTAAATATTACTCCGTAGTTCTAATTTAATTTATAGTTGAACCTTGAGAGCTAAGATTTAAACCATATTAATTAATTTGTAAAAAATGCACAAACATGATACAACAAAAAGTCATGTACACTACATTACTAGAAATAAATAATCATTAATGATTTCTAAAATTTTAATATTCTTTCAATACATACCAAAATATAACATAAATTATCTAAAAAGAAAAACTAACAATATATATATATATATATATATATATATATATATATATATATATATATATATATATATAACACATTTTAGATATCTTAGGGACACATGAATACATACTTGGGATATAAAATTGTTGGTCTAGATCTATTGATATAGAAAGAATATAAAAAAATTCAAATGCATTATTTACGAACGGTTCGGTCCGGTATTTTTCGGTTCTCAAAATCTAAGACCGGTCCCGTACCCGTTTCAAATGGTACGGTTTCGGTACGGGATAAAAATCTATAGAACCGTTTAAATACCTGGTATTCGGTTCGGTACCATTACAGGAAGGGTCGGTACCGGTTCGGTTCGGGTTTTATGCCCACCCCTAGCCGCGATCTATGATTCAACACATCCAAAACGAATGCGGTATGAAGCCTATTACTTATCATCCTACTTTGATCTATGAAGACAACACTGCATGCATACCTCAGATTAAAAAAGGCTACATCAAAGGAGACAGAACAAAACACATATCACCAAAATCCTTCTCTACTCATGATCTGGAGAAAGAAGGGAAGATCAACATTCAACAAATTAGATCTAGTGAAAATCCGACTGATCTCTTCACCAAATCTTTACCCCCGAAAAAGTTCATAGAACTCGTACAGAAAATTGACATACGTCATCTTCAACATTTATGTTAATATCAGGGGGAGTATTTGAATGCACTGCACTCTTTTTCCTTCATCAGGTTTTTATACCACTGAGTTTTTCCTGATAAGGTTTTTAACGAGACAGTACATCCAAATACAACGACACTATAGATCGTAATCTTTACCCCTTCACTTTCACACTAATTTTTATTGTAGAAACTTGAATCCAGCTCAGGTCTCGTCCAAGATTCACCCACAAAGGATGAAGAACACCACTATAGTCACTAAAGGGAAAGAGGGGGCGTCAGCCAGCAGGCTATTTCCGGCCAATTTATCCGAGCACCCACAGAGAGGCGGAAATCAGAGAAGCAAGGGTTTCAGCCTGCTCACACAAACGGGAAGCAGCGATTTAAATAAGCGAAGGACTGTAATTAGATATGGAAACTTACCATAGTAGGAGATACGCAGTGCCCGTCAAAGGAAGGAAAGAGTTCCGCAAGTTTGAAGAAGAAAGGGGCTGTGCGAACAAGGTAAGGGTCGGGTAAAAAACCAAATGGGCTGGAACCTCCTCAAATGCAATTGGGCTTAAAGAAATGCCGGGCCAATACCAACACATTTATAATAAATTTTAACATAACAAATACCTATTCAAGGATAAACATTCAATGGGGAGTGTTGTAAAATCCTTGAAATGACAAGTGTGAATTATTCATCGTTGTCATCAATCCAGAAATTATATTTAATCTTTGTAACCTAGTTAGAACAAATGACTCAAATTACTATTGCCACCAAACTTGTAGATGCATCCCTTAAGTGACTCATCATCAAGCTCAACCATTATAAATAGGGGTTTGGTGGGGCCTTGTAAACTTATTCAGAAAATTTCAGATATTAAGAAGAAGTAATTTAGAGCTTATTAATAATATATCTATCTCTTAAATTTAGTCTTCATCTTCTTAATTTCACAACAAAAACGAGTATTTATATATATAATGAAAACGTGTATAAATAGGAATTTCATCTTTCATATGAGTAAACTTAATAGTAATAATTTGATAAAATAGTCATTAATGAAATTCTAGTTCTATTTATTTATATTTAATTAAAAGATTTTTGTTTCATAGATAGAAACAAGACAATGAAGAAATATACAAGCAGGACTTTCGTCTTAAGTGTAGGTATCTTCAACCTTCTTTCTTGGAAGTTGCCAAGAGACACCTTAACATGGAGGCACCTTCTTGGAAAGAGCTCTCCAACAAATAGGTGTGGGAGAAGATATGGAGATAACTAGGAAGCTTGGATGCAACTTCCTCATGTCTCCAAACCAGCCCTATAAATAGAGTGCTTCATTGTTGTTCATAGTATCAGTTTAGAAAGTGAAAAAAGTGTGTGAAGAGTGAAATACACTTAGTGTAGAAGTGTATTGATGAGGATTAGTTTTTTGTAATAGTTGAGTGTGAGAGTTTGCTCCTCCTATTGTAATTCTGTTCTTGATATTGAATAGAAGAATTTTCCAATACCATCAAGTAGTATCAGAGCGAGGTTGAGTTTCCATACACTGTTTTCTCATTTTCAGATAAATTTCTACAGGTTAGAAAATCGTGATTTTTCAAGTTGCTCGGAATCAGGATCTGATCATACCGTTAGATTCGTCTCGGCGAGACGAGAAAGCTGGTATTTTTGGGGATTCTTTTGGCCACCGGAAGAGGCCGTACGCGCCGCCGGAAAACTGCCTGCATCATCACTGCGTCATCACGCAGTCCAGAGGAAGAAGACGATCCACGTCAGCTGCCACGTCATCGCCACGTTGGACCACGTCAGCGACACGTGATGCCGAGTCATCCGCCACGTCATCCACCCGAGCCGTCCGCTGTGAGCCACGTCAGACGCCACGTGGCTACACGTCATCGCCACGTCAGCGAGGGAGCAGAGCCACGTCATTCGCCTGCTGGGCTGCAGCCTGGGCTGCTGCCTGAACCGGACCGAACCGGTTCGTGCTTTTGGAGGCCGGTTCACCCGTTTCCAGACCAGTTTTGGACGAGGTCAGACCGGTTCTTACCATTTTCGGCCATTCCGGATCCAACGGTGAGCTCCGTTTGTCCAAATTCGGCTTAGAAAATAAGGTACGAGATATATAGAGCGTTTTATTATGGATAAATCATCGTCGGATACCATGATTGCGCTCACATCCACAAACTACAATATGTGGAAGCCTCAGATAGAGGATTTGCTAAATTTGAGGGATTTAGCGGATCCTCTTGATAATAATGGTGTGAAACCGGATAAAAAGACGGATGAAGAATGGACAAAAATGAATCGAAAAACTGTCGCACAAATTCGACAATGGATAGATCATAGTGTGTTCCACCATGTTGCTCAAGAACAAAGTGCTTACACACTATGGGAGAAGCTTGGTAGCATGTATCAAGCAAAAACCGCCCGAAATAAGACGTTACTAATGAGGAGATTAGTAAACCACAAATCACGTGGGGGTATTTCGGTGTCAGAACACACCAGTCAATTCCAGGATCTTGTGAATCAGTTGAGCACCACCGGATGGGTTCTCAAAGATGAAGAGCAGGCGATACTACTCTTGAGCTCTCTACCTGACAGTTGGGAGACTCTTGTTGTCACTCTGAGTAATTCTGCTCCAAATGGGAAGGTGACTATGCAGATGGTCACAGATGCCCTGATGAATGAAGAAGCTCGAAGGAAGGAAGCCGGGACGGAACAATCATATGTCCTCATATCAGAAACTAACAGACGAGGGGGAGGCAGAAATGGAGGAAGAAGTCGAGGTCGAGGTCAAGGTCAAAGTAGAGGGAATTCTCAAGTTCGCGGAAGATCACAAGAGAGAGGTATGTCTTTTGAAAACAATACTTGGTTCGAAGGATATTGCAATTACTGTAGTAATTATGGACATAGGAAAAGAGATTGTAGAAAGTTTCTACGAGAGAAGCCACAGACGAGTCAAAATACTAGCCAAGAAGATGGTGAGACCATGGTTAGTTTGTCATCAGACGTGTGTCTTGTTACACATGGTGAACAAGAATGTTTACACGTAGGCACTCATGATGTTGAGTGGGTGATTGATACAGCCGCATCATTTCACGCCACTCCACACCAGAACTTATTCACAACTTATAAGTCCGGAGACTTTGGAGCTGTGAAGATGGGAAACACCAGTTTCTCGAAGATTGTTGGCATTGGTGATGTGCACATAATAACCAATGTCGGATGCGCACTTGTGTTGAAAGATGTTCGACACGTTCCGGATCTTAGATTGAATCTTATCTCCGGTACAGCTCTGGATCAACAAGGATATCTTAACCGATTCAAAGAAGGTACGTGGAAGCTATCTAAAGGTTCCTTGGTTGTTGCAAGAGGCCATATTTGTGGCACTCTTTATAAAACTAATGCAAAGTTGTGTCATCCGAGTCTCAATGCTGTTGAAGAAGAGATATCACCAAACTTGTTGCACCGGAGGTTAGGTCACTTGAGCGTGAAGGGATTGACAACTCTTGCAAAGAAGGAAGTCATTTCCATGGGCAAAGGTGTTGCCCTAGATTCATGCGAGCACTGTCTATTTGGGAAACAACACAAGGTTTCCTTCAGTTCTACCAAGAAGACGGTTGAAGAGGAGTCACTTGGAGGAAGCAGATACTTCGTGACATTCATTGATGATGCATCACGAAAGGTATGGGCCTACTGTTTAAATCGTAAGGATCAAGTTTTTGATCGATTCAAATCATTTCATGCCATGGTAGAAAGAGAAACAGGGAAGAAGCTGAAGTGTCTGCGTTCAGACAATGGAGGAGAGTACACTTCCCGAGAATTCTCAGCATATTGTGCCGCATATGGAATCAGACATGAGAAGACGGTTCCACGAACTCCACAACACAATGGTGTAGCCGAAAGAATGAATCGGACCATTATGGAGAAAGTTCGTTGCATGTTGAGTCTGGCTAAGCTACCAAAGCCATTTTGGGGTGAAGCTGTGCTGACAGCTTGTTATCTTATAAACAGGTCACCTTCTGTTCCTTTAAACTTTGAAGTGCCAGAGAAGAAATGGTCAGGAAGAGATGTTTCTTACTCTCACTTGAAAGTGTTCGGGTGCAAGGCATTTGCACATGTGTCCAAGGAGTTGAGACAGAAGCTTGATCTCAAGTCAAACCCATGTATCTTCATCGGCTATGGAGATGAAGAATTCAGATACCGGTTGTGGGATCCCGAAGTGAAGAAAGTTATTCGAAGCAGAGATGTTGTATTTCATGAAAACGAGTTTCATGGGTGTGCTCCAATAATCTGCCAACAACATGCTCCAGAAGACGAAGTGCCTGTATCATCAAACATTCCTCTCAACGACGAGGAGATGCATGATTCTACTGAACACGAGAGTGATGGTTCAGCAGGTGATGATGATACTCACAGTGATGATATTCCTCAGCAGGGGGAGCCTTCATCTGAAGACGAATCTGAAGGTATTCATGTTCGACGTTCTATGCGAGGCATAGTTCCACAAAGAAAATACTCCACATCCGAATGGATACTTGTTGCCAGCGAGGGGGAGCCAGCGAGCACCGCAGGAACGAGAGAAATAAAGAAAAAGGTGGAGGGGGAGATTTGTATGTATCTTCCACCTTCTTTCTTGGAAGTTGCCAAGAGACACATTAACATGGAGGCACCTTCTTGGAAAGAGCTCTCCTACAAATAGGTGTGGGAGAAGATATGGAGATAACTAGGAAGCTTGGATGCAACTTCCTCATGTCTCCAAACCAGCCCTAAAAATAGAGTGCTCCATTGTTGTTCATAGTATCAGTTTAGAAAGTGAGAAAAGTGTGTGAAGAGTGAAATACACTTAGTGTAGAAGTGTATTGGTGAGGATTGATTTTTTGTAATAGTTGAGTGTGAGAGTTTGCTCCTCCTATTGTAATTCTGTTCTTGATATTGAATAGAAGAATTTTCCAATCCCAACATTAAGGAAGGACTAGAAATATATCCATTGGAAAAAAACATCATTAATGAATTTCTAAGCTTATTTATTTATAATTAAAAATAAAAAAATACTCCGTACTTTACTAGAATCTTTGTTTCTGCCGCCACCTCCCCCACTCTGCCACTCCCACAGCCATCCGACATATTCACCATCGCCACTCCGGGAATCACCACGCGAGCATCGCAATTTTGAACTTTCAAAATGCTATCTTACTGTCTAAATAATTTTGTCTAAATAATTTTGCCACCTTTAACAAATATGAAAACAATATTGCAGTTTTCTTTCATCATACTTGACAATTTGTCAAAGAAAATTAGATTTTTCTATCATACTATAATTGGCACTACTTTCAAATCGATATCAAAACAAAATTTTTTGTTTAATATTATTTCCATTATTTGATTCTTATGATGTAAAGTTGCCACAAATTTAAAACGATGTTAAGCCAAAATCCCAAAATCTGAAAATTCATAGTTGTAATGAAATGAGAAATTTAACCAAATTAGAAATCAGAAACACTCGAAGTCCATGTCCAAAAAATAGAAAAATTGATGCCTGAATTAGAAAATTTTGTGAAATACGGAGTAAAAAATTCCACCAAAGTCCATGTTCAAAGTGTTCAAACCACCGTTGTCCTAGAGCTTGCTTAGAGCATTCCATTTATTCTTATTTTGAGATAGTAAGAATTTGCCACTAATAGGAAGATTTGTTTTCTAGTTTGTTTCAAACTCTTCTATTATAAATATACAGGCCAGGACTCCTATTGGAGTACCTTTTCCCATTATCTCACATGGTATCAAGAGTGTAGGGTTAAATTTTTTTCCGGCTGCCGTCTCTCTCTTTCTTTCTTCCGCCGCAGCCGAGTATGGCCACCACCACTTCGGCCGAATCCTCTGTTCCGGCCACAACTTCTACGCTGGAGCCCATCTCCGTTCCCCAGGTCTCGTCAATTGTTGTCTCGTCCATCTCCTTGTCTGCTGCGTCTCACACAACGATGATGAGTCATCCAATTTCAGGCGCCGTTCCTCCTCCAACGCCGCAGCCGCAGAACTCCTTCTCAGCACCGGACATCTCTTCTTCGTTCTGGTCACCGCCTCAGACGCACCCTGTCTTCAACAGCCTCCCGCCGCATCTGCCATGGGCCTCGACGAGTTCTCCGATCTTCTCTCAGCCAGCATTGCCACCGCCGCAATCTACTCAACTTTTTGGGCCCTCTTTTGCTGGCTCGCCGGGAGTCATACAGCCAGTCAACGACAATCTTCTCTCAGGGTCTCATATGGCATTCTTGGCACAGTCCCTAGCTCATGGAGTTAATGTCAGCCAAATTGTCACCATAAAGTTAAAATCTGTTGAAGATTACCTCACCTGGCGCACTCAATTCGAATCCTTTTTGGTGTCTCAGGGACTTTTTGGCATCGTTGATGGATCCATTCAGGTACCTCCCATGTACACAGTGAATTTTAATAATCAACAAATCATTAATACCGACTATTATCATTGACTTAGGGTAGATCAAACAATTCGTTCTTGGTTGTTTGCTACTCTTACTCGGAACGTATTAACCGATGTGCATGATATTAAACATTCAGCTGGTATATGGAATCGTTTGCAAACACGTTTTATGTCTGCTAGTTTACCTAGAGCCACGGAACTTAAGCGTACCTTGAATTCCATTAAAAAGAAGGACACTCTGTCTATGGAACAATACTTACTTGATATTAAGAATTTAGCTGATGCCTTAGCTGCAATAAATTCCCCTGTCACTAATAAAGAATTACTGCAAAGTACCTTGTATGGATTGGGCCCTGAGTATGAGTTTGTTGTGGGCACTATATCCATGTTCCCGGATGAATTTCCACCTGACATTCTTCACCATAGACTACTTGAAGCGGAACAACGTGTCCTTCATCAGCGCCATCAGGAATCCTCTAATTTGCAGCAAGCTTTTGGGGCGCAAGCTGGTCCCGGACAGCAGGGCCCACCGGGCCAACCACACGCATACCGCAGCAGAGGAGGCCGCAGCAGAGGCGCACGGGGCAGAGGGGGCCGCGGCAGGGGCCATCACCCGCACCAGCACGTATACCAGCCACCTCCAGGGGTTGGGCAGCTTCCCTATCCCGCACCAGGGGCAGCAGCCGCACCAGGACCATCAGCCGCAGGGTGTGTGTACCATTCGAGACCAAACAATGCTCCGTCGGGTAAATCTGTCATGTCCATTTTAAATATTAATGCCAAATCTACTTCTAGTACTCACTATCATTATGCAGGTTTCCCGTCAGCCGAGGGTATTCTTGGTTCAGTCCCTCCTCCAGTTGTGTGTCAAATTTGTTTTTCTGCAGGTCACTCTGCGATGCATTGTCTGTCTCGTTTTTCACAGGCTTCTGCACCTGCTTTGGTTGCTCCAACTGGGGAATCAAACGATGTTTTGTGGTATCCGGACTCTAATGCCTCTGCTCACATGACTTCATATGAAGGTATTCTGTCCAATAAATCCTCTTATTCTGGCTCCATGACTGTCAGTGTTGAGAATGGTACCAAGCTTCCTATTGCTAATGTTGGAAATATTACTTTAAATACTCTTAGTCGCCCGCTGACATTAAAATCTGTTTTTCATGTGCCTCGAATTAAATTTAATTTAATTTCCATTCAAAATTTAAATTTAGTTTTGAAAAAAATTATTTTTTTGTAAAGGACAAAACTTCGGGGGCGGTTCTTCTTCAGGCGCGTCATAATGTCCATCTTTATCTTATCAGCCTCAATCCGACTGCATCCTTAGCCTTAGCTTCTATCACTATCTCTGGCCCTGTGTGGCATCGTAGACTAGGTCATTGTGGTGAAACTATTTTGCGTTTGTTACATCGTAGAAAGCTTATCTCTAGTTCTTCTAATTTCGAACATGATTGTGTTTCTTGTCGTTTGGGTAAATCTCACCGGTTACCTTTTTCGGATGCTAGCCATACTTCTTCTGCACCATTACAATTAATTCATTTTTATGTTTGGCAATCTCCTGTATTGTCTAATTTAGGTTTTAAATATTATGTGTGTTTTATTGATGATTTTTCTCGATTTACTTGGATATATCCCTTGCGCACTAAAAGTGAAGTTTTTCATCAATTTCATTTATTTAAAGCTTTAGTTGAAAATATGTTTCACTCTAAAATTAAAATTTTTCAAAGTGATGGAGGGGGTGAATTTGTTAATTCTAAAATGCAGCATTTTTTTGATGAACATGACATTTATTTTCAAAAATCTTGCCCACATACTCTTCAACAAAACGGTGTTGCTGAACGCAAACATCGTCACCTTTTGGAATTTGCTAGAACTATGTTTATTACAGCCTCTATCCCTAGCACATTTTGGGTTGATGCTATTTTTACAGCTGCATATATTATTAATAGACTCCCTACTCCGTCACTTAATGGTGTTTCTCCTTACGATATTCTTTTTCAAAAACCTCCTGACTATAGTTTTTTAAGAGTTTTTGGGTGTGCGTGTTATCCAAATTTTTCTGCCTCTCCTTCAAATAAACTTTCTCCACGTTCTGTCCAATGTGTTTTTATTGGTTATTCATTCGGTTTTAAAGGATATCGTTGTTTGGAGCCCAAGTCTGGCAAAGTTTTTATTAGCAGACATGTTCGTTTTCACGAAAACATTTTCCTTATACCACTTTGACTTCTTCTACGGGTCATACTTCCTCTCCTACTTCTCCTCTTGTTGATGTCCTAACTCTCACAAATACCACTTCCCCACATCATATTTCCCTTCCCGCCGATCCCATAAATCCGATCGTGCCTGTCTCCTCACATGCATCCAGCCGAAACATCCCATCCCGCACAAAACTCTCTCACTTCCAGGCCATCAAATCACTCTCCCACTTCCCAACCACTTGACCATTCTCCAACATCACCCACCTCCTGCCATTCCCCAACAACATCATCCACTGCACCAGACCAAACTCCCAATTCCACATTCGTCAACCCTACTCTTCCCATAACCGACGCCATTGTTTCAGCCCCCACCGACCACTCGTCGTCTGCTATAACCACGGAGGCCGTACCTTCGTCCACCGTCAGTCACGACAACACCGTTATTACTCATCCCATACAGACCAGGGGGAAGTCGAGGATTTTTAAACCAAAAACCATATTTAATTTAAACACTGTTGTTTTATCAGCTGATCCTACATGTTTTTCCGAGGCTAATAAACAGATAAAATGGCATGCGGCAATGGCTGAGGAATTTAATGCTCTTATTTCTAATAATACGTGGGACTTGGTGCCGTTTGATAATTCTAAAAATGTTGTGGGCTCTAAGTGGATTTTAAAGACTAAATATAATTCAGATGGGTCCATTGAGCGCCATAAGGCTCGGTTGGTGGCTCAAGGATTTAATCAACAAGCAGGTGTAGATTTTTCTGAGACTTTTAGCCCAGTCATTAGACCCACCACTGTTCGTAGAGTTTTCTAGTTTATTTTAAACTCTTCTATTATAAATATACAGATCAGGACTCCTGTTGAAGTACCTTTTCCCATTATCTCACAGCCACATCATCAATTTTAAAAGCGTGATAGCAATTTTATCTCCAATGAATTCTTTTATGAATTCTTTCATGCTCACATGGAGCAAACACTTTCAACCATGACTCAGCCAAAATCAAGAGCAATACCGCCAGTCCGCCAATACGTTCAATTCCAGAAAAATAGTGTGCAAATAATTCCGAAATAATAGTACGTGGACCACGTGCGTGCAAATTTTGTTTATTTCCTTCACGGTTGGAAGAAAATGCGTAGTCAGGGCTGATCCTGAAGAAATGAAAGTCCTGTGCAGAAAAAATAATTGGACCTTCTTTTCAAAGTTTCAACACAAGTTAAAAAAACCGAATCGAAACTGCACCGACTCAAACGGGACTCAAAAGTCGGGATTCGAACATAAATCGGTTTAATGAAGGTTTTTTGAGTTATAAAATCGGTCCAAACCGAACTGAATCGATTTGTATAACTCCTTTGCAGATGAGTAAAACGCGAAGTGACGAACCAGGCCTGCTTCAAAGCCTTGTCCTAGTCCACCTAAGTAATACTACTTCCTCCGTCCCGCTAACATTGGGACAAGAGGAAGTGACACACAAATTAATAAAAGTGGTTTATGTGGTTGATATTGAATTGATAAAGTAAGAATAAAGTAAGAATGATTTAGAGTCACACAAATTTTACCAAATTTGGTATGAGACAATCTTAATGGGACGGATCGATAAGGTAAAATGAGACAATCATAGCGGGACGGAGGTAGTTGTATACTACCAAAAAAAAATTGGGCCCTTCCAATTTTTTGGGCCCTGTGCGGTTGGACACCTTGCACACCACCAGGGCCGGCCCTGTGTGTAGTGAGCGGACTAATGGCTGCCCATATACTACCTCTCTAACGTAAAAACATTCTCATTTCAAAAGTAGGGAAATTATGAATAATGAAAAATGATATATATATATAGGGGACGGTTCAAATAAAAAGTGATCTTAGCGTGCAAAGTACAAAATTTGCACTTTTTCATGTTTCGCTTACACTTTTTCATGCTTTCGTTGCACTTTTTCGCGGTAGCTCAAAAAAATTGGTTTATTTACAAAACTGCCACCGTCATTTTGGCCGAATTTGGCCAAAATCAAAATGGCCAAAAAGTGCAACGCAAACAAGCAAAAGTGCAAGCGAAACATGAAAAAGTGAAAACTTTGCACTTTGCACGGTATGGATGAACTAGACTTGATGAAGAACCTACACAAAAAATTTCACCCAAAAATACCACCGGGAAACCACCCCAAACGGCGGAGGCCGGACGGGGGTCCTGTCCGAATCGGCCGGACCTGAATAGCACTATATATATATATATATATATATATATATATATATATATATATATATATATATATATATATATATATATATATATATATATATATATATATATATATATATATATATATATATATATATATATCATTGAGGGTATAATGCGAAGATAGTGTAATAATATGATGGAATGAAGGATAAATCCAAAAAAGTAGTTGTAATAGTGTATCATTTTCAAAATTGTTGAAGATATGATGGGAAGATTTGGAAATTGAAGATCTTTCCATTACAGTCAAAAAAGGAAAGTGGAAAAAACTTTATGTTACGGAGGTACTACTTATTACTCCCTCCACCCCACTAAAAATGGGACAAGAGAGGGTGACATGCAAACCGATAATAAGTGGTTTATGTGGTTGATATGAAATTGATAAAGTAAGAATAACGTTTTTCTGTTTGATATGAGACAATCTTAGTGGACGGGCTGAAAAGGTAAAATGGGGCAATCTTAACAGGTGGGAGAGAGTATATATTTAGCTTTTCTGTTCGATCTTTACACTTTTATTTATTTCTTTCAATGTGTAGTTGATGTAGATAGATATCTTTAGATAATTGACATTTGGCAAAATTTGATTATTTCAAAAGAAGACAATTGGGGATGCTCTTACCTTGGTGTCCATGTGGTACTTTTTTAAATTTCTTTATATTTTCTTTTAAAAGTCAACATCATCTATGTTTTCGAATCTCCACATACCAAGCCTTTTCTTGTTTGTGGATCTCCTTCTGTAATAACAGTATTCTAAATTACATCATACAAAATATTTAAGTTTGCACCACGTACGAATGACCTTTGTCAATGCATCTTAACATCATTGAGGTATAATCAGTATTCTAAAAGACGATGTCTAAGCGCACCTAGGCAAGGCCGATCCTGGGAAAATGGATAGCATGAGCAATAACAAAATTCGGGCTTTCGTTTCTAACATAAATAAATAGAAATAAAACATAAATAAAGATGATAATAGTAACAAATACCGATAATTACTACGGCGTACTACTTATTGAAATCCTCCAATAATGATCTCGTACATATATACATATTTAAGTGAAAAGTTAATTTTTTTTTTATTTAAGAACTATAACAAACAACTTAACAAGTATAAACATATTTATTTCATACGGAGCTAACATAGCTAACATATTTATATTCACGCTCCTTTGTTTTAAATTTTCCTTTTGGAGTATTGAGCTAACTACATTCATATGGAGCAGTGGACTAGATTTGGACTCACTAATAATACTGAGCAGTGGATTAGTAGTAGTACTACTACTATTTGTTTTGGGCCCTCCGATATTTTGGGCCTTGTGCGGTTAGGCTGCCCACACCCACTCCCCAAGGTCGTCCCTGCACCTAGGTGCAAGACTGCGGAAAAACGCCCCGCGTAGTAGAAAGGTTTTGTATAAGCGGTCAACTAAAGAGTTGACCACCAAAGCCCTGAACAAGCATACGTCTAGGTGCGTAAGGCGAGACCTAGGTGTGAGAAAATGGAAGTTTTTTAGATTATTTATTTTCTACAAAGAAAAAAAAAATTAAAGTAAAAAATACTTTTATAAACATGGTACAAATGGAATCTAATTCGAAGCAGTAAAAAATAATAATATATCATTTTGTATTTTCACTTTGTAGACATTTTGCAGACTAAATTTTCTACAATATACGTTGAAGGGGTGGGGCATATTAGTTTGGTTTAACCGAATCGAATCATACTAAACCAAACTAAACCGAAACCGAATCGTATGCAATTTGGTTTGAGTTTGATAGAATTTCTTCCAAATCGTATTAAACCGAACCAAAACCGTTAAAGATCGAACAAAATCGAACAAAATCGAACAAAATCGAACAAAATCGAACCGAACTAAAGAAATTCAATAAAAACATCATATATTATTAAAAAACAACAAATCTAAACCGCAATAAACCAAACCGAACCAAAAAATATTATAGTTTTTGTTTGGAAATAATTCTCCCAACCCGTTATAAACCAAACCGAATCGAAACCGATAAAAATCGAACCGAAAACCGATACGCCCAGCCCTAATATTTTGGTTATTTTTTATTCATATATCACTATAAAATAGTACGTAGTTATCAATAGAAATCTAAAACTTCTTTCGACGCCTACGCTTCGCTATTCCTGCATAGGCTTCCAAGATATGAGGTTTGATCTAATGACCTTGATAACATACTACGCCTCATGCCTTTTAGAACACTACGTATAATAGCCATTTTTATTTGTGAATTATGATAAAAATTAAAAACACACTAAGAAGTATTAATTAATTGAAATATATGTAACAATGTTGACTCGTAGTTCATTTTTTAAAAATTCAGTTATAAGAGTATCAACACACAACAATTTTTACTTTTATACCTGCTTTATTACACTCTCCATCTCGTAGTTCAATTATTTCATATTCGATGTTTATAAGTGTAATAAAATTAACTAATCTCTATCGATAATAAATTTAATTTAAGTAAATAACATAGAGAATAGAATGAGATATTTATTAGCATGAGTTTTATTCAGAACCATGAGGCATCATTGATAAGTGTCCTACAAGTCTTCTTCAGCTCTTAGAGTGAAAGAATCATAAGCAATAAGAGTGTGGACTCGCTTGGTCTTGATTCCAACATGTGTAACTTGAATAATCTTATTAATCTCATCCCACATCTCCTTGGCAGTAACAAGACTGTCAATTTGCATGAAATGTCATTAAGGATGGACTCTAGCAGATATGTTTTAGCTAGAAGATCAGCTCTGGCTCTCAGCTTTTCTGGCTCAGTGTATTCATTCTCTGGTTTAGGAATCTTGTTTGGCAGAATTAGTGAATTGCTGGTCAGGTCACCTAGAACATCTACGCAGAATTTGGTTGGGCCTTCAGTGATGGAAGTCAAAATATTGGAGCCATGTTCTCTATTTTCAGTATAGTTGAGAAATCTAATTTTCCAGACAGCAAATTCTCCTCTCTTTAGAATGGGAGGCCTGGAGTCATTGCACATTGAGTAAGCGTTCATAGTTCACTGTTGACTGATCGTTGATGTGTACTGTAAAAATTGAAGAAGGGATCGAGATTTAAATCACGGGTGAGACTCATGATCAGATGAATGGAGATTCACGATCCTTAAAGATGCAAGGTGGCTTGTGATATGTAAGTAAAAAAGGAGGCTCGTGATCTTTGAAGATGGACGGTGGTTCACGAACTTCAAATATAAAAGGGGGCACGCGAACTTTGAAGACTGAAGTAGGCTTGCGAACTTTGAAGATCATGGATGCTCGCGATCTTTGAATTGCGTAGTTGCTCGAGATTTGAAGATCTTGGGTGTGAATCAAATAGAATTTTACGGGTGTAGCTCTAAGTTTGGATCACGGGCATCAATGGAATTGTAGATCACAGGTGTGCATCGAAACGTAGAATCACGGGTGAATAGATTACATGCTCGTGATCTTCCATTCTTCTTCTTTTTCAGAATTAACAAAGCAGATGAAGAATTATGTATTTTGTACAAAACAAATCAAGAACCAAAAGATCAATTCCTACGAATACTATATAGTTTCTACGTCTCTGCTCTGATACCATTTGTTAATTTCCGGATTCAACCATCAAACAACAAATTTATTGAATACTCATAATGGTGAACATGATGAATTACAGAGTATCAATAAAGAAGTGTAGAGAGAGAACGTCCGTATGAGAGTTCTAAAAATGACGTGTGAGGCTATCTGGAATTGTGAACTCTTTTTTTGAATGGTTCGCTACCTACGTATCTATTTATGGATGTAGTAGCGAACTCCTAATTACATAAGGACATCCACATTATTTAATCAAAGTTCAAATATTAAATTCGATGTAGACAAAAATAAATACCATAAATTGAACACTATAAAAATGTCCTAACATTCAACATAGCCATACATTGAAGATACTCCTTATAAGTAGAAGCCCTTGCTGCAACGTTAAATTTCCACTCTTTTACCATCAACTGAACCCGTAAACTACACGCAAGTATTACCAAGTAAATGATGCACACAATAGCCATGTCCAGTTGTAGGAAAAGCATCTCTAATAGTCTCAAGAATACCAGAATTCATTTCAGAAAACGATATATAAATTGTGTCAGTAAGAAAGAGTGATAGGCACTAGTTGTTAGTGCATAAGTATACATTTTTATTATTGTTTGTGATGATTATTTACTATTATTGTGGAAGTTTGTAGCCATTAGTTTAATTTGATTGTAATTGTATTTTTAGCATTTAATTGTATGTTGTAAGAAGTAGTTAGTTAGGCTATAAGTTTAGGAGAAGTTTGGAAGCAAAAAGGATGAAGGAACTTGAGTTTTATGCAAAACCCGGTCGGGTATGACCTTTACCCTACCGGGCATGAAGTGAAAAAGGAAATTGCTGCGAAACTAGCAAATACCCGGTCGGGTATTCCATATACCCGGTCGGGTATGAAGTGATGTCGGACAAAAAGACGTGCAGAAGAACACAAGAACGTGAGAAAAAGATTTGATTTGACAAATACCTGGTCGGGTATGTCAAATACCCAGCCGGGTATCCGACCAAAAGTGTTAAAAACACCTATAAATAACCCCATTTTCCTTCACTTTCAATCATCCATTCTTCCATATACTTAAGCTCAACTTAGAATAGTATTTTCTTTATATTTTTCTAGCATGTTTAGTCTCCAAATGAGGAGCTAAACTTACATTTCTTGGGTTTGCTCTTAAAGCTTGTTGATTATTAAAGTTGTGAGTTATTTTCTTAACTTCTCTCCTTGAATATTAATTCTTCCCTTAATCTATTTCTATATTAACGTTGGGGAGTGTTGCTAAGATGAAAATTAGTCAACATCTCAATATTAATTATTACTAGAAACGATCAACGAACCAATGGTTAATCGTTGATGGTTTCACAAGTATGTAACTTCGATTTATTAATGCACGGTCGTGGTTAATAAACTTAAGAGTGATTAATTTTGTTGGTTAAACCGAAACCGTTGTGTTGAGGTTATCAATCTCAATTGATTTCATCAAGGAGTTAGAAAGATTAAATGCTACTATTAAATCGATATAAGGCTATGTTCTATATTGGATTAATAGTAAGGGTTATTAATGAACGGTCGTTGTTAATAACTACCCCCGATGAATTGGATATACTCCTCGATTGAGTATTCGAGAGGGGATAAGTTATACATATAACAAGGATCAACTAAATATATCAACAAGTGGAAAGTAGCAAAGCTCAGTTCTTTTTATCTTTGAATTAAATCACATATAGGTTGTTCATCTTAGTTTTTAATTAAATTATATCATTCAAACCCAAAAACCCCTTTAATTACTTGTTTCATTTAAAAGAGAATTATTCCTTTCCCTGTGGATACAAACTCTACTATGCTATACTACGTATAAGTGTTAAGTATTGAATTTATTTTGACGCACTACGACAAAGTGGTCATCAAATTTGGCGACGTTGCCGAGGAAAGGCAATTGTTTTTTTTGTTTTATTTCAGAAAAAAATTAAATAAAAATATAAAGATTTCTTACTTCTTCTAAGCTTTGTTTGAGTATATGGTTAAAACCCGTTCTATAAATCTACTCACATACCAAACAAATGCCGAAATAGAACAAGCCTTTGAGGGTTTAAGAAATTTATTTCCGCACACACCCTAAGAGGAATCTTCAAACGCTAGCTCTAGCTCTAGTGAATCCGAAGAGCCCATCAACATGGCTCTAGAAAAAAGAACCTTGAGGGAGCTCACAGCTCCAAACCTAAACCAACAACCATTGTGTATCACATTCCCTACTCTTGATGAAAGTGCTACATTTGAGCTCAAATTGAGGCTCATCCATCTACTTCCTTCATTCCATGGTCTACGAGGCGAGGATCCGAACAAACACCTTTCGGAGTTTCATATAGTTTGCGTTAGTATGAAACCAAACAATGTTACAGAGGAACAAATCAAACTAAGAGCGTTCCCATTTTCACTCAAAGACACCGCCAAAGATTGACTATTCTATCTTCCCTCGGGAAGCATAGATACTTGGGCAGCCATGAAGAAATCCTTCCTCGAAAGGTATTATCCTGCCTCTGTCTCCTCATCTCTAGAGAAGTAAATCAGCAACATTGATAAAAAAGATGATGAGTCCTTATACGAATATTGGGAACGATTCAAAAAGTTGTGTGCTAATTGCCCATATCATGGGTACACGTAGCAAGATCTCACCCTCTACTTCTATGATGGTCTTGCGGATCAAGATAGACACATGGTGAATGCGGCGTGTGGAGGGGGAATTGTAAACAAAACCCCTTCTCAAGCAAGGAATCTCATCGTGGGATTGGCCAAGAATTCAATTTATTACAATGGGCGGTCCTCAACCCGAAGGGTTGCCACAGCGGAGTCCGCTCCATCATTGGAGAGTCAAGTAGCCACCTTGACTTCTTTGGTAAAAGATTTTCTTTTAAATCCCAAAAACCAAGAAGTCAAGGTCTGTGGCATTTGTACAACACAAGGACATCCTACCGATTCATGCCCTTCATTTCACGAAGAACAAATCAACGCCTTGAATTTCCAAGGCCATCAACAAAAGAGGTACGATCCACATTCTAACACTTACAACCCCGGATGGAGAAATCATCCCAATTTGAGATATGGGAATCCTCAACAACAATCATTCCCAAATCAACAAGGCCAAAGCTCCAACTCTAACATGTCCACGGAGGACATGTTTCGAACTCTTGCTACCAACATGACCACCATGCAACAAAGTGTGGCTCAATTTCAAGAAACAACCAAATCTAGCATCTAAAATTTGGAGAATCAAATGAGCCAAATTTCGAGTGCTCTGAGCCGGCTTGAGGCAAAAGATTCGAGTACACTCCCATCTCAAACGGATCAAAACCCGAGACAACATGTTAATGCAATCATGTTGAGGAGTGGGGCAACATTGAAAGAAGTGCATGAGGAAGAAAAACAAGCTCAAAAGGAGGTTGATCTTGGAGAAACCTTTGAACCGACCCAGGAGGAACCAACGAAAATCCAGTTCCCTCCACTATCATCATATGAACCACTCCCTCTATTCCTTGAGGCGCTGAAAAACACAAGAAAGCTGGAGAATGATCGGGACATCTACGAGACCTTCACCAATTGTGAGGTAAATGTTCCACTCTTCAAACTAATCAACAGTGTTCTCCGTTATGCAGAGTTTTTAAAGGAACTATGCACAATGACAAGGAGAAACAAATTGAAAGGAAAACAAGAGGTTAAGGTTAGTGAACGTGTCTCAGCAATTTTCCAGAGGAAACTCTAGGAAAAATGCAACGATCCAGGCATTTTCTATGACACCGCACCCGAACATCCTTGAAATTCAAATTTATTTTCAAAACTTATGTATTGAATTTCCCTGTTTTCGAACAGTTATAAAACGATTAAAGTTTTACGGAACATATGATTAATCATATTACTATTTGGGCTCATATAATGGTAATGGACTTCTAAATAATTAATTGGGCCATATTATGATATTGGGGCCCAACATTCTTAAATAAAGATATACAACCCCTCGGTACAATGTATATCCAAGAATGGCCGGGCAGCCCAAATGTTATTTTGGGCCTAACCTGCTAAAAATAACAATTATCCAAGAATGGCATCCTAGACCCACTGGAGGGTGACCCACACGATTAGTAGCTCAGCTACATGAATAGTAATGTCATAAATAAGTGATAGAATGATTGGAGAAGAATACAAATGCATATGCTCCTATCTTTGGCATTATTAGGCTAAATAATGGAAATATGGTTTTATTTTATATTTATAAATCATATAAATTATTGGGACCGTCCTACACATATTAGAGATCAATAATATGATGTAAAAGGTTGACTTAATCTAAATAAATGAGCATAAGTACAAAAAGTACATCTTATGACAAAGGACAAAAACAATAGGACCCATCTTTCCACTCTTGGAAGTATTGGTAAATATTTTGCTCCCAAATTAATTAGGGGACATATGAAGGCGCCCCACACCTTGCTAGAACCTGAAAAACAGGTAGAATAAGTTAGAACACATAAATGGGGCGGACGTATTGAGTTGAGAGCTCAAGCAATACAAAAAGGAAATAAAAGAGAGGGACCATCACATGTTTGATTGGAATCAAATACCCTACCCTTTCTTTTTGTGAACCACACATTAGTTATCATCGTTGTTGGGAGATCCTAGAGACTTATCACAACCTCCAGTCGGACTCTTATCTTGGTAGGAGAGGATAATAGCTCACAACACACAAAAAAAGGGGATAAAGCATTCTGGCCGCAGGGAGGATTTCCAGTGCGAAGGTCTTCTTGTTCGACTCGTATATGGAGTTTTACCCATCCAAAAAGGGCGTGTGAAGTTCCCATTGAAAGCACCCGAAAAGAGGAATCCATAGACGTGCGGTTTGAAGAAAATGGAGCAGTTTAAGGCCTCCAAATCGTCCGAACAAAACGCAACCTCGCAGAATACGATTTTGTATTCAAAGTAAGTTTGAATCCAAAACCTTCCTTTCTATTGTCTAAATCGTATAAATGATTGAGTAATTATTGTACACTGGTTGAGGTGTATAAAATTTTGTTATAAAGTGATTTTATTTGTTGGAAATGTTAGATACTAACATAGAACAAACCTTGAAAGGTTAGGAAACGTTTTCGCCGGAAAACATTCATTATAGGGGCTGTTTTTGTATCGTTGGATAAGTATTGAACTAGCACCTTGAGGAGGCTGTCTAAACATCAATTCTAGGCAAAGAATCAGTTCTCAAACTTCCTTGGCCGAAGCTTTGAGCATTGGATTAAAAAGGAAACGTTTAAAGCTCATTTGAGGTGAGGATCGACATCTAGTTGCTTACAACTTGTAGGTTAAGCATGAGATTACCTAAATGCCTAAATCGTGTTTTTCATGGATTATAATGACTGATTATTGATTAAATATTAATATACTAGATAAGGAATGAAATTGCAAATGATTTGGAAATCATATTGATAAAAATGGAGTTAAATGAACTATTGTGTGAAATAGGCATTTTTGCTCATGTGTGAATTGTGTAGGTCAAGGTTTAAAAAGGCGGGTTCGGGTTTCAAGGCGGTTTGCTCCTAAGAGGCGAGGCGTAATCCTTGAGGCGTATTAAGGCGTAAGCCTAAAAAAATACAGACATATAAAACTTGATATAACTAAACTAGTAACAAATAACTCAAGAAGTAAAGGATATCCATAATTATAAGTCCAAAAAGTGTGAGACACAAATACATGTGACCTATTACCAGTAAGTCACTAGGCTTCAAACACACAAAAAGAAACATCTCACAAAAACAGACACATCACAGTCTCACAAACACACAGAAACAACCCACACAAATTTCATCACCAAGACCTTCAGAACTAGGTGTAGCAGTAGAAGCATGACATCTTTTCTTTGAACCTCTCACCATTAAACTAAATCTACACAGAAGTATTATTAATGACATGACAAAGGAAGCAAAGTAAATCCTTTACAAATTAGAAAACATGAACAACAGTTTTGTAAAAGAATGATAAGAAGCATTGAAGGAGAAGAAGAACAACAGTTCTGTAAGAGAACGATAAAAAGCAGTGAAGGAGAAGAAATGAAGGAAAGGAGTTGAATAAGAATAGGAGAAAGAGAAGGAGATGGAGAAGAAAAGTTACCTGGAAGCTTTTGGGCTGTTGTAAGGAGATGTCGCAGGAGAAGAGAGATTTCTTTGCGTAGGTGAATAGAAAGTATACGTTAAGGTTCAAATCCTTCAAATCCTTATCAGGATTTGAATGAAATAAGACTTGTTAGGGTTTAGTATATGGACTTCTATTTAGAAAGAATTCTGGGCTTTTTTTTAAATGAAATACTTGGACCTGTTTTAAGTCACTGCGCAAGTGTTCAAGGCGTGCGCCTCAACAAACGCCTCAAGGCGCGCCTCAAGGCGTGCACCTCAATCTATGAGACGTAAGCCTCTTTACCTGCGAAAAAACCTACGCTTTGATACCCAACCAGTACGCCTCAGCTTGAGGCGTGCCTCAGAACTCACCTCATAAGCGCCTTTTTAAACCATGGTGTAGGTATATAAATGATTATTTATGTATTACCTTGGATGATTAAGTTGTTGCTACATATCTCTAAATATGTATGGATTTACAAATTAAATATATGATTGATGGGAATAATCTTAATAGTATTGAAATACTAGTTAATGATTGTTTGTAATTGTTAAGGAATTGAATCCAAGGATTTGATTGTAAGTGATGTACTTGATTGTGGTTCAAGTGACTAAATTGACGTAATATGATGTAAGATCATGATGAGGCAGTCCGTAAGGATGTCCCAAAATAGATTATTGATATTACAATTCTAGGCATAGCGAGTGCTTAGGAATTGGGGGTCTATGCCAATGTAAGGAGATGTACTTGAGCCCGATGCTCTAGAATTGCATTGGGTAGACATAAGGTTTAGGTTCAGTCCATGTAAGGAAATGTACTTGAGCCCGATGCTCTAGAATTGCATGGGTGAACATGACACTGGAGATTGGTGGAGTAATTAACTGGTAGACATAAGGTTTAGGTTGAGCCCATGTAAGGAGATGTACTTGAGCCCGATGCTCTAGAATTGCATGGGTGAACATGACATTGGAGATTGGTGAAGTGATTAACTTGTGATTGATTTGAATGGTGATGTAGTCGAGTTGGACTCGAGAAATGCAAACATACGTGTTAGGGTTGAACCCTATGTATTGTCGTGACTAGGGGTCACGGGGTTTGGGTGATGTTTTGAAAATAAACCTTGGGCCTACGGGCCTACGGGTAACTTGGGGTTACGGCCTAGATTATATTATCACCCTATTTGAGGGTCTTGTGTTTGAAATACATGTTGTATATCTATTAGATGCCATCCACACCAGCACTTTATAGCCCTATAGAGTGCTGACCCCTTCAGGGGCGTCCCACCACCATTTCAGGTTGAGGCTAGAGCTTGTTTCCTGTGCTCGTTGCTCGAGTGATCATCTTGGAGAGAAGACTTGGTTCGTGCTTTCTCCATTCTGTTTTAAACATTAATAAACATGCTCATGGATATTTTCACTATAGAGCCTGCGTGCTCATGTTTGCCCCGTGTGGCATTTGTTTTTAAACTATGTTTTCCGCTGCGTATTGAATTGCTTATTATGTATGTTTATGGATGACTTATGTGTGAATCATATTCGAGACGCCTTGTATAATATGGATGAGTTAGACTGCGGTTGACTATTCATATTGTACGACGGATTGTTGACGTGTCCGGATAGGTCTGGGGCGTGACATTTTCACTATCCCATGCAAAATAGGGGACACTTTATTTCCTAGAGCCTTGTTAGATTTGGGGGCTTCAATAAATGGTATTCCATATTCATTATACAAGTCCCTAAAACTTGACCCAATGCATGAAACCGGAGTAATAATTCAATTGGCAGATAGGTCTACCACATACTCAAAGGGTGTCGTAGAGGACGTACTAGTAAAAGTTGAAAATCTGGTCTTCCTTGTTGATTTGTATATTCTTGAAATGGAAGCCGATAACCAAGCTACACACATCCTTTTGGGAAGACCTTTCTTAAAAACTGCCCAAACAAAAATAGACGTGTCTAATGGTTCATTAACTTTAGAGTTCGATAACCAAAAAGTAGAATTCAACATCTTTGATTCTACGAAAAAACATATTAAAGACCAATCTCTTTGTTCTCTAAATGTTTTTGAACCACAAGCACCAAATGTTTTTGTTAAAAAAAAGCTAATAAAATCACACTTTTTGAAAAAGAAGAGCAAATTGAGCATATGGAATCACCATTGATAGGGGAGGAATTGCTCAAATTTTCAAAAAGAGAATTGATCCCGCCTGGGGTTGAAGTGATAACAAGGACGAAATCCCGGCCTTACTGGAAAAGGCCGAGGAGGAAAAATGAAATAAAGGATGTTCACGATCCCACATAAAATAGAAAATAAAACAAAAAATAAAGTTGTGTCACGACATTAAATAAGGCGTTTCTTGGGAGGCAACCCAAGTTTGATTTTTGAATAATTTTCATTTGTTTACGGTGTGTGTGCAAAAAAAATAAAATTGAAGTGAAACTGGGAAAAACCCGGCCGGGTATACACCACACCCGGTCGGGTAACAACACAAAAAGGGAATACCCGAGCAACACCCCAGCATGGTTAAATTTTGAAAAAACAAATAAGGGGGTAAAACCCGACTGGTTTTTTACTGATTTATGCCCCTGGGAGCCCCTGGAATGCTTACCCATTCGGGCAGTGGTATATCCAGAAAAATTCGTCAGCGGGGGCGAACCTACCTTAGATATTAGGAAAATTCTCGAAATATGAGTAAAAATGTTTGAGAATTCAAAAATAGAATTGTCATGGTTTTATTCTCTAAATAGGAGTAATTACTTTCAAATTTGGAAAATAGTGTCATATTTAAAGTTTGGTATTGCCAAAGTATGGTATTAATTACTTTTATTTCAAGAATAAAAACATGATAGCCCTATTTTGGAATATACAAACATTTTTAGTCTATTTAGGGCAATTTCCCTGGATTTTATCTCACGAATGTCACCGACTAATCACATTAAGAAAAAAATTGTAACGACAATCATAAATAATAGAATATTCACTGGACAAAATCATTATGATATCATACTTCAAAAATCAAAAGAAATAAATTTCACTTTGTTATAAATAAATTTTGATCACAAGGTGTTTTGTAATTTGTTCAAAATTATGTTAATAAATAAGCGAATAAAATAAGTAAATTGAAGGCTTAACTATATACTTCAAATAAATTTAAATTTCGAATTCGCAAGGACATTAAAAAAATAAGTTTATGTTATGAACAAAAGAGTAATGATAAAACTTTATGAATACAAATATTTGCAAAGGGACAAAAGCTAAATAAAAATATGTAATGTCACTTTAAATGGTTTAATTTAAGGCTTGAAAAGAGCAAAAGAAAAAACAAAATTCACAAAACATGAGGACGGATTCGAACTGTTGACCTCTACCAATCAAAACCGAGCTCGAACTCAAATAGTTTGATTAAAGCTCGGTTCGTTAATAGCTTTATAATACACCAAAACATTGTTCCAAAAGGTGGAATCTTCCACCCCAGGAGCCTCCCACCCTGACCCGACATGATGGTGGGGAGGTTAGTCACGATGACTCAGTCAGCAGAATGGTAGTAGGCCCATACACCCGTGAGCACCAGAGGCTCAGCCTTATTTCAGATTCTGTGACCTCCATCCGGTCGCTGCGGGAATTCAAACCTTGGTTCATTGTTCCAAATCTCCCACCACTCGATCAACTGAGCTACCCATGCGGGTTATAATGCACCAAAACATATTCTAATGTGAAGGTACGGTAGAGGCGTAGAGCTATGCTAATGTTTTCTCATTTTCAGAATTATACTGTGCAAAAAGAAACGATAATTAAAAGGAAAAGAAATCTTCGAAAGCGTAACGACAATTTTGGCAACCCATGTCGAGTAATGGTTCGTGACCGTGCGAACCGTACCACTGACCCGTATATCGTCAGTATATACATACACATAATAATAACAAATTAACAACATTTAATTTAAAAGAAAAAGAAAACCCGAAGTAATTTTTTTCCTCCTAATTTTCCGTACACCCATTTTCCCGATGGCGACATTGCTTTCTCACCCGGGAAATAAACAGAAGCAATTTAACCTTATTGGAAACTCTCATATTTGACTTATCACGTGGGACCCACTCATCATCGCCACCGCCCTGGTGCACCCCTCCGGTCCCGAGCTCTCACAACATTAGCAACAAATACCGGGTCCACCGGAATCATCTACAGCTGCTTTTCACACACATACGCGAAGTCCGTCTTGAGCACGCACCCACGTAGAGTCATAAGATGAATAGAATACTATGACTATTTCAATGGTGTTTGATAATTCCCCTTTTCTTTTTCCCTTTTGAATTTCCTGTAAAGGTTGGTGCTTTATGATGGGGAGATGAGGCAGTGTGTGAAAAAGAAGCATTGGCGTCCAAGATTGGTTTTTTCCTTCTTTTTATCTTGTTCTGCTGATTCTTGTGAAGAACAGGACAGTTTCTGAAGAAAGATGTCCCTTACGGTAAGTACATTCGCAAACACAACATCAGATCCTTTGTTTATTTATAAAAATAATAATAAATTTCTTGTCGATTTTCATTTCCCGATTCTTTGATTTATGTTTTTTATGTGCATCTTATTCGTTGCGGTTAGTTAATGTATTCATCATCTTGGGGTTTCTAGGCTTGAAAGGAAGGTGGTGGTGATGCTTGACTTCCTCTGCTGTTGGTAGGTTTATTTTTTGATGGATTGGTTTGAGTTAAAGCTCTGATCTTTTCTGCAATAGTTAAAGATTCTTGATTATCTCTGCTGTAGATGATGATATCAGAGAAAAGGGTATCTTATGGTTTATAATATTTAGTGTTTGGTTTGATGGGTTTGGAGAAACTCTGTGTATGGGACCCATTCTTGAATCTCAACCTTCATCATCATCATCTGACCTTAAGAAGGATATGAGATTTGTGAGTGTGTTTTATTAGTGAGAAAGATGGATGAAGAGGTTAGTTCTTGGATACGGAGAACAAAATTCTCCCAAACTGTTTATCATAGATTAGGTCCATCAAGGCTTGCCTCCTCCTCTCCTATCACTTTTCACCCAACAACCAGAATTCTTCAACCCTCAAAACCCACTTTTAAAAATCTGACAAACAAAGAACGTGCTATCTCACCACTCCCGGAAATGAAACTTCCTGAAACCTTCAAAGAAGCCCAATCCAACCAACAAAGATTCTCAACTCCACTCCGGCAACGCGATAAAGGTGGGGCCAATGGAACAAAGACACATATTTTGAAATCTGTCTTTACTTCTAGCCCGAGCCGTAATTCCCCTTTGGTGAAATTCCATGATAAGATAAAAGGAAGGAAGGAATCGGCTTGGACGAAGTGTTTTGATCATAGTGGAGGGAGAATTACCTCTGTAGATTCAGTGGATGAACATATGGTTGATCTTACCGAGCTTTTTCTTGGACTTCGGTTTGCACATGGAGCACATAGTCAGCTTTACCATGGGAAGTACAAGGAAGAACCTGTGGCAGTCAAGATTATTAGGGTCCCGGATGATGATGAAAATGGAAATTTAGGGTTCCGTTTGGAGAACCAATTTATAAGAGAAGTTACACTTTTGTCTCGCCTCCATCACCAAAATGTTGTTAAGGTAATTTAATATTGGGAACCATTTGATTACCCATAATTAAATGGGAGATAGCTGCAGCTTGTGTGCTCAGCCTTTAATATTAAAAAAACAATTCCTGCAGACAGGAGTAAATCATGAGTCATTTGCACAAATAGGAGTCTCATTATTTAATCCTAGATCTGCTTAATACTTAATAGTTCATCCTTTAGGAGTGATTGATTCCATTTTTCAGGAAAAACTGTGATGGTCTTATTTTTATATCCTATTTATAAAAAAGTACTACCTCAATGTATGATACACTTGGGTCTGGCACAAGTTTTAAGAAAATAAATGAGAAGGGTTTGTTATTTTACTATCTAACCTCAAAAAGTAAGAAAAAGTAGGATGGATCCACAAAAAGTAAAAGGTAAATGATAGATAAGGGGATAAAGTGGGAAAGTAAAAAGTTAGTCTAGTTTACTTTAGGAACGTGATCATATTTTTGGGACAACCTAAAAAGGAAAGTGTATCTTACAAAATGGGACGGAGGGGAGTATATATGTACACATTCTCGTAAATACTCTGTAGTATAACTTGTGCAGATTTCTCTGCAAGTGAGATGCTTTGATTACGTAGTGCAGACCAAGGTTATGTCTAACTGCTGTAAAATAAGTTGCTATGGAATATGTTTTCTGTAAATTAAGCTGTAAATTTGGAATGACTTATTTTCATGAAGTGCTTTTAGAGAAATAAAAGCAGTTTTTTTGAAGCATTTGTTAGCAAGATTTAAAAGTCCATTAAGCAGATAAAAATAGTTATAAGGCTTATTAAAAAAGCAGCAGATTAGTTTTAAAAATATCAATGAGTGCTTGAATGAGAAAACAATATCTGTAATATAAAGAACTTGTACAAAAAGCTAAACCTACAAAAAGGAGAAAATCAATAACAGAGAAATCTTGGGGAAAATATTTTATATCTATCAAACGGAGATCAAGTTTTAGAGTTTATCCACTCTCATTCAAATTGGGATAATTATTAATGATGTGTTGATGCAGTTTGTAGGTGCGTGCAGAAAGCCACGTGTTTTCTGCATAATTACAGAATATCTACCTGAGGGTTCATTCAGATCATATCTTCACAAGCTTGATCACAAATCTCTCCCTTTAGCAAAACTGGTTGATATGGCATTGGACATAGCTAGTGGGATGGAGTACATTCATTCTCAGGGAGTCATTCATAGGGATCTCAAACCGGAGAATATACTCATCAATGAGGATTTCCGGCTAAAGATTGCTGATTTCGGCATAGCTTGTGAGGAAGCCTATTGTGATCTTCTGGTTGATGATCCGGGCACTTACCGATGGATGGCTCCTGAGATGATCAAACGCAAGTCATATGGAAGGAAGGTTGATGTGTACAGTTTTGGACTCATTTTGTGGGAAATGGTCACTGGTTTCATCCCGTATGAAGATATGACTTCTGTGCAAGCTGCTTTTGCTGTAGTCAACAAGGTAATAAGCTGGCAAAGTTTTTCCTCCCCCCCCCCCCCCCCCTCCCCCTTCTCCTTTTATAAGATTTCTATCTTGTAGCATAGTATGTTGGTTTTCAATGGCCTCTTAATGAGAAGAAATTAATAAGCCCGCATCATATGTTAAGATTAAGGGTTAATACTAGATTTCATCCTCCACTATTTTGTCGATTGTGTATTTTCCATTTAGAACTCAAATTGGTCTAGTTTATGCTTAAGTGATCCTAGATTGACCAAATATATACAAATCACATATAAGACTCTAAATTACTCAGTTGACCTGCTATTAGGATCTAACATTTTAATATGACATTAGAGCTACTTAAGTTCTTTACTAATAATTTTATCTGGTCAAGCCTCGACCAAAACAAAGTTTCAGATAGTAAAAATACAACAACATCCAGGCCTTAATCCCAAAAGATTTTGAGGTATAAATGATAGAAACTCACATAGGAGCTATTGAATTACTCCTCTGACAGTTTGTATCTAACCCTAAATATTAAATCTAAAGTTTTATTATGACATTAGAGCTACTTAAGTACTAACTAATAATTTGTTCTGGTTTACATTTTGGCATAGAACCCTAATTCATAATAGTATATACTTGACTTTCATGTTCTTTCCGAAGTTGGTCCTTCATGAACAAATTCAACTGGTTTGTCCATTTGAAAATTGTCAAAGTTATCGCAGTCAAAATCCATGCTTTTCTGGTTAATATATTGGTTTCCTTACAAAGGTAGACATGTGGTCAAACCAAAGGTGGGGCTAAATATGGAACTAGAGGACTAAATCCGATGATAACACCATAGTTTAATGTAGACCTTTCAAGTGCTGTAGTATTGTTATCACTTGCATGATCTTTATACAATTATGATTACAGAATACGAGGCCAACAATTCCCATGGACTGTCCTCCTTCAATGAAAACTTTGATTGAGCAATGTTGGTGTCTGCAACCCGACAAGAGGCCCGAGTTTTCACAGATCGTGAAGGTCTTAGAGCAGTTCGAGTCTTCTCTTGCAAACGATGGAACCCTAAATCAGGTACCTAGTTCGATATTGTTTCAACAAGATCAACATAAAAAGGGTCAGGGTCTTCTCCAAAGGATCCAGAAGTTTGGTGTTCCGACGCAGTCTAAACAAAGGTCCGCTTGAGGGATGTGGGCGACTGGATCTTAGACTGTAACTTGTTTTTGGAAATGGTTTTGTAGTAGTTTTGTTTTTCGAATGATAGATGCATAAAAATGGTCATTGCAATATTAGCATGACTGTAAATTAAATTTCTGCTAGGGTAGAGCAGATATTTGACTTAAATAGCTAGACCTGAGGTCTTGTAGATGGTGGGTGATATTTGATGTGCATGTAATAAATGATACTCCCTCCGTTCCTAAAAATTCTTCCCGGTTTGACTTGGCACGCTTATTAAGAAAGTGGAACAAAGTGAAAATGTATGGTTGTGGTTGTGTAAGAAAAAGTTAAAATGAATGTGAGCCACACAAATTGTCCAAAAGGGGAAAGTGGGAAGTATTTTTGGGAACAGCCCAAAAAGGAAAGTGGGAAGTATTTTTGGGAACGGAGGGAGTATCATTGCTTGACATTGTTCTTTCTCCACCTTATGTTGTATTGGTCTCTTTTCTTGGAGAAAGTCTTTGTCCTAGTTGAAGCTAATTGATTAAGGCTCCGTTTGTTTACGGAAAAGTTTTTCCCTAGCATTGAACTCTTTTTTGATTTTCTTGTGTTGGTCACAAAGCAGAATATTTTCTTTGATTCTTTGATGCATATTGTTGAAGGACAATTATAGGAGCAGGTTCAGGAAATGATTTAGGGAATGCTAAAACAAAAGTTCAAGTATACCCTCTCATCTTCTTGTCTTTACTAGTTTACTCATTCACTTTAGTGATAAATTTAAGAATATAATACTCCATATTTTTGTTACATTAGGCTTTTTGTAAAGCTTAAAGGTAAAATAGTATGAGTAGTTACTAATGTAGAAAAAGTAGGAGATAATGATGGGAAAAAATGAAAGAGAAGATGAAGTAGAAAAGTAAAGGTAATTTTAAATGAAGACTATCAAAATGAGAAAGTTTTGCAAATATTTGAATGCAAAGTTTAGTGATAAACTATTTACATTCTACCATATAAACTATTTTACGTGAGGGTGGTAAAATAATTTACACATGCATTATAAAATACTCCCTCCAGTTTCAAAAGATCTTGACATTTTGACTTCACAGTTTTTAAGGAAATAAACATTGTTTGACACTGTTTGACACTGTTTTGTGTAGATTTATTTGCCAAATAAGGCAAATAAGGAAGTGTACAAATGAAAAGTGTAAAAATGAAAAGTGTAAAAGTTTCAAAACCGGAGGGAGTACGTCCCTTTACAGTTTTACATTCCTAATCCTCATCACTTTATTTGGCGGCAGAAACGAAAAAGAGCATTCAATTGATGGTAACCTACTTTCGTTCCAACAAATATAAGTAAAGTAGAAGAGATCATATAATTGCTTTCACAATTCCATCTTTCCAAACAGCGGCTGAATCAATCCAGGTAAAAGATTTACCATTCTTATTTTTTAGGCTGTGTTTATTTGAAATTAAAATTTTATTGGCCTAATATTTTTAAATTCTTTTTATTTTTATTTTATAGAGTAGCTTATAATGCATATCTCAAAGACGGCTGTCTGCATTGTTGGCAAGTGTCGACCCTTTAATTAAAATAAAGGTACTTTAGACATTCATACTAAGCATTTTTCAACCAAACAATGTAAATACTTTGGATAATTGGATGTAATTTAAAAATGAAATGCACATCTTACCAAACAATATATTCATATTTTGCACAGAAATGATATTTTACATGCAATCATTTTGCATGGACTGGAGTCAAGGCAGAGCTAGAAAATGACTCAGGGGGTCGAAATTCGATCAATTTTACATAGAATGAAAACAGTAAATTATTTTTAGACAATACCTGAATTGAATGTCATTTGGATAAATTGTAGTTTATACGAAACTAATCGAGTTATATAGTTGATATATATGTCATATACAATATAATTTTTTTATGGGTTTAGTCGATGGGTTTCTGCACCGGTGACTACCTTGGATGAGACCCTTTGTCTTAATTACCCTAGTAATCTATAGTTTTCCTCTCACTCGATATAATATCAAGATTTCTTACTAGAAAAGAATCGAGTATTGAGTAGGCACTCGTAGCAGTAACATAAGTTGTCTTTGCTTTGTCCTAAATCATTTCGCGTAAATAACGAGTGAATTATACACTATTTTGGGAATATAATTAATACTATGCATCAAATTTTACTAATTTTAAGCTTAAATATTACTGATTTTGTAGAATTCATAATTTTTTACTCGTAATGAGTTACAAAAACCATAATATATCAAAATGAATATTTCATAGCTATATATTCTCAAACTCTTAGGGGGGTCAACTAACCACCCTTGACCCTCCTTGGCTCCGCCCCTGACTCGAGCACCATTTTGTGAATTATTCTGTGATCACAGCTCATTTTATCACATGAATGACTAAAATTAGATTTTAATTTTCACCTAGGAAGTACATTTTAATTTCATCCTAGCTCATAGAATTGAAACATAATATGAATCACCATTTGTTCGTCTGAAAGTCAGGATCCAATGGAAACAACTTGGTAGTTGGGTAAATGAGAATTCTATGTCGCCAATCTTGCAATCAATTAAGCTATTTTAAGGCTTCCATTCCGACTGCTTCCAACAAAACGAAAATATTTTTCTATAGACTCGAGCGTCCCTATGTTTCCATAATCATGTGTTTGGCGTTATGACACATTGACACCGTTTGGATAGCAGCGGTTTACACAAACCACTATTCTTTTTATAAGTAGAAACGCTGCATTTTGCAGCGGGTGGGTATCAAGCAGCCGAAAAACAAACGAGGCCATTATGGCGAGGGATAACTTTCTTCAATGATTTTAACTGTTTGTGGAAAATGACTTTTATTCTCTTTTTTTAATAGAATAATTGACTTTTATTCTTTCTTTTTTGTAGAATAATTGACTTTTAATCTTGTGAAAGTCCCTTTGCTACAGAAGTTCAGTTTTTTGTGTTTTTGGACATTAAAGAGAGGTCGATTTAGTGGTGGCTATCTATGTTGCATGGATACGGATACGTCGATACACCGATACGCAAATACGGGTACGGTGATACGACAATTTTAAAAATTATAGGATATGGGTAGGGATGGCAACGGGGCGGATCGGGGACGGTTTTACATATAACCGTACCCGCCCCGTTTGGTAATTCCCTCGCCCCATAACCGCCCCATTACCCAACGGGTAATTTTTACCCAAACCATAACCGCCCCAACGGGTAACGGGTATAACCGCGGGTAACCGCGGGTAACCGCGGGTAATCACTTTATTAAATGTGTCATTGGTATTTTAATATAAAAATAATGTTTTAAAGAGCAAAAAATGGCATCACCTAGACGACTCTAGACTCAAACGCCACTTTAAAGTTTCACATATCTACAAGACGAGAAAAAAGACAAGACTATTAAGATCTATTATGAACTTTCGTTCGTACACTAGAGTTAGTACATTTGTCATTGATATATACACAATGAAAATGGGACAACTAATAGATGAGAATGTAATAAAAATATAACTAAAAATAAACGGGGCGGGTACGGGGCGGGTAATGGGGCGGACATGTATAAAACCGTAACCGCCCCATTACCCGTAAAAACAAAACGGGTATTCCCCGCCCCATACCTGTTACCCGGTCAATGCGGTTTCCCCCGATTTGACCGGGGCGATTCGGTGCGGGTATCCACCAGATCGGTCACAATTGCCATCTCTAGATATGGGTACGAGAGTATATTTATATCATCATCATTACCCCTATGCCGCAAACGCTCCCACCTTTGGTGGGGTACGAGGGTATATTTATGGATAATATTAATATAGGGTATAATTTGCAAATATATATTCCGTATAATTCAGAGGTTTATAAATAAAATAATAGTAGTACAAAAAATTAACAATAAAAGTTGACTAAAAAAACTAAAGTAATGGCTGTAATGATATTTCGATTGAAATTCAAATACTCCGAAATATTTTTGGTTCTCTATTTACATTTACATCTAAGTCTTTTAACAAGACCGATTTCAATTAAAGTTCATCAAGTGACTAAATAACAAATTATAGTATTCTAATATTTTTCATACTCCCGAAATCATCTTTATCAATGTTCCGCATCTTGTGGTCGCTTGAGCGACTCCTAAATTTTTGTCAAATCTTGTATAAAATCAGGGTTATACGGTCAGCTATGGGTATGGGAAGTATTCGTATTTTTAAAAATAAGTCCAATATTAAATTAAGAATACGGACCCAATACGTACAGAACGCGTATTGATGAATATCGGTATGAGATACGCAGATATGACATCATGTGAAAGATGGCATCATAGGTGGGTATTGTCGGAATGTCGGGCCTCTCCAACTCCACCCACCGAATTTTCAACCTTTTCCCTTCCTATATTTGACAATTTGTAGTTAAAAAGTATATAGATGATTTATTTCTTGATATAAAAAGTTCAAATTCATGAAAGATTTCCATCCTGTGGGGAGATTATGGCTCGCGGTTGGAGCAGATCATGCACGAGCCCATCAGCACAAGTGAGGAACAAATACATCAAGAGGAGCACACATGACGGATGTGATCATACCAGCACTAATATAATGCACTGGATCTCATCAAAACTCCGAAGTTAAGTGTGCTTGTGCGAGAGTAGTACTATGACCGGTATACGGTGAGCACCGTATACCGGTCTTTATTTTTGGCAAGCTCCGTACCAAAAATAACATTGGGTCCCATTATTTTCTATTCCTTTTGTTGTTAAAAATTGTAATAACTTTTTTATTTCATATCCGATTTTTATAAATTTTATATATTTTTTTATTTTTCATGATCTATCAAATGAGACCAATATTGCTTATGTAATTTTAACAAATTATGGAACTATTATATTAATGATTATTGGATTATAAGGAAAATTGAACTAAATTTAATACTGAAAAATAATTGTGTAAATCACAATTTATCTTAAAATTGTGTATATAAAAAATTTATTGTATTATGTATTTATACATGTGAGTTACATATTTTTATACGTAAAATTTCATATTTTTAGACGTAAAGTTACATATTTATACACACGAGTTGCATTTGGCCTGCCTGAACACGAGTTACATATTTTTACACGTAAAGTTACATATTTTTACATGTAAAGTTACATATTTATACATGCGAGTTACATATTTACACACGAGTTGCATTTAACCTGTCTGAACGCGAGTTACGTATTTTTACACGTAAAGTTACATATTTTTACACGTAGAGTTACATATTTATACACACGAGTTGCATTTGGCCTGACTGAACGTGAGTTACATATTTTTACACGTAAAATTACATATTTTTACACACAAATTTTACCGTGGGACCGTCCCATGATGAGGACGGTACACCAACGTAGTATTTGGAAAATTCCACTAGTTGAAGTTGTATTTGAAAAGTGGATCCCTTTTTTTTACCAATAATGAGGCAATTTATCGAACGTGTATTAGGAGTATTAACCAATATCTATATCGCATGTAAAGTTACATATATATACACGCTCGTTTTTCCTTATAATTTAATAATGGTTAATATAATAGTTCGATAATATGTTAAAATTACATAGACAATATTGGTCTCATTTGAAAGATCGTGAAAAAAAAAAAAATTGATATAAATTTTATAAAAATCGGATTAAATAAAAAAATTATTTCCATGTAAAAAAGAGTAATAAAAAATAATGAAGCCTAATTTGGTATGGAATACCATATGCATGGAACGGTTGTATGGTATACGAGGTATCAAATGATTGTTTTTTAAGAAAATATTTTATACTACAATCTGCTTATAAGGAATCAAACGAAACCTAAGCAAAATTGATCTTCTCTATTCCATTATTTCATGGTAAACCTTCAAAATAGGAATATTGTATGTATCCTGAAATAATTGATAATATTATCCAATACTATACAAGTATGACAATAATTATATACTCCGTATATTTAGAGAAAAATATAGTAATCTATTTTCAAATGAAAAAAAAAAAAGATGACCCTTCATGCCTGAGGGTCCCCCAGGCCAACACCGACCATTTTAGCATAGTAATTTCTCATCGTAGTTGTCGGGATTCAAACCGAGAGTTACCTTTTGTGGCACTCCTATCTACCAGTTGAGCTACACTCACCGATATCTATTTCAAATGTACGTTACTTTTACTCCCTTTTTGTTCCTTGACATGTTTATAATTCTGGGTTCCTTCTGTGTGGCTAAAAATCAATTCAAGAAACCGAGTGATAACCAATCCAATGGACTAGCCATTTTTTTATTTGGATTGTTTTCAGATCAGATTAAACTTAAACAAATCAGATCAGATCAGACCATATTTAAACAGATCAAATCAGATCAGACTTTCATAGTTATAAAATAAACAGAGATCTGACATTTATCAGATCAGACTAATTTAAAGCAGACCACACTAGAGACAACCTGCAATTTTCAGTCCAAATAATCACATCCTAGGTACATAACCCAACTTATAATTTCCAGGGGAAGTCGCATTTTCGATCCCTAAAATAGTGTCGAGAATGAAATGTTGTCAACTTGTCATTGTGTTCTCGAGTTTGTAAATGTCGTCCCTCTTGTCCAAATGCATGTGAATGTGGATCTTGCCTACATTCTAAAAATCACCTTTCAAAGGAGCACATTACCACAATTTAGACAATTGAGAGGTGACATTTACGAACTTGAATATATGAGTCCTACATTTCAATATGCGCACTATTTGAGAGATTAAATGTGCAATTTTTCCTACTTTCTATAAACACATAATACGCACAAAACAAAGTTAATAGCTCATTTGTTATGTACATATAATAAACCTTTAAAAACTTAAAATATACTGGAACACATTTACACTTTATGCTCCCTATTATTTACAATTTGAACATAACTATGATACCATGTCTGACAGCTGCTGCCGGAGGCGGCTCCATCTGCGTGGGCGCCGGAGTAGTAGCTATGGCGGCGGTAGTGGTGGGTGAGTGGCCGGCCATGTCGGAGAAGGGTATTAGAAAACCCTAGCGTCTGATATCATATACGAAATAATAGTTTTGAGAAATAATGGCTTACCCTATTGGGTGCCTTAACATGATATTTATAATAAAACAGAGTTTTGGAAATTAGAAAGTAATCTCTAACTATTATATTATTAATAACTTCATCGTTGTCAAGACTCAAGACGCAAAATCAATTTGAAGAACTCTTTAGTTTTGTTTTAGATATCGACAGAATTGGAGCACCGAGTAAGTTGTATGAAGAAATTTAGTGTAATTAACTCATATATATATTTACATTATTAGATGAGTCATTAAGCATTTAGATTGTTGATAATATGACTGGGTAGCTAGGGTCGAGTTAATTTTGGAAACTAGTATTTGTATTGTTATTTGTGTTAAATTTTTGAGTATTTTTATTTGAAACTAAGTTGTAATATAAAAGAAGATGATTATTTCCTAATCCGAGCTATCAAAAAGCTGACGCGGACTAAATATGACGATTCTTGTTGTAATGAAATTGTTGTAATTAAAAAAGAATGAAGAGAGTACTAAGCAGTTTATGAATTTAGAAAAATTCTACTCTTGTTTTCACTTATAATTTTTTTTTTGAGAGTACCTCTAGCTTATATATTTTTTATTATGAATTTTGTCAACTGGCCAAATAAAACAATGGTCGAGCGTAGACGTCGGATCGGAGTAAAGGATGAGAAATCCAGATTGCTAGCTGCTCTTTTGTGTCGGCCATCAGCATTGCTTGGCGCTTGTTTTCTTACCGCTATACAATAAAAAGATCATTAGAAATTGCTCTAAATAGGAGTAAAAACGTTTTGAAATTCCAAAATAGGAGTAACATGTTTTTTATTCCCTGAATAGGAGTAATCTACCAAGTTTGAAAAAAAATGCCATGTTTTAAAGTCTAGTAATGTCAAACTTGGCATAAATTTACTCCTATTTAAGGAATAAAAAAACATGATACTCCTATTTTGGAATTTCAAAACTTTTTTACTCCTGTTTAGAGAATTCTCCCAAAGATCATTTCCAATTGTTTTTAGCTATTTGTTTGCAATTTTGAAGTTACTGGCTTATCATCGGAATACAACTTTCCGTTTAGCTTGGACAAGTGAATTAGCCAAAACAAGCTAGTTGGTAGAAAGAAGATAATTTTGAATTAAAATGGTAATTACCAAATTTGATATTGTTTAATTGAGTATATTTATTTTATTTAATGTTTTTGCTTTGTTGATTTTAAAAAATGTTAACATTCTCATGAAATATTCAAAGTTGATATTTTTCAATATGTATGTGTTGTCAAAATTTCTTATTCCTTATTTTTTACTTAAGAAAATACATAATTTTTTACTGATTTTAAAAATATGCATTTTCAAATTATGCTCGTAGCAAATAATAATAATACTAATAATTTATGGAGTTAAAAAATATTATTTACATTTTCCCAATTTGAAAATATTTCAAAATAAGTATTGTTTTTATTATATTAATAAATCAATAAAATCTAAATGTATATTTTCAAAATTTATTGATTTTTGGGGCGGTCTATTCAAGAAGCAAGCATTTTGATTAACCATTGGACTATCACATTGTGGAAAATGAATTAGCTAGAAAAAGTTGATGTAGGTGTGGCAAGCAAAGCTACAATGTACTTAGCTAGCCATTTTAGATATTCTAAGCGGGCATAATTGTTTGGTTGAGAGGATTCTATTTCAATTGAGCATTTACCTCAGTTTTCATACACACGATAAATTGTCATAAAAAATTTCTTTGCACGTAAGTTTCCATTTTCAAATAATTATTTTTCTTAAATTGAATGCTTTAAAGCTAAATTATTAAAGAAGGGGAAACCGAATTTTTTCTATAACACTTTTTTTTTATTATCAATTTATTCAAAATCATTTTATTTTTCAAATAAAGTCAATTTTTACTATAAATCACATTTCATATAATCTCTAAATAAATAACTTCTAATATGTGAAACTAAATGTAAGGATTCTTTAAGAACATCCACTACAAAAAAAACACGAGATTGAAAGGGATTTTGGCAGAGATTTGACAGGGATTTGACAGGGATTTTGGCAGGGAAATGTCAAATTCGTGCCAAAAACACTTTGGCACGACCTATTTGGCACGAAAAGTCGGTAATTCCGTGTCAAATTTCATGCCAATCCCGTAATTTTTTTTGTAGTCATCATTGCACTTAAGACTAGGTAATAGTTTTCCTCCCATTAAATACACACTACAAAAAATAGAGAGAATAGCGACGGAGATAGCCATGGTATAAGTTCAAATAACCGTCGGTACAAAATTCAGCGACGGCTTTCCAACGGATACTTTCCGCCGAAATAGCGTGGTTGGTAAACCCAACGACGGATCTAAGCGGCGGATTTCAAAAAGTACCTACGGATTAGGGACGGAAATATCCGTCGGTGATAGCGACGGAAAATACGGTCGCAACTTGGTATGCTGGGTTTTTGAATGTGTACACGTGCCTCTCAATTACCAACGGTTATTTCCGTCGGTGATTTAAAAAAAATAATTATTAAATTACCGACGGATATTTCCGTCGAAAAAAGTCCGGCCATATTAAAATTGTTTCATTGTTGCCGACTGCTTTTTCTGTCGCTGCTTTTGAATTTGCAACACTTCTGTTCCTCATACTGTTTTCAAATCAGACTCATTTACAAACAACACCCTTTACAGAATACCATTCACAAACAAGTTTTGCATAATACCATTCACAACATCATTCAAAGTCATACTGCGAACTTCCATTTCACAAAAGTATTCATTCCAAAAACCTCATAATGGTATGCATTAGAGCTTAACAATCGTCAACAGAAACTATATTTTATTAACTTTAACTTTAAGAAGCTTATGAAGGAACAATCGTCTGTATATGGTCTAGTCTAATACGGAGTATGTTATGATCTGATCGATCTGGGGACTAAAATAAGTCCTAATACAAATATCTTAGTTGATAAAAGTCATAACACTAGAATAGTCTCATACTCACCGGACTCCAACTCTCTCACCTAAACGGCACTATAACACACAAAGTAATTATTTATTGGTGAATGCTATAGAATAGAGTTTTTTCCAGTGTCTATTTTTCGTTAATGAAAGGGGAACTGTGTGAGTACTAGGTCGGGGTGGGCATATCGGTTTGCAGTTCGGTTTTTATCGGTTTCAGTTCAAAACAGATTGTGAGAATGATGGATTATGGGAATCCAAACATATAATAAATGGAGAGATTTGAGCTATGAAAGTGAAGAAGTCGAAGTGTAGTAATGTGTATGAATATAGAAATGAGAGTTGTGTTCTAATGACTTAGGGTTACAAGAGGCTCCAAAAGGAGTATAAATAGGGAAATCCGGGTCTGGGCCTCTAATATGGGTCCAACAGACGCGGTTACATAAATGGACTGATAATATAAAAGGCTAATCTAGTACCTACAAATGACATATAAACAGTACAATAATACAAATGATATCCGTAAGACGTGTGTGGGCCGCTGTCCGGGCCCAATAGTCGTGAGACCCGGGGGTCCGAGTCTATATACTCTATCAGGAGTCCCCCACTCCCTGAGTCGAGAGTACTCGAGGCGAAAGGGAGTAGTCCAAAATGTATCTGCAACGTTCTTCTGTTTTTGATTTCTTCCTCTCCGGCCAGGGACCACCACCATTGTCCATGATGGGGAGGTGCCTCGTTAAAAACCTTTACTAGGAAAAAACCCAGTGAGAAAAAATCCTAATAAAGGGCAAAAGAGTACACCTAGTGCCCCCAACATAAAACAAGGAATGTAAGTCTCCTCCGGCATGATCAATCTAGCTCAGCTCCTCTTCGACTGACTCAGCTTTCATTCCTGCTCATGCGTGATATTTTCTGCTCATCTAGAAACTCTGACCACTCAGTCCCCCAATCCCCCACTCCTTGAGGCGAGTGGAGACGAGGTTAAAATGAGTAAAGTCATCTCCGTACCTACACATTTAACATGCATATAAATTTTTTTCTTGGGGTTTATGTTTCCGATCGGAAGTTCGTCACTTGAAAAAAGTGGAAATGTGAATTGTTGATGTAATGATAAAATACTTAGTAGAGTGGACATGCGAGCAATTTGTACGCAACGGTCGCCACTCTTGGAATGACTAAGACCGGTCTTCGTGCCCGACTTGGTCGGGGCTTTGTGCCTCACTTGGTCAGGGCTTTGTGCCTGACTTGGTCAGGGCTTTGTGCCTGACTTGGTCAGGGCTTTAAATCCTAGTGATGGATCTCAAGCCACAGTCTACTAGGCATTTGATCATAAGTGCGTGATAGTGTGACATTCACCTCACAAAAATTGATTTAAATAAATATAAATAATACGAAAATTAAAGAGTACTTATCTTTTTTAAGCGGATTGAAAAATGTGGGCTGACTGGAATGAATAGCATCCAGCAGAACTCCTTGGGCCCGTTTTAAATTGTAGAAGCCTTAACCCATAGCCACAGATTTGAGGCTCAATTTTTGGCTCCACACAATCCTAGCCCGAAAGTTCTCATGCCCTTCCCATGTTATGCGGCCAATAGTCAACCTCCAGCTGTTCGAAATTTTAGGGCCAGCCAACTCTCCAACCTACTCTCGTCAGATCTGGAGTCGAGAGTGTCTGCATCGGCGAGGCTGCAGGAAGGGAGGGCGTCCCCTGTTCACGGTCGCTGTCAGAGAGGGAGGAGAAACCCTCGAGCCTCGATGTCGCTGCCGCCGGGATCCTGAACAAAGCTCTCAAGCTGCCATTAATGGCGGAGGCTCACAAGGCATGAGGTCGCGCTGTGTCTGAGGCGGAGAGGCAACCTGATGGCTGGCGTGGTGGAAGAGCCAGCTGTCCCAGGTGTCCGACGATGTTGTGGGTGCAAGAATGAGTTGGGAGCTGCGAATCGGCGAAGTAGGTGGCGGAAGGACCAGTGGGCGACGCTGTTACAGAGGCGGCGGTGAGACCGTTCGCCGACTGCCGCTGGGTTGGTCCTGAGGTGCAAACCTCCATCTTTCAGAGATCCAGAATTGCAAACCAATGGGGTCGTCGCTGGTCTGGAAGTACCATCGCTCCTCGTCACTGCTCTCGCCGGAGAGTGGATGAGGGTTCATCGGAACCGCTGCTGCTCGGGTTGCTTCGAGCGGGGCCGCAGCTTGGATCGCTTGGGAGCTTCGTCCGCTCATCAGAACGAATCTGTCCGGCTGATAGGGTGTGCCAGGCGTGGGTTGCGACCTGGAGCAATTGCTAGTGAGGTCCAGCGGGGCTGGATCTGGAATGGCGAGCACATGATCTAGACAACGATCTTTCCACATTGGTGGCGAGATCTGGATCAGCCGCAGATGTTTCCTCGCACTGGAGCATCCGGGACGATGATGACAGCTCTGGCTTAGGAGAGACTTCCAGATCTGAGCCTACTGGAGCGGCGGCGAGCTTCAGCAAACTCTACCTGGCGGAGTGACACTCCGCGGCAGGCGAGGTCTGTGGACGGGTATGGCGAGTTCCAGATGAAAGATTCTATTGTGGTGGCTTGCAAGTGGCAGCTGCTGACGCCGGCACCTCCGCCATAGATCTAGCAGATTCCGGATTTTTTTTTGCACAGTTTTGATTCGATTTTTTTTTGTGTTTTTGATGAATTTTTGATGTTTTGGGAGGTTTTTCTCACTTGATTGTGTTCAAACCTCTCAATGAGAGCACCAAATGATGGAGTATTAACTCCTAGAGAGAAGTGAGAGCTAGAGAGAGAAGTGCAAGAAATGCTTCAATAGAATGAATTTGTAACCCTGATAACTACCTCCAGAGGAAGTATTTATAGGGAAAATACGGGCTGGGCTCCCAAGTCTTGGGCTTGGGAGGCCCATTTACAACTGGACCGCTATTGGGCTGAATACAAAGCCACTGGTGGGCTATACAAATGAGTAAGTGTAAAATCCGGTTCTGTGAGACTTCTGTGGCCGACGAGGGTCTTGGCCGACGAGGGCACGGCCGATGAGGGCACGGCCGACGAGGACACCCTGGTTCCTTGGCTTCAGGATCATATTCTGAGTTGGTCCTTCTTCTGGCCGACGAGGGTCTTTGGCCGACGAGGGCGCCGCGTAGCGGTTGTGCTTTCTGTTCTGAGTATGTGGGTCCTGGGGCCTAGACCCATATACTCCATCAGAGAATTATTGCCAAACAAAAATACTATTTTTCGGTTTGGTGTGGTTTGATTTAGATTGGTTTGGTATGGATTTGTTATTTCTTAATAACATGTGAAGGTTTTATTGAATTTCTTTAATTTACTTTGATTTTATTAGGTTTTTCTCGATTTCGATCAATTCGGTTAGATTTAATTTAATCTGGTTTGAAAGAAATAATATCAAACCAGGTTGCATATGATTCGGTTTTGCTTCAGTTTAGTTCGATTAGGTACTGTTCGATTAAAAAACCAATATGATATGCCAATATGCCCATCCCTAGTGAGTACCCATGAGAATAGTAAGAGACACTTACCTCTATGATCAGTCCAATTCAAGTCAATATTTTATCTTTCATTTGTATTTAAATCACGGGAAATTTTTCACTGCTTTCAAGGTATAGTGTCTTGTCTATGTAGACTAATTAGAATATTGCAATCGAATAATTTAAATATTAATATATGATATGATGATATTATTACTCAAACCAATAATCTCATTTGTATCCTCATTTATTTGTCAAATGTCGAAAAACTTACTTTAATTGACCTATATAGTTGTAATGATCTAATCAGTCTATTGTAGATTAGTCTCATTATATGTTACATGCATTATATAATTGCCTTAGGCTATGAAGCACGGATACTTCACTAGGCTACCGTATCGACGTATCAAAAACGTTCATGTATCCGATACTCTAGGATACCTGAATCGTACGTTCTTGAGTCGTATCTGTAATTTTTAAAAGTTTCCATTTTTTTAGTAATTATTTTAAAATTTCGGATACTCGTATCGTGATGGATACACGTATCAACTTCAAAAAAACTTCCAAAAAAAAACTTTAAAAAAAAGGACCCAAAATTTACACAATAAAATTCTTAAAAAACGAAAAGCTAAAAATAATTTTTACCGTGCTTCTATGTGGTACACAACCAATGGACCTATTCCTAATTCACTCATCCTCCTATCCCTAATTCTAATTTTCCTTGGAAATTAATAGCTCCTACGGAAATATGTATTAGAACTTTTATAATATTGTTCTTTATCTTCATTTTTCTAGAACTTTGAGTACTTGCACTTTTAATTTCAAAAATGTAGTTGTTTGACTTATTTCTCATTTTAAATTAATGACTTATTGACTATATTTATATTTCGAGATGCACTAGTGTATGTGAGATAAAATATGAATTTAAATCTAAGTATTTTGAAAATGTTAAATGCTTCAATGCCATGAATGGGTAGACGTTGGAGGATATTATGTGTATTTTTTCATAAAAATAATGGTATATTTAAATTATATAAATACATACCCCTACTCTTAATATTTATATATACACCCCCATAACTTTTGGGTTTTGCCGTATCCTTGTACATGTTTCCGCGCTTCCGCGTACTCGTATCGGTGCTACATAGGCCTTAAGACATCCTCATCCATTAGATTATTTAAGGTTTAATTGAATGATGTATGTGGAAGATTATTTGAAAGATTATTATTGTGCGTAAGAGATTATTTAGGAATATTATTGAAATAGAAAATCTGATATTAATTTTTGAATACTAAATTATTTTAGATTGTAGTTAAATTTCATATATTGCGTGGTCTAGAAAGATTAATTATTTAAATATCATGTTTGACAAAGAATTTTAAGATTTAAGATTATTTAAAATGTACTACGTATTAAATAAATATGATGTGACAATTTTAAAATCATAAATATATATTGTCGTATTTATTACACCCTACGTAATAAAAACGGGAAAGAAGAAACGGAGGCTCCAGACCCCAGAATAGAAAAACACTCATATACGGATATACCAGGGGCGACGGCCTCCTTTTTTACGAACCGATCAACCCACTACCCACTTTATTAGCTCACTATAAAATAAGTCTTTCGGGAAATCTGTTGTTATGTACCAGAAAATCGAAAGTACTGTATTTGAAGAAAAAATAAATGGCTTCTCTTCTTCTCCTTATATCTGAACTTCTGAATCATGAAAGCTCAGATAGCTTGCTTTCTTCTCCAATTGATGCTCCTGCTTCTTCTACAGAGGCCAGATCTTGTAGTGCTGCAATGGTTGCCAGGAAATTTCAGTCTGATGAGTCTTCAAGAGTTTTCTTCAATAATGGCTTCAAGCCACAGGAAGCCCGAGAGGAAATGCCCAGGATTTGTGTGGACTTGGTCTGGCCTTAGACTAATTTAGTTTCTGTGCTCACTAATTGTAATTCACTCCAACCCCTTTTTATTTTTGCTCTACACCATGTATTCAACAAGTTTAATTCTTACTCTATGTACTCCCTCCGTTCTTACTCTATGTACTCCCTCCGTTCCTAAAAATTCTTTCCGATTTGACTTGGCACGCTTATTAATAAAGTGGAATAAAATGAAAATGTATGGTTGTGGTTGTGTAAGAAAAAAGTAAAATGAATGTGAGCCACACAAATTGTCCAAAATGGGAAAGTGGAAGTATTTTTGGGAACAACCCAAAAAGGAAAGTGGGAAGTATTTTTGGGAACAGAGGAGTATAATGTATTGACAACACTTTCCCACAGATGACATAACTGAGCTGTCAAATGGGTCGACCAGACCCAACCCGACCCAACCCGTAACGGGTTATGTTTTATATGGGTTGGGTCCAAGGCTGGTCCATTTTTGAAGATGAGGAATACTCGAAGTGACGAACCACGTCTGCTTCAAAGCCTTGCCCTAGTCCATTTTTTTGTAATTCATTTGGTTTTATATGAAAGCCGAATCGAAACTACCTCTAAATAATACTAGTATACTACTTGATGGAGTATATGGCCCGGGAACCCCCGGTCCACAGACTCCCACTACTCCAGTAAAGGCCCAACAGGCCCAGAAGGCCCAACAGGCCCAAATCATGGCGCCCGGAGTACCAAGCAGCCCACAGCGCACCAGGGGTGCCTTCGACCCCCTGGCCGAAGGCTCTAAACTCTCACAGGACGGGTTTCTCAAGCAAACCAAGAAACTGGGAGAAAACGGCGAGAACAGTAGCCCTCGGCACCGGGGTGCCCTCGGTTGAGAGAGAAGCCCTCGGCTACTGCTCTACAGCCGAAGGCATCTCACTCGACAAGATCTCCTCTTCACGCGCGTACAGATCACCGTACCCTGTGCAACGTCCCATCCAACAGCCGCATTAAATGCGGCCACATGCGTTTGCCAGCGCCAACCGGATGAGGTGACCTCTCGGCCAATGGATGCTTGACACGTGTCCCTGTCCGGCATTTATTGCTACTATAAATAGCCCCCCATTTCCCCATTTGTAACCACGACATTCAGACTAAATACACTCTCTCTCTTGCTTGCTTTTGCTCTGACTTCTCTCTAAGTTATTCTCAGCAATAACCCCTCGGATATATACCCCCGGGTAGACTATCCATCATTTGGTGCTCTCGTTGAGAGGTCGAACAATCGAGTAAGAAACCCTCCCCCTTCGCCAAACACTAGCCCTCTACCAAAATGGTGAGAACAACACGTGCCAACTCCAAAAACGTAGAAGACAAGAACCTGGCCCTCGGCGACGTCAACGCCCCCGAAGCCCCTCACAGGGCTCCCGAGGGCGGTGTCATCGCTGGGCTGGAACAGGCGGTTGTCGACCTACGCCTTCAGATTCAGCAGAATGCCCCCGATGCCCGCCTCGGCATCGAGGCCAAAAAGAAAAACCGGAGCGATGACCAAATCAGCCCTCCGGTTCTCACCATCGACGTGCAATCGGCGCTCTCCGCCTTCATCCAAACGCTCACTCAGAACCCGGGTGCCTTCGGCACCCTGGCTCTGGCTCAACCCCAGGTGGGGGAGAACATCATACTTCCCCCTCTGCCACACCCCTTCGGAAACCCCACCCCTCGGGTTAGGAACGACGAAGGGGTAGTGGCCCAAGATACGTCCTCCCAGAAAGTTCAGTCCCGGGACCGCCACAATGACAACAGAGAAAGGCCCCGCACTTCCGCCCTCAACCGGCTCGGAGGAGGGCCAGACCGCCGAGGGGTCCAAGACCGCCTCGGAGGGAAAACACTCCAAAGGCCCCAGGAAAGCGGAGGGTCCGTCTCGAGGGCAGACGAGGAGCGTCCCCCTCGGGACAAAGGCAAGGCACCCCTTCATGCCAATGATGCTCGCCACCAGATCAACCAGGCCCACTCGACCCGGGTTCGTTCGCAGGGGGCGGAGACCCTCCCGAAGGATCCCCGGGACGAAATTATTGCGGCCCTCCAACGCCGGCTTGATGAAATGGAGGCCAGCAAAGCTCACGCCACCACCTCCACCCCTCGTTCAGATATCAAGTACGAGGCCATGATGGCCAAAATGGAGGAATTGCAGAAGAAGGTGGCCGAGGGCTCCGGGGAACCTGTCATTCAGCTACGGACCCGGACGCCATTTACCCCAAGGGTACTGGCGGCCCGGATCTCGGAAAAATACCGAGGGCAGCACATACAGCCCTATAACGGGAAGACGGACCCCCAGGAACACTACAGCAAATATCAAAACAGCATGATGATGGTAGGGGCGTCGGACGAATATTTGTGTCGCTGGTTCCTCTCCACCTTAGAGGGACCGGCATACGAATGGTTCAACCGGCTGCCCGAGGGCTGCATTGATTCGTGGCAAGAACTCGCACAACGATTCTTGACACAATTTGCCGGGAGGCGTCGCACAAGGAAGCACTTCTCCCACCTCCTAACCATACGCCAGAAGAGGGATGAGACCCTTCGGGACTTCCTGGAGCGTTGGAGGACGGAGGCCGACAAAGTCGACGGTGCTGATGACGGGACCCTCCTGGCCCTCCTACAAACCGTTCTCCGCACCGGCAACTTTTCAAGGAGCCTCATCATTGACCCCCCCCCCCCCCCCCCCCCCCGCGACTACATAAGGGCTTTGCAGCGGGGGGACCGATATGCTGAGGCCGAGGAGGTGGAGAAATATCACCAGCATCCGGATCAGCAGCCCCCGAGGGCTGACAATAAAAACAATCGAGGGCCGGGGGCTCCTCCAAATCACCCCAAATCTTCAGGACCCTCTGATGATCGCCCTCGGCAAGGCCAAGCCAAGCCCGGGGGAGGTTATAAGAGCAACCCTAAGACTTGGGCACAGCCCATACTCCTGGACCGCCCTCGGACACCATTGACGCACCCCGTCAGCATCATCCTTGATTTTGCCGAGGAGAGGGGTCTCGTTGAGCGCGACTCTCGCGCACCCCCGGAGGTACATGCTATCAACCCTCAGTTCCCATACTGTCGCTTCCATCGGCACCAGGGGCACAGGACCGATGACTGCCATCAGCTAAAGACGGCCATCGAGAGATTAATACAAGCAGGGCACCTGTCCCAATTTGTTCAGAGCCCTCGGCAGGAGGGACCTTCTCATCAGGGGCCTCCCCGAGGGCACCACACGAAGGTGAACGCTTGGGTAAACCCGAATACCATCCCCCTCGGCAAGAAGAGGGAGATTGGAAACTTGGAAGAAGAGGAGGAGGAATACCCCCACTACCAGGAGAAAAAACGCCACATCCTCATGATCACCGGTGGCAATACAGGGGGCGATTCCACCAGCCAGCGAAAGAAGTGGGCTCAATCGCTTTACGTGGGGGAAGTCACTCATATGCCCCCGGTAAAGCGACTGAGGGAGGAACCCATCACCTTCACCAACGCAGATCTCCCTCCTACTTCTTCTCCTCACAGGGATGCCTTGGTGATTCGGACTGAAATAAACGACACCATCATTCACCGAACTTACATTGACACGGGCAGCTCCGTCAATGTAATGTACCTCAGCACCTTCAGAGAGCTGCATCTGGAGAGGGGGTCCCTTCGGCCCATAAAGACCCCTCTTGTCGGCTTCACCGGCGACACTATTGATTCCGAGGGGGTAATAACCCTCCCGGTGATCTTCGGCGACGGGCTCCATAGAGCCCAGCTCGAAGTGGAGTTCGTCGTCGTTAACATCGACTGCGCCCACAACATTATCCTCGGCCGGCCAGCCCTGGAGGACCTCGAGGCCATCATCTCCATGAGGCACCTCTGCCTCAAGTTCCCCGCCGAGGGGGGCATTGGCTACTCCCGGGGGAATCAGAAAATCGCATGCGCCTGCTATCTTCAAGTCACTAAGAAGGTAAGTAAGACGGAATTCCGTGTTGACACCATCACCGGAACCATCGACCAAGAAGAAAAAAGGCCGAGGGCTGAACCAGCCGAGGACGTAGAAGACTTTGCGCTCGATCCGGCCCAGCCGGAGAGAGTCGTGAAGATTGGAGCCCAGCTCCCTGAAGATCTCAAGACCGGTATCAGCGACGCCCTCCGCGCCTACTCCACTGTCTTTGCATGGGGGCCGGAGGACATGCCGGGAATCAGCCGAAGGGTCATCACCCACCGCCTCTCGGTGGACCCCTCGGCAAAAGCAGTACAACAACGAAGAAGACCCCTCTCCGCCGAGAGGAGGGAATTTGTGAAGAAGGAGGTCGCCATGCTCCTCTCCATTAAGCACATCAAGGAGGTGAAATATCCCTCATGGCTAGCAAATGTAGTCCTCGCACAGAAGTCCCCTACCTTCCGCATGTGCGTGGACTACACCGATCTCAACAAGGCGTGCCCTATGGATCCATTCCCTCTGCCAAATATTGATCAACTGGTGGATGAGACCGCAGGGTGTGAGATCATGTCCTTCCTCGATGCCTTCCGAGGGTATCACCAAATTTTCATGCACGAGGAAGACGCCGAAAAAACTGCCTTCATGACTCCCGAGGGCATCTTCTGCTACCTAGTAATGGCCTTCGGCCTAAAGAACTCAGGGGCCACTTACACCCGGATGGTGGCCCGGGTCTTTCAAGCCGTCCTAGGGCGCACCATGGAGGCCTATGTCGACGACATGATCGTCAAGAGCAAACAATCTTCCAGCCATGCTGACGACCTCCGGGAAATCTTCGCCATCATGCAAAAGTTCAACCTTCGACTAAACCCGAAGAAGTGCACCTTCGGCGTCCAAGGGGGCAAGTTCTTGGGCTACATGGTGAGCCGAAGGGGTATTGAGGCCAATCCCGAGAAGATCCAGGCCATCATCAACATGGAGCCCCCACGCAATGTGAAGGAAGTTCAACGGTTGACGGGTCGCCTGGCAGCCCTCAACCGCTTTCTATCTAAATCAGCGGAGAAATCTCTACCCTTCTTCCAGATCATGAGGAAGACGGCTGGCTTTCTATGGACTCTGGAATGCCAGGGGGCTTTCGACGAACTCAAGCGATATCTATCTTCACCCCCTGTGCTCTCAAAACCAAAGGTAGGGGAGACCCTCTATCTCTACCTTGGGGTCAGCCCGGCGGCCATCAGCTCTGTACTCATCCGGGAGGAAGACGGCATCCAACATGCCATCTTCTTCGTTAGCAAGACCCTAAGGGAGGCCGAGCTTAGGTACTCTCCTGTGGAAAAAACGGTGTTAGCCATCGTTTGGACCGTAAAAAAGTTGGGCCACTACTTTCAGGCTCACCCGGTTCAGGTCCTCACTCATCAACCCCTCGGCGCTCTCATGAGGAGCCCCACCAGCTCCTCCCGCATGGTGAAATGGGCTATCTTCTTGAGCCAGTAAAACATTGACATCCGTCCAAGGCCTGCCATCAAGGGCCAAGCCCTGGCGGATTTGTAACGGAATGTACCGCAAGGGCAGCCACAGACGGGGAGCCCTCGGCTACTTCGGACGACTGGTGGACCCTCTACACCGACGGCTCCTCCGCGACCAAAGCATGTGGGGGAGGGGTAGTCCTCATTACTCCCGAGGGCTTCAGAGCCTACTATGCAATCCGCTTCTCCTTCAAAGTCTCCAACAACGAGGCCGAATATGAGGCCCTCCTATGTGGCCTTCGGCTGGCTGCCAACATGAGGGCTCGGCAGATCCACATCAAATGTGACTCCAAGTTGGTCGTTGGCCAAATCTCCGAGGAATATGAGGCCAAGGAGGGAAGAATGAAACAGTACAAGGAAGCGGCCAAGGAGTTGCTTAAGGTATTTGAGGCACACTCTCTCACTCAAATACCGAAGGCTCAGAACTCCGAGGCCGACATATTATCTAAGCTCTCGGCCGACTCCCCCGAGCACATCTCCAAAATTGCCAAAATTGAGGAACTCAGCCTCTCAAGTATCCATGCGAGCCCCGTTATGAACATACAACAACGCCAAGAGGATTGGATCTCAGATATCACCGCCTTCATCTCCACAGGGCAGCTGCCCGAGAATGAGACCCGCGCTAAACTGGCAAAGCTGAGGGCTCCTAGCTACACCATCGAAGATGGAAGGCTCTACAAACGATCTTACAATGGCATGCTACTTCGATGCCTTCATCAAGATGAGGCCGAGGTCGCAATGGAGGAAGTGCACAGTGGCACTTGCTCAGCTCACCGGGGACCCTTCTCCATGTCCCGAAGGCTCATTCTCCAGGGCTACTTCTGGCCAACCATGGCCAGAGATTGTGCTGACCTTGCCCGGAGGTGCACCGCATGTCAACATTTCCAGAAAGCCCCCGGCAGGCCAGCGGTCAACTATGCCCCCATCAGCACATCTGTCCCTTTTTCTCGATGGGGGATAGACCTTGTGGGCCCTCTGCCGAGGGGTACCTCCAACAACAGGTACATCATTGTGGCCATCGACTACTTTACCAAGTGGGTGGAGGCTGAGCCCCTCGCCAGTATCACAGAGGCGAAGTGCCATCATTTTTTCCTCAAGAACATCCTCACAAGGTTTGGCGTCCCCCAGCAGATCATCTCCGACAATGGGACACAATTTGAGGCAGCCCCCTTCTGTGCCCTTCTGGAGGCATGGGGCATCAAACACACCTTTTCCTCCGTTGCCTACCCTCAAGGCAACGGGCAAGTAGAGAATGCCAACCGGACCTTGCTCGAGGGCCTCAAAAAGAAGCTGGAGGCCGAGGGCGGTGGCTGGGTGGAAGAACTCCACAACATCCTGTGGGCCTACCGCACCACCCCTCGGCGAGCAACAGGTGAAACACCCTTCTCCCTCTGCTACGGTTTTGAAGCCAAAGCTCCTACGGAAGTCACCCTTCCCACCCGAAGGGTGATCCAATATGACCCCGAGGTCAACGACAGCAACATGGCCCTCGACCTCCACCTCATTTCAGAACGCCGGGAGCAGGTCTTCATCCGGGCAGAAAATTACCGAAGGCAAGTCAAAAGCTACATCAACGCCAAAGTTCGCACTAGAGAATTCCAAGTGGGGGACTATGTCCTCCGGAGGAGGGAAGCCAGCCAACCAACCGAGGGAGGAAAAATGGCACCAAAATTCAAAGGCCCCTACATCATAGCAGCCATCATCAAACCTGGGACTTACAAGCTCAAACGCCCCAACGGGAAAGAGGTCCCTAGGCACTGGAATGTACACCATTTAGTTAAATTTTACCAATAATGTAAGAGCGGCCAAGCCCTCATAACTAATGAATGTACTATCCTATGGCCCAAGGCCTCCACTTTTGAGGAATGAAGACACATTCAAGACACCACGCCCTCATACTGACTACAGGCCCCAGGCCTCACCACAAGAAGAACCCCCTCCGGCACCATCAACACCTACAACAACAGGAGAACACCATGTGTTCTCGAACAAGACCCCTCGGTACCAAGTACCGAGGGTGGGAACTCCCGTCACCAACGACAAGGAACGCCATGTGTTTTATTTCCCTTCGGCACCCAGTGCCGAGGGTACATCCCCACCTTCAACATCAAAAAAGAAAAGATAAGAATACCAAGTGTCTCATTTGAAGACCCTTCGGTACCAAGTACCGAGGGTAGACACCTCCATCAAATGCAACAAAAGAGAACACCAAGTGTTCCTACAGAAGACCCCTCGGTACCAAGTACCGGGGGCTACACATCGAAACTAACACCAAGTGTTGTTTCTAAAAGCCGTACCCCACGAGGACGCATATACTGAAGGCGCCACCATCGGTGCCGGCGGCACGTAGTGCCCCCGGCCATTTGCAACTAGTGTGCAAATGAAAACCCTTCCTTGAAACGCTTTCCGCGTCACTACCCCCAGGGTATGACAGGCATGAGAAATGCCCGGGATTCGACTTTCAAAAACGGAATGCTATCCGCGTCATTACCCCAAGGGTATGACATGCACGAGAAATGCCCAGGATTCGACTTCCAAACCGAAACGCTCCCCGCGCCACCACCCCAAGGGTGTGGCAGGCCACGGACTATGTCTAGCGCCGAGGGGACGACTTTCAAAAATGAGGCGCTTTCCGCGCCATCCCCCAAGGGGAGGCAGGTTACAGACCACCATATCTTGTGCCCAGGAAACGACCCTCGATCCCCTCGGAACTCGGAAGGTTAACCCGAGGGAGGAGAGCCATTGGTGTATTCTGATGGTCTCCTAATAGGCCCAGCCTTACCAAGAAACCAAGTTTCTTGACGCCTTCCCTTCACCACCAACCAAAAAAAAGGGGTGAAGGGGAGTAGACTCGGCGAGAAATCAAAGAGTACACTCCAACAGATCACAACATGCCGAGGGCTCCCCACGGGAACACCTCCGGTAATTGAAGACTCCTATTTCCCGAAGGATACTACTCAAACAAATAGCATCAAGAAACGGCTAAGTCCACTGCCTGGTCACCTCCGGTCACACAAGCACCGAAGGCTTCAACAATACAAAGGGACTGGACTATCCAAGATCCACTAAACGGCACTTCAAACAAATACCGAAGGCATCTGTTATGCACTAATACCGAGGGCCCCTACCCCATTACAAGGGACACAACTGGCTAAGTCAGACTCTACAACTTTTCAAAGTGTATGCCGAGGGCACACACTCCTCATTGGCTTTCTTCACAACAACAGGATTCCACACTTTTCCTAAGTCCACACTTTTGGAAAATGACAGCAACCGGAGGTTAATATGTCACCAGACAACCGAAGGCATCTATTACAAATCATCAAAGGCCAACCGAGGGGGCTTATCCCAAAATTTCTGCCCCCCGGACAGGCTCCTCACTGACTGAAGGTTCAACATCTACAGCACACTTTGAGATTTTCCTAAGGCCCACATATTTGGCCCTCGGTCGAATACTCATACAACACAAGGGCCTCACGATCACCCGAGGGGTCCTATTCATATACCCGGAGGGATCTACATCCGGAAGCTCAACATCAATTTACGCTTAGAAAATATTCTAAATCCTAAATGAGTAGCCCCCGGGCATCTCGCAAGAGCGTTGCAGAGTCAGAGGGCACCTATCACCCGAAGGCGACATAAGGAAGCAGCACTTGGAAAAAATTCTAAATCCTAAAGATTTGGCCCCCGGCCCAATCAATATTACAACTAAGGGAATATGACAGCCGAAGGCTATGCGATACAACAGCACTTCGAAAATTTTCTAAGTCCTACATATTTTTCCCCCGGTCAACTACTCATACATCAAGAAGGGATGCCATCTCCCGAAGGCTCCCAAGGGAAAATCTACAATTAGAAAATTTTCTAAGTCCTACATGTTTTTCCCCCGGCCAACTACTCATACATCAAGAAGGGATGCCATCTCCCGAAGGCTCCCAAGGGAAAATCTACACTTAGAAAATTTTCTAAGTCCTACATGTTTTTCCCCCGGTCAACTACTCATACATCAAGAAGGGATGCCATCTCCCGAAGGCTCCCAAGGGAAAATCTGCACTTAGAAATCTTTCGAAGTCCTACATATTTCACCCTCAACTTGTAAAGGGACCCAATAGCCGAAGGTTACCTATCAATCAAAGGCTACAGTACACAAGGAATCAACACTGAGGAACATTTCAGTTGGGGCTCCACAGTGGCCGAAGGCTGCATGACATGCTACACTTGCAAAGATTTTCTAAGTCCTGTACATTGGGCCCTCGGTCTAATATTCACACATCAGGAAGGAGGCTGCCAGCCGAGGGCATCTGAGGGCAAAACTACACCTAGAAATTTTTCTAAGTCCTAGGAATTGGGTTACTACAAACACCCGAAGGCCCTATGGTGTGCTACACTTAGGAAAATTTTCTAAGTCCTAATTATTGCTGAACCCTCGGTTGCATATCCAGCAGAGGGTGCCCAACTACCGAAGGCTTCCAAGGGCAAGCTACAATCAGAAAATATTATAAGTCCTAAAACATACATTCAAAGGAGCAAAGGCATACATCCAAAACAAGACGAAGGCATATATTCGACAATGAACAAATCAAAAGGAAGCATATGATATATCAAAGGCCCGAGGGCATATGTACTCATTCATTCAAAAAAAAGAGGAAGTTTAATTGCACTTTACAAAGGAGGCCGAGGCCAACAATTACAACAAAAAAGGGGGAATACAATTCAAGAAGGGGGGACTGTGGATATTGCCTCGCTCTCAGTTTCATCCTCTTCACCCCCAAGGCCGCACTCCCGGAGGGTCTCCGAGTCTTCAAGAACTGGCCTCTCTTCCCCCTCGGGGAGCGGGATCCTGATGTCTGGCTTGCGAGGGGGGAGGCCATAAGCCTCTGGACGGAACTCCTCCGGTGCCACCTGAAAGTGATTCGCAAGCTTCCGGTAGATAAGGCGTTGGGTGAAGAACTCCCCGCCTTGATAGTACGAGTCGCCCCTCTCAGCAAGCCACATCTTTCCGGGGCCTCCGACCCACTCGTCCACTGAAGCCCCCACCACCGAAGCAAGCCACTCCCTCCGGTCTTCGGCCTTCCACCCCTCGGTTGTGAAGCTGGTCACCGCATCCTCTCGAGCCTTGGAAACGGCCTCTTCTTGAGCCGTGCGGGCTTCATCAGCAGCAATGCGGGCGGCCTCGGCAGCGGCCTCCCCGGCCCTGGCCAGTCCCTCATTAACCCCTTCGGCCCTTGCAGCCTGCACCCTCTGCTCCATGCCGTCGGTGGCCAGACGGAGAGAGTCCTCGGCTTCAGCAAGCTTCTTCCTGAGGAGGGCGGCCTCCCCCTCGGCTACACCCTTGGCCTCCCTCATTTGATCCACCCTCCGGAGGTGCTCGCAGAGGCCCATAAAGCTCTGCAATTCACGAAGGCAAGAATAAGGCACAACGAACATAGTACAGAAGGAAAACACAACAATGAACAAAGAAGGGGGGGTGACTTACGGAGGCAGCATTCAGGAGGACCTTCGCCTCGAGGGATCCCTCGTCCAACCGGGCAAGGGCTAGTCGGTCGGCCGACGGCAGCATCTGGCTCATCAGAGCCAAAGGGTTCAGACTGCCCTCCAACACGGAGGCTCCCTTCGGTACTAACGCCTCCAACCTCTCCCGCCCAAACAACTCCTGATTGATTTGTTCCTGGGGGGTGGAGGCAGAGGCGTGCCCTTCGTCAACGATCACCACCACATCGGTGATCGGCTGTTTGGTAGGGGCGTTAGTCTCCGGCTTCTTGGCCGGGGGCTCGGTCCCCTTGCCGGCGTTCTTCTCTTTCACGGGCCCGACACCCTTGGACCCTCTGGCGCCAGCGGCGGCGACAGCAGTTTGAGAGGGCCTCTCCCTGGCAGAAGCGCCCGCAGGGGCCTTCTTCTTCCCTTTCGCGTTCTTCAGAGCGAAGAGGGAACCGACGTCCATATTGTTACCTGCAAGCAACAAAAAAAAACATAAGAGGGTTAGATCGAAGGCTACCAGTTACTACGTCATAAAAAATGGGAAAAAAGAGAGAACTATCAACGCATCAGTGAACCATTCGGTGATCACCTCCAGCTCCTTCGAACACTCGATCGAGGGGAGGGTATCTTTCATCCGAAGAGCCCCTCGGCCTGAACTGTCGGAAGCCCAGGCTAAGCAGTTCCTCTGGGAGGGTGACGTCTCTGATCTTGACGTGCTTGTCAGACCCCCCCCCGGCTTCTTGGCAAGCACTTTGCCATTCTTCTCCAGAGCTGCGCTCCCCACCTTCGGATGGCGCCGGAAGCTATTGCGGAGCTGGGCCGAGAAGGGGTTCTCCTCGAGGCGAATGTAGCAGAACCTCTCCTTCCACCCCTTGTGGGACGAGGGCACATCATCAAAAAGCCGGAACTCCGGTACCTGCTGAAGGTTGGCAAAGCCCTCAGCATTTGAATGTCCCCCCCCCCCCCCCCCCCCCGGCAAAGGTTGAAGGACATGAAGAATTGATCAAGTGTGGGCTCAACCCCCCGGCTCTGACACAAGGAGAGGAACCCGGCCACATAGGAGTGGCTGTTGGGCGTTAGCTGGCAGGGGGCCAACCCCACAAACCTCAGATACTCCAAGAGAAAAGGATGAAGCGGAAACCGAAGCCCCATCTCCACCGAGAGGGTGTGAGCAGCAAAACACCCTTCGGGCGCATATCGCAGCAAATCATCCGCCCTGGGCTCCACCACGCGCGCCGAAGGGCCAACCAGCATCTGAGTGGACTGGTATTCTGCCGGGGACGCCCTCGTCTTCAGCTCTAGAGCGGCAGTGTTCAGGAACGAATGGCCTTCGGGTATGCCCACCGGTCGCCCATCTTCAACTGCCGCTTGCTTCTTCCTCGAAGCCGCCTTCATCTTGTTTTTCTTCCCGGGAGCCACACTGATGGGCGTCGGGTCCAATGGCCGGGAGGAGCTGGCTTCCCCGGCACCCCGGGGGGGAGGAATGACAACCGTCACCTTCAGCCTCTCCCTCTCCTCTTCTTGCTCGGCGGTTTGCACGGCGAGGGCAAGCTCTTCGTCCTCGTTTTCTTGCTCGAAGCCCTCGGCTTCAACTTCGTCCTGGAGGTCCTTCTCCACTTCCATGGCCACTGCGGCATCACCACCCGCCGATGACTCCACGCTCGAGGACTCCACATCTGAGCATGTCTCCATCTCGACCGAAGGCTCCCCCGAGATATCCTGGGAGTCGCTCTGAGATGACATCTGCTCACTAATTCGAAGGCTCGGGAAAACTAAGGTTTCCTAGAAAATTCTATCTCCTAACCTAAGGGCACAAGGCACAGCTAAACTAGAAGGAGAAAGGCAGGGGGGAACTGACATTGAGAACAGAGGATTCAACCGAGGGCAAGTTTCTCTCTCTAGAAATTTTTTGCCAGAGCTTCGCTACACTGAGTTCGCACAGCGGGGAATGGCTCTGGCCTTGGGGTATTTATAGGCGCTGGAATCCAGGCTTGGGCCTGGAATCCGGGCCTCCGGATGGACCGTCATCATTACACACCGCGTCTTCGCCCAACCAGTGATGCCGCCCACGGACAGCCAACCATCACACGCCACGTGTACCCCCCCAACGGCTATATCCTGACGGTACGTATTCCAACGGCTATATTCCCAACGGCTACATTCTGGGAGCCCCCGGACCTTTTTTACTTCACTCCACTTCACCAAGGAGAGCCTCCGGGTACACTTACCCAGAGACGCCCCCGGTTTATGCCCCACACGGTACATAACAGTCGCCCTCGGGATCACTCCTTTAGAAGCCCAAGGCTTCATATCAGGGCACCCCTCGGGGATTCCCCCTCAGCACTATAAAAACCGGGTAGCCCCCGGGGAGTTGCCTCATTGACGGATAGCCTATGGCACACAGGTAATGGGGAGCCCTCGGGTATCTTCATCACCAACTAATCAACAAACAGTGGACCCCCCGGTAACAACTCCACTGCTGCCCTCATCCATCAGGCCCTCGATCCCCAGATTGAGGGGCTCCCCTTCGGAGCCCCCAGGACATCAACAGCAAGCCTTCGGCCAATCAACACATGAGCACTCAGAAGAAGAAGAGCCTTCGGCATTACCGTTATTCTCCATTTTTGACCAAAGTTTCACATTTTCGATTCATCATTGGGGGAATTCGGTGCACTCTTTTTCCCTCACTAGGATTTTTTCCCACAGGGTTTTTCCTAATGAGGTTTTTAACGAGGCATCCCCCCAAAATGAAATGAAAAGCATCAGCCTTCGGCCCACAACAGCAACGCAACTACTCTACTCCTTTTCACCACTTTACAAGTGCCTCAAGGAGTGGGGGACTGGAGAACCCCCTCGGGAAAATCATTAAATTACAAAATGGGTGAAAACGTGTCCAACAAAACGGCAAAGCGAGCCCTCAAGTCCTGACATGTGGGTAACTGAGGGACTGCCTTCGGCAGGGGCGTGAAAGCAACAACTCCTCACCAACTTCAGAGGTTACGACAGGACAACATCAAAGGGCAAGCACAAATTACTCCTTTTCCCTCAAGTACCTTTCGGCAAAAGGAGTGAGGGACTCCTGATGGAGTATATGGCCCGGGAACCCCCGGCCCACAGACTCCCACTACTCCAGTAAAGGCCCAACAGGCCCAGAAGGCCCAACAGGCCCAAATCATGGCGCCCGGAGTACCAAGCAGCCCACAGCGCACCAGGGGTGCCTTCGAACCCCTGGCCGAAGGCTCTAAACTCTCACAGGACGGGTTTCTCAAGCAAACCAAGAAACTGGGAGAAAACGGCGAGAACAGTAGCCCTCGGCACCGGGGTGCCCTCGGTTGAGAGAGAAGCCCTCGGCTACTGCTCTACAGCCGAAGGCATCTCACTCGACAAGATCTCCTCTTCACGCGCGTACAGATCACCGTACCCTGTGCAACGTCCCATCCAACAGCCGCATTAAATGCGGCCACATGCGTTTGCCAGCGCCAACCGGATGAGGTGACCTCTCGGCCAATGGATGCTTGACACGTGCCCCTGTCCGGCATTTATTGCTACTATAAATAGCCCCCCATTTCCCCATTTGTAACCACGACATTCAGACTAAATACACTCACTCTCTTGCGTGCTTTTGCTCTGACTTCTCTCTAAGTTATTCTCAGCAATAACCCCTCAGATATATACCCCCCGGGTAGACTATCCATCACTACTACAAAAAAAATGGGCTCTTCCAATTTTTTGGGGCCTTGTGCGGTTGGACACCCTACACACCGCCAGGGCTGGGCCTGGTTGGGTCAGGCCAACCCGTTTAATGACGGGTCAGAATTTTTACAACCCTGAATCAACCCGTCGAACTCACGGGTTAAACGGGATGGCCCGTGGGCCAATAGAAAAAATATATATGACAAAATATTTTTTAAATATATTGACTCTTGAGTATGTATTAATATTAGAAAGTAGTAGTGAATGAAATATAAGAAATCAAAATACTAGGAACTCAATACTTGTTAAGTTTGATTAAAAAAATGAAAAATGCTAGAAGTACAAACACACTTACAAAAAAACTTACAAACAAGTGATGTGCCTATTCTAATTATCATTCATGTAAAAGTGTTGTAAATGTGATGTGATGTGTTAAATAATGTGATGATGTCACATACCCCTTTTGTAAGACTTTTTGTAAAAGTTTTTGTACCTCTACCATAACTCTAAAAAAATATGTAGTATCCAATACTCCGTACTACTTATATCAGAATTTGAAAACTATTAGAGTGTGTAATAAAAAACTCATTGTATAACAGTAAATATCTACTTAAACCTACTTAAACCTTGTGAGTGATTATTTGTAATCATGACTACTAATTATTAAATAATATATTTTACTTTACATAAAAATATATGTTTCAACACTTTATTTGAATATTTATTATAGAAATAATTATTATTTTGCAATGGTTGTAATTTTTTAATTGTAATTATATGTTTGTAAAATAAAAATCAAAATAATATGTTTATATATTGGCCCGCGGGCCAACCCACAACCCGATGGGCCAACCCACTTCAACCCAAGAGGAAGAGGAAGACGAAGGCGAAGAGGAAGAAGAAGAATCATAATAATAATAATAATAATAATAATAGTAATATCAATATTAATAATAACATACTCCGTAATAATAATAAAACGAACAAATCATGTATGATTTGATCTGAATTAGGGATGGACTCGGGCCGGGTGGCCCGACCCGGAACCGGCCCGGGACCGGTACTGTTCCGGCCCGTCCTGACCCGGTGGCCCGGTCAGTGACCGGTCCGAGTAGGCCCGGCCCGTGGGTTTTCCGGTCCGGGCTCGGGTCACCCAAAACAAGGCCCGACCTGGCCGGGTCCGGGCCCGGTTCGGGCCAAAAACTATTTTTTTTTCTTTTTTTTCAATTTTTTTTAAATTTTCGGGTTGGGCTTGGTATTTTGGGCCATTTGGGGTGGTTTGGGGGGTTGGGGGTGGGAGGGGGTTAATTAGGAAGAGGAAAACAAAAAAAAATATAACGGGTCCGGCCCGGCCCGGCCCGGACCCGGTGGTTACCCGGGCCGGTCCCGGGTCCACCATTTCTGACCCGCCGGCCCGCCCGGGCCTAGGTCCGGCCCGGACCCGAGTCCATCCCTAATCTGAATGTTTCTGATCTTTATGATATGAACTTTTCTAATCTGATATGAATAAAATAAAAATAAACAATAAGTAATAATAATAAGACGAACAAAAAAACTTCTTATTCCCTATAATAAACTTCCCGTCGAGCATTAAATTACAAGTTATGAATACAAACTTTCCAATTTTATGTTAAAAAATTTCTACTAGATAGCTAGAATAATCATTACTCAAATATCAAACGTATGTCATTTGTTTTGAGCTTTCAAAAGATTATTTATCTACATGTGATACTGTGATAGGCAAAACTTGAATAATACTCCATATGAATTATGGGATTTTTCCTTAAATATTAGCAATAAAAATGAAATGAACAAAAATGAGACTTAGTAACTATTAGTGACTATAATTGTACTTAAAGTTTACATCACAGTAACTTACATGTAATTACTACGATGTAAATTTCTAACATAATCATAGTCATTAGTAGTTACTAAATAATATTTGTGTTCATCAAATTTTAAAAAGTAATACGATAGTATTTATGAAATTTTTTCATACAATATAAACAAAAACATTATTGATCCCTGACGCACGAGTTTTCTACTAGATATATTTGTATATTCTGGATGAATAGATATCATCGTAAGTTAAGGTGTAACAGATAGAAAACTTACAAATACATAGATGTCATAATTGACCATCTTCTAAATCTCTCGATGCAATAGACATATCATAACCAATTCCATGCCCGCTTAAGTTACTGTATTTATAATTTTTTGAGATAAATGGATAAATCTCTTTGTAAGATGTAATAATTGAATTAAAAGTGCACGTATATATATTGCAATTGATTATTATTTTGGACTTTAAATTTTTTAAGCAGTTAAAGATATGACAAATTAAAAAGAGATAACTGTCATATAGGTAATCGTACTACATAAAAATGTTAATTAAATTATCGTACTTTAAAAACACACAATCGAACATCCTTATTCTTAAAAATGTTCAATTAAGTGTTTTAGCTACCGGAGTAGTAGAAATTTGGTTTTGCCGTTAACGGCCCACTAGTACTACGTATATACTCCGTATTATAAAATGTATAAATGTAAAAGCCATGGTCTTAACTACGAGCCCCAAGATGAATTAATTGCTTAGTTGGTCCCATCCCAATGACATACTCTGGCAGTCCATCTACATTAATATTTCAGCCCAAGCATACTTCCCGTCCAGATATTCAGAATAGCTGTAACCAGTCTGGCCCAGTTTCCTCGTGAAGATGGCTGGTTGACAGCCCAGTTAGTGCCGACGGGATGACACAGGCCTGATGGCAGAGGAACGGTGGTGGAGCCTGAGGTCCTTGGGCGCTGGGTGGGTGACTGAGCCAACGACTGACCGACGGTAGGGAGTAGGGACGATCCAAAGACTATGGTGCTTGAAGCATTCAATGTCTGCACTTTTGTTGTTAATGGCATGGTGTGAACCAGAGCCGGTCACGAGGAAATGAAGGTTCTGTGCAACAAAAATAATTGGACCTTCTTTTCAAAGTTTCGACACAAGTTAAAAAACCGAACAGAAACCGCACCGACTCAAACGGGACCCGAAAGTCGGGACTCGAACATAAATCGGTTTAATGAAGGTTTTTTGAGTTATAAAATCAATCGGTTCAAACCGAACCGAACCAATTTTTATTAAGAGGTATTTTTAATTATTTATTTTGTAGAACAAATGGGTAATATAAAGTTGGTACGTCCTTATTTCAACAATTAGTTAATTCAATCCAGTGGTTGATGTTTAGAAATTAGTGTGCATGTTTTTATTTTCACTTGGGTTCGAATCCCGCGTGCCTCAACTTCTTTTCTTTTTTTTTGTTTCTAAATTTTAAGATTTCAACACCGGTGGAAACGGAGGATTTACTACTCCTTCGTTCCTATATATACGCTCCTCCTTTGCAGATGAGGAATACACGAAATGACAAACCAGGCCTGCTTCAATGCCTTGCCCTAGTCCAATTTTTTTTTGTAATTCATTTAGTTTTATGTCAAAGCCGAACCGAAACCACCTCTAAGTAATACTAGTATACTACTACAAAAAAATTGGGCCCTTCCAATTTTTTGGGTCCTGTGCGGTTGGACACCCTGCACACTGCCAGGGCCGGGCGTGGTGTGAACGTGAATTAAAAAGCAATTAAGTTGATCTTTCAAATATGGGAATCTATGCAATACGTAGTATATAAAAATAAGGGATTTGACCTAAATATTACTAAAAATTGAATCATGTACAAAAAGTGACCTTTTTAGGCTTTTTTCTTAATTTCCAAAAAATGTGACTAATAAACATTAGGCTTACTCAATTAACCCTAATTTTCGGTACTCTATCTTAAAGTGACATGATTGGTCCGACACAGTGACATGCGCCGAAGTGACCATCGGTCGCAACCGATCGTCGACTCTCGCCGACCACAGTGACACCGATCACAGTGACTCCGATCACAGTGACTCCGACCCATCGACCCCAGTGACTGCCCATCCACCGGCCGTCGTTGTCACCGCCGCAACGTTCACCAGTCATTAATCCAGTGACTTCTGGTCACTAATTGGTGACTTCCGCCCCAACTCCGGTCAGTGGTCCAGTGATCGCCGACATCTGTAGGCCAGTGACTCCCGTCATCCCTTGGTCAGTTACTGTCGCCCCACCCTCCAACATTACAGTGGATTCCCACCCCCGCAGTGACACCGCACCACCCCAGCGTCGCAGCCGACCATCACCGCAAACCATCACTCCGGCCCCCAGCCACCTTCCCAACCCCCATCCACCTCTATCCCTCAAGACCCATCCCCAGCCACCATCCTGACCCCAAGCTCACCCACCCAGCCTCAATTTCATCTTCCTTTCCCCTGTCACGCAAATCCCCGGACCTCCCCTACGCCACCACTCCCTATCCACCCCAACATCGCACCCCAGCCTACAAACCATGCCCTAGCTTCCAGCCCCACCTCAGCCACCTCCCTAGCCCCCCCCCCCCACCAACCCCGAAGCCCCCACCGGACACCGCCACTCCCTATCCCCAACCCCACCGCATATCCTTCGCTGAGGCCCCTTTCCGACATTGACAACGGCGGATCTAGCTCCGGTGACCTCAAATCGGAGTCGTTGTTCATCGAGGACGACAGATCCGATACCGGCGACACTCCATCAAGGAAGACAGATGCGGCGGAGGAACGTCCAGTGAAGATGACGGAGAAGCCATCGATTTCAGTTGCAAGTGGTCGAAGAAGAAATGAGAAGAAGAGGAAGAGTTTGACGGCGGTAGTGGCAGGAGAGTGGCGGTGAAGGCGGCAGGAGAGTGGCGGCGAAGGCGGCAGGAGAGTGGCGGCGAAGGCGGTAGGAGAGTGGCGGCGGGGGCAAGAGAGCAGCGCGGAGAAGAGTTATGGCCTAGGTCTTCTGCTTCATATTGAGGCGAAGCACTGCAATTGCGATGAAGAAAACGAAGCAGTGTATATGGACCGGGTCACTTTTTTCTCTTTGGTAAATTTAGTCATATTTGTGTCCAACCAAACTCGAGAAGTGATAATTTGGCCATTTTTTCGGGTATATTTGGCCCTATCTGCTACTTAAGTCAGTTATGTGCCCAACGGAAAAAAGGTTATATATTTGTCATTTGAAAGTCCCATCCTAATATTTTAGCTATTTTTCTAACCACAGTACATTTAGCCTAAAACTAGTTTTGAGCATCTTTTATTGAGCAACACATTTAGGCTTAAACTAGTTTTGAACGTCTTTTATTGAGCTAACACATTTAAGATGTTTTTATTTGGACTTTTTTCAGTCTAGACCATATCAGACTTGATCAGAATTGGACAATTATAAAATATACAGAGATCAGACATATACTAGATCACTGGACCACTTGATATCATACCAGACTCATTTCACACAAATCAGGCCATATCAAAACAGAAAATTTTAGTCTAACTAAAAACGTCCTTAGGCTTAAATTAGTTTTGCTTTTTGAGCATTAAACTTTCAAAAAGAATTTAAATCTAACTACATTAAGACTGTTATCATAAATTAACTACAAAGTAGTGGAAGCTAGGGATTGAGCCCTCACAAACTTGATAAGCACATTACAATATTTCTTATCCGTCTAACACTAACTATATGCTTCATTCACCAATAAAGTTGGGTTTCCTGACATGGAAGTGTTGAATATTATTTTAAATTGTGGCCAAGTTGTTATTATCTTATATTTTCCTTTAATAGAATATGATAGAACATTTAAATGGACAATGCCACATTGATATTAGGGCCGAAGTCCCGTCATTATAGACGTTTACGTCATTGAGCCCTAGGTGTATAAATATACGCTGAAAGGGAATGTTTAGTAGACGAGACACACAGGCGTAGAGCATATTCAGAAAACATTTCCTTATTCACACTAAATAGACGTCTCTACTGTTCCTATCATTCCTTGATCATTCTCAATGAAAATTCTTTCTACTTGAATCTATATTGTGTTTCCATTACTACTATAGTTAAAAAACATGACCTGACAACTGGTACCAGAGAAGGTGAGTATCGATCGGTCGCAAAAGCTGTGTTTTCGCGTTCTTCAACATGTTTTCATATTTGTTCAATCATCACAATATTCAATTGAAAAAGCCGTGAAAACAATACTATTGGATCTCAGAGTGTGAGAGGTGTAGACTTTATGGTGTTAATGTTGGAACCCAAAAATCAGCAATAGATAATAATGTAAGCAAGGAATGATTAAAGAAATAGAGAAATATCCATTGATAATGATATCAAAAGTTTACAACGATGAATATCTTTGTTCTCACTCTCACACTCAAAAGCTCTTTGCGGCTGCTCTCAAAATGATTCATGTATGCACAGATATCTAATGCATCAAATATTTGTACAGTAGGTATCTATGCATCGGTCTATTCACAAATATGGGCGCAAACTTTATTCGAGGCGCTTAACACATACTAGGCTAAATGCTGACATTTTACTAGGCCTATTTCAGGAAAGTTAAATATTACATGTAGATAAAACATACTCCCTCTGTCCCAATTTGTAAGACACTTTATGGTTTACGATGTTTGACCGGCGATAAAGCAAATGGATTAATGTCCGCACTCAAATTATTTTTAGAAAAAAATTACATATTCAAAAACTACATTAAAAGCTTTACAAGGTCGCAAAAACCAGAATCAAATTTGATAAAAATTTGATATATAAAGTTAAAGATCAAGAGTGATTTGTGTTGATCAAGTGAATATGAAACATATCTTACAAATTGGGACTGAGGGAGTAATTGATCACAACTAAAATATCTTCTAACATTCTCCCCCCTCTTAAAGTAGTTTCTCCTTAGTGCTAGAACATGTCCATACTGACGCAACAATATTCATTTTTCGAGTCGTTCATTGATAGCACCTAACACCTTGGTTATTCTCTTGTGTTCTTCCAGTTCTTCATCAGAAGCATCTATAACTCTTCGTTTAATCTCTTCTTTTTTCGGTCGCAACTGATCTCGAATGATCTTCAGAGTCCCATCACAAAATTCTGCAACCTCACACATCAACATTAAGCACTTCTTTTCTTCATGATTAAGATAGACTATCCCGAATTCAGGCTCATCAAAAATATGGATAGGAGGGCATTTCACAAGCCCTGGTCCAAATAGTCTTGGCCTAGTGAGGTTTTCCTTTGGAACATTGTTTTCGAGGGTCATCTGAAGATTATGAGTGGCGTGAACTAGTACTTGCCTCAACATAAATCTTCTAATCACTTCATACCCTTTTTTGAGGATTTTGTTCTTTCTGATGGGAAGTTTCATGTATGCCATTGAAATATGTTATATGTCATCTATGACAGGTAAATTTTGTTCCATCTGTTCGTCGAAGCTTGTAAATAGAAAACTTGATACCACCATGATCACCTTCAGATACTTCCAGAATGTCCTAGATGGGGAATTTGCTTGTTCTCAGATCGTGTTATAGGATTTCTCGTTGTCGTCCCATTGATTGGTTGCTGAGCATATGAAGATGTCCACTTATGAACTTTCCTTTAAATGGGTAAGACCTCTGACTTGGAGTTCATCGATCCTCTTGATCTTATCAGGTCTTCTCCATATATGATTTCTTATTTCCTCTTGGAAGGGTGCTGTGATTGTGATATTTTCCCAAGGTTTCTTAGTTCTCGGTGGAAGAGTTCATGTTCTTCTGATGAACTTGGGTAGCTCTGCTAGAGTTCATCATTCTCGTGCCCGATCAGATCAACAATACACTTGTTAAGAATCTCTTTGAAGTAGAATATATGTTGCATATCAATCTGTTCAGCTTCTTGTCTTAAGTCATCCCATTCGGTCCACTCATCATTCCACCTTTCATCAAGTACATAGTTTTCAAGTTGATCGTTGATTGATGGAGCCGGATGGTTTAAGGGAGCTTGTTGCTTTGGTGACCTATGCAGAGTAACTCCGAGATCATTAAGATTGTCCGATATCATCATATTAGAACTAGGTTCTAACTGATGGCATGTTGTAGGTAAAAGCAATGTAGCCACCTCAAGACTTCCACCCAATCCTTGGTTAACATCCATAAAGGATGAGCATATGAATGTTCTGTCTGGTTGACCATGCCAGAGGTTAAGAGGGGAATGGTTGTGCTCTGGTTTTGAGCTAAGATGTAGGCTTTGGGGTAGGTTGTTGGGATTGGCATTTGGAAGTTAAGGGTTGATAGGATGAAGTTCCTTGCTCTAGTTTCCGCTGTCTCTTCTCCCCCTCATGAGGTGCCGAGTCATCGGGATTCTCATGTGGACGTTTAAGGCCACATAGTCTGTCACGGCAAAGGAGGTCAGTGTCAAGGACGGGTAGAATTTTTTGATGGAAGTTTGTGAGCATGTTCTACATGAAGTGCGGATTGATCTACAAAATTTCAGCTTAAAAAAGAAATCGGGAAGTGAGTTAAATAAAATAATGAAAACATTGCACTTTTTATATATATTTTGACGTAGCTTTTTTCGATAATTTATTTATCCGACTTGCCGATTGAATTTTAAGCTCAAATTTGGTGGACAAAATTTATATTTCATGAGAAAAAGGCTCATAATTTCATCAAATAATCCACCTAGAAGCACCTCAAATGAAGATTACTCATGCAATGTATAAGAAGTTCGATTCCTGCCTAGAAAGCGGAGCCGAACTGGAATCGAACTAGAACCGAACACATCAAATACTATAGGAACCGAAGCGAAAAAATGAAGTCCAAAATTATAGGAACCGAACCGGAAAGTTAGGTTCGGTATTCCCGATTTTACGGTTCCAAGTCTTTAGGCCCTTCATATCATTACTTAAAACCACTAGCTCTTTTTGTGCAGAAAGATCATATATTTTTGAACTTGTGCTTTTGTTGATAAGAACTCTTGATCCTTTGTATGTTTTGAAGATTTTGTCTTTCGGTTGATTGAGAAATTAATTTTGTGATGCCCCTTAGCCCTTTATACATTGCATTTTTTTGCCATGTATGACCTTCATCGAGCTGGATGAGTAATTTTGTACTCGAAATGTGAATAAAAATTCAATTAAACGTAGATGTGACACACCTTTTTTTCAACATGATCGATTTTGTTTTAGAAAATGTACGTAGATAAAAAAATAGTTAAATATGTTTTAAAACAGTAGTGTAAAATATATTGAGAAACATTTAAGTTTTACAAAAAATGTAAAATAAAAATTAGGGTTGATCTGTGTAGACCACGTCCTCTTATTAGTCTTGTAGATGTTCTAAGAGCTTCTCGTGGGAGTGTACATGAGTAACATGACTCCATCCACCGTTAGACATATTTTTAGCTTGTATCGATCGGAGATAATTTCAGAACTTATCAATAAAATCTTTTCATACACATCTGTTACACATGGTTGATTATTTCAAAATTTGTTCGTGTACAAAATTGACAGAGCTAATTTGCAGTACCACTAATTAAAAAAAGCTAAAACTAGGTATTAGTAAATATAGACAAAATTCACAAATACAACTATATGTATTTTAATATCAAAATAAGTCTTTTTTGATTCTATAAAGTGTAGAACTTCCATATAAAGAGCGAATAAGTCCCATTTTAGAAAGAGAATAATGACATTTGTGTACACTTTGTTTATGTTTTAGTCCTATATAAGAAATTTTCACTTAGCACATATTGTGTTCACTTGCAGTACAATATCATTATTTTTACTTGAAATGAAATAATTTAATCAGATTATATTCTATACTTAAAAGTATTCCCTTATGGAGATCTTGAATTCAAATGATCAATAAGACGAATTTAATAGTTTTTCTCGAATGATATTATTTTAGCTCGAGCTATCATGAGTTAATAACTATTTAAGTAATTGTATATCGTTTCCTATGGGTTAGCTTCTTGTTTGGAATCTCACACTATTGAATAAAAATGATTTTTAGAGCATTTTCAATGCAAAAATGTGAACGGTACATACGCGGCATGAGAGATAGTCAATTATTCCCTCCGTCCCATATTTATCTTCACAAGTACAATTGGCACACATATTAAGATAATGAGAAATGTGTGGTGGAGAGTTATGCAGAGGAAAGAAAAATGTGTAAGAATGTGTAAGAGTGATTGTGAACCACAAATTCTTTGCTAAAAAGGGAAAAAAGAGATAAATTTGAGACATAACGAAAAGGAAAGTACGAAGATAATTCCGGGACGGAGAAAGTAAAAACCAACAAATATAATATCTTTCCTTATTTGAACATTTTTATATGCTTTTTGTAAGTTTTTTTTCCACAATGTCAAGCACAATGTTTATAGAGAAATTTTTTTCAAAAACATATAAGACCGTGAAAACAATGAAAAAAACATGTACATATCTCTCTCATGGCACGTGTGCAATGTGCACATGCTACGATTAGTCAACAGTTATCTTAGACTTTTGAAATAATTACGGAGTAACATTGTAGGAGCCTAGGTGCCCTTTTAACTACGTCAGATGCATTGAAGCTTCACCAGAATTTTGAAAACTTCACACGTGTTTATAAAGAGTCCATATATACATAGTTTAATACTTCAATGGATTCGAACTATAAAATATTGAAATAAAGATACATGTGCTATATTAAATTGACATAAAACTTGTATAGACCTACATAATTTAATTTCCACACGAACCTATTGATTATATTTTCAATCGTGAAGTTTGAAATTTAAACTATGGTAGATTCCCTTATCTTCTATCGGGATGATGTTGACAAACTTTAATTGGTATACTCCTCCGTCCCTATTAAAGTTCCCAGTTTGACTTCACACAGATTAAGAAAACAAATTTGACTTTATTGTGGAGTGCATTGTTTGGCACTGTTTGGACACTGTTTGACACTGTTTTGCACTGTTTTATTTCCTACAATGGAAGTGTGAACTTAATAAAGGACATCGCAAAAAGGAAAGCGAGAACTTTAATAGGGACGAGAGGGAGTACTATATACTCCGTATATCAAACCAATGATCTATTTTCAAATAATACGTACTACTACTCCGTATTGATCAAAGGCGTAATTGTGGCATCCCAAAGACAACTTTAGTTTGTGTAGCGGAATAAGTTGATGGTCGTGAGAACATGTGGGATAATTTAAATATTTGGCCATAACAATTAGTAGAAAATGTCATATTTCAAAACGCTAACATCTCTTATTTGCAGTGTTTTCATATTAACGGTTTCATCCAAACACTAAAGCTCAAACAATTATTTACCAAATAACATTTGAATATATGTATAATTTGAGTTTTCACCCCATTTTATTGTCCAAATTGGACTTTGCCCTCTGTTTTTTAAAATCTTTGTTTTTGCACCCCAACCCCATATGAAAATACAAAAATGACACTCCATTAAGAATTCTGTTGACCTTCAACATATTCATAATCAAGTGACATTTTTGTCTTTCTATACGAGGTTGAGGTGCAAAAACAAAGATTTTTAAAAATGGAATGCAAAGTCCAATTTGGACAATCAAATGGGATGCAAACTCAAATTACCCCTTTCATTTATTGAAAATGTTAAAAGGAATCGAACCACATTTTTTGGTTGAAACACTATTTTCCAAAGGTCTTTTCCCATTAATATTACTCCCTCCGTCCCATTAGAAGATTCTCACTTTCCTTTTTTGGACGTCCCGTTAGAAGGTCTTCATTTCCATTTTAGGAAACAATTAACAATATTAAGTGAAAATTAATCATTAAATACTAAAAACAATACATTTATAACATCACAGTTATCAATACTAACTACATTATAATATATACCTATTAAAATTATTTTTCAAAATATACTTGAAGTACTTTATTTAAATAACGGGACGGAGGGAGTACTAAATTAAATTCCAAAGAAAAAAATACGACTTATTTTACATTTTTCAAGAAATTGACATATTTAATGACTAACTCAATTCATAGTGACCCATCATCCATCACTGACTTGTCACTCTCAATTACACCATAATGGATTAATGAGTCTTATCCGATTACTCGTACATAATGATTAGTCATATTTTTGTCAAAAAATATAAGTAATCAATTTTTTGGATGGGAAAATTTTATTTAGTAATATATGTGTCATTTTTTTCTTTTCCAAACACCACATTAGCGTTTTCAATATTTGATTAAATATTATCGAGGAGAGAGACTATTTGGACGTTTTTAGATCTAATTTCAAGATGTAAATCCCCAGTAGTTATACCGTGGAACCGGTGCATGGTGAGCACCATGCACCCTTTGTTATTTTTTACATCTCATTTTCTTAATCAAAATGTGACTTGATGTTGATACAAATGTAAATTGCATATATATGTAATTTTACGTGTAAATATATGTAATTCGCGTTCAGGCAGGTCAAATGCAACTCGTGTGTATATATATGTAACTCGCGTGTAGAAATATGTAACTTACGTGTAAAAATATGTAACTTTACATATAAAAATATGTAACTCACATGTAACTCAATGATTTTTTATATACACAATTTTAAGATAAATTGTGATTTACACAATTATTTTTTTGTATTAAATTTAGTTCGATTTTCCTTATAATCCAATAATCATTTATATAATAGTTTCACAGCTTGTTAAAATTACATAAGCAATATTGGTCTCATTTGAAAGATCGTGAAAAATAAAAAATGTTGATATAAATTTTATAAAAATCGGATCAAAAATAAAAAAATTATTACCATTTTTTAACAACAAAAGTAAAATAATAATAATGAAATGAGTCAACCGTTCTCATTGTTAAGTCGTTTTGCAACCGGGCGCACCATCCTCATGGTGCGCCGGTTGCAGGATATCGATAAATCCCTAATTGTTAAAAGAATTAAGGTGATAACTCCGGTACTTTTTCTAAAAAATGGGATACCGTACCTATCATTCATTTGATTAGACAACATCACTTTATCATTTTTAATTTAGATTTAAATAATTCAACTGCTACATTCTCATTGGTCCATGTGGACAAAGGTATGGTACCTTATGAGTACATAGAATCTATCAAGAATTAATTGTTAGAGTTACTTTATTTGAGCTTTGCAATAATTTGAAATTTAACGTGACAATGATGTGGTAATTATTTTTAAAAATAGATTATGTAAAACATATATTTATGTCAAGTATATTAGCATTCTACCATTTATGTCACAAAAAACTTGACAATTTTACAGTTAATAAATGCTACAGTAATAACAAGCTATGGATTTCAAAAGCGCTTGAAATTATTAAAATTTAATTAAATTTAGCTAGAAAAATGCATTAATCTAACAAACAATCGATTCTAAAAAGAACATTTTCGAAGTTAATATTCTAATAAAAAAATTATGCACGAAAGCCATTCTAAAAAAATTAAATAACCATAGAAAATAGAGTCTCTGTGGGTGGGGCAATCAATAATTTTTGAAACGTGGCCGCAATTAGCTTTCATTTTCAACAAGGGAGCCTTTCAAGTCAATCTCTTGCATTGAAACTTGTTTGACATTTTCTTCCTGCTGATTATTCCAATCCACTTCCTACCAGTTGGACTTTCTAAAATCATCTCCAATCCCATTTAATACCCACCGCCGCGTGCCACCACCGTTCCTCGCCGTCTCCTCCGCCACATTGTTCCTCACGCGCATGAAATGGCGTGAAACGTCTCACCCCGCAAGACCAAAAGTCTCCAACAAAAGAACATTTCTCACCAAACTGAAGAGAAAGTGCATTTTTTCTTCAAATCTCTTCTTCTCCCTCTAACAAACTCTTTCTCTTTCTCTCACTACAGATACTCCCGTTAATGGAGAACTCGAGAAAAAGTCAAGGAAACGAAAACCCATCTCTAATGTCTCCCCCCAGTTCCAGCAGCTCCATCAGCGGCAATGGCGGCGGCCAGCCACTTCCGTCGCCGCCGCCGGTTCCGCCCATTACCAGATCCGAACCCAGTAACCTGTACCCGACTACCTTCGTCCAGGCTGACACATCCTCCTTCAAGCAAGTGGTCCAAATGCTCACCGGACACTCCGAAACGGGTAAAGTCGCGGGTTCAGCCAGGCCCGAACCTACCCGTAACCCAATCCCGGTCGTCAAAACCGGACCTAAGAAGGAAAAATCCGGTTCCAAGCTTTATGAGCGGAGAAACAGCCTTAAGAGCTTCAAAATCAACCCGTTAGCCCCGGGGTTCGCAGCCAAATCCGGGTTTGGAGCAGGGCTATCGGGCTCTCCCAGATTCGGGACTTCCGAGCTACTGTCGCCGAGCATGCTTGATTTTCCGTCGCTTGTCCTGAGCCCGGTGACGCCTCTGATACCCGACCCGTTTAACAGGTCCCCGCAAAACACGGTGAGTCCTGAGAATCTGAACATGGAAGCGGAAGAGAAGGCAATAGCGAGAAAAGGGTTTTATTTTCATCCGTCGCCGGCGACTACTCCGAGGGATATGGAGCCCCGACTGCTGCCTCTCTTTCCGGTGACCTCCCCTAGAGTTTCAGGTTCTGCAAATTCTAATTCTTGAACGACCTTTTTTGTTGTTTACTTAATTTTTAGGCCAATTTCAAGTGAATGTATTATTATAATCTTAATCACATGTAAACACCACATGTATGTGAGAATTGGATTTACTGAGCCAAGAATGTTATGATATTATTATTATTATTATTACAGGGAAACTTTGAACTGGTTTGGTGATTTAACAAACTGAATATTCGTTTAAGTTTGATGATTTCGCTAATGACTACATTATCATCTTTGAGGGAGTCAAACTTTGTTAATTATTTTCTTAATTGATAACTGAGGAAATGGAGTCTTGACTCTGTGGAAAGCAGAAAAGTTGTCAAGATGAGGCAAAGAACAGTCTATATGGGTATTTTGATTGAAGAAAATCAAAATGATTTGTTTATTATTCATATCACTTTTGGTCTTTTGTTGTTTACTGTAAAGTAGTACCCTGTGGGTAATTTTCCATATTCTTAAAACACTGCAAATGGGCATAAGGTGACATAAAAAAATCTATTATGTGTACTTGTTTGCACCACACATTGGTTTCTACTAATATAGAAATTCAGTGTTAGCACTGTTTAGCAGGGTCTTCACTTCCAAAAGAGGAATTTTAATTTGTAGCTCTTTAAAGGCCTTAAAGCTTTAATATTCCCTTTTGGTAGCGGATTCTGTAATTATTTTTCGGACCGAAAAGATTCAGATCGGATCAAATAATTCAAATAAAAACGATCTAGATCGGAAAGATCAAACGAGAAACATTCAGATAAAACAAATATGGAGTAGAACAACTTCTTACTCTTCTACCTTTGAACTTATCAGATTTATCCAATTTAGTCATTTTTTTAGTAAACTGTAGTCTCTGTTTGTTGAGGTCTTAAAAAGCCAAAGTTAGGTGCCAAGCATTAGTTTCTCACCAGACTAGTAAACCTCATAAGAATCTGTTAAGAAGTGGGGCCCATTGGGAGTTATGGGGTCCACAAGATTTGAGAATTAGACCAAAACGCATGCACTAACGTATACAGAGTCCAGAAAACTTTATGAATGCCAGCTTTCGAAATTGTGCAAGAAAATCATGTAAAGGAGTTCTTTTTAGCTGTACTTTTTATCTCTAGTTGCCATGGGTGGAAGAGGGTGGGGTTTAGTGGGCCTTTTAATGATGCAAGGCGTGAAGAAGGAAGGGAAATTTGTGAAGTGTTCCTTATTTCCAATGATGGAAAAACCCAAATATTTCTAACTTTTTATCACAATTTTCGTATTTATATGCTACTTATAAAGCTATTCAATATCGATGTGGATCCTAATGGGTCACGAAAGATTTCTATAATCTTTGACAAAATCCAAAGAATTATGTATCCTATAATAAATACTAGTAATATTTAAAAAAAACTAAAGCATGACCGATCTCATCATATATTTTTCAAAATCTAATCTTTTCCCCCAAAAAGTTTCCAATTTAGGTATCAATTAAACTAAACAACCGAGACTTTCATTCATTCTTCTTTACCATGAAATGGAATTCTTTTACCACTGTAAATTAATGGTGATGGTAAAACTCTACGTTTGGATAACAAAAAATCTAGATAAGAACATGGCCAAAATCCCAGAGCCGAGCTTGCTTTTGTTTGGTTTTGTAATTTATGTGTGTTTATGGATATTATTGGTGGCGGGCATGATAAGATCTGTGGACTTTGTGTCCTCAAGGGTTGGTGAGTCGTTGATTGCAAGTTCGAGTGTTACATGTGCTTTGTTTTCCAATCATAAGATGATCGGATCTCATCTTTCTTTGTTACATTTGATTCAATCCTCCATTTTTATTAAATCTCTTATCTATTGCGGATATTGGCATAAAGTGGTGGATCGGAGTTAGAAAAATGACTCAGTGGTCGAATAATGATAGTTTGAAGGGAATTTTTCACAAATGGGCTAGAACTGAAAATAAAATCGGGTTTTTCATTTTTTTAAAGCTTTTTCAAAATAAGACAAGATGAAGATTATTTTTCAATAATAGACTTACGCAGTTATGCCTAAACACTAGACTATGTAATACTCCGATCACGCATTTTAATTACATACGAGTAGGGTTGGACTCGGGTCGGGCCACCCGGCCCGTGGACCGGCCCAGCCCGCTACTGTGCGGGACCGGGACCGGCCCGGTTCTCGGGTCCGGGTCCGGGTCGGGCCTAGGCCCGGGGGGTAGGGCGGGTCCGGGCTCGGGTCTCAATTTTGGTGAACCGGCCGGGTCGGGCCCGGGCTCGGGCCAAATTGATTTTTTATTTATTTATTTTTTTTCATTTTTGGGGTTCCACCCGGGTTGGGCTTGATGGGTAGGATGGGTTTGGGAGGGGGGGGGGGGTGAGGGGGGGGGGGGTTAGGAAAGTAAAAAAAAAAAATCTAAATCGGAAACCCGGCCCGGCCCGGAAGCGGTGGCTACCCGGATCCGGCCCGGACCCGAGTCCAACTTTCCTTTTTTGGATGTCTCACTAACTTTGCCAACATTCCTATTTTTGGATGTCACGCAGCTTGAATCCAAAAATAACCTATAAGAGTATCACAACAAATATATAGTTCAAGCTATTATTTGATTTTTTGTTTCTTTTTGTTGATAATTCTAAATATTTCATTTTTATTGTTTATTTTTGTTTCTATTTTTTTTTTATCTTAACCTATCTTAATAAAGGCCACTTTTTCTTATTAAATGCTCATTAGTTCTACAAGTTACGCTATAAGGTATTGTACCATGTGCTGTTGGTGTATCTCATACAACTTCTGTTCAAAATTTTAGAGTTCTCCATCCGATTCATAGTTGACCGTGTTAAGTTCATTTACACACCGTCAATCACTTATATCACTGATAGAGAGCAGGAAGAGCAGGGGGGCTATGTGGAAAAGGAGGATCTGAGACCCAAGGGGCTACCGGTTTACTGCAGGCGGGAACGGGCTTGAGCCCACATTCGTGGGCTAATTGCGGGCTGCTTAATTAATATTTATTATTTTTAATTTTCCTGATTTATTTCCTATTTCGAGTTAATTAGGATTTCTATTATTTGTTTCCTATTAGGAGTTAATTAGCATTTCTATTATTTGTTTCCTATTTGAAGTTGATTAGGATCTTTATTATTCTGTTTCCTAGTTGGTGTTGATTAGGATTTCTAGGATTTTGTTTCCTAGTTTAAGAATTAGTAGATGAGTATTTAAACCCCTTGTTAGGATTCATTCTTGCTTATCTTGGAATAAAATTGGTTTTAGCCTTTTGGCTCTGCGCAATGGTGTTTTTATCGTTGATTATCTGGGCAATGATTTACCCCGTTGATTTTTTTATTTTTTATTTTTTCGGTTCACAACAATTGGTCCGACCTGCCGAATCCCGTCCCGCCGGAATGATGAAACCAATCACTTAACATTTGTCAAAGATGGAGGCCGAACATGTTTTGTTGAACCAGAAACTGGACGTGCGGGGAGCAATGCTGGACGCGCGAGGAGTTCAACTGGTAGCGATCACAACTTCCTTGGCTGTGTTCACTGCACTCATTAAGACTTCTATGCCGCCGACAGCAGAAAGGCACTCATCGGCAGCCGCGTCATCAGATTCTGCATCAGCATCTGCACACGAACCTGAGGAGATTGTTGAGCAGGAGAGAGATGTAGTACTAGGAAGTTGCGGGTCGGGAAGGCTTGCTTCATGCTTTCTTGATTCCATGGCAATCCTAGATTCGCCATCATGGGGTTATGGACTGAGGTACAAGTATGGACTACAGAAGCAACGGATTACGGAAGCTCGACAAGAGGAAGTTACTGAAGCTTGGCTTGAGAAATTCAGTCCCTGGGAAGTTGCAAGGTATGACATTGTGTTTCCAGTCAGATTATTTTATGATGATCATGTTGACCCCAATAGCTCCCGGAAAGGGATTGGTGAGGAGGTCATACATGCGGTTGCATATGATGTTCCAATTCTTGGCTATAAAACAAAGAACACAAATAGTCTTAGACTTTGGTAGACCAAAGTTAGTGCAGAGGACATAAACTTATTTCAAGTTAGCGGTGGTAAATGTGAATCTGCTACACAGTTTCACTCTAGTGCTCACCATATATGTGTTGTCTTTGATCCTGGCGATGCAACAGAAAATGGAAAACTTTTAAGACTTGAACAACAATTTTTGCGAAGTGGTGTGTCACTTCCGGATACCATATACAGATTTAAGAAGAGGAATGATGGGAAGGGTAGGCCTTATTGACTTGAGTTTTTTTCTGCGTTTTTGTGCATTTTTACTGCACTTTTAGCCGCGTTATTTGTGCATTTTTCCCGCGTTATTACTGCACTATTGCTGCGTTTTTCTGCATTCCCCCCACATTCCTCCCAACATATTTCATATATATTAACACTTGGATTGTGATTTTTTCCTGCGTCTTTTGCTGCTTTTTCCCCTGCATTTTTCTTCCTTGTCCTTGTATATTTTATATTCGTCAAGACTTGGGTTATGATTAAACAATCCCCGCAAGTTCATATGAAACAGAGACTAAATTAACTTCTCTAGGTTATATCATTACACTTGCTTTCAAGTTCTGCATTTTTACTGCATTTTAATTACACTTTTTGCTTCACTTTTTAATTGTACTTTTTTAATGTGTTTTTGAAGGATACTGTATATTAACTTTTACTTTTCCTTTTCAAAATTGCCATGATATTTTATCAGATATACTATATATGGCTCCTAAACTCCCGTTATATTTGTTTATTTAAATTAAATATATACGGTCACACTAATAATATTGATATTGTTTTATTTACTTTATCTTTGTTTATAGTAACACCATTCAACTCAACTACATCTCATTATTTGTTAACTTAATACATGATAAGGTATATAGCTCATAAAATTAACATTTTCATGGACACTTATGTTGATCACATTTTAAGCAATTCATTGAAGTTGAGAGTTGGACATATTACATTCGGGCAACGCCCGTGCAATTTACTAGTATATTCATAAATCTAAATTTATAATTTTAAGTGTTTGCACACAAATCTATATAAGTTTTTTTTTTTCAGAAAGTAGCCAAGATAAATAAAAACCTAAATATTAAACAACAAACAAAATCAACAATAAACAACAATAAGCAACACATTGCAACATGATACAACAAAAAGAAACACAATGCAACAACATGAAACAACCAACAACATAAACAGATATCACAACTAGTATATATTTCAATCAATTATTTAATTTATTATATCTATCTATTATATTGTTTGGCTTTGTTTGATCACATCTCTTCTTCTTTGTATGCATCTTAAGTCTTATGCCGAATCCATCAAAATTGTCTCTCCATTCTTAATGGTGCCAAAATAAGAATAATTGAGCCTAAACACAAATGAAAACAAAAAGAAACACAATGCAACAACATAAACATATATCACAACTAGTATTTATTTCAATCAATTATTTAATTTATTATATCTATCTATTATATTGTTTGGCTTTGTTTGATCACATTTCTTCTTCTTTGTATGCATCTTAAGTCTTACGCCGAATCCATCAAAATTGTCTCTCCATTCTTAATGGTGCCAAAATAAGAATAATTGAGCCTAAACACAAATGAAACCACCTGCCACACGGGGGTAGAGTGAACTCTGGAAATTGATGACTTGTTGAGGACACTGAAAGATGAAAAGCAGACAGACTTTACTCTGTTTATCCTTTTTGAAGAGGATATTCATTCATTTCATCACCTGCTTGAGTGGAGAAACTGTTTGCTTAAGAAGAAAACAAAAATGGCAATTCAGGTCTCAGGAGCCACTATCCAGATACAAATTGATCTTCTTCACCTACTAGTGCACATTTTGGCAGCTTCTTCTTATTCGGATTTCGGATTCCCTGTTTTTCTTCATGCTCTTGACATGCTTTTCCCACTCCCTCATTAGTTGATTTAATTTGCTCTCACAAGGTTTAGCCTGGACCAGAACATGTGGGTTATTGTAGTTCTTCAGGGCATGCACAATTTCTAATTTTCTTGCAAGGGTCAAAGCAATTGAATACATATTGACCCAGAAAGACTCCATACTACACGATTGCATCATAAGTGCGGCATCAGCAAGGTTGGAAATGCTCCCGGAAGAAAAATGGACAGCTAGAAGCCTAGGTATTAACTTTGTCAAGTCAACAATGTTATAAGCAAAGAATCAATAAATACATAACAACTTCCTATAGTGAAACAACAAACCAGAAAACATTGAGTATAAAGATGAACAAAAGATTAATATATCAAACACATTGCCTCCCACTTCCCTTCCAAGATACATAAGCCCTACAAGTAAATGTTTTTTTGTTTTTTTTCTTAAAATAAGAAATATTCTGGAGAATCACAATTACTTACCCGTAAAATAGCTCCTGTATCACATCTATGAAGATTTAATGCAACTATGGAAAGCTTTGAAGCATCAGCATGTTCAGCAAGGTTGAGTAGAGCCTCACCAAGAATGCTAGCTCCAAAAGAACCCTAATATCAGTTAAGTTAATTCAGATACACAACTAAACTTTGGGAGAAATTAAAACAAGCGATATTCAATCGACAATTACTACCTAGTTTGTCCTATTGTCCAAAGAATCCGGAGTTTTTTCAAAATTCCAGCGGTTTATAAGCTAGATTGATAATCAGACACAATGATTTATAAACTACACGCATGCCTTTTACTGCTGCACTCCTTCGAGTCTTAGTTACAGAAGACAACGCCAAAGGATTCCAGCCCCTAAGATTACCGACAAACTGCCTCCGCCACCAATGAGTTCCAGAATCACCTAGCTAGAGTGTGCGATTAAATACATGAATTCTAACTATCGGTCCTTTGATTTAGTTCCAAAAGATCGATTCCATAAGAGATCGATCGATCCTGGTAAGTGTCGTTGCCGATGAACTCAATGCTCTGATCGCAATTCGGAAGATAGCTCCATCTGATGTCATGTTAATGATAGCTCCTAGGAATTAAATTGCTCAGATTATAACATATGCGGAGATCGGCAGATTCTGTGGTATTTAGCGAGATGAGAAGGGAGAAGGGAGTCGGAGAGTCGGAGATGAAGGAGGAGGTTTAAATGTATGTAACGGAGGAGATGATTACAAGTGAAATAAAAAACTAATATTGAAAATAGAAAAGTTAAAAATGAAAAGAGAAAGCAACAGGGGCATAAATGATATGCAGTCCATGAAATTGGACTATACGGGTAATTTGCACTAGTTTGAATGAGAGTGACAAAGCTATAAATTTGATACATGTGTCATATACATTACACACTTCATGTAAGTAATGAGTTAACTAGACGTTATTTTTAAATTTTGAAAATATAATCAATATTACACATCAAATTTTACTCATTTCAAGTTTAAATAGTGTTGAACTTTCAGTAGTCATAACCTTTTATACGTCATGATTTACGGGTGCAATAATTTATCAAATTGGTCGGCTGACCAACCTACCCCCTTGACTCCGCCGCTGATTAGCACCACACATCATCTATTGAATATTAGAGAAAAGAGACAAATAAGCCCTTGAACTATTTACGATTTTGCAATCAGGCCCATGAACCAGAACATTTGCATATACACGCCTCAACTCCTTGAAAATCAAGCAATCAGATCCTTTTTACCTGGTGGTGCCGGTAATTTCTCATCTCCTTGCTTGCATGAGCAGGTAAAAGAGGATTTGTTTGCTTAGTTTTCAATGAGTTGAAGGGTGTATTTGCAAGTCTTCCGGTTCAGGGGTCTAATTGCAAAATCGCAAATAGTTCGAGGACTTATTTACCTCTTTTCTCTGAATATTATGGGTTTGAGTGTTAACATAGTTCAAAATTTAAGAAATTTTAAAAAGTGTAATTGAGGTTTGGGTAAAAAGAATGGTGGAATATCAAAACCCAATAACGAGTGACATAACGACTCACATGAAGATTTGAAATGAACTTGAGGCAGATGCTACATTCTGGGTAAGGATGGCAATGTATGACACTTTTTAGACGTGGGGTGGGATGGATGAGTGAACCACCACCTCAAATTTGCCCCGTTGTCATCCTTAATTCTGGGACACACAGACACACTTTATAGAGAAATTTATCATTTCAAGTAGAATCACAGCATGCAGACTATTGTATGAAATACTACATATGACTACAGTAAGGGTCGGTGGGTACCTCTAGATAACTAAGAAAGGATACTAATGCACCCTAAAAAACAGGGTGAGCATATCAAATTGGTTTAATTGAATTGAAACGTACTAAACGGAACCCGAACCATATGCAATTTGGTTTGAGCTTGGTATTATTTCTTCCAAACCCTATTACACCGAACCGAAGCAAAATCGAGAAAAATCGAATAAAATCAAATCGAACAAAAGAAACTGAATAAAACTTTCACATGTTATTAAGAAATAACAAATCCAAACTGAACGGAATAAAACTAAACTTAAAAATAGTACTCCGTATGACTTTTGTTTGGTAATAATTCTTCCAACCCCGGTTATATCAAACCGAACTGAAGCCGATAAAAACTGAATTGAAAACCAATGTATCCACCCTAGTAAAAAAATCATGACATTTTGCAAAAGGACTCAAATGCAGATACCTTAAACTATTAACTTGATTACAGGCTATTTAATTATTTAATTGTGGTTTGAAATTTACACGTTAGTGTTTTAATGAGTGCTCAAGCCAACTGCATGGTACACTTCGAAATAAGAGGTACCATAGAAGACCCTTCTATTTAAACAATAAGACATGGAGTACTTAGTTCTATTTTAAACTTTGTCTATTTAAACAATAAGACATATGGGTACACTCGGTATTTTACTTTAAATTTCGCATTTTTTTAGACACCCACAAATTAATGTTGGATCCCCTCAATTGAGAAGTTCATGGGAATTCTAGAATATTGCGGACATGTGTAGAATTCTCTAGATGTGTGTAGAAACATATTGAATGTTCTAGAATATTATGAAGCTTTTAAGAGAGACGTGAAATTATATAGAAGCGCATGGAAGAGTGTAGAATATTCTAGAACATTGTGAAGTTTTCTAGAGAAGTGTGGAATCTTTGGAATTGTGTGGATGTGTATGGAAGCCTCTAAAACATTATCAAGGAGTGTGGAGTTCTCTAGCTAGATCCTTCTAGAAGATTGATACTTCTTAGAATAGTCTAAAAGTGTAGTAGTAGTATATAGAAAGTTCTAGAGAAGCATGATGAATTTTGTATAAATAGGGGTGAGACTCCTCATTTCTAAGGGTAAGACTAGAGATAGAGCCTTGTGAGAGCCTCCTCAAGTGATGAGAGAGAGAGTCTTGAGGAGAGCTCTTGAGTGAGTGAGTGCCTCCTTGGAGGGTTGTGAGCGTGATGTAGTCTCATATACAAAGAGAGAAGTGAGCTACCCATTTATTTGTAAAATATCGCTTGTACATTTCAATTGTATAATACAAAGTGTTATTATCAGATGGAGCCTTTGTATTACGAGTGTGTGTGCAGGAGTCCTTTGAACTCGTGATCCTGGAAGAGGTCGGAGCTCGTATTTTCCCCAACACCTAATTTGCACGAAATGAAACAACCAAAGCTCTAGTAGCACAATAGTTCCTTTTGTACACGCCCAACCTCGTACACCCGCTTTTGTTGACGTGAAATCATGTTTTTTATTTCACAAACAATTCTCTTTACAAAAAAGAAAAAAATACTTGTACACAGTCAAAAGAGGGGCATGTACCCGGAGCGTGTACACAACATTTTGACTGGTTCTTTAGTAAGAGATGTACATTTTTTTGTTCAAATATTCTTCCAATTGCTAGATTATGAATCATATGAAACTCTTTTGTTAGTCTATCTCTTTTGAATATGAAGTCCATAATGATAACCAAATTCAATCACTGCACTATCAAGTTGAGTTTGTTCATTTCCTAGTGGACTATATGTTTTATATATCCTCACTATAACTTAATTTTACAGGCCGACTTTAGTTCTTATAACATCTTTGAAAATAAAAATAAATGTAAAGATCATGTGATGAAGACGGTGATAAGAAAAATAATTGTCTATCCTAATTATATATATAGAGAGAAATGTTCAGGTCCCGAATTCCAGACCAGAACCGTCGTCCTGATGGTGGCATTTCGATGTCTTCCTGGTTGACTTTTTTGATGAAATTTTATGTCATGTTCTTCATCAGGTCTAGTTTACTCACAATACAATTCAGCTAAAAATTCAATCGAGAAGATTGTCAAATAATTTTTGGAAGTTAACTGCGTTTTATATGTATATTCCGGTGCAATTATCTTTCAAAAATCATTTGACAGCCTTCCTGATTGAAGTTTTAGCTGAAATGTTTTGTGGATAAACTAGGCGTGATGTGGAACATGCCATAAAAATTTCATAAAACAATTCCACCGAGAAGATCCTCAAACCCCACCAACCGAACGGCGGTTCTGGTCATGAATTCCTGACCAGAAGAGTGCTCTCTCTCTCATAGATTTTGGTTCAAATAAGAACATGATCTTAGGAGAGAAATGAGAATGAATGTGGATCATTAGATTTGATTTAAGTGAAATTCAATGTGCATTAAATGAAAGCGTAATGTGCATTAGGTGAAATTGAAATGTGTAACACAAAAGTTACGATACAGTTGCATTATGTGAAACTAAATTGGGCATTAGGTGAAATTGAAATGTGCACTAGGTGAAACTAAAATTTGCAGAATAAAAGGTACGATGTAATATTATTTTTGTACCTTTTATTCTGCACATTTCAGTTTCACCAAATGCATAATTTAGTTCCACATAATATAATCCAACGGTCCAGATTCATTCTCATTTCTCTCCTGGGAGTCCGTTCTTACCGGAATCGATCCCTATATGCGTGTGTGTGTGTGTGTATATAGGTTTTGGTTTAAATAAGAACATGATCTTAGGAGAGAAATGAGAACGAATCTGGACCGTTAGATTTGCTTTAAGTGAAATTCAATGTGCATTAGATGAAACTGTAACGTGCATTAGGTAAAATTGAAATGTGCAACACAAAGCGTATGATACAATGTCATTAAGTGAAGTTGAATTGTGCATTAGGTGAAATTGAAATGTGCACTAGGTGAAACTGAAATGTACAGAATAAAAGGTACGATGTGATGTTATTTTTGTACATTTTATTCCGCACATTTCAGTTTCACCTAATGCACAATTGAGTTTAAATTTTTATTCTGCACATTTCAGTATCATGTAATACGCATTCAGTTTTATCAAATGCACATTTCCGTTCCACATAATACAATCCAACGATCCAGATTCATTCTTATTTCTCTCCTGGGAGTCCGTTCTTAGCGGAATCGCTCTCTCTCTCTATGTATATATATCCTACTATTATGTCATGTAAGAATCTCATTGAGCAATTTTAATAGACCAAGCTATATTTAATATCATGGGCCTATTTTACACTAACTATACTACAAATATTGAACATCTTCTTCAATTATATTAGATTTTTATTTAATTAGAGCCCATTTAATGACATTAAAATTGGTTGAATCTACTGAAGTTGATGAAGTTCTGATCAAATCGACTGAACTTGCTACATTATCGAAATTTTTATTTTAAATCATATTACCTCCGTCTTAAAAAACTTTGTCATTTCATAAAATTTGAAACATGATTCTGATTAGTATAATATTATGGAAGTTATAAATCTTATACTTTTATGGAAGTACTTTTAACAAAGAATGTTTTCATATCATTTATATATATATTATAAACAAATTGCAATAAAAATATATACTATGTAGTTTGTCAAAGTTTTAAATATAACAAAGTTTTTTGTGATGGAGGTAGTATTTTTTATTATTAAAATAAAGAAAAAATTATACTAAAAAAGATAGATGGCTAAAACTGATATTGAAAAGTATAGATGACTACATTGGTCTAAATAAGGGGTGTGTGTACTAAAAGCAAAGTAATTTGTCTTATAAATAATTTGCAATAAAATGGTATTTTGATATAAAATTGTATTTTGATATAAATATCTATTTATATAAGTAGTACTCCCTCCGTCCCCCTATAATTGTCCCATTTTTCCATTTTTGTATGTCCATTTATTATTGTCTCATATCATATTTGTTAACATTTGTGTGGCTCTAATTCATTCTTACTTTATTTCCACTTTATCAACTCATTACCAACCACATAATTCTACTTTTCTTAAAAATCACATCACTCCCTTCCGTACCAATATTAGGGGGGACGGAGGGAGTATAAGAAAGTAGATATCTCATCAAAACCATTTTGATGAGATATCTACTTTCTTATACTACTTATATAAATAGATATTTATATCAAAATACAATTTTATATCAAAATACAACTTTATATCAAAATACCATTTTATATCATGTTATCAACTATCCTTATTTAGATCATATATTTGGTATTTTTTTATTGAGTATGAAAATATCGTTTTTGAGGTTGAAAATTAAGAAGATTGTTTAATAATCTTTAAATTTGTTTTTTAAAATTTATATAGGCAATACTGATTTCATATGAAAGATCATCAAAAATTTTAAATTTTCATATACGTAGTATTTTATAAACTCGACAAATGATGAAAAAGTTAAAACACTTTAAAGAAAAATTAGATTTTAACATGGGACCCACCAAGTTATTTGTGCTTGGGTAGCTTGCTTATGATATTCCATGTGTGTCAAAATTATTAGAAAGAAAGAAGTATAAGTTGCTACATGACAAAGTTATAGAAATGGAGCTAAATAAGGAGAGAAGCCACATATGAGTTATTTGCTTTTTTATATATAATAAAAGAAAAATGGAAACTAATAATCCAACCTTTTAGCGGTCTTCTTACAATAATACCACATAACAATAATTTCAGGAATAAGGATGTTTTTACTTGGACTTTTTAGTCCTAAACCAGATCAGACCAGACTTAAACAGACTAAACTAGACCAAACCAGACTTAAACAGACTAAACCAGACCAGACAATACTTCCGTAGTCATAAAATACAAAGATACCAGACATTTATCATACAAGACCAGGCCAAACATAAAGAGACCAAACGAAACAAGACCAGCAAATTACATTCCAAGTAAAAACATCCTAATCTCACTTTTGCGCCCCGTCTTCATTCATTGGTCAGGGTTGATGACCAGCTATTTCAGGTTATTTTCCCAAAACATTAAACAATAAATAACACCTCTCACAAATCTTCTCAAAATGTCCACATATCACATTTTCTTTTTTCTACCTAAAAGTTTTGTCGTTTTATTTTTATCCTCTTGACTATTTTATTCTCTTTTTTCATCTTCTTATTCTTTTTTTTCATGTTTATGTATTCCATTTTTTTCTTTTTTCTTCTCATTTATTGTTTTATTTCCATTTTATGTATTGTTTCAGAATAATTTTCTTCTTATAAAATACCTTTTTCTCACCCTACTACTTTTTTACTTTACTCTGTTTTTATTTCTACTTATTTATTTCATTTTTCCTTTTGTTACCTTGATTCCACCATCAATATATTTCCGTCTTTTTGAAAAATTACAGAAAACATATAAATAAGTACCCGAGACAAAATTATAAAAAGATACTACAACGTATAGAAATACATAAAAAGGAAATGAAATAAATATGGAGGAACAAAACAAAAAGGAAAAATTATCAAAAGAAAATTTTATAAAAAACTCTTTCCTAAATGGATAAAGAAATACATAAACTGAAAATAAAAGAGAAGAAAAAGAAATAAAAGCATTCTGATGATAAAGAAAAAAAAGAGAAAACTTTTAGAAAAAAAAAAAAAACCATATGGAAAAATATCCTGAAATAGCAGGTCATCAAACAATCAGAGACCGATGAAAGAAGATGAAGCGCAAATTTGAGATTATTCCTGAATTAGAGGCCATTTGATAACACTGTTTTTCGGCCTATCAGACTTATTAGCCAACTTTTTCACCAAACACGTAATTTTTGTTTTCGCGCGCTGAATTGTGTAATAATAAGAAAAAGTAAGGTTGAAGTTACTTTTCTAAAGTTACTGTAAATGACCATTTTAGCTATTTTTACATATAATTTTTTCTTATTTATTAATAAAATATATTTTAAAATAATTTTTTCTTAAATCAGCAGAATCAGCAATGAGACCACTATAGCCAGAAGTTCATAAATTTAAGCAGAATCAGTCGAATTCATCGATTTTCATGCTAGCAAAAGGGCTCTTAGTGCTAGTTTCAATTAATTAATACTTCCTCCGTCCCATTGGACTTTGACAACTTTCATTTTTTCGTTGTCTCAAAAAAAATTTGTCACATTCATATTAAAGCAAGTAATTTGTGGATCTGCACATTTCTATCTCTACAAATCTCAAACACTTTTTACTGTTCTTATTTCTCACTTACTTTGCACATCACAAAGTCTACCAGGATACGGTAAATAAATTCCCGTAGACCAAATACAAGCCGTCAAACCAACTCCAAATCTGCAAATCACAATTTTTTGCTCGCCTCCTCCTGTGTTGCTTGTCCAATCATTTGTCAGGGATCTAATTAAGCTCTCCGATTACAGATTCAATGGAAACGAAGCAATCTGAAAGAGAAGAACTTTCGCCACTGCAAGCTGTCTTGGTTGGCGCTCTAGCTCCAGGCGTCAATGTCCGTTCGATTTTTGCTATTGTCTTCACTGCCCCATAATTAATTTCTTGATTAAGTTTCAATCCCTGAGTATTTGAACTTTTCTGATTTTGAGGACATTTTCTAATTTGATCTTAGGCTCCAACTTGGAATGCTTTGAAGATTGCATTCCTGATGCTGGCAGTGTGCCTGGCTGCTATGCTGGGATTGGCTTTCTCTTCAAGTGACTATATGTTGACTCTCCATGTGACTTTCCTTGTTTTTATAACTGGGAGCCTTTTCTGTATGCTTTGCAGGTCAAATTGAAAATTTGAATTTATTCTCATGCTTAAGTGATTGATTTATTCAATTGATTTCATAACTTGTATGATTCATTCTGCATTGTATTTGATGAATCATGCAGTATGTACAGATTGTGTAATTCATTTTTAGATAACAACTGATGTGCCTCATTACTCAATTGGATTAGAGTTTAGAGAAGGCCATTATAGTCTCTTGTTCTGTGAATCTGTGACTGGTTTTTACCAGAAATTCTCGACATTCAAAATGTACCATCTTAAGAGAGTTTTGATGATAATAAACTCCCATTAATACTTCAATTTTTTTGTCTAAAATAATTGGTTGATACGTAGTATTCATCTATAATAGACTTATCTCTTTGAATTTTCTTGTGGATCGAGAGTCGAGCCACTCTTCTTCCACAATTAAAGAAGCCCATACTATCAAGGCAAGTTTGAAAACTGTCCAGTTTCTACTAGTAGAGGCACGCCAACATACATCTCACCATCCTCAGAACCTATTTCAAATTGCAACTACAAGATTGCTTGGTTTAATTTATTTTATGGTTTAATTTATTTTATTTTTTCTACCATATATGTGTGTGTCAATGGATATACACATACATATATACACAGGAGAGTATGCAAACACATTACACATCTTACAATGAGTAAATCTTTATAAATGATAACCTTTTGCCTCCAACTTTTTTATATTTCCAATCAATGGGTGATATTAACAAAGTGGTATTTTTGTAATTATTTTAAAATAAAAGGAAACAACCATTTCATTTAGGACAGTTGAAAAATCGCTACCTTATATATTGTGGTTGAGAATCGTTAGCAATTTTGATATCACATTTTAATCTCCTATTCCTGCGTGTTTTTTCTGCAGACAATGTGTGAACTGTTTAACCTTCTGATGCTTAGAATTCGCAATTTATGATTATCTGCAATACTTGCTTCCCTTGGTTACTCTTTAGAGTTTGCAACTAGTAACTCTCCACTACTTTGTGCACGGTTGACAAATTACAACTTGCTAACTCTGCTAGCATTAGCTTGCCACAGCTTCCAGTCCAGTAGTTCAAAGCCTTAAGTTACTCCAAATATATGTTTCTGCACTTATTTGGATTTTGTTAAATTTAAGATTAGCATCATTTACCAGTTTTTTTAATTTATGGAGCAAGCCTGGTACTTGAATTGTAGTGACTGGTATTTGAAAAGATTTACTATTTAGATTTATATGCTTCTTTGATTCTACAGGTTTCTTGCCGAGACTGGTTTGGTTTCCCCTGAACATCAAATGCAGGAAATAGGCTTAGCACCCAAAGATGATGCAGATAAATACAAGAGCAGTTGAAGTTTTTTGAATTTGAAATTTTGAGGACAAATTCTTGTGAAAAAATAGAGTACGCGCACGACTACTACAAGCATACATTTATATAAGGGAGGAAATGAAATGAACCTTTAAGAACATTTCTGATCGGTACCCATTCCCAAAGCATCTTATCCTGAGTGGGTGAGTGGCTGCCTTATTCTCACTTTGGTACTTTCTCCTTGTAGCAGAATCATTAAACAAAGAGTGGTAGTTGAAGCAAGGATATGCCTTTTCTTTTGAGCCACCCATTGATGTTCTGTTGAGAGTTATGAGACCACTTAGTACCACTTTGATCGGATTTTAAGCATTCTAAACAACCTGTGAATCATGCTTCTTAGTCTTATTGGGGCATGTCATTTGTTGGACAGATTGCTTTTCGTGGACGACTGGACGGGTGTTCCGCCTAATTGTATTGTAGATGCTTCATGTACCGATCTTGGGAGTAATATGTAAGTTTATTATTTAAAGAATAAGGTAGTGTACGGTTCTTAATGTTGAAACTCCTACCTTTTTTCAGGTTAATCATTTCATTGGCTATGGTGAGATAACAATTTTTTATCTTTCGATAATTGTAACAATCTATATCAATAAATATGCTAGTTGTGCCACGCGCATTGCGCAACGGGAAGATGTCCATTATGACTTCAGTAGTGTTTTCATGATTTGTTCTTGGTTGGTACTATTTTATGTATAGTATGAACTGGCGCACACAAATGTTGTTGGATTGAACACACCATAGTTATTGAAATGAATAAGTTAAACATGCTGCAGTGTACCAATGTTGAGATGTTGTTTGAAACTGGTTGAACTGGGTGTGGTTTGGAAGTTAGAGCAAGAAAAGTTGACAAAAGCAACATGTCAATTACATAGTTATTTAAAGCTGCAAGAAAATTTAAATCATAATGAAAAAGATATATAAACCTAATTATTGAGATAAAAGAATTCACATCATTTTTAGGCAATTGAAGTTCAAGAATTGTATAACCGCTCCGTCTCAGGTAAAGGTCCTTGTTTGATTTATGATGTTTAGTTGATCAAACAGTTAACTGATCCCTATCAATTATATAATTGTTTAAGTGAAAAAAAAAATCAGTTGAGGGGAGTGTCCCCAACAATGGTTTTGATGGACATTTAAAGATTGTGGATTTTATGAATTTTATTGGAATTCTAGAGATTCAATGAAATTCTTGTAAAGAGTTCTATGAATTTCAATATTACTCCGTATGAAATTATTTGTATTTCAATGAACTTTTTAACTCCACATTGCGCTACCTTCTTCCAATCCCTACTTGTGGCTACACTTCTACTACTTGTCTCTCTTCATTCATCTCAATCCAATATTGTCCTTATCCGAACACAATTGAAAGAGATTTGTTACTTATCCAATACTGCACGAAGGAGATCAACATTATTTATTTGTTTTTCTTTTATCGGTTATTCTTTAAACAGCATACCTAGAGCCCACAATATGAAAATCTTTTGGGCTGTCGATGGCCTCCTTCATCGTTCTCCAACAAGGAAAATTAGTCGGCGGCGAGTTCTACATGTCAGGTCAAGTAAATCCCACGGTTCGCCCCCAAGTTAAGAGTGATTGTACAACCTGTATCCTCAATATGAACTTTGAACCGAGAAAACGGTATCTGTGCAAACTGCAATTGTTGATGGCCAATAACCTCCTCTGCCGGCATACATGGAAGCCTAGTCATCAACATCCAACTACCAGACAACTAGGTTTAGCGATCGTGATGGTTAGTCCGTCGTGTGCTCCGCCGCCGAACGCCCTCTTGCTCATGGGCTGCCATTCCGCTTCGGAGAAGAACTACCTGGACGAGAGACAAGAGAAAGAACACAAGGAGTGGTCAATAATGGCTGGCATTATCGGGTGACTAATTGGATTCAAGAAATTAAATCAGGGGCAAAAGAAGTAGAAGAGTTAAAAATGGTCCTATATGGTCCTATACGGGTCAATAAGTAGTTTTTCAGTCCTATTGAAGACCATTTCTCCTTTATAAACACCCAATTGAATCCTCGTACTTTTAAAAAACGCTCAATTGGACTACTTAGCAGGTAAGTTACAGGTTCCCCAGTTACTTGCACGCGTGGCAGCCTTGTGGAAGCCCACATGGCAAGTTTTTTTTCTCCTTTTTCTCTTTGTTTTTCTTTTCATTCGTGGCAGCCTTGTAGCCCTGTTCCCCTTCACTTTCATGATCGGCAAAGAGTGGCCTGAGTGGGTCCATCTTCGGATCTTCCCCAGGTTTGTTCATGTTTCAGATTTCTATTCAACACTGGGAAGCATATGCTCTGGCAGCCGTTCAGCCGTTTTGGCACCAAACCAACCAGCACTGGCACTAATGTGGAATCATTGAGTAATTAATAGAGATATCAAAATTAAATAAAGCAGCACTTACACAATGTAAATCCAAGAACCCATGAAAGCCATAGCTACCAGGGGCACTGTTTTTATTCAGCACAAAGTGGCCTAACAGTTTGGGAAATTGTGGTGACCAATTCCAGATATCTAACCCTCAAGTGGCTGGAAGGAGGAAGTGAGAAATGTTTGAAAGGGGACCCCACTCTAAGTCAAGTGAAAGCATCCTGGAAGACTATAGTCAAAGCCTTAAAGAACCAAGGGGAAGGGTATTACTTATTGTGTGAGAGTTATAAAAGGGATGACAATATTGAATATTCAAATAGACAGTAGGATCAAGATCATTCTACTATCATTAGAAGAAAGGAGCTCTTTGAAAAAGGTAATAGCAACATTACTGAATCACAATTTCATGTGATTCAGTAAAAACATTGTCAATCCAAGAACCATCATCAAGCTTGATTTTGTTGATGTTGAGTTTATGGTGTCTGGCTTTTGGTTCTCGAGGCACAGAAAGTCCTCCAGGAGACTAAAACGTATCCATTGCATTGATCGAAGGGAACCACCCAGCAGAATGACAGAAACATTTCAACCACAAAGCACCCCTCAAGAACCAATATTTCTGCAAACTCATCGCCTTTCAGAGCACTTATATCCTCCGAATACGATTCTCTAGCCACTTCTGCCAATCCTTCGACAGCTTTTATGTAATCATTACAAAAATTTATTTAATACCTACAAACTATAACAAAAAGTTATTGATATCATTTTACTTCCAAATATAAGTGAAACATACTCACATTATTTTAATGATTTTGTAATGAGTATAGTTTTGTTAATAATTATTTTAAAAAAAATGTGTGTGTGATATATTTCAATATACGAAGTATATTCTAGAAAGAAAATCATTTCAAAATCATTTTATAAAATTAGCAAAATAAATATCAAATAACGACTTAAGTGGGACTAAAACACGTTTTAAAATATTGTGTTTTTTAGTGTTTACCAAACATTAACATTATTTCATTATTGTGAAGACTAATTAGCTTTTATTTTAATTTCATATTAATATATGTTAAAACTTAAAACTATTAAATTTTATGAATGTTGACCGGGTTTTTCCGTCGTTGACCGGGTTGACCCGTCGGGTCCGGGTTGACCCGTGATCCAGTCATTCGGTCGGGTCGATCAACGGTCCGGTTTTACAACATAGCTATTTATATAGAAAAAAGAGTCTACATCATATCTAGGCAAGTGAAGTTTAAGAATTCCACAAAAAACATGATGTGCTTCGTTTGTTCAGGCACACCCCCTATCTTAGATTTTACAATTTGTCTTAGGGTACACAAGATGTACACAAATTGTAAATCATATAAAAGCCAAAAAAATACCATTCCATTTACCCCTACCTTCTTTCCTCTCTTTCTTTCCCTCGCACTCCTCCTTCCCGTTACGTATTTTCGCACTCAAAGAACCGGAGCTACCACACACTGTTCACTGAAGCTTCTTCTTCCTCTTGTTCTCTTCACAGCTCGACGGAGTAATTTAACAGAGGAACCATAGTCTTGGGGAATGGATTAGAGTCTTGAGGATATGGCCTTCATAAGTAGTTACGACATGAGCGAGTTTATGGGTGCCAAAGGAGACGAATCCGTGGTTAAGGAGACGGAAATCCGGAGTTGTGGCGTCACCTTCGTCGAATTGCAGCCGTCGGGAGCAGCGAGGGGTCTTCGTCGAAGTCGCCGGCAGCAGCAGAGACGTCGTCTTCATTGAAATCATTTGGGAACTGCGGCATCGACTTGCGAAATATGCCCAAGGATAGAATTGGTATTGAAGGTTTACTCTATGACCGACTGAAACGAAACGTTAGCTTGAGAAACGTTTCATTTCAGTCAGTTTTTTTCAGTTTAAGCTCACTTAAGCTACTTGTCCAAACATGGCTACTTTCAAGATCGATAATTAGCTGGATTTGTAAAATTTCAGCCCTTTTTGAGTTGAAGTGGCATGCCAAACATAGCCTTAGTGTAATTGGGTTTAGACTGATGTAGACATAAATATGGAGTGTTATTTTGAAGGATTGGTTTAGGTAGTCGATTGATTAAATACACCGCGGTTTGAAACGCATATGACCAGTAAGATATGAGTAACCCAGCATAGTGGAGGAGCGCAAGGCCAGTGTCCACAATATGCCGGTGACGACGCTCAGAAATGCCATTGTGTTCTGGGGTTTGAGGAGGTGGCGTAAAGTGGAGAATTCCGTGCAAAATAAGATATTGATGAAGGTTAATGTAATCCCCGCCATTGTCTGTGAATAACAAAATAATTGGTAACTGATGGTATTTTTTCACCAGCTTGTGAAATTGAGGAAAAATACTACATCCGTCCCGCTATGATTGTCCCATTTTACGTTATCGGTCCGTCCCACTAAGATTGTCCCATACCAAATTTGGTAAATTTTGTGTGGCTCTAAATCATTCTTACTTTATTCTTACTTTATCAATTCAATATCAACCACATAAACAACTTTTTATTAATTTGCGTGTCACCCTCGTGTCCCATTGTTAGCGGGACGGATGGAGTAATAGACACATCTGATTTTGTTTTAATGGATAAAGCCATATGTAACGTGAATAAAGTTCCACAAAAATTACATACTAGCGAAACTCATTAATAGAAATATTGGTAGTGCTCCAAACATCGGAATAAATCAATTGCAAGGGTTTTGAAGCATGCATGGAATTGCTAAAAAATGGTAATTTAGTGCTTTTTATTTACGGAGTATTAAACACGAATTACACACGAGTGAGGGAGCAGAAGTGCACAGAATTCAATTTTTATTCTGAGCAACTAAACATTGAAATATTCTAGAAGACGGATGGCCAAACATATCATGCCATATGGAGAGGTTGGACACTTGAGAGACATGAACTCATGGTGGACTGGTGGAAGGTGCATAGTACATGTCATTAAAGTTCTCCCCGCACAGGAGCGGCGCCCCCGTTCGATCCTTGACAACAAAATGAGAAGCAAAAAATTCAACTGAAACATTATTAGTATGACATAATGTAGAGACAGAAATAAGATTTTTACGGCGACTAGAAACACACAAATTTTGAGATAGATGAAGGGGTCGAGTACGGGTAAGGATGGTGGTTGAACTAGTGTGCGTGATAGCAAGTGACGTACCATTGCCTAGATGAACTTCCTCGGGGCCGCCATAGTTTGAAAAGTGTGGTAATTGAGACGCATCAGTGGTGACATGGTGTGATGCTCCGCTGTCAAGGAGCTAAGGTTGATGATCCGAAGGAGTATCAGTAGTCGTGTGATTAACATGTGGGCTGGCCGAGATCTGAATTTGATGTTCACGTAGGAACCGCTGTAGTTTGCGGCATTGCTTAACATCATGACCAATGTTGTTACAAAACTAGCAAACTACTGTTGAGGATGAACGGGGGTCCTGAGGTCGAGAGCCACCACGAACACGACAGTACCCTGGCTGTCGACGATCACCCTAAGACTGAGATGATTGGTCAGATGATGTTGACCGAGAGGACATTGGCATAGCATTGACTGTTGGAATAAGTGAGACAACTGAATCATGCTGTGAGATACTGGTTTCATGATCCAGTAAGATGTTGCGTAATTCTCGAAGAGGAAGAGCAGTTGGACGTACCCGAACGACGGCCGTGATGTCATTGTATTCGGGCCCGAGTCCATTCAGAATACTGATCACCAAATCTTCTTCAGATATGGGGCTTTGAGCCAGAGCAAGATCTTCGGAATTGGACTCCATCTCAGCAAGGTACACCGTAATAGAGCGAGAGCCCTTTTTGGTGCGACCAAGAGTGCTCTTGAGGGATATAATCCGTCCTCGTGAAGTGCTTGCATATGTAAGGTAGAGCTTGTCCCAGACTTGTTTTGCTGTCCGAGCGGAAGAGATGACAGGTTGGACCAAGCAACTGCCGAGCAAGGCACTCATGAGGGTTTTGTCTTGCCGGAACCAAATATTGTAACAGGGGTTTGGACGTGTTTTTGCGTCATCGAGGAATTGGGCTGGTGGTACGATGGTGCCGTCAAGGTAGCCATCAAGTCCTAATCCGATGAGGACGGATTGAACTTGACACTTCCATACAGAAAAATTGGATTGTGTGAGCTTGATAGGGAAAAAATTTGTAGTAGTGATGGGAATCACTTGAGTAGTTTCGGTGATGGTAGTCATGGTGGAGGACAAAAGAAAATTGATGCGTTCTCGTGGGAGTTAGGCTCTTGATACCATGAAGAGGATTAATTATTGTATATTAATCATGTGAGCAATGGCTCATATATATACATGTACAAGGAGAGAAAATAGGATCTATCTAACAATTACAACTAAGTGATAAGAATGACAACTAAGAATAATTTTACTAACAGCTAATGTTATACATGTGCATGCATAAATATGTACATTAATATTTATTCTCTAATACCTTAGTCCCTTGATCCAAATTTTCCATCACTCAATCAACTGAAGTATCCGTGCGGGTGTACACACCCTTAGCTGGTTGCATGCAAAGCCGCAAAGGTACGATTTTTTGTCACTTTTAAAACATTTTGTTTGTACGTGATCATTGAATAACTTACTTCTCTCTACTCAATTATTTCATTTTCTACGCCCACACCAATGTACCTGAAGAATTTGCTAGCTGGCCAACAAGCCATGCGTATGCGGCGGGGTGGTGATTAGTACATTTAAAAAAAAAACAAAAATGATGTTTGTACACACTCTTATACACACTTTTGTACACACCTATGTCTGTGAAAGCTTTTTATTTGTCTGTGAACATCGATTCACAGACAATGTTTTGCACAAACAAAATATTGTCTGTGAACCGGATTCACAGACAAAAAAAAATGCTTCACATACATGGTGTGTATAAGGTGTGTACATCAAGAATGATTGGAAAAAAAAACAGTTGGAATGTTGCAAAAATATTACTCCGTGTAATCAAATCACTTTAAATGCAACTTGAAAGTTTAAAACATATGTTGCGAAACAGAGAAAACGGTTCAGTACTTCAATGTCATTACATCCGGTCGCGGATGGAGAAATTTCGATAGGAGGAGGGGCGGTACTGTAAATATGTTAGGTATTAAATAGCTGTTCATTAAAAATTTGGAATAAATATAACTAGTAGAAAAAATTGCTAGGGCGGCGGCCGGCCCCTGCAGTGATTACCCGGGCCGTTTTTGTGTCCGCCACTGATTACCGGGGTCTTTTTTTGACAGATTCAAAAGGTCATTTGGAACAGGGGCCACCAAAATTGGAGGCCCAATTTTTTAATATTACTCCTTATAATATTAATATGTAGTCATTTTTTTTTCACCCGCACAGGTAGCTCAGTTGGTCGAGTGGTGAAGATTTGGAACAATGAATCAAAGTTCGAATCCCCGCAACGACCGGGTGGAGGTCACAGAACCTGAAATAAGGCTAGGCCTCTGGTGCGCACGAGTGTATGAGCCTACTTCCATTCTGCTGACTGAGTCACCGTGACTAACTTCTCCACCATCCTGTCGGGTCGGGGTGGAGGAGCTCCTGGGGCGGGAGATTTCACCTTTTGGAACAATATGTAGTCATTTTAAATAATGGCTTTTTTGTATGTGAACACTTGAACATAACTAATTTTATTGAACTATGTGAGTTTGTTATTATATGTAATTTTATTTTATTCATATACGGGTTCTCAATTTTTCATTTGGAACCAGAGTCTACACCTTCATTAGACAACCATGTTGATCACATCACTACACTAAGAATATTTACAAGAACATCCACATTCATACTCTTTAAATAAGAGAATCACGATACACGATAACATTTTTACATGTGTTTCCAAAAGATGTAAAAACGTGAGCCCGTTTGGTAATCCTATATTTCAGCTTATCATGCTTATCAGTCAACTTTTTTTTACCAAAAACGTAACTCTTGATTTCACGCGTTGAAATTTGTAATAATAAGAAGAAAAATAAGGTTTGAATTACTTTTCTGACTGCATTGGCTGAAGTTAAAATAGATGATCATTTTAGCTCTTTTTACATGTAATTTTTCATTTATTTTATTAATAAAATATATTTTAAATATAATGTTTCCATAAATTAGCAAAATCACCCAAGTCAGCCACTGCAGCAAGCATTTCATAAATTTCAGCATATTCAGCCGATTTAGCCGATTTGATAGATTAGCTTCTCTCCTCGTGACAGTGGGACTCCTGGTTATTTAAAAAGAGAATTCCCTAAATAGGAGTAAAAAAGTTTTGAAATTTCAAAATAGAAATACCATGTTTTTTTATTCCTTGAATATGAGTAAATTTCTGCCAAATTTAGCTTTACAAGGCTTTAAACAAGGCAATTTTTTCCAAATTTGGTAGATTACTCCTATTCATGTAATAAAAAACATGATACTCCTATTTTGGAATTTCAAAACGTTTTTGCTTCTATTTAGAGCAATTTCTATTATTTAAATTCAAATAATAATTTGAACTTTGCTCTCATTGACCGCATGCATTGCCCATACCAAATTAAGATGTGGTTTGATGACCATATATTTCAGTTGATCAAGCGTGTCAGCCAATTTTTTCACCAAATATCTAAATTTTGATTTCGTTCGTTGAATTGTATAATAATAAGAAAAAGTAAGCTTGAAGTTACTTTTTCATTATATTGACTAAAATTATTATATATGATCATTTTAGTTGTTATTTCATACTAGTATATTTTTTTGTTTCTTTTATTAATAACTCTCAATAACTCAATTTGATAGAGCTTTGGTAATCTTCGCTGTTATTCGAGTTTGTGAAGAAAATTAGGCTTCCTTCCAAATTCTTTCTAGTTAATATCTTTGTGTAACGAAATTGTATTGTTCAATGTGCGATGTGCGGAAGCATTCATGGAATCATTGCCTCAAGATGCTCGAACTGTGTTAAGTTAGGCTGATTGCAATGGAAGGGGTGAAACCCCCAAATGTGAGGTATTCACCCCAAAATAGCTGCAACCCATACGTTTTTTAGTATACGTACTAAGGTCAACCGACGGGGAGGGGAGGGGGGGGGGGGGGGTTGAGCGGAGCATTGACTCTCCATTAGAGCTGAAATGCGCATGTGGGCCATCATTCCAGTGAGTGGGATGACATCTGTAAGAAGAAAGGAATTGTCCACGTTGGTGCGTGGGATTGACTTGCTCCATTCACTCGGAGAGAATAGGATGAGCCGATGATGTGCGCAGGTAAGTAAAAATAAATGGCCTCCATACAAATTAAAAATCCCACTTTTTTAAGAAATAGCATAACTTTTTTATTTACGATCCAATGTTTTTAAAAATATATCAAAAATTCATAACTTTTTATGATCTTTCATATGACACGAATATCATATATGTATAAAGTTAAAAAATATGAAGTTTCATCTGATTGAAATCTATAGGCTAAATTTTTTACTTAAGTAGATCCAAATGCTAAAATCAAAATCTCATGGATAATATTTTTTTACATCTTTTGGTTATGTTTTACAAAGTAGGTTTGAAACTACAAAAAAAATTAGCCTCTAAATTTATTTATTTTTACATCAGAATGTTTGATTTTTTAAATTATAATTATCCGCAAAAAAATATTGATAACATTTTTGTTATAATAATACAAAAAGGATTTAATTAGAAAAACAATGTGCTGAGTGAATATATTGACGGTGTTGGGTTGGAGGGAAAAACTTGATTGATTGGATGAATACTTATAAAATGGAGGGGAATTAGATTTATTGACGGGTGGGGTTGCGGTTAGCCTAAGGGCATAAATATAATAATTATGAATAGAATCTCTCTAATTTAATTATGCTCGGACCAAACCTATTCTTTTAACCTATTCTTTTGCCACTTCATCAACTAACGGACAAAAATAACTTGATTAAACGGGAAGTGGTATTGTAGAGGAAACAGGTAGTGTGAATCTTTTTAAGATAAAATGTAAAGATGAGGATAAATTTGTGAATTTTAAGAAAGTTTTGGATAATTCAGCCAAAATTTCTAATAAATATAACAAAATTTTAAAAATAGTTTTTTAGGTCCGGATCAGGTTTTAGAGGTGAAAACTGAAACCAAATAACAACGACTTGGTTTTTCGATTTCGGTTCTGTTTTCTTGCAATTCAGTTTGTTTTGCTTGTGGACCGGGTTTTGTCAATTCAATTTTTTGTTTCACCGACCCATTTCACCCCAAGTTGATTCTACATCAAGATGACTACTATAGAACTACCGAGTAAATATTGTAGAATCATTTACAATTTCAGTATAAACAAATGTAAAAGTTTATTCAAGGCGAACTTGTGTATGGTAAAGGAACTTACAAACATATGACATTCAAGAAATAAGTGGCTAATTTTAAAAGTTGATGGATCGTGAGAGTTTAGGGTTCTTTTAAAAGTCTAAAAAAGTCTAGATGTATTCAATGTACACTTTCATTAATTTATTTGGACTTTTATAATTCTGTCGTAGACTTTTAACTCATTCTTCGCACATTAATTCTCTGCCATTATCTCTTATACTCATTAAAGATTTCAGCTGACTCTGTCATTCGTCTTCTACTCGTCCCAAGTATGCATAGATCTGATTCGAGAATCAGATCGTAATTGGCTTATTGTTTTCCCGAGATCACGAACTAGTCAACGGGTCCTAAACTAATACTGAGTGGGGATCGAGGTGGGTACTAGGATGGTTTCCATATACAAGGTTTTTAATTTTTTTTATCAATTTATGATAAAAAAACCGAGCATGGAAATTTTACATCAAACTCGATGAACAATATAAACCTAAACAAAAATTTAAAATTGATTTTTTTATGTATCATTTTGCAAAGAAAAATGTAGGGTGATATCGGTTCGTCTCTTTTAAAGAAATTTAGAAACCATTTAAGAACCGTTAATTCAATATCGGTTCGGTTCTTGATTTTTTTGAAAAACCGATATAAGAATCGATAGTTGCATATTGGTGCAATTCTTGTATGTTAGCAGTTAACGATTAGTAAATAAAAATACATTTGACCATTATTGTGTTTCATCGTTAAATCTCTAAAACCTAGACGCTCATCTTCAGTCTCCCGCCTCCCCCAACCCGACGTCCTGCCTCTCGTTTTTAACCGCCCATCTACTCGACACCTGCCTCCACCCGCCAAGGTTGAAGATGGTTCTTGCAATAACTCTAACATGAAGTGCAGTGGCGAAAGTATAAAATGCAGTATATTATAATTAGACGTACAAACTAAAGTTAACCAATCTAAAAGAAAAGAATGATACATTTCTAACATTGTTGTAAACTTGTAATGTCATGTAGTAACGATGACATGAAGTGCGGTAAATGATGTACTGTGAGTCTGTGATGCACATACGCATATTAAAGTGCAGCATTTTTAATTAGAAAAAAATAGTACAAAATGCACCTCTTTTTTATAAGGAGATTTTTGTCCTTCAACATTTTAATATGAAGAGATATTTTTTCTTTCAGTCATAGGAATGTCTAAAACAAAGCTAGTCATAATTTGAGAAACTTAATATATTTTATCATATGCTGAGAAATTTCCCTTTAGTTTATATCACAATCTAAGAAAATGATGTGCTAATACAACCAATTAGCATAAATAAATTTTTACACAATATCAATCCGTCAATGTACTGCTTTTGGGAAAATTACTTTAGATAATACCAACTATTTTCCATAAAACAACAATAATATATACATTAGATATAATTTTTTTACTAATATAAACTATTTGAATATAAAAATAATAATACGAAACTTCTTTTTCACTACAAACCTAACCATTTATCACATCAAAAAATGATACTGAACAATCAAATAAAACATATTCCCAAATGAGGCCACCTATTGACATTTGGGCATAATTTTTTGATGAGTAACATAAAAATGTAATTATTAGTGAAAAAATGGTTACATCTCTTTTAAAACGAGGCCACCTATTGACATCAGACAATTCAGCTAATATCAATGTTAATCGAACTTCAACCAGAACTTCAGCTAATTTAAGTGTTATCAAGTCAGTCAATTCATCCATTTCAATCAGAACTTCATGATTGCAAATAAAAGTCAAAGAAAGTCCTTCGCGCATGTTAGTTTGATTTTCAAAAAAACTATTTTATGTCATGATCAACTTTATATAGTTGTGTCAAGAATAATGAAAGCGTTAAAAATTAATACCTCCGTTCCACTAATATTGAGACATAAGGAAGTGACATAATTATTAAGAAAAGTGAATTTATGTGGTCGATAATGAATTGCTAAAGTAAAAAAAATAGAATGATGTAGAGTCACACAAACTTTACCAAATTTAGTACTCCCTCCGTCCCGGTGGACTTTGCCAAATGCAAAGTAGGTGAGAAAAAATGACAGTAAAAACTGTGTAGTTCAGATTTGTGTAGAGGAGAGAAAAATGTGAAGAATAAAAAATTAATTGCTTTAATAAGAAAGTGACAAAATTTTTTGGGACAACAAAAAAGGTGAAGTTGGCAAAATCCAATGGAATGGAGAGAGTATGAGACAATCATAGTAGAATTTTTCGAAAAGGAAAAATGGGATCATCTTAACTGGAAAGTGGGAGTAGAGTACAAAAATTAAAGAGGAACGAACATTGAAAATAAAAATATTGTGTGTGAAGAAGTGTTTCTTAATATTTAGCATCAAATGCAATAATGCGTTTTCAAATTATATTTATATTGCATGCATGCTACTTGCTAATTTTTGGGACTAAAAATATTTGTGTACTACATCGTCATTATAGGTAAATTATTTGGAATGTATTTCATTTTATGTCAAACTTTATAATTGTATGAAGTATAATTTTAAACTATTCAATTATTATTACAAGTTTATTCTTAATTCCAAATTTGATTAAAGTTAATTACATGTGAAGTTTCACCGACCGTGCATCGTAGAGGTGTTTTATATCATGATTGTAAATAAAAGTCAAAGGCAATCATCACGTGTTAGTTTATTGTTGAAAAAATCATTTTTTGTCATGATCAATATTATGTGGTTGTGTCAAGAGTAACCAATCAAAAACAATTAGTCATTTGTTTATTTATCAAAATAATTAAAAAAGTAATATAGGGTAAAGAGATTAGGTCAGTCGAGTCAGCAAGTTTTGTGATGAAACAATTTCTATTGCTTCAAGAAGGAGTTGAGCACAGTAGAAATCACTTGTGTGCATTGAGATTGAGTCACTATTTAGTTAGATTTGTTTCTTTCATGGAGTTGAGTGGTGAACACACTGAATGAAATTGAGTGTATCTTGGAGTGTATGTCTGCAAAATCCCGGGTTCCCTCACCCCCCAAAGAAAACTACTTCAATACCATAATGTCACTTGTGCCTTGCAAGTTTACAAAGACAATTATTTTTAAAACTGCAATTCGTATAAATAATAGTCGGCATATTAATTTGAGATTGTTGTCTATAAAGAAGTGCTTTATAACATTTAGCAACAGGTTTAATGTGTTTTCAAATTATATTTATAATGTGTGTAATCAGTGGTTAATTGAATTTAATATATTGCATCACATATCAAAATTTATTATTTTAGGGACTATAATTCTAAGCTGTTAATTTTTTTTCTAAATGATTCATTTAGAATTACAAGTTTATTCTTTATTCCATATTTGACTAAAAATGTCTAAACATGTGAAAAATTCACCAACGATGCATCACTGGAGTGTTCAACCCGTATATTCAAATAGGCAATATTACTTTTTATTAAAAATCTTGTCTAACTATAATATTATTGGTTTTTAGGTGATAGCAGATTGGGACTGAAGGAAATTGTGTGGTTTTAAGAATAGTAGAATTATGTGATTAATAATGAGTTGATAGAATGGAAATAAAAAAAGATTAAAGTCACACAAATCTTACAAAATATGATACTCCATATGAGATAATAATAGAGGAATATCCAAAAATGAAAAAATGGAATAATAATTGGAGAGGGATGGAGTATTTTGTTTCCGAGGAATTACCCCAAATTGAACTAAAACATATTTAAATACATAAATAAAAATCCTAACGTTGAGTTTTCAAAATAGGATTAAGGATATGGTTTTGGTGGTGCTGCTATGGAATGCTTCTCTTCGTGTGGGTGATAATAAGGATAGATGGTGTAAATGGTTTGACCCACGGTGAAAGCAAGGAGAATCAGGGCAGCTAACAGAGACAGGGCGGTCCAGGGAGATCGGAAGTGGGTGTCTCTGACCTCGGCCAAGTAAACGTGGAATTTGTTTTTGTAGTGCTCGTCCACTCCAACGTACACGTCTCTCAAATAGCTTTTGGTGTTATCGACCGCCGCCGCCATCCCCAGGCGGTTCACAAACTCCGCCACCTCACGCTGCGACCCAAAGTGGTGGCGCAAGATCTCGGCCTCGCACAACAGATCCACGTCCTCGTGCGTGTCTATGAGGCAGTCCAGAAACTTGGCGTACTCCGACATGCGCCTGTCTGTCCCCTCGTAGCACTGCTCGAACGCAATGAAGTTCAGCAAGATCGCGCACATAGTGTCATCCAGCTCTAGCAGCGGCATCCAGATCACTCCCCGCTTGAAATCCACCGGCAGGAAACTCCTCTTAGTATCTTGGTTATCCCTCAGCTTCACCTCGATTCCGGCTCGCCGCAGCTTCGAGATGCTCGGGATGTTTATTACTTTGGGAGTCTCCCCGGAACTGCCCGAAACTGGCGACACATTTTCGGCTCCACTCGGCCGGTTTCCCGAAGCTGAAACCTCTGGCTTCGGCTTCGGTAAATAACTTTTCCGGACTAAATCAAGAAGATGAAGCCCTTCAAAGTGGCAACCCAAAGCATTGCGGATCGTTTCCGGGTCTCTTCCGGTTTCATCAGAAATTTTGAATAAGTGGAAGGCCGTTTGGGACAGAGTAGGCATGCTCCCTCTGGGCAACCATTCCCTGCCTTTCATTTCAGTAAGTTGGTACAATTTCTGGAGCACGATATATGGTATTTGGTTCTCGAGACAGAGAAAGTCGTCGCGGAGACAGAAACGCATCCATTGCATTGATCCCAAGAGGTCGCCTTTGTCAAAGGGAACCACTTTGCTGAATCCCCGAAGTATTTCAATCACAAAGATCCCATCAAGAACCAACATCTCTACGAACTCATTAGGTTTGTCTTCGGGAGTAGGGATAGCCTCAGAATACGATGCTCTGGCCTGTGTTTCTAATACCTTGACCTCTTTTATGAGGCGATCCAAACCCACGCCCGTCCTGGCTATCGCTCTTGCCAAGAACCTCCACTTGTGCTCCTCCATCGCCTTCAGATGCGGTTTCCCGCGGTGGTATGGACCGATTGAGACCGTGCGAGGTTGATACGACCGGGCATTGACATCGGAATTGGTGATGAGCTGGGATACCCGGAAAATGCTGCAAGTGGCCGAATTGGTGGTTAATTTCGGCGATCCCAGCACCCGACTTTCCATGGATTGGATGAGTTCTTCTACATCCACTTGCACACTGTTGCTTGTGATTTCTTCAGCCTTCTCATCTCGGGGCTGCTCTTCTGTGGAGTTTCTCCCATTCATGTTTGATTCAGATTGTGGATAATTCTCCAAACCCCAAACAATATTTGAATGGATCCGGAGCAGTAATTAACATATAGCTAGCTGGTCGCTAGCTAGGGGAAACATCATCGTACTATGTCCTTGTTTTGCGAAATAGTTTCAGAAATTATGATATAGGTAGTACATAGTACACTCCCTTAGCTGTTTCCACGTAACTTTTGAGCTGGAATGACATTATATTTTGTTTGTAATCGACTGAATACTGCACACTTCACTTTTCTTACCTCAATTATTTCATCTCTATGGCCTCTCTAATGCACCGGAAGAATTTGCTTGCTGGCCAACAAGCTATATGGGCCGGGATGGTCATTAGAAATTTGCTTCATCTGTCCCCTAATTAAGTTTCGGTTTGACTTCACATACATGTAATAAGAGTTCGGCTCCTCTCCAGTACATAAGGTACTGGACATCTTCATTACATTTATTAGGAAGCTGCCACATGGACCACTAACTAAATGAGTGGTCAGGATGAATTTTTTGTCAATACTGTTCCAAATTGCTTTTTTCATTGTTATAGGAACGACACTACTCTTTTCTGATCAAACCATATCCGGAAAAAACACCTGCACATGTAACCCTAGCTAATTCTCTACTGCCTCTGTTCTTTGGATTTATTTTCTGATTCTTCGATAGGGAGGATGGAGAAGGATGGAGAAAGAATTGTTTCATCTCTACACCAAAAAAACACAATCTCTTTCTTTTTCAAGAATCAATAGCCAGATTGCTTTTCGTCATAACTGAAGGTATGGATTTGCTCATGTTAAACATCTAAACATTCTCAGACAATCCATTTTACATCATTTCATTTTATACTTGGATATTTTGATTGAATTGAATTTCTGGATGATGCAAGTTAGAAGCAGTCTACATTAATAAATTAATACTCTTCTTCATTTTTTGTTATGTTTTGATTGCCTTATTTATTTAGAAACTGGACAGGTCATATATTTATATGATTGCAAATTGAAGATTTTTTCCCTACAGTCATAAGTAAATTCTCAGAAACTTTATATCTCTATTTATAATTTTAATTTAAAGTTAGAATTTGTTGAAATTGCTAGTTTAATGCTTACTCTGTTCACAGAATTTTGTATTCTCATTCATCAGACATGGATGCTTCATCAAGTCCAATTGATGGAGTAGAGAACTTGGTTAACAGTATTCATGCTAATAGCACACAAGACATTCTAGAGAGGGATAATGCACATATACCACATCTGAGTATGGAGTTCCAATCTGAAGCAGAAGCATATGACTTTTATAATGCATATAGTAGGAGGTACAGATTCGACATTCGTCGAGAATATGGAAATAAAAGCAAAAAGGATGGAATATTAACCTCAAGAAGATTCTCATGCTATAAATTAAAGAGGGCACACGAGGTACAGACAAACGAGACAACTTGACAAAAAATCCAATGGCAGAAACTAGAACTGGATGTCAAACACGAATGGTTATTTCACTTGATCGAAAGCTGGAAAAGTACAAGAAGAGTATGAGGAATTTCAAGGGGCTCGTATTAGACAAGTCTATGACAATTTGTTTGTTGTCACAGATTATGATGGTGCCAAACATCGACCAGTGATGTGGAGTCTTACAGAGCACGCAATTGCGTGTGAATGTCGTAAATATGAGACACGTGGTATTTTATGCAGTCATGCTTTGAAAGTTTTGGATTTCATGAATATTAAGGTTATTCCTCAACATTACATACTAAAGCGATGGACAAAGGAAGCAAGGTTGGGATACAATCGTGATTTTAATGGAAAACATATTGAGTTGGATGTCAAAACTCACTTTATGAAGAGATATAATGAGTTGTGTCCTCGAATGGTAAAATTAACAAATAGGGCATCTGAATCTCATGAAGCTTACACCTTTGTGTCTAAAGTGTGTGAAGAGTCTACCAGAATTATTGAAGACATTTTGGCAAAAATGTCTCTCGACGAAGAATCAAGTGGCGGGTGCCATGTTGCTATATTGATGGGATCTAGAAATATTGAGACAAATGTCAATGTTATTGATCTTGATGGTCCCAAAGGCATAAAGAAAAGGGATTGTTCTAATAAGGCAAAGAAGCGGCCTAAATCTTGGGTGGAAAAATTAGGCAAAATACTATTTTTATTATAGTTTTATAAACATTTTTTATAAATTATTTTATGTTAAACTTTGCAAGTTCTTCTTTTTGTAGGAACCATTTGCACCCACAACTGGAGTTATCCAACAACGGGCTTCATATTCAGTTTTACCTGATATGCATCAACCATCCGCACATATTCCCATGACTGATTCACTTAGTGATTTGATTTCTGTCGAAGAGCACTTTGGAGTTGGAAGTCAAGTCATTAATCCTAACCAAGGTCCAAATAGAAGTGTATATTACAACTTTGGGGCAACAAGTAGTTATTTTTGAGAAGAATTGCAGATTAAGAAGAACTTGCTCACTTGCTGGTTGATGTTTTTGGGGTAGGAAGTATTAGAATTTGGCTTATATGGTGGATAGCAGTTTGTGGCTTATATTTAATTGAAAGTTGCAGATGAAGACTTGGCTTGTTGATAATTTGGAGTAGGAAGTAGTTGAATTTGGAGTTGCTGATTTTTTTTGCTAATTTTGATGTAATAGCAGTTTGCCAGCTTATATATAATTTAAGGTTGAGCTGCTGATTTTTTTTTACTAATTTTGATGTAATAGCAGTTTGCCAGCTTATATTTAATTGAAGGTTGAAATTTTTGTTTTGTTCGTTAATTTACATTACAGATAGCAATTCGAGAATTTGATGATTATTAAACAACGAACTTTTTAAAAAATAGAGGCAACATTTAAAAAACAAATCCAAAGAGCAGAGGCATTAAAGATTTAGCAAGGGGTAGTCGTGTGGGTGTTTTTCGGAGATGGTTTGATCAGAAAAAAGTGCGTAGTGTAGTTGTTATAGCAATTAAACAAAAGAAGAAATTGGGGGCAACATTAACAAAATTAAAATCCTGGCCACTGATGTAATAAGTGGCCATGTGGCAGCTTCCTAATAAATGTAATGGAGATGTCCAGTACCGTAGGTACTGGAGAGGAGCCGAACTCATGTAATAAGAAAATAAATTTGATTTTACTGTGGAGTGCATTGTTTTGCATTGTTCAAACACTGTTTGACACTGTTTTGCATTGTTTGACACTGCTTTGATGTAGATTATTTGCCAAATAAGAAAAGTAAGAAAGTATGAACTTGATTTAGGGACTGCCCAAAAAGGAAAGTGGTAACTTAATTCCGGGATGAAGGGAGTACATGAGAAGCTAATTTAAGTGCCCGTTTGGAGGAGTGAAAATTTTATACTCCCTTCGTCCCAGAATGGTTGGCCAATGTTGACTGGCACTACAAATAAGGAGAAACAGTAAAATGCTTTGACTGGACTAGAATGCCCTTTAGAATGGCGAAAAGAAAGAAAAGGTGCAAGTATACGCTAACAATCAAAAGCAAATACTCCGAGTGCTTATGAACAGTACACATACGTAGTGGAAAGCTAAACGGCTAATTTGACACTAAATTAAAGTACACATCACTTCCTGAATTGCAACTTGGAGCCAAAAAGGAGGAAAATACGAGTACTTCATAAACCATTCCTTTGGCGGGTAAACAAAAAGCAACTTTAAAAGTTTTACTTTTCCCTCCATTACATCGTAAATATTCCCTCCATTACAACATCATAAGTATAGAAGGTGCTGAATCAAAGACTACCCATCTACCCAACAAAATGAACATCAATGCTCATCCTCCACTGCCACTGGACATCAATGCTCATCCTCCACAGTCACCGGAAATCAATGATAATCCTCCTCTCTCACCTCTTTTGTCACCATGCACTGATTTGCACCTATACATTCCAGCAGCTCATGAAACACAACAAAGAGACATTATTAGTGTTGTGACACATATTCGAGGTAAATATCATGTCTTGAATTATGAGGAAAAAAACAATGCAGTGAATGCCCTTTTAGCAAAATCTGTGAATGGGAAGCTTAAGGGGTGTAATACAAGCAGTGGCTAATGAATTTAATGTGTCAAGGAGAATAATTTCTACCATTTGGCAGCGAGTGCAAACACATTTGAAAAATGGAGAAGAAATTGATGTCTCATCAAAGTTGAGGGGCAATGTAGGCAGAAAGAGAATTCAGTTTAACCTGGAGCAAATTAAAACCATCCCTATTTATAGGAGAAGCACCCTATGATCACTGGCAGTTGAACTACAATCTACTAAATCAACAGTTCATAGATATGTCAAGTTGAAGGAAATAAGGAGACATTCAAATGCTGTGAAGCCATTTTTATCTGAAAAAGGTAAACTAGTAAGAATCCAGTTCTGTTTAAGCCATTTACTCCCTCATACAATTCTATCAAACCCCACATTTCATGATTTTTATGACTATGTGCATATAGATGAAAATGGTTCAACTTAACTAAAGAAAATGAACATGTCTATATGAACCCGGAGGAATGTGACCCTTACAGGGCAGTTCAGAGTAAATGATTTATTCCTAAAGTGATGTTCTTAGCTGTAGTTGGGAGTCCTAGAATTGCTGAAAATGGAGAGATTTTGTGGGATGGGAAAATAGGGATTTTCCCCTTCACTTATAAAGATACTGCCAAGAGAAAAAGCAAAAAACAGAGAAAAGGGAACTCTACTCACTAAGCCAATTGTGAGTATCACTAAAGAAGTTGTGAAACAATTCATGCTTGAAAAGGTTTTGCCATCCATCAAGCAAAAATGGCCAGAAGGAAACAGGAAAATAATCATACAACAAGATAATGCGAAACGGTCTGGTAAATTGGTAAAACTCGTAATGTATCCGTGAGGTTTTTAACGGTCCGGTACAGTTCGATTCCAAGGATAGAACCGTTCGGTACCATGTCGTTTCGGAATGATACAAAACGGTACGGTACAATGTCAAACACATGCTAAAATTTTTGAAAAAATCTTGTAATTAGTAGATACCATCACACCAACCAACTCACATGAAATGTTGAAATAAATACAAGAAATTGCATACATAGTACTAAAATTCACAAATACACAAATAATGCAACACAATAAGAAAAAGTATAGCAAAACGATGACGCACGAGATAAATATCATTTTTAATTTACTAAGTACATGTGAAAATATAAAAACGAATATCATCAAATTGTTGAATATAATAGAAATCTTCAACGTTCTTCTTCGTTCTAGGTTAAATATTACTATGTAGTTCTAATTTAATTTATAGTTGAACATTGAGAATTAAGATCATATTAATTAAGTTGTAAAAAATGCACAAACATGATACAACAAAAAGTCATGTACACTACATTACTAGAAATAAATAATCATTAATAATTTCTAAAATTTTAATATTCTTTCAATACACACCAAAATATAACATAAATTATCTAAAAAGAAAAACTAACAATATATATATATATAAACAACACATTTTACATATATCTTAGGGACACATGAATACATACTTGGGTTATAAAATTGTTGGTCTAGATCTATTGATATAGAAAAAATATAAAAAATTCAAATGCATTATTTACGAACGGTTCGGTCCGGTATTTTTCAATTCTCAAAATCTAGAACCGGTCCCGTACCCGTTTCAAACGTTTAAATACCCGGTATTTGGTACGGGACGGTTCGGTACCGGTTCGGTTCGGGTACGAGATAAAAAACTATAGAACCGTTTAAATACCCGGTATTCGGTTCAGTACCATTACGGGACGGTTCGGTACCGGTTCGGTTCGGGTTTTATGCCCACCCCTAAAAATAACTTGACTAAACGTGAAGTGGTATTGTAGAGGAAACACGTAGAGCCCGTTTGGTAGCATGAAAATCGGTTGATTTGGTTGATTCTACTGAATTTTATGATGTTCTGACTGAAGTGGCTGCATTGGCTGATTCTGCTGATTTAAGAAAAAATTATTTTTAAAATATTTTTTATAAAAAAAATAAAGAAAAAAAATGTAAAAATAGCTGAAATGATTATCTATAATAACTTCAGCCAATACAGCTAGAAAAGTAACTTCAACCTTACTTTTTCTGCTTATTACACAATTCAGCGCGCGAAACGAAATGTTACGTGTTTGGTGAAAAAGTTGGCTGATAAGCCTGATAAGCCGAAAAACAGTGTTGCCAAATGGCCTCGTAGTGTGAATCTTTTTGAGATAAAATGTAAAGATGAGGATAAATTTGTGAATTTTAAGAAAGTTATCGGATTATTCAGCCAAAAATTCTAATAAATATAACAAATTTTTAAAAATACGAATTAGTTTTTTAGGTCCAGATCAGGTTTTAGAGGTGAAACCTGAAACCAAACAACGACTCCGTTTTTCGATTTCGATTCCGTTTTCTTGCAATTCAATTTGTTTTGCTTGTGGACCGTGTTTTGTCGATTCAATTTTTTGTTTCACCGACCCATTTCACCCCAAGTTGATTCTACATCAAGATGACTATTATAGAACTACCGAGTAAATATTGTAGAATCATTTACAATTTCAGTATAAATAAATGTAAAAGTTTATTCAAGGCGAACAACTTGTGTATGGTAAAAGGAACTTACAAACCTATGACATTCAAGAAATAAGTGGCTAATTTTAAAAGTTGATGGATCGTAAAAGTTTAGGTGTATTCAAAGTAGAATTTTAAAAGTAAAAAAGTCTAGATGTATTCAAGGTAGATTTTTGAAAGTTTAAAAAAATCTAGATGTATTCAATGTACACTTTCATTCATTTATTTGGACTTTTGTAACTCTGTCGTAGACTTTTACTCATTTTCCCACATTAATTCATTGTCATTATCTCTTATACTCATTAAAGATTTCTGGTAACTCTGTCATTCGCCTTCTACTCGTCCCAAGTATGCATAGATCTGATTCGAGAATCAGATCGTCATTGGCTAATTGTTTTCCCGAGATCACGAACCAGTCAACGGGTCCTGGACTAATAATGAGTGCGGATCGAGGTGGGTACTAGGATGGTTTCAATATACAAGGTTTTTAAATATTTTTTTTTATCAATTTATGATAAATAAACCGAGCATGGAAATTTTACATCAAACTCGATGAACAATATAAACCTAAACAAAAATTTAAAATTGATTTTTTATGTATCATTTTGCAATGAAAATTGTAAGGTGATATCGGTTCGTTTCTTTTAAAGAAATTTAGAAACCATTTAAGAACCGTTAATTCAATATCGGTTCGGTTCTTGATTTTTTTAAGAACCGATATAAGAATCGATAGTAGCATATTGGTGCCATAATTCTTGTATGTTATCAGTTAACGATTAGTAAATAAAAATACATTGGACCATTACTGTGTTTCATCGTTAAATCTCTAAAACCTAGTCGCTCGTCTTCAGTCTCCCGCCTCCCCCAACCTGACGTCCTGCCTCTCGTTTTCAACCGCCCATCTACCCGACACCTGCCTCCACCCGCCAAGGTTGAAGATGGTTCTTGCAATAACTCTAACATGAAGTGCAGTGGCAAAAGTATAAAATGCAGTATATTATAATTAGACGTACAAACTAAAGTTAACCAATCTAAAAAAAAGAATGATACATTTCTAACATTGTTGTAAACTTGTAATGTCATGTAGTAATGACTACATGAAGTGCGGTAAATTTCGTACTGTGACGCACATACGCCTGTTACAGTGCATCATTTTTAATTAGACAAAAATAGTACAAAATGCGCCTCTTTTTATAAGGATATTTTTGTCCTTCAACATTTTAATATGAAGAGATATTTTTCCTTTCAGTCATACGAATGTCTAAAACAAAGTTAGTCATAATTTGAGAAACTTAATATGTTTTATCATATCCTGAGAAATTTCCCTTTAGTTTATCACAATCTAAGAAAATGATGTGCTAATACAACCAATTAGCATTATATCAATCCGTCAATCTACTCTTTTAGGAAAATTACTTTAGATAATACCAACTGTTTTCCATAAAACAACAATAATATATACATTAGATATTTTTTTTAATAATACAAACTATTTGAATATAAAAAAAATAATACGAAACTTCTTTTTCACTACAAACCTAGCCATTTATCACATCAAAAAATGATACTAAACAATCAAATAAAACATATTCCCAAATGAGGCCACCTATTGATGAGTAAAATAATGATTAAATTACTAGTGGAAAAATGGTTACATATATCTTTTAAAACGAGGCAACCTATTAACATCAGACAATTCAGCTAATATCAATGTTATCAATGGTACTTCAACCAGAACTTCAGCTAATTTCAGTGTTACTAAATCAGCCAATTCATCTATTTCAATCAGAACTTCATGATTGCAAATAAAAGTCAAAGAAAGTCGTTCGCACATGTTAGTTGATTTTTAAAAAACCTATTTTATGTCATGGTCAACTTTATGTAGTTGTGTCAAGAATAATGAATCATCGAGCGTTAAAAATTACTACTTACATCCCACTAACATTGAGACATAAGGAAGTGACACAATTATTAAGAAAAGTGAATTTGTGGTCGATATTGAATTGCTAAAGTAAAAAAAAAATTAGAATGATGTAGAGCCACGCAAACTTTACCAAATTTAGTACTCCCTCCATCGTGGTTGACTTTGTCAAGTGCAAAGTAGGTGAGAAAAAAGAACAGTAAAAATTGTGTGGTTCACATTTGTACAAAGGAGAAGAATTACAAATTAATCTATCTTAATATAAAAGCAAAAGATTTCCATGAACGGTATTCCCGCCCATAACTGTCAACGTCAAGGAAACAAGAAAGAAAAATCAAATAAAGAAATAAAAAATAATAAAAACGTATGGACAACAGAAGGTGGGTAGATAATATTAAGCCTGTTGGAGAAGATTTCCGGGCTGCTGTAAAAATATTGATTGAGGTTTAACAACAGTAAAAGGCGTGCTATGTGCTGTCTATTCATGACAACCTTTTCCTTGGATACATGTACACGAGGCTTCCATAAATGAATTTTAAAATGTATTTAAAAAAACCAGCCCATCAAATCGGACAGCCTTTTTCTCGAGAGGTGTAATTTCTTTATGAGAAGCCACTGAGATCACACAATCACCTCTCTATAAATACAAGGGAAATCTTTCCGAGGGATCACCACCACTTGAAAACAATTCATGCACTTCTTCCCTTTCTCTCCCCTTCTCTTTCATTTCTGGGCCTGCATTAAGCGAAAATAAAACCGAAATATGCCTATATATGCACACACGCATAGATATGAAATTTCTTATAGAAGTCGATGAGATAAAACGTCTCATATGCAAAGCAGCATTGTTTTGCTGAGCAGAGAAGGGGAAAGTTAAGGAATATACAGGAAATATTTGAGTAAGAATTCTTGCTATGTGTTGGGCCACGGAAGTGTAAATAGGTCGGCCCATCCCTAAGAGGCGGAATCCAACTAAACAAACGACCAACGAATCGGATAAGGATGGACTTAGTAGGAGTGCTCAACTGGATGACGGGACCTAGGGACTCGGCGACATTTCCGGCGGGCAGTTGCATTAAATGGATAGAGTTCTATTGCTGTATAAATAGAGAAAAACCTAGAGTAGAGGAGGAGGAACCTGGCTTGATAAAATAAGCATTTGTAACACCATTCTTTCAGAGATACATTGAGATTAATACATTTCCATTCATTAATCTTTCGGTTTTCATACTTTATTTCTTGTACGATCCCTACATACATATAAATTTAGAGTAGTTTAATTCTTGCATAAACAATTTGGCGCCCACCGTGGGGCATCGTGCAAGGAAAAATCATCAACCATGACCGGAAACAGCCCTTTGTTGGAAGAAATCCACGCTCAAATGGAGGCAGTTCGAACGGAGTTTCGCCGGGAATTGGCGGAAAGGATGGCACATCTCCAACGAGAGAACGATCTATTACGATCCCAAGTTCAGTCAGCAGTCTCAATCGCATCCAACTCTAGGGGCAATCGAAGGAACGATCTTATGCCCGTGGTCACGAGGCTGGATTTGGAGTCCATTCCGACGGCAACGGACACGCCCACCATCACTTCCGAGCCCATATCCCTCACATTGGGCCTCTCACCGGCCGGGGAGTCGCAAACCACCGTCATCTCTCAAGTAATACCGTATACGCCTCTCATCCCTGAAACGACCCCTATCCCAAGCATTCCGACCTGTTTCTTCCCGGAGTCGTTGCGCCCGGGATCAAGCAGGATGGGATTGCAGGCGGCCACTCAAAGCCTACCCATGACATCAGGCGCGCTAGCCCCGACGGAGCCATATGTCACTCATTACCAAAGCAGAATTCACGATGAACCCGGGCCATCTGGTCTCATGCAGGAAAGGACCCGGAATATATTCGATGAATTTCCACCTGTGTTTCAGGCACAACGACAGCGTAGACCAGCCGCTTCAGCAGAGCAGAATTGTGGAAGGCGACGCCCTGAGGTCATAATCATTCCGTCACCAACCCGTCCCGAAGCAACCTCGATGGCAGGATTGACAGTCTCGGCGCCTGAATTCATTCAGCCGGTCCAGGTGGATCCGATAGCAATGATTATGGAGCAACTCCGACAGATGCAGGATAAGATCAACGGACTGCCCGGGGTACCCCTTCCGTTGGATCGAGCCTCAAAGACGTGTTATGCGGACTCGCCCTTCAGCAGACAGATCACAGATGTCGAAGTGCCACGCAAATTCAACGTTCCCTCCATGAAAATGTTCGACGGCACATCTGACCCGGTGGAACATGTCTCCCAATACAAACAGCGAATGCTCAAAACTCTCACAGAACAGTTTTTTCAAGCAAACTAAGAAACTGGGAGAAAAATGACAGAAAACAGTAGCCCTCGGCACCTGGAGCCCTCGACACCCAGGGGGTCCCCGGCACTCAGAGCCCTCGGCTAGTCCTCTGCAGCCGAGGGCACCTCTCCCGACATAATATCCGCGCCACATACGTACAGATCACCGTACCCTGTACAACGTCCCATCCAACAGCCGCATTAAATGCGGCCACATGCGGCTGCCAGCGCCAACCAGTTGAGGTGACCTCTCGGCCAATGGGCGCTTGACACGTGTCCCTGTCCGGCATTTATTGCTACTATAAATAGCACCCCATTTCCCCATTTGTAACCACGCTGAAAACGCTCCACATTTATAGTATACTTTCTCTCTATATATTTACTTGCTCTAACCTCTCTCTTATTACTTCCCGTAATAACCCCTCGGATAAGCTACCCCCCGGGTACACTATCCATCATTTGGTGCTCTCGTTGAGAGGTCGAACTATCAAGTAAGAAATCCTCCCCCTCCGCCAAACACTAGCCCTCTACCAAAATGGTGAGAACAACACGTGCCAACTCCAAAAACGTAGAAGACAAGAACCTGGCCCTCGGCGACGTCAACGCCCCCGAAGCCTCTCACAGGGCTCCCGAGGGCGGTGTCATCGCTGGGCTGGAACAGGCGGCTGTCGACCTACGCCTTCAGATCCAGCAGAATGCCCCCGATGCCCGCCTCGGCATCGAGGCCAAGAAGAAGAACCGGAGCGATGACCAAATCAGCCCTCCGGTTCTCACCATCGACGTTCATTCGGCGCTCTCCGCCTTCATCCAGACGCTCACTCAGAACCCAGGTGCCTTCGGCACCCTGGCTCCGGCTCAACCCCAGGTCGGGGAGAACATCGTACTTCCCTCTCTGCCACACCCTTTCGGAAACCCCATCCCTCGGGTTAGGAATGAAGAAGGGGTAGCGGCCCAAGATACGGCCTCCCAGGAAGTTCAGTCCTGGGACCGCCACAATGACAACAGAGAAAGGCCCCGCACTTCCGCCCTCAACCGGCTCGGAGGGGGGCAAGACCGCCGAGGGGTCCAAGACCGCCTCGGAGGAAAGGCACTCCAAGGGCCCCAAGAAAGCGAAGGGTCTGTCTCGAGGGCAGATGAGGAGTGTCCCCCTCGGGACAAAGGCAAGGCACCCCTTCATGCTGACGATGCTCGCCACCAAATCAACCAGGCCCACTCGGCCCGGGTTCGTTCGCAGGGGGCGGAGACCCTCCCGAAGGACCCCTGGGACGAGATTATTGCGGCCCTCCAACGCCGACTTGATGAAATGGAGGCCAACAAAGCTCACGCCACCACCTCCACCCCTCATTCAGACCTCAAATACGAGGCCATGATGGCCAAAATGGAGGAATTACAGAAGAAGGTAGCCGAGGGCTCCGGGGAACCCATCATCCAGCTCCGGACCCGGACGCCATTTACCCCAAGGGTATTGGCGGCCCGGATCCCGGAAAAATACCGAGGGCAACACATACAGCCCTACAATGGGAAGACGAACCCCCAGGAACACTACAGCAAATATCAGAACAGCATGATGATGGTAGGGGCGTCGGACGAATATTTGTGTCATTGGTTCCTCTCCACCTTAGAGGGGCCGACATACGAATGGTTCAACCGGTTGCCCGAAGGCTGCATTGATTCGTGGCAAGAACTCGCCCAGCGATTCTTGACGCAATTTGCCGGGAGGCGTCGCACGAGGAAGCACTTCTCCCACCTCCTAACCATACGTCAGAGGAGGGATGAGACCCTTCGGGACTTCCTGGAACGCTGGAGAATGGAAGCCGACAAAGTCGACGGTGCTAACGAGGGGACCCTCCTGGTCCTCCTACAAACCGTCCTCCGCACCAACAACTTTTCAAAGAGCCTCATCATTGAACCCCCCGCGATTACATATGGGCCCTGCAGCGGGGGGACCGATATGCCGTGGCCGAGGAGGTAGAGAAATACCACCAGCATCCAGATCAGCAACCCCCGAAGGCTGACAACAAGAACAACCGGGGGCTAGGGGCTCCTCTAAATCACCCCAAGGCTTCAGGACCCTCTGATGACCGCCCTCGGCAAGGCCAAGCCAAGCCCGAGGGAGGTTATAAGAACAACCCTAAGACTTGGGCACAGCCCATTCTCCTGGACCGCCCTCGGACACCATTGACGCACCCGTCAGCATCATCCTTGATTTTGCCGAGGAGAGGGGCCTCGTTGAGCGCGACTCTCGTGCACCCCCGGAGGTACATGCTATCAACCCTCAGTTCCCATACTGTCGTTTTCATCGGCACCAGGAGCACAGAACCGATGACTGCCATCAGTTAAAGACGGCCATCGAGAGATTGATACAAGCGGGGCACCTGTCCCAATTTATCCAGAGCCCTCGGCAGGAGGGACCTTCTCATCAGGGACCTCCCCGAGGGCACCACACGGAGGTGAACGCTTGGGTGAACCCGAACACCATCCCCCTCGGCAAGAAGAGGGAGATCGGAAACTTGGAGGAGGAAGAGGAGGAGTACCCCCACTACCAGGAGAAAAAACGCCACATCCTCATGATCACCGGTGGCAATACAGGGGGCGATTCCACCAGTCAGCGGAAAAAGTGGGCTCAATCGCTTTACGTGGGGGAAGTCACTCATATGCCCCCGGTAAAGCGACTGAGGGAGGAACCCATCACCTTCACCAACGCAGATCTCCCTCCTACTTCTTCTCCTCACAGGGATGCCTTGGTGATTCGGACTGAAATAAACGACACCATCATTCACCGAACTTACATTGACACGGGCAGCTCCATCAATGTAATGTACCTCAGCACCTTTAGAGAGCTGCATTTGGAGAGGGGGACCCTTCGTCCCATTAAGACCCCTCTTGCCGGCTTCACCGGCGATACTATTGACTCCGAGGGGGTAATAACCCTCCCGGTAATCTTCGGCGACGGGCTCCATAGAGCCCAGCTCGAAGTGGAGTTCGTCGTCGTCAACATCGACTGCGCCCACAACATCATCCTCGGCCGGCCAGCCCTCGAGGACCTCGAGGCCGTCATCTCCATGAGGCACCTCTGCCTCAAGTTCCCCGCCAAGGGGGGCATTGGCTACTCCCGGGGGAATCAGAAAATTGCCCGCGCTTGCTATCTTCAAGTCACGAAGAAAGTAAGTAAGACGGAGTTCCGTGTTGACACCATCACCGGAACCATCGATGAAGAAGAAAAGAGGCCGAGGGCTGAACCAGCCGAGGACGTAGAAGACTTTGCGCTCGATCCGGCCAAGCCGGAGAGAGTCGTGAAGATTGGAGCCCAGCTCCCTGAAGATCTGAAGACCGGTATCACCGACGCCCACCGCGCCTACTCCACTGTCTTTGCATGGGGGCCGGTGGACATGCCGGGAATAAGCCGAAGGGTCATCATCCACCGCCTCTCGGTGGACCCCTCGGCGAAAGCAGTACGACAACGAAGAAGACCCCTCTCCGCCGAAAGGAGGGAATTTGTGAAGAAGGAGGTCGCCATGCTCCTCTCTATTAAGCACATCAAGGAGGTAAAATACCCCTCATGGCTGGCGAACGTAGTCCTCGCACAGAAGCCTCCTACCTTCCGCATGTGCGTGGACTACACGGATCTCAACAAGGCGTGCCCTATGGACCCTTTTCCTTTGCCGAATATCGATCAACTTGTAGATGAGACCGCGGGGTGTGAAATCATGTCATTCCTCGACGCCTTCCGCGGGTATCATCAGATCTTCATGCATGAGGGAGACGCCGAAAAGACAGCCTTCATGACTCCCGAGGGCATCTTCTGCTACTTAGTGATGGCCTTCGGCCTAAAGAACTCAGGGGCCACTTACACCCGGATGGTGGCCCGAGTCTTTCAGGCCGTCCTAGGGCGCACCATGGAGGCCTATGTTGACGACATGATCGTCAAGAGCAAACAATCTTCCAGCCATGCCGACGACCTCCGGGAAATCTTCGCCATCATGAAAAAGTTCAACCTTCGGCTAAACCCGAAGAAGTGCACCTTCGGCGTCCAAGGGGGAAAATTCTTAGGCTACATGGTGAGCCGAAGGGGTATTGAGGCCAATCTCGAGAAGATCCAGGCCATCATCAACATGGAGCCCCCACGCAATGTGAAGGAAGTTCAATGATTGACGGGTCGCCTGGCAGCCCTCAACCGCTTCCTATCTAAATCAGCGGAGAAGTCTCTGCCCTTCTTCCAGATCATGAGGAAGACGACTGGCTTTCAATGGACTCCAGAATGCCAGGGGGCTTTCGACGAGCTCAAACGATATCTATCTTCACCCCCTGTGCTCTCAAAGGTAGGGGAGACCCTCTATCTCTACCTTGGGGTCAGCCCAGAAGCCATCAGCTCCGTGCTCATCCGGGAGGAAGACGGCATCCAACATGCCATCTTCTATGTAAGCAAGACCTTAAGGGAGGCCGAGCTCAGGTACTCTCCTGTGAAAAAAACGGTGTTAGCCATCGTTTGGACCGTCAAGAAGTTGGGCCACTACTTCCAGGCTCACCCGGTTCAGGTCCTCACTCATCAACCCATCGGCGCCCTCATGAGGAGCCCCACCAGCTCCTCCCGCATGGTGAAATGGGCCATGCGTCCGAGGCCTGCCATCAAGGGCCAAGCCTTGGCGGACTTTGTGACGGAGTGTACCGCAAGGGAAGCCACGGACGGGGATCCCTCGGCTACCTCGGACGACTGGTGGACCCTCTACACCGACGGCTCCTCCGCGACCAAAGCATGCGGGGGAGGGGTAGTCCTCATTACCCCCGAGGGCTTCAAAGCCTACTATGCAATCCGCTTCTCCTTCAAAGTCTCCAACAACGAGGCCGAGTATGAGGCCCTCCTATGTGGCCTTCGGCTGGCTGCCAACATGAAGGCTCGGCAGATCCATATCAAATGCGACTCCAAGTTGGTCGTTGGCCAAATCTCCGAGGAATATGAGGCCAAGGAGGGAAGAATGAAACAGTACAAAGAGGCGGCCAAGGAGTTGCTTAAGGTATTTGAGGCACACTCTCTCACTCAAATACCGAGGGTTCAGAACTCCGAGGCCGACATACTATCTAAGCTCTCGGCCGACTCCCCCGAGCACATCTCCAAAATTGCTAAAATTGAGGAACTCAGCCTCTCAAGTATCCATGCAAGCCCCGTTATGAACATACAACAACGCCAAGAGGGCTGGATCTCGGATATCATCACCTTCATCTCCACAGGGCAGCTACCCGAGAACGAGACCCGCGCTAAACTAGCAAAACTGAGGGCTCCTAGCTACACCATCGAAGACGGAAGGCTCTACAAACGGTCTTACAACGGCACGCTAATTCGGTGCCTTCATCAAGATGAAGCCGAGGTCGCAATGGAGGAGGTGCACAGTGGCACTTGCTCAGCTCACCAGGGACCCTTCTCCATGTCCCGAAGGCTCATTCTCCAGGGCTACTTCTGGCCAACCATGGTCAGGGATTGTGCTGACCTTGCCCGAAGGTGCACCGCATGCCAACATTTCCAGAAAAGCCCCCGGCAGGCCAGCGGTCAACTATGCCCCCATCAGCACATCTGTCCCCTTTTCTCGATGGGGGATAGACCTGGTGGGCCCTCTGCCGAGGGGTACCTCCAACAACAGGTACATCATTGTGGCCATCGACTACTTTACCGAGTGGGTGGAGGCTGAGCCCCTCCCCAGTATCACAGAGGCGAAGTGTCGTCACTTTGTCCTCAAGAACATCGTCACAAGGTTTGGTGTCCCCCAACAGATCATCTCCGACAACGGAACACAATTTGAGGCAGCCCCCTTCTGTGCCCTTCTTGAGGCATGGGGCATCAAACACACCTTCTCCTCCGTTGCCTACCCTCAAGGTAACGGCCAAGTAGAGAACGCCAACCGGACCTTGCTCGAGGGCCTCAAAAAGAAGCTGGAGGCCGAAGGCGGTGGCTGGGTAGAAGAACTCCACAACATCCTTTGGGCCTACCGCACCACCCCTCGGCGGGCACAGGCGAAACACCCTTCTCCCTCTGCTACGGGTTTGAAGCCAAACCTCCTACGGAAGTCACCCTTCCCACCCGGAGGGTGATCCAATATGACCCTGAGGTCAACGACAGCAACATGGCCCTCGACCTCCACCTCCTTTCTGAACGACGGGAGCAAGCCTTCATCCGGGCAGAGAACTACCGAAGACAAGTCAAAGGCTACATCGACGCCAAGGTTCGCACCAGAGAATTCCAAGTGGGGGACTATGTCCTCCGGAGGAGGGAAGCCAGCCAACCGACCGAGGGAGGCAATGTCACGCCCCGGACCTACCCGGACACGTCAACAACCCGCCGTACAGTACAAACAGTCAACCGCAGTCCGACTCATCCATACTATACAAGGCGTCTTGAATACCATTCACACATAGTACATCCATAAACAAACATAATGTAAAACATTTATTAAAGCAGCGGAAACAATTGATACAAGTGTTCAAGCCACACTTGGCATAATTAGGCATGCAAGCCCCAAAGTAATTATCCAGAAAATATTATCCATGAGCATTATTCATATTGTTTTCAAAACGAGAACGGAAGAAGCACGAACCAAGTCTTCTTCTTGGAAACTTCCCGAACAGCGGCTGGTAGTAGCAACCTTCAAGTTCTACCTGAAACTGTGAGGTGGCCTCCCCCGTGAAGGGGAGGTCAGTACTTGGAAGCATTTGACAAGTACAATGACAACTATACTAAATATAATCGAAGTTTAAATCTCTAAGGCCCTCAATCTAGAGCATCATTACATTATAGTTAATCCGTTCATTTGGTATCAATTCATCATTTTTTTACTACGGTCTAGAGCCCAGCTCATAATCACCGTTATCTACTACGGTCTAGAGCCCAGCTCATAATCACCGTCATCTACTACGGTCTAGTGCCCAGCTCATAATCACCGTCATCTACTACGGTCTAGAGCCCAGCTCATAATCACCGCCATCTACTACGGTCTAGAGCCCAGCTCATAATAACCGTTATCTACATCGGTCTTGAGCCCGGCTCATAATCACCGATTCTTTATAATTCAAATTCTTAGGATCTAATTCATCCATTTCTCAACTAACATTTCCAACTAATATTTCAATGCTAGTTACTTATTTATTTCAATATAATTCTTTCTTCTTGCATGATTTGCCTTAATATCAAGTATCACTTTCATACCTTCATGGCTTCTCCTCATGGTATCAAGTATAATATCTCAAATGAAAATTCATGGTTGGTACAACCATCATACACACATAATCATAACATCTAAACATACACAATTTATTCATAAATTTGTGTGTCATGCATACTATACTTAAAATCAATAGTAGTTTTATTTAGGCATTAATAACCATTAACAACCCATGCACATCACATTTGTATTCACTTAGGAATCCCATGAGATTAACCCAAAGATTATTAGCAACATAGTCGGTCATCCTCACCTCAATTAAGCTTAAGCGCATTCTACGTTCCTCGATTGAACTTTGACCAACTCCGGCGAACTTTGACCAACTCCGGTGAACTTTGACCAACTCCGGTGAACTTTGACCAACTCCGACGAAACTCCGGTGAAGCTCAAAAGTACTTTAAATCAAGTTCCTAACAAGGTTTTATCATCACAAAACCCATATCAACACAAATAACCTATAAAAGGTTATTTTCCGGCAAACCGGTCGATTTGGCTTCTAAGTCCGTTTTTGGACATAGAACCACTTCCCAACCCATAAATCCATACTTAGATCATGGAGAACCATCCCAAGGGTTCTCCCTATAATAATTATGCCTCATGGTAGAAGAAAAATAAAGGGAAAGCTATGGCAAGGTGATTACCTCAATTTTCCACACTTTCCTATACTTTTTCCTTCTCCAAGCACTGCTCTTTGGATCCTCTTTCTTGAGCTCGAATTTGGGTGTGAAAATGAGAAGTTTCAGAGCCCCTCCTTGCTATCCTAGGGTGCTGAATCGTGTGGGTGGAGATGGTGAGGTGAGATGGGTGGTTTTTGTCTCATTTACTACATGTCAAAGGTGTCTCCCCCATCCTCTCAATTGTTGTTCAGCCAACTTGGCACTCATCCAGCCCTCAAGGGTTGACAAATTCGTGGGGTGGCCCCCACCCATGTGGGAGGTCATCCTAATTTGTCCCAAAGTGTGCAATTTGCCCCGAAAGTTGTATTTTCCGGACTGTTTTAAGTATATTTTATTTTATCGGGTCAAATAAAATATAACACTTGTTCCCAATTCTTAATGGATCTTAGAATCAATATGCATTCCTCAACTTTGATTTAGAAGTCTCCGAAATCCCTTTTCGGGCTGTTATCTGATAGATAGCCGATACTGATAATTTGGCCTCGTTTGACCAACCGGTCAACCCTATGCCATTGTCATGGCTCAACTAGGATATCCACCACCATATACATATTATCTAGTCCAAGATCAATATAATATGTGGCCCCGATAATATCGGGCGGTCCCCACTCCCGATGTGGGCCCCACGTGCATTTTACTATTCACGCGAAAAAATTAATACAAATTCACAACTTCGTAAATTCACTAAAAAATTCATAGGGTTCAATAATTTATTCGCTTAAAGATAAATACATTTGGGGACGGTGTTACAAGTTCACCCCCCCTTAATTGGGATTTCGTCCCCGAAATCCGCGTGTCTAATCGAAAAGGAAAGGGTACTGCTCCCTCATTGAGACTTCAGTCTCCCAGGTTTCTTCTTCGACTCGATCACTCCTCCAAAGGACCTTTACCATAGGAATCTCCTTGTTCCTCAGTTTCTTTACCTGTTGACCCACAATCTTCACCGGTTCCACCGCATATTGTAAGTCTTCACGTATCTCTACCGGTGGTTTCTCAAGGATATGAGACGGATCTCGCACGTATTTCTTGAGCATCGATACATGGAACACGTCGTGTATCTTCTCAAGTTCTGGCGTCAATTTGATACGGTAAGCCACAGCCCCTATCCTTTCAAGGATTTCAAATGGGCCAATGTATCGGGGGTTAAGCTTTCCCCTCAATAAAAACCTGATGATACCTTTCCAAGGAGAAATCCTTAGAAAGACCCTATCGCCGACCTCAAACTCCAATGGCCTGCGTCGTTTGTCAGCATAACTCTTTTGCCGATCTTGGGCAGCCTTGAGTCTATCCTGAATGACCTTCACCTTAGCCTTGGTGATTTTGACAAGTTCAATCCCCTCGAGCTTGGCTTCGCCAACCTCGTCCCAACACAACGGTGTTCTACATTTCCTCCCATACAATGCCTCGTATGGAGGCATGCCAATACTCGCCTGATAACTGTTGTTATAGGCGAACTCGACCAGAGCCAAATGCTTGTCCCAACTCCCTTGGAACTCTAGAGCACATGCCCTAAGCATATCTTCCAGAATCTGTATCACCCTCTCGGATTGCCCATCCGTCTGTGGGTGAAAGGCTGTGCTAAACTTCAGCTTCGTACCCAAAGATGCTTGAAATTTTGGCCAAAATCGGGATGTGAAACGTGGGTCTCTATCCGAGACAATGGATATCGGAACTCCATGCAGTCTCACAATCTCCTCCGTGTATAGCTTTGCCAATCTTTCAAGAGGATAAGTAATGTTGATAGGTAAAAAGTGTGCACTCTTGGTGAGCCTATCAACCACTACCCATACTGCATCATAGTTGTTCACTGTTCGTGGTAGCCCCACCACGAAGTCCATGGTCACGTGCTCCCACTTCCATTCTGGAATGGTAAGTGGTTGCAAAAGTCCCGCCGGGTGCTGATGTTCCGCCTTGACTTGTTGGCAAGTAAGGCACCGACTCACGTACTCTGCGATGTCCCTCTTCATACCCGACCACCAGTAACTTTCCTTCAAGTTTCGGTACATTTTAGTACCTCCTGGATGCATGGCATACGCCGAAGAATGAGCCTCCTCCAGTATTGACTTTTGGAGCCCCTCATTCCTTGGTATGCATACACGGCCTTTAAACAATAAAAGACCGTCATCACGTACCCGAAAGTTCTCAACAGGTCCCTCCAGGATCTGTTCACGGATCTTCTGACATTCTTCATCAGTGGCCTGACATCACCTGATCTCACTCAGTAATGTAGGCCTAACCTCGAATCTAGCAATGAGGACCCCACTCGTGGACACCTCCACTTGTGCCCTTAATGAGCGTAGACACGCGAGTAACGTCCCCGATGTACTCTTTCTGCTCAGTGCATCGGCTACTACATTGGCCTTCCCGGGATGATAGTCAATGATCAAGTCATAGTCTTTGATCAACTCCATCCATCTCCTTTGTCTCATATTCAACTCTTTTTGAGTGAACACATACTTCAAGCTTTTATGGTCGGTGAAAATGTGACACGTCTCCCCATAGAGGTAATGCCGCCAAATCTTCAGTGCAAACACTACCGCTCCCAACTCTAGATCGTGGGTAGGGTAGTTTGCCTCGTGTTTCTTCAATTTCCTTGAAGCATAGGCAATCACCCGACCGTTTTGCATTAGAACGCATCCAAGCCCTTGGATGCTAGCGTCGCTGTATATGTCGTACCCTATCCCTTGTGTGGGTAGAGCGAGGACTGGTGCTTCTGTAAGCCGTTTCTTTAGTTCGAGAAACCCTTTCTCACAATTGTCGTCCCATATGAACTTGGCCCCTTTCTTTGTGAGCTTTGTCAATGGAGACGCCAATACAGAAAATTTTTCAACAAACTTACGATAATATCCTGCTAAGCCGAGGAAACTACGTATTTCTTTCACGTTTTTGGGTCTCTCCCAATTCATAATGGCTTCTATCTTGGCTTTATCCACCGCAATGCCCGAACCTGACACGACATGCCCGAGAAACCCGATCTCTTTGAGCCAAAACTCGCATTTAGAGAACTTGGCAAAGAGTTGTTTTTCCCTTAGCCGTTCAAGTACAAGTCTCAAATGATCTTCGTGCTCCCCCTCACTCTTGGAGTATATCAAAATATCGTCAATGAATACTATCACGAATTGATCTAAGTATTCACTGAACACACGGTTCATCATGTCCATGAATGCCGCCGGGGCGTTGGTTAGCCCGAACGACATAACTAGGAACTCGAAATGACCATACCTTGTGCGGAATGCACTCTTCGGTATGTCATCTTCCTTTATTTTCAGTTGGTGGTACCCCGACCTCAAGTCAATCTTCGAAAACACCGTCGCTCCTCGGAGCTGATCAAACAAGTCATCAATTCTAGGCAAGGGATACCTATTTTTGATTGTGACCTTGTTCAGTTGACGATAGTCAATGCACATTCGAAGTGTTCCATCTTTCTTTTTCACGAAAAGGACCGGTGCTCCCCACGGAGAGTGACTCGGCCTTATGAAACCGTTATCCAATAGCTCTTGCAATTGGGTTTTCAACTCGTTAAGTTCGGCGGGTGCCATTCTGTATGGCGGTATAGAGATTGGTTTGGTGCCGGGTTCGACCTCGATCACGAACTCAATCTCCCTATCGGGTGGAAGTCCCGGCAAGTCTTTTGGGAAGACATCCGGATACTTGCACACAACTCTCACATCATTGATGTCTATCTCTTCTTTGGTTTTGTCCACCACATACGCTAAGTATGCGTGGCACCCCTTTCTCATCATATTCCTTGCTCTAACGGCGGATATGATACAACAGTTTGATTTGCCTCTATCTCCCTCGAAGCGTAAGGTCAACCCTTCGCCGCCTTCGAGTTCAAGAACCTTCGTGTAGCAATCGACCTTAGCATGATGTTTCTCAAGCCAATCCATTCCTAGAATTGCATCGAACTCGATCATACTCAGCGGTACGAAGTCACACGTCAAGGTTTGGCCCTCCACTTCCACCCCACACGATGGATATTGGCTATCCCTCTCGATATCATCCCCTAGAGGCGTGGACACCAATAGGGTTTGAGTCATCGGTACAAGTGGTCCGTTGAATCCGCTGGCGAACGCCTCACTCACAAAAGATCGTTGCGCCCCGGTATCAATAAGGATCCTTGCGTCCCTCCCGTTTATCTTTAGTGTTCCTACATTCATAAGTAATGTAAGACACACTATCTAATTAATAGGTTCGTTTCTTAAGTCGTAGAGTATGCTGATTGTGTTTCGGGTGGGGTCCGTTCGATACCCTTCCGGAATTTCCCGGTTTCTAACCTTTAGGACCGTTTTAGGACCAATTCAGGTGAAAGCCGGCCGCTTTTCACGAAAGCCGGTCGGTTTTCGACTGCGAGAAAAATCCTAAGTATTTAACCACGAAAGCCGGGCGGCTTTTACGAAAGCCGGGCGGTTTTCGTCGTCGTAGTTTTTATTCAGGGAATGGTTTCGAAGCCGGCCGGTTTATACGAAACCCGGCCGGGTTTCAGCAGCGCAGGAATTCCTAGGCCCGACGAAAGCCGGGCGGCTTTCGCCAAAGCCGGGCGGCTTTCAGCTGCGAGAAAATTCCCAGGTCAGGCCTTTATGAAAGCCGACCGGTCTTTACAAAAGCCGGCCGGTTTTTGGTTGCGAGGATTTTTCCTGATTAAGTGATGACGAAAGTCGGGCGGCTTTTGGTAAAAACTGGCCGGCATTCGTCGCCGCACCATTTTCTAAATATTACAAGACGAAAGCCGGGCGGCTTTCGTCAAATGCCGGGCGGCATTCGCCCAGGGCGGGGGTTTTTCCTCCCCTTTTCCCCACAATTCCGACCAACCCGTCGGGGTTACAAATTTTGCACCTTACAAACACTCCTATTGCATACAATGGAGTAATATCGTGAGTTTAAGATCTTACCCGCCACGGAGTCCGAGTTAGCACGTGCGTCCGCCTCCGTCATCGCATAAACTCTAGCTTGAGTTCTTCCTTGGTTCACGGACGGCGCATTGCTCGTGCTTGCTCCCCCCTGGCCCACACTGGCATGAGATGCTCCGGCCCGGGTCCTACTTGCCGTGGTAGCGCCGCTTGGTCCTGACCCCCGGTTCCCACCAAGTTGAGGGCAGTTTGGCTTAATATGTCCCGTACTCCCGCATTGGTAGCACCGTGGCGGATCACGACACTTACCGGTGTGGTTCCTGTTGCAATTCCTGCACCTGGGCGCCGTTGGGGCTAGTGAGCCCGAGTAGTGCCCGCTCGTGGCCGGGTTTCCCTTGGATGGTGTTGCCGGTGCCCTGAACGATCCACCTCCCCCATGGTTCCCCTTCTTGTTGGGACCTTGGGGGCCATGGCTTTCCCACCTGAAACTGTGAGGTGGCCTCCCCCGTGAAGGGGAGGTCAGTACTTGGAAGCATTTGACAAGTACAATGACAACTATACTAAGTATAATCGAAGTTTAAATCTCTAAGGCCCTCAATCTAGAGCATCATTACATTATAGTTAATCCGTTCATTTGGTATCAATTCATCATTTTTTTACTACGGTCTAGAGCCCAGCTCATAATCACCGTTATCTACTACGGTCTAGAGCCCAGCTCATAATCACCATCATCTACTACGGTCTAGAGCCCAGCTCATAATCACCGTCATCTACTACGGTCTAGAGGCCAGCTCATAATCACCGTCATCTACTACGGTCTAGAGCCCAGCTCATAATCACCGTTATCTACATCGGTCTTGAGCCCGGATCATAATCACCGATTCTTTATAATTCAAATTCTTAGGATCTAATTCATCCATTTCTCAACTAACATTTCCAACTAATATTTCAATGCTAGTTACTTATTTATTTCAATATAATTCTTTCTTCATGCATGATTTGCCTTAATATCAAGTATCACTTTCATACCTTCATGGCTTCTCCTCATGGTATCAAGTATACTATCTCAAATGAAAATTCATGGTTGGTACAACCATCATACACACATAATCATAACATCTAAACATACACAATTTATTCATAAATTTGTGTGTCATGCATACTATACTTAAAATCAATAGTAGTTTTATTTAGGCATTAATAACCATTAACAACCCATGCACATCACATTTGTATTCACTTAGGAATCCCATGAGATTAACCCAAAGATTATAAGCAACATAGTCGGTCATCCTCACCTCAATTAAGCTTAAGCGCGTTCTACGTTCCTCGATTGAACTTTGACCAACTCCGGCGAACTTTGACCAACTCCGGCGAACATTGACCAACTCCGGCGAACTTTGACCAACTCCGACGAAACTCTGGCGAAGCTCAAAAATACTTTAAATCAAGTTCCTAACAAGGTTTTATCATCACAAAACCCATATTAACAAAAATAACCTATAAAAGGTTATTTTCCGGCAAACTGGTCGATTTGGCTTCTAAGTCTGTTTTTGGACATAGAACCACTTCCCAACCCATAAATCCATACTTAGATCATGGAGAACCATCCCAAGGGTTCTCCCTATAATAATTATGCCTCATGGTAGAAGAAAAATAAAGGGAAAGCTATGGCAAGGTGATTACCTCAATTTTCCACACTTTCATATACTTTTTCCTTCTCCAAGCACTCCTCTTTGGATCCTCTTTCTTGAGCTCGAATTTGGGTGTGAAAATGAGAAGTTTCAGAGCCCCTCCTTGCTATCCTAGGGTGCTGAATCGTGTGGGTGGAGATGGTGAGGTGAGAGGGGTGGTTTTTGTCTCATTTAGACAAATGAGTGAAGGGAGGGGGTCTACTACATGTCAAAGGTGTCTCCCCCATCCTCTCAATTGTTGTTCAGCCAACTTGGCACTCATCCAGCCCTCAAGGGTTGACAAATTCGTGGGGTGGCCCCCACCCATGTGGGAGGTCATCCTAATTTGTCCCAAAGTGTGCAATTTGCCCCGAAAGTTGTATTTTCCGGACTGTTTTAAGTATATTTTATTTTATCGGGTCAAATAAAATATAACAGTTGTTCCCAATTCTTAATGGATCTTAGAATCAATATGCATTCCTCAACTTTGATTTAGAAGTCTCCGAAATCCCTTTTCGGGCTGTTATCTGATAGATAGCCGATACTGATAATTTGGCCCCGTTTGACCAACCGGTCAACCCTATGCCATTGTCATGGCTCAACTAGGATATCCACCACCATATACATATTATCTAGTCCAAGATCAATATAATATGTGGCCCCGATAATATCGGGCGGTCCCCACTCTCGATGTGGGCCCCACGTGCATTTTACTATTCACGCGAAAACATTAATACAAATTCACAACTTCGTAAATTCACTAAAAATTTCATAGGGTTCAATAATTTATTCGCTTAAAGATAAATACATTTGGGGACGGTGTTACAGGCAAAATGGCACCAAAATTCGAAGGTCCCTACATCATAGCAGCCATCATCAAACCCGGGACTTACAAGCTCAAACGCCCCAACGGGAAAGAGGTCCCTAGGCACTGGAATGTACACCACTTAGTTAAATTTTATCAATAATGTAAAAGCGGCTAAGCCCTCCTAACTAGTGAATGTACTATCCTATGGCCCATGGCCTCCAATTTTTAAGAATGAAGACACATTCAAGACACCAAGAACAACCGCAAAACACTTATGAGCAGCCAAGCCCTCATACCAACTACAGGTCCCAGGCCTAACCACGAGAAGAACCCCCTCCGACACCAAGTGCCAAGGGCGGACACCATGAACACTTTCAACAACAGTGAAAACACCAAGTGTTTCAAACAAGACCCCTCGGTACCAAGTGCCGAAGGTGGGGACTCCCATCACCGGCAACAGGAAACACCAAGTGTTTCATTTCAAGACCCTTCGGCACCCAGTGCCGGGGGTACACATCTCCACCATCAACATCAAAGAGAAGAACACCAACTGTTCCTACAGAAGACCCTTCGGCACCCAGTGCTAGGGGTACACATCTCCACCATCAACATCAAGGATAAGAATACCAAGTGTTCCTACAGAAGACCCTTCGGCACCCAGTGCCGGGGGTACACATCTCCACCACCAACATCAAAGAGAAGAACACCAAGTGTTCCTACAGAAGACCCTTCGGCACCCAGTGCCAGGGGTACACATCTCCACCATCAACATCAAGGATAAGAACACCAAGTGTTCCTACAGAAGACCCCTCGGTACCAAGTACCGGGGGTACACAACTCACCCATCAACGTCAAATAGAAGAACACTAAGTGTCCCTACAGAAGACCCCTCGTTACCAAGTACCGGGGGGCTACATATCGAAACTAACACCAAGTGTTGTTTCTAAAGTCGTACCCCACGAGGACGCATATACCGAAGGCGCCACCATCGGTGCCGGCGGCACGTAGTGCCCCCGGCCATTTGCAGTTAGTGTGCAAATGAAAACCCTTCCTTGAAACGCTTTCCGCGTCACTACCCCCAAGGTATGACAAGCATGAGAAATGCCCAGGATTCGACTTTCAAAAACGGAATGCTTTCCGCGTCATCACCCCAAGGGTATGACAGGCACGAGAAATGCCCAGGATTCGACTTCCAAACCAAAATGCTCCCCGCGCCACTACCCCAAGGATGTGGCAGGCCACAGACTATGTCTAGCACCGAGGGGACGACTTTCAAAAATGAGGCGCTTTCCGCGCCATCCCCCAAGGGGAGGCAGGTTACAGACCACCATATCTTGTGCCCAGGAAACGACCCTCGATCCCCTCGGAACTCGGAAGGTTAACCCGAGGGAGGAGAGCCATTGGTGTATTCTGATGGTCTCCTGATAGGCCCAGCCTTACCAAGAAACCTAGTTTCTTGATGCCTTCCATTCACCACCAACCAAAAAAAAAAACAGAGGGGGTGAAGGGGAGTAGACTCATCGAGAAATCAATGAGTACAACACTCCAACAAATCACAGCATACCGAGGGCTCCCTATGGGAACACCTCCGGTAACTGAAGGCTCCTATGTTCCGAAGGTTACTACTCAACAATACAAAGGGATTAGACTGTCTCAAGGACATTAAACGACTAAGCTCACCTCAAATAAGTGCCGAGGGCACCTACCATCAGTCATCCATTGCTACCGAAGGGGTCCTCCCGTAAAAGGGGATACGACTGACTAAGGCAACTCAACAACCCTTCAAGTGAGTGTCGAGGGCACCTATGTCCCACCAGCATTCACTACAACATCAATATCCTACAAATTTTCCTAAGTCAACACTTTTGAAAAATGACAACAGCCGGAGGCTCACATATCACCCAACGACCGAAGGCATCTATTACAAATCATCAAAAACCAACCAAGGGGGATTATTCCAAAATAATGTCGCCCTCGGGAAATCTTAAGTGGGAAACACTACTAACCGAAGGCTACACAAGGAAGCAACACTTAGAAATTTTTCTAAGTGCTGAAGATTGAGCCCCCAGCCTGATCAATATTTCAACTAGAGGAACCATGATAGCCGAAGGCTACGTGATGCAACAGCGCTCAGAAAAATTTTCTAAGTCCTACATATTTTGGCCCTCGGTCAAATCTCCATGCTACCCGAGGGGACATGCGGTTGAAGACTTGGTGAAGCTGTACTTAGAATTTTTTTACTAAGTCCTACATACTTTAACCCTCAATCAAATCTCCATGCTGACCGAGGGCTCCTACTACATACGTACTACACTTAGAAAAATTTCTAAGTCCCAAAAGATCTCACCCTCGGTGACAAGTGTCTAAGTCCCGAATTTCCCTGCAACCCGAGGGGTCACACGATTGAAGGCTTGGTGAGACTACACTTAGAAAAATTTTCTAAGTCCTGACTATTGCTAGGCCCTTGGTCACACATCTAGCAAGGGGTGCCCAACTACCGAAGGCTATGACTGTATTCAAACACTTAGAAGAATTCTCTAAGTCCTAAGCACCTCACCTCCGGCCATCGCACGAAGGCTACACGGAACCAGAAGGGAAGATCAGCCGGGGGCCAACAGATGAACACACACTTGGAAATATTCCTAAGTCCTGAACATTGCGCCCCCGGTAAAACGTTAAAGTAACTAAAGGTTACTAGTAACCGAGGGCTACAAGAAGCACCGCACATGGAAGGAAATATTCTAAGTCCTAAACATACATTTAAAGGAACAAAGGCATACATTCAAAACGAGACGAAGGCATACATTCAAAAGAAAAGAAGGACAACACATTCATATACAGAAGCCCGAAGGCTAACATTCATCCATCAATCATCAAAAGGAAAGTCAGTGTAACTATTACATACGGGCCAAAGCCGAGGGGTGACAAAGGTTCATTACAAAGATTTTTCAAAAATCAGCTAAGTACAAATTAAGATTTATCAGCAACTTCATCGACGGTCCCTGCGGCAGGTTTGGAGGAGATTTCTTCTTCGACGGCATTGTCCCCGACGGCAGCACCATCATCTTCGCCGCTCATCATCATAGAATCATGAATCACCGGGCGCTCGTCGCCCTCGGGGAGGGGGGCTCTCACATCTGGCTGCAATGGGGGAAGGTCATACACCGAGGGGTCAAACTCCTCCAGGGAGGTGCCGAAATGCCGGGCGAGCCTCCGGTAAACCAGATGCTGGGTGAAGAACTCATCGGCTTGATAATAGGTGTCGCCCCTCTCGTTCATCCAGTCGAGCCCGGGGCCTTTCACCCACTCCTCGATCGAGGCCTTCACCACGGAAGCCACCCACTCCCTCTGGCCCTCGGCCTTCCAACCCTCGGAGATGAACCCAGCGATGGCCTCTTCTCGGGCTTTGACGACAGCCCGGGCTTATGATTCCTCAGCCGCTTGCTTCCTCTCCTCGGCCGCAACCCTCTCGGCCTCTGCCTTGCCCTCGGCCTTGCCGTCATCTCTGGCCTTCTTCAGCTTCAGCTCCGCTTGCCGAAGGGCATCCTCCAGCTTGCACACCGCCCGGAGGCAAACGTCCTTGTCATGGATCAGCTCCTTCACGGACTCCTCTAGCTCGGCCTTATGACGGCGCCACTCCTCGCGCCTTCGGGCCTGCTCACCGAGGGCTATACACGCCTGTTAAACAACGGACAATGGGTTCACACGGGCGTTGAGAATATACTAAGTGTTAAGATAAAAGCAAAGTAAAAATACTTACAGCCAGAGACGATCGAAGGGCCTTGCTCTCGAGGGCGTCGTCGTCGTAGGTGGAGAGGGCTTGCTTATCCATCATCGAGGTAATCCCCCTCAGGATAGACATCGGTTCAGCTGAACCGTGCAGCACAGATGCCCCCGGGGCGAGGGAGAGCTGAAGAATCTCCCGAGGCAAGTCCTCCGGGGGAAGATCTGTCTGAGCCATCGGAGTGTCAACGGCCGGGGAGTCAGCGGAGGGTTGCTCATCAATTACTATGGGGGGGGGGCACCATTCCAACGGTGCCCCCGGCAACCTTCTGTTTCTTGATCGGGGGCTCCACCCCCTTGCCTCCCTTCTTCTTCTGGGCGGCCACCTCGACCTTCGGCCCCCCGGCCTCAGTAGCAAGGGCAACATCAGCAGAAGGCTCCACAACCTCCTTCGGGAAGACCTCATCAATGGGCTTTTGGCCCGAGGGCTCCTTTTTCTCCTTCTTCTTGACCTGAGCCCTCTCCTTCTTCTTTTTCATGGCAAAGAGAGCCTCCATACCTGCAAAACAATGAAGAGAAAAGATTAACCCGAAGGATCCATACAACAGACAACTATCGGGACGCAAAATAAAAATGCCTAAGTACAACAACTAAGGGCCCTCGGCTAGTACCTCCAGCCCCTCGAAGGGTCTGTCCAGCTTGGGGTACTTCTCATCTGCCTCCCCAATGTACCGATACCGTTGGAACCCGAGGGCATGCAAGCCATCCTCGAGAGTACATTCTTTGATCGTCACGATCTTCTTCTTGCCCTCCGGGATTTTGGCGAGTTTCAGGCCATCCTTCTCTAGGGCGATACTCCCCACCTTCTCGTGGCGCCGAAAGCGGTCCCGTAGCTCCCTCGGGAAGGGGTTCTCGGCCAACCAGACATAGCACCATTTGTCTTTCCAGCCCTTGTTGGACGAGGGTGCCTCGGTGAACAACTTGAACTTCGCTATCTGCTGCAAATTAGCGAAACCTTCGGCATTCGCGTGCCCCCCTCGGCAAAAGTTGAAGCTTTGGAAGAAGAGGTCCAAGCTTGGGGTAACATCCCTCGTCCGGCATAGGTGCAAAAAGCCAACAATATATGAATGGCTGTTGGGGGTAAGTTGGCAAGGGACAAGTCCAACGAACCTGAGGTACTCCCGGAGAAATGGGTGCAGGGGGAACCGGAGGCCCATTGACACCGACAGGATGTGGACGGCAATACATCCCTCGGGTGGCCGGGACAACAAATCATCGACGCCTGGCTCCACCACTTCGGCCGAGGGCCCAACGTGCAGCCGCGTGATGTACAAGTCCGCCTTGTCCGCCTTCGACTTGATATCGAGGGCCTCGGTATTTAGCCAGGTATACCCCTCGGGCATTTCAACCGGCCCCCCAGCACCAGCGGCAACACCTTTCTTCTTGGGGGCAGCCCTCCTCGACTTCATCTTCCTCTTCTTTCCGGGGGCCATCCTCATAGGCGTCGGGTCCAACGGCCTGGAAGTACTAGGCTCACCACAATCATTCCGAGGGGGTGGCACAGCAACGGTAACCGTCATCGCTTCCTTTTGAGCTTCGTCCTCCGCCACCTGGAACGCAAGGGCTAATTCTTCACCTTCGCACTCCTGTTCGAAGCCCTCGGCTTCCACTTCAGCAACAAGGGCCTTCTGCAACTCCAAGGCTACAGCTTCGTCATCGGCAACCGAGGGCGCACTGCTAGTTGACTCTACATCAGAAGCAACCTCGTCCTCAACCGAGGGCTCCCTTGAGGTATTCTGCGAGTCACTTTGGGACGACATCCTTGGTGTACTTAAGCTAAGACTCCTAAACCGAGGGTTCTCTACAAAGCTCTAACACCTAATCTAAGGCCAGGGAGCAAAAGCTTACGAAAAACGGTGAGGAACGAAGGAAGAACTGACCTCTAGAAGTTGCTGTGATCGAAGGTTATTTTCTCTCTCTAGAAAATTTTCGGCAAAACTTCGCTAAGACAAATGATCGCGCAAGAAGAAATGACTCTGGCTCCGGGGTATTTATAGGCCCCGGAATCCGGGCTTGGGCCTGAAAACCGGGCCCCCGGCTATAAGTCATCATTACTTGCCGTCGTTTCACCCAACCAGTAACGCCGCCCACGGACAGCCAACCATCACGCACCACGTGTACCCCCCCCAACGACTATATCCTGACGTTACATATTCCAACGACTATATTTCCAACGGCTATATTCTGGGAGCCCCCGGGTTTTTACTTCACTTCACTCCATCAGGAAGAGCCTCCAGGTACACTTACCCAGGGGCGCCCCCAGGTTGTGCCCCACACAGTACATAACAGATGCCTTCGGGATCACTCCTTCAGAAGCCCAAGGCTTCATATCAGGCCACCCCTCGGGGATTCCCCCTCAGCACTGTAAGCGCCCGGTAGCCCCCGGGGAGTATGCCTCATTGACGGATTGCTTACGGCACACATGTAAGGGAAGCCCTCAGATATCCTCATCACCAACTAATCAACAAGCAGGGGACACCCCGGTAACAATTCATCTACTGCCCTCATCCATCACGCCCTCGGTCCCCAGATTGGGGGGCTCCCCTTCGGCACCCCCAGGACATCAACAACAAGCCTCCGGCTATTCAACACATGAGCCCTCAGAACAAGGAGAGCCTTCAGCATTACCCTTTTTCTCCATTTTGATCCAAGGTTTCACATTTTCGATTCATCGTTGGGGGAATTTAGTGCACTCTTTTTCCCTCATTAGGATTTTTTCCCCCAGGGTTTTTCCTGATGAGGTTTTTAACGAGGCATCCCCCCAAAATGAAACGAAAAGCGTCAGCCTTCGGCCCACAACAGCAGCACAACTACTCTACTCCTTTTCACCACTTTACAAGTGCCTCAAGGAGTGGGGGACCGGAGGACCCCCTCGGGAAAATCATTAAATTACAAAATGGTGAAAAATTCCAACAAACGGCAAAGCAATCCCTCAAGTCCCGACATGTGGGTAACTGAGGGACTGCCTTCGGCAGGGACATGAAAGCAACGACTCCTCACCAACTTCAGAGATTACAACGGGACAACATCAAAGGGCAAGCACAAATTACTCCTTTTCCCTCAAGTACCTTTCGGCAAAAGGAGTGAGGGACTCCTGATGGAGTATATGGCCCGGGAACCCCCGGCCCACAGACTCCTGCTACACCAATAAAGGCCCAACCGGCCCAGGAAGCACAGCAGGCCCCAAATTACGGCACCCCAAGCACTTAGCAGCCCACAGCGCACACTGGGGAGCCTTCGGCCCCCTGGCCGAAGGCTCAAAACTCTCACAGAACAGGTTTTTCAAGCAAACTAAGAAACTGGGAGAAAAACGACAGAAAACAGTAGCCCTCGGCACCTGGAGCCCTCGGCACCCAGGGGGTCCCCAGCACTCAGAGCCCTCGGCTAGTCCTCTGCAGCCGAGGGCACCTCTCCCGACATAATATCCGCGCCACATATGTATAGATCACCGTACCCTGTACAACGTCCCATCCAACAGCCGCATTAAATGCGGCCACATGCGGCTGCCAGCGCCAACCAGTTGAGGTGACCTCTCGGCCAATGGGCGCTTGACACGTGTCCGTGTCCGGCATTTATTGCTACTATAAATAGCACCCCATTTCCCCATTTGTAACCACGCTGAAAACGCTCCACACTTATAGTATACTTTCTCTCTCTATATTTACTTGCTCTGGCCTCTCTCTTATTACTTCCCGTAATAACCCCTCGGATAAGCTACCCCCGGGTACACTATCCATCAATACGATTTGGACCTTTATTTGAAATGAATATTGAGTTTAGCCAAGAAAAGTAAGGATTCTCCACCGAACAGGAAACAAACAACTATGTATCACATTTTTTGTTTAAGAATCAGCAATTGAATAATTAGACATTTTCATGGATTACCTGTCAAAACTCTTGCGGCATTCATTGATACTCATGTACACTAGCTTACCTGCCAACAAAAAAGAAATATTAGCAATAAAAACGCAATCCATTTGGGTTACTGATTATCACTCATAAATCTTAAACATAATACATACAAATTTAATCAGAAATACATGCTCAAAAATTAACGAAATTAAAATTCAATTACTAGACTAATTATGAGTGATTTGGGATCAAATATAACACAAATATACGTGGAATATAAGCATGCCTTCACGCCCCGGACCTATCCGGACACGTCAACAATCCGCCGTACAATATGAATAGTCAACCGCAGTCCAACTCATCCATATTATACAAGGCGTCTCGAATATCATTCACACATAAGTCATCCATAAATATACATAATAAGTAATTGAATACGCAGCGGAAATCATAGTTTGGATACAAGTGCCACACGGGGCAAACACGAGCACGCATGCTCCATAATGAAAAAAAACAATATCCATGAGCATGTTTTAAAAATGTTTAAAATCAGAATGGAGGAAGCACGAACCAAGTCTTCCCCTCCGAGATGATCGCCCGATCAACAAGCACAGGTAGCAAGCTCTAGCCTCAACCTGAAATGGTGGTGAGACCCCCCCCCCCAGAAAGGGGTCAGTACTCTATACGGCTATAAAGTACTGGTGTGGATGGCATCTAATAGATATACAACAAGTATTTCAAACACAAGACCCTCAAATAGGGTGATAGTATAATCTAGGCCGTAACCCCATGTTACCCCTTTTCAAAATATACTTACTTTATATATAAAGTCAAGTAGTCGGCCCATGACCCAAGGTTCGTTTGCAAAACATAACCTAAACCCCGTGACCCCTAGTCACGACAATACATAGGGTTCAACCCTAACACACATGTTTGCATTTCTCGAGTCCAACTCGACTACATCACCATGCACATCAATTACAAGTCAATTACTCCACCAATCTCCGACGTCATGTTCACCCATGCAATTCTAGAGCATCGGGCTCAAGTACATCTCCTTACATGGGCTGAACCAAATCCTTATGTCTACCCAATGCAATTCTAGAGCATCGGGCTCAAGTACATCTCCTTGCATTGGCATAGACCCCAATTCCTAAGCACTCGCTATGCCTAGAATTGTAATATCAATAATCTATTTCGGGACATCCTTACGGACTGCCTCATCATGATCTTAGCATCACATTACAACAATTTACTCACTTGAACCACAATCAAGTATATCACTTACAATCAAATCCTTAGATTCAATTTCTTACAATTACAAACAATCATTAACTAGTACTCCAATACTATTAAGATTATTCCCATCAATCATATATTTCATTTGTAAATCCCTACATATTTAAAAATATGTAGCAGCAACTTATTCATCCGATGTAATACATAAATAATCATTTATGTATCTACACCATTCACACATGAGTAAAAATGCCTATTTCACACAATAGTTCATTTAACTCCATTTTTATCAATATGATTTCCAAATCATTTGCAATTTCATTACTTATCTAATATATCAATATTTCATCAATAATCAGTCATAATAATCCATGAAAAACATGATTTAAGCATTTAGGTAATCTCATGCTTAACCTACAAGTTGTAAGCAACTAGATGTTGATCCTCACCTTAAATGAGCTTTAAATTTCTCCTTCTTGATCCAATGGTCAAAGCTTCGGCCAAGGTGGATTAAGAACTGATTCCTTGCTTAAATATGAGTGTTAAGCAGCCTCCTCACAGTGCTAGCTCAACCCCTAAACGTTGACACGAAAACAGTCCCTAGAACGGGTGTTTTCCGGCGAATTCGTTCCCTGACCTTTCAAGGTTTTGTCTAGGTTACTATCTAACATTTCCAAAAAATAAGGTACTCTTATATTAACATTTTATACACCTCAACCAGTGTACAATAATTCCTCAATTATTTTTATGATTTAGACAATAGAAAGGAAGGTTTTGGATTCGAACTTACTTTGAATACCAAAAACGTATTCTGCGAGGTTGCGTTCTGTTCGGATGATTTGGAGGCCTTAACCTGATCCGTTTTCTTCAAACCGTACGCCTATGGATTCCTCTCTTCGGCAGATTTCAGTGGACACCTCTCACGCCTCTCTTGAATGAGTATATCGTGAGATATGAGTCGCACAAGAAGGCCAACGCACTGGAAGTTCTCCCTGCGGACTGTTCTCCTTTCTCTTGCTTTCTTTGCTCTTGTGCGGCTCCTCTCTTCCCCTTATCTTTTGAGTTCGAATGAGGGGTGAGGGGGAGATATCTGGACGTTCTCAAAACGTTATCTAAACGTGTGGCTCCCAAAAATAAAAGGTTGGGTGGGATGATCCTCATATTTTATTTCTCTTTTGTATTGTTTGAGCTCTCAACTCAATAGGTCCTCCCCATTCATATTTTCTAACTCATTCTACCTGTTTTGCAGGTGTTAGGAAGGTGTGGGGCGTACTATCATGTTCCCTAATTAATTTGGGAGCAAAATATCTACCAATACATCCAAGAGTGGAAAGATGGGTTCTATCATTTTTGTCCTTTGTCATAAGATGTACTTTTGTACTCTCCCCAATTTATTCAGATCAAGTCAACCTCCTACTTCATATTATTGGTCTCTAATATGTGTAGTGTGGTCCCAATAATTTATTTGATGTACAATTACAAAAGAAAACCCTACTCCCATTATTCAGCCTAATAATGCCAAAGACGGGACCATAGACATTTGTATTCTTCTCCAATCATTCCATCATTCATTTATGATGTTAATATGTATATATATCTATATATATGTGCTACCAACCGTGTGGGTCACCCTTCAATGGGTCTAGGATGCCATTCTTGAATAATTACTATTTTTAGCAGGTTAGGCCCAAAATAACATTTGGGCTGCCCGACCGCTCTTACATTGTACCGATGAGTTGTATATCTTTATTTAAGGATGTTGGGCCCCAATATCAATGATATGGACCAATTAATTATTTAGAATCCCGTTACCATTGTATAATCCCAAAATAGTAATATGATAAATCATACGTTCCGTAAAACTTTAAGCATTTTACAATTGTTCGAAAATAGGAGACTTCAATACATAAGTTTTGAAATTAAATTTGAATTTCCAGGACGTTCGGGTGCGGTGTCACACATGCACTAACGAATCTAGAAATTTCAAGCGAAACCTTACATTCATTGTTTTTCCGGTTTGAGAGATTTTCCACTTCGAGGTTCACGATGAAGGAAAAGCAGCGGTTGGTGCTTTCGGGTATCGAATACGGTTTCGTTGGTGGATGACACGAAGGTGGAGATGGCATAGCAACCGGATCCTATCATCTGGGATTGGGCAGTTTAGGATATGAGAGGTCATCCGATGTCGATTGAGAACCACTTCACAAGAGTGACGAGAGATTGACGCGCATTCAATAGAACATATCAGCGTGTGGATGCCGGAGGATAGTGGTAGCCGCTTAACTGTTGTGTGGAAAGTGGAAGAGTTTTACAGTTTTACTAAACTTACCCTATTGATCGACATAATACGGAGTATAACCTTTAGTCAAATAGTGTTGGGATGGGTTTAAATGGAGGCTTTTCAAACGGGCTGATCCAAAGTCTGTAAATAATGAAGAAATAAATTTGAGTTTTTTACTAGGAAATGTACCGTACATGCGAAATTTAGAGATGCACCATAGAATTTTCCTTTTTACTAAGAAAAACTTTTAATAAATTAATGAAGTTCAAAAAATATGGAAATTTATTTATTTTAAAAAAACTAAAGTTACTTCTATGTAAAAACTTAGAGGCCGTTTTGTAACACTTAAATTGCCTAAATCGGTTGATTTTGTTAGAATTTATGAAGTTCTAGCTAAAGTGGCTAAATTGACTAATTCTACCGATTTATGAAAAACTATGTTTAAAATATATTTTAATTGTAAAATAAAGAAAAAATTATCTGAAAAATAGCTAAAATTTTTATCTACAGTCACTTCAGTAAAAATGATAACTGCAATCTTGCTTATTTTATTTATTACATAATTCAGCGCATGAAATAAAAAATTACGTGTCGATGAAAATGTTAGCTTATAAGCCAAAAAAATATGATCATCAAACACACTCTAAACATTATAGGCGGGAAGCTCGATGTTAGAAGGCTGATATGGATCGGCATAACTAGGATTACAATTGCATTTTCAAATTAAAATCGAGGCAAAGTGTTGTTAAAGAGTATTATTTTGATAATGAGTATACATATAAGTTGAAGTTGGAGAATTCAATCTCAAAAGAGAGCGATACTCACTGCACACAATAGGATACATAACATCTATGTTTTTCGCTCAAAACTAAAACTTTCAAGTTCTCAGTAAATTTAATTCGTTTAACGGATACCAAATGTGAGGTGATTAGAAAAATAATTTTTATCATGATAAAGTTTTCTAATTTTTTAATTGTGATTAAATAAACTGATAGTTATACATGATGTTCTTAATATTACATACTACATCCGTAACATAAAGATGTTCCCATTTCAAAAGTAGGTTGATTAAGAATGTGATAATGGAACAGTGTGATGGAATGAATGATAAATCATAGAACAAAAATTATCTAATATGATATGAGACAAACTTATTATGACGGGCGAAAAGTGAAAATAGGACAAAATCGGAGGGAGTATTACTTAAAGTATTTCGCCTTATTGAAGGAGGTTTTCTCGGGTAAATTTTCTCTTTCAGGTCAATTACTCCTTATTATATAATTAATTGTTTTTTAGAAATTACAAGAGATGTCCTTGTGCGTGTTTAGATAACTCGGTTGTGCTCTACTTGATTAATTTCAAGAATAGTTTAAGGATGACATTATGCACACGTGGACCCCCTGTTTCGCCTGCTTACACAAGCAATTCATCCAATAAATACAATTCATATATGTATAGTCATCATATCACTTGGTCATTATAAATAATTTACATTCAACTAATATATTTAAATCTTTAAAAGTGAAAAAATTCTTTGGCAAAATCATTTGTGTATCGAGCTGGTGAATTACTTACAAAGAATTTTACTAGAAGTATGGATTTTAAAAGCGGGTAGTGTGGGTCAAAAGGTATGAACTCTCAATCATTACATAGTACATTGAGATGTTAGCTTGCCACTCAATTTCAGATGCGATAATACCCAACATGACTTATCATGTCATGACAATAAATAAAAGTCAAAGACAGTCATGTGTTGGGTTGTTTGTTGAAAAACCTGTTGTAGTTATGATCGACTTTATGTGATTGTGTCAAAATTAACAAATCCCCGAGCATTACGAAATCACATCGCAAACTAGGATAGAAGAACGAACATTGAAATCCAAAATTGAACCTTTTTCTGAACCGAGAATGTTGTGTTTTCAAATTATATTTGTATTGCGTGCTACTCACTATTTTATGGGGCTATAAAAATGTGTATACTACACCATAATCATTGGTATATCGCATTAAATATATTTCATTTTATGTCAAACATTATAATTGTACGGAGTATAAATCCAAACGATTCGATTGAAATTACAAATTTCTTTTTTTAATTTCAAATTTAACTAAAACTGATTACATCTGTGAAATTTCATCAACCGTGCATCGCACGGGTGCTATACTAGTTGTTTTAATAGGAAACTGGTAAAAAATTTTGGGACAAAAAAAAAGGTGAAGTTAGCAAAATCTAATGGGATGGAGAGAGTATGAGACAATCTTAGTAGGATTTTTCGAAAATGAAAAATGGGATCATTTTAACGGGAAAGTGGGAGTACATTACAAAATTTACAGAGGAACGAACATTGAAAATAAAAATATTGCATGTGAAGAAGTGTTTCTTAATATTTATCATTGAATGCAATGCATTTTCAAATTATATTTATATTGCATGCGTGTTACTTGCTAATTTCTGGGACTAAAAATATTGGTGTACTACATCGTGATTATGGGTAAATTATTTGGAATGGATTTCATTTTATGTCAAACTTTATAATTGTATGAAGTATAATTTTAAACTATTCAATTATTATTACAAGTTTATTTTTAATTCCAAATTTGATTAAAGTTAATTACATGTGAAGTTTCACCGACCGTGCATCGTAGAGGTGTTTTATATCATGATTGTAAATAAAAGTCAAATGCAATCATCGCATGTTAGTTTGTTGTTGAAAAAACCATTTTTTGTCATGATCAATATTATGTGGTTGTGTCAAGAGTAACCAATCAAAAACTATGAGTCATTTGTTTATTTATCAAAATAATTAAAAAAGAAATATAAGGTAAAGAGATTAGCTGAGTCAAGTCAGCATGTTTTGTGATGAAACAATTTCTGTTGCTTCAAAAAGGAGGTGAGCACAATAGAAATCACTTGCGTGCATTGAGATTGAGACACTATTTTGCTAGATTTGTTTCTATTCGTGGAGTTGGGTGGTGAACACATTGAATGAAATTGAGTGTATCTTGGAGTGTATGTCTCCAAAATCCCGAGTTCCCCCACCCCCACGCCTCCCCCCCCCCCCCCAAATATTGCCTCAATACCATAATGCCCCCCTTGCTTTGCAAGTTTACAAAGGCAATTCTATGAAAAAATGCAATTCGTATAAATAATAGTTAGCATATTAGTTCGAGGTTGTCTAAAAAAAGTGCTTCATAACATCTAGCAACAAGTGTAATGTGTTTTAAAATTACTGATGGAGTATATGGCCCGGGAACCCCCGGCCCATAGACTCCTACTACTCCAATAAAGGCCTGATAGAGTATATCTAGAGAGAAGTGAGAGCTAGAGAGAGAAGTGCAGTAATATGCTTCAATAGAATGAATTTGTAACCCCTATAACTACTCCCAAGGGGAGTATTTATAGAGAAAATACGGGCTGGGCTCCCAAGCCTTGGGCTTGGGAGGCCCATTTACAACTGGACCGCTACTGGGCCGAATACAAAGCCACTAATGGGCTGTACAAATAAGTAAGTGTAGGATCCGGTTCTGTGGAGTCTTCGTGGCCGACGAGGGCGTGGCCGACGAGGGCACGGCCGACGAGGGCACCCGGGTTCCTTGGGCTCAGGACCATAATCTGAGTTGGCACCTTTTCGGCCGACGGGGGTCCCTTGGCCGACGAGGGCGCCACTCTGTGTCTTGTGCTTTCTGTTCTTCCGAGTATGTGGGTCCGGGGGCTCAGACCCATATACTCCATCAGGAGTCCCCCACTCTCTAAGCTGAGACGTAGACGAAGTGAAGGAGAGTAGATTCCCATGCTTTAGTGCTTTTGGCCGATGCGGGCATTCCCGGGCCGTTAGCTGTTGCGGTGTTGGCGCTGTTTCCTTTTTGGTGATCCTGTTCTGTGCTTTGGCCGTTACCTGCTCCTCGCTGTGGGCGGGGAGGCCGTTGTTTCCTTAATGTGTTCGTTTGAGGATGATGAGTGTCCTGTTTCAACGGTGGCCGTTGAAGGCACGTTTTCCTTTATTTGGACGTTGATAGTTGAAGTTTACATTTGGGTCGATGAGGCCACTGAGGTTGAACCTTGTTTCGAGGACGATGGCGTCCTTTCCTTTGGGTGGCCGATGAGGGTGTTTGCGCCTTCCTTTTGGCCGTCGCTGATTGGCTTTCGTGTTCTTGGCCGAAGAGTCCCTTATGGTTAACTGTTGGCAGGGGATGATGAATGTCCTTGCCTTAGGTGGCTTGTTGGCCGTTGATGATGATGTTATGTGCCTCTGGCCGATGAGGAGCCGTTGTGATGCATGGACGATGTGGCCATGCTTTGTGGTTACATTCATGTTCTTTGTATTGTTCCTTTCGGTTTTGTTGAGGCCGATGTAGTCCCCCAGTCCCCCACTGCTTCAGGCCGAAGAGCGTGAGGGGTGAAGGAGTTGCTTGAGTCCCTGGCCGAAGCGGCCTCTCCGTAGTCCCCCTGAATCCAACCCTCATGGCGATTTTCTAGCCAAGGTAACCCTGTGGGAGAACCCTTGTGCGCAGATCGCTTGTAGAGAGTTATCATCAAGGGTCATTACGAGGAGCCGATGGCTGTGGGTCCTTGGTCCCTTTGGTTTTGTGGCCGTTACGGGCGTTCATTACGTTCCTGGCCGTTGCCGTATCTTTATTGTTAGCGTTTGTGAACCTGGCAAGCAAATGGGACGTTGTGGGCGCTTGCTGGCACTGGTAAAGCCGGCAAGTGTGTAGGCCGTAGAGTCTGATCCGGTAATGGGCTCTTGATATGTAGCTTGGCCCGTTGGTGACGTGGTGGCCTCCCATTGGTGGTCGTTGATGTGGCCATTGGGAGGGTGCCACGTGTAGTGACCGTTGGGTGGGGGGTTCTATAAATACCCCTCCCCCTCCGACGAGAAAACGTATTTGCATTCTGAATTGTCGAAGTGCTGGCCAATTTTCTAGAGAGATAAACTCCCGAGCTTGTTCTTCGTGTTCTTCGTGTTCAAGGTTAGTGTTCATCGCCATCTTCTGTACTTTGTGCATACTTTGCTTTCTAGGCTAGTGATCTAGTGTTAGGCGTTTGAACACACTTAGATCCTAAGTTAATCTCCTTAGGCTCGTAGTAGTAGTTATGATGAAGAGCTTGAACGAAGACTACTATCCGTACGACGACCAGCCCTCCACTAGGTCACTCGACTATGAGGTGCTCGAGGAGTTCGAGGAGGAGATAGAACATTTAAGCCCTTACAAGTCCGGGGGGCCGATGGACGACGAAGTCGAGGACGAAGAGTCCGCCTCGTCTTCAAAAGGTGAGGACGCAGCTACGTCCCGAGTGGTGGACGGGGCGTCCACTTCAGCTGTTATTCCGTGCCCGAGACCGGTGTCCGCCGTTAAGGGAGCCGGCAAGCCGAAAAGAGTGAGGAGGCCGAAGAGTGGCCCGGGCATCTCCTACCTGGATCTCACAAACATCTTCTTGATCAAGCCGGAGAGCAGCGCGGCCGACTACCTTGTTGCCCAGATGTACGTGGGGCCGTACGGGCGGGTTAGGGCACCCAGGCCGACGGACTATGTTCTTCTTCCGCCACCGGGATACTTTGGAGTATACCCGATGAGTTTTGCCAAGGGGCTGAGGTTCCCCCTTCACCCCTTCATCACTGAATACCTGGATATGGTAGGGCTCCCTCCGGCCTTGCTGACGCCGAACAGCTATTCTTTGATGGTGGGGTTTTTGCTCCGCTGTGAGGAGTTGGGCTACAGGCCGACGACGGCCCTTTTCATGAATCTGTATCAGATCGGCCGAAGAAGCCACAAAAACTGTGCGGCCTATGCTACTCTTCAACAGCTGCCGAAGAAGAGGAGTTTCACGGACTTGCCTACGTCCATTCATGGGTGGAAGAGCAAGTTCGTTTTTGTGTCCCTTGGTGAGAGTGGCATCGAGTTTCCCTCTCTCGGCCATACCGGGAGGTTTAATCTGCATGACCCACCGAAGAGCTCTATCTTGGATGCTCAGGTGGAGGCTTTCTTGGAAGGGGGGCCGAGGAGCGTGAAGGATTACATCACGGAATACAAGATGACCGCCCTCGGCTTCTTGAGATACCATGTGTATGGCGATAAGGAGGATGACATCCAACTCTGGCCGAGGATGACCACCACTTTCGAAGAGGCCGACGGCCCGGATTTGGGCATTCCAGCTGAGGCCGATGGTAATTATTTCTTCGGCTTGCTTTCTTTATACTTTGTTCTTTTGCCTTGCTAATCTGTTGTTTTTTCCTTTGTAGATTTTGACATGGACCGTCGCTCCATTATGGCTATAGCAAAGGCCAAGGCGGCCGAGGAGTTGGCCGCAAAGGCGGCCGAGACGGCCAGACGTGCCGCGGCCGAGGGAGGCGGGGCTACTGCTGGTGCGGCCCCAAAGCCTGCCCAATCGAAGAAGAAGAGGTCGGCCACTGACGGCCAGAAAAAATTGACTGAAGCCGGCCTGAACGTCGCCAAGAAGACGAAGAGGGAACCGTCTCCTTCCCCGGCTACCGAGGCCGGTACTCTGACTATCCCGAGCGTGGACGATAGTGGTCCCCTCGTGGACCTTACTGCTGCTCCAAGTGATGCCGCCCAATCGCTCCCTATCGTCCAAGAGCCACGGACGAGGAGGGCTGGCAAGGAGGTCGCCGCTGCCACCTACCAGAAGGTGGTGGAATACCCCGTCGGCGGGTGTGCGTTTGACGATGCCGTCCTCGGCCACGATGTGCTGGCACAGGCCATGCCGGCCAAAGTCCGGGCTTACCTCAAGAAGCTCGGGGACGTGAAGGTGTACGAGGGTGGCATGGACCTCCTCGTCCAAGTAAGTTCTCTGCCTTGTAATGTGTAATTTTCTCGTCGTCCGTGTAGAGTTAGTTGTCTGAGTCTTGGTTTGCCCTCTCTTTTTTTGCAGAGTGCCTTTATGCTCATGGAGAGCCATAAGAGGCAGTACCGGGAGATAGCTCGTTTGAAGGAGCTGGAGCAGAAGGCTACTTCGGCCGACGAGGCGGTAGCTTGCCTGGATCGGCTCCGGGAGGATGCCAAGGCTTTGCAGCAAAGGGCCGATGAAGCCGCTGCGGCCAGGGATGACGCCCTGGCCAAGCTCGAGGAGAGCCAAAGGGCGCTGGAGGCCGAGCGTCGCAAGAACGAGGAAGCCGTGAAGGCGAAAGCTGAGGCCGAGGCCGCCGCTGTGAAGGCTGCTGATGAGGCCGTTGAGAAGTTCCTGGCCGAGGGGTGGAAGGCCGATGAGAGGCTCCCCTGGTGCTATGAGGTGGTGGCCGCCAGGCTTGAAAATTGGGGGATGAACTCCCCCGCCGGCCAGGAATATTTCAGTAGGGAGATGGCCATTTACTATAACATGGGCCAGGAGCGGATGCAGAGGCTCCTGTGTCGGCGGCTATCTCGTGCTCTGAAGGCCATGAATTACACTTCTGGGTGGGCTAGACGGAACTTGAAGCTCCCAAAGTTGATGAAGGATCCCGAAGAGCAGGCCAAGCTTCCTCTGTCGGAGCGGGAGTCCCCTATTGAAAGCTCCGGCCTCGGCGAGCCGGATTACACCGAATTTGATTTCCTGGATGATGCCACCAGTGCTGCAGCTGCCGTCGGCCAGGGGACTGAGGCCGAGGAGGGAGCCGACGAAGTCGAAGAGCCAGCCGCGGATGGAGGTGCCCAAGAGGCTTGAGCGGCTACTCCCTGCTCCCTTGTAATTAGCTTTTCATTTTTTCCCGAACTGATGTAATGGCCGAAGCGCCCCCCAATTGTAATGAACTGACTATGAATGAAAAAATTTTTGCTGTCTTGCTCGGCTGTGAATTCCTTGTATGTTTATTTCCCTTTGCCATTTCAATTCTGAAATTTGTCTAAGTGTCCAGGTCACACTTGGGTCACCCGCGAGTGTCCACTACGTCCATGGGGTAGTCCACCCTGGCCGACAGGGGCACCTGCTAATGTTTTACTTTAAATTCCAGAGAAAAAATCAGAACATGATTTTATTCATAAGTGGCTCGAGGCCGAGGGTGGCGTTCAATCAGTAACCCGTTAAGGGGTGAGGGCTTCGCCGTCTGCACCTCCTCCGGATTACTGATAAAACTTCACCACGTGGTGTACATTCCACGTTCGTGGTACATTGGACCCATTCGGGCGTTTAAGCTTGTAGGTGCCGGGTTTGACCACGACACTGACGATGTAGGGCCCTTCGTACTTCAATGCTAGCTTGCCACCCTCTGTCGGCTGGCTTGCTTCCCTTCGGCGGAGGACGTAGTCCCCCACCTGAAATTCCCGGGAACGTACCTTGGCGTCATAGTATGATTTTACTTGACACCGGTAGTTCTCTGCTCGGACATAAGCTTGCTCACGCCTCTCATCGACCAGGTGCAGGTCAATCTTCATGCTTTCTTCATTGGCGTCGGGCTCGTACTGTTCCACCCGTCGGCTGGGGATGGCGACTTCCGTGGGCGCCTTTGCCTCAAAGCCGTAGCATAGGGCGAAAGGCGTTTCACCTGTTGCCCTCCTCGGCGTGGTTCTGTAGCACCACAGGATGTTGGGGAGCTCGTCGACCCAACTATCTTCTGCGGCCTGGAGTTTCTTCTTCAGCCCCTCCATGATTGTTCTGTTGGCGTTCTCGACCTGCCCGTTGCCCTAAGGATAGGCAACGGAGGAGAAACGGTGCCTCACCCCAAACTCCCGGAGGAGCTCCTGGAAGGGGGCTGCCTCGAATTGGGTGCCGTTGTCTGATATGATCTCCTGGGGGACGCCGAAGCGCGTGATGATGTTCTTGTAAACAAATTTTTGGCATCTGGCCCACGTGATGCTGGCCAAGGGCTCCGCCTCGACCCACTTGGTGAAGTAGTCGACGGCGACGATGATGTAGCGGTTGTTCCCAGCGGCTCTGGGCAGGGGGGCGACCAGGTCAATCCCCCATCTAGAGAATGGAATTGCAGTACTGACGGGGGCGTAGTTGACGACCGGCCGACTAGGGGCCTTCTGGAGTACCTGGCATGTGGTACACTTCCTGGCCAGGTCGGCGCAGTCTCGTGCCATCGTCGGCCAGAAGAAGCCCTGGACGACGAGACGCCGGGACATGCTGAAAGGGCCCTGGTGCGAGGAGCAGACGCCACAATGAACTTCTTCCATGGCTATGTCGGCCTCATCCTGGTGGAGGCATCGAAGGAGAGTGCCATTGTAGGATCGTTTGTAGAGTTTGCCATCTTCGAAGGTGTAGCTTGGGGCCCTGAGTTTGGCAAGTTTGACCCTCTCCTCGTCCGGGGGCAGCTCCCCCGTTGCGATGAAGGTGGCGATGTCGGAGATCCAGTCCTCTGGTCGCTGTTGGACGCACAAGACGGGGCTGGCATGGATGCTGGACATGCTCAACTCCTCGATTTTGGCCAACTGGGAGATGTGCTCCGGGGTGTCCGAGCTGAGTTTGGAGAGGATGTCGGCTTCGGCGTTCTCGGCCCTTGGGATCTGAGTGATCTCGTGGGTTTCAAACGCTTTCAGCAACTCCTCCGCCGCTTGTTTGTACTGCTTCATCCGGCCTTCCTTTGCTTCGTACGATCCCTCCACCTGGCCCACTACCAGTTTGGAGTCGCACTTGATTTTGAGGTGCTTGGCCTTGAGGCCGGCGGCGAGTCTGAGGCCGCTGAGGAGGGCCTCATACTCGGCTTCGTTGTTGGATACCCTGAAGTTGAAGCGGATGGCATAGTAAGCTCTGAATCCTTCAGGGGATATGAGGACGCCGCCGCCGCCGCATGATTTCGCGGCCGACGAGCCGTCAGTGAACAGAGTCCATGTATCGTCCGGCTCCGGCCCGGGGTTGGCGACGGCCGTCTCCTTTGCTGTGCATTCAATGACGAAGTCGGCCAAGGCTTGCCCTTTGATAGATGGCCTTGGCTTGATCTCAATTTGAAATTGGCTGAGGAAAATCGCCCATTTCACCATCCTAGAGGAGCTGGTGGGGCTCCTCATGAGTGCGCCGAGAGGCTGCTGGGTCAGTACATGGACGGCGTGGGCCTGGAAGTAGTGTCCCAGCTTCTTCACCGTGTGGACGATGGCCAGCACCGTCTTCTCAATGGGGGAATACCTGAGCTCGGCCTCCCTGAGTGTCTTGCTGATGTAGAAGATGGCCTTTTGCACCCCTTCGTCCTCACGGATGAGCACGGAGCTGATGGCCGACGTGCTCACCCCTAAGTACAAGAAGAGGGTTTCACCGGCTTTGGGCTTGGAGAGCACGGGTGGGGACGACAGGTACCTTTTCAATTCGTCGAATGCTTCCTGGCACTCCGTCGTCCACTTGAAGCTGTTGGTTTTACGCATGATCTGAAAGAAGGGGAGTGCCCTCTCGGCTGACCTGGAGAGGAACCGGTTTAAGGCCGCCAGGCGCCCCGTCAGTCGCTGTACCTCCTTGACGTTGCGGGGCGGCTCCATGTTGATGATAGCCTGCGTCTTCTCCGGGTTTATCTCGATGCCTCTCCGGCTGACCATGTAGCCGAGGAACTTGCCGCCCTGGACGCCGAAGGCGCACTTCTTGGGGTTGAGGCGGAGACTGAACTCCTTCATTATTTCAAAGATTTCCCGGAGGTCGTCGGCGTGGGAGGTGGCCCGCCTGCTCTTGACGATCATGTCATCGACGTATGCCTCCATCGTCCGGCCAAGGACCGCCCTTAAGATCTTGGCCACCATCCTAGTGTAGGTGGCGCCGGAGTTTTTGAGTCCGTAGGCCATGAAGAGGTAGCAGAAGATTCCCTATGGGGTCATGAATGTCGTCTTCTCAGCGTCATCTTCATGCATGGAGATTTGGTGGTACCCTCTGAAAGCGTCGAGGAACGACATCAACTCGCACCCCGCCGTCTCATCCACCAGCTGATCAATGTTGGGGAGAGGGAACGGGTCCATGTGGCATGCCTTGTTCAGGTCAGTGTAATCAACGCACATCCTGAACGTCGGCGGTTTCTGGGCGAGGACGACGTTGGCCAACCATGTCGGGTACTTCACCTCTTTAATGTGTTTGATTGAGAGGAGCATGGCGACCTCCCCTTTGACGAAGTCCCGCCTGTCGGCGGACAAGTAGCGCCGCTTCTGTTTGACAGGCGCGGAGGCCGGATCGACGGTCAGCCGGTGAGTGATCACCTGGCGGCTGATGCCTGGCATATCGTTCGGGCCCCACGCGAAGACAACGGCGTATAACCGTAGGACGAGGAGGATGGCGTCTCGTTGGTCCTGGGGGAGTTGCTTCCCGACTCTGAGAACCCGTTCCGGCCGGGAGGTATCCAGAGGGATTTCCTCGACCTCCTCGGCCGGCTCCGCATGTGGCCTTTCCTCGTCCATGGCGACGGCGGTCGTGATGGTGTCTATCCTCTGGCCTTCCCTCTCGGCCGGCCTCGTCAGTTTGAGGTAGCATGCCCTGGCTATCCTCTGGTTTCCTCTGGCGTAGCCGATGCCGTCATTGGTGGGGAACTTCAGGCACAAGTGCTTCATGGAGATGATGGCCTCCAAGTCCTCCAGCGCTGGCCGGCCCAAGATCAGGTTGTGGGCGCACTGGAGGTTGACCACCATGAACTCCATGTCAATTCTGGCATGGTGGGGGCCGTCACCGACCTCCACGGGGAGGACTATCGTGCCCTCGGCGTCGATAGAGTCCCCGGTGAAGCCGGATAACGGTGTCTTGATCGGCTTCAGGAGAGCCCTGTCCAGCTTCAGCTGCCTGAAGGTATCCAAATACATCACGTTGACGGAGCTCCCCGTATCGATGTAAGTGCGGTGGATGATGGAGTCACCGATCTCACACCGGATGACGAGGGCGTCCCTGTGTGATTCCGTACCCGGAGGCAAATCCTTGTTGGTGAAGGTGATCGCCTCCGTCCGCTGCTTCTTCGGCTGGGGGGGAACGTGGGACACCTCCCCTATGTAGAGGGATTGGGGCCATTTCTTTCTCTGAGTGGCGGAGTCCCCCCAGTGTTTCCACCTACGATGAGGTGAATGTGATTCTTCTTTGGCGGGGGCTCTTCGAAGTCCTCGTCGTCGCTGAGCCTACCAATCTCCCGCTTCTTCGCAGAGGGTTCGCCCCCATGTTTGCCGGTGTTTACCCATGTGTTTTTGCGTGGGCCACCTTTAACAAACTGGGAGAGTTCCCCCTGGTGAATAAGACGCTCGATGGCCTTCTTCAGCGTGATGCAATCGTCGGTGTTGTGCGACGAGTTCTTGTGGAACCGGCAGTATGTGCCGCCCTGCTGGATGGCAAGGATCTCCTCGGCCGGCCGAGGAGCTTGCTCAATGAGGCCATGCTTCTCGGCATAATCGAGGATGGTGCCGACCGGGTGAGTGAGGGTCACCCCCGGCCGTTCCAACCTCGGCCGCCAGTGGCGATCTTTCTTACTCTGTCCACCAGAGCCGTGACGGCCCTGGGCACCCTGGCCGGCCGGGGACGGACCCGGGGCCGATGAAGGATTTGTCTTCTTGGAGGGGTGGCCCCCCTCTTTCTTGTGATTATGGAGCTCATCGACGTCGGCGTACAAGCCTCCGCGCTGAAGCGCCTTGGCGTACGACCTCGGGGGGTCGGTGATAAGGCAGGCTCCTAGCGTACGGGGAGCTGCGGAGGGCTCCCTGGTACAAGGCGAGGAGGGTGCGCTCATCGGCCCCCTCGACCTCCTCGGTTTCCCTTGTCCACCGATCGATGAATGACCGGAGGGACTCCTCGTGCTGCTGTTTGACGGAGAGGAGGTGGGTGAAATACTTCTTCGCACGCTTCCTCCCGGCAAAGTGAGTGAGGAAGCGTTGGGCGAGATCCTGCCATGAGTCAATGCTCCCTTCGGGGAGCGCGTTGAACCACTCGTACGCTGGCCCCTCGAGAGTGGAGAGGAACCAACGGCAGAGGTATTCGTCGGACGCGTTCACCATCATCATGTTGTTCTGGTAGCGGCTGAAGTGTTCCTGGGGGTCTGATCGGCCATCGTAGGACTTGATGGCGTTCCCCCTGTACTTCTCCGGAATGGGGGCCGAGAGGACCCTATTGGTGAAAGGGGTCCTGGTCCTGACCTGGATGATGGGATCACCTCGCCCCTCGGCCAGCTCCCTCTCCAGGGCGCTAACCTTGTTCATGAGCGCGTTGAGGCCGGGGTAGTTGGAAGCGCCGGCCGTAGGGATGTTGGCCGACTGCTTGGCCTCCATCTGAGCCAGCCTCCTTTCCAGCTAGGCGATGACCTCGTCCCGGGGGTCCCTGGCGGCCGCAGCGGCGCCCGGCTGGTTCCTCATGCGCTCGTTGTGAGCCGCGTTGATCTGGTGACGCACGTCATCCTCGTGCAACTTTCCTTTGCCCTTGTCCGGGCGGGGCTGGTCCGCTGTACGGGACACAGACCCCAAGCTTTCCCTCGGCGAGCCAGGACGAGGCTCACCAATCCGTCCCGCCATCCTCTCCGAAACCGGACGACGGCGCGTGTCACCTAGCCTATTGAAGGCAGAGGCTTTTCCACGCGCTGGGGTCTGCCCAGGCCGAAGAGGGGAAGCAGGGTGGGAGTGGGACGACGCCGTGTCCTGGGGCACCACCCCCTCATCGTTGCCTATCTGGACGGCCAACGGTTGGGGCTGAGGAGGTTGAGTGACGTTCCCCCCGGTCCTTGGCAAGAGCGCACTGAGGACGGTGGGGTTCTGAGCTAGGCTGGCGATGATGACCGATAGCGCGACCTGGACCTGTGGATCCACGGACGGAGAGGCCGCGGCCGTAGGCTGGGCCGGGGCGTGATCCGTCTTCTCAGCCCGCTTCTTGTCCAAGCCGAGGCGGGCATCAGGGGCTCCGCCGTTGAGTTGGTTGCGGAGGTCCGTCGTGAGGTTGAAGGCCTCCTGGAAGAGGTCCCCTCCGCCGGCCTGGTCGGCCGTGGCGTCCTCCTCGTGCTCCCTGGGCTCTTGGTCCTCAGGGATGGCTTTGCTGACGAGGTTGCGGTTTGACTTAGTTCTCCCCATGATCAGTGGTTAGCTGTGCTTGGTAGCGACGAAGGGTGCTAACTTGATTGTTCTAGCTCTCAACGAGAGCACCAAATGATAGAGTATATCTAGAGAGAAGTGAGAGCTAGAGAGAGAAGTGCAGTAATATGCTTCAATAGAATGAATTTGTAACCCCTATAACTACTCCCAAGGGGAGTATTTATAGAGAAAATACGGGCTGGGCTCCCAAGCCTTGGGCTTGGGAGGCCCATTTACAACTGGACCGCTACTGGGCCGAATACAAAGCCACTAATGGGCTGTACAAATAAGTAAGTGTAGGATCCGGTTCTGTGGAGTCTTCGTGGCCGACGAGAGCGTGGCCGACGAGGGCACGGCCGACGAGGGCACCCGGGTTCCTTGGGCTCAGGACCATAATCTGAGTTGGCACCTATTCGGCAGACGGGGATCCCTTGGCCGACGAGGGCGCCACTCTGTGTCTTGTGCTTTCTGTTCTTCCGAGTATGTGGGTCCGGGGGCTCAGACCCATATACTCCATCAAGGCCCAACAGGCCCAGAAAGCACAATAGGCCCGAATCACGGCGCCCAAGATACCAAGTGACGAGCACTTTGTCACGGTGCGTCAAAATAAATTCAATACTAAACACCTATACGTAGTATAGCGTAGTAGAGTTCGTATCCACAGGGAAAGGAATAATTCTCTTTTTATGAAACTTAGTAAATAAAGGGGGGATTTGGATTGAGTGATTTAATTTAATTAAAAACTAAGATGAACGACCTATATGAGATTTAAGTCAAAGATAAAAAGGACTTGGCATTGCTACTTTCCACTTGTTGATATATTTTAGTCGATCATTGTTATATCTATAACTTATTCCCTCTCGAATACTCAATCGGGGAGTATATCCACTTCATCGAGGGTAGTTATTAACAACAACCGTTCATTAATAACCCTTACTATTAATCAAATATAGAACAACGCCTTATACCGATTTAATAGTAGCATTTAATCTTTCTAACTCCTTGATGAAATCAATTGAGATTGATAACCTCAACACAACGGTTTCGGTTTAACCAACAAAATTAATCCCTCTTAAGTTTATTAACCACGGCCGTGCATTAATAAACTGAAGTTACTTACTTGTGAAACCATCAACGATTAACCATCGATTCGTTGATCGTTTCTAGTAATAATCAATATATGAAACAAAACTAGTTGATCCTTTAAGTAATGTTCAAAATATTAATATGAAATAAGAGTAGGGATTAATTAATATTCAAGGAAGAATATTATTAAAGAAGATGAATCCTACTATAATTAATATCAAGATGTTAACTAATTGTCATCTTAGCAACACTCCCCAACATTAATATAGAGGAAGAAAATACCACTCTAACTAATGTCGAGATGTTAACTAATTGTCATCTTAGCAACACTCCCCAATATTAATATAGAGATGGTATTAAGGAAAGAACTATTAATTAATATTCAAGGAAAGAAGTTAAGAAAATAACTCACAACTTTAATAATCAACAAGCTTCGAGAGCAACACCAAGAATGGAAGTTTAGCTCCTCATTTGGAGACTAAACATAGCTAGAAAAATATAAAGAAATGCTATTCTAAACTGAGCTAAAGAGAATGGTGTTAGGAAATTGATGTAACGTACCTCGAAAGTACGGCAGCGGAAGTTTAAAATTTTCCCAAACAGATCTTCCCTGATTATGACAAAATAACGAATATGATAATAATAACAAATCTGAGTTAGAACTTACAGATCTTCCAGCCTAGCGGTGATAATCCTTGACCTTTGGTATCCACGTGATTTCTCCTTTCCGAAAGAACGGTTAGATCTCCCTAAGAGAAAGGCTAGGAAATCTCTTCGCAGGGAAATAAACTGGTAATACTGAATCTGAAAACTAGTCTATGAATTATGAAGGAGGAGGGTGTATTTATACTAGTTCTAAACTAGTTTCCCAATCACAATGAAAGTCTTTCTCATTAATGAGTTCTAATCCTGCTAGGACCAATACTCCTAATTAATTAAATAATTAGATAAAACAAAACAAAATAATAATAATAATAATTGAGATGTGGCTGCACGCCACTTTCTAATTATTATATATTATTATTTATTTTATTTACTTTTCTTTTTAATTCCAAATTACAAAAGAAAATATCTACTTTATTTAATAATAAATACATCTTTTTAAGTATGATAAATCTAATTTATCTTACTTATTTAATTCTATCAAAGAGAACTCTCCTTCACCTTTATGAATTAAATACGTCTAATCTAATTAATATTTAATCCATTTTCAGTATTACGAATTAAATATTATTTAATCCAATTAATAATATTTAATTACTTCTAACAATTCAATCGGAAGGTATAATCACTTGTTGTGTGACCCATAGGGCCTTGTATATTAAGAACTAATCAAATTAAGGTCTTAGTAGAATCCCTAGACGATTTACCAGACAAACTTAACATATAAGGACGTTTGCGAGGACTATTCAAACTCCCTGTAATATAGAGCTCATAGTGATACAGTCCTTTCATTCAGCGAACATTCAACTAAGTCTAGAACTTGATATTGTGTCTATTCCAATAACTTAGTCTCTATCTCTCAATCTTTCTAGATGATCCATAATGATCATATTCGATATCCAAAACGAATATATCTTTGCATTGGCCAATGACTTTATGATCCATCTAGATATGAGAAGTAGAATGTTCTCTCTTAATCTATTATGAGGAATGAATCCTTTCTTGGCTCAACTACTACTCCATGTGCTTCGTGATGCACCCAACACATGCCGTATCTACCCCGATTGGAGTGCAAGCGTTGGTCACGGTCAAAGTACATTACTCCGCACATGTAGTACGTATTGACCTCAAGTCGGAGGACTATTACACTACTCTATACGCCGATAATCCCATAGACACATGAATAGAACTTATCAAATGGTTTCTCGGTGGGTATGCCAATATTCTCTAAAATATCTATGTGACCATCATGAATTACAGGAACTCATAGTTGTGAGATCAACTATACTTTCTAAAAGTATGATACAGTCCACATACCAATCTTATCGCATATCATCAATATCCCATTCTTGATGATCATTGATTGGGGCTATTTTAGGACCTTATGTTATATCATATAAGTTCCCACTTACTTATTGACAACATAAGTCCAAGGGAACACAATTATGAATAAGATATTGGCAATCGAAATACTTAATCATCAATGTGTAATACCGTATATATCAAATATATAAAACTGAATGTGATCAAGTACATATATCTCTAAAAAGTGATTGTCGCTAGGACATATATACTAACAATCTCCCACTTGGCCTAGTGCCAATCACCAATGCGTCTAACACCTAGACTCTCAAAAGTCTAGTATGTTTCTCACATCACAAAGTGAATGGGCAGCCAAATTGTCCTCTACGGGAAGGTGTTCTATTGCAATATCTCCTCTTGCTATTTGTTCTCAAAATATGATAGCACACAGGTATTTTCTAGTTCCTTACTTTGCATCTTGGTTCCTTAGCTTGTGCAAATGCACCGGTACAGTCACAATAACAATTATTGGATAACTATCGCTAGGAACTACCTCTATTTCCTTAAGGAACTAACGTATCTAAATGCTTACCTATGTTGCATCAAATGCAACAATTTACTAGGTTCTAGTTGTCGAATATACAATAGTTTCTTACTTGCAACTCTTGCAGCATTACTATTACATTGAAACTAAAAACATATATTGGCTGTGACTCGTAGTCTTTCTTATCATACATGAGACTAGTGCTAGAATAATTAAATTCTACTAGTTCTTTCTGTCTACCATAGACAAAAGATATTCATGAAGATTTTGGGTGACCATTCGTTCACCGACTTCAATGAGGGGATATCATTCTCTATGATCAACCTATATGATTATAAAGACCACGCTGTCCTTGTTGCGCACTCTAAACATGCAAGCACTCTCATTTCATTTGATAAGGTCAAACGATTTGACTATTTCATCAAAATCAATATTTCAACTCCTAGAGGCTCGTTTTAGCCTATAAATAGATTTCTCTAATTAACATAGTGATTTAGAATTTGACTTGGATGCAAAAACCTTTAGGTTGTACCATGTACACCTCCTCCTTGAGGTTTCCATTAAGGAAGTGGGTTTTGACATCCATTTGTCAAATCTCATAATCATACTATGCAGCTATCACAAGAAAAATCCGAATGGACTTGAGTTTTGCAACTGGCAAATAGGTATCACTATAGTCAATTCCTTCTCTTTGACTATAATCTTTAGCCACTAGCCTAGATTTGTATGTTCTCACCTTGCCTTCAGCATTAATTTTCTCTTTAAAAATCATTTTGCATCCAATGGGTCTAACCCAACAGGCAAGTCAACCAAGTTCCATACTTGATTGATACACATCGATTCCATTTTAGATTTTATGGCTTCTCGCCATCTCTATGGATCAACATCTAATATTCCTTGTATGTAGGTCTTAGGTTCATCCGTATCAGGAATCTTAACATCATTATGATCCTCCATGAGGAAGCCTAACCTAGTTAGTTCATGATGAATTATAGTAGACCCGCAGAGTTGAATGTTTTGCGTTTTGTTCAGGCTGTTCATTCTGATCGTGAAGAGGTTCTCTTTCATTGGACTATCCAATGCTTAGAGAGTTTTCTGGTGCTACACTTTTAAGTGATTCCAGAGAAAGAGAAGTGGGTGCAGAAGGAATGACAACCATGTCATGTTATCTTTAATAAGAATCACTTGCTGGTGCGAGGTGATTCCTATATTACTCCCACTAGTTGAAGGATATCCTCCTAGAGACATTCTTCAAGTCAATTCTCCCACTGAATCCTTCGTCAGACCATCTAACAAATCTTCATTCTCTATGTTACTTCAGCTTTCAATTTGATTAGTGCACATTTCTTTACATATGTAGGGCAACCCATATTTAATATATGAAGAAAATGTCTTTTATTATACTATAACTCATATAGTACATTTTGCACTAATCAAACTATTCAGAATGTATATTGAGATTTATAGCGTGTACCCTCAAAAGAATGTTTGGAAGAGAAAATGAATTCATCATAGATCTAGCCATGTCTAACAAAGCCCTATTTCTCCTTACAGAAACGCCAGTCTTCTAAGGTGTTCTGGAGGAGTTCATTATGACTGAATTCTTTGACCTTTTAAATAAATCAGAAATTTTACTTAAGTACTCTTTGGCTTGCTATCCTTTTTCCTAGAAAAGGTTTATTAGTCAAGTTGTTTGAAAGACAAGATTCGCAATTTCCATATGACTCAAAAGCAAATGGTGTTAAATAATCTAATTCATTTAACGTTGCTATTCTTGTTTCATTAATTTGACCAAGTTTGCAATGTCATAGATAGGTAGTGATTTTTCTGATTACTTAATCGAGATCCTTTTATTTTATTCATTTAATATCTAATATGTCGATTGATAATTAACCATTCATAAGAAAAGCATTTCCACAACAACACCATTTTATGAAAATAATTATTATTAGCAAAATGGAAATAGAAATCTTTTAATGTCTAACATATGAATGGAAATAATCTTCTTGGTAATAGAAGGAATAAAATAACAATTATTTAATTCTAATCTAAAACCACTGGGCAAATCTAAACTATAAGATCCTATCACGTTTAGCAGCAACTTTTCCTCCAGCCTTCACGCGTAGGTCAATTTTACCCAGTCCAACTACTACACTGCTTCTCAGGCTTCTGCACATTTTTACAAATGTGTAAGCCATAAGTTGTATCTAATACTTTAACAATGAGAGTTAGTTATAGACATATTTATTTAATGATAAAAATACCTGAGCTTGAAGCACCCGGTGCTTTGGCTAGATTAGCCTTATACAACTCACAATCTCTCTTCCAATGCCCCTTCTCTTTGCAGTAGAGGCAAACATCCTTTGCAACCTTTGGCTTCATATGACCTCCACCTTTAGGCTTCAGAGCTGTAGGAGTAGGTCCAACCTTACCTTTCTTCTTTTGCTTATTCTTGTTCTTAGAACGAGACTTAGCATTAGAGCTTACCATAAGAACAGTCTTTCCTTTAGAGGTTGAGGCTTCATAAGACTTGAGCATGTTATGGAGTTCAGGCATGGTCGCTTTCGTTTTGTTCAAATTATAATTCACAATGAAGTTAGTAAATGAACTCGGAAGCGAATATAGGATGATAGCAACTGAGACACGATCCTCAAACTTAATTCCGGTGGTAGCAACTCTTTCAATTAAGCCAATCATTTTGAGGACGTGCTCAGACACGTTGTCACCCTCTTGAAGCCTACACTTGAAAATGTCTGTCAGAAGTTCATACTCTAGAGTCTGACTTTCTGAATCAAACAGACTTTTCAAGTGTTCAAGCATCTCGAAGGCGCTCATCCTATCGTGTTGCCTTTGCAACTCCATAGACATTGCAGCCAACATAACACATTGCACAGTTTTAGCATCAGTGACGTGTTTCTCTCGAGCAGTCAGGTCAAACGTGGCAAACTCAGGAGAGTTGGCATCAGGAATCTTGGGTACCGGTGTGTCTAACACATACTCAATATTTTCTTGTCTAAGAACTAAACACACATTTCTTTCCCAGTCTAGAAAATTTGGTCCAGTAAGCTTGCATGTATCCAAGATACTTCTCAATGATAAATTCGACATTCCTAAAAGCCTAAAGAAGTTCAAATAGAACGGAAATTAAAATTCATATAATAATTCCTATGATCACATTTAGTTAACTAAATAATATGGACTTTTAATTATTTAGCTCCCACTATTTTTCATGTTCTTTGACCCCAATAAAAAGAACATAGATTGTTTACACAATCATAGTGGCCAAGATCCACATTCATACTATAACAGCCCCAGCTTGAGCTGATTACTGCAATAATATAATGGGTAGGTCCCTAGACCAATTGTGTCCAAACAACTCTTGGTTGATCAATTTTTAAATTGATCGACATCCTTAAATTAACACTGACGCTTGGGCGACTCGAGCTAATTTAAGTAAGTCAAAACCATCACACGATCACAAACATATGTATCTATAAATTAGTTCTATATTTTGTCGAATGGAATAAACACTTGGGTGAAATATTCTTCAACGAAGAAATATTTCTACTAATTTAATTATGATGGGTGATGTCGTTATCTCAGATAAGACTTAAATTTTAATTTATGGGGAACATTTAGCGGAGTTTAAATTATTTTATTTAATCAAGATGCTAGAATATATTATCAAATAATATGTTAATATATGAGATCTAACTCAAACATATAAAATTAAATCATGCAATATAAATCTAATTTGTAACAGATATTATAGTCAAATAATAAAGTAAAAGCATGCTTAAACAATAATGATAATACAATTATCAATTATAAATTATAAATTAATAATTAATCTAATTAATATAAGGATGATTATAATATTACTATAATATTAATTCCATTACCAATCCATACTGCCGCATAGACCAAGTCTATAGGAAAGAATGCGAAGTACTTCAAATATACATCTACGTTTTAAAGATCAAATCAGGGATTTCAGTAGAATTACAACAGAGTCCTGGCGTGAATCTAATTCATAAAATATGCTCATCCAGAACAACTGCGAAAACATAGCAACAAACTGATTTCGTCGTTTTCTGTATCCATCCTCGCAGAATCGAAAAACCCTCGTATACGCAGAACCATACCAACGTTTTTTTCAGATTCCAACAGAAAATAATTTTAATTTCAAAAATTAAAAATATCAAAAACTAAATCAGAGGATGTAATGGACACATGTTCCTTTTCATTCTAAAACGCAGAGCAACTAATTACTTTTCTATTTGTAGACTTCTAGAAGTCTTCCAAATAGTGATGTTCTTCTCATCATCTTCATAATTTAATCAATCGCAAGAAAAACCTAAATTGTCGGTTGCTTGTTCAAACAAATTCGCCGTCAAAATTGCCGGTCATAGTGGAGCGAGTTCTTCGGCTCAATCGTACAGAGATCATTGTTGCAACAGGTAAATAAATAGAGTACAACCGATCGAAGTTCGTTCGTCTTCTTAAGAGCATCATTGCTTTAATAGTACATCGAGATTTTAATTTCTAAAAGAAATTAAATTCTCATACTACGTATTTGTTCAAAAATTGTTTGATTTTGGAAATCAAACAGCGGCAAAAAAATACTATTCATCGAAATACATATTTTTGACCTCCGACATACAATATCAATCAAATTCGTATAATGTCATTAGAATCAGTTTGTCTCTGATACCACTGTTAGGAAATTGATGTATCGTACCTCGAAAGTACGGCAGCGGAAGTTTAAAATTTTCCCAAACAGATCTTCTCTGATTATGACAAAATAACGAATATGATAATAATAACAAATCTGAGTTAGAACTTACAGATCTTCCAGCCTAGCGGTGATAATCCTTGACCTTTGGTATCCACGTGATTTCTCCTTTCCGAAAGAACGGTTAGATCTCCCTAAGAGAAAGGCTAGGAAATCTCTTCGCATGGAAATAAACTGGTAATACTGAATCTGAAAACTGATCTATGAATTATGAAGGAGGAGGGTGTATTTATACTAGTTCTAAACTAGTTTCCCAATCATAATGAAAGTCTTTCTCATTAATGAGTTCTAATCCTGCTAGGACCAATACTCCTAATTAATTAAATAATTAGATAAAATAAAACAAAATAATAATAATAATAATAATAATAATATATAATAATAATTGAGATGTGGCTGCACGCCACTTTCTAATTATTATATATTATTATTTATTTTATTTACTTTTCTTTTTAATTCCAAATTACAAAAGAAAATATCTACTTTATTTAATAATAAATACATCTTTTTAAGTATGATAAATCTAATTTATCTTACTTATTTAATTCTATCAAATAGAACTCTCCTTCACCTTTATGCATTAAATACGTCTAATCTAATTAATATTTAATCCATTTTCAGTATTACGAATTAAATATTATTTAATCCAATTAATAATATTTAATTCCTTCTAACAATTCAATCGGAAGGTATAATCACTTGTTGTGTGACCCATAGGGCCTTGTATATTAAGCACTAATCAAATTAAGATCTTAGTAGAATCCCTAGACGATTTACCAGACAAACTTAACATATAAGGACGTTTGCGAGGACTATTCAAACTCCCTGTAATATAGAGCTCATAGTGATACGGTCCTTTCATTCAGCGAACATTCAACTAAGTCTAGAACTTGATATTGTGTCTATTCCAATAACTTAGTCTCTATCTCTCAATCTTTCTAGATGATCCATAATGATCATATTCGATGTCCAAAACGAATATATCTTTGCATTGGCCAATGACTTTATGATCCATCTAGATATGAGAAGTAGAATGTTCTCTCTTAATCTATTATGAGGAATGAATCCTTTCTTGGCTCAACTACTACTCCATGTGCTTCGTGATGCACCCAACACATGCCGTATCTACCCCGATTGGAGTGCAAGCGTTGGTCATGGTCAAAGTACATTACTCCGCACATGTAGTATGTATTGACCTCAAGTCGGAGGACTATTACACTACTCTATACGCCGATAATCCCATAGACACATGAATAGAACTTATCAAATGGTTTCTCGGTGGGTATGCCAATATTCTCTAAAATATCTATGTGACCATCATGAATTACAGGAACTCATAGTTGTGAGATCAACTATACTTTCTAAAAGTATGATACAGTCCACATACCAATCTTATCGCATATCATCAATATCCCATTCTTGATGATCATTGATTGGGGCTATTTTAGGACCTTATGTTATATCATATAAGCTCCCACTTACTTATTGACAACACAAGTCCAAGGGAACACAATTATGAATAAGATATTGGCAATCGAAATACTTAATCATCAACGTGTAATATCGTATATATCAAATATATAAAACTGAATGTGATCAAGTACATATATCTCTAAAAAGTGATTGTCGCTAGGACATATATACTAACAAATGGAAGAAGGGATGATGAAATGTGAAGGAAAATGGGGCTATTTATAGGTGTTTTCAACACCTAATGTCGGATACCCGGCCGGGTATTTTGACATACCCGACCGGGTATTTACCAAATCAAATATTTTCTCATGTTTTTTTATCTTCTGCACGTTCTTTGGTCCGAAATCACAGAATACCCGACCGGGTATATGGAATACCCGACCGGGTATTTGCTAGTTTTGCAGCAGTTTCCTTTGTCACTTCATACCCGGCCGGGTAAAGGCCATACCCGATCGGGTTTTGCACAAAACTCAGGTTTCTTCATCCTTTTTGCTTCCAAACCTATCCTAAACATATAGCCGAACTAACTACAACTTACAACAAACAATAAAATGCAAGAAACACGATTACTATCAAATGCAAACTAACAACTATAAACTTGCACAAAACTAGTAAATAAACATTACAAACAATAATAAAAATGTATACTTAGGCACTAACAACTAGTGTCTATCAAACACCCCCCACACTTGAACCTTTACTCGTCTCGAGTAAATTAAAACATGTCCATGAAATTTCCAAAAACCACAAGAGTAGCAGAACAACCATCCAACATTTTCTTCTCTTTTTTTTGATTATCTTCTTGCATAAATAGATATTTTTCTCTCATTCTCTCATTTTGCCTAGGAGCTTTTTTCAGGTTTTCATCCTAGCCTCTCTTTTTATTTTTTGTTTCTCACAACTCACTCATTTTAGCCACTTTTGCTTAGTTTGCCCATTTTTTTGGGGGGTTTTCAACCTAACTAGCATTTTTTTTATTGTTTTTTTTTTGTTTTTTTTGAAGAAAAATAATGCAAGTTACAATGTTAAAAAAATGAGTACATACCAAATGAGTGTCTCCCCTACACTTTTTTCGAAATATTGTCCCTAGTGTTCGGCACCATGATCGTCCTCGTACCCTCTATAACCACCATCGCCACCAAGACAATGTTCACCAGAGCTAGAAACTCCCAATCGCCCTAATATGAGGGATAATACCACGTCGGTTGTTGTACTAGGTGGGCATGTTGGAGAAGTACCCTTGGTGGTTGAAGATATGTGTTCTTTTTGGTGTTTTTTTCGTTTTTTTTTTTTGAGTGAATTCCAAAGTTGAGCTTGGGGGGTTAAGGAATTCGGTTTGTAGGGTATTTGGGAAATTTGGTGGGTTTTGTGTGTGTGGGTTTGGAAAGTAGGGTGAGGAGAAAAAGAAATGACATTTTGTTTTGGAGGTTTTGAGGTTGGAGAGGATGATGTGGATAAGAAGAATGTGGGGTTAATTTGGATGTTTTGGTTGAGATTGGAGTGGTTTGAAGTTTGGATGATTGTCAATGGAGGTTGAGGGTTTGAGTTTGGGAGATTAGAGAAGAGAATGGGTGTTTTGTGGGATGATTTGGGACCAAATCGGACTAAAATCCCGATTACCCGGCCGGGTTTTAGTAATACCCGAATGGGTATGCTGTTTTTCACTTGGCAGTGGCTGTTTTGGCCAAAAACCCGGTCGGGTTTTCGTGATACCCGGTCGGGTATTAGGCCATTTTATATATTTTTTTTCATTTTTTCGTCACCCGGCCGGTTTTAATGTAAAAACCCGAATGGGTATTACTTCCAGAGACTCCCAGGGGCTTAAATAAGTGAAAACCCGGCCGGGTTTCAGGCATACCCGGTCGGGTTTTAGCTCTTTTTTAGTTTTATAAAAATTTCACCCGCCTGGGGTGTTGCCCGGGTATTCCTTCATTGTTTTGTTACCCGACCCGGTGTGGTATATACCCAATCGGGTTTGTTCCCAATTTTACTTCAAAAACTTTTTTTTAAAGTGCAAAGAAGAAAAAAAAAATGAAGAAATAAACGTACCTTTCATGGGTTGCCTCCCAAGAAGTGCTTTAGTTAACGTCGCAGCACGACATTATTTTCTCTACTTCAATCTTTCATGTTCGGGTCATGATGACCCATCCTCTGCACATTTCTACCCCGGTGACTCTTATAGAAGAGCTCAATTCGTCGACCACCCATTTTGACAATCTTTCCTGGATCAAATATCCAGATTCCCATTGCTTTATGTTGTGAGAGCGAGGGAAATTTTGTACCGATTAACATGGTCAATGAAAAGGGTTTTGATCTTGGTGGCATAAGAGGGGGTATCAAATGTTTACTTAACTCTATTGTCATTTCTCGCATATTTGTGAATGAAAAGAAATCCAAATGATACTCTCTCTGTTTATTCGCAACCGCGAAAAGTACATTTGAATTATCCTCACATTTGGTGAGGATTTCATCTTCGTCCTTCTCTACCCTTTCTGTTTCCCTTAGAGCCTCAGGAAATGATGGCATGTTCTCAGGAATTGCCGGTGATGGAGTTGAGTTTTGAAGTTTCTCCTCCTCTGGTTGAGCTCCCTCCGTAAGCTCCTCTTCTTCTTCCTCCTCGCCATTGTGGTTCACAATGTTTGGCACTTGTTTCAATTGATTCTCCAAGTTCAGTTCTTTGAGCATTGTTTCTTGCGGGTATTGCGACATATCTTGTTGCATTTTTGTCACATTGATAGTGAGAGCTCGGATCATGTCTTCAGTGGACATGCTGGAATAAGAACTTGAGTATGGATTATATGTGTTGGAGAATGAATCATACCTCTCTTGGAAAACAACATCATCACTCTGTTCAAAGTATTCTTGTTGAAGCTTGGGGCAAAAATCCGTAAGATGCCTTTGTGACATGCAAATGTTGCAGGCCTTGGTATCTTGAACGTTTGAGCATAAGAGAAACTCCTTTACTAAAAATGTTAAGCTAGAAATTTGACTCTCTAGCGATGATGTGTTGGTATCCATTTACTCATATAAGCTCAGAAAATAGAAGAGCAAGATTTTTTTTTTGATTTTTATGAGATAAAATAAAAAGAAAAATAATTACCTTTCCCCGGCAACGGCGCCAAATTTGACGAGCACTTTGTCACGGTGCGTCAAAATAAATTCAATACTAAACACCTATACGTAGTATAGCGTAGTAGAATTCGTATCCACAGGGAAATGAATAATTCTCTTTTTATGAAACTTAGTAAATAAAGGGGGGATTTGGATTGAGTGATTTAATTTAATTAAAAACTAAGATGAACGACCCATATGAGATTTAAGTCAAAGATAAAAAGGACTTGGCATTGCTACTTTCCACTTGTTGATATATTTTAGTCGATCATTGTTATATCTATAACTTATTCCCTCTCGAATACTCAATCGGGGAGTATATCCACTTCATCGAGGGTAGTTATTAACAACAACCGTTCATTAATAACCCTTACTATTAATCAAATATAGAACAACGCCTTATACCGATTTAATAGTAGCATTTAATCTTTCTAACTCCTTGATGAAATCAATTGAGATTGATAACCTCAACACAACGGTTTCGGTTTAACCAACAAAATTAATCCCTATTAAGTTTATTAACCACGACCGTGCATTAATAAACTGAAGTTACTTACTTGTGAAACCATCAACGATTAACCATCGGTTCGTTGATCGTTTCTAGTAATAATTAATATATGAAACAAAACTAGTTGATCCTTTAAGTAATGTTCAAAATATTAATATGAAATAAGAGTAGAGATTAATTAATATTCAAGGAAGAATATTATTAAAGAAGATGAATCCTACTATAATTAATATCAAGATGTTAACTAATTGTCATCTTAGCAACACTCCCCAACATTAATATAGAGGAAGAAAATACCACTCTAACTAATATCGAGATGTTAACTAATTGTCATTTTAGCAACACTCCCCAACATTAATATAGAGATGGTATTAAGGAAAGAACTATTAATTAATATTCAAGGAAAGAAGTTAAGAAAATAACTCACAACTTTAATAATCAACAAGCTTCAAGAGTACCACCAAGAATGGAAGTTTAGCTCCTCATTTGGAGACTAAACATAGCTAGAAAAATATAAAGAAATGCTATTCTAAACTGAGCTAAAGAGAATGGAAGAAGGGATGATGAAATATGAAGGAAAATGGGGCTATTTATAGGTGTTTTCAACACCTAATGCCGGATACCCGGCCGGGTATTTTGACATACCCGACCGGGTATTTACCAAATCAAATATTTTCCCATGTTGTTTTGTCTTCTGCACGTTCTTTGGTCCGAAATCACAGAATACCCGACCGGGCATATGGAATACCCGACCGGGTATTTGCTAGTTTTGCAGCAGTTTCCTTTGTCACTTCATGCCCGGCCGGGTAAAGGCCATACCCGATCGGGTTTTGCACAAAACTCAGGTTTCTTCATTCTTTTTGCTTCCAAACCTATCCTAAACTTATAGCCGAACTAACTACAACTTACAACAAACAATAAAATGCTAGAAATACGATTACAATCAAATGCAAACTAACAACTATAAACTTGCACAAAACTAGTAAATAAACATTACAAACAATAATAAAAATGTATACTTAGGCACTAACAACTAGTGCCTATCACAAAGCAGCCCACAAATGCGCACCAGGGGTGCCTTCGGCCCCCTGGCCGAAGGCTCTAACTCTCACAGGAGGGCCAAGACAGCAAAACAAAGTTACTGGGGAAAATGGCGAAAATCAGTTGCCCTCGGCACCTGGAGCCCTCGGCACCTGGAGCCCTCGGCACCAAGGGGGTCCCCGGTACTCAGAGCCCTCGGCTAGTCCTCTACAGCTGAGGACACCTTTCCCGACATGATATCCACTCCACATGCGTACAGATCACTGTACCCTGTACAACGTCCCATCCAACAGCCGCATTAAATGCGGCCACATGCGGTTGCCAGCGCCAACCAGTTGAGGTGACCCCTCGGCCAATGAACGCTTGACATGTGTCCCTGTCCGGCATTTATTGCTACTATAAATAGCATCCCATTTTCCCATTTGTAACCACGCTAAAAACGCTGAACACTTTCCAATATACTTTCTCTCTCTAGACTTACTTGCTCTGACTTCTCTCTTGTTATTCCCCGTAATAACCCCTCGGATAAGCTACCCCCCGGGTACACTATCCATCATTTGGTGCTCTCGTTGAGAGGTCGAACAATCAAGTAAGAAACCTTCCCCCTCGACCAAACACAAAATACCCATCTAAAATGGTGAGAACAACTTGTGCCAACTCCAAGAATGTAGAGGACAGGAACCTGGCCCTCGGCGAGGTCGACATCCCTGAAGCCTCTAACAGGGCTCCCGGGGGCGGCGTCATCGCCGGGTTGGACCAGACGGCTGTCGACCTACGCCAGCAGATTCAGCAAAATCCCCCCATGCCCGCCTCGGCATCGAGCCCAAGAAGAAGGACCGGAGCGAAAATCAAATTAGCCCTCCGGTCATCACCATAGACGTACAATCGGCGCTCTCCGCCTTCATCCAGACGCTCACCCAGAACCCGGGTGCCTTCGGCACTTTGGTTCCCCTCCAACCTCAGGTGGGGGAGAATATTATGCCTCCCCCTCATCCATGACCCCTCGGCAACCCGGTCCTCCGGATGGGGAACTCCGAGGGGGTCGTGGCCCAAGATACGGCCTCCCAGGAAGTCCAGTCCCGGGACCCGCCACAACGTGAACAAGGAACAGCTCCGGACTTCCGCCCTCGAGAGACTCGGAGGGGCGTAAGACCGCCGAGGGGTCCAAGACCGCATCGGGGGGAAGGCGTTCCAAAGGCCTCAGGAAAGTGGCGGGTCCGTCTCCAGGGCCAATGAAAGGTGTCCCCCTCAGGACAAAGGCAAGGCACCTCTCCATGCCGAAGACGCACGCCATCAAATCAATCAAGCCCACTCGGCCCGGATCCATTCGCAGGGGGCGGAGGCCCTCCCGAAGGACCCCCGGGACGAAATCATTGCGGCCCTCCAGCGCCGTCTTGACGAAATGGAGGCCACCAAAGCCCGCGCCACCACTTCTGCCCCTCATACGGACCTCAAGTATGAGGCGATGATGGCCAAGATGGAGGAAATGCAGAAGAAGATAGCCGAGGGCTCCGGGGAACCCACCATACAGCTCCGGACCCGGACGTAATTTACCCCAAGGGTATTGGTGGCCCGGATCCCGGAGAAATACCGAGGGCAGCTCATCAAGCCCTATGACGGAAAGACGGACCCCCAAGAGCACTACAGCAGGTATCAAAACAGCATGATGGTGGTGGGGGCATCAGATGAATATTTGTGCCGCTGGTTCCTCTCCACCCTAGAGGGGCCAACTTACGAATGGTTCAATCGATTGCCCGAGGGCTGCATTGACTCATGGCAGGAACTCGCCCAGCAATTCTTGACGCAATTTGCGGGGAGACACCGCACAAGAAAACACTTCTCCCACTTACTAACAGTGAGGCAGAAGAAGGAGGAGACCCTTCGGGACTTCCTGGAGCGCTGGAGGACGGAGGCTGATAAAGTTGATGGCGCTGACGACGGGACCCTCCTGGCCCTCCTACAAACAGTACTCCGCCCCGGGAACTTCTCAAGGAGCCTCATCATCGAACCCCCCGCGATTACATAAGGGCCCTACAGCGGGGGGACCGGTACGCCGAGGCCGAGGAGGTGGAGAAATGCCACCATGTCCCAGACCAACAACGCCCTCGGCCAGAAGACAAAGGTAACCGGGGGCCGGGGGCTCCCCGCAATCATCCCAGGGATTCTGCCCCCTCCGGTGATCGCCCCTGGCATGGCCAAGCCAAGCCCGGGGGAGGCTACAAGGGGAACCCGAGGGCTTGGGCACAGCCTGTCCTCCTGGAGCACCCTCGGATACCATTGACGCACCCCGTCAGCGTCATCCTGGATTTTGCTGAGGACAGGGGCCTCGTGGAGCGAGATTCACGCGCGCCCTCGGAAGTATTTGCCATCAATCCAAACTACCCCTACTGTCGTTTCCACCGACACCAGGGGCACATGACCGATGATTGCCATCAGCTGAAGACGACCATCGAGAGACTGATACAAGCTGGCCATCTGTCCCAGTTTGTCCAGGGCCCTCAGCAGCAAGGCCCCTCTCATCAGGGGCCACCCCGAGGGAAAACTGCAAGAGCGAATGCATGAGTCAACCCCAACACCATCCCCCTCGGCAAGAAGAGGGAGATTGGAAATCTGGAGGAAGAGTACCCCCGGTACCAAGAAAAGAAACGCCACATCCTCATGATCACAGGGGGAAATACCAGGGGTGATTCTACGAGTCAACGAAAGAAGTGGGCTCAATCACTTTACGTGGGGGAAGTCACTCATATGCCCCCAGTAAAGCGGCTGAGGGAGGAACCCATTGTCTTCACTAACGCTGATCTCCCCCCAGTATCCTCCCCCCACAGGGATGCCCTCGTCATCCGCACAGAGATCAACGACACCATTATTCACAGAACTTACATTGACACGGGCAGCTCCGTCAATGTAATGTACCTCAGCACCTTCAGAGAGCTGCATCTGGAGAGGGGGTCCCTTCGGCCCATCAAGACCCCTCTTGCCGGTTTCACCGGCGACACGATTGATTCCGAGGGGGTCATAACCCTCCAAGTCTTCTTCGGCGACGGCCTCCATAGAGCCAAGCTCGAAGCGGAGTTCGTCTTCGTCAACATCGATTGCGCCCACAACATCATCCTCGGCCGTCCAGCCCTCGAGGACCTCGAAGCCGTCATCTCCATGAGGCACCTCTGCCTCAAGTTCCCAGCCGAGGGGGGATCGGTTACTCAAGGGGGAACCAAAAGCTTGCTCGCGCTTGCTACCTTCAAGTTACAAAGAAGGTTAGCAAGACAGAGTTCCGCGTTGACACCATCACCGGATTTGTGGAAGCGGAAGAAAGGAGGCCGAGGGCTGAACCAACCGAGGAGGTAGAAGACTTCGCGCTCGATCCGGCCAAGCCGGAGAGAGTCGTGAAGATTCGAGCCAAGCTCCCCGAAGATTTGAAGACTGGCATCATCAGCGCCCTCCGCGCCTACTCCGTTGTTTTTGCATGGGGGCCGGAGGACATGCCGGGGATCAGCCGCAGGGTCATCACCCACCGCCTCTCGGTGGACCCTTCGGCCAAACCGGTACAGCAGCGGAGGAGACCCCTCTCGGTCGAGAGGAGGGAATTTGTGAAGAAGGAGGTCGCCATGCTCCTCTCTATCAAGCACATCAAGGAGGTGAAGTACCCCTCGTGGCTGACAAACGTGGTCCTCGCACAGAAACCATCCTCATTCCGCATGTGCGTGGACTACACGGATCTCAACAAGGCGTGTCCCATGGACCCCTTTCCTTTGCCAAATATCGATCAACTTGTGGATGAAACCGCGGGGTGTGAAATCATGTCATTCCTCGACGCATTCCGCGGATATCACCAAATATACATGCATGAGGAAGACGCTGAAAAAACAGCTTTCATGACTCCCGAGGGCATCTTCTGCTACCTTGTCATGGCCTTCGGCCTAAAGAACTCAGGCGCCACCTACACTCGGATGGTGGCCAGGGTATTTCAAGCTGTCCTAGGGCGCACCATGGAGGCATATGTTGACGATATGATCGTCAAAAGCAAGCAGTCAACAAACCATGCTGACGACCTGAAGGAGATCTTCGCCATCATGCAGAAGTTTAGCCTTCGGCTGAACCCGAAGAAGTGTACCTTCGGTGTCCAGGGGGGAAATTCTTGGGCTACATGGTTAGCCGGAGGGGTATTGAGGCCAACCCTGAGAAAATCCAGGCCATCATCAACATGGAGCCCCCACGCAACGTGAAGGAGGTCCAACGGTTGATGGGCCGCCTGGCAGCCCTCAACCGCTTCTTATCAAAATCGGAGGAGAAGTCCTTACCCTTCTTCCAGATCATGAGGAAAACCGCCAGTTTCCAATGGACTTCAGAATGTCAGGGGGCATTCGAGGAGCTAAAACGATACTTATCTTCACCCCATGTGCTCTCTAAACCCAAGGTAGGGGAAATCCTGTACCTCTACTTGGGTCATTGGGTGTTATCCCGGCTGCCATCAACTCAGTACTCATCCGGGAAGAGGATGGCATCCAGCATGCCATCTTCTATGTTAGCAAGACCCTCAGGGAAGCGGAGCTCCGTTACTCCCCGTGGAAAAAACGGTGTTGGCTATCGTGTGGACCGTCAAGAAGTTGGGCCATTACTTCCAGGCTCACCCAGTCCAGGTCCTCACTCACCAACCCCTCGGCGCCTTAATGAGGAGCCCCACTAGCTCCTCCCGAATGGTAAAATGGGCTGTCTTCTTGAACCAATACAACATCGACATCCGTCCGAGGCCCGCCATCAAGGGCCAAGCCCTAGCGGACTTCGTGATGGAGTGTACGGCAAGGGCAACCACAGACGAGGAGCCCTCGGCCCCTTCGGATGATTGGTGGACCCTCTACACCGACGGCTCCTCCGCCATCAAAGCATGCGGAGGAGGGGTGGTTCTCATCTCACCCCAGGGCTTCCGGGCCTATTATGCAGTCCGTTTCTCCTTCAAAGTCTCCAACAATGAAGCCGAATACGAGGCCCTCCTCTGTGGCCTTCGGCTGGCAGCTAACATGAAGGACCAACAAATCCACGTCAAGAGCGACTCCAAGTTAGTCGTCGGCCAAATCTCCGGTGAGTACGAAGCCAATGAAGGGAGAATGAAGCAGTACAAGGAGGCGGCCAAGGAATTGCTTAAGGTATTTGAGGCACACTCTCTTACTCAAATACCGAGGGCTCAAAACTCTGAGGCCGACATTTTATCAAAGCTCTCGGCAGAATCCCCTGAGCATATCTCGAAGATTGCCAAAGTAGAAGAACTCAGCCTCTCTAGCATACATGCTAGCCCCGTCATGGATATACAACAAAGACAGGAGGACTGGATCTCGGACATTGTTGCCTTCATCACCACAGGGCAACTGCCCGAGGATGAGGCACGCGCCAAGCTGGCAAAAATGAGGGCTCCCAGCTACACTATCGACGACGGGAGGCTTTACAAAAGGTCCTACAACGGGACGTTGGTTCGGTGCCTTCATCAAGATGAAGCCGAAGTAGCAATGGAGGAAGTACACAGTGGCACTTGCTCAGCTCACCAGGGACCCTTCTCCATGTCCCGAAGGCTAATAATCCAGGGCTACTTCTGGCCTACGATGGCCCGGGATTGCGCAGATCTTGCCCGGAGGTGTCCCGCATGCCAACACTTCCAGAAAGCCCCCGGCAGGCCAGCGGTCAACTATGCCCCCATCAGCACATCCATACCCTTCGCTCGATGGGGCATAGACCTTGTGGGCCCTCTGCCGAGGGGTACCTCCAACAACAGATACATCATCGTCGCCATCGATTACTTCACCAAATGGGTGGAAGCTGAGCCCCTCGCCAGCATCACTGAGGCCAGGTGCCGTCATTTTGTTCTCAAAAACATCCTCACCAGGTTTGGCGTCCCTCAGCAAATCATCTCCGACAATGGGACTCAGTTTGAGGCAGCCCCCTTTTGTGCCCTCCTAGAGGCATGGGGCATCAAACACACCTTCTCATCCGTTGCCTACCCTCAGGGCAACGGTCAGGTGGAAAACGCCAACAGGACCCTGCTTGAGGGCCTAAAGAAGAAGCTGGAGGCCGAAGGGGGTGGTTGGGTGGAAGAGCTCCACAACATCTTATGGGCCTACCGTACCACCCCTCGGCGGGCAACTGGGGAGACACCATTCTCCCTTTGCTACGGATTTGAAGCCAAAGCCCCCACTGAGGTAACTCTCCCAACCCGAAGGGTCACACAGTATGATCCAGAGGCCAACGACGCCAATATGGCCCTCGATCTCCACCTTATTTCAGAACGCCGAGAGCAAGCCTTCATACGCACAGAAAATTACCGAAGGCAGGTGAAGAGTTACATCGACGCCAAGGTTCGTTCTCGGGAATTCCAAGTGGGGGACTATGTTCTCCGAAGAAGGGAAGCTAGCCAACCAACCGAGGGTGGAAAGATGGCACCAAAGTTCGAGGGCCCCTACATCGTGGCAGCCATCATCAAACCCGGAACTTACAAGCTAAAACGCCCTAACGGGACTGAAATCCCTAGGCATTGGAATGTACATCACTTAGTTAAATTTTATCAATAACATCAGAGCGGCCAAGCCCTCATAACTAGTGAATGTATTATTTTACGGCCCAAGGCCTGAGAATTCTGAAGAATGAAGGCATTTTGAAGACACCACGGAACAAGATTATCACAGGGGCCAAACACTCATATCACCCCAGGCCCAAGGCCTCACCACCATAGAAGAACCCTCGGCACCAAGTGCCGAGGGTAGACAATATTATCACCTACGACAAAGCGCCACCTGTCCCCAAAAACGAAACCCCTCGGCACCTGGTGCCGGGGGGCACGCCACTAGCAGCTTTCAACAAATGAGAAGAAACACCAAGTGTTTCCACAGAAGACCCCTCGGTACCAAGTACCGAGGGGAGACGACACAATCACTTCCTCCAACAAGCAGGAAGAAACACCAAGTCTTCCCACAGAATACCCCTCGGTACCAAGTACCGAGGGTAGACACCACAGTCCTCTACGACAAGTGAAGAAAAAACACCAACTACTTTTACAGAAGACCCCTCGGTACCAAGTGCCAGGGGCTGTACATCGGAACAAACACCAAGTGTTGTTTCTCGAGCCGTACCCCTCGAGGACGCCTATACCGAAGGCACCACCTCTCGGTGTCGGCAGCACGTAGTGCACCCGGCCATTTGCAACCAGTGTGCAAATCACCCCAAGGGTATGACATGTATGAGAAATGCCCAGGATTCGACTTTCAAAAACGGAACGCTTTCCGCGTCATCACCCCAAGGGTATGACAGGCACGAGAAATGCCCAGGATTCGACTTCCAAACCGAAACGCTCCCCGCGCCACCACCCCAAGGGTGTGGCAGGCCACGGACTATGTCTAGCGCCGAGGGGACGACTTTCAAAAATGAGGCGCCTTCCGCGCCATCCCCCAAGGGGAGGCAGGCTACAGACCACCATGTCTTGTACCCAGGAAACGACCCTCGATCCCCTCGGAACTCGGAAGGTTAACCCGAGGGGGGAGCTAATGGTGTATTATGTTACCTCCCGATAGGCCAAGCCTTACCAAGAAACCAAGTAAGTTCACAAGTACAAAGGACGACGGCCATAAGCCACCGGGTCGAAGGCCGACGACTCGATCTTCAAATGCCGAGCAAGCCTTCTATAGATCAAGGCCTGGGTGAAGAATTCCCCCCGACATAGTAATCTTCACCCTTTCAGGCTAGCCACATCGCCCCGGGGCCCTTCACCCACCCGTCGGCGGAGCCCTCCACGACCGAGGCCACCCAGTCCTTATGGCCTTTGGCCTTCCAACCCTCGGTCATAAAGGCGGCAACTGCACCAGCGGCGGCCTCTGCTTTTGCGGCCTCGGCATCTTCGAGGGCCTTTTTTGCAGCCTCGGCAGCAGCCTTCTCCGCCTCCGCTTTCTCCTTGACCGCCTTCTCAGCTTCCGCCCTCGCCTGCTGGAGGTCCCTCTCCAGCTGAGCCATCTGCCTCATGGCCTCGGCATTGTCATGAACAAGCTTCTTGAGGGACTCCTCCTGTTGTGCCTTCTGAAGGCGCCACTCATCGAACCTCCTGGCGTGTTCGCCGAGGGCTATGCAGGCCTGTTGAAAAAAACAACAAAGTAAGAGGTTAGGCCACTATGCTAAGAAAAGAGAAAGAAGAAGGAAAAAAGGAGAAGAACTCACAGTAAGGGAGGACCGAAGGATCTTTGACTCGAGGGCTTCATCGTCGAGCTTCTCGAGGGCCCTCCTATCCAGAGCAGGGGTAGCCCTGCCCAAAAATTCCCGGGGATCTACTGTGCCATGCGTAATGGCTGCCCCTTCGGCAGGGAGAACTGTATGTCCTCCCGGGGCAAGCTTGCTTCACCACCTTGACCCGAGGGCGGGCGAGGAGCAGTTGATGTCATTGGAGCACTGGGCTCGGAGGCGGAGTGCTCGTCCACCACCACCACCAGGGGAGCCTTCTTCCCGGCATCCCCCTTCTTCTGCTTCTTCCCCTCGGGGATAGGCGCCTTGCCGGCGGCCTTCCACTTTGCAGCCTCCCCCGAGGGCTCACTGCCCTTCTTCAGCTCCCCGAGGGGCTTCTGCTTGACGGGCTCTTTCTGGCCCAGGGCCTTCACCTTTTGCTTTTTGAGGTTGGCGAAGGCATTGAGGTCCATGTTGATACCTGAAAAAATAATAAACGGTTAGAGCCGAAGGAGAAAAGATACAACAAAAAGCATATCTACACCTAAATATGCATAAGTCTAAAGGACCGGATGCTCTCAGCAACTACCTCCGGAGGCTCTCTCAAATGCTGGGAATCTTTCATCCGTTTCCCCCAGGAAGCTATACCGCCGGAATCCGAGGGTGTAAAGATCCTCCTCTTTGGTGCACTCCTTGATGGTTATGTTTTTGTCCCGGCCCTCCGGGATCTTGGCCAGGATCCTGCCGTCTTTCTCGAGGGCGGCGCTCCTCCTCTTCTCATGCCTCCTGAACCGGTCACGCAGTTCCCTCGGGAAGGGGCTCTCGGTCAGCTTCACATAGCACCACCGGTCTTTCCACCCTTTGTTCGAGGAGGGCGCCTCAGTAAAAAGCTTGAACAGGGCCACCTGCTGCAAGTTTGCGAAGCCCTCGGCATTCGCATGCCCCCCCCCGGCACAGGTTGAAGCTCTGGAAGAAGAGATCCAGGCTAGGCGTTACCCCCCGGGACTTGCAGAGCTGGAGGAAGCCCGTGATGTAGGAATGGCTGTTCGGGGTCAGCTGGCAGGGGACCAAACCCACGAACCGGAGGTACTCCCGGAGGAAGGGATGTAGGGGAAACCGGAGCCCCATCGACACAAACAGGACATGCACCGCAATGCAGCCCTCGGGAGCCCGGGAGAGGACGTCATAGGGACCCGGTGTCACCCCGATGGCCGAGGGGCCCACGTGTAATTGGGTGACATAGAGATCCGCCGCATCAGCCTTCGACCTTATCTCTAAGGCGGCGGTATTCAGGTAGGAATACCCCTCGGGCATGTCGAGGGGCTTCCCTTGGTCTGCGACGCAGCCCTTCTTCTTGGAATCGACAGCCTTTGCCTTCTTTTTTCCGGGGGCCACCCGGATGGGAACCGCATTCAGCGGCCGAGAGGTGCTGGCCTCGCCAGTGCCTCGAGGGGGGAGAACAGCAACAGTGACCCTCACGCCCTCTTTCTGCGCCTCTTCTTCAGCTGCTTGCCAGGCGAGGGCCAGCTCTTCATCTTCACACTCTTGTTCGAAGCCCTCGGCTTCCGCCTCAGCGACGAGGGCTCTCTGCAGCTCCATGGCGACAACAGCATCTTGTCCCACCGAGGGTTGTTCGCTTGTGGACTCCACGTCCGAGATGACTTCATCCTCCATCGAGGGCGCCCCCGAGATGTCCTGAGAATCACTTTGGGAAGACATCTATGCACTAGTTCGAGGGCTCGGAAACACTAGAGTTTTCTAAAAGATCTATCTCCTAGCCTAAAGACACAGGGCACAACTAACTAGAAGGAGAAGAGCAATGGGGAATTGACCTTAAGGCAAGGATTTGATCGAAGGCGGCTTTTTCTCTCTCTAGAAATTTTGGCAGAGCTTCGCTACAATGATTTCACACAAAGGAAAGTGAAGCCGGCCATGGGGTATTTATAGGCGCTTGGATCCGGGCTTGGGCCTGGAAACCGGGCCTCCGGTTGGACTACCATCATTACCAACCGTGGTTTCACCCAATCGGTGACGCCCGCCCACGGGCAGCCAACGAGCACGCACCACGTGGCAACCCCCCCCAACTGCTATATCCTGACGTTACATATTCCAACGGCTATATTTCCAACGGCTATATTCTGGGAGCCCCCGGGCTTTTTACTTCACTCCACTTCATCAAGGAGAGCCTCCGGGTACACTTACCCAAAGACGCTCCCGAGTTGTGCCCCACACAGTACATAACGAATTCCTTCGGGATCACTCCTTCAGAAGCCCAAGACTTCATATCAGGCCACCCCTCGGGGATCCCCCCTCAGCACTTTGAGGGCCGGGTAGCCCCCGGGGAGTATGCCTCATTGACGGATAGCCTACGGCACACAGGTAACGGGGCCCCTCGGATATCCTCATCACCAACTAATCAACAAACAGGGGACCCCCCGGTAACAATTCAACTACTACCCGCATTAATTACTCCCTCAATCCCCAGATTGAGGGGCTCCCCTTCGGCGCCTCCCAGGGTATCAAAAGCCAGCCTCCGGCTAATCAACAAATGAGCCCTCAGAACAAGGAGAGCCTTCGGCATCCGCATTATTCTCCATTTCGAACCAAGGTTTCACATTTTCGATTCATCGTTGGGGGAATTCAGTGCACTCTTTTTCCCTCATTAGGATTTTTTCCCACAGGGTTTTTCCTAATGAGGTTTTTAACGAGGCATCCCCCCAAAATGAAATGAAAAGCGTCAGCCTTCGGACCACAACAGCAACGCAACTACTCTACTCCTTTTCACCACTTTGCAAGTGCCTCAAGGAGTGGGGGACTGGAGGACCCCCCTCGGGAAAAATCACAAAAATCACAAACATGACCCCTCAAGTCCCGACATGTGGGTAACTGAGGGACTGCCCTCGGCAGAATAAACAAACAGCAAACTACCCACAACTCTACAAACTACAAATGGAACAACGACAGAGGACAAACACAAATTACTCCTTTTCCCTCAAGTACCTTTCGGCAAAAGGAGTGAGGGACTCCTGATGGAGTATATGGCCCGGGAACCCCCGGCCCACAGACTCCAACTACTACAATAAAGGCCCCACAGGCCCAGAAAGCACAACAGGCCCGAATCACGACGCCCAAGATACCAAGCAGCCCACAAATGCGCACCAGGGGTGCCTTCGGCCCCCTGGCCGAAGGCTCTAACTCTCACAGGAGGGCCAAGACAGCAAAACAAAGTTACTGCGAAAAACGGCGAAAATCAGTAGCCCTCGGCACCCGGAGCCCTCGGCACCAAGGGGGTCCCCGGTACTCAGAGCCCTCGGCTAGTCCTCTACAGCCGAGGACACCTTTCCCGACATGATATCCGCTCCACATGCGTACAGATCACTGTACCCTGTACAACGTCCCATCCAACAGCCGCATTAAATGCGGCCACATGCGGTTGCCAGCGCCAACCAGTTGAGGTGACCCCTCGGCCAATGAACGCTTGACACGTGTCCCTATCCGGCATTTATTGCTACTATAAATAGCACTCCATTTCCCCATTTGTAACCACGCTAAAAACGTTGAACACTTTCCAATATACTTTCTCTCTCTATACTTACTTGCTCTGACTTCTCTCTTGTTATTCCTCGTAATAACCCCTCGGATAAGCTACCCCCGGGTACACTATCCATCAATTACATTTATACTGTGTGTAATTAGTGGTTAATTGAATTTAATATATTACATCACATATCAAAATTCATTATTGTAGGGACTATAATTCTAAAGTGTTAATTATTTTTATTCTAAATGATTCATTTAGAATTACAATTTTATTCTTTATTCCAAATTTGACTAAGCATGATTGAACATGTGAAAAATTCACCAACCGTGCATTGAAAAATTCCAATTTTACTTATGTTTTTAAATATGTGAGATCTATTGGTTGTAAATGGTGTGGCGAATATATAATACCAATTACGCCCCCCCCCCCCCCCCCCCCCCCTCCAAAAAAAAAATACTACTTCAATACCATAATGCCCCCGTGCTTTGCAAGTTTACAAAGTCAAATCTTTTTAAAATTGCAATTCGTATAAATAATAGTCGGTATATTTGTTTGAGATTGTTGTCTATAAAGAAGTGCTTTATACAGTAACATTTAACAACAAGTCTAATGTGTTTTCAAATTATATTTATATTGCGTGTAATCAGTGGTTAATCGAATTTAATATATAGCATCGCATATATTCAAATACACAATAGTACTTTTTATTAAAAATCTTGTCTAACTATAATATTATTGGTTTTTAGGTCATAGCAGATATGATTTAAAAGCTACTCCCTCCTCCGTTCCCCTGATATTGGGACGAAAGGAAGTTGTGTGGTTTTAAGAATAGTAGAATTATGTGATTAATAATGAGTTGATAAAATGTAAATAAAGAAAGAATAGTGTAATATGATACTTCCTCCGTTCCATAAAAGTTGCAACATTGGAATTCCTGCACTATTCACACACCTTACTTTAACTACGATTTTCTAATAATATATATAATAAAAATATTATGTATAAAATATTAATAAATTTGTATTAATGTAAATTTCCAATATATTAACTTTTTTTAATTTTTACTAATACGTAAATAAATATAATTACAGTCAAAGTTGCGCGTTGGCAAACGTGAAAGTCAAATTGTTGCAACTTTTATGGAACAGAGGATAGTACTCTGTATGAGATAATAATAGAAGGATATTCAAAAATGGAAAAATAGAACAATAATTGGAGAGAGAGGGAGTATTTTGTTTCCAAGAAATTACTCCAAATTGAACTAAAACATATTTAAATACATAAATAAAAATCCTAATGTTGAGTTTTCAAAATAGGATTAAGGATATGGTTTTGGTGGTGGTGCTATGGAATGCTTCTCTTCGTGTGGGTGATAATAAGGATAGATGGTGTAAATGGTTTGACCCACGGTGAGAGCAAGGACAATCAGGGCAGCTAACAGAGACAGGGCGGTCCAGGGAGATCGGAAGTGGGTGTCTCTGACCTCGGCCAAGTAAACGTGGAATTTGTTTTTGTAGTGCTCGTCCACTCCAACGTACACGTCTCTCAAATAGCTTTTGGTGTTATCGACCTCCGCCGCCATCCCCAGGCGGTTCACAAACTCCGCCACCTCACGCTGCGACCCAAAGTGGTGGCGCAAGATCTCGGCCTCGCACAACAGATCCACGTCCTCGTGCATGTCTATGAGGCAGTGCAGAAACTTAACGTACTCCGACATGCGCTTGTCTGTCCCCTTGTAGCACTGCTCGAACGCAATGAAGTTCAGCAAGATCGCGCACATAGTGTCATCCAGCTCTAGCAGCGGCATCCAGATCACTCCCCGCTTGAATTTCACCGGCAGGAAACTCCTCTCACAATCTTGGTGCACCCTCAGCTTCACCACGATTCCGGCTCGCCTCAGCTTCGAGATGCTCCGGATGTTCGGTACTTTGGTCCGCAAACAGTCCCAAACTGACAACACATTTTCGGCTCCACTCGGCGGGTTTCCCGAAGCTGAAACCGTTGGTTTCTGCTTCTGCTGCGGGAAATAACTTTTCCGGACTAAATCAAGAAGATGAAGCCCTTCAATGTCGCAACCCAAAGCACCGCGGATCGTTTCCGGGTCTCTTCCGGTTTCATCAGAAATTTTGAATAAGTGCAAGGCCGTTTGGGACAGAGTAGGCATTCTCCTGCTGGGCAACCATTCCCTGCCTTTCATTTCAGTAAGTTGGTACAATTTCTGGAGCACGATATATGGTATTTGGTTCTCGAGGCAGAGAAAGTCGTCGCGGAGACGGCAACGCATCCATTGCATTGATCCCAAGAGGTCGTCTTTGTCAAAGGGAACCACTTCGCTGAATCCCCGAAGTATTTCAATCACAAAGATCCCATCAAGAACCAACATCTCTACGAACTCATTAGGTTTGTCATTGAGGATAGCCTCAGAATACGATGCTCTGGCCTGTGTTTCTAATACCTTGACCCCATTTATGAGGCGATCCAAACCCACGCCCGTCCTGGCTATCGCTCTTGCCAAGAACCTCCACTTGTGCTCCTCCATCGCCTTCAGATGCGGTTTCCCGCGGTGGTATGGACCGATTGAGACCGTGCGAGGTTGATAAGGTTAGGAGGGGTTTGGGGGGTTTGAGAGGGTGGGGGGGTGAGGGGGGGGTTAGGAAAGCAGAAAAAAAACCCAAATCGGAGGCCCGGCCCGGCCCGGACCGGACATGGACCGGACCCGATGGCTACCCGGGCCGGTCCCGGGTCCACCATTCCTGAACAGCCGGCCCGCCCGGGCCTAGGCCCGACCCGGACCCAGCCCGGACCCGAGTCCACCCCTATATGGGCCGGGATGGTCATTAGAAATTTGCTTCCTCCGTCCCCCAATTAAGTTCCCGGTTTGACTTCACATACATACATGTAATAAAAAAATAAATTTGACTTTACTGTGAAGTGCACTGTTTTGCACTGTTCAAACACAGTTTCACACTGTTTTGCACTTTTTGACACTGTTTTGATATAGATTATTTGCTAAATAAGGAAAGTAAGAAAGTGTGAATTTAATTTAGGGACTGCTTAAAAAGGAAAGTGGTAACTTAATTAGGGGATAGAGGGAGTACATGAGAAGCTAATTTAAGTGCCCGAGGAGTGAAAATTTTATATTTCTAATCAGTGGCTCATATTTGGTACGGTGGAGTTTTTGTAATTGTTTGAGTGCAAACCATTGATTACAGAATACAAAAGGTTGATATTATAAAATCCCATAATTCAATATTGACAAGAATATCCAAGTTGACAAGAATATCCAAGGTTTGAGTTTTCAACCAAAACGTGACCTATTTGTATCTTGTCCGTCATTGATATGAAACTGATTGATGTAGGTTCAGCCCGCTTAAGTTTCGTGATTAGGCCACTTATTATTTGTGTATTACATGTTTCTTTAACTAAGTTTCATACGTGCATATTATACTATTTATTTTTTATTACTAAGGATGTTTTTAACCGGACTGTAATTCTTCACAGACCAGATCAGACCAGACCATACCGGACCAGATCAGACCAGACTTGGATAGTTATAAAAATACAAAGAAACCAGACCAGACCAGACCAGTACAAACCAGACCAGACCAGACCAGACCAGACCAGATCAGACCAGACCAGACCAACAAATTACAGTCCAAGTAAAAACATCCTAAATGTACCCGTTTAATTAAATTCTCTTTTGTTCATGTAAATAATGGAATACATATATGCAAATTGAATATTCAAACAAAAAAACATACGGAGTATATGCAAATTGAGAGATTCTAGCATTATACTATATGTCATTGATAGTTGATATACTTTCTCAAAAGAATCAAAGTCCCCTCATATATAAATGAATGTTCAAGCAGTTATCCTTGATTGCTTAAATTATGTATAAGGTTACCTAACTTTTGGGTTTACTGTAGAAATCAAAGGCTCAACCAGCCAACAAATCCGATAGGTGCAACCAGTCTTTAAAGTTTAAACTCTTTAACTCATCTGTGTTGTTACGGGAAAGCCCAATCATTGTTTTAAAGTTCAAAGAAATGTAGCATTTAAATTATCACAAAAGTACTTCGTATGAACGAACAGTAAATTGTGAAATAAGATACCAATATAAAGGATGGACTTTTTGGTAGTAGACAGGAATCACAGATTTAGAGTTGAATTTGAGTTTTATTTTTTACGAGTTGTCATAGAAACAGAATGAAATGAGCCTTTGTTCTACTTATTAATAGCTTAAAGAACATAATAGTATGAAGATTGCAACTTGCAATGTCATTTTCTTTAATTTCATAAACTTCATCCGTTCTTTTGTAATTGCAACGAGATCCACTTTTCACACTTGTCAACGCATAAGTTTGATCATTAATATCTTTCTTTCCTTATTAGTATAAAGATTAAAAAATTGAGATTTTCAAAATTTAAATGAAAGGGATATGAAGGGATATGAAATTTTGAAAATAGAAAATGTGAAAAATCAGTTTAAAGAATATTCACCTTGTAACTATTACTCCGTATCTTTTAACGTGCTTAATTTAATCAAAATAATTTGTTTGTAAATACTACACTTCTTTTAAGCAAAAAGTATAAAATTACTTTTTAAAGCAATAGAAAACATTGCTTTAATAAAAAAGGTTTATAGATGCTCATATGACCCAATTTGTTAGTAGCATCACTCGCATGTCGTTGATGGGAAGATGCTTCGACAGATCCCTTTTCCTTTTACAGGAGAGGACTAGATGCAGCGGCAGTCCCGTTTCCCTCACCGCTTAAGAACATAGAGCCGACGAGTGGAGAAATAGGGAACAAGAAACTGAACGGAAAGGAAGAAAGCTAGAAAGAAGAAATGATTATCTTGTAGGCGTGGGAAGAAATGGAGAAGAAAGGGAAAGGGCCAAAGGGGAGAAGGAAAGAAGGAAGGAAATAAATAAATAAAAAAGGAAAAGAAAATGAAAAGAGAAAAGGACTTAGGCTTCTTAAGAGTTCAATTGGATGTTATAAAGAATGAGGGTCTAATAGATAGTTGCATCAGATCGAGCAACACGGCTTGAGACTTCGTGCTAAATTGGACTTAGGCTTCTAGGTGAGATTATGTAATTTTAAATTGGACACTAGGGCTGCACAAGAATAACCGGAACCCGCATAACCCGCCCGACCCAATCCTACCCGACCCTATTTAATCGGGTATTTGATTTTTAAAAATATTCATGGGTTAAATATGATTGAACCCGCACCTAATGGGTAGGATTGCGGAATTAAAATCTCCAACCCGATAGTACCCGACCCGGCCGAAGTTCATTTTACTATTATTATGCTACAATGTTTTCTTGGATAATTTTGATTTAAGACCAATGTGCTCTATCTAGGACTTTATGATACTAGAATTATAATTAAAAATTTACCATTTTGACTAGGTGATTATTATATATTTATGTTTCCTTCTAAATGATCTTCCTTTACGGAAGGATGTTTTAATACTATTATCTAATGTTTTTGCTTATAAAAGATAAGAGTATTTGTATTTGTTTGTGTGTTTTGAAAACAAGTTAATCGAGTTTTAAATTGGTTACATTAATCTCTCACATAAAGATGCAACTCGAAGTGATTTTTTTTCAATACCCGACCCTACCCGACCCGTTCATGCATGGGTTACCAACTTATTGTGTGCACCGCGGGTTGAATAATAGACAACCCGAACAAATCGAGTAGGCCAAAAAAATATAGCAAACCCGACCCAACCCGCCCGATGTGCAGCCCTATTGGACACGGTAAGAGACTCACTTCAAAACTGTTTTGCACCACCGTTTGGACCCGTCATTATACCGTGGGAGCAACCCACGGTGAGCATTGTGCTCCCAAAGACAAAATTCGCGTATTACTGTTCACGCGCGTGAATAGTAGCTTTTCTTCTTCTTTCTTTTGTTCCAATAGCAGAGTGATGTAATTCATGTATAAAGAGATGTAACTCAAGTTGTTGACCAATGTAACTCAAGTCCATTCGAAATGTAACTTGTCAAATACATAGTATAAAAAATAAAATATCGATTTCAATGTAAACAATAAAAAAAAGTCTAATTGCACAATTGCTTTACATAAATAGTGTATATGTTTTATTTTTTAATGTCAAGGCTATTGAAAATAATTTTTTAAAAATCCTTTATTTTCTTCATTAGCAGGAGTTTATTTTCAAATGTAATTCGCATTATGACAAATGTAACTCGCGTTATTGTAAAATGTAAATCCAGTGTTTTTTATGTAACCTGTTCTACTCTCTCAACTTGAACTTGTTATACCACTTCAAATATAGTTTTTATAAAAATCATTTTTATAAAAATCATTCTATATTTTTTTATTTCTGTAAAAATCATTTTTATAAAAATAATTTTTCTTTGAATAGCATGAGCTTATTTTGTTGTGTAACTAGCATCATACTATGGTGTAACTCGTGTAATGAAAAATGTAAATCACGTTTAAGTATGATGTAACTTGCTGAGAAAAGTTGACATTTAACTCACATTCATAGATACGTAACTTGAGATGAATGGAATTGTAAACTTATTTAATAAAAAAAGTAACTTTTATTTAATACCCATGGAAGACTATCCCCTGCATAAACTTGAACAAAGAGAGTTGAACAAATCGGAACCCAATCCCCAACAGAAACAATAGAATCCACATAGTGTATAGCTACACCATCCTCGCAATATAATCCTATTTGCAGATGAATGGAGAGGATGCGTAGACGCAAAATTAGAGTTTGCATCTGAATTATAATAGTATTTTTTAATTGTGAAACTCTACTTATGCATTCAGAGGTCTGAATTAGAGTTTGCTCCATAATTAGCTTTAGGGGCTGTTTACTTGCGACTTAATGGACTTAATGGAAATCATGACTTATTCGTTCAGCTATATAGGCGTGTTTACTTGCGACTTAATGAAATAAATGACTTATTCGCTCAGACGTAAAACGTTTTAATGGTTCAGCTCATATTCTACTCTCCTTACCATTCAAACATATCATTTTATATGAAATGTCTATTTTACCCTCTTTTCAAGCCTTGTTACTCCTGCTCAAAAATAATGTTGGAGGTGGGATTCGAACCCAAGTGCTCATGCTAGCCGAGTGAAGGAGAAACCAAAGAGCTACTAAAGCTTGTTGATGCTTTATGACATTGCAAAAATATATAGCGTATATTTCCAGTCTAGGCTAGAGGAGACCGCCGTCTGGCCACCCCATTTGGATGGTTCCCGGTGCTATTTTATAATGAAATTTTATGAGCATGTTACTCATGAAGTTTAGATTATTTGTAAAAAATTCACTTTAAAATTCAATCATGAATGTAGTAAAATAAAATTCTAAAACATATGCGCCCATACACATATAAAAAATGCAATTTTTTTTCAAAAAAATATTTAACTAGCTTCACGATTTAATTTTAAAATAAAGTTTTGTGGAAATAATCTACACTTTATGAAAAATATGATCATTAAATTTCATTAAAATATTCCACCGGAAACCACCCCAAATGGGAGTGACCGGACAAGTCTCTTCCGTAACGGCCGGAGATGAATGACATAATTAAATGAAAATGATATAATTAAATGTACTTCATTACAAAAATTTATGATTTAAAAATGTATATTTTACCCAATTACAGATTAATTGGGTAATTTTTTTTAGAAAAATGTAAATGACATAATTAAATATATATAATTACAAAAATGTATATTTTACTATATTTGAACACAATTATCAGGTTGCGCGAGTGAACAAATACCCAACGAGCTAATAATGCTTATTGGTATATTTGCTACATTGTAAAAATATATAGTATATTTTTGGTTTGGACGGGTTAGAAGAGACTGTCGTTTGTCCATCCCATTTAAGTAGTTCCCGGTGGAAGTTTTTAATGAAATTTTATGAACATGTTCCCCATGAAGTGTAGATTATATTAAAACAAAATTCACCTTAAAATTTGATTGTGAAAGTTGTGAAATAAAATTGTGAAACATATTGCGCCAAAATAGATATAAAAAAGCAATATTTTTCAAAAACGTATTTAAATAACTTCCCAAATGATTTTTAAAATATTTTTTTGTGGAAATAATCTAAATTTCATGAGAAATATGATCATAAAATTTCATTAAAAATTCCACCGGAAACCACCCGAAATGGGGGCGACCGAATGGTCTCCTCTAGAACGGCCGAAGGTGAATAATTGTATAATATATATACTATTTTCAATTCAACATGATAAGTAAAAATTATGTATTTAATTAAAAATTAATGCATAATAAATATAATAATTGATATTGTTGCAACTACTAAAATAAAAAAATATGTATACACCATTTCAAATATAAGTTGAAAAGTTTATAACATATTTTTAATAAGTGTACTTAGGTTCACTTTTATTTTTAGAAAAATGCGAATGAAATAATTAAATGTACAACATTACAAAATGTATATTTTACCCAAATACCAAGTTAAAAATATATATTTTAAATAAATTACTAATTTATATATACAACATATATTCCAAAAGTGTATATTTTAATTGTACTGTAGACACACAATATATATTCAACACTTTTTCCATATAAAAGGGTAAACTGGTCATTTGATATAATTCAGCATGTTCATTCAGCACACAAAGTAAACAGCTTGTTATATCACTGTGACTTAATCGAGACAGACGTCTTAATCCATACAGACGTCTTAATTCATACAGGACTTAATGAAAAAAAAAGTAAACAGCCCCTTAGTCTCAAATTCAATTAGTTGAAGCTGAATAACAAATTGTCAAATTCGATTCAGCAGGCGTTCCACTGCCAAGAAGGAGGATTAATTCCTTGAATGAGGAGTTTGGAAACGAGGTGTTGGCTGTACGAATCAGTCTGCCGCTTCACTTGCTAGAGGATCGAAGTCTTCCGCTCAAAGATCTGCGCGAATAGCTTCTCAAAGGAGTTAAATTTTGGCCACACGGGCGAAGCATACGCAGGACGGCTGGAGAAGACGGTGAATTTTTATCGGCTCTGTTTTAATGAATACGGAGTATAAAACGCCGTCGTTTTGAGATCAGCACACCATGCGCATGTTGGGCTGATCCCACGGTATAATTTGTCGTTTTGACCGAGACCGAGACCGTACTATAGTACTCCCTCCGTCCCTTAAAACTTTGCTAACTTTCTTTTTTTGGATCACACTAACTTTGTCACTTTCCTTTTAAGTAAAGAATTTATGGTTCCAGTTAATTTTCTCTCCTCTGCACAAACATCAACCACGCAGTTTTAACTTTATTATACTCCCGTATAAAGTAGGGCTGGATTCAGTTCAGGTCCCGAACCGATTCGATGTATCCCCGAACCGACCCGATAATTCAATTTACCAAATGTTCACAACCGGAATCAAACCGTTACAAGAACAGGTCCCAATTTTTGGTACCCAATTTTTCGGTTCGGTTTACCGGAGGCCGAAAAAAACCCGATTAAATTACAATAAAAGAAAGTCGAACTAATTTTCAATAGACCAAGGCCCATCGGAAATTGCCAATATTTGAGCGAAATTAGCCCAAAGGCAGCCTAGATTGTAACTTGGACGATTTAACTAAGGGGACCTGATTTATATAGAGTTTTTGGAGTAGGAAGCTACTCATTTTCCGGTGTGGGAAAAAATAAAATAGGAAAGAAGGCAAATTAGGAAAAACAAAAAAATTAAATGCATGAGGGATTCGAGCTCACGACGTTTTAGCATAGAATTTAGAACTTCCTGATCAACTCTGCCACTCATCAAGTATGCACAAATTATAATCGTGTTATTTATTATACTTTATTAAATCTCAATAATTTTTATTATTATTATTATAAATAACAATTACGTTTAACAATATAAATATGTCGGTTCGGTTCGGTCCAAATCAATATTTTGTGTACATAAACCGAATCTGAATCAATTTTCTTTTTCGGGTCCCGATTATTGGTCACAATTTCGTTCGATTCGGTTTTTCTAAAGCGATTCGGTTATTTTCGCTTCGGTTTTCGGTTTTTGATGCTAAAACCATTTCAAAAACTGTAAACATTTAAGTACTTTTAAAAATGAATTTTTATTTAAAATTACGGAGTACTATATTAGAATGACTACACCGGTGGCCAACCGCAACCGCACGTAGTCAAATCCAAATGACTGTCGATCCAAAGGAAATTTGCAGCTCAAATTTATGGCAAATTCAGCCCAGTTGTCAGACTCAAAACTTGGCCTAGTTCCACCAAGCTGCCAGACCCACTCGCGTACAGCATAGCAAGCAATCTACACGATACGGCCCGTTTCCTCTTCAATTTGTTTCCCTTAATAAAGATCTCTTTAGGGGTGCCCATAGGGAAATTCTATTGAGAGCCACTCAATTCCTAATCACAACCACCAAATTAAAATTAAATTAATCTTTCTTTTTTAAGTAACTATTTTACCCTTCCGATTAAACTAAGCACGCTCCTCTTTATCTATACTACGCATACACAGACTCAAAACTCAAGAGCACATAGCCGGCAGAGAAGCTGTAGAAGGACTCAAGAGCAAACGGCGGCGTGTTCCTCAATGCGGTCGCCGGACACGCTCTTGGGCTTTTCCTCTTCGAGAGCGGCATGTCGTTCAAGGAGCAACCGATTTTTTTAATCTCTCTCACATGGAGTTTTACCAGGACCAGAGATAGAACTGAAAATAAGGATTTGCTTTTAGTGACAGCTCTAGTAGAAGGCCAACCTTTGTGAATTCAGATTTCAAAGGAGTCGAGGGGAATCAACGGACCTTAGCCCCTGGGAATTTAATCTTCCCAGCAACAAAAAAGGCTTCTAAATTAATCTGAGGGATTTCCAGTCGGGAGCTCTGTCGGTCATGGTGAATTGATATTTTTACCAATCAAATAATTTTTGGAGGAGTCATTCTATATACACCCGACTATGTGCTCTTGAGCCATGAGTCGTTCAACACTTAGTCGGACTCCATGATGAGTCTGCGTATGCGTATGGCCTGGTCGTATACATAGAGGAGTTTAGTTTAATTCAAAGGGTAAAATAGTTATTTAAAAAAGAAAGATTAATTTAATTTTAATTTGGCGGCTGTGATTAACAATTGAGCGACTGTCAATAGAATTATCCGTGCCTATATGGTGCATCCGGGTGTACATACACCCGACCCAAGTAAGGTTGACAACCCAATAACTGATACATGCCAAAAAAATTCGGTGTCATTTGTAATTTAAGCGAAAAAACCAGTCTTCCACAAAATGAGCAATATTATACTTTTAGTGAGCATCTGACCTTTGAGATGAAATTCACGGTTTCTAGTGAATGAGCATTAATGAACCTTTAATGAGCATTAATGCAAGTTTGGTGAACATCATGCCTATTCTTTTGAGTAATAGAAGTCTAAAAATGGCATTTTAAAATGAGCATGTCATTACTACCAAATGAGCATACATAACTTACGATATGAATATCAAAAAATTTAAAAAAGCATTTTTGTGTGCTCATTCATTTTGGATGTTATACTCATTTGAATTTAACATAAAACTCATTTTTAATGTGAATCTAATGTAGTATATTATGTTTGAGAGATGCATGAACATGTCATTTTAAAATGAGTATTACACCAATTTCAAATGAGCACACATAAATTACGAAATGAGAAGTTGTAAATTATTAACACACAATGTTAAAATATAATAAAGACTAATTTTTACAATAAGGACAATAATGCCCTCAAATAATTAAGCCGCAGAAAGATAGTCTACTGGGCATTGCGCCGTCGACTAGGCATACAACCGACATAGGAGATGCGCCAAGGAAATCGTTGTGCCGCTGCTCGTCACTTAATTTTGGCGCCGAATCAAGATGCTATGTTTTTACTTCCGACCGGTGTGCCGCTGCTCGTCAATGAATTGGTCGGTCCTGGTCTTCGCCAGAGTGTTCTGCGGCTAGCCGTTGCCAGAGTGTTCGCCGTCCGGGTCTTCTTCTATGCTCTTCTTCCTCCGACTTTTTTTCATCAGACATCAACTCCCAGGACATCAACGAGCAGCACAACATGGAAGACCTTTACCATTGCAGTTGTAATTAATTGCAAAAATACCCGGATGTATGGTGAGAACCGTACATCCGGGTGTACGGTATAATTTGCGATCTCTTTAGTCATAAGAGCATCTCCAATGCTACAATGTGCATGGTGCACATGTGGCATGAGAGAGATAGACACAAAAGATTGATTTTATGACATTTCTCTCTCCGTCTTTCCACGGTCTTATGTGTTTTTGGTAAGTTTTTCCCTACAATGTCAACCCCAATGTCTACATCTAGACATTGTGTTTGACATTGTGAAGAAAAACTTACCAAATGATATAAGATCATTCAAATAAGGAGAGAGATATTCTATTTATTATTTTTCGTTGGTTACCTCTCATGACACGTATGCACTGATAACGTTTTGGTATTGAAGATGCTCTAAAGATCTCTTTTATCATACTGCACACTTTATTTATTTCCCTTAATAAAGATCTCCTTCTATAACTTCCTCTCTGAAATTTCTGTCCATTTATAACTCTCCGTATGCACGTGCCTCTTCATTACTTTTTATACATTGTACAGCCAACTTAGAATCTCAACTTTTTCTCTTAAAATTTTAAGAAATTATACTAAATGGGACTAAAACATGGTTAAACCTTCAAAATAGAATTTCAAGATTTAAATTACCTAAATGAGACTCCACATTACAGTTTTGCCCTTCTGGGATTAAAACCCCAATCTGCGTCGCTATTGACTTCATCCCCAACGCAACCACTATATCTGCCATCAGCCTGGGATCAAATCCCTATTCAACATAAAAAATCTCTGATCCATCGTGGGCGCCAACAGCCTCCCTCTCACCACTCCGGCTAGCCAAACCCTCTCGGCGAACCAGACACTGAAGATTCCGTTCATGGATTAACGATGCTTGTTCCAATCGTGACTCTTCATGCTTTCAATGTTGTTCTTAAAATTCAAAAATAGAGCTTTGTTGATTTTTAAGATTCAAATAAAAAAATTTATTTGAAACTTTTGGATATGAACTTCCCATCCTCTTCAAATCTGGGTCCTCTGTTTTCTTCTTCTTTAGTTTTCCAGAAAATGACACTTTTTGAATAAGAGAATGTCATTGTTGTGTCATTATTGGTCTTTTTTAAAAAATGCCACTTTTATGTCATTACAGTATTTGAAAATATCATATTGAGAATGTTATGTATCTATACGAAATTGTCATTATTGTGTCATTATGCATATATTAAGTGGCATTCTCACATATGAAGTGTCATTCCTCATGAAAGTCTACACATACTCACTCGAGGGTAGATTTTTGTTGGAGATGATGACAACGTACTTGTTGAGGCGTGAAGGTGGTGACAGACTTGATGGATGGTGGCAAAGCCGCCATTGGTGGAGGAGCCGATCTTGGAGGCTTGGAAACGCACAGGGCACAACGTTTGCGCAGCAGGGGAATCGCATATGCGCAGCAAAGGCCCCTGCGAACTCTTCATTAAGGGCATTTTTGATAGATTACCTCTTTTTAGTCCTATTTTATCAAATAAAACATAGCAATCCTGTTTTTGCAATTCTACCTAATTTTAGTCCTATTTAGGTAAATCTCTCTAAAATTTTCAGTTTAACGCAATTATGATTACCTCTACCACCAATATTTAATTAATATTATCATTTATTGTTACCCTTCATGTCCAAATATACATCTCTGCGATCTAGGAGTTGACAATGCATTTTGCACATCTATACATCACTCAATGCACATTAGTTTTACATATGCACGTTGGTATTATATACAAGAGCCAATAATATACAAATAAGACTAATGTGCATTCATCATTTTCAAACAATTCTCATGCTTTTGGGAGCAAAAGTGCATTTAATTGTAACAAGTATCAATGCATGATTCTAGAAAGTGCCATTTATTAGTTGTAACATGTGTACATGCATCATTCTAGAATTTGTAATAAAATAGCGCACTTTTGAATATATTTAAATGCACGTGATAAAAATGTCAACGTGAAATTTTATAAAGTGTGATATAATTCATTTTGTTTATATTGATGTGCACATGATAATTGTTAGTTTGCACATGTGCATATTTATTTGAATTTTTATTTGAAAATACATGAAAGTGAACAACTACAAAGAGTAAAGTGAAGATTATAAATATTATTTCTAGAATTTCGGTTATTAGCCAGAGGATTTAATTTGAATATATATTATATATTAAAATACGTAGATAAATATCGGAGTATTCAATTCTTGTCAGGAGCTCCTGACCGGAATCGCCGTGCAGGGGCCTCCATTTCCGATGCTTCACGGTGTATTTTTTTGATGAACATGTTTTTCATGAGGTATAGATTATGTCCACCAAATTTTAGCTTAAAATTTAATTGATGTGTCAGTTAAATAAGTTATTGAAAAACATTGTGCCTTATATATGTACATAAAGCGCAATGTTTTTCAATAATCTACTTAACTGAATCCAGGATTGAAATTTAAGCTCAAATTTGATTGAAATAATTTAGTCATCATGAAGAACATGAGCCCAAAATTTTAACAAAACGTTCCCCAAGGAAGCACCTCAAATGGAGGATTCTGTATGGCGGTTCCTATCAGAAGCTCCCTATATAAATAAATATATATACATATACGTATATACAGCAAATAAAAAAACATATATACATCAAATATCCTATTCAACCATCCGCACAGGGTAATTGAAAAATACATAGGATTTTTTTAGAAAAGCATTAATGTTATATTACAACAACAAAAGTATAAAAAAAATACAACACATTTGTTTGCGCTAAGTTTTCATCTTTTGAAAGAGATCTATTACAATTTCATTTGTAACAGCTTCAAACACATTTATTTCAATAAATGAAATTAGACAATCATTCAAAAAGTTATCGTCAATTCTATTATGCAAATTAGCCTTCATTATTTTCATAACGGAGAAACACCTCTCTACGACTGTTGCGGCAACTGTCGAATGCAATGCTAGCTTTAAAAGCATATACAAATAATACATCATAATATGAGATTCATATATAGACTTATTTGATAGGGCGTTTAATCATTAGGCTGTGATATCAATATGATTTCTCTCATTCAAAAGAACAATTAGATCTCCCAAGAATATCTTGCATCAGTGCATGTTGTGTTGTTTTATGCAGAATCTGGCCAAATTGGTGCCATTTCGGGCATGGAATTGGCGCCGGTTCGCTGTCGGCTTTCTCCCAATTTTTGTACCTAGTTTGATATGTTACTTGTTTTTTGGGCTTTGACCGAATCCGTCAAAAATAGATGAAACGTCTTGGACGAGCCTAATCACTTCTCTTCTATATAGGAGTTAACTCCATTATAAATGACACATTCGTACCCTATAAAATACTGAATTATACTCATGATTTTCAATATAAAATGCATATTTTATATTTTCTAATTAGTCCATGTGCTTTTAGCTAAGGTGGGGGAGGAGTCGATTTTATTCCGTGGTGGTGCGGTGGTGTTATGGCTAGGGTTTTGACGAACTCGACGGAGAAGGGCTTGGGGGAGGACAGAGGGCGGGGCAGGTGAGCATGCATGGGAGGGGGTGAGGACAGTGAGTGGGGCTAGGGAACTGGTGTGTAGGGCTAGCTAGGGGTAGGTCAAGGGCAGTGGTGGTCATCGGGGGTGGTTGTCGGAGGGTCTGACGGTTGAGGGCTGGTGGCGGTTGAACGACGTCACTGTGAACTTTGAGCCTGAGTTGGGGGAGTGGGTTGGTGGTGGGATATGGTGGGGTTGGGGCTGGGACAGGGGTTGTGGCCGAGGAGGTTTGGTTGGTGATTGGGAGGGTCGGGGGCAATGGGTGGTGCATCAAGTAATGGACTAGGCAGCGAGGCGGTGGTGGGTTTACAGGTGGCGGCAGCAGGGTTGCAGGTGGTGATATTGGGGGCAGATTTGTTTGAAATTTGTATAGTAACTGCATTTGACTTAAGTCACTATGGCCATGTCACTAAAGCGGTGTCACAATAGCAGTGTCACAGTGACAGTTTCACCATGTCATTGTAGCTGGCGGTGGCAGTGGAGTCACACGGGCGGTGGCGGCAGTGACATCCGAACAGTGACATACAAACTTAATAGTGACATATAAAACTGACATAAAAATCTGGTAGTGAATTAAATATGACAGTGACATTATATTATTCCATCTATGTGACCTTCTTAGTCACATTTTTGTCTTTTTTGTAAAATGGTCACATTTTGGGAAATAAGATTCAAATTTGATAAAAATTGAATTTATAAAGAAAAAGTTAAGAAAAAGTACATTAATTTTCATCTAATTTTTTATTTCATTAATTAAATATATTTTAAATACGGAGTATAAAGTTTTTATAATTTAGCAAAATTAGAAAATTTAATCAATTCAGTCAGAATTTCATAATTTCAATAGTTTTAACTGATTATGTCAATTGCAATGTTACTTAACGGGGTCTTTTGAATACGTATAACTTCACTTGACTTCCATGGATGCCACTTATGAGAGAATGAGCTTTCATGGGTGTTTTTTAGGGGGTCAGCAAACCGGTTCGGTTTGAGTAAACCAAATTGTACCAAATTGAACTGAAATCAAATCATACGCAATTTCGTTTGAATTTAGTGGTATGTCTTTCAAATCAAACTAAAAGAAATTGAGATCGTGAGAAATCGAATAAGATCGAGCTGAACTCAAATAGTCAATAGATTCTTAATATGTTTTTAAACATAACAAATTCAAACCGAAACTGTTGAGGTTTATTCCTTCAACCCGTAGGTTCAACACACGACCCAAGGGTTTCAAATGGAAGAATGGTGAAGATGTAGAAACAAGCAAGGGAGGCCCAATAAGGAGTCGTAATACACTGAAATGGTTACAAAGCCGAGAGGTCGTTCGTACGGAGCTATGCTATGAGCTGATACAAATGCTAGAGTGCTAAGTTGCCAACCCTTTACAATGAAATAAATAAATGCTTCTATTTATACTGCCCAATGGTGGTTGAGTGTAACACCGTCCCAAAGTGTATTTACTTTTTAGTAAATAATGTAATAAATCTTGAACGGATGATTTATGAATTTACGTGGTTGTAAATTTTTATTTTTATTTTCTTTTGCGTGAATATTAAATTGCACGCGGGGGCCACATCGAGAACGGGGGCCATCTGATATTTTCGAGACGTCATATTATATTAATCTTGGCCTAGATAATATGTATATGGTGGTGGATATCCTAGTTGGGCCGTGGCAAAGGCATGAGATTGACCGGTTGGTCAAACGAGGCCCAATTATCAGTATCAGCAATTTATGAGACAATAGCCCGAAATGCATTTCGGAGACTTTGGAATTAAAGTGGAGGAATGTATATTCATTATAAAGGTTCATAATGATTTTGAACGTGACATATATTTTATTTGATCCGATAAAATAAAATATAATTAAAATAGTCCAAAAATACAAATTTTGGGACTGAAAATACACTTCGGGGCTCAAAGGGATGACCTCCCAGATAAGTGGGGGTCATCCAACGAAATTATTTGAGACAAATGTGATAGAGGGGCGGCTGGAGAGGATGGTGAGAGTGGGAGGGTGTTTGACTTGAGGTAAATGGCATCAAAAGAACAAAAGGGGGGCCCATGTCCTTACCATCATTGAGGGAATGAGCCAAAAAGGCATTCCCATCACTCCTAACCCCTATGGTTCGAATCAAGCCTCATCCAGGGGAGACAAGGTATGCAAACCACCATTTTCATCTTCCATTTTCGCACCAAGAGCACGGGAGGAAGGAGGAAGGAGGAAGGAGGAAGGAAAAAGAGAAGAAAAAGGGGTGATTGAGAAGGAAAAATCTAGGATAACAAGGTAATGATTCCATTGACCCCATTTCTTTTCCTTAATCTTCTCTTATGATTATATAATCATATGTTATACACCCCTGGACTTGTTCTACACATTTAAAGGTGTAGAATGAGGGGTTGGAAGGTTGGTTTCTAACCAAAACGAACTTTGAGAACAAAGTTGACCGGTTCACCTGAAAATAACCTCAAAAAGGTTATTTGTGTTATAATAGGTTTTATGATGATAAAACCTTATTAGAAACTTGTCTAAGGTACTCCTAAAGCTTTCATGAAGTTTAAAGAGTCGCCGGAATAATCGCCGGAGCTAGACAAAGTTCGCCGAAGTTTCGCCGAAGTTCAACCGGGAGGGAATAACTTCTTAAAGGCTTCACTAAGGTGAGAAGACGGCTTTATGATTTATAACTTTTGCGTGATGCATGAAATTACCCTAATGTAATCAAAGATATTTTTTATGGAATGATTAAAGATAATCAAGTATTTGTTTATGCCATGATTATATATAAAACATAGTTGAAAAGCATGTTATATATGGTTGATGATTAAAAATATGATAAATTATTATGTATGATGTTCCAGTGATCCAAAGAGGTATTTTTGGATTAAGGACGTCAAGAAGTACATGTGTACAAAATTTCACCTCAATTGGACTTCGTTTGGGCGGTCAAATGGGCGTTGACCGCCAAGTCAAAGGCTATACCCGATCGGATATGGGTAATTACCCGACCGGGTATTAGTTAAAAACAGCCCCAGGGGCTACTTCCTCACTATACCCGACTGGGTATTGGGTTATACTCAAAATGGGCAGTTTTTGAGTAGGGTAACGTGGGCCGTTCGGGGGGGACCCGTCCACGTTGGTTACTAAGGTTTATTATAAGACTATAGGGATAGGTATTATCCATGGTTGAAGAAATAAAAGGTTAGCCATATCCAGGTTAGGATTTGGTAGAACTAAGGTTGGGGTCAAGTACACTTGGACGGTAAATGATCCAGAATACTCTAGGTAGGGCCGAATACCCTTGGACAGTACATGATCCAGAATACTCCAGGTGGGGTCGAGTACCCTTAGGCGGTAAATGATCCAGAATACTCCAGGTGGGGTTAAGTACCCTTGGGCGGTAAATGATCCAGAATACTCCGGGTTGGGGTTGAGCACCCTTGGACGGTAAATGATCCTAAAACACTCGGTAGTATGAACCGAAGGTAGACTATAGCTTGTGAGCTAGGCATCCGGGAAAGGAGTGAGGAAAGTCAGGTAAGAACTTTATCTCTAAAATACTCTTTTAAGGTAAATGACCTACGGTTTAAGTATTTTACATGTATATATACAGTATGTATCATCGGGTGGATGAGTTACAACTATATATATGTATCACCCTATTTTTGGGTCTCGTGTCTGAAACATTAGTTATTCTTCATATAGCTTGCTTGTCACTAGTACTTCTATGGAGTACTGCACCTTTGCCTAGGGTGATTGATCAAGGAGGAAGACACGGTTCATGCTTCCATTCTTATTTGAAATTTATAAACTGCTCATGGATATTTGAACAATGTTTTTCTTCTAAACCAGTTAGGAGCCTGCGTGCTCGTGTTTGCCGCGTGTGGCTATTTATCAAACATATTATATTTTCCGCATTTGTTTGATTATGATATTGATGTTGATTGTATGTGTTTACTAATCGGTTTGACAATAGAATCTATCAGATGCCTTGTATAATTCAATAGGGATGAACAATTGTTGTTCTTATTGGGTTGTACGGCGGTTGTCTATGTGGCATGGATGCGGTTCGGGGCGTGACAATTAAATGGTATCAGAGCCATCAATTTCTAAACTATACAATTAACCTCTCAATATTTTATCATCAAAAAGTTTTGAACAAAACCATGAGCAAAAGTTTTTGTACCTAAGGAACCGTTGGAAACCAAGTTACTGACCTCTTATTGTTAAGACGGGACCCTTAACAGTTTGTTGGCCATAATGTTGGACCAAGTGGTGTCTTTCGTACTATCCCATCAGTTGACATTGAAACAAGTCTAATGGATCATTCCTGATTTCTTTCAGAAATGGAGGGTGGACGCAGGATAACTAGGAGGAACCCGTGGGCACGATACTGATGGGTACGATACTCGGGCAGAATCACGGACCTCTAAGGGTTGAGGTCGGGGACAAGGCCGAGGAGGAGGCTGAGGCAGGGGTCGTGGACGTTCTACAACGCCAACGACAAGTAGCACGCGTGTCGGTTCTGTGTACCCATCTTGGGCCACTGAACCAGACGCTTCCACCTATGCTCCGAGCATGGAGCAAGAGGAGACCCCGTACAACGGGGAGCATTTTGATGAAGAAGATGAGGATGATGATCCTCATTATGACTGTATGAGCGAGGTACTAGAATGGTACGTTGAGAACAAAGCAAAGAGGGAGGAACAGCACCAAGCTAGACAAGCTAGGCAAACCATGGGACAGGGGAGCTGGGGTGATTCTAGTGCTCCATCTAGGGCATTCGGGGGAGACACGATGGTGCGTATCTCCAAGTACCTCAAGGAGGCTAGAGCCTTGGGGTGCAAGTCATTTGATGGCAAGGGCAACATATTTGAGGCCGCCGACTGGATTAAGAAGCTGAATGACGCTTCTAGTGATATGCAAATTGGACTCGACGTGATGTTGAGGGTTGCCACCAGGCTACTAGACGGAGTAGCTGCTGTATGGTGATAAGGCGTGGAAGGACAGTTCCAGGGTGAGGCCACTTGGGAGAAATTCGAAGTTGAATTTTATAATCAGTACTACTCAGAATTTGAAATAAACCTCAAAAGAAGAGAGCACACGAATTTTAAACAGGAGGATGGTTGCTCGGTGAGGCATTTGGAACAGAGGTTCCAGGACTTGGCACGATTCATACCAGAATACTCTTTGGATGAAAATTATATGGCCAATCATTTTTGGGATGCTCTACAGTTGGACATCCGTGACCGGGCTACTTATCATCATAACATGACATTTAGCCAAATTGTTGATCAAGGGCTCCTTGGAGAAACCCAATGAAACGACAGGAAGATGAGAGACGCCGAGGAGTCGAAGAAAAGGAGATGGGGAAACTCTGGACCCCAAGACTATTCCCGGAAGCATCACACTGGGGGTGGAAGTTCATTTATAGCGCCGGCACTACTGGAAAAGAAGAATAAGGCCCTAGAAGGGCATGGGCCCAATCCAGGGAGAGTATGGCCGCCGAGATGCCCAAATTGCGCCAAGAATCATGCAGGAAAGTGCAATAAACCGCTCCGGTGTTACAAATGCGGTAGCACGAGCCACCTCAAACCCTCTTGCCCAATGTTGAATGGAGGGGGCCATAGAAGGACCTACGGCTAGTAGGGGACGTGTGGGACCATCACAGGCCGACACAGGAAGGGGCAGACCCACGGCTAGCAATGCCATGTCCGTTAACCAAGGTAGGACCCAAGCACGAGTTTATGCAATGACTGAGGCGGATGCGCGAGTGAACCCGGACTCTGTCGCGGGTAACACACTATATTGTATATGTTTCTAGGCTTGTATTGAAGTTATAAGTCCTAGGGGTCAGTTGCATACAGACTTAGGGTCGAATCGGGGGAAATTGAGTGAGTACCCGACCGGGTATAACAGATTACCAGCCCGGGTATGCTGGATTTTTTGGCTGGGTGAACCCATTGGAACATATATCCGACCGGTATAGTATGTTACCCGACCGGGTATGCTGAATTTCTATACCCGCCAGTGCTACAAGCCTAGGTAAAGGAGAAAAACTGCTTCTAGAATAGGTACCCGATCGGGTATGCTGAATTTCTATACCCGTCTGTGCTACCAGACCGGGCAAAGGAGGAGAATTACTTCTGGACAGATACCCGACCGGGTATAAAGATTTACCCAACCGGGTATCACAGTATGTCTTAAAGTATTGACATTTTTGGGGGCTTATGGCTCAATTCCAGTAGAGAAAGTACCTCACATGACTTATAAATGTAGGAACGCTAAAGATTAATGGAAGGGATGTGAGGATCCTTATCGATATGGGATCGCAACGTTCGTTCATTAGTGAGGTGTTTGCCATGGGATTAGGCACACTTTTAATACTAATGACGCAAACCCTTTTGATGTCTACTCCTCTAGGGGATGACGTTGAACGAAATGACTACTACCCTTCATGCGATGTGGAGATAAGGGAGCACTGTCTAACGGGCGACTTTGTACCGTTAGATATGCTTGAGTTTGATTTCATACTTGGCATGGAATGGATTGAAAAACACCATGCAAAGGTAGATTGCTACACCAAAGTGTTAGAACTCAAGGACGGTGAAGGAAATACTCTATGTTTCGAGGGAGATAAAGGAAAATTAAACCCTTGCATCATATCGGCCATTAGAACAAGGCGTATGATGAGGAAGGGATGTCAAGCTTACTTAGAATATGTCATAGGCAAGGAAGGCATGTGAAAGAGCCTCACAGAAGTGAGGTTGGTGAGCGAGTATCCGGAGGTGTTCCCTGAGGAACTCCCAGGACTTCCACCCGATCGAGAGATTGAGTTTGTGATTGAAGTAGAACCGGGCACAAAACCTATCTCGATTCCTCCATACCGAATGTCACCGGATGAACTTCAAGAGTTGAAGGTTCAATTAGAAGAGCTATTGGATAACAGATTCATTAGGCCGAGTCATTCGCCATGGGGAGCACCGGTACTCTTTGTAAAGAAGAAAGATGGTTCACTCAGAATGTGTATCGATTACTGCCAGTTGAATAAGGTCACGATAAAGAACAAATATCCTTTGCCAAGGATTGATGACTTGTTTGATCAACTACGGGGGGCAACAGTATTCTCTAAGATCGACTTGAGGTCGGGTTGCCATCAATTGAAGATCAAGGAAAGTGACATACCCAAAAGTGCATTCCGTACAAGGTATGGTCACTATGAGTTTCTAGTGATGTCGTTTGAGCTCCCAAATGCCCCCGCGGCATTCGTGGACCTCATGAACCGAGTGTTTCACCAATACTTGGATCAATTCGTCATAGTTTTCATTGATTATATCTTGGTGTATTCCAAGGACGAAGAAGAACATGAGAAACACCTAAGGTTAATACTTGAGACACTACGAGACAAGCAACTCTTTTCCAAATTCTCTAAATGTGAATTTGGGCTTTAGGAGATCGGCTTTCTCGGGCATGTGGTGTCGGGTTCAGGCATCTCAATTGATAATTCCAAGATCGGAGTGGTCACTAATTGGGAGAGGCCCAAGAATGTGAAGGATATAAGGAGTTTTCTCGGTTTAACGGGGTATTACCGCAAATTCGTGGAGAAGTTCTCGGTGATAGCATATCCACTCACGAAGCTCACTAAAAAGGGAGCTAAGTTCGTGTGGGATGACAAGTGTGAGAAAGGGTTTCTTGAGCTCAAGAAACGGTTGACTGAGGCAGCAGTACTTGCACTACTCGTACAAGGGTTAGGGTATGACATCTACAGTGATGCTAGCATCAAGGGGCTTGGATGCGTACTGATGCAATCAGGGAAGGTAATTGCTTATGCTTCATGGCAGTTGAGAAAGCATGAAGTAAATTACCCCACACATGATCTCGAGCTAGGAGCTGTGGTGTTTGCATTAAAGATTTGGAGAAACTATCTCTATGGAGAGTTGTATCACATCTACACTGACCACAAGAGTTTGAAGTACGTGTTCACTCAGAAAGTGTAACACTCCAAAAATTTAAAAAAAAAAATTAAATTGATAATTTTGTTAAGTGACTTTTTATAATAAATTTTAGAATTTTTTTTGACTGAACTAATAAAAGTGACACGTTTTAGTATAATAATTAAAACTATGCACACTACATTTCTTTTACCTAAACAAGAATAATAATTAAGTGGGTGGTGACTTTTCAACACAACATATACGTACAAACAGCAGCAGGACACATTTTTTATATATGTTGACTTTTCTTATTAGTACTACCTATGAGGTATTAGTTATAATATATGCAGCAGCACACGTATTTTTTATATTGCATACGTAGTAATAAGGGTATACCCGTATATCCGCTTGGTTGATATGCCGAATCATTCGCATACCATAAACAAAGTAGCGAGAATGTTCGAATCTTACTTAATCTACATGACGGGTATATCTGTAACAAAGGAAAGTAAATAAAAACTGAATTAAATAACAAATAGGCTAGAACCTTCTCCTGCGAGTATATATAGTCTGCAACCGGTGCTCTGTTCTGCGCTCAAATAACCATAGAGATCGAGCTTAGCATCAAAAATACAAACACCATACATGAGACTGTGAGAATTACGAGAGAATAAAAGAGTGAGTAAATCGTCTCCGTTCAACACCGGGGAAAGAGGCTGCCGGACTCGCCGTCGCTGGAGATAGAACAATTTCAGTTCGACGGAGAAGGAGGATAAACGTCGCCGACGCCGCTGTGCCGTATGGGGACGCTCGCCAGAGGAAGGAAGCCGCTGCCGTATCAACTCCGTCGTGCTCTAGGTAAGTTAACCCCCCTGCGTATTTCCCGGTGTTCAACGACGACATAGACGTTTTGCATGCGTACATAGCCGGACAATTGGGGTAGAGTTCAAAATAATATAGACTCATTGGACCATTTTTTTACCATCATAATAATAATAATAATAATAATAATAATAATAATAATAATAATAATAATAATAATAATCTTGACTAAACTTGCACTTGGGACGGCTGAAATTTAATAATGTTGTTTATGATAAATTGTATCACTATTGGTACTTGTGAAAGTAGTATGTAGTAACAGATAAAATAATAACAATTTGGTTTGGAGGATTTTTGACAAGGTATAGATCAAGATAACTACCTGATAATTGTATAAATAAACTAAAGGGAATTAACAAACTAATTATTCCAATAAAAATAAACTGTTCGTAACAAATGCAACTGGATGTATATAAAGGGAATTAGCAAAGTAGTTATTACTAGACGTACATTACTTGAGTTGGATACATTGGGCTAATTATTTAACCAAAATTAAAATAATAAAATGGCAAATCAATGATTTAAGCCGAATTATATAAATTTAGGGTATTGCAAGAAAAGAGGGTAATCGAACTTAAATCAACATTGTCATAATAAATTTTGAATTAAAATTTATTTTTGTAATTAATGATAAGAGTACATTAATCAAATCAAATTAAAGTGAAGGAATAATCTTTAATGCTTTGATAAAAGTGGGATACCTATTAGTGATTAGTTGATCGATTGTGGATGTGGAGTAACTTTGGATTGCTTTGGAGGCTATTGAAGTAACCAATAAGGATTAAATCAACTTAGCTATGATTACTCGAGTTAAACTGGACTAATTACATTAAGATAATGACACGATTATCAAGGTATTGGTGATTAATAAACTTCCATTTCTGTAAAAAGATTAAGAATGAAACTAGGACTATTATAAATTACTAACTGGTTAATAAAAGGAAGACCTAATAGATTAACGTAACAATAGTTAGGTTACACCAATTGATCGGATGTAATGTTTAGGACTAATTATAGAGTTTCGGTTTATTAAAGGTGATTGCTAAATAAATCAAGTTAAGAGATCAAGTCAGGAGTGTCACACTTTAAGGTAAGTTTCACGTCAACCGATATTAGTTCTTTTTTCTTCGTGATTTCTTGGAATATTTTTGTGTGTATGTTTGAGAATTGAATTTATGTGTGCTGAATTTTATTAAATATTAATATATGAAAAGGTTGTATTATTTGAGATATTAGTTGATATATTGGTTTGTTAATATGAGTTATTATATACGATTTTGGGAGATTTTGTAATAGTACATAATTTGTTATCTTTGTGGGAGTTTGATGCAAAGGGAATTTTTGAAGTATAAACTTCGATTGATTTAAAAAAAAAAATTCATAAAGGGTGAGCATCACGGGAGAAATCCGTGGTGTTGGTTTTCCACGTCCCTTAAAATGTGGAGGGTGGTTAGGTCTACTACTACTCATTTTTGTTGGTTTTGGTTTGAGGTGAATTGACGGTCGGTAGAAAACATCCCGGCTTTTGAGTAGTAGTGGTAGTAGTAGCTCCTAATCATTCAGTTTTTTTGAGGTGGGGTAGTTGGTAGAAAACATCCCGACTACCCGGATCGACTTACTAACCCGGAGGGCTTGGAATACCTCTAGGGGGTGTGCACACTTAAAGTAGTTGTTTCCGTTTCCATTGAGTAGTTGTGGTACCGGCGATAGTCCTGGGGTGACCGTACATAACAACGGACCACCGGGCTCAACCAAAGTGTTGAGCACCGCCCTTCTAAATTACTAGGAAGTTAGTTACAAAGTGATTTTTGGAGAAATTCAATAGAGGAGAAATTTTGGTGTTTCATGTATTTTGGAATTATTATGGTTCACGAGTTATGTGATTGAGATTTTGTATAGATATCGTTTACTTATGATTTATAAAGTGTTTTGAAAATATTTTTATACTAACGGTTGTACGAATTTATATATATATATATATATATATATATATATATATTATTTTAAAAGGTTAGGTGGGACTTACTTAGCATTATTGCTAATGTTTGTTTCTTTTATTTTTCTTGTGCTCGTATTTAACAGGAGGTGATCATGTTGATTTTGATGTTGCAATGTTTGAGAGCGCGAATTAGAAGACCGCTATGTAGTTCATTAGAAATAAACTTAAATATTTGCCAATGATTCGAACATCTTGATTTTTGTTAAATTCATGTTTTGGGTAGATAGCCTTAGCATCCAATCATTCACGGATTGGATGTGGCGGTGACATGCCCCTCTTCCTTAGTTTTTATTAATTTCCGCTGCAAACTTTTGAAGGTTAAATTATTAAATAAAAGTTCACCTCTATTTCCAAGTATTATTTTGGGTGGAAAATTTGGGGGTGTCACAGAAAGAGCTGAACATGAGTCAAAGAAGATGTATGGAGTTGATCAAGGATTACAACTTGATCATCGACTATCATCCGGACAAGGCTAATGTAGTAGCCGATGCACTGAGTAGGAAGAGTTCATCAGGGATTTTACTCACATTCCTACGGGCATTGAGGGCACGTGTGGAGGTATCCACGGATGGGGCATTATTGGCCAGATTTGAGGTGAGACCCACCTTATTGGATAAGATCAAGACACGTCAGGGCACTGACGAAGAACTACAGAAAGTCCATGTGGATCGTTGCGCTTACCGCTACACTAAAAGCAATCGCTGATAGTGTAGCACGCTCCCCCCTTTATAGCACAAGCGAAGCGCCACGCGGTTCGAGTGCACCGGTAGGCTGGCAGATTGATGGCACCGAACACCCGCAGACCAACAATCTCCCCCTAGCACCTGCCAGCCTCAACTGCGCAACATGCTGTTGCCGGGGGTCGAACCCGAGACCTTGGCTCTGATACCACTTGTAGATCGTTGCGCTTACCGCTACACTAAAAGCAATTGCTGATAGTGTAGCACGCTCCCCCCTTTATAGCACAAGCGAAGCGCCACACGGTTCGATTGCATCGACAAGCTGACAGATTGCTGGCACCGTATACCCGCGGCCCAACAGTCCGTGAACGGATGCTTGCGGGGGCCCGTGGAGGGTTTCCGAGATAGAGAAGATGGCCTCTTACTATTCAAAGAACGAGTGTGTATACCATCAGATGAGGAGATCCGCAAGTCTATCCTTGAGGAGGCTCACTCATCTACTTATGCCATGCACTCGTGTAGTACAAAGATGTATCAGGATTTGAAGGAAAGTTACTGGTGTCCGGGGATGAAGAGAGAGATTGCAGGATATGTGAGCCAGTTCCTTACATGTCAGCAGGTTAAGGCAGAGCATCAGCACCCAACGGGGGTGTTACAACCACTTACCATTCCATAATGGAAGTGGGAGCATATTATTATGGACTTTGTGGTGGGTCTGGCACGAACAGTTAGGAACTATGATGCGGTATGGGTGGTAGTTTATAGGTTGACCAGGAGTGCACATTTCCTACCTATCAACACTACCTATACGCTTGAGCGACTGGCCAAGTTGTACACCGATGAGATTGTGAGATTGCATGGGGTCCCGGTTACTATAGTGTCGGATAGAGGCCCACGGTTCACGTCACGGTTTTGGCCTAAGTTCCATGAATCAATGGGAATGAAGTTGAGGTTTAGCGCAACCTTTCATCCTCAAACGGATGGGCAATCTGAACGTGTGATTCATATTTTGGAGGACATGTTAAGAGCATGTGCCTTGGAGTTCCAGGGAAGCTGGGACAATCAGTTGGCCTTAGTGGAATTCACCTATAACAACAGTTATCAGGCGAGTATAGGCATGCCTCCATACGAAGCATTGTATGGGAGGAAATGTTGGACACCTTTGTGCTGGGATGAGGTCGGCGAGGCTAAGCTCGAGAGCATCGAGCTAGTCGAGATCACTAAAGAGAAGGTAAAGGTTATTCAGGAAAGGCTCAAGGCTGCCCAGGATCGGCAGAAGAGTTATGCAGATAAACGTCGGAGGACATTAGGGTTTGAGGTCGGTGATGAGGTATTTCTGAGGATATCACCTTGGAAAGGGATCATCAGGTTCCAACTGATGCCTGATTTGGTTGCCCAGGTTAATGACTCCCATTGATACACAGGTTACTCTCCAGGTCCCTATTGATTCTACTGTTGAGTTAAATGCTAACATTGGTTACTGTCTAGGTCCCTATTGTCCAGGTGGTCCCTATTGATCCAAACCGTCAAGTAGTTCAAATTGGAGGTAAACTACATTTCCTTGCATAATGTATGCAACTTTTATGTTACAATTGCTCTTGGCAAATTAGTAATTCCTCCTTAAAACTACTACTATTATCATATAACTTTTTTATAAGAGATGGTCTAAAAAAGTGACCATTTAGACTTTATTCCCCATCCTCTGTATGGGAAGAAAAAAGATATTCTTAATTTTCTATTGGGTGGCTTTCGTGCGGAGCTAGCAAGAGTTGATGATTAAATTCTACTGCAGATAGGGAAGTGTGATGAAATGATGTATTCCTCAGTTCACTCTGTCTCTCTAATATGCTATCGAACTGCAACTTTTCTTTTTATGCTAATAACAAATTTGGGATATTGTCCAAATAGACATCTTATGCTTCAAATTGGATTTGACTATTTGTTATGGAATTGCCTTGAAATTTTATTGTTTAACCTTGCAGTTACTTGAGAAGAAGCACGCAGAAGAGGATGAGGATCCTTCTTTACAAAATCCCTTCTCTCGACCGAGAGAGGCCTCCTTCTCTGTTGCACATGTTTGGAGGAAGGGTCCACCGACAAGCGGTGAGTGATGACCCTTTGGCTAATTGCCGGCATGTCCTTCACCCCCATGCAAAAACAATGGGGTAGGCGCGGAGGGCATCCGTGATGCCGGTCTTCAAATCTTCGGGGAGCTTGGCTCCAATCTTCACAACTCTCTCCGGTTTGGCCGGATCAAATGCAAAGTCTTCTACCTCCTCGGCCGGTTCAGCCCTCGGCCTCTTCTCTTCTTCCTCTACAGCTCCGGTGATGGTGTCAACTCGAAACTCAGTCTTGCTAACCTTCTTTGTTATTTGAAGGTAGCAGGCGCGGGCGAGCTTCTGGTTCTCCCTTGAGTACCCGATGCCTCCTTCAGCTGGGAATTTGAGACATAGGTGCCTCATGGAGATGATAGCCTCCAGATCCTCGAGGGCGGGGCGGCCAAGGATGATGTTGTGGGCGCAGTCAATGTTGACGACGATGAACTCCACTTCGAGCTTGGCCCTATGGAGCCCATCGCCGAAGAGTACCGGGAGGGTTATCACCCCCTCAGAATCTGTGGTGTCTCTCGTGAATTGGATACTCACTTCCAACTCCCACTTATGCCACCGGGGTCTAGGGCATTTCCACTAACCATCCCCGAGGAAAAGCCTCTACCTTCAGTTTTGCAGGCACCCGACGTTGAGATGAAACCACTCCCAACACATTTGAAATATGTGTTTTTGGGGGGAAAAGAGACACTACCGGTCATTATCTCAAACAAATTGACCAGAGAACAAGAAGGCAAATTGATAGCGGTGCTCAAGGAGCATAAACTAGCAATTGGATGGACTATAGCCGACATCAAAGGCATTAGTCCATCTACTTGCATGCATCACATCTTAATGGAGGATGAAGCCAAGCCGGTACGACAGCCGCAACGAAGACTAAACCCACCTATGATGGAGGTGGTCAAAAAGGAGGTGATCAAACTACTCCAAATGGGGATAATCTTCCCCATCTCCGACAGCAAATGGGTTAGCCCAACCCAAGTGGTTCCAAAGAAGACCGGTGTCACGGTAGTGGAAAACAAACATGGAGAACTAATGCCCACCCGAATTCAAAATGGATGGAGGGTATGTATAGATTACCGTAGACTCAATGCGGTAACTAGAAAGGATTTCTTTCCTTTACCCTTCATCGACCAAATGCTTGAGAGACTTGCCGGGCATAAGTTCTATTGCTTTCTTGATGGCTACTCCGGGTACTTTCAAGTGCCTATAGCCCCTGAAGATCAAGAGAAGACCACTTTCACCTGTCCATTTGGCACTTTTGCATACCGGCGCATGCCATTCGGACTTTGCAGTGCCCCGGCCACATTCCAACGATGCATGATGAGCATATTCTCTGAATATGTTGAGCTATTTATGGAAGTCTTTATGGATGATTTTACATTCCATGGAGACTCATTTGATTCATGCCTACTTCATCTATCTCTTGTTTTGAAGAGTTGTTTAGAATCAAATCTTGTTCTAAACTCTGAAAAATGTCACTTTATGGTGGAGGAAGGAATTGTCCTAGGCCATGTAATTTCGTCCAAAGGAATAGAGGTGGACAAAGCAAAAGTGGAGGTTATCCAATCACTACCTTATCCTACCACCGTTAAGGAGATACGATCATTCCTTGGACATGCAGGTTTCTACAGGAGGTTCATCAAAGATTTCTCAAAGATTGCATCTCCTTTATGCACACTTTTGCAAAAGGAGGTGGAGTTCATATTCTCCGAGGACTGCAAGAAGGCCTTCAATGCTTTGAAGGAGAAGTTAGTAACCGCACCTATCATCCAAGCCCCGGATTGGTCTCTTCCCTTTGAGATCATGTGTGATGCTAGTGACTATGCGGTCGGGGCCGTTTTAGGCTAAAAGGTGGGAAGAGCATCTCATGTGATCTATTATGCATCCACCACACTCAATGACGCCCAACGCAACTACGCCACCACCGAAAAAGAAATGTTGGCCGTCGTTTATGCGCTCGAAAAATTCAGGTCATATTTACTTGGTACCAAAGTGATCATTTACACCGATCATGCGGCTATTAGGTTCTTGATGACAAAGAAAGAGGCCAAACCACGGCTGATTCGATGGATACTACTCCTGAGCGAGTTTGATGTTGAGATCAAGGACAAGAAAGGCATGGAGAACTTGGTGGCCGATCACTTGAGCCGTTTGGTCTTGGGCGAAGGAAACAATCATATCAAAGATGATATCCGAGGCGAATTTCCCGATGAGACCCTTTTCTCCCTTAAGGAAATTCGTCCTTGGTACGCTCACATTGTTAATTTCCTTGTTCTAAACAGGTTTCCACCAAGCTTCTCTAAAGCTCAAAGAGAGAAACTCCAGCATGATGCAAAGCAATACGTATGGGATGAACCATATTTATGGAAACATTGCAAAGATCAGGTCATTCGAAGATGCATTCCCGAAACAGAAATTGCATCCATACTTGCTTTTTGTCACTCACATGCATGTGGTGGCCACTTTGGAGGAAAACGAACATCCATGAAGGTACTTGAATGTGGTTTTTGGTGGCCAAGCTTATTCCGCGATGCTCATGTCTATTGTCAATCTTGTGATAATTGCCAACGCATGGGCAACATCTCTCGAAAGCATGAGATGCCACAAGTTCCTATGCTCTACGTGGAGATCTTTGATGTGTGGGGAATAGATTTCATGGGACCTTTTCCTAATTCCCATGGAAATTTATACATTCTATTGGCGGTAGATTACGTATCCAAATGGGTGGAAGCAAAAGCCACAAAGACCGATGATGCTAAAGCAGTAACTGAATTCCTCAAAACCCGCATCTTCTCAAGGTTTGGGGTACCACGCATCTTGATAAGCGACAAAGGCACTCTCTTCTACAACAAAACTGTGAGTACCTTGTTAAAGAAATATGGCATCACACATAAACTCTCCACCGCCTACCACCCACAGACAAACGGTCAAGCTGAGGTATCAAACTGAGAGCTGAAATCAATTCTTCAAAAGACAGTAAATCCAAACCGTAAGGATTGGAGCCTGCGCATGGATGATGCCTTATGGGCATACAGGACCGCTTTCAAAACCCCAATTGGAATGTCACCCTATAGACTCGTGTTCGGTAAGGCCTGTCATCTTCCGGTCGAACTCGAACACAAGTCTTATTGGGCGGTCAAAACATTCAATCTCGACATGGCTAAAGCGGGAGAGCAAAGGAAGCTACAACTCCAAGAACTAGAAGAGCTTCGATTGGAGTCCTATGAGAATGCCGCCATCTACAAGGAAAAGACGAAGGTATGGCATGACAAAATGATAATAAGAAAGGATTTCCAAGTTGGAGACAAAGTCCTTCTTTTTCTCTCACGCCTTCGCCTTTCCCCCAGAAAATTGAGATCACGATGGGAAGGACCATTCGAGGTGGTCAAAGTCTACACCCATGGCGCAGTGGAAATAAAAAGCCTCGACACCGGAAAAATCCTCAAGGTTAATGGACATCAACTCAAACCATTCCTTGAAGGTTTCCAGAAAGAAAGCATTGAATGCATGGATCTCATCGATCCAATCTTTGAAGAATGAACACAACAATGGCGTCGTGCCGCGACGTTAACTAAGCCGCTTCTTGGGAGGCAACCCAAGAAAGGTACATTTTTCTTTTATTGTTAACCCCCCTGTCAATGTTTTCAATTATGTTTTTGAGAGGTTGAGAGAGAGGGCACTAATCATGGGTTTTTGGAAGAAAAGAAATAAAAAAAAATGCAGGTTTTGGAACATCTGGGAACATACCCGATCGAGTATCACCTTATACTCGGTCGGGTATGAGCAAAAAGAAAAGGGACCGGGCACTACTCGATCGAGGGAGCACTCAAAAAACTGAAAAATAAGCAATACCCGATCGGGTATCACTATACACCCGGTCGGGTATTGCTAGAAATGCTAAAATTGAAGGGGACTGACTCCCACACTCGACCGAGTACCCACTTCAAAAATGGAAAAAAGCACATACCCGATCGAGTATGGAGGAATACTCGACCGGGTACAGGAGACATGCTGCTCACAAAGTTCATTTTCTAAGAATACTTGACCGGGTAACAACACCCTACCCGATCGAGTACAGGAGGCAAACCGCTCAAAAACTACACTTTCCAGCAATACTCGACCGGGTAACCTTACACTACCCGATCGAGTACAGGAGGCAGACTGCTCGAAAAAGCCACTTTCCAGACATACCCGACCGAGTACCAGCACATACTCGATCGGGTATACGGGTATTATAACTCCAGTTCAGCCCCAAAACACTTCATCTTCTCCAGATTTCAAACCTTGTCTCGAGCAAAAAAACGCCCAAACCCCATTTTTACACCTTCTCTCTACCATATCTCTTCCAAATCTTCACCAAATCCGCCCATTTCAACGCCAAAACACTCCCCTCATCCTCCTCTACACATTCATACCCACCAATCCCATTTCCCCCCAACTTTCAGAGGTCCGAAAAACCCTACCCCCACCTTCCAATTTCGGTTCTCAAAGGCCAAATTCATTCCAAATGGCTCCAAGGAAAGAGAAAGGGCAAAGCTCAAGCACTAGGGCAATCATCCTGGGCTACGAGGACATCCTCTTCGTGGACAACGAACAACACACACGCTTCATGTCCACAATTGAAAGGCAAGTTAAACCTTCCCGCTTTTTATGCCTTGATGCCCTAAAGGAATTAGGAGTATACAAAATGATGAAGAAATTTTTTCATGAGTTGCATATGGATAAAATTTTCAAAATGCAATACAACTCAAATGAAAAAATTATCTATGAATTCCTAAGCTCTGTGCACTTTGAGAACAATGAAGAGGACTTTAGGGATGATAAACTCAGGTTTCGATTGTTTAATCACAATCACACCATCACGAAACTTGAGTTCGCCGAACACTTTGGTATTCCGGTCCCGTACCAAAAATCTATATCCGACAATACCGCCTTCGGCCACACCCTATGGACCAAGATGACCGGGGAGACCAAATTTAGCTCCTCCCAACTCTACATTAGTCATGTCCAACATCCAGTCCTACGCCTCTTTTTGAAATTCCTTGCCAACTCCTTACTTGGACGTCCCAACAACCATCACACTAGGATGGGGGATGTGTGCCTCATCTCGGTAGCCCTATTCCGTACCCACGTGGATTTCAACCTATGTAATCTCATGTGGGCACATCTAAAAAAGGAAAGTGTGGCAAAGGGTGCTATTGTAGTGGGCGGGGTGATTATGCACTTGGCCACAAAGTTCGGGTATACGGATGACTCTCCTATACCCGACTACTGTTTGATGAACATATCTTGGCTGGGCCACTCGGGTTGTACATCTTTTTCACACACCGTTTATGGTGAAGAAAGGCCCAGAAATATGTACAACTGGCACATCCACCCCAAACCCCTCAAATACTTCCTCTTGCCCAACCCAGAACTCCCCCAACTCCAATTCAAAACAGGAAGAGCGGACCAACATTACCTCTTCCCAAACGCCCTCCCACCACATCTCCAGGAACCGGAACAGGAACCTCCCCAAAACCAACCCGGTTACGAGCCCTATGAGCAACTCCATAGCCATCCAACCATGAGCCAGGACTTCCCAGAACAGATCCAAAACCCTCCACCACCCGACTTCTTTCAACAACTTTTGGAGGGTCAACAACAACTTCTCACGGGAATAGCCCAAATGGACAACCGGCTCAACCGATTAGAGGAAGAGCAAAGAGCCGCTTTTCAAAGATTGGAGGATGAGCAAAGGGCCGGCTTTCAACGATTGGAGGAGCTCCGGGAGGCCGATAGATATCGGTATGAGGAAGACCAACATAGGTTCTACGGGCCTATGTACTCTTTTATGGCACAACAGGGATCCTTCCATACCATGGCGAACCCCCCTCCACCACCCTCATGGTATGACCCCACTCATTGGGGTAACTTTGGAGGATCTGGCTCCGGTGGTGGAGGGTACGACGGCGGAGATGGCGGGGACACTTACATGGGAGATGGTGGCCAAGGGAGCGGCTTTGGAGGGAGCTACTACGGAGGAGAAGGCGGGCACTAGGGACAGTGCTTGATTCAAGTGCGGGGGAGACACTCATGATGGTATGTAATTTTCATTTCTACCTAGCACTATGCATGTAATTCTTTTGAACTTTTTCACAAAAAAAAACGAAAAAAAATAAAGAAAAAATAAACAAAAGAAAATAAATGCTAGTTAGGTTGAAAACCCAACAAAATGGGCAATCTAAGCAAAAAAGGCTTATAAAAAAATGAGTGAGTTGGAGAGAATGGAAAATGAAAAGAGGTGCTAGGATGAAAACCTGAAAAGGCTCCTAGGCAAAATGAGAGATATGAGAGAAATGTTTGTTCTTGCAGGCACTCATTATATCCTTGTGAAGAATAAGAAGATTCAAGATAAAGAAGAAGAGATGAGGAGAAAAGAAGACAACACTAGGAGGCCATTAAACCCAAGATGCTCTTTTGTAATTTGAGTTAAAACTCATTTTTCTTTGTAATCCTTGGTGGTCTTTGTGTTTGTATTATGTTTTTGTTGAACAGTGGAACTTTTGGACAAACATTAACACTTGTAAACATTTGATCTTACTCGAGACGAGTAAAGGTTTAAGTGTGGGGGAGTTGATACGTTCGTAATTTCCATATTTATGTTTATGTTTTTAATTAGTTTTGCTTGACTTTTACTTTTGAAATTAGACACTTTTGGTGTAATAGATTAGATTGTTAAATTCTTGTAAATAGGTTAGATTAGATTTATTCTGAGCTTAAGCAGGTTTTGGTCACTCAAAGAACAGTTGGTGACCCAAAAAGTGAAGAGAAGGTGCAAAAGTTCAAAGACAAAAGAAGATCCTGAAATTTGGTCTATACTCGGTCGAGTATTAGCTATACTTGATCGGGTATTAGGTTGGAACTTCAAATCGGATCAGATGCGAAGACAAGGGAACATGCAGAGAAGATTTTGGCCACGATTTTATGTCTATACCCGATCGGGTAGACCGACATACCCGATCGGGTATGCCTTTGAATTGCAAACGAAGATCGGTCGAGTATGACCCGAATACCACTTTCTAAGCATACTCGACCGGGTATTCATATATACTCGATCGAGTATACACTTAGAAAATAGCCTGAAACCGGTCGAGTATGCCTCGGATCGAGTGTTACACACATACTCGATCGGGTACCATGTATATACCCGATCGAGTACCCGAATCCCATCCCAAAAACCTATAAATACACCTCATTTCCTTCACAAAAAGATATCCAATCCCTTTGTACATCTAAGCTCAGTATAGAATAGCTCTTTCTTTATATTTTTCATCTTGTTTAGTCTCCAAATGAGGAGCTAAACTCTTCCATCTTGGTTTTGCTACTTTGAAGCTTAATGAATTTGTAAGTTGTGAGTTATTTTCTTTAATCTTCTTCCTTGAATATTAATTCCTTCTTTCAAAATACTATCTCTATATCAAAGTTGGGGAGTGTTACTAAGATGATAATTAGTTAACATTTTGACATTGGTTATAGTAATAGCTATTTCTTCCTGTATGATAATATTGGGGAGTGTTACTAAGATGACAATTAGTTAACATCTTGATATTAATCATAGTAGGATTCATATATTTTAATATTCTTCCTTGAGTATTAATTAATTCCTATTCATATTTCATGTTAATATCTTAAACATTACTTAAAGTATCAACTAGTATTGTTTCTCATATTAATTATTACTAGAATCAATCGGTTAATACGCTTGTTATTAATCCGGTTCTTTCAACGGTAGTAAACTTGGAATGTTAATGCATGCGTCTCATGGTTAATATGCCAAGGGGAATTAATTATATTGATTAAACCAATAAACCGCTTGTGTTGAGGTTATCAATCTCAATCATTTTCATCTTAAGTTTATGGCTACTATCAAGTTAATATACGGAGCTTGTTCTATATTGACTCGATAGTAAGTTTTATTAATGAACGCATCTGGTTATTAATAACTACCCTCGATGAACTGGATATACTCCTCGATTGAGTATTCGAGAGGAAGATAGTTAAAGATATAACCGGGATCGACGAACATTTCATTAAGTGGATAAAAGCAAAACCAAGTCCCCATCTCATTGAACTAAACTCATATAGGTCGTTTATCTTAGTGTTATTAAAGCAAACAAATCTAAACCCCCTTTTGTTACTATTTATATAAAAGAAAAGTATTCCTTTCCCTGTGGATACGAGCCTTACTACACTATACTACGTATTAGTGTCGTATTGATTAATTATTTTGAGTGCACCTAACGACGAGTGCACTCAAATTTAGAGAGAGAAATTATCCCTCGGTCAAATCAGCTTCCCAAAGGTCAGTTCTTGCTTCACTCTCTGCTCCTTAGTATTCTTAGCCTTGTGGCCTTAGGTTAAGCGTTAGAGCTCTCTAGAAAACCCTTAGGAACCCTACTTCCTTAGATAAAATGTCGTTTGCAAGTGATTCCCAAGACATCTCGAGGGAGCCCTCGGTCGAGGATGAAGTCATCTCCAATTTGGAGTCTACCGGTGAGCAGTCCTCGGCTGGTGATGATGCCGCCCTGGCCATGGAGGTACAGAAAGATCTAGTGGCGGAGGCTGAGGACTTTGAGCAGGTAAATGAAGACGAGGAGCTGGCCTTCGCTGTTCAAGTCGCTGAAGAAGAGGAGCAAAAGGAAAGCATGAAGGTCACCGTCGCTGCCCTTCCCCCTCGGAATGATCTCGAGGAGGCGAGTAGCTCCCGGCCGTTGAACCCGACGCCTCTCAGGGTAGCCCTCGGCAAGAAGAAGAAGAGTGCTGCCGCTCCCAAGAAGAAAGGTAGCGTCGCTGATCAGGGGAAGCCGGTTGACATGCCCGAAGGCTACGCCTTCCTCAATACGGCCGCCCTCGAGATAAGGTCAAAAGCTGATAGGGCCGAATGCTATGTGACCCAGCTTCATGTGGGGCCCTCAGCGACGGTGATAGAACCAGGACCTGATGACGTCCTCTCCCGAGCCCCCGAGGGATGTATAGCTGTTCACATTCTCTCGGTGTCAATGGGCCTTCGGTTCCCGCTGCATCCATTCCTTCGGGAATATCTTAGGTACGTTGGCCTGGTGCCCTATCAACTGACACCAAACAGCCATTCGTACATAGCCGGATTTCTCCATCTCTGCAAGTCCGGGGGGGGGGGGGGGGTTAACACCTAGCTTGGAGTTGTTCTTCCAAAGTTTCAACTTATGCCGGGGGGCACGTAAATGCCGAGGGGTTGGCTAACTTGCAACAAATAGCCCAGTGGAAACTCTTCACCGAGACCCCTTCTTCAAACAGAGGCTGGAAGGAGCGATGGTGCTATGTCAGGCTGGATGAGAGCCCGTTCCTGAGGGAGTTGCGGGACCGCTTTCGGCGCCACGAGAGGATTAGAAGCGCCACCCTCGAAAAAGATGGTCTGAAGCTTGCAAAATTCCCGGAGGGGCGCAATAAAAATGTAGCTATCAAAGATTGCACCCTCGAGAAGGATCTGTACGCCCTCGGGTTCCGGTGGTATCGTTTTTTGGGGGAGATAGATGAGAAGTACCCCGAATTGGATAGAGCCTTCGAGGGAGCTGGAGGTAGTAACCGAGGGCTTTAACTTGTGTACTTAGGATATTTTTTTTGGATCCGTCCGTTTTTTTTGGATCCGTCCGTTTTTTTTGGGGCTTTAATTCGCTCATAAAAGGGCTTATAATGATGGATCCGTCCGTTTTTTTTCTTGTCTTAAACAATATTTATAACCGCAGCCCGTAGGGATTACAATTATACGTTATATTTACATGTTTGTTATGTTATGCATGCATGCGTATTAGGTGCTGTGAAGGTATTTGTGTTTTATTACACCATATGTGTATGTATGTAGGCAGCATGTATCATGATTCATGTATATGGTGTATAGGCATGCATGTGCTCCATGTTATCAAGTAAGTAATGTGTATTACGTAGTGCATTACTAGTATGTATATGTACATAGATTTATTGTCACGCTCTAACTAATCTTTATTACTTTATGAAGTATATTTTTTTTGTTTTTGTTTATTTTATAAGATAATTTATATCTAGTTTATTTTAATCAGATATTTTATATTTGTTTTATTTTTGGTAGATAAATTTTATCTGTTTTTTTAGGGTGTCACAACGGCCTTCCCCCCTTGCAACCTGATGTGAGAGTCCCCCTCCCCTCGGGCGAAGAGAGGCCGGTGATTCATGACTCCATGATGATGGGCGGAGATGATGACGATGCAATCGGGGAAGAGGTCTCCTCCAAAGCCACCGAAGGGGCCGATGATGAAGCTGCCAACCCATGACTTGTACTTAGATTTCTCTTGAGCAACATTTGTAATGTAAAAACATTTTATGGCTTTCGGCTTCGGCCAGTTTGTAACAAACATCTTACTTTTCTTTGATGAATGAATGTTTGCCTTCGGGCCATTTGGTATTTGAGTTCGCCTTCCCCTTTAAATGTATGCCTTCGTCTTTTCCTTTGGGTATGAATGTATGTTTGTATGGTTATGTGGCTGAAGGCCCAGCACTTAGGACTTAGAAAATTTCCTAAGTGTAGTGCATCATGTAGCCTTCGGCTACCCTGGTCCTTTAGCTGCATGATGATTAGGCCGAGGGCCCAATCGTTAGGACTTAGAAAAAGTTTCTAAGTGTAGCGTTATCACTGGCAGCCTTCGGCTGATGGCTTCCATCTGTTTTTGTGTAGCCTTCCTGAGTTGCCCGGGGGCAAACCATTTAGGACTTATAAAATTTTCTGAGTGTAATTTGGACATCGAGCCTTCGGCTAGTATGAGATAGAAGCCTCCGAATGATTGTGAGAGTATTCCTGTGGGTGTGCCTTCGGCTGAGTGATAATTTGATATGGGGCCAGCCTTAGGACTTAGAAATTTTTCCAAGTATGAACCAGCTGCCTAGCCTTCGGTCAGTAGGCACTCCTTGTTGTATGAAGTGGAGTGGCCTTCGTTGCAATGTGAGTTGGCCGAGGGCCACACGTTTTAGGACTTAGAAAATTTTCTAAGTGTTAGCCTGCCACTTGGCCTTCGGCTGTATGATTAGTTGACCGAAGTTTCTGAGTGTTTGAAAATCATCTGGCCTTCGGTAAAGGGAGCCTTCAGGATTGTGGCCTTTTTAGGGAAGATTTCCCTTGGCAAGAGTACTTTCCCTTGACTTGTGAGATTGGCCACCGGTAATGTGTGGACTATGATAGCCTTCGGCTATTGCCAGGTTCCCTAAGTGTGGACTTAACAAATTTTGTAGTCCAAGAGTAGCATGAAAAAGACATACGCCCTCGGGCAATGCTCGGGTGTATTCCCTCGGTGTTTAGTGAAATGTCGGGGGCAACTGCTGCTTGAAATGTTGTTGAGTGGACTTAGCCAATTCTATTCCTTTAGTTGGATTAGATCTTTCGGCTTCAATTACTTGTCCATTTGTTGATGACATCTGTTTGAGTAGTAGTCTTTGGAGATTAGTAGCTCCCATGCACCGGGGGTGTTCCCATGGGGAAGCCATCGGTTTGAGACTCCTTGTAATCCCGGGGGTGTTCTCGTTGTGTACTCATAGATTTCTCGTTAAGTCTACTCCCTTTCACTCCCTCGTTTTCTTTTTTGTAGTGAAGGGAAGGCTTCAAGAAACTTGGTTTCTTGGTAAGACTGGGCCTATCAGGAGGCAACAGAATACACCATTAGCTCCCCCCTCGGGTAAACCTTCCGAGTTCCGACGGGATCGTGGGTCGTTTCTTGGGCATAAGACATGGTCTGTAGCCTGCCTTCCCTTGGGAGATGGCACGGAAATCGCCTCAGTTTTGAAAGTCGTCCCCTCGGCGCCAGACATAGTCCGCGGCCTGCCACACCCTTGGGGTAGTGGCACGGGGAGCGTTTCAGTTTGGAAGTCAAATCCTGGGCATATTAGATGCCTGCCAATCCCTGGGGGAGATGGCGCGGAAAGCGTTCCGTTTTTGAAAGTCGAATCCTGGGCATATTACTTGCCTGTCATACCCTTGGGGTAGTGACGCGGAAAGCGTTTCAAGAAATGGTTTTCATTTGAAATTTGGATGCAAATGGCCGGGGGCACTACGTGCTGCCGGCACCGATAGGTGGCGCCTTCGGCATATGCGTCCTCGAGGGGTACGGCCTTAGAAACAACACTTGGTGTTTGTTCCGGTATACGGCCCCCGGAACTTATTACTGAGGGGTCTTCTTTGAAAACACTTGGTGTTTTTCTTTACTTGTCGCGGGTGATTGGGAGAGTGTACCCCCGACACTTGGTGTCGAGGGGTCTTCTTCGAAAACACTTGGTGTTTTCTCCACTGTTGTAGGTGATAGTAGTGCCTACCCTCGGTGCTTGATCTGAGGGGTCTAGTATGTGATAAGGCCTAGGGCCAGGAATTCATGCGAGGGTTTGGCCGCTCACAAGAGCCTTGTTTCTTGTCCTTGGTGCCTTCAACATGCATTCATTCTTTAAAAAATGGAGGCCTTGGGCTATAGAATAATACATTCACTAGTTATGAGGGCTTGGCCGCTCTAATGTTATTGATAAAATTTAACTAAGTGATGTACATTTCAATGCCTAGGGACCTTGGTCCCGTTGGGGCATTTGAGTTTGTAAGTCCCTTGTTTGATGACGGCTGCAATGATGTACGGGCCCTCAAATTTTGGTGCCATTTTGCCTCCCTCGGTTGGTTGTCTAGCTTCCCTCCTTCGGAGGACATAGTCCCCTACTTGGAATTCTCGAGAGCGGACTTTGGTGTCGATGTAGCTTTTGATTTGCCTTCGGTAGTTCTCTGCCCGTATGAAGGCTTGCTCTCGGCGTTCTGAGATGAGGTTAAGGTAGAAAGCCATGTTGGCGTCGTTGACTTCGGGGTCATATTGGATCACCCTTTGGGTAGGAAGGGTCACCTCCGTAGGAGCTTTAGTCTCAAAACTGTAGCAAAGGGAGAAGGGTGTTTCACCTATTGCCCGCCGAGGGGTGGTGCGGTAGGCCCATAAGATGTTATGGAGTTCTTCTACCCAGCCTCCCCCTTCGGACTCCAGCTTCTTTTTTAGGCCCTCGAGCAAGATCCGGTTGGCGTTCTCTACTTGGCCGTTGCCCTGAGGGTAGGCAACGGAGGAGAAGGTGTGTTTGATGCCCCATGCCTCTAGGAGGGCACAAAAGGGGGCTGCCTCAAATTGAGTTCCGTTGTCGGAGATGATTTGCTGGGGGACGCCAAACCTTGTGAGGATGTTCTTGAGAACAAAGTGACGACATTTGGCCTCGGTGATGCTTGCGAGGGCTCAGCTTCCACCCTCTTGGTGAAGTAGTCAATGGCGACAATGATGTACCTGTTGTTGGAGGTACCCCTCGGCAGAGGGCCCACGAGGTCTATGCCCCATCAAGCGAAGGGTATGGATGTGCTGATGGGGGCATAGTTGACCGCTGGCCTGGCGGGGGCTTTCTGGAAGTGTTGGCATGCGGCACACCTTCGGGCGAGATCCGCACAATCCCGGGCCATATTAGGCCAAAAGTAGCCTTGGATTATGAGCCTTCGGGACATGGGGAAGGGTCCCTGGTGAGCTGAGCAAGTGCCACTGTGCACCTCCTCCATTGCGACCTCGGCTTCATCTTGATGAAGGCACCGAAGTAGCGTCCCGTTGTATGACCTTTTGTAAAGCCTTCCGTCCTCTATGGCATAATTGGGAGCCCTCAGTTTTGCTAGCTTGGCACGGGCCTCATCCTCGGGCAGTTGCCCTGTGGTTATGAAGGCGACAATATCTGAGATCCAGTCCTCTTGCCTTTGTTGTATGAGCATGATGGGGCTAGCATGTATGCTGGAGAGGCTGAGCTCCTCGATTTTGGCAATTATTGATATATGTTCAGGGGATTCAGCCGAGAGCTTCGATAAAATGTCAGTGTAAGGAATATTTGTAATTAGATTTTGATGATGCTAGAATAATTAGGACTTTAGAGTACCCCTCTTTAGCAGTAATGTATTAGATTTTTCATTTGTAAAATTCTTAGTTTAATCGACTTGGCAGAAAGCCTCCAGAGCAGAAGACCTTCTGAGCAGAAAGCCTCCAGAGCAGAAGACCTTCTTGGCAGAAAGCCTCCAGAGCAGAAGACCTTCTGAGCAGAAGGGCTCCAAGAACAGAAGACCCTTCTAAGGCATTATTGAACAGAGGACCTTTGGTTCTCTACTTCAGAACAGAAGACCTCAGGGTCTCTGTTAGCCTTTACTCTGACATAAACCCACCTGGTTCTCTGTTGGATATACTCTCAACAGAATTGCTCCAGACCTTCTCTGTTCGACTCTCTGTTAAAACCACCAGAAGGCCTGACACTTGAAAGAATTCCACAAAGCCGGGAAATCAACTGAAAGATTCCTTCAACGGCTAAGTAACTTGAACGGAAACGCTACAGTGCCAGCATTAAATGCACATTTAATGCTCCCCATGTTCCGTAGAGTAATTGCAGATGATTGGCCGCAATGTCAGGATTACCTTATCCCAAAATAGTAACCAGCCAACTTTACCGGGTCCTACTGGTCAAGTCAACTGCTCGCTCATTTAATGCAGTTGTCCTCCTTCTCCTCCAACGGGAAGACAACCTCAGTATAAAAGATACACTACGAAGAACAACTGGATAACTTTGCAATTTTTGCTAACCACTGCTACAACTCTGCATACAAAAAATTCAAACGCTTAAAAGCAAAAAGCCTCCTTGAGATTAACACTTCATCATCCTCTACAAGAGAAGGCAGAAGTTGGAAAAATACTTATTTCCAACTCAAGCAAAGTTCCAAGTGTTCTTCAACTCTTCAAGCTCATCACATACAAATTCTTTGTAACGAAGCAAGTTGGAGGAACCCCTGTTCTAAATAGAACCTCTTCTTTCACAAGAAGGACGTCCAAGTATCTGGAGCTGTGAAGTGGTGATACTTCTGGAAAGCTCAGTGAAAGGACCAGTCTTAGGGAAGCTGGAAGTGCGTCCAAGGAGACATCTACACTTGAAGAAGACGTGGAGAGCTTCTTAAGTGATAGGGCTAAGGCATTGTAAACGGAAGTTTTTACAGCTTAGTGGAACAGTGGATTAGAGGAACAAGTTGTTCCTTGAACCACTATAAAAAGCCCTGGTGTCATCTACTTACTGCTTTTCATTCATAGTTTTTACTTGAACTGTTTGACTCCAAAGACATGGTATCTGTGTTCAGCAGAACTGGTCTTGTGAGTTAATAGAAGGCCTACTGCCTTTGCTTCTCTGAGGCTATTAACAGAACTCCCTACTAGAACCCCATCCGCTGGCAGTCTGTTCTGCCAACACAACAGGCTATTCTGTAAAATCTGGTACTTAGCTTAAAATTCTAAAAACCAATACAGTCTATTCACCCTCCCTCTAGACTGTATCCAGTACAACCGGGACCAACAAGTGGTATCAGAGCCTCCTTGTTCTAATAATCTCTTAGGTTATTTGCTGAACAAAGATCCACTTGTTTTTCTGTTATTTTCCTCATTTCTATCTGATATAATGGATCACTCTCTTGCCAAGAATCTTATGTTCTCAGATCTTAAGTTTGATGACTGGAGGATCCGGATGAAAGCACATCTCTGTGCTCTGCATGATGAGATGTGGGAAGTTCTTGACATTGGACCTTTCACAAGCTTCCAGAAGGTCAACCCTGAGCATGCTATTGACAACACCAGACCCCAGATGATCAGTAAAGCCAAGTCAGAATGGACCACTGAAGAGAGAAGAAAATACAATCTGGACAATATTGCTAAGGACATCCTCTACAAGTCCATTGATGATAGGTACTTCAACAGAATAAAGAAGTGCAAAACTGCAAAGGAAATCTGGGATACTCTTGAGCTCATTGGAGCTGGTGATGAGCAAGAGAAGGACAACAAGCTGACAATAGCCAACAAGAAGTTTGATGACTTCAAACTTCTCCCTGGTGAAAGCATCTCCAAAATGTATGACAGGCTCCTCACTCTCACTGGAGAGATCTCTGAGCTTGGCAAGGAACTTACCACCAAGGAGATCAACCTGAAGGTGTTGAGGGGACTGCCCTCAGCATGGAAGATGAAGGTGGTTGCTGTCCAAGCCAGCAAGGATGTAAAGACTTATCCCACTGATAAGCTCATTTCAGATCTCAAAGCTCATGAGTTTGAAATGATTGAAGAAAAGGAAGATGTACCAGAAGAGAGGACCACTACAGCCCTCACTGCCATCACATCAAAGGTAAATGATTTTGACCCTTCAGTACTTTTATCTGACGAATATATGGCTGCTTTTGCTAGGAGATTCAAGAAGTTTATGAAGAATCCCAAAGATGGAAGGGGTCCATCATTCAACAGAAAGCCATACCAGAAGGTCAAAACAACAGAAAGCAGTGGTGAGCTTCTCTGTTACAACTGCAGACAACCTGGACATTTCAAAGCAGAATGTCCACATCCTAGAGTGTCCAAGAAACAAGGGCATGATGGAGAAAAGAAGAAGTATGAAGACAACTCCAGAAGGGGGACGGTGTTTGGGTTAACCCAAGCGCTTGCTTTCGCTAGGCGCCCTCGGGATGGCCCTTTGTAGGGAGGACCCTGTTGCTGAGGGCCTTGGACAAACTAGGACAGATGGCCTGCCTGTATTAACCTTTCGATGGCTGTCTTCAGCTGATGGCAGTCATAGGTTTTGTGCCCTTGATGTAGGTGGAAGCGAGAGTAGGGGTAATTTGGATTGATGGCATATACCTCCGGGGGTGCGTGAGAATATCTCTCCACCAGGCCCCTCTCCTCAGCGAAGTCGAGGATGACGCTGACAGGGTGCGTCAAAGGTGTCCGAGGGTGCTCCCGGAGAACAGGTTGTGCCCAAGTCTTCGGGTTACCCTTGTAATCTCCCCCGGGCTTGGCTTGGCCGCGCCGGGGGCGATCACTGGGGGGTGCTGAACCTTTGGTTTGATTGTGAGGAGCCCCCGGTTGCCCTTATCATCTGACCGAAAGCGTTGCTGATTGGGGTTGTGATGGCATTTTCCACCTCCTCGGCCTCGGCGTATCGGTCCCCCCGCTGCAGGGCCCTTATGTAATCGCGGGGAGGTTCGATGATGAGGCTCCTTGAGAAGTTCCAGGGGCGGAGCACTGTTTGGAGGAGGTCCGGGAGGGTCCCGTCGTCTGCGCCATCAACTTTATCAGCCTCCGTTCTCCAGCGCTCCAAGAAGTCCCGAAGGGTCTCCTCTTTCCTTTGCCTCACCGTCAGCAAGTGGTAGAAGTGTTTTCTTGTTCGGTGCCTTCCCGCAAACTGTGTCAAGAAACGCTGGGCAAGTTCTTGCCACGAATCAATGCTGTCTTCGGGTAACCGGTTTAACCATTCGTGCGTCGGCCCCTCCAAGGTGGAGAGGAACCAGCGGCACAAATATTCATCTGATGCCCCCACCATCATCATGCTGTTTTGGTAGCGACTGTAATGCTCCTGGGGGTCCGTCTTTCCTTCATAGGGCCTGATGGGTTTCCCCCGGTATTTTTCCAGAATTCGGGCTGCCAATACCCTTGGGGTAAATGACGTCCTAGTCCGGAGTTGGATGATAGGTTCCTCGGAGCTCTCAGTTATCTTCTTCTGCATCTCCTCCATCTTGGCCAACATAGCCTCATAATTTAGATCTGTATGAGGGGTAGGGGTGGTTACGTGTGCTTTGATGGCCTCCATCTCATCGAGCTGGCGCTGGAGGGCCGCAATGATCTCGTCCCAGGGGTCCTTCGGGAGGGCCTCCGCCCCCTGCGAACGGACACGGGCCGAGTGGGCCTGGTTGATGTGGTGACGGGCATCGTCGGCATGGAGGGGCGCTTTGCCCTTGTCCTGGGGGGGGGGGGGGGACGCCTTTCATCTGCCCTGGAGACGGAACCCCCGCTCTCTTGAGGCCTTTGGAGCGCTTTTCCCCCGAGGCGGTCTTGGACTCCTCGGCGGTCTGGGGGCCCTCCGAGCCTGTCGAGGGCGGAGGTCCAGAGCCACTCCTTGTTTGCATTATGGCGGTCCCGGGATTGGACTTCTTGGGAGGCCGTGTCTTGGGCCACGACCCTCTTGACGTTCCCAATCCGAAGGACAGGATTCTCGAGGGGGTGTGGATGAGGGGAGGCATGATGTTCTCCCCGACCTGAGGTTAAAGAGGAACCAAAGTACCCAAAGCTCCTAATCATTCAGGTTTTGATTTCGTTCAGTGAATGATATTTAACCATATACTACAAAGCTCAGAAGAAATAGATATCTTTATACTTGAATAATATTCTTTTTATTTTTCTTGAAATAAAAAGAAAAATTTATTGTCTGTCCCCGGCAACGGCACCAATTTTGGCGAGCAGTTTGTCACGGTGCGTCAAACTAAATTGAATACTAGCACTAATACATAATATAAGTGAAGTAGAGTTTGTATCCACTGAGAAAGGAATAATTCTCTTTTTATGAAACTAGTAAATAAAAGGGGGGTTTTGGGATTGAATGATTTAATTTAAAAACTAAGATGAACAACCTATATGTGTTTTAATTCAAAGATAAAAGAATTTGGCATTGCTACTTTCCACTTGTTGATATATTTTAGTCGATCATTGTTATAAATATAACTTATTCCCTCTCGAATACTCAATCGAGGAGTATATCCAATTCATCGAGGGTAGTTATTAACAACGACCGTTCATTAATAACCCTTAATATTAGTCAAGTATAGAACACCGTCATATACCGACTTGATAGTAGCATTTAATCTCTTAACTCCTTGATGAAATCAATTGAGATTGATAACCTCAACACAACGGTTTCGGTTTAACCAACAAAATTAATCCCTCTTAAGTTTATCAACCACGACCGTGCATTAATAAACCGAAGTTACTTATTTCTGAAACCATCAACGATTAACCATCGGTTCATCGATCGCTTCTAGTAATAATTAATATATGAAACAAAACTAGTTGATCCTTTAAGTAATGTTCAAAATAGTAATATGAAATATGAATAGGAATTAATTAATATTTAAGGAAGAATATTATTAAAGGAGATGAATCCTACTAGAATTAATGTCAAGATGTTAACTAATTGTCATCTTAGCAAAACTCCCCAACATTAATATAGAGGAAGAAAATACTACTCTAACTAATGTCAAGATGTTAACTAATTGTCATCTTAGCAACACTCCCCAACATTATTGTAGAGATAGTATTAAGGACAGAACTAATAATTAATATTCAAGGAAGGAAGTTAAGAAAATAACTCACAACTTTAATAATCAACAAGCTTCAAGAGCAACACAAAAAAATGGAAGTTTAGCTCCTCATTTGGAGACTAAACATAGCTAGAAAAATATAAAGAAATGCTATTCTAAACTAAGCTTACGAGTATGGAAGAAGGAATGATTTTTAGAGAAGAAAAACTGTGCTATTTATATGTGTTTTTCAACACCTTTGACCGGGTACACGACCGGGTCAAGTACCTACCCGACCGGGTCTGGTCAAAATCAAATATCCTCCACGTTCTGGTGATCTTCGCACGCCGGATTGTCCCCGGTCACTTCTCACCCGACCGAGTGAGGTGGTGGGCCCGACCCAGCCATGCAATTTCTTTACATTTTCGTTTTTCACTTCTTACTCGACCGGGTCAAATGTTATACCCGGTCGGGTATTTGCTCCTGGGCAGCCAAATCTTCTTTTTCTTCACTTCAAAGTCTTCCTTTCCAACACCACAAGTCCTAACTAAATTTTACAACTTACAAATAAAGACTTAAATACAATTACAACTAAAATCACACAAATGTTTACAAACCAAGTACAATGGTAAATAATCCAAATAAATCAAATATATAAAACATACAAATGCACTACTAATTAGTGTGCATCACACTGCCTTGAACCACTCTAAGAGTATTTGTTCCTAGACTGTTGGACCTTAGAGACGGTCATATCTTGGAAGCTGAAGGGAGGTCGCTGATTTTCGACTGAATCTGGAATTGGATGGGTAAGCGGCTAGGCGGTGAGACTCAGCAAGGCGTGATGGCTCAGCGAATCTAGGCGGCGGGTTCGCACAACAATGACAACAGAGAGCTAGATCAGTGAAGGGAAGAAGACGGAAGGCTCAGGGTCGGGGCGGATGAGCGGATCCACGGATTGGGAGAGAGAGAAAGTCACTTTTATTTGTTGAGCAAGTTTTCTGTATTTGTTTACAAACAATATCAAATTTTCATATTTTTGAATTTGAACTCTATTCTACATGTTGCTAACCAGCTTATTTTGTTGCCTGACAAGCTTATTAGTTCGAACTTACTATGTATGAGATGTGATGAAACAACTATGTAAAAAAGATGACCATACACATTAGTGCTTGTTGTATTCTTTTTGGATGGTGAACCAGCTTGCATAAGGCAATGATTTGCAGTTATGAAATCTAATTCTATTAGTCAACTTTACTTCTCAAATAATTTTCTTTATAAAATATACTCCCAACTATGTACTACATATATACATTAAGAAGTTTTATAAAAAAATTGCATTTTTAATGGGTTCTCCCCATATGACTGAAAAATTATTCTCTAATTTTCGCAATTTTGAACTTCCCCTCGAATTGAGAAGCGATATGCAAGCAATGCAATTGGTTTTGTTGGAGACTTGGGGGCGCCATTTCTTGAAGATGCTACATCACTTCCATCAGCCTAAGAGTTTGTTGGTAATTTGAATTTATTCAATTGTTTTTGGTAATTTCATTTTTGTTCATGTAGTGTTTGCAATGGCTTTACATTGTTGACAACTTTTATTTTGAGTAATGTGATGCAAGGAATGCTTAATGGCAATGTTTGGTTCATAGGGTTGAGAAATCTGGAAAGTTGCATTCCCCATGATGTAATATGGAGAGGAATGTTAAAAGAATCCATGCTTTGGGTTATCTGACATTCTCGAAGATGACCTAATTTTCTTCCAAAAATACTCTCAATTAATTAACTCTTTTACTTTATACTCCATCCGTCCCATTAAATTCTTCTCACTTTCTTTTTTGGGTCGTCCCAAAAAATTCTTCTCACTTATCATTTTTGGACAATTTGTGTGGTTCACATTCATTTCACATTTTGCTTACACAACCACAACCATACATTTTCACTTTATTTCACTTTTTAATCTTCGTGTCAAGTCAAAGTGGGAAGAATTTTATGGGACAGAGGTAGTATCTAACTTTTATTAAATTTGATTTTTTGCGACTCTATAATCTTATACTTTATTCATAAACTCCTCCAACTGAATTTTTTAAAGGGTTTTTAAACGTTCAGAGCTGCAGCATATTTATGCGCGTAAATTGGACAAAATTTCTATTTGTGCATCACACATCACACGGATGAAAATCTAGTAATAGAGTAACATGCAAAAATGAAAAAATGAGATAATTAACGGGGAACGGAGGGAGTATTTTGTTTCTGAGAAATTACTCCAAATTGAACTAAAACATATTTAAAATGCATAAATAAAAATTAATTTTCAAAAAAGGACTAATTAAGGATATGGTTTTGGTGGTGGTGCTATGGAATGCTTCTCTTCGTGTGGGTGATAATAAGGATAGATGGTGTAAAAGGTTTGAGCCACGGTGAGAGCAAGGAGAATAAGGGCCGCTAACAGAGACAGAGCGGTCCAGGGAGATCGGAAGTGGGTGTCTCTGACCTCGGCCAAGTAAACGTGCAATTTGTATTCGCAGCGCTTCAATTTGTTTTTGTAGTGCTCGTCCACTCCAACGTACACGTCTCTCAAATAGCTTTTGGTGTTATCGACCGCCGCCGCCATCCCCAGGCGGTTCACAAACTCCGCCACCTCACGCTGCGACCCAAAGTGGTGGCGCAAGATCTCGGCCTCGCACAACAGATCCACGTCCTCGTGCGTGTCTATGAGGCAGTCCAGAAACTTGGCGTACTCCGACATGCGCCTGTCTGTCCCCTCGTAGCACTGCTCGAACGCAATGAAGTTCAGCAAGATCGCGCACATAGTGTCATCCAGCTCTAGCAGCGGCATCCAGATCACTCCCCGCTTGAAATCCACCGGCAGGAAACTCCTCTTAGTATCTTGGTTATCCCTCAGCTTCACCTCGATTCCGGCTCGCCGCAGCTTCGAGATGCTCGGGATGTTTATTACTTTGGGAGTCTCCCCGGAACTGCCCGAAACTGGCGACACATTTTCGGCTCCACTCGGCCGGTTTCCCGAAGCTGAAACCTTTGGCTTCGGCTTCGGTAAATAACTTTTCCGGACTAAATCAAGAAGATGAAGCCCTTCAAAGTCGCAACCCAAAGCATTGCAGATTGTTTCCGGGTCTCTTCCGGTTTCATCAGAAATTTTGAATAAGTGGAAGGCCGTTTGGGACAGAGTAGGCATGCTCCCTCTGGGCAACCATTCCCTGCCTTTCATTTCAGTAAGTTGGTACAATTTCTGGAGCACGATATATGGTATTTGGTTCTCGAGGCAGAGAAAGTCGTCGCGGAGACGGAAACGCATCCATTGCATTGATCTCAAGAGGTCGCCTTTGTTAAAGGGAACCACGTTGCTGAATGCCCGAAGTATTTCAATCACAAAGATCCCATCAAGAACCAACATCTCTAGGAACTCATTACGTTTGTCTTTGGGAGTAGGGATAGCCTCAGAATACGATGCTCTGGCCTGTTTTTCTAATACCTTGACCTCTTTTATGAGGCGATCCAAACCCACGCCCGTCCTGGCAATTGCTCTTGCCAAGAACCTCCACTTGTGCTCCTCCATCGCCTTCAGACGCGGTTTCCCGCGGTGGAATGGACCGATCGAGACCGTGCGAGGTTGATACGACTGAGCATGGACATCGGAATCGGTGATGAGCTGGGATACCCGGAAAATGCTGCAACAGGCCGAATCGGTGTTTAATTTCGGCAATCCATGCAGCTGACTTCCCATGGATTGGATGAGTTCTTCTACATCCACAGGCACACTGTTGCTTGTGATTTCTTCAGCCTCCTCATCCCGGGGCTGCTCTTCTGTGGAGTTTCTCCCATCCATGTTTGATTTAAATTGTGGGTAATTCTCCAAACTCCAAACAATTTTTGAATCGATCCGGAGCAGTAATTAACATATAGCTGGTCCCTAGCCAGGGGAAAGTGCATCTCATAACGGTACTATGTCCTTGTTCGGCGAAATAGTTTCAGAAATTATAATATAGGTAGTACATAGTACACTCCCTTAGCTGTTTCCACACAACTTTTGAGCTGTAATAACCTTACATTTTTGTTTGTGATCGATTGAATACTTCACTTTTCTTAGCTCAATTATTTCACTTGGTTCAAAAGGTTGAATCTCCCACCCAAGAGCCCTCATACATCGACTCCACAGGATTTTTGGGAGGATGTTAATCACGGTGACTCAGTCGGCTCAATGATGGTAGGCCTTTTTCCCGTGCGCACCAGAGACCCGGCTTTATTTCAGGTTCTGTGATCTTCACATGACCGTTGCAGGTTTCGAACCTTGGTCACTTGGTCCAAATTTGCCATCACTGAACCAACTGAGCTACCCATACGGGTAGCTCAATTATTTCACAATTATGCTAGGGGTACGCACTACAAATACCTCTTAATTTTTACCATTTCACTTTTATTTATTTTTACCCCCTTTCTCTCTCTTATCTCCTTCTCTTCTATCTCTTTGTTCTCCACCATTCCACTTTTGTTTAGAAACAATGACCACTTCAACGAGCTCATGTACTAAGTGAAAGTGTCCTTGAACCTGATATGAAGTGTTTGGCCACAAACAATAGCCACTTAAATGTAGGGGTGGGTTCGGTTCTTTCGGTTCGGTTCTTTCGATTCGGTTTTATACTCCAAAACTTCAAATCACAGTTTGATTGGTTCGGTTTGTTTCGGTTCGGTTTCGATTTTTTCGGGTTTTTACTAAATATTTGTCATTTAATTTGAAATTGATATGAAAGTTGGAGGGATCAAACATATTACATAAAAATGCAAGCATACTTGAACAAATGAAGAAAATATTAATAAACAAATATGTCTTGAATTATATGAGTATGCGGGAGAGATAAAAGTGTGTATCTATTCTTAATTTACAATGTTTGTGACTAGTTTGAAAAACGTTTATGAATACATATGTCCCGTGTGATTTAGCCGAGATGAATATTTATTTGTTTTATCAATATAAAAAAGTTAAGTTACAAAAAAGAATTAAGTTACATAAAAATAAAAATTAATTACTACTAATAACTAGTAAAAACATATAATCCTGCAACAAATTGCAACATACATACATAAAAGACATAATAGATCAATATAACTACATTATTATGGGCAATGAATATGTAAATGCATTTATAAACTAAACTAAACATAGCATAAACATTATTTTCTAGCACAAGAAATTCAAAGATTATTGATGATATTAAGATTAATGCTTACATTTAACAAATAAAATTTCATATTTTATTTATGTTCGGTTTGTTCGGTTCGGTTCGGTTCGGTTTTGAAGGGTAAAAACCAAAACCGAACCAAACTACTACGGTTTAGTTCAGTTTTTACATTTGGTTTCGGTTTTTAGCTGTTCGGTTTTATTTGGTCGCGGTTCGGTTTAATTTGATTCGCTTTTCGGTTTTCGGTTTTTCGGACCCATCCCTACTTAAATGGGCTAATAAGCTGATGTGCTAAGCGGAATTGTCTTGTGAACCGGACATGAAATGTCCGGTCACAGACAATAGCCACTGGAACGAGCAAATGTACTATTGAAATTGCATGTGGGTGTGACATGAATTGTTTGGTTACAAACAATAACCACTTAAATAAGTTAATTTGCAAATGTAGATGAATTGAATACTATTTTTTTTGAAAAATAATTTTCATAAAATAATAGCGTAAAATGTAGTCAAAGTAGATAATGTGAATAGTGTGAAATTCAACATGTTGCGATTAAAAAAATGGAGGATAGTAAGTAATTATAAACATAAATCCTTTGGGGTCCTTTGGCTATTGTTTGTGGCCACACATCTATTATTAGATTCAAAGACATGTTCACTTGGTACATTTGCCGTTCAAGTTGCCATTGTCTGTAACCAGACACTTAATGTCAGTCTCACAGACAATTCATGTGTGGTTCACAGACAATTCCACTTAGCACATTAGCACAGGCTACGTGGAATTCCACTTCTTGTGCTAAGTGGAATTGTCTGTGAACCAGACATGAATGGTTTGAACACAGACAATCACTACTTGAATGGACCAATGTACTAAATGAAAGTGTATGTGGACATGATATGAAGTGTGTGGCCACAAACAATACCCACCAAATGGACTAATTAGCTCATGTACTACGTGAAATTGTTTGTGAATGAGACATGAAATGTCTGGCCACGCTGTTCAATACCCACAAAATGTCGAGCAGGTAAATGAAGACGAGGAGCTGGCCCTCGCTGTTCAAGTCGTTGAAGAAGAGGAGCAAAAGGAAAGCATGAAGGTCACCGTCGCTGCCATTCCCCCTCGAAATGATCTCGAGGAGGCGAGTAGCTCCCGGCTGTTGAACCCGACGCCTCTCAGGGTAGCCCCCGGCAAGAAGAAGAAGAGTGCTGCCGCTCCCAAGAAGAAAGGTAGTGTCGCTGATCAGGGGAAGCCGGTTGACATGTCCGAAGGCTACGCCTTCCTCAATACGACCGCCCTTGAGATAAGGTCAAAAGCTGATAGGGCCGAATGCTATGTGACCCAGCTTAATGTGGGACCCTCGGCGACGGTGATAGAACCAGGACCTGATGACGTCCTCTCCCGAGCCCCCGAGGGATGTATAGCTGTTCACATTCTCTCGGTGTCAATGGGCCTTCGGTTCCCACAGCATCCATTCCTTCGGGAATATCTTAGGTACGTTGGCCTGGACCCTTGTCAACTGACACCAAACAGCCATTCGTACATAGCCGGATTTCTCCATCTCTGCAAGTCCTGTGGGGTAACACCTAGCTTGGAGTTGTTCTTCCAAAGTTTCAACTTATGCCGGGGGGGGGGGGGGGGCACGCAAATGCCGAGGGGTTCGCCAACTTGCAACAGATAGCCCATTGGAAACTCTTCACTGAGGCCCCTTCTTCAAACAAAGGCTGGAAGGAGCGATGGTGCTATGTCAGGCTGGATGAGAGCCCATTCCCGAGGGAGTTGCGGGATCGCTTTCGGCGCCACGAGAGGATTAGAAGCGCCGCCCTCGAAAGAGATGGTCTGAAGCTTGCAAAAATCCCGGAGGGGCGCAATAAAAATGTAGCTATCAAAGATTGCACCCTCGAGAAGGTTCTGTACGCCCTCGGTTTCCGGCGGTATCGTTTTTTGGGGGAGATAGATGAGAAGTACTCCGAATTGGATAGAGCCTTCGAGGGAGCTGGAGGTAGTAGCCGAGGGCTTTAACTTGTGTACTTGTTGGTCCCGTTTGTAATGGGAACAGTCTAGAGGAGGGGGGGGGGGGTGAATAGACTGTTCAGGAATTTAAACTTTTCTCTAAGTCAAAACTGACTTATCAGAGATGGTCGAAATCTGGTGACAGAGATGGTCAGGTTCTGATGGCAGAACTAGACCAGGCAGCGGATAAGTTTCTTTTCGGGTAGCCTCAAGAAAAATGCTAAGGCAAAGTGCCTTTCTGATAACTCTGAAAGAAGATCTGCTAGATACAGAGTCCAACCTTAAGAGTTAATCAGTAGAATCTTAAGTGCGGGAATTAAAAGCTTAAAGTAAATGACACCGAGGTTTTTATAGTGGTTCAAGGAACAACTTGTTCCTCTAGTCCACTGTTCCACTAAGCTTGCAAAAACAACAGTTTACAACGCCTTAGTCCCTAGAGCTTAAGAAGCACTCATCGTCTTCTTCAAGTCTAGTTGCCACCCGGGATGCAGTCCTGCTTCCTGATGGCTGGTCTCGTTTCACTGAGTCTCTTGAAGTATCCCCACTTCACTTACTCCAGCTAGTTTGAGACGTCCCTTCTTTTTCAAGAAGTGTTTGATTCAAAATCAGTTTTCTCCAACGTTGCTTCTTCACAAAAGATGAGTAGATGAAGTTTTTGAAGTGTTGAAGAACTGAGGAACTTTGCAACTTGCTAGTTGGATGAGGGATTAGAAAGTATATCTTCCAACTGTAGCCTTTTCTTGTTAAGAATGAAGTTTGAATCTCAAGAAGGCTTTGAGGTATTTGATTTAGAGTAGAATGATCTGAGCAAGTTCGTTTTGCAGATGTTGTAGCAAAGTTATTCTCGTAGTTCTTCAGAGTGTATCTTATATACTGGGAGCAGTCTTCCCGTTGGAGTGTAGAAGACAGCTTCATTAAATGCTTGTACTGTTGACTTGACCGGTTGGACCTTCGACTTGCTATTTTGGGGGCGTGAAGATACTCGCATGGTCAATCATCAACTTTAAATATCTCTTCGTATGTACAACATTAAATGTGCATTTAATGTGTGTACATTACCATGTTTCCGTTGAGAGGTTCGTAACCGTTAGGGGATTTCCCGTTAGTTTAACGACCGTTGGTAAGTGCTTTCGGAATCTTTTAGCAGAGTCTTATGAGGCTCTCTGGTTCAATCTTTGAAGTCCGCCTCTGTTGCCAACTCTGGTACCAACACTGATGACCAGTTTCTGATGGCTTCTCTGGTGAGCAACTCTGGGAGCAACTCTGGTAGAAGCAAGGTGGATCTCTGGCAGACAGACTAAGCTAAAACTTACAAAAGAAATTCTAATACAAAATTTCTAAAGGGGTACTTTCAAATTCTAATAAACCTAGCATCATCAAAATCTAAATACATTTATTCCTTACAGTACTTAGGAAATTTTTGTCGCTTTTGACATTGGCTAATTATTTTTTGTTGTCTCGCAGGTGCAAACATGGACGCAGGGAAACTCTTCGCCCTGAAGAAGAAGGGCATGGCCCAATCTCAGAAGAAGGACCCTTCGGGCCAGCAGCCCGTTGAGACCTTTTTTCAGAAGGAGATACTGGAGCCCTCTACTGTGGCTGCCGTTCGTGATGTGGCCGGGGGATGGGGGGACGAAGAAGAAGAAGGGCAGCAAGGGGGTAGAGCCCCCTGCCAAGAAGCAGAAAGGTCCCGGGGATGTTGCCGAGAAGGCGGCCCCCTTAGTGATCATAGAGGATCATTCCTCTCCCGAGCCCCCGGTTGTCACCGTGGTGATAGCTCAGACGGACCTTCCCCTGGGGAACTTTCCCCGGGAGACTCTGCAACTCTCCCTTGCTCGGGGAGCTTCCGTGATGCACGACTCGGCCGAACCGAAGGCGTTCCTGAGGGGGATCACTTCGGTGATGGATAAGGCGGCCCTCGCAACCTATGACGACGAGGCCCTCGAGAGCAAGATCTTCCGATCTTCTCTAACTGTAAGTTTTTTCCTTGTCCTTGTTTTAACACTTAATATATTTTCAATATCCGTCTAAATCTTTTGTTCGTTGTTTAACAGGCTTGCATATCCCTCGGAGAGCATGCACGAAAGCTCGAGCAGTGGCGCCTCCACAAGGCGGAGCAGGATGAGAAGATGAAGGAGCTCATCCTCAAGAACTCTGGCTCTGTGAAGCAGATGGCTCAGCTGGAGGAGAACCTTCGGAAGGCCACCGAGGGGGCTGAGCAGAGGCTGAAGGCTGCCGTGGAGGAGGCCAAACTTGAAGCTTAGAGGGTCGATGCCGAGGCCTCAAAGAAAGCTGCTGAGGAGGCGGAGTCTGCCAAGGCCGTAGCCATTGCCAAAGCTCGAGAGGATGCCGTCGCTGTGTTCATGGCTGAGGGCTGGAAGACCGAGGAGCGGCAGCAGTGGGTGGCCTCGGTCGTCGAGTCTTCGGTGGATAGCTGGGTGAAGGGCCCCGGGACTGATTGGATGGCGGAAAAGGGCGACAACTATTATCAAGGGGGTGAATTCTTCACCCAGCATCTGGTTTACCGGAGGCTCGCCAGACACTTCGGCGTTCCCCTCGAGCAGTTTGATTCGGCAGTGTACGGCCTTCCCCCTTTTCAACCTGATGTGAGAGTGCCCCTCCCCTCAGGCGAAGAGAGGCCGGTGATTCATGACTCCATGATGATGGGTGGAGATGATGATGCCATCGGGGAAGAGGTCTCCTCCAAAGCCGCCGAAGGCGCCGATGATGAAGCTATCAACCCATGACTTGTACTTAGATTTCTCTTGAGCAACATTTGTAATGTAAAAACATTTTTTGGCTTTCGGCTTCGGCCAGTTTGTAACAAACATCTTACTTTTCTTTGATGAATGAATGTCTGCCTTCGGGCCATTTGGTATTTGAGTCCGCCTTCCCCTTTAAATGTATGCCTTCGTCTTTTCCTTTGTGTATGAATGTATGTTTGTATGGTTATGTGGCTGAAGGCCCAACACTTAGGACTTAGAAAATTTCTTAAGTGTAGTGCATCATGTAGCCTTCGGCTACCCTAGTCCTTTGGCTGCATGATGATTAGGCCGAGGGCCCAATCGTTAGGACTTAGAAAACGTTTCTAAGTGTAGCGATATCACTGGCAGCCTTCGGCTGATGGCTTCCATTTGTTTTTGTGTAGCCTTCCTAAGTTGCCCGGGGGCAAACCATTTAGGACTTATAAATTTTTCTGAGTGTAATTTGGACATCGAGCCTTCGGCTAGTATGAGATAGAAGCCTCTGAATGATTGTGAGAGTATTCCTGTGGGTGTGCCTTCGGCTGAGTGATAATTTGATATGGGGCCAGCCTTAGGACTTAGAAATTTTTCCAAGTATGAACCAGCTGCCTAGCCTTCGGTCAGTAGGCACTCCTTGTTGTATGAAGTGGAGTGGCCTTCGTTGCAATGTGAGTTGGCCGAGGGCCACACGTTTTAGGACTTAGAAAATTTTCTAAGTGTTAGCTTGCCACTTGGCCTTCGGCTGTATGATTAGTTGATCGAAGTTTCTGAGTGTTTGAAAATCATCTTGCCTTCAGGATTGTGGCCTTTTTAGGGAAGATTTCCCTTGGCAAGAGTACTTTCCCTTGACCTGTGAGATTGGCCCCTGGTAATGTGTGGACTATGATAGCCTTCGGCTATTGCCAGGTTCCCCAAGTGTGGACTTAGCAAATTTTGTAGTCCAAGAGTAGCATGAAAAAGACATACGCCCTCGGGCAATGCTCGGGTGTATTCCCTCGGTGTTTAGTGAAATGCCGAGGGCAACTGCTGCTTGAAATGTTGTTGAGTGGACTTAGCCAATTCTATACCTTTAGTTGGATTAGAGCTTTTGGCTTCAGTGACTTGTCCATTTGTTGATGACATTTGTTTGAGTAGTAGTCTTCAGAGATTAGTAGCTCCCATGCACCGGGGGTGTTCCCGTGGGGAATCCATCGGTTTGAGACTCCTTGTAATGCCGAAGGATTTCCTGTTGTTATTTGTTGAAGTTGTGTACTCATAGATTTCTCGCTGAGTCTACTCCTCTTCACTCCCTCGTTTTTTTTGTAGTGAAGGGAAGGCTTCAAGAAACTTGGTTTCTTGGTACACCCTTGGGGCTCCCCTTCACTCGCCTCAGTTTTGAAAGTCGTCCCCTCGGCGCCAGACATAGTCCGCGGCCTGCCACACCCTTGGGGTAGTGGCGCGGGGAGCGTTTCGGTTTAGAAGTCGAATCCTGGGCATATTCGATGCCTGCCAATCCCAAAGGGAGATGGCGCGGAAAACGTTCCGTTTTTGAAAGTTGAATCCTGGGCATATTACTTGCTTGTCATACCCTTGGGGTAGTGACGCGGAAAACGTTTCAAGGAAGGGTTTTCATTTTCACATTGGTTGCAAATGGTCGGGGGCACTACGTGCTGCCGGCACCGATAGGTGGCGCCTTCAGCATATGCGTCCTCGAGGGGTACGGCTTTAGAAACAACACTTGGTGTTTGTTCCAGTATACGGCCCCCGGAACCTAGTACCTAGGGATCTTCTTTTAAAACACTTGGTGTTTTTCTTTACTTGTCGCAAATGATTGGGAGAGTGTAGCCCCGACACTTGGTGCCGAGGGGTCTTCTTCGAAAACACTTGGTGTTTTCTCCACTGTTGTAGGTGATAGTAGTGCCTACCCTCAGTGCTTGATGACGAGGGGTCTTGTATGTGATAAGGCCTGGGGCCAGGAACTCATGCGAGGGTTTGGCTGCTCACAAGGGCCTTGTTTCTTGTCCTTGGTGCCTTCAACATGCCTTCATTCTTTAAAAATTGGAGGCCTTGGGCCATAGAATAATACATTCACTAGTTATGAGGGCTTGGCCGCTCTAATGTATTGATAAAATTTTACTAAGTGATGTACATTCCAATGCCTAGGGACCTTGGTCCCATTGGGGCGTTTGAGTTTGTAAGTCCCTGGTTTGATGACGGCTGCAATGATGTACGGGCCCTCACATTTTGGTGCCATTTTGCCTCCCTCGGTTGGTTGGCTAGCTTCCCTCCTTCGGAGGACATAGTCCCCTACTTGGAATTCTCGAGAGCGGACTTTGGCGTCGATGTAGCTTTTGATTTGCCTTCGGTAGTTCTCCGCCCGTATGAAGGCTTGCTCTCGGCGTTCTGAGATGAGGTTAAGGTAGAGGGCCATGTTGGCGTCGTTGACTTCGGGGTCATATTGGATCACCCTTCGGGTAGGAAGGGTCACCTCCGTAGGAGGTTTAACCTCAAAACCGTAGCAAAGGGAGAAGGGTGTTTCACCTATTGCCCGCCGAGGGGTGGTGCGGTAGACCCATAAGATGTTATGGAGTTCTTCTACCCAGCCTCCCACTTCGGCCTCCAGCTTCTTTTTTAGGCCCTCGAGCAAGATCCGGTTGGCGTTCTCTACTTGGCCGTTGCCCAGAGGGTAGGCAACGGAGGAGAAGGTGTGTTTGATGCCCCATGCCTCTAGGAGGGCACAGAAGGGGGCTGCCTCAAATTGAGTTCCGTTGTCGGAGATGATTTGCTGGGGGACGCCAAACCTTGTGAGAATGTTCTTGAGAACAAAGTGACGACATTTGGCCTCGGTGATGCTTGCGAGGGGCTCGGCTTCCACCCACTTGTTGAAATAGTCAATGGCGACAATGATGTACCTGTTGTTGGAGTTACCCCTCGGCAGAGGGCCCACGAGGTCTATGCCCCATCGAGCGAAGGGTATGGATGTGCTGATGGGGGCATAGTTGACCGCTGGCCTGCCGGGGGCTTTCTGGAAGTGTTGGCATGCGGCACACCTTCGGGCGAGATCCGCACAAACCCAGACCATTGTAGGCCAAAAGTAGCCTTGGTTAATGAGCCTTCGGGACATGGAGAAGGGTCCCTGGTGAGCTGAGCAAGTGCCACTGTGCACCTCCTCCATTGCAACCTCGGCTTCATCTTGATGAAGGCACCGAAGTAACGTCCCGTTGTATGACCTTTTGTAAAGCCTTCCGTCCTCGATGGCGTAGCTGGGAGCCCTCAGTTTTGCTAGCTTGGCACGGGCCTCATCCTCAGGCAGTTGCCCTGTGGTGATGAAGGCGACAATATCTGAGATCCAGTCCTCTTGCCTTTGTTGTATGAGCATGATGGGGCTAGCATGTATGCTGGAGAGGCTGAGCTCCTCGATTTTTGCAATCTTTGAGATATATTCAGGGGATTCAGCCGAGAGCTTCGATAAAATGTCAGCCTCGGAGTTTTGAGCCCTCAGTTTTGAAAGTCGTCCCCTCTGCTCCAGACATAGTCCGCGGCCTGCCACACCCTTGGGGTAGTGGCGCGGGGAGCGTTTCGGTTTGGAAGTCGAATCCTGGGCATATTAGATGCCTGCCAATCCCAAAGGGAGATGGCACGGAAAACGTTCCGTTTTTGAAAGTCAAATCGTGGGCATATTACTTTCCTGTCATACCCTTGGGGTAGTGACGCGGAAAGCGTTTCAAGGAAGGGTTTTCATTTGCACATTGGTTGCAAATGATCTGGGGCACTACGTGCTGCCGGCACCGATAGGTGGCGCCTTCGGCATATGCGTCCTCGAGGGGTACGTCTTTAGAAACAACACTTGGTGTTTGTTCCGGTATACGGCCCCCGGAACTTAGTACCGAGGGGTCTTCTTTGACAACACTTGGTGTTTTTCTTTACTCGTCGCAAATGATTGGGAGAGTGTACCCCCGGCACTTGGTGCCGAGGGGTCTTCTTCGAAAACACTTGGCGTTTTCTCCACTGTTGTAGGTGATAGTAGTGCCTACCCTCAGTGCTTGATGACGAGGGGTCTTGTATGTGATAAGGCCTGGGGCCAGGAACTCATGCGAGGGTTTGGCTACTCACAAGGGCCTTGTTTCTTGTCCTTGGTGCCTTCAACATGCCTTCATTCTTTAAAAATTGGAGGCCTTGGGCCATAGAATAATACTCTCACTAGTTATGAGGGCTTGGCCGCTCTAATGTACGGATAAAATTTAACTAAGTGAGGTACATTCCAATGCCTAGGGACCTTGGCCCCATTGGGGCGTTTGAGTTTGTAAGTCCCTGGTTTGATAACGGCTGCAATGATGTACGGGCCCTCAAATTTTGGTGCTATTTTGCCTCCCTCGGTTGGTTGGCTAGCTTCCCTCCTTCGGAGGACATAGTCCCCTACTTGGAATTCTCGAGAGCGGACTTTGGCGTCGATGCAGCTTTTGATTTGCCTTCGGTAGTTCTCCGCCCGTATGAAGGCTTGCTCTCGGCGTTCTGAGATAAGGTTAAGGTAGAGGGCCATGTTGGCGTCGTTGACTTCGGGGTCATATTGGATCACCCTTCGGGTAGGAAGGGTCACCTCCGTAGGAGGTTTAGCCTCAAAACCGTAGCAAAGGGAGAAGGGTGTTTCACCTGTTGCCCGCCGAGGGGTGGTGCGGTAGGCCCATACGATGTTATGGAGTTCTTCTACCCAGCCTCCCCCTTCGGCCTCCAGCTTCTTTTTTAGGCCCTCGAGCAAAATCATGTTGGCGTTCTCTACTTGGACGTTGCCCAGAGGGTAGGCAACGGAGGAGAAGGTGTGTTTGATGCCCCGTGCCTCTAGGAGGGCACAGAAGGGGGCTGACTCAAATTGAGTTCCGTTGTCGGAGATGATTTGCTGGGGGACGCCAAACCTTGTGAGAATGTTCTTGAGAAAAAAGTGACGGCATTTGGCCTCGGTGATGCTTGCGAGGCGCTCGGCTTCCACCCACTTGGTGAAGTAGTCAATGGCGACAATGATGTACCTGTTGTTGGAGGTACCCCTCGGCAGAGGGCCCACGAGGTCTATGCCCCATCGAGCAAAGGGTATGGATGTGCTGATGGGGGCATAGTTGACCACTGGCCTGCCGGGGGCTTTCTGGAAGTGTTGGCATGCGGCACACCTTCGGGCGAGATCCGCACAAACCCGGGCCATTGTAGGCCAAAAGTAGCCTTGGATAATGAGCCTTCAGGACATGGAGAAGGGTCCCTGGTGAGCTGAGCAAGTGCCACTGTGCACCTCCTCCATTGCAACCTCGGCTTCATCTTGATGAAGGCACCACAGTAGCGTCCCGTTGTATGACCTTTTGTAAAGCCTTCTGTCCTCGATGGCGTAGCTGGGAGCCCTCAGTTTTGCTAGCTTGGCACGGGCATCATCCTCGGGCAGTTGCCCTGTGGTGATGAAGGCGACAATATCTGAGATCCAGTCCTCTTGCCTTTGTTGTATGAGCATGATGGGGCTAGCATGTATGTTGGAGAGGCTGAGCTCCTCGATTTTGCCAATCTTTGAGATATATTCAGGGGATTCAGCCGAGAGCTTCGATAACATGTCAACCTCGGAGTTTTGAGCCCTCAGTATTTGAGTAAGAGAGTGTGCTTCAAATACCTTTAGCAACTCCTTGGCCGCATCTTTGTACCGCCTGATTCTTCCTTCCTTGGCTTCGTACTCCCCGGAAATTTGGCTGACGACTAACTTGGAGTCGCACTTGACGTGGATCTGTTGGGCCCTCATGTTAGCTGCCAGCCGAAGGCCACAGAGGAGGGCCTCGTATTCGGCTTCGTTGTTGGAGACCTTGAAGGAGAAGCGGATTGCATAATAGGCCCGGAAGCCTTCGGGTGAGATGAGAACCACCCCTCCTCCACATGCTTTGATAGCGGAGGAGCCGTCAGTGTAGAGGGTCCACCAATCATCCGAGGGAGCCGAGGGCTCCACGTCCGTGGCTGATCTTGTCGTGCACTCCGTCACGAAGTCCGCTAGGGCTCTGCCCTTGATGGCGGGCCTAGGACGGATGTCGATGTTGTATTGGCTCAGGAAGACAACCCATTTTACCATTCGAGAGGAGCTGGTGGGGCTCCTTATCAAAGCGCCGAGGGGTTGGTGAGTGAGGACTTGGACCGGGTGAGCTTGGAAGTAGTGGCCCAACTTCTTGACAGTCCAAATGATAGCCAACACTGTCTTTTCCACAGGGGAATACCGGAGTTCCGCTTCCCTGAGGGTCTTGCTAACATAGAAGATGGCATGTTGGACACCATCTTCTTCTCGGATGAGTACTGAGTTGATGGCCGCCGGGCTAACTCCAAGGTAAAGGTATAGGGTCTCCCCTACCTTGGGTTTGGAGAGCACAGGGGTTGAAGATAAATACCGTTTCAGTTCGTCGAAAGCCTCCTGGCATTCTGAAGTTCATCGGAAGCCGGCGTTTTTCCTCATGATCTGGAAGAAGGGTAAGGACTTCTCCGCCGATTTTGACAGGAAGCGGTTGAGGGCTGTCAGGCGGCCCGTCAGCCGTTGGACCTCCTTCACGTTGCGTGGGGGCTCCATGTTGAGGATGGCCTGGATTTTCTCGGGGTTAGCCTCGATACCCCTTCGGCTCACCATGTAGCCCAAGAATTTGCCTCCTTGTACACCAAAGGTGCACTTCTTCAGATTTAGCTGAATGTTGAACTTCTGCATGATGGCGAAGATCTCCCGGAGGTTGTCAGCATGGCTTGATCTCCTTGTGCGCCCTAGGATGTGTAAGGAATAATTGTAATTAGATTTTGATGATGCTAGATTAATTAGGACTTTAGAGTACCCCTTTTGAAATTATGTATTAGAATTTTTCCTTTGTAAAGTTCTTAGAGTAATCGACTTGACAGAAGACCTTCAAGGACAGAAGACCTTCAAGAGCAGAAGGACTTCAAGAACAGAAGTGCCTATTAAGGCAATATTGAAACAGAGGACCTTTGGTTCTCTGCTCCAGAACAGAAGTCCTCAGGATCTCTGTTTGTCTTGACTCTGACAGAAACCCTTCTGGGTCTCTGTTGGATACTCTCCCAACAGAAGTGCTCCAGACCTCCTCTGTTCTACTCTCAGACAAAGACGCCAGAAGGTCTGACACTTAGAAGAATTTCAAAGAACCGGGAAGTCAACTAAAAGATTCCTTCAACGGCTAGGAGTATGAAACGGAAAAGCTACAGTGCATGCATTAAATGCTCATTTAATGCACCCCATGCTACGTAGAGTAATTGCAGATGATTGGCCGAAATGTCAGGAATACTTTATCCCAAAATAGTAACCCGCCAACTTTATCGGGCTCTACTAGTCAAGTCAACTGATCGCGCATTAAATGCAGTTGTCCTCCTACTCCTCCAACGGGAAGACAACCTCAGTATAAAAGGTACACTACGAAGAACAACCGGATAACTTTGCTACAACATTGCCAAGATTACATTGCAACTTTTGCAAGATATTCAAACTCTGAAAAGCAAAAAGCCTCCTTGAGATTCAAACTCATTATCTTCTACAAGAGAAGGCAGAAGTTGGAAAAATACTCTTTCCAACTCAAGCAAAGTTCCAAGTGTTCTTCAACTCTTCAAGCTCATCACATACAAACCCTTTGTAACGAAGCTAGTTGGAGGAACCCCTGTTTCAACAGAAACTCTTCTTGCTACAAGAAGGACGTCCAAGTAACTGGAGTAGTGAAGTGGTGATACTTCAAGGAAACTCAGTGAAAGGACCAGTGTTAAAGGAAGCCAGGCAGTGCATCCCAGGACACATCTAGGCTTGAAGAAGACGTGGAGTGCTTCTTAAGTACTAGGACTAAGGCTTTGTAAACGGCAGTTCTTACAGCTTAGTGGAACAGTGGATTAGAGGAACGAGTTGTTCCTTGAACCACTATAAAAATCCCTGGTGTCGTTTACTTACTGCTTTTAATACTTGCACTTAGTTAGAACTGTATAACTCCTTGAACTTGGTATCTGTGTTCAGCAGAACTTGTTCTACGAGCTAACAGAAGGCCTACTGCCTTTGCTTCTCTGAGGCTAACAGAACTCCCTGCCAGAACCCCATCCGCTGCCAGTCTGTTCTTTCAACAGAACAGGTTATTCTGTAAATCTGGTACTTAGTTTAAAAAAAACTAAAAACCAATACAGTCTATTCACCCCCCCCCCCTCTAGACTGTATCCAGTATAACCGGGACCAACAGGATGGCCTGAAAGACTCTGGCCACCATCCGGGTGTAAGTGGCGCCTGAGTTTTTTAGGCCGAAAGCCATCACAAGGTAGCAGAATATGCCCTCGGGAGTCATGAAGGCTGTTTTTTCGGCGTCCTCCTCGTTCATGAAAATTTGGTGATACCCTCGGAAGGCATCGAGGAAGGACATGATCTCGCACCCCGCGGTCTCATCTACCAATTGATCAATATTTGGCAAAGGGAAAGGGTCCATGGGGCATGCCTTGTTGAGGTCCGTGTAATCCACGCACATGCGGAAGGTGGGAGGCTTTTGTGCGAGGACTACGTTTGCTAGCCATGAGGGGTATTTCACCTCCTTGATGTGCTTAATAGAGAGGAGAATGGCGACCTCCTTCTTCACAAATTCACTCCTCTCGGCCGAGAGGGGTCTTCTCCGTTGTTGTACTGGTTTCGCCGAAGGGTCCACCGAGAGGCGGTGGGTGATGACCCTTTGGCTGATTCCCGGCATGTCCTCCGCCCCCCATGCAAAAACAATGGAGTAGGCGCGGAGGGCGTTGATGATGACGGTCTTCATGTCTTCAAGGAGCTGGGCTCCAATCTTCACGACTCTCTCCGACTTGGCCGACTCGAGCGCTAAATCATCCACGTCCTCGACCGGTTCAGCCCTCGGCCTCTTCTCCTCCTCTTCAATAGCCCCGGTGATGGTGTCAACACGAAACTCGGTTTTTCTAACCTTTTTTGTCACTTGGAGGTAGCAAGCGCGGGCAAGCTTTTGATTTCCCCTCGAGTAGCCGATGCCCCCTTCGGCCGGGAACTTGAGGCAGAGGTGCCTCATGGAGATGATGGCTTCGAGATCCTCGAGGGCTGGTCGACCGAGGATGATATTGTGGGCGCAATCGATGTTGACGACGACGAACTCCACTTCGAGCTTGGCTCTATGGAGCCCGTCGCTGAATAGTACCGTGTTGGTCCCGTTTGTAATGGGAACAGTCTAGAGGGGGGGGTGAATAGACTGTTCAGGAATTTAAACTTTTCTCTAAGTCAAAACTGACTCATCAGAGATGGTCGAAATCTGGTGACAGAGAAGGTCGAGTTATGATGGCAGAACTGGACCTGGCAGCGGATTAGGTTCTGTCCGGGTAGCCTCAGACAACACTAAGGCAAATGCCTTTCTGATAACTCTTAAGGGAGATCTGCTGAACACATAGTCCAACCTTTTGAGTCAAGCAGTTTAAGTTCTTAATTGCAGAGATAAAATAAGTAAGTAAGTGACACCGGGGATTTTTATAGTGGTTCAAGGAACAACTTGTTCCTCTAGTCCACTGTTCCACTAAGCTTACAAAAACAATAGTTTACAACGCCTTAGTCCCTAGAACTTAAGAAGCACTCCTCGTCTTCTTCAAGTCTAGTTGCCACCCGGGATGCAGTCCTGCTTCCTGATGGCTGGTCTCGTTTCACTGAGTCTCTTGAAGTATCCCCACTTCACTTACTCCAGCTAGTTTGAGACGTCCCTTCATTTTCAAGAAGTGTTTGATTCAAAATCAGTTTTCTCCAACGTTGCTTCTTCACAAAGGATGAGTAGATGAAGTTTTCGAAGTGTTGAAGAACTGAGGAACTTTGCAACTTGCTAGTTGGATGAGGGATTAGAAAATATATCTTCTAACTGTAGCCTTTTCTTGTTAAGAATGAAGTTTGAATCTCAAGAAGGCTTTGAGGTATTTGATTTAGAGTAGAATAATCTGAGCAAGTTCGTCTGGCAGATGTTGTAGCAAAGTTGTTCTCGTAGTTCTTCAGAGTGTATCTTATATACTGGGAGCAGTCTTCCCGTTGGAGTGTAGAAGACAGCTTCATTAAATGCTTGTACTGTTGACTTGACCGGTTGGACCTTCGACTTGCTATTTTGGGGGCGTGAAGATACTCGCATGGTCAATCATCAGCTTTAAATATCTCTTCGTACGTACAGCATTAAATGTGCATTTAATGTGTGTATAGTACCATGTTTCCGTTGAGAGGTTCGTAACCGTTAGGGGATTTCCCGTTAGTTTAACGACCGTTGGTCAGTGCTTTCGGAATCTGGTGTGTTTGGCAAAGTCTTATGAGGCTCTCTGGTTCAATCTTTGAAGTCCGTCTCTGTTGCCAACTCTGGTACCAACACTGATGACCAGTTCTGATGGCTTCTCTGGTGAGCAACTCTGGGAGCAACTCTGGTAGAAGCAAGGTGGATCTCTGGCATGAAGACTAAGCTAAAACTTACAGAAGAAATTCTAATACAAAATTTCTAACGGGGTACTTTCAAATTCTAATTAACCTAGCATCATCAAAATCTAAATACATTTATTCCTTACATACCGGCAGGGTTATGACCCCCTCGGAATCAATGGTGTCACCGGTGAAGCCGGCAAGAGGGGTATTGATTGGCCAAAGGGACCCCCTCTCCAGATGCAGCTCTCTGAAGGTGCTGAGGTACATTACATTTACGGAGCTGCCCGTGTCAACGTAAGTTCTGTGGATGATAGTATCATTGATCTCCGTACGGATGACGAGGGCATCCCTGTGCGGAGAGGAAGCAGAGGGGATATCGGCATTCGTGAATGTGATGGGCTCCTCCCTCAGCGGCTTTACCGGGGGCATATGAGTAACTTCCCCCACGTATAGTGATTGAGCCCACTTCTTCCGTTGGCTGGTGGAGTCCCCCCTGTATTGCCACCGGTGATCATGAGGATGTGACGCTTTTTCTCCAGGACGTGGGGGCACTCTTCTTCTTCCTCTTCCAAATTCCTGATTTCCCTCTTCCTGCCGAGGGGGATGGTGTTTGGGTTAACCCAAGCGCTTGCTTTCGCTGGGCGCCCTCGAGGTGGCCCTTGGTAGGGAGGACCCTATTGCTGAGGGCCTTGGAAAAACTGGGACAGATGGCCTGCCTGTATTAACCTTTCGATGGTTGTCTTCAGCTGATGGCAGTCATCGGTTTTGTGCCCTTGATGTCGTTGGAAGCGACAGTAGGGGTAATTTGGATTGATGGCATATACCTCCGGGGGTGTGCGAGAATCTCGCTCCACCAGGCCCCTCTCCTCAGCGAAGTCGAGGATGACGCTGACGGGGTGCGTCAAAGGTGTCTGAGGGTGCTCCAGGAGAACAGGTTGTTCCCAAGTCTTCGGGTTACCCTTGTAATCTCCCCCGGGCTTGGCTTGGCTGTGTCGGGGGCGATCACCGGGGGGTGCCGAACCTTTGGGTTGATTGTGAGGAGCCCCCGGTTGCCCTTATCATCTCACCGAAAGCGTTGCCCTCCGAGCCTGTCGAGGGCGGAGGTCCAGGGTCTCTCCTTGTTTGCATTATGGCTGTCCCGGGATTGGACTTCCTGGGAGACCGTGTCTTGGGCCACGACCCCCTCGACGTTCCCAATCCGAAGGACAGGATTCCCGAGGGGGTGTGGATGAGGGGGAGGCATGATGTTCTCCCCGACCTAAGGTTGAAGGGGAACCAAAGTACCGAAGGCACCCGGGTTCTGGGTGAGTGTCTGGATGAAGGCGAAGAACGCTGATTGCACGTCGATCTTGAGGACCGGAGGGCTAACTTGGTTTTCGCTTCGGTCCTTCTTTTTGGCCTCGATGCCGAGGTGGGCATCGGGGGCATTTTGTTGAATCTATAGGCGTAGGTCGACAGCCGCCTGTTCCAACCCAGCGAGGGTGCCTCCCTCGAGAGCCCTGTTAGAGGCTTCGAGGGCGTTGACATCGCCGAGGGCCAGGTTCTTGTCATCAACGTTCTTGGAGTTGACACGAGTTGTTCTCACCATTTTTATAGGTGTTTTGTGTTTTTCTGAGGGGGAGGGTTTCTTACTTGATTATTCGACCTCTCAACGAGAGCACCAAATGATGGATAATCTACCCGGGGGTGTGTATCCGAAGGGTTACTGCAGGGAGTAACTAGAGAGAAGTCAGAGCAAAAGTAAGAGAGAAAGAGTATATTGCTGAGAATGTAGTGAGCGAGCTTAGCTTGTGTTGGTCCCGGTTGTACTGGATACAGTCTAGAGGGGGGGGGGTGAATAGACTGAATTGGTTTTTAACTTTTTCAAGCTAAGTACCAGATTTAATAGATTAGCCTGTTCTGTTGGCAGAACAGACTGGCAGCGGATGGGGTTTTGGTAGGGATTCTGTTAGTTTAGCCTCAGAGAAGCAAAGGCGGTAGGCCTTCGGTTAACTCACAAGACAAGTTCTGCTGAGCACAGAGACCAAGTCTTTGGAGTTAAACAGTTCAAATAAAAACGATAAATAAAATGCAGTAAGTAAATGACATCAGGGCTTTTTATAGTGGTTCAAGGAACAACTTGTTCCTCTAGTCCACTGTTCCACTAAGCTTGTAAAAACGACCGTTTACAACGTTTTAGTCCTATCACTTAAGAAGCTCTCCACGTCTTCTTCAAGTGTAGATGTGTCCTGGGATGCACTTCCTGGCTTCCTTTAAGATTGGTCCTTTCACTGAGCTTTCCCGGAAGTATCTCCACTTCACTGCTCCAGGTACTTGGACGTCCTTCTTGTGAAAGAAGAGTTTCTGTTAAAAACAGGGGTTCCTCCAACTTGCTTTGTTACAAAAGATTTGTAGATGAAGTGCTTGAAGAGTTGAAGAACGACTAGAACTTTGCTTGAGTTGGAAGTAAGAATCTTTCCAACGTCTGCCTTCTCTTTTAGAAGATAATGAAGATTTAATCTCAAGGAGGCTTTTTGTGTTTTGAGCGTTTGAATGTTTTTGTATTCGCACTGTTGTAGCAAAAAGTTATCCGGTTGTTCTTCGTAGTGTATCTTTTATACTGAGGTTGTCTTCCCGTTGGAGGAGAAGGAGGACAACTGCGTTAAATGTGCGAGCAGTTGACTTGACCAGTAGGACCCAGCAAAGTTGGCGGGTTACTATTTTGGGATAAAACTATCCTGACATTGCGGCCAATCATCTGCATTTACTCTACAGAGTACGGGAGGCATTAAATGTGCATTTAATGCGCGTACTGTAGCTTTTCCGTTAAAGTTTCCTAGCCGTTGAGGGAATCTCCAGTTGGTTTACCGGCTTGGTGAAATTCTCTAAGTGCCAGGCCTTCTGGTGTCTTCAGCACAGAGTCGATCAAAGAAGGTCTTGAGCACTTCTGTTGGAGAAATGTTCAACCGAGAACCACGAGGGTTTCTGTCCGTGTAAAGGCTAACAGAGACCTAGAGGTCTTCTGTTCTGAAGCAGAGAGCCAAAGGTCCTCTGTTAATAAAAAGTCTATCAAAGGGTCTTCTGTAAGGAGGTCTTCTGTTCTGGAAGCCTTCTGCCAGTCAACTATACTAAGGAACTTTACAAGCAAAATTCTAAAACATTAAATCTAAAGAGGGGTATTCTTAAGTCCTAATTAATATAGCATAATCAAAATCTAATTACAATTATTCCTTATAGCTTGGATTACAAATGGGGAAAAGGGGCGCTATTTATAGTAGTAATAAATGACAGATAGGGACACGTGTCATCATTCAGGTGGTCGAGGGGTCACCTCAACGGGGTGTGACGTGCACTTGTCGTTAGGTGCACTCAAAATAATTAATCAATACAACACTAATACGTAGTATAGTGTAGTAAGGTTCGTATCCACAGGGAAAGGAATACTTTTCTTTTATAAAAGTAGTAACAAAGGGGGGTTTAGATTTGTTTGTTTTAACAACACTAAGATAAACAACCTATATGAGTTTAATTCAATGAGATGAAGACTTGGTTTTGCTTTTATCCACTTAATGAAATGTTCGTCGATCCCGGTTATATCTTTAACTATCTTCCTCTCGAATACTCAATCGAGGAGTATATCCAGTTCATCGAGGGTAGTTATTAATAACGAGATGCGTTCATTAATAAAACTTACTATCGAGTCAATATAGAACAAGCGCCGTATATTAACTTGATAGTAGCAATAAACTTAAGATGAAAACGATTGAGATTGATAACCTCAACACAAGCGGTTTATTGGTTTAATCAATATAATTAATTCCTCTTGGCATATTAACCATGAGATGCATGCATTAATATTCCAAGTTTACTACCGTTGAAAGAACCGGATTAATAATAAGCGTATTAACCGATTGATTCTAGTAATAATTAATATGAGAAACAATACTAGTTGATACTTTAAGTAATGTTTAAGATATTAACATGAAATATGAATAGGAATTAATTAATACTCAAGAAAGAATATTAAAATATATGAATCCTACTATGATTAATATCAAGATGTTAACTAATTGTCATCTTAGTAACACTCCCCAATATTATCATAGAGGAAGAAATAGCTATTACTATAACCAATGTCAAGATGTTAACTAATTGTCATCTTAGTAACACTCCCCAACTTTGATATAGAGATAGTATTTTGAAAGAAAGAATTAATATTCAAGGAAGAAGATTAAAGAAAATAACTCACAACTTACAAATTCATTAAGCTTCAAAGTAGCAAAACCAAGATTGAAGAGTCTAGCTCCTCATTTGGAGACTAAACATGATGAAAAATACTAAAGAAAGAGCTATTCTATACTGAGCTTAGATGTACAAGGGATGGGACAACTTTTTGTGAAGGAAAGGAGGTGTATTTATAGGCTTTTGGGAGCTAATTCGGGTACTCGATCGGGTATATACAGGGTACCCGATCGAGTATGTGTGTAACACCCGATCCGAGGTATACTCGACCGGTTTCAGGGTATTTTCTAAGAGTATACCCGATCGAGTATATATGAATACCCGGTCGAGTATGCTTAGAAAATGGTATTCGAACCATACTCGACCGAAATTCTTTTGAAATTCAAAGGCATACCCGATCGGGTATGTCGGTCTACCCGATCGGGTATAGACATAAAATCGTGGTTGAAATCTTCCCTGTATGTTCTCTTGTCTTCGGATCTGATCCGATTTGAAGTTCCAACCTAATACCCGATCGAGTATAGCTAATACTCGACCGAGTATAGACCAAAATTCAGGATCTTCTTTTGTCTTTGAACTTTTGCACCTTCTTTTCACTTTTTGGGTTCACCAACTGTACTTTGAGTGACCAAAACCTGCTTGAGCTCAGAATATATCTAATCTAACCTATTTACAAGAATTTAACAATCTAATCTATTACACCAAAAGTGTGTAATTTCCAAAGTAAAAGTCAAGCAAAACTAATTAAAAACATAAACATAAATATGGAAATTACGAACGTATCAACTCCCCCACACTTAAACCTTTACTCGTCTCGAGTAAGATCAAATGTTTACAAGTGTCAATGTTTGTCCAAAAGTTCCACAGTTCAACAAAAACATAATACAAACACAAAGACCACCAAGGATGACAAAGAAAAATGAGTTTTAAACTCAAATTACAAAAGAGCATCTTGGGTTTAATGGCCTCCTAGTGTTGTCTTCTTTTCTCCTCCTCTCTTCTTCTTTATCTTGAATCTTCTTATTCTTCATAAGGATACAATGAGTGCCTGCAAGAACAAACATTTCTTTTGCCTAGGAGCCTTTTCAGGTTTTCATCCTAGCACCTCTTTATATTTTTCATTCTCTCCAACTCACTCATTTTTTTATAAGCCTTTTTTGCTTAGATTGCCCATTTTGTTGGGTTTTTAACCTAACTAGCATTTATTTTATTTTGTTTATTTTTTTCTTTATTTTTTTTTTGTTTTTTTGTGTGTAAAAGTTCAAAAGAATTACATGCATAGTGCTAGGTAGAAATGAAAATTACATACCATCATGAGTGTCTCCCCCGCACTTGAATCAAGCACTGTCCCTAGTGCCCGCCTTCTCCTCCGTAGTAGCTCCCTCCAAAGCCGCTCCCTTGGCCACCATCTCCCATGTAGGTGTCCCTGCCATCTCCGCCGTCGTACCCTCCACCCCCGGAGCCTGATCCTCCAAAGTTACCCCAATGAGTGGGGTCATACCATGAGGGTGGTGGAGGAGGGTTCGCCATGGTATGGAAGGATCCCTGTTGTGCCATAAAAGAGTACATAGGTCCATAGAACCTATGTTGGTCTTCCTCATACCGATGTCTATCAGCCTCCCTGAGCTCCTCCAATCGTTGAAAGCCGGCTCGTTGCTCATCCTCCAATCTTTGAAAACTGGCTCTTTGCTCCTCCTCTAATCGGTTGAGCCGGTTGTCCATTTGGGCTATTCCCGTAAGAAGTTGTTGTTGACCCTCCAGAAGTTGTTGAAAGAAGTCGGGTGGTGGAGGGTTTTGGCTCTGTTCTGGGAAGTCCTGGCTCATGGTTGGATGGCTATGGAGTTGCTCATAGGGCTCGTAATCGGGTTGGTTTTGGGGAGGTTCCTGTTCCGGTTCCTGGAGATGTGGTGGGAGGGCGTTTGGGAAGAGGTAATGTTGCTCCGCTCTTCCTGTTTTGAAGTGGAGTTGGGGGAGTTCTGGGTTGGGCAAGAGGAAGTATTTGAGGGGTTTGGGGTGGATGTGCCAGTTGTACATATTTCTGGGCCTTTCTTCACCATAAACGGTGTGTGAAAAAGATGTACAACCCGAGTGGCCCAGCCAAGATATGTTCATCAAACAGTAGTCGGGTATAGGAGAGTCATCCGTATACCCGAACTTTGTGGCCAAGTGCATAATCACCCTGCCCACTACAATAACACCCTTTGTCACGCTTTCCTTTTTGAGATTTGCCCACATAAGATTACATAGGTTGAAATCTACGTGGATACGGAATAGGGCTACCGATATCAGGCACACATCCCCCATCCTAGTGTGATGGTTGTTGGGACGTCCAAGTAAGGAGTTGGCAAGGAATTTCAAAAAGAGACGTAGGACGGGATGTTGGACATGACTAATGTAGAGTTGGGAGGAGCTAAATTTAGTCTCCCCGGTCATCTTGGTCCATAGGGTATGGCCGAAGGCGGTATTGTCGGATATAGATTTTTGGTACGGGACCGGAATACCAAAGTGTTCGGCGAACTCAAGTTTTGTGATGGTGTGATTGTGATTAAACAATTGAAACCTGAGTTTATCATCCCTAAAGTCCTCTTCATTGTTCTCAAAGTGCACAGAGCTTATGAATTCATAGATAATTTTTTCATTTGAGTTGTATTGCATTTTGAAAATTTTATCCATGCTCAACTCATGAAAAAATTTCTTCATCATTTTGTACACTCCTAATTCCTTTAGGGCATCATGGCATAAAAAGCGGGAAGGTTTAACTTGCCTTTCAATTGTGGACATGAAGCGTGTGCGGTGTTCATTGTCCACGAAGAGGATGTCCTCGTAGCCCGGGATGGATGCCCTAGTGCTTGAGCTTTGCCCTTTCTCTTTCCTTGGAGTCATTTGGAGTGAATTTGGCCTTTGAAAACCGAAATTGGAAGGTGGGGGGTAGGGTTTTTCGGACCTCTGAAAATTGGGGGAGAATGGGATTGGTGAGTATGAATGTGTAGAGGAGGATGAGGGGAGTGTTTTGGTGTTGAAATGGGAGGATTTGGTGAAGATTTGGAAGAGATGTGGTAGAGAGAATTTGTAAAAATGGGGGTTTGGGCGTTTTTGTTCGAGATAGGGTTGGAAATTCGGAGAAGACGAAGTGTTTTGGGGCTGATTTGGGGTTATAATACCCGTATACCCGATCGAGTATGTGCTGGTACTCGGTCGGGTATGTCTGGAAAGTGGCCTTTTTGAGCAGTCTGCCTCCTGTACTCGATCGGGTAGTGTATGGTTACCCGGTCGAGTATATCTGGAAAATGAACTTTGTGAGCAGCCTGCCTCCTGTACCCGGTCAAGTATTCCTCCATACTCGATCGGGTATGTGCTTTTTTCTTCTACTTTTGAAGCAGGTACTCGGTCGAGTGTGGGAGTCAGTCTCCTTCAATTTTAGCATTTCTAAACATACCCGACCGGGTGTATAGTGATACCCGATCGGGTATTGCTTATTTTTCAATTTTTGAGTGCTTCCTCGATCGAGTAATGCCCGGTCCCTTTTCTTTTTGGTCATACCCGACCGAGTATAAGGTTGTACTCGATCGGGTATGTCCCCAGATGCTCCAAAACCTGCATTTTTTATTTCTTTTCTTCCAAAAACCCGTGATTAGTGCCCTCCCTCACTGATCTCTCAAATAATTAGACAAAAAAATGAATTCTAAATAAATAAAAAAATGAATTAAACACACTTAAATAAAAAAATAAAATAAACTTGGGTTGCCTCCCAAGTAGCGCCTTAGTTAACGTCGTGGCACGACGTTATTCATTTTTTTTGGTTTTGTTTTGTGGGATCATGAGCATCCCTTGTTTCACTTTTCAAGGCCCTATTTGGCCATTTTTCATTTTTTTTTCGGCCTTTTCCAGTAAGGCCGGGGTTTCTTTCTCGAAAGACATCTGATTTTATCCGCTTCTTTGAAAAACAGCGGTTCTTGTGGTTCAACAATATGTATAGAACACAGAGTTGGATTTTGCATTTGTTTTTTCGTAGAGTCCAAGATGTTGAACTCCACTTTTTGATCATCGAACTCTAAAGTTAGTGAACCACTAGAAACGTCAATTTTCGTTTTTGCGGTCTTCATGAAGGGTCTACCCAAAAGGATGGATGTTGTTTGGTCATCAGTTCCCATTTCAAGGACATAGAAGTCAACAGGAAAGACCATATTTTCTACTTCTATTAGCACATCTTCTACTACACCCTTCGGGTAAGTACTAGAATGATCTGCCAATTGAATCACTACACCTGTTTGATGTAATGGGCCAAGTTGTAGAGTTTTATAAACAAAATAGGGGATGACATTTATTGATGCCCCTAAATCCAACAAGGCCTTAGGAAATGTGGTGTTTCCTATTTTGCAAGGGATAGTGAACATGCCTGGGTCGTTACATTTTTCGGGGAGTTTCCTCTGAAAAATGGCCGAGACGTGTTCACTAACTCTAACCTCTTGTTTCCCTTTCAATTTATCTTTTCTTTTTGTTTTGCATAATTCTTTTAAGAATTTAGCAAAACGAGGGACATTTTTCATTAAGTTAAGAAGCGGAATGTTTACCTCACACTTTGCGAAGGTTTCATAGACGTCGGCATCTTTTTCTAGCTTCTTTGTCTCCTTTAGCGCCTCAGGAAACGAAATTTCTTGTTCATATGATGAGGGTGGGGGAAGCTTGGTTTCTGTGTTTTCCTCCTCCGGTGGGACTACTTTTCCAGGGTCCACACCCTCAGTCTCTTCATCGTTCTCTTCTGCCTCTTTCAACGTTGCACCACTTCTCAACGTTATAGCATTCACATGTTGTCTCGGGTTTTGCTCCGTTTGAGATGGGAGTTTACCCGAGTCTTTTGTTTCAAGTCGGTTCACGGCATTTGCAATTTGACTAACTTGGTTTTCCAAATTCTGAATGCTGGATTTGGTCTCATGCTGAAATTGAACCATGTTTTGTTGCATGGTTGAGACATTTGAGGTGAGTGCTCGGATCATGTCCTCGGTGGACATACTTGAGCTTGACGTCTGGCCTTGGTGCTTTGGGAAAGTTGGTGGCAAGGACTGATTTTGAGGATTCCCATACCTCAAATTCGGGTGATCTCTCCACCCAGGATTGTAGGAGTTAGAGTGTGGATCATACCTCTTTTGACCTTGAAATCCCAAAGCATTGACTTGCTCGGAATTCTCCTCTTGTAGTGTTGGGCAGGAATCGGTGGGGTGCCCCTGTGTCGAGCATATGCCGCAGACCTTGACTTCTTGGTGTTTTAGATTTAAAAGGAAGTCCTTTACCAAAGAAGTCAAGCCGGCTACTTGACTTTCCAACGAGATGTTGGATTCCGCTGCCATGACCCGTTTTGACGATGACCTCCCATTGTAGTGTCTAGAATTCTCGGCCAACTCCGAGATGAGGTTCCTAGCTTGGGAAGGAGTTTTGTTGACAATTCCCCCTCCAGATGCTGCGTTCACCAGGCGTCTATCTTGCTCCGCAAGACCGTCATAGAAGTAGAGGATGAGGTCTTGCTCTGTGTAACCGTGATATGGGCAGCTAGCACACAATTTTTTGAAACGCTCCCAATACTCATATAATGTCTCATCATCTTTTTGCTCAATGTTGCTTATTTGTTTTTTCAAAGATGATGAGACGGATGCAGGGTAGTACCTTTCTAGGAAGCACTTTTTCATTGATGCCCATGTATCTATACTCCCTGACGGGAGATAGAATAACCAATCCTTCGCCGTGTCTTTGAGGGAGAATGGAAAAGCCCTCAATTTGATTTGTTCTTCCGAGACACCACTGGGGCACATGCTTGTGCACACAATATGGAACTCAGAAAGGTGTTTGTTCGGATCTTCTCCTCTTAGGCCATGAAAGGATGGCAGTAGATGTATGAGCCCAGATTTTAGCTCAAATGTATTACCTTCATCGAGTGTAGGGAAGGTAATACATAATGGTTGTTGATTGAGATTTGGAGCAGTGAGCTCCCGTAGTGTTCTTGTTTCAAGAGCCATTGTGGTTGGCTCTTCGGTGTCGCTAGAATGAGAACTAGCGTTGGATGAATCTCTGATAGATGATTCCTCCGAGTCGGTATTAGAAAATCTACTTTTCAACCGCTCGAAAGTTTGTTCTATTTCTGGGTTTGTTTGATATGTGATTTTGTTTATGGAGCGATTTTTAACCATAAACTCCACTAAGCTCAGAAATAGAAGAAATAAGATCTCTTTATAATTTTTTTATTTAATATTTTTTTTTATTTTTCTTGATATGAAATAAAAGAAAAATTAATTGCCTTTCCCCGGTAACGGCGCCAAATTTGACGTGCATTTGTCGTTAGGTGCACTCAAAATAATTAATCAATACAACACTAATACGTAGTATAGTGTAGTAAGGTTCGTATCCACAGGGAAAGGAATACTTTTCTTTTATAAAAGTAGTAACAAAGGGGGGTTTTGATTTGTTTGTTTTAACAACACTAAGATAAACAACCTATATGAGTTTAATTCAATGAGATGAAGACTTGGTTTTGCTTTTATCCACTTAATGAAATGTTCGTCGATCCCGGTTATATCTTTAACTATCTTCCTCTCGAATACTCAATCGAGGAGTATATCCAGTTCATCAAGGGTAGTTATTAATAACGAGATGCGTTCATTAATAAAACTTACTATCGAGTCAATATAGAACAAGCGTCGTATATTAACATGATAGTAGCAATAAACTTAAGATGAAAACGATTGAGATTGAAAACCTCAACACAAGCGGTTTATTGGTTTAATCAATATAATTAATTCCTCTTGGCATATTAACCATGAGATGCATGCATTAATATTCCAAGTTTACTACCGTTGAAAGAACCGGATTAATAACAAGCGTATTAACCGATTGATTCTAGTAATAATTAATATGAGAAACAATACTAGTTGATACTTTAAGTAATGTTTAAGATATTAACATGAAATATGAATAGGAATTAATTAATACTCAAGGAAGAATATTAAAATATATGAATCCTACTATGATTAATATCAAGATGTTAACTAATTGTCATCTTAGTAACACTCCCCAATATTATCATAGAGGAAGAAATAGCTATTACTATAACCAATGTCAAGATGTTAACTAATTGTCATCTTAGTAACACTCCCCAACTTTGATATAGAGATAGTATTTTGAAAGAAAGAATTAATATTCAAGGAAGAAGATTAAAGAAAATAACTCACAACTTACAAATTCATTAAGCTTCAAAGTAGCAAAACCAAGATGGAAGAGTTTAGCTCCTCATTTGGAGACTAAACATGATGAAAAATACTAAAGAAAGAGCTATTCTATACTGAGCTTAGATGTACAAGGGATGGGATAACTTTTTGTGAAGGAAAGGAGGTGTATTTATAGGCTTTTGGGAGCTAATTCGGGTACTCGATCGGGTATATACATGGTACCCGATCGAGTATGTGTGTAACACCCGATCCGAGGTATACTCGACCGGTTTCAGGGTATTTTCTAAGAGTATACCCGATCGAGTATATATGAATACCCGGTCGAGTATGCTTAGAAAATGGTATTCGAACCATACTCGACCGAAATTCTTTTGAAATTCAAAGGCATACCCGATCGGGTATGTCGGTCTACTTGATCGGGTATAGACATAAAATCGTGGTTGAAATCTTCCCTACATGTTCCCTTGTCTTCGGATCTGATCCGATTTGAAGTTCCAACCTAATACCCGATCGAGTATAGCTAATACTCGACCGAGTATAGACCAAAATTCAGGATCTTCTTTTGTCTTTGAACTTTTGCACCTTCTTTTCACTTTTTGGGTTCACCAACTGTACTTTGAGTGACCAAAACCTGCTTGAGCTCAGAATATATCTAATCTAACCTATTTACAAGAATTTAACAATCTAATCTATTACACCAAAAGTGTGTAATTTCCAAAGTAAAAGTCAAGCAAAACTAATTAAAAACATTAAACATAAATATGGAAATTACGAACGTATCAGGGTGGCACTGGCACTCGCATGTGGCCGCATTAAATGCGGTGGTTGGATGTGACGTTTGTACTTGGTACGTTGATCCAGCGCATGTGGGCGGGAGATTCTGTTGAGGAGAAGCCTTCGGCCGTAGATGATTGACCGAAGGCTCTTCCTTCCGGGGGCACCCTAGGTGCCTAGGGCTGCTGTTTTTACTGTCTTCTCCCAATGTCATTGTATGCCCGAAAAAGCCGTCCTGTGAGTATCTGGAGCCTTCATCCCAGGGGCCGAAGGCACCCCCAGTGTGCATTGACGGTTGCTTGGTACTCGGGACGCTGTGATTTGGGCTTGTTGTGCTTCGTGGGCCTATTGGGCCTTGATTAGAGTAGTAGGAGTCTATGGGCCGGGGGTCCCTGGGCCATATACTCCATCAGTATGTGCTAGAACCATCCGCCAATTGGATTACTATCCCAGTTTTATGCATTGGGCCAAGGTTTAGGGGACTTGTATAATGAATATGGAATAACATTGATTGAAGCCCCTAAATCCAACAAGGCCCTAGGAAATAAAGTGTCCCCTATTGTGCTTGGGATAGTGAACATGCCTGGATCACTACATTTCTCTGGAAGTTTCTTTTGGAATATCGCCGAGACACGTTCACTAACCTCCACCTTTTGTTTTCCCTTCAATTTCCTTTTCCTTTTCATTGTGCATATTTCTTTTAAAAATTTAGCAAAATGGGGAACACTTTTAATTAAGTTAAGGAGCGGAATGTTTACCTCACATTTGGCGAAAGTCTCATACATGTCAGCATCTTTCTCCAGCTTCCTTGTTTTATTCAGTGCTTCGGGGAATGAGGGTAGTGGTTCATATGAGGACAATGGTGGAAATTTAGCTTTTGTTGACTTCTCCTCGTTGTGGCCAACCTCATCTTTGTCAACCTTCTCTTCTTCAACTTCCTTTTCTTGTAACTCCTTACCGCTCCTCAACATGATTGCATTGACATGTTGTCTTGGGTTTTGCTCCGTTTGAGAAGGGAGTCTACCCAAATCTTTTGCCTCGAGCCGGCTCACAACACTCGAAATTTGGCTTATTTGGTTCTCCAAATTTTGGATGCTAAATTTAGTCGTTTCTTGAAATTGGGCCACACTTTGTTGTATCGTTGATACACTCATGGTAAGTGCTCGAATCATGTCTTCAGTGGACATATTTGAGCTTGAAGTTTGGCCTTGGGGAGGTTGTTGTTGAGGATTCCCGTATCTCAAATCGGGATGATTTCTCCACCCGGAGTGGTAAGTGTTAGAGTGTGGATCGTACCTCTGTTGTTGATGGCCTTGGAAATTCAAGGCATTGAATTGTTCTTCATGTAATGAAGGGCATGAATCGGTAGGATGCCCTTGTGTTGCACAAATGCCACAGACCTTGACTTCTTGGTTTTTGGGATTTAACAGAAAATCTTTTACCAAAGAAGTCAAGCTGGCTACTTGACTCCGTTGCGGCAATCCTTCGGGTTGAGGACCGCCCATTGTAATATCTAGAATTCTCGGCCAACTCCGAGATAAGATTCATAGCTCCAGAAGGTGTTTTGTTGACGATCCCCCCCTCCACATGCGGCGTTGATCATCCGCCTATCATCATTGCAAATACCATCATAGATGTATATGATGAGGTCTTGCTCCGAATAGCCGTGGTATGGACAGCTCGCACAAAGTTTCTTGAATCGTTCCCAATATTCGTAGAATGATTCGTCATCTTTCTGCTCCACATTGTTGATTTGCTTTTTGAGAGATGAGGAGAAAGAGGCAGGATAGTACCTTTCGAGGAAAGCTTTCTTCATGGCCGCCCATGTACCTATACTTCCCGAAGGAAGATAGAATAGTCAATCTTTTGCGGTATCCTTGAGGGAGAATGGAAATGCACTAAATTTTATCTGCTCTCGGTGACTCCATTTGGGCACACGCTTGTGCAAACAATATGAAATTCTGAGAGATGTTTGTTTGGGTCCTCGCCTCGTAGACCATGGAATGAAGGAAGGAAATGTATGAGCCCTGAATTGAGCTCAAATGTAGCACCTTCATCAAGAGTAGGGAAGGTGATACATAGCGGTTGTGTGTTAAGATTCGGAGCCGTGAGCTCCCTCAATGTTCTCGTTTCAAGAGCCATAGTGATTGGCTCTTCGGTATCGCTAGAATGAGAACTAGCACTTGATGATTCTCCCGAGTCGGAGCTTGAGAATTTATTTTTCAACCGCTCGAGAGTTGTTTCTATTTTGGGGTTTGATTGATAGGTGATTTCGTTCAATGAACGATATTTAACCATATACTACAAAGCTCAGAAGAAATAGAAATCTTTATACTTGAATAATATTTTTTATTATTTTTCTTGAAATAAAAAGAAAAATTCATTGTCTGTCCCCGGCAACGGTGCCAAATTTAGCGAGCAGTTTGTCACGATGCGTCAAAATAAATTCAATACTAGCACTAATACATAAATATAAGTGAAGTAGAGTTCGTATCCACTGGGAAAGGAATAATTCTCTTTTTATGAAACTAGTAAATAAAAGGGGGGTTTCGGGATTGAATGATTTAATTTAAAAACTAAGATGAACAACCTATATGTGTTTTAATTCAAAGATAAAAGAACTTGGCATTGCTACTTTCCACTTGTTGATATATTTTAGTCGATCATCGTTATATCTATAACTTATTCCCTCTCGAATACTCAATCGAGGAGTATATCCAATTCATCGATGGTAGGTATTAACAACGACCGTTCATTAATAACCCTTACTATTAGTCAAGTATAGAACACCGCCATATACTGACTTGATAGTAGCATTTAATCTCTTAACTCCTTGATGAAATCAATTGAGATTGATATGCTCAACACAACGATTTCGGTTTAACCAACAAAATTAATCCCTCTTAAGTTTATCAACCACGACCGTGCATTAATAAACTGAAGTTACTTATTTGTGAAACCATCAACGATTAACCATTGGTTCATCGATCGCTTCTAGTAATAATTAATATATGAAACAAAACTAGTTGATCCTTTAAGTAATGTTCAAAATAGTAATATGAAATATGAATAGGAATTAATTAATATTCAAGGAAGAATATTTTTAAAGGAGATGAATCCTACTAGAATTAATGTCAATGAATAAACTAGATATTCAAGGTATATCTACTAGAATTAATGTCAATGAATAAACTAGATATTCAAGGAATATTCAATGAACACGACTTAGATATTCAATGAATGTCAATGAATAAAATAGATATTCAAGGAATATCTAGTTTATGTCAATGAATAAACTAGATATTCAAGGAATATTCAATAAACACGACTTAGATATTCAATGAATGTCAATTAATAAACTAGATATTCAATGAATGTCAATGAATAAACTAGATATTCAAGGAATATCTAGTTTAGATATTCAATGAATGTCAATGAATAAACTAGATATTCAATGAATATCTACTAGAATTAATGTCAATGAATAAACTAGATATTCAAGGAATATTCAATGAACACGACTTAGATATTCGTGTCAACCAATAGAGCTATCTAATTTGATTCTGCCCCCTTTTTTTAAGTCAAGCAAATTTTCTCCATTTAATCTAAGTATGACGATTAGGTACTCATAATTACAATCTGGAACTTGTTAGTTCAAGTAAAGAATATTTTTTTTTAAAATATTTTTGTGAATAAGTGTTCCTATATATATATATAAATTATATATAAATTATATATAAATTATCTGTAGTCAATTTTAAAAAAGTTAAAACTAAGCTTACCCTTTAATTAGACTTTTTAAAAAAGATTTACGATCGAATGGAAAAATAAAACTTTTTGCATCTATTAATAATTTTATAATTTGGTAAAAATTTGAATTTGACAAGATGCGTGAATTTTTAAAAATTAAGGCCGTCAAATAAGTTTTGGAATTTGATTGCATTTTTCTATGTATAATTTTGCGCAGTTAACTTACAAAAATTATTTCACAGCCTTCCCGATCGAATTTTGAGCTGAAATATGTTTTTGATAAACTAGACTTTATGAAGAACATACAATAAACGGTTCTGCAGATTTTTATCTCATCCCGTCGCGTACAGCATAGCAAGCAATCTGCCAGGTACAGTCCCTTTCCTCTCGTCATTTTGTTTCCCTTAATAATGATCTCTTTACCCCAAAGTAGTGATAAATCGTTTTCATCATTTTTTTCTTATCATAAGAACAAGGTGAAGATTTTATCTTGTTAGTCATGAACATATGTTACTTTCCATAACTTCCTCTCTAAATTTTCCATCCAATTATAACACTATGTATGTAACTGCCTCAATCAACCATTCCAGCTCACTGGGTGGAAGTGTGTCCTAGCGAAGGTCTCGGGTTCGAATCTCGCTAGGCACATTTAGGGTAAAGGAGGGAGGTCTTGCTCCCAATGATTCTTTCTACCTTCACGGAGCCGCTCAACGCCTTAGAAGGGAGAGGATAGACTCCAGGATTATGGAAGCGTAAACCCGGACACTTGTATTATCAAAAAAATGTATGTAACTGCCTCTTCATTACTTGTTATACACGTGTACAATCAATTTAGAATCACTGATTTTTTTTCTTAAAATTTTCATTTTAACGCAATTATTATCTCCGCCACCAATATTTAATTGATTTCTGTTGTAAAATCCTGAGAATGACAAGTGTGAATTGTTCATCCTTGTCATCAGGACACTAATTCAATTTCCATCCTTGAAATAGACAGATGGCTAGGTTTAATGTTTCCAGCAGATTATGTAGAATAATTCTTTGATGATTCATCTCCTAACCAACTAGTATAAATAGGGTGATCAACCCTTTGTAAATGGACTTAGAAATTCAGAAAATATTCAGATATTAAGAAGAAGTAATTTAGAGCTTTTATCTATATATCTATCTCTTAAATTTGATCTCCATCTTCTTCATTTCACAAAACGTTATCAGCACGAATCAGCTCAAAATCTCCAATTAATCATCTTCCTGCAGGTAAGAACATCATTACCCCGTATTATTTATTTACACTATTGTTCTCAAGTCACTAAAAATACTTTTGAAAATATAATACTACGTAAGTATTCTAATTGGTTTCCAAAATAAAATTTACGTACCTGGAATAGAAGTTTCCTTCCTTTCAAATGTCCTCCAATCTTGATTAGCTCTTCGTAGAACAAAAACGGAGGCAAGATCTAGCTTTAAAAGGAAGTACTGCTACGTAATACTTGTATAAAATAATTATATGACTTGAAATGGAAAAGAAAGAATACAGGAACAATGAATAAGAAATACTAGCACTAAGATAAACTAAAGGATGGACTCCATTAGCTAGAGCAATAGAGCAGCACACTCGGCCCTTCATTTCCCTTAAAATAAAGTAATAGAGTACTCTAAGAATTAAGTCACGGATAGCTAAAATACAATTTTAACTGCAAGAATAGGTCTGGTCTCTCTGCCACAAGTTCACAAGCACAACTAACATAAAGTGCATTATTACGTGTCACATAACAAGTTTTAGACCCTCAGAATTGATATTCGGTTGTTTTTGTTTTTATATCCAAAAAAAACAACGTAAAATACAATTTTACTAAACTACTTAAGTTACTTGATCTATATTTATATTGACTACTACTTACGTCAAGGAAAAAGTGGCCTTTAGAGTCAATAACATTAAGTAAAAGTTATTACTCCAATTTTTAAACATGATTCAGTTTAGTCTGTTTCTATTAAAACAAATAGTAATTTTTACCAAGCAATTAATGTTCTTATATATCCTTTTACTAATTAACGTTAAATCAATAAATTTTGTAGTAAATCATGGCAAACATAAGCAAAAGAGAATTCGACGTTCTTGATTTGTCCGGTCAAAAATATTTGGAATGGAAAGTTGATGCTTTAGCACATTTGAAGGCTAATGGTCTCGAAGACACTATTGAGACTATTAATCAATCATCGTCCCAGGATAAAGCGAAAGCTATAATTTTTCTCCGTCACCATCTCCAAGAAAGTCTCAAATCTGAATATCTTTTGGTTGATGACCCAAAAGAATTATGGGACAATTTACAGGAGAGATATGGCCACCAACAAAAGGTCCTTTTGCCTAAGGCTCAGTATGACTGGATCAATCTAAGATTCCAGGACTTTAAATCAATCTGTGACTATAATTCTGCTATGTTCCAAATAACATCTAAATTAAAGTTATGCGGACAAAAAGTCACTGATGCTGATATGTTGGAGAAAACCTTTTCTACTATGCATATCTCTAACATGCTGCTCCAACAGCAATATAGAGAAAAGGGTTTTTAAAAATACTCCGACCTAATATCAGTATTATTGGTAGCTGAGCAAAATAATGACCTATTGATGAAAAATCATAATCTGAGACCCACTGGTTCTAGTCCTTCGGTTTATGGTCCAACTGGCCATAATTTAGCCACTGAATCAAATGCAACATACAGTGGCAGTAGAAGGCATTTTAAACGTGGGCATTTTAATGGTCATAAAAACAAGTCACACCGAGAATATAAACATGTCAATAGACCAAATTATAAGGGCAAGGGCAAACAAAAGGACCATCAAATAAATCGCCCTCCAAAAACCTCGGTAAAGACGACTTGTTATAAATGTGACATGACGGGGCATTGGGCTAACAAATGCCGCACTGCAAAGCATCTGGTGGAATTATTTCAAGCTTTCATGAATTTGAACAACGGCAAAAATATGGAAGCTAATTATGTCAACGACACGACTCCACCTCTGCCAAAATATGACGTGTCCGACTTTTTCGCGGATGATGCCATTATGGACGATGCTTTTACAATAAACCAAAATGTCACAAAATAAAATATTAGACTCCGATCCTTATGTTGTAACATATTAGTTTTATGTATTTTTTCTTTCTTCCCTTTTTCTTTTGTTTTTAAATAAATGTGTGTAATATATGTACTTTATGTTAAATTATATGCACAATTTGTGATTAAGCTTATGTTTATCTACACATTTTGAAGATATGGATCACTCAAATGATAAAGAGCACTACTAGAAAAATAGCTTACAGTGACACTTGCTTAGTGACACTATAATGACACAAACACATTTACGACACTTGTATGTCAATAATTAGTGATACTATTGCATCAAGATATAATAGTGACACTTCAGCCCAATTTATTTATTAAAATTTAGATTTTAAATAAAATCATAACCCTAAGTCCATAGACGCTACTCTGCCTTCTCACTAAAATCCCTTAGCCACCGCCTCCCTCTCGACGCCTGTGCGGCATACTTAGCCACCACCTTGAAAAATCTCATACGCAGCGGCGATAATACTCCCCGGCCAACGAGTGCGCTCTCATGAATCTCTTTCACCCACTTCGGAGATCTTGGCTTCCCCGTCAAACCTACTGGACGATTCAAAGGGTATCCTGCAATTTCCATCTCCTACAATTCAAATATACGAAGTATCTTTCCTCAGAAATTTTTCTCCTCATCGGCCGTGTTTTCATCGACCGAGCACTCGAGCAGTCGGCTCCTCCTCTTACTCTAAGGGATAATCTCGCTGGTGCCATACATTTTCTGGTTCAGAGCTGTGACACCATACATCTCCTGGCTCCAAGCTTCGCTACCCTCTGTTGTAATCCAGATTCGTGTTAAATTAGGTATGATTGTACTATCTAATTTTATGTAAGAAACAGATTTGGGTAGGATTTTTTTATTGCTAATTTAGCAGTTAAGGTTATCATTTGGGTTCACTCCAAGTACTTAACCCATCCCATATATTTCTTATTAAACCTCTTATCATATATATGTTTCACTGACTTGAAGTCAATTTTGTTTCCAGACTGGCTCTTAATTCAGGCCTGTTCTTAGTTCTTTCCCAAAAATACTCCCATCCTTTCCATGGCTCCCAGGTTTGCATCTTTTATCCAGGCCGGTTCTTAATTGTTTGGTTTGATATTGGGTTTTTTCAGTGTTTATATGTGTCAAATTTTCTTTCACCAATTCTGTTGTGATTAAAGGAACAAATGCACATTTTCACCAAGAAAATTGTTGAAATGATGAAGAGTGAAAAACTGTTCCAATCTCAAGGAGGTCATATTATACTGTCTAAGGTAACTATTTTACTTTGCATCGAGTATAGATAATAAAGAAACATACACTCATATTAATAGGTATGTTTTACGGTTTTTACCTCTTTTGGCAGATTGAGAATGAATATGGTTCAGAAAGTAAGGCTCTTGGAGCAGCAGGGAAGTCAAGTGATTCTAATGAATATGGTCTAGTCGAGTGATTCTATCCAATCATCATTATAGTTATGGAAAGCAGAATTGGATTTGAGCTTATCATTGAGAGAACTCTGAATGTGCTCTTTATCATTTATCAAACAGATAAATACATGCAATGGCTTCTATTGTGATGCCTTTTTTTCCAACAAACCATACAAACTGAAAATGTGGACTGAAGCTTGGACTGGCTGGTACGATCAATCTGCTTTATTGTTAAGAATTTGCTTAAATGTCACAAAAGGTTGAGCCGTAATGGCATATGTTCTATACTAGCCCTGTTCAGTAAAAGTTATTTGGTTGAAATGGATGAAACTGGAAACGTTTCTTGCAAATTCCGCTTTTAGTCAAATCAACAAGTCAAAAACTACTTATTCTGCATATAGCTTATAACAACAGAGCCACATTTAGCTATGAAACAGACTTTTAAAAGCTATTTTAAGATGACCATCGCTCTTAATTTCTCATATTGTGGTAAAATGGACAACCTCCCGAATATTATATTCTGTTAATTGATGAATTTGATCTTCTAGTAACTAGGAGTCAATCGGTAATTATGATCTACATTTTTCCCCAGTATAATAAGTTTCTATGAACTCGAAATTCCGTTCATCATTCTTTCTCCTCAAATGGAAGGTCCTATATAAAATTCTTGATTGGCCTACTAGAAGTGTAGAAGAGAATATGACTGGAGTTAAACCTCCTAAGGAACAAGATGATGAACATGGAAACACTGATATCCAAGGCCAGAAAGAATATAGGTAGAAATCTTTCAGATAATTGTTTATCATAATAAGATATAGAAGGTTCAAAGAGATTCTTTATATATCAGACAATGATAATTAAGACTGCTCGACGTCGCGGAATAATATCATGTTGCTTCTATGTGTGTAGCTGTTGCATATCCTTAGCTATCATGGGGGAGCTTTTTCCCCTGCCGGGTGATCCTGCTGAAAGTTTTGCTTCTATGTGAGTATTGACGAGCTTTTTCACAAGAAGAATGTGAACGCCTTGTGAAGCATGGTGTCAAAGTTGGACTAGTCAGTGTTTTGTTCTTGTGTATTATTTATTGTTTTGGGGATGCCCCTATGAATTATGTACTATGTACATTCACATTTATGTGAGAATTTGAGATATAAATAAAAAAATATGATATTATGGTTATTTATTAGTATTATATATATATATATATATATATATATATATATTATAATCAATATATCATGTTTGTTTTCATCGTTCTATGATGTTGAATTGTCATTAAATTTTGTGATGTATTAACGTCACAATGTTTTCTTGATGCATAAATGTCACTTTTTTAGACGATACATTAGTGTCATAATTTGCTGACACAAAACCGTCCCCGCATCAGTGACACTTTATTTAGTGTCACTAGCCGACACTTTCCCCGACACTTTTTTAGTGTCACAGAAAGTTTCTGTGACACTAAATTAATGTCACTATAAGCCCTTTTTCTACTAGTGGAGCTATGTCTGATAGACAGCGCCACAACGCACACCATTTTGATAAATAAAATATATTTCTCTCAAATGACTTTAGTTTAGGCTAAAGTCAATACCATATCAGGTGTTGCGAAGCTCATTGAAGGCTCTGGGAAAGCATATGTGATGCTCCCTAACGAGACCAAAATAATTATAAATGATGCTTTATACTCCAGCAAATCGCGGAGGAATTTATTAAGTTTTAAAGATATGCGTCAAAATGGTTATCACATAGAAACCATGAATGAAAACCAAAAGGAATATATTTGTCTTACAACAACTAAATCTGGCACTAAATATATTTGTGAAAAAATGCCAGCATATTCCTCAGGACTATATTTCACATATATTAGTCCATTTGAAATAAATTTGGTTTCTAACACAAAATTAGATGATCAGAAAACATTCATGTTGTGGCATGACCGTTTAGGTCACCCAGGCCATGTAATGATACATAAAATCATTAAGACTTCGCTTGGACACCCATTAAAGAATATAAGTGTTCCAATATCAAGGGATTTTCCTTGTAAGGCCTGTTCTCTTGGCAAAATGATCATCAGACCCTCTATGAACAAAATTGCAACTGAATCACCTGCATTTTTAGAAAGGATTCAAGGAGATATTTGTGGGCCGATAGCTCCACCATGTGGACCATTTCGATATTTTATGGTGTTGATTGATGCTTCAACACGTTGGTCACATGTGAGTCTGTTATCGACTAGAATCTAGCATTTGCTAAACTCCTTGCTCAAATCATACGATTAAGAGCTCATTTTCCGGATCATTCTATAAAGAGAATCCGACTTGACAATGCAGGAGAATTTACATCTCAATCATTTAACGACTATTGTATGTCGATTGGGATTGATGTGGAGCACCCTGTTGCTCATGTCCATACACAAAATGGTCTTGCTGAATAATTGATTAAACGATTACAATTAATCGCCAGACCATTATTAATGAAGTGTAATTTACCTTCATCAGCTTGGGGACATGCTATTTTACATGCATCAAATTTAATTCGGCTTAGACCGACTGCATATCATGAATATTCCCCAATGCAATTAGTTACTGGACAAGAGCCAAATTTAGCACACATAAAAATATTTGGTTGTGTTGTTTATGTTCCAATTGCTCCACCTCATCGTACAAAAATGGGTCCTCAAAGAAGGTTGGGAATTTATGTTGGATTTGAATCTCCCTCAATAATCAAATATCTTGAACCGATGACTGGTGACTTATTCACCGCACGATTCGCTGACTGTCATTTCAATGAGACAGTATTCCCAACCTTAGGGGGAGAAACTAATAAATCGGACCCAAGTACGAAAGAAATAACATGGAATGCAACAGGATTATCACACCTTGATTTCAGATCAAATATATGTGAGCAAGAGGTGCAACAGATAATCCATTTACAAAATGTTGCAAATCAGTTGCCTGATGCATTCACAGATACAAAGAAAGTGACAAAGTCACATATTCCTGCTATGAATGCTCCTGCCAGAATCGAAATTCCAACAGAGAATTTTGAAAAATCTCTTGCAAATGATTCTTCTATACGCAAAAAGCATGGCAGGCCACTTGGATCAAAAGATATAAAACCAAGAAAAACTAAAAGGCAGGAATTGGTCTGTGATGCCAAAGATGTTCTTCCTTCTGAAAAAGAACATGAACAATTTGAAAATACTAGCATAGAAAATGATATTGACAAAACAAACATCTCAAATGATGATCCAATTTCCTTAAACGAGGAAGATATTCCAGATAATGATAGAAACATTGATAATTATGAAATTTCAATAAATTACGTTTCTACTGGAATACAATGGAATCGAAAAGATATTGATATTAATGAGATATTTGTCTATGCCGTTGCCACAAATGTTATGAATGAAAACAATGACAATGAGCCAACATCTATTGAAGAATGCCGGAAACGACACGATTGGCCAAAATGGAATGAAGCTATTCAGGCTGAATTAAAATCACTTGAAAAACGTGATGTTTTTGGACCGATAGTCCCTATGTCAAAAGGCGTAAAACCGGTGGGCTTTAAATGGGTATTTGTGCGTAAACGCAATGAGAAAAATAAAATTGTAAGATATAAAGCCCGACTTGTTGCCCAAGGGTTTTCTCAAATGCCGGGAATTGATTATGAAGAAACCTATTCTCCAGTAGTTGATGCAACTACATTAAGGTTTCTCATTGGCATGTCTGTTTTTGAAAGGCTGCAAATGCGCCTAATGGATGTAGTAACTGCATATTTATACGGTTCACTCGATACAGACATTTATATGAAAGTTCCCGGAGGGTTTAAAATGCCTGAAACTTACAACTCGAAACCACGAGAAATATTTTCCATTAAACTACAAAAGTCATTGTATGGACTAAAACAATCTGGACGAATGTGGTATAATCGTCTCAGTGAATATCTTCTCAAAGAAGGATACAAGAATGATCTGATTAGTCCGTGTGTTTTCATTCGTCGATCAAATTTGGGATTCGTCATAATTGCAGTATATGTTGATGACTTGAACATTATTGGAACTCTCGATGAAATTGAAAATACTGCAAAATATCTTATGAAAGAATTTGAAATGAAATATCTCGGAAGAACCAAATTTTGTCTCGGACTTCAAATTGAGCATTTGAAGAATGAAATTTTCATCCATCAATCAAATTACATCGAGAAAGTTTTGAAGAGATTCTATATGGACAAAGCTCATCCTTTGACTTCACCAATGGTCATTCGATCTCTCAACATACATGATGATCCATTCCGTCACCGAGAAGACAACGAAGAAATACTTGGTCCTGAAGTACCATATCTGAGTGCTATTGGAGCTTTAATGTATTTAGCTAATAATACTAGACCAGATATTGCATTTTCTGTAAATTTATTAGCTAGATACAGCTCATGCCCAACAAGGCGTCATTGGAATGGGATCAAGCACATATTCCGTTATCTCCGTGGTACAGTTGATCTCGGCCTATTCTACCACAAAGATGCAAAAGTCACTTTAATCGGATATGCAGACGCTGGATACTTATCAGATCCTCAAAAGGCGAAATCACAAATCGGGTACGTATTTACTTATGGTAACACCGCAATCTCGTGGAGATCTATGAAGCAGACATTGACAGCTACATCATCAAATCATTCTGAGTTAATTGCACTATATGAAACCGGAAGAGAATGTGTGTTGCTGTGATCAATGATTCAACACATCCAAAATGAATGTGGTATGAAGCCTATTACTTGTCATCCTACTGTGATCTACGAAGAAAACACCGCGTGCATAGCTCAGATTAAAGAAGGCTACATCAAAGGAGACATAACGAAACACAGATCACCAAAGTTCTTCTCTACTCATGATCTGGAGAAAGAAGGGATGATCAACATTCAACAAATCAGATGGCTAGGTTTAATGTTTCCAGCAGATTATGTAGAATAATTCTTTGATGATTCATCTCCTAACCAACTAGTATAAATAGGGTGATCAACCCTTTGTAAATGGACTTAGAAATTCAGAAAATATTCAGATATTAAGAAGAAGTAATTTAGAGCTTTTATCTATATATCTATCTCTTAAATTTGATCTTCATCTTCTTCATTTCACAAAAATGTCATCATTTATCATTGTCCTTCCTGTTCAAATATTCATTTGTGCGATCTAGGAGTTCACAATCCATTTTGCAATTTATATGTCTTACGTTCTTTTTGGGTTATCTCAAAATAAGTGTTACATTCTCTTTTTGAAAAGAAATATGTGGTTCATTAGTTCATATAATTTCACTTTAGTATACTCAAATATCAACCATAATGTTTACCTTTTCAACTAATTTTTTAATAATTGTGTCAATCTCAAACAAGACACATAACATGGGAAGGAGGTAGTCTATACACTAGCCAATAATATACAAATAAGACTAATGCGCATTTCATCATAAAACTTGTGCCAATTCTCATGCTTTTGGAAGTAAAGCGCATTTAGTTGTAACGAGTGTCAATGCATCATTTTAGGAATTGTAGTACTCTCTCCATTTTTTAAAACATTGTCAATTTTGTTTTTTTATGTCCCATTAACTTTTCCATTTTCCTTTTAAGAAAAAATTTATGGTTCCAGTTAATCTTCTCTCTACACAAACTTTAACCAAACAATTTTTAATTTATTAATCTGCGTGTCAGTCCAACTTGACTTATTTCTAAGGGACGGAAGAAGTAAAATGGTGCAATTTGAAATACTACATCCGTCCCTTAAAACTTTGACAAGTTTGATCGGCACGTGGATTAATAAAGTAAAAATTGTGTGGTTGATGTTTGTGCGGGGGGGAGAATTAACTGCACTCACAATTTTTTTAATTAAAAGGAAAAATGACAAAGTTAGTGAAATATCCAAAAATGGAAAGTTTGCAAAGTTTTAAAGGAGGGGGAAGTATATTTTAATGCACATGATAAAATTGTCAACATGAAATTTTACAAAGTGTGATATAATGCACTTTTGGTTATATTAAAATGCTCATGATAATTGACTCTAGCCATCCCAGAATTCTTCTAATTTGGAAACCACCGGAAGAAAGGGCAAGGTAATTGAAGCCATGGCTAATACAAGTATGCCACTTGAAACAACATCTCTTTAGGGGAGACGTACTATTTGTTCATAATCCACACACCCTTAATAGCAGTGGCTCCTGGGACAAGGCCCTCATCATCAATGAGGCGTAGGTCATCTGAGGCATCTGGCATGGTTGGAGCAAGGGCAATATTGTGCAAGTGGAAGAGTACGTACGTCGAAAAGTTGGTTAACAACTTGAAGACCATTTCCATCGATTCACATAGAGAAGTCTAGACTGAAATCCATAGAGTTTTACGGAGTCTTGTGGAATCCGTATAATTTCATTAAATCACATAAAATCCACAATCTTTAGTAATCCATCAAAAAAAATTAGGGACACTCCTTAAAGCATTCTAAATTTTCGAATTTGTTACAAATCACCAAGCCTGATTTAGGCCTGTTAATGGGTCGGAACGTAGTGTTCCAAACCCGGATCCGCTAAGTTAATAATGGACCAGGATCCGATCCGTTTACCCGGTAGGTCTGAAAATTTGAACCCAGACCCATATCCAACGGGTCTCGGAATTGGGTCGGGTAGACTCGCCCACGAAGTATGATACGCAAAACATTATAAACTTTGTGAAAATAACAAGACATGTGTTGGGTGTGTTTCGGAAAATAAAGAAAATTAATTAAAATAAATTAATTAAATAAAATGACTAGAGAAAAACAAGAAAGGAGATGAAGCAGAATTAGCCAAAGGTCGTGCTATCCACGATTTCCTTAAAACGTATTTGTTGCCTCCCACGGTGCTAGGAGCGTTGCAACAATCGTTTCCCAGGATACGATGACTACGAACTAATGTTTGAGCACACAAACAAGAGTTCCAGCGAACGAGAACCAAGTATGAACACAGAAGGAATTTTGGGAGTAGCTGGAAGAGTTTTTAGCTCAAGAAAACGTGAGGAAAGTGTTGTGCGTTGTCAAACCGTGTGTTTGTTGCAAAGCACCTGCCAGCTATTTAACGTTGCATTAAAAGACAAGAACGTTGGGCATTCAATGGTTGTAACGGCTTGGAGCAGTTCTGGTGCGCGATCAGAATACCCCCATCAGAGTTGGAGCAGTTCTGGTGCGCGATCAGAATACCTCCACCAGGTCGCTCGCGCACACGAGTCGCAGTTTTTCTTCTCCGTTTCGGGATTTGATCAGCACCCCCCCCCCCCCTGCACGTAAGAGAGAGCCTTTCCCTTTAGGAATCTTAACTCCTTAAAAGATGTTTCCCTTTATAAGGGGGTGAAAATCCCTTGAGTTTTTCGGTGTGGGATAAAACACACTAGAAACTCACCATTTTTCCAGTTTTTCCATTTCAACTAGTGAACTTCGAGAATCAATTTCTCATTCACCCGTTATCCGTTTTGAGTGTACCATATATCGAATTGTAGCCCTTAACAAGGACAATCCGAAACCACTTTGACCCGACCCAAATCGGAAGTGGACCCCACTCAAATAATTGCCCCAAAAAGACCATTTAATGCAATTTTAACACATTTTTCCAACAACATGTATGTGAAATATAAAACAAAGTGCACAAATTTAAAAGCAAAATATATCTTCACTTTTCAACAAAAAATCAAGGTCTCTCATAGAAAATTAGTACTTTTATCTAATAAAGTATCGGTTCTTGTACAGGCATATAGTTCCACACTCTGCTTCGTTTTCTCTCGCACAAAAAGCTCATATAATAAACTAGAAATTAAGTCATAAAAAGGTTTCTTGGATTACTATAAGTATAAAATCATATTGATGGATAGTCTACCCGGGGGTATGTATCCGATAAGTATAAAAGCCCATAATTATCTGGAACACGTGATATATTTTATTTGGTCCGATAAAATAGAATATGATTAAAACGAGCCGAGAAATACAACTTTCGGGGCCGATTGTACATACCGGGACATAATGGGATGACCTCCCACATAAGTGGGGGCCACCCCACGTTTTTAGGTGCCCAGATTGACAAACTAAGGGGGAGGGGCGTGCATGAGGAAGCCTCATGGAGACAAAGCCCACACCCACCCATTAATTCCCTTTTTGGACTCATCACATGAGTGATTGAGTGGTGAATAAGAACACTCCCCCACTCCTACACCAATCACACGATCCACTCAAGCCAAGAGAGGAGATGAGAAGATCTGGGGATAACCATCACCAACCAAGAGCTCAGAGGAAGCAGCAAGAAAGAACAACCCAGGAAAATATAGCTAGAAGAAGAGGTAAGAACACAACTCTACTCTTTAACTAGTATTATTGGTATATGATTTTTAAGAAATCATATGGTGGAGTAAATCATGAGTTCTACACGTTTAAAAGTGTAGAAAAATGATATAAAGTGTTGGTAATTTACCTAGAAGAATCGTGGGATTGATAGGAGTTGAAATCGCCGGAAACCGCCACTTTAAAGGAGCTGCTCGTAACTGCAGACCACGAAAGGCGCCCGGCTTTCACGAAAGCCGCCCGGCTTTCACCTAATTCCCATATTTTTCGCTTTCAAACGGTCTAGAACGAGAACGGATCGAAGGGCTTAACAAAGGCAACTATCTCAGCACATCATAAGGTGAGGATGGCTGACTATATTGCTTATAATTAGTGAGTTAATTTCATGAGATTACCGAAGGTAATTAAATGTGTTTTTATGGATTATTAGTGATTAATAATGCCTAAAAATGAAAAGACTAAATGTCTAAAGAAAGAGGAGCATGATATACAAATTTGAGAGTAAATTGTGTATGTTCATGTGTTATGAGTAAGTTGACTTGAAGGTGGAATTTATTATGAAACATATGTTGAAATATATTTTTCTTCATATTAGAATATGTGAGTGATTAAAAGTGATATTTTGAATATTGAGATAAATGATATTTTTTCAAACGAAAATCAGTTGGAATTGTCTATATGACTATGAGTTGAGAACTTGGTTTGTTGATAATAATTTGACTAGTATTAAGATACTAGTTGGATATTAAAATGAAATGTTGTTAAGATTGATCCTAAGGTTGGATTGTGAAATGTTATGCCTTAAATAGTCTTAAGAGATGCTAGCTTTAAGGTAGGAAAATATGAACTTTAAGTTATACTAGGGGTAGGCCTTAAGGGATACCCAAGATAATGCAAATATTAAATTGATCCTAAGTATAGGATTGGCCTACGGGTGTGTTCGGTAGTCCTTGTGGATAGCCGGTTGAATTATGGAAATAGTAAGGACCGTGGCCCTTCCCGACTCTAGAGAGCGGGGTTGGATAGCATGGACTTACATCGTGATCACGGGTTAGGGTGGAATCCGAATCGGAGACCTAACTAGGTTCCGGTAGCGGTAACACATAAGATAGGACCCCGAAGGGCCTTACCTTCCTACGGGATGATGGGTATGATTCCAGGGGCGGGATGTTGGAGTCCGAACCGGGAGCCTCATGAGGTCTCGAACAGCGGTAGCAAGTCCCGTAGAAATAATAAGACCCAAGAGTTGGGTTGTGCAAATGATAAATGAAAAGGAACATATAAGAAGGGCCGTGTGCCGACGAATAAATAAATTCACTTATTATAAAGATAATAAGTGGGAAATATAAATTATTATTTATATTATGATATCACCCTATTTTGAGGGTCTTGGAAATTAAAACGTTGATTATACTTAGTATAGTTGCTATTGTACTTGTCAAATATTTCCAAGTACTGACCTCCCCTTCACGAGGGAGGCCACCTCACAGTTCCAGGTAGAACTTGAAGGTTGCTACCATTGCCCGTTGCTTCGGGAGGATCAAGGGGAGAAGACGTGGTTCGTGCTTCTTCCGTTCTGTTTTAAAAACAATTACGTTAATGCTCATGGATACTATTTTCTTAATAATTACTTTGGGGGCTTGTATGCCTAGTTATGCCAAGTGTGGCTTGAACAATTGTATTAATGCTTCCGCTGTTTTAAATGAATGTTTTACATTACGTTTGTTTATGGATGTACTATGTGTGAATGATATTCATGACGTCTTGTATAGTATGGGTGAGTTGGACTGTGGTTGACTATTCGTACTGTACGGCGGGTTGTTGACGTGTCCGGCTAGGTCCGGGACGTGACAATTTAATTGGTATCAGAGCCTTAGTCCGTAAACATCATAATGAAGCTTCAAAATTCTTTTTGAAAATGAAATTGAAAACCATGAGCATAAAGTTTTGTACTTATAGAACTTTTGGTACTTGAGTTGCATTGTCTCTAATTGTTAAGATGGTACCCTTAACAATTGACATGGCGGTGATTTGAGCCAAAGGATGTCTTTAAGTGCCTATCCGTCAATTAACATTTGATACGAGTCTAATGACTCATTCTAAATTTCTTTCAGAAATGGAACGTACCGGGAAAGTTGCTCGACGGAACCCGACTGGCCAGGCACCGGGAGGATCCCAACGTGGAAGCCGGGGAGAGTCGAGGGTGTCTCGGGGACAGGGCCGTGCAGGCCACTCACTGACGGCGAGTGACGGTCATGTGGAGACGATTGATGAGCAATATGAGTCCGAGGAGGATTCAACTTATCAACCGGGAACTGAGCCGGTTGAGACCCCATATGATGGGGAGTACGACGATGTTAGTGACGAGAGCGATGATAATGAAGCTCTCGAACGGATTGAGGAATTGCTCCGGCAATACCACCAAGATCGCCAAAGGCGCCGAGCAAGGCGTGCTTTGGAAGGGGCTTCGAGGAGAGGAAGCCGTGTGACTCCTAGGGAGATCATAGAATCCTGAGGAGGGGGAGGTGCTGAGGTCCCTATAATAAGGATCTCAAAGTACCTTAAAGAGGCAGGAGACTTGGGGTGTAAACCGTTTGATGGAACGGGGGACATCTCCGTGGCGGCCGAGTGGATCAAAAGATTCAACGAGGCGGCCCTCGACATGCAACTACCACCCCACATGAAGTTGAGAGTAGCCACGAGGCTACTAGAAGGCATGGCGTCCACATGGTGGGATGGGACAAAGGGGAAGTACGGCGAGACCGTCACTTGGGAGAATTTCTGACAGGAGTTCTTTAGCCAATACTACTCCGACTTCGAGGTGAACTTGAAGAGGAGGGAGTACACGAATATGACCCAAGGAGGTGAATGTACGATGAAGGAACTTGAGCACAAGTTCAGAAAGCTTGCTGAGTTCATACCGGAGTACATTTGTGATGAAAACCGGATGGTGTACCATTTCTGGGATGCCTTGGACCTTGACATACGCGAGAGGGCAACACAATTGCCTAATATGACGTTTAGTCAAGTGGTTGAACAAGGCCTGAAAGGGGAGAAGGAGTGAGAGGAAAGAAAACGAAGGAATGCCGAGGAGGCAAAGAAAAGAAAATGGGAGAACCATGGCCCTCAAGGTTCTAACAAGAAGGGGAACCATGGGGGAGGCGGATCTTTCAAAACCCCTGCACCACCGGTAAGGGGAAATCAAGGCCCGAGTGGGCAAAGTTGTGTGTCACAAGGCTCAGGAGTGAAGAAGTGCAGCAATTGCAAGAAGAACCACTTTGGCAAGTGCCGCGATCCCCCGAGGTGTTATCAATGCGGGGAGGTCGGGCATTTAAAGATGAGTTGCCCACAACTTGGGCGAGCCATGGGGGCCGGACCAAGTAGTGCAACGACGGTGAGCAGGAACCGAACCGGAGCACCAAATGCTAGCGGTGGGCACGGTGGGGCAAGTGCCAGCAACGCGCCATCCGTAAATCAAGGAAGGACCCAAGCTCGGGTCTATGCTATGACGGAGGCGGATGCTCGTGCCAACCCGGATTCCGTTGCGGGTAATTCCTTAAACTCATGTATTAACTTATTATAAACAATAGGAATGTGGAACTTGTAAATTTATAACCCCGACGAGTTTGGTCGGGTTTGAGGGGAAAAAGGGGAGGAGAATCCTCGCCCTGGGCGGATGCCGCCCGGCATTGACGAAAGCCGCACGGCTTTCGTCTTGATTTATTGGGAATAATACCACGGCAAAGAATGTCGGCCGGCTTCCACCGAGAACCGCCCGGCTTTCTTCAACATTAAATCAAAAATTTCTCGCAACCAAAAACCGGCCGGCTTTTGTAAACACCGGTCGGCTTTCGTAAATGTCTCACCTGGAGAATTTCTCGCAGATGAAAGCCGCCGGACTTTCATGGAAACCGCCCGGCTTTCGTTGGGCCTGGGGATTCCTGCGCTGCTGAAACCCGGCCGGGTTTCGTAGAAACCGGCCGGCTTCGAAACCATTCCATGAATAAAACTACGGCGACGAAAACCGGCCGGCTTTCGAGAAAGCCGCCCGGCTTTCGTGATTTACATACAGGGATCTTTTTTCGCAGACGAAACCCGACCGGCTTTCACCTGGATTGTTCCTAGAACGGTCCTAAAGGTTAGAAACCGGGAAATTTCGGAAGGGTGTCGAACGGACTCCACCCGAACCACAACCAACATACCCTACGACTTAAGAAACGAGTCTATTAATTAGATAGTGTGTCTTACATTACTTATGAATGTAGGAACACTAAAGATAAACGGGAGAGACGCAAGGATCCTTATTGATACTGGGGCGCAACGATCATTTGTGAGTGAGGCGTTCGCCAGCGGATTCAACGGACCACTTGTACCGATGACTCAAACCCTATTGGTATCCACGCCTCTAGGGGATGATATCGAAAGAGATAGCCAATATCCATCGTGTGAGGTGGAGGTGGAGGGACAGAACTTGACGTGTGACTTCGTACCGCTGAGCATGATCGAGTTCGACACGATCCTCGGGATGGAGTGACTTCCACGTGGCGCGTATCCACTAGCTGTCTGCGCGCGGGTGTTACCGATTGGGCGAAACGTCGGTAAGTAATGATGACTTTGTAACCGGAGGCCCGGTTTTCAGGCCCAAGCCTGGATCTGGGCGCCTATAAATACTCCAAGGCCAGGGTTACTTCCCCTTGTGCGATTTCAGTGTAGCGAAGCTCTGTCGAATTTTCTAGAGAGAGAAACACCTGCCTTCGATCCAACTCTTGTTCCAAGGTCAGTCCCCCACCCGTTCTTCACCTTTCTTAGTTAGGTGTGCTATGTGGCCTTAGATTAGGGGTTAGAATTCTGTAGACAGCCCTTGGTGTAGAGTCTCGTTTTCGTAGTATACCAAAATGTCGTCCCAGAGCGATTCGCAAGACATTTCGAGGGAGCCTTCGGTCGAGGATGAAACCGTCTCCGATGTGGAGTCCACAAGTGAACAGCCCTCGGTGGGGCATGATGCCGCCGTGGCGATGGAGTTGCAGAGAGCCCTCGTTGCCGAGGTGGAAGCCGAGGGGTTCGAACAAGAATGCGAGGATGAAGAGTTGGCTCTTGCCTGACAAGTGGCCGAGGAAGAGGCGCAGAGAGAGAGCATGAGGGTCATCGTCGTTGTTCTTCCCTCTCGCGACGCTGGTGAAGCCAACACCTCTCGGCCATTGAACCCGGCCCCTCTCCGGGTGGCCCCCGGGAAGAAGAAGACGAAGGCTGCCGCTTCCAAGAAGAAGGGCAGCGTTGCTGACCAAGGGAAACCCGTCGATATGCCCGAGGGTTACTCTTTCCTGAATACCGCCGCCCTCGAGATAAGGTCGGAGGCTGATGGGGCGGATCTCTATGTTACCCAGCTTCATGTGGGGCCCTCAGCGACGATAGTGCCACCGGGACCTGATGATGTCCTCTCCCGGGCTCCTGAGGGGTGTGTAGCGGTGCACATACTCTCGGTATCAATGGGCCTCTGATTCCCTCTGCACCCTTTTCTGCGTGAGTACCTTCGGTACGTAGGACTACTTCCCTGCCAGCTCACGCCAAATAGCCACTCGTACATCACTGGGTTCCTCCATCTCTGTAAGTCCCGGGGGGTAACACCTAGCTTGGACTTATTTTTCCAAAGCTTCAACTTGTGCCGGGGGTGTAGCGAATGCCGAGGGCTTCGCGAACCTCTAGCAGGTGGCTCTGTTCAAGTTATTCATTGAGGCGCCCTCCTCAAATAAAGGGTGGAAAGACCGATGGTGCTACGTGAAGCTAGCTGAGAGCCCCTTCCCGAGGGAGCTGCGCGACCGGTTTAGGCGACATGAGAAGGTGAGGAGCGCCGCCCTCGAGAAGGATGGCAGGATCCTGGCTAAGATCCCGGAGGGTCGAAACAAGAATATAACCATCAAGGAGTGCACCCAGGAGGAGGATCTGTATACCCTCAGGTTCCGGCGGTACCGTTTCCTGGGGGAAACAGATGAAAAGTACCCGATGTTTGATGGAGCCTCCGAGGGTTTAGGAGGTAGTAGCCGAGGGCATCCAATTTTTAGACTTAGGAATATTTTTCTTTGTTAGACGTAGATATTTTTTGCACCATTGCTCCTTCGGCCTAAACTGTCTTCATTCTTTTGCAGGTATCAGCATGGATCTTAACGCCTTCGCCGCTCTCAAGAAGCAGAAAGCCAAAGTCCCGGGCAAGAAGGAGCCCAGTAAGCAGAAGCCCCTTGGGGAATTCATGAAGAAGGGTGGTGAGCCCTCGGATGAAGCTGCCAAGAGGAAGGCAACAGGCAAAGGTCCAATCCCCGAGGGGAAGAGACAAAAGAAGGGGGTGCTGGGAAGAAGGCTCCCCCGGTGGTGGTCGTGGACGAGCACTCCACCTCTGAGCCCCATGTTCAAGTGGTGGCTACTGCTTCCAACCTTCCCTCGGCCCAGGGGGGTGAGGTAGGTTTGCCCCGGGAGGACATACGGTTCTCTCTGCCGAAGGGTGCCACCATTATACATGGCACTGCGGACCCTCGGGAGTTCCTGGGCGGGGCTACTCCTTCGTTGGACAGGAAGGCCCTCGGAAAGCTCGACGATGAGGCTGTCGAGTCAAAGATCCTCCGGTCCTCCCTCACTGTAAGTTCTTTTTTTTTGCATAGTGGTCTACCTCCTCTATCTGTTGCTTGATAGTAGCCTTACCCCATTATCTTGTTCGATGAGTGGCGCCTCCAGAAGGCGCAACAGGATGAGACTATGAAGAAGCTCATCCGTGATAACGCCGAGGCCGTGAGGCAAATGGCCCAGCTAGAAGGGGACATTCAGAAGGCGAAGGCTGCGGTGGAGAAGGCGGCTAACGAGAAAGCTGAAGCCGAGAGGGCCGCTGCTGAGGATGCGAAGAAAGCCTCTGAGGATGCAGAGGCCGTCAAACGGAGGCCGCCGCTGGTGCTGTCGCTTCTTTCATGGCCGGGGGTGGAGGACAGAAGGCCACAAAGACTGGGTGGCTTTGGTCATGGAGGAATCTGTCGACAGGTGGGTGAAAGGCCCCGGGGCGATGTGGTTAGTCCGAAAGGGCGAAGACTACTACGCTGGGGGGAATTTTTTACCCAGGCCATGATCTACAGAAGGCTGGCGCGGCACCTGAAGATTGAACCGATGGCTTTCGATCCGGCGGCATATGGCCTCCCCCCCCCCCCCTCCAACCAGATATCAGAGTCCCCTCCCTACAGGTGTTGAAAGGCCAGAATTAGAGGATTCTGAGCTGCTGAAGGAGGCCGGGGAGGAAGAGGAAGGGGCCGAGGGGGACGCCACGTCGAAAGCTGCCCAAGGGGGTGAGGCAGCATCAGCTGATGATGTTGTTGTTTCATAATTCTGAAAAACATTTGTTGTAACGAACATGTACATCTTTCGACTCCGGCCTTTGTGTATAACAAGTTTTTATTCCCTGTTGATGAATGGATGTCTGCCTTCGGGCCTTTTATATATAATCTTCTTTTCCTTTTGGATGTATGCCTTCAAATTTTTATTTTGTGAAATGGATTCCTTCTAATATGCCTTGTGAATGAATGTATGTTTGTACGGTATTTTGGCCGAGGGGCCAACTTTTAGGACTTAGAAAATATTTTTCTAAGTATAGTGCATCCCGTAGCCCTCGGCTACTAGGCCCCTTTAGTCATCTGAATATTTCACCGAGGGCCAAACGTTCAGGACTTAGAAATTTTTTCTAAGTGTTGTTCATCTCTTGGCCCTCAGCTAATTCCTTCCCTCTGATTTTGTGTAGCCTTCATGAGATGACCAGAGGCAAAGCTCTTAGGACTTAGAAAATTTTCCAAGCGTAATTTAGACGTTGGGCCCTCGGTTAGTGGATCCCTCCAGATGTACGAGATAAGAGCCTTCGAATGATTGTGAGAGCCTTGTCGTAGTGTGCCATCAGTTGAATGATAGAGGGCCCAGCACTTTAGGACTTAGAAATCTTTCTAAGTGTTTGAATATCACTTGGCCTTTGGTATGTGGGCATTTCTTGCTGTATGAAGTGGGGTGACCCTCGTTGCAATGTGAGTTTGCCGAGGGCCACACGCTTTATGACTTAGAAGTTTTTTCTAAGTGTTTCCTGTTGCTGGCCTTCGGTGAGGGGAACCTTCGGCTGCCTACTCTGTGGGCCTAGAATAATTTCCCTTGTCTCGCAAGGGTGTCCTGCGGCAACAAAAGCCTTCAGCTGTTGTCATGTCTCCACGGTGTTGACATAGGAAATTTTGTAGTCCAAGTGCAGCATAAAAAAGACAGACTCCCTCGGACAATGCCTGGGTGTATCCCCTCGGCGTCTAGTGAGGTGCCGCAGGTGATTCTCGCTTGGACTTGGCCAACATCTGATAGCATTTGTTGTATAGTAGCCTTCGGGGACGTTTTTGAATTGTTGCTGAGTGAACCTATCAAAGTAGACTTAGCCATTTGTTGATGATACTTGTTGAATAGTATCTTTGGTAATTAGGAGCTTCCAGGTACCGGAGGTGTTCCCGTGGGAGGCCCTCGGTATGTATTGTCTTGTAATGCTAAAGGGCGTTCTGTCGTGAATTGTTTGAGCGGTGTACTCATTGATTTCCCGTTGAGTCTACTCCCCTTCACTCCCTCGTTTTTTTTTGGGTAGTGAAGGGAAGGCTTCAAGAAACTTGGTTTCTTGGTAAGGCTTGGTCTATCAGGAGGTAATAGAATACACCATTAGCTCCCCCCTCGGGTTAACCTTCCGAGTTCCGAGGGGATCGAGGGTCGTTTCTTGGGCGCAAGACATGGTCTGTAGCCTGCCTCCCCTTGGGAGATTGCACGGAAAGCGCCTCAGTTTTGAAAGTCGTCCCCTCGGCCCCGGACATAGTCCGTGGCCTGCCACACCCTTAGGGTAGCGGCGCGGGGAGCGTTTCGATTTGGAAGTTGAATCCTGGGCATATTAGATGTCTGCCAATCCCTGGGGGAAATGGCGCGGAAAGCGTTCCGTTTTTGAAAGTCGAATCCTGGGCATATTACTTGCCTGTCATACCCTTGGGGTAGTGACGCGGAAAGCGTTTCAGGGAAGGGTTTTCATTTGCACACTGGTTGCAAATGGCTGGGGGCACTACGTGCTACCGGCACCGATAGGTGGCGCCTTCGGTATATGCGTCCTCGAAGGGTACGGCTTTAGAAACAACACTTGGTGCTTGTTCCGGTGTATGGCCTCCGGCACTTGGTACCGAGGGGTCTTAGAAGGAAACACTCGGTGTTTTCTTCCGTTTGTTGAAAGTTGATAGTAGTGTATGCCCCCGGCACTGGGTGCCGAGGGGCCTTCATTGAAGACATTTGGTGTTTGCTTCCATGTTGTAGGTGATAGTATAGTCTACCCTCTGCACTTGGTGCCGAGGGTTCTTACTTGTGATAAGGCCTTGGGCTAGGGGCTGATATGAGGGCTTGGCCGCTCATAAGAGTCTCGTTCCTTGTTCTTGGTGTCTTCAATATGCCTTCATTCTTCAAAAATTGGAGGCCTTGGGCCGCAAAATAATACATTCACTAGTTATGAGGGCTTGGTCGCTTTAATTTTATTGATAAAACTTAACTAAGTGATGTACATTCCAATGTCTAGGGACCTCGGTCCCATTGGGGTGTTTGAGTTTGTAAGTCCCTGGCTTGATGATGGCCGCCACAATGTAGGGGCCCTCAAACTTGTGCGCCATTTTGCCTCCATCGGATGGCTGGCTAGCTTCCCTCCTTCGGAGGACATAGTCCCCCACTTGAAATTCTCGAGAGCGGACCATGGCGGCGATGTAACCCTTCACTTGCCTTCGGTAGTTTTCTGCCTGGATGAAGGCTTGCTCCCGGCGTTCTGAAATAAGGTGAAGGTCGAGGGCCATATTGGCGTCGTTGACCTTGGGATCATATTGTGTGACCCTTCGGGTCGGAAGAGTTACCTCAGTGGGGGCCTTAGCTTCAAATCCGTAGCAAAGGGAGAAGGGTGTCTCGCTCGTTGCTCGCCGAGGGGTGGTGCGGTAGGCCCATAAAATGTTGTGGAGCTCTTCTACCCAACCACCCCCTTCGGCCTCCAGCTTCTTCTTTAGGACCTCGAGCAAGGTCTGGTTGGCGTTTTCGACTTGACCGTTGCCTTGAGGGTAGGCAACGGATGAGAAGGTGTGTTTGATGCCCCATGCCTCTAGGAGGGCACAGAAGGGGGCTGCCTCAAACTGAGTCCCATTGTCGGAGATGATTTGTTGGGGGACGCCAAACCTCGTGAGGATGTTCTTGAGAGCAAAATGACGGCACTTGGCCCCGGTGATGCTGGCGAGGGGCTCCGCTTCCACCCATTTGGTGAAATAGTCGATGGCGACGATGATGTACCTGTTGTTGGAGGTACCCCTCGGCAGAGGGCCCACAAGGTCTATGCCCCATCGAGCGAAGGGTATGGATGTGCTGATGGGGGCATAGTTGACCACTGGCCTGCCGGGGGCTTTCTGGAAGTGTTGGCATGTGGTACACCTTCGGGCGAGATCCGCACAATCCCGAGCCATTGTAGGCCAAAAGTAGCCCTGGACTATGAGCCTTCGGGACATGGAGAAGGGTCCATGGTGAGCTGAACAAGTGCCACTGTGCACTTCCTCCATCGCAATTTCAGCTTCATCTTGATGAAGGCACCGAAGTAATGTCCCGTTGTATGATCTTTTGTAAAGCCTTCCGTCTTCGATGGTGTAGCTGGGAGCCCTCAGCTTTGCTAGCTTGGCGCGGGCCTCATCCTCGGGCAGTTGCCCTGTGGTGATGAAGGTGACAATATCTGAGATTCAGTCCTCTTGCCTTTGTTGTATGTGCATGATGGGGCTAGCATGTATGCTGGAGAGGCTCAACTCCTCGATTTTGGCAATCTTTGAGATATGTTCAGGGGGGTCGGCCGAGAGCTTCGATAAAATGTCGGCCTCAGAGTTTTGAGCCCTCGGTATTTGAGTGAGAGAGTGTGCCTCAAATACCTTGAGCTATTCTTTAGCCGCCTCCTTGTATTGTTTCATTCTTCCTTCCTTGGCTTCGTACTCCCCGGAAATTTGGCCGACGACTAACTTGGAGTCTCCCTTGACGTGAATCTGTCAGGCCTTCATGTTAGCTGCCAGCCGAAGGCCACAGAGGAGGGCCTCGTATTCGGCTTCATTGTTGGAGACCTTGAAGGAGAAGCGGACTGCGTAATAGGCCCGGAAGCCTTCGGGTGAGATGAGAACCACCCCTCCTCCACATGCTTTGACAGCGGAGGAGCCGTCAGTGTAGAGGGTCCACCAATCGTCCGAGGGAGCCGAGGGCTCCTCGTCCGTGGCTGATCTTGCTGTGCACTCTGTCACGAAGTCCGCTAGGGCTTGGCCCTTGATGGCGGGCCTAGGACGGATGTCAATGTTGTATTGGCTCAGGAAGACAGCCCGTTTTACCATTCGGGAGGAGCTGGTGGGGCTCCTCATCAAAGCGCCGAGGGGTTGGTGAGTGAGGACCTGGACCGGGTGAGCTTGGAAGTAATGGCCCAATTTCTTGACAGTCCAAACGATAGCCAACACCATTTTTTCCACAGGGGAATACCGGAGTTCTGCTTCCCTGAGGGTCTTGCTAACATAGAAGATGGCATGTTGGACCCCATTTTCTTCCCGGATGAGTACTGAGCTGATGGCTGCCGGGCTAACACCAAGGTTAAAGGTATAGGGTCTCCCCTACCTTGGGTTTAGAGAGCACAGGGGGTGAAGATAAGTACCGTTTCAATTCCTCGAAGGTCCCCTGACATTCTGACGTCCACTGGAAACTGGCGGTCTTTCTCATGATCTGGAAGAAGGGTAAGGACTTCTCCGTCGATTTTGATAGGAAGCGATTGAGGGCTGCCAGGCGCCCTGTCAACCGTTGGACTTCCTTCACGTTGCGTGGGGGTTCCATGTTGATGATGGCCTGGATCTTCTCGGGGTTGGCCTCGGCTCACCATGTAGCCCAAGAATTTGCCCCCTTGTACGCCGAAGGTGCACTTCTTCAGGTTCAGTCGAAGGTTGAACTTCTGCATGATGGAAAAGATTTCCCTTAGGTCGTCAGCATGGCTTGCTGATTGCTTGCTTTTGACGATCATGTCGTTAACATATGCCTCCATGGTGCGCCCTAGGACAGCTTGAAAGACCCTGGCCACCATCCGGGTGTAGGTGGCGCCTGAGTTCTTTAGGCCAAAGGCCATGACAAGGTAGCAGAAGATGCCCTCGAGAGTCATGAAGGTTGTTTTTTCAGCGTCTTCCCCATGCATAAAGATTTGATGATACCCGCGGAATGCGTCAAGAAATGACATGATTTCACACCCCGCGGTTTCATCCACAAGTTGATCAATATTCGGCAAGGGAAAGGGGTCCATGGGACACGCCTTGTTGAGATCCGTGTAGTCCACGCACATGCGGAATGAGGGCGGTTTTTGTGCGAGGACTACGTTCGCCAGCCATGAGGGGTATTTTACCTCCTTGATGTGCTTGATAGAGAGGAGCATGGCGACCTCCTTCTTCACAAATTCCCTCCTCTCGGCCGAGAGGGGCCTCCTCCGTTGTTGTACTGGTTTAGCTGAAGGGTCCACCGAGAGACGGTGGGTGATGACCCTTCGGCTGATCCCCGGCATGTCCTCCGGCCCCCATGCAAAAACAATGGAGTAGGCGCGGAGGGCTGACGTGCACTTGTCGTGAGGTGCACTCAAAATAATTAATCAATACAACACTAATATGTAGTATAGTGAAGTAAGGTTCATATCCATAGGGAAAGGAATACTTTTCTCTTATATCAATAGTAACAAGGGGGGTTTTAAGTTTGATTTGATTGAATTTAATTAACACTAAGATAAACAACTTATATGAGTTTAATTTAATGAGGTGAGGACTTGGTTTTGCTTTTATCCACTTAATGAAATGTTCGTCGATCCCGGTTATATCTTTAACTATCTTCCTCTCGAATACTCAATCGAGGAGTATATCCAGTTCATCGAGGGTAGTTATTAATAACGAGACGCGTTCATTAATAAAACTTACTACCGAGTTAATATAGAACAAGCGTCGTATATTGGCCCGATAGTAGCAATAAACTTAAGATGAAAACGATTGAGATTGATAACCTCAACACAAGCGGTTTATTGGTTTAATCAATATAATTAATTCCCCTTAGATTATTAATCATGAGACGCATGCATTAACAATCCAAGTACACTACCGTTGAAGAAACCGAATTAATAACAAGCGTATTAATCGATTGATTCTAGTAATAATTAATATATGAAACAAAACTAGTTGATCCTTTAAGTAATGTTCAAAATATTAATATGAAATATGAATAGGAATTAATTAATACTCAAGGAAGAATATTAAAGAGTATGAATCCTACTATAGGTAATATCAAGATGTTAACTAATTGTCATCTTAGTAACACTCCCCAATATTAACATAGAGGAAGAAATAACTATTACTATAACTAATGTCAAGGTGTTAACTAATTGTCATCTTACTAACACTCCCCAACATTGATATAGAAATAGTATTTAAAGGAAGAATTAATATTCAAGGAAGAAAATTAAAGAGAATAACTCACAACTTACAAATTCATTAAGCTTCAAAGTAGCAAAACCAAGATGGAAGGGTTTAGCTCCTCATTTGGAGACTAAACATGCTAAAAATATAAAATAAATACTTAACTAAACTGAGCTAAAGAGTATATGTGAATTGGTGATTTTATTGTGAAGGAAAGAAGTGTATTTATAGGCTTTTGGGAGCTGCAGGGGCTGATACCCGACCGGGTATATAGGATACCCCACCGGGTATCTTAGGAAATTTCCCAGAAAGTCACTTTTCTGGGCATACCCGACCGGGTATGTCGGCATACCCGATCGGGTATGTGACAAATCTTAACGAAATCTTGCTCCCACGATCATTTTTCTCGGATTTGATTTGGACAATCGAATCAAGCAAATACCCGATCGGGTATAGGCAATACCCGACCGGGTACATGAGTATTTTTTCCAAATCGAAATCTTTCTTGCCTCCTTGCACTTTCCTTGATCTTTTAAGGTCCAATCTTGATCCCTTGGATGATCTTTGACCTGTTTAGCTCAGAAAAGTCCTAATCTAAACAAATTACAAATAAATATGAAAATAAAGTATTGCACCAAAAGTGTGTAATTTCCTCAACTAGAACTAATAAAAACTAGTTAAAAATACAAACATACAATCGGAAATTACATGAATATCAACTCCCCCACACTTAGCTTCTTTACTCGTCCTCGAGTAAAGTCAAATGTTTAACCGTTCCAAGTCCTCAAAAATTCAACAATCAACCAGAAAAAGCAAAAGACCACCAAGGATAACATATGAGTTTTACATTGAGTGTTTAGCTCAAAGAATAATATCTTCTTGGGTTTCATGGCCTTCTATGCTCATCTCCTCTTTTCATCTTCAAGAGATTAAATGATGTCCTGTAAAAACAAATATATATCTCTCATATCTCTCATTTTGCCTAGGAGCCTTTTCAGGTTTTCATCCTAGCATCTCTTTTATTTTTCCACCTCTCCACTCACTCATCATTTTTTTTGTAAGCCTTTTTTGCTTAGATTGCCCATTTTTTGGATTTTCAACCTAACTAGCATTTCTTTTTTTTTTTTGCGAAGAAAATAATGCTAGTTTACAAGGTATCAAACTTAAGTACGCACCGATGAGTGACTCCCCCTCACTTAGCTCGAAGCACTGTCCCTAGTGATCGTCTCCATCATAACCGGGCTGACCGGTGCTCTAAATGAAATACTCGCGCCCCTTGTTCTCTTTGGTGCCATTTTTGCTTGATGCTTTGAATTTTGAGTTACAAATTTTGGACTTGGGGGAGGGCGTAAGGCATTATTTTTGGACTTGAGTTTTTTGGGGGAAAATGTGGTGTTGATGGATATGGGGTGTAGAGGGAAATGTGGTGAAGATTTTGGCGTTGGTTTGGAAAGATTTGGTGGAGATTCGAGGGAGTAATGGGAGAAAGAAACTTTGAAATTGGAGGTTTGGGGAAGATGAAATGGGTGTTTTGGATGGCTAATTCGGGTTTAAAGACCATGTACCCGACCGGGTACCCTGACATACCCGATCGGGTATGCCTGTGTTTCTTCAAAATCCGGGGTCCTACCCGATCGGGTTGGGGTATACTCGATCGGGCGTTTTGGTGCAAACATACTCCCAAAAAAAATTAACATACCCGACCGGGTATATGGAGCTGCCCGGTCGGGTACTTCATAAGTTTCCACCCCTTAGTCGATCGAGTATTTGGTTACCCGAACTTCACCCTTTATATTTTTGTTTATACCCGACCGGGTATGGTGCCCCTGGTATTTTGTTTTTTTGAAATGAAAACTACAAGGGAGAAAAGAATATGTACCTTTGCTTGGGTTGCCTCCCAAGAAGCGCCTTAGTTAACGTCGCGGCACGACGTCATCATTGTGTTCAGTCGTTCAAACTGGGATCATGATAGTTTATCTTCGCCACATTTTCACCCCTAGGACGTCCATAGGAATGCTTGATTTTCTGACCCTTCACTTTGAAAATCTTTCCAAGATCAAATATCCAGATTTGCATTGATTCATATGGTGAGAGTGAGGGAAAGAAATTATCATTTAGCATGGTCAATGGAAAGTGTTTTGATCTTGGTGGCATGAGAGGGGGTATCAAATGTTTACTTAACTCCACTGTCATTTCTTACATATTGGTGAATGAAAGGAAATCCAAATGATATTCTCTCGGTTTATTTGCAACCGTGAAAAGTACATTTGAATTATCCTCACATTTGCTGAGGATTTCATCTTCGTCCTTCTCTACCCTTTCTCATTCCCTTAGAGCCTCAGGAAATGGTGGCATGTTCTCAGGAATGGCCGGTGATGGAGTTGAGTTTTGAAGTTTCTCCTCCTCTGGTTGAGCTCCCTTCGTAAGCTCCTCCTCTTCTTCCTCCTCGCCAATGTGGTTCACAATGTTTGGCACTTGTTTCAATTGATTCTCCAAGTTCAGTTCTTTGAGCACTGTTTCTTGCGGGTATTGCGACATATCTTGTTGCATTTTTGTCACATTGATAGTGAGAGCTCGGATCATGTCTTCAGTGGACATGCTGGAATAAGAACTTGAGTATGGATAATATGTGTTGGAGAATGAATCATACCTCTCTTGGAAAACAACATCATCACTCTGTTCAAAGTATTCTTCTTGAATCTTGGGGCAAAAATTCTTAAGATGCCTTTGTGACATTCAAATGTTGCAGGCCTTGGTATCTTGAACGTTTGAGCATAAGAGAAACTCCTTTACTAAAAATGTTAAGCTAGAAATTTGACTCTCTAGCGATGATGTGTTGGTATCCATTTACTCATATAAACTCAGAAAATAGAAGAGCAAGATTTTTTTTTTGATTTTTTTTTATATATATATTTTTTATTTTTTTTTATTTTTATGAGATAAAATAAAAAGAAAAATAATTGTCTTTCCCCGGCAACGGCGCCAAATTTGACGTGCACTTGTCGTGAGGTGCACTCAAAATAATTAATCAATACAACACTAATACGTAGTATAGTGAAGTAAGGTTCGTATCCACAGGGAAAGGAATACTTTTCTCTTATATCAATAGTAAAAAGGGGGGTTTTAAGTTTGATTTGATTGAATTTAATTAACACTAAGATAAACAACTTATATGAGTTTAATTTAATGAGATGAGGACTTGGTTTTGCTTTTATCCACTTAATGAAATGTTCGTCGATCCCGGTTATATCTTAAACTATCTTCCTCTCGAATACTCAATCGAGGAGTATATCAAGTTCATCGAGGGTAGTTATTAATAACGAGACGCGTTCATTAATAAAACTTACTACCGAGTTAATATAGAACAAGCGTCGTATATTGGCCCGATAGTAGCAATAAACTTAAGATGAAAACGATTGAGATTGATAACCTCAACACAAGCGGTTTATTGGTTTAATCAATATAATTAATTCCCCTTAGATTATTAATCATGAGACGCATGCATTAACAATCCAAGTTCACTACCGTTGAAGGAATTGAATTAATAACAAGCGTATTAATCGATTGATTCTAGTAATAATTAATATATGAAACAAAACTAGTTGATCATTTAAGTAATGTTCAAAATATTAATATGAAATATGAATAGGAATTAATTAAAACTCAAGGAAGAATATTAAAGAGTATGAATCCTACTATAGGTAATATCAAGATGTTAACTAATTGTCATCTTAGTAACACTCCCCAATATTAACATAGAGGAAGAAATAACTATTACTATAACTAATGTCAAGATGTTAACTAATTGTCATCTTACTAACACTCCCCAACATTGATATAGAAATAGTATTTAAAGGAAGAATTAATATTCAAGGAAGAAAATTAAAGAGAATAACTCACAACTTACAAATTCATTAAGCTTCAAAGTAGAAAAACCAAGATGGAAGGGTTTAGCTCCTCATTTGGAGACTAAACATGCTAAAAATATAAAAGAATTACTTAACTAAACTGAGCTAAAGAGTATATGTGAATTGGTGATTTTATTGTGAAGGAAAGGGGTGTATTTATAGGCTTTTGGGAGCTGCAGGGGCTGATACCTGACCGGGTATATAGGATACCCGACCGGGTATCTTAGGAAATTTCCCAGAAAGTCACTTTTCTGGGCATACCCGACCGGGTATGTCGGCATACCCGATCGGGTATGTGACAAATCTTAACGAAATCTTGCTCCCACGAACATTTGTTCCCGGATTTGATTTGGACAATCGAATCAAGCAAATACCCGAACGGGTATAGGCAATACCCGACCGGGTACATGAGTATTTTTTCCAAATCGAAATCTTTCTTGCTTCCTTGCACTTTTCTTGATCTTTTAAGGTCCAATCTTGATACCTTGGATGATCTTTGACCTGTTTAGCTCAGAAAAGTCCTAATCTACACAAATTACAAATAAATATGAAAATAAAGTATTACACCAAAAGTGTGTAATTTCCTCAACTAGAACTAATAAAAACTAGTTTAAAATACAAACATACAATCGGAAATTACATGAATATCAAGGGCTCTGATGATGCCGATCTTCAAGTCTTCGGGAAGCTGAGCTCCAATCTTCACGACTCTCTCCGGCTTGGCCGGATCGAGTGCAAAGTCTTCTACCTCCTCGGCTGGTTCAGCCCTCGGCCTCCTTTCTTCCTCTTCCATAGTTCCGGTGATGGTGTCAATGCGGAATTCCATCTTGCTAACCTTCTTCGTCACTTGAAGGTAGCAAGCGCGGGCAAGTTTTTGATTCCCCCTTGAGTAACCGATGCCTCCCTGAGCTGGGAACTTGAGGCAGAGGTGCCTCATGGAGATGACGGCTTCGAGATCCTCGAGGGCTGGCCGACCGAGGATGATGTTGTGGGCGCAGTCGATGTTGACGACGACGAACTCCACTTCGAGCTTGGCTCAGAATCAATGGTGTCGCCAGTGAAGCCGGCAAGAGGGTTCTTGATGGGCCGAAGGGACCCTCTCTACAGATGCAGCTCTCTGAAGGTGCTGAGGTACATTACATTGACGGAGATGCCCATGTCAACGTAAGTTCGGTGAATGATGGTGTTGTTGATTTCGCTTTGGATCACCAAAGCATCCCTGTGAGGAGAGGCAGACGGGGGGAGATCGTCGTTGGTGAACGTGATGGGTTCTTCCCTCAGCCGTTTTACAGGGGGCATGTAAGTGACTTCCCCCCACGTAGAGTGATTGAGCCCACTTCTTTCGTTGACTGGTAGAGTCTCCCCCGGTATTGCCCCCAGTGATCATGAGGATGTGGCGCTTCTTTTCTTGGTACCGAGGGTACTCTTCCTCCTCTTCTTCCAGGTTCCCAATCTCCCTCTTCTTTCCGAGGGGGATGGTGTTGTGATTGACCCATGTGTTTGCTTTCGCAGGGTGCCCTCGGGGTGGCCCTTCTTAAGGGGGACCCTGTTGCTGAGGGCCTTGGACAAATTGGGACAAATGGCCCGCCTGTATCAACCTTTCGATGGCCGTCTTCAGCTGATGGCAGTCATCGGTTTTGTGCCCCTGATGCTGGTGGAAGCGACAGTAGGGGTAGTTTGGATTGATGCCATATACCTCCGGGGGTGCGCGAGAATCTCGCTCCACGAGGCCCCTCTCCTCAGCGAAGTCGAGGATGATGCTGACGGGGTGCGTCAAAGGTGTCCGAGGGTGCTCCAGGAGAACAGGTTGTGCCCAAGCCCTCGGGTTCCCCTTGTAACCTCCCCCGGGCTTGGCTTGGCCGTGCCGGGGGCGGTCACCGGGGGGTGCTGAATCCTTGGGTTGATTACGGGGAGCCCCGGCCCCCGGTTGCCTTTGTCGTCTGGCCGAGGGCGTTGCTGATCAGGGTTGTGATGGCATTTTTCCACCTCATCGGCTTCGGCGTACCTGTCCACCTCATCGGCTTCGGCGTACCTAATCGCGGGGGGGTTCGATGATGAGGCTCCTTGAGAAGTTTCTGGGGCGGAGTACTGTTTGGAGGAGGGCCAGGAGGGTCACGTCGTCTGCGCCATCAACTTTATCAGCCTTCGTTCTCCAGCGCTCCAAGAAATCCCGAAGGATCTCTTCTTTCCTTTGCCTCATTGTCAGCAAGTGGGAGAAGTGTTTTCTTGTGTGGCGCCTTCCCGCAAATTGTGTCGAGAATCGTTGGGCGAGTTCTTGCCATGAGTCGATGCAGCCTTCGGGCAATCGATTGAACCATTCGTAAGCTGGTCCCTCTAAAGTGGAAAGGAAACAGCGGCACAAATACTTGTCTGATGCCGCCACCATCATCATACTGTTTTGGTACCTGCTGTAGTGCTCCTGGGGGTCAGTCTTTCCGTCGTAGGGCTTGATGTGCTGCCCTCGGTATTTTTCCGGGATCCAGGCCGCCATGGCCTCAATTATATGGTGGGTTCCCCGGAGCCCTCGGTTATCTTCTTCTGCATCTCCTCCATCGTGGCAAACATGGCATCATACTTCAGGTCTGTATGAGGGGCAGAAGTGGTGGCGTGTGCTTTGGTGGCTTCCATCTCGTCAAGACGGCGCTGGAGGGCCGCAATGATTTCGTCCCAGGGGTCCTTCGGGAGGGCCTCCGCCCCCTGCGAACGTACAAGGTCCGAGTGGGCCTGGTTGATTTGGTGACGGGCGTCGTCGGCATGGAGAGGTGCCTTGCCTTTGTCCTGAGGGGGACGTCTTTCATTAGCCCTGGAGACGGATCCGCCACTTTCATGAGGCCTCCGGAGCACCTTCCCCCCGAGGCGGCCTTGGACCCCTCGGTGGTCTTGCGCCCCTCCGAGTCTTTCGAGGGCGGAGGTCCGGGGCTGTTCCTTGTTCATGTTGTGGCAGTCCCGGGATTGGACTTCCTGGGAGGCCGTATCTTGGGCCACGACCCCCTCGACGTTCCCAATCCGGAGGACAGGGTTCCCGAGAGGGTGTGGATGAGGGGGAGGCATGATATTCCCCCCGACCTAAGGTTGGAGGGGAACCAAAGTGCCGAAGGCACCCGGATTCTGGGTGAGCGTTGACGAGCACTTTGTCACGGTGCGTCAAAATAATTTCAATACTAAACACTTATACGTAGTATAGCGTAGTAGAGTTCGTATCCACAGGGAAAGGAATGATTTTCTTTCTATGAAACTAGTAATAAAAAGGGGGTTTTGGTTTTGAGTGATTTAATTCAATTAAGAAACTAAGATGAACAACCTATATGTGTTTAATTCAAGAATAAAAGGGACTTGACTTTGCTACTTTCCACTTGTTGATATATTTTAGTCGATCCTTGTTATATCTATAACTTATCCCCTCTCGAATACTCAATCGAGGAGTATCTCCAATTCATCGAGGGTAGTTATTAACAACGACCGTTCATTAATAACCCTTACTATTAATCAAATATAGAACAACGCCGTATACCGATATAATAGTAGCATTCAATCTTTTTAACTCCTTGATGAAATCAATTGAGAATGATAACCTTAACACAACGGTTTCGGTTTAACCAACAAAATTGATCCCTCTTAAGTCTATTAACCACGACCGTGCATTAATAAACCGAAGTTACTTACTTGTGAAACCACCAACGATTAACCATCGGTTCGTTGATCGTTTCTAGTAGTAATTAATGTCGGAACGTTAACTAATCGTCACTTAGCAACCCTCCAACATTAATATAGAATGAGATTAAGGGAAGAATTAATAATCAAGAGAAGAAGTTAAGAAAATAACTCACAACTTTAATAATCAACAAGCTTCAAGAGCAAAACCAAGAATGGAAGTTTAGCTCTTCATTTGGAGGCTAAACATAGCTAGAAAAATATAAAGAAATGTTATTCTAAACTGAGCTAAAGAGAATGGAAGAAGGGATGATGAAATGTGAAGGAAAATGGGGCTATTTATAGGTGTTTTCAACACCTAATGCCGGATACCCGGCCGGGTATTTTGACATACCCGACCGGGTATTTACCTAATCAAATATTTTTCCCATGTTTTTGTGTCTTCTGCACGTCCTTTGGTCCGAAATCGCAGAATACCCGACCGGGTATATGGAATACCCGACCGGGTATTTGCTAGTTTGCAGCAGTTTCCTTTGTCACTTCATACCCGGCCGGGTTTTTGCACAAAACTCAGGTTTCTTCATCCTTTTTGCTTCCAAGCCTATCCTAAACTTAAAACCAAACTAACTACAACTTACAACAAACAATAAAATTCTAGAAATATGATTACAATCAAATGTAAACTAACAACTATAAATTTGCACAATACTAGTAAATAGATATTACAAATGATAATAAAAATGTACACTTGGGCACTAACAACTAGTGCCTATCAAACACCCCCGCACTTGAACTTTTACTCGTCTCGAGTAAAACAAATCCTGTCCATGAAGTTTCCAAACCAACAATTGTAGCAATTACAACCATTCACAAGTGTTTTTGAAAATCAACATAAAAGAATGTTTCAATGATCAAAACACATGAATAAAAGGTCTTCAGCATCATTGGGTTCCTCTTCTTTTGCTCCTTATGTGTACCCTTAGGATCCTGCAAATATAAAAGAAATACTTTCTCTCATTCTCTCATTTTGCCTAGGTGCCCTTTCTGGTTTTCATCCCAGTTTCCCACATTTTCCTTTTTAATTCTCCCCAACTCACTCTTCTTTTTTGCTTTTATTTTGCTTAAGTTGCCCTTTTTTGGGTTTTCAACCTAACAAGCTTTCTTCTATATTTTTTTTAGCAAAAATAAAGAGTATGAAATGGGAGCATACCAGAATAGTTCTCCCCCCCCCCAGCTAGTTCATGGCACTGCCCCTAGTGCCCGCCCGCATCTCCTCCATCAAAGAATCCACCCTGACCATAGTAGCTGTCATGAAAACCGCATGTATATGGGTATTCATCATCGTTTGTGTCTGAGCTGCCGCCATATCCGCCATCACCACCTCCGAAATCCCTGTCAACATCATCACCGCCAGCTTGTCCACCTCCTCCGGAGCTAGATCCTCCGAAATTACCCCAATGTGAGGGGTCATACCATGTAGGATGTTGGACTGGAGTGGGCATGTGGGAAAAGTACCCTTGCTGGTCAAAATATGCATACATAGGCCCGAAGGCCCGTCTTTGATCGTCTTCCACCCTTTGGTACGCACTGTAGAGATCGTCAATGCGTGTGTTCATTGCCGTTTGGTTAAGATTGAGTTGTTGTATACCGGCCAGCATTTGTTGTTCAAAGGGGGTGTATTGAGGGGGTTGGGGATCGGGTTGTGGCTCTTCTTGTGGTTTTTCGGGACTGGGTGGTGGCTCAAGTTGAGGGATGTCATAAAGATAGTAGTCAGGAGTAGTTCCGGGTAGGCAAAGGTGTCTCCTATCCCCGAGTTGATGGTTAAAGATGTTTGGAAGTTCATCGGAGGGGATTGTAAAAAGTTGTGTGGGTGAGGGGTTTATGGTCCAATGGTAAAATGTTGTGGTCCCAATGGTGTGGGAGTGACTCAAGTCATGTGCAGTGAGTAGAAACTTAAGATTAAGGAAATTCCAATCTTGAACTTGTCTATTTGCACAATAGCCAAATTTGGTACATATATGATGTATGTACCCTCCTATGAAAATTTCACCCATAGCTTCACATTCCTTTTTTAGATGGTCCCACAAACATGAAGCAAGATCTAATCTAGGAGCTTCTGGGAAGATACCCATAGCAAGAACGTCCAATTCACTAATCCTTGTTTGATGATTATTTGGCTTCCCAAAGACATCATACCCAAACCATTTTAGTGCGATTCGAAGGGCAGGGTGTTGAACATGTGTAACATGCATATGTGAAGATTTAAACACCCTAACCCCTGTCATTCTTCGCCACAAATCATGCACAATGGTCTTATCAATTCTTACCTTTCTTTCCTCCACACCTAAAACCGGTAGACCAAATAGCTCGGCAAACTCACGTTTCGTTAAAGTTCTTGGTATGTTGTTATACCGAAACGTGAGTTTGCTCTCATAGGTGTCCTCTATATCCTCAGTAAATTCAACCGATGCTAGGAACTCATACATAATTCTTTTGTAGATATTATAGGACATATGGAACAATGTAGTAAGTCCTATGTTGTTGCACAATTCTAGCATCATATCATACAACATCAATGCTCGCAATGTTTCATGACAAAGAAATCGTGTGGAATGTACCTCTCGGTTGAGTTGGGTGAGGAATTTCTTGTGATGAGCCCTAGACGTGAATTCGATGCTTTCATACCCCGGAACTTGTGGAATTGGAGCACTTGAGTTGGAGGAAGATGCTCTAGTCCTTTTTGGTGCCATAGTTAACTTTTTCTTGGACTTGGGGGTTGGAATTTCGTACTTGGGACTTGGTGGAGTGAAAAATTTGGACTTTTTGAAAATTGGGCGTTTTTGAGGGTGTGGAGGTGTAGAGAATGATGTGGGGAAGAAGAAATGAGGTTAGGTTTGGGTTAATTTGAGGGAAAATCGGACCTTGAGGATTTTGGGATAGGGTTTTCGGATTTGGGGATTTTGGGGTATGTGGTGGTTTTTGTGGGTGTAGAAATGGAGAGGATGATGTGGGGAGGAAGATAATGGGGTTTATTTGGGATTTTGGTGGATGATTGGGATGGGTTTTGAGCTTGGGACTTTTGGCTATGGAGATTTTGGAGGTTTTTTGTTTGGGAGAGAAGAAGATGGAGGTTGGGGAGGATTTGGGGTAGAAATCCCGTAAAACAGCTTCTTTCGCACAAATACCCGGCCGGGTATTTCGTGATACCCGAATGGGTATTCCATTTCCCCGTAGGCAGAAACTTTTTTGGCTAAATACCCGGTCGGGTTTTCGTAATACCCGGTCGGGTATTAGGCTATTTTTTTGCCTTTTCCTTTATTTATGCCCGGTCGGTTTTCTTGTAATACCCGAATGGGTATTTGATTTTCTGGTAGGCAGAATGTTTTTTAGCTGAATACCCGGTCGGGCTTTTCGTAATACTCGGTCGGGTATTAGGCTATTTTATGCCTTTCTTTTATTTTTTGATGCCCGGCCGGTTTTTTTGGTTGATACCCGAATGGGTACGCTTGACAGCAGCTCCCAGGGGCGAAAAAATGCCAAAACCCGGTCGGGTTTTCTACATACCCGGTCGGGTTTTCGTTATTTTTTTTATTTTTTCATTTTTACCCGGTGGATGAGTTGCCCGGGTATTCCTCTTTTGTGCTGGTACCCGACCGGGTATGGGGTATACCCGGGCGGGTTTTACTCAAAATTTTTGTTTTTTTTTTGAAAAAAATGTAAAGGTAAAATAAAATAAGTAAACGTACCTTGCTTGGGTTGCCTCCCAAGAAGCGCTTTATTTACGTGGCTCGACGATATCTTCTGTCGTTCTTCATTCGTAGACCGGTTCAGAAAGGTCTACGACTTCCACGTTTTTGGGTTGAAAACCCTCAAAGAAGGGTTTTAGTCTCTGTCCGTTCACTTTCAGCACCTCTCCTGTCTCCAGATCCTGAATTTCCACCGCCCCGTGTGGATATGTTTTGACCACTTTGTATGGTCCGGTCCAACGGGATCTCAGCTTTCCCGGAAAAAGACGAAGGCGTGATTGGAATAGGAGGACTTTTTCGTCAAGTTTAAAGTCTTTTCGTATGATCATTTTATCATGCCACTCCTTCGTCTTTCTTTTGTATATTTCTGCATTGTCATAAGAATCCAGGTGAAGTTCTTCCAATTCTTGTAATTGGAGCTTCCTATGTACACCGGCCTCGTCAAGATTGAGGTTGAATTCTTTAACCGCCCAATAGGACTTGTGTTCGAGCTCTACAGGGAGGTGACATGCTTTCCCAAACACAAGTCCATAAGGGGACATACCGATTGGGGTTTTGTAAGCAGTTCGGTATGCCCATAGCGCATCATCGATGCGTATACTCCAATCCTTCCGGTTCGGGTTCACTGTTTTCTGGAGTATAGATTTCAACTCCTTGTTTGAGGTTTCCGCTTGGCCATTGGTTTGAGGGTGGTAGGCTGTAGAAATTTTGTGAGTCACACCATATTTTTTTAGTAGGGATCCCACAATTTTATTACAAAAATGTGTGCCTCGATCGCTAATTAAAATTCGAGGGACCCCGAACCTTGAAAATATGTGTGATTTGAGAAAACTAGCCACCACCTTGGCATTATCAGTTTTTGTTGCTTTGGCCTCCACCCATTTGGAGACGTAGTCTACTGCAAGAAGGATGTATATGTTACCTTGGGAATTTGGGAATGGTCCCATGAAGTCGATACCCCATGCATCGAAAATCTCACAGAAAAGCATGGGGTTTTGTGGCATCTCGTTCCTCCTGGAAATGTTGCCCGCTCTTTGGCAATTGTCACAAGATCGACAAAAGCCGTGTGCATCCTGAAATAGACTCGGCCACCAAAAACCGCTTTCAAGTATCTTCATTGATGTTCGTTGCGGACCGAAATGTCCTCCACAAGCATAAGAGTGACAAAACTCTATGATGTGGGCTATCTCATATTCAGGGATACATCTTCGGATTATTTGATCCTTACAATGCTTCCACAAATATGGGTCATCCCACACATAGAGTCTTGAATCCATTCTTAATTTTTCTTTTTGAGATTTTGAGAGTTGTGGAGGAAATTTGCCGGAAATGAGGAAGTTCACGATATTTGCGTACCATGGTTGTGTGACTTTGATGGAGAAGAGAGTTTCGTCCGGGAATTCTCCTTTGATGAGATTCGTGTGGAGGTCTTTGATGTCTTTGTGAGGAATGAGGATGCTTAAATGATCGGCCACCGAATTCTCCGCTCCTTTCTTGTCTTTGATTTCCACATCAAACTCACTCAATAGAAGGACCCATCGAATGAGTCTTGGTTTGGCTTCTTTCTTTTTCATAAGGAATCGAAGAGCGGCATGGTCGGTGTAGACAATAACTTTCGTTCCAAGAAGGTAGGAACGAAACTTTTCCAACGCAAAAACCACCGCTAGCATTTCCTTCTCGGTGGTGGAATAGTTCTTTTGGGCTTCGTTGAGGGTTGATGAGGCGTAGTAGATGACATGGGAGGCTCTTCCAACTTTCTGGCCCAAAACAACCCCCACCGCATAGTCACTTGCGTCGCACATGATCTCAAAAGGAAGAGACCAGTCGGGAGCCTGTATGATCGGGGCAGTCACCAATCTTGCTTTCAAAGTGTCAAAAGCCTCTTTGCATTCATCGTTTAGATTAAATTCCACCTCCTTTTGTAAAAGTTTGCAAAGAGGAGATGAGATTTTTGAGAAATCCTTGATGAATCTCCTATAGAAACCGGTGTGACCGAGGAACGAGCGGATGTCCCGTACATTTGTGGGGTACGGGAGCGTTTGAATCACATCAATCTTTGCTTTGTCCACCTTGATCCCCTTTGATGAGATCACATGCCCAAGAACAATCCCTTGTTCTGCCATGAAGTGGCATTTTTCAGAGTTCAACACAAGGTTGGATTCAATGCAACTCTTTAGCACAAGAGTGAGGTGATAGAGGCAAGAGTCAAAAGAGTCCCCATGGATTGTGAAATCATCCATAAAGACCTCCATGAATACCTCCACAAATTCTGAAAAGATGCTCATCATGCACCTTTGAAAGGTGCCCGGTGCGTTGCATAATCCAAAGGGCATTTGTCGGTAGGCAAAAGTGCCAAATGGACATGTGAAGGTTGTTTTCTCTTGGTCCTCCGGGGCTATTGGTATTTGGAAATACCCGGAGTAACCATCGAGAAAACAATAGAACTTGTGCACTACTAACCTTTCTAGCATTTGATCAATAAAAGGTAATGGAAAGAAGTCTTTCCTAGTCACCGAATTGAGTCTTCGGTAGTGAATGCAAACTCGCCACCCGTTTTGAATTCGGGTGGGCACCATCTCGCCATCTTTGTTTTCAATGACCGTTACTCCGGTCTTCTTTGGCACCACTTGAGTAGGACTCACCCACTTGCTATCGGAAATGGGAAAGATGATTCCCATTTGAAGCAATTTGATCACCTCCTTTTTCACCACATCCATCATGGGTGGGTTCAATCTTCGTTGCGGTTGTCTCACCGCTTTGGCCTCGTCTTCGAGCAAGATCCTGTGCATGCACGTGGATGGAGTAATCCCTTTGATGTCGGCAATAGACCATCCAATGGCCAATTTATATTCTTTCAAGACCGCGATCAATCTTTCTTCTTGTTCTTGGGACAGGGCATTTGAAATAATCACCGGTAGGGTGTGATTTTCACTCAAGAACACATGCTTCATATTTTCATGGAGTGGTTTTAATTCCACCTCCGGTGCCTGCAAAACAGATGGTAGCGGCTTCTCGCTTGGAATGGTTAGTGGGAGGGCTTTAGAGCCCGGTGGCAAAAGTGGGAGTTGATTTAACTCCGCCACCATAACCTTCATGTTATTTGACATAGAGTATTCTAATGTAAAATCCTCTATGTCGTTTTCTATTGAGCTTAGTACTTCATCCTTTCCCTCAATCTCAAATACATCTTGGACCCAAGTGTCGCAAGTGTCAATCGCAAATAGAGAGTGATTATCAGTGGGGTATTTCATGGAGTCGTAGATATTAAATTCGACTTTTTCACCATCGAACTCCATGGTTAACACTCCACTAAAAACGTCAATTTTTGCCTTAGTCGTTTTCAAAAAGGGTCGGCCTAGTAAAATTGGGACTGCATTTTTATCGTTCTCCATTTCAAGAACGTAAAAATCAGCGGGAAAGATTAAATTATCCACCATGACGAGAACATCCTCTACCACACCTTTTGGGTAGGCATTGGATCTATCGGCAAGTTGGATAACGACCCCCGTCTCATGTAAAGGTCCTAGTTCTAGGGACTTATATAGAGAATATGGGATGACATTGATTGATGCACCCAAATCTAACATAGCCCTAGAAGAACTAGAATTTCCAAGTTTACATGGTATAGTGAACATTCCCGGATCACTATACTTTTTAGGCAGTTTCTTTTGAAAAACGGCCGACACTCTTTCACTTACTTGGATTTTATGATTGCCATTCAACTTGTGTTTCCTTTTAATTGTGCAAAGTTCTTTTAAAAACTTTGCAAACCTAGGAACACCTTTTATTAAATTGAGAAGAGGGATATTTACCTCACATTTGCTGAAGGTCTCATAGATGTCTTTGTCATTGTTGTATTTCCGGTTATCCTTGAGAGCCTCCGGAAAAGGTGGCACCGGCTCATATGAGTTGAGCGGTGGGAACTTTCTTTGAGGTGTGATTTCCTCCTCCTTTTCTTCTTCATTTTGAGGGTTTGTGCTTGGCATCAAGATATCCTCCTCCTCTTCTCCCACATGGCCCTTTGCTTTCGCCTTAGCCATAACCAACTCTTTGCCACTTCTCAAAGTGACCGCATGAGCTTGTTGCCTCGTATTCGGCTCTGTTTGAGATGGGAGTTTTGCCGAATCCCTAGCTTCTAGCCTACTCACGGCGTTTGAGATTTGACTCATTTGGCTTTCCAAATTGTGGATGCTAGACTTTGTGGTTTCTTGAAATTGGGCCACACTTTGTTGCATCGTAGTCATATTCATGGCTAATGCTCGAATCATGTCTTCGGTGGACATGCTTGAGTTCGATGTTTGGCCTTGTTGTTTAAATTGTTGAGGAGGGGGAGGGTTTGTTTGTTGAGGGGGTTGAGGGTTTCCGTACCTTAGATTTGGATGATCCCTCCATCCTGGATTGTAGGTGTTGCCGTGAGGATCGTACCTCCTTTGGCCTTGGAACCCCAAAGCATTGACTTGCTCGGAGTTCTCCTCTTGTAAAGTTGGGCAAGAGTCTGTGGGATGCCCTTGTGTTGAACAGATGCCGCAGACCTTGACTTCTTGGTTTTTGGGATTTAAAAGGAAATCTTTAACCAAAGAAGTCAAGCCGGCTACTTGACTCTCCAACGAGTTGTTGGATTCAGCTGCCATGACTCTCTTTGTTGACCGCCGATCATAGTGTCTACAATTTTCGGCCAACTCCGAGATAAGATTCCTAGCTTGAGAAGGAGTTTTGTTGACTATTCCTCCTCCACATGCAGAATTGATCATCCATCTATCATCATCGCAAAGACCATCATAAAAGTAAAGGATGAAGTCTTGCTCCGAGTAGCCGTGATACGGACAGCTCGCACAGAGTTTCTTGAATCGTTCCCAGAATTCGTAGAACGATTCATCATCTTTTTGCTCCACATTGCTGATTTGTTTCTTTAGAGATGAGGAGATTGAGGCGGGATAATACCTTTCGAGGAAGCTTTTCTTCATGGCTGCCCAAGTGTCTATGCTTCCCGAGGGAAGATAGAAGAGCCAATCTTTGGCGGTGTCTTTGAGGGAGAATGGGAAAGCCCTCAACTTAATTTGCTCCTCGGTAACACCGTTCGGGCACATGCTTGTGCAAACGATGTGGAACTCCGAAAGATGTTTATTCGGATCCTCTCCTCTTAGCCCGTGGAAAGATGGAAATAGATGTATGAGTCCGGATTTCAACTCAAATGTAGCACCCGCATCAAGAGTTGGGAAGGTGATACATAAGGGTTGTTGATTTAGATTGGGGGCTGTGAGCTCCCTCAGCGTTCTTGTTTCAAGAGCCATTGATATTGACTCCTCGGACTCGCTAGATTGAGAACTAGCACTTGAGGATTCCCCCGAGTCGGTATTTGAGAATTTATTCTTTAACCGCTCGAGAGCTTTTTCTATTTCGGGGTTTGTTTGGTAGGTGAGTTGGTTTATGGATCGGGTTTTTACCATATACTCAAACAATGCTCAGCAAAAATAGAAAACTTTATATATATTTTTTTTTATTTTTCTTGAAATAAAAAGAAAAAAAGTAATTGCTTTTCCCCGGCAACGGCGCCAAATTTGAAGAGCACTTTGTCACGGTGCGTCAAAATAATTTCAATACTAAACACTTATACGTAGTAAAGCGTAGTAGAGTTCGTATCCACAGGGAAAGGAATGATTTTCTTTCTTTGAAACTGGTAATAAAAAGGGGGGTTTTGGTTTTTAGTGATTTAATTCAATTAAGAAACTAAGATGAACAACCTATATGTGTTTAATTCAAGAATAAAAGGGACTTGACTTTGCTACTTTCCACTTGTTGATATATTTTAGTCGATCCTTGTTATATCTATAACTTATCCCCTCTCGAATACTCAATCGAGGAGTATCTCCAATTCATCGAGGGTAGTTATTAACAACGACCGTTCATTAATAACCCTTACTATTAATCAAATATAGAACAACGCCGTATACCAATATAATAGTAGCATTCAATCTTTTTAACTCCTTGATGAAATCGATTGAGATTGATAACCTTAACACAACGGTTTCGGTTTAACCAACAAAATTGATCCCTCTTAAGTCTATTAACCACGACCATGCATTAATAAACCGAAGTTACTTACTTGTGAAACCACCAACGATTAACCATCGGTTCGTTGATCGTTTCTAGTAGTAATTAATGTCGGAACGTTAACTAATCGTCACTTAGCAACCCTCCAACATTAATATAGAATGAGATTAAGGGAAGAATTAATAATCAAGAGAAGAAGTTAAGAAAATAACTCACAACTTTAATAATCAACAAGCTTCAAGAGCAAAACCAAGAATGGAAGTTTAGCTCCTCATTTGGAGGCTAAACATAGCTAGAAAAATATAAAGAAATGCTATTCTAAACTGAGCTAAAGAGAATGGAAGAAGGGATGATGAAATGTGAAGGAAAATGGGGCTATTTATACGTGTTTTCAACACCTAATGCCGGATACCCGGTCGGGTATTTTGACATACCCGACCGGGTATTTACCTAATCAAATATTTTCCCATGTTTTTGTGTCTTCTGCACGTCCTTTGGTCCGAAATCACAGAATACCCGACCGGGTATATGGAATACTCGACCGGGTATTTGCTAGTTTGCAGCAGTTTCCTTTGTCACTTCATACCCGGCCGGGTTTTTGCACAAAACTCAGGTTTCTTCATCCTTTTTGCTTCCAAACATATCCTAAACTTAAAACCAAACTAACTACAACTTACAACAAACAATAAAATGCTAGAAATATGATTACAATCAAATGTAAACTAACAACTATAAATTTGCACAATACTAGTAAATAGATATTACAAATGATAATAAAAATGTACACTTAGGCACTAACAACTAGTGCCTATCAAGCGTCTGGATGAAGGCGGAAAACGCCGACTGTACGTCGATAGTGATGACCGGAGGGCTAACTTGGTTCTCTCTCCGGTCCTTCTTCTTGGCCTCGATGCCGAGGCGGGCATCGGGGGCATTCTGTTGAATCTGATGGCGTAGGTCGACAGCCATCTGGTCCAACCCGGCGATGACGCCGCCCCTGGAAGCCCTGTTAGAGGCTTCGGGGACGTCGACTTTGCCGAGGGCCAGGTTCCTGTCCTCAACGTTCTTGGAGTTGGCACGAGTTGTTCTCGCCATTTTCGCTAGGTGTTTTGTGTTTGGTGAGGGGGAGGGTTTCTTACTTGATTATTCGACCTCTCAACGAGAGCACCAAATGATGGATAGTCTACCCGGGGGTATGTATCTGAAGGGTTACTGCGGGGAGTAACTAGAGATAAGTCAGAGCAAAAGTAAGAGAGAGAGAATGTATTGCTGAGAATGTAATGAGCGATTTTTGCTTTTTTTACAAATGGGGAAAAGGGGCGCTATTTATAGTAGTAATAAATGCCAGATAGGGACACATGTCATCCTTCTGGTGGTCGAGGGGTCACCTCAACAGGGTGGCATTGGCATTCGCATGTGGCCGCATTAAATGCGGATGTTGGATGTGACGTCGTACTTGATACGGTGATCCAGGCGCATGTGGAGAGGATATTATGTCGAGAAAGGTCCCCTCAGCTGCAGATGATTAGCCGAGGGCTCTGAGTACCGGGAACCTCCTTAGTGCTGAGGGCTCTAGGTGCCGAGGGCTACTGATTTTCGCCGTTTTCTCCCAGTAACTTTTTTTGCTTGAGTTGGTCATCCTGTGAGAATTTGGAGCCTTCGGCCAGGGGGCTGAAGGCACCCCCAGTGTGCCACGTGGGTTGCTCAGTACTCGGGGCGCTGTGATTTGGGCCTGTTGTGCTTCCTGGGCCTATTGGGCCTCCCTTAGAATAGTAGGAGTCTATGGGCCGGGGGTTCCTGGGCCATATACTCCATCACATATGTAGTATTATACGATAGTATATGATAATGATATAATAATATTAAAAATAATAGTAATTAATAAATATTGTGCTTTTAGGGTATATTACTATCTCAATCGGTATCACTTATATAGTAGTTATACATTAATGTGTATAATTTTATTGAAGAATCACAACTAATAACTTTATGTATTATTATGTATATATGTATATCAATTTCTATTTTATTTAAAATTTTATAACTAATCACTTTATGTATTAGTGTTTGTGTATACAAATAAGAAATTTTAAACGGGTCTGGGTCCTTAACGGGCCGGAATCATATGTACCATACCCGACCCGTTTATTTAAAATACTAACGGATCCGGATCCGGATCCAGATCCAGGTAAATGGAATAAAATATAGACTTGTACCCATTAAAAAAACGGGTCCGGGTCTAGACTCAACCCATTGACAGGCCTAACCTGATTGTTTTTATTAAAACTACATGTTTCGCAAACCAGATCAGTAGTAGACTTGTATGGTTCTTTGTGTACAGATTTTGAACATGATGACTGCACAGGAGTTTGATATCAGCTCATTGAGACGCGCCTAAAGAGACTCGAATTGATAAATTTGGTTTAAACAATCAAATGTTATGGCATTATTCGTATAGAACTCTGTTTTCATAAACTTTGAGCGTTTTCGCAAACTATGGCCCTTTGTCGTAAACCTTGGTCCAAGACTTGGGACCCGGGTATAATGGGTGACCCGAAAGCCCAATTGCAGGTTCAAATGCAGGTGGGTTGATACTATAGCCTTGGTACGGGCACATAGAGTCTTTGGGGAATTGTTACCAGACCAGGAAGGGTCCAGCGGTCGTCGCAGCGGAACCGAGTGACTCAAGATCGGGAAAGCTAAATTCAACCCTAGGACCATGAAGGACAAACTCAACCGTCATGGGTTTGGGTAGGGAACCCAGGACCGAGAAAGCCAACTACAAATTTTATGGGTTTGGGTGGGGAACGCGAAGTCAGGTAAGCTCAAATTTAACACCCAATAGGTTCAGATATAGAATGGAGCTTGCGGGTTAGATATTCAGGTTAGGTTAAGGGGAGGGGTAAGGTCTGATGACTACACCATTATGTTGTTTGGATAAATTAAATGACTTGTATATTGGAAGTATGTCCTATGACAATCATAGTTTATGATTTATCAATGAATATTTAATGCTCATTAATTAATAAAGTCACAAACTCATTTTATGTTAATTATTATTGTGAGTTTTCTTTATTAATATTTAGTCCCTGAATATTATGTTTAGTAGCTAATTAAGTATGCGACTTGATAAGTTCATTTTTGTACTTATTTTTCTTATCAAAATTAAGCGATTTTTGTATAGAAAATAGAAAAATAAGGCATGTTTGGGATATTTTGGTTCAAGTTTCATGAATTCAGGTGATAATTACATTCATAATATGTTTGGTGAAATTTCGGGTCAATTGAGCACAAAATGAGTCAATTTGAGTAACAAATAAATCCATATCTAAAGAAGGAAGCAAAATATCAAAGTGGTCCAGAAGGGAAATTTGAAGAGCATAAAATACAGAACAAGTCCGTCAATTTAACTCACAAGCGGTCAATCAGGCAGCCAGATCTGACCGCCCTCCAGACCACCTACGGCTATTTTTGGAAAGTGAATTTTTCGACTTTGACCGGAACCGAAAAAGACCGCAGGCTGTCGACACTCAACGAAGGGCGGCCGCCCTCGGTGACCGCCTACGGCACAAGACGACAAAGCCAACGACCGTCAATGTGAAAAGATGGCAGGCGGCCAGACAGAAACGGCAGGCGGCCACCTTTTGTGATCGCCTGCGGTGAAGTGACGTTGCCGCGTTGATTCTGTCGATGAAAAGACGGCAGGCGGTCGGTTCAAGCCGAAGGGCGGCCGCCCTCCAGACCGCCTACGAGATTTTTTGTACTATAAATAGCCCGATTTTTACTGAACTCAAACACACCACTTCTAACACTAAATTAGTTCGAAAAGCCTCCTTTCTTCTATTTCCGCAGCTTCAAAGGGGTGAAAGAAAGAGAATCTTCAAATCTTCATATCTTCTTCATTTTAGCTTCAAATTTTAAGTTCTTTATATGTATTTTCATCTTCCCAACCAGTAGAATCTGAATCTGTGCTTTGTTTTCTCGATCTGTTCTTCATTTTTTCCAGAATATTTATCAAGTATTTCGCATTTTCTTCCCAAAATTAAATAAAATAGTTATTGATGATGAATTCATTCTAATTAATTATATAATTGTTTACTAGCCCCAAGGTTGTTATTTATCTGAGGAAAGTTAATTTTCACGAAGCACAAATAATTTTTAATTAATTTGGGTATTTAGTTGTTGTTATTGCATAAATTAAATTAATTAGTTAAAAAGAGAAAAAAAAAATTTCAGTCCTAATTCCAGTTTATTCCACTGTAATATCGCCCCTAGTAGTTAATATAAAATTTATCACGAATTTAAAGTATTTTTAGTTGCTTTTTACATTTTATATATAGTTAAAATTGGGAAAATTATCAATTAGTTGTTAAAATTGGATTTTAGGTCTAATAATTCTTGAAAAATTCCAGAAAGTTAAATTTTAGTTCCTACAAGTTTATTTTGCCAGAATATATATTTTTTAAATTTTTGCTATTATACATGTTTAATTCCATGTTAATTTTTAATTTATTTACTATATATTGTTGAATGCAAAAATAATGTTTAATAGCTAAATTTGTGTTTGGGCATGAATTGACTAAAGGAATATGGATTGACTTGTTAGCCGAAAATTAGGGGTTAAAATTAATGAATTGGACTAGTTATTGAAATTGATGAAATAGTAATTAATAATTGTTAGCCATTTTCATTAGCTAATTTTTTGGAAAATTACTTTTAACTTGTCTGTGAGATTAGAAAATAATTTGAGCCAACCATATTCAAGCACATTAATAAGGCCTAGAGATAGGAAATTTTTATGAAAGGGATTTACATCTTGTCTATAAGAAATAAATTCAAATTGCTTAAATAATGAGTTTAATTAGTTAATGAATTTGGCTATTTTTATTAATTAAAATATTAGAGAATTATTTCTGTCTTGTCTATAAGATTAATGAGACCTAGAAATAGGATAAACTAATGAAAGTAATTTCTATTATTGTCTATGAGAAAAGAAATTATTAGCCCAACTTTAGTTTTAATTCCCCTAATTACTAGGTCCAAGAATATATCCATTTCTAATTACTCAATTCATTGCCCTTATTTGCCTCAATCTTTTCATTAATCTTTAGAATATTTGATATTAAGCCTTCATCTTTAGTTGAAATTTGCTCCTAGTAATAATTTTGCAATTTGGTCTAGTTTAGAACACAATCACCCTTTTTGTAATGAAAAAGCTTCCTACGATTAGCGATAGCCCGTGACTAAGATTAAATTAAGAAACGTCCTCCATCATTCCTCAAAGACACGATACTCAGGGAAAAACTGAAAGGTTAGACTCCGCTTTACTACGACGTCACGTAAGCGGTTATCAAATGGCGCCGTTGCCGGGGAATGGCACGGTAATTTTTTGATCTAGTTCTAGCATAGGTGAATTCTAGTTAGGGAGACTCTTTCGCACTTGCGACATTTGTATAAAGATTTCAGGATAAATGAATGCACACTTGCTCTAAAGGAGTGGACGGGCTACTTGAACTTAATCCTGAACCTGAACAAACTTTGTGGAATAATCTTTTAATCCACAAGAAATCAATCACGACGGACCAAAAGACGGTGCTGCAAAACCTCACGCCAAGCTTCATCGAGGATGATAGCATTAGTGCACCAACAATCAAGGCAGCCAACTTTGAGATTAAACCCGCCATTATCAACATGATGTTTAATCATCAATTTGGCGGGTCCAAGCAAGACGATCCCAGGACCCACATGTTGTGGTTCACCCGAGCATGCCAAACATTCCGCTTCAACGGAGTGACTCCTAACGCCGTAAAATTGACCCTATTTCCTTTCTCACTACGAGATAGGGAATCTTTATGGTTGGATAGCTTTCTAACGGATCATTTCACAACATGGGCAGCACTACACCAAGCGTTCATGCAAGAGTACTTTCCTCCGTCAGCGGTTGCTAAAATTAAAACAGCAATCCCAAATTTTTGGCAATTCCCGACGGAATCATTAAATGAAGCATGGGAACGCTTCAAGGATATGAGAAACAAGTGTCCACTCACACTGATGGACCCTAGCAGCTTGATGTTCCATTTCTATAATGGGCTTCAAGTTGGAAGCAAAAAAGAGCTTGATTTCTCTTCTCAGGTGGGATCATTCCTTGATATGGCGCCCGACGCCAATGAAGCTCTGGTGGAGAAGGTCACTTCCAACGCAAGATACTGGTACGGTGAAAGAACTCTAGTGGCCACAAAACCAGGCTTTCTTGAATTTGACCAACTCACGGCTTTAACCGCGAAGATTGAAGGATTGGTGGTGGAAGTGAAAAATCTGAAGGGCGATAACAATCACACCAACCAGGTTAACCACATTGGCGCTGCCCCGAATCAGCAACCATCCCGATACTTCGGGAACTCAAACTTTGCCCCACAGTCATCACAATTTAATGTGTATTCTCCTGTTTCTAATTCAATTCAAATTGTACTCTCATGTGAAATATGTTTTGGTCCACATTTGACCAATTGATGTCAATTAGTTGATGATTGTAATCTAAGTAACAACAGGGAGGTAAACATGCTGGAATATGGCCGAACGAAACAAGAAGGGCCATGGGCAAATCAAGGCAACAGGGGGGTAACACAAATTACCCTCCCTAAAATTACCAAGGGAGAAATTACCAGGGTAACCAATGACGGGGGGATTACAACAATGGTCCTCCTCGCGACGGTTACCAAGGTAACCAGAACTTCCCCAACAACAACAATCAAGGGCACAACTTCCAAGGGTGGAATCAGGGAGGGGCACTAAACCAATCAAACCAGAACAATCAGGTTTATGTGCCTCCACATATACGACAAACAGAGGCGGCCCAAACCTCGGATATAGGCTTGTTGGTAGCTGAACTAGCAAGGACACGGGAGGAGATGGCAAAATATAAGGCTAGCACTGACAATCAGATCAAAACTCTGATGATGCAAATTACTCATAATAATGTTCCCGATCGTCAGCCTGGCAAGTTGCCTAGCACTACAGAACCAAATCCCCATGAACATGTGCAAGCTATCACTCTCCGGAGTGGGAGAAAAACAGCTGAGTTCAAGCAGAAAAGCAATGAAGAAGAGGAGACACCTACCATGACACCTGAGAAACATACTGATGCTCCAACTCAGAAGAGCATGGAGGCAACACGCCCTAACGCAAAGGTCACTATCGTCAAACCTTCTCTCCCGTTTCCTTCACGGGTTAGAAATGATGACGATAGCAGGAAATACAACAAATTCCTGGGCCTACTCAACCAACTCCACGTCAACCTGCCGCTGATGGATGCCTTGGCGGAGATGCCCAAATATGCCAAGTTCTGCAAGGACTCTGACAAAAAAGAGGCAGCTGCAGGAGCTCTTAGTCGTGGACCTAAATGCAGATTGCTCAGCGGTGGTTCTAAGGTCAATACCCGAAAAGCTAAAGGATCCAGGTAACTTCACTATCCCTTATTCAATTGACAATTTCAATTTCAATAATGCTCTAGCTGACTTAGGGGCGAGTATCAACCTGATGCCTTCCTCTATAGTCAAGAAGCTAGAACTTTGGGAAATGAAACCCACCAGGATGTGTCTTCAACTGGTTGATCGCTCAATCAAATATCCGAAAGGAATTGTTGAAGACGTCTTGGTCAAGGTTGACAAATTCATTTTCCCAGTCGACTTTCTAGTAATGGACATGGAAGAGGATAGGGAAACAGCTCTTATTCTGGGAAGGTCCTTTCTGGCTACCGCCGGGACCTTGATTGATGTCACTGATGGCTCACTAACTCTAAGAGTTGGAGATGATTTATGCACCTTTCGACTCTCAGATGTTATGAAACACCCCACAGATTTCTTTCAAGGATGTCATTTTCTTGATACTTTCGAATCAATTGAAGGGTATCTGTTTGGGGAAGAGAATGGACATGTAAGTGATGAAGCATGTCTGTTAAAAGAAATCATTAGTAACATGAGAGATGCATGTGAGAGTTGTGAGGATGCGCTAATTGAGCAAGCTTCTCAGAAAGTATTGACTGAGTTCGAGGGGGAGAAAAATGAACAAAACTTAAAAAATGACCACCCCCTCGAACTAAAGAAACTCCCTGACCATTTAGAATATGCATTCTTGAATGACGAAGGCAAGTGCCCTGTCATCATTGCCGCACACTTAAGTGAGGAGCAAAGGGACAAATTACTTGGAGTTCTTAAGACACACAAGCAAGCAATTGCTTGGAAACTTAAGGATATCAATGGAATAAGTCCCACCTTTTATACCCACACCATCAAGATTGAGGAAGGGTTTAAACCTGTCGTCGAACCACAATGACGTTTGAACCCAAACATGATGGAAGTACTGTGTGTTGAAATTGTCAAACTGCTGGATGTGGGAATCATTTACCCCATCTCTGATAGCCAGTGGGTAAGCCCGATTCATGTTGTCCCCAAAAAAGGGGGAATGACTGTCACGAAAAATGAAAAGGGTGAACTTCTGCCCAGTCGAACTGTTACCGGGTGGCGAATGGTAATTGATTACCGCAAACTGAATGAAGCCACCCGGAAAGACCATTTTACCCTCCCCTTCATTGATCAATTAATACAGAGGTTGGCAGGTCATAGGCATTATTGTTTCTTGGATGGCATGAGTGGATACTTCCAAATCCATGTCAACCCGGAAGACCAAGACAAAACTATGTTCACATGCCCTTTTGGGACCTTTGCTTTTCGTAGGATGTCTTTTGGTCTGTAATGCCCCTACCACCTTCATGAGCTGCATGATTGCCATATTTGAAAAATACATTGGTCACTTCATGGAGGTATTCATGGATGATTTCTCTATTTTTGGGCAATCCTTTGAAAATGCCTTGAAAATCTGGAAAAAGTACTTATCCGCTGCAAGGAAACCCACTTAGCCTTAAGTTGGGAAAAATGTCACTTCCTTGTGAAAGAGGGTATAGTACTTAGACACAAAGTGTCAAGTAACAGGGTCGAGGTTGACCGTGCGAAAATCGAAACGATAGAGAAACTTCCTCCACCAACCACGGTAAAAGCCATCCGTAGTTTCTTGGGACATGCGGGCTTTTATCATCCTTTTATAAAGGATTTCTCTAAAATCGCAAAACCTCTCACCCGGTTACTTGAAAAAGATGCAGTTTTTATATTCTTTGATGAATGTCACCAAGCTTTCCAAACACTTAAAACACAACTGATCAATGCTCCAGTACTTGTGGCCCCGGATTGGAGTTTACCTTTTGAACTCATGTGTGACGCTAGTGACTTAGTGGTGGGGGCCATTCTCGGCCAAAGGAAGGACAAGAACTTCCACCCAATCTACTACGATAGTAAAACTCTACCAGGGCCACAATTGAACTACACCACCACTGAAAAAGAATTCCTTGCTATTGTTTGTGCTTTAGAGACATTTAGGACTTACATCATTCTTTCGAAGGTTATTATCTATACCGATCATTCGGCCATTAGATATCTCCTCCAAAATCATGATGCTAAGCCTAGACTGTTACGCTGGGTTCTTTTGTTGCAGGAATTTGATATTGAAATCAGGGACCGGAAAGGGTCTGCTAATCAGGCAGCTGATCACCTTTCGAGGTTAGAAGTCGAATTAGCAGAAACCTTTGGAAAATGCGAAGTGGATGAACTTTTTCCTATGGAGAGGTTGATGGCAATATCCGCCAATGAACAAACACCATGGTACGCAGACATTCCTAACTACCTTGTTGGTAACGTCGAGCCTACCGACCTAACAAGGAACATGAAGAGGCGGTTCCTGTCAGAAGCAAAGCACTATTTTTGGGATGATCCATATCTATTCCGAATTTGTGCTGACCAGGTGGTGAGAAGATGCGTTACTGAAGCTGACGGAAGAGACATACCGAAACATTGTCACGGCGGTCCTACTAGGGGCCACTTTTCAGGGAATAGAGCTGTTAGACGGATTCTGGAGTGTGGGTACTTCTGGCCCATGATTTTTAAAGATGTTAATGTATTTTTTTCCTTTTGTGATAACTGTCAGCGAATCGGGAATATTTCTGGGCGCAATGAGATGCCCCAACATGTTATCTTACCTTGTGAGGTATTTGATGTTTGGGGCATCGACTTTTTTGGACCTTTCTCCAGCTCAAGAGGGAACAAATACATTCTTGTGGCTATTGATTATGTTTCTAAGTGGGTTGAAGCCCAGACCTGCGTCACCAACGACTCTTGAGTAGTCGTAAATTTTCTGAAAAAGTGGTTTACTGGATTTGGTGTGTCTAGGGTTTTGATCAGTGACAGAGGGACTCATTTCCACAATGATCCAATGGCCAGAATTTTGGCCAAATATGCAGTTCAGCATCGGAGCGGAGTAGCGTACCACCCCCAGACTCAGGGGCAGGTTGAGAACTCTAACAGGGATTTGAAGTCCATTTTAGAGAAAACTTTTGCCCAGACCAAGAAAGACTGGTCGACTAAACTTGACGACGCACTTTGAGCATTTCGGACTGCATACAAAACCCCGATCGGAACCACACCTTTTTGCCTTGTATATACGGGAAGTCTTGCCACTTACCCGTTGAACTCGAACATAAAGCACTTTGGGCGATGAAAAATGTTTGTTTTAAACTTGAAACTGCAGGGAAAGAGTGATTTTACCAGCTGAATAAACTGGAAGAGTGGAGAGCGCAAGCTTTTCATAACTCCAAACTTTAAAAAGAACGGGCCAAACTCTATCATGATCAACACATCAAGGCCCGTGATTTAAATACTAGGGATAAAGTGCTACTGTTCAACTCCCGGTTAAAACTTTTTCAAGGAAAACTCAAATCAAGATGGTCCGGACCGTTCACGGTCGTGAAAACTTACCCCTATGGAACCATGAAGATCGAAGATGCAAACGGGGTCCCTTTAAAGTCAATGGCCACCAACTCAAACTTTACCACGGCGGTCCGGTCAAAAAAAGCAAGGAGATTCTCTATGTCCAGAAATTTTGAATCAAAGGAGGAAATTCATCAAGCTAGTGACGTTAAAGAAGCGCTCATTGGGAGGCAACCCATTCAAAAAAAACTAACCTTAAAAAATTTTTACTTTATTTTTTGCAGATGTTGGGAGGAAGAAGTGACGATCCCATCTTTCAAGAGTCACCGCAGGCTAGGCAAGACCCACTGCCTGTGCCAGATATCCCATTTGCCACTAATGATGACCGAAGACGCTTCTAGACATGGGGGCGTTTCCGCAGTATCCTACCCCCATCATTCTGGACCAGGGGATGCAGGAGACGTGGGGATACTACAGCGACATTGATACGCTGCTAGGAGATTCGTTGTGGCGGAGCATTCTATCTATAGAGGAGAGGGCCAGTTTCTCACTGATGATTGAGTTCCTATGCTCACTGCACTTCACTCATTATGGCTAGATCATTCAGGTAGAAGGTGCCATTGGGACGGAGACACAGATGAGGTTCACTATTTTGGGCATCAAGCAATCCATCACTGTGGCTGAGCTCGGATGGTGGATGGGGCTCTATGCCCCGGCTTATACACAAACGGACGAGTTCCGCGCTCTCCTGACCCATCTACCAGAGGGATTTGACATTGATGAGTTCTGGCACACACACTCTACAGATACCGGGGCCTTTCTTCGTGTGTACCCCTTAACGGCCCAATGGAGGCAGACACACTGGTATATACTCTCATTCGTGCTATCTTGTGGTTTTTGGGACGACCTACCAACACGAACAGGTTGTCCGAAAAGGACATTTTCTTCTTTTGGAGTTTGATTCACCACAACCCGGTGAACATGGCAGTCCTTATGGCTCGCTTCTTCCGGAGCCAAGGGAAGAGTGTCCGCCGCACTATTCAGGCAGGGCCTTTCGTCACGATTCTTTCTCGGTCATTCTACCCTGACCTAGACATTCCCGGACTACCAGTGCCGGATAGCATCCGCGTTATTCGGTCCTCATCCTTTGCGAACATGAGGATCAAGAAGAAACGAAATACTCAGGAGCTCCCACGCATTGAGCAGACAGCTGAGCAGATGAGCTCTTCTTGGGCACCACCACATAGGGGATCTGGTACTCCATCATATGACATGCCCAGTGCACCCGATTAGAGAGCGATGATGGACGGGATGAGGAGTCTTCAGACCTCATTCTCAGAGTTTCAGGACGCACACGGGACGGAGTTCTGAGACTTTCGATCAGCACAGGAGGCTGCCATCAGGGAGATGCAGGAGACATAGACTACGACCCTGGCTGAGTTCCGGGATTATCGATTGCCACAGGAGGTCACCACCAGGCAAATGCGGCAGCAGATAGAGGCTCAGCAGGTGGATATTGATGAGATAAAGGATTGGCTTAGGCCTCGCGATGAGACTCGCTCTGATTGGTTTTTGCTTCCTCCTTAACATTTTACTATGTTTGTTTATTCAGGTTGGACATTACGCTGCTCTTTTGACTTGATTGCTCATACAAACTGGCTATAGATTCTGTAAGTATTTTTAAAACAATTTTATTCCTGTTTTCATCATTCCTCTTCACAAAATCTTTTCAAAACTCAAGTGTGAGGAAACAACCAAAAAATGTGCCTTTATTTCTAAACTTTGTGCATTAAAAAGAAACCTCGAGGGCGAGGTCCAGCTCAAGTGTGAGGAGGTTGCGTTTTACACTCAAAGAGTTAAAAGTTTGTTTTAGATCAATCTTTTTATTTTTTTTGATATGAAACATTCACTTCTCAATTGTTATCAATCACATAATAGCTTAGAGAATCACCCTTATTATAAGAATTTGTTTTTATTATTATTTTTAAAAACTTGAAATTGTTATGGGTTTTTCGTTGCAAATGTAAAGGGCTAATTTTGTTTTAATTGGACATTCATTTTATTCATAAAAACAAAAATACTATTATTAATAAATCTCTTCAAAACTCATTGTTATAGGACAATTTCATCTCCGAAAAGGTGCTCTGTAGCACCGTCCCCGAGAAAATTTACTTTTAGTAAATTACGTAATAAACCTTGAAGAATGAATCATGAATTTGCGAAATTGTAAATTTTTACTAATTCTTTTGCGTGAATAGTAAATTGCACGTGGGGCCCGCACCGGGACGGGGACCGCCCGATAATTCCAGAACCACATATTATATTCATCTTAGTTTAGATAATATATATATGATGGGGGATATTTTATTTGGGCCATAAAAAGGGCATAGAGTTGACATGTGGGTCAAATGAGGCCCAATTACCATTATTGGTAATTTATCGGATAACAGTCCGAAATGAATTTCGGAGACTCCTAAATTAAAGTTGGGGAATTTAGATCTATTTTAAAGTCCTATAATGATTAGGAACGTGTGTTATATTTTATTTGGCCCGATAAAATAAAATATAAATAAAACAGTCCGAAAAATACAACTTTCGGGACTGATTGTACACTTCTGGACAAAAAGGGGTGACCTCCCACATAAGTGGGGGCCAACCCACGAAATATACAGCTCTTGGAGGCTTGCTCGAGAGAAAATATGGCTGAAAGCCATTGAAAAGATGGGGGAGACCATTTTGACACCTAAGGGACCCCTGCCTCACCCATTTGCCAACCAAAGAAAAAAATACCATCCTCCCTCCTCTCCCACTCATTGTACTCGTCCAGCACCAAGGAAAGAAGGCAAAGGAGCTCTGAAACCTCACCTTCCATAGCCAACTGGAGCCCAAGCTCAAATAGGAAAATGAAAGAAGTTTGGAGAAGAAAAAAAGATAAGAAAAGTGTAAAGAATTAAGGTAATGGCCTTATAATAACTTTTCCTCTACTTCTTATCTACCTTATGACTTATATATCATGTTGAGGAACCCTAAGATTGTTCTACATGTTTAGAAGTGTAGAACAAGTGGTTAAAAGGTAGTTCTAAGTCCAAGAACGGACTTAGAAGCCAAACGACCGGTTCGCCGGAAAATAACCTTTTAGAGGTTATTTGTGTTGATATGGTTTTTGTGATGATAAAACCTTGTTAGGAGCTTGACTAAAGTGTTCCTAACTGTCGCCGGAGTTTCGCCGGAGTATCACCGGAGTTCGCCGGAGTATCGCCGGAGTTCAACCGAGAAGGGTAGAACTTCTTAAAGCTCATTCGAGGTGAGGGTGGCTGACTATATTGGTTATAATTAGTGAGTTAATTTCATAAGATTACCTAAGGTAATTAAATGTGTTTTCATGGATTATTATTGATTAATAATGCCTAAGAATGAGAAGACTTTTGTCTATAAGGAAAAGGAGCATGATATACAAATTTAGGAGTAAATTGTGTATGATCGTGTGTTATGAGTATGTTGACTTGATAGTGGAATTAACTATGAAATTTATTGTATAAATATACTTTTTACTTCATATAAGAATATATGAATGATTAAAAGTGATATTTTGTATGTTGATATAAAGAGGATATTTTCAATGGAAAATCAGTTGGGCGTTTTATAGATGACTACAAACGGAGAACTTGGTTTTGTTGGAATTAATTGGACTAGTATTAATATACTAGTTGGACATTAAAAGTGAAATGTTGATAAAATTGATCCTAAGGTTGGATTGTGAAATGTTATGCCTTAAGTAGTCTAAAAGATGCTTTAAGGCAGGGAAGTACGAACTTTAATGTTATACTAGGGGTAGGCCTTAAGGGATACCCAAGATAAATTGAATAGTAAATTGATCCTAGATATAGAATTGGCCTACGGGCATGTTCGGTAGTCTTTGCGGATAGCCGGTTGAATTATGGGAATAAGTAAGGAACATGGCCCTTCCCGACTCTAGAGAGCGGGGTTGGATAGCATGGACTTGCATCGTGATCACAGGTTAGGGTGGAATCCGAATTGGAGACCTAACTAGGCTCCGATAGCGGTAACACATAAGATAGGACCCCGAAGGGCCTTACCTTCCTACGGGATGATGGGTATGAGTCCAGGGGCGGGAGGTTGAAATCCGAACTGAGAGCCTCGTGAGGTCCCGGACAACGGTAGCAAATCCCGTAGAAATTATAAGACCCACGGGGTGGGTTGTTCAAATGATAAATGAAAAGGAAAATATAATAAGGGCCGTGTGTCGACAAATAAATGGATTACTTATTATCGAGATAATAAGTTTGAAATATAAATTATTATTTATATTATGATATCACCCTATTTTGAGGGTCTTAGAAGTTGAAACGTTGATTATACTCGGTATAGTTGTCATTGTACTTGTCAAATGCTTCCAAGTACTGACCTCCCATTCACGGGGGAGGCCACCTCACAGTTTCAGGTAGGAGTTGAGCTGCTACCATCGCCCGTTGTTCCGGAGAGATCAAGGGAAGAAGACGTGGTTCGTGCTTCTCCCGGTCTGTTTTAAAACACTTGTATTAATGCTCATGGATATTATTTTTTGAATAATTACTCGGGGCTTGTACGCCCATGTTTGCCAAGTGTGGCATAAACACTTGTATTAAATGTTTCCACTGCTTTTAATGAATGTTTTACATTATGTTTGTTTGCGGATGTACTATGTGTGAATGGTATTCAAGATGCCTTGTATAGTATGGATGTGTTGGACTGCGGTTGACTATTCGTACTGTACGGCGGGTTGTTGACGTGTCCGGGTAGGTCCGGGGCATGACAATTTAATTGGTATCACAGCCTTAGTACGTAAACATCATAATGAAGCTACAAAATTCTTTTTGAAAATGAATTTGAAACCCATGAGCATAAGAAGTTTTGTACTTATGGAACTTTTGGTACTTGAGTTGCAAAGTCTCTAATTGTTAAAATGGCACCCTTAACAATAGGTATGGTAATGATTTGAGCCAAAAGATGTCTTTAAGTGTCTATCCGTCAATTGACATTTGATAAGAGTCTAAAGGCTCATTCTCAATTTCTTTTAGAAATGGAACGTACCGGTAAAGTCACTCGAAGAAACCCGACGGGTCAGGCACCGGGGAGGTCCCAACATGGCAGTCGAGGGGCATCAAGGGTGTCTCAAGGACAGGGCCGTGCGGGCCACTCACTGACGGTGAGTGACGGCCATGTGGAGACAATTGACGAGTAATATGAATCCGAGGAGGATTCAACCTATCAACCGGGGACCGAACCGGTTGAGACCCCATATGATGAGGAAGATGATGATGTGAGTGAAGGGAGCGATGATAATGACGCTCTAGAGAGGATTGAAGAATTACTTCGTCAATATCAACAAGATCGCCAAAGGCGTCGGGCAAGGCGTGCTTTGGAAGGGGATTCTAGGAGAGGAAGCTGTGTGACTCCTAGGGGGAGCATAGAACCCCGAGGAGGTTGAGGTGGCGAGGTCCCTATAATAAGGATCTCGAAGTACCTCAAAGAAGCAAGGGATTTGGGATGTAAACCGTTTGATCACTTGATGGAACAGGAGACATCTCCGTGGCGGCCGAATGGATCAAGAGATTCAATGAAGAGGCCCTTGATATGCATCTGCCACCTAATATGAAGATGAGAGTGGCACCAAGATTGTTAGAGGGAATGGCGTCCACATGGTGGGACGGAGTTAAAGGAAATTGCGGCGAGGCCGTTACTTGGGAAAATTTTCGGCATGACTTCTTCAGCCAATACTACTCCGACTTCGAGGTGAACATGAAGAGGAGGGAGTATACAAACTTGACCCAAGGAGGTGCATGCACGGTGAAGGAACTTGAGCACAAGTTTAGAAAACTTGCCGAGTTCATACCGGAGTACATATGTGATGAGAACCGGATGGTGAACCACTTCTGGGATGCCTTGGACCTTGACATACGTGAGAGGGCAACACAATTGCCTAATGTGACGTTTAGTCAAGTGGTCGAGCAAGGTTTGAAGGGAGAGAAGGAATGAGAAGAAAGAAAACGAAGAAATGCTGAGGAGACAAAGAAAAGAAAATGGGAGAACCAAGGTCCTCAAGGTTCTAACAAAAAGGGAAACCACGGTGTAACACCCCCATTTTCCCCAACCAAAAATACATTTAAATAATGATTTATTCAAAGGAATTATCAACTTTATTTGAAAACATCAGAGATACAGCGGAAGTCTTAATAGGGAAATGGGTGTTACCGCCACACTCGGTTCTCACATAACCGAATGCACAGGCTAAACCACCATCCAAAAATAATCCAAGTATTTAAGTACTGAAAATTTCAAAAATAATTTAAATGTCTACATGTTCTCAAACTGAAATAAACAATAACTAGATTATTATAAATACTAAACTACGTGATCTAACGCAGCTCTCATCATCATGCATAACCTTCATCACCTGCACAATTAAAGTGCAGAAAACAAAACAAAGAAAAGGAAACAAAAATTAGCTTTTTAGCTAAGTAAGACCCACCCAACCCCGTAAAATAATCATGTTTGGCAAAAATAGTTTTATACATAACTATAACTTTAAAAATTCATTTTCTTCCCACAAAACTAATTTGGTGTTTAAAATAATATTTATAAACTCTTAGTAACTCACACATTCATATACAAGTATCACTTTTCAAAAATAACTTTTGTAGCTAAAAATATCACCATTCCGAAATCAATATCACTATTAGATTCTTTTAAGATGGGCGAAACTCAAGATTCCTCGAGCCCAATGAATCGTTGTTGTGTACGACTCATCCCGGAATTCCGGCTCCCACCGACCACCAATTGGAAACTGAACTTCACCCTTAAGTGTGCACACCCCCTAAAAGGGATTCCAAGCCCTCCGAGTAGTAAGAAGTCCAAGTAGTTCGGACAACGTCCCCCTACCTCACAATGGGTTAGAAACCCGGGTAATTAGAAACTACTACCGCGGCCACCAAAGAACTTTTAAAGTTCTCAAAAAAAATACCGGGAATCTCCCGCCACCAATATTTACCGGGATTTCTCCCGCCACCAATAATCAACCTAAACTAAACCCGCGGTATATAACTCTAACCACCCTCCACATTTATCCGGATGTGGAAAAACCGACACCACGGATTTCTCCCGGGTGCTCATCTCTTATAGAATCCTTAATTTTATCATGAATCAAGATATACTTCCAAAAATATTTCTCAATCTCTCTAAATAGTCTCAAAGGTATTTAAAAATATTTAATACCCTAAAAAGTACTTAATTTATATTTCTCAACTACCATATATATAATATCTCCTCAAAATCACATACACAAAATTCATAATTCACACTTAATCACATAATGCATAATAAGCATATAATACGAGGAAACAATTTTGGATTGGCAGAGAAACTTACAATTTAGGGTTTATCCAAAACTAGTTCCAAAATAGTATTTAATACCATATTCAAAATAATCCAATAAGGATATTTATAACTCCAGAATATATATGTAAATTTTCATACCAAATTATACATTTAAAAATATATAATTTATCCCAAAAGATTTGATCTCACAACACTTTCCAAAAAGAGGGTTTAACCCAAACAACCACTTCCCAAAAGTAGCATTTACTACTACCACCAAAATAATCAAATTGGAGTATTCTGAACCCATAATATATTTTCAATATAACCAGTTATAATAGTCTCAAATCATACTTCAACTCATACCAAAACAATCACCAAAATTTTCCAATCCCAAAAGAAAAATCATCAAAAATCACAATTTTAGCCATGATAAACTGATTTGATAAATTCACCAAAAATCACACATTCATAAATTCCCAGAAAAGCATACATCATCATACTCATACTATGATAGCCGAATTATCCATAAAATTTCAGAAAGAAACTCAAATCATAGCACAAACCCTAGTTTATACAATATAGAGGCAAAATAGTAATTTTGGTTGCAATAGTCCTTACCTCGAGGCTAGCAACGAATCCTAAACGTCAAACCTAGTTTGATGGATCATTCGCACGTACCTAGGAAGTGATATGTTCGAAGGATCTCAATTTAGGAGAAAGAAATTTAGGAAACGGATGAACGACACGAATTAGGCAACAAACGCACTTACCGGAATATTGGATTATTTGATCTCATCATTGGCATAAAATTTCGTGTTGGATACGTTAATATTGAAGAGCTGGAAGGCATAGAGCTTGAAGAGGCGGTCCTAGGGTTTTTTGAATGAGGAAAATCGGATTAGGGATGTATTTATAGTGAATTTCCGAAGTTTGAGTTGCATTAGGATACAACTGGAACGCACGTGTGCGTACCTTCTACGCACGCCGTGCGTGACCCCCAGACGCCCCAAACCTTAGTTTGTACCCCGTTTCTTCCCCATTTGGACCTCCTCTTTGTCCCAAACACTAAACCAAACATAATAAACGATCTAAAGACCGTGTAAACAATATGAAACACAATTTTAATTATTTCCCAAATTCTCTCAAATTTTCGGGGTATTACACACAGGGGGGCGGATCTTTTAGGACCCCTGCTCCACCGGCGAGGGGAAATCAAGGCCCAAGCGGGCAGAGCTTGATGTCACAAGGCTCGGGCATGAAGAGGTGCAACAACTGCAAGAAGAACCATGATAACCGCTTACGCGGCGTTGTAGTAACGGAGTCTGACCTTTCGGTTTTTCCCCGAGTATCGTGTCTCTTGAGGAATGGCGGAGGAGTTTTCTTAATTTAGTCTTAGTCACGGGCTATCGCTAATTGTTGGAAGCTTTTTCAATATAAAAGGGTGATTGTGTTCTAGACTAGACCAATTTGCACAATTATACTAGGAGCAAAATTCAACTAAAGATTTAAGATCAAATATTCTAAATATTAATGAGAAGATTGAGGCAAGTAAGGGCAATGAATTGAGTAATTGGAAATGGATATATTCTTGGACCTAGTAATTAGGGGAATTTAAAACTAAAATTGGACTAATAATTTCTTTTCTCATAGACAACAATAGAAATTACTTTCATTATTTTATCCTATTTCTAGGTTTCATTAATGTATTCAAAAATGGTTGGCTTCAATTAAATTCTAATCTCATAGACAAGGCAGAAATAATTCTCCAAAATTTTAATTAATAAAAATAGCCAAATTCATTAACTAATTAAATTCATTATTTAAGCAAATTGAATTTATTTCTCATAGACAAGATGTAAATCCATTTCATTAAAATTATCCTATTTCTAGGCCTTATTAATGTGCTTGAATAAAGTTGGCTCAAATTACCTTCTAATCTCATAGACAAGTTAGAAATAATTTTCCCAAATTTAATTAATGAAATTCGCTAACAATTATTAATTACTAATTCATCAAATTGAATAAGTAGCTCAATTAATTAATTTTAACCCCTAATTTTCGGCTAACAAGTCAATCCATATTCCTTTACTCAATTCATGTCCAAAACAAATTTAGCTACTAAACATTATTTTTGCATTCAACAATATGGTAACTAAATTAAACATTAACAAGGAATTTAACATGTATAATAGAAAAAATTAAACAAAAATAAGATATTGTCAAAATAAACTTTCTGGAACTACAATGTGACTTTCTGGAATTTTTTCACGAATTTTCAAACCTAAAATCCAATTTTAACAATTAATTGATAATTTTCCCACTTTTAACTATAAAATACAAAAGACAATTAAAAATAGGCTAAACTTGTTCTGAATTTTCTATTGATTACTGGGGGTGATATTACAGTGAAATAAACTTGAATTAGGGCTGAGACTATTTGTTTCTATATTTTGTAATTAATTTAATTTATGCAATAATAACAACTAATTACCGAAATTAATTAAAAATTAATTGCACTTCGTGAAAATTAACTTTCTTCAGATAAATAACAACCTTGAGGCTAGTGAACAACAATATAATTAATTGGAATGAATTCAACATCAACAACTATTTTATTTAATTTATGGAAGAAAATGCGAAATACTAGATAAATATTCTGGAAACATTCGAAGAACATATCGAGAAAACAAAGCACAGATTCAGATTCTACTCGTTGAGAAGATGAAAATACATATAAAGAACTTACAATTTGAAGCTAAAATGACGAAGATATGGAGATTTGAAGTTTCTCTCTCCCAAAAATAGCTTGGAGCTCGAAAATGGCTGAAGAACTGGAACTTTTTGAACTGAATTAGGGTTGGAAGAGGTATGTTTGAGTTCAGCAAAAATCGGGCTATTTATAGGACGAAAAATCTCGTAGGCGGCCAACCAGGCGGCCGCCTCTGGCCTTGTCCCGGCAGCCTTCTGTCACGTCACCGACAAGGCGTGACGCCGGTCAAATCATCCGCCGCAGGCGGCCCAGCAGGCGGCCGCCTGCCGTTCCTGTCTCGCCGCCTGCCGTCAAATCCCACCGGCCGGTGGTTGCGTTGTCGCCTTGTGCCGCAGGTTGTCATCGAAGGCGGCCGCCTTCCGTCCAGTGTCGGCCACCTTCGGTTTTTTCTTCGGTCCGGTCAAATTTCTAAAAATGTTGACTTTCCAAAAAATGTGGTAGGCGGCCGCGAAGGCCTTCAATTTTGGCCGCCTTCCTGGCCGCCTGTGAGATTATTAGTCTGGCTTCTTCCTTTTTTGTGCTCTTCAATTTTGTCTTCTGGACCACTTTGAAATTCTGCTTGCCGCTTTCAGTATGATATCATTTGTCACTCAAATTGACGTATTTTGTGTTTAATTGACCCTAAATTTCATCAAACATATCATGGACGTGATTTTTACTTGATTTCACGAAACTTGAACCAAAATATATAAACATGCCTTGTTTTTCTATTTTTCAATCCAAAATCACTTAAATTTGATAAGAAAAATAAGTACAAAAATGGACTTATCAAACCATCTAGGCAAGTGTCGTGACCCACCGAGATGCTATCAATGCGGGGAGGTTGGATATTTTAAGGTGAACTGCCCACAACTCGGGCGGGCCATGGGTTCCGGGCCGAGTAGTGGAACAACTATGAGCAGGAACCGGCCGGAGTGCCCAATGCAAGCATGGGGCACGGTGGAGCGAGTGCAAGCAACGCGCCATCCGTGAACCAAGGCAAGACCCAAGGGAGAGTTTATGCGATGACGGAAGCGTATTCTCGAGCTAACCTGGATTCTGTTGCAGGTATTATCTCTTGCAAAATGGTATTTTTTTCCTCCATGTTTAGTCCATAAATTGATGATATAAGTCATAGGGATTGGGTGTGGGCTATCCCGCGGTTAAACCGGTGGAAATCGAGCCAAAACTGACTGAAAACAGGGACGTACGATCGTGCGTAGGAGGGCAGTAGCTCTGGGGTGTTGCTCACGCAGGACGCACGACCGTGCGTGCTGGTACGCACGCCGTACGTGGACGCACGATCATGCATGTCCGGGTACGCACGACCGTGCGTAACCGGTAGTGGCCAGATCCGAGTTTTTCATGCACGCACGACCGTGCGTGGACCCCCGTCGCCCGAAAACTCGGTTTTTCCGCTCCGTTCTTCTACGATTGGATCCCCGTTTGATTGCAAACATTAATGTAAATGTAATAACCTCCAAAAAGGGTCCAAAAACATTAGAAGGTGTATCTTACATGGCGTATAAATGTAGGAACATTAAAGATAAACGGTAGAGACGCAAGGATTCTTATTGATACCGGGGTGTAACGATCATTTGTGAGTGAGGCGTTTGCCAGCGGATTCAGCGAACCACTTGTACCGATGACCCTAACCTTATTGGTATCCACACCTTTGGGGGATGACATTGAAAGACATAGCTACTATCCATCGTGTGAGGTGGAAGTGGAGGGCCAAACCTTGACGTGCGACCTAGTACCGCTATGCATGATTTAGTTCGACGCGATCCTCGAAATGGATTTGCTAGAAAAGCATCATGCTAGGGTCGATTGTTACACGAAGGTTCTTGAACTCAAAAGCGGCGAAGGATTAACCTTGCGCTTTGAGGGAGATAGGGGCAAATCAAACAGTTGTATCATATCCACCGTGAGGGCAAGGAATATGATGAGAAAGGGATGCCACGTGTATCTAGCATACATGGTAGATAAAACCAGAGAAGAGTCGGACATCAATGATGTGTGACTTGTGTGCAAGTATCAGAATGTCTTCCCAAAAGACTTACCGGGGCTTCCACCCGATAGGGAGATTGAGTTCGTGATTGAGGTTGAGCCCGGCACAAAACCAATCTCTATACCGCCATACCGGATGGCACCCGCAGAACTTAACGAGTTGAAAACCCAATTGCAAGAGCTATTGGATAACGGTTTCATAAGACCAAGCCACTCCCCGTGGGGAGCACCAGTTCTATTTGTGAAAAAGAAAGATGGGACGCTTCGAATGTGTATTGACTACCGTCAACTAAACAAAGTCACGATCAAGAATAGGTATCCCCTACCTAGGATTGATGACTTGTTAGATCAGCTCCGAGGAGCATCAATGTTTTCGAAGATTGACTTGAGGTCAGGGTACCATCACTTGAAAATAAAGGAGGATGACATATCGAAGAGTGCTTTCCGCACAAGGTATGGTCACTTCGAGTTCCTAGTCATGTCGTTGGGGCTAACAAACACCCCGGCGGCATTTTATGGACTTGATGAACCGAGTATTTCATAAATACTTGGACCAATTTGTGATCGTGTTCATAGATGACATCTTGATTTACTCAAAGAGTGAGGAGGAGCATGAGGAACACTTAGTACTTGTTCTTGAGACACTACGAGAGAAGCAACTCTATGCAAAAATTTTGAAGTGTGAATTTTGGCTAAAGGAGATTGGCTTTCTCAGGCATGTGATTTCGGGATCAGGAATTGCTGTTGATAACAAGAAGATTGACGCCATCACCAAATGGGAAAGGCTAAAGAACGTCAAGGAAAATCGCAGTTTCCTCGGATTGGCGGGCTATTATAGAAATATCGTGGAGAAATTTTCAGTTTTTGCATCACCATTGACAAAGATCACTCGAAAAGGGGCTAAGTTTGTATGGGATGACCGATGTGAGAAAGGATTCCTAGAGCTAAAGAGGAGATTGACCGAGGCACCAGTACTTGCATTACCCAAACAAGGTATGGGGTACAATGTCTGTAGCGATGCGAGCATCCAAGGGCTGGGATGTGTGTTGATGCAAAATGGGAGGGTGATTGCCTATGCTTCACGAAAGTTGAAGAAGCATGAGGTAAATTATCCTACTCATGATTTAGAGTTGGGAGCTGTGGTGTTTGCACTGAAGATATGGAGACATTATCTCTACGGGGAGATGTGTCACATATACACCGACCACAAGAGCTTGAAATACGTGTTTACTCAGAAAGAGTTAAACATGAGACAAAGGTGGTGGATGGAGTTGATAAAAGACTACCATCTAGTTATTAAATACCACCCCGGTAAAGCCAACGTGGTGGCGGATGCCTTGAGCCGAAAGAGTTAGCCCGTGGCATTCTTGACTAGTTTGAGGGCATTGAGAGTCCAATTGGAGGTATCTAGCGATGGCGCCTTGTTAGCTAGATTCAAGGTGATGCCTACATTACTTGATGAGATCAAGAAGGGTCAAGAAACTGACGAAGAACTTATGAAGGTCCGTGAACGCATGCTGGCGGGACCGGTGGAGGATTTCGGAGAAAGAGACGATGGTCTCTTGTTATTTTGAGATCGAGTGTGTGTACCGGCGGATGATGAGCTCCGAAAGTCCATCTTCGAGGAGGCTCATTCATCGACGTATGCCATGCACCCGGGAGGTACAAAAATGTATCGTGATTTGAAGGAAAGTTACTGGTGGTCCGGTATGAAAAGAGAAATAGCCGAGTACATCAGTAGGTTTCTTACTTGTCAGCAAGTTAAGGCAGAACATCAGCATCCAGCTGGGTTATTACAGCCACTCTCCATTCCCGAATGGATGTGGGAACACGTGACTATGGATTTCGTGGTGGGGCTGCCACGGACGGTTAAGAACTATGATGTCGTATGGGTTGTGGTTGGTAGGCTCACGAAGAGTGCACATTTTCTACCTATCAACACTACCTATGCATTGGAAAGGTTGGCGAAGTTATATGTGGATGAGATGGTGAGGTTACATGGGGTTCCGATAACCATTGTATCCGATAGAGATCCACGATTCACATCATGATTTTGGTCGAAGTTCCAAGAATCTATGGGAACCAGATTGAAGTTTAGCACCGCTTTTCATCCACAGACGGATGGGCAATCTGAGAGAGTCATACGGATATTAGAGGATATGTTGAGAGCTTGCGCATTGGAGTTCCAAGGAAGTTGGGACAGCCATTTGGAACTTGTGGAGCTTGCCTATAACAACAGTTATTAGGCGAGTATTGGCATGCCTCCATACGAGGCATTATATGAGAGGAGGTGTCGTACACCTTTGTGTTGGGACGAGGTTGGCATGGCCAAACTCGAGAGCACGGAATTGGTGGAGATCACCAAATCAAAGGTAAAGATGATCCGTGAGAGACTTAAGGCGGCACAAGATAGACAGAAGAGCTATGCCGATAAGCGCCGAAGAGCCCAAGAGTTTAAGGTGGGAGATGAGGTATTTTTGAAGGTTTCACCTTGGAAAGGAATCATCAGATTTCAGAGCTGAGGGAAACTTAACCCACGCTACATAGGGCCATTTGTAATTCTTGAGAGAATTGGGGCCGTAGCATACCGATTGGAGTTGACTCCAGAATTGGAGAAGATACATAACGTGTTTTACGTGTCTATGCTAAAGAAGTATGTGCCGGATCCATCTCATGAATTAGAGAAACCACCTGTGGAAATACGAGAAGACTTGAACTATGTCGTACAACCGGTAAAGGTACTTGATAGACAACTAAAGAAGCTAAGGAGCAAGAAAGTTCCAATGGTGAAAATCCTTTGGAAAAGTGACCGATTTGAAGAAGAAACTTGGGAAACGGAAGTCTTGATGAAGGAACAATATGCCTTTCTGTTTGAATAAGCATTGTGAATTTCGGGGACGGAATTCCCATTAAGCGTGGGTGAAATTGTAGCACCGTCCTAGAGAACATTTACTTTTAGTAAATTACGTAATAAACCTTGAAGAATTAATCATGAATTTGCGAAGTTGTAAATTTTTACTAATTCTTTTGCGTGAATAGTAAAATGCACGTGGGGCCCGCACCGGGACGGGGACCGCCCGATAATTCCAGAACCACATATTGCATTCATCTTAGTTTAGATAATATGTATATGATAGGGGGTATTTTATTTGGGCCATAAAAAGGGCATAGAGTTCACATGTGGGTCAAACGAGGCCCAATTACCGGTATTGGTAAATTATCGGATAACAGCCCGAAATGAATTTCGGAGACTACTAAATTAAAGTTGGGGAATGTACATCTATTTTAAAGTCCTGTAATGATTAGGAACATGTGTTATATTTTATTTGGCCCGATAAAATAAAATATAAATAAAACAGTCCGAAAAATACAACTTTCGGGACCGATTGTACACTTCTGGACAAAAATGGGTGACCTCCCACATAAGTGGGGGCCAACCCACGAAATTTCCAGCTCTTGGAGGCTTGCTTGAGAGCAAATGTGGCTGAAAGCCATTGAAAAGATGGGGGAGACCATTTTGACACCTAAGGGACCCCTAACCTCACCCATTTGCCAACCAAAGACAAAAATACCATCGTCCCTCCTCTCCCACTCATTGTACTCGTCCAGAACCAAGGAAATAAGGCAAAGGAGCTCTGAAACCTCACCTTCCATAGTCAACTCGAGCCCAATCTCAAACAAGAAAAAGAAAGAAGTTTGGAGAAGAAAAAAAGATAAGAAAAGTGTAAAGAATTAAGGCAATGACCTTATAATAACTTTTCATCTACTTCTTATCTACCTTATGACTTATATATCATATTGAGGACCCCCTAGGATTGTTCTACATGTTTAGAAGTGTAGAACAACGGGTTGGGAGATAGTTCAAAGTCAAAGAACGGACTTAGAAGTCAAACGACCGGTTCGCCGGAAAATAACCTTTTAGAGGTTATTTGTGTTGATATGGGTTTTGTGATGATAAAACCTTGTTAGGAGCTTGACTAAAGTGTTCCTAACTGTCGCCGGAGTTCGCCGGAGTTCAACCGAGAAGGGTAAAACTTCTTAAAGCTCATTCGAGGTGAGGATGGCTGACTATATTGCTTATAATTAGTGAGTTAATTTCATAAGATTACCTAAGGTAATTAAATGTGTTTTCATGGATTATTATTAATTAATAATCCTAAGAATGAGAAGACTTTTGTCAATAAGGAAAAGGAGCATGATATACAAATTTAGGAGTAAATTGTGTATGATCATGTGTTATAAGTATGTTGACTTGATAGTGGAATTAACTATGAAATTTATTGTTGAAATATACTTTTTACTTCATATAAGAATATATGAATGATTAAAAGTGATATTTTGTATGTTAATATAAAGAGGATATTTTCAATGGAAAATCAGTTGGGCATTTTATAAATGACTACAAACGGAGAACTTGGTTTTGTTGGAATTAATTGGACTAGTATTAATATACTAGTTGGACATTAAAAGTGAAATGTTGCTAAAATTGATCCTAAGGTTGGATTGTGAAATGTTATGCCTTAAGTAGTCTTAAAAGATGCTTTAAGGTAGGAAAGTATGAACTTTAATGTTATACTAGGGGTAGGCCTTAAGGGATACCCAAGATAAATTGAATAATAAATTGATCCTAGATATAGGATTGGCCTACGGGCATGTTCGGTAGTCTTTGAGGATAGGCGGTTGAATTATGGGAATAAGTAAGGACCATGGCCCTACCCGACTCTTGAGAGCGGGGTTGGATAGCAGGGACTTGCATCATGATCACAGGTTAGGGTGGAATCCGAATTGGAAACCTAACTAGGCTCCGACAGTGGTAACACATAAGATAGACCCTGAAGGGCCTTACCTTCCTACGGGATGATAGGTATGAGTCCAGGGGCGGGAGGTTGAAATCTAAACCGAGAGCCTCGTGAGGTCCCGGACAGCTGTAGCAAATCCTGTAGAAATTATAAGATCAACGGGTTGGGTTGTGCAAATGATAAATGAAAAGGAAAATATAAGAAGGGCCGTGTGCCGACAAATAAATGGATTACTTATTATCGAGATAATAAGTGGGAAATATAAATTATTATTTATATTATGATATCACCATATTTTGAGGGTCTTAGAAGTTGAAACGTTGATTATACTCGATATAGTTGTCATTGTACTTGTCAAATGTTTCCAAGTACCGACCTCCCCTTCACGGGGGAGGCCACCTCACAGTTTCGACTTTGACTGGAACCGGAAAAGACCGAAGGCTGTCGACACTAACCGAAGGGCGGCCGCCCTCGGTGACCGCCTACGACACAAGACGACGAAGCCAACGACCGTCGGTGTGAAAAGACGGCAGGCGGCCAGACCGAAACGGCAGGCGGCCGCCTTCCGTGATCGCCTGCGGCGAAGTGACGTTGTTGCGTTGATTCTGTCGGTGAAAAAACGGCAGGCTTCCGATTCAAGCCGAAGGGCACGCGGCCGCCCTCTAGACCGCCTACGATATTTTTTGTGGTATATATAGCCCGATTTTTGCTGAACTCAAACACACCACTTCTAACCCTAAATCAGTTCGAAAAGCTTCCTTTCTTCTTCCATTTCCGCAACTTCAAAGGGGTGAAAGAGAGAGAATCTTCAAATCTTCGTATCTTCTTCATTTTAGCTTACAATTTTAAGTTCTTTATATGTATTTTCATCTTCTCAACCAGTAGAATCTGAATCTGTGCTTTGTTTTTTCGATCTGTTCTTCGATTTTTTCCAGAATATTTATCAAATATTTCGCATTTTCTTCCAAAAATTAAATAAAATAGTTGTTGATGTTGAATTCATTCCAATTAATTATATACTATCCTCCGTTGTTTACTTGCCCCAACGTTGTTATTTATCTGAAGAAAGTTAATTTTCACGAAGCACAAGTAATTTTTAATTAATTTCGGTATTTAGTTGTTGTTATTGCATAAATTAAATTAATTAGTTAAAAGAGAAAAAAATAATTTCGGTCCTAATTCCAATTTATTCTACTGCAATATCGCCCCTAGTAGTTAATATAAAATTTATCACGAATTTAAAGTATATTTAGTTTCTTTTTACATTTTATAGTTAAAATTGGGAAAATGATCAATTACTTGTTAAAAATCGATTTTAGGTCTAATAATTCGTGAAAAAATTTAGAAAATTATATTTTAGTTCCTAAAAGTTTATTTTGCCAGAATTTAATTTTTGTTTAATTTTTTCTATTATACATGTTTAATTCCTTGTTAATGTTTAATATATTTACTATATTATTGTTGAATGCAAAAATATTGTTTAGTAGCTAAATTTGTTTTTGGGCATGAATTGACTAAAGAAATATGGATTGACTTGTTAGCCGAAAGTTAGGGGTTAAAATTAATGAATTGGACTAGTTATTTAAATTGATGAAATAGTAATTAATAATTGTTAGCCATTTTCATTAGCTAAATTTTGGAAAATTACTTCTAACTTGTCTGTGAGATTAGAAAATAATTTGAGCCAACCATATTCAAGCACATTAATAAGGCCTAGAGATAGGAAATTTTAATGGAAGGGATTTACATCTTGTCTATGAGAAATAAATTCAAATTGCTTAAATAATGAGTTTAAATAGTTAATGAATTTGGCTATTTTTATTAATTAAAATATTGGAGAATTATTTCAATCTTGTCTATGAGATTAGAATTTAATTCAAGCCAACCATTTTTGAATGCATTAATGAGACCTAGAAATAGGATAAATTAATGAAAGTAATTTCTATTCTTGTCTATGAGAAAAGAAATTATTAGCCCAACTTTAGTTTTAATTCCCCTAATTACTAGGTCCAAGAATATATCTATTTCTAATTACTCAATTCATTGCCCTTATTTGCCTTAATCTTTTCATTAATGTTTAGAATATTTGATATTAAGCCTTCATCTCTAGTTGAAATTTGCTCCTAGTTATAATTTTGCAATTTGGCCTAGTTTAGAACACAATCACCCTTTTTGTATTGAAAAAGCTTCCAACGATTAGCGATAGCCCGTGATTAAGACTAAATTAAGAAAAGTCCTCTGCCATTTCTCAGAGACACGATACTCGGGGAAAACCGAAAGGTTAGACTCCATTTTACTACGACGACGCGTAAACGATTATCATGACTTAATTGTGGAATGCTACACTTTAACATAAGCATAATATTCTATTTGTCCCTGGTCTAATATTATTAATTTGAGACATTAATAATTAATAGAGCAGTATGTGGATTAACTGAGGGTTAATAATTCATATGACTAGTGGACTATATTCCACTAGTCATGGGTATAGAAATATCAAGTTAATAATATAGATGTCTGTTAGTGAACAAGTTCATTGGACATACCCAACTTGAGGACACTACTAGGTTATATGTCATTAGTGTTGTCCTCAATAATGATGAGGTGCTATATTCTTATATTTGAGATAATCATGGTTACTTGCATGTGAATTAATATGTATTAACACCATTAAATGTTATCTTTAAATGCGTAATTATAAAGGTGGTGATTGTATATAGTATTATGAACCATGTAGTTGTATGTGAATTAACAAGATAGTTTTTATCACTCTCGTATAGCGAGAGAAAGATATCTATTGGGCCCCTTGACAAGTAAGATTAATTAGCATGACCATGCGCAAATGAGGTGTCATTTGTTCAAGATTAATCTTACTTGGTAATCAAGAAATATTAATTGAGTATAACAAGGATGACACGGCCTAACCTTGTCTCAATTAAGATATCGTTTGACAAAAGAGAATTATTAGCACAAATTAATCATTAAAAGGTTATGTCAGATTTAATTAACATTTATATATTTTGGATAGTCATAATGCCTTGCTAGAGGCCGCTCATAAATAACATTAAAATAGCTTGATTAACCCAATTCGAAATAGGTTTTCAAATGGTATTGGACTAGGGCCTCAACGAGAGTTTTATTAGCTATAAACTCCTTATTTCCTCCTCTTATAAATAGGGCTAAGGAGACCCACGGATTTTAAGAGTTAAAATTCACATCTCAAAACCTAGAGAGAGATAGAAATAAGAGAATGCTAGCACGTTCCCTGTGGCCGATCCAGTCATGTGTGTGTGGATACTGGTAGAGCTCGGGATCGTTTTCTCGGACTGTCTGACATCCTTACTTAAGATTTCTATGTAAGTCCCTCCTGTATCTTGTAACTTCGTTTATAGTAAGAACCTCAAGTCCGATACAGGAGTAGTTACGTATGGTAAGATTATGTGTTTATAGTAAGAACCTCAAGTCCGATACAGGAGTAAGAACTTCGTTTATACACATACATGGGTTGGTTACCATACACAGATCTTTTGGAACCGGATGGAGTAGTTAAGTATGGTAACCAACCCATGTATGTGTTTGGTTATATATTACATACAATAACATGTATAGTCATATTTTAGGAAAAGTCTTGAGTTTTAGTAATATTGAGGTATTTATCCCAAAAAATTAACTCAAAATAATGAACCAATAAGCGATAGTAATGAACCAAATATAATGTTACATATAAATTGGCAAACAGTAACAAAACACATGCATATGAACCAAAAATATATAAGCATGACACATTTGTAAGCAACAACAACAAAGAGAATGAATCAAATTATATATAAAGCCGAAACAAAAACAAAAGTGGTGCTTGTGAATAATGAACCAAATATATAGTAGTAGTAGATAATAAATTATAGATAAATAATGTCTACTTTAACCACTATAATTGTTATAGTTGTGAATGTAAATCTTGTAGTAAACTCTAATCCTCGACACTAAAATTAGAGAATCAAAGCTTCAAAAAGATTAACATCAATCAAATTAATGAGAGAAATCTTATATTTTAGTTTGGTTTAGTTTGGTGTAAGTTGGTTTTGATTTGTTATTTTAAAAAAATAAGAAATTATTTCATTTTTAGATTAATTCGGTTTTATTCGGTTTTTTGATTTCGATTCGGTTTGGTTCGCTTTAATACGGGTTGGGAGGAATACTACCAAACTCAAACCAAATTAGAAATAATTTGATTTAATTCGGTTTGGTACAGTTCAATTCGATCAAACCGAACCGTTATATCCACCCCTAGTGAAAATCGATTTTCTTCAGAAATCGTTTATGTACTCCATATTGTTCATGTACTCCACAGTGCACCTTAAAAAAATCCCACAGTGCACCTTAAAAAAAGATGCTCCATAGTCCATGCCAATGTGTGTGGAAATAGGGACCTACTCCTTACTACTTAGATACCCACCTACTCCGTACTACTCACTCAGATACCCTCCATTATTTTCGGATTCCGCAATAGCCCAGTTTTTAAATCTAATTTCATTTCGTCGCTATATATAAAAAAGGATGACACTCTATCCTTGAAGGTCTCTCAATAACGACTGGACGATACGATAGAGAGTGGAGCTTTGTTTCCGGTATTTGCAGAAGCCTTATGCATTTTTAGCATAGTAACCTCTCATCATAGTTGTCGGGATTCGAATCCGTGACCTAACCCTTATGGCACTCCGTGATTACGAGTTGAACGTCCCATATGAATTGATAGTTAGCTCTTTCACGTTATTTTAATTTTTAGTTATAAGAAAAATACTCTGGAATTTGATATTATAGGGGTGGATTCGGTTCTTTCAGTTCGGTTTTGACCTAAAACCAAATACAGAACCAAAGTAAAAGTTTGGTTCGATTTCGGTTCGGTTTTACACTCCAAAACTTCAAATCACGGTTTGATTGGTTCGGTTTGTTTCGGTTCGGTTTCGATTTTTTCGGTTTTTTACTAAATATTTGTCATTTAATTTAAAATTGATATAAAGTTGGAGGGATCAAACATACTCCGTATTACACAAAAATGCTAGTATGCTTGAACAAATGAAGAAAATAATAATAAACAAATATGTCTTGAATTATATGAGTATGCGGGAGAGATAAAAGTGTGTATCTATTCATCTATTCTTAATTTACAATGTTTGTGACTAGTTTAAAAAACGTTTATGAATACATACGTCCTGTGTGATTTAGCCGAGATGAATATTTATTTGTTTTATCAATATAAAAAAATTACGTTACAAAATGAATTAAGTTACATAAAAATATAAGTTAATTACTACTAATAACTAGTAAAAACATATAATCATTCAACAAATTGCAACATACATACATAAAAGACATAATAGATCAATATAGCTACATTATTATGGACAATGAATGTGTAAATACATTTATAAACTAAACTAAACATAGCATAAACACTATTTCTCTAGCACAAGAAATTCAAAGATTATTGATGATATTAAGATTAATGCTTACATTTAACAAATACAATTTCATATTTTATTTATGTTCGGTTTGTTCGATTCGGTTCGGTTTTGAAGGGTAAAAACCAAAACCAAACCAAACTACTACGGTTCGGTTCAGTTTTTTACATTCGATTTCGATTTTTAGCGATTCAGTTTTATTTGGTCGCGGTTCGGTTTGATTTGATTCGGTTTTCGATTTTCGGTTTTTCGGACCCAGCCTATTTGATTATTACTAACAAACCATCCCATCATCATTAATTAATTTAATTCTTTGTTTAATAAATTAAATAAATTGGATAGGAAAACATGTTTAAGTTCCGCATTTTATGTTTGAATGTTCCAAGTACTTTCTATACTTATTACTCCGTAATTCTTATCTTTCAATATCTTTTTACCATCACATAATTTTATTGAATTTTGATCTATTTCACTATTATTTACTCCCTTTATTGTACTAATTGAGTTCAAATAACTAAGGGCAATTTTTCTAAGTCAACTTTATATTCTATCTTACCTAAAGCCTGTGAAATAAAATCCGCAACTTTATTTTGGAACGAAGGGAGTATATATATTGGATGTGTTCAAAGAGCGTTTTTTTCGGTTTCGGTTTCAATTTTATCAGTTTTGCTTTTTAGACAGATGATTTTTAAAAAGGTGAAATCGAGACATGAAACGCACAACTTTAGTTATATTCGGTCGGTTTGTATCATTTTAATCAACTTTAGCGTGTTTTTATCGGTCAATTTCAATTCAGTGAATTTTTAACTCAATAATATAAACCATGGTTGACATTACTATAGAGATATAATATTTGGACAAAGAGAGTATTGGTTTTCGAACCTCATAGCTTATTTGATAACTATGGAGAAATATTTTTGGCATCAGATTATGAGTCAAATTTTGTACTAAACACGTAACGTTGGTTCCGTGTTTAATAATCAAATAAATGAGGTCACTTTTTTTTAAAAAAAAAAAGAGAGTGACCTGAATAGGAGTAAAACGTACCTTCTGCCACCCGGTGTTGCCTCTCACCGCCGGAATCCATTGAATTTTTTTAGACTATATTTGCCGCTAGTTTGTGCCACCACACCTTACAGCCACCGCCACTAGACTACCTTAGCTGTGCAAGGGAATTAAGATGAAAATTAATTGATTCGATTATGTGTATTAAGAATGAGAAATTAATGTTTAGTCCTATTTATAAAAGACTTAAGTTTAATTCTTGTTTGTGCGATATGTTTACGTTTAGTCTTATTTAGGGAAATTATAAGTATTTTCTATTTGAATTTTTGGAAGACGACTAGTTTAGATCCATAAAAAATGTCCTTTATTTTATTGAAATTATATTTTAAATATGATTTTTCATTATTTTATATATTAATTGTTTCAATGACTATCAATTCATTAGGATCGAATTTAGGAAGTTTTTAGTTGGAAGATTTGAGTTTTAGACTATATAAAGTCAATCATCTTTAAGCATATATGATGAGAACAAATTTGCTTTTATCATCCTAAATCAAATCCACCCTAGACAATAATAAAGTATTTCGTAATGTCTAAATCGAATTCATTGGTTGATTATGTTAGAAATTTATGAAGCTTTGGGCGAAGTGGTTGGGTTGGCTAATTTTGCTGATTTGTGAAACAAAATTAAAATATATTTTATTAATTAATTAAATAAAAAACAAAATCAAAAAATAAGCTAAAATGACCATCTAGAGTATTTTCACTCGGTACAATCAGAGAGCCCGTTTGGTGACACTAAAATTGGCTGATGTGGTTGATTCTGCTGAAATTTATAAAGTTCTGGTTGAATTGGCTGCATTGGCCGATTCTGCTGATTCATGAAAAAATTATATTTAAAATATTTTTTATTAATAAAATAAAAAAAAATTATACTCCCTGCGTCCCCCAATTAAGTTACCACTTTCCTTTTTGGGCAGCCCCTAAATTAAGTTCACACTTCCTTACTTTCCTTATTTGGCAAATTATCTACTCCCTCCATTCCGCAATTAAGTTACCACTTTCGTTTTTGAGCAGTCCCTAAATTAAGTTCACACTTCCTTACTTTCCTTATTTGGCTGATTATCTACATCAAAACAGTGTCAAACAGTGCCAAACAGTGTTTGAACAGTGCAAAACAGTGCTCCACACAGTAAAGTCAAATTTATTTTCTTAATCTGTGTGAAGTCAAACAGGTAACTTGTTTTGGGGACGAAGTGAGTATATCAAAACAGTGTCAAATAGTACAAAACAGTGCCAACGGTGTCAAACAGTGTTTGAACAGTGCAAAACAATGCACTCCACAGTAAAGTCGAATTTATTTTCTTAATACGTGTGAAGTCAAACCGGGAACTTAATTGGGGGACGGAGGGAGTATGAAAAAATAGCTAAAATGATCCTCTACAATAACTTCAGCCAATACAGCCAGGAAAATAACTTCAACCTTACTTTTTCTGCTTATTACAAAATTCAACGCGTGAAATCAAAAATTACGTGTTCGGTGAAAAGCTGGCTGATAAGCTTGATAAGCCGAAAAAAGGAGTCAGCAAACGGGCTCAGAAACGTAACACCGACCTTACGTTTTTGTATTTATTATACAATGCAGTGCTTGAAATCAAAAGTTACGTACTTAATAGAAAAAATAATTGACAAATTTGATAAATCGAAAAACAGTCTGACCAAATAAGTTAAACAAATTCAAATCAAAATAATTACGGGGCATTAACAAATTATACCGAACCAATTGAATAAGCTCATCAATATTACTAAAAGCTCTTTAAATCTCAAATTCGAACTCCATGGATCCCTTAAAACTTTGTTAATATTCCTTTTTTGGATGTTTCACTAACTTTGCCACATTCTATTTTAAGTAGAAAAATTTGTGATTCCGGTTAATTCTCTCTCCTCTGCACAAACATCAACTACACAGTTTTTATTTTATTAATCTCTGTACCAATCAAACTTGGCAAAGTTATAAGAAAGGAAGGGAGTAGTATTATACATAGAAAACCCATTCCGGATTATGAAAAGAAACAATAATGAATCGTCGCCTCAATCCGCCGATACATCAGTCATCACCGCCCAAAAGCAGCAGCCCGGTCAAAGTTACTCAAAACCATAGACCCCACGCACTACTGCTACCTTCCTGTCGCCCTCTTTTCAGACACACAACAAAACCTGCTATTTCCCGTTGTGCCCTTTCTCCACGTGGGGTTCTGACACCGCGCCTGGATTTACCATTTTATCCCGCACATCGGCCCCTATAATCCAATTATAGTGCGACACGTTATCCTCCGTAACCCGATAGACCCGCCACTCATGACGAACCCACGCTAATGAATTCCTGCTCCCTTTTCGTCTCCCACGCAACCACCACCGCTTCGTCTGTGCGCTCCTATTTTTTTATTCTCTCCTCGGGAGACTCACCTTTTAACTTTGACAATCATATTCTCCAACAAACAAAATGGTTAAACACTTTGTTTACGCATTCTTACTTACTGATATTTGTGAGACGTTTTTTATGTTTCTCTTAGACAAAACGTATTTGTCAAATACGTTTTGTCATAGACAGTCATAAAAAAAAATTCACAAACATGAATGTGTAAGAGTATGTACGAATAGTGTGTACCAATAGATTTTTTCAAACAAAAATCACATTCCTCGATCTTCACTCCTATATCTATTTTTATACTCATTCATTTTTGCGAATTTTTTTTGTCAATGACAATTTTTATATGTGCAAAAATTGGACAAACAAAATAACACACATTTTATCGGTGATCGAATTCACAGAAAAAAAACACTTTCACAAAAAAACAAAAAACACTTTTACAAAAATAATGGGTATAAGAATATTTTTCTCGAAAACATGTTAGGTATTGATTTACGGACTGTATAATACCGATACGGTGCATACTAATTTCTACCTCCCATTAACCAAGTAGAATTACGCTTAGAAATACGGAGTAAATTTTTATAATTAAACGATACGTACTGTTTTTATGATGAAATTTACGAGTCAATTTCTATAATAAAAATATACATGAAGCGTAGGTTATGAGTGTTTTTACTTGGACTGTAATTTACTGATCTAATCTAGTCTGGTCTGAACGGTATGGTTTGATCTAATTTCTTTGTATTTTTATAACTATCCAAATCTCGCCTGGTCTGAACAGGTCTAATCTGGTCTGTGAGGAATTACAACGCAAGTAAAAAAATCTTATGTCAACAAAATGTTAGCATATTGAAGAGTAATTATACTATTTTCTTGTCATTTTCAGAAAAATACATATTTTACAAAAATTGGTAGAGATTTCACTGATTGAAGGTGGTGGTTCTAGGAGGAGGTGAGAGACAATGGAAAGGTATCAATTTTTTTATTCTTTATGAGTTTTTACTATTTTTTATTATTTTTAATAGAAAAATTAGTAAAACTTATATTTTTAAATTTTTTATTGATAAATACTCCGTATTTTATTAATTTTTTAATTTTTTTATGATTTTTTATTATTTTATTCTGGATTAAAGCATTTCATTGTAAATTAATACGATTGAGACTATTTAGGGTAGAAAATCAATCTTTAATCCTTTTTTAGTAATCCAAAAAATGTTAGTCCTATTTGTCCTTTTTAGGGACTCATTAATCATATTTAGAACAATTTCCGAATAACGATTTCTAAATTATAAGGATGAACCAAAAGAATTATCGTACAAGGACGTAAAAGGATATGCATTATATTTTTAGGGACTAAATAATACTCCGTATATTTAAACTGTTTTTAAAAAGAGAAAATACGGAGTATTAAAACTTTTAATTACATTTAGTTGGATAATTATTGGGTATGGTAGAAATGTGTGCATAGCGTGCTGTCTAACTGTCATGCACTGTAACATTGAAAGGATGGAGGCGCCGCTGGGTAGAGCCGTACGAGGGTAGGGCTTGCGTCACCCACCATCAACCTGGCTTTGGCGGGTGCGTGTAGTATTGTCAAAGACTGACTGACTGGGGGAAGGGAGGCTTAGCTCCAGCCGTCACGTCTTATCAGGCGGCGTCTATTTTAATTTTCATTTCATTGCTTTCCGTTTATCGTCCAAGTAGCCCCACACTTCGCCGCCCCCCACATGCCATTATTGCTTAAAATAATATTACCCTTGCACCGAAGAGGTCTCCTCTTCGAGTCTCACTAGCCTCTGTCATACTATGCTTCTCCAAAAAACTCTTCAAGTGATAGCGCTTAGCGATGTATACTAATCTGTAGGGTCAAGACAAAATTGGATTTTTGGGGTAAAGGACCGTGTAAGCGGTGAAGTTAGTCACTATAAAAAGTTTACTCATATCTAAGTTTTATCAGTGGACGTAGCTCAATTGGTAGCGAGTGAGTGCCACAAAGGTTATGTCCCAGGTTCGAATCCCGACAACTACAATGAAAGATTACTATGCTAAAAAATGCATAGGGCATTTGCAAATACCGGAGACCGAGCCTCACTTTCTATCTGTGAGATTGAGATTATAGTTCAACTTACATCCTCCCAACATATCATCCGGTCGGGGTTGAGGGGCCCTCACGGATGAGGTGTCATCCTTTAAAAAAATATTAAGATATGGTATGTGCATATTGATAAAAAGAGTGTAACAAAATTCAAGAAAAATGATTATGTTATTATTATTGTGTAGTCCACTTTACATTGTATTTATAGAAAAGGAATATAGGCCGCTAGAATTTAACTACAAGAGACTAACTGAAGTCGGTTCAGTTAGGTATGACTCTAACTAACTACATTCCTAATAATGCACTGCCATTATTGAAAAATATTTTCAAAATACTCCACGTACTCATAAATAATGCACCAGAGAGGTCTCCTCTTCGAGTCTCACTAGCATCTGTGATACTATGTTTCTCCAAAAAACTTTTCAAGTGATAGCGCCTAGCGATGTATACTAATCTGTAGGGTCAAGACAAAATTATTAGGTATGTTAGATTGATGAGAATGCATCCAATCTATTTTCATTTGTGTTTGGTTAAGAGTAAGAGAATTTGATATCAATTTACTTTGTTGAAAGATATCTTATATTGCAAATATGAGGAATTACTTCAATGCCCTTTAAATATTTTATCTTAACCCAATAAATCTTTTACAACCTACATCTGAAGTAATTAAAATTAAAGAAAAAATGAAATATCTTAATAATAAATAAAATCAAACCTAATTGAATTATTTTTAAGTAAACTACGTTTAATTGTAAAAAGTTGTAGAAAAGGCATACGGTTCTGACATGTTTTGCGTGAAGGAAATGAACCGACTAATCTTCTTGCAGGTCTATTTTCAGCCCACTTCATGAATTGGACCGATCTGGATTCTTTACCCGGGCTCGTCAAGCTTGCTGTTACTATTGATTTATTTAGTTTACCTTCTATTAGACTTTTGATTTAATCTGTATTTTTTCATAAAAGAGATATTGGTATAGTCCCCTCTTTTTTGTTCTCGTTATTTTTTATAAAATCCGACAAATGTCCACCGACATTTGTCCCACTGATTTTGGTGGTTTGCCTTCCGGGGTTAAAAAAATTGTAAAAAGATGTAGATCCAATTCAAAAGTGAAAAAACTTTGTTCAAATAGTAATCTAAATATATTTATTATTATTTCAAAAAAAATAAATTTAAAATTGTTCAAATTATTCATAAAACTTCTTTTCAAATAAAAAAAAATGATCAATTTTGCCATTAAATTTTGAAATCCACTCATCAAAAACTTAAATAATCTATAAGTCTTATAAAATAACTACCTTAAAAACTTTAAATGTTAAGCAAAAAAGAAATATGAAAATTACAAGAATAGACATTCAATATAATTAAATAAGCATACTCCATATGTCCCACTTAAAAGGTTATCACATCGACTGACCATAAAATTAACTAATCTCTTTCAATAATAAGATTATTTTTTAGTAAATAAAATTTACATATTTAGAAACTATTTTAAAAGTTTTATAAAATCGTACTATATAAAAAATTTTAATGAAAAGAGATAATTAATTGAGGATATTTTCGAAAGAAAATTAAACCATCCCCGGGAATGTAAGATAACATAGGGCATGGATGGTTATAAGATTCCCCTCCATATTATATTCTCGGGAATGTAACTTTTCCGATTTTTCTCAAACCCGTGAACCAAACATGAATATGTGACATTACGTGCATCACATTCCGGCCTTCATTTTAGATTACCCCAAACCAAACAGGCCCTATAGGTTTTGTACCATTCAAAAAGTCTCTAAAATCTTCTAATTATATGTTTGACATGACAATGTTTAAGAGTTTTTTCATAAAAATAAAATATATTTTTTGAGATGTTACATGGAGTAGCATTTGAGAAAAATGTGTGACTTTTAGTATAAATTAGTCCTAACAGTCGCATACCAAACTGTTGGATTATTATTTAATCCTAATTCTCTCATATGTTCTTTTTGTTATAATTAAGATAGGATGGCAAAGTAATTAGACTTGTATTTATTTCTTCTTGGGTTATCTCTTGTTTGGGTTGGTTTTTTGGTGCATTGGGCTTGATTTGTTTAACCTCTTGTTGTTGGGCCTATTTTTGGGTCCGGCCTCTTGGTTAGTTCATTTGCCCGGATGAAAAGTTATTTATATAACCTTCGTCCTCCCCTTCTGCACTGTTCCGCTGCATACACACCAAACCCTAGAGAGAGAATTCTGAGAGAGAGAGGTTGAGATCTGTTATCTCCTGCGATTGAAGCCATCTTCTTGTGACGATTGCGAGGAAGGAGGAAGCCTGTCCTTTGAAGAAGTCTGCTGGTTCATCCGGGAGTCTTCTTCTGCCCTTCGCTTCCTGACTGGATTCGAACTTGGTTAACTCTGAACTTTCTCTTGTTGTTTATCGTTATGAGTTGTATGTCTGTATATTTCATGTTGATACCATTCGTAGTCTAATTACTTTGCAACCATCTTGATTTTAAAAAACCTTTTCTAAGCTAGTGGATCTGCCTGGGACCGAGCTTACCCTATTGAAACCCCGCAGATTAAGAAGTTCTCTTCCGAATTGTGTCATCATATTGCATGTCTTTACTTTTCTGTATTGCTTTGTTTGATTGTTCGAATTGTTGAGATCCGATTTGTGTGACTGTGACTTGGTCTAGTCTGAGAACAAATTTGGTATCAGAGCCTTATGTGATTTCTTGAAATCTGAAATTTAACCTTTGGTTTTAATTCTTGATTTCTTGAAACCCTAGTTCTTGATTATTCTTTTTTGTTCGCTTTCTGGGAACCCTAGCTCAGAATTATTCTGTCTTGTGCTTGCTGCTGTGTGTTTTGACTCTGTCTGATTTCTGCTCTTGTTTATATCTGTTTTTCTTGAGTCCGCATTGGGAAAATGTCTGACTCTAGTACCAAGATTCGCATCTTTGATGGTACTAGTGATTTCCCTATGTGGCAGCTTAAGATGAAAGCTCTGTTGATGAAGCAAAAATGCTTTAAAGTTGTTTTTGATGTTGAAATAACTGGAATATCTGAGTCTGACCTTGTTGAATTAAAGAATGCTGCCTACTCTGAACTGATAATTCACTTATCTGATAATGTTGCAAGAAAATTCTCAACTATTACAAACCCTAAAGTTTTATGGAATACCCTGGAATCAACCTACATGAAGAAGTCTATGTCTAGAAAAATCTCTCTGTTATGTAGGTTGTTCACTTTTAAGATGAATGTTTCTGTGTCTCTTTCTGATATTTTGGATAATTTTCTGAAACTAACTCAAGAAATTGAGAAAGTGGATGAAAAGATAAAAGATACTCATCAAGTTGTCATTCTTCTTAACGCTTTGCCTTCTCAGTTTGATAACTTCAAGGATGTCATTCAATACTCTAATGAAGATCTTACCCCTGGTAAGATCATTGATTCTATTTTAGAGAAGAATGAAACCCTAAAAGTGTTCAAATCTAAGAATGATCCCTTGAATAATGAAAAGGCTGAAATCAAATCTTAAGACTTAGTTGTGAAGGGTAAATCAAAGGGTAAGAAAAATGGCTCTAAAAAGAAGAAACAAAATGATAAGGAAAATTCTGAAAAGAAAGGTTTTAAGTGTCACTACTGTGGCATAGAGGGACACTTTGCTAGAGACTGTAGGAAAAAGAAAAGGGATAAACAGGGTGATTCAAAAACCACTGTTAATCCTAATTCTAATACTGAGTCTGCTAACATAATACAACATGAATTGCTTATATGTTCTGATTCTTCTTTGAAAAATGAGTGGATCCTTGATTCTGGTTGTACCTTGCATGCCACCCCCAACAAAGCTATATTTTCCTCATTACACTTGTACAATGGGGGAAAAGTGATGCTGGGGGACAATACTGCTTTGGATATTAAGGGCAAAGGTAATGTGCCTTTAAGGATGTTTGATGGAGTTGTTAGGGTCATTCAAAATGTGAGAAGGGTTCCTTATTTGAGAAGAAACTTGTTGTCTGAATCTATATTTGATGAGTTAGGCTATAACATTGTTACTCAGGTTGGTATTAAGCTGGTTTCCAGAAATGGAAATCATCTTATCAAAGCTGTTAAGCAAGGAGGTCTTTACATTGTTGAAGGTTCCTGTGAGCTAAATATAGCTGCCCGTGATACTAACATTGCTATTAAAAAACAAACTGAAGTCTGGCACAAAAGGTTAGGTCACATTGGAAATGTTGGACTTAACAAATTGTTTAAAAATGGAATGATTGACTTTAAACCAAGCCAAATAGATTTTTGTGAAAACTGTATTTTTTGGTAAGAAAACCAGACACACTTTTGGCAAATCTACCTATACTGCTTCTCAACCCCTGGAATTGGTCAATGCTGACCTATGGGGGCCCTCTAAAACTTGAACTCTAGGTGGAAGAAAATATTTTCTATCTCTTATTGATCATTTTTCTAGGAAAGTGTGGGTTTACTTATTGAAAACCAAAGATGAAACTTTTGACAGTTTTAAAATCTGGAAAAGGCTTGTTGAGTCTCAATCCAAGTTTAAACTGAAGTGTTTGAAAACTGATAATGGTCTCTAATTTTGTAACCATATTTTCAATAATTTCTCCAAAGATGAAGGGGTTAAAAGGTTTTTAACTGTCCCTGACACCCCCAGCAGAATGGTATTGCTGAGAGAATGAACAAGACTATTCTTGAAAAAGCTAGATGCATGTTAATAGAGTCTGGTCTTAAAAATTCTATGTGGGGTGAAGCTGTTGTTACAGCTACTTACTTGATCAACATATCACCATCCTCTGTGGTAGGTTTCAAAACCCCCCAGGAGATGTGGTCTGGTGTGAAACCAAACATAACTCATTTAAGGCCCTTTGGGTGTACAACATACGCTCATATCTCTCAAGGTAAGTTAGAACCTAGGGCTATTAAGTGTGTTATGATTGGTTATCCAGAAGGTGTGAAAGGTTATAAACTCCTTGTTATTCAACCTGGAGTTTATAAATGCATTATTTCTAGAGATGTTACATTTAATGAACCTGAATTTCACTTTAAAAGTGTTAATGCATCTTCTAGTGATATAACAGATGATTCTAATGGTAACTTCTCTTATTCTATGGGCAATGAGAGTCTGTCAGAAGGTGACATTGATGTTGGAGGACTTCATGAAGGTATTGATGATCAATCTTTGTCAGAATCTGACCAAGATGATTCATCTGAAGGTATTGCACAGTTTAATATTGACTCAACCCAGGAAGGTAGTACCTTACACTCACTTGACAATATGAGTAATCTGCATGATGTACCTGTTTTACCTGATGAAAATGAAAATTTTGGTGAAACTGTTCTAAATGATAGTACCTCTAATGAACATGAAGAACCAAACTTGTCTGATTACCAGCTTGTTAGAGATAGAGAACCTAGAAATATTATTCCTAATAGGAAATACTTCTCTAATCTAGCTGAGTTTATCTTTATAGCCTCTGAAACTTTTAAAAATAATGTGCCTGAAACTTTTGAGCAAGCTATAAAGAGTTCTAAGTCAAATGAATGAGTTAAAGCAATGCAAGAGGAATTACAATCTATGTTTATTAATCAAACTTGGACTTTGGTCCCTAAACCCATAGGTGCAAAGGTCATTGACTGTAGATGGATTTACAGGATAAAAGATAGTCTTGATCCCACTGATCCTCCTAAGTATAAAGCCAGGCTTGTTGCTAAGGGTTTTAAACAAAAGAAAGGGATTGATTACCAAGATATTTTTGCTCTTGTTATCAAATTTAAAACTTTGAGACTTTTGCTTGCTATGACTGCTGATAGAGTATATAGACTCGGACCCCCGGGTCTCATGACTATTGGGCCCGGACAGTGGCCCACACACATCTTACGGATATCATTTGTATTATTGTACTGCTTATATGTCATTTGTATGTAACTATGTACTAGATTAGTCTTTTATGTAGTTGGGCTACCGGGCCTATATTAGCGGTCCGGGCCATTATTTCCCTATTTATACTCCTCTTGGAGCCATTTGTAAACCTAGAACATAATTTCACAATTCACTATTCATTCATCTTCTTCCTCACATTAGCTCAAATCTCTCCATTTTGATATACTTGGATACCTATAATCCATCAATGGTGCTCTCGTTGAGAGATTAGAGCATAATCAAGTGAGAAACCCTCCCAAAAAATACAAAAAATTCATCCAAATCACAAAAAATCAACCAAAAATATATTTGGAAAAATCAAAAGAAAGATCCAGAGATGAAGATCTGGGTTTCCCACACAGAAGCCGAAGATGTCTTCACCGGGAAGGTCCTCGCCGCCCTGGTCGCCGCCGCACGCCAACGACAAAAGCTATCGTCTGCAGCTCGTTGTACAAAGTACGAGCTCCACAGCCTTGCCGGCGCTGCGCCTGGTTGCCCCGCCACTGCTCCGGTCACCATCGCAACTCAAGGGAAGCTCGGAGGTCCACCATTAATGGCCACCTCAAAACTCCGGAAGATGACGGTGACCGAATCTGATTTCTTCATCCCCGCCACAGAGCCGCCTGCCTCCTCCTGGGGATCTACCGGCCGACCTCCGCCTGAGGGTCGCAGCTCTTCTTCCGGTCTGAGGCCGCCATGCCCCAGGGCGAGCCAAATGCGACTGAAGGCCTTCTTCCCACATCTTGGTGTGCGGCTGAAGGGCAGCTTGGCGTTGATTTTCTGTCGAGGAATTGGTGTGCGGCTGAAGGGCTGGGTACGCGCGTTGATTTTCTGTCGAGCAAGAAAAGGTCTGCCAAACCTAAGACAAGTCGGGAAAGAGTGGGCTAAGACCACTTCAAGCCCAAGACTGATTCTCGCCATAAGAACGGGCCTCAGTTTCAGCCCTTGCAATCCAATATTTCAGCCCATTTCAAAGCTAAGTGCCCAATACTCCTATTTATACACTTAAAATATTTATTAAATGATAGTAGTATAATTATTACTATTATTAATTATGTTATTTCCACCACCATTATGGCGGGTTAAAAAACCCCGAGGTGGTGAAGACCATTATGAGGGATTAAGATTTCCCGAGGTCGCTAATGACGCATTATTATTAGCGTTATTATTTTTATCACCGGCATTAAACCGGGTCAAAAATCCCCAAAGTGGTGGACCCGAGCTCTAGCCTACCGAACATCTTTATATGATGATTTTAATTATATTTGGGTCCCTCGACCTACCCTAACCACCTTTATTTGGTGACTCGGGCATCTGAAAATGAGAACTGCTACCGGCCGCACATGGCATTATGCCCGAGAGCGGTAAACGGTACACCTCGTTCTCCGAGACGCTAATCGCGTCGCCCAAAAGCCGTTGCCATGAACAACGCACCTATTGTATTCCGCTTATTTTTTGGAAATGTAAATAGAAGATACCATGTGTCGTATCGGCAGCCTTCGAGCGAAAGGCTCAGGTCTGCTCCACTTTGTATTTTGTATCAGCGAAGGGATCGGGCCTAGCTGAGAGAGCACATCGTCCTGGCTCCGTAAGCCTAGAGTGAAACGCTCAGGTATGGCCGACGGTGTCCCCAGGACGAGGGGCCCGCAAACGGCCCGCGTCTTGAAATGGGAAGTTCACCGCGTCGTCCACGCGCCAGATCGCAGGACGACAGGCCTGAAATCATGGCCGAGGTGGCAAAATCCCCCCACTCAGGGTTGTGCAACGGCAGCCGTTGGAAACCAACCAAAAGTCTAGCCAGCGTCATAAATAGGCGACGGGACCCCCCTGAGATCACGGACGTTATAAACGAAGTCCGAACCGGCCGAAGGATGAGCACACCCTTCGGCCGAAGCCTGAAAGAAGGATACTCCCCGAAATAGGGAACGGAAACGGAAATAAAAAAAAGAAAGAAAAAAGGAAAAAGAAAAAATAAAAGAGGGAAGCCGAAGACCGCGCGCACTCGCAGTCCTCGAGCAACAAAAAATGAAATCCCCACAACAATACTAAGTACATATCAGGCAAATACTACACATTATGGACAAAGCAAGACCATACATGCGGATTAGACGAGCGCCCAGCGCCGTCCCTCATCTTAGACGAGCGCCCAGCACCGTCCTCCATTTGTAGACGAGCGCCCAGCGCCGTCCCTCATTTTCAGACGAGCGCCCAGCGCCGTCCTTCATTCTCAGACGAGCGCCCAGCGCCGTCCTTCATTCTCAGACGAGCGCCCAGCGCCGTCCCTCATCTTAGACGAGCGCTCTGCGCCGTCCTTCATTCTTAGACGAGCGCCCAGCGCCGTCTATCATCTTAGACGAGCGCCCAGCGCCGTCCATCATCTTACACGAGCGCCCAGCGCCGTCCTCCATTTGTAGACGAGCGCCCAGCGCCGTCCCTCATTTTCAGACGAGCGCCCAGCGCCGTCCTTCATTCTTAGACGAGCGCTCAGCGCCGTCCCTCATCTTAGACGAGCGCCCTGCGCCGTCCTTCATTCTTAGACGAGCGCCCAACGTCGTCCATCATCTTAGACGAGCGCCCAGCGCCGTCCATCATCTTAGACGAGCGCCCAGCGCCGTCCTCCATTTGTAGACGAGCGCCCAGCGCCGTCCCTCATTTTCAGACGAGCGCCCAGCGCTGTCCTTCATTCTTAGACGAGCGCCCAGTGTCGTCCCTCATCTTAGACGAGCGCCCAGCGTCGTCCATCATCTTAGACGAGCGCCCAGCGCCGTCCATCATCTTAGACGAGCGCCCATCGCCGTCCTCCATTTGTAGACAGGCGCCCAGCGCCGTCCCTCATTTTCAGACGAGCGCCCAGCGCCGTCCTTCATTTTGAGACGAGCGCCCAGCGCCGTCCCTCATTTTCAGACGAGCGCCCAGCGCCGTCCATCATCTCAGACGAGCGCCCAGTGCCGTCCATCATCTCAGACGAGCGCTCAGCGCCGTCCATCATTTCAGACGAGCGCCCAGCGCCGTCCATCATCTCAGACGAGCGCCCACCGCCGTCCATCATCTCAAGACCCGCTTCCTCAGCGCCGCGAGTCTTGAGCCAGCGATCGGGCTCGCCATCCCTTCCCGGATGGTGACCATCGCCTTTATATGACGATCGGCTTCATCAGCGCCTCGTCATCATATTATAGGACCGGCTCCTCATCGCCGTTGTCCTCACATCACGACCGGCCCCTCGGCCTCGGCGTGATCATCTATCTCAAGACCGGCTTCCTCAGCACCGCGAGTCTTGAGCCAGCGATCGGGCTCGCCATCCCTTCCCGGATGGTGACCATCGCCTGTATATGACGATCGGCTTCATCAGCGCCTCGTCATCATATTATAGGACCGGCTCCTCATCGCCGTTGTCCTCACATCATGACCAGCCCCTCAGCCTCGGCGTGATCATCTATCTCAAGACCGCTTCCTCAGCGCCGCGAGTCTTGAGCCAGCGATCGGGCTCGCCATCCCTTCCCGGATGGTGACCATCGCCTTTATGTGACGATCGGCTTCATCAGCACCTCGTCATCATATTATAGGACCGGCTCCTCATCGCCGTTGTCCTCACATCACGACCGGCCCCACGGCCTCGGCGTGATCATCTATCTCAAGACCGACTTCCTTAGCGCCGCGAGTCTTGAGCCAGCGATCGGGCTCGCCATCCCTTCCCGGATGGTGACCATCGCCTCTATATGACGATCGGCTTCACCATCGCCTCGTCATCATTATTTGGACCGACTCCTCATCGTCGTTGTCCTCACATCACGACCGTCCCCCTCGGCCTCGGCATGATCATCTATCTCAAGACCGGCTTCCTCAGCGCCGCGAGTCTTGAGCTAGCGATCGGGCTCGCCATCCCTTCCCGGATGGTGACCATAGCCTTTATATGACGATCGGCTTCATCAGCGCTTCGTCATCATTATTTGGACCGACTCCTCATCGTCGTTGTCCTGACATCACGACCGGCCCCTCGGCCTCGGCGTGATCACCTATCTCAAGACCGGCTTCCTCAGCGCCGCGAGTCTTGAGCCAGCGATCGGGCTCGCCATCCCTTCCCGGATGGTGACCATCGCCTTTATATGACGATCGGCTTCATCAGCGCCTTGTCATCGTATTATAGGACCGGCTCCTCATCGCCGTTGTCCTCACATCATGCCCGGCCCCTCGGCCTCGGCGTGATTATCTATCTCAAGACCGACTTCCTCAGCGTCGAGAGTTTTGAGCTGGCGATCGGGCTCATCATCCGTTCCCGGATGGTGACCATCGCCTCTATATGACGATCGGCTTCACCATCGCCTCGTCATCATTATTTGGACCGACTCCTCATCATCGTTGTCCTCACATCACGACCGGCCCCTCGGCCTCGGCGTGGTCATCTATCTCAAGACCAGCTTCCTCAGCGCCGCGAGTCTTGAGCCAGCGATCGGGCTCGCCATCCCTTCCCGGATGGTGACCATCGCCTCTATATGACGATCGGCTTCACCATTGTCTCGTCATCATTATTTGGACCGACTCCTTATCGTCGTCGTCCTCACATCACGACCGACCCCCTCGGCCTCGGCGTGATTATCTATCTCAAGACCGGCTTCCTCAGCGCCGCGAGTCTTGAGCTAGCGATCGGGCTCGCCATCCCTTCCCGGATGGTGACCATCGCCTTTATATAACGATCGGCTTCATCAGCGCCTCGTCACCATATTATAGGACCGGCTCCTCATCGCCGTTGTCCTCACATCACGGCCGGCCCCTCGGCCTCGACGTGATTATCTATCTCAAGACCGGCTTCCTCAGCGCCGAGAGTCTTGAGCTGGCGATCGGGCTCATCATCCCTTCCCGGATGGTGACCATCGCCTCTATATGACGATCGGCTTCACCATCGCCTCGTCATCATTATTTGGACCGACTCCTCATCGTCGTCGTCCTCATATCACGATCGACCCCCTCGGCCTCGACGTGATTATTTATCTCGAGACCGGTCTTAGTCATTCCTTTACCAAATGACGACCGTTGCATGGATTTTTGGACTGGCCCCTCATCGTCGTCGTCCTCACATCATGCCCGGCCCCTCGGCCTCGGCGTGATTATCTATCTCAAGACCGGCTTCCTTAGCGCCGAGAGTCTTGAGCTGGCGATCGGGCTCACCATCCCTTCCTGGATGGTGACCGTCGCCTTTATATGACGATTGGCCCATCATGGCCTCGTCATCATTTATTGGAACGGCTCATCATCGCCGCCATGCTCACATCGCGACAGACCCCTCGGTCTCAACGCGATCTTGAGCTAGCAACTGGGCTCACCATCCCTTCCTGGATGGTGACCATCGCCTCTATATGACGGCCGGCTCATCATTGCCCCGTCATCATATTTCGGATTGGCTCTTTTCATCGCCATCCGCGTATCACGACCGGCCCCTCGGCCTCAGTGTGACTATCTATCTCAAGACCGGCTTCCTCAGCGCCGAGAGTCTTGAGCTAGCGATCGGGCTCGCCATCCCTTCCCGGATGGTGACCATCGCCCTTATATGATGATTGGCTTCATTCTTGTCTCGTCATCATATTATCGGATCGGCTCATCATCTCTGTCCGCACATCACGATCGGCCCCTCGGCCTCGGCGTGATTATCTATCCCCAAGACCGGTCTCAGTCATTCCTTCATCGGATGGCGACCGCTGCTTGGACTTTTGGATCAGCCTCATAGTGCTGACGACCTCGCATCACGATCGGCCCCTCGGCCACGACGTCACACCCTATCCCAACACCGGCTTCATCAGCGCCGAGTGTGTTGGACTAGCGATCAGGCTCGCCATGCCCTCCTGGATGGTGACTATCGCCTCTATATGACGATCGGCTCCATCTTCGCCTCGTCATCATATTTCGGACTGGCTCCTCATCATTGTCATCCACACATCGCGATCAGCCTCTCGGCCGCGACGTGATTATTTATCTCAAGACCGGCTCCCAGCGCCGAAGTCTTGTTATAGCGATTGGGCTCGCCATCCCCTCCTGGATGGTGACTATCGCCCCTATATGACGCACGGCTCATCATCGCCTCGTCCTCACATTTAGAACGGCCCCAGCGCCGAAGTCCTTATCTAGCGACCAGGCTCGCCATTCCCTTCCTGGATGGTGACCGTCGCCTTCATATGACACATGGCTTATCATCGCCTCGTCCCCATATTCGGACCGGCTCACCAGCGCCATCGTCCCCATATTCGGACCGGTTCGTCCGCGCGGTCGTCCTCATATTCGGACCGACTCATCAGCGTCGTCGTCCTCATATTCAGACAGGCGTCCACCGCCTCGTCCCCCTATTCAGATATAGCGAACATCTTGCGGTCTCCGGCCGAAAGGCTAAAGGAGCCCAGAGTTCAGCTATATATCGCCTCGTCATCTTTATTTGATGACGCGAAGCTCATTTGCAGGCCCACCGGCCATATATCGCTCTGTCATCTTTATTTGATGATGAAGAGCTCATTTGTAGGCCCATCGGCCATATATCGCTCTGTCATCTTTATTTGATGATGAAGATCTCATTTGTAGGCCCATCGGCCATATATCGCTCTGTCATCTTTATTTGATGATGAAGAGCTCATTTGTAGGCCCATTGGCCATATATCGCTCGGTCATCTTTATTTAATGACGAAGAGCTCATCTACAGGACCATCGGCTATATATCGTTCTGTCATCTTTATTTGATGACGAGGAACTCATTTGTAGGCCTCTGAGCCACATCTTGCTTCGTCATCATTATTTGATGACGCGAAGCTCAGTTGCAGGCCCATCGGGCATATATCGCCTCGTCATCTTTATTTGATGACGCGAAGCTCATTTACAGGCCCATCGGCCATATCTCGCTCCGTCATCTTTATTTGATGACGTGGAGCTCTTATGCAGGCCCCTCGGCCGCATCATCGCCCCGTCGTCTTTATTTGACGACGTGGAGCTCTTATGTAGGCCCCTCGGCCGCACCATCGCCTCGTCGTCTTTATTTGACGACGTGGAGCTCTTATGCAGGCCCCTCGGCCGCACCATCGCCCCGTCGTCTTTATTTGACGACGTGGAGCTCTTATGCGGGCCCCTCGGCCGCACCATCGCCCCGTTGTCTTTATTTGACGACGTGGAGCTCTCGTGCAGGCCCCTCGGCCGCACCATCGCCTCGTCGTCTTTATTTGACGACGTGGAGCTCTTATGCAGGCCTCTCAGCCGCACCATCGCCCCGTCGTCTTTATTTGATGACGTGGAGCTCTTATGCAGGCCCCTCGGCCGCACCATCACCCCGTCGTCTTTATTTGACGACGTGGAGCTCTTATGCAGGCCCCTCGGCCGCACCATCGCCCCGTCGTCTTTATTTGACGATGTGGAGCTCTTATGCAGGCCCCTCGGCCGCACCATCGCCCCATCGTCTTTATTTGACAACGTGGAGCTCTCGTACAGGCCTCTCGGCCCATCGGCCTTACGTTCTGGTCATCTTTATTTGATGAACCAGACATCATATTGTGGACGGTCGCTCGACCCATCCCTTAGTCATCTTTATTTGATGACTAGGACTACTGATCATGATGAGCTACCCACATCTAGAGATCGGCCTCGACCATCCAGCAGACGGGCACCGCTGCAGCTCCATCTCCAGGCCGAAGGGCTCGCACCTTTTGTTTCATTTTGGGGGCATCCGGTGTACTCTTTTTCCCTCATTAGGATTTTTTCCCACAGGGTTTTTCCTAATGAGGTTTTTAACGAGGCATCTCCCCATCGTGGATCAAAAGGTGTTAACCCTCGGCCCCCTGTTGAAGACATCATCCGACATGCATTACTCTACTCCTCTTCACCTCATTACACTCGCCTCAAGGAGTGGGGGACTGGAAGAGCGGGGGACTTAGCGTCTCTGTTAACCAAAGAAGCAGAAATTCAAATTTTTGTTCACGAAGTTTACTCACCAGACGACGACAGATCATCACACAGTTCTACTCTCTTTCGCCTCGAATACTCTCGACTCAGAGAGTGGGGGACTCCTGATAGAGTATATAGACTCGGACCCTCGGGTCTCATGACTATTGGGCCCGGACAGCGGCCCACACACATCTTACGGATATCATTTGTATTATTGTACTGCTTATATGTCATTTGTATGTAACTATGTACTAGATTAGTCTTTTATGTAGTTGGGCTACCGGGCCCATATTAGCGGCCCGACCCATTATTTCCCTATTTATACTCCTCTTGGATCCATTTGTAAACCTAGAACATAATTTCACAATTCACTATTCATTCATCTTCTTCCTCACATTAGCTCAAATCTCTCCATTTTGATATACTTGGATACCTATAATCCATCAACTGCTGTGTTTGACTGGGAATTAGAACAAATGGATGTTAAGACTGCTTTCTTACATGGAGATATAAATGAAACTATTTATATGTCTCAACCTCCTGGATATGAGAGTAAAAAGTATCCTGATCATGTTTGCTTGTTAAGAAAATCTATCTATGGCTTAAAACAGTCTCCAAGACAATGGAACTTGAAATTTGATGCTTGCATGAGTAAACTTGGTTTTCTTAAAAGCAAATATGATACTTGCTTGTATTTTAAGCATGTTGGTACTGATAATGCTGTTTACATTCTGCTATATGTTGATGATATCCTCATAATTAGTCTGTGCAAAATGTTGGTTATTAGTGTGAAAGATGATCTAAAAGAATTGATCATCTAAAAGAATGTTGGTTATTTGACATGAAAGACATAGGACCTGCTAAAAGAATTTTAGGAATTGACATTAGCAGAAATAGACCTGAAAAGTGCATGTTCTTATCTCAAAGCAATTATTTGACTAAGATTTTGGATAGGCTTAACATGCTTGGTTCTAAATGCACTTCTGTACCCTTAGGAGGGCATTTGGATCTTCAGAGGGATCCTTATCCTATTTCTTTGGAGGAATCTAAGAAAATGGATAAAATCCCTTATGATGTTGCTTCTGGCTCTTTGATGTATGTTATGCTATGTACCAGACCAGACCTTGCCTTTGCTGTGAGTGTTCTTAGTAGATTTATGACTGACCCTAGGGAAATACATTGGTTTGCTATGAAGTATACTCTTAGGTATCTATCTGGAACCAAAAACCTAGGTCTTAAGTATAGTTTCAATTCTTCTTTAGACCTGAAAGGATTTGTTGATTCTGATTATGCTGGTTGTAAAGACACCAGAAAGTCTACCACTTCCTGGTTCTTTACCTGGGCTGGGAACTGTATTTCTTGGAAATCCCAATTGCAATCTGTTGTGGCTCTGTCCTCTACTGAGGCTGAATATGTTGCTGCCACTGAAGCCATTAAAGAAGCCAAATGGCTTAAAGGCATTTTGGGGGAGGTTCTAGGAAACAGTCTTGTCCCTATTGTTTTTTCTGACAGCCAAAGTGCTATTTACCTTTGCAAAGATCCTATGTATCATGAGAAGACCAAACATATAGATGTAAGGTTTCATTACATTAGAGATGAAATTGCCAAGGGTAATACTAATGTTGAAAAGAATTCTGGGGATGTAAATCCTGCTGATTTTGGAACAAAAATTGTCCCTACTGATAAATTTCTTTTTTGCAGGAGCTTCTTCAAAATCTTTGAGGTACCCTTATAAAAGGTTCAAAGATGGGTTGATGATGAATGGGGAAATTTATGTCTCTCAGATCCTGTGAAACTAGCGATGATTATACTCCTGTTGGAGTTCTTTGAATGAGAATGAGTCTTAGGAGGGCAAATTGTTGGATTATTATTTAATTCTAATTCTCTCATATGTTCCTTTTGTTATAATTAAGATAGGATGACAAAGTAATTGGACTTGTATTTATTTCTTCTTGGGTTATCTCTTGTTTGGGTTGGTTTTTTGGTGCATTGGGCTTGATTTGTTTAACCTCTTGTTGTTGGGCCTATTTTTGGGTCCGGCCTCTTGGTTAGTTCATTTGCCCGGATGAAAGGTTATTTATATAACCTTCGTCCTCCCCTTCTGCACTGTTCCGCTGCATACACACCAAACCCTAGAGAGAGAATTCTGAGAGAGAGAGAGTCTGAGATCTGTTATCTCCTGCGATTGAAGCCATCTTCTTGTGATGATTGCGAGGAAGGAGGAAGCCTGTCCTTTGAAGTAGTCTGCTAGTTCATCCGGGAGTCTTCTTCTGCCCTTCGATTCCTGACTGGATTCGAACTTGGTTAACTCTGAACTTTCTCTTGTTGTTTATCGTTATGAGTTGTATGTCTGTATATTGCATGTTGATACCGGTCGTAGTCTAATTACTTTGCAACCATCTTGAGTGTAAAAAACCTTTTCTGAGCTAGTGGGATCTGCCTGGGACCGGGTTTCCCCTATTGAAACCCCGCAGATTAGGAAGTTCTCTTCTGAACCGCGTCATCATATCGTGTGTCTTTACTTTTCTGTATTGCTTTGTTTGATTGTTCGAATTGTTGAGATCCGATTTGTGTGACTGTGACTTGGTCTAGTTTGAGAACACAAACAGAACTAAATCAAACAGTAAGCTTTTTACCAAACAACTATCATCTTATCCTTTTAAGATCTTTTCAATCACTACAAGTCAACCGATACTTGTGGAACGTACATATGCGGAGGTCCAGGCGTCTAGCCCCGTCCATGTATTATTCACTATGTAGAATGAAAAATACGGAGTAGGTTAACAAATACGTACGTATTAGTATTCAGAAATGAGAACACCCCATCCTAATCTTCTTCCAAATTTAAGACCAGTAAGTCCATCCATTCCTACCGAATCCATTGCATAAACCATACTTCTCTGCTATTTTATATCTCTCTTTTGTTCCTTTCGCGTCTTTGTATGGAGGTGTTTACTTCGCTGCTAAAGTCACATTTAGATTAGTAAGACAAGTGAAGTAAACACGCACGCTGCTTAAAAAGTCGCTTATTAACCGAAAGAGGTGCTTAAAGTGTCGCTTACTAAGCATACCACCCCTCTATGTATTAATTAAGCGGTACTTTAAGCTTTTTCAGTTTCCGAATGTATCCCTTACCCTTACCCTATTGTTACAGCCTACCTCACCCCACCCCTACTACCCGACCCCCACCCCGACCCCAAACCTCACCCCAGCCACTACCTCCATCCATCCTCGTACCTTACCCCTACCCTACTCGACCATTACCCCACCCCCACCCCACCTCGATCCCACCCCGATCCATACCATACCCTACCTCGGCCCCACCCAGTCCCGACCCCACTCTACCCTACCCCAACCCCCACCCACCTCAACCTAACCTAGGCCCTTACCACCTAACCCCAACCCTACCCCCACCCTATCCTACCCTACCCTACCTTACCTCGACCATACCCCCAACCCTACCTACCCGACCCCGACCCCACCCCGAATCCATACCCTACCTCTACCTCGGCCCCACACAATCCCGACCCTACCCTACCCTACTCCAACTCCAACCCAACCCACCCCACCAAACCTAGGCCCTTACCACCCCATATCGGCCCCACCCCGACCCCACCCTACTAGGGCCCCTCACCACCCCCTACCACATCGGCCCCACCCCACCCTATCCTACCCTGCTCCCTACCCTGACCCCACCCTACCTACCCTACCCTACCACATCGACCCTCACTCCGGTCCCACCCCACCCTTTCAACCCTTACCCTACCCTGCGTTCGGGGTGGGGGCGGCGTGGTAGGGTAATGGGGTCGGGGACCGATGTGGTAGGGGGTAAGGGTTGGGGTAGGGTGGTAAGGGCCTGGGTAAGGTAGGGGTAATGGATAAGGTATGGTAGGAGTATGGTAGGTTAGGGTGGGATCAGGGTGGGGCCGATGTGGTAAGGGTTGGGGTAGGGTGGTTAAGGGCCTAGGGGGTAGGGTAGGGGTGGGTGGGGTCGGGTAAGGTAGGGTGTGGGTAAGGAGGTAGGGGGTATGTGTACACATATTATATTATATATCTGTGTTCATGAATGTTTGTGTGTCTATATATGTATAGGGTTAGTTTCGACATTTTAATATTAAACGGTGTTTTAAACGTTTTGAAGTAAACATGACCTTACAAAATTGCTTATTTTATGTGCCGCTTATTAACGCGGATCTTGATAAGCATCATTTAGTAACCCGTGAAGTAAACATGTCCTATATGTTTGACAGAATCTAGTGAGGTCAGCTTTTGTCATGGACCCACTTGATTATGTTGCTAGCCGCTTTATTTGATTTTCATATTCGGATTTGATTCGTATCGTCTTTTGCCATACGCACTTTCTCCCTTTTTCAAAGGTATCTAGATTGCAAAAAAGCACTCGCAATAAAACCACATATTTTGAATAAAAAAATACGGAGTACGTGGTATATTTGTTCACATAGTATTCATATACTAGTATTATTTATATATTTTGATACTAAAAATAAATTTGAATACATTTTTCTATAAGTTAAGTCAATTTAGCCAAATCAATTACTACGTACAATTTTATTTTATCAATATAAGCAGATTCCACTAATTCATACAGTTTCAAAGTTTCAATATTATAAAATGATTTCTTAATTTTGAGAAATACTTCTCTCGTGGTTCAAAATTTCTTCGATTTTTTTGTGATCTTATGGCAATTTCCTTTCTAAGTAATGCACTACTGTTCTTTATTAAGTAATTACATATTTTTTACTTTATTAATTATATAGTTCTGTCAAGATCAAACAAGATATGAACAATTATAAAATACTAATAGACTTGTCATTTGTCAGACCGGACCAGACTAGTTCAGGCCGGATGAAACAACACTAGGAAATTTCAGTAAATTTTAAAACATCCATTATGTGCATTTTTGACAGACATAAGTCTCTACCTTATAGCTTTTTTACTATTTAAAAGTCTTACACAGCTTTTAGTTATATGTTTGCCATGCCAATTTTTAAGAGTTTTTTGAAAATAAAAGATTATTTTAGATGCCACAGTAATTAACATTAATTACTTTCAACAGCTTTTATGCTAAGCAGAACTAAATCGAATAGTCATCTTTTTATCAAACGGTTACTACCTTTTTCATTTAAGATATTTTCAGTAACTAAAAGCTTCTCGTAACTTTTACTACAAAACTTATGAAAATATTTTTTTCACTTAGTTGTGCCAAACATTTCATATATAATTGGAATTTTTTTTGTACAAAAAGTTGGTGCAAAATGATACAAATGCTATTTTCCTCTATAAAAAGATTCAACAATGGCAAGAATACTACGTATAATGTTTAAATGGACACAAATATGGCCACTTTTTAACTTTCAAAAAATATGACCTGTCAACCCATTGATCCCTCTTCTCTAAAACTTAGCGTCAAATTTCCGCTGCTTTCATCTTCCTCGCAGAACCTGCCCAACTTCCTTCCTCGTGGTTGAACCACCACCGCCCAAATCCAGCACCGTCGTCGCGCCCTTTCCTCCTTCGTCACCCTCCCCTCCCCTACAGATTTCTGTTTCTTTTCTTTCTTCTCTCTCTTCAGTCTTCATCCATGAAGGATAGGTCTCGGATCGCGTGGTCATCGAAGGGTACCGGTGCTTGGTTTTCGTCTAAGGCTTCATCTTAGCAGTGGCGGCGGCTTCAATTTCGACAATGGCAGAGGAGTTGTTTTCGGCAAAGCTAAATCTGGTCGGCTAGGGTTGATGTGGTGGTGGTGCGGTGGTTGGAGAGGGGGCTAGGGTTGGGAAGGTGGGTTTAACATGTGGTTGGCCACTACGTACTAAGGATGCTGGGGATGAGGGATGTGGCAGGTTAGGGCTGGGGCTGAGGCAGGTTAGGGGAGGGGGTAGGGGCTGTGGCGAGTTAGGGGGTTGGGGCTGAGGCTGAGGCTGGGGAGTGCGCAGGATCGCCACCGTCGCCTGTGCTGGATGGTGGTCATTGAGTTTGGGGTGTTGAGGCAGGAGTGGCTGGTGGCAATGTTGGATTGTTGCCGGAAAAAGTCACTGGAAATCGCCATGTTTTGCAACGACATTTACATGAACAACGGCTACAGTGACACAGACGGTGGCTATAGTGACACGAGCGGTGACGACAGTGACACAGGAGGTGATGACAGTGACATAGGAGGTGATGACAGTGACACAGAGTTGGCGACAGTGACACGAACATTGGCGACAGTGACATTTGATAGTGACATTAAAATTGAACAGTGACATTCAAATCTTACAATGACATGAATATGATCTTCTTAGTCACATTTTTATCCTAATGTTGATGTGATCCCATTTTTGGAAATTACCTTTAATTTTGTAATATTTAGATAAAAACCACTACAAATTACGGTTATGAATCATAAAAAACAAAATTAAATGGTTTTGTAAAGATGTTTGCAAAACATCAAACGGTGTGCGATTAGGCAGTAGCACTACAAGACCAAGTCATGAGCGACACGGAATAACTCGTGCCGTCCAGCCGACGATTACGGGTTATGCATTGTGGTCCCCTGGAAACCCCTTTTCTCTCTCTTTTATTTTTTGAACTTTCTGTTCAGTTTTTCACCCACAATTTTCATTGCTAACCCCCCCTGCTCTTTTTTAAGCTGCCCAGACACCTTTTTCCCAACCTTAAAAAAAGACCAAACATAAATCTTCTCTCTCTCTCTAGATTTCCTCCTTTCTCTCTCTAATCTCTCCCATGGCGTCCACCCGTGAGGGTCACTACAGAGGAGTGCGAAAGCGACCATGGGGCCGCTACGCCGCCGAGATACGCGACCCGTGGAAGAAAACCCGGGTTTGGCTGGGCACTTTTGACACCCCCGAGGAAGCCGCCTTGGCCTACGACGGCGCCGCCAGGTCTCTCAGGGGAGTCAAGGCTAAGACCAATTTCCCTCCTCCACCTTTCGTGGGGCCGCCGCCTGCTTTCCCGCTGGATCTAAACCTTCCCGGCGATCACGGCCTCCGCGGCTGCTGGCCTCCGCCGCCGGGCCGGCGCCTCATGATCGGAGAGTTTCTCCAGGCCGGGGTGCCGTTCAAGGATATGTGCATGAACATGAACGTCGCCGCTCCTTCTCCTCCGGAAGCGGTTGTTAGTGCGGCGTCTTCCTCCGCTCCTCCGGTACCGGACAACGGCGGCGCGGCGAACGTGTTTGCTATTGTCAGACGTGGACTGCCGATTGACTTAAACGAGCCGCCGCCGTTGTGGATTTGATCTTTGTTTAAGATTTTCGTATGCATTACTCCGTATTTCTTACTTGCCATTTTTCATCTTCTGGAGGGAGATCGGATATTTTCTGAATATGGATGTGATTATCAAGACTTTTCTGTATATATTTTTATTGCAATGAATGATGACGATGATGACGATTTTAAATCAGGTTCTTTAATCCTCTAGATATTCTCTTTTCTTTAATTAACTGCCCCATTTTCTCTATTCAATAAAGCGTACAGATGTTTTTGGAGTACTTTATACAAGACAAAGTACTACTCATTGCTGATACCATTGTTACATGCAAATGGAAATCCATATAAGAATTTGCATGTCTGCATATTTAATTTAATTTTGAGTAATGCTAGAGATAATAAATTAAACAATTCGATATATCACATTTTTACATTATTTTAAGGTAAATGATGCTAATAATTAATATGAATATTAGGTGAGATGAGAGGCAGGCAGGGGCCTCGGCTTCTCCAATTTTTTTTTGATGTATATACCTCCGAAAGATCTTTACATTTTCCATTTTTAGCAGTACCAGAAAGATCTTTACACTTCCTTATAGGGATGGACCTGGGCCGGTCCGGTTCCGGTTCCGGACCGGGCTCGGGCGGTTTTTTTTGCAAAATGTTGGGCCCGGAATCGGCCCGGGTTAAATTCATTTTATTTTTTGGTTTCTAATTAACACCCAACCCCGCCCCCCGCCCCCTTCACCCCCACCCCCCAAACCCCCCCAAAACACCCAACACTGACCTAGAAAAGCAAAAAAATTGAAAAAACAAAAAAAAATTGAACCGGCCCCGGCCCGAACCGCCCGGGCCGGTTCACCAAAAGTTGGGCCCGAGCCCGGCCCGCCCGACCCGCCCAAATGGGCTAAAAGCCCGGAACCGGCCAACCGGTCCCGGTCCGGTTTGGGCCCAAACAGTAACGAGCCGGGCCGGTTCCGGGTCGGGTCGGTTTCGGGTCGGGCCGGCCCGGTTTAGTCCATCCCTACTTCCTTATTTGTCTTATTTGGGAAATAAATCTACACAAAAAAGTGTTAAACAGTGCCAAACAGTGTCAAACAGTGTTTATTTCCTTAAAAATTGTGAAGTCAAAATGTCAAGATCTTTTGTAACTGGAGGGAGTACAATTTAAACTTTGACCCTCTGAATATAAATTATTTAAGCTTTGGCTCACCTAACATGTCATTTCTAAAAAAAGGATGACACCCCAACCTTGAGGACCTTTCAACCCCGATCGGACGGTACGTTTGGAGGATTTAAATTGGACTATAATTCGAATCTGACTAATAGAGAGTGAGATTCTATCTCTGATACTTACAGAGACCCTATGCATATTTTAGCATAGTAACCTTTCATCGCTGTTGTTGGCAATGGCGGAACCAGGACTCTAGACTCACAGGGTCTCATTAACAAAGAAATCATATATATCACGAATTCAACAATAAAGAAAACTATAAAATTTAAATAAAACAACTCATGAAATAGTACCTTAATTTTGATTAGCAACTGGAGCGTCAAATGAAGGAGAAATATTTGAAGATGGCAATTTATGTCTTCGTGGTGCCATACTCTGAAATCGCCTCATAATGTCTTCATTCTCAACTTTAACAAAAATATCTTTCTCAATGTAACACACCATGCTATCTGTCAAGAATTCTTCTCCAATCTTGTTGCGCATCAATGAAGAACCATCAATGCTCGGCCCTTTACTACCTTTGGGAACCTTTGAAAAAAATCGTAACATAGAGATTCTTTCTCAAACAACCTAGAAACACTACAATTAAAGCGATCATAAGAATTAACAATTAATAAATTATTAATTTAGAAATACTACAAAAAATTAAAATTAACAGGTATAAATTAAAATTAACCTTTAACAAATAATTTTCAACCCTACAACATTATCATTTACTAAATACCAACCAATACATTATACAAATACTATCAAAAATCAACAAATAAAAAGAGATTTATGGCTTACCTAGCGGCTGGCGAATGTCTGAAACTCCAAAATCCGAATGGCCTGCTCGAGTCTCGACTGCTCGTCTGCTCGGAGTTCTGTCTTCTGTGCTCGCCTGCAGGCTGCTACGACTGTTGGGCGACGGCCGACGACCTCTATTCTCGAGTCTCGACTCTCGACCGCTCTGTGCGACTGTGCTGGACTGCTCCGTCTGCTCGCCTGTTCCGCTGCTAGTGTGCCGTGTGCGTGTTTAGACGGAAGTGCCGAAGAGGGCCAAGAGGGGCTGAGACGCAGGGTGGGCTTTGGGCTAGCAGGCTGCAGGGGCTAAAATATTAAAATTTAATATTTATATATATATTATTAAAAAAAAAAACTGGAGGGGCTGGGGCACCTCCAAGCCCCATGCTCCTTACGCCAGTGGTTCTCGGGATTCAAACCCGGGATTTAACCTTTGTGGCACTCTCTCACTAACATGTCATTTGTGACTCCACCACTAATGCGAGGTGAGTTATGTTGGACTTGTTATTTTGACTTAATTGGTCATATATATATTTGGTCTTTATTGAAATAACTGCTTCATTTGATTTTTATATGAAAATAGAATACAGATTTTGATATAGATGGAGTAAGATTTTGTGATATACGTATGTTTGACTGCAATTCATTTTCATTTTACTCTTATTTTTTACCGAGTAGGAGTTCATAAATTCAATATGAGCTAGCTCCATTGTTTATGTTCTACTAGTAATATTTTATATGTCGGGTGTCTTCCAACATATCAACTTGGTTGGATTTTCTTCATCAAAATATCTTTAGTTGTTGATTATTATGTGAAAGAATTGAAATAACAATATTGGATCCAACTATTTATTAGATTTTCTAAACGCCTCGTTTGGATTAATGATTAACCCAAAAACAAGATTCCGATAGTTAAAATTTTCCGAATTCGAAAATGATGCACCTTTCCCGAAACTAGAACGTGTACAAGTAGTAGATTTGACCGCTCTTATTGAAAAAGAGTTACCGACCAACACAAAATTAATAAACAAAAATGCAAAAATACTTAATCATATCCCGGAATGTTCCCGCTTTCTTTTTTTGGATGTTCCGTTGGAAAGTTCCCATTTCTTTAAATGGAAAGTTATCCTACATCAAAACAGGGTCAAACAGTGCAAAACAATGTCAAACAGTGTCGAAACAGTGCCAAACAGTGTCGAAACAGTATCAAAACAATAAAATTTACCCCCTGGTAAGTTTATTTCCTTAATATATGTGTAGGTCAAACCGGGAACATTCCAACGGGATGGATGGAGTAATTTATAAACAAAAAATTCCACTTTTGATCCCATGACTATTATACCACTTTCACATTTAGTCTCTTACTTTCAGATTGTCCACATTTAATCCGTGATCATTATCCCCTCACCGCCCCTCGTCCTTGCGGCCAAAATTCCGGCAAATTTAGTCAACTTCTCAGTCTCAGAATCAGTCCTTGCATTAAATTTGTTTTTTCATACCTAAAAGTTGCATTAAATTTGCCGGAATTTTGGTTGAAAGGACGAGAGGTGGTGAGGGGATAATGATCACGTACTAAATGTGGACAATCTGAAAGTAAGAGACTAAATGTGGAAGTGGTATAATAGTCATGAGACCAAAAGTGGATTTTTTTCTTTATAAACCGTCTAGATGACAATTTTAATATGTCAGGAGTACGTAATACGGACTACGGAGTATGACTGACATGAGAATTTGTACAATGAAGTGTGGTGGAGGAGGGATGAGGGAAATGAAAAAAAAGGATGACACCCCATCCTTGAGGGCCCTGCAATCCCGATCGGACGGTACGTTGGGAGGATGTAAATTGGACTATAATCCCAATCTGACAGATAGAGAGTGGGGCTCTGTCCCCGGTACTTGCAGAGGCCCTATGCATTTTAAGCATAGTAACCCCTCATCTCAGTTGTCAGGATTCGAACCCGGGACCTAACCCTTGTGGCACTCCCTTGCTACCAGTTGAGCTACGCCCACCGGTGGATGAGGGAAATGAATGAAGAGAAAAAAGAAGACCAAGGCAGCAGAAGATAATACTTCTGAAACATTGATATCTTCCGGTTTAAAAGTAGGTGAGATTAAAAATAGTGAAAGCAGATATAAATTATCAAGGTATAATAGGAAAATAATGAAATATTGTGATCGAATGAAGAATAATTCAAAAAAGATAGTTGCAATAATGTATTATTTTCAAAATTATTGAGGGTATGATGAGAAATTTAGAAATAGGAAGATGTGAATGTTACGGTTGAAAAAAGGAAATAAAAGAGAAGATATGATTGTTACGGAGGGTTCCAACCCAGGCCGGTACCAGGCCTTGAACCCAATACCCTAGTCCTGCCCCAATCCGTCCTGGATCCCGGCACGGGCCCGGTCCATCCCTAGGGAATAACGGTTATTGTGATTTAATTGGAATGTATAACCTTAGGCTAACCGCAACTCAGCTTTGTCAATAAATTAAACTTTCCATAACTTTATACGTATTCGATCAGTCAATTAAGTTTTCGGTGCAATCTAGCACCATCAGTATATTCAATCATCAAAGTTATTCTTAATTAAAACCTTGCTTTTATTTTTATACATCAATATCTTTTCAATTTTTTGTGAACAATTATGATTTTTGTAGTCAAATATTTTGATGTAAAAATAAATAAGTTTAGAGTTAATTTTTTGTTTTGTTAATTTATACCTATTCAAAAAAAAAATAAGTGAAAGATGTTAAACACTATTTTAATCATGAGGTCTTAATTTTACCATTTGAATCTAATAGAATTATTAGAGGCTTAGTATTGTACTTTACATTAAACTCTCTTTAATATAAATATATCTGTCATCGCTCCTTAGAGAGTAACCTTTCCCATTATTCCCACATGGTATCAAGAGCACATTAATTTTTTCCGATCCTCTCTCACTACAACTCGGTGCCGCGAGCTAACCCTAGAGCTGCCGCCGCCTATCCTCCTTCGGCCGCCGTCAGCTCCCTCTCGGCACCGCCAGCCGCCGCAGCATGTCGACCACAGCTTCCGCAGCCTTCAGCACGACGGCACACACGGCCCAACCTGCCTCCACTGCAGCGGCCTCCATCATCACGACCTGCGCTCCTACGTCTTTTGGATCGCTGCTGGCACTCACGTCCGTCTCATCCGACGCGACGTTCTCCTCCAACTTTGCATCACCAAGTCGGGTCTCTATGCCATATTCTCTGTTTCAGAATGTCCCAACGGTGTTCCCTTGGTCGGCTCCAATTCCCGTGCAGTCTGTTCCACTAGAGCCGCCGCCCCTCTCGGATGGCCCTTCCTTTGCTGGCCCCACATTCGTCGGCTCCCCTGGTGTCTCCTCAGTTCTGCCTCCTCGCACACCTACAGTCAGCCTGGCCAGATCACTCCTTATGGATCTTGCTCAAACTATCTCTCATGTGGCAACCAATGTCACAAATATTGTGACTACCAAACTTTTAGCAGTGAAAGACGACACTACTTGGCGGACACAATTTGAATCATTTTTGGTGTCTCAAGCTATCCTTGGCATGGTTGATGGCTCCATTCAGGTACCACCTACTTATTCCATAGATGCTCTTAACCGTCAAACTCCCAATCCTGAATTTTCCACTTGGTTGTGAATTGATCAAATAATCCGTTCTTGGTTATTTGCAACCCTGTCTCGGGATGTACTTATTGATGTTCGTGATTTAAAACATTCCTATGAGATTTGGGAGCGGTTAGAGTCTCGATTTCTGTCTGCCAGTTTAGCCCGATCTAAGGAAATAAAACGGTTATTCAATCAAATCAAAAAGAAACCTGATCAGTCCATGGATAATTATCTGGGAGAAATTAAAACATTAGCTGATGATCTTGCCACAATCAATTTCCCTCTGCCTCCTGGTGAAGTGTTAAAAACTACTATTATGGGACTCAGACCTGAGTATGAATCTTTATTCACTACGGTATCATAATTTGGCCAAAATTTCCCGTTTGAAACTCTCCGTAATCATCTTCTTGAGTTAGAGCAGCGGGTCATTTATCTCCGATCCCAGGAGTCCTTGTCCTATCATCAGGCGTTTGGCGCGACTGTTTCTTCTCCCGGACAGTCGTCTGGTCAGCAGACGAGCCAACAGCAGTCGGGTTCTGTGCACCTAGTCGGGCAGCTGGCACACCCGGTCGGGCAGCAGCGCCAGTATGGCACTCCGCACCATGGATGAGGTCGCGGTCGCGGGAGAGGCCGCGGAGGCAGGGGCACGGTCGTGGACAGCAGCAACCAGTATCGTATGGCCAGTTGCAGGCGTACTGGTACCCTCAGGGGCAGTCAGTTTATTACCCCGGAGGGGGTGGTCAGCCGGGTTCACATGCAGGGGGTGTGACATCTACGGGCTTGCCATCAGATGGGGGTACTCTTGGGTCTGTTCCCCACCATGTTGTATGTCAAATTTGCTTTTCTGCAGGTCATTCCGCTGTCACTTATCCTTCTCGTTTAACACAACCGTCCGCACCTGCTCCGTTGACTACTCCTGGTGACATTACTCTTGCTCTATGGTATCCTGATTCAGGAGCCTCTGCTCATATGACTGCATCTGAAGGTATTTTAGTTAGTAAATCTCCCTACGTCGACTATAATTCTGTTAGTGTTGCAAATGGTGCCCATCTTCCCATTCGTCATGTTCGTGATGTTGCATTACCTACGTCTGGTCGTCCTCTCACTTTAAAATCTGTTTATCATGTGCCTCAGTTAAAATATAATTTAATTTCAATTCAAAGGCTCTGCGCTGATAATAATTTATTGTAATTTTTGATAAAAATTCTTTTTTGATTAAGGACAAAGCATCGGGGGCAGTGCTTCTGCGAGCTACCAGTAGTGGGCCACTTTATCGTATCAGTCTGCCGTCATCATCATCATCATCATCATTAGTTTTGCTTCTGTTTTAGCTTCTGGCCATGTGTGGCACCGTAGACTAGCTTCTGGCCATGTGTGACACCTTAGTGGGCCACTTTATCCTATCAGCCTGCCGTCATCATCACCATTAGTTTTTGCTTCTATTTCAGCTTCTGGCCGTGTGTGGCACCGTAGACTAGGTCACTGCGGTGATAGTGTTTTACAGTTTCTTAAGAGAAAACAATTTTTGTGTGGTCATAGTCCCTGTACTTATGAATGTGTCGCTTGTCGTTTAGGAAAATCATAATGATTGCCTTTTATGGATGCTAGTCATAATTCTGTTTTCCCCCTTGAAATTATTCATTCTGATTTGTGGCAATCACCCGTGTATTCAAATTTGGGATTCAAGTATTATGTGTGTTTTATTGATGATTTTTCTCATTATACTTGGATTTATCCCATGTGTCACAAAAGTGTGGTTTTTATGCACGTTAAAAATTTTAAGGCTTTGGTTGAAAATCTTTTTAATCAAAAAATTAAAATTTTTCAAACTGACGGGGGAGGTGAATTTGTTAATCATAATATGCAGCAATTCTTTTCAGCTAACGGTATTTATTTTCAAAAATCTTGCCTTGACACACCTCAACAAAATGGAGTTGCTGAGCATAAGCACCGTCATTTACTTGAGTTAATTCGAACCATGCTTCTTGAAGCTTCGGTTCCGAGTCAATATTGGGTTGATGTCATTTTTACTGCTGCATATATTATTAACAGATTACCCTCTCCTACCTTAAATGGCCTTTCTCATACCAAAAACTTTTTAACCGTGTTCCGGATTACTCCTTTATGCGAGTGTTTGGATCTGCCTGCTATCCTAATTTTTCGGCCACCTCAGCTAATAAATTATCACCTTGTTCAGTTCAGTGTATTTTTCTTGGCTATGCATCTGGTTATAAGGGCTATCGTTGTTTTGATCCTATCACAGGTCGAGTTTATGTCAGTCGTCACGTTAAGTTTCATGAGGACACATATCCCTTTAAAACACTCTCACCTAGTCCATCACGTTCTATCCCTACTACACCGTCTCCAATGAACCTCACCGATATTACCCTTGACCCACTTGTCCAGTCTACCACCAAAGCCACGACCTAACTCCTTCCACCGCCCTCATCACCTTCTCGGTCTCCTCTCAGTCTTACCACTCATCATGTACCATCGCCCTATAAATCCTCCCCCACGACAATCACCAGCCCGCCACCATCACCTCCCTCCTTTGACCGCACTCCGTGCAGCCCGCCGGATATCTCTATGGACACTTCCTCGGCCGACTGTGTCTCATCCGAACTCACCTCACGGTCCTCACCTATACCCACTACGGAAGTCAATCAGCACCCCATGCAAACTCACGCTAAGTCGGGAATTTTTAATCCTAAAACAATTTTTAACTTAAGTACAGTTATTACTCCTGCAGATCCTACATGTTTTACTGAGGCTAATAAACATTTAAAATGGCGTGAGGCGATGGCTGATGAATTTAATGCACTCATTAATAATAATACTTGGGAGTTGGTGCCCTTTGTCAGCTCTAAGAATATTGTTGGGTGTAAGTGGATTTATAAAATTAAATATCATTCTGATGGATCCTTAGAGCGCCATAAAGCTCGATTAGTTGCAAAATAAATATCCAACTTTATCTCCAATTTTTTTGAACATAAGTATCTCCAACTGATGAAAAATAAATACTTTTCTTTTTTAAACTTTATATATAGAATATTGTGTCCTATGAAAGATTGTAAAAAATTACAAAATTATAAAAAAAAGTGAATTACAAGTAAAAAAAGATATAATAGATTAAATAAATTTGGGAGTTTTTAATTTTCTTAGCCACACTCATTAGTGGAATGTCATGAGTGCAAAAGGTGTTGCTGGCTTGCTCTAGTTGTCTTCTATCTCGGTGAATAAGGCTTACAGTTTCCCCCTCCATCGGATGCTATCTAACCAACTGGATAGATATTTCAAAACTTATATATGTTTCACGTAAAATTATGAATTACTAGAAAACATTTCTCATGGTATAGTGTGAAATAATCGATGATAGCTTCAAAAATGGTCTTCTTATCATTTTCTATCAAAAATGGTCTTTTCGAATGGGGATGTTTGATATTCAACTGTTAGCGGTTAGCGGATTTTGGTAGTGGGTAGTAAATAGCGGATTGAAGCAGAGGATTTGACCAGCGTGTTAGTTTGGTGGGTCGCAGATATATGTTTGGTAACTTAGTTGTTTGATTGTAGCGGATAGTAGGTAAAAAGACAAAAAAACATTCTAAAATTTTAGCATATGTTTTTTGCTTAATATGAACTTACGAATATTGTAATTCATACGTACAATATACATGTGAGAATAACTTTAAATTAATTAAATAAAAATAAAATGATACAAATTCATCAATTAACTACACTAATACCAAGTATTAAGAAGTAATACAGTGAATCTGAATATTTGTAATAGTCTAAGAACAAAATCTCTATGACATCAAACTTGAAGCAATACTATCACGAATATAATGGTCATCATTTGACGATTTCTGATTCCATCATCATCTAGTGTAGCATTAGCTCGAACATCTGGAACAACGTCAGGGGATATAAATTCAGGATCTTCATTAATGAAATTAAAAACTGGATCAAGTTTGCTTTTTCTTATGTAGTTGTGTAATGCAAAACATGAACATATAATTCTATTTTGATCTACCAATGAATAATTTGACATTTTTTGTAATATCCTCCATCGAGCCTTGAGAACATCAAACGCTCTCTCAATACAACTTCTTAGAGATGAATGTGTCCCATTAAATACTTCTCGTGTCTTAGGGTATGGTGTCAAGTGTCCGTATCTTTCTGGATAGCCTTTGTCAACCAAGTAATACTTTCTTAAGTGAATAAAAAAAGTAAAGTTGGAATTAAAATTGTAATCATATATCGTATGTTGGAAAAATAAATTTTAGAATTAGGCACCAATTCGTCGCTTTGAAAAATTAAGGCTTGGATTGTTCAATGTGTCTAGGAATATACGTGAATCATGTGTTGATCCCTCCCATCCTGTTAGAACATATGTAAATAGCAAATCAAAGTCACAAACTGCTAGAACATTTGTGGTTGGTATTCTTTTTCTTCCTCGATAGCGCATTTGATCACCTCAGGTACAGTTATTACAGTTATTACAGTCATTCAATAAACATGATTAGGTTAATGATGGATAGTGTACCCGGGGGTAGCTTATCCGAGGGTTATTGCGGGGAGTAACAAGAGAGAAGTCAGAGCAAGTAAATCTAGAGAGAGAAAGTGTATTATAAGTGTGGAGCGTTTTCAGCGTGGTTACAAATGGGGAAATGGGGTGCTATTTATAGTAGCAATAAATGCCGGACAGGGACACGCGTCAAGCGCCCATTGGCCGAGAGGTCACCTCAACTGGTTGGCGCTGGCAGCCGCATGTGGCCGCATTTAATGCGGCTGTTGGATGGGACATCTGTACAGGGTACGGTGATCTGTACACATGTGATGCGAATATCATGTCGGGAGATGTGCCCTCGGCTGCAGAGGACTAGCCGAGGGCTCTTAGTGCCGAGGACCCCTGAGTGCCGAGGGCTCCAGGTGCCGAGGGCTACGGTTTTTTGCCGTTTTCCTCCCAGTTTCTTAGTTTGCTTGAAAACCCCGCTCTGTGAGCGTTTAGAGCTTTCGGCCAGGGGGCCGAAGGCACCCCTGGTGTGCCTTGCGGGCTGCTTGGTACTCTGGGCGCTGTGATTTGGGCCTGTTGGGCCTTCTGGGCATGTTGGGCCTTTACTGGAGTAGTAGGAGTCTGTGGGCCGGGTGTTCCCGGGCCATATACTCCATCAGGATTCCCTCACTCCTTTTGCCGAAAGGTACTTGAGGGAAAAAGGAGTAATTCGTGCTTGCCCCTTGATGTTGTCCCATTGTACTCTCTGAAGTTGGTGAGGAGTTGTTGCTTTCATGTCCCTGCCGAAGGCAGTCCCTCAGTTACCCACATGTCGGGATTTGAGGGCTTGCTTTGCCGTTTGTTGGAATTTTTCACCAATTTTGTAATTTAATGATTTTCCCGAGGGGGTCCTCCAGTCCCCCACTCCTTGAGGCACTTGTAAAGTGGTAAAAAGGAGTAGAGTAGTTGCGTTGCTGTTGTGGGCCGAAGGCTGACGCTTTTCGTTTCATTTTGGGGGGATGCCTCGTTAAAAACCTCATTAGGAAAAACCCTGGGGGAAAAAATCCTAATGAGGGAAAAAGAGTGCACCGAATTCCCCCAACGATGAATCGAAAATGTGAAACCTTGGTCAAAAATGGAGAATAACGGTAATGCCGAAGGCTCTCCTTGTTCTGAGGGCTCATGTGTTGATTAGCCGAAGGCTTGCTATTGATGTCCTGGGGGGTGCCGAAGGGGAGCCCCTCGATCTGGGGATCGAGGGCGTGATGGATGAGGGCAGTATTTGAATTGTCACCGGGGGGTCCCCTGCTTGTTGATTAATTGGTGATGGGGATATCCGAAGGCTCCCATTACCTGTGCGTCGTAGGCTATCCGTCAATGAGGCATACCCCCCGGGGGCTACCCGGTCCTTACAGTGCCGAGGGGAAATCCCCGAGGGGCGGCCTGATGTGAAGCCTTGGGCTTCTGAAGGAGTGATGCCGAAGGCGTCTGTTATGTACCGTGTGGGGCACAAACCGGGGGCGTCTCTGGGTAAGTGTACCCGGAGGCTCTCCTTGGTGAAGTGGAGTGAAGTAAAAAAAGTCCAGGGGCTCCCAGAATATAGCCGTTGGAAATATAGCCGTTGGAATACGTAACGTCAGGATATAGCCGTTGGGGGGGGGGGGGGGGGTACACGTGGCGCATGATGGTTGGCTGTCCGTGGGCGGCGTCACCGATTGGGCGATACCGCGGTCTGTAATGATGGCGATCCAACCGGAGGCCCGGTTTCCAGGCCCAAGCCCGGATCCCAGCGCCTATAAATTCCCCAAGGCCAGGCCACTCTCCGATGTGCGATCTCAGTGTAGCGAAGCTCTGGCAAAATTTTTCTAGAGAGAGAAACTTGCCCTCGGTTGAATCCTCAGTTCTCAAGGTCAGTTCCCCCCTGCTCTTCTCCTTCTAGTTAGCTGTGCCTTGTGCCCTTAGGCTAGGAGATAGAATTTTCTAGGAAACCTTAGTTCTCCCGAGCCTTCGAACTAGTGAGCAGATGTCATCACAGAGCGACTCCCAGGATATCTCGGGGGAGCCTTCGGTCGAGATGGAGACATGCTCGGATGTGGAGTCCTCGAGCGTGGAGTCCTCGGTGGGTGGTGATGCCGCAGTGGCCATGGAAGTGGAGAAGGACCTCCAGGCCGAAGCCGAAGCCGAGGGCTTCGAGCAAGAAAACGAGGACGAAGAGCTCGCCCTCGCCGTGCAAACTGCCGAGCAAGAAGAGGAGAGGGAGAGGATGAAGGTAACGGTCGCCATCCCTCCCCCCCGTGGTGCCGGGGAAGCCAGCTCCTCCCGGCCATTGGACCCGACGCCCATCAGTGTGGCTCCCGGGAAGAAAAAGAAGATGAAGGCGGCCCCGAGGAGGAAGCAAGCGGCCGTTGACGCCGGGCGACCGGTGGGCATACCCGAGGGCCATTCATTTCTGAACACTGCCGCTCTAGAGATGAAGACGAGGGCGTCCCCGGCAGAATACCAGGCCACTCAGATGCTAGTTGGTCCTTCGGCGCGCGTGGTGGAGCCCAGGGCAGATGATTTGTTGCGGTATGCGCCCGAAGGGTGTTTCGCTGTTCACACTCTCTCGGTGGAGATGGGGCTTCGGTTTCCGCTTCATCCTTTTCTGTTGGAGTATCTGAGGTTTGTGGGGTTGCCCCCCTGCCAGCTAACGCCCAACAACCACTCTTATGTGGCCGGCTTCCTCTCCTTTTCCCAGAGCCGGGGGGTTGAGCCCACACTTGACCAATTCTTCATGTCCTTCAACCTCTGCCGGGGGGGGGGGGGGGGGGGCATTCAAATGCTGAGGGCTTTGCCAATCTTCAGCAGGTACCGGAGTTCAGGCTTTTCGATGACGTGCCCTCGTCCCACAAGGGGTTGAAGGAGAGGTTCTGCTACATTCGCCTCGAGGAGAACCCCTTCCCGGCCCAGCTCCGCAATAGCTTCCGGCGCCATCCGAAGGTGGGGAGCGCAACTCTGGAGAAGAATGGCAAAGTGCTTGCCAAAAAGCCGGAGGGGTCTGACAAGCACGTCAAGATTAGAGACGTCACCCTCCCCGAGGAATTGCTTAGCCTGGGCTTCCGGCAGTTCAGGCCGAGGGGCTCTTCGGATGAAAGATATCCTCCCCTCGATCGAGTCTTCGAAGGAGCTGGAGGTGATCACCGAATGGTTCACTGATGTGTTGATAGTTCTTCCTTATTTCCTATCTTTTATGACGTAGTAATTTGTAGCCTTCGGTCTAACCCTCCTGCGTTTTTTTTTTGTTGCTTGCAGGTAATAATATGGACGTCGGTTCTCTCTTCGCTCTGAAGAACGCGAAAGGGAAGAAGAAGGCCCCGGCGGGCACTTCTGCCAGGGAGGGGCCCTCTCAACCTACAGTCGCCGCTGCTGGCGCCGGAGGGTCAAAGGGTGCCGGGCCCGTGAAAAAGAAGAACGCCGGCAAGGGGACCGAGCCCCCGGCCAAGAAGCCGAAGACTAACGCCCCTGCCAAACAACCGATCACCGATGTGGTGGTGATCGTTGATGAAGGGCACACCTCTGCCTCCACCCCCCAGGATCAAATCAGCCAGGAGTTCTTCGGGCGGGAGAAGTTGGAGGCGTTAGTACCGAAGGGAGCCTCCGTGTTGGAGGGCAGCCTGAACCCTTCGGCGCTGATGAGCCAGATGCTGCCGTCTGCTGACCGACTAGCCCTTGCCCGGTTGGACGAGGGATCCCTCGAGGCGAAGGTCCTCCTGAATGCTGCCTCCGTAAGTCACCCCCCCTTCTTTGTTTGTTGTTGTGTTTTCCTTTTGTAACATGTTCGTCGTGCCTTATTCTTCGCCTTCGTGAATTGCAGAGCTTTATGGGCCTCTACGAGCACCTCCGGAGGGTGGAGCAGATGAGGGAGGCCAAGGGTGCAGCCGAGGGGGAGGCCGCCCTCCTCAGGAAAAAGCTTGCCGAAGCTGAGGACTCTCTCCGCCTGGCCACCGACGGCTTGGAGCAGAGGGTGCAGGCTGCAAGGGCTGAAGGGGTTAACGAGGGGCTGGCCAGGGCCGGGGAGGCCGCTGCCGAGGCCGTCCGTATTGCTGCTGATGAAGCCCGCGCGGCTCGAGAAGAGGCCGTCTCCAAGGCCCGAGAGGATGCGGTGGCCAGCTTCACAACCGAGGGATGGAAGGCTGAAGACCGGAGGGAGTGGCTTGCTTCGGTGGTGGGGGCTTCGGTGGACGAGTGGGTCGGAGGCCCCGGAAAGATGTGGCTTGCTGAGTGGGGCGACTCGTACTACCAAGGTGGGGTGTTCTTCACCCAACGCCTTATCTACCGGAAGCTTGCGAAGCACTTTCAGGTGGCACCAGAGGAGTTCCATCCAGAGGCTTATGGCCTCCCCCCTCGCCAGCCAGACATCAGGATCCCGCTCCCCGAGGGGGAAGAGAGGCCAGTTCTTGAAGATTCGGAGACCCTCCGGGAGTGCGGCCTCGGGGGTGAAGAGGATGAAACCGAGAGCGAGGCAATATCCACAGTCCCCCCTTCTTGAAATGTATTCCCCCTGTATCGTAACCATATTGTGTTGTAATTGTTGGCCTCGGCCCATTTTGTAAAGTACATTTAAACTTCCTTCTTTTGAATGAATGAGTACATATGCCCTCGGGCCTTTGATATATAACATGCTTTCTTTTGATTTGTTCATTGTCGAATATATGCCCTCGTCTTGTTTTGGATGTATGCCCTTGCTCCTTTGAATGTATGTTTTAGGACTTAGAATATTTTCTTCCAAGTGCGGTGCTTCTTGTGGCCCTCGGCTACTAGTAATCTTTAGTCGCTTTAACGTTTCACCGGGGTCTCAATGTTCAGGACTTAGAAATATTTCTAAGTGTTTGAATACAGCCATAGCCTTCGGTAGTTGGGCACCCTTTGCTAGATGTATGACCGAGGGCCCAGCAAAAGTTAGGACATAGAAAATTTTTCTAAGTGTAGCATACCATAGGGCCCTCGGGTGTTTGTAGTTCAATTGCTGTGCGATGATTAGGTTGAGAACCCAATCCTTAGGACTTAGAAAGATTTCTGAGTGTAGTTTGCCCTTGGAAGCCCTCGGCTGGCAGCCTCCTTCCTGGTGTGTGAATGTTGGACCGAGGGAAAAATATGTAGGACTTAGAAAATTTTCTAAGTGCTGTTGTATCGCATAGCCTTCGGCTATCATATTCCCTTAGCTGTAATATTGGTTGGGCCAGGGGCCCAATCTTTAGGACTTAGAATTTTTATTCTAAGTGCTGCTTCCTTGTGTCGCCTTCGGGTGATGGGTGCCCTCTGACTCTGCGTCACTTTTGCGAGATGCCCGGGGGCTACTCATTTAGAACTTAGAATATTTTCTAAGCGTAAATTGATGTTGAGCTTCCGGATGTAGATCCCTCCGGGTATATGAATAGGACCCTTCGGGTGATCGTGAGGCCCTTGTGTTGTATGAGTATTTGACCGAGGGCCAAATATGTGGGACTTAGAAAAATCTCAAAGTGTGCCGTAGATGTTGAACCTTCGGTCAGTGAGGAGTCTGTCCGAGGGGCAAATATTTTGGAATAAGCCCCCTCGGTTGGACTTTGATGATTTGTAATAGATGCCTTCGGTTGTCGGGTGATGTATTAGCCTCCGGTTGTTGTCATTTTCCAAAAGTGTGGACTTAGGAAAAGTGTGGAATCCTGTTGTTGTAGAGAAAGCCGATGAGGAGTATGTGCCCTCGGCATTTACTTGAAAAGTTGTAGAGTTTGACTTAGCCAATTGTGTCCCTTGTCATGGGGTAAGGGCCCTCGGTATTAGTGCATAACAGATGCCCTCGGTATTTGTTTGAGGTACCGTTTAGTGGACTTTGGATAGTCCAGTCCCTTCGTATTGTTGAAGCCTTCGGTGTTTGTGTGACCGAAGGTGACCAAGCAGTGGACTTAGTCATTTCTTGACGATATTTTTTTGAGTAGTATCCTTCGGGAAATAGGAGCCTTCAATTACCGGAGGTGTTCCCGTGGGGAGCCCTCGACATGTTGTGATCTGTTGGAGTGTACTCTTTGATTTCTCGCTGAGTCTACTCCCCTTCACCCCCTCTTTTTTTTTGGTTGGTGGTGAAGGGAAGGCATCAAGAAACTTGGTTTCTTGGTAAGGCTGGGCCTATTAGGAGACCATCAGAATACACCAATGGCTCTCCTCCCTCGGGTTAAACTTCCGAGTTCCGAGGGGATCGAGGGTCGTTTCCTGGGTACAAGATATGATGATCTGTAACCTGCCTCCCCTTGGGGGATGGCGCGGAAAGCGCCTCATTTTTGAAAGTCGTCCCCTCGGCGCTAGACATAGTCCGTGGCCTGCCACACCCTTGGGGTGGTGGCGCGGGGAGCGTTTCGGTTTGGAAGTCAAATCCTGGGCATTTCTCGTGCCTGTCATACCCTTGGGGTGATGACGCGGAAAGTGTTCCGTTTTTGAAAGTCGAATCCTGGGCATTTCTCATGCCTGTCATACCCTGGGGGTAGTGACGCGGAAAGCGTTTCAAGGAAGGGTTTTCATTTGCACACTAGTTGCAAATGGCCGGGGGCACTACGTGCCGCCGGCACCGATGGTGGCGCCTTCGGTATATGCGTCCTCGTGGGGTACGGCTTTTAGAAACAACACTTGGTGTTAGTTTCGATATGTAGCCCCCGATACTTGGTACCAAGGGGTCTTCTGTAGGAACACTTAGTGTTCTTTTGACGTCGATGGGTGAGATGTGTACCCCCGGTGCTTGGTACCGAGGGGTCTTCTGTAGGAACACTTGGTGATCTTCTTTTTGATGTTGATGGTGGAGACGTGTACCCCCGGCACTGGGTGCCGAAGGGTCTTGAAATGAAACACTTGGTGTTTCTTGTGACCGGTGATGGGAGTTTCCACCTTCGGTACTTAGTACCGAGGGGTCTTGTTTGAAACACTTTGTGTTTTCACTATTGTTGAAGGTGTCGGTGGTGTCCGCCCTCGGCACTTGGTGCCGGAGGGGGATCTTCTCATGGTGAGGCCTGGGGCCTGTAGTTGGTATGAGGGCTTGGCCGCTCATAAGTGTTTTGCGGTTGTTTTTGGGGTCTTGAAGGTGTCTTCATTCTTCGAAATTGAAGGCCTTGGGCCATAGGATAGTACATTCATTAGTTATGAGGGCTTGGCCGCTCTTACATTATTGATAAAATTTAACTAAGTGGTGTACATTCCAGTGCCTAGGGACTTCTTTCCCGTTGGGACGTTTGAGCTTGTAAGTTCCAGGTTTGATGATGGCTGCTATGATGTAGGGACCTTCGAATTTTGGTGCCATTTTACCTCCCTCGGTCGGTTGGCTGACTTCCCTCCTCCGGAGGACATAGTCCCCCACTTGGAATTCTCTGGTGCGAACCTTGGCGTCGATGTAGCTTTTGACTTGCCTTCGGTAGTTTTCTGCCCGGATGAAGGCCTGCTCCCGTCGTTCTGAAAGGAGGTGGAGGCCGAGGGCCATGTTGCTGTCGTTGACCTCGGGGTCATATTGGATCACCCTCCGGGTGGGAAGGGTGACTTCCGTAGGAGCTTTGGCTTCAAAACCGTAGCAGAGGGAGAAGGGTGTTTCACCTGTTGCTCGCCGAGGGGTGGTGCGGTAGGCCCAAAGGATGTTGTGGAGTTCTTCCACCCAGCCACCGCCCTCGGCCTCCAGCTTCTTTTTGAGGCCCTCGAGCAAGGTCCGGTTGGCATTCTCTACTTGCCCGTTGCCTTGAGGGTAGGCAACGGAGGAGAAGGTGTGTTTGATGCCCCATGCCTACAGAAGGGCACAGAAGGGGGCTGCCTCAAATTGTGTCCCATTGTCGGAGATGATCTGCTGGGGGACGCCAAACCTTGTGAGGATGTTTTTGAGGACGAAGTGACGGCACTTCGCCTCTGTGATGCTGGCGAGGGGCTCAGCCTCTACCCACTTGGTAAAGTAGTCGATGGCCACAATGATGTATCTGTTGTTGGAGGTACCCCTCGGCAGAGGGCCCACAAGGTCTATTCCCCATCGAGAAAAGGGGACAGATGTGCTGATGGGGGCATAGTTGACCGCTGGCCTGCCGGGGGCTTTCTGGAAATGTTGACATGCGGTGCACCTTCGGGCAAGGTCAGCACAATCTCTGGCCATGGTTGGCCAGAAGTAGCCCTGGAGAATGAGCCTTCGGAACATGGAGAAGGGTCCCTGGTGAGCTGAGCAAGTGCCACTGTGCACCTCCTCCATTGCGACCTCGGCTTCATCCGGATTAAGGCACCGAAGTAGCGTGCCGTTGTAAGACCGTTTGTAGAGCCTTCCATCTTCGATGGTATAGCTAGGAGCCCTCAGTTTTGCTAGTTTAGCGCTGGTCTCGTTCTCGAGTAGCTGCCCTGTGGAGATGAAGGTGATGATATCCGAGATCCAGTCCTCTTGGTGTTGTTGTATGTTCATAACGGGGCTTGCATGGATACTTGAGAGACTGAGTTCCTCAATTTTGGCAATCTTGGAGATGTGCTCGGGGGAGTCGGCCGAGAGCTTAGATAGTATGTCGGCCTCGGAGTTCTGAGCCCTCGGTATTTGAGTGAGAGAGTGTGCCTCAAATACCTTAAGCAACTCCTTGGCCGCCTCTTTGTACTGTTTCATTCTTCCCTCCTTGGCCTCATATTCCTCGGAGATTTGGCCAACGACCAACTTGGAGTCGCATTTGATGTGGATCTGCCGAGCCTTCATGTTGGCAGCCAGCCGAAGGCCACATAGGAGGGCCTCATACTCGGCCTCGTTGTTGGAGACTTTGAAGGAGAAGCGGATTGCATAGTAGGCTCTGAAGCCCTCGGGAGTAATGAGGACTACCCCTCCCCCGCATGCTTTGGTCGCGGAGGAGCCGTCGGTGTAGAGGGTCCACCAGTCGTCCGAGGTAGCCGAGGGCTCCCCGTCCGTGGCTGCCCTTGCGGTACACTTCGTCACAAAGTCCGCCAGGGCTTGGCCCCTGATGGCGGGCCTCGGACGGATGTCGATGTTGTACTGGCTCAAGAAGATAGCCCATTTCACCATGCGGGAGGAGCTGGTGGGGCTCCTCATGAGGGCGCCGAGGGGTTGATGAGTGAGGACCTGAACCGGGTGAGCCTGAAAGTAGTGGCCCAACTTCTTGACGGTCCAAACGATGGCTAACACCGTTTTCTCCACAGGAGAGTACCTGAGCTCGGCCTCCCTTAGGGTCTTGCTTACATAGAAGATGGCATGTTGGATGCCGTCTTCCTCCCGGATGAGCACGGAGCTGATGGCCGCCGGGCTGACCCCAAGGTAGAGATAGAGGGTCTCCCCTACCTTTGGCTTTGAGAGCACATGGGGTGAAGATAGATACCGTTTGAGCTCGTCGAAAGCCCCCTGGCATTCTGGGGTCCATAGAAAGCCAGCTGTCTTCCTCATGATCTGGAAGAAGGGTAGAGACTTCTCCGCTGATTTAGATAGAAAGCGGTTGAGGGCTGCCAGGCGGCCCGTCAACCGTTGAACTTCCTTCACATTGCGTGGGGGCTCCATGTTGATGATGGCCTGGATCTTCTCGGGGTTGGCCTCAATACCCCTTCGGCTCACCATGTAGCCTAAGAATTTGCCCCCTTGGACGCCGAAGGTGCACTTCTTCGGGTTTAGCCGAAGGTTGAACTTCTGCATGATGGCGAAGATTTCCCGGAGGTCGTCAGCATGGCTGGAAGATTGCTTGCTCTTGACGATCATGTCGTCAACATAGGCCTCCATGGTGCGTCCTAGGATGGCTTGAAAGACTCGGGCCACCATCCGGGTGTAAGTGGCCCCTGAGTTCTTTAGGCCGAAGGCCATTACTAGGTAGCAGAAGATGCCCTCGGGAGTGATGAAGGCTGTCTTTTCGGCGTCTTCCTCATGCATGAAGATCTGATGATACCCGCGGAATGCGTCGAGGAATGACATGATTTCACACCCCGCGGTTTCATCTACAAGTTGATCGATATTGGGCAAAGGAAAAGGGTCCATAGGGCACGCCTTGTTGAGATCTGTGTAGTCCACGCACATGCGGAAGGTAGGAGGCTTCTGTGCGAGGACTACGTTTGCCAGCCATGAGGGATATTTCACCTCCTTGATGTGCTTAATAGAGAGGAGCATGGCGACCTCCTTCTTCACAAATTCCCTCCTTTCGGCGGAGAGGGGTCTTCTTCGTTGTTGTACTGCTTTTGCCGAGGGGTCCACCGAGAGGCGGTGGGTGATGACCCTTCGGCTGATTCCCGGCATGTCCTCCGGCCCCCATGCAAAGACAGTGGAGTAGGCGCGGAGGGCGTCGGTGATACCGGTCTTCAGATCTTCAGGGAGCTGGGCTCCAATCTTCACGACTCTCTCCGGCTTGGCCGGATCGAGTGTAAAGTCTTCTACGTCCTCGGTTGGTTCAGCCCTCGGCCTTTTTTCTTCTTGGTCGATGGTTCCGGTGATGGTGTCAACACGGAATTCCGTCTTACTTACCTTCTTAGTGACTTGAAGATAGCAGGCGCGGGCGATTTTCTAATTCCCCCGGGAGTAGCCAATGCCCCCCTCGGCGGGAAACTTGAGGCAGAGGATCCTCATGGAGATGATGGCCTCGAGGTCCTCGAGGGCAGGCCGGCCGAGGATGATGTTGTGGGCGCAGTCGATGTTGACGACGACGAACTCCACTTCGAGCTGGGCTCTATGGAGCCCGTCGCCGAAGATCACCGGGAGGGTTATTACCCCCTCGGAATCAATAGTATCGCCGGTGAAGCCGGCAAGAGGGGTCTTAATGGGCCGAAGGGACCCCCTCTCCAGATGCAGCTCTCTGAAGGTGCTGAGGTACATTACATTGACGGAGCTGCCCGTGTCAATGTAAGTTCGGTGAATGATGGTGTCGTTTATTTCAGTCCGAATCACCAAGGCATCCCTGTGAGGAGAAGAAGTAGGAGGGAGATCTGTGTTGGTGAAGGTGATGGGTTCCTCCCTCAGTCGCTTTACCGGGGGCATATGAGTGACTTCCCCCACGTAAAGCGATTGAGCCCACTTCTTCCGCTGGCTGGTGGAATCGCCCCCTGTATTGCCGCCGGTGATCATGAGGATGTGGCGTTTTTTCTCCTGGTAGTGGGGGTACTCCTCCTCTTCCTCCTCAAAGTTTCCGATCTCCCTCTTCTTGCCGAGGGGGATGATGTTCGGGTTCACCCAAGCGTTCACCTTCGTGTGGTGCCCTCGGGGAGGTCCCTGATGAGAAGGTCCCTCCTGCCGAGGGCTCTGAACAAATTGGGACAGGTGCCCCGCTTGTATCAATCTCTCGATGGCCGTTTTTAGCTGGTGGCAGTCATCGGTCATGTGCCCCTGATGCCGATGGAAACGACAGTATGGGAACTGAGGGTTGATAGCATGTACCTCCGGGGGTGCGCGAGAATCGCGCTCAACAAGGCCCTTCTCCTCGGCAAAATCAAGGATGATGCTGACGGGGTGCGTCAATGGTGTCCGGGGGCGGTCCAGGAGAATGGGCTGTGCCCAAGTCTTAGGGCTGCTCTTATAACCTCTCCCGGGCTTGGCTTGGCCTTGCCGAGGGCGATCATCAGAGGGTCTTGAAGACTTGTGGTGATTTGGAGGAGCCCCCGGCCCTCGGTTGTTCTTGTTGTCAGCCCTCGGGGGCTGCTGATCCGGATGCTGGTGGTATTTTTCGACCTCCTCGGCCTCAGCATATCGGTCCCCCCGCTGCAAAGCCCTTATGTAGTCGCGGGGGGGGGGGGGGGGGGGGGTTCAATGATGAGGCTCCTTGAAAAGTTGCCGGTGCGGAGGACGGTCTGTAGGAGGGCCAGGAGGGTCCCATCATCAGCACCGTCGACTTTGTTGGCCTCCGTCCTCCAGCGCTCCAGGAAGTCCCGAAGGGTCTCATCCCTCTTCTGGCGTATGGTTAAGAGGTGGGAGAAGTGCTTCCTCGTGCGACGCCTCCCGGCAAATTGTGTCAAGAATCACTGGGCGAGTTCTTGCCACGAATCAATGCAGCCCTCGGGCAACCGGTTGAACCATTCGTATGCCGGCCCCTCTAAGGTGGAGAGGAACCAACGACACAAATATTCGTCCGACGCCCCTACCATCATCATGTTGTTCTGATATTTGCTGTAGTGTTCCTGGGGGTCCGTCTTTCCGTTGTAGGGATGTATGTGTTGCCCTCGGTATTTTTCCGGGATCCGGGCCGCCAACACCCTTGGGATAAATGGCGTTCGGGTCCGGAGCTGGATGACGGGTTCCCCGGAGCCCTCGGCTACCTTCTTCTGTAATTCCTCCATTTTGGCCATCATGGCCTCGTATTTGAGGTCTGAATGAGGGGTGGAGGTGGTGGCGTGAGCTTTGTTGGCCTCCATTTCATCAAGCCGGTGTTGGAGGGCCGCAATAATTTCGTCCCGGGGATCCTTCGGGAGGGTCTCCGCCCCCTGCGAACGAACCCGAGCCGAGTGGGCCTGGTTGATTTGGTGGCGAGCATCGTCGGCATGAAGGGGTGCCTTGCCTTTGTCCCGAGGGGGACGCTCCTCGTCTGCCCTCGAGACAGACCCTTCGCTTTCCTGGGGCCTTTGGAGTGCTCTCCCTCCGAGGCGGTCTTGACCCCTCGGCGGTCTGGCCCTCCTCCGAGCCGGTTGAGGGCGGAAGTGCGGGGCCTTTCTCTGTTGTCATTGTGGCGGTCCCGGGACTGAACTTCCTGGGAGGCCGTATCTTGGGCCACTACCCCTTCGTCGTTCCTAACCCGAGGGATGGGGTTTCCGAAGGGGTGTGGCAGAGGGAAAAGTATGATGTTCTCCCCAACCTGGGGTTGAGCCGGAGCCAGGGGGCCGAAGGCACCTGGGTTCTTAGTGAGCGTCTGGATGAAGGCGGAGAGCGCCGAATGAACGTCGATGGTGAGAACCGGAGGGCTGACTTGGTCATCGCTCCGGTTTTTCTTCTTGGCCTCGATGCCGAGGCGGGCATCGGAGGCATTCTGTTGGATCTGAAGGCGTAGGTCGACAGCCGCCTATTCCAGCCCAGCGATGACACCGCCCTCGGGAGCCCAGTGAGAGGCTTCGGGGGCGTTGACGTCGCCGAGGGCCAGGTTCTTGTCTTCTACGTTTTTGGAATTGGCACATGTTGTTCTCACCATTTTGGTAGAGGGCTAGTGTTTGGCGAAGGGGGAGGGTTTCTTACTTGATAGTTCGAGCTCTCAACGAGAGCACCAAATGATGGATAGTGTACCCGGGGGGTAGCTTATCCGAGGGTTATTGCGGGGAGTAACAAGAGAGAAGTCAGAGCAAGTAAATCTAGAGAGAGAAAGTGTATTATAAGTGTGGAGCGTTTTCAGCGTGGTTACAAATGGGGAAATGGGGTGCAATTTATAGTAGCAATAAATGTCGGACAGGGACACGCGTCAAGCGCCCATTGGCCGAGAGGTCACCTCATCTGGTTGGCGCTGGCAGCCGCATGTGGTCGCATTTAATGCGGCTGTTGGATGGGACATCTGTACAGGGTACGGTGATCTGTACGCATGTGATGCGGATATCATGTCGGGAGAGGTGCCCTCGGCTGCAGAGGACTAGCCGAGGGCTCTTAGTGCCGAGGACCCCTGAGTGCCGAGGGCTCCAGGTGCTGAGGGCTACGGTTTTCTGCCGTTTTCCTCCCAGTTTCTTAGTTTGCTTGAAAAACCCGCTCTGTGAGAGTTTAGAGCCTTCGGCCAGGGGGCCGAAGGCACCCCTGGTGCGCCTTGCGGGCTGCTTGGTACTCTGGGCGCTGTGATTTGGGCCTGTTGGGCCTTCTGGGCCTGTTGGGCCTTTACTGGAGTAGTAGGAGTCTGTGGGCCGGGTGTTCCCGGGCCATATACTCCATCAGTTAACATTGTCACTTCATAATAATTTTTTCATGTTTCAATTTACCTTGAAATGTGGCATAATTTTGTCACGTTTACCTTGAACTATGGCACATATCTATCATCATTGACAACTTATGAGGGAATTTGTTTGAAGTCTGGATCTATTGGGATGAAGATGTCCCGACTAAGTCCATCCGTGGCATTCAGAATTTCTTTGAAAATTCTACTCACAGTTTCGTCAGAATGTTAAAAACGTTCTTGGATATCTCTACTGGAAACACTCTTACTCAATACATAAACGAACAAACCCACTTTCTCCAACACTGAAACCCTACTTGAAGGCCTCAAAGTCTCAAACCATACTTTGTCTCTAAATCCGCACATAAATGAAGAAATGTATTTTGTGTCATTCTAAATGCATTAAAACATCGTTTTTCATGACCACTTAATACCTCATCCATCCATCTTTCTCCAGACATATAAGACATCATGCATGGTTCCTTGTATATGTTTTTAAAATAGTAGTCACACTGATGACACTAAAGTCGTTGTGTGCCTAAAAATAAATTCAATACTAGCATCAATATGTAGTATAGTGAAGTAGAGTTCATATCCACGGGAAATGGTACCTTTCTTGTATGAAACTAATAATCAAAGGGGGTTTTAGGATTGTTTGATTTTAATTAATTAAACACGAAGATGGACGACTTATATGATTTTAATTAATGAGATAAAAGACTTGGCTTTGTTACTTTCCACTTGTTGATATGTTTGTTGATCCCGGTTATAAATATAACTTATCGCCTCTCGAATACTCAATCGAGGAGTATCTCCAATTCATCGAGGGTAGTTATTAATAACGACGGTTCATTAATAACGCTTACTATTAGCCAAGTATATAATACCGCCAAATACTGACTTGATAGTAGCATTTAATCTCTTAACTCCTTGATGAAACCAATTGAGATTGATATCCTCAACACAACGGTTTTGGTTTAACCAACACAATTAATCCCTCTTCAAATTATTAACCGCGACCGTGCATTAATTACCCAAAGTTACGTACTTGTGAAACCATCAATGATTAACCATCGGTTCATTGATCGTTTCTAGTAGTAATTAATGTGCAAGATGTTAACTAATTGTCATCTTAGTAACACTCCCCAACATTAATATATAGATAGCATAAGGGAAGAATTAATATTCAAGGGAAGAAGTAAGAAAATAACTCACAACTTTAAAATTCAACAAGCTTCAAGAGCAAAACCAAGAAATGAGAGTTTAGCTCCTCATTTGGAGACTAAACAATGCTAGAAACATATAATGAAAATACTATTCTAAGTTGAGCTTAAATATATGGAAGAAGGGATGATTAATATGAAGAAAAATAGTGCTATTTATAGGTATTTTTAAGGTGCTGCGCCGGATACCCGACTGGGTATTTGAGATACCCGACCAGGTATTTGTCAAATCATATTTTTTTCCCACGTCTTTGTGTTCTTCAGCACGTCTTTTTACCCGAAGTCACTTCATACCCGATCATGTATCAGTGCAATTTCCCAGCAGTTTCGTTTTTCATTTCATACCCGTTCAGGTAAAGGCCATACCTGGCCGGGTTTTGCACTAAACTCAAGTTCCTCTATCCTTTTTGCTTCGAAACTTCTCCTAAACTTATAGCCCAACTAACCACTTCTTACAACATACAATTAAATTAAACTAATGACTACAAACTTCCACAATAATGGTAAATAAACATTGCAAACAAATATAAAAACATACAATTATGCACTAAGAATTCGAGCCTCACAAATCAGAAACGGTCTTCAGCAAGGCATTATGATTATTCAAGATATATAAATGTCAATTAAATCTGACATGACCTTTTAATGATTAATTTGTACTAATAATTCTCTTTTGTCAAACGATATCTTAATTCAGACAAGGTTAGATCGTGTCATCCTTGTTATTCACAATTAATATTTCTTGATTACCAAGTAAGATTAATCTTGAACAAGTAACACTTAATTTAAGCATGGCCATTCTGATTAATCTTACTTGTCATGTGGCTCAATAGATATTTTTTTCTCTCTATATGAGTGACAAAAACTATCTTGATAATTCACATACCACTACATGGTTCATAGTATGTACAATCACCACCTTTATAATTACCCATTTGAATATAACATTTAATGGTGTCAATACATATTAATTCTCATGTAAGTAACTATGACTATCTCAAATATAAGAATATAGCACCTCATCATTATTGAGGACAACACTGATGACATATACCATAACAGTGTCCTCAAGTTGGGTCTGTCCAATGAACTTGTTCACTAACAAGCATCTATGTTATTAATTTGATATCTCTACACCCATGACTAGTGGAATATAGCAATCAGTTAATCCACATACTGGTCTACTAATTATCAATGTCCCAAATTAATAATATTAGACCAAAGATAATTAGAATACTATTCTTATTAGAAAGTGTAGCATTCCACAATTAAGTCACGTACTTATTTGCTACTAAACAAAATATTCAGAGACAAAATATTAATAAAGAAAACTCACAATAACAATTAAGGGACTAGACATATGATCTATATATGTCATTGAAACGGACATTGAATGATCTCTTTTCAGTTAAAAATAATAATGTAAACAGACTAGACAGAATAAACCAGTTCAAAAGCAGAGTTAGGGTACTAGGCCAGATTGGTTCGATACAAAGAATATTTTTGAAAAAACTTTTACAACAAATTTTTTATTTTAAAAATTGTGACATTTTTTAAATTTGGGGTGAGGCAGGGTCTACCTCGACTCTCCCATAGATCCATCCATGAACTAGTAATGCACCTAATCCTAAGGCCTACATTGTGATCCATGTGTGACAGTGCCTCTCTTTTGAAAACTTCTGGGCCAGGGCCTACATTGGCTCTCCCATGGGTCCGCCACTTCACATGAAGCATGAAGCTACATCAACGGAGATGGCGAGCTCCTCCACAGTTCAGCTATCATAGATAACCGAATATGTGGGATTTCTTCTACAATCCACGGCTTCTCACTGTTTGGCTATCATATTTGTGTGTCGGCAATATATATACCATGTATAGCTCTTGAATTTGAAAAGGCGGCTTCCCCACTTGCTTAGCAGATACACGAAGAAGACATGGAGCTAGGATTGGAATGTAAGGAATCCTTAGAAAATTCGTTCGTCGATGAGTGCAGTACACATGACCCGATGCGTGATGTAGCAGAAGAGGGGACGGGCATGTTGTGAATACAAAGTTCCCCCAAATTGTAATTTCATACTCCTCGTGTCCCAATTAAGTTCCCGGTTTGACTTTACATATATTAAGAAAATAAATTTGACTTTACTGTGGAGTGCACTGTTTTACATTGTTCAAACACTGTTTGACATTGTTTGGCACTGTTTTACACTGTTTTACACTGTTTTGATGTAGATAATTTGCCAAATTAGAAAAGTAAGGAAGTGTGAACTTAATTTAGGGACTGCCCAAAAAGGAAAGTGGTAACTTAATTGGGGTACAGAGGGAGTAGAATTTACTTGGTCCAAAAGGTTGAATGCCCAACCCCAAGGCCTCCCACCTCGACCCGACAGGATGGTGGTGTAGGTTAATCACGGTTACTCAGTCACCAAAGCGGCGTTAGGTCTTATACACGTGCGCACCAGAAGTCCAACCTTATTTCAGGTTATGTAACCCCTACACGGTCGCTGCGGGTTTCGAACCTTGGTCACTTGATCCAATTTTTCCACCACTCGACCAACTGAGCTACCCGTGCGGGCAGTGGAGGACCTAGGGAGGGGGCTAGGGGGCAAGTGCCCCCGCTTTTGGCCAGTAATTTCACTACTAGTACTTATAGTAAAATCAGTGCCCCCGTTTCCGGCCAAGAATTTCACTACTGGTGTGCCCCTACTCTGACAAATCTCTGAGTCCGCCACTACGTGCGGGTATGATCAGCTGAAAAAGCAACAAAATGGTTACTTTTTCAGCTGAATATCATTATTGTACTGTTAGAGATAAAAATATCCCTTTCACCCTTCTATTTTGAGATACGTTGTTTTTAGTTGCCTATAATTTCGAACAAAGCTCCGGATCAAAACCTGGTTGTTCATGTAATGGTCTATTTTTTATTGTTTTGGACTTTGAAGTAAAATTCAAACAAACTCCAATAAATACTTATCTGTATTTTGTTGGTTTTATTTTAATTTAAGTGTATGTGAGTTTTTTAGTATCGGTATACTTTATAGAAAGTGTAGTTTTAAAATTAATCTACTCATTTTTTACAAAAATTAATACTAATGTTGCTCATTCGAGAAAACGTGTGCAAAAAAAACCAAAGTAATAATTAATCAAGCAGTTTTATACTCACTTAATTATAATCAAGCAAAATTAATTTACAAGCAAAGTTCACACCCATATATTTAATATGAATAAGCTAACACCCTTCATAGCAATTTTACACTCATCATCAATTTCAGCTACCATATTACCAAACACTCTCACTTCAACACATTCAGTCTTTTAAGTCTTTCCAGCGTATTCAACCGTTGTAATCGTTACCAAACATGCCCATTTACGGAGAATAAATGAAATTCAAAATAAATTGCTCCCTAATAAATGAGTCCTAAAATTTGTCTCGGAGTGAAGGTGACGTGCCGCGTAACTAGAGTCTAGTAGGGGCGAAATATGGGTTTGAGTACAGTGGACATACTGTGAAAAAGAGATTCCAATTTTGACCGGTTGAAAATGGAAAATAGGGATGTAAGCGTGTGAGGACTGAGGAACGATTCCTTTTTTTCTCTTTATTACTCCATATTTCGTTTGTTTTTTATACATGTGTCTCTATACCATCTTTTTGCTAATTTTATTAGTAGAGACTAGAGACTACATTTTAATGGTCATGATCGACTACATTGTTTTTAATTCAAAGCTCATCATATATTAATGCAAGCTAAGCAAGTCTGCAACATATCGTTCTCCGAATGAACTCTAATGGAATCAGGCGGAAATAAAAAAATATAAAAAGCTATCCAACATCAGTGGCGGTCGCGGAGTCAGAAAAACGGTTCATGGGATCGAAACTAAACCTATATACATAATATAAATGGTGGATTGTTTTTAAACAATGTCCGAGTTGAATACTGTATTTGATATGCAGTTTAAATAAATAGACACTCGTAGCAATAAGATAGTTTGTCTTTGCTCTGTTTCTGAGTCGTGTCACGTAAGTATTGAGTGAATTATACCCTATTTTTAAAATTTGGGAAAATAATCTATAATATACATCAAATTTTGCTCATTTTACGTTTATATAGTGTTAATTTTCCAGAAGTCATAATTTTTACTCGTAATAAATTACAGGGGGCATAATATATCAAATCGAATATATTTCAGAACTCAATACTCTCAAATTTTCAGCGGGGTCGACTGACTATCCTGACCCCCTGGCTCCGCCCCCGTCCGACATAGAAAGTGCAATCTTTGCTAGAGCGTGAGACACACTCTTCGCGGACCTTATATAATGGATGACTTTTATCCCAACTTCATTTTGAAGATTGTGTCTTATGTCATCTATGACTGAGTCAAAGTAAGAACCGCGATCTCTGTTCGTGATTCCTGAGGCTAACATCAAAGAATATGTCTGTACTTGTGCTTTTGGCCACCGTTGTGTTTTGATCGAGGATAAAATTTCTCCGACTCCTATAGCCTTTGTCACTCTGCCCGCCCAGTTCGCATGGGTCTTCGACATCCTGCCGTAATAAACTGCCCCATGTCATCCCTGGTAATGCATGCCCATGCACGAATACCTCTCCTTGTTTAAAAACAGATTCTATTTTCGATCGTAATCGATCTCAAAATCGAACTTTATTTCTGCATTCGTATTAAAATATAACATTGTGAGAATTTAACTATGCATATCATGTATTAGGAGATATTGGACTTTACACTCCATTTTCAAAATCACTAATATTTGAACTCTATCAACTTAAAAATTGTGAATGAGTATGGTGTAAAGTCAAATGATTTTATCATGAATTAGGATGTATACATTATTAATTTTAAAAAGAAATAATGGCTCCGATATTACTTTTAGAGTTTTCATAGCTCCGATATGACTTTTTATTTTGGACAGAAAGATGAGTAAATTAAATGTTATTAAATGCTTTAACCTAAATATGCCCATTCACGTACCCCTAATATACACATATCATATCCCAAAGTCCATTCTTGTAGATGCAGGAGCATTGGAAGAAACCACCGCTCTCCATGCCCTTTGTTTTACATGCAGGAGCATTGGAAAAAGCTGCTGTCCTCCGTGCCATTTCTTGATACATTTACTTTTAATTTTGATCTATTTTCGTCCCTTCAAATTTTCTACATCTTATTTCAGTCTTCAGAAACAAAATCCAGAACAGATTGAATCTTCAGTAGTTTTAGGATATATGAGACAATTGAAGGATACACAGTGGCGGCAGTGACTTTGGCCGGGGCAGCGGCGGTGTTATTTGGCCGGGCAGCGGTGGTGTAAACAGGCCGGGGCGGCGACGACAATTGCCATCCGGGGCAGCGGCATTAACTGGTCGGGGCGGCGGTGGAGTAATTGGCCGGGGTGGTGGTGTAACTGGGGTTTCAGGGTGATTTGCTGACAGGCAGTCTCTAACTCTCTATGAGGGGGCGGCAGCGACAGTCACTAAGGGAGACGATCACTAATTGTTGGCGTTGCTCGTGATTAACGATAGGGTCAATACCGGCGAAAAGTGATAGCAGCGGCGGGTGTCACTGAGGAATGCAGTGACATAGAGGATAGTCACTAATTAGTAGAGTAATTATTCACTATTAATTATGTTTTCATATTCCTTATGTTTCCAATTGTACTCACGACACTCTTTATTATATATATAACATCTAGGGCTTCCAATGGGGTAAGCCATTCCATTATTTTCACATGGTATCAAGAGCTCTAGGGTTTTAGCCAGTTTTTAATAATTTTTTCGGTCCTATGGCATCTGACAGCTCCGCCGTCGCCGCCTCTTCGACCGTCACCGCCGCCTCCGCTTTGGTGACCGAAACGGTGCAGAGCGCGACTGCCACACCGCCCTTCTCCTCAGCTCCGCAGACGACGCTGTTCTCCTCCATGGAAGAACCGCTCAGTTCGCAGCCGTGAGTGGCGTATTCCTCTCCGGTTCCGGCGTCCTCCTGGGTTCCACCCATCTTCTCTTGGAATCTGACGACACCAACCCTTTGTCCGTTCATCCAGCCGCCATCTTCTAGCCAAGACGCGCCTCAGGATGTCTTCAGCAACACTGGCGGGCCTTGGTTTGTGGGGCCCACGTTGACCGGCAGCACGGGGTTACAATTGCCGCACGCAGGAACGATTGGCAGAACACTCACCGCCCATCCGCTGCCCACCTCCTTCGCCTCTCTTGCTCAGGGCATGACTTTTGGGGCCACAATTACTCAAATTGTGACCTCCAAATTAGTGGCCGTTGAGGATTACTTGCTCTGGCGTACTAAGTTTGAATCCTATTTGGTTGCTAATGGTCTTTTAAACTTTCTTGATGGATCTCTTCATGATCCACCGTTGTATACCTATGATTTATATTAGACTCAATCCCCGAATCATGAATATTATCATTGGCTCAAATTGGATCAAACGGTGCGTGTTTGGTTATTTACTACACTTTCTCGTGAACATTTGATGGAAGTTCATAGCTTGAAGAATTCTTTGGCAATTTGGCAACGTTTGGAATCCCGATTTATGGCTGCCAGTCTAGCACGCTCCATGGAATTAAAACAGATGTTGACTCACACTAAGAAGAAGGAGAATCAGTCCATGTTGGACTATGTTCGTGGAATTCAAAATATTGTTGAGAATTTAGCCGCCATTAATTCACCAGTCTCCAATGTCGATCTCATTCAGTACACACTTTTAAGCTTGGGACCAAGATATGAGTCGCTAGTGAGACCCCTTACTTTGTTTCCTTTAGGACTCACTTTTGACTTCTTAGGCACAAAATTGGTTCATCAGGATGCCTGCTTCCGATACCAACAGTCTTTGGACAACACTCCTACTGCACCGGCGTTTGCTGCCCCTAATTCCGCAGGGGTGGACGTGCAGCTCCAGCTTCTGGCGACCAGCAAAAACAGCCGGCTCAAGCTTTTCGCGGTGGACGTGGCGGACATCGCGGTGGCCATGACAGAGGGCGTGGTTGAGTAAAAACCCAGCAAAATCAAGCGCCCAGCCAGCCTCCATATTATGGCAGTCACGGTCAGCCAGCTTTTCAGCAGTTCTCAAGCGGCCGAGGAGCACAACAATTCAATCCCTCGGGACCAACAGTTCACTTTTGACTATGTAATTCCGTTAAGTCATCGTTTTATACTCCTGCTCTCTCTACTTTTTGTACTAATTATGGTTCTGCGGGCTCTCCATCGGTTGAGAATAGTTTTGGTTCAGTCCCCCCCCACCCGTTGTTTGTCAGATCTGTCATTCTTCAGGTCATTCAGTTGTCTCGTGTCCATCCCGCTTTGTTCAAACTCAAGCCCCTACCTTGGTTGTGCCTACTGGAGAATCTACTCCAGCTGTTTGGTATCCTAACTCAGGAGCCCTTGTTCATATGACCGCAAATGAAGGTATTTTGCAAAATAAGTCTATTTATTCTGGAACACTACATATTACAGTTGTTAATAGCTCTAATCTCCCTGTTATGACTGTTGGTGATTTGCAGTTATCTACTATGCCCCGACCTCTCCATTTAAAATCTGTTTATCATGTGCCTAGTCTTAAATACAATCTTTTATCTATTCAACGGTTATGTGCCGATAATAATTGTTTTGTGATTTTTGATAAAAATCTGTATGTATTAAGGACACAATTTCAGGGAAGGTGCTCCTCCAAGCTTCCGGTAATGGTGGCGTTTACCCTATTTCCATCCCTCATCCCTCACCAGTTGCTCTCATCTCTCATGTTACTCCCGGACCGGTCTGGCATCATCGCTTGGGACACCGTGACAGTCGTATTTTAGATAAATTAAAAAAGTCTAGCACTATTTACCGTACTTCTAGTTTTTCTCATGATTGTATTTCTTGTTGTTTAGGAAAGTCACAACGATTACCCTTTCAAGAAGTGTGACATAAATCTACTGCTCCTTTGTTTTTAATTCATTCTAATGTTTAGCAGTCTCTTGTTCTTTCTACAAGTGGTTTCAAATACTATGTTCTATTTATTGATGATTTTTATCAATTTACTGGGCTTTATCTCATGCGCCATAAAAGTGAAGTTGTGAAACATTTTCAACAGTTTAAAATAATGGTGGAAAATTTACTTGACTCAAAAATTAAAAATTTTCAAAGTGATGAAGAAGGTGAATTTGACAATCATAAAATGTGTAATATTTTTGCAAGCAATGGCATTTTATTTCGCAAATCATGCCCTGATACTCTTGAGCATAATGGCGTAGCTGAGCGTAAACACAGACATTTACTTGAATTAACTCGCACTATGCTTTTTGAAGCAAACATGTCAGCTAAATTTTGGGCAGATACTGTGTTCACAACGACGTTTATTATTAACAGACTCCCTACTCCAAATTTAAATGGCCTTTCTCCTTTTGAAAATTTATTCCACCATACTCCTGACTTCTCTTTTATGCGTGTATTTGGGTGTGCTTGTCTTTCAAATTTTAATGCCACTTCTATCAACAAACTTTCTCCCAGATCCACTTTGTGTGTCTTTTTAGGGTATGCCCTTGAGTATAAGTGTTATCGTTGTATCAATCCTCTTACTGACAAGATTTACATCAACCGGAATGTAAGGTTTTATGAAAAAAAAATTCCATATTCTTCCTTACCATCTTCCACATCCCCTAGGGACGAGTCCAGTTGATCTAGTACACATACTATAGCCATGCACAACCGCCATCTACCGCCTGCAGTCGCCCCTTTTACGCCTACCGCCGACCTGCAGCCATCCCAACCAGGCTGTCAACCCGCCTCCACCCAGACGGCTGCCACTCTGTTATCCCCACCACCCAACCACAACACTGGGTCCTGTACACCCACGGCTGCAGCCACCCCGCTGCTGCCCAGCACCCCCGATCCATCCCCAACCTCATCAAACACCACCTCGGTGCCCAAGCCCACTACTGCCAGCCCTACATCGCCCGACTCCTCACCTGCACCTTCTCCTAAGAATTGTCATCCTATGCAAACTCGGGCTAAATCTAGGATTTTTAAACCCAAAAATATTTTTAATCTTAAAACAGAAGTGTCAGCATGTGATCCTACTTATTTTTCTATGGCCAATAAAAATGCTAAGTGGAGAGCTGCTATGGCAAAAGTGTTTAATGCACTCACTGATAATCATACATGGGATTTAGTTCCTTTTAATACTAGTAAGAATGTGGACGGGTCTAAATGGATTTACATATTAGGCCATTGTACATTAAAAACACTCAGTTGAATCTTCGAATTATTAAAAAACGCTCAATGGAACTTGTTTACATGTGAACATCTGGTTTTCCGACTGCCTGCACGCGTGACATTCAACGTGGTCTTGTTTTAATGTTTTGCTCTTTTCTTTTCATGCTAATGTTGATAATCTGGGGCCAAGCTCGGATTCGGTCCCATCTTGATAATCAGGGGGCCTGATGTTGGGACGGCCTCGGTTGGGTCGAGGTCGGCCTCGACAGAATATTGACTTGGAGTTATGGAGACTCTTTGTTCGTGAATGGTTGATACCCATGGGATATATGAGAATGCACTCCATGAAGTATTAATAAGTGTATGGGCTCAATGCCATTGCCCACACATCCATGTACATCTATAACTGCCCCAACAGCTACATAGACATCACACTCATCTAGCTAGGCCCCTTGGCAATGCCAGGGTCCTCCACAAGAACACAACAAACAAAGCACTCGAGGTGCTCGAGGCCAAGGGGTCGACCTGGATTGCCTCGAATGTCATCCAATGTTTTATTGCGCTGAGGTGTGTGGGCTAAAGGTCCAACTGTGGGGTTGGACTCGGATGCTAGAAAACATGATGACGATAATGATACATACAATCCTTTGACAGAACCAAGGACGAGGTCCATCTTGCACCTCTTTCACTACTTCGAAGATCGACGACGCCACATGTCATCATTTGATACGTTGTAGGACTTCACCCGTAGATTAACTAAATGTCCACATGCAATTATTTCAACTAGCATTTATGATAAATACCACATGTTTGGGGGAGATGTGACAATTCGAATCCAATAATACATCATATATATCTTTCTCTCTCTACTATTTAGTTTTGCCTCTCCCTAGATTCTTCTAGTGATATTCTGGTGAGCTATTTATTATTTAGTGCTTTTCATCATCCGGTTTGAAAAATAACCAAGTGATCGATGTTTATGCTAAAATAAACTAATCTAAGATTGAAATGGGAATCGAACAACTATGTATCGATAATGGGCTAATTATGAATAAAATATATGAAATATGAACTAAGTATATTAAAGTGTCTCGAATAACTTTGAGAACTTGATTACAAAGTGTTTTTGCTAGTTTGATCGTAATGATCGTCCCTCTCTCCTAAGGATTGATATTCTATTTAATGAGACCCATTTTACTCCTTCTCCAAGTTTCTCACTTGTTCCCACTTTTTTCTCCATGCTCAACTGATCCGTACTTATCCACTCTTCCTCTTTTGACTCAGCGACAGGCCACGTAACTTGCATTTAGCTTTTGCTGGGCTTGGCCTTTTATTAATCTGCGCAAATGGGCTTCCTCCTTATTGTTACTGGATTCCCCACGGAATGTGAGCCCAAGATATCAAGTAAATTTTGGGGTCCAACAATCGATATCCTCCCTTAAATCATCAGAAATTCAAGCTAGCAAGTGGCAACAAGGCTACTTAAAGATCCCTGGAGCTCCTCCTCGCGAGGAATACTCTCTTCTCCATCATTATTTCCACCACTGCTTGTATCTTTAGGAGCTCTCTATGAGAGTTTCGACATCGCACAAATCTTCGGCAGTCGCAAACCTCTGACTTTGAGAACCTATGAACCCCATCATACGAGTGTCTGGCTATGAGCCATGGATCTTGAAAGGCTGCAGCGCGGAGAGGAGAACTATGACATCATACTGAAGCGTGGAATAACAAGGACCGCAAGTACTTGGCAAGGACGACTATCTCATTCAAACTATAAACCCCGAGAAACAAGTTGAGTCCAAGATATGGATGTTGAGACAAGTTCTACTAAACATGAAAATTTAATTTGAGCTCTACTTTGGAAATTTGAGGCCACTATTTTTTAGTAGTGAGATCCGAATCAATATAGCAAACTCCAAGCTTTGAAAACCATGTCCATTTTATTTAAATGTGTAGGTACAATTAAATGAAGACTATCCGACCCGTTTCACTTCATCTCTACTATCAACCACTCGATTATATCTCTTAGTCATCTTTATTTGGTGACTCAAATTTCATATTGGGTCATCGATCAACCATACCTCCTAGCAACCTTTATCTAATGACTTAGGTTTCATGTTGTGCACTCGAGCAGATCTCCTTGTCGTCTTTATTTGGTAGATTTCATACTGGCACATTTATCATATCAACAAGTCCGGGGGTGTGAAACTCAGTTTACGATTCGCTTTTTATCGATTTCGGTAAGGTTTCGGTTTATGCGGTTTTAGAGATGTTGTACCAAACTAGAACCATGTGTGTTTTGATTCGATTTGAGAGTGATTCGATTCGATTTCATGTTCAGATTTCCATAATTAAAATGATATATTTGGTTGAGTTTTGTTTGATTCGATTCGGTTTCATATGCTTATTGCTTTATTTGATCAATATGTCGAAATTCTATGTTTTAGAAATAGAAAATGGAAATAGTAGTTAACCTCACTTTGTTGTATAATTATTTAAATACAATGCGAAAAGGAAATAAAAGATAGAAAAATTAATAATAAAATATTATAAATCAACAGCTATTTTTTCTTACTATGACGGCTGACATGAAAAGTCTAACATCATATCAACCACCCTAGAAAAAAGAGTCACCTCTCGCTAAGGTTAAGTTTATATAGTTGATTATCATTTATAATATCACATAAAATATTTGAAGAAACTAAATGAGTCGACTGTAAAAAGTGATCAATCCATCTTTCTATTCAAATGAATCATGTAAAATGTATATAAAACTTTAGTTTAATTGAAACTGTATCACCCAGTCATCCTTGTTTGGTTTTCTGACCTATATATCATAGCTGGATTGCTCAATCTATCTCATAGTCATCTTTATTTGACGTCTTTGACTACAAGTCATGGTGGGCTACTTGATTACTGAATCCTCTAGGTTTTCTTTATTTGATGATCCAGATGTCGGACGAGGTCGAGACTGAACCACAGTGGCCGAGAGTGACTAGGCAAAGATAAAGTCAAAGACATTGTAGACAAGACACATCAAATGATCATTAGTCACACCAGAATACCGATCTCGGACATTCCCTCAACAAATTCCAACAGTTGTAGCTGAATACGGTGTCCAAAGTGCTCACCCTCTTGCTTTATTTTGAACGCATCCGGTATACTATGTTTCGCACACTATGATTTTTTTGTTGGAAAAATGTGTTAAATAATTGCCCCAAAATGACCATTTAATGCAGTTTTAACACATTTTTCCAACAATCCCCCACATGAATGAAAATTGATTTTCGAGACTAAAAAGGACACGAAGATAGGAGGACACGTTGTGTTCACCGGATGATCCTTGCATACGAAGAGGTAGGTTTTATCCTTTGAACCTTCCGTTGTAAAGACACGTTTATTTACTGGCTGTCTAGTAGACTCGATGTCCTTGAACTATACTGCCGTCGTGTAAACATTGACTTATCTTTACACAAGAACCTTCCAACTTTGTTTCGTTCTCATGGGTGTGCCCGTTTTGGCCATGGGTCACCGTCCTGGTTCTGCAAGAGTTTCTAAAGAACTGAGCCTTTACAGTTCTCCTTTGAAGCGGGCCTCTTCTCTCTCACATAGGTGATTCTTTCACGAGTATCCCGCATACTCTTCCAATGTTATCGAGTAGATCAACATTTTAGAATCATTAAAGCAAACGTTTTTGCTAACCTCGTGCGGGAGTCACTGTTTTAACGAGGAGTGGGTAGGAGTCCGGGACCCCCACAGTGACCATCCTTCGCTCTATAATTTAGTTGTCCCTTTTGAACCTAGGACCAACTAGGTTGGGTATCCACTATAGAACTTTTCAATTCACGGGCTTTAGTCCCATTCCTCGTGACAACTTCTCCAACAATTCTCTATCCAATGCCTTGGTTAGCGGATCCGCTATGTTATCCTTTGACTTCACGTCGTCAACAGTGATAACACCCGTTGTGAGGAGTTACTTAATGGTGTTATGTCTACGACGAACGTGTCTAGACTTACCATTGTACATATTGCTCTGTACCCTTCCAATTGCCGCTTGACAATCGCAATGTATGCATATTGGAGGGACAGGCTTTTCCCAACTTGGAATATCCTCAAGAAAATGGCGTAGCCATTCAGCCTCTTCAGTGCACTTATCCAAGGCTATTAGCTCAGACTCCATCGTGGATCTAGCTATTAACGTTTGTTTTGAGGATTTCCATGACACGGCTGCACCTCCCAAAGTGAAAATATATCCACTTGTGGACTTAGAGTCCTTTATGTCGGATATCCAACTAGCGTCGCTATACCCTTCAAGTACAGCTGGCTATCTTCCATAGTGCAGTCTAAGGTTTTGGGTTTGATGTAAATACCTCAAAACCCTTATTATTGCCTTCCAGTGTTCATCACCGGGGTTGCTAGTATACCTACTTAGCTTACTAACCACAAAGGCAATATCAGGCCTGGTACAACTCATTAGATACATCAAGCTTCCAATAATCCTAGCGTATTCTACTTGAGAAATACACTCTCCACGATTTTTGGTAAGTTGTACGTTTTTATCTAATGGAGTCCTTGCCTCTTGATAATCATCCTTATTAAATTTCGTAAGGATTTTATCAACGTAATGGGATTGGCTTAGCGTAAGACCGTCAGGTCCTCTAATTATTTTAATCCCAAGGATTAAATCGGCCAGCCCCATATCCTTCATGTCAAATTTAGAATTTAACATGTTTTTGGTAGAATTAATCATTAGATTATTGCTACCCACGATGAGTATATCATCCACGTATAAATATAAAATGACATAGGCGTCTACCGTGCTCTTCACATAGACGCATTTGTCACTTTCGTTTATTTTAAACCCATTAATTAACATTGCATGATCGAACTTTTCGTGCCACTGTTTAGGGGCTTGTTTCAATCCATACAATGATTTAAATAATTTACACACTTTCCTTTCTTGGCCTGGAACACGAAAGCCTTCGGGTTGTTCCATATAGATTTCTTCATCTATATCGCCATTTAGAAAAGCGGTTTTTACGTCCATTTGATGAACTTCCAATTTCCGCAATGCGGCAATTGCTAGTATCATCCTAATGGAATTTATTCTCGTCACAGGAGAATACGTGTCAAAGTAATCATGGCCCTCACGTTGCTTGTATCCCTTGATTACAAGTCTGGCCTTGTACTTATCGATGGAACCGTCAGGTTTCATTTTCCGTTTAAAAATCCACTTGGATCCCAAAGGTTTATTTCCCGGAGGAAGATCAACCAATTCCCATGTGTGATTTTTAAGGATAGAATCCACCTCACTTTTGATGGCTTCTTTCCACATAGGACCTTCAGTAGACGTCACGGCTTCCGTATAAGTCCGTGGCTCATTTTCTACCAAACATGTTAGAAAATCCGGTTCATTTTCTACCATACATGTTAGAATATCCGGTTCAAATTCTACCAGGTAGGTGAGAAAATCCGGTCCGAAGGATTTTTCAACTCTAGCACGTTTGCTACGTCTGGGTTCGGGTTCTTCTCCGGATCCCTCGCTAGTATTTTCCATAGCTACGTCAAATGTTCGTTTTGACGTGCTAGGCCCTTCGTTGGACTTGCATGGAAATACATCTTCAAAGAATGAAGCATTCATTGATTCAATTATTGTGTTTTTATGTACATCCGGATTATTCGAATCGTACACTAAAAACCGATAAGAACTACTATTTTGTGCATATCCAATAAAAATACAATCCACCGTTTTTGGACCTATTTTTATTTTCTTAGGTGTTGGTACAAGCACCTTAGCAAGACACCCCCACACTTTTAAATATTGATAGGAAGGCCGTCTGCCTTTCCACAACTCGTACGGAGTTTTATCATATTTTTTCCGGGGAACCTTATTTAAAAGGTAATTGCTTGTCAAGATTGCTTCGCCCCACATATTTTGTGGCAAGCCCGAACTTACTAGCATCGCATTCATCATATCTTTCAATGTGCGATTCTTTCTGATGGAGTATTAACTCCTAGAGAGAAGGGAGAGCTAGAGAGATAAAATGATATATATAATGAATTTCCAACCCTTTACATGACTCCCTTAGGGAGTATTTATAGGAGAAAAGTGGGCTGGGCTCCCAGGCTTGGGCCTGGAAGGCCCATTTACAATAAAAGGCCAATAAATGGCTAACAAATGGTATTTAATCTATTCTAACGGGTATACATGAATAAAATAGAGTGTACAATGAAATAAATGCTATCTACTGAGCGTATGTGGGCCGCTGCCCGGGCCCAATAGTCGTGAGACCCGGGGGTCCGAGTCTATATACTCTATCAGGAGTCCCCCACTCTCTGAGTCGAGAGTATTCGAGGCGAAAGAGAGTAGAACTGTGTGCTGATCTGTCGTCGTCTGGTGAGTAAACTTCGTGGACAAAAATTTTAATTTCTGCTTCTTTGGTTAACGGAGGCGCTAAGTCCCCCGCTCTTCCAGTCCCCCACTCCTTGAGGCGAGTGTAATGAGGTGAAGAGGAGTAGAGTAATGCGTGTCGGATGATGTCTTCAACAGGGGGCCGAGGGTTGACACCTTTTGATCCACGATGGGGAGATGCCTCGTTAAAAACCTCATTAGGAAAAACCCTGTGGGAAAAAATCCTAATGAGGGAAAAAGAGTACACCGGATGCCCCCAAAATGAAACAAAATGTGTGAACCCTTCGGCCTGGAGATGGAGCTGCAACGGTGCCCGTCTGCTGGGGCGATGGTCGAGGCCGATCTCTAGATGTGGGTAGCTCATCATGATCAGTAGTCCTAGTCATCAAATAAAGATGACTAAGGGATGGGTCGAGCGACCGTCCACAATATGATGTCTGGTTCATCAAATAAAGATGACCAGAACGTAAGGCCGATGGGCCGCGAGGCCTGTACGAGAGCTCCATGTTGTCGAATAAGGACGACAAGGCGATGTATGGCCGAGGGGCCTGCATAAGAGCTCCACGTCGTCAAATAAAGACGACGGGGCGATGGTGCGGCCGAGGAGCCTGCATAAGAGCTCCACGTCGTCAAATAAAGACGACGAGGCGATGGTGCGGCCGAGGGGCCTGCATAAGAGGTCCACGTCGTCAAATAAAGACGACGGGGTGATGGTGCGGCCGAGGGGCCTGCATAAGAGCTCCACATCGTCAAATAAAGACGACGGGTCGATGGTGCGGTCGAGGGGCCTGCATAAGAGCTCCACGTCGTCAAATAAAGACGACGGGGCGATGGTGCGGCTGAGGGGTCTGCATAAGAGCTCCACGTCGTCAAATAAAGACGACGGGGCGATGTATGGCCGAGAGAGGCCTATATGAGAGCTACACGTCATCAAATAAAGATGACGGGGCGATGTATGGCCGAGAGGCCTACATGAGAGCCCCACATCATCAAATAAAGATGACGGGGTGATGTATGGCCGAGAGAGGCCTATATGAGAGCTCCCACATCATCAAATAAAGATGACGGAGCAAGATGTGGCTCAGAGGCCTACAAATGAGTTCCTCGTCATCAAATAAAGATGACAGAACGATACATGGCCGATGGGCCTACAAATGAGCTCTTCATCATCAAATAAAGATGACAGAGCGATATATGGCCGATGGGCCTACAAATGAGCTCTTCATCATCAAATAAAGATGACAGAGCGATATATGGCCGATGGGCCTGCAAATAAGCTTCGCGTCATCAAATAAAGATGACAGAGTGATATATGGCCGAACTCTGGGCTCCTTTAGCCTTTCGGCCGGAGACCGCAAGATGTTCGCTATATCTGAATAGGGGGACGAGGCGGTGGACACCTGTCTGAATATGAGGACGACGACACTGATGAGTCGGTCCGAATATGAGGACGACAGCGCTGACGAACCGGTCCGAATATGGGGACGATGACGCTGGTGAGCCGGTCCGAATATGGGGACGAGGTGATGATAAGCCATGCGTCATATGAAGGCGACGGTCACCATCTAGGAAGGGAATGGTGAGCCTGGTCGCTAGATAAAGACTTCGGCGCTGGGGCCGGTCTAAATGTGAGGACGAGGCGATGATGAGCCGTGCGTCATATAGGGGCGACGGTCTCCGTCCGGGAAGGGATGGCGAGCCCAATCGCTATAACAAGACTTCGGCGCTGGGAGCCGGTCTTGAGATAAATAATCACGTCGCGGCCGAGGGGCTGATCGCGATGTGCGGATGACAATGATGAGGAGTCAGTCCGAAATATGATGACGAGGCGATGATGGAGTCGATCATCATATAGAGGCGATAGTCACCATCCAGGAGGGGATGGCGAGCCTGATCGCTAGCCCAACACACTCGGCGCTGATGAAGCCGTATTGGGATAGGGTGTGACGTCGTGGCCGAGGGGCCGATCGTGATGCGAGGTCGTCAGCACTATGAGGCTGATCCAAAAGTCCAAGCAGCGGTCGCCATCCGATGAAGGAATGACTGAGACCGGTCTTGGGGATAGATAATCACGCCGAGGCCGAGGGGCCGATCGTGATGTGAGGACGGAGATGATGAGCCGATCTGATATAATGATGACGAGGCAAGAATGAAGCCGATCGTCATATAAGGGCGATGGTCACCATCCAGGAAGGGATGGCGAGCCCGATCGCTAGCTCAAGACTCTCGGCGCTGAGGAAGCCGGTCTTGAGATAGATAGTCACGCCGAGGCTGAGGGGCCGATCGTGATGCGCGGATGGCAATGAAAAGAGCCAATCCGAAATTTGATGACGGGGAAATGATGAGCCGGCCGTCATATAGAGGCGATGGTCACCATCCAGGAAGGGATGGCGAGCCCGATCGCTAGCTCAAGACTCTCGGCGCTGAGGAAGCCGGTCTTGAGATAGATAGTCACGCCGAGGCCGAGGGGCCGATCGTGATGCGCGGATGGAAATGAAAAGAGCCAATTCGAAATATGATGACGGGGCAATGATGAGCCGGCCGTCATATAGAGGCGATGGTCACCATCCAGGAAGGGATGGCGAGCCCGATCGCTAGCTCAAGACTCTCGGCGCTGAGGAAGCCGGTCTTGAGATAGATGATCACACCGAGGCCGAGGGGGTCGGTCGTGATATGAGGACGACGACGATGAGGAGTCGGTCCAAATAATGATGACGGGGCGATGGTGAAGCCGATCGTCATATAGAGGCGATGGTCACCATCCGGGAAGGGATGGCGAGCCGGATCGCTGGCTCAAGACTCGCGGCGCTGAGGAAGCCGGTCTTGAGATAGATAGTCACGCCGAGGCCGAGGGGCCGGTCGTGATGCGCGGATGGAAATGAAAAGAGCCAATCCGAAATATGATGATGGGGCAATGATGAGCCGGCCGTCATATAGAGGCGATGGTCACCATCCAGGAAGGGATGGCGAGCCCGATCGCTAGCTCAAGACTCTCGGCGCTGAGGAAGCCGGTCTTGAGATAGATAGTCACGCCGAGGCCGAGGGGCCGGTCGTGATGCGCGGATGGAAATGAAAAGAGCCAATCCGAAATATGATGACGGGGCAATGATGAGCTGGCCGTCATATAGAGGCGATGGTCACCATCTAGGAAGGGATGGCGAGCCCGATCGCTAGCTCAAGACTCTCGGCGCTGAGGAAGCCGGTCTTGAGATAGATGATCACACCGAGGCCGAGGGGGTCGGTCGTGATATGAGGACGAAGACGATGAGGAGTCGGTCCAAATAATGATGACGAGGCAATGGTGAAGCCGATCGTCATATAAAGGCGATGGTCACCATCCGGGAAGGGATGGCGAGCCCGATCGCTAGCTCAAGACTCGCGGCGCTGAGGAAGCCGGTCTTGAGATAGATAATCACACCGAGGCCGAGGGGGTCGGTCGTGATATGAGGACGAAGACGATGAGGAGTCGATCCTATAATATGATGACGAGGCGCTGATGAAGCCGATCGTCATATAGAGGCGATGGTCACCATCCGGGAAGGGATGGCGAGCCCGATCGCTGGCTCAAGACTCGCGGCGCTGAGGAAGCCGGTCTTGAGATAGATGATCACACCGAGGCCGAGGGGGTCGGTCGTGATATGAGGACGACGACGATGAGGAGTCGGTCCAAATAATGATGACGAGGCGATGGTGAAGTCGATCGTCATATAGAGGCGATGGTCACCATCCGGGAAGGGATGGCGAGCCCGATCGCTGGCTCAAGACTCGCGGCGCTGAGGAAGTCGGTCTTGAGATAGATGATCACACCGAGGCCGAGGGGGTCGGTCGTGATATGAGGACGACGACGATGAGGAGTCGGTCCAAATAATGATGACGAGGCAATGGTGAAGCCGATCGTCATATAGAGGCGATGGTCACCATCCAGGAAGGGATGGCGAGCCTGATCGCTGGCTCAAGACTCGCGGCGCTGAGGAAGTCGGTCTTGAGATAGATGATCACACCGAGGCCGAGGGGGTCGGTCGTGATATGAGGACGACGATGATGAGGAGTCGGTCCAAATAATGATGACGAGGCAATGGTGAAGCCGATCGTCATATAGAGGTGATGGTCACCATCCGGGAAGGGATGGCGAGCCCGATCGCTGGCTCAAGACTCGCGGCGCTGAGGAAGCCGGTCTTGAGATAGATGATCACACCGAGGCCGAGGGGGTCGGTCGTGATATGAGGACGACGATGATGAGGAGTCGGTCCAAATAATGATGACGAGGCGATGGTGAAGCCGATCGTCATATAGAGGCGATGGTCACCATCCGGGAAGGGATGGCGAGCCCGATCGCTGGCTCAAGACTCGCGGCGCTGAGCAAGTCGGTCTTGAGATATATGATCACACCGAGGCCGAGGGAGTCGGTCGTGATATGAGTACGACGACGATGAGGAGTCGGTCCAAATAATGATGACGAGGCAATGGTGAAGCCGATCGTCATATAGAGGCGATGGTCACCATCCGGGAAGGGATGGCGAGCCCGATCGCTGGCTCAAGACTCGCGGCGCTGAGGAAGTCGGTCTTGAGATAGATGATCACACCGAGGCCGAGGGGGTCGGTCGTGATATGAGGACGACGACGATGAGGAGTCGGTCCAAATAATGATGACGAGGCAATGGTGAAGCCGATCGTCATATAGAGGCGATGGTCACCAGCCGGGAAGGGATGGCAAGCCCGATCACTGGCTCAAGACTCGCGGCGCTGAGGAAGTCGGTCTTGAGATAGATGATCACACCGAGGCCGAGGGGGTCGGTCGTGATATGAGGACGACGACGATGAGGAGTCGGTCCAAATAATGATGACGAGGCAATGGTGAAGCCGATCGTCATATAGAGGCGATGGTCACCATCCGGGAAGGGATGGCGAGCCCGATCGCTGGCTCAAGACTCGCGGCGCTGAGGAAGCCGGTCTTGAGATAGATGATCACACCGAGGCCGAGGGGGTCGGTCGTGATATGATGACGACGATGATGAGGAGTCGGTCCAAATAATGATGACGAGGCGATGGTGAAGCCGATCGTCATATAGAGGCGATGGTCACCATCCGGGAAGGGATGGCGAGCCCGATCGCTGGCTCAAGACTCGCGGCGCTGAGGAAGTCGGTCTTGAGATAGATGATCACACTGAGGCCGAGGGGGTCGGTCGTGATATGAGGACGACGACGATGAGGAGTCGGTCCAAATAATGATGACGAGGCAATGGTGAAGCCGATCGTCATATAGAGGCGATGGTCACCATCCGGGAAGGGATGGCGAGCCCGATCGCTGGCTCAAGACTCGCGGCGCTGAGGAAGTCGGTCTTGAGATAGATGATCACACTGAGGCCGAGGGGGTCGATCGTGATATGAGGACGACGACGATGAGGAGTCGGTCCAAATAATGATGATGAGGCAATGGTGAAGCCGATCGTCATATAGAGGCGATGGTCACCATCCGGGAAGGGATGGCGATCCCGATCGCTGGCTCAAGACTCGCGGCGCTGAGGAAGCCGGTCTTGAGATAGATGATCACGCCGAGGCCGAGGGGCCGACCGTGATGTGAGGACAACGTCGATGAGGAGCCGGTCCTATAATATGATGACGAGGCACTGGTGAAGCGGATCGTCATATAAAGGCGATGGTCACCATCCGGGAAGGGATGGCGAGCCCGATCGCTAGCTCAAGACTCGCGGCGCTGAGGAAGCCGGTCTTGAGATAGATAATCACGCCGAGGGCGAGGGGGTCGGTCGTGATATGAGGACGAAGGCACTGAGGGGCCGGTCCGAAGATCCATGCAACGGTCGCCATCCGGGAAGGGATGACTAAGACCGGTCTCGAGATAAATAATCACGTCGAGGCCGAGGGGGCCGGTCGTGATATGAGGACGAAGGCACTGAGGGGCCGGTCCGAAGATCCATGCAACGGTCGCCATCCGGGAAGGGATGACTAAGACCGGTCTCGAGATAAATAATCACTTCGAGGCCGAGGGGGTCGATCGTGATATGAGGACGACGAAGATGAGGAGTCGGTCCAAATAATGATGATGAGGCGATGGTGAAGCCGATCGTCATATAGAGGCGATGGTCACCATCCGGGAAGGGATGATGAGCCCGATCGCCAGCTCAAGACTCGCGGTGCTGAGGAAGCTGGTCTTGAGATAGATGATCACGCCGAGGCCGAGGGGCCGGTCGTGATGTGAGGACAACGGCGATGAGGAGCCGGTCCTATACCGAGGGACGGCGCTGGGCGCTCGTCTGAGAAATGATGGACGGCGCTGGGCGCTTGTCTGAGATGATGGACGGCGCTGGGCGCTCGTCTGAGATGATGGACGGCGCTGGGCGCTCGTCTGAGATGATGGACGGCGCTGGGCGCTCGTCTGAAAATGAGGGACGGCGCTGGGCGCTCGTCTCAAAAATGAAGGACGGCGCTGGGCGCTCGTCTAAGAATAAGGACGGCGCTGGGCACTCGTCTAAGATGAGGGACGGCGTTGGGCGCTCGTCTAAGATGATGGACAGTGTTGGGCGCTCGTCTGAGATGATGGACGGCGCTGGGCGCTCGTCTGAAAATGAGGGACGGCGCTGGGCGCTCGTCTGAAAATGATGGACGGCGCTGTGCACTCGTCTAAAAATGAAGGACGGCGTTGGGCGCTCGTCTAAGATGAGGGGCTGCGCTGGGCGCTCGTCTAAAGATGAACGACGGCGCTGGGTGCTCGTCTAAGGATGAAGGACGGCGCTGGGCGCTCGTCTAAGGATGAAGGACGGCGCTGGGCGCTCGTCTGAAAATGAGGGACGGCGCTGGGCGCTCGTCTACAAATGAAGGACGGCGTTGGGCGCTCGTCTAAGGATGAAGGACGGCGCTGGGCGCTCGTCTGAAAATGAGGGACGGCACTGGGCGCTCGTCTACAAATGGAGGACGGTGTTGGGCGCTCGTCTAAGATGATGGACGGCGCTGGGCGCTCGTCTAAGATGATGGACGGCGCTGGGCGCTCGTTTAAGATGAGGGACGGCGCTGGGCGCTCGTCTAACAAATGAGGGACGGCGCTGGGCGCTCGTCTGAAAATGAAGGACGGTGTTGGGCGCTCGTCTGAAGATGAAGGACGGCGTTGGGCGCTCGTCTGAGGATGAAGGACGGCGCAGGGCGCTCGTCTGAAAATGAGGGACGGCGATGGGCGCTCGTCTGAAAATGAGGGACGGCGCTGGGCGCTCGTCTACAAATGGAGGACGGCGCTGGGCGCTCGTCTAAGATGATGGACGGCGCTGGGCGCTCGTCTAAGATGATGGACGACGTTGGGCGCTCGTCTAAGATGATGGACGGCGCTGGGCGCTCGTCTGAAACTGAGGGACGACGCTGGGCGCTCGTCTCATCCGCATGTATGGTCTTGCTTCGTCCATAATGTGTAGTATTTGCCTGATATGTACTTAGTATTGTTGTGGGGATTTCATTTTTTGTTGCTCGAGGCCGGCGAGTGCGCGCGGTCCTCGGCTTCCCTCTTTTATTTTTTCTTTTTCCTTTTTTTTATTTCCGTTTCCGTTCCCTATTTCGGGGAGTATCCTTCTTTCAGGCTTCGGCCGAAGGGTGTGCTCGTCCTTCGGCCGGTTCGGACTTCGTTTATAACGTTCGTGATCTCAGGGGGGTCCCGTCGCCTATTTATGACGCGGGCTAGACTTTTGGTTGGTTTCCAACGGCTGCTGTTGCCCAACCCTGAGTCGGGGGATTCTGCCACTTTGGCCATGATTTCAGGCCTGTCGTCCTGCGATCTGGCGCGTGGACGACGCGGTGAACTTCCCATTTCAAGACGCGGGCCGTTTGCGGGCCCCTCGTCCTGGGGACATCGTCGGCCATACCTGAGCGTTTCACTCTAGGCTTACGGGGACAGGACGATGTGCTCTCTCAGCTAGGCCTGAGCTCTTCGCTGATACAAAATACAAAGTGGAGCAGACCTGAGCCTTTCGCTCGAAGGTTGCTGATACGACACGTGGTATCTTCTATTTACATTTCCAAAAAATAAGCGGAATACAATAGGTGCGTTGTTCATGGCAACGGCTTTTGGGCGACGCGATTAGCGTCTCGGAGAACGAGGTGTACCGTTTACCGCTCTCGGGCATAATGCCATGTGCGGCCGGTAGCGGTTCTCATTTTTAGATGTCCGAGTCACCAAATAAAGGAGACTAGGGTAGGTCGAGGGACCCAAATATAATTAAAATCATCAAATAAAGATGTTCAGTAGACTAGAGCTTCAGTTGCACCATTTTGGGGATTTTAACCGGCATCAAAGGTGGTCATAATAATAACAGTAGTAATTTTTATTATTACTTCATTTTTCTTTTGAATAGTTAATAAAACCAATTTTTTTGAATAGTAGTAAAACTATTTTGCTCCATACTTAATGCATAAAGTAGGAGGGAAATTTAGTGGCACTTACCTTATATTTGGGCCGGGTAAATGGACCTCTGATGAGAAATCCTGGACTCCGTGTCGTCTTGGCCCCTTAACTTTAATTTAGCCCTGGCCCAGTGCCTTTTAATTTTCGGCCGCAGAACCTGCTGCTATGAGGATCGGGAGAGACGAAGGAGATGGTTCGTTCCTGCCGCTGAGAGAGAAACCACCCACTGTTGCCAGACCATGGGACTTATGCCTGCTGCAATCATTGATGTGGCTATCCTGGAGCGAAGCGACGAACGCCGTGAAGGAGCCTTTCTGGCCTAGGAGATGCTCTGGCTGTGGGAGAGGACGATTTCCAGGCTGTTGACGCCTTCCTGCCGTGTGTGGACGATGGGCTACCGTCCCACAGAGGTAGCGCTGGGAGCCAAATACTGATGGCAGACACCGTCACACTAGTGACAGACACTGAGGCGACCTCCGGCCCCAGCCGGAGCGTGATGTTTGGCCGGGGTGACCCCATTTTGGCCAATGCGAGACTTCGCTGAGGGATGAAGGACGGGTGACCCTGGACGAAGGAGGTGTAGCTCCCTCCGCCGATGGTGCACCTCTGGCCGATGAGTCCTCCCAATGGCCGATGACTCACTGTTGGCCGAAGACGCAGTCGGCCGATGGTGTTGGACTGGCCGAGAGGGTGTCGTTCTCTCCTCTGTTCAGGTTTGACCGAAGGGCACTACGTAGTGACGGGGTCGTTACGGACGGCAGATATCGAGAGGAGCTTTCCTTTACCGAGGGAACTGCCGCTCCTTTGTTCGAGACAAGGTTGTTGTGTACGGTTTGGGCTGTTGAGGCCGAAGAGAAGTCATCTACCTGCTCGAGGGAGAGGGCCCCATTCGGCCGATGGAGGAACATTATGACGGGCTGCAGGACGAGGGGTGGCAGAATTTTACTCCCTTTCTTCAGTTCTGGCCGATGAATTTCTGGCCGACGGTGTTACCGGTCGAGGCGTTGCTGTCCAATGGCGTACAGGCCGATGGTGTTCCGGCTGACGGTGTGCCGGCCGATGTGTGCCGGGCTGCTGGCCGATGGGATGCCATTCATGGGGTGCCGGTCGATGAGGTTTTTTCTTTTCTTGCTTGGCCGTTGTGTGGACTTGGCCGACGTGTGGACGAAGGTGGCGCTTGTCGCAACCGAGCTGATCTCGACTCTTGCAGTTGGACGAAGGTGGCGCTTGGCCGGACCCTGTTTCGGCCGATGTGTGTTTTTTTATCTTGGCCAATATGTGCAGGTTCCGCAACCAAGTGCTGTCTTTGGCCGAAGGGAAACCACCTGGGGGTTGGCCGGTCAATGGTCATTGGACGAGGGGCTGCCACCGGTTTTCTTTTATCTGCCTTTTCCTTGTTGGGAGCTGTTGGCCGAGGGACCCTCTAACCGTCACTTACCAACTGCCCTTATATGCTATGATTCAGCAACACTGGACTGCCAATTGGGCCGATGTGGCATCTTGGCCGATGGGTCCACAGCTTCCACCGATTAGGCCAAAGAGTAGCAAGTTGGGAGGGTCTCACTTGATATATTCTAGCTCTCAATGAAAGCACCATTTGTTGGAGTATTACCTCCTAGAGAGAAGGGAGAGTTAGAGAGATAAAGTGATATATATAATGAATTTCCAACCCTTTACATGACTCCCTCAGGGAGTATTTATAGGAGAAAAGTGGGTTGGGCTCCCAGGCTTGGGCCTGGAAGGCCCATTTTCAATTAAAGGCCAATAAATGGCTAACAAATGGTATTTAATCTATTCTAACGGGTATACATGAATAAAATAGAGTGTACAATGACATAAATGCTATCTACTGAGCGTATGTGGGCCGCTGCCCGGGCCCAATAGTCGTGAGACCCGGGGGTCCGAGTCTATATACTCTATCACTTTCGTTCGGCAACACCGTTTGATTGAGGTGAATAGGGTGCGGTACGTTCGTGTACTATACCCACACTAGCGCAAAAGTCACCAATTGGTGCTTCATACTCACCACCTCGATCACTCCTAACCGTCTTAATCCGTCGATTAAGTTGGTTTTCCACTTCATTCTTATAAAGAACGAATTTATCGATTGCTTCGTGTTTATTTTTTAATAAATAAATGTAACAATAGCGAGTGCTATCATCGATAAAGGTAATAAAATATTTATTACCGCCACGTGTTTGTATTGATTTAAAATCACAAACGTCACTATGAATTAATTCAAGTGGTTCCGTTTTTCTTTCAACTGATTTGAAAGACGTTTTCGCTAGTTTTGCCTCTACACAAACTCCACATTTGTGCTTCACATCAATTGTGAATTTAGGAATGTGCTCCATGTTAATTAATCTACGTATAGAATTAAAATTAACATGTCCTAGTCTACCATGCCACACATTGGAAGACTCAAGCAAGTAAGCAGAAGGGATTTTATTATTATTAATAATAATAGTCGTTACATTGAGCTTAAACAGCCCGTCACATGCATACCCCTTGCCCGCATACATTCCCGACTTAGACAAAACTAGTTTGTTTGACTCAAAGACCATGCGGAAGCCATGCTTGTTCAACAACGAACCGGATATCAGGTTTTTGCGTATTTCCGGAACAAACAGCACTTGGTTGAGAGTCAGCTCTTTGCCCGAAGTCATCTTCAGGACCACCTTGCCCACGCCTTCAACCGCGGAATGAGCCGAGTTACCCATCCACACTTTCTCACCATTTGATGGCTCAAAAGTTGTGAATAACTCCCGGTTCGAGCAAATGTGTCGGGTTGCACCGGTGTCCACAAACCACTCCTTGGAATTGGATCCAACGAGGTTGACTTCCGTAACCACAGCCGCTAGGATGATGTCTTCATCCTTTTGCCCACCTTTCACCAAATTGACTTGGGAGTCTTTCTTCTTCTGTGGTGCCTTGCAATCCGAGGACTTGTGTCCATTCTTGTTGCAATTGAAGCATTTTCCATTGAACTTCGTCTTGGAAACGCCTCCCTTGGGACCGAGCTTGCTCTTCCCATTATTTTTATTTTTGGAGCCTTTTGCATGCTCCACCACGTTGGCCTTGGCGCCATGAACAATTGGGAGTTTCCCATCATTCTTCCGGTTATCCTCTTCAATCCGTAGACGGAGGATCAATAGCTCCAAGTTCATTTCCTTTCGCTTGTGCTTAAGGTAGTTTTTGAAATCCTTCCAAGCCAGCGGCAAAAAATGAATAATTGACGCCACTTGGAATGACTCACTAACCGTCATTCCTTCATCTCGAATTTTGTTGAAGATAATTTGCATCTCCTCAACTTGACTCAAGACCGTCTTCGAATCCACCATTTTAAAATCAAGGAATCGACCAACAACAAATTTCTTTGCGCCGGCATCCTCGCTTTTATATTTGTGGTCCAAAGCATTCCATAGCTCCTTAGCCGTAGCTAATTTGCTATACACGTCGTACAAAGCATCATGCAGCCCGTTCAACACATAGTTTCGGCAAAGAAAGTCAGAATGCTTCCAAGCTTCAACCGCGTTGAAAGATTGCGCATCCACCTCACCCCCGGTTGCTACCGGCGCATCTTCGGTCAAGAATCTAGCAAGACCGAGAGTAGTGAGGTAAAATAGCATCTTTTGCTGCCACCTCTTGAAGTTTAACCCGTTGAATTTCTCGGGTTTCTCCACAGAGTTGCTTGGCACGGTCACCATAGGGATAGCCCTTTGGTTGGCCAAAGCAGATGCACCGCGTTGTGAACTATTGTTCACCGGTGCTCCGCTTTCAGAGTGATTGTCGTTCAGAACATTCTGCCAAACACCAATCTCGTTTTCTTGAGAAGTCATTTTCGTTCTTTAACGTTTTTCTGAAAACACAAAAAAATAAGTCCGTTCACCAAAGTGACAAACTACGATTTAAGATTGTTCACCTCAGTAGAACAATCAAGAAATACGTTTTAAGATTGTATCCGTATGATACAAGCTCAACAAATACGTTTTAAGATTGTTGGGTGTGTTTCGGAAAATAAAGAAAAATAATTAAAATAAATTAATTAAATAAAATGACTAGAGAAAAACAAGAAAGGAGATGAAGCAGAATTAGTCAAAGCTCGTGCTACGCACGATTTCCTTAAAACGTATTTGTTGCCTCCCACGGTGCTAGGAGCGTTGCAACAATCGTTTCCCAGGATACGATGACTACGAACTAATGTTTGAGCACACAAACAAGACTTCCAGCGAACGAGAACCAAGTATGAACACAGAGGAAATTTGGGAGTAGCTGTAGGTGTTTTTAGCTCAAGAATACGTGAGAAATGTATTGTGCGTTCTTTTTTTGTTGCAAACCACCTGCCAGCTATTTATAGGAGGATTTGTTGTGTGTTAAATGGGGTGTTAATGGACCTGAACGTTGGACATCAATGACCAGTCCGTTGGGCATTGAATCGTCCATAAACTGTCCATTTAACGCAGCATTAAAAGAGAAGAACGTTGGGCATTAATGTTGTAACGGACCAGAAGACCTTCTGTTGCGAACAGAAGGCCTCGAGGGTCTCTGTTGCGAACAGAAGACCTCGAGCGTCTCTGTTGGAACAGAAGACCTCGAGGGTCTCTGTTGCGAATAGAAGACCTCGAGGGTCTCTGTTGCGAACAGAAGACCTCGAGGGTCTCTGTTGCGAACAGAAGACCTTGAGGGTTTCTGTTTCGGACAGAACTCGAGCATCACTGTTCCCGCCGGGCTCGGGCTGGGCTTTTTATAAATTTTCTGCCCATCATGTGTGGGCGGGCCCAGCCCAGCCCACAAAAACGGGCCTAACCCTATGTCCATACCCGCCCATAAGAGCGGGCCGGGTAGTCCACCGGGCCGCCCGGCCCGGGAATACTTTAATTTTTTCAAAATTATATGATTTTTTAAATACTTTAAAAATAATATTACAACATTTAGAAAATAATTAATACGCTTATAATGTTTATACGTCTTTCACCACATACAAAAAAAATACTTACACAAAAATAATAATGACAAACTATATCTAAAATTTAAAATTTAAGCACAAAGTATTATCTTTAAATACAAAAATAGATATTATATTGGTTGGGCTAGTTGTTAAGAACTAAAAATTTAAATTTAAACATAATAAACTATAAATATGTATAAAGAAAAATTAGTAAATATAAATATACATGTGTATATGCAAATAAATAAATAAATTAGTATATATTAAATGTAGCGGGCCGGGCTTATCGGCCTGAACGGGCCTACACCCTAACCCAAGTCCGCCCATATCTTATTGCGGGCCGGGCTCGAGCCGACCCGGTGAGTAAATATATATGCCCAAGCCCGTCCATTTGTGCGGGCGGGCTGGGCGGGCCGGCCCGATTTTGTCCAGGTCTACTAAGAAACCACCATCAATGGCGGATCGGAGCTAAAATAGTCATAGGGGGTCAAGAACGAACAATGAAGAGAAAATTTCTTAAATAAAACTACAATAAAAATAAAATTCATAAATAAGATTATCATTGTTTTATTCTCAAGATAGGACTTATGCATTCCTATTTTGGCGAACTTTAATGAAATTATTTTTAAACACATTTTAGGAATAAAATATATTGTGTACTATTTTAAATCATATAACTACTTCGAATGTAATTATTTCGTAAGGAATGATTCTGTCAAAAATATATGACAGGATACACCGCCCGACCATCTATGTTTGAGGTAATTCCGGGTGCACTTTTTTGATACTTCGTATTATTTTGTGAGAATGTTCTTCATGATGAGTATATTATTTACATTAAATTTTAGTTTAAAATACAATCGAATAGTCAATTTAATAAATTATTGAAAAACAATGTGCCAATATAAAAAACATCTCAAAATTTAGCTGACTTCCCTATTCATAATTTATAATTTATTAAAATGGAAATTGAAATTTATTTAGTTGACTTCCCTATTCAATTAAAATTAAAATTTGGTAAACATAATCTAGGACACATGAAAAACAAGGTCTCAAATTTTTTATCAAATAATTCTCTTTGGAAAACGTCTCAAAAGGAGGTTTCTATCAGCTAGTTCTTACTCAATCTTTTTTTATTATTACTACGTATTTCGTATCTAATACTACGTACTAGTATCCAATGCCCCCTTACCCCTATACCTAATTTCTCCCTTGACCGCTATTATTAATTAAACAATCAACTTTTTGTTGAATAATTCTAACCTTTTTAAAGCACTCCGCAAAAAAAAATAATCCATTTGTGCCATTTTGGTTATCCTAATTTTCTTCTTGTGTTGTCCCAAAATTTCTTTTTTTCTCAAAACATATATAGTCTTTATAATTGATTTTAGGCTAAAGGGTCAAATAGGTCTCTGTACTCATATCAATAGTTCAATTGGGTACCCGAACTAAAAAAAAGTCCAATCCAATCCTCCAACTCTTCAAAATCGCTCAATGTTTTCGTTTTTTCAAAGGCTAAAGGGTCAAATAGGTCCCTGTACTCATATCAATAGCTCAATTGAGTACCGGGAGTTTACCGGCTAAACGAAAAAATTGAACGATTTTGAAGAGTTGGAGGATTGGATTGGACCTTTTTTAGTTCGGGTACCCAATTGAGCTATTGATATGAGTACAGGGATGACCCTTTAGCCTTGATTTTATTCCAATCAAATCTTAAACACAACCTCTTAGCAACTGCGTCAATAATCCTGCGGAATTAAAATAAGAGAACAAATATGGGGGAAAGTAGTCCTCCGTACATCCCAATGCAAAATATACGGAGTACATACAGATCGGCAAAGCACAGCACCATGTGGCGGCCGACACTATTCTTGTCCGTGTCGTTTCGTTTACCCTACCGCCCACTCCCCTGCCCCTCACCACCACCGCAGCCGCATCTTCCGCCACCTAACTAACGTATAATCAGGATCTCATTAGGGGAACATGGGTTTCACATACAAACTACTCCTTTTTTACTTTTAAATTTCATAATCAAGACGTACATTACTGGGAATACAAACAAAAACTGTCACTTTTGTATTACTAGTATGAATTAATCCGTAATATTGATATTAGTATTATTATACGGAGTATTATGATTATGATTATTGGTAAAACAAAATCTGGAGACCTATCCAGGTTGAAGTTTGTAAGATGATAGAATATGCACATCAAATTGATGGCTGCTAGCTAAACAACAGCCGCAGAACTTGGGCACAATGTATTCAGTCATCGGCCGCCGGCGATCCTCAGCCGTCCTATAATTTAATCCGAAATGAAATTACACCTACAGATAACATTCAGGCGGTGGTAAGTTGAGATCGATGATGGCAGTTCCACCTCTCAATTCAACAACGGACGAAGAATTTGTCTCGCCACAGAATAAATTTAGTGTCTCGATTCGTCGCCGATTCAGAGGCTGAGGAGGCGGCGGCGGAGGTGGATTCATCGCCATCGCACGCGCGAGCGCGTTGGAATAAAACATCTGGCTTCCGGGATACGCGAATGCGGCGGTGAGATCCGGTGGGGATGAGATGCGACCGCCGTCGAGGCTCGACGACTCAACGGTGCTGTTCTGGCTCGGACTCTGGCGATCCGCCCCTTTGGGCTCAAATCGAGATGCAAAATTGAGATCATCCGGCACCGGGAAATTGGTCTTGGCCTTGGCTCCTCGGAACTCCCTGGCCGCTTTGTCGTACGCCTGGGCGGCTTCCTCCGCCGTATCGAAGGTCCCGAGCCAAACGCGGCTCTTCTTGCCGGGATCCCTGATCTCCGCCGCGTACCTGCCCCATGGCCTCTTCCTCACACCTCTGAAATGCATTTGCTCCTTCCGAATTTCTCGCAGCTTTCCATCACCGGCCGCCGCCGCCGCAGCCTCCTTCGCTTTAGGAGGCATTCTTAAATCTTACAAATAAACAAAAGTGAAATAAGAAACGAAAGAAGAAATAATTTGTCGTCTAATCCAAACTAATTACATTTACCAGCATAAATAAATGCGTTTGGAAAATGAAGAAATATAGGGGTGCGAGTAAAGAAAGGGGAGAGTGATATAAATAATAAACAAATACGTAAATAAAAAGCGGAAGGTGAGAAATTGTTATTTAAGCAGTGACCGATAGGATAGGGGCGGGGTAACGTGGAGACATTTCCATGACGTGTCTCGTCGAATTTCTTGACGGCATAACATTACGTCGGGAATTGGGTACCCACCTTGTTTTTCTTGTTCTTGTTACTCCCGCCGTCCCATATTTAACTCCGGTTTTGACCGGACACGGGTTTTAATATAGTGAGATTTGTGTGGTGGAGAGTTATGCAGAGGAGAGAAAAATGTGTAAGAATTGTTGTGAATCACATATTCTTTACCAAAAAGGGAAAAAGGAGATAAATTTGGGACGAACCGAAAAGGAAAGAATGAAGATAATTCCGGGACGGAGGGAGTAATTTTTTTGATAATCCAGGTGTCGGGGCTTACGCTCTCATAATCCTGAAATCTATGAACTACCCTCCAAAGCCCCTAGACAGTTAAATCCGGATCTGATCACAGTCAGCCTCGTCAGTACTGACTCCAAAGGACGAATCCAGCAGAACTCACATCACCTTTCAGGTTGCTCCTCCCACCACACGAACCCGCTACCTTCATTACCATCCTCTCCCTTCTCGGCCGCTGAGCAACTCCGTGAAGGTAGGAAGAATCATTGGGAGCAAGACCTCCCTCATCTCCTCTTGGCGGGAATTAAACCCAAGACCTCCCACAAAGGAGAGACTTAGGGGTGGATGATCATCCAATGGACTACACCCACCTTCCCAGATCTTTTACGGGTGAAGTGTTATTTTCCTTTGGTATTAAATAAAAAATGACAATTTTTAGAATGTACTTCGTATTAATTTGGACCATTTTCAGTCTTAGAATAAATTAGATCCGATTAGTCTTAAATACACCAGATTAGTCTTAAACACATCAAACATTATCAGATTAAAAATGATCATATTTGAACAAATCAAACCAGTATCAAACAAGATCAAAATATTTCAGGATAATTAAAAAACTATAAGTCAATAAACCATTATACATCATTTATATGAAAAGTTTAGTATTCATACGATCCATTCATTTTTTTGCAATCTAGTAACATCGATATATTCACGCAACACAATTTTTTTAATTAATTAAATCTTTACATTCATCATTATACATAATTTTTTCGTTAATTTTTGTGTGAATAATTTTTTCGTTAATTTTAGTGTTTCTACTTTGGAGCCATGTTTAAAAAGAATAAATGAAAGACGTACAAAAATTAATCATGAATCTTGATTTTAGCACATGAATTTACTTGAGAAAAATCTTGCATTCCAAAACTTCCAGCAATTGAAACTTTATATTTCCTTCAACTTTATATAACTAATTAATATTAGTGACAAAAGATAATAAAACTTATAATTATCAATATATATATTTTTTTAAATTAGTGTTCAAATTAAAAAGTTGTAGACGTTTTAGAAAAATGGGCTAGGCCCTGTAGCCAAAAGCTCTCCATGACGGCAGCCGCCTGCATGAATTGTGATCCGCCGTCAACGAGGGTAAATGGGTGAGGAGTGATTCCGTATGGTATACAAAATTTATATACCGTTACCTTATCGATGTTTTGGTATACCGTATTTCGATATATCGAAGTTTTGGTTCGGTAACGATACGACATCGGTAAATTATCATGCATGTCTCCCAACACAACAAATTATTATAGACTAACAACATATACTTAATCGGTGTTTTTAGCGACATATTTAATCCATTATTAGAATGTTACAAAATACAATTAATAATTTATTGATGTCATATTCAATATTGAACAATAATTATTATTAGTATATTTAAGCAGTTTAACATGCTACTTATTAAAAAATAACACATTGTGCTACTTATCAGTCAATGCAGCCACTTCAGCCAGAACATCATAAATTTCAGCAGAATCAGCCAAAACAACCGATTTTCGTGCTATCAAACAGACTCATTGTGTATTTAGTCATTTCTATAGTTAAATAAAAAATATTTGAATAAGACTTTCGGACAAAGTTGTGTGACTCAAATCGCGAAATCCTTATGTAGATACACTCGTCACATAAGTCTATCCGCCTTCACTCGTCAGCTACTCAGTGGCTCAGCCATCGTGAAGATGGACTGGTTTCTGAACATTAATACATTACTCATTAGTCATTGGTGTTAGTTTGTTTAAATGTTACGTAGTAGAAATCTAGAAGTTTATAGTGAGTTTGGAAAATTGAGCCTTTATTTTTGTATTTTAGTATTTGTAACCAACCTAAGTATTAATATTGGGTTTCAAAATTGTAATGGACTTTTACAATATTTTAGAATTTAAAGTAATTGTTGGATAGGGAGTCGGTACGGTATTATACTTGTATACCGCGGTATTTGAAAACATTTACCGTTACCTTACCGAAATACTCCCTCCGTCCCGAAATAAATGTCCTGCTTTCCCAAAATGGATGTCCCAAAATAATTGTCCTACTATGAAACTTTCCTTATTTGATAAACAAATCTATGCAAAACAGTGTCAAACAGTTCAAAACAGTGCCAAACAGTGTGCTGCAGTGCCAAACAGTGTCGCTACAGTGTCAAACAGTGTCGCTACAGTGTGAAGTCAACTTCATTTTCTTAATCTGTGTGGAGGTCAAAGTAGGACAATTATTTCGGGATAGGGGGAGTAAATTGGTACAGTATCATACCGTACCGAAAATGACGGTATATCAATATTCCGGTATTTTTCAGTACAGTAAATGCGGTATACCGATTTTTCGGTATTTTTGCCCACCCCTAGGTGTATATGTCGTGTATGCACTATTATATCCACTTATTAGCACGGTAGCACCTCCTCATACATTATGTGCCTGAATTGCAGCACTTGTCACATAAGAGCGGAGGCTTATATTCCAAATGCAATATTGAACGCTTATCAATAAAAATAAAATCACATATACGGAGTACTAAAAAGGGCCGCATTTCTCGGCGTAGGGGGATAACTTATTTTGGGCTTATATTCAAAACAAATCATAAATCATATACTTATTTGAAATATGAATCATATGGAGTATCAAAGTATTCAATAAAATTCATAAAATAAAGGTGATAATCAATTTGTTATTATTCAAAGGGAAAAGGGGCGAATAAGCTCTCGAACTAACCGAAAAACTGCAAATCACCCCTTTTATAGGAGGCTCTGTCCGGCCGTCACCATTTGATGTGGTTCCCGGTGGAATTGTTTGATGAAATTCTTTGAGCATCTTCTTCATTAAGTCTAGTTTACCCATACCAAATTTAAGTTAAAAATTCAATTGTGAAGGTAGTCAAATAAATGTTGGAAGATAACTGCGCACTTAAACAATGCAATACATTACAAAAAATCATTTGACTGCCTTCCCGATTGAATGTTTTTGTGAAATTTGGTATGGGTAAACTAGACTTAATGAAGAAGATTCTCAAAAAAATTCATAAAAAATTATACCGCTAACCGCCCCAAATTGCGACGTCTAGACAGAACCTCCTATAAAAGGGGTGATTTGCACTTTTTCGGTTAGTTCGAGGGCTTATTTGCACCTTTTCCCTTATTTAAATCACATATTTGGGCAAAAGCTAAGCAACAACGCGAGTGTTAAATAAAAAGAAAAAACATTACTTAAAAATAGGAAATAATTACATAAATATGACTAATGACTAGAGTAGTAATAAAATGATAGTAATTCATGTTCAAGTTTTGAGCTTAAGTTACCACAACACCACGTTGTAGTAATGAATAGTTATATTTATGTAAATATGTATTATTTTGGTAATATTCTTGTAAAAACCCCTAAAATGTTTCTCGTAGAATGAAGCAAATCATCAATAATCGTTTCATAGGCAACCTTTTTTCCACTAATAAATATGACAAACATTTAAATTGTCACATATAACAACACTAAACTTTCTTTTAGTTACAACTGAAAGGATAAATGAAAATAAAAATTACTACCTATTGAATTCATAAGTTAAGAATGATTTATTGACCGCTGAGATTCTAAAGTATGAAGTCTCCAAACAATGAAGGTTTTTAAGGAAACAAAACGTTTGGCAGCCAAGAAAACTCACCCAAGAAGACTGCAAAATTGACGCCCTCTAAAACTACTATTAGAAACACATATATAGTTTATTGAAATTTTGAAATAAACAAATAATTGGGATGGGAATTAAGAGCCAGCGGCTCTAAAATAATTATATAAATTTGTTAAGTTATAATTACAATGAATACAATGTCTTAAACCCTGAAGACTGAAGAAGCGTGTTTTTTATTGATCCAACAACAATTGCATTGCTTTTATAAACTACAATCGATCCTACTTAAAATTAATGTATTTATTCTTTTGAGAAAAGAGTCAAATAAGACCTTCTACTATTACGAAATCGTCACATAAGGCCATGTACTCAATAAAATGTCATATAAATACGTCTAGTTATAAAAAGCAATCAAATGAGTCCTAAAGACCTTTTGACAATCTCGTAATCCCGATTTTAGCGTACGTCCGATTATCTTTTTAAAACAGATTATAAGACTAATGTGGAATATTTAGTCGGAATTGGCTTAAATACAAGACAAAAATAACAAGAGTTTTTTACGAGAATATTACTAAAATAAAACATATTTACATAAATATGACTATTCATTACTACAATGTGGTGTTGTGGTAACTTAACCTCAAAATTTAAACATGAATTACTATGATTTCATTACTACTCTAGTCATTAGTCATATTTTTGTAAATCATCTTTATTTTGGTCATATTTATGTAATTATTTCAAATAACAACACGTAAGATAAAGTCAGGATTAGTAGGTTCATAGGTTGTCAATGGGCCGTTATGACTCATCCAATTGCTTTTTATAAGTAGACGTATTTATTTGAAATTTTATTGAGTACATGACCTTATGTGACGATTCTGTAATAGTAGAAGATCTTATTTGACTATTCTCCCTATTCTTTTTTTTTTTAATCGGCTCTGTTTAAGACCTTTTATTTATGTTTTAGATTTTCAAATTGTCAACAGAATTAAACATTAGGGCTAACTATTTGAATTTAAAAGTAAAAAAAAAGTAGCCTACTCACCGTATACATATACAGAAAAAAAATTGGGCCTATTTTTTCTTCAACTTTTTTGGGCCTAGGGCGGTCGCCCCTATTCCTCCTCCCAGAATCCGTCCTGATATTAAAAAACTTACATATTTCAAAAAGTTAATTGTGTTCAATTGTTCATATAAAAAACATGATCTAAAATAAGTACATATTAATATTATACGGAGGTTTTATGAAAAATTTAAATCCAAACTTTTTTCAGGTTTTATAGCGCATTTAGTGAAGTTTCTTAATAATATGTTAATTTTATTTACTAAAAAAATCTAAATTTTCACATGAATCATTTAACTTTATCGTTGGTCAAACTTCTTAAATCGTAATTGGAAGAACAATTAAGAACAGATGGAATATAATATAACTATATTACTCCGATTAATACTAATATTTCAAAAAATTGGATCCTCAATTTTGTTCCGGCTGATCTTTTCAACTTGCAAAACACCGGCCCTGACCCCAACGTCCATATGATATACCCGAATTGTGAAAGGAGCATTTGTGTAAAATAAAATTAGTTTCTATGTTCAAATACAGTTCTACATAATGATCTTTTTAATATACAATTATACAAATTAAGGAGTATTTTATTGAATTTACAAAGTGAGAAAAATGTATAACAACGTTAAAATTATCATAACTAAGTTACGAAATGACCAAACGGTAAAAATGAAATAAAACATTAAATATCTTGATGTAAAAATTCATTAAAATGTACTCCCTCCGTCCCGCTAGAAGGTTCCCACTTTCCTTTTTTGGACGTCCTGTTAGAAGTTTCTCATTTCCATTTTAGGAAACAATTAACAATCTTAAGTGACAAATTAATCATTAAATATTAAAAATAATACATTTATAACATTACAGTTATCAATACTAACTACATTATAATATATGCATATTAAAATTATTTTTCAAAATATACTCGAACTACTTTATTTAATTATTGTCTAAATAACCGTGCCGTTTTGCTATGGGAATCTTCCAACGGGACGGTAGAAGTATTCTATAATTGGGCTGAATGGCTGATGATCCATCATGTACTATACATGTTTTTCTAGAATAATCGTTGAAATTGAAAAATATCAATTTGACTTTGAGAGCTTCAACTTTAATTTTTTTTAAAAGCGTAAGTTAGCAGTAAATATGTACGAAGTAAAATTATGTGTTTATATATTCACCATTTTGATTAGTTTCATTTTTTAGATATTCTTGCATTTCAACTTGAAGAATGAAATGTAAGATTTGATGAACCTAATGTCATATGTTATCAATTAATTTGTAAATTCATATAAGTCATATGCTTTGATTTTTGTACTTGTTCTTGTCTCATTATTTATAAACACAAATATTAAGGTCATTTTTCAATTACGACAAATTATTAAAGAACCAATATTAAAATTTAACTTCTATAAGCCAATCAGATCAAAAGCTTAGTACAGAAATTAAGTTTGTACAAATTATTTTTATTTATTTTTTATTGGGTGGTTTTAAATTTTGATTGTATAGTATATTAACCTTTTCCTTTTTTTAGAGCTAAACATATCACGAATTTCCTACAAATAAGATTAAAGAAATGTTTAGTAATACTAAAATTATTATTTATTATATTGCACATACATACATGAATATGCATGTAATTTTAATAGTGCACATGCACACATGTATATGTTGTGTTCAAGTATTTGTCCTACATACACAGGAACAACATAAAACAATAAAACGATATAAGATCTCAGTTTACGATTCATATTAGGTTGATGTTTAACGATAGAACTTCTTGTCTTAATATGGTATCAGAGCCAGTTCGATTGTCGTTTGATTGTTGTTTAGCACTCATGATTAAGAATAACTTGTTAACAGTTTGTTTGGCCCATTTACATACCTCGATGTTACCCAATCTGGTTTGGCTTGAGGTACGTGGTGTGTTAAAGTATTTCTCTCACACTAGAACGGTATAAAATAATAAAACGTTATATAAGATATTGAGCTATTTCGATCCTATCAGATTGACCTTTTAGAATGAAAATTCGAGTCTTGTTGGGTTGTTTTGGTAATATGAGTCATAATGTTTTCTTTTAATACTACCTCCGTCCCATTGGAAGCTTCACATAGCAAAACGGCACACGGTCATTTAGAAAATAATTAAATAAAGTACTTCAAGTATATTTTGAGAAATAATTTGAATAGTTAGTATTGATAATTGTGATTGATGTTATAAATGTATTATTGTTACGGAGTAATATTTAATGATTAATTTGTCACTTAAGATTATTAATTATTTACTAAAATAGAAATGAGAACCTTTATAGGAGACGTTTCAAAAAGGAAAGTGAAAATCTTACGATGGGACGGAGCTAGTAGTAATTTTATTTACAAAAAAGGAGTAATTTTAATAGTATATACGCATTTATGAGTATGTTTTTTAGACTTTATCTCTCATTCATAGGTTCACCCCTCACTACAACAACACCATTTTAATTTCTTAATAAATGTGTCAAATTTCTACAATAGTTGTTTACATTGTTTGCTAAATACTTTCTTATTTAGTGTTATCTTATAACGGTTATTATTATTATACTTCTTAATTACTACAGACCTCATTTATGTCTTCAATAATGATTTTTGTTGGAGGAAAAATAATATACATTGCATTTCATTTTGGAATAATAACATACTCTATATATTACTAAAATATTGATGGTAGTACAAAATGTGACCCTACAGACTATATAATACCTATGATAATTGATATTACACTCATTTTTTGAAAACTGTGATATTACACTCACAACAACTGTAATAACATTTTAGTTCATAAATTAAATTTTAATAGTAGTTTTAAGAAAAGAAATTATCCTAAATGGGACTAAAACATGGTTAACACTCCAAAATAGGACTTCAAGTTTTAAACTGCCGGAATGGGACTCTAGATTACATTTTTACCCCTAAATCTCTAAATCACCTTTTCCCCAATACCTATGCATCGATCGTGAGACCTGCAATTACAACTTCCCCTTGCGACTAAGCTACCATGGACGCAGCTCAACCGTCATCCATCACAACTCAACCTACTATCATCACAACTCGACCTGCTATAATCTGAAATTCAAAAGCCAGCACGCTTTGGTGGAATGGTACATGGACAAACATGTGATAAATTAACACATGTTAATTGATTTAATTATGCAAACACACAAATCATAATCATGTACCTAAGTATTAGTCGTTACTTGTTCCACGGATAATATGTGCTAATTTAATTTCTTTATTTAAATTTGGCAGACCCACTCGGAAGGTCACACACCCAAAGGCGGATCTACATTACAAATTTATGACTATGCATAGTTACTGCCGGGCAACCAAAATGGAGGTATGAGATGCTTAATGTAATAAGCAAAAGAGAGAATTCTACGAGAGTAAAAATGTCTCGAAATTCCAAAATAAGAGTATCATGTTTTTTATTCCTTGAGTAGGAGTAAATTTCTGCCAAGTTTGACATTATTAGACTTTAAAACATGACATTTTTTTCTAAACTTGGCAGATTACTTCTGTAACACCCCGGCCCCGCAGGCCCCGAGGTAGTTACTTCTGACCTCTAGTACTGTCCTCACAAACCACCACGAGCCTTTACCGCACACTTTGTCCTCACTCGTGCGCGCCCTGAGAAACTTCCCAGGGGGTCACCCATCCCAAGACTACTCTCGTGCAAGCACGCTTAACTTTGGAGTTCTTGGGTGATGAGCTCCCTTAAAAGGAGATGCACCTCTGTTGGTATGAGTAGTACTATTAATCCTCTTAAATTAATCTCGGGTATTACAATCACCCCCACTTAGGATCGCAACGTCCTCGTTGCGCCCTTAAACCAATCTCAATCAAATCCCAGAATCTTGCCCCGCTAAGTGTCCGCCCGAAATCCAACGGGTCAGCACACTGTCGCAGGGTTGCTCTGATACCATTTGTAACACCCCGGCCCCGCAGGCCCCGAGGTAGTTACTTCTGACCTCTAGTACTGTCCTCACAAACCACCACGAGCCTTTACCGCACACTTTGTCCTCACTCGTGCGCGCCCTGAGAAACTTCCCAGGGGGTCACCCATCCCAAGACTACTCTCGTGCAAGCACGCTTAACTTTGGAGTTCTTGGGTGATGAGCTCCCTTAAAAGGAGATGCACCTCTGTTGGTATGAGTAGTACTATTAATCCTCTTAAATTAATCTCGGGTATTACAACTTCTATTCATGGAATAAAAAACTCGATACTCCTATTTTAGAATTTCAAAGGAAGATTTAACAAAATAGGAGTAAATGGAGTTTGAAATTCCAAAATAGGACTACTATATTTTTATTCCCGAAATAGGACTAAGATGACAGTATAACCTGCAGTCGTGTAGGCGTAACTGTCAAGTAGTTGCAGTACAATGCATTTAACATGACAATATTTATTATAATTAATGACAATATTTTTCAATCATGGCAGTATTTCAATACATGACAGTAATAATACCTATTTCGGGAAAAAACATAGTAGTCCTATTTTGGAATTCCAAACTTCATTTACTCCTATTTAGGGCAATTTCCCTATATCAAAACATTTTTGCTCCTATTTAGAGCAATTTCTATAAGCAAAATATCAAAGAAGTTATTTATTTAATAATGTTGAGTTTTAGTCCCGTAGATCCGAAAACCCAACATAACTTTGGATATTAAGAACGATGGATTTGGTATAAAAGTGAATAAATATATAAACGTGTATGAACTAGCTATTTTTACGTGGAAACCCGAAAAAGGGAGAAAACCACGAGACTTTTTAGGCTAACGTCCAAGCCCACTCTTTCTCATTAATATGCTCTCCTCACCATATTTACATAATACAAACTTGAAGCCTCCATTAACGGAGCTTAGTTGCTAAGCTAAGAAGAAGAAACCGTCAGGGGAAGAGCTCCCCAAAAGAGAAGGAAAGAAGCAGCCTAACTTCCAGGAGGGAAGGGCCAAAAGTCCTTTACATGGAAGCAATGCTTCCTATTTATAGAAGGGGGATGGGGTTTTACTCTTATGGGCCAGCGGGCCGGTTGGGCCTTAATGGGCCCAATTCCTATCCTAGTGGGCCGGATACGCCGAAACGGGCCGGGTAGGCCTAAATAGGCCTTGCTGACCGAGCTTCATACCGGGTGATGACTTGGGCCTCTGAACAGTAGTAGGCCAGGATAATATTCCCCAACACAAGTCCCCCAGTTTCTTGAGTAGTGAGCCTGCAAATCTACTCGAGAAAGTATAGTCTTGCTCACGTCCTTTCCTGCCATTCCTAAATCAGTCTTTGAATAATTTTGGGCGCAAGGCATGCATAAGCCATAAATGAGGTGCAATCCCGCACTAGGCACAACGGCTCTGTAGATCCAGCCGCTCGTGCTGCATCAAAGTGACGGTCGCCATCCTAGATTAAGGATCGACGAGCTCAATAGAAAAGAAGGCACGACGGCGCTGATGAGCCAGTCGTTCATGCTGCATAAAGCGGCGGTCGCCATCCCCTAGTTTCTTAGCACGTAAATTCATCGCTCACCCAACCTTACAATTCCGTACTTTAATAAATATATTACATATAAACTCTTCATTCATTAATATGCTCTCATCTCTTAATTACATAATACATGTATCGAACCTCCATTAATGGAGTATGAAATAAACTAAGAGGAAGAAGAAGTGCAGAGCTAAAAAGCCGTCCCCTTCAAATGGGAGCCCTCCTCCCTATTTATAGGAAATGGGGGAGGGTTGGCTAATGGGCCAAAGGGTTAACGGGCCGAAAAAGCACTAATGAGCCGAAACGGTCTAAATGGGCCGGGTGAGCCTAAATGAACCTCGCCGATTGGGCTCCGTATTGGGGCGGTGTCTTGGGCCTCTGAACAGTAACAGGCCAGGGTAGTATACCCCAACACAAGTCCCCCGGTTTCTTGAGTAGTGAGCTTGCAAATCTACTCGAGAAAGTATACTCTTGATCACATCCTTTCCTGCCATCCCTGAATCAGTCTTCGAATAGTTCGCGGACGCAAGGTATCCATAAGTGACAAGTGAGGTGTAGCCCCCACACTAGGTACGATGGCGCTGTAGAGCCAGCCGCTCGTGCTGCATAAAAGTGACGGTCGGCATCCTAGATTAAGGACCGACGAGCCCGAAAAAAGAAGACATGACGGCGCTGATGAGCCAATCGTTCATGCTGCATAAAGTGGCGGTCGCCATCCTAGATCAAGAATAGAAAAGCCCGGCCGAGAGTCAGGCACGACGGTGCTGTGGAGCCCGTTCGTGCTGCATAAAACGAGGCGGTCGTCATCCTAGATCAAGGATGGACGAGCCCGACCGAGAGTCAGGCACGACAGTGCTGTGGAGCCCGTTCGTGCTGCATAAAAGCGGCGGTCGTCAAGATCAAAGATGGATGAGCTCGACCAAGAGTCAGGCATGACAGTGCTGTGGAGCCCGTTCGTGCTGCATAAAAAATGGTCCTTTGTGAGATATGGACTTACGATGCCATGGTCGTTGCCATGGTCCTTACATTGCCATAGTCGAAAGGAATGGACCTGACTCGACTCGACTTGACCTGGACAAACATGGACTCAACTCGACTTGACTCGACAAACATGGACTTGACTCGACTCAACTTGACAAACATGGACTCGACTCGACTCGACAAAAATGGACTCGACTCGACTCGACAAACATGGACTCGACTCGACTCGACTCGACTGGCCATCCTCCAATCCCATAGTTCCGATGATCCAGGCCACCCATACTAAAGACAGAAGGCAGTTTCTGATGATCTGGCGTAGGCTGGCGGTTCTCAGTCTCTATCTTCCCCGATCAGGGATCATTTAGTAGCATAATATTTTGCCCAAGTTGTATTACTCTTGATTTCTTTTGTACTTTTAGGCGAGTAGTGTCTGAAGAATAAAACTCGATTCTTTCCCAATCTTGTTACTTCATTGCTTTTTTGTATTTTTCAAACCCGAACTCCTAGTTCCTTTGTCTTTAGGGTTACCAGACGCGAGTTGGGTTCGTCCACACTCATAATTCTGACACAATCTCCAAGCTGTTCTGATCGAGTCAAATTCTGCTAGCTGAAATGATGACTCCCTCCAAACTGTTAACACGTTCGTCATTCGGTCATCCGGAATGATTCTACGTGTTAAAAGCTGAGGTGAGACTCTCTTCCTTCCAAACCCATAATTCCGATGCATGCCGAAGAGTTTCCTCGATCCATATCATCCCTATTAGGGGTTTGAGGTGACCACTTTAAAACTGTAAGCAAGATCAGTAGATCGGGTGATTTCTTACTTAAGCTAAAATGGCGGCTCCCTCCAAGCTGTTAACCCGTTCGTCATTCGGTCATCCGGAATGATCCCACGTGTTAACAAGCTGAGGTGAGACTCTCTGAAAGCAGTGCCTCCCCGGACGACAAATTCATGTTACCGAACGTCGCTCGCTTTGACAATACTTGTTCTGACACCATTCCCAAGCCGTTTTGATCCCTTTATCATTCGTGATCACGGGGCCAAAAAATCTTTTAGCTGAGGTGAATCCCTCCAAGCCGTTTTGATCCCTTTATTCATTTGTGAGCACAGGGTCAAAAACTGTTAGCTGAAATGATGGCTCCCTCCAAACTGTTAACACGTTCGTCATTCGGTCATCCGGAATGATTCTGCGTGTTAAAAGCTGAGGTGAGACTCTCTTCCTTCCAAACCCATAATTCCGATGCATGCCGAAGAGTTTCCTCGATCCGTATCATCCCTATTAGGGGTTTGAGGTGACCACTTTAAAACTGTAAGCAAGATCACTAGATCGAGTGATTTCTTACTTAACCTAAAATGGTGGCTCCCTCCAAGTTGTTAACCCGTTCGTCATTCGGTCATCCGGAATGATCCCACGTGTTAACAAGCTGAGGTGAGACTCTCTGAAAGCAGTGCCTCCCCGGACGACAAATTCATGTTACCGAACGTCGCTCGCTTTGACAATACTTGTTTTGACACCATTCCCAAGCCGTTTTGATCCCTTTATCATCCGTGATCACGGGGTCAAAAAATCTTTTAACTGAGGTGAATCCCTTCAAGCCGCTTTGATCCCTTTATTCGTTTGTGAGCACAGGGTCAAAAACTGTTAGCTGAAATGATGGCTCCCTCCAAACTGTTAACACGTTCGTCATTCGGTCATCCGGAATGATTCTGCATGTTAAAAGCTGAGGTGAGACTCTCTTCCTTCCAAACCCATAATTCCGATGCATGCCGAAGAGTTTCATCGATCCGTATCATCCCTATTAGGGGTTTGAGGTGACCACTTTAAAACTGTAAGCAAGATCACTAGATCGAGTGATTTTTTACTTAAGCTAAAATGGTGGCTCCCTCCAAGCTGTTAACCCGTTCGTCATTCGGTCATCCGGAATGATCCCACGTGTTAAAAGCTGAGGTGAGACTCTCTTTTTTAACGTTCAGCTCTTCTATACTAGCGGTCAAAGTGACATTTGGGGAGCCCTGGAATCCTTGTTTCTCTTTTTTTTTTAAAATACAGGGACTCTCAATGATGATCACATCGTGTCGGGGTGGCCAATTGTGAAGGTATAGAAGTAGTCAACGATGATCCAAACAATAAGTCTCCCTCCGTGGATTATGGAGTTGTAAAACCGCTGAGACTCTCAATGATGATCATGTCGTGCCGGGGTGGCCGATCGCAATCAAGAATGTCCTAGGGTCTTGCAGGCGCCCCTGCCCATGAAGCTTGCTCTAGGTGCCGAACGGTGGGTCCGAATAGCTAGTCACGGATTTCTCTGGATTCTTCATCCCCCTTTTCTGAATTCTCTATCCCCTTTTCTGAATTCTCTATCCCCTTTTTTGAATCTCGATCTTCATTTCTGAATCTTGATCTTCATTTCTGAATCTCGATCCCCTTTTCTGAATCTCGATCTTCATTTCTGAATCTCGATCTTCATTTCTGAATCTCGATCTTCATTTCTGAATCTCGAATGGATCCGAACCGGTATCTCGTAGGACTTCTTTCATGGTAACTTTTTTTTTGAACGTCTCTATGCTTCGTGATCTCCCCGTTCGAGCTGACCGAACGGCTCTGCCTGATTGTGATTTCATCTTTTCTTTGTCGGTCATGAACGTCTCCGCACTTCATGCCAAACATCATGGATCTCCCAGTTCGAGCATGTCGAACGGATTCCACTACACAATGAGCAAAGTAATATGGCCGCACGGCCGAACAACATATACAAGTATATACACACACATGCATAATATTTATGATTACCGACCGAAGTGGTCTAAGAATCGTTGGCCTAGATTCATTCTTCGCACTGCTCAGGTGCTATCAGAACCACTTAGTGGTTTGCCGGGCGTTCTCGGAAAATAACAACTTTAGTTAATCAAACTAATTACTTTGCCCCCATTTTAGGCATGGTTGCCATTCGGGCACTTGGTGCCGAACGGGACTATAGGTGGCCTTCAAATTTAAAATGAGCAGCCGGGGCCATGCTCTCCGGAAACGCTTCAATCAGCTGATTTGAGCCGATTGGGGGGCGGATCCATGGGCCCACTAAGACCAAGTATTTAATAAATACAGTGGTCCGACAAGAAATCATCAGAACTTCACCCAACATTATTTAAATAATTAATGAATACTCTAATGCAGGAGTACTTGGTGCCGAACGGGGCACCGGATGACCTTGAATTTAAAATGCGCCGTCGGGGCAATTTCCCCTATAAGACATTCTGATCGCTAGTTAAAGCCGATCGGGGGCGGGCCAAAACGCCCATTAAAACCAATCATTTAACTAAAATGATGGTGACTTTCCACTAGAGCTTCCTCGTTCGGTACTATTTAATTCGGGAAAATTTTATCCCTTATAAAACAATGGCGACGTGCAATTAATAGTAATAATACTATAATTAACATTTTAATGCACTAGCACTCGATGCCGAGCAGGACTTTTAATGTATTAAAACACGTCGCTTGAGTAGTGCCCCTCGGATTTACTCTGATCACTCTATTACCCCGATCATGGGTTGGCCGGTCGGCCCACTAAACCAATCATTTGATATAAAATGATGGTGATCTTATTACTAGGGATTAGCCCCAAATTATTAAGTTCGGGATATTCTTAACCCCTAATTAATAATAAAGATAACAACAGCAATAATATTGAGGGTATGAGCAAAAAAGATTGTAGTACTTAGCTGAATAAGGCTGAATTTCAGCTGCCGGGCCAAGTTATTGACCCAGAGATTTTGATGAAGCATTCCTCACAGAAATAGGCCCATTAAATAATCCACTTGGAGCAGACATGACCCAGCCCAAAGTTGACTTGAAGCAACTGGCCGATCGTGACTTCCAGAAGCTGTGTTAGATAGAAGATGCCCGATGCCTCCTCAGTCCAAATTGTGTACAATGCTTCCTTTCTAACCATGGGTTTTCATTGGCAGTATTGGGACGAACGGCAATCTAATTATGAAGATACCCGATCATCCATGTCAGCCTGTGATTGACAGACTACGGGCAGCAAAGACCGTGCAGCAATATTGCGCTGTCCTTGGAAGTGGATCAAGGTGAAGCGGCTCACCCGAATGATCGATTGTCTGGGCCCATTAAATTCTCGTTCAGCGTGACAACTTATTTGGCTCCTCAAGTGAACTGAGGCTTGCTTCCAGATTCGTCCCCCCTTGGATAAATAGACCATGACGGTGACCTGGTGTGACTGCGTTGCTGCGGGATACGGTCAAACCTGGGCGGGAGTCTTCACCTGACCGACCCCTGTTGGTCTGGTCCTCGGATGCCGATCAGAACGGAAATACTGGGCAGGATCGGGACGTTCCCATCACTCTCCCGTTCGTCCCTGTTTGCCCGAGTGGCTGCAATGGGTGAAATGATGATCTTCGTCGGCCGTTGTATTAGGCCGGACTGTGTTTTAAACATACTGCCGTGCGGGATTGCTATCTCCGGTCGGAGGATATCATACGGTGAGCTGTCATCCGGTGCATGACATGATGACGGAATTTTTTAGAGAATTTGGGCCCACTAAAAAGTGTTGCAGCTGGCTAAGGGTCAATTGCCGGTCCACCAATTTGGGATCCGGGATCACTTGGGAGTTCTAGCTAGGGCTAAGATGCCGAACGGCAGTACTATACCGGCAGTAGATACACGGTGGTGACCGTCCTGGGGAATCGAACGGCAGCGCATATAACAAGATTCACAATATTGCCTGGCCGTTCGGGTTCCTCTTGCGGTCGCTTTGATCCGGGACTGCACTCCTTTGCCGGTTAGTTCCGGTGGAGAAATGGTTTCATTAGACTGGGGAGTAGAGTAGCCTGGCGGCAATGGATGCTGGGTTTGGGATCTCTTAAAACTGATCGTTTAAGATCAACTCGTTCAGGCTCTGTTTGCTCCGATATGGGTAGTCAATGCAGGGCGTTTCTCGTTCGGGATCCGGCAGTCCGTCACTTGCTTTTTGGATAACCATCAATCTGTCAATTCATCCATTTGTGTCCACTTTTGTTGCTGTCAGAATCTGTCATCTCCCACATCTGTCAGGCTTTTCCCGTGAAAGCAGGAATTGGTCTCTTTGCGTCAATTAGAGAGCCATGGGTCCCACTCACCATTCTCTTAAATCAGAAGCTACTACGGATAGCAATTCTCGTGGGGCTGCTTCGGCCCTGGCATTTGTTCAGGACATAGGAGTAGTCATTTGAAACGACGCCAAGCTAGTGAAGTCGTTGGACTGGCCTGGAGTTCTGCTTTTGCTGCTGCTTCTTCCAAATCATTTTTTCTCCTTTTCTTCTTGAAAAGCAGTTCATCTCTATCACAAAATTTGTAGAATAAAGAACACATGATTGTTTTTGAATAGTTTCCCACAGACGGCGCCAATGTTGAGTTTTAGTCCCGTAGATCCGAAAGCCCAACATAACTTCGGATATTAAGGACGATGGATTTGGTATAAAAGTGAATTAATATATAAACGTGTATGAACTAGCTATTTTTACGTGGAAACCCGAAAAGGGAGAAAACCACGGGACTTTTTAGGCTTACGTCCAAGCCCATTCTTTCTCATTAATATGCTCTCCTCACCATATTTACATAATACAAACTTGAAGCATCCATTAACGGAGCTTAGTTGCTAAGCTAAGAAGAAGAAACAGTCAGGGGAAGAGCTCCCCAAAAGAGAAGGAAAGAAGTAGCCTAACTTCCAGGAGGGAAGGGCCAAAAGTCCTTTACATGGAAGCAATGCTTCCTATTTTTAGAAGGGGGTGGGGTTTTACTCTTATGGGCCAGCAGGCCGGTTGGGCCTTAATGGGCCCAATTCCTATCCTAGCGGGCCGGTTAGGCCGAAACGGGCCAGGTAGGCCTAAATGGGCCTTGCTGACCGGGCTTCATACCGGGTGATGACTTGGGCCTCTGAACAGTAGTAGGCCAGGATAATATTCCCCAACACAAGTCCCCCAGTTTCTTGAGTAGTGAGCCTGCAAATCTACTCGAGAAAGTATACTCTTGCTCACGTCCTTTCCTGCTATTCCTGACGTAGTCTTTGAATAATCTTTGGCGCAAGGCATGCATAAGCCATAAATGAGGTGCAATCCCGCACTAGGCACAACGACGTTGTAGATCCAGCCGCTCGTGCTGCATAAAAGTGACGGTCGCCATCCTAGATTAAGGATCGACGAGCTCGATAGAAAAGAAGGCACGACGGCGCTGATGAGCCAGTCGTTCATGCTGCATAAAGCGGCGGTCGCCATCCCCCAGTTTCTTAGCACGTAAATTCATCGCTCACCCAACCTTACAATTCCATACTTTAATAAATATATTACATATAAACTCTTCATTCATTAATATGCTCTGATCTCTTAATTACATAATACATGTATCGAACCTCCATTAATGGAGTATGAGAGAAACTAAGAGGAAGAAGAAATGCAGAGCTAAAAAGCCGTCCCCTTCAAATGGGAGCCCTCCTCCCTATTTATATGAAATGGGGAAGGGTTGGCTAATGGGCCAAAGGGTTAACGGGCCGAAAAAGCACTAATGGGCCGAAATGGCCTAAATGGGCCGAGCGAGCCTAAATGAACCTCGCCGATTGGGCTCCGTATTGGGGCGGTGTCTTGGGCCTCTGAACAGTAACAGGCCGGGGTAGTATATCCCAACACAAGTCCCCCTGTTTCTTGAGTAGTGAGCTTGCAAATCTACTCGAGAAAGTATACTCTTGCTCACATCCTTTCCTGCCATCCCTGAATCAGTCTTCGAATAGTTCGCGGACGCAAGGTATGCATAAGTGACAGGTGAGGTGTAGCCCCCACACTAGGTACGACGACACTGTAGAACCAGCCGCTCGTGCTGCATAAAAGTGAAGGTCGGCATCCTAGATTAAGGACCGACGAGCCCGAAAAAAGAAGACACGACGGCGCTGATGAGCCAGTCGTTCATGCTGCATAAAGTGGCGGTCGCCATCCTAGATCAAGGATAGACGAGCCTGGCTGAGAGTCAGGCACGACGGTGCTGTGGAGCCCGTTTGTGCTGCATAAAAAGCGGCGGTCGTCATCCTAGATCAAGGATGGACGAGCCCGACCGAGAGTCAGGCATGACGGTGCTGTGGAGCCCATTCATGCTGCATAAAAGCGGCGGTCGTCATCCTAGATCAAGGATGGACGAGCTCGACCGAGAGTCACGCTTGAAAGTGCTGTGGAGCCCGTTCGTGCTGCATAAAAAATGGTCTTTGCTGAGATATGGACTTACGATGCCATGGTCATTGCCACGGTCCTTACATTGCCATAGTCGAAAAGAATGGACCTGACTCGACTCGACTTGACCTGGACAAACATGGACTCGACTTGACTCGACTCGACAAACATGGACTGTACTCGACTCGACTCGACAAACATGGACTCGACTCGACAAACATGGACTCGACTCGACTCGACAAACATGGACTTGACTCAACTCGACTCGACAAACATGGACTCGACTCGACTCGACTGGCCATCCTCCAATCCCATAGTTCCGATGATCCAGGCCACCCATACTAAAGACAGAAGGTAGTTTCTGATGATCTGGCGCAGGCTGGCGGTTCTCACTCTCTATTTAGTAGCATAATATTTTGCCCAAGTTGTATTACTCCTGATTTCTTTTGTACTTTCCGACGAGTAGTGTTTGAAGAATAAATCTCGATTCTTTCCCCAATCTTGTTATTTCAATACTTTTTTGTATTTTCACACCCGAAATCCTAGTTCCTTCGTCTTTAGGGGTACCGGACGCGACTTGGGTTCGTCCACACTCATAATTCTGACACCATCTCCAAGCTGTTCTTATCGAGTCAAATTCTGCTAGCTGAAATGATGGCTCCCTCCAAACTGTTAACACGTTCGTCATTCGGTCATCCGGAATGATTCTACGTGTTAAAAGCTGAGGTGAGACTCTCTTCCTTCCAAACCCATAATTCCGATGAATGACGAAGAGTTTCCTCGATCCATATCATCCCTATTAGGGGTTTGAGGTGACCACTTTAAAACTGTAAGCAAGATCAGTAGATCGGGTGATTTCTTACTTAAGCTAAAATGGAGGCTCCCTCTAAGTTGTTAACCCGTTCGTCATTCGGTCATCCGGAATGATCCCACGTGTTAACAAGCTGAGGTGAGACTCTCTGAAAGCAGTGCCTCCCCGGACGACAAATTCATGTTACCGAATGTCGCTCGCTTTGACAATACTTGTTCTGACACCATTCCCAAGCCGTTTTGATCCCTTTATCATTCCTGATCACGGGGTCAAAAAATCTTTTAGCTGAGGTGAATCCCTCCAAGCCGTTTTGATCCCTTTATTCATTTGTGAGCACAGGGTCAAAAAGTGTTAGCTGAAATGATGGCTCCCTCCAAACCATTAACACGTTCGTCATTCGGTCATCCGGAATGATTCTGTGTGTTAAAAGCTGAGGTGAGACTCTCTTCCTTCCAAACCCATAATTCCGATGCATGCCGAAGAGTTTCCTCGATCCGTGTCATCCATATTAGGGGTTTGAGGTGACCACATTAAAACTGTAAGCAAGATCACTAGATCGGGTGATTTCTTACTTAAGCTATAATGGCGGCACCCTCCAAGCTGTTAACCCGTTCGTCATTCGGTCATCCGGAATGATCCCACGTGTTAACAAGCTGAGGTGAGACTCTCTGAAAGCAGTGCCTCCCCGGACGATAAATTCATGTTACCGAACGTCGCTCGCTTTGACAATACATGTTCTGACACCATTCCCAAGCCGTTTTGATCCCTTTATCATTCGTGATCACGAGGTCAAAAAATCTTTTAGCTGAGGTGAATCCCTCCAAGCCGTTTTGATCCCTTTATTCGTTTGTGAGCACAGGGTCAAAAACTGTTTGCTGAAATGATGGCTCCCTCCAAACTCTTAACACGTTCGTCATTCGGTCATCCGGATTGATTCTGCGTGTTAAAAGCTGAGGTGAGACTCTCTTCCTTCCAAACCCATAATTTCGATGCACGCCGAAGAGTTTCCTCGATCCGTACCATCCCTATTAGGGGTTTCAGGTGACCACTTTAAAACTGTAAGCAAGATCACTAGATCGGGTGATTTCTTACTTAAACTAAAATGGCGGCTCCCTCCAAGCTGTTAACCCGTTCGTCATTCGGTCATCCGGAATGATCCCACGTGTTAAAAGCTGAGGTGAGACTCTCTTTTTTAACGTTCGGCTCTTCTATACTAGCGGTCAAAGTGACATTTGGGGAGCCCTGGATTCCTTGTTTCTCTCTTTTTTTTTAATACATGGACTCTCAATGATGATCACATCGTGCTGGGGTGGCCGATTGTGAAGGTATAGAAGTAGTCAACGATGATCTGAACAATAAGTCTCCCTCCGTGGATTATGGAGTTGTAAAACCGCTGAGACTCTCAATGATGATCACGTCGTGCCGGGGTGGCCTATCGCAATCAAGAATGTCCTAGGGTCTTGGAGGCGCCCATGCCCATGAAGCTTGCTCTAGGTGCCGAACGGTAGGTCCGGATTGCTAGTCACGGATTTCTCTTGATTCTTCATCCCCTTTTCTGAATTCTCTATCCCCTTTTCTGAATTCTCTATCCCCTTTTCTCAATCTCGATCTTCATTTCTGAATCTCGATCTTCATTTCGGAATCTCAATCTTCATTTCTGAATCTCGAATGGCTCCGAACCGGTATCTCGGAGGACTTCTTTCATGGTAACTTTTTTTTGAACGTCTCTATGCTTCGTGATCTCCCCGTTCGAGCTGACCGAACGGCTCTGCCTGATTGTGATTTCATCTTTGCTTTGTCGGTCATGAACGTCTCCGCGCTTCATGCCAAACATCATGGATCTCCCAGTTCGAGCATGTCGAACTGATTCCACTGCACAATGAGCAAAGTAATACGGCCGCACGACCGAACAACATATACAAGTATATACACACACATGCATAATATTTATGATTACCGGCCGAAGTGGTCTAAGAATCGTTGGCCTAGATTCATTCTTCACACTGCTCCGGTGCTATCAGAACCACTTAGTGGTTTGCCAGGCGTTCTCGGAAAATAACAACTTTAGTTAATCAAACTAATTACTTTGCCCCCGTTTTAGGCATAGTTGTCGTTCGGGCACTTGGTGCCGAACGGGACTTTAGGTTGCCTTCAAATTTAAAATGAGCCGCCGAGGTCATGCTCTCCGGAAACGCTTCAATCAACTAATTTGAGCCGATCGGGGGGCAGATCCATGGGCCCACTGATGGATAGTCTGCCCGGGGGTAGCTTATCCGAGGGGTTATTACGGAGAATAACTAGAGAGAAGTCAGAGCAAGTAAGTATAGAGAGAGAAAGTATATTAGCAAGTATTCAGCGTGTTGTGTGTTGTGACTTGGTTACAAAAGGGGAAATGGGGTGCTATTTATAGTAGTAATAAATTCCAGACAGGGACACGTGTCAAGCGTCTATTGGCCGAGAGGTCACCTCAACTGGTTGGCGCTGGCAACCGCATGTGGCCGCATTTAATGCGGCTGTGTGATGGGACGTTGCACAGGGTACGGTGATCCATACGCATGTGGAGCGGATATTATGTCAGAAAAGGTGCCCTCGGCTGTAGATGACTAGCCGAGGGCTCTGAGTACCAGGGACCCCCTTAGTGCCGAGGGCTCCAGTTGCCGAGGGCTACTGATTTTCGCCGTTTTCTCCCAGTAACTTTGTTTTCCTGTTTTGACCTTCCTGTGAGAATCAGAGCCTTCGGCCAGGGGGCGAAGGCACCCCTGGTGCACATTGTGGGCTGCTTGGTGCCTTGGGCGCCGTGATTTGGGCCTGTTGTGCTTCATGGGCCTATTGGGCCTTTATTGGAGTAGTAGGAGTCTGTGGGCCGGGGGTTCCCGGGCCATATACTCCATCACCCACTAAGACCAAGTATTTAATAAATACAGTGGTCCGACGGGAAATCATCAGAACTTCGCCCAACATTATTTAAACAATTAATGAATACTTAATGCAGGAGTACTTGGTGCCGAACGGGGCACCAGATGCCCTTGACATTAAAATGCGCCGTCGGGGCAATTTACCCTGTAAGACGTTCTGATCGCTAGTTAAAGCCGATCGGGGGCGGGCCAAAACGCCCATTAAAACCAATCATTTAACTAAAATGACGGTGACTTACCACCAGAGCTTCCTCGTTCGGTACTATTTAATTCGGGAAAATTTTATCCCTTATAAAACAATGGCGACGTGCAATTAATAGTAATAATACTATAATTAACATTTTAATGCACTAGCACTTGATGCCGAGCAGGACTTTTAATGTATTAAAACACGTCGCTTGAGTGGTGCCCCTCGGATGCACTCCGATCGCTCTATTACCCCGATCATGGGTTGGCCGGTTGGCCCACTAAACCAATCATTTGATATAAAATGATGGTGATCTTATTACTAGGGCTTAGCCCCAAATTATTAAGTTCGAGATATTCTTAACCCCTAATTAATAATAAAGATAACAACAGCAATAATACTGAGGGTATGAGCAAAAAAGATTGTAATACTTAGCTGAATAAGGCTGAATTTCAGCTGCCGGGCCAAGTTATTGACACAGAGATTTTGATGAAGCATTCCTCACAGAAATAGGCCCATTAAATAATCCGTTTGGAGCGGACATGACCCAGCCCAAAGTTGACTTGAAGCAAGTGGCCCATCGTGACTTCCAAGAGCTGTGTTAGATAGAAGATGCCCGATGCCTCCTCAGTCCAGATTGTGTACAGTGCTTCCTTTCTAACCATGGGTTTTCGTTGGCAGTAATGGGTCGAACGGCAATCTAATTATGAAGATACCCGATCATCCATTGTCAGCCTGTGATTGACAGGCTACGGACAGCAAAGACCGTGCGACAATATTGCGTTGTCCTTGGAAGTGGATCAAGGTGAAGCGGCTCACCTGAATGATCAATTGTCTGGGCCCATTAAATTCCCGTTCGGCGTGACAGCTTATTTAGCTCCTCAAGTGAACTGAGGCTTGCTTCCAGAGTCGTCCCCCCTTGGATAAATAGACCATGACGGTGACCTGGTGTGACTGCGTTGCTGCGGGATACGGTCAAACCTGGGTGGGAGTCTTCACCTAACCGACCCCTATTGGTCTGGTCCTCGGATGCCGATCAGAAAGGAAATGCTGGGCAGGATCGGGACGTTCCCATCACTCTCCCGTTCGTCCCTGTTTACCCGAGTGGCTGCAATGGGTGAAATGATGATCTTCGTTGGCCGTTGTATTAGGCCGGACAGTGTTTTAAACATACTGCCGTGCGGGATTGCTATCTCCGGTCAGAGGATGTCATACGGTGAGCTGTCATCCGGTGCATGACATGATGACGGATTTTTTTAGAGAATTTGGGCCCACTAAAAAGTGTTGCAGCTTGCTGAGGGTCAACTGCCGGTCCACCAATCTGGGATCCGGGATCACCTGGGAGTTCTAGCTAGGGCTAAGATGCCGAACGACAATACTATGACGACAGTAGATACACGGTGGTGACCGTCTTGGGGAATCGAACGGCAACGCATATAACAAGATTCACAATATTGTCTGGTCGTTCGGGTTCCTCTTGCGGTCGCTTTGATCCGGGACTGCACTCCTTTGCCGGTTAGTTCCGGTGGAGAAATGGTTTCATCAGAATGGGGAGCAGAGTAGCCTGGCAGAAATGGATGCTGGGTTTGGGATCTCTTAAAACTGATCGTTTAAGATCAACTCGTTCAGGCTCTATTTACTCCAATATGGGCAGTCAATGCAGGGCGTTTCTCGTTCGGGATCCGGCAGTCCGTCACTTGCTTTTTGGATAACCATCAATTCATCCATTTGTGTCCCCTTGTGTTGCTGTCAGAATCTGTCATCTCCCCTGTCTGTCAGGCTTTTATCGTGAAAGCAGGAATTGGTCTCTTTGCGTCAATTAGAGAGCCATGGGTCCCACTCACCATTCTCTTAAATCACAAGCTGCTCCGGATAGCAATTCACGTGGGGCTGCTTCGGCCCTGGCATTTGTTCAGGACATAGGAGCAGTCATTTGAAACGACGCCAAGCTAGTGAAGTCGTTGGACTGGCCTGGAGTTCTGCTTTTGCTGCTGCTTCTTCCGAATCATTTTTTCTCCTTTTCTTCTTGAAAAGCAGTTCATCTCTATCACAAAATTTGTAGAATAAAGAACACATGATTGTTTTTGAACAATTTCCCACAGACGGCGCCAATGTTGAGTTTTAGTCCTGTAGATCCGAAAGCCCAACATAACTTCGGATATTAAGGATGATGGATTTGGTATAAAAGTGAATAAATATATAAACGTGTATGAACTAGCTATTTTTACGTGGAAACCCGAAAAGGGAGAAAACCACGGGACTTTTTAGGCTAACGTCCAAGCCCACTCTTTCTCATTAATATGCTTTCCTCACCATATTTACATAATACAAACTTGAAGCCTCCATTAATGGAGCTTAATTGCTAAGCTAAAAGGAAGAAACAGTCAGGGGAAGAGCTCCCCAAAAGAGAAGGAAAGAAGCAGCCTAAGTTCCAGGAGGGAAGGGCCAAAAGTCCTTTACATGGAAGCAATGCTTCCTATTTTTAGAAGGGGGGTGGGGTTTTACTCTTATGGGCCAGCGGGCCGGTTGGGCCTTAATGGGCCCAATTCCTATCCTAGCGGGCCGGTTAGGCCGAAACGGGCCGGGTAGGCCTAAATGGACCTTGCTGACCGGGCTTCATACCGGGTGATGACTTGGGCCTCTGAACAGTAGTAGGCCAGAATAATATTCCCCAACAAATAATGAGGAGTCATTTGAATTTACACTCGAACTACTTCTTTGGGGTTCGAACCCCGTATCCGTGCAACGACAAAGTCCAAAACGCGCACAAACTAGTCACCTACACTTCATTGTTTGGTTCATTCATAGTACTTCCTCATGTCCTAATTGAACTTACACTTTCTTTTTTGGATAGATCAAATTAAAATAAACTTCACACTTTTATTTTTGGTAACTTTTAATGTAAAATCACCATTATACCATTACTTTATTACCTACTTTACACCCATTTTTATTCTCTCTCTCACCACACCTAATCTACTTCTTGTAATGGCATGATGGGAAAGTCAAAGGAAAAATTTCCATTTTCTTAAAACACATAAAATCAAACTATGAACTTTATTTAAGAACGAAGGGAGATTAGATATATACATAAATTTGGCTAGCTTTATACGTAGTATAATATAATAGAGAGAGTAATCTTCTCTACATGTTGTTCTGATCGGAATCGTCGTCCGCCCGCTTCCATTTGAAGTGCTTTTGGGTAGAATTTTTTAGGAAATTTTGTAAGCATGTTCTTAATGAAGTCTAGATTACACTTACAAAATTTCACCTTAAGACTCAATCTAGAAGTAAGTTAAATAAATTGTCAAAAAACACTGCACCAATATATATATATATATGTGTGTGTGTGTGTGTGTGTGTGTGTGTGTGTGTGTGTGTGTGTAATACCCAAGATTAATTTAAGAGGATTAATAGTACTACTCATACCAACAGAGGTGCATCTCCTTTTAAGGAAGCTCATCACCCAAAAACTCCAAAGTTAAGCGTGCTTGCACGGGAGTAGTCTTGGGATGGGTGACCCCCTAGGAAGTTTCTCACGGCGGGCATGAGTGAGGACAAAGTGCGCGGAAAAGGCTAGTGGCGGTTTGTGAGGACGGTACTAGAGGCCTGGAGTAACTACATCGGGCCCTACGGGGCGGGGTGTTACGGGTGGTATCAGAGCAACCTTGCAACAGTGTGCTGACCCGTTGGATATCGGGCGGACACTTGGCAGGGCAAGATTCTGGGGTTTGATTGAGATAGTTAAGGGCGCAACGAAGACGTTGCGATCCTAAGTGGGGGTGATTGTTGTTGGTCCAAAATAGGACGCTCGTAGGCTTTTAGAAAAGCTACGTACGACACTCAAGCGGGAATCAAGAAAGTAATATGAATAAGGAAAGTTGCAAAGGGGATTTCGTAGCCAGAAATAGCATGTAGAATTTGCTTCCTTAGTTTGAATTACAAAGTGCCTTTTATAGGCGATTACAAATGGTAACTGCCAAAGATACTAATGGCTAACTAATTCCAACATTAATACGGAATTAAATACATAATTAAGTCACGCATTAATTACTTTGGTGGTTATAGTTCCTGGCAGGCAGGCTGGAAGCTTGAGCTCCCTCCTGCTGGACTGGACGGTGGGCTCCCCACTAGGCTGGAAGAAGGCTTCTGACCGGGCTGGAGGCAGGCTCCCAGGTAGGCTGGAAGGCAGGCTCCACGTTGGGCTGGAAGCATGCTGCTTGCCGGACTGGAAGGCAGGCTCCCACCTGGGCTGGACCGTAGGCTCCCAGCTGGGCTGGTCGGAAGGCTCCTGCCTAAACTGGAAGGCAGGCTCCCCAATGGGCTGGAAGGCAGCCTCCCCGCTGGCCGGGCTGGAGGGCAGGTTCCCCGATGGGCTGGTCGACAGGTTCTCTTGGGATTCCGCTCCTTGATTGGCCTGATCGGTTGGGCCGACTCGAGCTCTAGGTTGCTGGGCTTGTGCCTGCTGGTCCAAGTTCGGGGCCTGGGCCGATTAGGCTCTGGGCCTAGTCCCATAACCCCATCACGAGCCCCCCACTCCCTTAGTCGAGTAGTAGACTCGGCTAAGAGGGAGTAGTCCAAGTCAGTTGCTCTTCTCCGAGACTATAAGATCCCCGCCCTTGTCCATGTTGGGGAGATGCCTCATTAAAAACCTTCACTAGGAAAAAATCCAATGGGAAAAAATCATAATGAAGGGAAAAGAGTACACCTGATGCCCCCAAGATGAAGCAAGAGGTGAAATCTTCAGCCTTTTATTGCCATGGTTACCATCTGCGAAGAGGATGGCTAGAACCATTCTTCTCGTCGGGTTCAGACTCATCAAGCTCGTCTTCGTTCAGTCGTACCTACGCATAAAAGTAACAAGTGTAGAATAGAGCATCTGGCCCGGTGTCGAACCATGGCTCAGTGTGTAAGTGAGTCGGACTCACCACTTGAAAAGAGTGACACCAATTTCCCAAGTTAGGCCTCAACCTAGTCTCCGAAAGAAAGATTGAATCCGCGAGTAAGTGAGTCGGACTCCTCACTCGAACGGATAATCCAACCCCAAAGAACTAAAGTATATCGACCTTTTTGAGAAATGTGAATGTCAATTAAATGACAAAATTGCTCGGAAGAGCGTGGCTCTAGGCCCCTAACAAGAGTTTAACTCGCCGCCCGAGTTTAGTAGTTCGAACCCGCAAGTAAAAACTTTTGAACGGGTGACTCGTCCCCCGAGGTCAGAGTGTGATGCACTATGAAGGGATACGAGCACGCGAGAACTCGTATTTATGAAGTCAAGAGTGTGCGGTATTAACATGTATATTGGAGCTTATTAATCGTCACACCCATATGACGTGACCCGGTGGCGCGAATGTGTGTGCTCGACCAGTGTACGACGTACTTGAGTGATCAGATTTCATAAGTCCGTTTTTCAATGTTAAAATTACACACACTTAACAAGAGTAAAAGCAATATATCACTTAAAATATCTTTTCAAATGTTTCGGTAATTAAATTATGATGGCTAATACGTAGTATGCAATTTGAGCACTTAACTCAAATAATATGCTGATGTAGTTCGGTGCTCAAGAACATGGGCTTTCTTGATCATTGTTTATTGGGCTCAAGTGTTATGAACAACATGTAGCAGGGTCGCAGGGAGCCCCACCCCTGCTTGGAGAGTGCCATCAGCCCTGGTTGCCGCCGGTGGTCTCTGGCTCACCTTCTGGCCATTACCACTGCTACTTGTTGCGAACCTCCTGTTTGGACGGTGCCCGCACACTAAAACGTGAAAGAAACCCAACCTTGGTCACATCAAGCGACGATGGAGGTGACGACCGCCGCCGCCACGACGGCGACTACCCTAGCCGCCACGACGGCGACTACCCTAGCCGCTCAGAGAGAATGAAAGATCCGCGAATCTGGTCACTTATATCGGAGCTGGAAGACTTGGAGCTATGGGTCGCCACTGTGCAAGGTTGCTGCTAGACATTGAAGGTACTTCTGTTGCCGGAGAGGGAAGGAGGACCTCCCATCCGCCGTTGGCTTTGTTCGGATCTACTGGACAGAAGGGGGAGTTGTTCGTCACAGAGGCTAAGAACAGTCGCAGCACAAGAGTAATGGAAGTTGCCTGCCGCCGCTGCCATTAGAAAGGCCTTCGGATACCTTGGACGGTCATCTCCTCGTATTCTTTGGAGTTTCCAGGTTTGCAGGTCGCAAGTCGTGAAGATACCCTGGTCGGCCATCTCATGCTGCACTCCCGGCTCCATCTCCTGCTGCACTCTCGCCTGAAGACCTGAACATCAGCGCCGAGATGTGTTCGATGGCTGACGGGGCCGCAACTTTGGCCTTTCCGACGACGACGGCTAATGGATGTAGCAGCGTCTTGGTGAGATCCAGAGTGGTTATATCTGGAACGGCAACAGTGGGACCAAGACGGTGATCCTTCAACAACAGTGAGAGGTCCCGGGCTGCGGTAGGCATGTCACGGCGCGGTGGTGGTCAGGATGGTGACATCAGCTCCTGCCGAGTAAAGTCTCAAATTTGAAACCTCCGGGCAACAGAGACAAGCTTCAGCTCACGGCGCCTGGCGGCTGCTCCGCGGCGGCGATCAGTGGCGGATGGCGCCGGCATCTCTACCGTTGATCTTGACAAATCCAGTTTTTTCTTTCATTTTTGCTGAATTGCAGACCTCAAAAACTGCTAGAACCTTCGATCTTCCCATTTTTTCTGAATTTTTTTTTTGGTAATTCCTACTCCAGGGATGTGAGAGACGATAGAGACTCTCAATGAAAGCACCAATGTTGGTCCAAAATAGGACGCTCGTAGGCTTTTAGGAAAGCTGCGTAAGAACACTCAAGCAGGAATTTAGGAAAGTACGAATATGGAAAGTTGCAAAGGGAATTTGGTAGCCAGAAATAGCATATACAAATTGATTCCTCTAATCTGAATTACAACACGCCTTTTATAGGCGTATACGAATCGTAACCGCTACCGATAATAATGAATAATTAATTACAACATTAATAAAGAATTAAATACATAATTAATAGCGCATTAATTGCTTGACCGTTACTCTTCCGGGCTGGGAGGTCGACCGGACTGGCAGGCTCCCCGCTGGGTTGGCAGGCAGGCTCTAGGTTGTGGACTTGGATCCACGGGTCCAAGTTCGGGGCTTGGACTGATTAGGCTCTGGGCCTAGTCATATTACTCCATCAATTGTAATACCCAAGATTAATTTAAGAGGATTAATAGTATTACTCATACCAACAGAGGTGCATCTTCTTTTAAGGAAGCTCATCACCCAAGAACTCCAAAGTTAAGCGTGCTTGCACGGGAGTAGTCTTGGGATGGGTGACCCCCTGAGAAGTTTCTTAGGGCGTGCATGAGTGAGGACAAAGTGCGCGGAAAAGGTTAGTGGTGGTTTGTGAGGAAAGTACTAGAGGTCTGGAGTAACTACCCCTGGCTCTACGGGGCGGGGTGTTACAATATGTGTGTATGTATGTGTGTATGTATGTATGTGTGTGTATGTATGTATGTATGTATGTATGTATGTATGCATTGTTTTTCAATAATTTATCGGGAAAAGTATGGAGAAGATACTTGTGGTTGGGCTCATTTTCAGATAGGATCATGTGTTTCACTTTTTATCAAGGTGTTTCATGTGTTTGAATTCCGTTATCACAAGAAGGTCACGTCGTTAAAAACGTCTGAAAAAGACGGTTAAAAGTAACTCCGATTTTCAAAAGTGCCTGAAATATTAAAAGAAAAATACTAAAAGGCGTGTCTCGTTAAGATAACCTCCACACCACCTTCGCCTTTGGATTTGTCAGATCTATTTGAATTATTTTTTAAAAATGATTTTGCTAATATCACTTTTTCGGTGAACTTTTCGGTGACAAGGGTGGCTGGAAACAGAGAAGAAAGATGGCCTAGCGATCGTCTTGTTGAGGTGCACCTTCTGGTATTTTTCTTTTAATTTTTCGGGCATTTTTGAAAATCGGAGTTACTATTACCCGTCTTTCTCGGGCGTTTTTAACGGTGTGACCCTCTTATGATAACGGAATTCAAACACATGAACCACTTTGAAAAAAAATGAAACACATGACCCTATCTGAAAACGGGCGCAATCACAAATATCTTTTCCATATTTTCCCCTAATTTATTTGAATAACTTTCCGATTGAATTTTATGGTGAAATGTTATAGACATAATTTATACTTCATGTAAAACATTTTCACAAAATTTTATCAAAAATTTCATCTCAAAGCACCTCAAATTGAGGCAGCTAGACAATGATTTTAGTTAGCACGGTCTAAAGAGAATACTTCTTTTCTATAGGTTTTTTCTTGGACGTCCATGGGGTACTGAGACCCATGGGAGTGTGAGACATAAGGTGGGTTTGCGTATGATTATGGTAGATGACATTTAATCTAACCTATATTTTTGGGATACGCTAGATAAAAGATTAGGAGTCTGTTTGATAACACTTAAATCAGTTGGATTGGTATATATTGCTGATATTTATGAAGTTTTGATTGAAGTGGTTGTATTGACTGGTTTTGTTGATTTATGAAATAAATAAAAATATACTTGTATTGAAGGGATACGATAGTATATGAAAAAATAGCTAAAATGATTATCTACAATTATTTCAGACAATTTAGCCAGAAAACTAACCCCAATCTTACTTTTTTTTATTATTACACAATTCAGCACGCGCAATCATTAAAGAGCTAGCTGATAAGTCTGATGAACTAAAAAACATAGTCACCAAAAGGGCTCTTGTTCAATTTAAATTTTACTTTAATTCTTATAATTTTTTGCATTTTTGACATTAAATCCAAACTCTACTATTTTAAATTTAGTACGGAGTATAGTACGTAACTAGATTCTCACCCGCACGGTGCGCGGATTAAAATTTATCAATTTGTGATTAAGAAGTCTATTATAAATACGCAAATAGAATTGAACACAAAATAAAGTGGTAAGGAATATATTACATGCTCGTAGTTAAAGAGAGATTGAGACATCGTCAAAGACGGGCGAATGTAATTTTTTGTTGGCAAAGGCAAATGTAAATACTAAAAAGAGATATAACATTTCAAAGTACGAAGTCGTAAGTAAAACTTTAGACGTTGCAACGTAAATTAGTGATACTACAAATTCTGATATTTGAAAACATTTTCATCAAAGAAATAAACTCATTAATTACATGTAATTATGAAAATAAAAAAACCATTTGTTCTATCTGTTATTTAATTACTCGAAAAGGACGCTGATTATCGACCATTTACCATACGTTCAACAATAATAGTAGAAAACACATTTAAACTTTTTTTTAAAAAACAAAAACACAAAGCTTTCTTTAAAATAATAAATAATTCTCCATTTGTTTTGTCTACTAAGATCTTAGAGATTCCTTCATTTGGATTTGGTCTTGTGAAATTTGAAAAACCGGAATTGATTTCCACAAGTCGAGAAGGATGCTGACTTTCGATCCTGCAATCAACATTTTTCTGCAGAATAAAAGCAAAAAACAAAAAATCATTTATTTGAATTTTATTATAAAAAAGTTAAATTTTATATTCTCTACATATGTGCATATAAATCCAAATTCGATACACTTCTTAAATCTTTAATCTTTAATTACATAAAGCCAATGCCCTAATAAAAAGAACTCAACCACACTTATAATTCGTAACTAGTTTTTAGCACGCACGTTGCGCGATAGGGTAAATGCCCAATGATTTTTTAGAACAATTGAGTATTGTATGTTGTTTAGATGTTGATTACTTTTAGTATTTGACATGTTAACATTTATAGCTACGAACAATCCACTATTAAACATTCCTTCATCATTAAAGACCTAAAACATCATGCAATCCAAGAGAAAATCTAGGCCATATTTTTCTATTTTCATATGCAACAATTCTGTATGTTGAATCAATTACGACCTTTCTCCATGCTATCTATTAATGAGCCTCATATTAATGAACACTTGTATCGATATGAGTTATCAATAAGGATGAAAATGAAAAACCAGCAAAGCAATATGGTATAGACGTATAGTAATAAATTATAACGTGAATAATTGCATAGATTATAGCTCAAAAATAAGGTTGGTTAGTTCATGATGTAAAAGAGTATATGTATTAATAAGAACAGATTTCCCAGCTCAAAAATAGAAGGTTGGTTAGTTCATTATGTAAAAGAGTATATGTATTAATAAGAACAGGTTTCCCAGCTCTTTGTGTATTTGTTAATAAAAGAGCAGAAGAGTAAAAGTGGCCTGAGGGAATATATTTTGGCCGCATGAGTACCATGATCTTTGGGGATAACCACAGCCCAACATCTGGGAGCAACTTGTTCCCTGATGATCCCTGTTGTTGTTTTGTTTTGTTTTCTTGCTTGCTATCTGAAAGCAGCTCCTAACTCTAAAAAAAAGCAGCTCGTAGTTCCTACCATGCATCTTCAGCAATCACAATCACCATGTCTCTATTTTCCCGTGGTGTTCTCTTTATGGATTTATAAAGTCCACCTAGCCCTTCTAAAGGAATAGGTGGTTCTTGAATAAAGCAGCGGTCCACATCTCTGCTGGCAAGAGGTAGCATACATCACTTAGGAATCCTGAAAAAGATCCTAACCTTGCATATAAATACAGTGAACCATAATATATAATACAAACTGATTCATATATTAATGAACTATATTGAGAAGTACCACTATGGCACTATAGTGCCCCATCAATTTCACAACATCAATCTCGTTTTCTGCACTTTCAGCCTCAATATGTGCAGAGCATGAGTCATATTCCTTGTGATTTTCTTCATAAGCCCATAATATGAAGAAGACACATGAATTTAGTCATCTAAATAAGAAAATAACTTTATTTGCAAAGCATGAGTCATATTCCTTATGGTTCTTTGTAGGTGAAAGCCCCATATGTGTGGTACTCATAAACAACAGAGCCATAAGAAAAGAGGGTAGGTTTTATTTAATGAAATATAATACTATGTACCAAGGAACTAAAGAAAATATAAGTCTAAAAGAAAGCTCTTCTTTATTTTAGAAAAGAAAGGAACAAAAGAAAATATAAGTCTCAAAGAAAACAGGGTATGTTTTATTATTCTATTTTATTATTCTATTAATACTTGATACTATTACTTTTAGGCTTTTAGCCAAGTGTACTTATTTATTTATTTATTTATTTATTTATTTATTTATTTATTTATTTACTTATTTTATTGTTTTTATCCATCATTTGCAATGGAGCCAAATATTCATTATTTTTTGGCTTGAGATTATGATGAAATAAAGCAAAATGGCTCACTAAACTGTCTGCGCTTCTTTGTTATGAAGCAGCAGACACTCCATGCAATTTTGGACGGGATTTTCACTATGGGTCATCCGGAAACAGTCTCTCTGTGCTTTAGTACAGGAGTAAGACTGCGTACATCCGACCCCCCCCCCCCTTACCCCACCATAGGTGGGAGCCTTTGCGGCACTGGGGTAAATGAAAATGATGAAATGACTTATTTTATTGTTTTATTTTGTCCCCAAGAAGTTATCTATATGCAAAGTGTTGGAATAGGAATGTGATAAATATCACCAGAGAAATGTGATATTTATTGAGTTAAGGCATGTGAGCATAATCATTTACTATATATGGTAGCTTATATACTGTGGAGTAGACATTACACAAATATATTGCTCCGTGTGTTCTCCCAACGGTTTCTCCATCTAAGGTTTCTAAATGCATCAGCAAGACTGCAAGATTCAAAGATAAGAGAATGGTTCTACAAAGAGTGTCTCCGATCTTTTATTAGATAAATGACAGTTGACTCTCATTATAACAAGGTATGTTTAGGAAATTGGAATAGAGGTCCAGGGGGTGGGGGTTGTTATAAATTTTCCTCTAACCAAATTGTGCATGGTTTATGCCTTTACGGTAAAATAAGTGATTAACACATTGATTATATACTAATAAATCATTTTATATGTTCAATATTTAAAAAACTATAAAGTTTGAAGTAATATTTTCTTTAATTGATATAAATAAATAGCCCATCCTCTCCAACTACCTTCCAAACATAGGCATTTTTTTTTGCAATTTCGTACAGAAATGTATGCATTACCTAAATGGAAGGATACCATCCACACAGTGAAATGTATGCCCAATGACAGCAGATATGATTGGCATTACCCTGAGACGATATTCTTAAAAATAATTCAGTACTTCAGTTTAATGCCATCTAAGCAGAAGAAGCAAATTACTTACGTTAGTGCACCAAAATCCCCCAAATAAAGTGACTACTGTAGTGTTTTGAGCAGCCAGAAGAGCTTGCAAATATATTTTAAAAAATGAAAGAGAAGAATATCAACAAGAATGCCTGTAATAAAAGAGATAAGATTATAAAATATTATGAACAATCCAAAATCGCTAGAGCTAAAGAAAGAGACACATAAAGGTAACAAAAGAAACATAGAGATAAGGGTTCCTAGAAATTGGTTTTCATTATATATTGCTAGATAGTTCTGGATTAAACTAACTGAAAATGGAACACAAAATAAAACTAACTGAATTTGGAAATCGTTTCAATGTTTTTGTAGGTTGTACCAGATTGTTTATTTCTCTCTGTATAGATTTCTGGCCCCATTAGTATGTGGAATTGAAAAAAACACATGGAAAGGGGAGTAGGGAATTGCCGGGAGAAACTTATACGTCTCATTTTGTTGACTAAATAAAAAGAGATGGTATATGGAAAACAGTGACATTGTCTTTTAATTGTCGGCCTTCATTTCTTGACCTTACCCGATATTCCTTGATTTCACATTTGACATTCCATGTACACTTCTTCACCATCAGTGCTTTAGTTTCCCTATTTTATAGTTGTTTTAATGGATTTACACATATTTTATTTTCCATGGAATGAGCTGGGAAATTCGGTTGAGTATTTTTCTTTATTCTTCACATTTTAAATCATCCATGTTGTTTTTAATGTTGTTTTCACACTTTAATCACTGTTGAAATACACCAGTTAGCTTGAGCATTAGCTTGTGGGGAAATCCTTACACCCCAAATTTAATTTTCTCATATAGGGTGCAGTTGAGGATACAATAATACATTACTGACAGATTATTGCTACATGTGCACACACAATCCACTTTGACTTCAAATTGAAATGCTTTTCAAAATTTTGAAGCAGAGGGTGTTTTCAGAGAGCATGCAAAAATGTGGGTTAGGAGCTGCATGTTTTTGTGTCTACTATACTCCCAATGTTAATTATTCACATCTTCAATATTGTTAAAGTGGAGCAGTAGTTAACAAATTAAAAAAGGTAATAAAAAGCGCTAACATGTCATTTACAAGTATCGCATAACAGCATACAACAAAAATATTATTTAAACAAAAACAATGTCAATGGAACTGCGTACCTTTCACAATGACGCCTTTCTTATGTGAAGTACCAAGAACCCATTCAGCCTAAAACAAAGCATTGAAAGAAAATCAGAACAAAATCTTACGTACATCAGCTACATGTATTTTACACTAATTTATCCAAGGTGAGGCTTGGGTTGAGAGAAAGAAGCTTTCCTAATGCCCCTATGGTTGAATTCAGTGGGTGATCTCTAACAGAGGCTTCATATTCCTATTTGAATTCTTCTCAGTTCATTTATATTACTAAGTCATATATATGGAGAGAACTTTGTAAGATTCACAAATAAGGGCCTTTTAAGCTGAGATAAGAAAGGCCGATGGTAGCTTGATTTGGAAACACACTAAGAACGAAGGGTATGAGTCCAATAAAATAATAGGTTTTGGGGCATAATATTATTGGAACACATCAATACAGAACACCGGGGGATATGAAAAAAAAGTTCCTTCTCTCAAAACAAAGTCGGGCCTAGGATATGAAAAGGTGTAGAATCTCTTATGGGATGAGTACTAATCTTAGTTTTGTCAGCCTTCCCTATGCTAATGAAAAAAGAAAACTAAACTGTATTTCAGAACACTTCCAAAACATAGTTTTGAACATCCTGTTGCAGCACTAACAGAGGTACAATAGCAATAGAAACTCACAAATATGGAGGTGAAAAAACATTTGATCAGTTTTGTATAACCAAATAAATGACAATATAAGAAATGCTAATACATAAATTCACATGAAACGCCCATCTACCTTGAAAAAACTATTCCATATATGCATGAAATGCCATTTATTCAGAAATAGCATTTAGAAATATTTACAAACACTTACGATGGATCAAAGACATTCAGTATTTCTAACAAATTATACATAGTACAAAATGATACAGACAACGACTTTAGGAAAAATGGTTTGATAATTGGTGCTTCATACGTGAAAATATGAAGCAACTAAAAATGCAGCAACTAAAATTATAAGCAAATTAACATATACGAAAAGGGATAATTGTGTTTAATTCTAAATTAACATAATTAAAATATTTAATTTTATGATTTCAAAAATAATGGAAACGAATATAGTTTTGAACAAAAATGGCCAAAATTAGTTACTCGTTCCACAGAAACTTAACCATTCTTTTTTGAGCGACACCCTTAGGCATACAGTCTATTTTGGAATTTCAAATGTTCTTTCAGACATTCTGCCGAACACTTGGTGTGCTCCTAAAGAATGGTTCCTATTTTAGCCTTGTAAACAATTCATGAAACACTTTCTGGACTGTTTGGGATAACACCCTTCCAACAGCTATAAAAGACACTTTATGTCATCCCACGTCCCTCTAAAAACGCCCAGAATCATCATAGCAGCCAAGAAGAAACACTATGGACATAAATTCATTTTTTTATTTAGTGGCCAAAACCTGAATTTTGTGTGCGAAGGTGTTCCATGAATAGTTGAAATGAAACCCATAGAGTAACATAACATGAAATTTCAACCATAATGGATAGAACACATACCAGGAAAAGTGTGAGCAGGTGGGGAAAATCGTCTGCCATTTGAATAAGATGCATTTATATGGCCATGAGAGAGAAGGATTGAAGGTGGTCGTGCCAATTGGAATTCCATAACTTGCACCGGAGAGGAGAAGGATCGATTTGCAGGCACAAATGACATGAAATGAGCTCCATAAATGCGAGATTAATGAACACCTAATAAAGAATAAAGAAATAAAAACCAACACTTACATAGACGCCGAAGAAGACGAAGAGCAGGGGATGTGCGAGCACGTGTGGCCGAATCTGCCTCTGCGACTAAAGTCGGAGCGAGAGGAGGTGACCTTGTGAGTGAGCGAGTGTGGGCCGTGTGGGCATTACTAAAGGAAAGAGTTTGCGGGGATAATAACGGAGACTAACGGCGGTGCAGAAATGCTAAGCAAAGTTTTACAAACATTTAAGCATATTGTACATGCCAACAAAGCTCACAGTACCACCAACAAATTTTTCTATACCCACAATACCCTAACTCTTATTCATGCTTATTAGATTGTAGAGATTACAAATAATGATAACAATTCATTATAAAAATGAAATAATTTCAATTTTAACAATTAACAAATATTAATAAAAGAAATCAATGATATCATAAAAAACTGAAATGATTTTGGTTTTTATTCTAATTAAATTCTTACTGGTCTAAGAATTAAGCCCTATAGTTTAAACATTCAATTGTTAACAATTAACAGTATATAACAATTAACACTTATTAACAATTATTTATTTAGAATTATTAATGAAAATTTAAACACTTTTTGATTTTATTAAAATGATAATTTTAATACTCTAAGAATTAGGACCATCAATTTATAGCTTTAATTGGACTTTATTTGGACCCAATTCCAGCCTTTTTGACCCAACAACCCAATTATTTTGAAAATTTATGCCTAACCCTACCTAGCCCAACAACCCAATCCACCCTCACATTAAATCCCTAAACCTAGCCGACCCAACTCCCCTAATATATAATCCCCCCACTCCCTGGAGACTCATCGGTTTCACTATGAGACCGATGGTCTCCAGAATATTCTCCCCTCTCTTCACTTCATCCGTACATAACCTCCCCCTTTGGTATGCCTTCGTTTAGGCCTTCATTTTTTTCGTCTAGGTCTTCGTTGTTACCATTTTTTCGGTCGTCTTTGAAGGTCGTTGCGGCGTTAAGGCTGGATGATAGGTGGCGGTTATCATCGTCGATTCTGCGGATGGTCTCAGTTGTTTGGTACATCGGCTTTCGAAACTTTGGTCCTCAATCATTTTCATTTGTTTTCAACGGTTAATGTGTATATTTTCTACCAATTTTTCAAGATACAATTCATCGAGTGTTCTTGTAATCTGTTTGACCAAATCTTACTTATTTTTTCCACATGCAAGACTTTTATTAATGGTTTTAAGTTTATTGGTGAATCTGTTTTTAAAGATTTTACCAACAACAATCTGTTGATTTCTGTATGATTTGAGGATAAATAAATCCTTTTGGATATACCATTTTATGGCCAGGTCTGTTGAAATATCATATCTGTGTATGATGATCGATGAACATGATTTTTGTTTGTTAATTTGGTGTTGGTAAAGTACATATTTTGTTTGATGTGGAGAAGACATACTATTATATATCTCTGAATATTGAGTTTTAATGTATAGTTAGTCAAACATGAAGTTGGCTTTATAGATGAGAAAGCTGATTACAGCTAATAGTGAAACAAATCTGTTTGTGGTCCCCGTTGTTTGATGAATTGTATACTTGTATAGTTTTTTAACATTGAATCTAATGATTAATTACTATACGGATTGAGGATTGAAAAATGTTGTTTGATATACCAGTTTTAACTGTATAGTGCCGTATATAGTTTAAGTAAGTATAATATATACCATTCTATAAACACTGCACACTGTATTGTTTGAATATAATTAAGATAGAGTGCTTAGTACTATGTTTACACAATGTGATATTGTATACAGTATTATGTATATATTTACATGAAACACACACACACACACACACATATTATATCATTTAGAATTAGATCATACAGAAATATAGTCTTATGTTATATACTACTAAAACATTTAGTAACTAAACAGATCTATTATACTCCGTATATATTATGAAACTGTTTAATCCATAGACTATTCATTGAATTATTATTATACTATGTACTCTATTAGCATACACGATGTATTAATATTATTATACTATGTGCTATATCATTGAATTGTATTATTCTATAAAATATATTATAGTTTAATATATTATAATATAAACTATATTATACTAAAAATTCATCAATAACACACAATCATTTTAATACAATTAATAACCATTTAGCTAGATACCTTGATCAACTATCTCTTTGATCCTTCTTTTACGGTTGATAGTAGATTTGATTAGCTTCTTCATTTTAATGTTCATAACTACCTAACCTGTAAAACCCAAATAAGCAAATATTTGATATTATATTCTTCATTTGTAATTATATGCATCTCACGTGGTTATTGTGCTTTACAATGCTTTCTGCACGTTGTATTTTAATTTTTTGCATGAGTCTTTTTGAATAAAAAATTCTTCAATATCTTTGGGGCAGTAATTATAAAATCATGACATTACTGGTGTTTTCTTTTATCTTGGATTTTAACATTCTTAACACTGGCCTCTTTACTGCACCATGCATTTTTACACCCTGCAACAAATAAAGACATGTTTATAAATATAGACAAATTTAAATTCTTGGTATAATAATGGTGTCATTTTACCTGTGCGTCAATGAACACCAACTCTAGCCTTCGCCCTCCTCTAGATTGTGGGGGCGTTTTGATATGAATACATTTCTGAGTTTTCTGCCATTTTGTGTTGTGAGATGTGTGATTGCATGGAATGTGTTTCTCGACCAAGTGATGCACTTTATTTATACTACAATTGGGCCTGTGTATTGTGAATGGATAGTTGCAAGAAATTTGGACCAACATATAATAGTAGGTTAAAAACCAATGGACATCTCGTTAATCCAGTTAATATACAAAGTGTGTTGCATAAGTTGCGTTGCATTTAATGCATATGTACTTCGAATATCATGGATGCAATCTTTTGTTCTCAAAAAATGTACAACATAGCCATCCATTTAATGCTTGCCAAAAGTTTTGAAACGATGGGAGGCTTCAAATTAATTGAGCCGTATCAAGTACAGCAAAACAACACTTTACATGAACTCAACCGTATCAAGTACAACAGAGATATCAACTTTAGTCACCAACATTTAATGCTGCATTGTATCTTAGGCGGAAAGCCCATTTTTGACCCGTTTAGGTTGTGACCCGGTTTTGACCCAGTGGGATTGGGCGGGAATTTTGCCTGACTTTCCACGGTAGTTTGTATATAGAAAGATATTACTCATCCCTTCACATGATCACATCTACTCCAATTTGTGAATCGGCTACCAGTTGTTATACCGTATGACCGGTATACGGTGAGCACCGTATACCGGCATACGGTTTTAGACATCTAAATTGCAGTGGGTTTTGTTATTTTTTATTTCTCCTTTTCTTAAAAATGTTAATAATTTTTTTATTTTTGATCCGATTTGTATAAAATTTATATCAAATTTTTTTATTTTTCATGATTTTTCAAATGTCAAATGAGACCAATATTGCCTATGTAATTTTAACATATTAACATTTGCGTGTAAAAATATGTAACTTTACGTGTTAAAATATGTAACTCACGTTCAGTCAGGCCAAATGCAACTCGTGTGTATAAATATGTAACTCTACGTGTAAAAATGTGTAACTTTACGTAAAAAAATATGTAACTCGCGTTCAGACAGGTCAAATGCAACTCGTGTGTATAAATATGTAACTCGCATGTATAAATATGTAATTTTACGTGTAAAAATATGTAACTTGACGTGTAAATATATTTAACTCGCGTTCAGGCATGTCAAATGCAACTCGTGTGTATATATATGTAACTCGCGTGTAGAAATATGTAACTTTACGTGTAAAAATATGTAACTTCACATGTAAAAATATGTAACTCACATATATAAATACCTAATACAATAATTTTTTTATATACACAATTTTAAGATAAATTGTGATGTACACAATTATTTTTCTGTATTAAATTTAGTTCGGTTTTCCTTATAATCCAATAATCATTTATATAATAGTTCTATAATTTGTTAAAATTACATAAGCAATATTGGTCTCATTTGATAGATCATGAAAAATAAAAAAAATTAATATAAAATTTATAAAAATCAGATATGAAATAAAAAAGTTATTACAATTTTTAACAATAAAAATAATAAAAAATAATGGAATCGGCCACAATCCTCCGTCGTTTTGCAACCGAGCACACCATCCTCATGATGCGCCGGTTACATGATATAATTGCTACCGCTTCGGCCTCTCTTAATTTTTTTGACCATAAGCCTCTCTTAATTATAGCTCACTTGAACCGGATATAGTTCAGAAACCAAGGAAATGAAATAAAACCTTGTACTTTAACCCGAGTAGTTGATATTCAATGAGAACAGAAAGAAGGAAAATAAAATGAATTGAACCATAAGTTCGTAACCAACAAAAAGAATTAATATTAACAATACGTAATATAATTATGTCACCAACTTAATTAAAGGAGACTTTGGCGGAGTAATCTTTTAGGCAAAATATCGTGCTAGATTCGCTTTATCTGATAGCTGCCTATCAACTTCTTTGGTCAAAGTTTTGAGTGAGAAAATGGAGCACCAACAATAATGATTGGGGAATGAAAAATGCGTGCTCTATACTAAATGTGTACACTTTTGTGTACACTTGTATGTCCTCAGCACACAAGTTGTCTGTCCACAGACAACTCTGTAGAATTATTTGTGGACAGACAATTTGTCTGCCGGGGACAGACGAGTGTACATTAAAGATGTACACATTTTGTGTACACCAAGCAAAACCCTTGCGGAATTGTGGTACACGTTGAGCAGCTACAACTTTGCTTGAGATTGACTGAACTGAGGCTATGCGGGAGTTTGAGGAGTCCTTGTTGCACCAACTTTTGTACACATATTTATATCCACCCTTTATTCTGTCTGTGTACACAGACAAACACATACAAAATGTTGCTTTCTTCTTAAAGAATTGCCCGTGTGCACAGGCAAAATAGGGGGTGGGTACAAAAATGAGTACAAAGAGATTTTTTATGCGGGCGGTACCCGGCCGCTTGATAGGGATCCATTTCCCTATTCACCGCACATCCGATATTTTGTCACTAACCAACAAATTTCTTATTTTCTTATTTAGAGTAGTCGTATTTTTCGATTTAATGGCCTACTTTTCGAGTTAAATAAGTAACTTCGAGTTTCTTTTAGCTGTTTTTTATATAATCATTTATTTGCTTTATTAATAAAATATAATTTCAATAATTTTTTAACAATCAAGTGAAATTGTCATTGAGTGACGGAGAAGATTGGAGCAGCTTCGCAGGCTTCGTATGCAATTAAGGTGTGCTGCAGTTCTTTTTATTCATTGTTAATTTTTTTTTCTGTGTTGTTCTATCCTGCCGAGTTTTCTCTTGTCGAGGGTTTGGTCCATTCTGTTTGTGAACGTGTTTTAGCTTGTGATCGTTGTGTTTCGCAACTTCTTCTCTGTCTCAGATTGTGGTGTTCATTTGATGACCATTAATGGAGAGCTTAAATGTGGCTTATGAAAGGATGTCAATTGAGGATTAATAGAGCAGTGGTATGATGTTTGAGCCAGGTGCCTTGGAGAAGTCAAAAATAGCAAGGTGACGATGCTCCTGGAACAGCACCGCCTAAAATTCTGATAGACGAGATGATTCCTTTGGAGTTGGCTGGTCAAACCTCATTCTCATTTCCCGATGGTTTGTAAAATCGGGATGCTTCCTTTGGAGGTGGCTGAATAAACCTCTTTTCACTTTCCGATGATTGCTAAAATCAGAATGGCATCTTTGGAAGTGGTTGATCTAACCTCTTCTCACTTGCTGGTGGCATGAAAAAACATGAGTTATGATTCTATTTGTTCTTTCCAGATTAATAACTCTAGTTTTTGTCGATTTATTTTAGTAGCAAGTACAGTGATCATGATACTGTTAGATTAGCCTACCATGATGCAGGGTTAGCGAACTTGTCGGGTCCTCAAGGAGTGGTCAGCTCTATGTCTCATCTATGGGTAGCTCTGAGCTATTGGTTTACTTTGTATTTTGTCACTTCCATATTATTAATAAATAAGTGTTCTGCTTTCAATAAAACAATTAAGTAAAATTATCAATCTAGTCACTTCATTCAAAAGTTCATAAGTTTCAACAGAATTAACCATGCAACCAAGTTCAATGTTTCCAAACTACTCTTAATGTCTAATTGAATGTGGACATTTGATTCGAGTTCGTGTATCATCAAATTCAGATTGAATCCGTTACAAACGGTTTGAGAAAACGATTATAAGATAAAAATCATACGGAGTAATACTTTTCGATTTGATTAGTCGGGTGTAATTGGTTTCATTGAGTTTGTTATTTGTTTTATTTATAACTAGTATGTGTACCCGTGCACTGCACTGGAAAATACGTGTTTAAAGTTTTTAATAAAATTATATGGAAAATGAATTGTATGTGAATTCGTCAATCAGAGTTTAAAAGAAAATTCAATTGATTATGAATAGAGCTGTCAAAGTGAATCGAAGTCGATAGGCCTCGCCTTCATCTCATTCACAGTGTGTTAGAGTTGTCATTCTTCAATACATTGAAATCATCGATTTCGTGGTGCGATTTGCACGGGTTGCAGGTTAAGTTAGTTGATCTTTGCAAGTTGCGAGTAAACCAAAATATAAACATCTATTTTTGACTTTCATTCTCTTCAATATTGTTGCTTTACTACCAAAATAAATTTCAAATATACTTATTTATTTACAACCTTTTGAACTATTGTTTCTATATATGAATCGGAACGTCAGATTTGAAGATTGTAAATTATATATATAACATTGAGTTCAAATGAGAAGACACCTTAATGTGTAAAAGAGAATTAGAACGAACTGGAATGTTAGATTTGAAAATTGTGCATTATTTGAAATAGAAATATGCGCTATCATAAAAAAATGTAGTAGCATTCTTGTAAATAAATTCAACCTTTCATGTCCATTTTAAGTCTGAATTATTTTAAATATAAGTGTATTGTGCACCACCATTAAAAATAATGTGCTTCATTTGAGATCATTCTCATCGTTTGAGACCATTAGTTAATTAGACGATCCAAGCTTTGAAAAACATAATCTACCACGGGTTGGGTAAGATTGGGGAGTGCTAACCCATTTAACAACGTGAACATAAATTTCAAAGTATAAATAAATATGAGACAAAAAAATTAATCTACATTTTGACATTGATTTGGTAGACATTGTGAATTAATAAATAGATAAGTAATATCACATTTGTCCACTTAAGATCGAGACATGTGCAACTATTAAAAAAGAGTTTATCTAGCTAATGTTGAAATGAAAAAGTAGGGACAATAATGTAAGAATGATTTAGATCTACACATACATTAAACTATTTGGAGATACACAAACTTAGTGAACGAAATAAAAAGGAAATGTCGGAGAAAATTGATGAGACAGAGATGTAATAATTATCATATTTTGGAAAGAAATAAGAAACATTTTATAAAAACCCTGAATAAGGGAGATTCTCCAAGAGCTTATGAGAAAAGAAATAGAGATTAATATTTTTTTAATAGTGGCTAAAATTTGTCAGTTATTTTTATTTTTGAGTATTTGGATTTTGTCATACCGGCGTCAGCAAAATTTTACCTAATTTTATATAGAACAAATTTTCTATAATATTGGAATACATAAGAGTATAGTTTTAGAAGTTGAATACCCTTTTCTTTAATGTATTGTGTTGCCAAATGTCATTTTTTTATACAAAGGATGTTGTCACATGTCAAAAATTCCTCTAAAGGGTTGTTTAGTGGTTTGCTTTATTATATTATATAGATAGTACAAAGCAGGTATTAATTAAGGTTCGTTTAACATGATAATTCTAAACTCTCAAGCTAGTCCACCGTAATTGAGATTCTCAGAATCGAGAACAGTAGAAGTAAAACTTGCAGTAAAAGGAGTGACACTTCCTTAAACATGACAGTAATTAGTCCTATTCTAGGAATAAAAACATGACAGTCCTATTTTGGAATTTTCAAACTGTTTTAGTCCTATTTCGGGAACTTTCCCTATTTTTTACTTTAGTTTTAAGAAATTTCCTCAAGTAAAGTTCCTAATACATAGAATTTTCAAGAGAAAGCGTATGAAACCTGCGGCCGTCTCCCTTGAATAAGTGTTCCAGTTTTTGCCGTCTTGTGTGCGGCATTTAGATTTATTCATCCTTTGGAGTGACGATTAGGTTAGCAGAGAAGGAATTGTTCGCACGAATATCGCTAGGCGTGCTGTGGCGGCCAATGGAGAAGGAGTTGCGGAAGCAAGGGAGGGGAAAAGGGAGGCATCCAGAGGGATTGAAATTGTGGGGCAAACGGAGGTTGCGCGCCAGGGAATCAATCGAGCGACGGGCGGGAGCTGTGCCTTGTTTGTGTGAACAATCATAGCGATGATCCGACCTCCTCTTGAACCACCGCCAGGGGATGAACAATCATAGAAATACATTTTTTATATTGGTGGCAGTTTGACACTATAAAGACCTGCTTTGACCCAGTATATTTGGAATTAAGGTGAAGGTGTAAATGAGTTGTTTGTGAATTTGGCATCTATCTTCTCTCCCAACCGGAAGTTGCATCTTGGAAGCCAGTTAGTCTCCATTATCTTCTTTACTCAAGTGTTGGAGAACAGAAAAGAAAAGAAGCACATGAGGAAGAAAACATCGGTGTTGATGCATCTACAAAGGAAGTCTATTTTCAAGGTACGATTGTTATTCCCATTTTGTTGGTTTCTAGAGTTTGACCTAAAAACCAAACAAAAAGGTGCAAAACTAAGATAATATATAGTTAACATTTACGACAACACCAACGTTTTTGTCAAAGTTCGGTCGAATCCCCTATCATGCATCATTATTTTAATTAATGGATGAGCTTCTCTCTGATCCATTAACTACAGAAGTGATGAAATCATTTCTGAGGACTCAATCTCTAACACGAACGAAAACTATTTTTCTGATTCTGTTTCAGGTCATAACCCTCCTCCTATGTACGACATGGAAGGATTTACGCAGGTTAAATGTAAAAGAAACAATAGCATGGGAAAGGAAAAACCTTCTAACAAAGCCACATAAGATGCACAACTATTCTACCACGTGGGATATAGCTCTCATCCAATGATAACCAGAAGTCAATCCAAAAGACCACAAAATGAGGACGACTACTATATGTATCCGGTTGACCAAAGATTCGACTCCCCACATAAACTAGCAGTGGCTCTCAAGCGATTCAAAAACTCACACCCGGAGGCGAAAATCTACCGGCCCTACCTGCAAAAGGCTATCAAGTTCCATAATAAGTATAACACATCCATTTGTGCAACACTTGGAATTCCTTGGTCTAATTTCAACTGTTGATGTATTTTAACTTTCTTGTACGCTTTAATTCCTTTGTAATTGGTACTTTTAATTAATAAAAAAGGGAGGTGTTCCCCGGCAATAAAAAAAATATCTTGTCTGGGTTCTCCATTCTTCGTGCGCAAAAAAAAAAATAATGGAAAAAAATGAAGAAAGAGTGTGCTCTTGGAGTGAACTATTGTTGTGTTATTAATCCGTGTACTACTCATTAGAAACAATGTTGGCTTAATATCATATTTCATTTTATGTGCTCCTTTTTTTAGATTTGAATGAGCATGATACATTTACAAGTCAATTTTTTAGGTTTACGAAACACGTAAATTTACACAAATCCATTGATTAGTTGATTTTCTTGAAGCGTGAGTTTCAATGTTATTTTACAATCTTTGAATTGATTTAGTTTGAATGAAAACTTAGTTTGATTGGAAATAACAGGTTGAAATTGGTGGGAGCCATTTTTTATCCATATTTTTCCTTAGCAAGAATTGCAATTAGTTTAATTCGAGATTGTAACCCTGTGTTTTGTTGAACCTCTCTAGCAGAGCGTCTACATGTGGGTAATATATACCGTACAGCCGGCGGTACCTAGGGCATGGTACAGCCAGGTTTCTTTGTAATTAAATACAAGTTTAAGGGTAAAGGTTAGATTAATGCTTGCTGCTTTTTTTCTTTTCCCCAATACTCTTCCGCTGATTTTCCTTCTTTTTTCGCTGATGGCTGCTACCCTACGGGCTATGACTTCACTCCTTTTCCTTTTTCTTTTTGGTTTTCTCTTCTTTTCGTTGCTTTTCACTTTCGTCTTCCTTTTCACTTCTTCGTGGCTTTTCATTTTTCATTGTTTTCAGTTTTTGTTGTTTTCTTTTTTTAGTTCTTTCTTTTCTTTATTTTTTCTTTAACATGCTTTAATTTTTTATTCAATTATAATGCAAATGTATAATCTAAAATATTGTTAATGTTCAAGTTTGTTTTTCTGTTGTTTCCAATCAAACTTCTAATTTATGTTTTTTAAATTTCTGTATTATATAACATTTTAAGTATTAATGTTTTGTTCTTCTATTTTTAATTTTAAGATGAATACTTGTTATTTTATTAAATATTTTGTGCTAATCACTAACATGAGTTTTTTGTTATACTACAATGAGTATATTGCAAAATAAATGTGCATGAGTAATAAATATCATAAAAACAACACAATATTTATTTGTAATTCAAGAACAAAATACTACAAATTATTTTTAATTTAAAGTTATTTCATTTTATTAATTACAAATACGAGAGAAAAGACCATGATACTTAATTGTATGTTTCTATTACTCAATAGAGGAAATGTGATGCTCAATGAAAATGTTTTGATGCTCACTCAACTAATAAAAAAACTTATGATTTGCATACTAATGTTCATTTTATAATTTACGAATGCTCAATCAGTACTCAATTGAACGGTTCTAATATTCAAAAGAGGATATTTAATGCTCAATGAAAAATGTCTTGATGCTCAACTAAAAAAGCTTATTATTTTCATACTAGCAGTGCTTATTTTGAAAGTTGTGTATACTCATTTGATACTGATATTATGCTCATTTTAAAATGATATATCAATGCATATTTCAAAAGTATCATACTACATTAAATTCGCATATTGAAGTTTATAGAAGTTGATTATAGATATAATTTAATGAGTTTTTATAAAAGATAAAATAAGAAAAAGAAAGTGAAGTACAATATATGACGTTGATATCACAATACTCATTATTCGACTCTTAATACTCAGTAAAATATGTTTGGTGCTCGTTAACAGTATATTAATGCTCATCTAACGAAAACCGCGATTTTCACTGAAATTACGAAAATGCCACCGTTTTTTAGTTGTGAGATCAGCTTTCTTGTAATAACATGGTGCTCATTATTAGACTCTTAATACTCATTAAAATTGGATTATTGCTCATTAATAGTACACTAATGCTCAGTTAGCAAAAACCGCAATTTTTACATTATATTACAAAAATGCCACCAGCTGTACGCTGCTCATCGTATAGCCGGTTGTACGGTGGACGGACTCTCTACATGTGTTTTTAGATGTGTTTCTTGAATCTTCTTAGGTTTACTAATGGCTTTCAGCAGAGCCTCTATAAGTGTTTTTTCTTTATTCTAGAGTACTTTTCTTTAGCGAGGCAAGAAAATGAAAAGGAAATTATGTAAAACTATTACCGAATTATAAATATTTTTACTCGATGTCCCAAATAAATCAAATCTTTCGAGTCTGATTGAATTTATCGTTTAAAACTAAGCGACAAAAGTGAGTGTGTATACTTATACTCCCCCCGTCCTTATAACTTTACCAACTTTCCTTTTTTTGATATCCCACTAACTTTGACATTTTGCCTTTTACGTAAACAATTTGTTGTTCCAGTTCATTCTCTCTCCTCTGCATAAATCTCAACCACACAATTTTTACTTTATTATTACTCGTGCCGGTCAAACTTGGCAAAGTTATTAGGGAAGTGAATATCATTATTGTCTTCAAAGTAGTGTTGGATTCGGTTCGGGCCACCCGGCTCGTGACCCGGCCCGGCCCGCTACTGTGCGGGCCCGGGACCGACCCGGTCGGGCGGTCCGGGACCGGATGTAGACCCGAACCGGCGGGGAGGGGCGGGGCGGGTACGATTCCTGAAAAAGTTCACCCGGCCCGACCGGGTCGGGCCCGGGTCCGGGTCCAACGGTCCAATATAAAAAAAAATTGTTGGGCCCCAAACTAGCCGTTATGGCCTTGGGGGGTGGGCTGGGGACAACCCAAAAGGCTATATAGCCGTTGGGTGGGGTGCAGGGGGGTCCGGGGGTTGGGGGGGTTGGGGGGTGGGGGGGGGGGGTAAAAAAACCTATAAATACTCCTAATCTTAAACATTTTTTCATATCTCTTCTCCAATTCTTCCTAAATCCTATTCTTAACTCTCTACTCTCTAATTCTCTTATTCTCCAATATATTATATTTATTATTTATATATCTACTTTATACTTAAGAAGTTAAGATGGAAAATCAAGATGCCATTATACGGTATAATTTTGATAAGCAGAAGGACCCGAAGACCGGGATGTGATACACAACTTGCAAATGGTGCGGGAAAAAATGTAGCATGGGGGTTTCAGGCGGATACGGGATGACAATGAAGCATATGAAGTCATGTGACAAAGCCAAAGGATCGGGAGGTGCGGGAAGTTCCGATTGATTACAATTTTCAAAATGTTTGTCTCTTAAAGTTTGTTTTAATTTTCAAATGTAGTTCATATTTCATTTCAAATAAATGCACATGAAGTTTGTTTTTAATACTTGTATAAAACTATAAACTATAAAATATAAATTATAAAAAAACAAACTTTAACCGGCCCGGTCCGGCCTGGCGGGTGGCCCGACCCGTGACCCGGGCGGGTGGCCCGGCCCGAACCAGACCCGTCCAACCCTCGGGCCGGTCCTGGACCCATGTCATACAAACCGGTGGCCCGAGTCCACGCCCGCTTCAAAGTTCGAAGGCTCCCACCAATATCAAGAAGGTATGCTTTCATCTATTTTCTTTCGGACCCAAGGAAAAACAGTATGCGCCACCAATATTATCATCTTCTCGCTTCCTTATGCTTATGTAGCAAACATGGCACTTGTGAAGACAACAAATGAACTATATGTCAGTATGTCACCATCGACCTCTAAAGAAGTGCAGTCTTTCTTTGGTAATATTTTTTAAATCTAATTCGTTTTATTGTTGGTAAATAGTTTTGTACCAGTTATATTGTACTCTAAAGGAGTAGTACATTCTTGTTTCAAAATATATTCTTCTTAATTCCCTATTTCAAATATTCTCTCCCTCCATGCTTCAAGAAGCTTATTCTATCACTCAGGAGATCATTATTAATAATAAAATGAATTTTTGAATATGTTTTGAAAATATTGAAAAGTGACTATGATGGATCCACTTTGAGTTGGAAAATACTCCGTAGCATATTTGATTTTATCAATATAATGGCTTGATGAACAGTTTTGGTTTAATCGTCTTACTCACTATATTAGGATGTAGTTTTCAGGTTAGAAGAATTTTGATAGGGATTGCATTTAAGCTCAACCATCTAAGACATTAGGCGATGCAAATTATTTAAGATGCCTTTGGAGCTAGAATGGAAAGGGACTTTAAATGAGGGTAGCTAAATTTCTTTTTCTACTGTGAGTTTGAGAGCCCGTTTGGGAACACCGTTTTTCGGCTTATCATGTTTATCAGTCAACGTTTTCACTAAACATGTAACTTTTGATTTCGCGCGCTGAAATGTGTAATAATAAGAAAAAGTAAGGTTAGAGTTACTTTTCTGACTGTATCGGCTGAAGTTACTGTAGAGGACCATTGTAGCTATTTTTACATATATTTTTTTCTTTATTTTATTAATAAAGTATATTTTAAATTTAATTTTTTCATAAATCAGCAGAACCAATCAATACAGCCACTTCGGCCAGAACTTCATAAATTTCAGCAGAATCAGCCGATACAGTCGATCACGTGTACGTATTCTTTTACTTTTTAAGGAAAAAAATTATACGTAATTTCTCAAACTCGTCAAGCATTTAATTTTCTGTAATTTAATTTCACGATTCCAGTGTGACATAACCTTCGCAAGTATTGTTCTGAAATCTAGATGGTGTTTGTATGTAAATATTGTTTATGCTAAAATAAACTAATCTAAGATTGAAACGGGAATCGAACAAATATCGATCGAGAATGAAATAATTGACAAGTAAATATATGAATAATATTTCTTAGAAGTGCGGATGTGAAAATTCTGGGTACAAGAGAATAGCAAGAATGCTTAGTTGTGTAATCTGGTAATTAATCGTGTCCTCTCATGACCATTTTTACAGCTATTTATTTAACCTAAATTCTACTTCTCCTCCAGGTCATGCACATGACCCTCCTATTTCTTCTCCACGTGCAACTGCTTCCGTTCTTATCTTTGATTGACTCAACTGAATAACCGTTTGAAGGATTAGTATTCAATTTGAACTAGAACATCTACTTGTGTGCGCATCATCTGCTAGCCCAATCAAGGGATAAAGTTCCTCTACTCCAGCCCAACAAATACTTACGTAAAACAGCACGGCCCATTTTGAACTATATGAAATGGCATGGCCCAACAATTGCCCCCATTCGTACTGATGATAGTCGATTCGGGTGAGGAGACTGTCATCATTACGAATTTTAAGTTTTCTAGACTTCTATAACTTTCCCTCTTCCCAACAACTGACAAACACTCTTAGCCGCAGAAAAACTTCGTCGCCCGGTCATTCATACTTCCTCCCCCTCTTTCTTTTCACTTGGTGCCAGACGAATTTCCGTTTTCAACTCCATCACTCCTTCCAGTCATGGAACAAGCGGTCTTCTCAAGCCAGGGTGTCTTCGAGGCCAGGAACCTTAAGGCGGGTGACCTCCGCGTCAAGGATAGGGAAGATATCGAGTCGTCGTACGGCTTTCCGACTTCTGCAAGAATCCGATATCCTCAGTGTGGTGAGCGTGTAGATTGGATTTTTCCTGGCTGGGTCAACTTCTACCAGTACCCGTTCGAGAAACTGGGCGTCTGCTTTCCCTTCTCTGCTCTGGTAAGTGGCTTTATCTCTCTTGCTAAACTGTCGTCCTGCCAAATCATGCCCCAGACTTGGAGGCTCCTCCGCTCCCTAGAGTTTTTGATTGAGAAAAATGGATTGAGCTTTTCCTCTGAAGATCTGGGCTTTTCCTATGACCTTCGCACCTCTGGGAAGGGAAGGTTTATCCTGACGCTCAAATCTGGTGCAGACCCTTTGGTCATGGGGATTAGCAATGCCAACGACAGGGGTTGGTTGGTGAAGGTTTTCTTTGTTGAGAAGTCGTCACTGGGCGATATTGGGGGTTATCTCCCTACCCGCTTGAGAGTTGCCGGTAAGCCCTACTCCTTTCGCTCTATAAATTCCGAAATTGTGCCTTTGCCCTTTGTCTTCCGTAATGTTCCTCTTTCTTTAGGTGAACCAAAAACATTTCCCTTGGAATATGGCCCTCAAGCTGAGGAGAAGACCAATGCTTTCTTGGCCCTAGACCCCGAAACTCGCCTGTACTCCAACCTCAAGCATGAGTTTCGAGGTATGACCGTTCACTCTCCTTCTGTCAGTCCCGTTCATGTTGGCTTGCGGCGTTCCTCTAGGAGTGCGTCTAAATCTCTTGGGTCATGTCAAGATACATCGGCCATCTCATTAGAAAGCTCCAAGAAAGAAGAAGATGTCTTGAGTGTTGCTGACGGTGCCGATGTTCCTATTCCTGAAGGGAAAGATGCTCTTGTGGTTGATGCTCCTGTTCCTACTGTCCACGTCTCTAGTATGGCTTGCTCTCTATTGTTAGGTTCAGACACTTTTGAATTGCGGACTTGCTGTTTTTCTTTAATTTACACTTTGACTCTTGATTCATGACATAGGCCCGGCAGAGCTGCTTCGTCTTCGTCTAGATCTCGCCGAACTCTGAATCCACTTGAACTACTCAATCTCAATCGAAAAAGAGAAAAATTGAACCTTCACTGCCTCCTGTTGCCAGTGCCTCCGCAATGACGACTTGTTCTCTGCCGCCCCGTTCTTCTAATGCGCGGGCAGAAACTGCTCTGAACGATGTCGTTCCTATGAAACTTGAATTTTCTTCCGACTTCTGTCGTCTTGATAATGCTCTGAACATGAGGAATGAAATTGCCCAAACGTTGCTTCCTTCTGCTGTAGAAGTTTTCTCTGGTCTGACCAACGTGGATGTGCTGACGACTTCTTCCGCTTTAGTCTTTCAGGTATCCCACCATTATTGCGCATATATACTTTTTCATGTTTACGCATGACCTAATGATGTCGCTCTTTGTGGCACCCAATGTCAGGTGTTACAGGCCAATCTGGCAGCCGCTAAACGTATGCAGTCCTTGGAAAGTGAACTATCATCTGCCCAACGTAACGAGGAGGAAGCGAAGGCAAAGTTTGCTGAACTTGCTCAAGTGAAGTTTAGTTTGGAAGAAAAGGAGACTTCACTGAATTCCATGATAAGCAAATTGAAGGATGAAATACACGAGAAGTCGGCCAGGATCAGATCCTTAGAGGAATACGGCAGAAAGAAAAAACAAGAGGTGATAGATGCAGCCGGTTTCTATACGTGGCAGACCAAAAGGGATATAATGATGTCCTTCCTAGCAAGAGAAACGGATCAGTGGACCCCGAATGAGGACATCGCCATTTGGGAGAAGCATTTCGAAGGGGTGGAGCCACCAATAGGCGAAGACGGCTTTGACCTTGGCATCTGTGATACTGAAGCTGAGTCTATCCCTGCCGCTAATCCCTGAATTGCCGATTTTGCTTGAACTGGCCATCTTATGATGAATTCTGTTTCGCGTCTGTGATGTTATTTTTCTTTTCCTTGTTTTTGGACAACTCCTGACCACGCCGACTGGTGGTTTATCCAGTGTCCGGTGGCCAGTTTCTAACGCCTTGGTACTTCCTTGCGTTGGACTTTGATCTTTGTGCGCAAATGTCAAGCGCGTTTGTTCGATTGTTGTCAGTTTTGGATGGTATATCCTTGTGTATGTATGTCGGTCGTTTCGTGCTTTTGTTGTTTTGGCCAAAACGTGTAAGGCGCATGGGTTTGTTTTTCATACTTCGAATATGAATGGCCCATGCTAACCTTACTACTCCCATTTTACGTTGTCAGGAGTCATGCGTGAGTGCCTTCTGTTGGCACGTTCAGGGATTGTAATGATGTTTGTCAATGTGTTCATATCGTCAATACCCTGCACGAAATTATGTTGTCAGAGTCTGGCCGTTGGCTTTTGGCCAACGGTCCTCCGATGCTTAAGTTAATGAACTGAATATTTTAAGCCGATAAATGCTATTTACACAATTACCTTGACTTTAGAGAGTTGGCTGCTAAATAAACGACATAGGAGTTTAAGTAAATTTAGAAACATACCTGGTTCCGAAAGTTCTAGTGACTGCAAAGTTTTTGCTTATGAATACCTGTGATGCTTTACTTCTTCGCCATATTGTTTATGGCCGACACCTATTTTTGGGCTAAGTCGGCCGTTGGCTTGAGGCCAACGACCCTCCGACGGTCAAGTTAGTAAAGTGATAGAATGATTATAATTACGTAAAGCATAATTAAAAGTGAAAAGGTTTTAGGTGTGCCGCATTCCAGCTCCTTGGGATTAGCTTACCATCGGGGGATTCCAGACGATATGCCCCCTGTCCGATGATGCCGACAATTCGGTAAAGGCCCTCCCAGTTGGGGCTGAACTTACCACTGGCCTCGTTGCCGAATGACTTTCTAAGTACCCAGTCGCCTTTCTTGAATACTCTAGCTCGGACATGTTTGTTGTAGCTTTTTGCCACCCTTTGTTGATACGCAACTATTTGTATCCTTGTTGTTTCCCTTAACTCGTCAATGGTGTCAAGATCGTGTGTTAACTCCACATTGTTCCTTTCTTCTGTTACGAGCCCGTACCTTTACTATGGGACCTCAACTTCAGTTGGGATGACCGCTTCGCAGCCATATACCAGGGAGAAAGGCATCTGACCCATTGCACTTTTTGGTGTCGTCCTATCTGCCCATAAGATTAAGGGTAGCTCCTCGGCCCATTTTCCCTGTGCCTTCTCAAGCCTCTTCTTCAGATTTGCCACTATGATTTTGTTGCTTGATTCGGCCTGACCGTTTGATTGTGGATATCTTGGCGTCGACATCACCAATTTGATGTTGTACGATTCACAGAATCGCCTTGTTCTTGAACCGATGAATTGTGACCCGTTATCACAGATGATTTCTGACGGGATGCCAAATCGGCTGAGGATTTTCCTTTTGATGAAGGATATGACATGGACATCTTGGATTTTTCAGAAGGGCTCCGCTTCAATCCACTTTGAGAAATAGTCAGTCATTGCTAACATGTAGACCTTTTGGCCGGGAGCTTCAGGTAATTTTCCGATGATGTCCATCCCCCACTTCATGAATGGCCACGGTGACAACACTGGATGTAGTGCTTCTGGATGCTGGTGATGAATGGGCGCGTGTCTTTGACAAGGTAGACATGCTCGAGTGTAGGCAATAGCATCTTATCTCATAGTCGGCCAATAATAGCCAAATCTTAGTGCTTTGTTGGATAAACTCCTGCCAGCAGCATGGTTACCGCACTCCCCATTCATGGAGACTTTTGAGTACGTTGTTGGCTTCGTGTGAAGTCAAGCATCTTTGATATGGACCTGCAATTAAACGCTTAAACAACACACCATCAATTAGTAAAAACTTCGTTACCTTAGTGATAGAGTATTGACTCCTAAATTCTAGAGAGAAGTGAGAGCTAGAGAGAGAAGTGCAATAATATGCTTCAATAGAATGATTTGTAACCCCTATAACTACTCCCAAGGGGAGTATTTATAGAGAAAATTAGGGTTGGGCTCCCAAGCCTTGGACTCGGGAGGCCCATTTACAACTGGACCGCTACTAGGCCGAATACAAAGCCTCTAATGGGCTGTACAAATGAGTAAGTATAGGATCCGATTCTGGGAGGTCTTCGTCGCCGACGAGGGCGTGGCCGACGAGGGCACGGCCGACGAGGGCACGGCCGACGAGGGCACGGCCGACGAGGGCACGGCCGACGAGGGCACCCGGGTTCCTTGGACTCAGGACCATGATCCGAGTTGGCTTCTTCTCGGCCGACGGGGGTGTCTTGGCCGACGAGGGCGCCACTCTGTTGTCTTGTGCTTTCTGTTCTTCCGAGTATGTGGGTCTTGGGGCTCAGACCCATATACTCCATCAGGAGTCCCCCACTCTCTAAGCTGAGATGTAGACGAAGTGAAGGAGAGTAGATTTCTGAGCTGTTTCCATTTTGGCGATCCTGTTATGTGCTTTGGCCGTTACCTGCTCCTCGCTGTGGGCGGGGAGGCCGTTGTTTCCTTGACGTGTTCGTTTGGGGACGATGAGTGTCTTGTTCCGATGTCGGCCGTTGAAGGCGCGCTTTCCCTTTCCTGGACGTTGGTGGTTGAAGTTTATGTTTGGGCCGGTGAGGTTGTTCCTTGCTTTGAGGACGATGGCGTCCTTTCCTTTGTGTGGCCGATGAGGGTGTTTGCGCACTCCTTTTGGCCGTTGCTGGTTGGCCTTCGTGTTTTTGGCCGAAGAGCCCGTCAAGATTCTGTTAGCAGAGGACGATGAGTGTCCTTGCCTCTAGTGGCTTGTTGGCCGTTGCTAGTGACGTTATGGGCCTTTGGCCGATGAAGTTCCGTTGTGCTGTATGGATGATGTGGCCATGTTTTGTGGTTACCTTGTTCGCACTTTTTTGTTTTGTTGAGGCCGGTGTAGTCCCCCAGTCCCCCACTGCTTCAGTCCGAAGAGTGTGAGGGGTGAAGGAGTTGCTTGAGTCCCTGGCCGAAGCGGTCTCGCCGTAGTCCCCCTGAATCCAACTCTCATGGCGATTTTCTGGCCAAGGTAACCCTGTGGGAGAACCCTTGTGCGCAGATCGCTTGTAGAGAGTTATCATCAAGGGTTATTACGAGGAGCCGAAGGCTGTGGGCTATTTGTCCCCTTTGTTCTGTGGCCGATACGTTCCTGGCCGTTGCCGTCCACTTATTGTCTGGCATTTGTGATATTGGCAAGCAGATGGGACGTTGTGGGCGCTTGCTGGCAGTTGTAAAGCAGTTGAGCGTGTGTAGGCCGTAGAGTCTGATTTGCCAGTGGGCCGTTGATATGGGTTGGTCCTGTCCCGTTGGTGACGTGGTGGCCCCCCAGTGGTGGCCGTTGATGTGGCCATTGGGAGAGTGCCACGTGTAGTGACCGTTGGTGGGGGGGGGGGGTCTATAAATACCCCTTCCCCTCCGACGAAAAATCACGTTTGCATTCTGAATTTGTCGAAGTGCTGGCCGATTTTTTAGAGAGATAAACTCCCAAGCCTGTTCTTCGTGTTCGTCATTGTTTGAGGTTAGTGTTCCTCACGATCTTCCTCGCTTTTCATATTTTGCTCCGTAAGTAGTTGATCTAGTGTTAGGCATCTAAACACCTTTAGATCGTAAGTTCTCCTTAAGCCCGTAGTAGTAATGAAGAGCTTGAACGACGACTACTACCCCTACGACGACCAGCCCTCCACGAGGTCGCTTGACTACGAGGTGCTCGAGGAGTTTGAGGAGGAGATTGAGCGTTTAAGTCCATACAAGTCCGCGGAGCTGATGGACGAGGAGGGCGAGGACGAGGAGTCCGCATCCTCTTCAAAGGGTGAGGACGTAGATGCGTCCCGAGTGGTGGACGGGGCGTCCACTTCTGCTGTCATTCCGTGCCCGAGGCCGGTGTCCGCCGTTAAGGGAGCCGCCAAGCCGAAAAGAGTGAGGAGGCCGAAGAGTGGGCCCGGCGTCTCCTACTTGGATCTCACCAACATCTACCTGATAAAGCCGGAGAGCAGTGCGGCCGACTATCTGGTTGCCCAGATGTACGTGGGGCCGTTCGGGCGGGTTAGGGCACCCAAACCGACGGACCATGTTCTTCTTCCACCACCGGGATACTTTGGAGTATACCCGATGAGTTTTGCTAAGGGGTTGAGGTTTCCTCTTCACCCTTTCATTACTGAGTACTTGGATATGGTAGGGCTTCCTCCGGCCTTGCTGACGCCGAACAGTTACTCCCTGATGGTGGGGTTCTTGCTCCGGTGTGAGGAGTTGAGCTACAAGCCGACAACGGCATTATTTATGAATCTGTACCAGATAGGCCGAGGAAGCCACAAGAACTGTGCGGCCTACGCGACTCTTCAGCAGCTGCCGAAGAAGAGGAGCTTCACGGATTTGCCCACGTCCATTCATGGGTGGAAGAGCAAGTTCGTGTTTGTGTCCATTGGTGAGAGTGGCACCGAGTTTCCCTCCCTCGGCCACACCGGGAGATTTAATCTGCATGATCCGCCGAAGAGCTCTATTTTGGACGCTCAGGTGGAGGCTTTCCTGGAGGGGGGGCCGAGGAGCGTGAAAGATTACATCACTGAGTACAAGATGGCCGCCCTCGGCTTCGTGAGGTACTATGTCTATGGTGACAAGGAGGATGACCTCTAACTCTGGCCGAGGATGACCACCACCTTTGAGGAGGCCGACGGCCCGGACTTGGGCATTCCTGCTGAGGCCGATGGTAATTCTTTCTTCGGCTTTCTGTCTTTATGTTTTGTCCTTTGCCTTACTAATCTGTTTGTGCTTTTCCCTTGTAGATTTTGTCATGGACCGCCGTTCCATGATGGCTATTGCAAAGGCCAAAGCGGCCGAGGAGATTGCTGCTAAGGCGGCCGAAGCGGCCCGGCGTGCCGCTGCTGGTGGGAGCGGGGCTACTGCAGATGCGGCCCCAAAGCCTGCCCCATCCAAGAAAAAGAGACCGGCCACTGACGGCCAGAAAAAGTTGACCGAGGCCGGCGTGAGCGTCTCTAAGAAGACGAAGAGGGCTCCTTCCCCTTCTCCGGCCAGTGAGGCCGGTACGCTTGCTGTCCCCAGCGTGGGCGATGGTGGTCCCGTCGTGGACCTTACTGTTGCTGGTGATGCCGCCCCAGCGCTGCCTCTCGTTCAGGAACCACAGACGAAGAGGGCCGGCAAGGAGATCGCCGGTGACACCTATCAGAAAGTGATAGAGTACCCCGTCGGCGGGGGCGTGTTTAATGAGCTCGTCCCCGGCCACGTCGTCCTTGCCAAGGCCATGCCGGCCAAAGATCGGGCTCATTTGAAGAAGCTCGAGGACCCAAAGATTTATGAGGGCGGCATGGATCTTCTCGTCCAAGTAAGTGATTGTCTTTATATTCTTGTCTCTCTTCGTCTATGTAGAGTTTTTGCCTGACCTTTGTTTTTCTTATGTAGAGTGCCTTCATGCTTATGGAAAGCCATAAGAGGCAGTACTGGGAGATAGTCCGCCTGCAGGCGCTGGAGCAGAAAGCTGCCTCGGCCGACGAGGCGGTAGCTTGCCTTGACCGGCTCCGGGAGGATGCCAAGGCGCTGCAGGCCAAAGCTGATGAGGCCGTCGCGGCCAGGGACGTTGCCCTGGTCAAGCTCGAAGAGAGCAAAAGGGAGCTCGCAGAGTCCCAAAGGGCCCTTGAGGCCGAGAAGCGCAGGAGCGAGGAGGCTGCCAAGGCGAAGGCTGAGGCCGAGGCCGCCGTCGTGAAGGCTGCCGATGAGGCCGTCGAGAAGTTCTTGGCCGAGGGGTGGAAGGCCGATGAGAGGCTCCCCTGGTGCTACGAAGTGGTGGCCGCCAGGCTGGAGAATTGGGGGATGAACTCCCCTGCTGGCCGGGAGTATTTCAGCCAGGAGATGTCCGTTTACTACAACCTGGGACAGGAGCGGATGCAAAGGCTCCTGTATCGGCGGCTATCCCGGGCGTTGAAGGCCATGAATTACACGGCTGGATGGGCTAGACGGAACCTGAAGCTCCCAAAGCTGATGAAGGATCCCGAAGAGCAGGCCACGCTTCCGCTGTCGGAGCAGGAGTCCCCCATAGAAAGCTCCGGCCTCGGCGAGCTGGACTACACTGAGTTCGACTTCCTTGATGATGCTACCAGTGCTGCACCTCATGCCGGCCAAGAAGCTGAGGACGAAGGGGGAGCTGATGAGGCCGATGAGGCGGTCGCAGATGGAGGTGCCCCCGAAGCTTAATCGGCTATTTTTTGTAATTAGATTTTCAATTTTTTTGCCAAGTGATGTAACGGCCGTAGTGCCCCCCAATTGTAATGAAATTTATCAATTGAAGAAATTTTTGCTGTCCTTTTCGGCCTTGAATCCTTTGTGTGCTTGTTTGCTTTGTCATTTCAATTCTGTAAATTGTCTAAGTATCAAGTCATAACTTGGGTCACCCGCGAGTGTCCGCTTCGTCCGGGAGGTTGGTCTTCCCGTCCAGTAGTCTGGTCGGCCTATGCCTCTTTGCTTTACTGTCATAACACTTAGGATTTTGTATCAAAAATTGCCCAAGTGTTTTTGGTTCCATGTAGCTGCTATCTTTACGGCCTAGTGGCTTGATCGGCTTGGACGTAGTTCCATAATACTTAGGAATTTCTCCAAAAAATTTCTAAGTGTTTTGGGATCCACTTAGGTGCTTTCCTTTCGGCCTGGTGGCCTTGTCGGCTTGATCGGTGTTCCTTTGCCATCATAACACTTAGGATTTTTTCAAAAAATTTCCTAAGTGTTTTGGATTCCTTTTAGGTGCTTCCGTTTTTAGCCTTGACCGTAGTGTCCGTTACGTCCAAGCGTTGGCGTCCTCATCGTCCTGGCCTTGGATACATCTGGCCATGGCCGTTGTCGGCTTGTATCCCTGTGTTCTGGCCGATAAGGGCACCTTCACCATAGTCTCGTGGACTTTGAATTTTTCATAAGTACACATGTGAAGGTGTAGGTGGCTAACGGCTTTGTAGTATACTGGTACCCGCTTCGGCTAGAGTTTCTCCATTTTAGTACTTAGATAATTTCCTAAGTATAAATGTTAGGCATTTACTTCTTTGCGGTGCCACTGCCGGCCAAGGTCTGGCTTGTGGCCGATGAGGGTGCTGGATAAGGAATAGCTTGTCCAAGGAGATGGTCCTGTATTCGTCGGCTAGCTATGGTTCCAGTGCCTGCTTCGTCCCGGTCATCCTCAGGATTGCGATGCCTTGGTTCATACCAAGCGTTGGTGCCTCAAAAGACTATGGCCGATGAAGGTCACCTTTCGCTTGTCACCCAACCGATGTGGTTAGGATTTTGTAGGCGCGTGTTTCGGCCTTGATTGTTCCCTCGTGGTGTGTGGACGTGTCGTCCATGCTGACTGTCAGTGGTACTAAACTTGTGTTCAACTGATATGTACTTGGCCTAGTTGGGCCTGAGTTGTGGGGATTATTTTTTTTCTTGCTCGAGGCCGGCAAGTGTGCGCGACCGTCGGCTTCCCTCTTTTTCCCTCATATGTATTTATTATTTTTTTTTCTTTCGTTTCGGGGGGTATCCTTCTTTCAGGCTTCGGCCGAAGGGTGTGCTCGTCCTTCGGCCGGTTCGGACTTCGTTTATAACGTCCGTGGTCTCAGGGCGGGTCCTGTCGCCTATTTATGACGCGGGCTAGACTTTTGGTCGGTTTCCAACGGCTGCCGTTGCCCATCCCTGAGTTTTGGGATTTTGTCACCTCGGCCATGATTTCAGTCCTGTCGTCCTGCGATTTGGCGCGTGGACGACGCGGTGAGCTTCCCGTTTCAAGACGCGGGCCGTTTGCGAGCCCCTCGTCCTGGGGACATCGTCGGCCATGCCTGAGCGTTTCACTTCTAGGCTTACGGGGCCAGGACGATGTGCTCTCTCAGCTAGGCCTGAGCCCTTCGCTGATACAAAATACAATGGAGTGCCTGAGCTTGTCGCTCGTAGGCTGCAAATGCAAGGGGCCATGTTGGCCAGACCTGAGCCTTTCGCTCTAAGGTGGCCGACGAGGGCACCTGCTAATGTTTTACTTTAATTTCCAGAGAAAAAATCAGAACATGATTTTATTCATAAGTGGCTCGAGGCCGAGGGTGGCGTTCAATCAGTAACCCGTTAAGGGGTGAGGGCTTCGCCGTCTACACCTCCTTCGGATTACTGATAAAACTTCACCAGGTGATGTACATTCCATGTTCGTGGTACACTGGACCCATTCGGTCGTTTAAGTTTGTAGGTGCCGGGTTTGACCACGGCACTGACGATGTAGGCCCCTTCGTACTTCAATGCTAGCTTGCCACCCTCTGTCGGCTGGCTTGCTTCCCTTCGGCGGAGGACGTAGTCCCCCACCTGAAATTCCCGGGAACGTACCTTGGCGTCGTAGTATGATTTTACTTGACGCCGGTAGTTCTCTGCTCGGACGTAAGCTTGCTCACGTCTCTCATCGACCAGGTGTAGGTCAATCTTCATGCTTTCCTCGTTGGCGTCGGGCTCGTATTGCTCCACTCGCCGGCTGGGGATGGCAACTTCCGTGGGCGCCTTTGCTTCGAAGCCGTAGCACAGGGCGAAAGGTGTTTCACCTGTCGCCCTCCTCGGCGTGGTCCTGTAGCACCACAGGATGTTGGGGAGCTCGTCGACCCAACTACCTCCTGCTGCCTGGAGGTTCTTCTTCAACCCTTCCATGATTGTTCTGTTGGTGTTCTCGACCTGCCCGTTGCCCTGAGGGTAGGCGACGGAGGAGAAACGATGCTTTACTTCAAACTCCCGGAGGAGCTCTTGGAAAGGGGCTGCCTCGAATTGGGTGTCGTTGTCTGATATGATCTCCTGGGGGACGCCAAAGCGTGTGATGATGTTTTTGTAAACAAATCTTTGGCATCTGGCCCCCGTGATGCTGGCCAAGGGTTCCGCCTCGACCCACTTAGTGAAGTAGTCGACGGCGACGATGATGTAGCGGTTATTCCCGGCGGCTCTGGGCAGGGGGCCGACCAGGTCAATCCCCCATCTGGAGAATGGAATTGCGGTGCTGACAGGGGCATAGTTGACAGCTGGCCGACCAGGGGCTTTCTGGAGTACCTGGCATGTGGTGCACTTCCTGGCCAGGACAGCGCAGTCCCGTGCCATCGTCGGCCAGAAGAAGCCCTGGACGACGAGACGCCGGGACATGCTGAAGGGACCCTGGTGCGAGGAGCAGACGCCACAGTGAACTTCTTCCATGGCGGTATCGGCCTCATCCTGGTGCAGGCATCGGAGGAGAGTGCCATTGTAGGACCGTTTGTAGAGTTTGCCATCTTCGATGGTGTAGCTTGGGGCCCTGAGTTTGGCAAGTTTGGCCCTCTCCTCGTCCGGGGGCAGCTCCCCCGTGGTGATGAAGGTGGCGATGTCGGAGATCCAGTCCTCTGGTCGCTGTCGGACGCACAAGACGGGGCTGGCGTGGATGCTGGACATGCTTAACTCCTCGATCTTGGCCAATTGGGAGATATGCTCCGGGGTGTCCGAGCTGAGCTTTGAGAGGATGTCGGCTTCGGCGTTCTCGGCCCTTGGGATCTGAGCGATCTTGTGGGTTTCAAACGCTTTCAGCAATTCCTCCGCCGCTTGTTTGTACTGCTTCATCCGGCCTTCCTTTGCTTCGTACGCTCCCTCCACCTGGCCCACTACCAGCTTGGAGTCGCACTTGATTCTGAGGTGCTTGACCTTGAGGCCGGCGGCGAGTCTGAGACCGCTGAGGAGGGCCTCACACTCGGCTTCGTTGTTTGATACCCTGAAGTTGAAGCGGATGACATAGTAGGCTCTGAATCCTTCAGGGGATATGAGGACGACGACGCCGCCGCATGATTTCGCGGCCGACGTGTCGTCCGGCTCCGGCCCGGGGTTGGCGACGGCCGTCTCCCTTGCTGTGCATTCGATGACGAAGTCGGCCAAGGCTTGCCCTTTGATAGATGGCCTTGGCTTGATCTCAATTTGAAACTGGCTGAGGAAGATCGCCCATTTCACCATCCTCGAGGAGCTAGTGGGGCTCCTCATGAGCGCGCCAAGAGGCTGCTGGGTCAGCACGTGGACGGTGTGGGCTTGGAAATAGTGTCCCAGCTTCTTCACGGTGTGGACGATGGCCATCACCGTCTTCTCAATGGGGGAGTACCTGAGCTCGGCTTCCCTAAGCGTCTTGCTGATGTAGAAGATGGCCTTCTGCACCCCTTCGTCCTCACGGATGAGCACGGAGCTGATGGCCGACGTGCTCACCCCTAAGTACAGGAAGAGGGTTTCGCCGGCTTTGGGCTTGGAGAGTACGGGTGGGGACGACAGGTACCTTTTCAATTCGTCGAATGCTTCCTGGCACTCCGTCGTCCACTTGAAGCTGCTTGCTTTGCGCATGATCTGGAAGAAGGGAAGTGCCCTATCAGCTGACCTGGAGAGGAACCGGTTCAAGGCCGCCAGGCGCCCCGTCAGTCGTTGTACCTCATTGACGTTTCGGGGCGGCTCCATGCTGACGATAGCCTGCGTCTTGTCCGGGTTTATCTCGATGCCTCTCCGGCTGACCATGTAGCCAAGGAACTTGCCGCCCCGGACGCCGAAGGCACACTTCTTGGGGTTAAGGCGGAGCCTGAATTCCTTCATGATTTCAAAGATTTCCCGGAGGTCGTCGGCGTGGGAGGTGGCCTGCCTGCTCTTGACGATCATGTCGTCGACGTATGCCTCCATCGTCCGGCCAAGGACCGCTCTGAAGATTTTGGCCACCATCCTAGTATAGGTGGCGCCGGAGTTTTTGAGTCCGAAGGCCATGACGAGGTAGCAAAATATTCCCTCTGGGGTCATGAATGCCGTCTTCTCGGCGTCATCTTCGTGCATGGAGATCTGGTGGTACCCTCTGAAAGCGTCGAGGAACGACATTAACTCGCACCCCGCCGTCTCGTCCACCAACTGATCAATATTGGGGAGAGGGAACGGGTCCATGGGGCACGCCTTGTTCAGGTCAGTGTAGTCAACACACATTCTGAACGTCGGCGGTTTCTGTGCGAGGACGACGTTGGCCAACCATGTTGGGTACTTCACCTCTTTGATATGTTTGATCGATAGGAGCATGGCGACCTCCCCTTTGACGAAGTCCCACCTGTCAGCGGACAAGTAGCGCCGCTTCTGTTTGACGGGCGCGGAGGTCGGATCGACGGTCAGCCGGTGAGTGATCACCTGGCGGCTGATGCCGGGCATATCATCCGGGCCCCACGCGAAGACAACGGCGTATGACCGTAGGACGAGGAGGATGGCGTCTCGCTGGTCCTGGGGGAGTTGCTTTCCGACCCTGAGAACCCGCTCCGGCCGGGAGGTATCCAGAGGGATTTCCTCGACCTCCTCGGCCGGCTCCGCATGTGGCCTCTCCTCGTCCATGGTGACGGCGGCCGTGATGGTGTCTATCCGCTGTCCTTCCCTTTCGGCCGGCCTCGTCAGCTTGAGGTAGCAAGCTCTGGCTATCCTCTGATTTCCTCTGGCGTAGCCGATGCCGTCATTGGTGGGGAACTTCAAGCATAGGTGTTTCATGGAGATGATGGCCTCCAAGTCCTCCAGCGCTGGCCGGCCCAAGATCAGGTTGTGGGCGCACTGGAGGTTGACCACCATGAACTCCATGTCAATTTTGGCGTGGTGGGGGCCGTCACCGACCTCCACGGGGAGGACTATCGTGCCCTCGGCGTCGATAGAGTCCCCGGTGAAGCCGGATAACGGGGTCTTGATCGGCTTCAGCAGAGCCCTGTCCAGCTTCAGCTGCTTGAAGGTGTCCAAGTACATCACATTGACGGAGCTCCCCGTATCGATGTAAGTACGGTGGATGATGGAGTCACCGATCTCACATCGAATGACGAGGGCGTCCCTGTGTGATTCCGTACCCGGAGGCAGATCCTTGTCGGTGAAGGTGATCGCCTCCGTTCGCTGCTTCTTCGGCTGGGGGGGAACGTGGGACACCTCCCCAATGTAAAGGGATTGGGCCCATTTCTTTCTCTGAGTGGCGGAGTCCCCCCCAGTGTTCCCACCTACGATGAGGTGGATGTGATTCTTCTTCGACGGAGGCTCTTCAAAGTCCTCGTCGTCGCTGAGTCTACCAATCTCCCGCTTCTTCGCAGAGGGTTCGCCCCCATGTTTGCCGGTGTTTACCCAAGTGTTCTTGCGTGGGCCACCTTTGACAAACTGGGAGAGTTCCCCCTGGCGAATAAGGCGCTCGATGGCCTTCTTCAATGTGATGCAATCGTCGGTGTAGTGCGACGAGTTTTTGTGGAACCGGCAGTACGTGCCGCCCTGCTGGATGGCCAGGATCTCCTCGGCCGGCCGAGGAGCCTGCTCGATGAGGCCGTGCTTCTCGGCATAATCGAGGATGGTGCCGACCAGGTAGGTGAGGGTTACCCCCGGCCGTTCCAGCCTCGGCCGCCAGTGGCGGTCTTTCTTACTTTGTCCACCAGAGCCGTGGCGGCCCTGGGCACCCTGGCCGGCCGGGGACGGACCCGAGGCCGGCGAAGGATTTGTCTTCTTGGGGGGATGGCCCCCCTCTCTCTTGTGATTGTGGAGCTCGTCGGCGTCGGCATACAAGCCTCCGCGTTGGAGCGCCTTGGCGTACGACCTCGGGGGGTCAGTGATGAGGCTCCTGGCGTACGGGGAGCTGCGGAGGGCTCCCTGGTACAAGGCGAGGAGGGTGCGCTCATCGGCCCCCTCGACCTCCTCGGTCTCCCTCGTCCACCGGTCGATGAATGACCGGAGGGACTCCTCGTGCTGCTGTTTGACGGAGAGGAGGTGGGTGAAATACTTCTTGGCGCGCTTCCTCCCGGCAAAGTGAGTGAGGAAGCGCTGGGCGAGATCCTGCCATGAGTCAATGCTTCCCTCTGGCAGTCCGTTGAACCACTCGTACGCTGGCCCCTCGAGAGTAGAGAGGAACCAACGGCAGAGGTATTCGTCGGACGCGTTCACCATCAGCATGTTGTTTTGATAGCGGCTGAAGTGCTCCTGGGGGTCTGATCGGCCATCGTAGGACTTGATGGCGTTCCCCCTATACTTCTCAGGGTTGGGGGCCGAGAGGACCCTGTTGGTGAAAGGGGTCCTAGTCCTGACCTGGATGATGGGGTCACCCCTCCCTTCGGCCAACTCCCTCTCCAGGGCGCTAACCTTATTCATGAGCGCGTTGAGGCCGGGATCGTTGGAGGCGCCGGCCGTTGGGATGTTGGCCGACTGCTTGGCCTCCATCTGAGCTAGCCTCCTCTCCAGCTGGGCGATGACCTCGTCCCGGGGGTCCCTGGCGGTCGTAGCGCCGCCCGGCTGGTTCTTCATGCGCTCGTTGTGAGCCGCGTTGATCTGGTGACGCACGTCATCCTCGTGCAACATTCCCTTGCCCTTGTCCGGGCGGGGCTGGTCCGCTGTCCGGGACACAGACCCCAAGCTTTCCCTTGGCGAGCCAGGACGAGGATCACCAATCCGTCCCGCCATCCTCTCCGAAACCGGACGACGGCGCGTGTCACCTAGCCTATGGAAGGCAGAGGCTTTACCACGCGCTGGGGTCTGCCCGGGACGAAGAGGGGAAGCAGGGTGGGAGTGGGACGACGCCGTGTCCTGGGGCACCACCCCCTCGTCGTTGCCTATCTGGATGGCCAACGGTTGGTGCTGAGGAGGTTGAGTGACGTTCCCCCCGGTCCTTGGCAAGAGTGCGCTGAGGACGGTGGGATTCTGAGCCAGGCTGGCGATGATAGCCGACAGTGCGGCCTGGACCTGAGGATCCACGGACGGAGAGGCCGCGGCCATAGGCTGGGCCGGGACGTGGTCCGCTTTCTCAGCTCGTTTCTTTTCCAGGCCGAGGCGGGCGTCGGGGACTCCGCCGTTGAGTTGGTTGCGGAGGTCCGTCGTGAGGTTGAAGGCCTCCTGGAAGAGGTCCCCTCCGCCGACCTGGTCGGCCGTGGCGTCCTCATCGTGCTCCCTGGGCTCTTGGTCCTCAGGGATGACTTTGCTGACGAGGTTGCGGTTTGACTTAGTTCTCTCCATGATCAGTGGTTAGCTGTGCTTGGTAGCGACGAAGGGTGCTAACTTGATTGTTCTAGCTCTCAACGAGAGCACCAAATGATAGAGTATTGACTCCTAAATTCTAGAGAGAAGTGAGAGCTAGAGAGAGAAGTGCAATAATATGCTTCAATAGAATGATTTGTAACCCCTATAACTACTCCCAAGGGGAGTATTTATAGAGAAAATTAGGCTTGGGCTCCCAAGGCTTGGGCTTGGGAGGCCCATTTACAACTGGACCACTACTGGGCCGAATACAAAACCTCTAATGGGTTGTACAAATGAGTAAGTATAAAATCCGATTCTGGGAGGTCTTCGTGGCCGACGAAGGCGTGGCCGACGAGGGCGCGGCCGACGAGGGCACCCGAGTCCCTTAAACTCAGGACCGTAATCTGAGTTGGCCCCTTTTCGGCCGACGGGGGCGTCTTGGCCGACGAGGGCGCCACTCTGTTGTCTTGTGCTCTGTTCTTCCGAGTATGTGGGTCCCGGGGCTCAGACCCATATACTCCATCACTTAGATATGAACGCTTTTGCTTCTCGTTTGTCGACTGGAAGGATGTTGTTTTTCAGGTAATCAATATATGGTTTCATCGAGCTGTTGTTTGCATCTGACTCAATGATGTTGACATGTCTGGATTTGTCAATGGCCGGACTCATTAGGTGAACAAATGGTATGTTGTTGTTGCATTCAGACCCTAGGCATGATCCCACTGCTGCTAAGGCGTCTGCTTGAGTATTTCCTTCTCTCGGGACTTGTTCAAAAGTGATCTCGTCAAACGAGGCCGCTAGCTCCGTGACGACTTGTAGGTAAGCCGTCATTTTTGGGTTTTTAGCTGCAAAAATTCCATTAGTTTGATTAATAATCAAAAGGGAATCGCAATTTACCTCGAGTATTTTGACGCCCAGGTCCCGTGCTAGGTTTAGTCCGAAGATTAGTGCTTCGTATTCTGCCTCGTTGTTTGTTGCGTCGAATTCACATCTGACAGCTTGTAGTATGGTGCCCCCTTGTGGCGACTTCAGGACCACTCGCAATCATGTGCCTTGCATGTTGGAGGCCCCGTCAGTTTGTAATTTCCACTTTTGTCTGCTTTGTCCTTCTATGAGTAGACATGTTTCTCTTTCAGCGTCGACTTGTAACTTTGGGCTGAAGTCCGCCACAAAATCAGCCAAGCATTGTGATTTCAAAGCTGTCCTTGGCTCGTATTTGATGTCATATGCCCCCAGTTGGATTGACCATTTCGCCATGCGACCTGTCAGTTCTGGTTTCCTCATGATAGACATCATGGGATAGTTAGTTCGTACGCAAATAGTATGTGATTCAAAATAGAGGCGCAATTTAACTGATGTTGTTATTAACGCAAGTACTAATTTTTCTAGAAGTGCATACCTGGATTCTGGTCCATTTAACGACTTACTAATGTAATAGACAGGAGTCTGTTGTCCATCCTCTTCTCTAGTCAAGACAGCGCTGACAGCATGTTCAGATACGTCCAGGTATAGTTGCAGTTCCTCGTCGTCTTTTGGCTTAGTTAGTAATGGCGGTGTAGTCATATATTCCTTGAGCTACTGCAACGCCCGCTCGTGTTGTTCCGTCAACTCGAATTTTTTATTCTTGCGAAAAACGTCGTAAAACAGACGACACTTATCTGACGATTTTGATATGAACCTGTTTAGCGCTGCAACTCGTCCGGTAAGCCTCTGGACGTCTTTGACGGACTTTGGTGATTCGATGTCAAGGATGGCTCTCACTTGCTGCGGACTTGCTTCAATTCCTCGTTCACTGATGACATAGCCTAGGAATTCCCCTGATGTCACCCCGAATGTGCACTTGGCTGGATTGAGTTTCAGAGCTGGTCTTTGAACATCATCGTCACCAGTCTTTGGAAGGTGGCACCTGCATTTTTCAAACCGAAAGGCATAACGATGTAGCAATACGTACCTGTTTTAGTGATGAAGGCGGTTTTTTCTTGGTCATCTGGATGCAGTTGAATTTGATGATATCCGCTGAAGGCGTCCATGAATGACAACATTTCATGTCCTGCTGTCGCATCTGCTAACATGTCAATGTGAGGCATAGGGAAGGAGTCCTTCGGGCATGCTTTGTTCACATCTGTAAAATCGACGCACGCCCGCCACTTTGTTTTCTTGCCTTTTTCTTTCCTTTCCTTTTTTGTACGACGACGACATTGGCTAGCCAGTCACGGTATTTGACCTCTCTAGCTTTACCTGTGCGCAGCAGTATCTCGACCTCTTGATTGACGATTTCATTCCTTTCTCTGGCGAATCGTCTTCTCTTCTGCCTGACGGGTTTGTATGATTTGTTGACATTCAGCCTGTGAGTGATGATTTTTGGGTCAACTCCCGTCATATCATCGTGACTCCACGCAAAAACATATTTATGCTCCTTGAGGAAGTCAATGAGCTCGCTTTTAAGGTGTTCTGGCACGTTCCTCCCGATGCGGACGACCCATTCCGGATGATTGGGATCTATGACGACATCCTCTATTATGTCGTCCTCTTCTTCATCTGGAATGGCGTCGCCCTTTAATTGTTATGGTGAGGTAGTCGGTGTTGCAGTGGATTTCATTGCTGTTTGGTAACACGATTTTGCGGCTTTTCTGTCTCCCTGGATTGATTGCACTCCCTAAGGTGTTGGAAATTTGACGACTTGATGATAGGTGGACGGAATTGCCCCCATTTGATGTAGCCATGGGGTTCCCAGGATCATGTTGTACGCGGGCAGCTCTTGGACCACATCAAACTTGACCTGTAAATTAAGACCATTTGTATATACGGGTAATGACACATTACCTAAGGTCCGACTTGGTTCCCCATTGAAGCCGATCAAGGTTGATCCGGAGCTTGTCACGTCCTCTTCTTTGTAGCCCATTTGTCCTAACATCTTCATAGTAGTGATGTTGGCGGTGCTCCCGTTGTCAACAAGGACTCGGCGTACTTCGCAGTTTGCCACTCGAAGTGAGATAACCAGAGCATCATGATGGATGTCGACTGGGTCCGTCTATCAGATTCATCAAAGGTAATTGACACGTTCTTACGATCCTCTTCGTGTTTGGTAATTGGACAGACCTGCGACGACTTGTCTCGGGAGTATTCCCGAGCATGTCTCTTGGCCGTAGAATAAGTTAGTCCTAATAATTCAGAACCGCCATTAATAAAATTTATTTCCTTGTGAGGGGCAGAAGGCGATGGTGGTCATTGTCCGGATGTTGACGGCTTTGGATCTCGATGCAGAAGGGCCTTAGTTTGGTCGGACATTATTTCCGTGAGGTATCCATTGCGTAATAGATAAGTGACTTCTTTCCTTAAAGCGACACAGTCCTCGGTGTTGTGACCGATGTCGTTGTGGAAATCACATCTTTTATTGGGATCCCGTCGTCCTCCTGATTTGTCAGACTTCCTGAGCCAGCGGACCTTCTCGCCTATCTTGTCCAATGAACTAATGAGTCCGGAGGTATCAATTTTGAAACAATATTCTGTTATTGACGACGGCAGATCAGGGTCGTCCAGCCAACTGGTCACCGATGTCACTTGTCGGTCTTCGCTCCTCGTATAAGGTTTTCCCGCTCGGTACTCATGTTTCTTGGAAGAATTTGCCTTCCTATGTCCTCCTTCATACCCTTCTGGCTGCTGGTGAGTCTGTTGGTCTTCCTCAAGTCGGATAAACGCCATGGTTTTTGCTTGAACATCTTCAAAAGTCCTGCATGGATATTTGGTTAATTCCCTGTAGAGCTCTGAGTCTTGAAGCAGTCCTCTCTTGAATGCCTTTATAGCTGTCGACATGTCACATCTCGGAATCGACACCTTTTCCCTGTTGAACCTATGAAGGTAAGCTCTTAAGGATTCGTTACGCTTCTGGACCACCCGGTATAAGTCGCTAGTCTGCTTTTCTAGAACTCGACTACTTGCGAACTGCTGATTAAAGATGTTGACGAGTTCCGCGAATGAATGGATGGCCTCATTTGGTAGATTGACGAACCATTTCAAGGCCGGGCCGGTCAATGTTGATCCGAATGCTCTGCACATGCACGCCTCCCGTTGATCTGGACTAACGGAAACGGCAAGCATGCGCTGCTTATACTGGGCGACATGTTCCACCGGATCAGGGGTTCCGCCGAACAAATTCATCGTGGGGGCTGCAAACTTCCTTGGGATTTTGACGTCTGTGATATGTCTTCCGAAAGGAGAGTCGGCGTAGCAAGTCTGAGAAGCGACGTCCAAGGGCGGCGGCACTCCTGGTATGCTGTTGATTTTTTCCGCATCTCCCGTAGCTCTTCCATGATGATCGCCAAGGGATCCGCTGGGTGTGTCCGTGCCCGAGATCCTGCCTGGATGGGTGATGCCGCTGCCCGGACTACCTCCTGTCTGGTGGGGGATGATATGTCAATGAACTCTGGACTCCGTCGACTTTGGCCGTTGAAGTCGAGATTTCTGGCAAACTCGACACGTCTCGGAACGTCGACATGAATCGGGATTCTTCTTCTGTGAGGCTCCCCTGCCGAGTTCTGGACCGTGCTTCGTCTGGGAATGGCACGGGAACTAGGGCGCATGGATGAGCCCGATTCTCCGGCCATGCTGGTGGTTGTGTAAGAGACGAAAGGTTCGATCGGGGTCGAACCAGCGTTTGATGTGGGCATCCTTTGCGTGAGAGATTGCTAACCTGATGATGACAGCCTGGATCGAATGGACTCTGGAAAATAGCAGGCCGGGATGTTTGGGGAATGAGTTGTCTCTAGCACAAGTGGAGTATATGAAATGACTTGCGAGATAGTGGTGGCATGAGGATTAGTAGATGACAACTCCGATTGATGATTGTCAGTGGCTGACAGTCCTAGCGTGAGAGACAGAGGATTCGTCGTCTCACCTGTGAGAGGTTCGGTCGCGATTGTGACGGTATGCAGATCTAACCTCGTGGTTGCTGTCGTGGCGTCACCCCTCCGACCACCCTTTGAATTGGAAGTTATGGAAGCCACCGTTTGAACTTGAGAGCGCAAAATATCGTTTTCTCGCTAGAGAAAACCAATTCGCTGAGCCGTTTCTCGCCGGATTTCTTCTTTAATGGATTCGAGTTGTTGATGAAATTCCGCCAGCAATGGATTTGAGTTTTCGGCCATGATCGATTCTTCTTTGCCCGAATTTCCCACAGACAACGCCAAATTGTTTATGCTAAAATAAACTAATCTAAGATTGAAACGGGAATCGAACAAATATCGATCGATAATGAATTAATTGACAAGTAAATATATGAATAATATTTCTTAGAAGTGCGGATGTGAAAATTCTAGGTACAAGAGAATAGCAAGAATGCTTAGTTGTGTAATCTGGTAATCGTGTCCTGTCATGACCATTTTTACAGCTATTTATTTAACCTAAATTCTACTTCTCCTCCAGGTCATGCGCATGACCCTCCTATTTCTTCTCCAGAATCTCCACATGCAACTGCTTCCGTTCTTATCTTTGATTGACTCAAGTGAATAACCGTTTGAAGGATTAGTATTCAATTTGAACTAGAACATCTACTTGTGTGCGCATCATCTGCTAGCCCAATCAAGGGATAAAGTTCCTCTACTCCAGCCCAACAAATACTTACGTAAAACAGTACGGCCCATTTTGAACTATATGAAATGACATGGCCCAACAAATATGTAATTAACTAATTACTTGCTGAAATTTGCTCTTCACATTTACTTTTTATTCTTGTAAACTTTACAACTCAAATTTGTCGTAGCCTAATACGTTTAGGCTTGGACTCGGGTCGGGCCACCCGGCCCGTGGACCGGCCCGGCCCGCTACTGTGCGGGACCGGGACCGGCCCGGTTCTCGGGTCCGGGTCCGGGTCGGGCCTAGGCCCGGGGGGTAGGGTGGGTCCGGGCTCGGGTCTGAATTTTGGTGAACCGGCCCGGCCGGGTCGGACCCGGGCCCGGGCCAAATTGATTTTTTTTTAATTTTTTTTTCATTTTTGGGCTTCCACCCGGGTTGGGCTTGATGGGTAGGATGGGTTTGGGGGGTTTGGGAGGGGGGGGGGGGGGGGGGGGGTTAGGAAAGCAACAAAAAAAAAATCCAAACCGGAGGCCTGGCCCGGACCGGAGCCGGTGGCTACCCGGGCCGGTCCCGGGTCCACCATTCTTGAACCGCCGGCCCGGCCGGGCCTAGGCCCGACCCGGACCCGGCCCGGACCCGAGTCCACCCCTAAATACGTTAATCAATTTTATCATCACATTCAAACAATTTTTGTTCTTCTCCCCAATCCTCGAGCTTTATTTTTACAGAGTTTCAATTCAAAACCCCCTTATTACATGCAGTAATATGATTTTTAATTAACTTTGAACTTATTTATAAGCTTCTTGTGAGTATGAACTCAAGTATATATGCATAAGCTTGAACACATTACACATATATGAATATTAGTTAGTTTTGAGGCATATTTTGAACTTTTACCTCATTCTCCATTCATTGTATGCATATTAGTAAAATTCAGAATTAGAAAAAAAATCAATTTTTGGTAAACTTTCATCACTAATTAAGAGTTCTTCACTTATTGAGAGTTTGGTCACAATTGTACATTTGTGTAACTGCATTTCATGGATTGATTCCTAAAATATGACTAAGAGCCCGTTTATTCCTGAAATATTAGAGTTAAGTTGATTCCTAAAATATGACTAAATTAGTCTAATTAAAAGCATCCCAAGAGCCTAATAATCACATTTCTAGTGGTTATTTTCTTTGTACAACTCATCTGGTCTTCTTCATGATTTATCCACATCCAATTTTTTTTATAAAACACATGACTTTTGATTTCACACGTTAAATCGTGTAATAATTATAATAAATAAAGTTTAACTTACTTTTCTAACTGAATTGACTAAATAGTTGACAATTTAATGTTGAACTTATAATTAGAAAAATAAAGCGACTATCAAATGTCATTGACAAAAATGCGACTATTAAATGTAATTGACAAAATAGTCACAAAACTAAAGTTGCAAAACCCCATTGTCCCCATATAATAAGATCACAACAGTGGAATCAACAGCAGGTATATTCCAAACTTGGAGAGAAGGCAATAATATTACAGTTACATGAGTGTCAAATCTACATATAACAATGAATTGACACAACTATTATTATTTGCAAAATTTGAACTTACTCAGCTAACAAAGCAGAGGCAAACAAATCCTGCAGGAAAAAAGCTCTCCCGTTCGCCTGCTTTATCTTTTCTTCCCGTTCTTCATAACTAAGAGACGGATCAAAACTGCAAAAAAATGAGATTAAAACAAATTTAGATGTGGATAAATGATGAAGAAGACCAGATGAGTTATACAAAGAATAACCACCATAACTTCCATGTGTGTCGAGATGCCTCGCTCTTCATACAAGTATCCTCAGGCTTGGAAGAGATCTCATCAGCTTCAGAAACGGGGAAGTTAAGCACAAGAGAAGAGAGGAAGGGATCCACAGATGAAGATGAAGTTGTGGCAGTGGTTGACCGAAACCCACTGCTTCCTCCTCCCAGAAGCACCTGCAGATGGGCTTCGCGAAGATCCTTCCCTAGTAAAGAGAATGCCGCCTGACTGCTCGGAATTGCGACCTTACGTAACCTTCGCCTCCGCTGTAGGTGTCTTATAGTTAAAGAGACATCAAGGGGCCATTAAGTCATCACTATTTCGGCTTATCAGACATTTGTTTTCTACCAAACGCTAAGCACGCTTAACGGTTAACAATGTAAAAGAACCAAGATGAAGGTACTTCTTTTGTTGATGTTGTATAATAGGATCATTAATCCTTTTTTTCTACATATGTAAATTTTGTTTCAACTTTCAAATAAGGTGTATGTTATTAAATATAGTGCAACAGATCGTAGATCTGAAAAGGTTAACAATGCTAGCACATGATAAATTTGATAAAAAAAAGTGTACATTTTCGTAAATGAATCAAACTTTTCTACCATCGTGACAAATGCACTATAGTACACATATAGTTTGCCATGGTCAACAAAGTATGCACCTTTGGCACACATCTCACACGAAACACCAATTTTATATGAACTGCATTCTTATATACATATCTATATAGAGAGAGAGGGAGAGGGAGGGTCTCATAAGAACTCATCTTACCATGGGAAAATCTTTATGAATGATAACATTAATTTTACTTTGCATATTTCTAATCACTGGCTGATATTTGACAAGGTGGTATTTTGTAGTCATTTTAGATTCATTGAAAAAACGCATTTGAATATAGAATAATTACAAAAAGATCACTTTATTGGTAGCTATTGATTGAAAAATATAAATGGTAGATATTAAAAGTACTCATTAAAAAATGATCTAGGATGGGTTGATTGGGTTCTCATAAAAAATTTCCCACCTAAAGAATATTCATCAAAGCAATGTCAGCCAAATTCACCCTCACAAAACGTCATTTAAATAGGACTATGAAGCAAGTGATAATGGAGATTAGAAGTGTTTGTTTAGAAAGTAGCAAAATAAACATCACATTGAATTAAGGATATCTTGAATAAGTGTCCATGTTGCAGTGTAATATGATTTAACATGTCCCTGGAAACTTTAACAGAACAAATGGGGCAAATCTGCAATCATTAGAAAGGTAGGATGAGATTCTTGCAATGTTATTTCCATTTTCTGGCTTGTTTTGTACTTGAAAGGAAAAAATGCCACCATGAGATGCAGTTACATATTACATATAGCACATTATTACCCTTTGAATCCTCAAGAAATAGAAGCCAGGAAACATAGATTGAAGGCCAACTGGAGGCTAAACAAACACTAGTGATGGACCAGAAGAACGAAAAATTGCATAGAATTGGTATAGCATCAAGCAACACCAACCTAATGAGATCGCATGATGTTAAAGTAGACAAAATCTGATGAATAAAAGTGTTTGATTGCATTTCTACACAAGCTGAAAATCTGTTTTAGTAGGTCAAAATCACATATATATATTGATGTTTGTAATATGTAAAAGACATACAGGTGTTTTTGAAAGAAGCACTTGATAGGTGCCTAACGTGCCTTCTTTAAAAAGAAATTATAAATATTTCTTTTAAAATTCCATTACAATATTTCATGACTGTATTTCCGAAGATTATACTATTTTTAGTTCTATTTCCATCATTTCCAATGAAGCCAAAGACTCGCTAATTTTTGGCTTGGGAAAATGATGGAATACAGCTTAATGGCTCACTAAACTGTCTGCACTTTTTTCAACACGATTTTTATCATAGGTCATCCGGAAACAGTCTCTTTTATGCTTTAGCGCAGGGGTAAGGTTGCGTACACCCAACCCCCCTTACCTCACCGTAGGTGGGAGAAGCCTTTGCGGGGCTGGGGTAATGCTGTTGCAGTATACTGTTTTAGTTCTATTGTAGAGCACATTTTAGCCTGTCTAGAAAATTTGATGATTACGAGTCACTTTCAACTCAACTTAATAGGAGGAGGTAACTTTATCATTATATATTGTGGTGTGGGATGATAAGATGATTTAACATGTCCCACAAAAAGGTGAATCATTTGAATAGACTATTATTAAAACATATGTGCTCTAATTTCTTTGAATCTAAGTCCAACTGAATTCTTGTTTGAGCTTAATTGGTTATGATACCAAATTAAGACTTGTTACAGTCCGTATAAAAAGTACACTTGATTGGAAGAGTAGTCCAATAACATATACCGAGTATATGAGTTTGCATCATTATGTTTTGCTGTGTGGAATGGCTTAACATACCATTTTAAAACACAAGGTTTTCCTAAAAGGGCCAACCTATGTCTATTCTGTATTCATCAGAGCGCTTTTAACAAAAGCACATTCAAGCGAGCCTTAAACTTTAAAAGCGGTTTCAAGCTTCCAACTTTATCTAATGTCGTTATTTCTGTCAGGATTTTCAATACTCTCTATGTCTCTATCATCAAACTAATGACACACAAGAAGACTACTACAGAGTATTATACTATTTGGTCCCACCTAATTGCTATATCATTACTGGAATGGGAAAGCTGAAAAGGATTGAAATCAAATGCATGATGATGCAAATATCCATAAAAGTCAGAAATCCTATACAAGTATGATTCACTTAAATGATTTTCTTAAGATATTGGCATTAGAATGGATGAGCACCCTAAAAGAGTTATTGCATAATACTAACTACAAATAGATGCACATGAAATACAAGCTGCAAGCAGAAATGTAAATTAACTTAGTACTCTCATTCTCTAGTGTACCTTACTAGAGGAAAATCTTCACTAAAAATAATATTTACAGAGTCTTATTTTTGAAAACTAAAAGGAATTATATTTGTATTTCTTCAACACCAAAACATGAATATAGGCCTAACAAAAGATTGAATCTATACGTATTTCTAAATAGTGCAAACGAAATTTATTTTGCAGTTGAAGAAAAACACAGTTTCGTATAAATTTTGGTTGTCACATTTATTATTACTAAGAGCGATACAACAAGAAACAAAAAAATAGGACGAAAGAAAAGCTATCTTTTTACGATTTAAGAATAAAAATGAAAAATTTCCAAGTTTCCACTAACAGAATTTATCCCAGAGTAACAATCTTACGGTAGGTTTGGACTCGCAAGAATGCTCATCTTCAAGATGAGAGCAGAGGGAGGTGATGTCAAAGTCTTCGTAACAATAAGGGCATGGGAAATCGGGTCGGGCCTCTTCTTCAACCTCCACCTCATCTATGTTTAACCGATCTGCAAAAGCCCAGAAACGAATGAACAAAAGATCAAATCTTTTCACGAATTAAGGCATCCGACTCATAAAAAAATAAAAAAAGACGAACCCAATTGAGAGATGTGGCGGCTATTGGTATTGTAGCTTGTGTGATGGTGATTCTGCAAATTGAATTGGCGCTTGGCAGCAGCGATGCGAGAGGTCCAGAAATCACTATCCATGGAAGCAAGAAAGAAGAGGCCCACGGTGAAGAAGCACCCCGATGAGATAAGATGAAATGACAGAAGTCTTTTTCCTTTTTTTTCTTTTCTCTTTTCCCTAATCTCGGTATCGGTTTGTGTGTCTCTGTGGGCGTTTTTCTTTCTCAGCGGATTTTATTCATCAGTCTTTAATTTTCTGGTGGAGGTTCACTCAAAACGAAATGATGCAGCCAAATACGCGGATACCACTGTACGTTACAGTTTTCTATTTTCCAAATCAAGCTCTAAACTTGTTTGGTACCGGACTACATTAACATTAATTTTTTAGAAGAACTAGTAGAGCACAAATTATACCGTACACCCGGATGTAAGGTCTTCATCGTACATCAATGTATTTTTGAAATTAATTAGAACCTCAATGGCGAATGTTCTCTCTTCCGATCCCTTGTTGCTCGCTAGGTCTGATGATGGAGGCGTTGATCTGCTAGCTCGCTGAAGTCTGATGAAGGAAGAGTCGATCTGTTAGAAGTCCTAAAAATTTCTTCCGCTGCTACTCGCTCGCTGGGTGTTCGGATGAAGGAAACGCCGATCTGGTGAAGGAAGTACGAAGCACCGTTCAACGTTGTTTCGTTGTGATCAAGATGTTGCTTTTTGCTCTGTGCACGACCGCCGTCTAGTTTTCTCTTTTGCTTTTGACTTTTTCTTTGCTTTTGATTTTACTTTATTTTGTTTAGTCTTATTTTTTACTTCTTTTCGTTTGTTTATTTGTTGATTTTTTTGTATATTATTCTGAGCACTTTAGAAATGAGTTTTAGCTTAAACTCAAATGAGTAAAATGCCTAAAAAATTAACATATACAAATGAGCTTTTGAATTTTTGAATACTCATTTTGTAAATTATGTATGTTCATTTAGTATCTCTACTATGCTCATTTTTAAAATGTTTTCAGCAGTAATCCCACCGGAAAAGATCACCCCAACGAGCACCAGTCATCTTCTCCGAGAACTTCGTTGTGTTTCCTCCATCTTCGGTGTTGCAGAGATTCTATAGGAAAACGTTAATGCTCTATATAGACTACATTCCACTCAGATTGACCTGACAAATCAATCCAACCCTTGCCACATCGCTCTCACGTGCCAAATGAGCATAATGTTTAAACGAAATGAGTATAGACAAATAAGTATTTGAGCACATTAGCAATTTCAAATGACATTTTGGATTTTTCGATACTCTTTTTGTAAGTGGTTCCTAATACTCAACTGAATAAGTGTGATGCTCATTGAAAGTGTTTTAATACTCATAATAAGTTTGATGCACATTAAAAGTTCATTAATGCTCATTTAACAGAAACTGTGATTTCTATCTCAACAGAGAAGGTTTGATGCTCATTGAAAATGTCGTTATGTCAAACTAACAAACTTTACGATTTTCATATCAATTAACATTTTGTAAGTTATGTACGCTCATTTTGTATTGATGTTATGCTCATTTTAAAATGTCATATCAATGCATATTTCAAAAGTATCATATTACACTAAATTCACATATTGAAATTCATAAGAGTGTATGATAGGTATAATTTAATAGGTTTTTATAAAAGAAAAAATAAGAAAAAGAACAAAAATTAGAAGATATGAATTTGAGATCGTGTTACTCATTGTTAGCCTCGTAATACTCAATAAAATAGGTTGGATGCTCAATAAACGTACAATATTGCTCATTTAGCGTAAGCCATGAATTTTCGCTTAAATTACAAATATACCACCGAATTTATTTTGGTCTGTATTAGTGGTTGGGCCGTCTTTCTTACTTGGGTCGGGTGTACGCACACCCGGATGCACTATATACGAACTGCTAGTAGAGCACCATGAATGAGTTTGTTGCATGGGTATCATTACCGTTAGACATTAAAGTCTAATTAGAAATAAAGTTGAATATCATAAATTGTGATGATAAAGAAATAAAATTGTAATATGTAAGTTTATTGTAATATGTAATGTGATTTTAATACAATATGAAATATTGGAGATTATGGAACACTTTTTTATATACAACATTCGTGGTTTCATCTATCGAACAATCATCTTCGTTTTGGATGATGACTTTGAGACCTACACAATTGGTAACTCTTGATACATCAACATACAATTGTTCATGGCTGAAAACCGGTTTTTTCAATAAGAGACCGACGTGAGTGAGGGACTGACCTTGACTTTTATTGATGGTCATTGCATAAGAAACCATAGGGAAGTTACCTAACAGATTTGATCCGGTTTTGTATCTCATTTTCTGTATCGTAGATATACAACTGTGCAAATTCTGGAGTCGATCCAACTGTGGGCATTAAACTTCCAATAAGGTGATAGTTTTGACCATGAAGTTTAAAAATTGGGGGAGACCTTCCTTTGTTAATCGTCGTTTCTATCCGGCCACCCATCGATGTGAACGCGAACATTCTATTGTAAGATCTTATATTTTCTAGAAAATGCTTGCTTCTAGCATCTATTCCATCCATCAACCTTTGCAGCAACAACAACGGTTCTTTGTTGATCGGAAGTTGTACCTTACTCTGTGAGCAACAAAGGGAATACTTCGGTTTTTTATAGAACTTCATTCAATCCTCTCTTCGTACCAAAAAAGTGCTTCATAAAAGGGACAGACACAATTTGGATCACCAATATCCTACAACTCTGAAATGCTATATACCAATGTCTATTTTAATCAAGTTGTATAAATAAATAAATTAGGATTAAAATAAATAAATTAATAAATAAATAATTTCTAATAATAACTTCTAAAATTGAAAAATAACATATAACTTCAAAATAAGTGAGGCTTTAATTTGGCCAACTCAAATAAGGTAAAAATTTAATTTATAGAAAACCAACCAATAGACGATACATTGTTAATACTCTTTAGATCTTCATAATCCACATATGCATCGTCTATGTCTACATCATCGATATCCAAATTTTGCGTGAAATAACTACACGAAGCAACATCAGTGTTGTCCAAGATATTATCTGGGTGATTGAATAAAACTGACGTAGATCGTAGGTCATACGATCTCTTTTGAATTAGATTCGGCCTTGTAACAGGTGTTTGTTTAGAAAGTACACTTGACACTGATGGTTGAGCGCTCGTCACCGACTACATTATTATTACACAACATTACACAACATTGGTTAATAAAATAATCGAAAATATCATTAGCTTTAAAAATAGGTGTACAATAGTAAGCCAAAAACATCTTGATAAATTTACCCTTAGTTACATCCACCAGAGGGGAAATAACAGAAGTTATAGGCTTTATAGATGTCGTAATACTGTGATGAATAGATTCTTGAAATCGAGCGTTTTGCAAAATTCTTCGATTTACGTCACGCTTGTTGTCACTATCATCTGCGTAAAAGATATGGTTGACCACATTTGTAGGAAAGTAATACTACCCATTTTATTGAGAACAACACGTATTAATTTTTAACTATTAAAAACTATAAATCACATAATTGTGTTTTGGAAATTTGTCCTCAACCTAAATATATTTCGTGAACTTCAAAATTCACACATCCACACATTTTTGTGTCTATATATTTGAGTGGGCAGTTTCACGAACCTAGCTATATTAATTTTTTAAATAAAAGTGGTTAGTATATTTTAATTATATTATTGTAATCACCTTTTTTTATAATGCCAAAACATATTTTTCTAATGTTTTAAATGAACAATTTTAATGAGTCAAACATAAATAATGAAAATTGATGCCTATAATTAGAAAATAAACTAATTAAATGTTTTCTTTAAAATCATACATGCTATCAAATGTCAATGTTTTTTTACAACATTTTTTGAAATAATTAGAGGATATCCTAATACATTGTAAGAATAAGCCAAACATTGTAGCCCATTACAATTCTAATTTATTATACAGGTCCATCACAATTATTTTAACCCATTAAATATCAGCCCAGCCCAACCCACCATATACTTAGGTCACTCAAACAAAAGGTCGCTGCATACATACGCTCCGATGTAGATTTTGCATTTCGTCTACCTCAGCGTCGCACCGCTTCTCCATCTCACAACAACAACGCACCGGCGACCGATCTCATCGAACACCGAATCCATCAAAATATTCTGGGTGAGTAACGATTTGTGGATTCCAAATAAATTCTTCTCTAAACAGAATTTAATCTACTTATTGATTAGGTTTACTTGTTGATTCGTTTGTATTCTGAAATGGATCTCAATCTTCGAACACCCCTGTGGGAAGCTATATACATCTTCAACCTCTCAAGTCTCTTTCAAAAAAGATGAGTCGTTTGTTTCTAACGCTTGTAATATTTTTGTATAGCCAATCTCGAAACCTGAATAATATTTTGTTATATGTGTGATTTCAGATCTCGTAGTTAAACGAAGAGTTTGACATCTGTTAGAATGCCATAGTTTTCCACCGGCAGACGCAGCAGGCCAGGCCACCTGGAATCTATAAGGTACCGTTCAGTCAATTGATTATGTGTTTGTTTCATTGGTTTGTTGGTTTAGATCTTTGTGAGTTTGTGGCCTCGATTGAAATAAGTATTTTTTGTAATACGAAGTCTTGTTATTCTATGAATCTATGATTTGTTGAAATTTGATGTAGTCTGCCAATATTTTTCATTGACTATTTCTTTTACTGATTTATTGAAAATCCATTGCAAACCTAATTTCCTGTCATATATAGTATGAATTAATAAAAACGTGCAATTTGATTAGGCTTATGTAAATATGAAGTGCAATCTATCATTATATAATGATTCCCTCAATGTATATACGGATGAATTTTAACAATGATAATAATATTATGATGAAAAGTTTAGTTTCTATTTTTTAGTTCTCACTACTACCCATTTTTGCAAATCATTATTCACTTAAATCATTGAATTTAGAAATAAACATCTACAAAGTAATGTTTTCATTTGTCTAGGCTATTAAAGACATCACCAACCTGAAGTTGTTTTTAAAACTTAAGGCTAAATCTACAGTTTGAAGTTTCAATGGGAGAAGATGAATTTAAATAGTTGTTGTTGTGTTCTCTAGTAGTATTACATTATGCATATTTGCTATTTATATAATCATTTCGTTAAAGTGTTAATCTTCGATCTAGTGACACTCACAAATACTTAAAGTAGTGTTGGCAATTCTTGTACTTATCTTTGGTTCTTGTGTAGGTCATCAAACTAGAGACTTAAGTAGTGTTGTTCCAGTTCGAATGCACAAGGAATTGTAGGAATCCTGCCTCTTTTACATGATTACATGTCTATCTCTTTGTTTCTTTTAATGACTTTAACCAATAAAATCAATCTTGCATCCTATATTCTAGGTAAACTCTATCTCTGTTTTACACATATTAGCATGATCTAATTAAATCAATGAAGCTATCAGCTTGTTTGGCCTTTCCAATACAACATTGAAAAAAGTTTCGTTCATATGATAAACTCGAGTGCCATATTTTTCAAATAAACATTTATCAAATTAATATTTTCATTTCCTTAAGCTATTCAATGCCTAACTCCTATCAAGTTCATTTCAGAACTTAAGCCCCAACTCCATCTTTTAAGTTCAAATTGAAGAAAATGAATTCAAATGCCATGTGTTATTGGTATTGGAATTTCTATATTCTATCATTCTTATCTTCTTTGAACATTTTCTGCTAATATGATTTCTATACGATCTATTCCAATACAATTACTTGTATTCATTTTATCAACATGAGTCATTTCCAATTTAATATTCTAAGATAGTGTAATTGAAATTGTTCAAATAGATTACTGGTTTTTCAAATCTACACCTAAAAATAAAGTTTTCACTTTCCTAAGCTCTTAAAGATCTCAATACACCGAAGTTGTTTACAAAACGTAAGCCTAGAGCATGTTTTAAGTTTTTATTGAAGAAGATGATGTTGAAGGTGGAGCCTTATTTCTGCAGCAGCAGGAGATACCCGACCAGGTAGGGTCAGTCATCCGATCAGGTATGAGGCAGTTTTTGGCCAGGCAACTCTCTGGATTGGAAACCCGATCGGGTATGATGTGAACTTGGCCGGGCAACTCACTGGTTTGGAGACCCGACCGGGTAAGGAGGTTTACCCGATCGGGTCCGTGGAAGGTTTTGGCCTCCGTTTAGGATACCCGCCCTGGTTTCGACCCGGGTATGCCTTTTGAGGAGTCACCCGACCAGGTACAATAGGAGACCCGACCGGGTCTGCAGAGTAATTTTTAATTACGGGCTTAATTTTTGGGCCTGCAGCTCTAATCCCTGTTTAGGTTTTCTTAAACCTATTTAAATACATCTTTGTACGTGTAAGACCTCTTGACACCGACATAATAATATACATCTCTCTCTCGTTCGCCGTGGACTAGCACAATCACCCCGATTGTGTGAACCACGTAAATTCTTGTGTTCTTGCTCTTTAATTTATCGTTTGCTTAACCTAAATCGTAACAAGTGGTATCAGAGCTATGGCTGACGAAGGGAAGGTTAAGATCGATAAATTTGATGGTCAAGATTTTGCTTTCTGGAAGATGCAAATCGAGGATTATCTCTACCAGAAGAAGCTTCATTTACCCTTATCTGAGAACAAACCAGAATCAATGGCGGAGGCGGAGTGGAACTTGCTGGATCGACAGGCTCTTGGTGTGGTGAGGTTGTCGTTGGCGAAAAACGTTGCTTACACGAGAATGAAGGAAGGTTTTCTAACATGTACGAGAAACCCTCAGCGGCCAACAAGGTTTTCTTAATAAGACCGTTGGTGAACACGAGAATGAAGGAAGGTGCAGCCGTAACAGATCACGTCAACGAGTTTAATTCAATCATATCCAGGTTAGGTTTGGTTGATATTAAATTTGATGATGAAGTTCAAGCATTACTTTTGTTATCATCTTTGCCCGATAGTTGGTCCGGTACAGTCATAGAAGTTAGTAGTTCGGCTGGAACCACTAAACTTACCTTTGAGGGTATTCGTGACTTGATCCTTGGTGAGGATATCCGGAGGAGGAGTTTGAGGGATAGCTCAAACAGTCTGTTGAGTACTGAAGATAGGGGCAGAAAATCCACTAAAGGAGGTAACAAGAAAGGAAGATCAAAGTTGAGGAAGAGAGGTCAATCCAAGAACGGGAAGGACATAAATTGTTGGAATTGCTAGGAGAATGGATACTTCAGAAATCAGTGCCCCAAAGCCTCTGCAGACAAAGGCAAGAAGGAGGTGAACGTGGCAGAGGATTATGAAGATGTCCTAATTTGCAGCGTTGAGAATTCATATGAGTCCTGGATCATGGATTCAGGTGCGTCATTTCATGCTTGTCATTGCAGGGGTTTGATGCAAAATTTCAGGCCCTACAGCGGAAGAGTTCGTTTGGCGGATGACAAATCCCTGGAGATCACGGGTATTGGGGATGTTAATCTCAATACCACTTTGGGTACAACCTGGAGGCTGAAAAATGTCAGGTATATTCTAGATCTGAAGAAGATGTTGATCTCAGTGAGACAGCTTGATGAGGAAGGCCATAACGTTAGTTTTGGCAACAAGCAAAGGAAGGTGACAAAGGGAAAGCTGGTCATTGCTCGTGGACAGAAGCATGGTACGCTGTACATGGTAGAAGTGTCTACAGATGGAGCAAACGCAGCAGTTGAAGATGCAAGGGTCTCTACTTTGTGGCACCAAAGACTTGGGCACATAAGTGAGAATGGAATGAAGATGTTGTCTTCAAAGGGTAAAATTCCAGATTTGAAGAATTCAAAGCTGAGCTTTTGTGAGCCATGTGTCCTTGGTAAACAAAAGAGGGTGACCTTTGTGAAGACAGGGCAACAACCCAAGACTGAGCGGCTGGAGTTGATTCATTCAGATGTCTACGGATCTACAAAGGTCTCTTCAATTGGAGGTTCCCGCTACTATGTTACATTCATTGATGACTCTACACGGAAGGTATGGGTTTATTTTCTTAAAAATAAATCTGAAGTCTTTAACACTTTTAAGAAGTTCAAAGCTGCAGTTGAGAACGAAACTAATCTTAAAATTAAGTGTTTAAAGAGTGATAATGGGGTGAGTACAGTAGCACAGAGTTTGTAGAGTATTGTGTTGAACAGGGGATAAGAATGCTGAAGACGGTTCCAGAAACACCACAACAAAATGGTGTTGCAGAAAGGATGAACAGAACACTGAACGAGAGGGCCAGGAGCATGAGATTACATGCAGGACTTCCAAAGATGTTCTGGGCCGATGCGGTGAACACAGCAGCGTACTTGATCAACAGAGGACCCTCATCTCCCATAGGGTTCAAAATTACAGAGGAGGAATGGAAAGGTCATGAGGTATCTCTTAATCACTTGAAAGTTTTTGGTTGTATTTCTTATGTCAAAGTTAGAGATGCAGATAGTGACAAGCTCGAGGCAAAGGCAAAGAAATGTATCTTTATTGGGTACGGGCTGGATGACATGGGCTACAGGTTCTGGGACAACCATAACAAGAAGGTTATCAGAAGTAGAGATGTCACTTTCAACGAGAATGCCCTGTATAAAGATGATCTTGCAGCAAACACTAGCAAAGGCAAGCAACCAGAAAACAAACAGCAAGTGGTGTTTGAAGGGATGACTGAAGACGACATAGCACAACCTATTGGTTGTGATGGCATGGCTGGAGGCTCAGGGAGCAGTGGGAGCTCAGGAGATACAGGAATTTCTGAAGATAGTGGGAGTGATGAAGATAGTGGGAGCTCTGAGGAAGCTACTCCACAAATCAGACAGTCCACTAGAAACAGAAGACCTCCTAACAGATATTCTCCTTCAGCAAATTATCTGTTGCTGACCGAGAATGGAGAGCCAGAATCTTACACAGAGGCGCTGATCGTGAAGGATTCCATACAGTGGAAGAAGGCCATGGAGGATGAGTTAGATTCACTTGACAAGAACCAAACTTGGTCCTTAGTCAAGTTACCACCGGGAAAGAAAGCTTTGGAGAACAAGTGGGTGTTCAGAATCAAAGATGAAGCAGATGGGAGCAAAAGATACAAGGCGAGGTTAGTTGTCAAGGGGTTCCAACAGAAGAAGGGGGTGGATTACAATGAAATCTTCTCTCCGGTTGTGAAGATGACTACTATCAGGTTGATCCTTGGTATTGTTGCTGCTGAAAATTTGCAATTGGAGCAGCTGGATGTAAAGACTGGTTTTCTTCATGGCAATCTTGAAGAAGACATTTACATGGCTCAACCAGTAGGGTTTCCAGTAAGTGGTAAGCAGAAGTTGGTGTGCAAACTCAAGAAGAGTCTATACGGGCTAAAGCAAGCTCCTAGACAGTGGTACTTGAAGTTTGACAGTTTTATGCAACGGAATGGATACACTAGATGCAAGATGGACCATTGTTGTTACTTGAAGAAATTCAAGTCATCATACATCATCCTTCTTTTGTATGTTGATGACATGTTGGTGGCTGGAGCAAATATGCAGGAGATCAACAAGCTTAAGAAGAAGTTGTCAGAAGAATTCGAGATGAAGGATTTAGAGGAAGCAAGACAGATTCTTGGGATGAGCATAGTCAGAAACGGGATAGAAGGTACTTTACAGCTTTCACAGCAAAAGTACATTCAGAAGGTCCTTGAGAAGTTCAGAATGACGGATGCCAAACCAAGGAGTACACCGTTAGGGAGTCAACTGAAACTCTCCAAGCAGCAGTCTCCAAAGACCAATGAAGACAAAGAAGAAATGGCTAAAGTTCCTTATGCATCAGCCGTTGGCAGTTTGATGTACGCGATGGTGTCAACAAGGCCAGACATTGCTCATGCAGCGGGAGTTGTTAGCAGATTCATGTCAAATCCAGGAAAGGAACATTGGGAAGGAGTTAAGTGGTTGTTGCGCTACTTGAAAGGCTCTTCTGAAACTGCCCTATGTTTCAGAAGGAATGGTGTGATCCTTGAAGGATTTGCCGATGCTGATTTGGGGGGGTTGCTATGATTCCGGGAAGAGCACAACGGGGTATGTATTCACTATTGGAGGTACGACAATCAGTTGGATGTCCAGACTACAGAAGAGTGTGGCTCTTTCAACCACAGAAGCGGAGTATATGGCCATTGCTGAAGCGGCCAAGGAGTTGATCTGGTTGAAGAACTTTCTTTCTGAGTTGGGCATGAAGCAGGAAGATTGTGCTCTATATTGTGACAACCAGAGTGCTATTCATCTCGCAAAGAATCCGGTGTTTCACAGCAGAACGAAACACATCAAGATGCGGTATCATTTCATCTGAGAGTTGATTGAAGATGGTACTATAAATTTGCAGAAGATCCTTGGTACGAAGAATCCAGCGGACATGCTAACCAAGGCGGTGACAATGGAGAAGTTGAAGCTTTGCATGGCTTCAACTGGCCTTCCAGATACTTGATGAGAAGGCGTGAACGAGAGAGAGAGAGAGAGAGAGAGAGAGAGAGAGATCAGGGGTTTTATAGAGGATACAAGTTCTTGGATGACAGATGATTGTTGAACAAGCCTCCAAGTGGGAGATTGTTGAAGGTGGAGCCTTGTTTCTGCAGCAGCAGGAGATACCCGACCGGGTAGGGTCAGTCACCCGATCGGGTATGAGGCAGTTTTTGGCCGGGCAACTCTCTGGATTGGAAACCCGATCGGGTAAGGAGGATTACCCGACCGGGTATGATGTGAACTTGGCCGGGCAACTCACTGGTTTGGAGACCCGACCGGGTAAGGAGGTTTACCCGACCGGGTCCGTGGAAGGTTTTGGCCTCTATTTAGGATACCCGCCTTGGTTTCGACCCGGGTATGCCTTTTGAGGAGTCACCCGACCGGGTACAATAGGAGACCCGACCGGGTCTGCGGAGTAATTTTTAATTACGGGCTTAATTTTTGGGCCTGCGGCTCTAATCCCTGTTTAGGTTTTCTTAAACCTATTTAAATACATCTTTGTACGTGTAAGACCTCTTGACGCTGACATAATAATATACATCTCTCTCTCGTTCGCCGTGGACTAGCACAATCACCCCGATTGTGTGAACCACGTAAATTCTTGTGTTCTTGCTCTTTAATTTATCGTTTGTTTAACCTAAATCGTAACAGATGAATGTATATAGCAGGTGTTGTGTGATGCAATATGTTTTTTATACTATGATTCATATTTGTTATGGGCATTTTTCATAATCTCGTATTTATACAATCAATTCTAACAACTTCTTATCATCAGCTTTAACAAATACTCCTAACAAAAATGGTTATTTCTGTACTTACCCTTGATCTTTTTTAGGTGGTCAAATTTGAGACTTGTGAATAGTTGTTCGAGTTAACACATAAATGAAATGCTGCCAATTGGGTAAATTCTCCCTTAGTTTTACTCATGTCACGTCTAACTAAAAAATGAAATCAATCAAGGATACTCTTTGATTGGCTAAAAATTTCGATCTCTTACATGACTTTATATTATTATTACCGCTACACTCTAATTGGCTAACTATATTGATCTTTTACCTTATTTTATTTCCAAAGTTTGCCATCTTGAAAACCGTAAACCATGAGTTTAACCTCTTTTGAATTATGGAATTTAAATCAAGAATGCTTTTTGTACTCAAGCCAACATTATATTCTGAATTGTGAAGTGAAAGTATTTTCTATCTGAAGTATATACATTATCTTAAAGTACATTGAGATGATACACCTAACTATCTCTAATATACTATTACACACCTGCATATTTTGTTCTTATTGTGTGCTATAGTAGAATTGTATTCTGATATTTGGTATTTATGTAATTATTATGTCGCTGAAGGTTTAATCTGGTGACACTGACACTCACAAACACTTGAAGTAGAGTTGGAACTTCTTGTACTTATTTTTTGGTTCTTGTGCAGGAAATTCTTCCATCTCTATCTCTTTGTTTCTTTTAATGACTTTAACCAATACAATCATCTAAACTACTCCGTATCTTCTTAAGGATTTCTGATCTAATGTTATAAGAAACTTTTATTTAAAACTTACATATAAATTTGTATTTTGTAAAATACGCATCTATCAAATAATGTTTTTTTCACTCAGATATGGAAGAAAAACAAAAATGAAATGAAATACTCCCAACAGAAAAACTCACAAAGTTTTTTTAACAAATACTCCTAACAGAAATGGTTATTTTTGTACTTACTCTTGTTCTTTTTTAGGCGGTCAAATTTGAGACTTGTGAAGTGTTGTTCGAGTTAACATAGAAGTGAAATGTTGCCTATTGGGTAAACTCTTCCTTAGTTTTACTCATGTCACATCTAACTAAAAAATGAAATCAATCAAGGATCACTCTTTAATTGGCTAACAATATTGATCTTTTACCGCACTTTATATTATTCTTACCGCTACTCTTTAATTGGTTAACTATATTGATCTTTTACCCTACTTTTTAGTATTCGCGTTGTCCCAAAAATGTTTACCACCTTGAAAATTATAAATAATGATTTGAACCTCTATTGGCTTATGGAAGTTAAAGCAAGGATGCTTTTTGTACTAACGCCGACCTTATATTCTGAATTGTTAAGTCAAAGTATATACCTAACTATCTCAAATACACTATCTAAAATATATACATTATCTTAAAGTACATTGAAATGATAAACCTAATTGTCTAAAGTATACCATTACACACCTAATGTAGCTAATATATCTTCACTTGCATCTCGTATGTCAATGTGGTAGAGATACCAAGTATCAGCTATGTTTTTCTGTCATAAACGTAATCCTATAATTTTTTTTACTAAATCGTTTTTAAAATCAAATCAAATTTATATGAGTTATTAACACTTCATTCACAACCAAGTAGTAAAATTAGGTTTACCGGAAGGATTGTTTGACAATGGCCTTCTCTTTGGACCTATTGTTGTAGATTTAATGAGCTTAGGCATAGTTATCAACTCAACCTTGACACATGTTTCTCTTTATCTAGAATTTGCCACATAGGAATGAAGTAGAACATGAACTTTTTGAATACACAAATATTACCAATACATGCATTAAAACAAATAATATACCAAAAAGGAGCTTCCAGGATCATTACACATAGATTTTCAAAAACTGATCCAGGAAATCAGTTCTGAAAATTCACAAAAGACATTAAAAGCCACACGCTTTAAATAAGTCCACAACATAAGCTAAGCCACAGGCTGTTTCAGAAACATGCCTTATCAAAAAAACTAAGAGTATTAGATGTTTTTGGATGTTAGGAAACCAATTGTGATATACATTCATATTCAATTTACTATTCAAAATTTTGAATAGTTTTTCTTTGGATCTACTGTTGTGGATTTATTGAGCTTAGCCATAGTCATGAACTCAACCTTTACACAAGAATTTGCCACATAAGGATGAAGTAATACACCAACTTTTTGGACTTAATGTTTCTTTTTATCTGGAATTTGCCACATAGGAATGAAGTAATACACAAACTTTTTGAATATACAAACATTTCCAATAGATGCATTGAGAAACAACATTTATTAAAAAAGAAGCTTCAGTCATCATCATACATGGATTTTCAAAACATAATACAGGAAATGGGTTTTGAAAATTCCCAAAAGTTTGACACTTGTATTTCATGAAAAAAATTTGATTCCAGGTCAAATTTAACCATCGAAGATTGACAATTTAATATTTCATTCTAGAAGAAACTTAGGTAACTAAAATTGATATTTCTTTTAGGAATTGTTATTTTAGTATCTTCTGTTTTTTTATATGTTGGTCGAGAGCATCGAGTTATGCATAAATAAGCTTAATATCATCCTTTTTGCATTAGCTGCACCATTGCTGCAATTTCTGGCTGCTCCCTTAGATAGGTGCCAAGAAACTGCATTGATCCATGGCTTCTACCTCTTCTGCTTATGCTCCATCGACTTGTAAACTCATTTTCTTTCTCCTTTTGTTAGTTAAAGTATTGTAATTTTCATTTCTCACTAAGCTAGGAACTTACTTGAATAGAATATGAATATATATATATATATATATATATATATATATATATATATATATATATATATATATATATATATATATATGCATGTTGTGATGATACTCTTTCATACTGCAGACTAAGAATGAAGAGAGAGAGAGAGAGAGAGAGAGGAGGTTGGACAATTGAGTGGGTTACTCTAGGAAAAAGTAGTATTTATAAGGAAGTGAATGATCTTTCTATAAAGAGAATTCATACCCAAGGAATAGGCTGGCGAGTTTTGATTGGCTGAAAATACACATGCCCCAATGAACATGCTGACCAGAATGGATGGGCTATATTTTTTTGTTACAAATTTTAATACAGAGTATCTTTTAAAGATATTGTGTGCGCATGCTCCCTGAAACAACCTGGCCAGACTTGATTGGTGCTAAAAAGTATGTGTACTATTGAACTTTTAATAGTATTTCTACTATGCACATGTACGGATAAAGACTCTCACACCTTTATATACTTCGTTGCAGCTTTATATATACTGTAACTTCGTTGCAACTTTATATATTGTAACTTCGTTGCAGTTTTTCATCATGAGTACCAAGAAAGTTTCCTTATGGATACCTTTTAGACTAATTTATTTTCTTTTTTATCAAGCAAAATTTTTTCAATGTTAGCTTGCACTGTTTGTTGATGTTGACATTTCCAAGCGAGAATATTGTTGAAAAAATATTGCCAAAAACCTTTTGCTTTTATATAATGATAGATACTGATTTATTAATAAAGTATTATCACTACTTATGCATCTAGAAAAGATATAATGGGATTAGTATAGATGTCAAAAGCTTCAAAGAAACTATTGGGGGTATTAGGCCCAACAACGGGCATCCCGAATACCCCTGCGCCCCAACCAATGCAAAAGACCCAAACTTGCCTTTTGAATACATCCGCCTCGTTTGCATGTCCCACCCGGGATGGAACAAGCAGGGAAAATCCTAACACTTCGAGTTCTCTTGCTTCGTGTTATCTAGCCATCAAATTGCCTTACCAATGAATTGGTTGGAAATTTAGGATCGGTGGGAATCCATTCAATGTGACAGATATGAGAGATTTCATTGTTAGGGCTATTCAGTTAGGGCTCGTCACGTCTCTCCAATCCATCACCTACTACCTGGTACTCTTGTAGTATAAATACTTGCATTTATTATATTGTAAAGGATTGACAAATTTGAATTCAATAGTCTAGCTTCTCTCGCTACTTTCTTATGTAAACGTTCAACTGACAATTAGAGGATTGGGGCTCGGGCTCAGTAAGAGTGTGTTGCAATCATTTTAAGTACTATTGATAGAAATTGATGCACTTTACCTTTCTTTTTTTTCAAAGAAAGGAAATTTTATTAGAGGATCAAAGGAAAGTACAATGAAAATGAGAAACAACTAAAAGGAAAGAAACAAAAAGGAAAATTAAGATCGGGAAACACAACTATAAGTAGCTCAACTCGAAGTATAAAACGAATTTAAATAGCTCAATCTAAACTGCGGAAATTCAAGCGTTATTAAGATCTAATTCTGATAACATGCGAGCGTTGATGCTTCTTCCTATATAACTTAATTTAAGTGTTTTAGATTCTTCATATGCAAACAATTATCTTTCGTGATCAGTCTTGATTTGTTACAGATTTGTGAGATCCTGAACACTTAAATGAGTCGATTAAAATGGTTTGTCTAGTGATTTAGGTCGACACTATGGATGAGCTATATGAAGATGTCCGAGTTCAAAACTATATTTATCGATTTATCGCTTTGTTGTTGCTTTTCTTTAATTATTTAACATTGTTTCCTTGCTAATTTCTGTTCTGTTGATTACGTCAAATATTTCCCTTGTTGAGAAGCTAAGTATGGGGTCATATATAGCTAAAAAGAACTTCAATCTCGAGTGTCAGTTAATGAATCAAATTTCACCTTTGCGTGGTTTTCTTTATTTATGATTGGTGACATATTTGAACAGTTGTAATTTGACTACTTTCTTATCCACATCGGTTATTTAATTTTATCTAAGCTATTTTATTTGTATCGAATTCTAGTTTGCTTATTTGTCCAAGTCACCTTTTCATATAGTTCAAGTTACTTGGTTTGATCATATTACAAGAAAAGACGATATGAAGATTTTTTAGATCAAAATTAATATTTTTTCCGTTATTTAAAAGTTACAATATTGAGATTTTTGCATTATTCACACATCTTAATTTGACTTTGATTTTCTAATAATATATATAATCAAAGTATTATGTATAAAATGTTATTAAATTTATATTTATGTAAATCTCCAAAATATATTAACTTTTTTTAATGTTTACTAATACACAATTAAATATAATTACAGTCAAAGTTATGTATTGGCAAATGTGAAAGTCAAATTGTTGCAACTTTTAAAGAATGGAGGATAATATTTCATTAAGCTCAGAGACATACGAATTTTATCTTTTTTTGTAAGCTCAGGCGCAATAACGCTTATCTTTCATTCCTAATCAATCGAGGTTGGGAAATCCCAAAAAAGTCATAATAAATGAGAGGACAAAGTAGCATCATTCCTAGAAATAGCATGTACACCAATTAGTAAATTATGACCAAGACCAACTAAATAGTCACTGGTTTCCTTCCCGATAAATATGTTCAACCTTAATAATCCAATCCTGATCCAATAGCTCACGAAAACCAGCGACCTCAGAAGAGTGTTGGTGTGTGATTTCCCCGACCCCCAACAGAAGCTGGATTGTAGCACGCGAATCCAGCTGCACCCGTACCTTTCTATATCTGTTCTCCCAAGCCAACTGCAACTCTGATACAACAACTCTCAATTCCGCCATGGTGATCGAGCAAATCCCAAAGTTTATGCTATAAGTTGCCAAGTAGTGACCATCCGCATTGCGAAACAAACTTCATGTAGCTGCACATCCGGTTTTGGGTATAACGGATCTGTCGGTATTAAGTGCAACCCACTTGCAGGGGCGGAGCCACCATTGTTCAAAGGTGTTCACATGAACATCCAAAAATTTGAAAAATGGCAAGTATACATGGGTAAATTTAGTGTAATTATTTATTGTTCTTTAAATTCTTAATTGTGAAAACAAATTGAACACCCAAAATGGAAATTCAAGATCCGCCACTGCCCACTTGGATGGTGGTGACGACCAAGAGACGTGTCTGGTGTCAAAGCCTCCCCAATAGTCTCGATCCACAGTTTGATACGTTGTGACAGAGACATAAGAGTGGTGCGATTATCGGTGAAAAACAACTAATTTTTTATCTTCCAGAGAGACCAATAGACAACCCCATAGAGAAGCTTCGTGGTCGGTTCCCGCAGGTGGTGATTGATCCAAGACAGCAGTGGAGAACCCCAATTCGTTTAGGAAGAGAGAAGTGATGATGATTTTATACTAATTGTACTTATTTTGAAATTTCAAGGTTAACATATATATTATTTTTAAACTAAAAATACATGAAATATGTTGGTGAGGTGGATGCATCATGCTCTTCGTCTCTTAAAAAGTAAAATTCATTATTATAAGATGAAAGAATCTAATGTATCCGCGTCATCATGATCAATGTGCTCCTTATGGAACATGTTAGCATGCTCTCTGAATTTACCCCCTAGTTAGTTTTAGATACCCGATTTATGATTAGGTGACAACTCTGGTACCCATTAAAAAATAGAGTATCGTACCTACCATTCATTTGATCGGTCCAAATCATTATATCATTTTTAATTTAGATTTAAGTAATTCAACTGTAACATTCTGATTAGATCATGTGGATGAATGTATGGTACCTTATATGTACCATAGAATCTACCTTTAGGATTATTGATAAAATGATTGAGGGTAGAGTTCCTGTCTCGTGATATGATTGTATTTATATTGATAATAAAATTTTAAACATTTAATTTATATTCAGCACTTTACTGAACTATAGCATCCCAACCTGAACATGATAAAAACTTGGTATATGTTTTCTAAAATCTATCAAGATAGTTCAACATTTCCGAATTCTTGAATTACACAAGGCACTTAGAAATTAAGATAATAATGAAAGCACTCGTGCATGTTGAGTTAGATTTGTTAAATTATTTATATTTTTCAAAGAGGCTTTGTAACCCTTTAATTTATAGGATTTCTTTCTGTATGGAATGATAAATGGTTTCTCTTGTAGTGAGTATAATACAGAGTACTCCACATGAAGAATGAATGATGTAAATAAGTGCACCTAAGAGAAGGGGAGTGCATATCGGTTTGATTTAATCGAACCGTACCGAACCGAAGTAAATAAACCGGATTATATGCAATTTGGTTTGAGTTTGATAGTAGTTTTTCCAAATTGTGTTAAATTGAACCTAAATCGATAAAAGGGAACAACACTAAACTGAACTAAAGAAATTCAATAAAACCTTCATACAGGGCCGGGCCATGTGCTGGTTGTTCAGTGGCCCAGGGCCCAAGAAAAGTGAAGGCCCAAAAATTAGCTAGTCATATTAGTACTATTTATACCCTATAGCCATTCTCTAGACATGGATTGGGCCGCTTCGGCCCGGCCCGGTACCCGCCCCACCCCGCCCGCTCTGTGCGGGCTCAGCCCGGCTCGACCGAATGGGACGGGGACTGGGGGCCCGAACTAGGGATAAGGGGGTGGGCTATGGGCTGTTGAAAAGGTGGATCGGACCGGCCGATGCGGGACTTTTTTTCATTTTAAGGGCTGCTAGGCGGATGGGGTGGGTGGTTTGGGGGTTTGGGGGTGGTGGTGGGGGTAGGAATAAATTAGAAAACAAATTTTAAAAAAACTAGACCCGACCCAGGCCTGGTCCGGTCCGGTCCCGGTACAAACTCGGGCCAGTACCGGGCCTGCAACCCAAAAACCCAGGCCCGCCCAATCCCGTCCCGGGTCCCGGTCCGGGTCCCGGCCCAGCCCAGACCCGGTCCAAAAATGGCATTCTCTTGCCCTTTTACTCGTATGCTGAAGTGCCAAACAACCAAACCAAGAATTCCATCTTAGCTGGTTGTGAGATTACCGTGCCCCGCTAGGCACATAAGGGTTTGAAACTCAATGAAGCGAGTTTCAGTCTTGATTACTCCCCCCCCCCCCGACCCCCTCCCCCAACCCCCCGGAGTAAAAAAAAAGTGCCAAACAACCAAAAAGAGTCCGCTATAACGTAATTATTTTATTGTTAATTTTGTCATTGAGACAATAATTGACATTATTATGTTATTTGGTTGTTGAATTTGTAATTATTTCACTATAATATTAAGTAAAAAAATGTACTTGTGGTAGAAAAGAAAGACCTAATTTTTGTTGTTGCACAGGGGTCCTTGGTTTCTTAGGACCGGCCCTGCCTTCATATATTATTAAAAAATAACAAATCCAAACTGAATCATACTGAACTAAATTGAACCAAACCAAGCCGAGAAACAGTATGATATTTTATTTTGTACTAATTTTCCTAATCCGATCCAAACCGAACCGATAAAAATTGAACCGAGAATCGATATGTTGATCTTTATGTAAGAGTTCTCTAGAAAGCCTCACACCGCATACTAGAAATTTTCAAAAAATTCCTATATTACTCAACTCCATTCAAAATTATTTCATACTTTATCCGGTCTTAAGAACTAAGAAGGTAACACGAATGTCTTCACTATACCATTTCTTAAATTTCCGACGATTTCCACATTTCTCTACACTTGGAGACTAACTTTTTAGATCTCCTATTACCAAGTCTAATGTTTGTTGACAAGCACGTCTTTTATTTAGCAGGTCAAAGTTCTAAATTTACCGTAGAATTTTTGCCACTTTGGGTCACTCGATTATTATAATTTATAATTTATATCAGTGATACTTTTGATATTCGACTTTTAAATTTTTTATTTTTAACTCTCGACTATTGTGCTAGTAACACTTTTAATCCCTGATTTCAAAGTTTTCCACATTTAGTTCTTTGAGTATTGTTAAATTGACACTTTTAGTCCTCTTATTGTGATTTTGACACAATAAGTGGAGGAATAAAAATGTCACACTTATAATAGTTGAAGGACCAAAAGTGTCACTTTTATGAAAGTTGAAGGACTAAATATGAAATTTTTTAAAGACGGATACTAAGGTGTGTTTGGGAGTTTGAGGGTGAGGGAAGAGGAAGGCTATGAAGGGGAGTAGAGAGAAGGGAAGGGAAGGGAGATGGGAAAGGATTCCCTCCTCTTATTTGGGAGTTGCAAATTTCAAAAGAGGGGGGTTTGGGGACTTGAGGGGTTTGAGTGGTGGAGAAATGAAGCGAGTAGCAGCTCATAAAGATTTTATGCGGAAGCAGTTTTAGTTTCAGAGGATAAATCTCCCATTTGCGTAGCTAGACCTTATAAAACCCTCAAATCGGGAGAATTTGAAAACTTAGGTTTTGGAGGGTTTAGAAGGATTTTATAACACCCCCAAAACTTTCCCTCATATTATTTAAACTCCAAACACAAATAGGAGGGTTTATTTCCTTCACATGCTTTCCTCTCCACTCCAAAAACCAACTCCCAAAAACACCCTAAAAGTGTCTATTTTTATGTACAATTACTATCTCGAGCCAGATAGAAGTGGTTGGAACTGAAATACAGGTGAATGAATAAACTTGATAACTTATGCTACTAAAATAATTAGGTGACAACTCCGGTACTCATTTAAAAATTGGGGTACCGTACCTATCAATCATTTGATTGGTCCAAATCATTATATCATTTTTAATTTAGATTTAAATAATTCAACTGTAGCATTCTGATTGGTCCATGTTGACAAAGGTATAGTACCTTACGGGTACCATAGAATCTACTAAATAATTATTGAAAGTGTAACATTATCAATAAAATAAATGTTTTAATAGAAACAAGATAAAATTTGAACAAAGGAAGACTAGGATAGACGGTAAATTATATGGTACAAGCGTATCTACCATGGACATGGTACAACCGATTATTTTATGGGGTGATAGAGTATATGGACTCGGACCTCCGGTCTCATGATTATTGGGCCTGGACAGCGGCCCACACACGACTGTCAGATGTCACTTATATTATTTGTATTATTATAGAGTTCATATATCATTTGTATTTACTAATTTAGCCTTTTATGTAGTTGGCCCTATCGGACCCATATTAGCGGTCCAAGCCATTGTTTCTCTATATATACTCCTTTTGGAGCTTGTAAACCCTAAGTTACTACAACACAACTCATTCATACATTAAGTTCATCATCTTCTCCACACTTCCTAGCTCAATCTCTTCCTATTATTATTAGATTGGATATCCCATAATCCATCATGGGGTAATTTGAGTTTGCACACCATTTTATTGTTCAAATATGACTCTGCACCCCGTTTTTAAAAATCTTTATTTTTGCACCCCAACCCTATATGAAAAGACAAAAATGCCCTCAGTCAGGAATATCTTGAAGGCCAACAAAATTGTTAATGGAGGGACATTTTGGTCTTTTCATATGGGGTTGGGGGTGCAAAAACAAATATTTTTTAAAACGGGGTGCAAATTCCAATTTGAACTATAAAATGGGGTGAAACTTAAATTACCCCCTTATTTTATCTTATACCTAATGAGTATATAGTTAAAATGAAAAGAATATTCATATTAAATTATAAAATTGGTGCATAAATATTTTTTATGATATATAACACAATGATAATATAGCTAAATGAATTGAATATGTTAGTTGATTTGTACTCCGTAGCATATATATTACATGTAAATCATGATACTCAATTTCAATTCACACTTATAATAATCAATTATGCTATTAATATAGTGATTTAATACCAATAATAGTTTCTTTTAAACGTAATACTCAATTGTACTACTCATTATGTAAGAGGTTGAACTAAACTTTTGATATTTAAAGTTAGAAATGGGATGATTAATTTGAAATCCAATCAAATTCAAGTGTTCATTCAAGTGATCTTCTATATAAATTAATGGGAAAATCGCACTCTTAGTCCCTGAAATAGTCATGATGGAGTCTACCCGGGGGTATATATCCGAAGGGTTATTACGGGGAATAACTTAGAGAGAAGTCAGAGCAAGTAAGTAAAAGTAGAGAGAGAGTGTATTCAGTATGAATGCCGTTTTCAGCGTGGTTACAAATGAGGAAATGGGGTGCTATTTATAGTAGCAATAAATGCCGGACAGGGACACGTGTCAAGCGCTCATTGGCCGAGGGGTCACCTCAACTGGTTGGCGCTGGCAGCCGCATGTGGCCGTATTTAATGCGGTTGTTGGATGGGACGTCTATGCGGGGTACGGTGATCTGTACGCATGTGAGGCGGATATCTTGTCGAGTGAGATGCCTTCGGCTATAGAGCAGTAGCCGAGGGCTCTTCCACCCGATGGCACCCTGGTGCCGAGGGCTCACAGTGTCGAGGGCTACTGTTTTCGCCGTTTTCTCCCAGTTTCTTAATTTGCTTGAGAAACCCGTTCTGTGAGAATTTGGAGCCTTCGGCCAGGGGGCCGGAGGCACCCCTGGCGCGTAGTGCGGACTGCTTGGTACTCTGGGCGCTGTGATTTGGGCCTGTTGGGCCTGTCGGGCCTTCGCTGGAGTAGTAGGAGTCTGTGGGCCGGGGGTTCCCGGGCCATATACTCCATCAGGAGTCCCTCACTCCTTTTGCCGAAAGGTACTTGAGGGAAAAGGAGTAATTTGTGCTTGCCCTTTGATGTTGTCCCGTCGTGATCTCTGAAGTTGGTGAGGAGTTGTTGCTTTTATGTCCCTGCCGAAGGCAGTCCCTCAGTCACCCACATGTCGGGACTTGAGGGCTTGCCTTGTCGTTTGTTGGAATTTCACTGATTTTGTAATTTAATGATTTTCCCGAGGAGGTCCTCCAGTCCCTCACTCCTTGAGGCACTTTGTAAAGTGGTGAAAAGGAGTAGAGTAGTTGCGTTGCTGTTGTGGGCCGAAGGCTGACGTTTTTTCGTTTCATTTTGGGGGGATGCCTCGTTAAAAACCTCATTAGGAAAAACCCTTTGGGAAAAAATCCTAATGGGGGAAAAAGAGTGCACCGAATTCTCCCAATGACGAATCGAAAATGTCAAACCTTGGTAAAAAATGGAGAATGACGGGAATGCCGAAGGCTCTCTCTTCTGAGGGCTCCTGTGTTGATTAGCCGAAGGCTTGCTGTTGATGTCCTGGTGGCGCCGAAGGGGAGCTCCCCAATTCGGGGATCGAGGGCCTACTGGATGAGGGCGGCAATGGAGTTGTTACCGGGGGGTCCACTGTTTGTTGATTAGTTGGTGATGAAGATACCCGAGGGCTCCCATTACCTGTGTGCCATGGGCCATCCGTCAATAAGGCAACTCCCCGGGGGCTACCCGGTTTTGCAGTGCTGAGGGGGAATCCCCGAGGGGTGCCCTGATATGAAGCCTTGAGTTTCTGAAGGGATGAGCCCGAAGGCATCTGCTATGGGCTGTGTGGGGCACATCCCGGGGGCGTCTCTGGGTAAGTGTATCCGGAGGCTCTCCTTGATGTAGCGGAGTGCAGTAGAAAACCCGGGGGCTTCCAGAATATAGCCGTTGGAATATAGCCGTTGGAATACGTAACGTCAGGATATAGCCGTTGAGGGGGGGACACGTGGCGCGTGATGGCTGGCTGTCCGTGGGCGGCATCACTGGTTGGGTGAGGACGCGGTGTGTAATGATGGCGGTCCATCCGGAGGCCCAGAATCCAGGCCCAAGCCCGGATTCCGTCGCCTATAAATACCCCAAGGCCAGGGCCATTCCCCGCTGTGTGAACTCAGTGTAGCGAAGCTCTGGCAAAAATTCTAGAGAGAGAAACTCCAGCCTTCGGTAACAACTCAGCTTTCAAGGTCAGTCCCCCCCCCCCCCCCCCGCCTTTCTCCTTCTAGTCTAGCTGTGCCTTGTGCCCCTAGTTTAGGAGATAGAATTTCCTAGGAAACCTTAGTTTTCCCGAGCCTTCGAATTAGTGAGCAGATGTCATCACAGAGCGACTCCCAGGATATCTCGGGAGAGCCTTCGGTAGAGATGGAGACATGCTAAGATGTGGAGTCTTCGAGTGTGGAGTCCTCGGTAGGTGGTGATGCCGCAGTGGCCATGGAAGTGGAGAAGGACCTCCAGGCCGAAGTCGAAGCCGAGGGCTTCGAGCAAGAAAACGAGGATGAAGAGCTTGCCCTCGCCGTGCAAACCGCCGAGCAGGAAGAGGAGAGGGAGAGGCTGAAGGTGACGGTTGCCATTCCTCCCCCCCGGGGTGCCGGGGAAGCCAGCTCCTCCCGGCCATTGGACCCGACGCCCATAAGTGTGGCTCCCGGGAAGAAACACAAGACGAAGGCGGCCCCGAGGAAGAAGCAAGCGGCAGTGGATGTCGGGCGGCCGGTGGGCATACCCGAGGGCCATTCGTTCTTGAATACTGCCGCTCTAGAGCTGAAGACGAAGGCGTCCCCGGCAGAATACCAGTCCACCCAGATGCTGGTTGGACCTTCGGCGCGCGTGGTGGAGCCCAGGGCGGATGATTTGCTGCGATACGCGCCCGAGGGGTGCTTTGCTGCTCACACCCTCTCGGTGGAGATGGGGCTCCGGTTCCCGCTCCATCCTTTTCTCTTGGAGTATCTGAGATTTGTGGGGTTGGCCCCTTGCCAGCTAACGCCCAACAGCCACTCCTATGTGGCCGGCTTCCTCTCCTTGTGTCAGAGCCGGGGGGTCGAGCCCACACTCGATCAATTCTTCATGTCCTTCAACCTTTGCCGGGGGGGACATTCAAATGCCGAGGGCTTTGCCAACCTTCAGCAGGTACCGGAGTTCCGGCTTTTTGATGATGTGCCCTCGTCTCACAAGGGGTGGAAAGAGAGGTTCTGCTATATCCGCCTCGAGGAGAACCCCTTCCCGGCCCAGCTCCGTAATAGCTTCTGGCGCCATCCGAAGGTGGGGAGCGCAGCTTTGGAAAAGAATGGCAAAGTGCTTGCCAAGAAGCCGGAGGGGTCTGACAAGCATGTCAAGATCAGAGAAGTTACTCTTCCGGAGGATTTGCTTAACCTGGGCTTCCGGCAGTTCAGGCCGAGGAGCTCTTCGGATGAAAGATACCCTCCCCTCGATAGGGTCTTCGAAGGCGCCTGAGGTGATCACCGAATTGTTCACTGATGCGTTGACAGTTCTCTCTTATTCCGCCCCCCTTTTTTATGACGTAGTAACTGGTAGCCTACGATCTAACCCTCCTATTTTTTTTTTGTTGCTTGCAGGTAACAATATGGACGTTGGTTCCCTCTTCGCTTTGAAAAACGCGAAAGGGAAGAAGAAGGCCCCGGCGGGCGCTTCTGCCAGGGAGGGGCCCTCTCAAACTGTTGGCGATGTTGCTGGCGCCGGAGGGTCCAAGGGTGCTGGGCCCGTTAAAAAGAAGATTGCTGGAAAGGGGACCGAGCCCCCGGCTAAGAAGCCGAAGACCACCGCCCCTACCAAACAACCGGTCACCGATGTGGTGGTGATCGTGGACGAAGGGCACGCTTCTGCCTCCACCCCCCAGGAACAAATCAATCAGGAGTTCTTTGGGCGGGAAAGGTTGGAGGCGTTAGTACCGAAGGGGGCCTCCGTGTTGGAGGGCAGCTTGAACCCTTCGGCTCTGATGAGCCAGATGCTGCCGTCGGCCGACCGACTGGCCCTTGCCCGGCTGGACGAGGGATCCCTCGAGGCGAAGGTCCTCCTGAACGCTGCCTCCGTAAGTCACCTTCCCTTATTTGCTCATTGTTATGTTTTCCTTCTGTATTAAGTTCATTATGCCTTATTCTTGCCTTCGTGAATTGCAGACTTTCATGGGCCTCTGCGAGCACCTCCGAAGGGTGGATCAAATGAGGGAGGCCAAGGGTGCCGCCGAGGGGGAAGCCGCCCTCCTCAGGAAGAAGCTTGCTGAAGCCGAGGACTCTCTCCGTCTGGCCACCGACGGCATGGAGCAGAGGGTGCAGGCTGCAAGGGCCGAAGGGGTCAATGAGGGGCTAGCCAGGGCCGGGGAGGCCGCCGCTGAGGCCGCCCGTATTGCTGCCGATGAAGCCCGCGCGGCTCAAGAAGAGGCCGTCTCCAAGGCTCGAGAGGATGCGGTGATCAGCTTCACGGCCGAAGGGTGGAAGGCCGAAGACCGGAGGGAATGGCTCGCTTCGGTGGTGGGGGCTTCAGTAGACGAGTGGGTCGGGGGCCCCGGAAAGATGTGGCTTGCCGAGAGGGGCGACTCGTACTACCAAGGCGGGGAGTTCTTCACCCAACGCCTCATCTACCGGAAGCTTGCGAAGCACTTCCAGGTGGCACCGGAGGAGTTCCGTCCAGAGGCTTATGGTCTCCCCCCCGCCAACCAGATGTCAGGATCCCGCTCCCCGAGGGGGAAGAGAGGCCAGTTCTTGAAGACTCGGAGACCCTCCGGGAGTGTGGCCTTGGGGGTGAAGAAGATGAAGCCGAGAGCGAGGCGATGTCCACAGTACCCCCTTCTTGAATTGTAATCCCCCCTTTCATGTTGTAATTGTTGGCCTCGGCCTCCTTTGTAACAGTGTATTTAAACTCCCTTTTTTGAATGAATGAGTACATATATGCCCTCGGGCCTTTGACATATAACATGCTTCCTTTTGATATGTTCATTGTCGAATACATGCCTTCGTCTTGCTATGGATGTATGCCTGTGTTTCTTTGAATGTATGTTTTAGGACTTAGAATTTTTTCTGACTGTAGCTTGCCCCTGGAAGCCTTCGGTAGTTGGGCACCCTCTGCTGGATATGCAACCGAGGGTTCAGCAGCAATTAGGACTTAGAAATTTTTCCTAAGTGTAGCACAGCATGAGGCCTTCGGGCGTTTGTAGTAACCCAAATCCTAGGACTTAGAAAAATTTCTAAGTGTAGATTTCCCCTTGAGAGCCTTCGGGATATGGCATCCCTTCCTGATGTGTGATTGTTGGACCGAGGGCCCAATGTACAGGACCTAGAAATTTTTTGCAAGTGTAGTATGCCACGTAGCCTTCGGCTACTGTGGAGCCTCAACTGAAATATTGAGTAGGCCGGGGGCCAATTCTTTAGGACTTAGGAAATTTTCTTGAGTGTTGATTCCTTGTGTACTGTAGCCTTCGATTGATAGACAGCCTTCGGCAATTAGGTCCCTTGAGATGAGGGTGAAATATGTAGGACTTAGAAAATCTTCTAAGTGTAGAGTTTCCCTTGGGAGCCTTCGGGAGATGGCATCCCTCCATGATGTATGAGTAGCTGACCGGGGGGGAAAATATGCAGGACTTAGAAAATATTCTAAGTGTAAAATCTCCTTTGGGAGCCTTCGGGAGATGGCATCCCTCCTTGATGTATGAGTAGTTGACCGGGGAAAAGCATGTAGGACTTAGAAAATATTCTAAGTGTGGATTTTCCCTTGGGAGCCTTCGGGAGATGGCATCCCTTCTTGATGTATGGCCTTCGACTGTCATATTCCTCTAGCTGCAATACTGATTGAGCCGGGGGCCCATCTTTAGGACATAGAATTTTTTTTGTTTGCAAGTGTTGTTGTATCGCATAGCCTTCGGCTATTGTATTCCTCTGGCTGTAATGTTGATTGAGCCGGGGGCCCAATTTTAGGACTTGGAATTTTTTCAAGTGTTGTTTCTTTGTGTAGCCTTCGGGTGATAGGTGCCATCTGACTCTGCATTACTTTGCGAGATGCCTGGGGGCTACTAATTTAGGACTTAGAATATTTTCTAAGCGTAAATTGGTGTTGAGCTTCCGGATGTAGATCCCTTGTGTTGTATGAGTCTCTGGCCGAGGGCCAAATATGTGTGGAATCCTGTTGTTGTGAAGAATGCCAACGATGAGTGTGTGCCCTCGGCATAATTTTTAAAAGGTGTAGATTTCGACCCTTGCTGGAGCCTTCGGTGCCTGTGTGACCGGAGGTGACCAGGCAGTGGACTTAGCCGTTTCCTGATGATATTTGTTTGAGTGGTATCCTTCGGGAAATAGGAGCCTTCAATTACCGGAGGTGTCCCCGTGGGGAGCCCTCGAGATGTTGTGATCTGTTGGAGTGTACTCTTTGATTTCTCGCTGAGTCTACTCCCCTTCACCCCCTTTTTTTTTTTGGTTGGTGGTGAAGGGAAGGCATCAAGAAACTTGGTTTCTTGGTAAGGCTGGGCCTATTAGGAGACCATCAGAATACACCAATGGCTCTCCTCCCTCGGGTTAACCTTCTGAGTTCCGAGGGGATCGAGGGACGTTTCCTGGGCACAAGATATGGTGGTCCGTAACCTGCCTCCCCTTGGGGGATGGCGCGGAAAGCGCCTCATTTTTGAAAGTCGTCCCCTCGGCGCTAGACATAGTCCGTGGCCTGCCACACCCTTGGGGTGGTGGCGCGGGGAGCGTTTCGGTTTGGAAGTCGAATCCTGGGCATTTCTCATGCCTGTCATACCCTGGGGGTAGTGACGCGGATAGCGTTCCATTTTTGAAAGTCGAATCCTGGGAATTTCTCATGCCTGTCATACCCTGGGGGTAGTGACGCGGAAAGCGTTTCAAGGAAGGGTTTTCATTTGCACACTGGTTGCAAATGGCCGGGGGCACTACGTGCCGCCGGCACCGATGGTGGCGCCTTCGGTATATGCGTCCTCGTGGGGTACGGCTTTTTAGAAACAACACTTGGTGTTAGTTTCGATGTGTAGCCCCCGGTACTTGGTACCGAGGGGTCTTCTGTAGGAACACTTGGTGTTCTCTTTTGTTGTAGTTGATGTAGGCGTCTACCCTCGGTACTTGGTACCGAAGGGTCTTCAAATGAAACACTTGGCGTTTCCCAACAGATGTTTGGAAGTTGATAGGAGAGCATATCCCTGGCACTGGGTGCCAAGGGGTCTTCTTTGAAACATTTTGGTGTTTTTTTCTTCTTCGTTTCGATGTTTGATGATGGAGGTGTACCCTCGGCACTGGGTGCCGAAGGGTCTTCTGTAGGAACACTTGGTGTTCTCATCTTTTCTTGTTTGATGATGAAGGTGGGAAGGTACCCTCGGCACTGGGTGCCGAAGGGAAATGAAACACATGGCGTTCCTTGTTGTTGGTGATAGGAGTTCCCTCCCTCGGTACTTGGTACCGAGGGGTCTTGACTGAAAACACGTGGTGTCTTCTCGTGGTGAGGCCTGGGGCCTGTAGTCAGTATGAGGGCTTGATGTCTTGAATGTATCTTCATTCTTCGAAATTGGAGGCCTTGGGCCATAGGATAGTACATTCACTAGTTATGAGGGCTTGGCCGCTCTTACATTATTGATAAAATTTAACTAAATGGTGTACATTCCAGTGCCTAAGGACTTCTTTCCCATTGGGGCGTTTGAGCTTGTAGGTCCCGGGTTTGATGATGGCCGCTATGATGTAGGGGCCTTCGAATTTTGGTGCCATTTTTCCTCCCTCGGTGGGTTGGCTGGCTTCCCTCCTCCGGAGGACATAGTCCCCCACTTGAAATTCTAGGGTGCGAACTTTGGCGTCGATGTAGCTTTTAACTTGCCTTCGGTAGTTTGCTGCCCGGATGAAGGCCTGCTCCCGGCGTTCTGAAATGAGGTGGAGGTCGAGGGCCATGTTGCTGTCGTTGACCTTGGGATCATATTGGATCACCCTTCGGGTAGGAAGGGTGACTTCCGTAGGAGCTTTGGCTTCAAAACCGTATCAGAGGGAGAAGGGTGTTTCTCCTGTCGCTCGCCGAGGGGTGGTGCGGTAGGCCCAAAGGATGTTGTGGAGTTCTTCCACCCAACCACCACCCTCGGCCTCCAGCTTCTTTTTGAGGCCCTCGAGCAAGGTTCGGTTGGCGTTCTCTACTTGCCCGTTGCCTTGAGGGTAGGCAACGGAGGAGAAGGTGTGTTTGATGCCCCATGCCTCCAGAAGGGCACAGAAGGGGGCTGCCTCAAATTGTGTCCCATTGTCGGAGATGATCTGCTAGGGGACGCCAAACCTTGTGAGGATGTTCTTGAGGACGAAGTGACGGCATTTCGCCTCTGTGATGCTGGCGAGGGGTTCAGCCTCCACCCACTTGGTAAAATAGTCGACGGCCACAATGATGTATCTGTTGTTGGAGGTACCCCTCGGCAGAGGGCCCACAAGGTCTATCCCCCATCGAGAAAAGGGGACAGAGGTGCTGATGGGGGCACAGTTGACCGCTGGCCTGCCGGGAGCTTTCTGGAAATGTTGACATGCGGTGCACCTCCGGGCAAGGTCAGCACAATCCCTGGCCATGGTTGGCCAGAAGTATCCCTGGAGAATGAGCCTTCGGGACATGGAGAAGGGTCCCTGGTGAGCTGAGCAAGTGCCACTGTGCACTTCCTCCATTGCGACCTCGGCTTCGTCTGGATGAAGGCACCGAAGTAGCGTGCCATTGTAAGATCGTTTGTAGAGCCTTCCATCTTCGATGGTGTAGCTAGGAGCCCTCAGCTTTGTCAGTTTAGCGCGGGCCTCATTCTCGGGTAGCTGCCCTGTGGAGATGAAGGCGGTGATATCTGAGATCCAATCCTCCTGACGTTGTTGTATGTTCATAACGGGGCTTGCATGGATGCTTGAGAGGTTGAGTTCCTCGATTTTGGCAATTTTGGAGATGTGCTCGGGGGAGTCGGCCGAGAGCTTAGATAATATGTCGGCCTCGGAGTTCTGAACCCTCGGTATTTGAGTGAGAGAGTGTGCCTCAAATACCTTAAGCAACTCCTTGGCCGCTTCCTTGTACTGTTTCATTCTCCCCTCCTTGGCCTCATATTCTTCGGAGATTTGGCCCACGACCAACTTGGAGTCGCATTTGATGTGGATCTGCCGAGCCCTCATGTTGGCAGCCAGCCGAAGGCCACATAGGAGGGCCTCATATTCGGCCTCATTGTTGGAGACCTTGAAGGAGAAGCGGATTGCATAGTAGGCCCTGAAGCCCTCGGGAGTAATGAGGACTACCCCTCCCCCGCATGCTTTGGTCGCGGAGGAGCCGTCGGTGTAGAGGGTCCACCAGTCGTCCGAGGTGGTCGAGGGCTCCCCGTCCGTGGCTGCCCTTGCGGTACACTCCGTCACAAAGTCCGCCAGGGCTTGGCCCTTGATGGCAAGCCTTGGACGGATGTCAATGTTGTACTGGCTCAAGAAGATAGCCCATTTCACCATGCGGGAGGAGCTGGTGGGGCTCCTCATGAGGGCGCCGAGGGGTTGATGAGTGAGGACCTGAACCGGGTGAGCCTGAAAGTAGTGGCCCAACTTCTTGACAGTCCAAACGATGGCCAACACCGTTTTTTCCACAGGGGAGTACCTGAGCTCGGCCTCCCTTAGGGTCTTGCTAACGTAGAAGATGGCATGTTGGATGCCGTCTTCCTCCCGGATGAGCACAGAGCTGATGGCCGCCGGGCTGACCCCAAGATAGAGATAGAGGGTCTCCCCTACCTTCGGTTTTGAGAGCACAGGGGGTGAAGATAGATACCGCTTGAGTTCGTCGAAAGCCCCCTGGCATTCCGGAGTCCATAGAAAGCTAGCCGTCTTCCTCATGATCTGGAAGAAGGGTAGAGATTTCTCCGCTGATTTAGACAGAAAGCGGTTGAGGGCTGCCAGGCGGCCCGTCAACCGTTGGACTTCCTTCACATTGCGTGGGGGCTCCATGTTGATGATGGCCTGGATCTTCTCGGGATTGGCCTCAATACCCCTTCGGCTCACCATGTAGCCCAAGAATTTGCCCCCTTGGACGCCGAAGGTGCACTTCTTCGGGTTTAGCCGAAGGTTGATTTTTTGCATGATGGCGAAGATCTCCCGGAAGTCGTCAGCATGGCTGGAAGATTGTTTGCTCTTGTCGATCATGTCGTCAACATAGGCCTCCATGGTGCGCCCTAGGACGGCTTGAAAGACCCGGGCCACCATCCGGGTGTAAGTGGCCCCCGAGTTCTTTAGGCCGAAGGCCATCACTAGGTAGCAGAAGATGCCCTCAGGAGTCATGAAGGCAGTTTTTTCGGCGTCGAGGAAGGACATGATCTCACACCCTGCGGTCTCATCCACCAGTTGATCAATGTTTGGTAGAGGGAATGGATCCATAGGGCACGCTTTGTTGAGATCGGTGTAGTCCACGCACATGCGGAAGGTAGGGGGCTTCTGTGCGAGGACTACATTTGCTAGCCATGAGGGGTATTTCACCTCCTTGATGTGCTTAATTGAGAGGAGCATGGCGACCTCCTTCTTCACGAATTCCCTCCTCTCGGCGGAGAGGGGTCTCCTTCGTTGTTGTACTGCTTTTGCCGAGGGGTCCACCGAGAGGCGGTGGGTGATGACCCTTCGGCTGATTCCCGGCATGTCCTCCGGCCCCCATGCAAAGACAGTGGAGTAGGCGCGGAGGGCGTCGGTGATACCGGTCTTCAAATCTTCAGGGAGCTGGGCTCCAATCTTCACGACTCTCTCCGGCTGGGCCGGATCGAGCGCAAAGTCTTCTACGTCCTCGGCCGGTTCAGCCCTCGGCCTTCTCTCCTCTTGGTCATTGGTTCCGTTGATGGTGTCAACACGGAATTCCGTCTTGCTTACCTTCTTAGTGACCTGAAGATAGCAGGCACGGGCAATTTTCTGGTTCCCCCGGGAGTAGCCAATGCCCCCCTCGGCGGGAAATTTGAGGCAAAGGTGCCTCATGGAAATGATGGCTTCGAGGTCCTCGAGGGCTGGCCGGCCGAGGATGATGTTGTGGGCGCAGTCAATGTTGACGACGACGAACTCCACCTCGAGCTGGGCTCTATGGAGCCCGTCGCCGAAGATCACCGGGAGGGTTATTACCCCCTCGGAATCAATAGTATCGCCGGTGAAGCCGGCAAGAGGGGTCTTAATGGGCCGAAGGGACCCCCTCTCCAGATGCAGCTCTCTGAAGGTGCTGAGGTACATTACATTGATGGAGCTGCCCGTGTCAATGTAAGTTCGGTGAATAATGGTGTCGTTTATCTCCGTCCGAATCACCAAGGCATCCCTGTGAGGAGAAGAAGTAGGAGGGAGATCCGCGTTGGTGAAGGTGATGGGTTCCTCCCTCAGTCGCTTTACCGGGGGCATATGAGTGACTTCCCCCACGTAAAGCGATTGAGCCCACTTCTTTCGTTGGCTGGTGGAATCGCCCCCTGTATTGCCACCGGTGATCATGAGGATGTGGCGTTTTTTCTCCTGGTAGTGGGGGTATTCCTCCTCCTCTTCTTCCAAGTTTCCAATCTCCCTCTTCTTGCCGAGGGGGATGGTATTCGGGTTTACCCAAGCATTTACCTTCGTATGGTGCCCTCGGGGAGGTCCCTGATGAGAAGGTCCCTCCTGCCGAGGGCTCTGGACAAATTGGGACAGGTGCCCCGCCTGTATTAATCTCTCGATGGCCGTCTTCAGCTTATGGCAGTCATCGGTCCTGTGCCCCTGGTGCCGATGGAAGCGACAGTAGGGGAACTGAGGGTTGATAGCGTGTACCTCCGGGGGTGCGCGAGAATCACGCTCAACGAGGCCCCTCTCCTCGGCAAAATCGAGGATGATGGTCAATGGTGTCCGAGGGTGGTCCAGGAGAATGGGTTGTGCCCAAGTCTTGGGGTTGCCCTTATATCCTCCCCCGGGCTTGGCTTGGCCTTGCCGAGGGCGGTCATCAGAGGGTCCCGAAGCCTTGGGGTGATTTGGAGGAGCCCTCGGCCCTCGGTTATGCTTGTTGTCAGCCCTCGGGGGCTGCTGGTCCGGATGCTGGTGATACTTCTCCACCTCCTCGGCCTCAGCATATCGGTCCCCCCGCTGCAAAGCCCTTATGTAGTCGCGGGGGGGTTCAATGATGAGGCTCCTTGAAAAATTGCCGGTGCGGACGACGGTTTGTAAGAGGGCCAGGAGGGTCCCCTCATCAGCACCGTCGACCTTGTCGGCCTCCGTCCTCCAGCGCTCCAGGAAATCCCGAAGGGTCTCATCCTTCTTCTGGCGTATTGTTAGGAGGTGGGAGAAGTGCTTCCTTGTGCGACGCCTCCCGGCGAATTGTGTCAAGAATCGCTGGGCGAGTTCTTGCCACGAATCAATGCAGCCCTCGGGCAGCCTGTTGAACCATTCGTACGCCGGTCCCTCTAAGGTGGAGAGGAACCATCGACACAAATATTCGTCTGACGCCCCCACCATCATCATGCTGTTCTGGTATTTGTTGTAGTGTTCCTGGGGGTCCGTTTTCCCGTTGTAGGGCTGTATGTGTTGCCCTCGGTATTTCTCCGGGATCGGGGCCGCCAATACCCTTGGGGTAAATGGCGTCCGAGTCCGGAGCTGGATGACGGGTTCTCCGGAGCCCTCGGCCACCTTCTTCTGCAACTCCTCCATTTTGGCCATCATGGCCTCGTATTTGAGATCTGAATGAGGGGTGGAGGTAGTGGCGTGAGCTTTGTTGGACTCCATCTCGTCAAGCCGGCGTTGGAGGGCCGCAATAATTTCGTCCCGGGGATCCTTCGGGAGGGTCTCCGCCCCCTGCGAACGAACCCAGGCCGAGTGGGCCTGGTTGATCTGGTGGCGAGCGTCATCGGCATGAAGGGGTGCCTTGCCTTTGTCCCGAGGGGGACGCTCCTCGTCTGCCCTCGAAACAGATCCCCCGCTTTCCTGGGGCCTTTGGACCCCTCGACGGTCTGGCCCTCCTCCGAGCCGGTTGAGGGCGGAAGTACGGGGCCTTTCCCTGTTGTCATTATGGCGGTCCCGGGACTGAACTTCCTGGGAGGACGTATCTTGGGCCACCACCCCTTCGTCGTTTCTCACCCGAGGGGTGGGATTTCCGAAGGGGTGTGGCAGAGGGGGAAGTATGATATTTTCCCCGATCTGAGGGTGAGCAGGAGCCAGGGTGCCGAAGGCACCCGGGTTCTGGGTGAGCGTTTGGATGAAGGCGGAGAGCGCCGATTGTACGTCGATGGTGAGAACCGGAGGGCTGACTTGGTCATCGCTCCGGTTTTTCTTCTTGGCCTCGATGCCGAGGCGGGCATCGGGGGCATTTTGTTGGATCTGAAGGCGTAGGTCGACAGCCGCCTGTTCCAGCTCGGCGATGACACCGCCCTCGGGAGCCCTGTGAGAGGCTTCAGGGGCGTTGACGTCGCCGAGGGCCAGGTTCTTGTCTTCTACGTTCTTTGAGTTGGCACGTGTTGTCCTCACCATTTTGATGGAGGGCTAGTGTTTTGCGTTTGGTCGAGGGGGAGGGTTTCTTACTTGATTGTTCGACCTCTCAACGAGAGCACCAAATGATGGATAGTCTACCCGGGGGTATATATCCGAAGGGTTATTACGGGGAATAACTTAGAGAGAAGTCAGAGCAAGTAAGTAAAAGTAGAGAGAGTGTATTCAGTATGAATGCCGTTTTCAGCGTGGTTACAAATGAGAAAATGGGGTGCTATTTATAGTAGCAATAAATGTCGGACAGGGACACGTGTCAAGCGCTCATTGGCCGAGGGGTCACCTCAACTGGTTGGCGCTGGCAGCTGCATGTGGCCGTATTTAATGCGGCTGTTGGATGGGACGTCTATGCGGGGTACGGTGATCTGTACGCATGTGAGGCGGATATCTTGTCGAGTGAGATGCCTTCGGCTATAGAGCAGTAGCCGAGGGCTCTTCCACCCGATGGCACCCTGGTGCCGAGGGCTCACAGTGCCGAGGGCTACTGTTTTCGCCGTTTTCTCCCAGTTTCTTAATTTGCTTGAGAAACCCGTTCTGTGAGAATTTGGAGCCTTCAGCCAGGGGGCCGGAGGCACCCCTGACGCGTAGTGCGGACTGCTTGGTACTCTGGGCGCTGTGATTTGGGCCTGTTGGGCCTTTTGGGCCTGTCGAGCCTTCGCTGGAGTAGTAGGAGTCTGTGTGTCGGGGGTTCCCGGGCCATATACTCCATCAAGTCACTATATTGAAATGTCAGACCCGTATTCCCGAGTTTGTAAATGTCACCCCTCAATTGTCCAATTTGCTGTAAATGTGGTCCTTTGAGGGTGAAATGTACACTATGGGCGAGAAGTACATTTCACCCCTCAAGGGACCACATTTACAGCAATTTGGACAATTAAGAGGTGACAATTACAACCTCCGAAATACGGATCTGACATTTCAATATGACGACTATTTCACAGACGAAATGTGCGATTTTCCCTAAATTAATTGTCTTAATTGATCAAATTTCAATTACTTTTGAGATCAAATGGTTATTCAAACATAGCTCCACTAAAAGCTAGTTGTTCCATACTTGCATAGCACCGAAAACAACAAACCCGTTAAACAAATACTCCGTACGATATTAGATAAATGACACTGGAAAATGATTAATAAGACAACATGATGGCCTCGCCTGGGCTCATCTTTTTACTTTAATTGAATGTTTGGGTTGCACGTTTTTTGTGAAATTGAAGAAAAAGAAACACTAAACGTAAAGAAAATCCCATCATCATCAAGGCTGATTTTCATTGTCCTGGAACTGGGCAGTGTCCACGAATTGATTCGGCCGGACGCTGTTCTTCAGAGATGCAAGGTCAATTCCTGCATTCTCCAATGGATGTCTCGCGTACTTTTCAGTCTTCACATCGTAGTAATACTTCCCGTTCTCCAAGAACCTCGTGTCGCTCATACCCATCTTCTCTACTCCGGCACCATTGCCGTAGTAGTTATTCTCTTCGCCGGCGGCGGAAGCACCGGCGGAGTTGTGGCCGCGGCGGCTCTGCTCCATGAAAGAAGCAGATTCATCAATGGGCATGCTTGATTGCCGGTCGCTATTGTCGTAGTATCTATTTCCGTCGAGGCCGGCGGCGGCGGAGGAGGTGGTTGGTTTGAATTCTTTTTCGTTCACGAAACTAGAATCATCTACGTCCTCTGCCTCTGACTCCTCTTCGTCGCCGGCGGCGTCGGATACAGGGCTGTCTTCGGCGACAGTAACGTATGAAACAGGGTTGTAGTTTTTGGGAAGGTATCTTTTGTCGGGTTGTTGTCGTTGATCAGCGGCGGCGGTCGTGGCCTGCCCGAAAAGACCATGGCTATTTTCATTCTCGGTGGAAAATTTCGGTTCTTCTTCTTCTTGTTCTGGGAAATTACTGATCTGCTGCTTTTGCTCTGTTTTGGGGAGGTAGTAGCCATTATCATTGGTGCTTGGGATTTTGTTGAAGAAATATTGGGCGTCTCTCACGGCCTGAATCAGATGGAATGAGGAGGAGGAGAAGAGAGTGAGGAGGAGGAAGAAGAAGAGGGGCCGGCTAAAGACTGCCATGGATATGAAGAGGTTGAGGTCAGAGGAAGAAGAGGTGATATTATGTGTTGATTCATTCTTGATATCTCCTCCCTATATAAAGCCTCAAGCCCTCAAAGAACTAGAGGGTGTCTAGTAAGGGTGGTCGGTTTCATGTCATAAAAGAAATGGAAAAAAAGTCAAATAGACATCTTTTCTATTGAATTTGATATCTTTATATAAGAAATTTGTATTCATTTATATTTCGAGTCTTACAGAGTCTTGGTATTAATTTGGTTAGTGATTGTACACATTCATTCATATTCTAATGTTTGCATTTATATATAGCATTACTTATTTATTTTCCTAATTATATGCACATTGTGTTTATATTGCAATATTAAATAAAATTTAAAATATATGAATAATCAATTAGAGTAGAATATCGTTTGTTTCTTATAATACCTGATGTCTGATGAAAATGAGGATAAAGAATAAAAAATGACTTGATTACTTTTAGTTATTATTATTATCTTACTCCATAGTGACATCATACGTAATAAGCAATATATTTAAGGATATCATTGTACCTTCCTATTAATATTATAGTATAAATATATCATGAGGCTACCTAGTTAGGTAAACCATTATTCTCAAACTCTATTTTCTCGTATGGTGTCCGTTGCTAAAGGTTCCAAACCCTAACTTTAACTATGGAAATAACGACTCAAATATTATTGGTAGAGTTTTAATGGACAAAAATATGACCAAAATGTGTTTGGACAAAAAACTAATTTACTCCTACGCTCAGCCCATCTCTCCCGTTACTCACTTACTTCGTTGTTGCGTCTCTCATGCTCCTGGTCTCTGCTACTGTGCATCTCTTCTTCATCAACACCCTAGGTGTGGAGACCTCTGAAAATCACCGCCTCTGAGTAGGAAATCACCACAACCGTGTTGCCTCATCGTCGGCGTCTACCTCTCCATTTGCCAATGTCGTTGTTCACCTGCATCGTCATCTACCTCTTTTTTCTTCTCTTTCTAACTGATCTTGGGGGTGCAATGAACATATCGGGAGGGCAGCGAACTTTTGACAACCAGATCTGCGATAAATCCGTCGCCGATGACAACCCCCTCTGTTATGACATCCACTGGTCAGAAACTCTGGATTGGTGTGTCGGTCAGGCTTTCAACGTGGGGCGGCATCCAGGGTTACGGCGGGGGCTAGGGTTATAGAAACGAGGTGAGCGGTGACTAGAGTTACAGGCTGGGTGACAGCTAGGTTTGGGGGCTAGAGTGCGGCGCCGTGCATTGGCCGGGCTCTAATAGCTAGGGTAGAAGGTGGCGATCGACAAGTGTGGGGGCAGGGGTGGCATTGGGCTGCTGGGGGTTGATGGAGGTGCAGGGGAGGGGGCTGGGGGAACAAGGGAGGGGGCTGGGGGAACAGGGGAGGATGCTGGGGGAGCGGGGGAGGGGGATGGAGGTGTAGGGGGCTGGGGAGGTTGATGGAGGTGCAGGGGAGGGGGTTGGGGAGGGGGTTGGGGGTGAAGGGGAGTGGGCTGGAGCTGGGGTGAGGGGCCGTATGCGGTTTCACGTGGCGGTGGCGGTGTCGAGGCGATAGATGAGTGATGGTTTCCCGCGAAAATTTTGATATAGAAAAGTCGCCGAAATATTTTTCCGGTGACATAGTTTTCCGGTATAGTGACATCTAAAAGTGACATGAAAACCGGTAGTGACATTTTAAAAGTGACATAAAAGTTTGGTAGTAACATAAAAATCTGATAGTGACATAAAAAATGGCATGACATTAAATTTTTCCAAATATGTGACCTTTTTAGTCACTTTTTTTATCCTTTGGTAAAAATGGTCACATTTTTGGAAATTAGCTTCAAATTAGTAGTATTCAAGGAAAAAGCTCTTAACTATGGCGGCACCTTCTTCTGCGTCAACTTCCACGAACGACGTCGAGCAGCCTTCTCTCTCTCAGGTGTCGACGTCGCTTATCTATGCCTCACATGTGGTTTCCGCCGTCACACAGGATGCCCTCTCCACATCTCTCATGCAGGAGAAACCACTTTCAGGAGTGTCGTTTTCTTCCTGGGTTTCTCCTATGCAGTAGTCGGTCTTCTCTTTGCGTTATCTAATATGTCGGAGCCATTTACTTGGACTCCATCGCCGATCGTACCTCCTGCTTTACTTCCTTCGATGATGATTGCTCCTGCCCAGTCATCAAAGGCTCTTCAGGGAGTACTTTATCCGGTCAACCTGGAACTTTCCCCGTCCTCCCTATGGCGGTTGGCCGTCTACCCGCTTTTAATTCTTCGGCCACATCTGTGTCCACTTAGGCGTCTCAATTGATGTTCTCCACGCCCAACGTGACTAATATTGTAACAACACGTCTAGATGCGGTTGAAGACTATCTCCAATGACGCACACAATTTGAGTCCTTCTTGGTCTCACATGGACTGCTCAGTATTTTGAATGAGACCATTGCGGCTCCACCCATGTACACGCTTGACATCTCAGGCCGTGAAGTAGTGAATCCCGAATATCACCATTGGTTGAAAATTGATCAAACGGTTTGATCGTGGCTCTTTGCGACACTCTCTCAGGATACTTTGATTGATGTATATGACTTGAAATTCTCTTCGCATATTTGGGCATGTCTACAAAAATCAATATATGATCGCTAGTATTGCACGATCCATGGAACTCAAGTGTCAGTTATCTCACATCACGAAGAAAGAATCGCAAACCATGGATCAATATCTTAGAGAAATCAAGGGCATGGCTGATTCTTTAGTAGCTATTGATTCTCCCATTGGTGATCGTGATCTCATTGAGTATGCCATTCTTGGGCTTGGATCACAATTTGAATCTCTAATTACCACGATCTCTAATATCCTGGGAGGTATTAGCCCATTCTTGCTGCTCAAGAAATGCGCCACATTTTTCTTCAAGATCAAGACCCATCTCCTTCGGCTCACCAGGCGTTCTCGGCCACTGGCCAATCAAACAACCAAGCAACTCACTCACAGGGACCCACTGGCCGAGGGGGTGCTCAGCAGTGACAAGGAGGGTGCGGTGCACGTGGAGGCCGTGGTCGAGGCCAGCGGGGAAGAGACGTGGTCATTATCCTCCGAGTGCATTTTATGGTCTCGCGCCACACTATGGACAGCCGGTGTTTCCAGGATATTACAAGCAGTCTCATGGATTTGACCACTATTCCGGCCGTCAAAGACATTCCTCTTCTGGGTCACCAGGTGCAGGTATTTGTAATCTCCCTTTGGTATATTCTCCATTTTTACACCTTCTATTTGTGGTATTAATACTAATGGTGCATGTTCCTCATCAGTTGATGATTCTATAACTCACTATTGCCCCCCATTGTGTGTTAATTGTGTTTTTCTTTGTGTCATTCTGCTCTACCTTGTCCTAGATTTACCTCTGGCTCTACTCCGGGTCTTGTTGCGTTACCTACGGGAGACACTAATAAGTCTGTATGGTACCCTGACTCTGGAGTCTCGGCGCACATGACACCCACCGAAGGTATTTTGTCTCATAAGTCTAATCTTTCAACTCCCGTTAATGTGCAGGTTGCTAATGACACTAATTTATCGGTGTCTAAAATTGGTGCATGATGTCCTTTTACCTACAGTTGGTCGCCCACTTACTTTAAAATCTGTATATCATGTCCCACATTTGAAATTTAATTTACTTTATATTCAAAAGTTATGTGAGGATAATGATTGTACTGTTATTTTTGACAAAAATATTTTTTATGTTAAGGACAATCACACGGGACAACACTACTCCAAGCTTTCCATAAGGATATGATCTACCCTTCACCCCACCCAGCCTTTCACCTGCTCTACTCTCCTCTTCCGCTCTTGGTTCAGTCTGGCACAAATGGTTGGGCCATTGTCGTGATAGTGTTTTGTCTACTTTGCGGCGCACAAATTTAATTAATAAGTCTAGTACTTTTTCGTTTTTCTTGCACTACTTGTAGACTTGGCAAATCTCATAGATTGCCTTTTTAAGATGTTTTACATTCTGCTACTGCTCTGTTACAATTAATTCATTCAGACGTTTGGCAAACTCCTGGTCTTCCTCATTTGCAATTTAAGTACTCCCTCTATCCCCCTAATTTTGTCTTGTTTTACTTTTTTCGTTCGTCGCGTTAAGTTTGTCAAACACTATATTTGGTAATATTTGAGTGTTTCCAATTCATTGTTACTTTATTCACACTTTATCAATTCAATATCAACCACACAATTCAACTTTTTCTTAAAAGTTGTGTCACACCCTCTTATCCCAAACATATTGGGACGGAGGTAGTATTATGTTTGATTTATATATGATTTCTCTAGGTTTACTTGGGTCTATCCCATGCACATAAATTCTATGGTTTTTATGCATTTTTGTCATTTTGAAAAATTAGTTGAAAATCTTTTGGATTGTAAAATCAAATGCTTTCAGAGTGATGGTGGGGGTGAGTTTGACAATCACATTTTTCATAATCATTTTCTTCAGTGTGGCATACTTTTTCAAAAATCGTGCGTGACACCCCTACTCAGAACAAAGTAGTAGAATGCAAACACCGCCATATTTTAGAATTAATTCGTAACATGCTCATCGAGGCCCATCTTCCTCCTCAATTTTGGGTGTATGCTCTTTATGCAGCTACGTACGTAATTAATCGTCTTTCTACTCCGGACCACCGGTTTTACGTGATCTTAGTCCGTATGTATAAAAAACTTTTAAATAAATCCTCGGACCGTATTTTTTAAGAGTGTTTGGGCGTGAGCGTTTTCCAAATAAAATTGCCACGTCGGCAAATAAGCTATCACTTCAGTGACTTGGTGTGTGTTTCTTGGTTATGGGGCGGGTTATAAGAGATATCGTTGTTTTGATCCCATCACTAGGCGGGATATCATTTTTCATGAGGATCAATTTCCGTGTCCCTATCTTGTTCACCAGCCTCATAACTCTTAGGGAAATTATCACCCACCTCCCTTGAGGTTTCACGTATTATCACCTGAACCCATGTACTATTAAAAATATACTTTTACCCCCTCCTTATCCTTTAATGAGAGTTTAAATAACTCCTAATCATGTTTAGCAAAATTATAGATTTAATCATGTAAATTTACTCAGTTGCATATCTGATCTGGTAACAAATAAATTTATCCGCATTAAAAATCTTTCCACAAGAAAGTACACTTTGTGGTGAAAAAATCAGCTTATGTAGTCTATCAAAAACATTTAAAAATTTATCCGCATATCTAATCCTATATTAACAATTTTTAAAATTTAAATGAACATAATTTATAATTACAGTTTAGCTAAACTTTTGGGATCTTATTTTATACCTAAAACAATGCTTTTGGGAAATTAAATACTTACTTGAACGATATCGACCTTGTCTTAAACATCATTCACCAACATCTGTTTTAGGTATAAATAATATTTCAAAAGTTTAGCTAAACTGTAATTCGAAATAACCTTAGTTTATTCAAACTTTAAAAATATTTTTATTATATCTGAAATATATTAGTGGATACTTTTAAGAAAACTGCCGAAGCTAATAATCTTTTTTCACGTGAGAAAAAAATCTCTAACGTGAGATGTATATTCCACCAATATTTCTACAATCTCGTCAATATTTTTGAACTTTTAAAAATAATTGAGATTTACTGTTTTATGCTCGTATTTTTTGATTGTGTTCGATATTAGTCTTATAAATTTACTCTCATATAGATGTAGTTCTATATTTATAACTAATAAATATGTCTATTTAAGGACTGTTTCATCAGAAAGCACACATTCTGGCAAAAAACATACAGAGTACTAAAAAGGACGTCGTCAAAATTTTGTCAAAAAATGTACTTTATGGTGAAAAAAATCTGCAATGCGGATAAATTTATGTGTTACTGTATCAAATCTGCAAGTGAGTAAATTTATATGATTCAATCTATAATTTTGCTAAACATGATTATGAATTATTAAACTCTGATAGAGAGAGGGTAAGGTTATATTTTTAATAGCTCAGGGTCAAAAGGATAATGTATGAAATAATAATTTCCCTAACTCTTATTCGGATAGTATAATCCATCCATACTGCCCAACCAATTTCCGCAGCTCCTATCCTTTGCCATCCACTTCTTCGGATCATCCATCTGTGTCCTCCCATCGACACCTATCTCCCAGTCAAAATCCATTCCAGCCCTGCCCACTCCAAGTTTGACGCCTGAACCCATTTCACCTTCCACCACTCCTATACGGCCAACTTGTCACCCATGTCTCATACCTCATCTCCCAACTCTGGATCCCCTGCTGTCAACCGAGTCTTCTTTGGTTTCTTCTCCTCCACGTGGTCAAAAATATTCATCATGTGCTTACTTGGGCTAAGGACGGTATTTTTAAACCCAAACATATTTTCTCTCTTAACACCGGTGATTGCCCTCGGATCCCACCTGTTTTTCTCAAGCAAGTAAAAATTTAAAGTGACGGGCGGCTATGGTTGAAGAGTTTAATGCACTTATTGCTAATAAGACTTGGGATTTAGTGCCTTTTGATCCTCACAAAAATGTGATAGGTTTTAGATGGATTTATAAAATAAAATATAATTCGGACGGGTCTATTGAAGTTTACAAGGCTAGGTTACGTTAGTGGCTCAAGGGTTTAAACAACAAGCATGAGTTGATTTTTCAGAGACATTTAGTCTTATGGTTAAACCCACAACAGTTCGTCTTTTAGTTTCTCTTCTACCTCCTTTGGTTGGAGTGTTCGTCAGTTAGATGTGAAAAATGCTTTTTACACGGTTATCTAACTGAGGAGGTCTATATGCGTCAGCCACAAGGATTTGTTCATCCATCTTTTCCTACTGATTTGTGTCGGCTCCGCAAAGCCCTGTATGGTCTCAAACAAGCTCCCAGGGCTTGGTTTCACAGGTTTAGTGGTTTCTTGCCCAGTCACGGTTTTCTTCAGAGTAAGTCTGATTCTTTCGTGTTTGTTTGTCGTTGTGTCTCGTGTTCTATTTATATTTTTTTTATATGTTGATGATATTTTGATCACATGCAATCCTCCATCGACAGTCTCATCATTTATTTCTACCTTGTCTCATGCGTTTGTTATAAAAGACTTGGGTGAGATGCATTATTTCCTGGGCATTAAGATGCTCCACACACCCAAGGGTATTTTTTGTGTCTCAACAAAAAAAAAATATCTGACCTTTTGCATTGTTTTCACCTCCACACCGTCAAACCTGTTCGTACTCCCCTTCCATCTCGTACTACTCTCTCTGTCTTCAACTGATGTTGAACTTCTGGTTGATGGTACTGAATATTGCAACATAATTGGTTCTTCACAATACTTGATCATTACCAGACCGGATATTACTTATGTTGTGCATCTAGTTTCTCTGTTTATGCATGCTTCTCGCACTACTCACTTATTGACTGTGAAGCGTATTTACACATATTTGCAGGGCACTAACTCTACGGGACTATGTTTGCACAAAGGGGGTGCCACATCCCTTATAATTGCTTATTCTGATGCAGACTAGGCTGAATGTCATAATAGCTGTCACTTACCACTGGGTATGCTATTTTCTTAGGAGATAATCTCATTTCTTGGCGGTCTAAAAAGCAACCCACAATTTCTAAATCATCTATGGAGGCTGAGTACTGTGTAGTGGCTTACACATTTTAGGATACGCTCTTTATTCACTCTCTACTTTCTGATTTGGGATTCTATATTCCTAAACCGGTTCACCTGTTTTGCGACAATATTTCAGCTTCTTATTTGGCAGTTAACCCCATCCAGCATGATCGCAACAAACACATAAAAATAGACTATCACTTTATTCGGGAAAGGGTAGCACATGGTGATCTTATTGTAAAATACATTCTGACTCAGTTTCAGTTAGCTGACATATTTATAAAGAAATTATCTAGTCAGCGTTTTGAATTAATAAAATCCAATCTGCGCATCAGGCTGTAATATGCAATATATTTTAGGAGACAAAAGTTCCTGTCCGGCCAGGTCGGAGGAACTCCCTGTCCGGCCACCTTAATTTGAGGTGGTTCCGGGGTATTTTTGGCTGAAATTTTTTGTGTATGTTCCTCATCAAATCCAGTTCATCCATACCAAATTTGAGCAAACAATTCAATCGGGAAGGTCATCAAATGATTTTTGCATGAAAACTACATTTTATATGTATATTCCGGACCAGTTTTCATGCAAAAATCATTTAACTATCTTCCCGATTGAATTTTTTTCTCAAATTTGGTGCGAATAAACTAGACTTGATGAGCAACATACACAAAAAGTTTCAGCCAAAAATACCCCGAAACCACCTCAAATGGAGGTGGCCGGAGGAGCCTCGTGTCCGGCCTGTACCTTTCATATTATTATTTATAGTATAAATATATCTTATTTACCTACTAGTCAGGTAAGCCACTATTCCAAACTCTATTCTACCTTTAGCCTATTTTGGTCCATGAGATTTATTTTAGTACGGAGTAATATCTTAGGACTCTAGAGAAAATAGAAACAATATGATTTCAAGTGTATGATATTCAGTGAGAGTTTTGCATTGCTTAAAAACTATTTCTCCATTTTAACAATAAAAAATTAAAAATAGTATCGTCAAACAACTATTGATACTTAAATCAAGCAATTTAAAGTCAAAAGTTTGAAGTTTGTGAATGTGTGCTTGAGGATTTTTACTACTTTTTAAATTCATTTTTTTCTTAAACATTGTCAATTTTTACAAGTGGTTACTGTTCATAAAATCTCTTTTAATAAGTAGAAGCATCAAACCGTCGTATGATATCGAAATTTGACGCATTAATCATCTGTGGTTTAAAAAGATGTGTCAAACCCCTTTGTGTAATTATTATTCATGCACAAAATTTTCTCTATGAACAAATTCAATTGCTAAATAAATGAAAAATGATTAGTATTTTATGTATTATTTAGAGATTTTGCAATTTATATATCACAAAGGAGTTTGGAGTATTAAGCCCCAACTTAACATATGCTTTACTGGTTTATAATAATTCTTATAGTTTAAAATAATCATGCTATCTAATATAAAAATAATATTGATGGAGTATATTTTAAAAATCATTTCGTCAATTATATTTTTTATGACTTGTGCCAAATATATATCAAGTCGTATTTTCAAGGGAAGCACGACTATGATGGAATTTGATCACTCTTTACTTATTTACGGAAAATATGGGAACGTCATTTGTAATAGTTAATATAAATTAGGAATCTTTGTGTATTTTGGCAACTCTTATTTTACTATAAATATACCTGTCAGGACTCCTATTGAAGTATTCTTTCTCGTTATTTCACATGATATCAAGAGCTCAAATCTAATTTTTTTCTCTCTTCACGCCTACCGCCGCCGCCATGAGTTTTTCCGAAAACTCCACAGCCACAGCCATGCCTTGCTCGTCCATGAGCTCGACGGCTGCCGTTGCTACCTCTCCCTCTCAGGCGCCAGCAACTTCTTCGGTGCCGTTCTCTTCTTCGGCCACAATTCCAAGCGCAGCCGGGTCTCACATGCTTGCTGTCAAGCGCATATTTCATTATTTACAGGGAACCATTGATCACGGATTATGACTTCAGAAGTCTGCTCGCCCTATGTGTATTTTGGCTTATCTGATGTTGATTGGGTAGGCTGTCTGGATACCTCCCGTTCTACTACAGGTTTGCTGTTTTCTTGGGTCCAAACCTTGTCTCCTGGAAGTCCAAGAAGCAGCCTACGGTATCTAAATCTTCTACTGAGGCTGAATACCGTGTCATTGCATATACAGTCCAAGACACATTACACATCCGTTCGGTCCTATTTGAGCTTAGATGTGCAATACGAGAACCTGTCCCGCTATTGTGCGATAGTATCTCTGCTTCTTATCTGACAGCTAATCCTATTCAGCATGCACGCAACAAGCATATTTAGATTGATTATCATTTTGTTCGTGAGAGAGTGACCCATGGTGATCTGGTCGTGAAGTATGTTCCTACACGTTTGCAACTTGCGGATATTTTTACTAAGAGTTTATCTAGTCAGCAGTTTCATTTTTTAAAAGACAACATGCGCGTTGTATCTCCCACATAGTTTGAGGGGGTATAATAGTTAATACAAATTAGGAATCCTAGTGTATTTTGGCAAATCTTATTTTACTATAAATATACCTGTCAGAACTCCTATTGAAGTACAATTTCCCATTATTTCAAAATTTGAACTTTTTTAGTTCGTCATGCAATCCAATTTTTGCAATGACCAGTGAGTTGTGCGGAGTTTTCATGCTTTGTGAAAGTGAGAGACAAGGTCAAAATATACTCTTAACAAATCAATTATACGATCTTTACGGAATTTGTTTGTAAGGTACTCTTTCGTCCCATAAAATATAAGACAGATTTAGGAAATATGACAAATATGAATATATGATGAATAATAGTTTGTGAAATGTGCGAAAAACTTTCTCTTAGGATATGTTTGGGAGTTTGGAAGGAGGGGAAGGCTTTGGAGGTATGTTGTTGGAGGGGAAAAGGAGGGGAAGCTGAGAAAGTCCTTCTTTGTATTTGGGGGCAAATTATACCGTGCAACCAGCGCACCATGAGGATGGTGCGCCCGGTTGCAAAACGACGCAACATGCTGGTTTTTTTTCTTTTTTTGTTTTTGTTATTAAAAAATGATAATAACTTTTTTATTTTTCATCCGATTTTTTTAAAATTTATATCAACATTTTTTATTTTTCATGATCTTTCAAATGAGACCAATATTGCTTATGTAAAATCGAATACTGGTCTCATTTGAAAGATCATGAAAAATAAAAAATGTTGATATAAATTTTATAAAAATCAGATCAAAAATAAAAAAGTTATTACCATTTTAAAAAAAGAGAAAATAATATCCAATGGGTGCATGGTGCTCACCATGCACCCGTTGCACGTTATACGCACTGGTATTTGGGACTAATAAAATTGGAAGGTGAAAGTTTTTGAAAGAATTATAATTAAAATCACTTTAAGATATGGCGAATTCAAATCATTGAGCTGATATTCATTTCTAATTTAGCTTAAAATATCATCTTATTAATTATTCTCCAAAACCCTCCAAATTGGGGAAACTTAAAAATCAAGCATTTGGAGGGTTTTGAAGGGTTACAAGAGCCCTCCAAAACCACCCCTCCAAATGTTTAAACTCCCAAACATGAAAAGAAGGGTCATAAATCCCCATTAAGCTTCCACTCCTCTCCAAAACCCAACTCCCAAACACACCATTAAGTAAATGGTTTCAAAGTGAGAAAGACATGTCATTTGAAATGAGAATGAGATGGCATTGGATTTTGAACATGGCTACCTGCACCCGTTTTGTGGAAGCCCAGCCCTTGAGTTGGATTAATCAAGTCTTTCCTAGAAAACGTAACTTTTAATTTTCTGTGTTAAATTATGTAATAATAAGAAAAAGTAAGGTTGAAATTACTTTTTTGGATGTATTGACCGAAGTTAATGTAGATGAATATTTTAGCTATTTTTCATATAATTTTTTCTTTATTTGACTAATAAAATACATTTTAAATATAATTTTTTATAATTCAGCAGAATAAACCAATGCAGTTACTTCAACCAAAGGTTCATAATTTTTAACAGAATCAGCCGATTTAATCGATTTTAGGTTTACCAAACGGGATCTAAGGAGATTTTGCTCTCAAAAAAAATTCGTACCTTCACGAATTAGCTTGGCGGCCAATTATGAAGAGGATGGTAATTAGCATGTTCGTGTGGTGGGAAAAACAATTTGAGAATGTTTTTACTTTGACTTGTTTTAGTTCCAAACTAGACCATGTCAGTGTGAGAATAATAGAATTATTAGAGGCTTAGTATTGTACTTTACATTAAACTCTCTTTAATATAAATATATCTACCATGGCTCCTCAGTGAGCACCTTTTCCAATTATTCTCACATGGTATCAAAAGCACGTTAATTTTTTTCTCTTGACCCTTTCTCTCTCTACACTCGGCGTCGCACGCTACCCTAGAGCTGCCGCCGTATCTCCTACGTTGGTTCCTCCCTCAGCCGCAGCATGACGACCTCTTCCCCGCCGTCTTCCGCAGTGCACAGCCCATTGGTCACAGCAGTCCTCCAAGCTTTGTCCTCTGCGGCCAACAACACCGCAACCGCCGGCGCCCCTCTCTCCTATGGACCGCTGCCAGCACTCGGTACTACCTCTTCCGGTGTGATGTTCTCCTCCAATTTTGCTTCACCAAGCCGGGTCTCCATGCCACACTCGTTCTTTCAGAATTTCCCGCCCGCTTTAATTTTCCTTGGTCGGTGCCTACCCCTGTGCAAGTCGTGCCTCTAGAGCCGCCTCCCTTCTCAGCCACGACGTTCGCCGGAACAACGTTTGTGGGCTCCCATGGTGTTTCATCAATTCTGCCTCCTCTTCGCACGCCCGCAGACAGTCCGACCGGCACTCTCTTGACAGAACTTGCACAAACAATCTCTCATGTGGCAACAAACGTCACCAATATTGTGACTACAAAACTTCTGGCGGTAGAAGATTACACCACTTTGCGAACTCAATTTGAATCGTTTCTGGTCTTACAAGGTCTTCTTGGCATGGTTGATGGCTCCATTCAGGTACCTCCTGCTTATTCCATAGATGTTCTTAACCGTCAAACTCCTAATCCTGAATTTTCAACTTGGTTACGAATTGATCAAACAATCCGTTCAAGGTTATTTGCAACCCTATCTCGGGATGTACTTATCGATGTTCGTGATTTGAAACATTCTTGTGAAATTTGGGAAAGATTGGAGTCTCGGTTTATGCCTGCCAATTTAGCCCGATCTATGGAATTAAAGCGTTTACTGAATCAAATTAAAAAGAAACTCGATCAGTCCATGGACAATTATTTGAGAGAAATTAAAATATTAGTGGATGATCTTGCCACAATTAATTATCATGTGCCTCCAAGGGAAGTGTTGAAAATTACTATTATGGGACTAGATCCTGAGTATGAATCTTTATTTACCACGATGTCTTTATTTCCTCAAAACTTCCCTTTTGAAACCCTTCAGAATCATTTTCTTGAGTTAGAGCAACGGGTTTTATATCTACACTCCCAGGACTCCTCGTCCATCCATCAGACATTCGTCGCCATTGGACAACTCACTGGCCAGAAGGCGGGCCAGCAGCAGTCAGGTTCCCCTCACCCGATCGGGCAGTCACAGCAGCCTTCACTGCACCCCGCCGGGCAGCAACGCCTACCAGGCCAATCACAACGCGGCAGAGGCCGCGGTCGCGGAAGGGGCCACGGCGGCAGGGTCTGTGGTCGCGGACAGCAGCAACATGGGTACTGGTATCCTCAGGGACATTTCGCTTATTTTCCCGGAGGGGGTGGTTAGCCGGTTGGATATGCTCCACACACAGGGGGTGGGACATCCACGGGTACTGTATTTTTAAAATTCAGCTTTGTCACATTTAAATATTAATGTTTTACCTTTTTGTGCTACTAACTTTAGTTCCGCAGGCTTGCCATCAAATGGGAGTATTCTTGGGGCTGTTCCACATCCTGTTGTCTGTCAAATTTGCTTTTCTGCAGGTCATTCAGCCGTCACTTGTCTTTCTCGTTTCACACAGCCCTCTGCTCCTGCTCTGTTGACTACTCCTGGTGAAACTAATTCTGCTCTATGGTATCCTGATTAGGGAGCGTCTGCTCACATGACTGCATCTGAAGGTATTTTATTTAATAAATCTTCTTACACTGGACATAGTTCTGTTAGTGTTGCTAATGGTGCCCGTCTTCCCATTTGTAATGTTGGTGATGTTGCCTTACCTTCTTCTGGTTGTCCTATCACTTTAAAATCTGTTTATCATGTGCCTCAGTTAAAATATAATTTAATTTCCATTCAACGGCTCTGCGCTGATAATAACTGTGTTGTGATTTTTGATAAAAACTCTTTTTTGATTAAGGACAAAGCCTCGGGGGCAGTACTTCTACGAGCTACCAGTAGTGGGCCACTCTATCCTATCCGTCTGCCGTCATCACCATCCTTAGTTTTAGCTTCTATTTTAGCTTTTGGCCCTGTGTGGCACCGTAGACCAGGTCACTGTGGTGACAATATTTTATAGTTTCTTAAGAAAAGACAATTTTTATGTAGTCATACTCCTTTCACCCATGAGTGTGTGGCTTGTCGTTTAGGAAAATCACAACGTTTGCCCTTTATGGATGCTAGTCATAACTCTATTTTCCCTTTGGAAATTAATCATTCTGATGTGTGGCAGTCTCCTGTTTATTCAAATTTGGGATTTAAGTATTACGTGTGTTTTATTGATGATTATTCTCGTTTTACTTGGATCTATCCTATGTGTCACAAAAGTGAGGTTTTATGTACTTTTAAAAATTTAAAGCCTTGGTTGAAAACCTTTTTAATCAGAAAATTAAAATTTTTCAAAGTGACGGGGAGGTGAATTTGTTAATGATAATATGCAGCAATTTTTCTCAGCTAATGGCATATATTTTCGTAAATCTCGTCCTGACACCTCAACAAAATGGGATCGCTGAGCGTACATCGTCATCTACTCGAGTTAACTCGCACTATGCTTCTAGAAGCTTCAGTCCCAAGTTAATATTGGGTAGATGCCATTTTTAGTGCTGCATATATTATTAACATGTTACCCTCCCCTACCTTAAATGGTCTTTCTCCGTACAAAATGGGGTCGTTGAGCGTAAATATCGTCATCTACTCGAGTTAACTCGCACTATGCTTCTATTAATCAGACCAGTACTATCAGACCAGACCAGACCAGACCAAACCATACTAGAAAAGACCAGACAAATTTTGATAGTTGTAAAATACAAATAGATCAGACTAAATCAGTTCAAACCAAACCAGACCAGAAAATGTCAAAAGGTAAAAACATCATGAATACATTAATGCAAGTTCAGTTAAATTCATCTTTTAGAACCACTATATAGAGTTTTGGAGGATAATGATGGACTTTAGAATTATGAGAGCAGCGTATAAATACCTAATAAAATTCCACTAAAACATACGGAGTACTAATAAAATTTTGGCAACACGGGCACGCGAACTAATGGCCACCATTAAGCAAAACTTTTGCCACGTGTTACCAACATTTTTTCCTCCATTAATCAAATCAATCTCCACTTTGTTTCGTGTTTTTTTTCCAAATAAAATACTCCGTGTATACGTAGTAGTTAGCACATCGTGTTTAGGAAAGATGACATCACATCATTAAGATCTCAAAACACGGACCAGACAGTTAGATAAGAGAATGTAAATTGTACTTTTATCACAAGGTGACAGATAGAGAGTGGAATTCTGGTTCTGATATTTTTAGACAGATTGAGGTCCTATATATTTTAGTATAGTAACATTTCATTGCAGTTCTCGGGATTCGAATCGACTTACATTTGTGACCCCCCGTAACATCGTGTTTAGGAAGAGTTGATAAATGTGTCGCGAGACTGGCGCTAGAAATGAATTAAGCCGTATCTTCCGGGTCAATCACAGAGACAGAGGCGATCTCCGCAGCGTTGTCATTACCTGCTTAAAGTTTGACTAATGCTGAACTATTAAATTAAACGTGGATAAATAATCTAATCTGATTGGCTAAAATATTTGGGTGCCGGTACCTTATTAATTTAAGAAGGCACCGTAGGAAACTCCTATTTTTTGAATATAACTCCTACTTATTATTCCATCCCAAATAATTTTTTGTTTTACATTATAATGCACCCCAAAATAGCTTATTCCATCACAAATCATGGAAAATGGTTCAATTGAATAACTATAATACTCTTTGATCAGTTATCAAATAAGTGTTTACAAACTGAAAGGTGCAATATAAGTATAATTTGGTTAAAGAGGAGCAAAATATATATGGAGCACGCTAACATGTTCACGACATAGCACATAAGCACATTGATGTGATAAATGGTTCGGGTTCTTCTACATATTTAGATAAGTGAATCTTGATTATTTATCATGCTAACGTGCTCCATAGTGAGAACATTGACTTGCTCCATGTATTTACTCCTAAAAGGTACGATCCAAAACAATCATGATCTCATATGTCAAGTTCAATAAAATTGTTTTCAGTAGTTATTATTTTAAAAATTAAAAATATATTTTTATGCTATCTGTCTCTCAAATTTGACATTATTGTATCACATTAATTATGTTGTGACTTTAAAGTTTAAACAATAAAATGCATTTAAAATTGAACATTACAGTAAAAGACGAGCTTTATCGTGTAGAAGTATGATTTTTTCTAAAAACGCTAATTATGCAAACATGACTACTTTTTCTAATTGAAATTAAGAAGGTAGTTGTGAGTTGTGGCTTTTAATTTTCTGTAGATCTAATTTGACTTTTATTTAAATTTAAATTATCTGTCACGTACGTATCTTTGATATATTTAAAGCTAGTTTTTCGGGTTATCAAGTTTTTCGGCTATCTTTTTCACCAAACACAAATTTTTTTGGCGGCTAGAATTGTGTAATACTCCTTCCGTCCCAGAAAATTCTTCTCACTTTGACTTGGCACGGAGATTAAGAAAGTGAAATAAAGTGGAAATGTGTGGATGTAGTTGTGTAAGAAAAAGGTGAAATGAATGTTAAACTACACAAATTGTCCAAAAATGGTAAGTGCGATTTTTTTTTGGGACAGCCCAAAAACAAAAGTGGGAAGAATTTTATGGGACAGAGAAAGTAATAAGAAAAAGTAATGTTGAAGTTATTTTTCTGACTGTACTGACTGAAATAACTGTAGAGGGCCATTTTAGCTATTTTTTCATATATTTTTTCTTTCTTTTATTAATAAAATATAACTTATATATAATTTTTACACAAGTCAACACAATCAGCCAATTCAACCACTTCAGCCAGAACATCATACGGAGTAAGTTTCAGCAGAATCAGTCAATTCAACAGATTTTTATATTATCAAACGGTCTCTTAAATTCAAGAAAATAGAAAATTGAAGCTAAAAAATAAAAGGTGTTTTGCTAAAATATTCCTAATAAGTAATAAAAAGGGGAATTTTCCGTAATATTACTAGAAGACAGAGTTTCCCATGATATGACTTAAAAACCTCATATACCAATTAAAAACCTGATATTACGGTACATGACTACGCACCTCTTAAAATTGAAATAATAAAAGGGGCTTCTAGGATGGGAGATTCCAACTTTTAGAACAATTAAAAACCTGATATACCAAAATATGATCATAATAAACGGTACATGACTACGCACCTCTTAAAATTGAAATAAAATGACCCCATTGCCCATCTCGATAAAGTTTAAATAAAAAAGGAATTTTCTTATGATAAGGAAAGTGCACAACTTTATAGGCTAGTGCTAAAGATCGAACATTTATTGCAGTAGAGAAGAAGAAGGAAACACATTCCTTCTACATATTTGGTCGAAAAAAGGTGGAATCTCCCACCCGAGGAGTCCCTCATACCCCGACCCGACAGGATTTTTGGAAGGATGTTAATCACGGTGACTCAGTCGGCTCAATAATGGTAGACCTTTTCCCCATGCGCACCAGAGGCCCAACCTTATTTCAGGTTCTGTGACCTCCACACGGCTGCTGCAGGTTTTGAACCTTGGTCACTTAGTCCAAATTTCTCACCACTGAATCAACTGAGCTACCCGTGCGGGTATTCTTTCTACATATGTTATCAAAGGAGGCGGACAACATGCAAAAATATACTTGAATCTAAAGAAGAAAGCGATGGCGGAGAAAGAGGATGGCGGAGCCGTGGATGTAATACAGATGAAGGACATCAGCATTTTTTCAGTGACGGCGAGCAACATAATTACAGTGAACAAGGTGTTAAGTGTAAAATTTGATACTAGTATATGTTAGTCCGTGCATGGGGTTAGGGTTCCATGCATTTGTAGTTGCAGAAAGAATCCGAACACTAAGCGGAAGTGATAAATGACTTTAGGGCATTGTTAGGGCATTAAGCAGTCATTAGATGCTTAATGAAATCAAGTGTGAAACATGTATTATTGAAGATTAAATGGTTGGGCAGTAGTGTAAGTTTGACAATAAATTTTTTGAATGATGTAAGTTGATGAGGGCATCCTCATTGGGAGGATTATTATGAGATTAAATTGGTGACATGGCTGTTTTTTTAGAGAATTATCATTGAGTGACATAGATTATTTAATGGGATTATTTGCTACAATAATCTGGGATCAAAATATGAATCTCGATTATTTTAAGATTATTTGAAAAGTATATGTAATAGAAATTAATGCAGGACAGAGAAAAACATATTATTTGAAGATGATGAGTGAGAGACATAAACGAATTTTGAGATTATTTTATAATTAATTACATGACAATATTTAAATGGTAAGAATCATAAAAAAAAATTGATTATTAGAGATCATGAATGGAGATGTTCTGAGAAGTAGGAGATTAAAAAGGTGTGGGAGGGCATTAAGTTTGCTAAGGAAGAAACTTCGACATTACGAACAAGAAGAAGGCAATAATAGTGTGTTCAATGTTCGGAAGAAATTAGATCAGTATAAGCAATATAAGAGCAGTAATAACGTTAGGGAGTAGCAACAAAAAATGAGGGCATTAAAATGTTTTGAAATGAGGGAGTAGCACTGCCCACAAAGTTTTAAAATGAGGGCATTAAATTGTTTTAGGAGTAACTTGGGCATTAAGACAGAGTAAGATGGAGTACTGGGAATGAAAAATGAAGGTGCCGAAAAATATATACGTAGTATAAATTAATGTAGCGGTTACTTTTCTTTGATAACCCATGTTAATTAGGCTTTGAGATTAATACTTGCGTGAACGTGATGAGTAGCATGGCCAGGGGCATAGCTAGTGGAGGGTCAGCCCTGGCCTTGGCCCAGCCCAAATTTAAAAAAATGTCTATATTTTTAGTGTAAAAAATTATGTGTAAAAAAAGTTTCAAAAATATTCTTTGTACCGGCCTAGTCCGCCCTAAGGCCCGGGCTCCGCCCCAGAGCATGGCCGAAAAACATGCTAAGAAAAACTTTCCCGAAGGCCGTTTGAGGGTAGAGCAGGAATAATAATAATAATAATAATAATAGTAATAATAATAATAATAATAATAATAATAATAATAATAATAATAACAATAACGTTAAAAGACATCATCTCATTCAGGCATCGATTTAGCGGAAAAAAACTATTAAGTCATATATTGGGAAAGTGTCTCTCTTTTAGTCATATTAGTGATAATTATACAAACAATATTATTTTGGGAGATAATCACTCACCCTATTGGGTGCCGTATGCTCTATATTTATAACAAAACATAATTAGAAGAATTACACATAAGTCCCAAGATAATACATTATTACACCCCCTCAATTTGTGCAGGGGAAACAACGTGCAGATTGGAACGTAAAAATTCAAATCTCTGACTAGATAAATTCTTCGTAAATATGTCTGCGAGTTGCAACTGAGTAGGAATATATTTCACCACGAGATCCCCATGAGCAACTCTCTCTCGAACAAAATGGTAATCAATCTTGATGTGCTTGCTGCGATCGTGCTGAATAGGATTGACGGCCAAGTATGATGCGGAGACATTATCACAATATAGTTGTACTGACCGCGAGATCCGAATACCCATGTCTGCCAGAAGAGATCGGACATATAAAGTGTCTTGAACCGTGTATGCTATGGACCGGTACTCAGCTTCCGTAGATGATTTTGACACAGTAGGTTGTTTCTTAGAGCGCCATGAAATTAAATTTGCTCCCAGAAACACTGCATAACCTGTGGTAGAACGAGAGCTATCCGGACAACCTGCCCAATCTGCATCAGAATAGGCTATAATAACAGATGTATTTCGGCCAGAGCGAAGCCAGAGGCCGTGAGTTGCTGTACCCTGCAAATACCTGTAAATTCTCTTGACAGCTAAAAGGTGAGAAGTACGTGGAGCATGCATAAACTGAGATACCAGATGAACAACATATGTAATGTCAGGTCTAGTTATAATTAAATACTGGAGTGCACCTACCATACTGCGATACTCAGAATGCTCATTGACCCTAGTTTGGATGCGGTTAGCACACCAAACACATCACCCAGCCCATCTGCAAGCCCTACTGCCAGCTCACCTGCTATACATCCTCTCTCGGACACCACCTCAACTAGCAAACCAGACACATCACCCAACCCATCTGACCGCATCCCACATGCTCCTATAAATATACATCCCATGCGTACTCGGGCCAAAGATGGTAATTTTAAACCCAAACAAATTTTTACTCTTAGTGCTGTTTCTCCCCCGGATGATCCAACTTGTTTTACACAGGCTAATAAGAGTTTTATTTGGCGGGCAGCCATGGCGGATGAATTTAATGCTTTAATTGCTAATAAGACTTGGGATTTGGTACCTTGGGATCACACTAAAAATGTAGTTGGATGTAAGTGGATTTACAAGACAAAATATCTTTTGGGAGTAGACGGTGTGGAAGGTGATTTGGGCACATTGGGTGTGGGCTGTGGAATGGCAGTAGTGTCTCCAGCAATATGGGAAGAAGATGGTTGGAGGTTTTGGACATAAAGGTGGTTAGAAGGCTGGATGGAGACGTGGTTTGGTGTGGATGAAGAGAGCCAGGATATAGGCAAGGACGGGGTGGTGACAGGAGGTTTGGAAACTAGTGTAGGATAAGGGAAATTATTTTCGTGAAAAATAACATCCCGACTAACATAGACCCTACCAGTGGAAGGAGAAAGACAGCGGTAACCCTTGTACCCCGGGGCATAGCCAATAAAAACACAGTGCATGGAACGCGGTGAGAGTTTGTTGTGAGAGGCAGCAATAAAATTTGGAAAACAAGAACAACCAAACACACGGAGAAAATTATAGTCTGGAATTTTATTAAAAAGTTTCTCATAAGGAGTCAATCCACTCAAAATAGGCGTAGGGAGTCTATTAATAATAAAAACCGCGGTGTATAGGGCATCAACCCAGAATTGACTAGGAAGAGAGGAATCAATTAACATTGTCCGAGTCAATTCTAGTAAATGTTTATGCTTTCGCTCAACTACACCATTTTGAGCAGGAGTATCGGGACAAGACTTTCTAAATAAAATTCCAGAATGTAAAAAATGTTGTTGGAAAGTAGAGTTATCAAATTCACCACCACCATCACTCTGAAAAACTTTGATTTTTAAGTTCAAAAGATTTTCAACAAATTTTTGAAAATTAATAAAGTGAGTGAACACCTCAGATTTTCTACGCATAGGATAAATCCATGTACAGCGAGAAAAATCATCAATAAAAGACACATAATATTTATACCCAAGATTAGATAAAACCGGCGATTGCCAGACATCTGAATGAATAATCTGTAATGGTGCGGTAGAGTCATGAATAACATCACTAAAAGAAAGTCTATGGGATTTACCCAGCTTGCAAGAAACACAGTCATGCAAAAATGTAGAAGAAGTAAAAATTAAATTTTGCTGCCTAAGACGATCAAGAACTCTATCACCACAATGCCCCAGACGCTTATGTCAAATTGGACCAGGAACAATGCGTGCATGAAAAGCATGAAAAGGGTAGACATGGTCTTTATTAGTTGCTTGAAGTAGAAGCTCCCCCGTTTGAGTGTCCTTAACAAGAAAAGAATTTTTATCAAAAATAACTTGACAGGCATTGTCCGCACACAATTTCTGAATAGAAAGTAAATTGTATTTAATGTGTGGGACGTGATAAACAAAGTTAAGATTTAATGGGCGGCCAAGTGTTTTAAGTTTTAAATTACCAATATGAGAAATAGGCAGTTTGGTACCATTAGCGACACACACTTGATTTGCACCGGTGTAAGTAGTATTAGAAGAGAGAATACCTTTGTGAGGAGTCATGTGAGCGGAAGCTCCAGAGTCAGGATACCAAACTGAGTCATTGGTCTCACCAGTAGGAATGACAGCGAGAGCAGGTGACACAGAACCAGTAAAGCGGGAGCACTGTAGGGCAGAGTGACATGGAGAAAAACACAACTGACAAACAACTGGAGGTGGAGGAGACTGATCCACAGATGGAAAACCGGCACTGTAAGGGTGAGTAGCAGAAATAGAAGGATAAACAGTACAATTACTACCAGAAGTGAGATTACACAGTGCCGAACCTGGAACTCCAGAGAATGCAGGTCCACGTGGAAGAGCGGGCTGGTGTCCATACTGATTTCCATACGGTTGAGGGGCACCGTATGGCTGCTGCTGCTGTGGAAAATACCCGCGTCCACCTCTACCTCGTCCGCCGCGAGCCTTACCACCGCGCTGACCGCGGCCACCAGGTCCACGAGATGCACCCCCTCCTCGAGGAGCACCCCCTCGGCCATCAGAAACTGCTGGAGCATTTGCCGCAGCAAAGGCTTGATGAACGGGTGCCGATTCCTGAGCATCGAATAGAGCATTCGTCTTCTCTTGGGCTTCAAGAATAGGCCTTAAATTATCCAAAGTAGCATTACCCGGAAAATAATTGATTGCCGTGATAAGGGACTCATAGCCACGCCCCAAACCAAGAACGGCATATTCAATTAACTCCTTGTCACTAACTGAAGAATTTATGGCCGTTAAATTGTCTGCCAAAATCTTAATTTTAAGTAAATATTGATCCATAGTTTGTGAAGATTTCTTTTTTATATGTGATAAAGAACGTTTAAGTTCTGTGGATCGGGAAAAACAGGCAGACATAAAACGTTGTTGAAGCCGATCCCAAATAAGCTGAGAGTGCTTCAAGTTATAAACATCCATCAAAATATCTCTAGCCAGGGTTGCAAAAATCCAAGAGCGGACTGTTGGTCAATTTTTAACCAATGGTGATAGTTTGGATTAATCGTTTCTCTCCTACTCAAGTCCAGTATGGTAGATGGCGGAATCGGAAGGGAGCCATCTAACATCCCAAAAAGACTGTGGGATACTAGAAAAGACTCAAACTGAGTCCGCCATGGCAAGTAATCTTCAATCGCAGATAAACGAGTAGTAACAATATTATTAACATTCGGTGTAGAAAATGCGAGTTGAGATGCCATCGATGATAATAAACTCAGAGATTGAGTAAAACCTGGGAGAGATGAAGAATTGCCCGGTTGTAGTGGCGCGACTCCATGCTGGCCTGAAAAAGTGGGACCCGAGAATCCAAGAGAGAGCCTCCCAATGTCCGGGAGTGCAGGTGTGGGGTTCGGCTGGGCAGTAGGTGGCGTAGGCGTCCAACTGAATGATTCCGGTACATTAAATAAGCGGAATGATTCTAACGGTGGAATCGACGACATGCGTTGAGAGAGAGACGCCAGAAGTGGAGAGCGAATTGATGTTGCGCCTGAGAGGGTCTGCGCTGAGGGACGCGACATGCTGGAACCAGTCGATGCGTCGTGCGCCATGGATATTCCGGGTATGATCGTAGATGGCTGCTCCTGTCCTGCGGGTGCCGGTTCCGAAGTAGGAAGAACAGAGGACATCCTGGCAGCGGCTGTGATGTTATGGCCGGCCATAGGATCGATGAAGAGGGTTAGATAACCCTAGCTCTGATACCATACACAAACAATATTATTTTGGGAGATAATCACTCACCCTATTGGGTGTCGTATGCTCTATATTTATAACAAATCATAATCAGAAGAATTACACATAAGTCCCAAGATAATACATTATTAATAATTTTCTCTGATAAAAAAGGCATTGACTAAGCTTGGGATTTCCAGAAAATCTGGTAGAGACACGATTTTCATGAGGAGAATTTATATTGATAGACTATAAGTCTAGAGAGAAGGGAGAACTAGAGAGAGAAGCACTATATTTGCTCCGTATTAATGATTTTGTGACCCCCTACTACTACTCCCAGAGGGAGTATTTATAGGAAAAATTAGGGCTGGGCTCCCAAGTCTTGGGCTTGGGAGGCCCATTTACAACAGGGTCACTAATGGGCCGGATACAAAGTGCATAGAAAAGTTTAAGTGTAAATCCCGTTCTGGAGGCTGTCTATGGCCGATGAGGGCATGACCGGCGAGGGCATGGCCGACGAAGACCCGGCCGACGAGCTCACCCGGCTCTTCCTGACTTCTGGATCACATTCTGAGTAGACTTCTTTCTGGCCGATGGGGGTCATCTGGCCGACGAGGGTCCCCCCAGATGGTCGTGGTACCTTCTGTTCTTCCGAGTATGTGGACCCCATATACTCCATCATATATGATTGTGATTAGTGACGCTTGTACACTTGTACCTAAATGAATGCATTCCTAAGGCGAAAAGGAAAATGAACTCTAGAGCATAAAGGGAAAACCAGTTTCCACAACACATCATTTGTGGAAATATTTCATAGAACTTACACATATACGTGGTAATTTTTATTAATAATTTCTAAGAAAAAGATTTTGGCTAATTGTATAGAATAAACTCAACAATAGTTATGTACAAAAGCAACAATTGTTAGTACATGTTTCTAATGCGGGATTGGTATAATACTCACAGGATCAAATGCAATATTTATTCATAGATTGGTTGATTCTCGTCTGTTTACACAACAACATATTCCAGTCTAGCTCAAATCTCCAAATTAAAAGAACGAATCATAACCAAGTTTTATCCAAAATATATATGAGATTGTTGGAAAAATGTGTTAAAAATTGCATTAAATGGTCATTCTGGGGCAATTATTTGAGTAGGGTCCACTTTCGATTTGGGTCGGGTCAAAGTGGTTTCGGATTTTCCTTGTTAAGGGCTACAATTCGATATATGGTACGCTCAAAACGGATAACGGGTGAATGAGAAATTGATTCTCGAAGTTCACTCATTGAAATGGAAAAACTGGGAAAATGATGGGTTTCTAGTGTGTTTTATCCCACACCGGAAAACCCAAGGGATTTTCACCCCCTTATAAAGGGAAGCCTCTTTTAAGGAGTTAAATTCTTAATGGTAAAGGCTCTCTGTTACGCGCAGGGGGGGTGCCGATCAAATCCCGAAACGGAGAAGAAAAACCGCGACTCGTGTGCGCGGGCGACCTACGGACACGAATGTCGTCCGAAAACTTATCATTCATAGATACGGTCTAATTTTTGTTTCTTCCCGTAACGTTTTATTTTTCCCAGGACCATAGTTGCTCGAACTCTGGTGGCTTCATACCAGAGACGCTCCAACTCTGGTGGCTTCGTACCAGAGACGCTCCAACTCTGGTGGCTTCGCATCAGAGTTACTCCAACTCTGGTGGAGGTATTCTGATAGCATCAGAGTTGCTCCAACTCTGATGGGGGTATTCTGATCGCGCACCAGAGCTGCTCCAACCCGTTACAGCCATTAAATGCCCAACGTTCTTGTCTTTTAATGCAGCGTTAAATGGACAATTTATGGATGATTCAATGCCCAACGGACTGGTCATTGATGTCCAATGTTCAGATCCATTAACACCCCATTTAACACACAACAAATCCTCCTATAAATAGCTGGCAGGTGGTTTGCAACAAGACACAACACACAACACATTCCCCACGCTTTCTTGAGCTAAAAACACTTCCAGCTACTCCGAAATTTCCCTAGTGTTCTGCTATTGTTCCAGTTCGCTGGGACTTTCGTTTGTGTGCTCAAACGATCGTTCGTTAGCCACCGTATCTTGGGAAACGGTCATTGCAACGCTCCTAGCACCGTGGGAGGCGACAACTACGTTTTAAGGACATCGTGCGTAGCACGAGCTCTGGCTAAAATCTGCTCCATCTTATTTCTGTTTTCTTTTAGCTATTTTATTTATTAATTAATTTTATTTAATTAATACTTCTTCATTTTTTCGAAACACACCTAACAATTTTGATTTTGATAAAGTAAAACCTATGAACAAAAGCAAGCTTAATTTTGAAATTTTCCAAAAAATGACAATTATGATATTTATACCCCGCGCCGCCCAACTGACAGGAGGAGGGTGTGAAGGGTAGGAGGAGGAGGGGAGGAGGAGGAGGTGGAGGAGGAGGTGAGGAGGAGAGGGGGAGGAGAGGGGGAGAGAGAGAAGGGAAGAGGAGAAGGACCGGAGGGGGAAGAAGAAGAAGACGAAGAGGAGGAGGACGACATTAGACATTTCAGTTTAATTATTCACATTTTTGTCCTAGATTGCTAGGAGTATTACTTTGATGATCATTTTTCATAAAAACTAGTACAATACTCGTGCATATGCACGAGAAAGAGCATGTTGTGTATATATATTTATGATGATCTACTTAAATATGAATATAAACAAATTCTTAAAAGTTCTACATATTTAAAAATCAGAGTGCAATAAGTGAGAACCATAAAGAAAGTCCATACAATAGATATCAAAAGTAAAAGAATATACATTAGGAAAAATTAATTGACACCATTCATTAGAATTTGTTACTTATTAATTAATATTTTCGATAACATATATTAAATTATTAAACTTAAACTCCTTAGAGGTTACATAAAGCTTCTTTAAGAATAACATTTGGGGTAGTATCTAATGATTTCCCTTCCTTTTTATGCATTAAGATCTTCAATCCATTTTTACTTTGAACCCTTAGTAATGTCACATATAACTATCCATAACTAAAAGCATGTCTAGGTAGTAATACTTCAACGGTTTGTAGTGAATGACCTTAAGTTTTGTTGGTTTGTCATATACTTATACAGAATTGTCTTCTCATAAGTTTAAAAGGCGATTATGATTGAGATGGAGATATACACATGTGAGTAATATATATCTAACTGTCATCTGGGTGCCTCTAAATATATTCTTACTACACTGACATGATTTTTAAATAATGTGACAATTAATCTGGTTCCAATACATAATCTCTCAAATCGGTCTATATTTCTTAACAACATTATTGAAGTCTCAAACTTGAAACTTATCTTGAAATTCAAAAGATCCAATGTTCTTAAGAAATTCTAGAACTCAGGTGCCAATGATTTAAATGCTTCTCTTACAACCATGTCCTACTTATCTACAAAATCACAACTTAAATATTCTCTTTCTTCACCTAAAATAGTAAAATGGTGTATGTTTAGATAAAATAAGTACTTTGATTTAGTTATTGGTGTCTAAGTAAAGAAGAAAGCACTCTTAAAAAATACGTACACTTCATCTACAATTTCAATAGATGATACGAAGTATATATCAAGATAGCTCTATAATTTAGGAAATTCTCTTTTTGTAACCAAGATATGTGCTTCAGACTATTACGTTTATTGTATCATCAAATCATTTAAAAAACATCATTTTGGATTTTTTTGCCAGTTTGAAATTTTTATTATTGTATATCCATGATTGGATATGTCATAGTAATAGAAATGAATAAGAAATATGATAATGCGAACTTGGCCACTACAACATGAGCACGAATAATACCACTTAATTTATTGTTAAACTTCTTAATAAAGTCAACAATTTGTGAGAATATCATCAAGAACTTGATATTTAATTGTTGCACCACTTATAAATTGGAGTCACAACAACCCTAGAGATGTAGATATTCCTGTCGAAAGTATGAATATTTTATGCTTAGCATCAAACCTAGACAGACACCACTTAAAACACATGAATACTTAGTCCGATACGTGTTGAAATAGGGAGATCAGTTTGATTTAGAGGTCTATTAGAAGAATCATTGTTAGAATCCTTCTCATAAGGTTGGGGATGGAAGTTTCAGAAATATTGTCTTCTTCCAAGCCAATTAGTTCACATAACAAAATGTATAAATTAGGTGATGATAAAAACAATCAAGTTCAACTTCTAAGAAGCCTAAAGAATATTTTTACTTGTAAGAATCCAAGTTGTTACAAAGTGAGCAAAAAAAGTCAAAACATTTGTGCATCAAGAACGCGGGTAAAGTTTTCTTCCACTCCTTCCACCATGAAGGAAAATAGCATGGTGAGGAATACATATTTTACAGAGAAATAAGAGATGATATAGTTTGATGCACAAAACTAAGATGCATTTGCCCCACAATGTTACAAAACCTGCAAAAATGATCAAACCCCTCATAAACAGATTTAAATATAAGGTGATGCTAATATTATTACCATCAAGCTATGATGATCTAGTTGTAGTGAAGAAGTAATAATATCCATTAGCTGTCATCGACATTGTGATGTTCATATGATAAACACACTTATACAAATCAATACCCAATCTATTCAATTCATAATCCATAAAAATTCCAATCAATTCTATTGAGGTCAGTAACCTGATGCAATAAGGAGTTGAGATAAAGAGAGACATATATCCTAAAATAAGAGCAATATTTTGTGGTAGCAAGTACTAAGGAGCAAATAAGTCATACACACATTCATTCTGAAAAATATTATACACTAGTACACTACATAGATGGCAACTTCAAAGCAAAAATAGAAGAGGAAAAAATAAATTGGAATATAAAAAAGTTATTATCCTAGTACAAGAAAAGAGGCATTTCATTTGAGAAGTTATTTTGTAGTTCTCCTCAATGAGTGGCATTTAAGGTACTTCATTGTCCATTTCTCAATAGTAGCATATCAACAACATAATACTATTCGACTATGCAGAATAATACTAAACAAGCAACACTATTATAGCAGCACTTCTGAATGTGTTTTTGAAAGCAAAAAAAAAGAGAATGAAAATGGCTGCTAAGGAGAAGTATGTCAGCCATCTTAAGGTAGATTAGATGTCATCTTCTTAAATTTTTTATTTTCTTGTTATCAATCTATATTAAAGTTATGTTTGTTTTGGAAGGAAATTTTAACATCATGTATGCGAAATGCATTTCCTATTTTCTTGTTATCAATCTATATTAAAGTTCTGTTTGTTTTGGAAGGAAATTTTAACATCATGTATGCGAAATGTATTTCCTATTTGACTTATAACTTAAGAAGATCATATATTTTTAGAAAATAAACATTACACCTCCGCCTATTGTGAATTTATAATTATAATGCTATTTTTCTAAAATTATCTAAACATTTAGTCGAACAATGTATAATAAAAACAAGGGAAATTGCCCTAAATAGGAGTAAATGGGGTTTGGAATTCTAAAATAGGACTACTATATTTTTCTTCTCGGAATAGGAGTTGTTACTGTCATGTATGAAAAATACTGCCGTTATTGAAAAATATACTATCATTAATTATTATAAATTATGTCATGTTAAATGCACCGTACTGCAACTATTGGCAATCACGCCTACAAGATGTCAGTAAATACTACCATGTTAGTCCTATTTCGGGAATAAAAACATAGTAGTCATTTTTGAAATTCCAAACTCTATTTACTCATAGTTTGGGAAAATCTCCCTAAAAACAATGAATTGGAGAAGAAAAACTACAACTTTTGCTTCAAGTTCTGCTTTTTTATTATTTAAGCTCACCTAAGCATTTCATTGAACAACATTTGTGCAAAATTTACTTATGGTACATGAGCCCTATCTTAGCCCATCCAACTTCAACATCTTTAATAAAACCAGACACGTCTTTTTTCATGATAAATACATGAATTCCAATGGACTCTTGGATAAATTGAGAGTGAATATCGGAGCATTCGATTTAAAAAAGAGCAATATGGCAGCCATCTTAAGATAAAATAGATTTCATCTTCTTTAAGTTGCTTTGTTTCTTATCAGTATGTCATGCAATTTGAAATTTTTATTGATTCTAAGTATTGTATAATTATAACTATACTTGTGTTTTTATAATATTATCTAAACATTTACTCAAACATCATATATAAGAACGTAGCATTGAAGACGAAAACTACATTTTCTACTATTAAAGTTCTCCTTTTTATTATTAAAGCTCAACTAAGAATTTCATCTAACAACATATGTGCAAAATATACTTAGGGTACTTGAGCACTATCTTAACCCTCTGAATTGCAATCTGTGATAACAAAATAAACATGGCTTTTTCATGATAAAAATATGATTTCCAATACACTCCTGAATAGATTGAGAGTGAATATAGGAGCATTAGATTTAAAAAAGAGCATTATGGCAGTCATCTTAAGGTAAACTAGATTTCATCTTCTTAATGTTTTGCTTTTAATTTTTTGGATAAAATGTTTAAAATTTTTAAAAGTTTTGCTTTTAAAATTTAACTTGGAGTTAGCCTAGCTAATAAAACCCTCTTTTATTAAAGTTATGTTTTTTTGAAAGGAAAATTTAACATCATAGATGCAAAAATATATCCTATAGAACTTATACGGAGTAGCTTAGAACATACTCCCTCTTTTCCATTTCGTAAAATACACTTTCATTTTTAAGTTTTCCAGAAAATATGAACACTTTCTTAAATTGGACTCTCCTAACTTTTTACTTTCTCATTTTATCCTTTATCTATCATTTCAGCCTTTATATTTTATGTAACCTTTTTTCTCTTTCTTAGCTTTTGGAGATTAGAATTGTAAAACAACTACATTATCCTTTATTTTCTTAAAACTCACACCAAACTCATAGGCATCTTACATTGGACCTCTAACTATTGTAAATTTATAACTATAATGGTGTTTTATTAAGATTACTTAAACATTTGTTCGAGCAACATATATAAGAATAAAGAGTTGAAGAAGAAAAATTACATTATAATTATTACTATTTTTTTAATTGTTCTTTAACATGGAGTTAGCCTAGCTAATAAAGCCCTCTCCTATATTAAAGGTTTGTTTGTTTTGGAAGGAAAATTTAACTTAAGAATATATAGTGCTCCATTTTCTTATTATTAAAGACCAAGTAAGCATTTCATCAAACAACATGTGTACAAAATATACTTAGGGTATATGAGTCCTATCTTAGCCCAAAATTTTCAGTATCTTTAAGAAAAACAAAGTTAAAAATATAAGCAACTCATAAACTAAAATGTAGAAATCAATTCTTAATGATGGTTAATCATGTAAAATTTTATGAAGACAAGCTATAAAAAAAATCTAAAACATTAACCTAGAGATATAAATTGGAGTCACAACAACCCTAGTATAAGAATCACCGTTAGAAATCTTCTCATGTAGTTGGGGATGGAAGTGAGCTTTGGGGTGAGACCGGAGACCGATTGGGATTGAGCGATGAGATGAGAAAATGCGCAGGAGGAGTGAAAACTATGACTGCCTTGACACGCGGAAGAAAGTGGAAGTGTTAAAATGAGAAGCTATAGAGATGCTAAATTAATGGGGAGAAAGACATGTATGACTACGGGTAGAAAAGTAAACGACATAGGTATCTCCTTTCTTATATATGATAGAAGACATGACTTTATTTTAATCGTGTATATATGGTTTTTGTTAGTTTCTTCTCTTTTAAAATGGGGGAAGTTTGGCATGAACTTTACCCAGTTTCAGTTTTTGACTAACATGACTTATTATTAATGCAAAATTGTAACACTTGAGATTTAATTGAAACAAATTAATAGTACTACTCATACCAACAATGTGCATCTCCTTTTAAGGGAGCTCATGAGCTAAGAACTCCAAAGTTAAGCATGCTTGCACGGGAGTAGTCTTGGGATGGGTGACCCCGCCGGAAGTTTCTTAGTGCGTGCACTAATGAGGACAAAGTACGCGGAAAAGGCTTATGGTGGTTTGTGAGGACAATACTAGAGGTCCGGTGGGTGTCAAAAGTAACTATCTCGGGGCATGCGGGGCCGGGGTGTTTCAAAAATGATCTACGTAGTATTATTTTGTCCTTAACAACAATCAAGTTTGACTACTTCATGCCTTCATGTCAGTTAGTACTCTTTCATTCAAGAATTGACATACATAGCCTATTTCAACTAAAATAAAAGGCGTATTCTTCCATAGTGGATTGCATGTGGTTGAAACAAAAACTAAACACATAAATAGAGCATTTAGTACAAACCGGAAGTCCTTATTATGGTGGAACTGTGGAAGGAAGGTGTACATGATTCAATGATGTAAGAGCCGAAAAACAAAAATTAAACACATAAACGAAGTATTTAATTTTTTTTATGCGCTCTTTTGACACTTCGGAACATACTGAATTATTCATATTCTTCAATATTGCAGCAATTTCCCAGATTTTTAAATTTAATCTTACCACTACTATAACACTGGAATAAGGTATAAATTTCATCATATCAATTTCAGTCTTGAGAGACTGATCCTTACTTAGCCCAAAGTGGGATGTTTAAGGGACATTCACAGGAGATGCAGAATGCATGTTAAACTTGCTCCTATCCTTAACAATATTTATGCCTAGTATCCTCTTTGCACCTCCTAGGTCTTTCATGGAAAAATTACCACGCACGCATTTTTGGACATGAACAATGGACTTATAGCAAGGACCGATGATTAACATATCATCCACATAGAGCAATAAGTATATAGGCACAAAAGAAATATTTTTATAGTACAAGCAATGATCACATGCAGACTTAACAAATTTCATGGATTTCATACAAGGTTTTCCTTAGCAAATACACATAATCACTTTTCTTGGGATCCACAAACCCTTCAGGTTGTGTCATATAGATCTTTTTATCAAGATCACCATGTTAGAAAGCAGTGGTCACATCCATCTGGTTCATTTCCCAATTAAAGTGAGCAACAAGAGCAAGCATAATTGTAACAGTAATAAACTTTACCACGGAAGCAAATATCTCAGCATAATCTAGTCCCTATTTTTGAGTAAACCCTTTCATAACCAACCTAGACTTAATCCTAACATCATTAGGTTCTTCCTTAACCTCAAACAACCACTTATGAGACTCTTTAGAATCTAAGGCTTCTCGGTAGGTCTTGGGTTCATTCAATTACAGGGTTTCAAACACTGAAAATGCAAACATAGAAATATCATGCACATTGAAGGCATAATCAGACATACAATCAGCAGATCTCCTAATGGTCCCTCTACTTCTATCTCTAGTAAGTTGATAATTATGCAAATCATCATTACTAGTCTCCACATGCAACTCATGCAAATTACTGTTATCATCAAAATCAGATTCCACACTTACATCATGCAATTCATGCTGAACATCATGTAAATGCCCCACCTCACTAGGGGTAGTGGGACTCTCATGTTCAGAGGAATTAAAATCACGCAAAACGATCAACAGATAAAGGACTATCAGCAATAGGGATAGACTCCACCTCACTATGAGTAATATTAGACGTAGACTTATGATTAGAAACAGACTTGGTCAAGCAAGAGAAAACAGATTCATTAAACACCACATCTCAGCTAATGACCACCTTAAAACCTACCTGCACTAGTACAAAAAAGGCTTTTCACATCGGTCAAAAAAGGCTTTTCACATCGGTCAAACAGCCGATGTGGTTCCAGCCCATGTGAAAAGTAGAGACTTTTCACATCGGTCAATGAACCGATGTGGAAATTCTTTCTACATCGGTCGTTCAGTGCCCGATCTGGAAGACAGTCCAAAACGGCGTTTTAAATGATATTTCACATCGGTTATAGTCGATGTGAAAGAATCCACATCGGATCCAAAATAACCTATGTAGAAAACCTTCATATTTGAACGCATCACAAGGTATTTCACATCGGTTATAACCCATGTGGAATAGAATTCACATCGGTTACAATAACAACCGATGTAAAATCTCTAAGAAGAATTAAAAAAATGCTTTGGTTTTTAGAATTTGGCAGCAGTTTAAACTAAAACTTCATACGTAGTATTATATTTACTGTTGCTTTTAATAGTTAACAACAATAATGCATTGCAAATCTCAGCTAAACTAAACAATTTCTAAAATACTACACGAATTTTTAAACTTTATCATTCAAGTAAAAAGATAACATTTTCATTGATAAAGTGTATGAGTAAAATATCACTCGTATTCAGAAGTAATAACACAACTGCACAATGCAGCCTATAATGCAATTACACACAATAAGCCTCAAAGAAGCTGGAAATAAACTTGAGGTGCTCCAGCATGTTCTAATAACGACATGGAGGGGCTGCACCTTTGCATACAGCAGTTGCACCAGTATGTTGGCATGTGGCTCACACCAGTAGATTCTACAAGCTCCAAAAACAATCACAACCCTACAAAATACACCAAAAGCATGAGTAAACCATTTTTCGGACCTCTGTACGATATTTAACAATTGTATAATCTTTTATTTATCTTTAAAAATATTGTTTTTATCCACATATAAACTGAGTCATCAACTATATAACCCACTCCACTTTTCAAAATCTGTTTCGAAATAGTCCATCCAATTTTTCCCCATCCTCAGAAATCAGTATCAACCCAACAAAAAGCAAAAATCCAGATTCAGGTCAGAGTATCATATTTATTTTACAATCAAATGAGCAAATGTCCCCAAGAAGAGCAGATGACAAAATGCAAACATGCATCCAACTAGCAAGTATATGTACTAGTACATAATAGCTAGTTGCATACTCGCATCCAGTTATGGTACTTATCAAGCTAATGCAAATGACCAAACATTAGTGCAGATTCGATTAATTTGTTGTACGATACTTTTAAAGGTAAATTACAAACCAGTCTTTCCAGCCGATTCCACCTGAGTGATCCATCATTACAGATGATAAGTTCTCTCAATATTCTCCTCATATCGGAACTTGGGTCTGACAAAAGCCTTCCAATAACAAATGGATATGCACTCTCCACCACTTTGAATTCAGGATCCAATACTTTTGTAGTTCCTTCTAGTGATCCTAGAGCTTGTATCACCAATGCATAGTCGGGAGGAAGACAGAAGTTGAACTCGTACATAACATCATATAACTGATTCATTATGGCCTGACATCATATCATGACACAAGAACTGTTAAAAAAAACTTGAAAGAATTACAATGTAGGAATATCTTTCTCTGGCATAACAAATGTGTTTGTCTATCCGTGCTAAAAAAGCGGGACAAAATAATTTTGAGTTCTAAGTGATGGTGAAAATAAATTAACCTTTTTAGATGAGTTTTGAGATCATAGGAACCCAAACTTGTAAATTTCTAATTATGCATTATTTTAGCTTACACACACATCCTTTATGTGACCTCTGTACTTTAGATTACAGTCTGTAATTAATAATAATCTTTCTTAAACTATATTCACACTACCAAACACTTCACATAAAGTTTAGATACATGAAAAATATACATATGCAACTGTTATGTAATCAACTATACTTAAAGTAGGGTGACATTGTTCTTAAATTGAATCACAAAGTGCTTAACTAGGATAGGTACCTTTATTGATCCAAGAAATACAACCATTCCCTCTGGAAAGTTATGCAACCTTATGCCTGATAAAGAAAAAGAATAGGGACTCAAAACACATTTGTTATATATTTTCGGTATGAACTTCAATGGGGGAAAGGGGGTATTTTACCACTGAAATGTTCTATCTTGAACTTTAAAGTAATTTACTTCTACAATAGTAATTTCTCTGTAACGATCCTGCTGCTATAAATATTCAAGCACGAATTCAAGTTTTAAGAGCAAATATTGCAAAGAGAAGTCATGACTCAAAGAGATGCATTTTAAAGAATCAAAATCTAACTCATTGACAGAATAGACAGCGGTACTAAAACATTTTTGTTCTGAACTTGGAGAAAGACTAGGTTCTGCAATGAAGCTTGAAATGGGAGCAAAGAAAGTAACACCCGCAAAGAACTATGACAAAATATTTGATTGTCCTAAGGAAAAGAAAGTTAAAATCACAACTACAATTAGTAAAAGGTGCACCAAATAATAGCTCACCCAACCTAAAAATCATCGTTTTCAAGTAATTGAGGGAGAGGACCTAACAATCAGAGCTATATTACAGAAACATGGACAATTGAAGGACCAAAATAACAATATATCAGAAAATCTAAAGTCATACAGATCAAATACAATCACAAATTTTGAAAAGCACTTATATATTTTATCAAAAACCAATTTAAAAGGAAACAATGTAAAAGAAGATGTTAGAGCAGAAAGCACAACATAAATTCTAATTCATACATCCTAACAACTAAAAACTCCTATCAAAGTTAACATCTTATATAATAATTTACATAACTATTTCATTTAACAATCTGGATTCTGGAATTTAACAAATTAAATGGAAGTACTACGTACTAAAACACATAAAAGTTAAAACATATACGAAGTGTCAAATAATCAAAACTAAAATAATGAATAAGCACTAGTACAAAAAAGGCTTTTCACATCGGTCAAAAAAGGCTTTTCACATCGGTCAAATAGCCGATGTGAAAATGCTTTCTACATCGGTCGTTTAGTGCCCGATCTAGAAGATAGTCCGAAACGGTGTTTTTAATGATATTTCACATCCGTTATAACCCATGTAGAAAAGAAACCACATCGGTTATTTTACAACTGATGTAGAAAAGCTTCAATTTTTCCCGAAGCATAGGTTTTTCACATCAGTTATAACTCATGTAAAAAAGAAATCACATCGGTTATTTCACAAGTGATGTGAAAAGCTTCGTTTTTTCGTAACATATGTGTTTCACATCGGTTATAACCCATGTAGAAAAGCAATCACATCGGTTATTTCACAACTGATGTGAAAAGCTTCAATTTTTCGGTATTTTTCATTAAAAAAATTGCAATATGACCCTTGTTTATACTATAATCACATCATTAACAGTATCATCCACTACTATAGCACAATTTTTCACCTGTTCACTTGATCCATCTAAAACAATAACACAAGCTATTTTTCAATTCTTCCACAAATGTTAAACAAGTTCAAGTGACAACTTAGTACATAATAAGCTAAAATAAAACAATCCTTGCACAAGTCTAGAGTAATAACACATTGTATAAAGTTACAAGTCTCATCATCACTCAAAAACTTAAACAAACATGTTCATCACGTGTCGTTGATGGATTGCGTCATTTCTAAGAAATATGATGCCCAACAAGGTCGTACTTCATCAATCTCTTCTGATGAGAATGGTTCTGGATTGGCGAATCGCTACAAATTAAATAAGAAGGTTATTAAAAACATTACATGTGGAGCAAACCTACTGAATGTAATTAAAATAATAACGTACCTCATCCTACATTTCAAGAATTACCACCGAAACAATATTCAACACATGCAACATCACATAATAACAACATTCATAACTCCCAACTTGCATCCGAGACTACAAATTAGAACAACATAATTACTAATCAGAAATTACGGTATTCGACTTGGTGCTACACAAATGAAAGTAAAAATAACACTAGTAAAAAATGGCTTATAGTGACATTAAATTAGTGTCACTAAACGATTTAGTGACACTCTGAAAGTGTCACAGAAAAGTGGGGCTAGTGACGCTAAATTTAGTGTCACCGTTAACAAGTCACTTTTGTGTCACAAAATTATGACATATAAACATCATAGAGAACTGTGATATATATGTAACAAGGATTTTTGTGATACCAATGCATCATATTTTTTAGTGATATATACATACACTACTTGAAAAAGGTCTCACAGTGACACCAAATTAATGTCACCAAAAGTTTCTGTGACACTAAAAAAGTGTCAATGTACATGATTCATTAGTATATATATTTATATATATATATATTATATTATTATGTATATTAATACAAATAAACCAAAACATTAACATTAACCAAAATATCAAACATTTTATTTATATCTCAAGATTTCATATGAATGTACATGATTCATAGGGGCATACCCTGAAAATCATAAATGTAATTAAGTACAACTCAAAAAACAAAACAAGCTACAATTATAGCTAGAATTGAGATAAAGCACGGTCTATAGGACCTAAAACAATCTTTAAGTGCCAAGCCCCGACAACGACATTCTTATGGAAGTAATCAACAACACGTGCTCCCTTTTCCCCATGGTTTCTTCAAGGCATCCCTGAGATTTGATCAGCTTCAAAAGCCACGCATGTAGAAGCAAGCCTTCAAGAAACATATGTCTTCATACATCATATATGAACAAGTGCCATTTTCAGTATTATGTACTCGTATTATTTATGGGGAGGAAAAAAGGGGACTTAATCTAAATAAAATAAAATCACAAACTCAGACCTTCCTCCATTTTGAGTTCAACAATCGTGTTAAGCTCACTATTCAAGAAAGAATGCAGATAGTTGCACTGCCTTAGGTCAGGGAAATCCAGTTCTGGGAAAGTTTTCTGGAAATAATATGGAAGACACACACACACATAGTTATACTAATCAAGTGTTACATTTAAATGCATTATAGTAAAACGCTTCACGTTATCAGTGTCAATATCCTACCCATGAGTTACCTGAGAATCAAATACTTGAACACCCCTCATAGGCATCTCATCATCAGCCTTTATTTGATTCATCTATAAGGCAGGGAGGGAGAAAATAAGTATAGAAGTGTAAAAGAAGTTACTCCATATATGAAACATAAAAACACATGCAAAGTGGGCACATTTATTCTTTTTATTTATTTATTCTTTTTATTTATTCTGAGTGTTTAATATCATGAATCAAATTTTAGAAACACAACCAATGAAGTAAAACAAACCAGAAAGGATGTCCCTCTCCAGCACTTGCGGAGTAACAAAGAAAACTCATTTTTCTTTCCAAAAGCTTTTTCTTCTAGTAGGACTGGTTTGACCTGTAAGATCAATTGCACACTCCTGCATTCCATTCAACAAAAACTGTTTCAGATTTGGTAAATGCATGTAAATTGTTCTCTCCATAAATGACGAATTAGCAATACAAGTAAAAAGAACACAAAAAGTGTTGTAAAGCAAGAGAACCTCACCTGCGGTATATCTACAATGTTATGGCATGCTTCAATCTGTTGCATAACAAGTGGCTTAGAAGGAGCTGCAAAAACAATTTTTCCTGCCACGATGTAGCACAAAAAGAAGTAAATATGTTATTGGCAAGTTTAAACAGTTTCCTTAATAAGTTAATAGATAAAGTGAAGAGTTAAGACTTGAGTAGTTGAGTGTTAATAGAGGGTCATTATCTATGATCTTGACGTTATTTCATTGTGTAGAAAACTAGAAACTGAAAAGATAAGTATGCAGATTTAATGAATCCTATTAAACCTTTCATATTTCATGCAAGTTATTTTAGTCATGGTATAAAGTACATATAGGTTTGAATCCAAAGCAATGCAATCATTTGAAACTCAGAAACTGCATGTGCTGCTGTGAGCTTTCTGCATGAATAGTTCTCTATTAGATTTATAATAATAATAATTGCAACCAGTCCATTAACTCATCCATTTCAAAACAGTATTAATTCTCTATTAGCTTTATGCATGAATAGTTCGTTAACCTTCTCGTCAATGGTGACGTTCTCCCTGTAGTAGTCCTTTAGCAAGTCATCCAAACCTATAACCTTTTTCCTGAAAATTATATAGGAATATTAAGACAAAAGTGATCATTAGAAAGCAGACATTCTTTTTGAAAATGAAACTTGAAAACCTGATATATCAGATTTTAAGGATTACAAGATGTCGTTGAATCGTACGAAATCCAAAATGAAAGAGTAAAAGAAGTTTTATAAAACATGTTTTGTCTACACCCCTGTTTGTTGAACAAGTAAATTAAATGGTTTATTAGAGGACTGGAGTATATTTCATTGAAGGAAGATGTGAAATCAACTTATGAAATCATTTATACTAAACTTTAGAGCCATGATCCATGTAAAAAGCTTCTTGAACTTACCACAAAGTAGTATTCAGTTATAGCTGGATGACAACAGGAATATGAAATTATCCCTTGTTGCAACTGATATTCCCTTGCTAGCCTGTAACAGGAATTTGATATAATCAAGAGCAAAAACATAAAGCAATACAAATCAGGGTTTTGTTGGTCGGTTTAGTCTCAGACAGCCCAAACAAAGCAATACAAATCAGAGGGTTTCCCCAAATTCGCAGACAGCCCAAACAAAGCTACGCACAGAACACAAGTTGCAGCAGCTACCTTCAACTTAGAGCAACAAACAGAAATTTGCAGATTGTCCAAACGGAATAACAGAGCTACACCAGCAAACAAACGCATCTTAAGTCGCGCAGTACCCGTTCCTGAGTCTGAGCATCGAACGATTGAATATTCGGGAGTCTGGGTTTCAACTAAACACAGTAATCTCACTCACGAACAGGATTAATTCAACATTCAAACCTTAAAAAGCCTGAAACAATCTTAAATAAAACGCTTCTTACAGAAATCGATTCGCAGATGAACAGTAAAAGTCATGAAATTCCGGTTCGATTTTGAGTCTGTGGCCGTAATTCATGGCTCCGAATTCAAATCCAGTCTCGAAAATGAACTTAGGGGTGAAAATCGACCAATAAACAACAAGAATCCAGAGTCAAAGCATCAAGTATCCATGGATTAGAACTGCGTAACCTGTACGGACCTGGACGACTCATTTGAAATTGCAGACGTTGGCCGAGGTTGGAATCTCTTACCGCCGCTGCAAAGCTTGGCCCGAAGTGCCGGCCTCTATCCGGAGCCCCGCCGACGGCGGCATCGGAATACTGCACAGGCGTCGGGAGATGGACACTCAACGAAGCTTAGAGGAAGAAGGAGCTTCTGAGGTTGAGAGTTATGAGAGTGAGTTGCGCTCCAGTAGGTTAAGGGTTAGGTTAAAATTTATAAAATAAAACTCATTTCAAAAAAAATATTTTAAGAAATTATGAATATGACCCCGTTTTTTCACCTTGAGTGTCACTATTAAATGGTGATGTTATTGTGTCAAAAATTAGTGATACTTATGTGTAAAATTTCAGTTATGTCGTCAGATTTTGACACTAAATCGAATAGTGTCACTAACGAAGTGTCACTGTAAGGCAGCTTTCTAGTAGTGTAACATACAAAGTAAAGTAGTAAGTATTTACCATAGGAATAATCCATTTCACTCTTCTCTTTCTTGAGTTGAGCCTACGGCTTGCCTCCATTGCATTATGTAATTTATAATATTAAATATATATATATATAATAAATTATTTATGTAATTAAGATATTAAAATGGAATGTACAAAATACTTACGCATCAATAATATTTTTTTAATTGTCTATTTGGCTTATTCCCCAAAGAACACAAGAAGACAATAGTGTTTTGGACATGAGAGAGAATAAAGAGCTGCCAATGATTCATGTATACATAAAAAAAGGATAAAAGACAAACAATAATTTAAAAAACAATTAATACGAGTACATAAAAAAAAATTTACTATCTCGTAGAAAATAGTGTACACTTCTTACTCTAACATCTAAAAGAAAATCTTACTCTAACATCTTATCCATCTAAGGGAACACTTGTAGCAAAGAATGCATTAGCCGCTAGTTCCTCTTAGCCAAGGAGTTATATCAAGTATCAACTTTGCAATATTTCTCTTGCATCACTAAAGTGACCCTTTTGGAATAACAATCCGAAAAGGTGTATCTCGATGCCCACATTCCGGATTAATCAAAGAGAATTGGTGTATACTGTGAACCAAGTGTTTTGAGATACTGATATGTAGCTATAATCCTATAACTAATAAGCAGCGGAATTAGAATACACGATAAGGGGCATGCTGGTGCATATTGGCGTCCCAGCAAGACGACGGTCCGGGTAAGGGTCCAACCTCAAGGGTGTATAAGGAGCAAGTCTCTCCAACTCCCACACCAGCCCCCTCCCCATCGCACCAGCCCCCTCCCCAGCTCATCGGACCCTCCCCATCCCACCAGCCCCCTCCCTAGCTCCCCGGCCACCTCCCCAACTCCCTCCCAAGCTCACCAGACCCTCCCCATCCCACCAGCCCCCTACCCATCCCACCAGCCCCCTCCCCATCCCACCAGCCCCCTCCCCAGTTCCCCAGCCACCTTCCCAGCCCCGTCCCCAGCTCCTCAGCCCCTCCCCAGCTCACCAGAACCCTCTCCATCCCACCAGCCTCCTCCTCAGCTCCTCAGCCCACTCCCCAACTCTCCAGCCCCCTCCCCAACTCACCAGAACCCTCCCCATCCCACCAGCCCCCTCCCCAGCCCCCTCCCCAGCTCCCCAGCCCCCTCCCTATCTCACCAGACCCTCCCCATCCCACCAGCCCCCTCCCCAGCTCCCGAGCCCACTCCCCATCCCACCAGCCCCCTCTCCAGCTCACCAGAACCCTCCCCATCCCACCAGCCCGCTCCTCATCTCCCCAGCCACCTCCCCAAGCCCCTCCCCAGCTCCCCAACCCCCTTCCCAGCTCACCAGAACAATCCCCATCCCACCAGCCCCCTCGCCAGCTCCACAGCCCCCTCCCTAGCTCCACAGCCCCTCCTCATTATTACATACATTATATTTCATGCACGCAGTCATACACATTTGTTTCATGCACAGTCATAGACATTTGTGCAAAGTATTGAGCAAAAATACATTTACAAATGCACACTTCGAAATTTAACAAGAAACATATATGAATATGAAGTTAAACAAAGACACAGCAGTGTATGAAACATAAACAAACTGCAGCAAATAAATACATCATATCATTTTGATTAATCATTTGAATAAATTTTATTTGTTTACTCTATCTTTTAATACTTTATTATGCAATTTATTTATTTTTGTTTCTAAAGTGGGGTCTCAATATGACATTAAGAATAAGATCTCTCAAACTTATTTGATTCCCCTGGACTTAGAGCTGATAAAACATACTTTTCCAAACATATACGGAGTAAAATTCTTACTCAAGTACATCTTTAATCTTTTTTTAGGCAATCCAGAACATCTTAAATGGTTCATTGTCCCCCAAAGGCATCACGATCCTTGATGCAGCCCCGTTCAAGTTATCCCGTCTTCTCTGGGAAGATAGGAACAGCAGCCAAGAAACCATTCGACTCTGACTTTTTGATTGTTTTTTTTTTGCTCTTCTGTTGTACCCAAAAAAGAACTAGTGGAAATATACCAACACCCCCAAAAACACACTTATATACTTAGCAGACTGTTTCAAGACAGATTTGAGCACTGCTTTAAGCTCCCTCTTGATAGTTTTCAAATCTTAGATGATTAACCTCATGCTGCATGCTGCATATGCATATTGCATATTGATAGTTTTAGAATCCTGGGAATGCTCACATGATCCTTTTCTTTTCCAATTGATAGCTGAAACTTGAAAATATGCTTTTGAAATATTGTCATGAACTTAAGCAGCTAGCTGCTGAGTTGAAATGCAATATATGACAGACATTAGGCTCCATGTCAATTGTCAACTAAACTTCCCTTTTTTTCTAATTAACGAGTAATCCTAGTAAAACCATTAAATTGTATGTCCATGTTACTCCTTCTTAATTGACTGTCACCGACATACATTTTACTAAAATATGAAGTTAGCTTTCTAAAAAAAGATTAAACTGGTTTAGTTAAAATTATGAAGTAGTCAATATCACAATAAGCTTTCTAATAGTTGAAATATGAAGTATTCATTCCAGAATTATGAAGTATTCAATCCCTAACATTCCAACGGCAGATTTCAGATATTTAGTTTCAAATATAGCAACAGAATCATGGTAAAAATAGTTTTAAAAACCAATAAAATTATACCTTTAGAGAAAATAGCCAATTGACGAAAGTCCGCTCGCTCAAAGATAGGCCGAAGAGGAAGGTTCGTCGACTTGAACTCGAAAACCGCTGGAACGCTGTCTGCTCGAACACCTTCCGTTGTCTGCTCGAACGCCGCCGTCCGCAATCCACTTGAGCGCCGTCCACTTCCGCTCGAACGCCGTCCAAAGCCCTAACTCGCTTAGGCGCGGACTGCTCTAACTTGCCCTTCCGTCTCTCGAAGTCCATCCACTGGACTGCTAGAAGTGTGTCTTCTTCACGCCTAGGTCTGAAATCGGCTAAGTGCAGGGGCAAAAAAGTTTTAATTCATCCAGATCGGGTAACAGCCATTTAGAATAAGAACGATTCTTTTTTTTAATTTCTTCCGCATTGGTTTTAACCGATCTAAAATAAAGTTTCATTAATTCTGAAAATTACCCCGTTTTTCTTTTCACATCGGTTGCAATTATAACCGATTTAGATTATTTCTTAAAATTTAAAAAAGTACCCCGTTTTGGTGTTTCACATGGGTTATAACTGCAACCTATGTACAACGTTTATAAAAATTATAAAAATTACCCCATGTTAGTATTCTACATGTGTTTTAAAATAACACATGTAGAAAATGAGATGTAAAAAGCCTTTTTTGTACTAGTGAAGAAAAAGAAGAAATTTAATCCATTTAGGGTTAGAAATTAAAACCGAAAATAAATGAAGGCTGAAGGAGGTGGCTTCACTCCTTCAGGCATTACTTCATCAGAAACGCTGTAGCCGAGGAGATTAGACCTGCTGCTCGCCGACGCCGATGATTGCTCGTTCCGCTGCTCTGTCCGCAGATGCCCAGAAGTTCGATCTTCTGCTCGCTCGCTCCACTGGAAGCCAGATTCGGGAAGTCACATGGCGTATATGTCTTCTTGTAGGCTGGAGTCGGGGCAATTGTACAAATTTGTCTTCTGCTAAGATGGAGTCGGGGGAGCCGATTCTCTTCTTTGTGCAAGAGTTCTCTTTTGTGAATGACTGGTTTTTAATAAGTCTATATCTATATACAGATCGGTTATAACCTATTTGGAATGGCCGTATATTATTATTATTTTTATACTTACCACATCGTGTATCAACGATGTCAATTTAACTTTCCCTAATATCAAATAGTACCCCGTTTTTATTTTAACATCGGTTCTCACAATATCTGATGTAGAAGATTTTATAAAATTCTAAAACATACCCCGTTTTCTTATTTTACGTCGATTATAAACACAACTGATGTAGAACAATTTATAAAAATTATAAAAATGACCCCGTGTCATCATTTCACATGGGGTGTGGGATAACACATGTGAAAAAGGCAATGTAAAAAGCCTTTTTTGTACTAGTTCTAGTTCCTATCCCATAACCCGTAATCATTTACCCCCCCCCCCCCCCTCCCGCCGGATATTAAAGGAAAACACATTTCTTAGACCTAGGATCCAACTTGTCAACCTGTTGATGTGCGTATACTGCACAACCAAACCCTGAAGGTTAGATAGATCAAGAGGCTTACTGGTAAAGACGATTAAAGGACACTTACCACCTAGAGGGGCAAAAGGGGACCTATTAACCAAATAGGTAGCAGTGTTAACTGCTTCACCCCAGCACTTCTTAGACAAACCACAAGTAGCTAACATGCTTCTAACCTTATCCAAAAGGATCATATTCATTCTTTCAGCTATCTCATTCTGTTGGGGAGTATAAGGCACATTTTTGTGCCTTTTATCCCACAATCCACACACAACTTATTCATCTCCTTGTTAGAAAACTCTAAACCATTACCAGTCCTAAGGGTTTTTACTTTCCTACTAGTTTGGTTTTCAACTAAGGTTTTCACTCTTTAAACCTCACAAACACATCAGACTTGTGTTCTAAAAGGCAAACTCACACCTTCCTAGAGAAGTCATCAATAATGGAATGGAAGTATCTCCTACCTCCATGGGTAGGAACACTAGCATGACCCCAAACATCGACATGAACATATTCAAGCACAGATGAACACTTAGACATTTTAGGGTAAGAGGATGTAGGAAAGCTAACTCTATGCTGCTGCCCAACACACAAGATTCGCATAAAGGGGTGGAAGAAACAGAATCCTTCCCAAAATAACCAGCTTTATGCAAAATGTCTAAACCCTTATTACTCATATGCCCTAATCTACTATGCCATAAAGCAGTTTTATGTGGACACAGAACATTAGCAGAATCACAGAAAGGTTGAGCATGCCAAACATACAAATTATTCACTCTCAAATCCTTGAACAAAACAAGAGAATTTTTCAAGACTTTCATGCAACCATTTCCCCATTTACCCTCCAACTCACTACCCTCAAAAGCATCCACAAAAAACAGGTTATGACAAAGATTGGGAACATGTCTCACATTCTTCATAGTAAACACAGTCCCACTACCAAACTTCAAACTTATATCACCCACCCCATGCACTTTGCACTTCTTATTATCAACTAGAGAAACATACCCAACATCACAAACATCATAAGAATAAAACATGGATCTAAAAGGTGTCATATGATAAGTACATCTAGAGCAATCAACCACTCAGTTTCAGTTAAGCTACTTAACACAGAGTTTGCATGGTCGCAAACCATAAACACATCATCATGGGGATTTTATCAACTACCACATTAGCATTGTAACACCCCTAAATTTCCCGCCCAAAACATTGATATATTTAAAAGAAATACTTTATTCATTCATCAAAGAGTTGAAGAAATACTGCGGAAGTCTAAAAGGGAAATGAGTGTTACCGCCACATTCGGTCATCTCTTAACCGAATGCACAGGCAACTCAAAGTAAATCAATAAAAACTAATGTAATAATAAGTAAATGTTTGATTTATGACTAGATTTAACTAAGGCATCTTCTAATTCGCACTCAAGCTCGAGCAATCCGTCAATCCACATAGGTATCCAACTCATCACCTGATAAAATTTAAGGGAGAAGAGAGAGACAAGAAAAATAACAAAAATTAGCTTTAGAGCTAAGTAAGTACTACCCAACCCCGTAAAATAATCAGGTTTGGCTAAAAATAGATTTTTATATAATAATATATAAAAATACTCACACCATCAAAATTCTTTTCACTTTGGTTTTTCTCAAACTACTTCTTTGCTAAAATCTTAAACTTCTCTTGAAAAATCTCTTAGTAACTCTTCTTTTTAAACTTCTTAAGAAAATCACTTCTTCTCTAACTTCCTAGTAATTTAGAAGGGCGGTGCTCAACCTTTCGATAGAGCCCGGTGAACCGTGGTTACGGACGGCCACCCCGAACAAGTGCCGGTACCACAACTGCTCTGTTGGAAACGAAACGACTACCTTAAGTGTGCACACCCCCTAAAAGGGATTCCAAGCCCTCCGAGTAGTAAGTCATCCCGAGTGGTCGGAACCCAACCACCCCAATTCTAAAATTCTTGAATGATTAGGGACTACTACTATAACTTCTTCTTAAAAGGGATCATAGATCCAAATCTCACTTAAAAGGGATCATAGATCCAAATCTTGCTTAAAAGGGATCATAGATCCAAACTGTACTTCTTAGTAGTAGTAGCTCTAATCACCCTCCACATTTATCCGGATGTGGAAAAACCGACACCTCGGATTACTCCCGAGATGCTATCTTCTTATGAAAATGTAAATTTTATCTTTGCTTAATCAATACTTCAAAAATACTTCTTAATTTCTCTAAAAAATCTCAAAGGTATTTAAAAATATTTAATACCCCAAAAGTTCTTGATTTATACATCTTAACTACCATATATATAATATTTTCTCAAAATCACATACACAAAATTCACAATTCACACTTAATCACATAATGCATATAATAAGCATATAATACGAGGAAATAATTTTGGATTGGCAGAGAAACTTACCTTAAGTCCTGATGCTCCTAGTTATCCTCCTCTAATCTGGTCTCTAGATAATCACCTTTTTAATTAAATATGATAAATTAGTCACTTATTCTATTTGTAATTACTTTACCCGATTTTCCCCTTTTATTGTATTATTCGCATAAACTTTGGTTAATCACTTATTATTAATCAAATTACCTTATTAATTCAGCCATTAATTACAATATTTGAATTCTAATATTAAGTAAAATATCCGAATATTATTGACTACAACATCCACTTTTTATTCAATAATCACCATTAATTTTCTCTAATTATTATCTAATTACTTTATTTACATAACCGAAAATATTTATTTTCCTTATTTTATTCAAACATTATTTTTAGTCCAGAATATTATTTTTCAACCTCAGTGATTTATTTATTTCACCATTAATACTAATATTTCATTATTTAATTACTTAACTAGTTTTATATGGCCTAATTTAAATAAATAGACTAAAAATCAACTTTATAAATTATTAACCGTCCATAAATATATTTTGGGTCTATATTAGACCTAGGTTGTCCAGATATCTATTTTATAATTATTTCCCATAATTATTCCTTTAATTTCATATATCTATTAACCGGTTTAATTACAATTAAATATACTAAACCTTATTTTTATTAATTATAAATGGCCCATAAGGTCCTAGTTAGTCATATATTTATCCTAGTTTACTCTAATATTTATTTCATAATTATTTTCGTTATTTAGTTAATTATTTGCTAAAAGTGTATAAATTGGCCTAATTACCATTAAATCAATTAAAAATAGCTAAAAATATTATTTTCCAATTCTGGTTGGTCCGAATATGTATATTTATACTAGGTATTTAATTTATATTTTTCCAGATTTTATTTATTTCATTTACTATTTTATTTTTAATTTTTATTGCAACTGGGCCGAACTGGCCCATTTATAATTTTTTCTGGCCCAACCTGAAAAGGCCCAAAAGACAGACCCAGCAATTGCTGGGTTGTCTTCTTCCCCAGGTCGCCGGAAAAACGGGGAGAGAGAAAAAAAACTGGGAAAGAGGTTTTACCTCGTCGGAAACGGCCAACGGGGTAGCGGTGCACTCCTCTCGGGACGGCGAATGACGGTGGTGGGTTGGCGGCAGTGGCAGCTCCTCCCTCTTCTCCGTTTTCCGTCGAAAAGCTTTTCTCCGGCGAAACTCCGGCGAGGCTTTTCTCCCTCGTTTCACGACCGTTTTCGACGATTCTTTTTCCGTTGGATTCGTATCACGAAGGGGAAGGTTTGGGAAGTATTTTCACGGCTTGGTTCTGGCTAAAACGATGGGTCGCAATTTATATATATATATACGTATATGTGTATGTATATTTCGTAGTTTTTTTTTTGGGATGAAGAAAACGCAGGTTCTGGCCTATTATTTATAGGGAAAGATGAGGGTTTTAGGCTGAGATGTTAGAGTTAGAGTTGGATTTAATCAATTTCGTTTTTTTTCAAGTTGCCGGACTCCTCCCGGTTGTGAGTTTCTTGTTAAGCCCGTGGTTTATTTTAGTTTGTTTAGGAGTAGGTTTCTATATTATTAATAGTAGTAATATATATATACGAAGCTATTTATATATAGTAGAAGTATATATCTTATATACTATTATTACGTAGTTACGTAGGTTTTTATATTATATACGTACTTAGTTTATAGGAGTATATATATACGTACTTAGTTCTTTTATCGGACCATTTTTATCAGACTAAAAATGTCGTAAATTTGGAAATTTTATCTGATTAGAATGTTACAACTGTTGAATTTTTGTCTGACTTAATTAATAATTAAAAATGTTATTTTCGTAATATTTTATCTGATTAAAAATTATTTTTATTTTTATTTAAATTTTTGAAGTGTCACATTCTACCCTCCTTAAAAGATGTTTCGTCCCGAAACATTAACTAAATCTAAATACTCAAATTCTTAAGTATTACATTCTACCCCCCTTAAAGAGAGGTTACGTCCTCGTAACTAATATTTTACCTTAGTCAAATAACTCTGGATAACGTTTGCGCATATCCTCCTCAGTCTCCCATGTGGCATTTTCGGCCAAATGGTTAGACCACAGCACCTTCACCATCTTAACCGCTTTTCTTCTAGTTTCACGAGTCTTAGTATCCAAAATCTGGATCGGCCTCTCCTCGTAAGTCAACGATTCATCTAACTCGACCACCTAAGAAAGTCGAGGTTAGATGTGATACTTGGACCTAATTATCATAAGGTTACGATTCGTACCTCGGGGTTAAGAATATGGGATTCGTCGCGGACATACTTCTTCAATTGGGAGATATGAAAGACATTGTGTACCTACGCATCACACACTTTAGTACTTGAGAGAAGTTTATTAAGGTATTCACTAACGAGCGGTTATAGTATGTTATACCTTAGCCAACTCGGTGGGTAGAGCTAGACGATATGCAACTTTTCCCACTCGCTCGAGGATGTCATATGGCCCAATGAACCTCGGGCTTAGCTTTCCCTTCTTTCCAAATCTCATTACTCCCTTGGTCGGGGAGACTCTGAGTAGGACTTTCTCTCCTGCTTTGAATTCGGCTGGCTTCCTTCCCAAGTCTGCATAAGACTTCTGACGATCTTGTGCAGCTTTCATCCTTGCTCGAATCATCTTCACTTTCTCTATGGTGTCTTGGAGGTAATCCGGCCCTAACACCACTTGATCTTCCATGCCACTCCAGCATAGTGGGATTCTACACTTTTGACCATATAGAGCTTCGTACGGGGCCATTTTGATACTGGCGTGGTAGCTATTGTTGTAAGAAAACTCTATTAAGTCTAAGTGTTCGTCCCACGATCCTTGTAGGTCTAACATACATGCTCTTAGCATGTCCTCGAGTGTTTGGATGGTTCGCTCCGTTTGTCCATCAGTCATCGGGTGAAATGCAGTACTCAGCTTCAGTTTCGTCCCCATAGCAGCTTGCAACTCCTTCCAGAATTGAGATAGGAATCTGGAATCTCGGTCAGAAACAATGTCTTGAGGAACTCCATGGTACTTAACCACGTGCTTGATGTAAGCACGGGCTAACTTCTCCATGCTCCAAGTCTCGTTCATCGGGATAAAGCGAGCGGTCTTTGTTAGCCGGTCGACTATAACCCAAATTTTGTCATGGCTAGACTTGGTTAGGGGTAAGCCCCCAACAAAGTCCATGGAGATGGAATCCCACTTCCATTTTGGTACTTCCAAGGATTGCACGAGTCCCTTGGGCTTGCAACGTTCGGCTTTCACCTTCTGGCAGTTCAAGCATCGAGCCACGAATTCAGCTACCTCTTTCTTCATGTTCGGCCACCAAAAATTCTTTTTGATGTCTTTGTAGAGTTTGTCGCCTCCAGGGTGCACTGAGTAGGGCGTGTTGTGCCCTTCCTCCATGATTTTCTTCTTAAGCTCTTCGCATTTCATCGGAACACACCATCTTCCTTTGTGTCGAATGCTCCCGTCTTCGTGCAGTTTGAACGGTCCGTTCACGCTATTTGTCATACCGGCTCGGATTCTGTCCAACTTGATGTCTCCAGGTTGCCCTTCTCGAATTTCGTCGAGAATAGATGGGGTAACGGTCATGGTGAGTAACCGCGTTTCCTGATCTACCTCTCCGAAATCCCGAACTTCCAAGTCTAGCTTCTGAAAGTCCCGATATAGCTCATCAGGAAGTATCCATGTTGCTTTGCAGGAGTTAGTTGATTTTCGGCTCAACGCATCGGCAACTACGTTCGCTTTCCCTTCATGGTACTGGATCTCCAAGTCGTAGTCTTTGACGAGTTCTAGCCAGCGTCTCTGTCTCATGTTAAGCTCCTTTTGGGTGAAGATGTACTTCAGGCTTTTGTGATCGGTGTAAACTTTACAGTGTACCCCATAGAGATAGTGCCTCCACAGCTTTAGAGCAAAGATAACCGCTGCCAGTTCTAAGTCATGAGTCGGATAGTTGACCTCATGTGTCTTCAGTTGCCTTGATGCGTAGGCCACCACTTTGCCGTTTTGCATCAATACGCAACCCAATCCCTTTAAACAAGCATCGGTGTAAATCTCGAATCCTTCAGTCCCAGATGGTAGGGTCAAGATAGGTGCAGTTGTTAATCTTTGCTTCAGCTCTTGGAAAGCTTTCTTGCACTCATCACTCCATATGAACTTCGTGGTCTTCTTCGTGAGATTAGTCAAAGGTTTTGCTATCTTTGAGAAATCCTTCACGAATCTGCGATAATAGCCCGCCAAGCCTAAAAAGCTCCGGACCTCCGTCACGGTTGTGGGTGCAGGCCAGTCTATCACCGCTTCGATCTTGGATGGGTCAACGGATACACCTTCTTGAGTGATAATATGGCCCAAGAATGCGACCCGGTCCTTCCAGAAATCACACTTTGAAAGTTTGGCGTAAAGCTGATTTTCTCTCAAAGTCTGCAGGACGAGCCTCAGATGCTCTTCGTGATCTTTCTCGTTCTTCGAGTACACCAAAATATCATCAATAAACACTACCACAAAAGTATCAAGGTATGGGCGAAATACACGGTTCATTAAGTCCATGAATATTGCTGGTGCGTTGGTTAAACCAAACGGCATCACGGTGAACTCATAATGCCCATATCTTGTACGAAATGCAGTCTTCGGTATATCTTTCTCTGCGATCCTCACCTGATGGTAGCCGGATCGAAGATCAATCTTGGAAAATATACCCGCTCCCTTCAGTTGATCGAACAGGTCATCTATGCGAGGTAGCATGTACTTGTTTTTGATGGTCGCGTTGTTTAGTTCCCTGTAATCGATGCAGAGTCTCAGACTCCCATCCTTCTTCTTCACAAATAAGACCGGAGCGCCCCAAGGTGAGACACTCGGTTTGATGTAACCCTTCTCCAACAGTTCCTCGAGTTGTTCTTTTAGCTCTTGCATCTCCTTCGATGCCATTCGGTATGGTGTTTTTGAGATGGGTCTGGTGCCTGGCATTAGATCTACTGAAAACTCAACTTCCCTCTCTGGCGGCATCCCCGGAATTTCTTCTGGAAACACGTCCGGAAATTCATTGACCACAGGGATTTGGTCAATGGTTGGACTCTCGGACGTCAAGTCTTTGATCATGCACAGGAAAACCTCATACCCCTTCCGGACGTATCGTTTGACTTGTTGCATGGTTGCCAGCTTCACGCCTGGCCTAGATGTGACCGTTTTGTAGGATATACGTTTCTTATTGGGTCCTCTTAAGACCACCTTTTGTTCATCACATAGGATTTTGGCTTTATATTTCCCTAGCCAGTCCATACCCAACACCACGTCGATATCCTCCAAGTCAAACTGGATTAGATCTCCGGGTAGTTCGGTATCGGATATGACTATGGAAATATTGGAGAAAACATTCCCACACGCTACAACTTTGTTGGATGCCGTTTTTACATTAAGATTAAGTCTAGAGCTAGGTTCTAACTTTGACTTTTCCACAAATTTTGAGGCTATAAAACTGTGGGATGCACCCGAATCAAATAGTACATAAGCAGGTGTGGAGTTTACGAGGAAGGTACCTGATACCACATCGTGCGCATTTGCTTGAGCCTGGTTCATGACGTAAATCCGGCCTTGGGTGTTGTTCTGCCCTCCCTGGCCCGGATTACGGTTGGCCTCCGCTGGGCGGTTTCCAGGATTACCACGGTTGTTGTTGGCGTGATTAACCCCACCCTCGGCTTGGTTGTTTCCCTGGTTTTGTCCCTGGTTCGGGGGTTTCCTGCACTCGTATGCCCGATATCCCAAGAGGTTACAGTTGCGACACCTCACCGCATTTCCCGCACAATCCTTCCCGGGATGGTTGTTTGGGCATAATTTGCATCTATGGTGTCGCATCTGAGTTGGCTGGTTTCTCCCCTGCCCCTGATTTTGGAAATTTCCTCCGCCTTGATTGTTTTGCCTTTGCTCCGGGCGGTCGGTTCTGGCCTTCTTTTGTTGCTGATCCACCTCAGCATTCTTCCGATCTCTCTTATGGGCTTCTCTCTCCTTCTGGTGTACTAGATAGTACTTACCAGCCTTTCTATAAGCTTCGTTCAAATTCCGCGGCTCCGCTACTGTCACGAACTTTTGGGCCCCGAAATTAAGCCCATTAACAAACCTGCGGGTCATACTAGCCTCTATCGACACCAGGTCCTTGGCAAAACGAGCCAGTTGGACGAATTTCGTGTGGTACTCCTGAACAGTCAGGTCACCTTGTTTAAAGTTGACAAATTCTTCATAATTGGCTTCCTTCACGTGATCTGGGTAGAAGCGATCCCGCAACGCTACTATGAAGTCCTCCCAATCGAAACCCGGTTGCCCGAGAAGTGCTGGTCCGTTGGCGGCCCACCAGTGGTCTGCTTCTTGGTGCAGATAATACACCGCAATATTCACCCGTTGCTCCGACGGGCAATTCAGTGAATCAAAGAGCTTGTCGAAAGTGCGGATCCAGTCCTCCAAGATAAGGTGGTCCTCCTCGCCCAAGTATTTTGGAGGGTTCCGCCCGGCTACCTTTGTTGCGTAGTCGATCCCAGGGTTTTGAGGTTGAGCTGCTCCGATGAGCTGCGCCATTCGCTGGACAGTTTGGGCCAGCTCGTCGACAGTTGGGGTCGCATGGATGTCTCTTCTCGGCGGCATGACTCTTAATAAAGAAAACGTGTACTAAGTTCTAAGGCATGCATAAGGCTTCTACGTTATACAAGTTCTCTACTATCTTCAAACAGATAAACACATACAAAGGATCTTACTTACTCCACATACTTCACATAAGCACGAATTTCATGCATTTCATAACTCAATAACTTCGCAAAGGTTCCTCCCTCTCACCGCGTCCTAAAAGGTCTTTTTCCTAGTATGTTAATTCTCCTAATTTTACAAAAACATTTTGAAAAATCCCCGCATCGAAACTATAGTTTTCGTCAAAGATTTCGAACAACGAAGTTTCAGCACAAGGAGAAATTCTCAGTTAGTTGGACGAGCGCAAGGCTCAATTAGGCACCAACTAGCTTAGACTGTTATCGTCTTTGTGACAGAATTCCTCCCTACGACCTATTACCTCGTGTTCTAGTCCCTTCGGAAAACTTAAGTCTCTGATACCAATTTGTAACACCCCTAAATTTCCCGCCCAAAACATTGATATATTTAAAAGAAATACTTTATTCATTCATCAAAGAGTTGAAGAAATACTGCGGAAGTCTAAAAGGGAAATGAGTGTTACCGCCACATTCGGTCATCTCTTAACCGAATGCACAGGCAACTCAAAGTAAATCAATAAAAACTAATGTAATAATAAGTAAATGTTTGATTTATGACTAGATTTAACTAAGGCATCTTCTAATTCGCACTCAAGCTCGAGCAATCCGTCAATCCACATAGGTATCCAACTCATCACCTGATAAAATTTAAGGGAGAAGAGAGAGACAAGAAAAATAACAAAAATTAGCTTTAGAGCTAAGTAAGTACTACCCAACCCCGTAAAATAATCAGGTTTGGCTAAAAATAGATTTTTATATAATAATATATAAAAATACTCACACCATCAAAATTCTTTTCACTTTGGTTTTTCTCAAACTACTTCTTTGCTAAAATCTTAAACTTCTCTTGAAAAATCTCTTAGTAACTCTTCTTTTTAAACTTCTTAAGAAAATCACTTCTTCTCTAACTTCCTAGTAATTTAGAAGGGCGGTGCTCAACCTTTCGATAGAGCCCGGTGAACCGTGGTTACGGACGGTCACCCCGAACAAGTGCCGGTACCACAACTGCTCTGTTGGAAACGAAACGACTACCTTAAGTGTGCACACCCCCTAAAAGGGATTCCAAGCCCTCCGAGTAGTAAGTCATCCCGAGTGGTCGGAACCCAACCACCCCAATTCTAAAATTCTTGAATGATTAGGGACTACTACTATAACTTCTTCTTAAAAGGGATCATAGATCCAAATCTCACTTAAAAGGGATCATAGATCCAAATCTTGCTTAAAAGGGATCATAGATCCAAACTGTACTTCTTAGTAGTAGTAGCTCTAATCACCCTCCACATTTATCCGGATGTGGAAAAACCGACACCTCGGATTACTCCCGAGATGCTATCTTCTTATGAAAATGTAAATTTTATCTTTGCTTAATCAATACTTCAAAAATACTTCTTAATTTCTCTAAAAAATCTCAAAGGTATTTAAAAATATTTAATACCCCAAAAGTTCTTGATTTATACATCTTAACTACCATATATATAATATCTTCTCAAAATCACATACACAAAATTCACAATTCACACTTAATCACATAATGCATATAATAAGCATATAATACGAGGAAATAATTTTGGATTGGCAGAGAAACTTACCTTAAGTCCTGATGCTCCTAGTTATCCTCCTCTAATCTGGTCTCTAGATAATCACCTTTTTAATTAAATATGATAAATTAGTCACTTATTCTATTTGTAATTACTTTACCCGATTTTCCCCTTTTATTGTATTATTCGCATAAACTTTGGTTAATCACTTATTATTAATCAAATTACCTTATTAATTCAGCCATTAATTACAATATTTGAATTCTAATATTAAGTAAAATATCCGAATATTATTGACTACAACATCCACTTTTTATTCAATAATCACCATTAATTTTCTCTAATTATTATCTAATTACTTTATTTACATAACCGAAAATATTTATTTTCCTTATTTTATTCAAACATTATTTTTAGTCCAGAATATTATTTTTCAACCTCAGTGATTTATTTATTTCACCATTAATACTAATATTTCCTTATTTAATTACTTAACTAGTTTTATATGGCCTAATTTAAATAAATAGACTAAAAATCAACTTTATAAATTATTAACCGTCCATAAATATATTTTGGGTCTATATTAGACCTAGGTTGTCCAGATATCTATTTTATAATTATTTCCCATAATTATTCCTTTAATTTCATATATCTATTAACCGGTTTAATTACAATTAAATATACTAAACCTTATTTTTATTAATTATAAATGGCCCATAAGGTCCTAGTTAGTCATATATTTATCCTAGTTTACTCTAATATTTATTTCATAATTATTTTCGTTATTTAGTTAATTATTTGCTAAAAGTGTATAAATTGGCCTAATTACCATTAAATCAATTAAAAATAGCTAAAAATATTATTTTCCAATTCTGGTTGGTCCGAATATGTATATTTATACTAGGTATTTAATTTATATTTTTCCAGATTTTATTTATTTCATTTACTATTTTATTTTTAATTTTTATTGCAACTGGGCCGAACTGGCCCATTTATAATTTTTTCTGGCCCAACCTGAAAAGGCCCAAAAGACAGACCCAGCAATTGCTGGGTTGTCTTCTTCCCCAGGGGTAGCGAAAACGGGGAGAGAGAAAAAAAACGGGGAAAGAGGTTTTACCTCGTCGGAAACGGCCAACGGGGGTAGCGGTGCACTCCTCTCGGGACGGCGAATGACGGTGGTGGGTTGGCGGCAGTGGCAGCTCCTCCCTCTTCTCCGTTTTCCGTCGAAAAGCTTTTCTCCGGCGAAACTCCGGCGAGGCTTTTCTCCCTCGTTTCACGACCGTTTTCGACGATTCTTTTTCCGTTGGATTCGTATCACAAAGGGGAAGGTTTGGGAAGTATTTTCACGGCTTGGTTCTGGCTAAAACGATGGGTCGCAATTTTTATATATATATACGTATATGTGTATGTATATTTCGTAGTTTTTTTTTTGGGATGAAGAAAACGCAGGTTCTGGCCTATTATTTATAGGGAAAGATGAGGGTTTTAGGCTGAGATGTTAGAGTTAGAGTTGGATTTAATCAATTTCGTTTTTTTTCAAGTTGCCGGACTCCTCCCGGTTGTGAGTTTCTTGTTAAGCCCGTGGTTTATTTTAGTTTGTTTAGGAGTAGGTTTCTATATTATTAATAGTAGTAATATATATATACGAAGCTATTTATATATAGTAGAAGTATATATCTTATATACTATTATTACGTAGTTACGTAGGTTTTTATATTATATACGTACTTAGTTTATAGGAGTATATATATACGTACTTAGTTCTTTTATCGGACCATTTTTATCAGACTAAAAATGTCGTAAATTTGGAAATTTTATCTGATTAGAATGTTACAACTGTTGAATTTTTGTCTGACTTAATTAATAATTAAAAATGTTATTTTCGTAATATTTTATCTGATTAAAAATTATTTTTATTTTTATTTAAATTTTTGAAGTGTCACAAGCATGCTCAGTCTTCTTAGGGTTAGGACAGTCTTTAACGAAATGGCCAGCGTTACCACAATTGTAGCGCATTATCTTCCTAGATTTGTGCCTCTTCCTACCCTGATTGATACGGTTTTTATCACCACCTTCTTTCTTGTGATATCTAGACTTACTCTTAGATCTACCCCTCACAAATTAGCCTTCCTCGGAGTCCTGGACTTACTATTATTACCCCTAGCATGCTTGAGGTCTAATTCCTTACTCCTTAACCCATTAGCAACAATATCTAGCAAATCTCATCTCTACCATATTTTATAGCAGACTTGACATCATTATAAGAGTCGGGAATGACATTAAGTAACATTATGAGATTATAATCGTCTATGTGTTTTATCACCAGCATGTTTGATATTTTGTATCAATTTATTAAACACATCCATGTTCTCATTTATATCCTTAGTCAGGTCAAGCCTAGACTTAAAGAATTTCTCAAGCAAAAACAGTTTACCAGGCAAAGAAGTATCAGTGTAAAGACTATCCAACTTATCCAATAACTCCTTAGCGGACTCTATAACACACACCCTCCCTAAGCACAGAGTCAGAAAGATTCAAGTATATAGTAGAACAAGCAATCTCATTCATTTCAATTTCTTTAGCTTTATCTTCAGATTCAAGATAAATACTGGTGACAGCTCTGAAAACTTTCTGCTGAATTAAAACACACTTAACTTTCTACTTCCAAATATCAAAGTCTGTTTTCCCGTTAAATGGAAGCATACCATACTGATTAGTAGCCATGGTAACAACCACAAAACAACATAAAACTAAACAAACAAATTGGACAGAAAATAATTCAACCCGGGCTACAAAGTATACACTTTAATAACCCCGGGCAGCATGCAACCATTAGCAGAAATGGGCAGTTTGACACCTAAACAAATCTGGACAATAAGTAGGATTAATTAATTCTACCTCTAACCCCCAAAAAATCACCCTCATACATAAGATTTGAAGTAAACAACACTTAACAATTCAATTTTACCAACTAAAACAATTTATCACAAAGGAGAAGGTTTAGCTAACGTACCTTGGGGTTGGCGCCCGGGATAAAATCAACCGCCGGTCCGGAGGGAGGAGGAATAAAATTAAATCCGGAGACACCCAAAGCACCTAGGATGTTTATCGCCAATTTACTTGAGCGAAACCCTAGGAGAGGATTTCGACCTCACCAGCCCAATTAAAATTGGGATTTCTCAGAGTTGAATGTCGTTGACCAGGCGTTCGTTGCCATTGACCGGGCTGTAACACCCCGGGGCCCCACACGGACCCGAGGTAGTTACTCTAGACCTCTAGTACTGTCCCCACAAACCACCACGAGCCTTTACCGCGCACTTTGTCCTCACTCATGCGCGCCCTGAGAAACTTCCCAGGGGGTCACCCATCCCAAGACTACTCCCGTGCAAGCACGCTTAACTTTGGAGTTCTTGGGTGATGAGCTCCCTTAAAAGGAGATGCACCTCTGTTGGTATGAGTAGTACTATTAATCCGTTTATATTAATCTCGGGTATTACAATCACCCCCATTTAGGATCGCAACGTCCTCATTGCGCCCTTAACAATCTCAATCAAACCCCAGAATCTTGCCCTGCTAAATGCCCGCCCGATATCTAACGGGTCAGTACACTGTCGCAGGGTTGCTCTGATACCACTTGTAACACCCCGGGGCCCCACACGGACCCGAGGTAGTTACTCTAGACCTCTAGTACTGTCCCCACAAACCACCACGAGCCTTTACCGCGCACTTTGTCCTCACTCATGCGCGCCCTGAGAAACTTCCCAGGGGGTCACCCATCCCAAGACTACTCCCGTGCAAGCACGCTTAACTTTGGAGTTCTTGGGTGATGAGCTCCCTTAAAAGGAGATGCACCTCTGTTGGTATGAGTAGTACTATTAATCCGTTTATATTAATCTCGGGTATTACAGGGCATTGACCAGCGTTGACCAGCAGGAATCCAACCTTCAACAACCCAGCAACCCAAAAGCCCAAAAACACACACCCTTCATCCCTGACCTCTGCTTCTTGTGTACAGGGTTTGCTCTAGTCTTTCTGCGAGCAACAAAGTCCTGCAGATCGCTGGTGGCTTGTGGCTAACTCTGACGCGACACTCAGGCAACAGCGGACGACTGCTTTGGCGGCGGATTCGACAACCACGAGCAGAGAATCGATTCCTAGCGATTTGGGGCTGAACGAATTGAGAAAAGTCTCCATGCGACTCCCATGCGACGAACAAGTAACGAACTAGGACATGCGAAGACCACGACCTCCAATCGATGGCGGGTGGCGATGAATGGTGGCAGACGGCGAAATGAGTCTCTGAAACCACTGTTGTGTATCAATCTGTCTCCGCCTCATGTCTCCAACCTTTAGGCCGGACTCACACACACCACACTAGGCCACTAGGGTAGACAACTCCATCTCCCAGGTTTACTCTATTAACTTCTCTCCACAAAGGAACTCTCACACAATGGAATGGAGATTCTCTGCTCACAGGTTTCATGCAGGCTTCTTCACCAAGGAAGACCACACAATTATAATAGGTTGCCTGCATATTGTTAACTCATGGGTGAGAACAAGGACAATCACGGGTAAGGCAAAGACAAGAGTGGATGTAGCGGACAACACGCAGGGGGGGGGGGGCACACACCAAGTAAGTTAACAGGCACATGAATGGCAATGAGAGGAGTGAAGTGGGAATAGAGAACTGGGAGTAAACATAGGGTGCAAGCCTTAATAAATAAAGTGAAAAGGAGGCCTTGGTAGGACCAATATCTCCAACATTAATGAAATTAGTGATCGAAATGGAACGATTAGTTGTATTTAAGGGAAAAATGTGCAGTCCTATTTTTGGAAGAATGCCATATTTTGGTTTTATCAAAAGCAATTTTCTCATAATTTTGAGCCCGTTTGGTGTACATGTTTTTCAGCTTATCTGCCTTATCAGTCAACCTTTTCACTAAACACGTGATTTTTTTATTTCACGCGTTGAGTTGTGTAATAATCAAAATAAGCAAAATTGAGGTTATTATATTGTAGATGACCATTTTAGTTATTTTTCATATTGTTTCTTTATTTTATTAATAAAAAATATTTTAAATATCCCCCCTCCCTAATTCAACAAAATTAGCTAATTCAACCACTTCAGTCAGAAGTTCATAAATTCCAGCAGAATCAATCAATTTATCTCATTTCAGTATTAGTGTTACCAAACAGGCTCTTTATGTGTTAACTACAATGGCAACACACTATAAAAAGGGATAATTTTAGTTTGCACCCCATTTTTCTGTCCAAATTAGACTTTGCATCCCGTTTTTGAAATCATTAGTATTTGCACCCCAACCCCATATGATAAGACAAAAATGCCCCTAGATCAGGAATATGTTGAAGGCTAACAAAATTGTTAATGGAGGGACAGTTTAGTCTTTTCATGGAGGGTTGGGGTGCAAATACTAAATATTTAAAAAAACGAGATGCAAAGACTAATTTAGATAATAAAATGGGGTGTAAACTCAATGTACCTGTAACACCGTCCCCGATTATATTTACTTTTATGTAAATCATGTATTGAACCTTATGAACGGGTTAATGAATTTACGAGGTTGTAAATGCTTGTTGTTACTTTTCGCGTGAATAGTGAATTGCACGCGGGGCCCACATCGGGAGCGGGGATCACCCTATATTTCCGAGACCACATATTATATTCATCTTGGTCTAGATAATATGTATATGGTGGTGGATATTTTAGTTGGGCCACGGACGGGGTTTAAGGTTGACCGGTTGGTCAAACGAGGCCCAATTGCCGGTACTGGTAATTTATCGGATAACAGTCTGAAACGAATTTCGGAGACTTATAAATTAAGGTCAGGAATGTATATTCATTCTAAGGCCCATAGTGGTTGAGAATGTGTGATATATTTTATTTGATCCGATAAAATAAAATATAATTAAAACAGTCCGAGAAATACAACTTTCGGGGCCGATTGTACACTTCGGGAAAAATTGGGATGACCTCCAGCTTGAGTGGGGGCCACCCCACGTTTTTAAGTCTCACATTGACAAGAGTAGGCCGCACAACATGGGTTGGTGTGGGTTGGAGTGAAAGATTTGAGAACAAGAATGAGTGTGGACCTCCTTCACTCTCATAATTACCAATTGAGACAAAGGGAGGCTCTCCCACCTCTTTCCTATGCATTATTTCGGCCAAAGCATCAAAGAAGAGAAAGAGAGAGCTCCAAGACCAGCCTCCATTGTTGCAGCTTGAGCTCAAGCAAGAGTGGTTCAAAAGGAGGAGATTTAAGAAGGAAAAAGTGAGGAAAAACTTGGATAATTAAGGTAATGACCTTATAATAACTTTTCTTCTACTTTATATTTATCATATGATTTATATATCATATGGAGGACCCATAGGATTTTTATACATGTTTAGAGGTGTAGAATGAGGGGTTGGAAGGTGGTTCTAAGTCCAAGAACGGACTTAGAAGCTAAAATGATCGGTTCACCGGAAAATAACCTTTTAGAGGTTATTTGTGTTTATATGGGTTTTTTTATGGTAAAAACTTGTTAGGAACTTGTCTAAGGAGATCCTATAGCTTTCACGGAGTTGAAAGGGTAGCCGGAGTTATCTCCGGAGTTCTTCAAAGATCGCCGGAGTTTCACCGGAGTTCAACCGGGAAGGATAGAACTTCTTAAAGCTCATTCGAGGTGAGTGGATGGCTTAATGTATTGTAACTCTTTGGTTAAGTATGAGATTACCTAAAGAAAGGTTATAATCATTTATAACAATGTTTAAAAGAGTTTAAGCATGTGATTAGCCAAGGTAATTAGGCTTAAGTGAATGAAACTACATGATTATGCATGAGAAGAGTATAAAAGTGCATAAAAACATATATGATGTTTTGGATGGATAAAATGGCATTTAATGATTGTTTTAGACTTGATACATTTTGTGTAAAAGTTTTGAATCGAACGGAGTTCATTTCGGGGGTCAACGAGCCGTTGACCCGCACAAAGGGGCTAAACCGGTGCCGATTATAGGGCTTAACCGGTGCCGGTTAAGCTACTGCCCCAGTTTAGCCAAAAATAGGCATCACCGGCGCCGTTTATAGGCCATAATCGGTGCCGGTTAAGCTGCTGCCCAAGTTTTTGTTTTCGCGGAAAACGCGTATCGAGGCCCGATTTGAAAGGGGATTAACCCCGGCCATCCTATATATGTATATTGTGCATGGAATTGTATGGAATATGATATTTAAATGTCAAGGTTTGATATCTAATGATTTGATTATAAGGCTCGCTTTAGTATTGACAATAATATGATGTAGACCCTATCTATGTATGATATGTGGTAGATCATAGGAATGAATGTATAAACGGTGGAGACCGAGGGACGACGGTACTGTCCTCAAACCTCAAACGTATAAACGGTGGAGACCCAGGGACGACGGTACTATCCTCAAACCTCAAATGTATAAACAGTGGAGACCCAGAGACGACGGTACTGTCCTCAAACCTCAAATGTATAAACGGTGGAGACCCAGGGACGACGGTACTGTCCTCAAACCTCAAATGTATAAACGGTGGAGACCCAGGGACGACGGTACTGTCCTCAAACCTCAAATGTATAAACGGTGGAGACCCAGGGATGACAGTACTGTCCTCAAACCTCAAATGTATAAACGGTGGAGACCCAGGGATGATGGTACTATCCTCAAACCTCAAATGTATAAACGGTGGAGACCCAGGGACGATGGTAGTGTTCTCAAACCTCAAATGTATAAATGGTGGAGACCCAGGGACGACGGTACTTTCCTCAAAACTCATATGTATAAATGGTAGAGAATTCAAGGATGACAGTACTGTCCTCAAACTCGTATGAATAAGTAAATTTGGACCAGGAGGAGTCCTATACAATCATAGGATATGGGTGGGTTGGGATTTAAGTCAAGTATGTTGACTACTGTGTTTTTTCAAATAAACAATGACCTACGGGTCGGGTATTTCCAAGTGTAGATATACATATATGTATTTCATAACTTGGGGGAAGGTATTATACATATATGTATCACCCTATGTTTGGGTCTTATACTTGAAACGTCAATTATGCCGCATTTAGCTTGCTACTCGCTCGGTACTTGTACTGACCCCTTCGGGGGGGCCACCATTTTCAGGTTGAAGCTAAAGCTTGTTGTCCGCATCTTGTTCGGCGGAGTGATCTAAAGGAAGACGTGGTTCATGCTTCCTTTATTGTTTAAAACTACAAACTTTGCTCATGGATATTTAATGTAACGTATACATTGTTTTGGGCCTGCAAGGCCACGTTTTGGCCATGTGTGGCCCACGATTGATTATTGAATATTTCCGCTATTTGATTAATCTAAATTGTGATGTTGTTATGTATGTTTACTACTGAGTATGGATGGATTATGTTCATGGACGCCTTGTATGATTAAGTCATGTTGACTTGCGAGTGACGTCACTTGGTCATATGGCGGTTGTATACGCGCTTAGATGCGGTCTGGGGCGTGACAATTAAGTGGTATCAGAGCCATCTCAGTTCTAAACTTTATAATCAACCTCTCACAAGAGATTTTACAAAAAGAGTTTTATCGAAAGCCATGAGCATTGAATTTTGGCATTTATTGGACTATTGTTACCTAGGTTGCAAGGTCTCTGATTGTTAAGATGGTACCCTTAACAATTGGTATGACGGTGAATTGGGCCAATATGTGTCTATAACGCTTTCCGTGAGTTGACACTGATAAGACTCTAATGACTCGTTCGAATTCCTTTTCAGAAATGGAGGGTAACTGCATGGCAATGAGAGATGACCCTAAGGGACAAGCGTCGATAGCTTACCTTGAGGCTAGCCGGGCCGTGTCACGGGCCTCTAGGGGGAGAGGAATAGGTAATGGGGGCCGTGAGAGCTGCCAAGGCCAGACGGCAAGTGATGGTCGTGTGGACTCGGTGTGTAACTTGAACACCAGGAGGAATTATGGGACTAGTACCCAAGAGACGGGACGTGAGAAGATCCCATACGACAAGGGAGATTTTAGCATCAATGACGGGAAGAATGACGCCCGTTTTGACCGAGTTGTGAGAGTATATGAGCCATACAAAAAGGGGTGGCAGAGAAAAGAACGTATGCGTCAGGCTATGCATGATCGGGCCACCTACCAACATGATATGACTGTTCTCCAAGCTCATCCTTGCAGAAGCGACCAAGGGGGAGACAGTATGTTTAGGGCACCAGCATCACCAGTGAAGAAGAAAAAGAACTCAAAGTGGCATACGTCCTGGCTTTACACTTTGAGACCATCCAAATGTTCGAATTGCTCAAAGAAACGCTTCGAGAAGTGCAATGAGCCCCCGATGTGTTTCAAATGTGGTAGCACGACCCATATGAATTTAAACTGCCCATGGAGGATGCAACGAGAGGCATCGAAAGCCGAGGAAGGGCTCACCGCAGAAAGAAACCATGCAGGGCCAACGGCAAGCAATGCTACGCCCATCAACGAAGGCGGGACCCAGGCGAGGGTCTATGCGATGACCAAGGCTGATGCTCAGGCCAACCCCAACTCCATTGCAGGTAATCCCTTGTTTACACTTGTATTTTTTTTCATGTACATAAGAATTAAAAGTGTTATGGAGCATGTATGGGCCGACTGATGGCATTTTTCGGCTCGTTTTCGAGCGAAAAATGAAGTTAATGTTGCCTAGGGGGCGAAACGGCGCTGTTCTGGGCTTAAACCGACGCCGGCCTAGTGTAAAAAGGTGCACAAAATGGGCTGGCAGTGGCTAAACCGGCGCCGGGAAAGGGCTAAACCGGCGCCGGTTCAGCGAAAATTTTCCAACATGTCACTCCAGGGGTAAACTGGCGCCGGTCTAGGCCATAACCGGCGCCGGTCCATTTCAAATTCCCTTCATTTTTTAAACCAGTAGCTTAACCGGCGCCGGCCAAGGGCGAAACCGGTGCCGGTCCAATGTAATTTTTGGCCGAAAGGTTCCGTTTAGCTCTGTTTGGATCCCATACGTTGGGAGTTTGTCTTACACGACTTATATATGTGGGAACACTAAAGATCAATGGTATTAACGCAAGAATTCTCATCGATACCAGGGCACAACGTTCATTTGTGAATGAAGCGTTCACCGAAACTCTTGACGTGATGTTGATACCGATGGCACAAACCTTGTTAGTCTCCGCACCATTAGGAGATGACATTGAGAGGAAACATTACTTTACATCATAAGAGGTAGATGTAACGGGTCAACCATTGACTTGTGATTTCGTACCTCTAAGTATGATAGAGTTCGATGCAATCCTATGAATGGATTGGCTTGAGAAGCATCATGCTCGAGTTGATTGTTACACGAAAGTTTTGGAACTCGAGGATGATGAGGGAAACACATTACGATTAGAGGGAGATCGGGGACGATCTCATGGTTGTATCATATTCGTGATGAGAGCATGGAAGATGATGAAGAAAGGATGCCACGCATACCTTGCTTACGTGGTGGATGAGACAAAGAAAGAAGTAGACATCAATGATGTACGAGTCGTGTGCAAGTACCCGGACGTCTTTCCCAAGGACTTACCGGGGCTTCCACCCGATAGAGACAATGAATTCGTGATCGAAGTAGAGCCGGGGATCAAGCCCATCTCAATTCCTCCTTATCGAATGGCACCGACGGAACTTCAAGAGTTGAAGGTCCAATTACAAGAACTATTGGACAACGGGTTCATTAGACCTAGTCATTCACCGTGGGGAGCACCAGTACTATTCGTGAAAAAGAAAGATGGTACACTAAGAATGTGTATTGACTATCGACAGTTGAACAAAGTCCGATCCATTTATGAAGTAAAAAAAAAAAAAGAAGACGGTCTCTTTAATCTGCTGGTATTGGCCTATAGATTGAGTACCCCGAAAACTAGTGATCCAAATAGTGCTCTTTGGGGGGTGAAACAGCGGTTGAAGCGGACTGTGAGGAATAGCCATTCTAGAACAATCATTACAATCAAGAATAGGTATCTTTTACCGAGGATTGATGACTTGTTGATCAACTTCGAGGGGCGATGTCGTTCTCAAAGATCGATTTGAGGTCGGGCTATCATCAATTGAAGAGCAAGGAGAGTGACATACCGAAGAGTGCATTTCGCACTACATATGGTCACTACGAGTTTCTTGTGATGTCATTCTATTTAACCAATGCACCGGTGACATTCATGGAATTGATGAACCGTGTGTTTAGTGAGTACTTAGATTAGTTTGTGATTGTATTCATTGATGACATCTTAATATACTCAAAGAATGAAGATGAACATGAGCATCACTTGAGGCTTGTACTCGAAAGGCTAAGAGAGAAGCAACTCTTCGTCAAGTTCTCTAAATGCGAATTTTGGCTTAAATAGATTGGCTTTCTCGGGCATGTCATATCTGGATTGGACATTGTGGTGGACAATGCAAAGATAGAAGCTATTATGGATTGGGAACAACCCAAGAATGTGAAAGAGATACGTAGTTTCCTTGGCTTAGCGGGTTACTATCGTAAATTTGTTGAGAAATTTTTCGTGTTGGCGTCACCACTTGCGAAGCTCACAAAGAAGGGGGCTAAGTTCGTATGTGACGACAAATGTGAGAAAGGGTTTCTTGAGCTAAAGAAACGACTTACCGAGGCACTAGTTCTTGCTCTACCCATACAAGGTATAGGGTATGATATCTAAAGTGATGCAGCATCCAAGGGCTTGAATGTGTTCTAATGCAAAATGGTAAGGTGATTGCCTATGCTTCTAGGCAATTGAGGAAACACAAGGTGAACTACCCTAACCATGACCTAGAGTTAGGAGTGATAGTGTTTGCACTAAAGATTTGGAGGCATTATCTCTACGGGGAGACATGTCACATCTACACCGATCATAAGAGCTTGAAGTATGTATTCACTCAGAAAGAGTTGGATATGGGAAAAGGAGATGGATGGAGTTGATCAAGGACTATGAGTTGATCATCGACTATCATCCCGGTAAGGCCAATGTGGTGGCTGATGCACTGATCAGGAAGAGTACATCGGGGACGTTACTCACATGCCTACGGGCGTTGAGAGCACGTGTGGAGGTGACCATGAGCGGAGCCCTCATAGCAAGATTCGAGGTTATACCTACCTTGCTTGATGAGATAAGCAGTTGTCAGGTGATTTACGAAGAATGTCAAAAGATCCACGAATGGATCCTTGTGGGGACCGTTGAGGATTTCCGGGTACGAGAAGATGGTCTCTTATTGTTTAGAGATCGTGTGTGTATACCGAAGAATGAAGAGCTCCAACAGTCCATACTAGAGGAGGCTCATTCTTCGGCCTATGTTATGCATCCAGGAGGTACAAAGATGTACTGAGACCTGAAGGAAAGTTATTGGTGGTCAGGTATGAAGAGGGACGTCACAGAGTATGTGAGTCGAAGCCTTACTTGTCAGCAAGTTAAGGCGGAACACCAGCACCCGGCGGGGCTTTTTGCAGTCACTTACCATTCTGGAATGGAAGTGGGAACATGTGACCATGGACTTTGTGGTAGGATTACCACGATCGGTGAACAATTACGATGCGGTATGGGTGGTGGTTGATAGGCTTACTAAGAGTGCACAGTTCTTACCTATCAACATTACTTATCCTTTTGAAAGATTGGCCAAGTTATCCACTGAAGAGATTGTGAGATTGCATGGAGACTGTTGGTCCCGGTTGTACTGGATACAGTCTAGAGGGGGGGTGAATAGACTGTATTGGTTTTTAACTTTTTCAAGCTAAGTACCAGATTTAACAGAATAGCCTGTTCTGGAGGATTTCTGCTTTGGAGGCCTTCTGCTATTGAGGCCTTCTGCAAGTCGATTATACTAAATAGATTTACAAAGGAAAATTCTAATACATTAAGTCTAAAGAGGGGTACTCTAAAGTCCTAATTAATCTAGCATCATCAAAATCTAATTACAAATATTCCTTACAATTTCCCCCTTTTTGATGATGCCAAAACCCTTTAACTATTTCAAGAGAAGTGCCTTCACCACAAAGAAATAAAGTTAAAACTTTTATTAAAATCTTGGTGGGCAACTTGGCATAGGAAAATAGTAAGAGTGCAGTACATTCAGATAGCAGATAATAATTCAAAGAGCAAACAAACACGGGCAGAAAGCAAAGAGACAGGAATTGAGGAAAAGCCTTACAAAGTGAAAGGCAGAGATGTGATTTTATTAGATACAGTTTACAAAAATTATTTCTTACATATTCTCCATAGTATCTGCTTGCAGAGCTTCTTCCTCCAATCTTTGAAGCCTTAGCAGCTCTTCATTGATTTCTGCTATGATCTAAGATAGGTTACCAGAGCTTTGATAGGATGCCCATATGGGAGATAGCTTGCAATCCAAATAGCTAAGAACTCCTTAATGAATTGTCTTGCCAGGAACAACGTTCTTCTGGTACCAATCTTCAGCTTCTTCTAGGCATCCCCCATATCTGACTCGTACAACACCATCCTTATCTAGGAAGAGGTTTTGTTGTTGTGTGGGAGTCATTTTCATTTTCATTTCTTCAAAGTGAACTCTATCAATTTTCTGGGATCCACCCAATCTCCAATCAGTAAAACTAAGGATCTTCTTCTTCTTGGTGTCCTTCTTTACTGGAGATGGGGGTCTGGGTATACCTGCTGCTCTCTTTTTCTGTATGGCAGCTTCAAAGTATGGTGCAGGGTCAACAATTGGTTCAGCAGAGGAGGATGCTCTAACAGAAGTTCTGGTGGACCGAGGCTTAGTCTGTTGAGGGTCCTCTTCCCCCTTTTTGGCATCATGGAGGTCCTCTAGCATTAGACTGGTTTTCTGGAATTCTGAGGCTTGAGAAGTAGCTAGCTGCTCAAGGGCCTCTGGTAAAGTCTGAGTGACAGAAGTGAGACCTTCTATCAGTCTTTGCTGCTTCTGAATAGCAGAGAAGATGTCCTTGTTGTTGGCTTCCAGCAGGACCATCTTCTGGTATCTGTCTCTGTCAGCAGAGAGAAGATGTTGAGCTTGATCTTGGTGGACTTTGCACATTTCTTCAATGGAAAGCAGTTGCGTCTTAGTTATGTGGTCAGATCGTTGCAGTGTCTCAAGATTCTCAGATATTGTGCTGATGACCTTTCCTTGATTCAGTAGAGTTTGATGAAAGACAGAGAGAGTCTTGTGAATACTGTCCACTTCTGTTAACAATGCATCTGTTCTGGCAGAGGATGAGGCCATGAAGTTGTGGAGGGATTCTGTGAGATTTTCAAAGCGATCTGAGATAAACTGCATCCCAGAGTTGAGGTTATCATTCACATGAGCAAGGTGCTCGAAGTGCTTGTCATTGATCTGGATCAGTTTGTCCATGCCTTCCAGGACTTGACCACCAAACACTTCTGCCGTTTCAACAAACCTGTTGAAAGGGATTTGAGGTATTGATGCTTCAGGTTCTGGCATTCCTAGTCCTCTGGACCTGTGCATGGGAGGCCTTCTGGTCTATTGCAGAGAGGGTTTCTTGGGAGAGTGTTCTCTGGTAGGAGTAGGCTGACTTTTAGAAGTGAGGTCTCCAGCAAGAGAGGATGACAGGAAGCCATCATTCTCACTATCAGACGAGAGAATGCGGTGAAGAGGTTGTCTCTTGGGAGTAGATGCAGCAGAGTGCAGAGAGGTTCTGGGAGAATTTTCTGCAGGAGAGGGTGAGGGGGTATTTTGAGTGGAAGTTGATTTCTGTTGTGGGAGGGAATTCTGGTGCTGGGGTGTAGGTTGGGGAGAAGGGATGTTTAGTTGAGGGGAGGCATTCTGTTGTGGAGGAGATGGTGGAGGTGAGGGGGAGCGGTTCCTGATTGGGATAAGTTCTTTGCAGGTGGAGGGTGATTTGGTTTTCTTATTTGATGAGTGAGGAGAGGTGGAGGTTTTCTGTTCTGATGTTTTTGGTTGATGGTTCTCTGTAGGAGGGGTTTCTGTTGAAATAAGAAGGGAAGGAATTTGGGGTTTTGTTAAGATATGAACAGAAGGGGTTGGAGAGATTACCTCAAATACATTTTCTTCGATCAAGGAAGTCCTCCATTCCTTGATGAGCTCCATCATAGCCTGCCCTTCTGTCTTAGGTACAGAGGGTTCTCCTGGGATAAAGTGAGGTTGTACAGACTCTGTTGCCTTCTTTGCAAAAAGTCATTCTTCAAAGGCTTCTATCTCTCCTTCTTCCAGGGGTTTGACTGTCTCCTCTGAAGGTGAGGATATGAGCACAACCTTTCCCTTGTAACTTGCCTTCTTCTTCTCGAGGACAGAATGGAGGAAGTTGAGGGCAAAACACTTTGAGACATCATCAGTGCCTACCCACTTCAGTATGGCCTCTTCTTCAGGCTCATAATGGTCAAAGAATTGGATGATCTTATAAAGGGGTCCCATCCTCCATCTTCTCCATTCTAGAACACGAGCAAACTGTCTATCCAGTAAAGACAGATACCCTTCTTTGCCTGTGCTGGGGTGCTCTGTTGAAGTTGGCACCCTATTCTGTTCTGGAGTGGCAACAGAAGTGGGGTTCTCTGGTTCCCCCTGAATGTCTGCCACCTTCTCAGACATGGTAATTAAAGGTTTAATAACCTTCTTCTTAGTCTTGGTGATCCTCTTCCTTTTATTTCCAGTCTTCTTGGGTGGAGGAGGTGCAATCAGTTCTGCTTTCTTCACCTTCTTCTTCTTCTTCTCCACAGAAGGTGCTTCAGAGAGAGGTTTCTGGACCTTGTCTCCTTGTTGTCTCTTGTTATCAAGCTGAAGCTGTCTCTTAAGCTCTGCCTTGATAGCAATTTCCCTGTTTGGAGAAGCAGATAGGAAGATTACCTTTGTGTGATCCAGAGGTATGGTCTTCCTCAAGGTTACACCTTGATTGAGAAGTAGTTCAGAGATGAGCAACCCATGGCCTAATTTTCCAGAATATAGACCTGTCTTGGGGTTCTTCTTTTTGATGAACTCAATCAGGGACCGTACCATAACCTGTCCCCAGTTGACGTTTACCCCATGATGTACTGCATAGAGGGCCTTGGCATTTGCAGTAGTAACATCATCAGTGGAGGTATACTTGCACCATAAACATTTGTGGAAAATGTTAATGAGCAGCTCAAAGTCCTTCTTGAGCAGATTTTTCTTGATGTTCACCTTTTCCACTTCTTCCCCTTTTCTGCAGTAGTTCCTTTTGAATTCAGGAACAGTGATGTCAGCTTCCTCTAGATCAAATAGAGAGGCCCTGCCTTCCTCTAGTTGAATGTCAAAAACTTTATTGATGACATCAGCATCAACCAGTAACTCTTCTCCTTGGACTCTAGAGGTGATGATTTCATCTTTGTAGGACGCGTTGAGGTAGAATTCAACAGTGTCAATGTTGTTGTAGACTTCATAAGCGTAGGAGATGACCTTGCTTAGTTGACACTCTGTCAGCTCGTCAATGATGTTGGCCATCCTTTCTCCTTTCTCAGCAAATCTGGGTAGTACATCCAGTTCGCACTTCATCCCTGTTAACACATTCTTGAGCAGGGTTGCTTTTTGTTCCTTGGAGAGATCAGTGAAGTTCAAGAAAGCCATAGCCGGATTTAGCGGTTGAGAGTTTTGGAGAAATAAGAATTCGTAAGCTTGAGAGTAATGGAAGCAGTAACGGTTTAGGTTAAAATGAGGGGAATATATGGGTACGGGTTAGTGGACGTTTGAGATAATTTGCGGTTCCAAGGTACCAATAAATGAAAAAAAAGGAGGCGCGGTAAATATTTTGCGGCTGTATACCGTTTTAAGGGTAAAAGGGTAAAAGACCTTCATTAAGTTACTAGGTCACCCGGTTTTTCAAAATTTTCTAAGTCCACAACCTTTTCTGTTAGATGTAAGAAGAGGTTTTCTGAAGGAAGGAGGGGAGGGTTTCTGTTGCAGAGGTGTTCTGTCAGAAATGGAGGTGCTCTGTTCAGGATAAAGAATAGAAGGGGTTAACAGAAGGGGTTTTTCAACAGGTATTCTGTTAGCAGAGATTTTGCAACAGAGGGCCTTCCTTTTCAACTTTCTCTTGGAATTTCATCCATCATTCCCAATTCCTCTCTCAGTTTGTTGAATCTAGCCTCAGGAAGAGGCTTTGTTAGAATGTCTGCAAGCTGGTCTTCTGTTGGCACATGCTCCATGCATATGTGCTTCTTTTCAACATGATCTCTGATGAAGTGATTTCTGATCTCAATGTGCTTTGTTCTGGAGTGAAGAACTGGATTCTGAGTGATGGCAATGGCACTGGTGTTGTCACAAAGCAATTTGATCTCCTTTGCTTGAATGTCATAGTCCTTCAGCTGTTGCTTCATCCAGAGTAGCTCAGCACAACAACTCCCAACTGCAATGTATTCAGCTTCTGCTGTACTTGTTGAAATTGAATTCTGCTTCTTGCTAAACCAGGAAACAAGCCTTCCTCCTAGCATTTGGCAATGACCAGAGGTGCTCTTCCTGTCTAATCTGCAACCTGCAAAATCTGAGTCAGAGTAGCCAATTAGTTCAAAGTTACCTCCCTTTGGATACCATAGGCCTGCATTTGGATTTCCTTTGATATATCTGATGATTCTCTTTGCAACACTAAGATGGCTCTATTTGGGCTTTGATTGGTATCTGGCACAGATTCCAACAGAGAATGAAATGTCTGATCTGCTTGCAGTCAGATACAACAGAGATCCTATGATTCCTCTGTAGATAGTTGCATCGACATCCTTTCCTTCATCATCCAGACCAATTCCTTGTGAGGTGTTCATGGGAATCTTCACTGAGGATTTGCCTTCCACTCCAAACTTCTTGATCAGGTCTCTAGTATACTTCCCTTGATTGATAAAGATTCCTTCTGGAACTTGTAGTCCTAGGAAGTAGCTGAGTTCTCCCATCATACTCATTTCAAATTGACTCTGCATTACTTGAGAAAATTTCTTGCACAGTTCTGAATTAGTACTACCAAATATAATATCATCAACATATATTTGTACTAACAGAATATGATTAGCAACAGAGATTTGAAAAAGAGTTTTGTCAACCTTTCCCTTAGTAAACCCATGGTTCACTAGGAATAGGGACAGTGTGTCATACCATGCTCTGGGAGCTTGTTTAAGACCATAGAGGGCCGTTTTAAGCTTGTAGACACAGGAGGAGTGAGTAGGAATGACAAAACCTGGTGGTTGTTCCACATAAACTTCTTCTTCAAGATCTCCATTCAGAAATGCACTTTTGACATCCATCTGGTAGACCTTGATTTGTTGTAGGCAGCATAGGCTAGAAATATTCTGATGGCTTCCAGTGTGGCAACTGGTGCAAAAGTCTCATAAAAAACTATTCCTTCTTCTTGGCAATATCCCTTGGCTACCAGCCTTGCTTTGTTCCTTACAATGTTGCCATCTTCATCAGCTTTGTTCTTGAACACCCATTTTGTTCCAATGACATTCTAGTGCTTTGGCCTAGGAACAAGTTCCCATACTTTGTTCCTTTCAAATTGAGTAAGCTCTTCTTGCATTGCATTGATCCAATCTGAGTCTGCAAGAGCTTCTTCTACAGTCATGGGTTCCATCTGAGATATATAGCAGGCAAGCATTGCTTCTCTCTTTGTTGATGCTGATCTGGTCTGCACACCACTTCTGATATGTCCAATTACTTGATTAGGGGGATGGTCTCTTAACCATGTCAGATCAGGTTCTGTCAGTTGCTGTCTGGGTCTTTCTTGCTCTTCATCTTCTGAATCTTCATCTTCATTCAACAGAGGGGGGTTTGTTGCAGGTGTTGGAAATGCAGGGTTATCTGCTACCTCTTCTGTTGGTTCAGGTGTTCTGTCTTCTATACTGACTTCTTTGAGGATCTCTGTTACTTCTTTAACAGAGGTGCTATCATCAAACTTCACATGTATAGACTCTTCAACATGTAGAGTCCTTCTGTTGAGTACTTTATAGGCTTTACTGGAGTTTGAATAGCCTATAAAGATACCTTCATCAGCTTTCTCTTGAAAGACTTTCAGATGCTCCTTTCCATTGTTAAGGATGTAGCACTTGCATCCAAACACATGAAAGTAACTGATGTTGGGTTTTCTTCCTTTCCAGAGTTCATAAGGGGTCTTCTGGTGATTCTTGTTGATCATGCTTCTGTTCTGGGTATAGCATGCAGTGTTGATTGCTTCAGCCCAATATCTCATAGGTAGTCCAGATTATGCAATCATTGTCCTTGCAGCTTCTTTTAATGTTTTGTTCTTCCTTTCTGCTACGCCATTCTGTTGAGGGGTTCTGGCGGCAGAGAGTTGATGAAAGGTTCCATTTTGATCACAGAAGTCCTTTATGACTTGGTTGACAAATTCAGTTCCTCTGTCAGACCTGATTGTCTTAACTTTCAAGTTCTTCTCAGTCTGAAGTTGCTTTAACAGAGATGGCAACTTCTGAAGAGTTTCATTTTTCTTTGATAGAAAAATGGTCCATGTATATATGGAATAGTCATCAACCATGACTAGGGTGTATTTCTTGCCACCAACACTTGGAGTTTCAACAGGTCCAAATAAATCCATGTGGATCATATTTAAAGGACTTGTAGAAAGATCTCCAGCAATGGGTTTGAAAGAGTTCTTCTGTTGCTTTCCCTTCTGGCATGCACTGCAGAGGGTCTCTTTCTTGTAAACTATGTCTGGCAGTCCATCAACAATGTGTTCTCTTGCCAGTTTGTTGATTAAATTGAAGTTCAAATGGCTAAGCTTCTTGTGCCAGTCCCAACTTAGTTTTGAATCTCCCTTGGCTATCTGGAAAACTCCATCCTTTGCAGTGTTCCAATCAACCACATAGATGTTCTTCTTCCTTGATGCTGTAAGAACCACTTCTTTTGTTGTCTCATGCTTCACATAGCAGAAGTCCTTAGTGAATTCAACAGTGTAGCCTTTGTCACAGAATTGGCTAGCACTCAGCAAGTTGAACTTCAGTCCTTTGACATATGAGACATCATCAATGATTATCTGGGTCTTGATCAGCTTTCCTCTTCCTTTTGTTTGACCTTCTTTGTCATTACCTCCAAAGGTAAATCTAGGTCCTTTGCATTTCTGGAACTCAATTAGGCAACTTCTGTCACTTGTCATGTGCCTGGAGCATCCACTATCAATAAACCATTCTTGCTCTGAGATAGCTCCAGCACACAGTTCCTGCAGGATCAAAAGAAAGATTTAGGTACCCAAGCAATGTTGGGTCCTGGGGGGTCATGGAGTCTGGGTAGTTGGTACCATTTTGGTCTCATCAGGTGAAACCTTGGTGGATGGTACCCATTGTCCACCTGGTAGTTATAGTAAACTGAAGTGTGATTCACTTTGGGCAGATGCTTGTGAGGGTCATGCTTCCTGTTTACATACTTTTGCATAGCTTTCTTTGTTGGAAAGAAGTCCCATATACTATCAAGAGCAGAGGGACGGTTAGCTTTGGGCTTCTGAAGTTGACCAGCCAACCTCTTCTGCCTAAAGTTAACTCTCTCTTGATATTTCCCCTCTGGTGGTCATTTCTGGCACGATTGTCATGAGGTTGTCTGTCAATGAATGGTCTTTTATTTTTGTTATTTTGAAAACCCTTTCTGTTGTTAGGTTTTCTGCCAGGTTCATTATCTTTCAAAAAGGGTTTCTGTTGAACCTTTATCTTTCCTTTTTCTGGTCTAACTTTCTCATGAACAACCTTGGTGCCAGATACACCAGCTTGACAGATGGGGCTAGAGATCAGTGGCACTATGACCTTATCTGCCTTAGCAACACTGGTGCTAGGCATTACAGAAGGCTCACCTGATTCTGTTGAGTCATAACCAAGACCAAAGCCAGAGCCAATCTGTTGATCAAGTAAAATCTTTTCCATGGAAGACTGGGCCTTCTGGTAAGCTTTGTACTTTATCTCAAGAGGCTCAATTTCTCTTATTCTCTTGAGAAGAGAAACATTTTCAGTTTCCAGCTGATCTCTCTCCTTAATGAGAAGATTGATTTTGATCTCAACCTCCTTTTTTAAGTCAAGAATTTCAGCCTTCAGCTTACTGTTTTCTTCTGTGACAGAGGAATAAGTGGCTTGGATGGCCTTAAACTCTTCCCAAAATTCTGACATTGAGTCAGAATCAAAAGTTAAGCCTACCGAAGAAAAACTAGATGCAGAAGTAGAGGTTACCTCATCATCAGAATGAGTCATGAGGCATAGGTCTTCTGTCTCAGTATCAAGGCAACAGAATGCCTCATCAGAATCAGAGTCAGAACTGGATTCTGTCTCAGACAGAGGGTCTTTCTCGAGCTGTTCTGTCACGAGTGCTTTCCTTCTCCTGGAATTGTCTTCATACTTCTTCTTTTCTCCATCATGCCCTTGTTTCTTGGACACTCTTGGATGTGGACATTCTGTCTTGAAATGTCCAGGTTGTCTGCAGTTGTAACAGAGAAGCTCACCACTGCTCTCTGTTGTTTTGACCTTCTGGAATGGCTTTCTGCTGAATGATGGACTTCTTCCATCTTTGGGATTCTTCATGAACTTCTTGAATCTCCTAGCAAAAGCAGCCATATATTCGTCAGATAAAAGTACTGAAGGGTCAAAATCATTTACCTTTGATGTGCTGGCAGTGAGGGCTGTAGTGGTCCTCTCTTTTGGTACATCTTCTTTTTCTTCAATCATTTCAATCTCATGAGCTTTGAGATCTAAAATGAGCTTATCAGTGGGGTAAGTCTTCACATCCTTGCTGGCTTGGACAGCAACCACCTTCATTTTCCATGCTGAGGGCAGTCCCCTCAACACCTTAAGGTTGATCTCCTTGGTGGTGAGTTCCTTGCCAAGCTCAGAGATCTCTCCAGTGAGAGTGAGGAGCCTGTCATACATCTTGGAGATGCTTTCACCAGGAAGAAGCTTGAAGTCATCAAACTTCTTGTTGGCTATTGTCAGCTTGTTGTCCTTCTCTTGCTCATCACCAGCTCCAATGAGCTCAAGAGTATCCCAGATTTCCTTTGCAGTCTTGCGCTTCTTTATTCTGTTGAAGTACCTATCATCGATGGACTTGTAAAGAATGTCCTTAGCAATGTTGTCCAGATTGTACTTCCTTCTTTCTTCAGTAGTCCACTCAGATTTGGCCTTATTGATCATCTGAGGTCTGGTGTTATCAGTAGCATGTTCAGGGTTGACCTTCTGGAAGCTTGTGAAGGGCCCAATGTCAAGTACTTCCCACATCTCATCATGCAGAGCACAGAGATGTGCCTTCATCCGGATCCTCCAGTCATCAAACTTGAGATCTGAGAACATAAGATTCTTGGAAAAGGAGTGATCCATTATATCAGATTAAAAATGAGGTAAAACAGAAAAACAAGTGGATCTTTGTTCATCAAATAACCTAAGAGATTATTAGAACACGGAGGCTCTGATACCACTTGTTGGTCCCGGTTGTACTGGATACAGTCTAGAGGGGGGTGAATAGACTGTATTGGTTTTTAACTTTTTCAAGCTAAGTACCAGATTTAACAGAATAGCCTGTTCTGGAGGATTTCTGCTTTGGAGGCCTTCTGCTATTGAGGCCTTCTGCAAGTCGATTATACTAAAGAGATTTACAAAGGAAAATTCTAATACATTAAGTCTAAAGAGGGGTACTCTAAAGTCCTAATTAATCTAGCATCATCAAAATCTAATTACAAATATTCCTTACAGAGTCCCGATATCCATTGTGACAGATAGAGATCCACGTTTCACATCTAGATTTTGGACAAAGTTTCAAGCATATTTGGGAACTAAACTGAAGTTTAGCACATCATTTCACCCACAGACGGATGGACAATCCGAGCGGGTGATACAGATTTTGGAAGACATGCTTAGGACATGTGATTTGGAGTTCTAAGGGAGTTGGGACAAATATTTGGCTCTACTAGAGTTTGCCTATAACGACAGTTATCATGCAAGTATTGGCATGCCTCCATACGAGGCATTGTATGGGAGAAAATGCAAAACACCGTTGTGTTGGGACGAGGTTGGCGAGGCCAAGCTTGACTGTATAGAGCTTGTTGAGATCACTGAGGCTAAGGTGAAGATCATTCGGGATATACTTAAGGCTGCCCAAGATCGGCAGAAGAGCTATGCTGATAAACGGCGTAGACCGTTAGAGTTTGAAGTTGGTGATGAGGTATTTCTAAGGATTTCTCCTTGGAAGGGCATCATCCGATTCATATCAAGGGGTAAGCTTAACCCCCGATACATTGGTCCGTTTGAGATCCTTGAAAGGATTGGAGCCATGGCTTATCGGCTCAAGTTGACACCTGAACTTGAGAAGATACATGACGTATTTCATGTATCCATGCTCAAGAAGTATGTACGAGATCGGTCTCATATTCTTGAGAAACCACCGGTAGAGATCCGTGAGGATTTGCGATATGCAGTGGAACCGGTGAAGATTGTTGGTCAACATGTGAAGAAACTTAGGAACAAGGAGATTCCTATGGTGAAGTTCCTATGGAGGAGTGATTGAGTCGAAGAAGAAACCTGGGAGACCGAGGTCTCAATAAGGGAGCAATACCCGTTTCTTTTCGATTAGACACATGAATTTTGGGGACGAAATCCCAAATAAAGGGGGGTTAAATTGTAACACCATCCCCAATTATATTTACTTTTATGTAAATCATGTATTGAACCTTATGAACTGGTTAATGAATTTACGAGGTTGTAAAATTTTGTTGTTACTTTTTGTGTGAATAATGAATTGCACACGGGGCCCACATCGGGAGCGGGGACCACCCTATATTTCCGAGACCACATATTATATTCATCTTAGTCTAGATAATATGTATATGGTGGTGGATATTTTAGTTGGGCCATGGACAGGGCTTAAGGTTGACCAGTTGGTCAAACGAGGCCCAATTGCCGATATTGATAATTTATCGGATAACAGTCTGAAACGAATTTCGGAGACTTATAAATTAAGGTTTGGGAATTTATATTAATTCTAAGGCCCATAGTGGTTGATAATGTGTGATATATTTTATTTGATCCGATAAAATAAAATATAATTAAAACAGTCTGAGAAATACAACTTTCAGGGCCGATTGTACACTTCGGGACAAATTGGGATGACCTACCACATGAGTGGGGGCTACCCCACGTTTTTAAGTCTCACATTGACAAGATTAGGCCGCACAACATGGGTTGGTGTGGGCTTGAGTGAAAGATTTGAGAACAAGAATGAGTGTGGACCTCACTCACTCTCATAATTGCCAAATGAGACGATGGGAAGCTCTCCTACCTCTTTCCTATGCATTATTTCGGCCAAAGCATCAAAGAAGAGAAAGATATAGCTCCAAGACCAGCCTCCATTGTTGCATCTCGAGCTCAAGCAAGAGTGGTTCAAAAGGAGGAGATTTAAGAAGGAAAAAGCGAGGAAAAACTTGGATAATTAAGGTAATGACCTTATAATAACTTTTCCTCTACTTTATTATTTATCATATGATTTATATATCATATGAAGGACCCATAGTATTTTTCTACATGTTTAGAGGTGTAGAATGAGGGGTTGGAAGGTGGTTCTAAGTCCAAGAACGGACTTAGAAGCTGAAATGACCGGTTCACCGGAAAATAACCTTTTAGAGGTTATTTGTGTTGATATGGGTTTTGTGATGGTAAAACCTTGTTAGGAACTAGTCTAAGGAGATCCTAGAGCTTTCACGAAGTTGAAAGGGTAGCCGGAGTTGTCACCGGAGTTCTTCAAAGATCGCCGGAGTTTCGCCGAAGTTCAACCGGGAAGGATAGAACTTCTTAAACTCATTCGAGGTGAGTGGATGGCTTAATGTATTGTAACTCTTGGGTTAAGTATGAGATTTCGTAAAGAAAGGTTATAAGTATTTATAACAATGTTTAAAAGAGTTTAAGCATGTGATTAGCCAAGGTAATTAGGCTTATGTGAATGAAACTACATGATTATGCATGAGAAGAGAATAACATGTGCATAAAACATATATGATGTTTTGGATGGATAAATTGACATTTAATGATTGTTTTAGATTTAATACATGTTGTGTAGGAGTTTCGGATCGAACGGAGTTCGTTTCGAGGGTCAACGGGCCATTGACCTCCACAAAGGGGCTCAACCGACGCCGATTATAGGGCTTAACCGGCACCGGTTAAGCTACTGCCCCGGTTTAGCCAAAAATAACATAACCGGTGTCGGTTATAGGGCATAAACGGTGCCGGTGAAGCTGCTGCCCAAGTTTTCTTTTTCACCGAAAACGCGTATCGGGGCCCGATTTGAAAAGGGATTAACTCCGACCATCCTATATATGTATATTGTGCATGGAATTGCATGGAATATGATATTTAAATGTCAAGGTTTGATATCATATGATTTGATCTAAGGCTCGGTTTAGTCTTGACAATAATATGATGTAGACCCTATCTATGTATGATGTGTGGTAGATCATAGGAATGAATGTATAAACGGTGAAGACCCAGGGACGACGGTACTGTCCTCAAACCTCAAACATATAAACGGTGGAGACCCAGGGACGACGATACTGTCCTCAAACCTCAAATGTATAAATGGTGGAGACCCAGGGACGACGATACTGTCCTCAAAAATCAAATGTATAAACGGTGGAGACCCAGGGACGACGGTACTGTCCTCAAACTTCAAATGTATAAACGGTGGAGACCCAGGGACGACAGTACTGTCCTCAAACCTCAAATGTATAAACGGTGGAGACCCAAGGACGACGATAGTGTCCTCAAACCTCAAATGTATAAACGGTGGAGACCCAGGGACGACGGTACTGTCCTCAAACCTCAAATGTATAAACGGTGGAGACCTAGGGACGATGGTACTGTCCTCAAAACTCATATGTATAAATGGTAGAGAATCCAAGGACGCAGGTACTGTCCTCAAACTCGTATGAATAAGTAAATTTGGACTAGGAGGAGTCCTATACACTCATAGGATATGAGTGGGTTGGGATTTAAGTTAAGTATGTTGACTACTGTGTTTTTCCAAATAAACAATGACATACGTGTCGGGTATTTCCAAGTGTATATATACACATATGTATTACATAACTTGGGGGAAGGTACTATACATATATGTATCACCATATGTTTGGGTCTTATACTTGAAACGTTAGTTATGCCACATTTAGCTTGCTACTCACTCGGTACTTGTACTGACCCCTTCGGGAGTTCCCCACCATTTTCAGGTTGAAGCTAAAGCTTGCTATCCGCATCTTGTTCGGCGGAGTGATCTAAAGGAAGACGTGGTTCATGCTTCCTTTATTGTTTAAAACTACAAACTATGCTCATGAATATTTAATGTAACGTATACACAGTCCACGTTTTGGCCATGTGTGGCCCACGATTGATTATTGAATATTTCCACTATTCGATTAATCTAAATTGTAATGTTGTTATGTATGTTTACTACTGAGTATGGATGGATTATGTTCATGGACGCCTTGTATGATTAAGTCACGTTGACTTGCGAGTGACGCCACTTGGTCATACGACGGTTGTACACACGCTTAGATGTGGTCTGAGGCGTGACAGTACCCCTATAAAAATGAATAAAAATATATTTATTTATTAATAATTACATAAAACTAGATTGATATGATATTGACGATTTTTCTATAAGTTCTTCAAAACAACTGTCAGAACCAAATTGAAATATAAAAGATAAAAGGCTTCATAAATTATCATATAAATACATCTAATTATACAAAGCAATCGGATGAGTCCTAACGGCCTATTGACAACCTTGTAATCCCGGTTTTAATGTACATCTGACTATATGTTTGAAATAGATTGTACGGTCGATGAGGAATATTTGACTAGGATTGACTTAAATATAAGGTAAAAATAACGATATGTAAGCTAAAATCGAGATCATGAGGTTGTCAACGGACTGTTTTGATTCATTCGATTGTCTTTATAAGTAAACATATTTATATGATACTTTATTGAGTACATGGCATTATGTGACAATTATGTAATAGTAGAAATTCATATTTAACCCTTTTCCTTATATAAAGTTAATGATTTTGCGAATGGCTCCTAAATGTTTTTCTGGAGACTCGAATCTGTCCCACACCTTGGTTTAACCGTCCTGCTTTGCGTACACGGAATTTTACATGTGGTCAAATTATTTGTATAAATATAATTTGATCGACGTGTACAATGGCGTGTACAAAGTGCGGTTTATAAAGAGTATTTTCCATATTCCTTGATTTAATGGCCTGTAGGGTCGACCTGTTTGTTTTCATGTTATTATACTAGGAAAAGGAAAACAACAAACACAAAGAGCAGATCCCTAATTTCGTAGTCACGCATTGCATTTGCAGGCCGGTTATCCATTTTACAATATCAAACTTGACCGAGACGCATTCGCAATTCTTCGTGTCTTAACTTTGAGGTTTAATTTTCAGAAGTGAAAAGGAAGATAAGGAGAAGAAGAAGCTGATGGGGGTCGATTACTACAAGATATTGCAAGTGGATAAGAATGCAAAAGATGAAGAGCTGAAAAGAGCTTATAGGAAATTGGCTATGAAGTGGCACCCTGACAAGAACCCCAGCAACAAGAAAGATGCCGAGGCTAAATTCAAACAGATCTCTGAAGCTTATGATGTATGCTAACCTCTTTTATAGACCCATCTTCCTTATCATATGTAATTCTTTCAGATAAAGGATTTTATTGCAATTATACTTGTCACAGATCTATCCATTTGAATTATTTCTAGAATCGTCAGTGGATCGAAGACAGCACGGTTGATACGATTACAAGATTGATTTGAAATATATTTCAACAAAGAAGCAATATAAAACAAAAATATGTGCAATATTAATTTTGGATTAGACTTTCAATTGGTTTTTAGATTTTCTTGACATTATCATTTTGCAATAAATATTATGTCTGGTTGGGGTATGTCTTTGATGAAATTAATTGAATAGCTAATAAAGAAGCAAAACATCATGTATAATTTCTTCTGTGCCTTGAAAGTGCCCTGTATATATATTATATCTTCAGAATGATGATATTTAATTGAAGGTGGCATCTAGGTTTATGTGTCTACAAGTTGATCAAGAAAACAGAAACAAAGAAAGTGGAAAATATATCTAGGTTTTGAGGATATTCTGTTTATGAATTGGATTGCTCAAAATTGTAATTGGATCTCAAGTTTTCCTAATGCATAAGATCAAAACATTTTCCTAACTACCAGGAAAGAAATCTTGTGTCTGGACACAATCCTTGCCTTCTTGACACAAGCTCCTTTGCATATGCAAGGGGAAGGTTTGTCCTATCATGGGCAGAGGATCCTTTTGGCACATTGTGTGCAGTTAAGATGTCATTTGTGTTTGTGTGTTATATCATCAGCTATCATAGATATGATGACTATACATTCCGGCAGGTTTTAAGTGACCCACAGAAGAGGGCAGTGTATGATCAATATGGTGAAGAAGGACTTAAAGGTCAAGTACCACCACCACAAGAAGCTGGGGGACGTGGTGGAACCACATTCTTCCATTCAGGGGATGGGCCAAATATGTTTAGATTCAACCCCAGAAATCCAAATGATATTTTTGCTGAATTTTTTGGCGGTGGAAGTCCATTTGGTGGGATGGGTGGAGGTGGGAGTGGGATGCGAGGAGGCACTTCAAGATTCCCTACTTCACTATTTGGGGATGATATGTTTAGTTCATTCGGGGAGAGCCGGTCAGTGAGTTCGGCGGGCCCACGGAAAGCATTGCCGATTGAAAGGAAATTGCCTTGTAGCTTGGAAGAGCTCTACAAGGGAACCACCAAGAAGATGAAAATCTCAAGGGAGATTGCTGATACAAGTGGGTGAGTTGATTTTAAATAATTCTTCATTTTAGGTCTCACAACTATTGGGTCATTTCTGCTTTTGGTCCCGGCCTTTCATTTTTTCACACTTTTGGAGCACTTCTATGGACTTCATACCATTTTAGTCCTTTTAGGTCACTCTTCCAGGAAAAAGCAACTAAAAATTGGTGGGTAAGCGATGAGAATGACAAAAAGTGTAAATGATTCATAGATGTGCACCAAAAACAGAAGGATGAAGTATATTTACTTCTCTGGGTTTGGTCAAAACACAAGGATGAAGTATATTTACTTCTCTGGGTTTGGTCAAACTACAAAATGACCCTCGAGGCTTTCAAAAATAAAGGTCCATTATCCTGTTAGATTTTCCGCAAAAGAAACTGAAAGAAGATAAGAATATAGCCCCAAGGTTTCTGAATATTACTAAGAAAACTCTAAAACATTTTGTATTTTCCACAGAACCCATATTGTAGAATATATTAATGTTAAAAGAACCCATATTTAATGCAAAATGTTAAAAGTGTCTCTAGCAAAGAATCTCAGGGACAAGTATTGAGGGTAGCTTAGTATGAAGACTCAATTTCTACTAATACCATTATATCTGATGAGCTATATTCATATATAGTGTTTTGGTCAACCTTGAAAGAGTGAGATAGTTAACTAAATTAACCAAATCAGGAGAAAAGAAAGAAAGACTGACACCAAGACTCGGAGTGACGTAATATCTGTAGAACCGAAGTTTAGTTTATTTAAGAAGATGAAAGTACCAAACAATTATTCTCTGAAATCAATTACTGAAAGACTTGCTGTCCTCTATCATGTGCAGGTCGAACATGCAGGTAGAAGAGATATTAACCATAACCATCAAACCTGGTTGGAAGAAGGGAACAAAAATCACATTCCCAGGAAAAGGTAACGAAGAGCCAAATGTGATCCCCGCAGACCTTGTCTTCATAATTGATGAGAAACCACACAGTAGATTCACAAGAGAAGGGAATGATCTTGTTGTGGTAGAGAGAGTGCCACTTGTTGAGGCATTAACAGGTTATACAGTCCATTTGACGACACTTGATGGAAGAAACTTGACAGTACCTGTAAACACTATCATACACCCGAATTATGAAGAAGTGGTTCCAAATGAAGGGATGCCAATACCTAAAGATCCGTCAAAGCGAGGGAACTTGAGGATAAAGTTTACCATCCAATTTCCTGCAAGGTTGACCGCAGAGCAGAAGGCTGGGATCAACAAATTGCTTGCTTAAATTCTTCATTGCTTTCAAGTGATTTTGCAATCTTTAAGGATATAATCTACGAAGTGTCTTATATATGATGCACATTACTAAGAATTCACGAGCTCATGTTGTCTAGTCTATTACTATTATAAAAGTCTATGTTTCTGATATGGTGTGATTAGCCTCTTATAGCCCCCTCATATACAAATGGAAATCAATTACATGTTTTCATCAACACATTGCTAGAGTTGCTGAACACCCTAAATGATATAGCGCAATGATACCAGTATTTGAAGCAGATGTAAAAAAAAAATCATTTTTTTAATATAATTAACATTCTTCTTAGGAATTCAGTTTTGACTTGTGCATATAAACTTTCTTTAACTTATTGTGTAGGGTGGGGGCTTAGCGTTAAAACAAATTCATCATTCCTTTAACTTAGACTATGTAGGCTTTCTAGAAATGAAATCTTAAGGGTACGTTTGGTTCAGGGTAATCATCTATGCAGGCATGAATCTGATGCCCGGAATGTGAGATGTCCACGTTTGGTTCACGGGTTTGAATTTTTTTTGGGAATGTTAAGGCTTGTTTACTAACAGAGATATTTTTCAGTTTTCTATTTCTGTTTTCCGTTCTTCAATTTTCTGTTTTCATTTCCCAATTTTTCTATCTCCAATTTTCTATTTTCATTTTTTAGTTTTTCATTTTCAAATTTGAAAACATGTTCATCAACTTTTTTCACCCGGTTCCAGAAGACTGAAAGTACGGTACCATTTCAGAATCAAACCTAGTACAACCCAAGTAGGGTACCAGGTCCCACGTATAGGAAAGTCGGGATCAAAACCGGCCGGGCCTGGTTGGTCTCAAAAGTTAGTTTGACGAATTCTTTTCTCATTTCCCTATTGGTTGACAAATCAACAGTTCTTTTAAAACTCTTCCCTTTAAAAAGTAATTTCAAATAACCGAGATTGAACCGTCAAGTCATTGACCGGCCCAGACAGGGATCACCGATTCGTTGACCGGGTTGGCCTGGGATCGCTTAGTCATCGTGGATCGGACCGGATAAGGACCGTCGGGTCATCGATTGGACAGGGCAGTGACCGTTGGGTCATCATTCAGACAAGATAGGGACTCGTCGGGTCATGGACCGGACCAGACAGGGGTCATGGGGTCGTGGACCGGACTGAACAGGGGACTGTTAGGTCGTGGATAGGAATAGACTGGGATTGCGCGGCCGTCGATCGGACCGGACAGGGACCGTCGAGTCGATGACCGGACCAGGTAGGGACCGCTGAGTCGTTGACCGAACCAGATGAGGACCACCGAGTCGTTGACCGTACTGGATCAGACAGGAACTATCCGCTAGTCGACGGAGTGAACAGGTACCGTTTGATCGTGGATCGGGCTGGACAGGGACCATCGGGTCATCAATCGGACCAGACAAGGACCGTTGGATTGTGGATCGGACCGGACAGTTGGGTCATGGACCGGGCTGGACAGGGATCGTGGGGTCATGGATTGGACCGGACAAAGACCGTCGGGTCGTCGACCAGATTGGACCGGAACTGTCGGGTTGTCAACCGGACCAGACCGGTATTGCTCGGTCGTCAACCGGACCAGACAGGGACCACTGAGTCAATGACCGAATCAGACCACCGGGTCGTTGATCGAACCAGATAGGGACCGTAGGGTCGTTGACCGAACTAGAACTGACACCGGAGCGGGAGCGGATGCACCACTAGGTGTAAGTATGCAAATTCATTGCAATGATTCTGCAGCATCCGCGTTTTCCAAAATTGGAAAACTAGTAAAAGTCACTTCTCCAATTAATTAAGGAAAAGAGAGACATATCTCATTTTTTTCGTTTTTGAAAACGATCTGGTAAACACAGTTTTCTATTTTCTTTCTTTCAGTTTTCCAGTAATTTTCTTTGATAAACACGTTTTCTGTTTTCCTTTTTTCCAGTTTTCCAGTTTTCTAAAAATCTGGAAAATATCTCTGTTAGTAAAAAGGTCCTTACTTTTGACATTGTTCTTAATTCTTGTGCCCAACCCAATGTTACCATTAATTGGATTTGGGAACGAAGTATAGTACTCCCTCCGTTCCTATTAAAACTTCCAAATGGGTTGAGCACACAGTTTAAGATAGTGGGTATTGTGTGTTGAAGAATTATGCAGAGGAGAGAGAAATGCGTAAAAAATGTTGTGAACCACAAATTCTTTACCAAAATGAGAAAATGGAAGTTTTAATTGGAACGGATGAAAAAGAAAAATTGAAAGTTTATTTAGGAAGGAAGGAATATTTTTTTATGCCAACGATGTCATCTCCTGTAATTTAATTTTAGAAATTTTATAAATTCAAGATCCGAAAAATAGAAGAATTATTAATTCGGGAGGAGACATGAAATTTCTTAATTTTATTTTGTAAAACGATCGTTATTACCGAGTAGTATGTACATTTATGTATTTCGAAATTTTGTAAAGAAAAACGGAGCAGTTTTAGTCTTTACACGCTGTGTCGCTCGCAGTTTGGCAGCCTCGCACGCCGTTAAGCTCGACGGCCGACGCTTGACCAGTCGGGAAACCCACACAGAGAGAAACGGGACGCCGCCACTGTGCCACGCGCCCACGCCGTGGCCGGCAGGAAGCCAGCAGCAATCTGCAATCCCCAAATTTCTCTAAGGTTTTATTTTTAATTTATAAAATGCTTTTCTAAATTCTAATTGTTTCATGATTTGTGTTCCTGATATGTGTTTTACGATTCAGAATATCTGATACTAATTATCATTTCTTGGTATGTGTTTTCCAAATTCCAATGTGTAAAACTGTAAATTAATAAATGCTTTGGCCGTTTTGCAAAGTCTGTTCGAGTGTGTCTATATTCTTCGAGTATTATTATTTGTTATTAAATCACAGTATTTATGTAGTATAAGATTTTAAGTTGTTAATTGTTGGTGTCAATCAGTCAATGTAATGGATGATTACTGAATGTAAATGTCAATTGTTAGGTTAGTTTCTAAACATTTTATCTAATGCTCTCTGCCCAAATTAGAAATTGAAATATTAAATTTCTAAATAACTCTCATTTTATCTTAATGGTTATTACGTATTATTAAAATATTACACTTTGATTTAATAGAAATGTACAACATTCCATTTTTCTTTAGACCCACGAGAAATGTACAAACTGGGAGCTCAAATGAGTCTGTTAGTACTATAGATATTAACTCCCTTATAGATGAATTTGCTAAAGTAAAAGACCTGCAAGGGCAGCTTACTTTTTAGTTTAATGCATTATACATGGTATTTAATTGTTATAAATTTTCTAACGCACTTGGATTTAACATTGTTACTAGATTTTTATTTTAAAAAATAGTTCACATCCGGCCCACCCCTTTATAGTGTCCTGGCTAATGACCTGGCTGCCGTAATTGTTCTGTTCCGATTTCAAAAACTAAATCCGTTCTTCCCATCGACAACAACGAACCTTTTAGTTTCCTCATTGGAGAAGCATTTATATGAGGTTAGTTAATTTAAGTTCTATTTTCAATCTTTCATCTGATTCGGATTCTGATTTTGTTTTGTTTCATCACTAATAACCCAATTGTATAATACGGAGTATCTTAATAGACAAATCGTCGCCGAACAGATGGCAATGAAAGTCAAAGAAGATGTTCACAGACTCAGCACCAAACCACCAACCTCTCAAAAAAAATTATTTTTAGGTAAATCTATCATACATTCAGATTATATTTTTATTATGCATGTTGAATGAAATGCTTATGTGGTAATATTCAGACACTCCATTATATTATTTTAAGCTGAGAATCATGCATCAAAATCATGAAATGTCCGGTTGTTATTTTGTGCTCTCCTTTTTTACTTAAACTGAGTTTTGTTTGCCTCCTATTTCCTCTTTTTCCTTTGAACAAATCTTGAGTACAGAAATATACCAAGACGAATACAATGGAGTATCTAGAATACTGTATTATACATAAACATAAGTTGTTTGTGATTTATGGTAGCTATGCGTACATTAAAGCTAAACCTGACCAATTTTTTTATTACCAATCATAACCATAAGATTTTTTGTACGTATAAACTGCTACGTTTTATCTACTGGCCATTAAGTAAACCTTTTTAAATATGGACATTAGAATGTTAAGTAAACCTTTTTAAATACTGGCCAAAACTGTATTTATGTTTATGTTTTTTATTTATTTAAATATGGACATTAGAATGTTAAGTATATAGTTTAAATAAAAGTGAAAGTATACATAATTTATGGTATATGATCATGGCAAGTTTGAGGTGCTTAAATTTGTGAAAGTTATACGATCATGATACTAATATGACCTATTTATATAAAATTTGGGGTATGTATATCACTTATGGAAGTTTGAAGTACTTGTCTCACACCCCTTCAAAGTTTGATATATTTAAATTATTTTCTCCAATAAATACTATCGTACACAACTTGAATGAGATTGCTTGGTTAAGGGCGTATAATAAATGTATGTATATCTCAAAGGTGAACCTTTTATTCATGTCTTTAATCAATTATTTTTTGTTTTAAGGAATTTATGCATGATTTTTTCCTTATCTTAATTAATTTGTAAAGCATCAATGTATGTAAATATCTATATCTATACACAATAGTATCTTTGCCATTCATTTGTATATGTCTTGTTAATCAAGTATCTTACTTTTGTTATAAATAAGTCATGTGGTTGATAAATGCATTGACTATCAATTGGGTTTAATACATGGTATCAAAATTACTTCTAATGAATTCCTAAGGGACGAAATTTAGGACTTTAGCTTATTAGTTTGCACTTAAAAGTTTTAATGAATGTTTATCAAGACATCTGATTATATATTTGAACATATATAGTTCCAAAGGAAATTTACTCTTCATGGTATGATATCTTAGTCTAAAGTTGCATACCTTTGCGCTGTACGTATGAAATGAATACCCAAATAGTTTTTGACATAATAGCCTTCACCATGCACGCAGGACAGTGATATGACCGGATGAACCCAAACTTCAAAGATAATTACTTACTTGATATGTGGAAATTAATTATGAATTTGTGATAATGTGATCCTACTTAAACAACTTTCATTGCATCCTAGAGACCGCAACAAAAATAAATACTTAGTAATAGTAACCTACAATTAGAATTTTATTGTGTCTCGACGGCCCGAATTGAGATAGAATCTTGCTCAGATCTCAACAATATTTGCAGTTGCCGGTCTCTGATTCTTCCATTTCTCCTGTTTCTCCAGCTACCCTTAATCTCAAACTTGCTAGAACTTCAGCTGCTGCACGATTCCGTCGAAGAAGTTCTCGATGCTGATTGGAGAGTAGGTCAGAGAATTATACTCCGTATTTATCTGACTTGGGGTTTTCCAGAAGAGCTTCGCGATAAGGGAATAAATTGGGCTGGCTCTTGTGAGGGACGTTCCTGATCAATTCCTTGAATTTATGCAAGATAACATCACGACTTTCGGTTGCCTGATTGCCGGAACCACCGTCGTATGGGAAACTGCACTTGGTAGCTATAGTATACGGCTCCCTCATCCCAACCTGGCATCTTCCTCTTTCCGTCTCTCCGGAGAACTATTTGTCTTGCATAAACGCTTGCCGATCTTGTAGGCTTGTGAGACAGGTTGCTCCTCTCTAAGGTCTTTCTTGTGTGTAAACAGTGACTACAGAGCATATCATACAAACCCATAAATAAAACATAGAAGTTTCACATCTACTCCGTATTTCCCAAAAGGCGAGAAAGTGTCTGTTTATTGAAGTGGCAACGCCTGCAAAACAGTCTACTCATTTTTTCCAGTTATATTGATATATATTGCAAAAGATGAGAACGTTATTCAGTGGTGGTAAACTAACTTCCACAAATTCAGCAGTAAGTGGTATACGTGCATAAGACGTGGTAAACATATACGTAGTATATTCAGGGCGGGAATAGTTGATGCCATATGATCCCATTCTTATATATATAAAGACAAAGATATGGATGAGTTCTACTTTTAATTTGATTATGAGTAAAGAAAATTCGATTTGTAGTTCAAATAGAAAACTCTTAGTTCACTAGGTTGCAGTGTTTTTAGTACCAATAGTTTATATATTGTCATTTTTTTAAATCTATAATCTGTATGTTAATGTATTTATACCATCTCTTATCTTAATAGATTATAGATGTCCAACTTTCGATGTAAACATCATTGTAAGTTTTAGGAATAAAACTTCCTTGATTGAATAAGCCAAACGACCATGGTATAAATACACTTTGTACAGATAACAACTAGCTAGTACAGATCCTAAAAAATAGGATCTTGATAACTACAAAACTTATCTACAACTAACTGCATCTATCCTAGTCTATTTGACTACATATGTACATCAATTTAATCAGAAAAATAATGTAACATTTTTCTCCACTCCCCTTCAAGTTGGTGAATATATATCATACATTCCCAACTTGCTCACAAGTAGCTCAAATACAGGTCTAAATAACCCTTTGGTGAAGATATCAGCGGTTTGATCTTTAGTGGATACAAATGGTGTACAAATGATTTCAGCTTCAATCTTCTCCTTAATGAAATGTCTGTCCACTTCAATATGCTTAGTTCTATCATGTAGCACAGGGTTATGAGCAATGCTTATAGCAGCTTTATTATCACAATACAACTTCATAGGCAGCTCAATCTCCATCTTCAGTTCTGTGGTTACTCTTTTGATCCAGAGTAATTCACATTTCCATTAGCCATAGCTCTAAATTCTGATTCTGCACTACTTCTAGCAACCACATTTTGTTTCTTACTTCTCCAGGTTACTAGATTTCCCCATACATAGGTACAATATCCAGAAGTAGATCTCCTATCAGATATTGAGCCAGCATAATCTGCATCAGTGAAGGCTTCAATTGTCCTACTGTCTCCCTTTTTGAAAAATAATCCCTTCCCTGGACAGCTCTTCAGGTATCTCAGAATCCTGTAAGTAGCATCCAGATGTTCTTGGAGAGGATGATGCATAAACTGAGTCACCATACTTACTGCAAATACAATATCTGGCCTTGTGTTTGCCAAATATATTAATTTTCCCACCAATCTTTGATATTGGTAAATATCAACCGGAATTCCCTCGTTGATATCTCCCAATTTCTGACTTGGGTCAATTGGAGTGTCTGCTGGTTTGCAGGCACTCATTCCAGTTTCCTGTAGAAGATCTAGGATATATTTTCTTTGTGAGACAACAATACACTTCTTTGATCTAGCTATCTCCATTCCTAGATTTTTTTTTAAAATTTCCTAGGTCTTTGATCTCAAATTCATGAGCAAGTTTGTCTTTCAACCTTTTAGTCTCTACCTTTTAGTCTCTGTGTGATAATTTCCTGTGAGGATAATAACATCTACATAGACAATTAAGATTGCAATCTCCCCTTACCTGAAAACTTCATGAAAAAAGTATGGTCAGCTTGAGCTTGATTAAATCCTTGCTTCTTTATGAACTTTGTGAACCTGTCAAACCAGGCTCTTGGAGTCTGTTTAAGTCCATACAAAGCCTTCTCTAATCTGCAAACTTTTGACCCAAACTTATTTTTAAACCCAGGAGGAGGTTCCATGTACACTTCTTCTTCAAGTTTCCCATTTAAAAGGCATTCTTCACATCCAATTGTTGTAATGTCCAGTCTAAATTGGCAGCAAGATATAAAAGAATTCTTACAGTGTTTAACTTTGCAACTGGTGCAAAGGTTTCTGTGTAGTCAATTCCATAGGTCTGTGTGTAACCCTTGGCAACTAGTCTTGCCTTATACCTCTCCAAACTTCCATCTGCCTTAAACTTGGGAGTGAAAATCCACCTGCAACCAACTGTAGGTTTGTTTTTAGGTAACTCTACAAGCTTCCATGTCTGATCCTCCAAAACAGCTTTCTTCCACTCAGGTTTAGACAGAGCATCTTGTATGGTTGAGGGAATAGAAATAGTAGAAATATTGGAAGTAAAGGTTGCAAAAGCTGGGGTTAATTTAGAATAAGAAACATAGTTTGAGATGGAGTATTTAACACATGTTCTTCTCTCTTTTCTGAGAGCAATTAGAAGGTCAAGGTTGCTAGGAGTATTACCCTTTTCACTTCCTGGTATTGAGTCAGAATCATGGACAATTGTAGGTTCTTGGACTTCCTCAATTCTTTGATTTCTAACCCTTCTCTCATAAACTTTGTCTAAGAACTGACTTGTCTGTTGATCCTTTCAATTGGTTCAATTGTATTTACTTCATTATTTTTCATTTCTTGATCATTTTCAGATGTACTGTTATTTCTAAACGTATGATCATCCAGATTAATATCAAGAAAATTAAGGTTTTCATGAATATGTGGCACTATTGGAATTTCTTCACTTAATTTCTCTCCCTCAAGATGAGAATCAAAAAAAGCCTGTTCTTCCACAAAAAGGTATCATTGTAACAACCATTGTTTTGGTTGTAGGATTAAAACATTTATACCTTTTTTTAGTGGCAGAAACACCTAGAAAAACACATTTTTTTCCTCTAGGATCTAACTTACTGGCAGATCTATAAGGATTTTGTATAAACACTGTGCAACCAAAATTTTTTAAAGGAAGGGTGTTTACCAATCTATTTGTAGGAAAGAAGTGTTGTAGTGAACTGATAGGACTTTTAAATCCTAATGTTTTGGATGACATGTGATTAATTAAGTACGTAGCATGTAACACAACCTCTCCCCACAAATATTTTGGTATGTTTGTTGAAAACATGATTGCACGAGTGACATCAAGCAAATGCCTATTTTTCCTTTTTGCAATTCCATTTTGAGCTGGTGTATAAGTGTATTGACACATGAGCTTTGATGGATAATGCCTTTTTGAGTAAAAAAATTGTTCAAAGTTTGAGAAAAATATTCACGGCCATTGTCACTTCTTACCATTTTAATTTTAGTATTGAATTGAGTTTGGACCATAGCATAGAATTCCCTAAATATTTTCTCAACTTCAGATTTTTCTTTGATTAAAAATACCCATGTGACTCGTGTATGATCATCAATAATAGTTACAAACCATCTCTTTCCCTTTAAAGTTGGTATTCTAGATGAACCCCAAATGTCACTATGTACCAAGGTAAAAGGACTAGTAGGTTTAAAACTTTGGGGTAGATAAGTGTTTCTGTGATGTTTTGCAAGTGCACACATATCACAATTAAACAAAGAAGCATCTTTATTCAGAAATAATTGAGGAAACATCCTTTTTAAATAATAGAAGCTAGGGTGTCCTAGTCTATAATGAAGTAAATATAAATCTTTATTATTTGAAAAAGAAACAGTTTCCAAACAAGCATTTTTTGGACCTCTTTTATTTGATTGAGTTTCTCCATCAAAGATATAGAGTCCATCCTCCTCCTTAGCACTGCCAATCATCTTCCCCGATGCCAGGTCCTGAAAAATGCAATAAGAAGGATAAAAAATAACACAACAATGTAGATCTTTAGTTATTTGACTAACTGAAGCAAGATTGCAGGATAGATTAGGGATATGAAGGACTTTGGATAGATTCAGAGATGAGGAAATACTAATATTTCCCATCCCTGCAATGGCTGATAAAGAACCATCTGCAACCTTAACCTTTTTATCTCCTGCACTAGGTTTATATGAAGAAAAAAGATTTGAAATAGAGGTCATGTGGTCAGTAGCCCCCGAGTCAATAACCCAAGAATTTTTAGATTTCCCAGAACAAAAAAATGATAAATAGGTACCATTTTGGGCATAAGAACAAAAGGAAGATTCTGGTTTGGATTCTTTCTGTGAATTTTGGGTTTTCTGGGAATGTAGGAGGGTAAGAAGTTGCTCTATCTGCTCCTGAGTGAATGAAGGCTGATTGAACTTGACTTGTGGTTCTTGTTGAGTCTCAATCACAGTTGTTTGTAGGGCCTTCTCACTTTTTTTCTTTCCTGCTGCTCCTGGTGGTTTGCCATGAATTTTCCAACAAGTCTCCCTAGTGTGCCATAACTTTCTTGCAGTGATCACACCAGGGTTTTTTTCTTGTCATCACTCCTAGCCACCATTGTTGAAGAGTCTCCAGATCCCTCATCATGTACTGGAGTGATGTACATAACTTTCTTCTTGTTGTCTTGAGTTTTCCAGCCCGATTTCAGAAAATACCTCCCTGATGTAGGAGGGTAGAGGTTTTTTTTCCAAGTATTCTTCCCTTAACTTCAACTCTGCCATGATATCATTTTTTTGGTATCATGCCTGTCCCAAGCCAGGATAAAGGAGGAGGATGCTGTGGTAGGCGTGTGACGGCCAACAGTATCACCTAGTCACATCGCATGACATGAATCGAAATATTCATGTATCGATTCATGTTAGCTGACCCCAATATCTTTTGGGACTAAGGCTTGGATGTCGTTGTCATCGTATTCTTCCCTTAACTTCATCTAGGTCTCTATTAATTCCTGCTAGGAACATATAGACCCTATCATTTTCCTCTCTTTTTTTGTATCTTGCTAGATCCTTGGCACTCTCCCACTTCTCATCATCATAGCATTGATCCAACTCTTGCCATAGCCCATAGGGATACCATCTCATTATTGTAAGAGATGACATCTCTATTTCCTTGTTTGGACTGCCACAACTTGGTTTTTAATTCAAAAATCTGAGAAGAGTTCTCAAGATCTGAGTAAGTTTCCTTAATTGGATCCCATACCTCCTTCGCAGTTTTCATGAACATGTGAGGTTTGGCAATTGATGCATCCATTGAACTGAGAAGCCAAGTTGTCACCAAAGAATTTTCAGACCTCCAGATAATGTAGCCATCATCACCAGCTTGTTTCTCCTTTATTTCACCAGTTATGTACCCTAGTTTGCCCCTTCCATCAATCGCCAGCTTGACAGACTGTGACCATTCCAGATAATTTGTGCCATTCAATCTATGTCCAGTAATGAGCATAGATGAATGAACTGAGGTCTGGTAGTTTGTCATGAAGCTATTTTGGGAGTTAGGGTTATGGGTTTGTGAGTGGGGAGAAGAGTCAGAGTGCTCGGTTTCCACCATTGTGGTGTTTAAACGACCTGCTCTGATACCATGTAAGTTTTAGGAATAAAACTTCCTTGATTGAATAAGCCAAATGGCCAGGGTATAAATACACTTTGTACAGATAACAACTAGCTAGTACAAATCCTAAAAAATAGGATCTTGATAACTACAAAGCTTATCTACAACTAACTGCATCTATCCTAGTCTATCCGACTACATATGTACATCAATTTAATCAGAAAAAATAATGTAACATTTTTCTACAATCATATATTTAGATTATGAGATGGTTTGCTATTAAAGAAAAGATAAGTTTATTTTCACTATCCTTAACAAATTTATCTGCTACAATTTTGTGCTTATTTAAATTCACTTGTTTTTTTGTACTTTACATCAAATAATTTACATTGAGTTTCAGTTTTACTTATAAAGGTCAATTAAATCTTGTTTTTCTTTTCAGAATGTACACTTGATTCTCTGATTGTTGCATCTATCTCTATGATTGTTGCCTCTTCATAGGTGATATGTTTTAAATACTAAAATACATATACTTCTGCAGGGTGCATTTTTGTTTACAATTTTGGTTCTATTAAAACTACCTCAGCATCATGATGAACGCATTCCATGCTGTTCACAGCATTTCTGTCAATCTTTTTGCTATAAATTGGCCATGTATATGCTATGCTCTAAACATCCTCACTTCAATGTTATTGAGCTGCTCAATTTCACCACTTTGTGAAACAACGTTTTGCTACCCGTTTCTCCCACCCCGGGAAAAAACTGATGAAAAATAATATGCTTCCAAGTTCCAACAGTTGTCTTGTTTCAATTGATGAATATGAATTCTGTATGTACTCTGCTGAGTGAAATCTGTATATTTATTGAGGAATTGATCAGCAGTATGCCTAACCGCTTTTTAAACTGCTTAATTCGTGCATAGAACTGTTATACTCCACTTCTATGTAGTTAACAAAGTGCAGCAATTTCTTTTAAATTGTTGATTATTTTAATGTTTGTGGCCCAATATTTTGCTACATTGTTATATTACTGGTTCAGTTTTTCTCACAGTGGTCCTCATGTCAAATTTGTAGTCTGTTTTACTAATTCATGTCTCCAGAGTGCTCCCCGTATCCATAGTCTAGCTCTGTCCAAATGATTACATCTATCCAGAAACGGTTACTTCAATTACACCAATAATTATCAATTAAATTACTTGGTTATCTTTGTGAGCAAAGTATTTTCCTACATTTCCCTTTTAATATGTATATTGACGCCTCTTCCTACTTTATTTATTCAGGGGGCGTCAATGGATAGTAAGCCAATGATCAAGTGGCGGTAAGGAAATAATATTATTGTTATAGGTTAGAAATAAACAGATGCAACCTCCCTGTTGTTCGATGAAATGCCTCTTCTAAGGAATGGGCAGCAAGACAATGATCAAGTGGCCTAAGGAAATCACTACATGCCTGGTCCAGCAGTTAATCAAAGCAGAAAAAGACATTCATAAAGCCCTTCTGATATTCGATGCTGCAACAGCAGAGTATACCAATGGCTTCAGGCACGACCACACCACTTTTGGAATGGTAGTCTCACGCCTACTTTCTGCCAACAGGTTTAAGTCAGCCGAGGATATGCTCACTAGAATGAAGGAGGAGAAGTGTATGATCACAGAGGATGTCTTCCTCTCTTTGTACAGAGCATACGGCCGTGTTCACAAACCACTTGATGTGGTAAGAATTTTCCAAACCATGAAGTGTTACAATTGTGAACCTACACAGAAGTCCTACATTACAGTTTTCTCCATCCTTGTGAATGAAAACAGGTTAAAAACAGCTTTTAAGTTTTACCTCTACATGAGGGAAAGTGGTATTCCTCCCAACACAGCATCACTAAACATTCTCATCAAAGCACTTTGCAAGAATGAAAAAACAATGGATTCCGCTTTTAATATACTTCGTGAGATGTCTAAGCATGGATGCAGTCCGGATTCATACACATACGGAACCATCATTAGTGGGCTTTGTAAACTGGGGAGGATTCTTGAAGCAAAAGAGCTTTTTGTAGAGATGGAAGCAAAAGGATGTTTACCCACAGTTATAACATACACTACTCTGATTCATGGTCTCTGTCTCACCAGTGACTTGGATGAAGCTTTAACATTGCTTGAAGTTATGAGAACAAAACATGTCGATCCTAACGTGTTTACTTACACATGCCTCATGGATGGCCTTTGTAAGAATGGGCGTTCTTTAAAATCCATGGAACTCTTAGAGGTTATGATCCGTGAACACAAGATGCCAAATATGATAACTTACAGCACATTAATCCACGGACTCTGTAGAGAAGGTAAACTTCGTGAAGCATTAGAGATGTTTGATAGAATGAAGGTTCAGGAATTAAAACCTGATGCAGGATTGTACTGGAATATAATCAGTTTGTTTTGTGAAATCAACAAGTTTCAGGAAGCGGCTAATTATCTTGATGAGATGGTTCTTAGTGGTGTCACTCCAAATCGGGTGACTTGGAGCCTTCATGTAAAGATCCATAATACAGTGGTCCAAGGACTTATTGATGGTGTGAATGATCCAAGACGGGCTTTCCAGTTGTACTTGAGCATGAGAAGTAGAGGAATATCGGTTGAGGACAAGACGTTTGAAGCTCTTGTAGTTTGCTTTTGCAAGAAGGGAGATTTGCACAAGATGGGGCGGATCATTGAGGAGATGGTGATTGATGGGTGCACACCTGGGAGAGGAACATGGACTGCTGTGGTGGCATCTTTTTGGGACAGGAAGAAGGTGAGGGAAGCTACTGAGTTGCTACACTCTGAGCTGACGGCTAAACTTATGGAGTGTTAACTTGGACTCTAGTCCAATACTCCCTCCGTCCCTTAAAACTTTGCCAATGGAATGTTAACTTGTACTCTAGTCCAATACTCCCTCCGTCCCTTAAAACTTTGCCAACTTTTCTTTTTTGGATGTCCCACTGACTTTGTCACTTTCCCTTTTAAGTAAACAATTTGTGGTTCCAGTTAATTCTCTCTCCTCTTCACAAACATCAATCACACAATTTTTACTTTCTTAATCCCCGTGCCGGTCAAACTTAGCAAAGTTTTGAGAGACGGGGGTATTATAATCTAGCTGAACATTTATTGAGGGGGTTTATGGATCTTATTCTTAAAATTGTTTCTGCTCCTTCAGGGAGTAGAAGTAGAAGTTGGAGTGTTTGGGTGAAAGTGCAGAAGTGATTATGGTGCTCTAATTTACTCATAGAATCAGTTTTTTTAGAAGTTGGGGATGACCAGCTTCTGAAAACTGATTTTGATTCTGCTTCTGCTTTAAAAAAGAAGCATTTCGATCAAAATTTATGGGTCTGGTCTTAATGAGTATGGTCAAAAGTCAAAACTAAGTGTTACACAGGCGAAGATTTACTTTAATTACCTGAAATGCATATCGATAAAATTCTTTTATTAGTTTGTTTAGTATGCTCGGGTTTGATCACTTTGATGTAGTTTAATAGTGTGATTTTGTTATTATAGATATAATTTTAATAATAGTTTAATACATAGTATATTGTTAATATTATACAGAGTATTTATTAATTGCATATATTCATTTTTTATTTTAATCTATCATACTAAAATAATAATAATAATCATATATCTATATATTTAATTAATAAAAAGAAATTGCACTAATGTGAAATTTCAAAATAAGAGTACTATATGCTTATGGCAATTGATTTAGTCAAATTAGATGTGAGGCGATGTGGGCAAGGGCCACAAATTAATTAGAATAATTAGTATCATAATTGATGAATTAAACATATCATTATTTGTATGACTAAAAAAACATATCATTATTTGTAGAAAAACTGTTTGTACATGCCATTTGTATGTTTTTGTACACATTCCTAATTGTTGGTATATATAGGCAGTTCGATAAAAATCACAGTATTTCTAAGGCAATTAAAATGTAGACCATTTACCCGCACGGGTAGTTCAGTTGATCGAGTGGTAAGAAAATTGGACTAAGTGATCAAGATTCGAAACCTGCAGCGGCTGTGTGGAGATTATAAAATCTGAAATAAGGCTGGACCTCTGGTGCGCACGTGTATAAGGTATACCACCGCTTTGTTGATTGAGTCACCGTGATTAACTCCCCCACCATTCTGTCAGGTCGAGTTGGGGGCTCCTGGGGTGGGAGATTCCACCTATTGTACCATGACCATTTCTATACAAGGAGGACATGCATGGCTTAACTTGTAGCCCTTTTAACCAGATGCCCAAAATATCACAAGCTGATGATTATATTCTTTTGGGGAATGATACAAACACAAGTAGCTAGCAAAATGTAGACCATTTCTATCAAATCATTTCCCACCTATGGCCAGATAAGACGTCAATACGATAAGTGAAATAACAGTGGGCCTTCCACCCTTGATCTCCTCAATATCACTTGTACGTAGAATGTCTAGCCACTAGGTATCATATAAATGTGGAAAATGTTTTCTTTGCAGGCCACAAATAAGTTTTTAACATCGACGTCATTTTTATATTCACACTCAATCGTAACGTGCATTTGCTTTCTTGTTTGTACAACGTATGAAATTATAAATAGGTGGGATGTGTGTAGTCCAACAGATGACCATCCATCTCCAAGTCTCTCCTTTGTGGGAGGTCTTGGGTTCAATTCCCACCAAGGAGAGATGAAGGAGGTCTTGCTTCCAATGATTCTTCATATCTTCACGGAGTTGCTCAGCGGCTGAGAAGGAAGAGGATTAGGGATGGACTAAACCGGGCCGGTCCGGCCCGAAACCGGCCCGGCCCGTTACTGTGCGGGCCCGAACTGGAGCGGGACCGGTTGGCCAGTTCCGGGCTTTTAGCCCGTTTGGGCTAGTCGGGCGGGTTGGGCTTGGGCCCAACTTTTGTTGAACCGGCCCGGGCGGTTCGTGCCGGGCTTGGTTCATTTTTTTTAGTTTTTTCAATTATTTCTCTTTTCCTAGGGTAGGGCTGGGTGTTTTGGGGAGGTTTGGGGGGTATGGGTGAGGGGGGGGGGGGGGGTCGGGGGATAATAAGAAAGACAAAAAAAATTAAACATGGAACCGGGCCCGGCCCGGTTAGGCCCGGACCCGGTATCAACTCGGACCGGTTCCGGGCCCAAGTAATTGCAAAAAAAGCCCGCTCGGGCCCGGCCCGGAACCGGAACCGGACCGACCCGGGTCCATCACTAGAGAGGATGGTAATGAAGGTATCGGGTTCGTGTGGTGGGAGGAGCAGCCTGAAAGGTGATGTAAGTCCTGCTGGATTCGTCCTTTGGAGCCAGTACTGACGAGACTGACTGTGATCAGATCCAGATTTAACTGTCTAGGGGCTTTGGAAGGTAGTTCATAAACTCCAGAATTATGGGAGTGTAAGGCCCGACACCTGTATTATAAAAAAAATGAAGTTATAAATAGGTAGTACTTCTTTTATTCTTTTTTTAATTGTAACAGTCCACTTTTTCACGTTTTCCAATGCACAAGTTTGACCATTAATACCTTTCATTCCTTATTAGTAAAAATTAAATAAAACTTAGATTTTGAAATTTAGAATGAGAAGAATTTAACAATATCTTAAAAACTACTCCGTAATAATTTATAATACACCAATAAATAAAATATAGTCAATGTAGAATCTGTAAATAGTGCAAAAAATCCAATGTTGCAATTAAAAGAGAAATGACGTCATATAAAAAAATACTTTGTGATTTTTTTAATTGCATTGAGTTCATTTGCGGGGCATGCCAGATTTAGATTGACCTGACCATCTTAAATGGATTAAATTAAACTACACATAATATAAGGCATATTGAGACGATATGAGTTTTAACAAACAAAATCACACTTAGATAAATCAGAACAAGCTAACATATCAAATTAGTTCAAACCAGAAAGCTTTAATCCAAATGATTACATTTGTACCGACATACTACGTACTACCTCCGTTTCTATTTGTTTGACATAATCTGACTTGTCAAGGATTATAGAAAAAATTTTACTGAGAGGTAAATTTTACTGTGGTGTACACTGTTTGGTACGGTTTGAACACTGTTTGAACACTGTTTGACACTGTTTTGCACTGTTTTGGTAAGATTTGTTTACCAAATAAGGAAATAAGGAAGTGTGTCATTTATTTTGAAACATCCAAAAAGGAAAGTGTGTCTAACAAACATAAAAGGCCAAAAGGGGGAGTATGAAGGATGTTTTTACTTGGATTGTAATTTGCTGGTCTTGTCTGGTCTGAAATTTTATTTTTTATATTTTTTCATAAAGATTTTATTTTATATACATATTATAATCCATAAATATTTATATTTTATTCATTTATAATTAAAAATAATAATAGTAATAATAGTAATAATACTAATAATACTAATAATAATAAAAATAACAATGATGATGATGATGATGACCACGACGGTGACGACGACGATGATGATGATGATGATGATCATAATAATAATAATAATAATAATAATAATAATAATAATAATAATAATAATAACAATAAAATTGGTCTGGTCTGGTCTGAAATTTTATTTTTTATATATTTTGCATAAAGATTTTATTTTTTATATATATTATAATCCATAAATAATTATATTTTATTCATTTATAATTAAAAATAATAATAGTAATAATAGAAATACTAATAATAATACTAATAGTAATAACAATGATGATGATGATGACGATGACGACGACGACGACGATGATGATGATGATGATGATGATGATGATGATGATGATAATAATAATAATAATAATAATAATTTAAAATATGATTTGGTCTGGCTTGGTCTGTTTTAGTCTGGTATGGTTTGTTTTGGTTTGGGATGAATTACGGTCTAAATAAAAACATCCGAAATAAGAAATTAAAAACTGTGTGATTCAATTTTGCATAAGAGGATAATACTATCGTACAAATCACTTATTGTAAAGAGAAAAGTCGATCTGTTAAAATACGGAGTATTTGACAAGATTAGTGAGTTAGAATAAGTAATTAATAAAAATATAACTACATTTTTGGTAATTTTGTAGACGATTGATCTCGTTTCTATCTTTCCTCTCTCCTTTATTACGATTTAGGTTAAGTAAACGATAAATTAAAGAGCAAGAACACACGAATTTACGTGGTTCACACAATCGGGGAGATTGTGCTAGTCCACGACGAACGAGAGAGAGCAGTGTATTATTATGTCGGCGTCAAGAGGTATTACACGTACAAAGATGTGTTTAAATAGGTTTAAGAAAAACCTAAACAAGGATTAGAGCCGCAGGCCCAAAATTAAGCCCGTAATTAAAAATACTCCGCAGACCCGGTCAGGTCCCCTCTTGTACTCGGTCGGGTGTCTCCTCAAAAGGCATGCCTGGGTCGATACCAGGGCGGGTAACCTAAACAGAGGCCAAAACCTTCCACGGACCCGGTCGGGTAAACCTCCTTACCCGGTCAGGTTTCCAATCCAGTGAGTTGCCCAGCCAAGTTCACATCATACCCGGTCGGGCAATTCTCCTTACCCGATCGGGTTTCCAATCCAGAGAGTTGCCCGACCAATTTCAACATCATACCCGGTCGGGTAGCCCAACGTACCCGGTTGAGTAACGGTTCTAACGTTCAGAATAAGGCTCCATCCTCAACAATCTCCCACTTGGAGGCTTGTTCAATAATCATTTGCCATCCAAGAACTTGTATCCTCTGTAAAACCCGTGATCTCTCTCTCGTTCACGCCTTTTCATCAAGTATCTGGAAGGCCAGTTGAAGCCATGCAAAGTTTCAACTTCTACGTTGTCACCACCTTGGTTAGCATGTCTGCTGGATTCTTCGTACCAAGAATCTTCTGCAAATTTATAGTATCATCTTCAATCAACTCTCGAATGAAATGATACCGCATTTTGATGTGTTTCATTCTGCTGTGAAACACCGGATTATTCGCGAGATGAATAGCACTCTGGTTGTCTCAATATAGAACGCAATCTCCCTGCTTCAAGCCCAACTCCGAAAGAAAGTTCTTCAACCAGATCAGTTCCTTGGCCGCTTCAGCAATGGCCATATACTCTGCTTCTGTGGTTGAAAGAGCCACACTCTTCTGTAGTCTGAAAATCCAACTGATTGCGGTGCCTCCAATAGTGAATACATACCCCGTAGTGCTCTTCCTGGAGTCATAACAGCCCCCCAAATCAGCATCGGCAAATCCTTCTAGGATTACACCATTCCTCCTGAAACATAGGGCAGTTTCAGAAGTGCCTTTCAAATAGCGCAACAGCCACTTGACTCCTTCCCAATGTTCCTTCCCTGGATTTGACATGTACCTGCTGACAACTCCCACTGCATGAGCAATGTTCGGCCTTGTTGACACCATCGCGTACATCAAACTGCCAACTGCTGATGCATAAGGAAATTTAGCCATTTCTTCTTTGTCTTCATTGGTCTTTGGAGAATGCTGCTTGGAGAGCTTCAGTTGACTCCCTAACGGTGTACTCCTTGGTTTGGCATCCGTCATTCTGAACTTCTCAAGGACCTTCTGAATGTACTTTTGCTGTGAAAGCTGTAAAGTACCTTCTATCCTGTTTCTGACTATGCTCATCCCAAGAATCTGTCTCGCTTCCCCTAAATCCTTCTTCTCAAATTCTTCTGACAACTTCTTCTTAAGCTTGTTGATCTCCTGCATATTTGCTCTAGTCACCAACATGTTATCAACATACAAAAGAAGAATGATGTATGATGACTTGAATTTCTTCAAGTAACAGCAATGGTCCATCTTGCATCTAGTGTACCCATTCCGCTGCATAAAAGTGTCAAACTTCAAGTACCACTGTCTAGGAGCTTGCTTCAGTCCGTATAGACTCTTCTTGAGTTTGCACACCAATTTCTCCTTACCACTCACTGGGAACCCTACTGGTTGAGCCATGCAAATGTCTTCTTCAAGGTTGCCATGAAGAAAAGCAGTCTTTACATCCAGCTGCTCCAATTGCAAATTTTCAACAGCAACAATACCAAGGATCAACCTGATAGTAGTCATCTTCATAACCGGAGAGAAGATTTCATTGTAATCAACCCCCTTCTTCTGTTGGAACCCCTTGACAACTAACCTCGACTTGTATCTTTTGCTCCCATCTGCTTCATCTTTGATTCTGAACACCCATTTGTTCTCCAAAGCTTTCTTTCCTGGTGGTAGCTTGACTAAGGACCAAGTTTGGTTCTTGTCAAGTGAATCTAACTCATCCTCCATGGCCTTCTGATGGTCCCGGATAGGGTAGAAGTCTAGAGGGGGGGGGGGTGAATAGACTTTTAAATCTTTTCGATCTTTACAAAGATTTCCCTCTAGAGGAGTTGATCTATAATCTTTTGAGAGATTAATAGATGCACAACGGAAGTCTTTACCCTTTATATAATGAGTGTTTTAATCACTTTATGATCTGAGGAAGATTGGACTTAGATAGCTAGCAGTTAGCTTGGCAGTTGGCTTAGGAGTTGGCTAGGCAGTAGGGAATTGCTGAGGCAACTGCTAGACAAATACAGACTTTATGATGAAAATGATGATGGAATATTGTTTAGGATGATGAGGGCTTTCAGAAAAGGTGCTTTAGCAGGAATAAGGTGAAGTTTTACTGGAGCAGTGGTCTCGGCAATTGGGTGGTACTGAGGAAACTGCTGAGCCACCTGCTTAGGTTATAAGCAGATTTTCAGAGATCCGTTTGAGTAAAACTTCTTGTTGATGATGTTAAGGGAGTCTGGTAATGTTGTGATGTTCAACGGTTATGTATGTATATGAGCAGTGGGGTCAGCAGTTGAGTGATGATGAGGGAACTGCTGAGGTACCTGCTCAGATTTTGATCTAACTTTCAGGGATTGATTTTGAACAAACTTTTTGACAATGATATTTATGACTGACTGGTGAAACTGAGATGGTCACAGGAAGTGACTTTTATATGATCAGAGGGCTCAACAGTTGAGTGGTCACCAGGGAACTGCTGAGGCACCTGCTATACTTAGAAAGTGAATTACTGGGAAATGGTAGAGCAGACCTTTTAGTGATGGTGAGGTGCGTCTCTGGTGTGAAAATGGTCTCAAAGAAAGTAAGTGATTAAGCAGTAGGATAAGCAGTTGGGTCAGTTAAGACAACTGCTTAAGATTCTGCTGGCAAACTTCAATCTTTTTGTGAGAAGTGCTAAGTGTGTGCTTTGTTGAATGAATGTAAATCAACACACAGTATATCCTGGTTCAGAGGTGGTGTAATCCTCCTACGTCCAGTCCCACCCTCTTTCAGATGGATTTCACTAAAGTATTAAGCCCAATACACTTAGTGTCAATCTAGCCTTTACAACACTTAGGCCTAGATTGAAGGTTTTTTCACAGTGTGTAAAGCACCACTCAAAGTTACTTAGTCCTTAGACTTTTCTCTAATGACCCAGTGGGGATCAAAAGGTATTCTATCTATCTACTTACACTGTAGGATCTGAACAACTGTTCTCCTAAGTGTTTACAGCAATATGTGATTTGTTATAAGAAAGTTCTAACCTCCAACTAGGAACTAAACTTCTATGATTTAGCAATGAAAAGCTTTGTAAACTGGAAGTTTAGTGAAGCATGAGTCCAAGCAGAGAGTAAAGTTTAGAATAGCACTTTCTCTTTTGCTAGATATCTCGTAAATGCTCGTGATAGAAATTCTCTCTTTGGATGCTCAAATGCTTGGTTAGAAACTTTCGTTTCAGCCTCTATTTATAGGCTTTTTGGCTGATCAATCTTATCCGTTGGTTAGGATAGTTTGATCTCTTCCGTTGAACTTCTGAAGAGTACGAGTAGTACTCTTGTCTTCTTGTGTTGGAGCTTTAATTGCGGCTGATGTTTTTGTCTATAAATAATTCGGCCGCGGCATCTTCTTCCAGGTTTGTGTCCCATGCTGTAGTCCCCAGTACTTGATTCGGTATTAAATACCGGTCAAGTTTTTGTCTCCAATCATATACATTCATTGTACATTTATTTTCGAACTTGGCCTTGTTTTGTGACATTTAATTTTTGTGGGCTAATAAAATATACCGGTAGGATATAAATATCCTATTAAGGTAAATAAAATTACCTTATTGCATTTTTACTTTTTCCGGTCATATTTTATTAGTCATAAAAATTGTACATTAATTTTGTCACTTATTGCAAATTAAATTGAGACACAATGTACACGTGTTATGTATAGTGGCATCATCAAAATCTTATCAAAATTGGGTACTAACACCTTCTTCCACTGTATGGAATATTTCACGGTCAGTGCCTCTGTGTAAGATTCTGGCTCTCCATTCTCGGTCAGCAACATATAATTTGCTGAAGGAGAATATCTGTTAGGAGGTCTTCTGTTTCTAGTGGACTGTCTGATGTGTGGAGTAGTTGCCTCCGAGCTTCCACTATCTTCGTCACTCCCACTATCTTCAGAAATTCCTGTATCTCCTGAGCTCCCACTGCTCCTTGAGCCTCCAGCCATGTCATCACAACCAACATGTTGTGCTATGTCGTCTTCAGTCATCCCTTCAAACACCACTTGTTATTTGTTTTCTGGTTGCTTGCCTTTGCTAGTATCTGCTGCAAGATCATCTTTATACATGGCATTCTAGTTGAAGGTGACATCTCTACTTATGATAACCTTCTTGCTGTGGTTGTCCCATAACCTGTAGCCCATGTCATCCAGCCCGTACGCAATAAAGATACATTTCTTTGCCTTTGCCTCGAGCTTGTCACTATCTGCATCTCTAACTTTGACATAAGAAATACAACAAAAAACTTTCAAGTGATTAAGAGATACCTCACGACCTTTCCATTCCTCCTCTGTAATTTTGAACCCTATGGGAGATGAGGGTCCTCTGTTGATCAAGTACGCTGCTGTGTTCACCGCATCGGCCCAGAACATCTTTGGAAGTCCTGCATGCAATCTCATGCTCCTGGCCCTCTCATTCAGTGTTCTGTTCATCCTCTCTGCAACACCATTTTGCTGTGGTGTTTCTGGAACTGTCTTCAGCATTCTTATCCCCTGTTCAGCACAATACTCTACAAACTCTGTGATAATGTACTCACCCCCATTATCACTCTTTAAACACTTAATCTTAAGATTAGTTTCATTCTCAACTACAGCTTTGAACTTCTTAAAAGTGTTAAATACATCAGATTTATTTTTGAGAAAATAACCCCATACCTTTCGTGTAGAGTCATCAATGAATGTAACATAATAGCGGGAACCTCCAATTGAAGAGACCTTTGTAGGTCCATAGACATCTGAATGAATCAACTCCAGCTTCTCTGTCTTGGGTGACTGTCCTGTCTTCACAAAGGTTACCCTTTTTTGTTTGCCAAGAACACATGGCTCACAAAAGCTCAACTTTGAATTCTTCAAATCTGGGATTTTATCCTTTGAAGACAGCATGTTCATTCCATTCTCACTTATGTGCCCAAGTCTTTGGTGCCACAAGGTAGATACACCCGCATCTTCAACCGTTGCGTTTGCTCCATCTGTGGATACTTCAACCATGTACAACGTACCATGCTTCTGTCCACGAGCAATGACCAACTCTCCCTTTGTTACCTTTCATTGCTTGTTGCCAGAACTAACGTTATGGCCTTCCTCATCAAGCTGTCCCACAGAGATCAACATCTTTTTCAGGTCTGGAATATATCTCACATCTTTCAGCCTCCAGGTTGTACCCAAAGTGGTACTGAGATCAACATCCCTAATACCCGTGATCTCCGGGGATTTGTCATCCGCCAAACGAACTCTTCCGCTGTAGGGCCTGAAATTTTTCATCAAATCCCTGCAATGACAAGCATGAAATGATGCACCGGAATCCATGATCCAGGACTCAATTGAATTCTCAACGTTGCAAATTGGAACATCTTCATAATCCTCCGCCACGTTCACCTCCTTCTCGCCTTTGTCTGCAGAGGCTTTGGGGCACTGATTTCTGAAGTGTCCATTCTCCTTGCAATTCCAACAATTGATGTCCTTCCTGTTCTTGGATTGACCTCTCTTCCTCGAATTTGACCTTCCTTTCTTGTTACCCCCTTTTGAGGATTTTCTGCCCCTATCTTCAGTACTCAACAAACTGTTGGAGCTATCCCCCGAACTCCTCCCCCGAATATCCTCACCAAGGATCAAGTCACGAATACCTTCAAAGGTAAGCTTAGTGGTTCCAGCCGAACTACTAACTGCTGTGACTGTACCGGACCAACTATCGGGTAAAGATGATAACAAAAGTAATGCTTGAACTTCATCATCAAATTTAATCTCAATCGAACCTAACCTAGATATGATTGAATTAAACTCGTTGACGTGATCTGTCACGGCTGCACCTTCCTTCATTCTTGTGTTCACCAACTGTCTGATTAAGAAAACCTTGTTGGCCGCTGAGGGTTTCTTGTACATGTTGGATAACACCTTGAGCAGTCCAAACGTTGTTTCTCGTTGACGATGTTGTAAGCAACGTTTTTCGCCAACGATAACCTCACCACACCAAGAGCCTGTCGATCTAGCAAGTTCCACTCCGCCTCCGCCATTGATTCTGGTTTGTTCTCAGACAAGGGTAGATGAAGCTTCTTCTGGTAGAGATAATCCTCGATTTGCATCTTCCAGAAAGCGAAATCTTGACCATCAAATATATCGATCTTAAGCTTCCCTTCGTCAGCCATAGCTCTGATACCACTTGTTACGATTTAGGTTAAGTAAACGATAAATTAAAGAGCAAGAACACAAGAATTTACGTGGTTCACACAATCAGGGTGATTGTGCTAGTCCACGGTGAACGAGAGAGAGCAGTGTATTATTATGTCGGCGTCAAGAGGTATTACACGTACAAAGATGTGTTTAAATAGGTTTAAGAAAAACCTAAACAAGGATTAGAGCCGCATGCCCAAAATTAAACCCGTAATTAAAAATACTCCGCAGACCCGGTCGGGTCCCCTCTTGTACCTGGTCGGGTGTCTCCTCAAAAGGCATGCATGGGTCGATACCAGGGCGGGTAACCTAAACAGAGGCCAAAACCTTCCACGGACCCGGTCGGGTAAACCTCCTTACCCGGCCGGGTTTCCAATCCAGTGAGTTGCCCGGCCAAGTTCACATCATACCCGGTCGGGTAATTCTCCTTACCCGATCGGGTTTCCAATCCAGAGAGTTGCCCGACCAATTTCAACATCATATCCGGTCGGGTAACCCAACGTACCCGTTCGGGTAACTGTTCTAACATTCAGAACAAGGCTCCATCCTCAACATCCTTTTCCTTTATCATTTATCTTCTTTATCTTTTTATGTTATTATGTTATTTTTATCTCTTAGCTTTTTTATACTCTTTTATCTTTTTATCTTTTATCTTTCTTATAATTAATAGAATATTATTATGCATATTTGTTTCCTATTATGTATTATACTCTTTTAATATAAATAGACATGCCAGGACTCCTGTTGTAGTACCTTTTCCCAAATTCTCACATCTTATATTCTTATGTTATTGTTATCTTATACTCCATCCGGTCCCAAATGAAATTCACACTTTGACTTCACACAAATTAAGAAAATAAATTTGACTTTACTGTAGAGTACACTGTTGTGTCACTGTTTGGCACAGTTTGACACTGTTTTGCACTATTTTGATGTAGATAATTTGCCAAATAAGGAAGGGAGAAGAAGTGTGAAGTTTATTTTGGACCTACCCAAAAAGGAAAATGTGAATTTCATTTGGGACCGGAGGGAGTATTTATTTATCTTTATCTTATTCGTTTTATCTTTTTCTTTCTTCTTGTCTGTCTTCTCTTTTTGGCATCGATATCATGAATCGATTCATGTTAGCCGACCTTATAATCTTTTGGGATTAATACTTGTTGTTGTTACATTTTTGGTACATTTTAAGACAACATTCATGTGTCAAATATTTATTGGATGGTAAAAATGTGTACAACTAAATACTTGCCACAAAGATATGTAGCCTTAAAATATATTCCTCTGAGCCAAAGTATGTTATTTATTTTTGTCTAGTATTACCATGACGCTGCACGATTACCTTAATTAAATTTAATTAAAGTATGATTGGACATCACATCCTTCTGTTTGAAGGCTAATTTTGTAAGCGTTAAGTTCATTTCTTGGAAGATCATCAACACTTTTGTGTGTCTTTGCCCAATGCAATCGAGACCTATCTTTAGAGCCACTTTGTGGGGCCATTTTCATTATCAATATAGTGCATTGGTACAATGCTGAATCCTCTTAAATATGTAGTATTTTCTAATTATAGAAATGATGTGTTTGTAGATAAAAATGTGTGCACAATGTTAATTTGGGATTTCTTTCTCTCGGTTAGACATACGAGCATGGTCTAATACAAATATATATATAGCGTGCCATTATGGTTTTAATTTTGAGAAACAAAACACCGTTTTTGATTTCTAAACCATCTGAGCATTAAAGAAACAAATGAAGTGAAGTGCCTCTTCAAAATAACGGTTTTTTATTTCCACTAAACACATAATTTTTTATTTCGTGCTCTCAATTGTGTAGTAATCAAATAAAAAAGATTCATATTATTTTCTCTTTATTTTTAATAAATTATATTTTAAAAAAATAAATATTACATAGGAAGTATAACTTTAAATTTGATCAAGTTTTATGGGAAAATAACTTTTTCATAAATCAATATAATTAGTTATCTTGAATTTATATTAAAACAGATAAAACTAAAAAATGAAATCTAAGTCGGGACAAAGAGGTAATTATTGGTTGATCAATAAAAAGGGTGTAGTTTTCCCTCTAGAATGAGTTGTAGATCAAGTTGTGCAATAAAAACAAGGGAGGGAGGGACATGTCTACTCATGTGTTGTGGATGGCGGGGCCTTTTTAAATGCAATAATGTCTGTTTTTGTATGACCTCTGTATACTATCTTTGACCTTTCATAAATATGTCTTTATAAGCAAAACCAACTACACACATGATATGAATTTTTACTTCACTTATACAAACTTATTTCTAGAAACAAATTATTCTCGCAAGATCATATTTTGAGATGTCAATTCTTCTTATATTCTTTATCACAGAAAACAGTGGAATGCCTTTGGCTCATACACAATCAAAAGATCAGATTGATTACTGGCCTTTGTTAAGATTTGCTTTATAAAATAATCATGCCCAGAATTCCCAGAAACGATTCTTTGAAGTCCCTCTTTTCTTCTTCTCATCAGGAACTCAAAAGCTGCTTCCTTTTCTACTCCTGCTACTACTAGCTCTCAGCCTTTTGAAATGCATACCCAAATCTTTATTCTTGCTTTTCTCTTCTTCCCGAACTTCATTTTCTCCGTCAACCAAGAAGTACTTTACCTGCATAGCGCGAAGCTCGGTTTTGCCGACCCGGATGGTGCGCTATCTAGCTGGAATGACAAGGAAGACTCGCCGTGTGATTGGAACGGTGTTCGCTGTGATAAAGGGTCTGGAACTGTGTGGTCGGTCGACCTTTCCAATGCTAATATTGCTGGTCCTTTTCCGGTGGTTCTTTGCCGGCTTCAAAATTTGAGTTTTATTTCCTTCTACAATAACTCGATTAATTCGAGTGTTCCAGATGGATTGTCGGCTTGCAAGTCTTTGGAGCACCTTGATTTGGCCCAGAATTTGTTGACCGGGTTGCTTCCGGCGAGCTTGGCCGAGCTTCCTAACTTGAAATATCTTGACTTAACCGGTAACAATTTCTCCGGGGACATCCCTGCGAGCTTTGGAGCTTTTAGGAATCTCGAGGTGTTGGGTCTGGTTCAGAATTTGTTCGATGGGACGATTCCCGCTTTTCTCGGTAACATTTCGACTCTCAAACAGTTGAATCTCTCATACAACCCGTTTTCTCCGGGTCGGATCCCGCCTGAGCTTGGGAACCTCACTAATCTTGAGTACCTCTGGCTCACGAACTGCAATTTAATCGGCGAGATTCCCGACTCACTGAGTAGGCTCACTAAGCTCATAGATTTCGATGTTGCTGTAAACAGTTTGAGCGGCCCTGTTCCGAGTTGGCTCCCCGAGTTAACTAGTGCCGTCCAAATTGAGCTTTACTCGAACTCGCTAACGGGGGAGCTCCCGGCGGCTGGGTGGTCGAAGATGGCGGCGCTTAGACGTATCGACGTGTCCATGAACCAGTTGAGTGGTACTATTCCGGCAGAGCTGTGCGAGTTGCCGCTCGAGTCGCTGAATCTCTATGAGAATCAGTTAGAAGGTGAATTACCAGATAGCATTTCAAAGTCACCGGTTCTTTATGAGCTACGTCTCTTTCGCAATCGTCTAAAAGGAAATTTACCAAAAGATCTGGGTAGAAACTCGCCCTTGCTATGGATAGATGTTTCGGACAACACATTTTCAGGTCAAATCCCTGACCATTTGTGTGGGATGGGTTTTCTGATGGAGCTTTTGATGATAAACAACTCCATCTCTGGTGAGATACCGACCAGTTTGAGTTCTTGCCGGAGCTTAAGACGAGTACGGTTGAGGCACAATAATATCTCTGGCAATGTTCCGGACGGGTTCTGGGGATTGCCCCATGTCTCTTTATTGGAGTTGGCAGACAACTCATTTTCTGGAGAAATCTCAAAAACTATAGCAGGTGCTGCAAATCTTTCTGCTTTGGTTTTGTCTAATAACAAATTCTCGGGCAGAATTCCCGCAGAGATTGGCTTTCTTGATAAACTGCTTCAGTTTTCGGGCGATGACAATCAGTTCTCCGGGCCTTTGCCTTCAACCATGGTTAATCTCAGACAGCTAGCAACATTGGATCTTCACAACAACAATCTATCCGGTGAGCTTCCTTCTGGAATTCATTCTTGGAAGATGTTGAATGACCTGAACATAGCAAACAATGCCTTGTCTGGTAAAATTCCAGGAGAAATTGGAAGTCTGTCTGTTTTGAATTATCTTGATTTGTCAGGAAACCAGTTTTCAGGAAAAGTTCCAGTAGAGTTAGACAATTTGAAGCTTAATCAGTTTAACTTGTCCTATAACAGTCTTTCCGGGAACATCCCATCTATGTACGATAAACAAATGTATAAGAACAGCTTTCTGGGTAACTTAAGGCTGTGTGGAGACATTGTGGGTTTATGTGATGTGAGAGATGAAGCAAAAAATACCCGTTCCTATTATTGGCTATTCCGAGCAATCTTTATACTTTCCGGGTTGGTTCTTATCATGGGGACTGTTTGGTTCTACTTGAAGTATAAGAACTTCAAGAAGGTGGAAATGGACATTGATAGATCGACATGGACATTAGTCTCTTTTCACAAGCTAGGTTTCAACGAGTATGAGATACTCGATGCTCTTGATGAAGATAACATCATTGGGAGAGGACTCTCCGGAAAGGTCTACAAGGTTGTTCTGAACAATGGGGAAGCCGTTGCTGTTAAAAAGATTGAGATTAACAAAAAGTTTGACAGAGACGTTGAGCAAGGCGGCAGTTTTCTTCAAGACGATGGCTTTGAAGCAGAGATTGAGACATTAGGGAAGATTAGACACAAGAATATAGTAAAGCTATTGTGTTCATGCATTACAAGGGATTCTAAGCTCTTGGTTTACGAGTACATGCCAAATGGAAGCTTAGGGGACTTGCTTCATAGCAGCAAAAGCGGGCTGTTGGACTGGCGTATGAGGTTTAAGATTATTATGGATGCGGCCGAAGGGCTGTCTTATTTGCACCATGACTGTGCTCCTCCAATTGTGCATAGAGACGTGAAGTCAAACAATATATTGCTTGATGGGGATTATGGTGCTAGGGTGGCTGATTTTGGTGTAGCTAAGGTGGTCGATGCAACTGATAAAGGACCCAAATCCATGTCCGGCATTGCTGGCTCATGTGGCTATATTGCTCCAGGTATGAATTTTACTCACTCGCTAGTTTACATCTCGCTTTGTTTTGAACATTCTTTGCCAGGTTGGGGTATTAGTGTTTTAAGTTTTTGTTATTTGATTTGTTCTTTTATTATTTGTTGATGATGGTAGTGCAGTAGTGCTGACAAGTATAATGTTATACTCCGTATATTGTGATATGCCTTATATTTTGATGGATAGAAATATTATATTCCCTCTATTTTCATGTGAGGTTGTCTAGAATTTTTATCAGCCTAGCTGACAATTAGGTTTGATCTTATAGAAGCATGATAAACGCAGGCAATGTTAACTATCTTTTTGCACACGAGCAAGGGTTAAAGCTAGTGTTACAAAACTTGTTAAGATAGAGTTCATAATCGGGTCATTTACTCAACTCGAATATAATGTCGGTGTCTCAATTTTCAAATTATAACAAAAGATTGAATCCAACCAATTATAGCTTATGAACCAACAAGTTGAGTACTTTGTATACCATACCATCATTCATGGGTGTAAATGTAACAAAGAAGTTTGGCATGCATTATTGCAGAGTATGCATACACTCTGAGGGTAACAGAGAAGAGTGACATATACAGTTTTGGGGTGGTGGTCTTGGAGTTGGTGACAGGGAGGCTCCCGGTGGATCCCGAATTCGGAGAAAAGGATTTGGTGAAGTGGGTATGCACCACCTTGGACCATGACGAGGAGGCAGGTTTGGATCAGGTCATTGATCGTAAGCTTGACTTTTGTAATTTCAAGGAGGAAATCTGCAAAGTGCTGAACATAGGACTCCTCTGCTCCAGCACTCTCCCCATTAACCGGCCTTCCATGAGGAGGGTGGTCAAGATGTTGCAAGAAGCAGGTGGTGGTAATGCTGGCAGCGGTTGCGGCCTCCCCAAGTCAGGAGGTGGTACCAAGGATGACGGTAAATTGACTCCTTATTACTATGAAGAGGATGCATCTGCTTAAGAAACTGAATCCAAGTGTGTTTGATTGGTCCTCTGATTGTAAATTTTTAACATTATTATTGGAACTTTTGGTTTGTACATCTTATGTATACACTCTCCTATTTTACCTGGACGGATAATTCGTCTAAAAATATGCAAAATTTTTAGAAGTTGCGTGTGTACACGGACGGGTAAGGTGTATAAAATGGTGTACATCAAAGATGTTTTCTTTTGGACTGAAATTTGCTGGCCTGATCTGGTATAGTTTGTTTAAGTCTAGTATGGTCTGAATTGATCTCGTCTAAACTGGTAAATGTATAATCTCCGTGTATTATGTACCTGTCCAAGTCTAATCTGGTCTGATCTGTTTAAGTCTGATCTGGTTTGGTCTGTTTAAGTCTGTTTTTGTGTGGGACTGAAAACAATCCAAAAGAAAACATCTCAACAACGGTCCAATTTACCCAACCATGGGAACCTCTCCTGTAGTTTTTCTCTTCCAAAGTTTGAACAAGCCATGTGTGCATTTAAGGCTGTGTACTTTTGTTCTGACCTTAGGTGAATCTAGTAAGGTACATACTCCTCTCTGTAAGCTATCTCTTTCACAGCATAGTTCTGATCTTTCCACACTGCTCGGACAAAATTGACCGGACCAAACATCACTGTGTCACCCACTCGCTTCAATATATCCTACTCTAAATAAGGGGATGCAGATAGGCTCTGGTCAGATTCTGGATAAAGGTTCAAGTCAAACCAAAACTTTAAATTGGTACTTCAATCCGGGTATTGAAGAACTTGAACCGGTTTGAATCGGACTAAACTAGAACATGGTAAAAGGGTCTATCTGCCGAAAACATTTGAGTAGTTGGCGTAATAGTATTTCTTCTAATGCACATCTCCTACAGTGTGGTGTTTTATGATTTTGCTATACAATTTACACTATAGAGTAGGGGTGGGCATTTCGGTTTTCGGTTCGATTTTCTTCGGTTTCGGTTCGGTTTCGATTTAATCGGTTTGAAAGAAAATGTTCCAAATACAAACTGATTAAGTTTCGGTTTGGTTTCGGTTTAGTATGGTTCGGTTCGGTTTGGACTTCGGTTTACCAAAGTATTAAGGTTAGGATTGAAATATAAAAAATTAACTCACAATATGACAATAATGAACCAAGAAACGATAGTAATGAACCAAATATAATGTTAGATATAAATTTGCAAACAGTAAAAAAACACATATGAACCAAAAATATATAAGCATGACACATTTATATGCAACAACGGGAATGAATCAAATTATATATAAAGCCGAAACAAAAACAAAACTGGTGTTTGTAAGTAATGAACCAAATATATAGTAGTGGTAGATAATAAATTATAGTTAAATACTATCTACTTAAACCGTTATAATTGTTATTGAATGTAACTCTTGTAGTAAACTCTAGTCCTGCACACTAAAATTAAAGAATTAAAGCTTCAAAAAGATTAACATCAATCAAATTAATGAGAGAAATCTTATATTTTGGTTTGGTTTAGTTTGGTGTAAGTTGGTTTTGATTTGTTATTTAAAAAAAAATTATTTCATTTTTAGATTAGTTCGGTTTTATTCGGTTTTATGATTTCGGTTCGGTTTGATTCGGTTTAATACGGGTTGAGAGAAATACTACCAAACTCAAACCAAATTACAAATGGTTCGATTTCAATTTGGGTTAATTCGGCTTGGTACGGATCGGTTCGGTCAAACTGAACCGTTATGCCCACCCCTAGTACAGAGCGTACTCAATACTGTGGAGAGTATGAGTGGCAACTGTCAATAATTAAGATTGGTCGACAACTGTCCCTTTATTAGTAGTTTAGGCGGCCTAGAAAAGAGGCCCTATGCAAGAAAAAAATTTAGAGTCCCGCTTCGTGTACACGTCGGGTTACACGGCGGTCAAATTGTCACGCCCCGGACCTATCCGGACACGTCAACAATCCGCCGTACAATATGAATAGTCAACCGCAGTCCAACTCATCCATATTATACAAGGCGTCTCGAATATCATTCACACATAAGTCATCCATAAACATACATAATAAGTAATTGAATACGCAGCGGAAATCATAGTTTGGATACAAGTGCCACACGGGGCCAACACGAGCACGCAGGCTCCATAATGAAAAACAATATCCATGAGCATGTTTTAAAATGTTTAAAATCAGAATGGAGGAAGCACGAACCAAGTCTTCCCCTCCGAGATGATCGCCATATCAACAAGCACAGGTAGCAAGCTCTAACCTCAACCTGAAATGGTGGTGGGACGCCCCCCCGAAAGGGGGTCAGTACTCTATACGGCTATAAAGTACTGGTGTGGATGGCATCTAATAGATATACAACAAGTATTTCAAACACAAGACCCTCAAATAGGGTGATAATATAATTCTAGGTCGTAACCCCAAGTTACCCCTTTTTAAAATATACTTACTTTATATATAAAGTCAAGTAGTCGGTCCATGGCCCAAAGTTCGTTTTCAAAACATAAACCAAACCCCGTGACCCCTAGTCACGACAATACGTAGGGTTCAACCCTAACACACATGTTTGCATTTCTCGAGTCCAACTCGACTACATCACCATGCATATCAATCACAAGTCAATTACTCCACCAATCTCCAACGTCATGTTCACCCATGCAATTCTAGAGCTCGGCTCAAGTACATCTCCTTACATGGGCTGAACCTAATCGTTATGTCTACCCCATGCCATTCTAGAGCATCGGGCTTAAGTACATCTCCTTGCATTGGCATAGACCCCAATTCCTAAGCACTCACTATGCCTAGAATTGTAATATCAATAATCTATTTCGGGACATTCTTACGGACTGCCTTATCATGATCTTAGCATCACATTACAACAATTTACTCACTTGAACCACAATCAAGTATATTACTTACAATCAAATCCTTAGATTCAATTTCTTAACAATTACAAACAATCATTAACTAGTATTCCAATACTATTAAGATTATTCCCATCAATCATATGTTTCATTTGTAAATCCCTACATATTTAGAAATATGTAGCAGTAACTTAGTCATCCAATGTAATACACAAATAATCATTTATGTATCTACACCATTCACACATGCGTAAAAAATGCCTATTTCACACAATAGTTCATTTAACTCCATTTTTATCAATATGATTTCCAAATCATTTGCAATTTCATTACTCATCTAATATATCAATATTTCATCAATAATCAGTCATTATAATCCATGGAAAACATGATTTAGGCATTTAGGTAATCTCATGCTTAACATACAAGTTGTAAGCAACTAGATGTCGATCCTCACCTTAAATGAGCTTTAAATTTCTCCTTCTTGATCCAACGGTCAAAGTTTCGGACAAGGTGGATTAAGAACTGATTCCTTGCTTAAAAATAGGTGTTAAACAGCCTCTTCAAGGTGCTTGTTCAACTCCTAGTCGAAGACACGAAAACAGCCCCTAGAACGGGTGTTTTCCGGCGAATTCGCTCCCTAACCTTTCAAGGTTTTGTCTAGGTTAGTATCTAACCTTTCCAACAAATAAGGTACTCTTATAATAACATTTTATACACTTGAAATAGTGTATAATAGTTAAACCAATCATTCATAGGATTTAGGCAATGGAAAGGGAGGTTTTGGATTCAAACTTACTTTGAATACCACAAACGTATTCTGCGAGGTTTCGTTGTGTTCGGACGATTTAGAAGCCTTAAGATACTCCGTTTTCTTCAAACCGCACGCCTATGGATTCCTCTTTTTGAGAGGTTTCCGTGGGTACCTCACACGCCTCTTTTGGATTAGCAGAACTCGAGATATGAGTCGCACAAGAAGGCCAACGTACTGGAAATCCCCCCTGCGACCAGCTCCCCAATTTCCTCTCTTCTTGGGTTGTGCGGCTCCCCTCTCCTCCTTATCTATTTTAGTTCGAATGGGGGTGAGGGAGAGGTTCTTAGAAGCTCTAAATGTGATTGAGTGGTTCTAAAAAAAAAGGAAGGGTAGGGTATTCGATCCCAATCAAACATGGGATGGTCCTCCTCTTTTATTTCTCTTTTGTATTGTTTGAGCTCTTAACTCAATAGGTCCGCCCCATTTATGAGTTCCAACTTATTCTACTTGTTTTGCAGGTTCTAGGAAGGTGTGAGGCGTACTCTCATGTCCCCTAATTAATTTGGGAGCAAAATATCTACCAATATATCCAAAAGTGGAAAGATGAGTCCTATCATTTTTGTCTTTTGTCCTAAGATGTACTTTTGTACTCTCCCCAATTTATTCAGATCAAGTTAACCTCCTACATCGTATTATTGGTCTCTAATATGTGTAGTGTGGTCCCAATAATTTATTTGATGTACAATTACAAAAGAAAACCCTACTCCCATTATTTAGCCTAATAATGTCAAAGATGGGACCATAGACATTTGTATTCTTCTCAAATCATTCTGTAATTCATTTATGATGTTAATATATATATAAATATATATATTTGGGCTACCAATCGTGTGGGTCACCCTCCAATGGGTCTAGGATGCCATTCTTGAATAATTACTATTTTTAGCAGGTTAGGCGCAAAATAACATTTGGGCTGCCCGACCGCTCTTACATTGTACCGATGGACTGTATATCTTATTTAAGGATGTTGGGCCCCAATATCAATGATATGGCCCAATTAATTATTTAGAAGTCTGTTACCATTGTATGAGTCCAAATAGAAATATGATAAATCATACGTTCCGTAAAACTTTAATCGTTTTACAATTGTTCGAAAATAGGAGAACTCAATACATAAGCTTTGAAATTGAATTTGAATTTCTAGGACGTTCAGGTGCGGTGTCACACAAATTGTCTGTATACAGACAATTTGATCGGCTAGATAGACAATTTGACCGGCGTTTTATGAAGAAAATTGATTTCCATACAGACAAAATATCAAAAGTTGTCTGTATCACAGACATTTTAAACCTGAATTTTTCATAAAGTGTCTGTGATACAGACATTTTTTTTATTTTTGTCTGTGTGAAAATTGGTTTTCTTCGTAAATCGTCGCTCAATATGTCTGTGTAGTCGATCAAATTGTCTGTACACTGACAATTTGACAGACGTGTAACCCGGCGTGTAAAATTTGGCGTGTACAAAAGGAATTTTCCAAAAATTTATTGGCCAAGATTCTTTTTCTTCTAAAAAATAGAGCCACTATCTATAAGACGATAAAATGAAAATACTAACAAAATATTAAAAATTTATATCAAAATACAAGTTACTACATATTAACTAACAATTATAAACCCAAAAAATTATTTATTTATAAAGTACAATAATGAAACAATTACGAATTTAACAACCTAATTGCCCAATAATATAAGTTGTTAAAATTAATTACAAAATTAACATCTAAACACCTAATTGTTAAAAACGGGAGGGAGCATGGGAGTAAGGATGTCATTAGTTGCCCTTCTTTTGTTGGCAGAATGACATTGAGCTATTTATGCAACCTAATGCTTCATATTTTTTTTTGGCCTTTATTTTTTTGTTGGGCCCTGTGCCAATGCACTTGCTGCACATGGCCAGGCCCGAAGGAGTGTCTCCATTTTGAAAAGTTACATCCCTTAAACTTTGAAAACCAGCCACGTTACAAACATTTTGATTTAGGAATCTATACTTAATGCCTCAAATAGAACTAATAGCAAAGTTAATTGCACATTTAGGACTATAAACGAAACACAAGTTTCATAGGACCAATTTCAACATAGTTGGACAAAAATAACCCTCTAATATTTTTGATTTTGAAAATGAAAAATAAAAAACTGTTGAAACCCTAAATTGTCAACTGCTAGCAACAACATGCCAGAGTCGGAGCCGCCCGCCGCCGACTGCTGCTACCCTCCCCACCGCCGCCGTCGACCGTTGTCCTTGCCGCCCCCCGCCGCATCCCTGCCGGTGCATCGTTTCCATCTGTCGCTGCCCAAACGGCGTCACCATCCGCCTCCGCCGCCGCCATCCAATCTTTATCATTGCCGCCGATGTTAAATCCAGGGCCGCCACTTCGCCTCCGAGCACCACCGCCGCCATCATAGCCCACCACCGTAAATTTGCCATTAAGTTGGCAGATTTGACCTTGAAGAGTACTTAAAATCTGCCTTGGAAACAAATTTCAAATCTACCATAAATTTGGCAAATTTATCTTGAATGATTTACACAAAAGTGCCATAATCTTGGCAAAATATGAAGTCCACAACTAAATTTTCAAAAAAAAAATAGAACAATAACTTTAACAGAAATAAGAATTTAATGACAAAAATAAAAAAAAAACGATTTACACAAAAAGTGTTTTGCCATAATATGATTGTCATAAATTTGGCAAAATCGTATATCATCATCCAGAAATATGCCATAAACATGGTAAAATCGTATGTCATAGTCCAAAAATCTAGAAAACTGGTTTTCTTTTAAAATCAAGCAATCAGGAAACAAAAATTTGAAATAGAAGTCCAAAAATCCACAAATCGAATGTCAAAACTCAAAAAAATAGAGGAATGGAGGAAAAATCAGTTTCAAAGAAAAAAAAATAGAATAATAGGAGGAATAGGATGAGGAGGAGGAAGAAGAAGAAGAAACCTCACCAAACAGCGGTGTGTGCGCGGTGGAGTCGTCAGCGGCGATGACTAAGGATGAAATTGATGATGGCGTACAGACAGTGTGATGAAGGTGATCGATCTGATGTGCAGAGATGGAGTAGACGATCGATCTGTTGTGCAATGGAGAAGAAATAGATTGTAGAAGGGGAGATGAGTGGATCTGCTATGCAATGGATGCTATGTAATGGAGAAGAAATTGATTGAAAAGAATGGGATATTGAGGATGGTGCGCAAGAGAGAAGGAGGGATAAGGTCTGCGCAGTAGAAATTGTCGATCGGTTAAAGAGTGATAAAAATGGAACGGGAAATTATGTAGGTTTCAAAATAGGAGTAATATGATCCTATTTGGAGAATAAAACATATATGATCCTATTTAAGAATTTCTCCCCTCTTTTAGTCCCATATGGGGCAATTACTTAATACAAAATGGTTACGTACGTGCTGCCATTTTTAGGAATTTAGAAACGTTCACAATAATTTTATTTTCATTTAAAATAAAATTGACTACACAATTGCGTACTCATTAACCATTTTAAAATATTCATTGTTATTATTATTCAAATTATAAGTAAAATGAAATAACATAATTTGAATAACAATAATCAAATTAAGTATTCTTTAACATTATCTATAATTAAAACTTATTAAGATAATGTTCCAAATATCATGTTGAACACTTGAGCTCAATTTCTCAATAAATTTCCAACATACCATAACTAAATGTCAAAAGTATTAAAACAATATTTTTAATTTATACCAATACTTTTAATTTATATAAAAATCGTAAGAAATATAAAAAATGTCAAAAATATATTTAAAGAGTAATTAAATAATAAAACAAAAAAAGTTAAGATATTTAGAAAAATAAAAAACTCTAAAAATTAATAAAAAATAGATAAAAGAAAAAATCACATGTATATTACTAACAAAGTATCTGGAAAAAATATGAATATTTATATTTGTAGGAAAAAATATGACTAGTCAGTGCATACGAATAACTGGATAAGAGTCACTATCGTGTATTTTAGAGTGATAAGTCACTGGTAGATGATGAGTCACTAAGAACTAGTCACTGAATATGTTATTTTTTTGAATTCTTTTAATAAGTCATATTTTTGTCTTTTGAAATAAATTTAGGAATATTCATGGACAAAGTATATAAAACTAATTAAAAACTATAAAAAAATATGGACGCCTTTCCCGTAGCTTTTCCAGCAATGCCAACTCTGGTCCCCGAGAAAATGTCATTTTGTGTAAAAACTGGCTCATTTTATCTGAAATTGTCATCTTAGTAGCATTTTTTCTCTTTGAAAATGTCAATTTCTTTGAAAAAATTGCAATCAAGATGACATTACTAACACATGTTGACATCTTTTGGGGTAGTTAGAGCTAGTGGTGCTGAGAGGTTGTTGAGGTGGGTGTAGAGGCCTGCATTTTGTTTTTACTTTATGTTTTCATTTTTATTTTTTTAAGTTTTTAATTTTTATGATTTTTATTTTTATAATTGTTATTTACTTTTATGTTTTAATTATGGGAAAGTTCCCGAAATAGGACTAAAACAGTTTCAAAATTCCAAAATAGGACTGTCACGTTTTTTATTCCCAAAATAGGACTAATTACTGCCATGTTTAGAAAATACTGACATGTTTGAAGTCTGGTACTGCCAAAATATGGCAGTAATTAGTCCTATTTTGAGAACAAAAACATGGGAGTCCTATTTTGGAATTTTCAAAATTGTTTTAGTCGTATTTCGGGTAATATCTTTTTAATTATTAATGAAATATGAATTGCATTAAAACAAAACAAGGGTAGAATTAGAAAGCTAGCCCTATTAAAAAAAGTTAAAGTTATACTCATATTCTTGCAATTAAAGTTTCACTTAATTCTATTTGGAGAATTTCCCCTAATATTTAATGTAGTATAACTAAAACAACTTTGAAATACCTATTATAATTAAAAACCAAAATTAATCTACTTCTATATAAAAAAGGTGGAAAAGCAAACTATTTTCCCGCCCAAACAACCATCAAAATATGGGTCGGGTCGGTCTCAATATTAATGGCCGATCACACATATTTAATGCACTGTACTTCGGATATGACAAAACTACTTTATTTGAATTTTGAAATAGCTGTCTTGTAACACGAATCTCTTTAAACGCACATATTGGGCCAACATTAGTCTGCAACGTGTTGTCCAATCAGACTTCATTTCATAGGAAGTTGCACATTATTAACCATTGGATAATTTCTCATACACATTCGAAGCTCCCCAAAAATTCTATGTATAAATATGACTGATCTTTATCACACCACCACAGCGAAACACGACCAATTGACAGGGAAGGTCGTAGGGTCCATTCAAGTTCCTTAGCATTCCATAGTGTTCTCCAAGATGCAAAGGTACCTGTAACCACTCTTTTTCAAAAAAAGCAGATACTCCCTCCGTTCCTAAAAATTCAATATGTCTTTGGTGTCCTTATAAATGTTATAATGCTTTCATTCATTGAATTTACAGGGATGATGTATTTGTGCGACAACGATTAATCAATGAAAATATACTCACTGATGAGACCCGACTTATGTAATCTGCTCTTATTACATTTAGTGTTCAGTTTATATATTTAGTATTTTTGATGCGTTGCACATCGATAGTGAAACATCAAGTATGATATCATGTGGAGCATAATAATCATTCAATGGCAAGGAATAATGGAGAAGCTCAAATACAAAATGATGAGGCTAGATCTTTTTGGAATGTAATTTGGTTTACCAGTAGATTCATACAAATAACATTATTACAAAGGCATAGCAGCTACAATCTTTTCCACACATACATAGCTTAACATACTTTTAATTATAAACAAAACAAATATTTTGTAAAATTATTTTTGGTAATAGTGTAAATTGGTAATAGTGTAAATGGAAGCTCTTTCGTTGAAAATTTCATTATAATAGAGTGATCAAAACATTGGAGTCACTATAAACATGTTGATGTTTATATACTTGGGAAATATATGCAAATGAACTTTCAAATGACATAGTAGTATTAATTTTATCAATCTCGAGCTTAAAATGAATAAAACAATGGTACTTTTCGTTAATCTCTTATTATGTATAGAAAATTGAATTTTTGAGTTTCAGAGAACATAAATTTAATCAGGGAAATAAAAAATATATTTCTTTGTTTAAATTATAAACTTGAAATATTTTATTATTCAAAATAAATATATTTTTAAAAACAAATAATCTTATATCAAATACTCCGTAATATTCAAGAACCATATTAAAAACAAGTATGGATGTCTGTTCAACTGTAAGATCATTAATCTCTAAAAATTGAAAGTGAATGAAATTAAATTACAATGAGTAAAGTAAGTCATAACACATTATTTAGTCACAAGTTATGAGGGAGCAACTTGGCAACACCTATTTTAATAAAATCAAAATTGCTCTGAAAAAATAAATCATTACTTTTCAAAATATATATAGATATTTAACATGAATAATATACGGGTATTTTTTTAGTAAATGAATATATTCATTAGTTGAGCATGTTTGATATTGGTCATGTATATCTAGACCAGAGGCCATACTATATGGTTAAAAAATGTGTTGATAAATACTAGCTTTACTTTTAGTTCAGCTTTAATTAATGAAACAATTACAGTTAAAATGTAAAGAGAATTTCTGTAACTGCTTTTATTTATATCAAAAATCTAATTATGACAAGTTCTCATTATAATTTTTTTGAAAGGAGTTCTCATTATAATCCTACTATATACAAACCAAGGTGGAAAAGCAGTCCACTTTCCCGCTCAAAGATATGGGTCAAAAAATAGGGCCGGGTTTTCTGATATTTTGAGGGATACAAATTTTAAATGCTGACATAATGGCTGTCATACATTGTTGTATGTCATTCGAAGCCTCTAGGGTGGAAGAAGATACAGAGTATATGCGTGTTAATTACTTTTGAAATAAAGTAGTCCGTCTATCCATAAGGGCAAGGATCTTCTTCTTGGATAACGTGAGATTTTTGTCTGAGAGTCCATCTTATTACCTCTTGTGCTTTTAGGTTTCTGTTGAAATAAAAGAAAGCATTGTTCCAAAAAAGGTGTAATCTCCCACCCCAGGAGCCCACCCCCGACCTGACAGGATGGTGGAGAGGTCAGTCAGCAGAATGGCAGTAGGCTCATACATCCGTGTGCACCAGAGTATCAGCCTTATTTCAGGTTCTGTGACGCCCAACCGGTCGCTGCGGGTATTCGAACCTTGGTCCATTGTTCTAAATCTCCCACCACTCGACCAACTGAGCTACAGGTGCGGGTGAAATAAAAGAAAGCAAATGCACGGGAAAGTAGGCAACTACTCCATACTTCATAAATCTTGCACAAGGTGTAATCCATAATATCATCTCATTGTGACCATATATGTGTGTGTGTTGGCAACACAAGAAGAAATTGCCTATTTCATTTCATCTAGCATCACAGGGCACCTCAGGGCTTCAGTTGTAGCGATTTGGCCTGTGAAGCAGAGCATTGAGCGAATCGACGGCTAACAGTATGGCCGAGCAAGACGGCTTTGACCAGGTGTCTCAGCCACAATTTTTTCCGATCTTTGGGAAGGGGACAACAGACCTAGAGCTCTCCTTTTGAGCAACAACGGCAGGTGGCCATCATATAGATGGTGCCAGAATCAACGGGGTGGAGGGGAAACCAACAAAGCCAAAGGCATGGCGGCAGTTCCGGGGTGGAGGAGGTGGCCGGAGGTAGCTACTGTTGGCTGGAGCTTTTCAACGAGATCTATTGCTCCTGACAGGTTTGAACTTGTGCTTCGAATTTTTATTAAAAGTACATCCTTCCATTAAAATTATTCACAAATCTGATATGAAACATTGAATAGTGCCTCTTATGTGTTTGATCTTGAGAAGGAGATTTAGGTGAGGAATAATGTGTTGTAAATACTTCTTGGAATGCTAATGTTTTTTATTTTTCGTTGAAACTGCTGCTATGTTTCTTTCTTCATGTAAATACTCTCTAAAAAAACATTAGTCCATAATTCATTATTTCAAATGGGATGTTATGAAAAAACTAGAGTATTTACATTGTAAATGATTTGTAAAGTTTTAAAGTAACATGTCAGTAGATATATATTTTGTGGAGAATTATGTAGCATTATTAGTTGTTTCAAATGTACGAAAAATAACTTGGATCGGTTGTGTGAAAATTAAATATCAAATAGAAATTAATTTGAAATGTTTGTGATTTAAAGTTTAGTAATTTTATATCTCAGGGAGATGAAAAGTACAATTATTATTATTCATAAAAGGTTTAATTATCGAGAGTATTTACTAATTACTATTGAAGTATTAAATATGTTTAACTACTTCCTATAATTCAGAATTATCTTCATATTTTTCTTTTCGTCTATCTCAAAATTATGTTTACTTTCCTCTTTTGGCAAAGAATTTGTTCTTCATAATAATTCTTACACATTCTTTTCTCCCCTGTACAACTCTTCACCACGCAATTCTCACTATCTTAATATGTGTGCCATTTGTACTATAGAAGATGAATTTTGGACGGTGAGAGTATGTTGATAAAGTAATTAAAAAAAATAAGCTGGAGAGATTCGACCAAAACCTGTAACTTAATAAGTAAATCAATATGGAAATAGCTATAAATGATTCACTCATTGTAATAATTAAGAGCCCAATTCTCACTATACTCAGGTTTTGCTGAATTGTGCAATGATAAAAAAAAGTAGGTTAGGGTTACTTTTTTTACTATATTCACTGAAGTTCCTATGGGGAATCATTTTAGCTATTTTTCATGTAATTGTTTCTTTCTTTTATTAGTAATTTTTTTCAAAATAGTTTTTTCATAAATTTACAGAATCAGTCAATCAACCAATTTGACTCAAACTTCAAAAATTTCAGGAGAATCAACCGATTCTACCAATTTCAGAGTTACTAAACGGGTTTTAAGTATCTGCTTCTTCTAAAATTTCACATTGCCTTTTTAAATACATTTACCCATTTTCATTCCCCCTCTCAGATATCATTAACCAAAAGTAATTATAGTATATGATTTTTTGTGCCGTGTGGTTCTGCTACATACCAAAAAATGAATTTTGTTGGTTGATTATGGATCCAAAGTAAATTTCAATAATGTATGGATGGCCTCACTACTAAAATTTAATAAAAGTGAAATACAATGCAGTCAGGGACGGATCCAGGATTTGGAACTAAGGGGGGCGAAATTTTTTTCGTTAGTGTAGTGGGTGAAATTTTTTTCGCTAGTGGAATCGGGCGATTTTTTTTTGCTAGTGTAGTGGGACGAATTTTTTTTTCCCGCTAGTTTAGAAAGGCTTTGCGGCTAATTTTTATTTAAAAAGAATTCATAAGTACATACATGATGATATTTAAATACTCCCTCCATCCCAGAAACAACTTCTCACTTTCCTTTTCGGACAGTCCCGAAATTAACTTCACACTTCTTCCCAGTTCCTTATTTGGCAAATTCTCTACATTCAAAAAGTGTCAAATAGTACCAAACAGTGCCAAACAATGTCGAAACAGTGTCCATACAGTAAAATTTATCGCCCAGCATGTTTATTTCCTTAATATGTGTGAAAACGAAGTTTGAAGTTGTTTACGGGATGGAGGGAGTATATTACGAGCCCGTTTGGTGACCCTTTTTCGGCTTATCAGCCAACTTTTTCACCAAATACGTAACTTTTTATTTCGCGCGCTGGAGTTTATAATAAGCGGGAAAAGTAAGGTTAGAGTTACTTTTCTGGCTGTATTGGCTGAAGTTACTGTAGAGGATCATTTTAGCTATTTTTCATATAATTTTTTATTTAATTTATTAATAACATATATTTTAAATATAATTTTTTCATGAATCAGCAGAATCAGCCAATACAGCCACTTCAGCCAGAACTTCATAAATTTCAGCAGAATCAGCCAATTCAACAAATTTTAGTGTCCCCAAATGGGCTCTACATTCTAAGTTTAGACAATGAACAAATAACTTTGGTTTTATAATTGTAAGTGCTTTATAAAAAAGTATTGATACATTAAAGCGTAAGAAATAGCAAATTAAAGGAAAATTATTTGAAAATAACAAAGGATATATAACATTTTATCAAATTATTTGAAGGTAAAGAGTTTAAAAGGTGCACAACCACCAATGCTTTTTAAATAACTCATGTCATGTTTAACAACATGAATCTTATCGGTAAAAGAAATTGATTTTTAAATTACAAATTTTGTTAATCAAGAAAGGTGTTCGTGAGTCATGAGGATAGTATGTACGTAGTATGATATTATTATTTTTAGAATAATATTATTGAATTGCAAATTTTGAATTGCAAGTTTTGCTAATATTACAAAATTATAGTATGTACGGATTATGAGATTATTATTTTTAGAATAATATTATATCGTTGATTCTTAGATCGATGTCTTTTCTATCTTTCCTCTCTTTTTGCTTTTATCGTTTATCTTCTTTATCTTTTTATATTCTTATGTTATTTTTATCTTCTAGCTTTTTTATGCTCTTTTATTTTTTATCTTTTATCTTTCTTATATTCTTGTGTTATTGTTATCTTATATTTTTTTCTTTATTTTATTCGTCTTATCTTACTTCTTTTTCTTCCCTTTCTTGTATATCTTCTCTGTTTGGCATCGATATCATAGATCGATTCATGTTAGCCGACTCCAAATTCTTTTGGGATTAAGGCTTGGATGTTGTTGTTGTTGTGATAAAATAAGTTGAAATTTATTATCTATGCAATAAATTATTTTTAAAGAGTAAGAAGTAAACGAATTGTGTAATTTTAGATCCATTTCACATAATCGAAAAATTGTTTAACTACTGTGTCTCGTATATAATATTGCTTGATATTTTACAAATCGAGTAATAATTATCTAATAAATTAAAGATAATTAAACATTTCAAAACTATGAATTTTTATATAATAGGTATCCTAAGTCTTGAACAATGAGTTGTTCTATTGTATATTTGCTTAAGTTATGTAAATTATTTTAGATGTTTCATCTTTCAAATCTCCAATTAAGTATTATATAATGTAAGATTATATATTAATTTTGAAAACTAAAAGTTAAGGGGGGCGAACACATATATATCTAATTAAAGTATAAAAATTTTATGAAAATATTAAATATATTGTAGAAAAATTTGAAAGTCCAAGGGGGGCGGTCGCCCCCCGCGCCCCCCCTTAAATCCATCCCTGAATGCAGTATCATCATTACATGATAGAGAGTCTACTTACCGATGGTCATTGCTCCGCTTTGCAATCCCAAGTACTTATATAGACTTGAGTGCATTAACACAGTTTAGAAAGACATACAAGAGCTACAAACAAAATATCAAACCAGAGCATCTCTGAAACGATTCTATATTTATTATAAATAACATACATGGTAACTATGGTTTCAGCTTTTCTAATAAGCTGAAAAAAATATATACTTACTGTTCATCCAAAAAAAATAAGCACCATGCTAATTTTGGTTTAAGTGAGTTTTACTATGAGATGCTAGAACAAGCAACAAGTTTTGTATTTTGGGTATAAGTATACAAAGTATCACATGCTTCTTCAAATGATTTTCTGGCAATAAAAGATGAGCACCAAGCCAATGAACATCAACTAAGCATTCTTCCATACGTATGTATGAAGCTGAATAAAAATAGTTATATATACATACACTAAATAACATTTCATCAATACTTATAAAAATAGGTATATATTAAATTAGTTACACTTATGGTATTTTTAATATACTGATATTGATAAGGCATTTTTTATAAGTTAAACTCTTAAGTATTGAATACCAGTTCAATATTTGTAAAAGGTTATAATAGTTCATGATAAATAGAATCAATAATAACATTGAAATTATGACCAAAAGTGTACATATTCTCATTCCTTTAACAAAATAATATTTGTTCATGATAAAACAAAAATGATATACAGAGAGAATATAATCAAACTCATATAGTCATATGATATCAATTCAGGATTTGGATTTCACAAGACAATGACTGCTTTACAAATTGTTTTGTATATTAGGATTCATATATAATCGACGTGTATATGTTGATTAAGCTTATATTTCAACGAGATCTATTGCTCATCCTGACAGGTTTGAACTTGTGCTTCGAATTTTTATTAAAAGTACATCCTTCCATTAACATTATTCACAAATCTGATATGAAACATTGAATAGTGCCTCTTATGTGTTTGATCTTGAGAAGGTGATTTAGGTGAGGAATAATGTGTTGTAAATACTTCTTGGAATGTTAATGTTTTTTATTTTTCGTTGAAACTGCTGCTATGTTTCTTTCTTCATGTAAATACTCTCTATTTTACGGGATCATTTTATTGTGACTTTTGACATATCAATGTTGATATTTTCTATTTTTGAGAATTGTAAAATTGAGAACTCAACTAAATACCATTAGTGCATTTCATTTCACCTTTGACCATTACAGGTTAGTTATTTTGATATGGTATGTTTAGTCAATTTTACTATTTTGATGATTTATGTTGTATCTGAAAACACATACCTTTAAGGCTTTAAATGTTAAACCAAATGTTAATTGATCTCTCAAAACTTATTTGATCAAAGATGGGACTTTCCGAAGGTAAAATTGTTGAAGTTTTTGTTCAACATGAATATAAATAATAATAAATGTGAGTATGTGACTTTGTATCTATGATAGAGAAATACCGAAGTACTAAAAAACATCAGTCCATAATTCATTATTTCAAATGGGATGTTATGAAAAAACTAGAGTATTTACATTGTAAATGATTTGTAAAGTTTAAAAGTAACATGTCAGTGGATATAGATTTTGTGGAGAATTATGTAGCATTATTAGTTGTTTCAAATGTACGAAAAATAACTTGGATCGGTTGTGTGAAAATTAAATATCAAATAGAAATTAATTTGAAATGTTTGTGATTTAAAGTTTAGTAATTTTATATCTCAGGGAGATGAAAAGTACACATTATTATTCATAAAAGGTTTAATTATCGAAAGTATTTACTAATTACTATTGAAGTATTAAATATGTTTAACTACTTCCTATGTTTCAGAATTATCTTCATATTTTTCTTTTCGTCTATCTCAAAATTATGTTTTCTTTCCACTTTTGGCAAAGAATTTGTTCTTCATAATAATTCTTACACATTCTTTTCTTCCCTTTACAACTCTTCACCACGCAATTCTCATTATCTTAATATGTGTGTCATTTGTACTATAGAACATGAATTTGAGACGGCGAGAGTATGTTGATAAAGTAATTAAAAAAAATAAGCTGGAGAGATTCGACCAAAACCTGTAACTTAATAAGTAAATCAATATGGAAATAGCTATAAATGATTCACTCATTGTAATAATTAAGAGCCCAATTGCTTATCATGATTTTTACCAAATACGCAACATTTGATTTCACGCGCTGAATTGTGCAATAATAAAAAAAGTAGGTTAGAGTTACTTTTTTTACTGTATTGACTGAAGTTCCTATGGAGAATCATTTTAGCTATTTTTCATGTAATTGTTTCTTTCTTTTATTAGTAATTTTTTTCAAAATAGTTTTTTCATAAATTTACAGAATCAGTCAATCAACCAATTTGACTCAAACTTCAAAAATTTCAGCAGAAACAACCGATTCTGCCAATTTCAGAGTTACTAAATGGGTTTTCAGTATCCTGCTTCTTCTAAAATTTCACATTGCCTTTTTAAATACATTTACCCATTTTCATTCCCCCTCTCAGATATCATTAACCAAAAGTAATTATAGTATATGATTTTTTGTGCCGTGTGGTTCTGCTACATACCAAAAAATGAATTTTGTTGGTTGATTATGGATCCAAAGTAAATTTCAATAATGTATGGATGGCCTCACTGCTAAAATTTAATAAAAGTGAAATACAATGCAGTATCATCATTACATGATAGAGAGTCTACTTACCGATGGTCATTGCTCCGCTTTGCAATCCCAAGTACTTATATAGACTTGAGTGCATTAACACAGTTTAGAAAGACATACAAATCTACTAACAATTGAGCGAAAGAACTTCCCCTCTCATATGTAGTGCTTTTAGGTATAAGAAGATTAGCCGACTAACAATTGAGCGGGGAAATTTATCTCTCATACGTAGTACTTTTAGGTCTTACAAGATAAGCTTGCTAAAAGTTGTGCGTGAAAGTTATCTCTCTCACATGTAGTTCTTTTTAATACTCCGTATAAGATAACTCAGCTAACAATTGAGCGAAAGAATTTTCTCTCTCATATGTAATGTTTTTAGGTATAAGAAGAAGATAAGCCGACTAACAATTGAGCGGAAGAATTTTCTCTCTCATATGTAGTGTTTTTAGGTATAAGAAGAACATAAGCCGACTAACAATTGAGTGGAAGAGTTTATCTCCCATATGTAGTGGTTTTAGGTACAAGAAGATAAACTTGCCAATAATTGAGCGGGAGAAATTTCTCTGTCACATGTAGTGCTTTTAGGTCATCATCATCATCATCATCATCATCATCATCATTATCCCAGTGCCGCAAAGGCTCCCACCTACAGTGGGGTAAGAGGGGTCGGATGTACACAGTCTTACCACTGTACTAAAGCGCAGAGAGACTGTTTCCGGATGATCCATAGTGAAAATCGCGTCCAAAATTTCATGGACTGACTGTTGCTTCATAACAAAGAAGCGCAGACAGTTTAGTGAACCAATTTGCTTTACTCCATCATATTCCCAAGCCAAAAAATAATGAATTTTTGGCTCCATTGCAAATGATGGAATACATGTAGTGCTTTTAGGTATTATTAGAAAATAATTTTGCTAACAATTAAGCAGATAATTGAGTGGGATAATTTTCCTCTCACATGTAATGCTTTTAGGTATAATAATATAAAAAGATTAACGTGCATGCATATGATTGAACGGATTAATTTTCTCTCTCATACGTAATGATTTTAGGTATAAGAAGATAAGATAAGATGTGCATATGAATAATTGAGCGCGATAATTTCTCTCATATGTAATGCTTTTAGGTATAATAAGAAGATAAGATAAACAGATTAATAATTGATCGAGAGAATTTCATCTCATATTTTTTCTCTCATGACCTTTTAAACTTATGAGATAACATTTTTCTATAATTATCAGCAATGTTATGACAATCAATAAATATCAAGCTCTACCACCGCAAAAAGAAAATATTCCTACCTAGACGTATTTTAGTCATGTAAAATTTATATATGTGGCGTTATAGAGAGAGTTTAGAAGACATGTATTAATGGTTTTAATACTACATACATGATAAGAAAAGAAAATCACAAGTCATTACTACTATAAGTTCTCTTTAAGGTAGTTTTTCAAAACTCTAACAATTAAGTTCAATATTTCACCCTGTTACCAACTTCACTAATTATTATTACGTAGTAAATTTTAATGGATGATGTTGATTCTTTTATATTTTAATTTTCTTTTACTTTGAATATTTGTTGTATGGATTTACGCTTTTTTATATTAACTTATCATACTCTATTTTTGAAATGAAGTAAATTGTAAGATTTTTTTTATATTAAATTAAATCGTGAATAAAAGTATATGTAGATCATCCGTTTTTTCCCGTGCGTATGCACGGGTACTGTGCTTGTTGAATAGTAAAAGTGCAAAACGATGAAATAATGATTAGGAATTAGGCAAGTGTTTAATTTAATGCATCAAACTTCTTGTTACTCCGTATATAAGAACCTTTGTGATATAGGAATTCAACGCGTTCGTCTCAAGGTGTTTTTAAAAATGCGTCAAACACATTGTATTATAATTAATTATTCGCAAAATCCTTTCGATGAATGAATTTAATTGTGAAATAAAATAAAAATGATTAACATTTTTATGTAATTTAGATTTCTTGATAAAATTACTTGAATATTCAATCATAATAATAACAAAACTAATTTCTAAATTGTTAATTTTGTTCACAAAAGGAGTTATGCACATGATTAACTATAACACAGATGTGTTTGATGCATTTTTAAAACACAGGGACTTATACGCCGAATTTCTATATCATAAGGGGTTTGGTGCATTTAGGGGATGTTTGGATCAGATTTTTAAAATTGCTTCTGCATCTTCAGGGAGCAGAAACGGAGTTGGAGTGTTTGGATGAAAGTGCAGAAGTACTTCTGGTACTCTAATTTACTCCTAGAAGCAGTTTTTTTAGAAATTGGTGAAGACCAGTTTCTGAAAACTTATTCTACTTCAGCTTTAAAAAAAGAATCATAAGTAGAATCATTTCCAAACACCTCTTAATTCAATATCTAGTGATATGAAATCATACCTCATTGATGATCTTCAATTTGTACCGTAAAGGGATTTAGTGCATTAAATTTGTATTATTAATCATTAAAGTCTAAATGACAAAAAAATTATATGTATCACAGATAATTTAAATTGTCTGTGACATAAACAATTTAAATTGTTTGACATTGTGACAATTTTACCGACATGTACAAAAGAAGTGCTTCATTTTAAATTGTCTATGGTACAAACAATTGTTTGTGTCTCTATGAAAATCGGTTTTTGTTAAATTTGTTATGTTCCAAGTCATTCAACTACTTCCTGTTTGTCCCGTTTTGTTCAGCCGGTTGCTTCCGCTCTTGCTGCTCCTAACTCAGGTGCCTGAGCTCACATGACTCCTCATGCAAGTATTTTATGTAATAAGTCTATTTCTTCTGGCTCTCATTTTGTCATAGTTGCTAAAGGTACCACACTCCTCCTTGTTATGAATACTGGTCAAGTTACATCACATTCCTTTCCGCGTCCTCTCCAACTAAAATCTGTTTTTTATGTTCCTCACATTAAATATAATCTTTTGTTTATTCAAAAATTATGTGTTCATAACAACTGTGTTGTAATTTATGATAAAAATTGTTTTTTGTGTTAAGGACCTACACTACCAAAAAAACTCGGTATAGGCACGGATATAGGCAAGGATCTCTTCACAATTTTCCCAGACGAACGGTCTTGGCTCAGATTTGGCACAGTTCTGAATTCCGTGCCACCTAGCTCGAGCCAAACGTTTTAGCTCGGTTTGACAATTCTGTCTCAAACGTTGGCTGGGAATTTAGGTGGGACTTTGCGTGCCTGTAGCATATAACGAATTCATCCAACATTTGGCTCGGATTTGATTTAGGCACGGTTTTTTGTACGTGACAAGCACGATAATTACTGACGAGCACTTTGTCACGGTGCGTCAAAATAAATTCAATACTACCACTTATACGTAATATAGTGAAGTAGAGTTCGTATCCACAGAGAAATGAATACTTTTCTTTTTACGAACTTAGTAAAAAAAAGGGAGTTTTGGTGTTGAATGATTTAATTTAATTAAAAACTAAGATTAACGACCTATATGTGTTTTAATTCAAAGATAAAAGAACTTGGTGTTGCTACTTTCCACTTGTTGATATATTTTAGTTGATCATTGTTATATCTATAACTTATTCCCTCTCGAATACTCAATCGAGGAGTATATCCAATTTATCGAGGGTAGTTATTAACAACGACCGTTCATTAATAACCCTTACTATTCGTCAAGTATAGAACACCGTCATATACCGACTTGATAGTAGCATTTAATCTCTTAACTCCTTGATGAAATCAATTGAGATTGATAACCTCAACACAACGGTTTCGGTTTAACCAACAAAATTAATCCCTCTTAAGTTTATCAATCACGACCGTGCATTAATAAACCGAAGTTACTTACTTGTGAAACCATCAACGATTAACCATCGGTTCGTCGATCGTTTCTAGTAATAATTAATATATGAAACAAAACTAGTTGATCCTTTAAGTAATGTTCAAAATATTAATATGAAATATGAATAGGAATTAATTAATATTCAAGGAAGAATATTATTAAAGGATATGAATCCTACTATAATTAATATCAAGATGTTAACTAATTGTCATCTTAGCAACACTCCCCAACATTAATATAGAGGTAGAAAATACTACTCTAACTAATGTCAAGATGTTAACTAATTGTCATCTTAGCAACACTTCCCAACATTAATATTGAGATAGTATTAAGGAAAGAACTAATAATTAATATTCAAGGGAAGAGGTTAAGAAAATAACTCACAACTTTAATAATCAACAAGCTTCAAGAGCAACACCAAGAATGGAAGTTTAGCTCCTCATTTGGAGACTAAACATAGCTAGAAAAATATAAAGAAATGCTATTCTAAATTGAGCTTAAGAGTATGGAAGAAGGGATGATAATAGTGAAGGAAAAGTGTGCTATTTATAGGTGTTTTTCAACACCTTTCGCCGGGTACCTGATCGGGTCAAGTACCCACCCGACCGGGTGCATGTCAAGTTCAGAAAATCTTCCACGTTCTTGTGTTTCAGCACGTTAAAATGTCCCGGGTCAAATCCGACCCGACCGGGTGAAATACCTCACCCGACCGGGTGATGTAATTTCCTGAGCAGTTTCGTATTTCAAGTCTCACCCGACTGGGTGCAATGCCTCACCCGACCGGGTGATTGTCCTGGGCAGCCAATAATTATTTTTCTTCACTTCAAAGTCTTCCTTTCCAACACCATAATGCCTCACTCTACTTTACAACTTACAAATGAGAACTAAAATACAATTAAAACTAAAATCACACAAATGTTTACAAACTAAATAAAATGGTAAACAATCCACACAAATCAAACATAAAAAGATGCATTTATGCACTACTAATTAGTGCATATCAAACATCCCCACACTTGAACCTTTACTCGTCTCGAGTAAATGCAATCCAAGAAATCCTCAAATGATAAGATAATACATCACACGATCATCAAATCCAATTTTCTCATGCAACGAACTCTCTTTAGACATCACCCTTAGGATCCTGCAAAATCAAAAGAAATACTTTCTCTCATTCTCTCATTTTGCCTAGGTGCCCTTTCGGGTTTTCAACCCAGCTTCCCACATTTTTCTTTAATAAATCTCACAAACTCACTCTTATTTTTGCTTTATTTTTGCTTAAGCTGCCCTTTGTGGGTTTTCAACTTAACAAGTTTTTTTTGAAAAAATAGAAACAAGAATCAAGAGTATGAATGTGAGCATACCGGAAAGATCTCCCCCACCGCTTGTCCATGGCACAATCCCTAGTGCCCGCCTGCATCTCCGCCATCATAGAATCCTCCATAGCCCTGGTAGTCCCTAAAGTGTGTATCCTCATCCATGTGATCACTGCCGTATCCGTCATCTCTGCCTCCACCACTAGAGCTCGAACCGCCAAAATAACCCCATTCAGTGGGGTTATACCATGAGGGTGTCGGAGGAGGAGTAGTCATAGTGGCAAAGTCACCCTGATGTGCTACATAGGAGTAGATAGGGCCAAAAGTCCTCCTCTGGTCCACCTGATCTCTCCATTGATCTTCTTCGTATCTTCGCCAATCCGCTTGCCTTTGCTCCTCGATCCTTTCGAAGCTCTGCCTCTGCTCGGTTCTATACAACACAACTTCCTCCCGAAGTTGAGTGTAGTTGAGGTTTAGAGCATTCATGCTATTTAACATTTGTTGCTCAAATGGTGAATATTGGTGAGCAAAGGGTTGTGGTTGAGGTTGTTCAGGAATGAGGGGTGGTGGTTCAACGGCAGGCTGTTCTTTTTAGGGTATTTCTTGTTGGTAATGGAGTGGTATTCTCCTGGGGAGACAATAGTGGTGCCCATCACCAATTTGGTAATCCAAAAGGTCCAAAGGGAGGTCGACTGAGGGTGTTTGTGCATAAATGGCATTAGATGGATCGACTAACCAATTGTAGATATCTTCCCCACGGGTGTTTAATGAGAAAAAACAATATCTTTGGTATTTTTCGGAAGCCATGATGTGCAAACTAGCTGTGCTGAGGTAATGAGGTCTGGGTCTACAAAGCCATAGTGTACCTAAATGTGTAATCAAGCCCCTACCCTAATAGGATTGAGGCAACATCCACTTGATCCGGACCTGGTAAAACAGCTTGTCCAAGAATACAAACATCTCATACCCTTGTGTGATGGTTATTCGGTCTTCTGAGAAAACAGTTTGATAAGAATTTTAAGAAAATTCGGAAGACCGGATGTTGTACACGATTCACACTAAGGTGTCTGAGCTCGACATCCACTCCGCCCCTGTCATCCTTTGCCACAATTCCACACCCACAAAAGTGTCATGTTCACGTTCTTCATTGAACAAGGGGAGGCCAAAGTGTTAGGCAAACTCTCACTTGGTCAATGAACGGTTCTCATTCAACAAACGAAACGTGATTCTACTTTCAGCATGATCATCAACATTTGCTATTTTCTTAAATGAACTAAAAAATTTATACACCAAATATGGGTAGGTAACATATTGCATCTCAAATATCCTAAGCATCCCAATGTTTGTGAACATTTCACGCATAATCACATCAAGCATGAATGACACTAGCGTAGTGATGCATATGAAACAGGACTGTTTTACCTCCCGTTTGGTTTGCTCTATGAAGCGCTTTTTGTGGACCCCGGTGTCAAATTGCACACTCAAAACCGGGAACGGGTGCAATAGCTTGGTCACCCCATGAAGAAGATGCTTTGGACTTTTTAGGAGCCATGAAAGTAGATTTTTTGGGGAATTTTTCTTGGTATTTTCGGACTTGGGTAGGGTGGGGTTTGGAACTTTGGATTTTTGGTGAGTTTTGGGTATTTTGGGGTTGTGAGAATGGATATGATGATTATTAGGAGAAGAAAATTGGGATTTGTTGGGGATTTTGGGGGCAAATACGGACCTTTGGGGTATGGAGGGTTAGGGTTTCAGATTTCCTTTGGGGGTGGATTTGGGTAGGATTTTTGGGTAGAAAATGGAAGAGGGTGTTGAGTAGATGAAGAAAATGTTTTGAAGTGATGGATTTGGTGAAGAATTGGGGAGGAATTGAAGGGTTGAGGTGCGAAAATGGTGGAAATGGGAGATTTTGTTCGTATGGAGAAGATGAAATGGGAGAGAAGGGTGGTCTGCCTGACCGTTATTGGTTTTTGCCCGTTCGCCCGGCCGGGTGGGGTGAGTGACCCGGTCAGGTGTTCTTTATTTTTAAGAGATTTGAACCTTTACCCGGACACGTTTCCGTTCCAGAGGGTTCAGAGGCAAAACGCCCGACCGTGTGGTGTAGCAGACCCGGTCGGGTGAGGCAATGCACGGTCGTGGTTGATAAAATTAAGAGGGATTAATTTTGTTGGTTAAACCGAAACCGTTGTGTTGAGGTTATCAATCTCAATTGATTTCATCAAGGAGTTAGAAAGATTAAATGCTACTATTAAATTGGTATAAGGCGTTGTTCTATATTTGATTAATAGTAAGGGTTATTAATGAATGGTCGTTGTAAATAACTACCCTCGATGAATTGGATATACTCCTCAATTGAGTATTCGAGAGGGAATAAGTTATAGATATAACCGGGATCAACGAACATTTCATTAAGTTGATAAAAGCAAAACCAAGTCCGCATCTCTATTATTTAAACTCATATAAGTTGTTCATCTTAGTGTTAATTAAATTAAATCGAATCAAACTCAAACCCCCCCCCCCCCCCCTTCATTACTGTTATTATAAAAGATACATATTCCTTTCCCTGTGGATACGAACCTTACTTCGTTATACTACGTATAATCGCTGTATTGTATTTATTTTGAGTGCATCTTACGACAAGTGCACGTCATGCCAAAATGCCCAATTCGCTCCCCCACACTTAAACTTTGGCATCGCCCTCGACGACCAAAAATGCACTGTGCACAAGGGGTAAAGAGGAAAGGGTCACGCGTGCTCAATCTCAACTCAAGTCAACATTACAAATGGGCAATTATAAGAGTCGCAGAAACTTCCCTAAGGCGCTAGTCGGTGCAGAACTAAACTGAGTCAAGTGATCCTCGGCACATCATCCCCAAAGTAAGACCCTGAGCTGCAAAACAAACATAATAATACAAAAACACACAAAAACAAAGAAACATGCTAAACCAAAAGTACAGAAATAAGCTTAGGTTGCCTCCCAAGAAGCGCTATTTTAACGTCGTTTGCCCGACGATACCTCATATGCTCTCAAATAGCAAAGACTGTAGCGGGGCCTTAATCAGTTAAATGGTTCAAACACAAATTAAACGACATTCATGCAATTAATCCATCAAGAATCTAGCCATACATCATGCTTAACCCCTTCATCAATCCCAAATCCCTAATTAAAAATACTCCCGACTCATAATTGAAGAATCAATAGAATTGGGAAAAATAGAAATAATTGTCATTAATTAAAAAGTAGGAACTTACAAAGAATCTCAAAGAATTGAAAAACCAGGCTAAAAAGCTCACAAAATTTCGTCCTTAAGCTGCTCTCTAAGTTTCATCCCCTCTTAAAAGGATTAGGGAGGTGATATTTAAAGGAAACACAGCAAAATTTGGCCAGGATTAGGGTTTCGGATCCACGCACGGTGCTACGCACGGCGTGCGTGGTGTCCATGCGTCCGGAGCAACGAACCGCGCGTTTCGCGTTTACGCACGGCGTGCGTACCTGCCACGCACGGCGTGCATACCCTCCAGTGAGTTTCATGCTTCGGCCCTTATGCACGCACGATGTGTACACTCAGCACGCACGGCGTGCGTGATCTCGTTCCGCCTCCTAGAGCATTCTGCCACGCACGCACGGTGTGCGTCCTCAATACGCATGGCGTGCATGGCTTCAAACTTGGTCGGATCATCTCAATGGCACTCACGGCGTGCCTAAATGCTGGGCACGACCTTGTGTGACCTTTTTTCATTGTTTTTCTTCGTTTCTTCATCCAAACGTTCCCGAATCGATCCCAAAGGTCTTCTCTTCATCAATTCTTCGTCACGAACCTCCTAGTGACCTTCAAATCTTTCAAATCTTTCTCGAATGCTCATCAACTCATTTCAAATGCTTTTAATGCGCTGGTGCCGGGCTCAAATTCTCCGATTTTGACTACAAACGCCACAAAACTCGACCCAACGTCTGATAATTACATCTTGATCTAAAATTGAGACTTGCAACCCCTTAAAGCTAGGAAAACTATCAAAATATGACTCCAACGCGCACCAAATGCGTGTTGTAATACAAACTTATCACGTATCATCATAAAAACATGAAAACGGTTGTTCTCTCCAAAAAAAGTGATTTTTTTGTCACCCTCGTTTACTCACCAAGATTTTCAGGAACTTTTGGATAGATTTTGATGGAGAGGAAGTTATTTATACTTCTGATTCTAATGTTCTGAATGATGATACCATGAAAGCCCTCAAACATAAATTGTCCATCTCCAGGAAGTCGTATTTCCCCGAAGGCATTGGTTTGGACAGAGATGATGACGAGGTAGAGGAAGCTCAAGAAGACGAAGCTATGGAGGATGAACCGGAGGGTGAAGCCATGCCCGTTCCACAAGTTCCCCCACAGCCTACCGACCCGCAATGGCATATTTGATCCAATCCATGGATCGAATGCATACGCGGATGGACACATACGAGGCACGACAATATGACATGTATACCCAGTAAGAAGAGCTCTACACCCATTTTGACACTTTTGAGACACGCCAAGCACGGATGGAGGAGCAATTGCAGGGGTATGACCAAAGGTTTGGGGACTTCGATCACCCAACACCACTACAGCCAATATGGGTACCCCCTCCCGGTCCAAAAAATTGAACCCCCTTTTGTTGTTACTTTTTATGACACAATCTTCTCTAAACACACTTCATGTGAATGTTGATTGAATTAATTGTTTATCATGCATCATCATAAATTGGGACAATGTATCTTAAATGTGGGGGGTGCATCTCATGGTGGTTAAACAAATTTTTTGTGCAAAATATTTTTGTTTCCAGGAAGGTAAAAATTGTTATATCTCTCTTTTTAATGGGTATTTGGTTGAGAAAGTTTTTTTTATTATTACCCACAAAACTTTCATTTCTTTTTTAGATTTATTACACTACTTTTTCCTCCTGAAAATCATTCCCAAAAAGAAACCTTGTGACTAGGAAACATCATCTTCTTTCATCTCCCAAAATGGTTTAATACATCTCAAATATTCAAAAACCCATTTTGGAATACAAACCACCCACATATCTCATCAAATAATTTGGGACTATCAAAATGACTTTCAGTAAATACTTGTTGAGAACCATTCCAAATGAGTACGTTAAAAAATACCAATAAAAAATATAGCTCATGGTCTTTTCCAAGAATTTCAATTGATCCATTTGTATACTTAAAAGTCAAAATTCCCAAAAGAAAAACCATTCTACACATCGAAAAGGCCCCAGTCACAACCCACTCATCAATTCAAGAGTATAAGTAATTTTTCTAAATCTAATGAAATTTTTGTGTGTGTAATAGAAAAAGGGTTTTGGACCGAGAATGATAAAAGAGTCTATATACGTTTTTACCTCTCTTAAAAGCAAAATTATTCTTGTACATATACTTTTGTTGAACTAATCAAGGCATCCAAAGGTGACAACGCTCAAGTGTGGGAGAATTTGATAAGCACGATAATTACCTATATTTTATATAGGTCATTACGATTATCTGTACAATTATTAAAAGATAAAACATGTAAAAATCCCATTTTGAGAAAAATTGCATAAAGGCATCAAAGATGAACAAACGGGAGCCAACAAGAAAAAGGACTCAGAACCGGCACTTCAGGGTCTACTACGAGCGTCAAATGGAGCTAAAAGCGGAATATTGCACAAAAGGTGTAAACCGGCGCCGGGTTACCCTTATAACCGGCGCCGGTTATGTGTTTTTGTACCAAAAGAGGGGAACCAGTAGCTTAACCGGCGCCGGGTTACCCCTATAACCGGCGCCGATTATGTCATTTTTCCAGCTTCTACCTGCGTTCAAAGAAGAACCAACGCCGGGTTACCTTATAACCGGCGCCGGTTAAGTCGGATTCTGCTAAAACACAGCAACGTGCAAGCTAAGAGAATTCTTGATGGGAAAACTCCATCTTCCTCATTGATGATCAAATATTGCCTCCATACCTGATTGTTGGGCTCGAATAGACTAAAAGATGTCATTCTTTAGCCTATACAAAGCCCTTAATTCATCAAACAAAGATATTTCATTCCATAGATTAATTCTTAGCTTTTATATTTTGTTCTTGCTATTTTTCTTCAAGTTCTTGAGGAGGGAAGTTCATCCTCCAAAATCATTGGTGTTTAGGTATTATTTCTTTTGTAATTTCATGTTCCAATTCATTTCATATTGTATTGTGATTAATATGAGCATTAGAGGCTAATTTCTTAGCTAAGACTAGGGATGAACTTCTATGCCACTAGTTGTTTGATAAAAGTTCTAAACCAATAAATTGTGATTTATCCTTTATATATTGATTGTTTATGACTATGGTGTACAAGATAGAAGTATGTTGAATTTAGTTTATACGACTTGACTTAACGTTGAAGTCTAAACTATGAACATTAAATGATAAACATATATAGAACCGACAATAGAAATATATCCGGTCTTATATGATACATGTGTGATGTCTTGAAGCAAAATTAATTATTGAATTGAAGTAATAATTATTAAAGAGAAAAAGGTACCTTGCATTAGGGCGTCATTGCATACATGTATCTTGAACATATACTTGGGTTCAGTTTGGTTAGGTACTGCCATACCCAGTGGCGGACCCAGAAAGTCGGAGCCACGGGGTCCCTACTCGTGCGTAAATAAAACCTATTTTTATTCCATGCTGAAAACTCAATTCCCAAAAAATTATCACCAACAACATCCCACTCATTCTTAAACAAATAACATGGTAATCAAAATGCAGCATCTTTGGCAATACTGTATTCGAACCATTTATGTTCATCAAACCAACTTGAAACAAAGCTACGTTTTTTGCCTCCAATAACCTTAAAAGGGAAATCATGATCCCGAGGTTGAAACGGTCAAACGGTCCTTTTTGAATGTAACTACGACGTATCTCGTCTTGAACATTAGGGTGAAAATCATCAATTCTTTTTCTCAATCCAGGATCAGCTTCCAAATTAAGATTCAAAATCCTCATATTGTTCAGGTAGATTGTAAGCCAAATTAGCTTCACTTTCAGCAATCACTTGATCCAATTCTTCATTTACTAATGACGAACCATTTGAATTAATACCTGAACTACTCCCGGTACTCTGAGTTTCTTTAAATTTGGGCACAACATCAAAATATCTTTTCATTGAAAATAACATTTATAAATACATGAATTTATTAATTTAATCTAACATTTAAAAAAGATATGCAAAGAAAAGCAGCAGAGAAAAAAAATTGGGTGACAGCGCGAGTCCGCAAGTGGGCGTGCGGCGTGGAGTGGTGGGCGCGGCTGGTGGTCGCCTGGTCTTTGACGCCATCCCACGGCGGCGACGCGGAGTGGAGTGGGGACTGGAGGGCTGGAGGCGGAACATCGAACTCTCGTGCAGAGGCATAGCCGCGTAGGTCTAAAGTTGGAATCGATCGAGTGCTCTGCCTCTGCGTTTAAGGATTGGCAGCAATTAAAAAAAAGGCCAAAACGACGTAGTTTTGGTCTATTTAATTAAAATAGTTTTGGAAAACAAAAAAAGAACCCATGGTGATTCAAAAGTGGTACCTCCCGCAACATAGAAAGTTTCAATCCCGCATGTGCTCCCGTTCCCCTACTCCGTTCTTTTGGTTCTAAGGTCGCTTTTTGTGTAAATAAACATTGAATAATTAAGTTTATAATATATATATATATATATATAGGTAATATATATAGGTATTTTTTTCGAGGTGCATAGGGTCCCGGAACCCCGTGGGACCCTTAGTGTGTCCGCCTCTGAGGCCCATACCTGGACTCATAAAATGAGAACCAGATATGGCATGATTTGGAACCTGTACGGTACGACTCGGAGTAAAGATTTAGAGATTCATTTGAAATCATTTTTCCCGGTTCAGATCTAGTATCCACACCAACGAGGCAACGAGACTCTTATTCAGAGAAGCCCGACCAAAATTCGAGACAAACTTTGGCTCAGACTTCTAATCGATTAAAAGTTTGGCACATTGAAAGGCGCAAATTGGATATCCAAACACAAATCTGAGCCAAACGCAATAGACTCTAAAATTTAATGAAGGAATATCAGACAATGTACTTGTTTAAAAGATAAGAAATTTTTGGGGAAAAGGGTCAGAGAGGGTCTCGAACTTACAAGAAAAATGTCAAATATGGCCTTATATAGAAGGTTCTATCTGGCCGACGTCATTTAGGGCGGTTTTCAATGGAATTTTTCAATGAAACTTTTTGAGCATTTTAATAATTAAATCTAGTTTACTTATACCAATATTTAGCTAAAACTTCAATCGGGGAGGCATTCAAATAAATTCTTTAAGATAAGTGCGCAATTAAAAGCACAATTATTTTCAAGAATTTATTTGAATGTCTTTCCGACTGAAGTTTTAGCGGGAATTTGGTATGAGTAAACTAGACTTAATAAATAAGATTCTCACAAAATTTCATTAAAAACTTGCAGTCGGAACCTCCCTAAATGGCATCGGCAGGACAGAACCTCTTATATAAGGCCTTATTTGACATTTTTTTGTAAGTTTGAAGCCCTATCTGACCATTTTCTCGAAATTTTTATGTTTCTGGCATGTAAGTTCAATTTTTTATGTCCACCAGGTTATTAAGAGTCTGGTCAAGCTCGGGTCGAGATAATTTTGTATAGGGACCGGGCGATCCCATCCCTAGAATCGACCTCTCATTATGTAGGATGTTTTTACTTTGAACTGTTTTCAGTCACAGACCAGACTAGATCAGACTAGATCAAACCATATCAGTTCAAACCATACCAGACCAGACCAGACTTCAACAATCATAAAATACACAGAGACCAAATATTTATCAGACCAGTTCAGACCAAACCAAACCAGTTAAAAACATGTGTGGTAGCAGAATCAACAATGCAGATGTCAACTGTGCGAGCATTGAGGTAACTTGGGGTGCAAGATTTGAGATTTATGTCGTACTCATGGGCGGAGATAGGGGTGGCCAATCTAGGCCTTGGCCCACCCCAAATTTAAAAAATGGCTTAATTTTTAGTGTAAAAAATTATGTTTAAATTTTTTTCCAAAAATATTCTTTGTGCCGGCCCAGTGCCCTGGCTCTGCCCCAGGTCGTACTAAACTACTCCCTCCGCCTCATTTAAGGTTTCCCGTCCACTATTCTCCAATCAACGTGCATTGTTCTTAATCTTTTACTACTTCCGTCCCTTAATTAACTTTACATTCAACATTTCACGGTCTCTAACGTTGATGTTTGACCAATGATATGTAAAAATATACATTTATAAAACTTATAATAAACGAACATTTCAATAATATATAGGAAAATGAAGAAATCAAAATTATTTTGATATTATAAAATAATACGGTTTTTGTGTAATTAACGGTTGAAGTTTACAAAGTTTTACTCAAAAAGTCAAAGTGTCAAGTTTAATAAGGACCGGAGGGAGTACTTTATATATCCAACTTTTATCAAATTTAAATTTTATTGATCAGGCTTTAGCGGTTTTAATGTAGTTTCTGAATATGTAAATTTTATTTACTAAAAATAATTCTACTAATGACAGTGATCAATTAACTTTATGGTCAATCAAACGTCGTAAACCGAACGTTTAAATAGGACGAAGGGAGTACTACACAACAAATAGTGGTTAGACAAACTTTAGAGCAATTTCAATGATACAATGTGCACATGTGCCATGAGAGATATACACGGTTTTATGTGTTTTTGTGAGTTTTTTCAATAATGTCAATCCCGTTTGACATTGTGGAGAAAAACATACAAAAAATATATAAGAACGTTAAGATAGGGAGACATATATTCTATTTGTTGCTTTTTAATTGGTTATCTCTAATGCTTGTTCACATTTTTGCATTGAATATGTTTTTAGTTCACCAAAATCGTGTTGTGCACTGTGCCCTGTCCCTAATTGGCGTTGGTGGTCTTTTCCCTTTCCGGAAGTCCAGGGATGGATTTAGGGGGGGGGGGGGGGGGGGGGCGCAGGGGTGCGACCGCCCCTCTTAGACTTTCAAAAATTTCTACTATATATGTAATGTGTTTGTAAAATTTTGATACTTTAATTAGATTCGTCCCCCTTAATTTTTTTGTTGAGCATTGCCTCCTTAACTTTTAGTTTTTAAAATTGATATATAGTCTTACATAATGTAATACTTAATCGGAGATTTAAAAAAGGAACATCTAAAATAATTTACATAACTTAAATAAACAATAGAAGAACTCATTATTTGAGATTTAAGATACTTATTATATAAAAATTCTTAGTTTTGTAATATTTAATTATCTTTATTCGATAACTAGTAAACAATTTTGAAAAATATATATCAAACGATATTAAATACCAGACACTCTAGCTACAAAGTTTTTAGATCATGTGAAGTAATCCAAATTATAAATGTTTATTGACATTGAATTACACTATTCATTTACTTCTTACATTCTAAAAAGACTTTATTGCATAGATAATAAACTTTAATTATTTTAGCATTAATACAAATATAATATGCACTATATATATGAATTATCAATATAATATTATTCTAAAAATAATAATATTATACATACTATTGTAATATTAAAAGAGCTGTTTATGACTTATGAACACCCTCAATGATAGACAAAAATTGTAATTCAAAAATCAATTCTTTATTTCTATAAGACTCATGTAGTTAAACAATGTTGAAATTATTTTAAAAGTACTCGTGAATGTGAACCTTATAAACTCTTTACATTTAAATAAAATGTTATATATCCTTTTTTATTTTTGTATTATTTTCCATTGATTTGTCATTTCTTATGCTTTAATGTATCAATACTTTTTTCTAGAGCACTCCAATTATAAAATTAAAGTTATTTTGTCATTGTCTAAATTTAGAATGTAATATATAGATTTAAATGTCGTCACGTATGTATTAATGAAATTTTTTTGAATAAAAATAGCCGCAGAGCCTTACACTAGTGAAAAAATTCGCCCCGCTACACTAGAAAAAAATTCACCCCACTACACTAATGAATTTTTTATCTCCTACACTAATGAAAATTTTCGCCCCCTTGACTCGAAATTCTGGATCCGTCCCTGCGGAAGTCCACAAAACTCACACCAGCATTGTTCCCTCCCCTCATCACATGTTCCCACTTACTCGCCTAATGCTTCATCCCCTCCACCTACCCTAACCAATCAAAAGGGCACTCTCATTCACATTTAACATTATCCTTTCATGGATATTAACTAATGTTACGATATCAAAGTTTTGTAGCTAGGTGAGATGTATTTGAAAGAATTCATCTATCAAAGAATAACAAAAGTACAACTGTACAATGAGAGTCCCCTAAAAGGTATTTTGAGTCCATGAAGGGAAATGCCGGTTGTACACAAAACTTGAACAAAAATTATATACCGCATGTACACAGGCAATTCATTGATTTGTTAAACGAACTGTATGTGTACACGGGCAATTTATTGATTTGTTAAATGAACTGTATGTGTACACATGCAATTAGGGATGTGTATAAAGGCAGTTTTTTTTTTAAAAAAGTATGCCAAATATTTGTCATAGAAAGTGTACAACTTAGATACAAATTTTGTGTACAAATGTAATTTTATGTCCACAATTATTCAAATTAAGTAGAAAAGCGCGAATGATTGTATGAATCCATGTATAAGTGTTCTCTAGACTAGTTTATGGAATCATATGTAACTCTTACGGTGGGCACTGATAAAACAAGTGATCAGTGATATTTTAAACTGGGAAAGTTCCCGAAATAGGACTAAAACAGTTTTAAAATTCCAAAATAAGACTGTCATGTTTTTTATTCCCAAAATAGGACTAATTACTGCCATGTTTAGAAAATAGTGACATGTTTGAAGTTTGGTACTGCCAAAACATGACAGTAATTAGTCCTATTTTGGGAATAAAAACATGAAAACCCTATTTTGAATTTTTCAAAATGTTTTAGTCCTATTTCGGGTAATATCTCATTTTAAACTTGGTATTGTTTTAATAATATTCACCATCCCAACTAAACTTGGTGAAAATTGTAGAGGTGAAAGCACTTAAAAAAGGACGGACTAGTATTTAGTAAGAAATATAGGGTCTAGATAAGAATATACTACCTCCCTCTCAAATTAAATTCCTAGTTTGACTTCACCAGTTTTTAGGTAGAATATCAAATAAAATTGGAGTGAAGGTAAAAAGGTAAATGAATAATAAAAACTTACCAAATATAGAAAGAAGTTGAAGTGAGAACTTAGTTTTGGGACATTTCAAAAAGGAAACTGAGAATTTAATTTTTGGAGGAAAGGAGTATAATTTTAAAGATGCAATTTTATTATTTTTTGAAAATGGATATCTAGTTTATATATAAATATGAAATACTATGCATAATATTATATGAGATCTATCAACTAGTATTTCAATAAATAATGATCTATATTAAATTCATAAAATGAAAAATGGAAACCTAGTTGATGGATAGAAATATGAAATACAATACTTCCTCCGTTTTTTATTAATTGTCTCACATTCCTTTTTGGAACGTTTTTTATTATTTGTCTCTCTTTCTATTTTAGGAAAGTTTTTGATAAAATACCCTCACTTTTATTACTTTTACCCCTCTTACTTTTTACAAATTACTTTCTCTTTCCTACTTTATCATAAATTTACTCTACTTATTATACTCTTTTTCCTACTTTATCATCACTTTATCACCCCTTTACTCTTTTTAATATACTCTTTTTCCTACTTTATCATTTACCCTACCCACTCTACATTTATCCTACTATTTTTCTATTAAAACTAATGCCCAAAGCTAGCGGGACAGATAATAAAGAACGGAGAGAGTATTTTATGCAGTACATTTCTTAGTTTGATCTCTTTATATAATCTATTTTAATACTCCTGACCTCCAAATGAACTTCTGTGTTTGATTTCACGGTTTTTAGGTAGGAAAAAATAAAAGTTAACCTTCCAAACACTGAACTTGAATAGTAAAGAAAAGTACTGATCCAAATTAATTAGAGATGATAACTCAGGTAATTGAATATTAAAAAAAAAGGACGACACCCCATCCCTGAGGGGCCCTCAACCCCGACCGGACAGTACGTTGGGAGGATGTAAGTTGGACTATAATCCCAATCTGACAGATAGAGAGTGGGGCTCTGTCCCCGATACTTGCAGAGGCCTTATGCATTTTTTAGCATAATAACCCCTTATCGCAGTTGCCGGGATTCGAACCCGGAACCTAACCCTTGTGGCACTCCCTTCCTACCAGTTGAACTACGTCCACCGGTAAGTAATTGAATATTAAAAGTACGGAGTAAGTGGATACTTTCATAGCAAAAACTTACCAAAAGTAAACATGTCGGATTAACCATTTAAGACCAAAAGAGTGCGTCTATCTACTCTGTAGTCTGTACCGTACTGCACTACTGCTACCAACTTTGTGTACTGCTACATAGTTAACTCATGTCAACTGACACCATTAGGACGGATTTTTGTTATCTATGTACTAACTTTTGTATGCATTCATAAATTAAGGTGCAGCTGTTGTAACAAATGTCTAACTACTATGAACTTTTCTTGAGTGTGTACTTTTAAATTATTACCTCGGCTCCGCTAGGATCGTATACGAACTGAATCGAGTCGAATAATGAGATTTTGTATTTATATTTGTTTAATTTTTTCGAATATGAATTCGAATTCAAATATGAAATGAATATTAATTTTGATTTGTATTTGTATTTGTTTAACAATACGAATAATTAACGAATCATATACGAATATCGAATCGATTTGAGCATAAGTTAAATTGTAGTCAAATATCACTCTAAAATAACTTTTTTATATTCCATATTTTTATGTTGTAAATGCATGCTATGACTTAATATGTGTTTTTTGAATTTAAATTTAATGGATCAATGCATTTTTAGATGGTACACAATATACTAAAGTGAATTAATTTTATGATTAATATATATAAATCTAAACTTTTTTAAATAAACACTAACACACACATATTATAAATTATACTTATAATGTGTGAAATAAGTTGATAATTGTATATATCAAAGTCAAACAACGTAACTCTAATTTTATTCTTCAAATTGAATACATAATTATTTGTATTGTATTTGAAAGACGTTTGAACCAAACAAATTGATTTGTATTTGTATTTATATTCTGATTTATTACAAATAGATTTGGAATTCGCATGCAAAAGTGTATATGTGGGTTACACTTTGAGGGCATGACTATCTTTTAAAAGTTATTATAGTGTTATTACTACTATTATTATTAATATTGATATTAATATTACCATTATTATTAATCGAATATATTTGATTAATATTCGAATCGAATACACTGATATTCTTATTTGTATTTGATAACAACTCAAATCAAATTTAATATTCTTATTTGTATTTGTATTTTCCGAATTCGAATCATCTTATACGAATTCGAATCGCGAATCGAGCACAAATTATTTAATTCGTTTGCAACCCTAGGCTCCACTCAACCTTGCCAAGTTGATGTTAGGTGAGAAATTAGAATGGTAAAATTTGTGTGGTTGAGATTTGTGAAGAACAGGTAGAATTAAAATGTACAGAGCCACAAAAACATTGTTTTAAAAGAAAAGTGACAAAGTTTTTTGGGACAAACAAAAAGGAAGTTGGCAAAGTCTAGTGGGACATAGGGAGTATTAGAATTAGAATTCTCAGTTATTTCTATTATACTTTCTATATAACCAAATTATTATGTACAAAATATTATTAAATTTAGTTTAATATGGAGTATCAATTTCCAAAATTATAAATTTTTATAATGCTTATTAATATGTAATATAATATAATTATAGTCAAAATTGTGTGTTGACAAATGAGAAAGTTAAACTGTTAACGTCGAAAAAAGAAGATGTAGTATTTCAAGCAATTCAAGAAGTTGTACGGAGTATTTAGGTTTTACATGAGTTTTTTCAAGAAGAGTTTTTTCGAATTGACAAGGTTGACAAAAAAGTACAATGTGAAATACTCCATCCGTCATATTAGAAGGTTTTCACTTTCCTTTTTTGGGCGTCCCATATAAAGGTTTTCATTTCCATTTTAGGAAACAATTAATAATCTTAAGTAACAAATTAATCATTAAATATTAAAAATAATACATTTATAACATCACAGTTATCAATATTAACTACATTATAATATATACTGTACCTATTAAAATTATTTCTTAAAATATACTCGAATTACTTTATTTAATTATTGTCTAAATAACCGTGACGTTTTACGATGAGAAGCTTCCACTGAGACGGAGGTAGTAATATTTACATATGAAATGATAGACGGATGGAATGAGGAAATAAAGAATTTCTGAAATTTAGATTAGGGAATTAAATAATTTGGGGACCCAAAAAAAGAAAATCTATCAAACAAAAGTGATACTCCGTATAGTTCTCCCGTCCCAGAATAAACACTACATTTGCACTTGATGGACTAATAAAAAGTAGGAAGTTTAGTTTTGGACAAAGATTATAATCTTACACTCAGTGGAGGAGCTAGGGGGGGCAAGCGCCCCCGCTCCGACTATTTTTTTTTACTAGTATTACTTATAATATGTTTCTTGCCCCGGCTTCTTTTTTAATTTTAAAAACAATAAGTACAACTTAAGGTTATTTTAAGATGAAGTGTTAAAATAAATAAAAAAGTATTTTCAGAAAAAGTAAAAAAAATGAAATATAGAATAAAAGGGGATTAATGTATGTAATACATTTGGCATCCCAATTTGCCAATAATCCGGAGTAGCTCAGTGGAGACAGGTAACACGCTCCCTTCGTATCACCCGTGTTCGAATCCCCCCAGGACGGATTAAGTTAAACTTGTTTTGCTTTTCTTCCGCCCCAATTCTTCCAATTTTATTTTCTTCAGCCTACAACTCGTCCCACACCGGATGAAATAGAGGATTCACTCCTCATTTGAGCCTATATAATCGCTCCTTCATAGTTGATAAAGATTAGGTTGCTAGTAAAGCTTGAGTGCAAGTATTAGCTACAATAAAAACAAATATTGAATACCCATTCGGTTTTTGTGAAAAAACCGAATAACCGGACCGAAAATTCGGTGTCCGAAAAATTGGGTCCCAACTTAGATCGGTTCGGTTTCGGGTTATAGAATATACGAAACCGAAAGATCGGTTTGGTTCGGATATTTCCTATTTCGGTTCGGTTCCGAATCCAGCCCTAGTTCTCACTTCTTCCCATTTGTTCTCAGATTCTGCAATTTTCAAGTAAGTTTCTCATGTGCCAATTTATGCCCATATTAATTATTTGCTCTCATCCCTAACGAAAAGTCAGAAATTATTTGTGTGAATCCTCAAATCTCAGTTCTAGATGCAATTTAATGCTATTTGTATAAGGAACATTTTTAATTCATACTTATTTTTGTTATATTTAGGAGTATGAGTTTGGATAAATTTGTAATTAAGACTAAGAGGTCTTTGATTGGAGGTAACGTTCTTCAATTGTTCCTAATCAGTCTATCTCTAGTGTTGAAAATGCCACTGCGTCAAATGAAAATATTGCTAGAGATGAGAGGAATGAGAGGGACAAGAGAGCCCGAACAGAAAGTACACATGAATGGGATGACTATCTTACGGATTGCTTAGTATGCTACATCGAAAGAGACATTTTTCAAGCAATTGATAATGAAGCTATTATGCAGCATTTTCAAAATATGAAAACTCATAGGATTGATTTGCCTAGGTTGCAGAAGTAAATCAAGTATTATGTAATGAACTATAATTTTTTGTTAAATTATTACGCTATTGTTGTTCTTATTATATTATGGACACGAACTTTAAAATTTTTAGTCTTTGGTTTGCCCCTCCTTGGACAAACCTCTGACTCCGCCACTGCTTACACTATTTAATTATTTATGGCATTTTCTTTTATTGCTACTCTATACTCTGTATTATTTTATTAGGTTGATTTTTTCATAACCGAGCTTATGTGGTATAAGAGATAGTCACATAAGTTTTACTCCGTAACAAATAAATTATCTCTCTTCTTATTAGAATTGTTTTATACAATTGTGGTAAGTTTTTTTCCACAGTGTCAAGAAGACCGTCTAGATATTGACATTCTAATTGACATTGCAGTAAGATTAATTTTCCAAAATTGTATAAAATCATTCAAATAAGGAGAAATATAATTTATTTGCTAATATTTATTTTGTTATCTCTCATGCCACATGTGCATATTGCATATTGTAACATTGAAGATGCTCTTATTATGCACAATGAATGGTATGATCGATCTCGTTATGTGTAAAGAGAAAGCACACAAGTTTCCAACATAATTCCTCCGTTCTTTTTTAATTGCAACGGTCCACTTTTCAGGTTTGCCAACGTACAAGTTTGACCATTGATACATTTCATTTCTTATTAGTAAAAAAATTTTAAAAAATAGATTTTGAAAATTTTAAATAAGAGGAATTTAACAATATTTTGTTAAATTTACTTTATACTTCGTAATACATTAATAAATAAAGTAGAGTCGAAGTAGAACATGCGAATAGTGCAAAAAGTCTAATGTTGAATTTAAAAGGGAACGAAGGTATTGAAATAGGACATGTGAAGTCATTTACATTGACCAAAGAAAATTAAACAAAAACAAACCAACTGTAATTATATTACACATTTAATTTTATGTTAATGCATCAAACCTTAACATTCTTGCTCTTTACATTGACTACCTCCCGGTGACTTATGTCTGTAGTGACTTGTTACTCTAAAATACACTATCTAGAGTCTTGTCAAATTACTCGTGCAGTGACTAATCATATTTTTGCCCAAAACATAATTAATCATATTTTTGTTTGGGAAAACTTTCTTACTAATATACAAGGTCATTTTTTAAACTAGAATCCTCTCATTCACGGATTATTAATTAATTACATAATAAACTTCTAACACATGAACAAGTGATTAATTAGTTACATTAACATTAGCTTTATTGAAAAAGAAAAAGGGCGAAAATTGCATTGATATACACATTGCAAGTTATTTAAGAAGGCAATTAAAGGATCTAAGAAAATTAAATATAAGTTGAACGCATCAAATCACTACATAAGACTTTTTTGTTTAAAATAAATTAAACAAAAAAATGAAAAAACAGAGTATCATGAGTCAAAGCCAGAGGGCACCGGCTGTTCTAAGCAGGGGAACCAAATCGCCGGAGATATGAGCCGCCATGACCTTATCCAAGCCACCAAAAAACTTCCCGCCGATGAAAACCGCCGGAAACGGCGGCAGTTGGGCGGTGCGATTCTCAGCGCAGCTGATAATCCGGGAAAGCTGGTACGTGACGGCCACCTCGTCCTCCTCATCGACGTTGTAAATGGTGGGGTTGACGCCAAGTCCTAAGAGCAAACGCTGCAAGACGTAGCACATGCAGCAGCCGCGCCGGCCGAACACGATGATCGCATTCTCCGACACCATGTTGCCCAACCTGGTGGCCGCCGCTGAGACGAGGAGAGCGTAATCGCTGTCGCCGCTGGTGGAGTTGGTTGAGCCGTCGCTCGAGGTGGCGCAGAAGTAATATTTGGAAGGCGGCGGCGTATATTGGCGCTGCATGGTTGAAATTGGGAGCGGAGGGAAAGGGAGGGATGTGTGGGATTGAAAGGCGTTTATATGGTTACAGGGGAAGTGAGCGAGACAAGGAGGACTAGTTAATGGGCCTGACGCAAGTGTAAACGTCACGCCTCTTGTATCTTGAGGCTCTCATATTAAATAAAGCAAAAATGATGACAAAGAAAAAACAATATCACAATATTTTACTCGTATTACAGTGGATTGTACTACCCGTAAGGATTTTTTTTTACTGTTTTCAATCCCAGATCGGATCAGATCAGACTTGAAAAGTTATAAAATACATAAAGACCATAACTTTAACGCCAGTTCAAATCAAACCAAATCAGGCCATTTAAGATCAAATCAGACCAGTTAAGATCAGATCAATTCAGACCAGGCTAGACTAGATGAAGAAATTTGAATTCAAATAAAAACATGTCAAGTCGGGATATTTGAAAAATTGAACATAAAACTAGGGGTAGGTAATAAGTACAACGGCTCGAGACACTTCAATTGAGAAAATAATGGAAGGGCATGTCATGTGTGACTCGATTGTTGAATACCCGCCCAAATATTTCCTGGGGGTTTTGGCTTCAATTTCGTGAATTAGATGAAAAGATTTTGCTCCATATGATCCTTATTCATTTTAGCGCTGAAGTAGATCAACCAAAGAGAAGAGAGAAGATGGTAATAGGGATAAAGGATTCGTTTAATGGGAGAAATAGTTTGACAGCAAATGGTGTAAGTCGTGCTAGTTTCGTCCCTTGAAGTCAGTTTTGACGAAACTAATTACTCCCTCCGTCCCAAATTGTTTTGCAAAGTCAACATTTTTTGGTCAACCAATAATAAAAGTCAATGCTCGCTATTCATAATTAATTCAATTTTTAATAATTAAAATTTATATATTTGGAAACTACATTAAAATCTCTTCAATGTTGTAAACTCTAAATTAGAATATAATTAAAAATTGGCATCCTAATTAAGTGAATAAAATGAAACTGCTTTACCAAGTAAAGTCAAATTTGCAAATCAATTTGGGACGAAGGTAGTATGATTAAATAGTGATTTACCTGTCTAAGGGGTTTATAGATAGTTCATTGACTTAAGAATTATGTGGGTACAAAACTACAACCCCTGACAACGTGATTATATAACAAGTTAAAAAATGTGGATAGTAAGAGTCTGTTTACTAACAGAGATATTTTCTAGTTTTCCAGAAAACTGAAAAACTAGAAAACAGAAAACAAGAAATGTGTTTACCAAAGAAATTTGCTGGAAAACTAGAGAAACAAAAACAGAAAAACGTGTTTACCAAATCGTTTTCCAAAGCAAAAAAAATGAGACATGTCTCTCTTTTCCTTAATGATTTGGAGAAGTGACTTTTACTAGTTTTCTAAATTCGGAAAACGTAAATGCTACAGACCGCTGCAATGAATTTGCATACTTACACCTAGTGGTGGATCCGGTCCCGCTACGATGTCGCTTCCATTCTAGTACCTCCATCCTCGTACCTTACCCCTACCCTACCCTACCCACCCATCCCCGACCCGCATACCCATTTTCCCTACAATGACCTTACCCCACCCCTACCACATGCCCCTACCTCGGTCCCACCTCGATCCACCCTACCCTACCCCCTACCACCTCAATCCCACCCTGACCCACCCTACCCTAACCCCACCTCGTATATAACCCCATGCCCCTACCTCGGCCCCACCCTACCGCCATCCTACCCCCACCCTCGTACCACCATCCTACCCCCACCACCATCCTCCCCCCACCCTACCCCTTCACCTACCTCGGCCCCACCCTACCGCCATCCTATCCCAACTCCCTACCCTACCCCTACCTTACCCCAACCCTACTCACTACCCCCACCTTTACCCCTAACCACCACGTACCCTAACACACCCACTACCCCTAGACCTTACCACCCCACCCACGACCATACCCCTTACCCCACCCCCACCCACCCACACCCATACCTTCCTTCCCTACCCCGACCCCTACGAGTAGGTATGGGTGGGTATGAGGGGTTTTAGGGGAGTATGGGTAGAGTGTAAGATCGTGGTAAGGGTAGGGGTAGGGGTCAAGGGTGTGGAATTGGGTGTAGGGAGGGGGTACAAGGTATAGGGGTAGGGTAGGGGTTAGGAGTATGTGTACACGTATGAGTGAATGTTTGTATATTATATGATCGATCCCACATATTATATTATATATTTGTGTTCATGAATGTTTGTGTGTCTATATATATAGGGTTATTTTGGTCATTTTAAAGGTAAACGGTGTTTTAAACCTTTTTGAAGTAAACATGATCTTATAACATTGCTTATTTTATGCATTGCTTATTAACGCGAGTCTTAATAAGCACCATTTAGTAACCCGCGAAGTAAACATGTCAGTCTTCTGGATGATCACAGAACTGGGTGAAAATATTGATGATCATGTTTTCAGATTCGAAATGGAAAACTAGAAAATAGAAACAGAAAACTAGAGATAGAAAAATTGAAAAATAAAAACCGAAAATTGGAGAACGAAAAACAAAGGTAGAAAACAGGAAAATATTTCTGTTAGTAAACAGGCCCTAATATTTCTTAATGTGTAATGTTAGAATGTCTCTATATATAAGTCAAAAGTTCTCTAAGAACATGTTTACCTCGTTGCTAAAGTCAAAGTTAGATTAGTAAGCAGGTGAATAAACACGCTAGATGCTTAAAAAGATGTTTACTAACCGAAAGAGGTGCTTAAAGTGCCGCTTACAAAGCATACCACCACCGCCATGTATTAATTAAGCGACACTTTAAGCTTTTTCCGTTTTCGAATTTACCCTTATCCCTACTCTTTGCCCTTACCCTATTGTTACCTTCCACCTCTAGACCACCCTACCTTATCCTGACCCCCACCCCGACCCCACCCCTATGCATCATTGCCTTACTCCTACCCTACACCCTAGCCCTTACCATCATACCCCCAACCATACCCCACCCCCACCCATACCCCTTACCTTACCTCGACCCCTACCCCTTTACCCCCTACCACATGCCCCTACCTCAACCCCACCCCTTCCAACCCATAGCCCATACCACCCTACCCCCGACCTACCCCTTGCCCCACACCAACCTGTACCACTTACCTTACACCTACCCCTACTCCCCGTACAACGTGCCCCTAACTCGACCCCACCCTGAACCCCATCCTACCCCGACCCTCGACCATACCCCTTACACCACGCCCATCCCGTACTCCCTTTCTACCCAAACCCCAACCTCGACCCCACCCCCAACCTCCCCCTAGTCCTTACCACCCTACCCCCGACCATACCCCTTTACCCTAACCCTAGGGTAGGTTTAATGGGTGGGGGTAGGGGTACGAGCCTACTCGTCCTGGGATTGGATGTGTTGAGCATAAACAGATTTATAGAAAAAAATCATCCAAAGTTTTTTTATTTATTTTGTGAATAAATTAAAACAGTCTTCAGAAATCAATTTAATTTGGTTTCAAATCACGTTAATGATGGTCATTCCAGTTGCAGTCCCCCAGCTGGTCTCATTTTTTTTGGTTTTTATTTGTTCTTAAACCTCTTGACGAGTGTTGATACGCTTGTGATTTCCATCAGTATGTTTGCATTTTTAATTTATTTTGTTGTTTGTTATTTTGGAAATTACACAATTTTGGTGTAATACTTTAGTTTATCAAATTATTTGTAATTTATTTGGATTACGATTATTCTAAGCATAGGACATGTCAAAATCATCCAAAGGATCAAAAGATGGATCCTAAAGATCAAAGAATGTGCAAAATGGAGAAGATCAAACAAAGATTTGGAAATTCGTTCATGTACCCGATCGGGTATGATCAATACCCGATCGGGTATGATCAATACCCGATCGGATATTGATCGGGTTCGCTTGTCAAAATCAAATCCGGGAACAAATGAACATGGCTGAAATTTGATTGAAGATCTGGGCTCATACCCAATCGGGTAGACCGACGTACCCGGTCAGGTATGAGAGATTTTTACACTTTTCGGGAAGGTGCCTTTGGTACCCGATCGGGTACCGTATATACCCGGTCGTACACAACCCTGCCACCTCCATTTACCTATAAGTACATCCCTTTTCTTTCACACTAAACTCAACAATTCTCATATACTTCCAAGCTCAGTTTAGACAAGTATTTTCTTTATATTTTCAAGTATGTTAGTTTCCAAATGAGGAGCTAAGCTCTTCCATCTTGGTTTTGCTATATTGAAGCTTATTATTTGTAAGTTGTGAGTTATTTCTTTAATCATCTTCCTTGAATATTAACTACATTCCTAATCATATTTCATACTAATATGTAAGCATTGCTTAAAGGATCAACTAGTTTTGTTTCATATATTAATTATTACAATAATCGATCGACAAATACGCTTGTTAACCGTTCGGTCCTTTCATGGTAGTAAACTTGGATTATTAATGCATGTGTCTCATGGTTAATAATCTAAGGAGGATTAATTATATAGATTAAACCAATAAACCGCTTGTGTTGATGTTATCAATCTCAATCGATTTCATCTCAAATTTTATTGCTACTATCGGGTCAATATACGACACATGTTCTATATTGACTTGACCATAAGTTTTATTAATGAACGCGTCTCGTTATTAATAACTATCTTCGATGAATTGGAGATACTCGATGATTAAGGATTCGAGAGAAAGATAGTTAAAGATATAACCGGGATCGACAAACATTTCATTAAGTGAATATAAGCAAAACCAAGTCTTCTTCTCTAATAAAGCAAATCACATAAGTCATTCAATTTAGTGTTTAAATATACTTAAGTTTCAACTACAACCTTAAAAACCCCTTTGTTACTATTTCATTAAAAGAGAAATATTCCTTTCCATGCGAATATGAACCTTACTACGATATACTACGGTATTAATGAAAGTATTGTATTTATTTTGTGGCACACAACGACTTTAGTGTCGTCAAGTCTTGCAGCTCCTATATCATACACTTGGGTGTACATGTACACCCGTTTTTTGCAATTAATAGCAAATTTGAGGATAATTATTTGGTTGAGGTGCTGAATTGCTTTCTCTTTCCGCCAGGTACTCATGTACACCGTTACTTCGTATGTTCTTCATTCTTTCTTTTCTATTGTTTATTCTTATTTTTTTGTTTGTTTGCATTTCTTCTTCTTCTTCTTCTTCTTCTTCTTCTGTTTTTCTTATCGTTTTTTGTCTTTTTTATTTTGATTTTTTCTTTTTCCTTTTCTTTTGATTTTGAACTTTAATTTTTCTAACTTCAACTTTTCTTTTTCCTTTTTTTTCTTCCTTTTTTCATTTTTCTTTTTATATATACTTTATGTCTTCTATCATTTTGAACTCCTACTTCTTTTTTATTTTTAAGTAATTTTTTATAAGAATATTTTTCATACAGTCCTTTCAAAAATTCATGTCGAATGGGAATTCAGTAAAAATATATACTTCTATAACTCTTATTTTAAAAGCTTCAGCCTTCTAAATAATGATGAGCATATTATTTAAGTTAAATGTGCATTGATAAAATTTTAGATAATAAGCCCAATAAAATTGGTTGGTCTAAAATAAAGAATCAGTTCTTATTAGTGTAATGCTCATCTTGAACTTTTTGATACTCATTTCACACATTATGTATTCACATTTAATATTTGAGCATACTAGAGATTTTAAATGATCTTTCTCAATTTTTTGGTATTCATTTCGTAAGTATGTATACTCATTTGATATTGGTGTAATGCTCATTATAAGTATGAAAAAGTAAGAAAAAATCTAATAAGGCCCACAAAAAGGCCCTGTTATGAAAGATAGTCCATTTAATTAAAACAACCTAATTTTTTCCATTGGCATTTTTGTAATTTAAGAGAAAAATCACAACTCCCGCTAAATGAGCAACATTGTACTTTTAGTAAGCATCTCTGCTTCATATCTTCTAATTTTTTCTCTTTTTCTTATTTTTTCTTTTATAAAAACTCATTAAATTATATCTATAATCCACTCATATTAATTACAATATGTGACTCTAATGTAATATGATAATTTTGAAATATGCATTGATATGAAATTTTAAAAATGAGCATAACATCAGTACCAAACAATTATAAAAATACCGGGTGTATAGGTACACCCAGATGTATGGTATAATTTGCCCAAGTCTTGACCCATATGGCCATATCCCACCCTTTTTTAGCTATTAAATATATTTACACTTGTATAAGTTGTATTCAAAGGTTTCTGATGCTTGAAATGCAAGACAAAATACAGTATTTACAAAGGCGAATAGGGACCCTCACCCATTAACCTTTCTCTCGGGGCTGGTCTCCTAATTGAATCGGGAAATCGATTCTACTATGGGGGTGTTTGGATTTGATTCTACTATGAAGGAGCAGAAGCAGAAGTCGGAGTGTTTGGGTAAAAGTGCAGAAGTGATTCTGGTGCTCTAATTTACTCATAGAATCAGTTTTTTTAGAAGCTGGTGGTGACCAGTTTCTTAAAACTGATTCTGATTCTGCTTCTGCTTCTGCTTTAAAAAAGAAGCAGAATCAGAATCAGTTCCAAACACCCCTACATATGGTCCAGAGAACCAGCTGGTTTCAGACCAGTCCCAGACCACTGAACCGGTCCACCCTTAATCCCGGCCCTATTGTTAGACTACATCTGCTTCCAATGGACTGCTTTGCTCAAGAAGTATGAAGTATGAATTCATCCCGACAAGCCCAAAGTTGCAATAAAATGCAGCCAGCCAAGTTCGTGAGTCAATTTCATCTCTGTACTCTAATCACATTTGTTTCGTAGATATTACGAGTAGATATTAAGGCCCTCTAATGTTTACCCAACAATACCAAACTAAGTAACAACCAAGTTTTGACTAAAAGTAGAAGATAAAGTTCCTGAAATAGGACTAATTTCCAAAATAGGAAGAGAAAGTGTGAAAATTTCCAAAATAGGGCTGTCATGTTTTTATTCTCAAAGATTTCCATTTTTTTATTCCCAAAATAGGACTAATTACTGTCATGTTTGAAGTTTCGTATTGCCAAAATATAACAGTAATTAGTCATATTTGAGGAATAAAAAATGAGAATATTTTGGAATTTTCAAACTTTTTAGTCAAAAGTAGAATCACAGTGACTAAAATTTTACTCCATAATACAAGGGATTAATTCGTAGGTTACATTTACACGGGTGCTTACAGCAAAAGAAAAAGGAGAAATTTGCAATGATGTACCAATAACAACCAAGTTTTGACTAAAAGTAGAAGAGAAAGTTCCTGAAATAGGACTAAAAGGGTGTGAAAATTTCCAAAATAGGGCTATCATGTTTTTATTCTCAAAAGACTCCCATTTTTTATTCCCAAAATACGATTAATTACTGTCATGTTTGAAGTCTCGTACTGCCAAAACATAACAGTGATTAGTCCTATTTTGAGAATAAAAAATGAGAATATTTTGAAATTTTCAAACTTTTTTAGTCGGGATAATATTTTCAAAGTAGAATCACAGTGACTAAAATATTACTCCATAATACTCGGTTCATAAAACAAGGGATTAATTCGTAGGTTACATTTACACGGGTGCTTACAGCAAAAGAAAAAGGAGAAATTTGCAATGATGTACCACTAGCAAATGATTTAAAGGGGCTATGAAGCGATCTAACAAAAGTGACTACCGGCGGCAACCACCCGTCAATAACCACCCCGCCGCAACCCCACTCGATCAGGCCGCCAGCCTCCCTTGCCCCTCTCGAGCTTCCCCCAGCCCCATACCCCTTGTGTAGCTCCTCAGCCCCCTCTCCCAATTGGTATGAATGTGTCTTTTTTTCAAATGAAAAACGGATGGTGTGAGTCAAAGCCAGAGGGCACCCGCCTTTATAAGCAGAGGCACTAAATCGCCGGAGATATGAGCCGCCATAACGTCATCCAAGCCACCAAAAAGCTTCCCGCCGATGAAAACAGCCGGAAACAGCGGCAGCTGGGCGGAATGATCTTCCGTGCAGCTGATAATCCGGGAAAGCTGGTGGGTGACGGAGACCTCGTCCTCCTCATCGACGTCGTATATGGCGGGGTTGACGCCGAGGCCTAAGAGCAAACGCTGCAAGACGTAGCACATGCAGCAACCGCGCCGGCCGAACACCATGATCGCATTCCCCGACACCATGTTGCCGAACATGGTGGGCGTCGCTGACACAACGGCGGCGTAATCGTTGCTGCCGCCGCAGCTGGAAATGTGTTAGAAAATAGAAGAGGTTGTTGGTTGTATGAATAGAATAAGTGATTTTAGTGAGGTGTAATGTAGATGATGTGTTTTAGAGGAGAGCTCTTGTCTCTAGAAAAGTAGTATTGTATTGATGTTTCTTGGTTTTGCTTGGTTTGAAAATGAGTACAATGAGTCCTATTTATAGGAGCTAGAGGATCATTCTAGATCCTTATTAAATGCTATGATTCTAGAGTATTCTACATCTATGTCTAATTACTCTAGATTTTATAAGAATTCTCTAGTAGAGAATTTTCTAGAATACTTTCTACCTTTAACTCTCTAGATCATCTCTAGCCTTTTCTACATAGAATATTCTAGATAAATGCATCACTATTTAATACTCCTCCTTGATGCATTTGTCGGTGACTCCAAGCATTCTTCGCAGAAACTGGAATCTGTCTCTTGGCAGGGCCTTCGTGAAAATATCTGCCAATTGTTCTTCTGTTGGGCAGTACTTCATCTCAATATGCCCCTTTGCTTGGACATCTCTCAAGAAGTGATACTTGATATCGATGTGCTTAGTACGATTGTGCTGAATTGGATTTTTAGCCATCGCAATAGCTGACTTGTTGTCGCAAAATATTTGAGTCGCAGAACTTTGCAATTCTCCCATGTCTTCTAATATTCTTTTTAGCCATATAGCTTGGCACGCTGCTCCGGCTGCTGCAACATACTCGGCTTCGGCTGAAGATAGTGCAACAGAATCTTGCTTCTTTGATCCCCATGAGAAAATTCCCGAACCCAGCTTAAATGCGTAACCGGAGGTGCTTTTCATGTCATCTTGAGATCCAGCCCAATCACTGTCGCTATATCCAGTTAGTCGTGAGTCAGGAGTTGTTTTGTACCAAATACCATAATTGATGGTTCCTTGTAGATACCTAAGGAGTCTCTTTGCCGCTCCATAATGAGTCTCAGTTGGACTTTCCATGAACCTCGAGAGCAAACTTGTAGCATACATGATGTCCGGCCTCGTAGCCGTTAGGTAGAGTAGACTCCCAATCAAACTTCGGTAATTGGTTGCATCCGTCTGCTTTGACCCATCTTCTTTCTTCAATTTTTCATTAGGAACCAGTGGAGTAACGACGGCTTTGCAATCTTGCATTTTAAACTTCTTTAGCATGTCCTTAATATATTTTTCTTGAGATAAGAATATGCCTTCTTCTTCTTGACTTATCTCCATGCCAAGAAAGTAGTGCATTAATCCCAAGTCACTCATCTCAAAAGTGTTCATCATGTCTCTCTTAAATTCTTCAATTAATTTGGAATTATTTCCCGTGACAATTAAGTCATCAACATATAGAGAGACGATGAGAATGTCAGATTTACCTTGGGATTTGATGTATAGTGTAGCCTCGTTCTTACTCCTCCTGAACCCTTGACGGGTGAAGTATCCATCAATCTTGCTATACCACGCTCGTGGAGCTTGTTTGAGCCCGTAAAGCGCTTTCTTTAGACGAAGAACTTTTCCTTCTTCTTTGATGAATCCTTCTGGTTGCTCCACATACACTTCTTCTCGTAGCTCTCCATTTAGAAAGGCTGACTTGACATCTAGCTGATAAATTTTCCATTTCTTTTGAGCAGCAAAGAGCTATGAGTGTTCTTATTGTGTCCATCCGGGCAACTGGTGCAAACGTCTCTGTGTAGTCAACTCCCGGTATTTGAGCATACCCCTTTGCAACCAGCCTTGCCTTATGCTTCTGAATTGAGCCATCGGGGTTCAATTTTGTTTTATACACCCATTTGACTCCAATAACCTCCTTGTTATGTGGAAGATCTACCATTTCCCAAGTATCATTCTTTTCTATCATTTTGATCTCCTCCTCCATTGCTTTAATCCAAACTTTTTCTTTGGAGGCTTCGGTGTAGCTATATGGCTCCAAGGAGCAAAAGTTGCATGTTTCATAGATGTCAGTAGACTCATATAGGTCTGCTAGAGTTCTTACCCGAAGAGGTGGGGACTCTGGTGAGGAGTCGTGATTTCTTGATGTATTAGCTTCAAAAGAGGATCTTGGAGTAGACGTGGGGCTTTGTTGATCGTGATTTTCCTCTTCTGGTATTTCCTCTAGTTGGACAGTAGTTGTCTTTCTTTCAACTTTTTCTGTCTCCCAATTCCAAGAGGCTTGCTCGTCAAACTCCACATCTCGACTTGTCACCAACTTCTTTGTCTCGAGATTGTAGATTCGATATCCCTTGGATTTGGAGCTATAGCCAAGGAAGATGCCCTTCTCTGTCTTGTCTTCTAATTTGTGCCTTTTAACAGAGGGAACATGAATGTAGCATATGCTTCCGAAGACCTTCAAATGTTTGGCTGAAGGCTTTTGTCCAGACCATGCCTCAATAGGTGTTTTGTTTAAAACCGCCTTAGTTGGACACCGGTTTAGAAGATAGACTGAAGTATATACTGCCTCTGCCCAGAACGTTTTAGGCATTCCTTTTTCAGCTAACATAGACCTTGCCATCTCCATGACTGTGCGGTTCTTCCTTTCGGATACCCCATTTTGTTGTGGAGTGTATGCTACTGTTAGTTGATGCTCTACACCTTCATCTTCACAGAACTTGTCAAATTCTTTTGAGTTGTATTCGGTACCTCGATCGCTTCTCAACTTCTTGATTTGATGACCACTCTGTTTCTCCACGAAGTTCTTGAATCTCTTGAATATTCTAAAGACTTCGGATTTTTCTTGGAAAAAATACACCCATGTCATCCTAGAGTAATCATTGATGAAGAGTATGAAGTACCTGTTCTTCGAAACTGAAGGCGTGCGCATTGGACCGCAAACATCGGTGTGGACAAGCTCTAGTATCTGTTTGGCTCTCCATGTCTTTTCTGTTGGAAATGGTTGCCTGTGCTGCTTCCCAACCATACATCCTTCACATGCTCCTTCTTTTTCATCCAGTAGAGGCATGTCTCTCATCATCTTCTTTAGGTGTAGTAATCTCAAGGCATTGAGATTGAAGTGCCCAAATCTTCGATGCCATAGACTCGTATCACTCAGTTGAGCCACCATCGCCTTTTGTGGATATTGCCATTGAATAGGAAAATTTCTATTATTTCCCATTTTTACTTCAGCAATTTCTTGATTATTGTTCTTGTCATAAATTCGGCAAGAATTTTTCTCAAAGTGCAAGGCATATCCACTTTCCATCATTTGGCCAACACTTAGTAGATTTTGTGCAAGGCGTGGCACTAGGAGAACGTTTTTAATAAAGCGCGTACCTTTCTTTGTATCTATGACAATGGTACCTTTCCCCTTTGCCTCCACCAAATCGCCATTGCCCATCTTGACTTTTGTCTTGATAGAGGTATCTAAGTCATGGAAGATGGTCTCGTTGGATGTCATGTGATTGCTGCACCCACTATCGATGTACCACTCTTCTTCTTTTGCTTCTATGGCTGAGTGACATGCGTAGAACATGTACTCCTTCTCCTTAAAATCTTCAGAATAGTTGGCCTGATAGTTTCTTCTATCTCTGCAATCTTTTTCTTCATGCCCGAACCTCTTGCAATTTCTGCATTGTGGCTTTCCTCGATGGTAGCAATCTTTCTCTAAGTGATTAGTCTTCTTGCATATTTTGCATGGTGGAAAGTTCGTCTTCCTCTCCTTGTTGTTAGAATTCCCATCTTTATGTGGTTTAAAGTTTTCACCATTTCTCGAGTGATTCCTTTTAATGTTGAGCTTAGACTGGAAGGCACTTTCTAATGAACTTTCGTGTCGTCTGTTTAGCCTTTGCTCACGTGCTTCTAGCGACCCCATTAATTCAGTGATGGACATTTTTGATAGATCTTTTGACTCCTCAATAGCCGAAACTACTGGATCATATTTTTCAGGGAGACTGATTAGGACCTTCTGGATTATTCTCTCGTCGGTTATGTTTTCTCCAAGAGTTCTCATTTCGTTGACTATATGTATAACCCGAGAGAAATAATCTTTTGCCATTTCAGAATCTCTCATCTTTAAATTTTCGAGCTCTCTTCTTAAACTTTGTAATTTAATAGTTCTAACTTTCTCATTTCCTTGAAATTCCTCCTTAAGAATATCCCAAGCTTCTTTTGCCGTAGTAGCACGAATTATTCTCGGGAAAATAGTATCACAAACGGATTGTTGAAGAAGATAGAGAGCTCTAGCATTTTGCTGTTTTTGTTTCTTACGTACCTCGGAAGTTGATGCGTCGTCGCTTCCTTTTTCCGGCATGATGATTCCTTCTTCAACAATATCCCAGAGATCATGTGATTCTAGGCAAGTCTTCATACGGACACTCCAATAGTCATAGCTTTCTCCATTGAACATCGGAGTTGATACCGAGAAGCTTGATGTCGTCATAATGCCCGCTTATGATCGAACAAGCTCTGATACCACTTGTTAGAAAATAGAAGAGGTTGTTGGTTGTATGAATAGAATAAGTGATTTTAGTGAGGTGTAATGTAGATGATGTGTTTTAGAGGAGAGCTCTTGTCTCTAGAAAAGTAGTATTGTATTGATGTTTCTTGGTTTTGCTTGGTTTGAAAATGAGTACAATGAGTCCTATTTATAGGAGCTAGAGGATCATTCTAGATCCTTATTAAATGCTATGATTCTAGAGTATTCTACATCTATGTCTAATTACTCTAGATTTTATAAGAATTCTCTAGTAGAGAATTTTCTAGAATACTTTCTACCTTTAACTCTCTAGATCATCTCTAGCCTTTTCTACATAGAATATTCTAGATAAATGCATCACTATTTAATAAAATGGATGAGGCGTCGCTCGAGGTTGCGCCGAAGTCATTCATTGAAAACGCCGGTGTAAACATATACTTCAAGGTTGGAATTCGGATAGAAGAGGTATCTGTATTTGTGTATTTCAGTATTTCTGTTTTTGTGGGATCGAGCGAGTGGGGTTTATATACGCCGATGGGGGGATCTGCGCGACAAGGAGGTTGTACGATTTTGGGCTGACGTAAGGGTATATGTCATTCTATTGCGATCTTATATATGGCCTACTTTTTACAGAGTATAATTAAAGCAAAAGAATTCATTACAAAGAAACATTATTACCGATTTTTTTTTACGTGCGGAGTACTCCGTCCATCGTAGGTCATTAAACTTGTTCAGAATTACGGCCGTTATCCATTTACAAAATGGGGTATCGTATTTACCACTCACTTGATTGGTTCAAATCATTACATCATTTTTAATTTAGATTTAAATAATTCAACTACATTATTCTGATTGGTCCATGTGTACAAAGATATAGAATCTACCATTAAACTTTGTATCAGTTCTATGTGTTTTCTGCACAAATCTTAGCAACATAATTTTTATTTTTCTTATTTTTCACATATTATGAATTTACAAAGTTCACTAGGATAGAGGTGATATAACTTTACCACTTCCATTGTCTTATTTAAAGTTCCATCGCTGTTTACAGTGGTGAATCCAGAAAATCGGAGTCACAGGGTCCCTACCTTAATGTAACTCTAACCAATAAAAAATAAAAAAAATGTAAGTATATAATATTAAAGTAGCATAACATTTCATAGTTAATGTACATCATCAAAATATTAAGAAATTTTATCAATTCAGGACCTTAAAGATAGATAAATTATAAATTCGGTACCCGAAAGATGAAAATTATCAATCTAGGATCTAAAATTTCATAGATTGATGATGGAGTATATGGCCCGGGAACCCCCGGCCCACAGACTCCTACTATTCCAATGAAGGCCCAACAGGGCCAGAAAGCACAACAGGCCCAAATCACAGCGCCCAGAGTACCAAGCAGCCCACAATGCGCACCAGGGGTGCCTTCGGCCCCCTAGCCGAAGGCTCTAATTCTCACAGGAGGGCCAAGACAGGAAAACAAAGTTACTGGGAAAAAAGGCGAAAATCAGTAGCCCTCGGCAACTGGAGCCCTCGGCACTTAGGGGTCTCCGGTACTCAGAGCCCTCGGCTAGTTGTCTACTGTCGAGGGCGCCTTTTCCGACATAATATCCGCTCCAAATGTGTATGGATCACAGTACCCTGTACAATGTCCCATCCAACAGCCGCATTAAATGCGGCCACATGCGGTTGCCAGCGCCAACCAGTTGAGGTGACCTCTCGGCCAATGGACGCTTGACACGTGTCCCTGTCCGGCATTTATTGCTACTATAAATAGCACCCTATGTCCCCGTTGTAAACCACGCTAAAAACAGTGAACACTTTCTAATATACTTCCTCTCTCTATACTCATTTGCTCTGACTTCTCTCTATTTATTCCCCGTAATAACCCCTCGGATAAGCTACCCCCCGGGTACACTATCCATCAGTTGGTGCTCTCGTTGAGAGCCGAACAATCAAGTAGGAAACCCTCCCCCTCGACCAAACACAAAAACACCCATCTAAAATGGTGAGAACAACTCGTGCCAACTCCAAGAATGTAGAGGACAGGAACCTGGCCCTCGGCGAGGTCGACGTCCCCGAAGCCTCCAACAGGGCTCCCGGAGGCGGCGTCATCGCCGGGTTGGACCAGACGGCTGTCGACCAACGTCAGCAGATTCTACAAAATGCCCCCGATGCCTGCCTCGACATCGAGGCCAAGAAGAAGGACCGGAGCGAGAATCAAATTAGCCCTCCGGTCATCACAATCGACGTGCAATCGGCGCTCTCCGCCTTCATCCAGACGCTCACCCAGAACACGGGTTCCTTCGGCACTTTGGTTCCCCACCAACCTCAGGTCAGGGAGAATGTTATGCCTCCCCCTCATCCACAACCCCTCGGTAACCCGGTCCTCCGGATGGGGAACTCCGAGGGGGTCGTGGCCCAAGATACGACCTCCTAGGAAGTCCAGTCTCGGGACCGCCACAACGTAAACAAGGAACAACTCCGGACCTCCGCCCTCGAGAGACTCGGAGGGGCGCAAGACCACCGAGGGGTCCAAGACCGCCTCGGGGGGAAGGCGTTCCAGAGGCCTCAGGAAAGTGGCGGGTCCGTCTCCAGGGCCAATGAAAGGCGTCCCCCTCAGGACAAAGGCAAGGCACCTCTCCACGCCAACGACGCCCGCCACCTAATCAACCATGCCCACTCGGCCCGGGTCCATTCGCAGGGGGCGGAGGCCCTCCCGAAGGACCCCCGAGACGAAATCATTGCGGCCCTCCAGCGCCGGCTTGACGAGATGGAGGCCACCAAAGCCCAAGCCACCACTTCTGCCCCTCATACAGACCTTATGTATGAGGCGATGATGGCCAAGATGGAAGAAATGCAAAAGAAGATAGCCGAGGGCTCCGGGGAACCCACCATACAGCTCCGGACCCGGACGCCATTTACCCCAAGGGTATTGGCGGCCCGGATCCCGGAAAAATACCGAGGGCAGCTCATCAAGCCCTACGACGGGATGACTGACCCCCAAGAGCACTACAGTAGGTATCAAAACAACATGATGATGGTGGGGGCATCGGATGAATATTTGTGCCGCTGGTTCCTCTCCACCTTAGAGGGGCCAGCCTACGAATGGTTCAATCGATTGCCCGAGGGCTGCATTGACTCATGGCAAGAACTCGCCCAACGATTCTTGACGCAATTTGCGGGAAGGCGCCGCACAAGAAAACACTTCTCCCACTTGCTAACAGTGAGGCAGAAGAAGGAGGAGACCCTCCGGGACTTCCTGGAGCGCTGGAGGACGGAGGCTGATAAAGTTGATGGCGCTGACGACGAGACTCTTCTGGCCCTCCTACAAACAGTACTCCGCCCCGGGAACTTCTCAAGGAGCCTCATCATCGAACCCCTCCGCGATTATATAAGGGCCCTACAGCGGGGGGACCGGTACGCCGAGGCCGAGGAGGTGGAGAAGTACCACCATGTCCCAGATCAGCAACGCCCTCCGTCAGACGACAAAGGTAACCTGGGGCCGGGGGCTCCCCGCAATCATCCCAAGGATTCTGCCCCCTCCGGTGATCGCCCTCGGCATGGCCAAGCCAAGCCCGGGGGAGGCTACAAGGGGAACCCGAGGGCTTGGGCACAGCCTGTCCTCCTGGAGGCAAAAAAATTCATTACAAAGAAACATTATTACCGATTTTTTTTTACGTGCGGAGTACTCCGTCCATCGTAGCTCATTAAACTTGGTCAGAATTCCGGTATCCATTTACAAAATGGGGTACCGTATTTACCACTCACTTGATTGGTTCAAATCATTACATCATTTTTAATTTAGATTTAAATAATTAAACTACATTATTCTGATTGGTCCATGTGTACAAAGATATAGAATCTACCATTAAACTTTGTATCAGTTCTATGTGTTTTCTGCACAAATCTTAGCAACATAAATTTTATTTTTCTTATTTCTCACATATTATCAATTTACAAAGTTCACTAGGATAGAGGTGATATAACTTTACCACTTCCATTGTCTTATTTAAAGTTCCATCGCTGTTTACAGTGGTGGATCCAGAAAATCGGAGTCACGGGGTCCCTACCTTAATGTAACTCTAACCAATTAAAAATAAAAAAATGTAAGTATATAATATTAAAGTAGCATAACATTTCATAGTTAATGTACATCATCAAAATATTAAGAAATTTTATCAATTCAGGATCTTAAAGATAGATAAATTTTAAATTCGGTATCTGAAAGATGAAAATTATCAATCTAGGATCTAAGATTTCATAGATTGATGATGGAGTATATGGCCCGGGAACCCCCAGCCCACAGACTCCTACTACTCCAATGAAGGCCCAACAGGCCCAGAAAGCACAACAGGCCCAAATCACAGCGCCCAGAGTACCAAGCAGCCCACAATGCGCACCAGGGGTGCCTTCGCCCCCCTGACCGAACGCTCTAATTCTCACAGGGGGGCCAAGACAGGAAAAAAAAGTTACTGGGAAAAACGGCGAAAATCAGTAGCCCTCGGCAATTGGAGCCCTCGGCACTTAGGGGTCCCCGGTACTCAGAGCCGTCGGCTAGTTGTCTACTGCCGAGAGCGCCTTTTCCGACATAATATCCGCTCCACATGCGTATGGATCGCCGTACCCTGTACAACGTCCCATCCAACAGCCGCATTAAATGCGGCCACATGCAGTTGCCAGCGCCAACCAGTTGAGGTGACCTCTCGGCCAATGGACGCTTGACACGTGTCCCTGTCCGACATTTATTGCTACTATAAATAGCACCCTATTTCCCCGTTGTAAACCACGCTAAAAACACTGAACACTTTCTAATATACTTCCTCTCTCTATACTCATTTGCTCTGACTTCTCTCTAGTTATTCCCCGTAATAACCCCTCGGATAAGCTACCCCCCGGGTACACTATCCATCAATTGGTGCTCTCGTTGAGAGCCGAACAATCAAGTAAGAAACCCTCCCCCTCGACCAAACACAAAAACACTCATCTAAAATGGTGAGAACAACTCGTGCCAACTCCAAGAATGTAGAGGATAGAACCTCGCCCTCGGCGAGGTCGACGTCCCCGAAGCCTCCAACAGGGCTCCCAAGGGCGGCGTCATCGCCGGGTTGGACTAGACGGCTGTCGACCTACGCCAACAGATTCAACAAAATGCCCCCGATGCCCGCATCGGCATCGAGGCCAAGAAGAAGGACCGGAGCGAGAATCAAATTAACCCTCCGGTCATCACAATCGACGTGCAATCGGCGCTCTCCGCCTTCATCCAGACGCTCACCTAGAACCCGGGTGCCTTCGGCACTTTGGTTCCCCACCAACCTCAGGTCGGGGAGAATGTTATGCCTCCCCCTCATCCACGACCCCTCGGTAACCCGGTCCTCCGGATGGGGAACTCCGAGGGGGTCGTGGCCCAAGATACGGCCTCCCAGGAAGTCCAGTCCCGGGACCGCCACAACGTAAACAAGGAACAACTCCGGACCTCCGCCCTCGAGAGACTCGGAGGGGCGCAAGACCGCTGAGGGGTCCAAGACCGCCTCGGGGGGATGGCGTTCCAGAGGCCTCAGGAAAGTGGCGGGTCCGTCTCCAGGGCCTATAAAATATATAGGTATTTTTTGGAAGTACGCGGGGTCCCGGGACCCCGTGGGACCCTTAGTGCACTAGTAGAAAAAGGGCCTATAGTGACACTAATTTAGTATCACAGAAACTTTCTGCGACACTAAAAAAGTGTCGGGGAAAGTGTCGGCTAGTGACACTAAATATAGTGTCACTAATGCGAGGACGGTTTTGTGTCAACAAATTATGACACTAATATATCGTCTAAAATAGCGACATTTACGCATCAAGAATACATTGTGACATTAATACATCACAAAATTTAATGACATTTCAGCATCATAGATTTTTATGACACTTTAACATTATAGATTCTTATGACACTTTAATGTCACTTGGTTGGTTTTGTTTATTGGGCCCATATAGGCCTAGATAATATGCCCATGTCATGGTAGCTTTAGTAGAATTCTAATTTACTGTTTACTTCATTCATAAATATTATAAAATCCAAAATTGAATGGATACCCAAAACACATCATTTAACGTATAATATTCCGTAACACTTTCACATTCTTGTTCAATTACATTTCCTATCGCCGGATAAAGGATGTAGCAAAATTCCAGCAGTATTCCAGCAACAAACCAGCATACAATTCTTGCAAAAAAGCGGCTATTAAATTCGAAAAAAAAACTACTACCAAGCATCATTGAAGATGCTAAAATACAAACCAATAAGTACAAATGTTTAGTTATCAAAAGTGTGACCTGCCTCTACATTCTACATACATAACATAACCCCGATCATTCTAACCACCATCAACAATATAATCTGAAATGCACTCCCCGTGCATATCATCAAGCCTTTGTAGGATCCGCTTGCACACTACATATCAAACAAAATATAATATTACATCCATATATTATGAAACTTATTTTCGGTAAATTTTAAATGTGAACTTACTTTTTTGACTGGAATGCATGGATTGCAAGTGATGTTTTGACTGAAAAATATGTGGTGTGAGATCTGCAGGGAAATTCTCTCATGAAAAATGATATTATAAGAGAGCATTAGTCAAAGATGAGATGTAGTTAAAAGTTTCTTCACGGAGCACTGCTTTATATACAAACAAACGGTAATTACAAAATAAATACTTTCCTATTTATAGAAAACGCAAAAGGTAGTAAAATAAAATAGCAGAGTTATATTTAGGTAGTGAAATTTGATATAAACTCATCAACACATAACTAATGACATTTTCTACTGAAACTTTATTCCAAACTATCAAAGTTTACCTGGTTTAGTAGGCTTCAGGTCTTTTGATTACTACTGACCTGCTCAAACGTCTGCTTCCTACCGACCTGCTCAAACAAGACTCTAAATCAATTCAACCTTAAAACAAAATAAATAAAGACAATAAGAGTAATTCAATATACCAAATTTGGCATCCTTGAATATTAAGCTAAAGGAGAAGCAAAAACTGGTACCAGCCTTACATACAACAACACATACAACAACAGTAGTAAACTATTGTAGTGTAAAGCAACTGATCGAGTAGACAAAAAACAGCATATCCATCCAGAACAGAAGTGGCCAAAAGCGTATGTTGTATGCCAAAACAGGACGGGAATGGTTTGACAACACATTTCCTACCTACGGAGAATGGATAAAATCTCCAAGGGAACATACATTAGTTAAACAGTAACGACTATTGTCATTTGGAGCATTACTCTAAGAAAGTAGATTTGGTTCATCTTAGTAGCTACAACAGGTGTATCATTATGTATCACCATTTGATTTTCGAGTAGAAATAAAAGCACGGAAAGTCGGAAATTTACTAAGTCACACTCCATGCTATAAGGATCTAACAATTCATCTACTTGAATTACATGGGGTTGTCATGAGAAGGTCGAAAACAATTTAGTACTCAAAACAACTTAGTAGTGCTCCTATAACTCAATTTAGTAGTTTAACAAACTTCTTAAAACTCAATTTAGTTTAACAACTTAGTAGTGCTCCTATAACTCAATTCTTCTTGGCCTCTTCCACACTCTTTGAATTCCCCCAATCTGGGTGCCATTTCAGGGCAAGCTTCTTGTAGGCAGATCTTAGTTCAGAAGCACCGCATTCCTTGTTCAATCCCAGCACTCCATAAAGATAATCCCTTTTACCTTCTTCTCCAGCCATTCTGAAACTATAATCTCTTCTGTTCTATTCCGCCCCAGGTTTTTGTCAACGAATTAAGATTCCTAGATCACCTAAATCAAACAGAACTATGAAGAATGATGATTCTTTTTTGTACTAGGAAATGAGACCTCAACATTATAAGAGATCAAACATGAGTTGTTTCTCTTAAGCTACAGGTTCATGGAGAAAACTCCACCTGAACATAATTATAATTTCACAATTCTCCATCATTAAGCAATGATCAATTAAGAGATAATAGAGGCAAATTAACACATTAACTTTCAAGAAAATAGTAGCAATGGCTAGAGCTACTATACTTAAATGCATGTTACATTTTAAAAGGAAATTAAATGTTGATCGAATCCCAACTTCTTCTGTTGCTAGCCAGCAAAACACTGGGAGCTACTGTTAATAAAGAAATCCCCTAAATCGGGACAAATTCACTCAATGAGAAACTTTTCCAAACAAACAACTCAATGAGACATATTCACGAACAGCTAGAGTGTTTCATTTTTATATAGCAAGGGAGAAAGCAATCATACCTCTAGAACGGTGGAGGAGTACTTCATCGCATACGAGCATCAACCCCAATCTTCTTTTTAGTTCTTACACTGAAATGAAACAAAATAGAAAAAAACAAAGAAAAAAGGACAAGAAATCCTAGCTAACAACAACAAGATGAGTGGCACTGGTGGGAAGAGAATTGTACCTCACCTGCATCACATTTGAGAAACAATCCCGAACATCTCTCTCGTTCTTAGGCTGGAAATGACGAAATAGAAACAAAAGAGCAAAAAAAGTAGAAGAAAAACCTTAGCTTAGCTGACGACATCGGATGAGAGGCGCTAGTTACTGATGCAGTTTGGTACTCGGTGGAGGGTAAAGCGGCCTGGCGGAAGAACTCTATTACAGCCCTAGAATTTCTGGAGAGTGGGAGCTGGAGCGGGAGTAGATAAGAGCGCGCAACGATCGTAAAAGATCTCAACGTCCTTAAACTGGCAAGGTCCCTCTCGTTCCATCATCGTCCAACAGAAACGAACTTCTGCGCCCATCATCTCGCACAATTTGGGCTTGGAAAACTAAATAGAGTATCACTTGCTCTAAATCAACTCCCTTCAAAAGTAAGAAAAGCATACTATGAGGATAAGAACGGTGCCTCCTTTCGCGGCGTAGGTTGAACCCATCTCCATTCGAAGACTCCTATGGTATTGAAAGACAAGGCCCCTGGAAAGTATTATGTTTGGAAGCGTATATTCTTTGGGCCTTTTTTGGACAGTCCAGTGAGTGGAATAGTAGTTCCCTATTGAATAAAAAATTGTCCAAGCCTCACTATTTTATAGTGATATTTTTGTGTTAGAAATAAGTGACACTTGTGTGTCATTAGTAATATTTTATCAGAAAGTGTCACTATGAAAGTGTCACTGTAAGCCTGTTTTCTACTAGTGGTGGATCCGCCACTGGCTGTTTATGATGTTTAACTTATCATAAAATTTAATTGATTCCGGTCTATTAAAAATTTATGTTGACAGGAAAATAGAGAACGCGAATTACTATATGGGACGAAGATATTATCATACAATCGTAGCTGGATTAGGGAAGTTATGCTAGAGGTACAAAAACTTTTACAAAAAATCTTACAAAAAGGGTATGTGGCATCATCACATTATTTAACACATCACATCACATTTACAACACTTTTACATCAATGATAATTAGAATAGTCACATCATTTATTTGTATGTTTTTTTGTAAGTGTGTTTGTACTTCTAGAATTTTTCGGATTAGGGATGGGCAAGAGAGATGACAGTTGTAGCCGTTTCAAATTAGACAAGCATTAAATTGATAATGTTCTTTATACTTCATACTCTCAAAATATAATGCCTTTTTCTGTTATCGAGTACTAGTATTTTTCAAAAATATTCCTAAAACAAAAAAAAGCTTATTTATACAAATATGATTAATATTACGTTATTATGATTTCAATATTACTTGAATTAATACCAAAATTTTTATAAACAATCTTTTTTATATATAAATATGTAATTATTTCATGTTGATTTTGTTTAATCTTATACTAGTATATTTTGTGGAGCAAAACTATTATGAGCCGTGAGACTGTAGGTTAAAGGCAGAGAGAACCCGGTTTTCTAAGGCCACCGGATCCCGGGGATTGAGCCGCCAAAATCTTGTCCAGGTCACCAATTCCATGGTTGAAATGGGGCGAGACGTGTTTCGGGGATCGATTTGCGTTCTTTGATTTAATTTAGTTAATGGCTGACGAAAGCGTATACGTCATAGCATGGTCCCCATATATATCATCAAAGTAAAACCATTTTGCTAAAAAAACAATATCACTACATTTAATTTTACAGATAATTTTGCAGTCTTGGTTATTTGACCATACAACTAGGCCGGCCTTCGTGACGTCAAGAGTGACGACATGGCTAAGTGAAATTAAAGAAAAATGTTCCTCCTTAAACAAAAATGAAAGAAAAATGCACTTCTGTACATCCTTACACCTACCTGTGTGAAAAGCTACTCCCTATTTTTTGTCTATGAATCTATACAAAAAAGGGAAATTTACTATTAAGCTCCTAAGATTATATCATAATTATTAATACAATCTTGCATTTTAAAAAACCAATTACCTACTGCTTGAGTTTGGATCATTCTCGTTCTTTGCCCTATCACATTAATATTTGTTAAATTTAAATTTAATATAATTCTTAAATTCCATTTAAAATGTCTTTAAAAGTTAAAAGTTAATTTTTAATGTAAAACACAAATTAGTATCATAATTATAAGTCATTGTTGTTGATCGTAGTTAATAAAAATTTTAAAACACAAATTAGGTCTTAGATGACATCTTTCAATTATTCAGATCATGGGATTGGAATAATCATCACACATTTTGTCTTTTAGGTCCCTTATTGATACTAAACCTATATTTTAGGTCATGGAATGATAACAAAATCTTAGTATTTCTTCTTTGCTACACATGAAAGAAATGTCATTGCGATTAATTCAACCGAATGAATTACAAATAACACTTGTATATTCATAATGAAGAAATGTCTAGAATTTTTATAACACATTTTATAAACAATTCTTTTTATGTATCCAATGAATATGACCCGTGAGTCTTCCCCTTAACTACTCTCATTAATTGTTACTCCATGATCGAGTAGTTAAGTAGAAAACAAATGATCATCACCAATGACTTATCATTATGATGATAAATTGTTTTATATTTTAAAAATTAATTTGAAATGCAAATTTCATTGAACTTAAGATGTATATTAAATTTAAATTAATAAATATTAATGTGAGGGGGCATATAGTGAGAATGATCAAAATTCAAGGAGGAATTTATTGATTTTTAAAAATGCAAGATTGCATTAATAATTATGATATGATCTCAGGGGGCTAATAATAATTTTCTCTACAAAAAATTGCATAGACAAAAATATGTCCGTTTTATTTGTGAGGGAGATTTATAGACAAAAAAATAGACTCTCACATTGGAGGCATAAGAGTGGAAATAAGAACGTGTACAAATAACAAATTTGAAAATCAAATCAACAATTTTGCCTTATGTATAATATGATAAGGAGTAAGATACCGGTACACAATATTCCAAAATGTGGGGCCTAGGGACGTGTAGGCGTGACGCGTCACTAAAGACGTTTTCTATATGATTCTTTTTTACAAAAAAACTGTAGAATTTTAAAATTTTTATATATGAAATCGAATATAGAGCAGTAAAAAGCAACAATAAAATTAAAAAAAAAAACAACACTCGATCATTTAATATTTCTGCTTTTATGTATATAAATATTGTATTGTAGGAAGGTAGTCCCTCCGGTTCTGAAAGATCTTTACACTTTGACTTCACAAATATTAAAGAGTTTGACACTGTTTGGCACTGTTTGACACTGTTTGACACCGTTTTGTGTAGATTTGTAAGACTAATAAGAAGTGTAAAGATTTTTCTGGTACTGCCAAAAATGCAAAGTGTAAAGATCTTTCAGAACCGGTGGGGGTAATTGTTACGTACTTATGTTAGTCACATTTGGAAATTAAAGAAAAACACAATTGTTTGTCAATCATCCACTTTTTAATACGGATTAGTATTCAGGTATTTTTTAAAATATACGAAATAGTATTGAGGTAAAAAACCCAACCTTTATTGCAATACATGAAGCTAAACTGCTAAAGTTGAATTGATGTACCAAACTGCAAATTATTTGAGCGGTTTTTATAAGGATCGAAGATGATTAAATACAAGTTGAATACATACAAGCATACGTCAGACTTTTTTTAGTTTCTTAATTAAAGGGACATTTACAAAATCAAAGGAAGAAATTGAAAAAGAAATAAAAGTAGGTCAAAGCCAGAGGGCACCGGCTTTTATCAGCAACGGCACCAGATCGCCGTTGATATGAGCCGCCATAACGTCGTCCAACCCACCAATAAACTTCCCGCCGATGAAAACTGCCGGAAGCGGCGGCAGCTGGTCGGAACGATCTTCAGTGCAGCTGATAAACCGGGAAAGCTGGTAGGTGACGGCGAACTCGTCCTCCTCGTCGACGTCGTAAATCGTGGGGTTAGCGCCGAGGCCTAAGAGCAACTGCCGCACGACGTAGCTCATGCAGCAACCGCGCCGGCCGAAAACGATGATGGCATTCTCCGACACAATGTTGCCGAACCAGGTGAGCGCCGCCGCTTCAGCGAGTGCGTAATCTCTGTCTCCGCTGCTGGAATTGGATGTCCCGTCGCTCGAGGTGGTGCCGGAGTAATTCATTGAAGGCGTCGATATATATATTGACGGCGTTTGAAGGTCGAAAGTCGGAGAAAGGTAAACTGTAATTCGGAGATGTGTTTCTGGGATTGAGTGGCGTGTACATCGTTATAAATAACCGACGGAATAAAGTTTGCAATACGTTTGAGGATTATGCAGTCATAACTGACGTATGTGTGTAAGTCATGTCTTTGGTATCTTCATCTCACGTCTTTGAAAATTGAGAAATTGAAAAACAAAAAAAAAATTAAAAAATAACAGATAAAAAAAATTAAAAATCAAAAAATCAAAAGTAAATAAATTAAAATCTTAAAATTAGAAAAATAAAAAATGAAAAATATACAAAGGAAAGAGCAATATTTAGAAAACTCATCATATAAAATTTTCTTTCCTTTTGGTCCAACCAAACACAAATGTTTACAACAATCTTTCTTTCGCCCTCCTTCTCCTTGCCTTCTCGGCTCTCTCCTTACCTCCTTTGAACAAAAAAGGAGTTAAAGCTTATTAACTCGTTAGATAACCCTATTTTGGCTTATCACTCCTGTTAATTCCTTCAACCTGTAGGCCCAACATGCAAGCTAAGGATCTCGAGTCGAAGAGTTAGAAAATAGATGGAGAAACAAGGAAGAAGGGGCAAATAAGAAGTCTTAATACACTGAAAGGGTTACAAAATCGAGAGGCCGTTCGTCTCTCGCTATGCTACGAGCTGTTACAATGCTATAATATTATAGTGCTAGGTTGCCAACCCGTTACAATGAAATAAATGCTACTATTTATACCGCCAATGGGTAGTTGAATGTGTTGACGTGGCGGGCTGTGGATGTCTTGATCCCAACCACTGAATCTTCTACATTAAATGCGCAACCACCAAATTTTCTGCATTAAATGCACTTCCCGCCAGGATCTTGACTTCCCGCCACGGGGTGGGGACATTCGTCCCCATTAGCTTGCCTTCTGTTTCCTGCTGGGTCCAAAGTCCTGCAAGACGAGTGTTCGGCGCTGCCCCTGCCAGGATCTTGGCTTCCCGCCAAGGGGTGAGGACGTTCGTGCGCTCGAGCTTGCTTCCTGCTTTCTGCTGGATCCAAAGTCCTGCAAGACGGTCGTCAGGCTCTACCCTTGGGCCAAGTCACCCGCCTATGCCACGGTATGTACGTCCCCTGGGCCTAGGTGTTGAGGTCTGGCCCTGTTGGGGACGAACCTATCCAGGATAAGCGGAAAGGTAAGTTGTTGTCTCTGGCCTTCTAGGGACGTTCGTAGGGCGGCCCTTGAGGGTTTTATGGGCCAACCCCCATTGAGTCATTAACCCAACAACTCCTTTTGATTTCGTGCACTAAATTGTGTAGTAATACAGAAACATTAGGTCGAAGTTATTTTTTTTGACTGTATTGGCTAAACTTAGTGTAGAGATTTATTTTAGCTACTTTGCATATAACTTTTTTCTTTATTTAATATTTTTTTTCATAAATCAATAGAATGAACCAATCAGGGACTACTTTGACCAGAATTTCATAAATTTTAGCAAAATCAACTGATTTTGGTATTACAAAATGGACTCTAAATTTATAGAGAAATTTGTAAAATAAAAATTCTTGTGTTCTATTCTCTAATTTGGAATCAGATAAACTTTGGAGTAATATGTAAAATCTCATACACTAGTCAAATACTCGATCGTCTATTTCATTTTTTTCCTCTTCTGATGAGATATGTTTGTCCCTTTCTGTCTATTATATTCTTGAAAAAGGATGACACCCCATCCCTGAGGGCCCCCAACCCCAACCAGACGGTACGTTGGGAGGATGTAAGTTGGACTATAATCACAATATGACAGATAGAGAGTGAGACTATGTCCCTGATATGCACTAATTAGTAGTGCATAAATGTATATTTTTTGATTGATTTGTGTGTATTGTTTACCGTTTTATTTAGTTTGTAAACATTTGTGGGATTTTAGTTGTAATCGTATTTTAATTCTCATTTATAAGTTGTAAAGTATAGTTAGGATTTGTAGTGTTGGAAAGGAAGACTTTGAAGAGAAGAAAACAAGAAATTTGACTGCCCAGGAGTGAAACCCGACCTGGTAGAAACCCCCACCCGGTCGGGTATGATTTAACAGACGAAATTGCCAAGAAAGTCACTGGACCCGGTCGGGTCCCCTACTTGACCCGGTCGGGTCAGATGTGACCCGGGAGAAAACAACGTGCGAAGATCACCAGAACGTGGCGAATTATCTGATTTTGACCGGACCCGGTCGGGTAAGTACTTGACCCGGTCGGGTACCCGGCCAAAGGTGTTGAAAAACACCTATAAATAGCACACTTTTTCTTCTCTAAAAATTCATCCCTTCTTCCATACTCTTAAGCTCAGTTTAGAATAGCATTTCTTTATATTTTTCTAGCTATGTTTAGTCTCCAAATGAGGAGCTAAACTTTCACTCTTGGTGTTCCTCTTGAAGCTTGTCGATTATTAAAGTTGTGAGTTATTTTCTTAACTTCTTTCCTTGAATATTAATTAATAGTTCTTTCCTTAATACCATCTCTATATTAATGTTAGAGAGTGTTGCTAAGATGACAATTAGTTAACATCTCGACATTAGTTAGAATGGTATTTTCTTCCTCTATGTTAATATTGGGGAGTGTTGCTAAGATGAAAATTACTTAACATCTTGATATTACTTATAGTAGGATTCATCTTCTTTAATAATATTCTTCCTTAATATTAATTAATCCCTACTCATATTAATATTTTGAACATTACTTAAAGGATCAACTAGTTTTGTTTCATATATTAATTATTACTAGAAACGATCAACGACCCGATGGTTAATCGTTGATGGTTTTACAAGTAAGTAACTTCGGTTTATTAATGCACGGTCGTGGTTAATAAACTTAAGAGGGATTAATTTTGTTGGTTAAACCGAAACCGTTGTGTTGAGGTTATCAATCTCAATTGATTTCATCAAGGAGTTAGAAAGATTAAATGCTACTATTAAATCGGTATAGGGCGTTGTTCTATATTTGATTAATAGTAAGGGTTATTAATGAACGTTTGTTGTTAATAACTACCCTCGATGAAGTGGATATACTCCGCGATTGAGTATTCGAGAGGGAATAAGTTATAGATATAACAATGATCGACTAAAATATATCAACAAGTGGAAAGTAGCAATGCCGGCCAAGTCCTTTTTATCTTTGAATTAAACACATATAGGTCGTTCATCTTAGTTTTTAATTAAATTAAATTACTCAATCCACATCCCCCCTTTATTTACTAAGTTTCATAAAAAGAGAATTATTTCTTTCCCTGTGGATACGAACTCTACTACGCTATACTACGTATAAGTGTTTAGTATTGAAAATTAGATTGAGTGCACCTCACGACAAGTGCACGTCAAATTTGGCGCCGTTGCCCGGGATAGGCAATTATTTTTCTTTTTATTTTATCTCATAACAATAAAAAACAAAAATAATATTTTAAAAAAATCTTGCTCTTCTATTTTCTGAGCTTATATGAGTAAATGGATACAAACACATCATCGCTAGAGAGTCAAATTTCTAGCTTTACATTTTTAGTAAAGGAATTTCTCTTATGCTCAAACGTTCAAGATACCAAGGCCTGCAACATTTGCATGTCACAAAGGCATCTTACGGATTTTTGCCCCAAGCGTCAAGAAGAATACTTTGAACAGAGTGATGATGTTGTTTTCCAAGAGAGGTATGATTCATTCTCCAACACATATAATCCATACTCAAGTTCTTATTCCAGCATGTCCACTGAAGACATGATCCGAGCTCTCACTATCAATGTGACAAAAATGTAACAAGATATGTAGCAGTACCCGCAAGAAACAATGCTCAAAGAACTGAACTTGGAGAATCAATTGAAACAAGTGCCAAATATTGTGAACCACATTGGCGAGGAGGAAGAAGAAGAGGAGCTTACGGAGGGATCTCAACCAGAGGAGGAGAAACTTCAAAACTCAACTCCATCACCGGCCATTCCTGAGAACATGCCACCATTTCCTGAAGCTCTAAAGGAAACAGAAAGGGTAGAGAAGGACAAAGATGAAATCCTCAGCAAATGTGAGGATAATTCAAATGTACTTTTCGCGGTTGCAAATAAACCGAGAGAATATCATTTGGATTTCTTTTCATTCACCAATATGCAGGAAATGACAGTGGAGTTAAGTAAACATTTGATACCCCCTCTCATGCCACCAAGATCAAAACACTTTTCATTGACCATGTTAAATGATAATTTCCTTCCCTTACTCTCACCACATGAATCAATGAAAATCTGGATATTTGATCCTCGAGGGATTTTCAAAGTGAAGGGTCAGAGAATCAAGCATTCCTATGGAAGCCCTAGGAGTGAAAATGTGGCGAAGCTAAACTATCACGATCCAAGTTTAAATGATTGAACACAATGATGACGTCGTGCCGCGACGTTAACTAAGGCGCTTCTTGGGAGGCAACCCAAGCAAGGTACGTTTACTTGTTTTATTTTAGTTTTACACATTTCAAAAAAAAAATGACCTGGGATTGGACCCGGCCGGGTATAAAACCCCACCCGGTCGGGTTACCTCTAAAAACAAAACACCCGGCCAACCACCCGGGCGCGGCAACAGCGGAACAAGAATGAACCAAACACCCGACCGGGTAGACCCCCATACCCGGCTGGGCAACCCAGCAAAAGCTTTCTGCCTCGGGTGAACAGTTTACACCCGATCGGGTAGACCCCTATATCCGGCCGGGTATCTCGATTTTTTGGAAACCAGGCCATTTCTCAAAAAAAAAATGAATCACCCCCCTTTGTCTTCCCTTTCGAACCACACCCCAAATTTTCTCCATTTCCAAAAGTCAAAAGCTTCATATCTCCTACATCCATCCACCAATTAAACTCATTTCATTCATCACCTCTTCACCCTTTTCATCTCCACACCCACGAATCACCAACAAAACCTCTCAAAAAGTAACCAAAAAAAAACATTCATCTCAGACACAAGCACTAGGGACAGTGCTTTGATTAGCTTGGGGGGAGAGTTTTATGGAATACTCTCATTCATACTCTTTATTCTTGTAAAAAAAATATTATAAAAGCTTGTTAAGTTGAAAACCTGAAAGGGCAACTTAAGCAAAAATAAAGCAAAAATGAGAGTGAGTTGTGAGGATTAAAACAGAAAAATGTGGGAAGCTGGGATGAAAACCCGAAAGGGCACCTAGGCAAAATGAGAGAACGAGAGAAAGTATTTTCTTTTATTTCTGCAGGATCCTAAGGGTAACGAAAAAAAAAGGTTGAGGTTGATAAAGAAATATGGAGTTGAAGACCCTCTTTACTGTTATATTTTTGGGGATATTCTTTATGTGCTTCTAAAACCACTCGTGGATGTGTGTGTTGATATTCTTGTCATTTTAAGGACATTTTGGACCGAATTTGATTTACTCAAGACGAGTAAAGGTGTAAGTGTGGGGGTATTTGATATGCACTAATTAGTAGTGCATAAATGTATATTTTTATGATTGATTTGTGTGTATTGTTTACCATTTTATTTAGTTTGTAAATATTTGTGTGATTTTAGTTGTAATCGTATTTTAATTCTCATTTATAAGTTGTAAAGTATAGTTAGGATTTGTGGTGTTGGAAAGGAAGACTTTGAAGAGAAGAAAACAAGAAATTTGACTGCCCAAGAGTGAAACCCGACCGGGTAGAAACCCCCACCCGGTCGGGTATGATTTAACAGACGAAATTGCCAAGAAAGTCACTAGACCCGGTCGGGTCCCCTACTTGACCCGGTCGGGTCAGATGTGACCCGGGACAAAATGACGTGCGAAGATCACCAGAACGTGGCGAATTATCTGATTTTGACCGGACCCGGTCGGGTAAGTACTTGACCCGGTCGGGTACCCGGCCAAAGGTGTTGAAAAACACCTATAAATAGCACACTTTTTCTTCTCTAAAAATTCATCCCTTCTTCCATACTCTTAAGCTCAGTTTAGAATAACATTTCTTTATATTTTTCTAGCTATGTTTAGTCTCCAAATGAGGAGCTAAACTTCCACTCTTGGTGTTGCTCTTGAAGCTTGTTGATTATTAAAGTTGTGAGTTATTTTCTTAACTTCTTTCCTTGAATATTAATTAATAGTTCTTTCCTTAATACCATCTCTATATTAATGTTGGGGAGTGTTGCTAAGATGACAATTAGTTAACATCTCGACATTAGTTAGAATGGTATTTTCTTCCTCTATGTTAATATTGGGGAGTGTTGCTAAGATGACAATTAGTTAACATCTTGATATTAATTATAGTAGGATTCATCTTCTTTAATAATATTCTTCCTTAATATTAATTAATCCCTACTCATATTTCATATTAATATTTTGAACATTACTTAAAGGATCAACTAGTTTTGTTTCATATATTAATTATTACTAGAAACGATCAACGAACCGATGGTTAATCGTTGATGGTTTCACAAGTAAGTAACTTCGGTTTATTAATGCACGGTCGTGGTTAATAAACTTAAGAGGGATTAATTTTGTTGGTTAAACCGAAATCGTTGTGTTGAGGTTATCAATCTCAATTGATTTCATCAAGGAGTTAGAAAGATTAAATGCTACTATTAAATCGGTATAAGGCGTTGTTCTATATTTGATTAATAGTAAGGGTTATTAATGAACGGTTGTTGTTAATAACTACCCTCGATGAAGTAGATATACTCCCCGATTGAGTATTCGAGAGGGAATAAGTTATAGATATAACAATGATCGACTAAAATATATCAACAAGTGGAAAGTAGCAATGCCAAGTCCTTTTTATCTTTGAATTAAACACATATAGGTCGTTCATCTTAGTTTTTAATTAAATTAAATTACTCAATCCAAATCCCCCCTTTATTTACTAAGTTTCATAAAAAGAGAACTATTTGTTTCCCTGTGGATACGAACTCTACTACGCTATACTACGTATTAGCATTAGTATTGTATTTATTTTGACGCACCGTGACAAAGTGCATCGTCAGTCCCCGATACTTGCAGAGGCCCTATGCTGTTTTAGCATAGTAACTCCTCATCGCAGTTGCCAGGATTCGAACCCGGAACCTAACCTTTGTGGCACTCCCTTGCTACCAGTTGAGCTACGCCCACCGGTCTCTCTATTATATTCTTTGGATCATTACGTGGGTAATGTTCTACATCATTACTAATATTGTTCATTTTTTATGATTCAGTTTTTGTTTTTAATATTTATTGATTTTGTTTGATTTTCCTAACAATTAGATATTTGTTGTAGGGAGAATGATTCACAGAGTTTCATTACAAAAGCCCCTATAAATAGGGATAGAGTAGGGTTTACAAATCCGGGCCAATAGGCCCATAATACATAATTTACATAGAAAGCCCCTAATACATATTCTATTTAAACGATATCATACAATATAGAATTTCCTTCAACACCCTCCTTGTGCTGAGTTGTAGATAGAATGTTGTATGTGTATTGTTGCCTCTTCAAAATTCTGTCAAGTAACAAAAACCCTGTGGGAAAAAATAACCTTGATTGGAGAAAAAGTAGTATAATATCATGATAGGCTTCTTTGAGTAAGTCTATCTTTATTTGATCTTTGCTTTGATCATTAAAGTTTATATGTATTATTATCTCATTAAAATTCTTACCAAGTAACAAAACCCAGTGGGAAAAATAAAACTTGGGTAAAGGAAAAGAGTGTAACATAATCTACTTGGGGTAATCCCCCTCAAGTCTACATCTACCCTTAATATTTATATTAATCAAGGGTGTTTGTAAAATATGTGCATTTCAATACTTGTCACATTAATTACCTTAGTGAAGGCACACAATAGAGGAATATAATTCCTTTAATTCCCCCCTGTGTGTCGAGCGTAGGGAATGTTCCTAAATTATTAACTTACGAAGACGTTGCCAATGAACAAAACCCAATGGGAAAAACAAACATCGGTCAAAGTGAAAAGGAAGTATGGTGCATTAATACCTACACGTCAATTACTTTTGACTGCGATATAGTAATTATGTTCTTTCTTCAACATTGTTTTACTTTCGCAAAATTAAAATGTGGGATGATGCATATTATGTTGTCTCATTAAAAAGACTTTACCAAGTAACAAAACCCAATGGGAAAAAATAAACTTTGGTCAAAAGGGGAAAAAAGAAAAAAAAGAGTACAACGCACCAATATAACTGATGATAAATAAGTATGTAAGGACTCCCCCCGAATGCAACACATCAATAAGATTTCGAAATTTACTTGATATATACTTTTATCAAGGTATTCCGTACATAACATCTTGGTTTCTTTAATGGTAAATATATACACATTTAAGAAAGTATCAATGAGGTAAGGGGATATCCATCATCGATAAAGCCCAAGTCACGTTACTTTGTGTTAGAGTGATACTTTTGACATTTCCAATTCCTTTAAAAATATTATTATCATCAATCATTTAATGAATTTATAGGGGATGAATAATTTATAAGGGATGAATAAAGATTACACCAATGGTTTCATATAGATATCAAAGTACATTCTTGATACTATTTCAATGATGATATACGATGTATTGGTCCTGAGCTATTTTCAGCTAACACGTTCTTGAGAATGTATTATTTGGTCGAATGTGTTTGTCAAAGTAATATCATGCGCATATTGCACTTTCATAGTGAATTCCTTCTCCCAATAACTTTCCAATAATGGATATATTTTCTAGCATCCATATTTCGACCAATCATGAGAGTGCTAACAATTTACATTTATCCATGTTAATTTGCCTAAGAACCCTTTTGGATATATGCAACTGGTGAATTATTATTCAACCAACTCGGTGTTTTCAAAACAACCCGAGTTTCCCAAGATCCTTTATCTCAATTATAACTTTCAAGTATCTAAGATTTCTCATTTTCTTAATATGAGCACATACCATGTCTATATCTTCGACATGTAATGATACTTGGAGGGAAAACATAATCTATCTTTTTCTATCCCTTTTCAGTCAAGTGGTCACTTAGACGGGTTTGTCACTCTCGTCTAGATTGATTTAATCCAAATGTGAACGTTTCAATGTAAATATACAATGTAATTTCAAACCACTTGATTAAAGATAATAAAAACATAACAAATACTTCATAGACATCTCTTTAATGAAATTCTATTGAGACATTTAATATCCACAATCTTTAGCTGCGTCTCCATTACTTTGGAGTCTACTTATAGATTAAGTAGTTGAACATTTTTGTGTTCAAAATAGAGAAGTATAACTTTTCATATTTGATACCAGGGCGTTGTGAGATTAATTAGGAGCTCATTATCTCAATACACTTTCTAACAAATAATTATTTCATGTCCTACAGGCTTTACACTCGATTGATTAACACGATCATACCAAATACCTGTCTCTTTGTCAAATATTAAATTTATAACTGGATTACTTGTACGCATTTATGCCAATATTCTCATTGCTTTCATATTACAATAAAGTATGGTTCGATATCATCATGCTCTATGCTTCTTTAAGCAACCGTATAAATATATCGTCAGTATAAGTGTAAAGTCTATCATTCGACTCATACACACTCTCATTAACATTGAGATTTTAATTCTCTGAAATCATTTAAACTTCGGGGTGTCCCCCGTTATTGATTCATGGACATGCTTAGTCAGAAATAATCTCATGAGAGGAATTCATATGATGACGAATATATTGATTTGTGCCTTATATACCCTTACTACTTGGGGTGTCTAATTAATCGAACCATGTGGCTTCCCTCTATTCCTTTAGAGAGCCAAGGCCTCAACCACAACCCCACTTTTTGTGGTTGCAATGCTTGTTCCTTTAGATTTGTATCTTTTAATTTGAATTTCAAGCCTTACAAATGTATTTGCAGCTAGTGTATGTGATCTGGTCACTTAAGTCGCTTATGGCGATAGATAGTCATTTTTACTTCAATATAACATTTTGAAGCATGGAAAACAAATGGTAGGAATGTACCATAATGATTCCTATCATTTAATTAGAGAATTTGAGAGTTCTCTATTTTCTCCTCCTAATGAAGGATCGATTGTCTGATCAAGGTGTCATTCCGCTTAGCGGTATACACATTATTTGTTAAGACTAGTAGCGGATTATCAAAGTCTTTGAAATACAAAGAGGCATTTTCACAAACACATTGTGTGCATAATATATTTCTCAAGTTCCCCTAAATCAAACCCCAAAACCTAACACATCAAATGGTTGGATGTTCCTCAAACACCCCCAAATCCTAATCCAACTACTCACTCATGCTAGATTTCATATTCATAAAAGAAATATTAGACATAGACACGAAGTGAGATAAATGGATAAGATGGTACAAATATGTCAATGATGCAATCTAATGGATTAAATGAAACTAGATTCAAGATTTGATGCAAATAATATTAAGAAATGAAGTGTAAATGAGTTTAAGGAAACTAGGGTTTGCAAGAAGAAAACTCGTCCAAAAAACTTTGAAAGTTCGAACAAAGGGCGCTACTTATACATATGGGGAAACGGGTGAACGCTGGGCAGGAACGCCTTCCCTTGACGAGGAACGCCAGAGGGAACGCTAGAGGGAACGACGTTCCTTTCAGGCGTTCCTACCTTTACAAATTAAAACAGGCAGCTGTCACAGAGTTCGACGCTGAAAGGAACGCAGAAGGGACGTCATTCTTGTGGGAACGCTGACAGGAACGTCGTTCCCTACCAGCGTTCACACACATGGGACATTAAATTAAAAATCTGATGGTACAAAACGAGGGAACGATGGGGGGAACGTCGTTCCCAATGGCGTTCCTGAGGCTGACTCCCCGAAACACCTCCGACAACTTCGTTTCTTGCTTCCTTGTGCTCCGCTTGGTCCCCGGGGTCTTCAAATCATCCATTTATGCTCTCGAGACACTTCAAAATGCTCAAATTTCACCCCTACAATGCTCAATTCCTTCATGTGGTTCCTACAACCAAAATATTGCACAAGTACAACAAAAAAGGAAGAATAATATTCAAAAGTTAACAAAAAAAGATCAATTTTATGAGAAAGTATTAGGTATTTTCACACCTATCAACTCCCCCACACTTGAGTCTTTGCTTGTCCTCAAGCAGGGAAAGAGAGATGACTTTGGGCTTTGTTGACTTAGTAACCATTGAATAAGTTTCTTCAGATTGAGTTGGGTTAAAAGCGTGAAATGTATTTGCACCATCGCCGTCTTCAAACTAAAAATCGGAGCACAAGTTCAATGAGTTCCCAAGGCACCAACCAATTGAATCAAGAATGAATGAATGCATACAAGGAATAGTGAATGTCATGAGACAAAATGCATAATCAAGATAAAGATGCACATTGATCAATTCTTTCAACATAGAGATAAGCAAGGAGTAGCACAAACACAGAGTCAATATTTTCCCACTCTTGTCCTCACAAGGTCAGCTTTCTCTCACATTCTAAACTCAAGGCATGATCAAAAGGGCTTATTGGGATGGTTAAGACTTAAGATAGATGAAGGGTATGGGTGGTCAAGGTGATGGTTAAGGTCAAAACTCTAAAAATGGTCAGGTGTAGGAGTAATCAAAGGGCATCAAGGTGCAACTAGGGTTCTTACCCGAAGGGGTAACATCTATAGCTCCGATTTTAGTGGGCAAGCAATGGTACACACTTAAGGCTCAACCACCTGCTAGTGTATACCTTGGGTGTGAAAGGTTTTTTTTATGGTTCAACCAGGGGATGAGTCAACAATTTTTTTGGTAGAATGGCTGGTCATGGATGTGCTTAGTTATTGATTTGTTGGGTTATCTCATGTAAAAAATACTCTACTCTCGCAGAATACGATTAACGAGTAGAGTAGAGCCCCTCCACGGAGATGAAATTCCGAGGATAATGTCCCAAACCAATAACTTCGACACAACCTGACAAATGAGGAGCATTAGGATTCAAAAGGCTGTCATGCTCACCCTAGTCGTCATTGCATCTCATCCCCCTCAAGGGCAAAACTTAAGGTAAATCCACCCATTGGGCACCTGTCAGAACCTAATGAAAACTCAAACACCCAACACGGTTCCAAGTCAAAGCAATATGGTCATAGAGCAATAATGGATAGAGAAAGAAATGGTCAAGCTCAAATTGGCCCTACCTAAGGGAAACATGCAAGTGATGGGGGCGGAAATGTGGATTTAGTGGAGGTGAACTAATGCCTTCGTCATTTCATGCAATGAGTGTGAGTGTGTGAAAGTGTCTCTAAAAGCTCAAGTGGTCAAAATGTGTACTCCCAACTAGTCTCAAGCAAAAGGGGTGATCAATGAGAATCTTTAAACAAGTTTATACACCTATTCACATGCATCTACCAACTCATTCTTAACAACAATCGAGAAGTGCCAAGGTGACCACAACCAAACCCACAATCACAAGCTTTTGTTCACTTCAAGAAAAGCACACCCCCACACTTAGAATCAGGCATTGACCTCGATGTCTCAACAAGAGAACATGATGGAGGGGTTCAAGAACCCAAATGCAAGCACAAAAGCAGATAGGACATAAAAACACAACAAAGAGTGTCGGAGCGCCCCCATGAACACAAAATAAACGTGAGGGCGTCCCTAAAACACATACCTCAAATGTTTAAGAAGTGTTAAATACGTGGGTTGCCTCCCACCAAGTGTTTCTTTAATGTCACTAGCTTGACACAAAATGTCTCTTTAAGCCATAAACTCCTGAAGATGCTTACCAAAGAAAACCCTTTTTCTAAATAGAGGTTGTGCCATGAAAAGAAGGTTATAAAAGTATTTTAAAAGAAACATCTTTAGAAGAGATATACCTCTTTGTTCACCGGGCTCAAACACATACCTCCTCCTAAGCAAAGAAAGCTCGTAAATAGAAATAGTTGACTTTAAACCACCAAACAAGCTAAGTGATGCAAGATTTGATCTTAAAACATGATTCATGAGCCATGGTGGTTTTAGAGGCAAACTTTTCTCAACATTACAATTATGTTCAAGAGGATAATAACGCACAACAAAATGAGCAGTACGAGACTTTTGATTCAAGATGGAAGTTGTAATGATGAAGGGGACTTCCTTTTCACTACTAACATTCTCAAATTCCTCCAAAACTGTCTCCAAACCTTCCCAAAACTCCTCCGAATCATGCTCCTCACCTTTGGTGGTACAAGTATCACACTCAATGAAAACATGAGATTTTAAATCACCAAATTTTGTGTCATCATCATCAATGAATCGAAAAATGCATAATCCGAGAGCATGTTGGGAGGGTTCTTATCAACCAAACTCTCAAGAGTGTCCACATAAAAACATGTATTATCATTATGCAAAGGGTTCTTTGTTGTTCTGGACATGTCAAAAGTGGCGTCTTCATTTCCAACTCTTAAAACGAGTTCACCATCACCAACATCTATGAGGGCCCTAACGGTGGCCAAGAATGGCCTACCAAGAATGAGGGGAACCTCTAGATCTTGGTCTATGTCCAAAATCACAAAGTCAACCGGAAAGATGAATTTAGCAACCTTAACCAACACATCTTCTACAATACCCCTAGGGTATTTAATAGACCGATCGGCCAATCGATCGGCCAAGTGAATCAATGCTCCACGAGCCCTAGCTACTCCACATACGAGCGAAAGAAGCTCCTCTCTATGTCCACATATGTGTTGGTTTTAAGTTGCCAAGATCAAGTTTTTCAAACAAAGCAAAGGGCACTAAGTTAATACTAGCACCCAAATCCGCCAAAGCTTTATTAAAATGAAGGTTACCCATTTGGCAAGGAATCGTGAAGCTCCCCAGATCCTTAACCTTTTGTGGTATGTCCTTTATGACCATGGCAAAGCATTCTTCATTAAGGACCACCATTAAGTTTTCTTCAAATTTCCTTTTGTTATTGAGAAGGTCTTTGAGAAATTTGGATTATTTTGGCATCTCGGCAAGGGCATCCATGATAGGGATATTTACATGCAATTGCTTGATTATTGCCAAGAACTTCCCAAATTGATCATTATCAATCTTTCGTGTCAACCGGGCCGGAAAAGGGATAGGAGCAGTGTTTGCTTTGATTGACTCCTTGATTTTAGGGTGAGCCTCCATTTCCTTCTCTGGTATAGTCTTCTCTTTGACCTCACTCTTCTTTGTTACAATTGGATCCTCACTTGTGGGGCTCACTTGATGTTTTTTCTCCCTTGGGTCTTCAACTTGTAGTGCCTTAGGTACTTCAACTTCCTTCCCACTTCTAAGAATAATATCTTGGCAATGCTCCCTAGGATTGTTCTCCGTGTTGTCCTTGACCAATTGCCCGAATTGCAAACTCATGTTCTTCAAGATGGAGTCGTACTCGGCAAACTTGGCTTCTTGATTTTTCAAAAGTTTCCCCATCATCTCTTCAAGATTAGGACATTGTTGAGAATTTGAAGGTCCTTGTGATGGATGAGCTTGATAGCCTTGATTGCCTTGAGTAAAGCCTCCTTCAAATCCTTGAGAATGACCACTTTGGAAATTAGGGGTATAACCTTGATTTTGTCCACCTTGAAAGTTGTTGGGATAACCTTGATTGTATGAACTTTGGAATTGAGGAGGATTGCCTTGGAATTGTTGTTGATAGCCAAATGATGGACGACCTTGATTGAAAGGAATCACGTTGTTGCCACCCCAAGGTTGAAAAGGGCAATTTCCTTGACCATAATGTCCCATATTGGTCATGTTTTGACCTTGAGGTCTTTGAAAGTTGATTGCATCCACTTGCTCCATGCCCGTCCCCATCATTTGAGATGCCAAGTATTTCGTTTACAATATGACCTCCTCCACAATTCACACACATTACTTGATTAGGATTAGAGGGGTATGAATAACCACTTTCCATAGAGAAATCTTGAGGCCCTTGATTGACCATGTTTGCTTGACCTTGGATAGAAGGGCTTGGGGCACTTTGACTTACGCTCAACTTGTCAACCTTTTCCATTAGATTATGGAGAGTAGTATCCGATCCATCCAACCGGGCTGCATTTTCGGTTTGATTATCCACTTCAAAGAGTCCAGGAGCCAACTTTTGAGAGCCTTTAGAATTGTACCAATAAGCATTATTTGAAGTTACCTTCTCAATTAGGGCTTCGGCATCCTCCGGTTGCAAGTGAATCAATGCTCCATTAGCCAAACTATCCATGATCATCTTTGCTTCATCATGTAATCCACCATAGAAAGAAGAGATGATCTCCCAATTAGTCATCAAGTTGGAAGGGCACATCCTCTTCAAAGCTTTGAATCTCTTCCAAGCCTCCGATAAATTCTCAAGAGGTCATTGCTTGAAGTCTTGGACTTGCTTTTTGATTTTTAAAGACTTGGATGGAGGGAAATACTCTTGGATGAACTCTTTATGTAGTTGATCCCAAGTTTGGAAATGATCTTGAGAGAAAGAATCTAACCACCTTTGTGCTTCATCTCTAACCGAAAATGGAAATAGCCAGAGTCTAATTGCGTCATCAGAAACACCATTCATCTTGATTGTATTGCAAGCTCTTAAGAACCTTGTGATGTGTCCTTGTGCATCCTCATTAGCTCCTCCTCCAAATTGGTTATGAGACACTAAGTCTATAGTGGAGGCTTTGAGCTCAAAATTGTTTGCTTCAACTCGTGGATACCGGATACTCTCATGAGATTGAATTTGAGGCTCTAGATAATCCGCAATAGAACGTCCGTGGGGTCTCTCATAGTTTTCACATCCTTGATATCCATGAATGAAAGCTTGATTGAATGGATGATTAAAGAGACCACCCCCTTGATTGAAAGGGACTCGTTAATTAAATGGACCACCTTGAAAATTGAGGCCACCACCTTGATTGAATTGACCAACTCCTTGATTTAGTTGGCCACCACCTTGTTGGACATTGCTCGGGGCTCTAGCATTGCCTTGAGGTTGAGTGTTCACTGGTGGATTGTTGTTGAGAACCCCTTGTTGATTGTTGGTGTTTTGAAGAAAGGGGAACCCGTTAAGAACATGCCCAAATCCCGGAGGTCGTTGGTTGAGAGGAGGTGGTTGGTTGAGGGGCCTTCCCCGGAAGATGAGTTTCCATTGGTTCTTCCATCGGAGGATTTGATGGCAATCGGGTGGCACGCCGGTTTTGTCTAGCTACTCTCTCGATCTCGGGGATGAAAAGCAAGTTTGTATCAACGCGAGAGCAGGTGTGCATACAAGAGTGACCTATACACAATAAAAGACAACAACCAAACGTGATCCGAACAACACAAAGTGAAATGCAAATGAAAGGAAAAAGTAAAGAAAGTAAAGACTAGTCTCACTAGATAACTAAGATCAATTATCACACTTAAACTTTCAACACCGTCCCCGACAACGGTGCCAAAATTTGACGAGTTATTTTCACAATAATGCTCATCGGGTGTCGGGATATGGAAGTCCTGGATATCGTCTCACGGGACGGTGTATATGGAAAATCAAGTGTGAAATCAATCTAGAAATCAAACATGTGAGCTAGCCAAGTCGAAATATGATTGATTAAAGAGACTAACTAACTTGCAAAGAAAATAAATCACAACTAAAGTAGAAGGGAGGCGGGGGCATACAAGTAACAACCAATGATTAAGGATAAGGGGTCAAAATGGGATACTTGAGAAATAACAACAAAGGGATAGGTACAAGTTTCCTTGCCACTCTCATGGTCTAAGGGATACTAAGGGCTCCTATTGGCCATTCTCATGGTCCAATAGAAATCCAAAGTCATGCAAAGAAGAGCAACTAACATTTTTTCCCTTACCTTCTCCCATTCTCATGGAGAGGGGTAGTGTGTGTGAATTTGTCCAAAGGAACCCTAAAAGTCTCCTTGAGAGTCCAACCCAACATGTAAGAACATTGTGGCCATTGTGTGCATAATATATTTCTCAAGTTCCCCCAAATCAAACCCCAAAACCTAACACATCACATGGTTGGATGTTCCTCAAACACCCCCAATCCCTAATCCAACTACTCACTCATGCTAGATTTCATATTCACAAAAGAAATATTATACATAGACATGAAGTGAGATAAATGGATAAGATGGTAGAAATATGACAATGATGCAATCTAATGGATTAAATGAAACTAGATTCAAGATTTGATGCAAATAATATTAGGAAATGAAGTGCAAATGAGTTTAAGGAAGCTTACAACCAAAACTAGGGTTTGCAAGAAGAAAACTCGTCCAAAAAACTCTGAAAGTTCGAACAAAGGGTGCTATTTATACATATGGGGAAACGGGAGAACGCTGGGCAGGAACGCCTTCCCTTGACGAGGAACGCCGGAGGGAACGCTAGAGGGAACGACGTTCCTTTTCGGCGTTCCTACCTTTACAAATTAAAATAGGCGGCTCGCAGAGAGTTCGACGCTGAAAGGAACGTAGAAGGGACGTCGTTCTTGAGGGAACGCTGAAAGGAACGTCATTCCCTGCCAGCATTCCCACACCTGGGACATTTATTAAAAATCCGATGGTACAAAACGGGGGAACGCTGGGGGGAACGTCATTCCCAATGGCGTTCCTGAAGCTGACTCCCCTGAAACACCTCCGACAACTTCGTTTCTTGCTTCCTTGTGATCCGCTTGGTCCCCGGGATACTTCAAAATGCTCAGATTTCACCCCTACACGATATCATACAACATAGAATTTATGCTCTCGAGACACTTCAAAATGCTCAGATTTCACCCCTACAACGCTCAATTCCTTCATGTGGTTCCTACAACCAAAATATTGCACAAGTACAACCAAAAAGAAAGAATAATATTCAAAAGTTAACAAACAAAGATCAATTTTATGAGAAAGTATTAGGTATTTTCACACCTATCATGAGGGTTCAATGAAGCCCCACGAAAGGTGTATAAGGCAACTCTTATTACTTTAATAAGAGGCCGTTCACAAGACATAGACCCATGACATGGTTCCGGTCTATGTGAAAACCTTTGTGATGAACAAATTTAGAATATAATAAACTTTGACGACTTGTAATACATTAGAGGCCGAGGGGATACAATTCTTTAATAATAAATATTTAGGCAGTTCATCGCCCTTAATCAATAATTACTTCAATAAATAAAAGCCCATTCCTAAATGTATTGTGTGTCATCACACTGAGTTTAAAAAAATTGTTATATGTTGCAATAATTTGCAAATGTCACTCATATGCTTTAGATTTTATGATCTCAAGTAGAACGAGCTACATATCATTCTACTATTTATGGATATATTTATATTCCTTTGTATCCATTTTGTTATAACAAAATTCATAGATATTCATCATAGAATCTAGATGCATAAACGTCTGAAATAAAGTTTGAGATAAACATTGTGGTATCTAATCAATTTATTATCTCAAATAAATACACATAATTTATATCAAACTTTAAGAATCTAAACGTCTAATTAGAAGAAGTACTCTAAATTTAAAACTTATGAAAGAGTTAGATGTTGGATGAATCCAACAATTAGAGAAGAATTTATCTCTCAACATAGTGGACAATCAAAGATCAAATTTATATTTTGTTTCTCATGCGATGAATCTCTTGTTCTTCAAAGATTCTTTGTCACGTCCGGCCAATGGGAGTACAACGGATGGATTTTAATTATCCAAAATTCATATCACCATAGATATTCTTTGAAGATTCTTTATCCAAGGAGAATTCTTTATGTGTCACTTTTTGACACATGCCAATACAATCATAACCTTATTAAGCGCGTTACTATACACTACTAGTTCATTAATATAAGTGTAGTGATATGTATAAAATTGAGAAAAAATCGTTTTACCAAATGAACTTTTGTGAGTAGTTTTCATACAATTTTTTTAGGCATAACATGTGCCCGATACGCATTGATATTATTGTACTTAATCAAGTAAAAGTGATTGCAGTAATCGATAATTGAGATACAAAGTGTCATAAATTACTGAAAATAGTGATTCCAACATTGGAAAGTTGAATATGATACTCTGTTCTGTTGAGTCCAAAATGCAACCGTCGAATTGAGTTGGACAAGTAAACCTTAATTAAAACACACAATTATGAGTATATCAGAATTATTTCCTTCCCAAGAATGGAATATCTTCTAAAGTAAAAAAAATATAAAGGCTAATTGCAATCCTTTGGATAAAATTGTGGAATAGATTCTAAAGTAAAAAAAAATATGATGGTTTCAGAACTACTTGAATCCAATAAATTGGTGTGAAAATCTACAACGCACAAGAGAGGAATGTTTATTATACTGGCTTTTAACAAATACTAGTGCTTGTGCTAATGTGCGTGATGGAGTATATGGGTCTGAGCCCCCGGATCCACATACTCGGAAGAACAGAAAGCACAAGGCACAGAGTGGCGCCCTCGTCGGCCAGGACGCCCCCGTCGGCCGAAAGGGGGCCAACTCGGATTATGGTCCTGAGTCCAAGGAATCCGGGTGCCCTCGTCGGCCGTGCCCTCGTCGGCCGTGCCCACGTCGGCCACGCCCTCGTCGGCCACGAAGACCTCACAGAATCGGATTTTATACTTACTCATTTGTGCAGCCCATTAGTGGCTTTGTATTCGGCCCAGTAGCGGTCCAGTTGTAAATGGGCCTCCCAAGCCCAAGGTTTGGGAGCCCAACCCTAATTTTCTCTATAAATACTCCCCTTGGGAGTAGTTATAGGGGTTACGAATTCATTCCATTGAAGCATATTATTGCACTTCTCTCTCTAGCTCTCACTTCTCTCTAGATATACTCTATCATTTGGTGCTCTCGTTGAGAGCTAGAACAATCAAGTTAGCACCCTTCGTCGCTACCAAGCACAGCTAACCACTGATCATGGGGAGAACTAAGTCAAACTTTCAACCTCACGACGGACCTCCGCAACCAACTCAACGGCGGAGTCCCTGATGCCTGCCTCGGCTTGGACAAGAAGCGAGCGGAGAAGACGGATCACGCCCCGGCCCAGCCTATGGCCGCGGCCTCTCCGTCCGTAGATCCTCAGGTCCAGGCCGCACTATCGGCTATCATCGCCAGCTTGGCTCAGAACCCCACCGTCCTCAGCGCACTCTTGCCAAGGACTGGGGGGAACGTCACTCAACCTCCTCAACCCCAACCGTTGACCGTCCAGATTGGAAACGATGAGGGGGTGGTGCCCCAGGACACGGCGTCGTCCCACTCCCACCCTGCTTCCCCTCTTCGGCCCGGGCAGACCCCAGCGCGTGGAAAAGCCTCTGCCTTCAATAGGCTAGATGACACGCGCCGTCGTCCGGTTTCAGAGAGGATGGCGGGACGGATTGGTGATCCTCGTCCTGGCTCGCCGAGGGAAAGCTTGGGGTCTGTGTCCCGGACAGCGGACCAGCCCCGCCCGGACACGAGTAAGGGAAAGTTGCACGAGGATGACGTGCGTCACCAGATCAACGCGGCTCACAACGAGCGCATGAGGAACCAGCCGGGCGGTGCTACGGCCGCCAGGGACCCCCGGGACGAGTTCATCGCCCAGCTGGAAAGGAGGCTAGCTCAGATGGAGGCCAAGCAGTCGGCCAACGTCCCTACGGCCGGCGCCTCCAACGACCCCGGCCTCAACGCGCTCATGAACAAGGTTAGCGCCCTGGAGAGGGAGCTGGCCGAAGGGCGAGGTGACCCCATCATCCAGGTCAGGACCAGGACCCCTTTCACCAACAGGGTCCTCCCGGCCCCCATCCCTGAGAAGTAGACCTGCACAATTCCGGGCCGGCCCGCCCATATAAATGGGCGGGTTTGGACACATGCTTTAGCCCACCGGCCCGGGCCCGGCCCGGCCCGTTTAAAATATGGGCGGGCTTGGGTTGTAATATAGGCCCGGTCGGGCCTAAAAGCCCGGCCCGTAAACATATTATATTATATATATATTTCTATATATAATTATACATTATATGACTATACGTATAAAACTTAAAATACTTGGAAGTATAATTTCATTACCATGTCATTATTCACAAGCGTCATTATTTTCCATTATTTTCATTATCTCAATGTTTTTACTTGGTTTATAAATAATATTTGGTTTTCATTATTTGATATTTATTGGCATTTGGCAGAGCAGTCTGGGAGATCAATTACTTTCTGGTGAAATGAAGGAATGTCGAGATGTTTTTGGAATCGTGGGATACCAATTACTTTTTGTGTTCTACTATTTAAATTTGAACTGTAATGATATACATTTGTTAAATCTTTTTGGAGATACTCTTGACTATTTCCGCTGCACATTGTGAATCTGTGATTGTGCTTTTAATTATGGAATATGGATGCTTATTTTGAATTTGGATGCTTTTTATTTTCCAGAATCGTTTTGTGTTTCGCATTTAAACGTATTCTTGTGTTCAAAATGTGTTGTGAGTACATTAATTATTTAATTGCATTTAAAATGTTGTGATGTTATTTTATAAATATTTTCATTTTTTTAACAAAGTTGACAAAAGGATATTTTCCGGGCCCAAAAGCCCGGTGGGCAGCCCGGCCCGCTCTCATGGGCGGGCTTGGACATATGAGGAGGCCCGTTTTACCGGGCTGGGCCGGGCCCGCCCACTACAAGTGGGCAGATTTTTTAGAATAAGCCCGGCCCGAGCCCGAGCCCGGCCCGAGCCCGTGTTTGTGCAGGTCTACTGAGAAGTACAGGGGGAACGCCATCAAGTCCTACGATGGCCGATCAGACCCCCAGGAGCACTTCAGCCGTTACCAGAACAACATGCTGATGGTGAACGCATCCGACGAATACCTCTGCCGTTGGTTCCTCTCTACTCTCGAGGGGCCAGCGTACGAGTGGTTCAACGGGCTGCCAGAAGGAAGCATCGACTCATGGCAGGATCTCGCCCAGCGCTTCCTCACTCATTTTGCCGGGAGGAAGCGCGCCAAGAAGTATTTCACCCACCTCCTCTCCGTCAAGCAGCAGCACGAGGAGTCCCTCCGGTCATTCATCGATCGGTGGACGAGGGAGACCGAGGAGGTCGAGGTGGCCGATGAGCGCACCCTCCTCGCCTTGTACCAGGGAGCCCTCCGCAGCTCCCCGTACGCTAGGAGCCTCATCAACGACCCCCCGAGGTCGTACGCCAAGGCGCTCCAGCGCGGAGGCTTGTATGCCGACGCCGACGAGCTCCACAATCACAAGAGAGAAGGGGGCCATCCCCCCAAGAAGACAAATCCTTCGCCGGCCCCGGGTCCGTCCCCGGCCGGCCAGGGTGCCCAGGGCCATCACGGCTCTGGTGGACAGAGTAAGAAAGACCGCCACTGGCGGCCGAGGTTGGAACGGCCGGGGGTAACCCTCACCCACCCGGTCGGCACCATCCTCGATTATGCCGAGAAGCACGGCCTCATCGAGCAGGCTCCTCGGCCATCCGAGGAGATCCTTGCCATCCAGCAGGGCGGCACGTACTGCCGGTTCCACAAGAACTCGTCGCACAATACCGACGATTGCATCACACTGAAAAAGGCCATCGAGCGCCTTATCCGCCAGGGGGAACTCTCCCAGTTTGTCAAAGGTGGCCCACGCAAGAACACTTGGGTAAACACCGGCAAACATGGGGGCGAACCCTCTGCGAAGAAGCGGGAGATTGGTAGGCTCAGAGACGACGAGGACTTCGAAGAGCCCCCGCCGAAGAAGAATCACATCCACCTCATCGTAGGTGGGAACACTGGGGGGGACTCCGCCACTCAGAGAAAGAAATGGGCCCAGTCCCTTTACATTGGGGAGGTGTCCCACGTTCCCCCCAGCCGAAGAGGCAGCGAACAGAGGCAATCACCTTCACCGACAAGGATCTGCCTCCGGGTACGGAATCACACAGGGACGCCCTCGTCATCCGATGTGAGATTGGTGACTCCATCATCCACCGTACTTACATCGATACGGGGAGCTCCGTCAACGTGATGTACCTGGACACCTTCAAGCAGCTGAAGCTGGACAGAGCTCTGCTGAAGCCGATCAAGACCCCGTTATCCGGCTTCACCAGGGACTCTATCGACGCCGAGGGCACGATAGTCCTCCCTGTGGAGGTCGGTGACGGCCCCCACCACTCCAAAATTGACATGGAGTTCATGGTGGTCAACCTCCAGTGCGCTCACAACCTGATCTTGGGCCGACCAGCGCTGGAGGACTTGGAGGCCATCATCTCCATGAAGCACTTGTGCCTGAAGTTCCCCACCAACGACGGCATCGGCTACGCCAGAGGAAATCAGAGGATAGCCAGAGCTTGCTACCTCAAGCTAACGAGGCCGGCCGAAAGGGAAGGACAGAGGATAGACACCATTACAGCCGCCGTCTCCATAGACGAGGAGAGGCCACATGCGGAGCCGGCCGAGGAGGTCGAGGAAATCCCTCTGGATACCTCCCGGCCGGAGCGGGTTCTCAGGGTCGGAAAGCAACTCCCCCAGGACCAACGAAACGCCATCCTCCTCGTCCTACGGTCATACGCCGTTGTCTTCACGTGGGGCCCAGACGATATGCCAGGCATCAGCCGCCAGGTGATCACTCACCGGCTGACCGTCGATCTGGCCTCCGCGCCCGTCAAACAGAAGCGGCGCTACTTGTCCACCGACAGGCGGGACTTCGTCAAAGGAGAGGTCGCCATGCTCCTATCGATCAAACACATTAAGGAGGTGAAGTACCCGACGTGGTTGGCCAACGTCGTCCTCTCCCAGAAGCCGCCGACGTTCAGAATGTGTGTTGATTACACTGACTTGAACAAGGCGTGCCCCATGGACCCGTTCCCTCTCCCCAACATTGATCAGCTGGTGGACGAGACGGCGGGGTGCGAGTTGATGTCGTTCCTCGACGCCTTCAGAGGGTACCACCAGATCTCCATGCATGAAGATGACGCTGAGAAGACGGCATTCATGACCCCAGAGGGAATCTTTTGCTACCTCGTCATGGCCTTCGGACTCAAAAACTCCGGCGCCACCTACACTAGGATGGTGGCCAAAATCTTCAAAGCGGTCCTTGGCCGGACGATGGAAGCGTATGTCGATGACATGATCGTCAAAAGCAGGCAGGCCTCCTCCCACGCCGACGACCTCCGGGAAATCTTTGAAATCATGAAGGAGTTCAGGCTCCGGCTCAACCCCAAGAAGTGCGCCTTCGGCGTCGAGGGTGGCAAGTTCCTCGGCTACATGGTCAGCCGGAGAGGCATCGAAATAAACCCGGAGAAGACGCAGGCTATCATCAACATGGAGCCGCCCCGCAACGTCAAGGAGGTACAGCGACTGACGGGGCGCCTGACGGCCTTAAACCGGTTCCTCTCCAGGTCAGCCGAGAGGGCACTCCCCTTCTTCCAGATCATGCGTAAGGCAAGCAGCTTCAAGTGGACGACGGAGTGCCAGGAGGCATTCGACGAATTGAAGAGGTACCTGTCGTCCCCACCCGTGCTCTCCAAGCCCAGGGCCGGCGAAACCCTCTTCTTATACTTGGGGGTGAGCACGTCGGCCATCAGTTCCGTGCTCATCCGTGAGGACGAAGGGGTGCAGAAGGCCATCTTCTACATCAGCAAGACACTCAGGGAGGCCGAGCTCAGGTACTCCCCCATTGAGAAGACGGTGCTGGCCATCGTCCACACGGTGAAGAAGCTGGGACACTACTTCCAGGCCCACGCCGTCCATGTACTGACCCAGCAGCCTCTCGGCGCACTCATGAGGAGCCCCACCAGCTCCTCTAGGATGGTGAAATGGGCAATTTTCCTCAGCCAATTTCAAATTGAGATCAAGCCAAGGCCATCCATCAAAGGGCAAGCCTTGGCCGACTTCGTCATCGAATGCACAGCACGGGAGATGGCCGTAGCCAATCCCGGGCCGGAGCAAGACGATACATGGACCCTGTTCACTGACGGCTCGTCGGCCGCGAAATCATGCAGCGTCGTCGTCGTCCTCATATCCCCTGAAGGATTCAGAGCTTACTATGCCATCCGCTTCAACTTCAGGGTATCCAACAACGAAGCCGAGTATGAGGCCCTCCTCAGCGGTCTCAGACTCGCAGCCGGCCTCAAGGCCAAGCACCTCAAAATCAAGTGCGACTCCGAACTAGTGGTGGGCCAGGTGGAGGGATCGTACGAAGCAAAGGAAGGCCGAATGAAGCAGTATAAACAGGCGGCGGAGGAGTTGCTGAAAGCGTTTGAAACCCACGAGATCACTCAGATCCCCAGGGCCGAGAACGCCGAAGCCGACATCCTCTCCAAGCTCAGCTCGGACACCCCGGAGCACATCTCCCAGTTGGCCAAGATCGAGGAGTTGAGCATGTCCAGCATCCATGCCAGCCCCGTCTTGTGCGTCCAACAGCGACCAGAGGACTGGATCTCCGACATCGCCACCTTCATCACAACGGGGGAGCTGCCCCCGGACGAGGAGAGGGCCAAACTTGCCAGACTTAGGGCCCCAAGCTACACCATCGAAGATGGCAAACTCTACAAACGGTCCTATAATGGCACTCTCCTCCGATGCCTGCACCAGGACGAGGCCGACACAACCATGGAGGAAGTTCATTGTGGCGTCTGCTCCTCACACCAGGGCCCTTTCAGCATGTCCCGGCGTCTCGTCGTCCAGGGCTTCTTCTGGCCGACGATGGCACGCGACTGCGCTGACCTGGCCAGGAAGTGCACCACATGCCAGGTACTCCAGAAGGCCCCTGGTCGGCCAGCTGTCAACTACGCCCCCGTCAGCACCGCAATTCCATTCTCCAGATGGGGGATTGACCTGGTCGCCCCCCAGCCCAGAGCCGCCGGGAATAACCGCTACATCATCGTCGCCGTCGATTACTTCACCAAGTGGGTCGAGGCGGAACCCTTGGCCAGCATCACGGGGGCCAGATGCCAAAAATTTGTTTACAAGAACATCATCACACGCTTTGGCGTCCCCCAGGAGATCATATCAGACAACGGCACCCAATTCGAGGCAGCCCCTTTCCAAGAGCTCCTCCGGGAGTTTGAGGTAAAGCATCGTTTCTCCTCCGTTGCCTACCCTCAGGGCAACGGGCAGGTCGAAAACGCTAACAGAACAATTATGGAGGGGCTGAGGAAGAAGCTCCAGGCCGCAGGAGGTAGTTGGGTCGACGAGCTCCCAAACATCTTGTGGTGCTACAGAACCACGCCGAGGAGGGCGACAGGTGAAACGCCTTTCGCCTTGTGCTACGGCTTTGAAGCAAAGGCGCCCACGGAAGTTGCCATCCCCAGCCGACGGGTGGAACAATATGAGCCTGACACCAACGAAGAGAACATGAAGATTGACCTACACCTGGTTGATGAGAGGCGTGAACAAGCTTACGTCCGAGCAGAGAACTACCGGCGTCAAGTAAAATCATACTATGACGCCAAGGTACGTTCCCGGGAATTTCAGGTGGGGGACTACGTCCTCCGCCGAAGGGAAGCAAGCCAGCCGACAGAGGGTGGCAAGCTAGCATTGAAGTACGAAGGGCCCTAGATCGTCAGTGCCGTGGTCAAACCCGGCACCTACAAGCTTAAACGCCCGAATGGGTCCAATGTACCACAAACGTGGAATGTACACCATCTGGTGAAGTTTTATCAGTGATCCGAAGGAGGTGCAGACGGCGAAGCCCTCACCCCTTAACGGGTTACTGATTGAACGCCACCCTCGGCCTCGAGCCACTTTTGAATAAAATCATGTTCTGATTTTTTCTCCGGAATTTAAAGTAAAATATTAGCAGGTGCCCCCGTCGGCCACCTTAGAGCGAAAGGCCCAAGTATGGCCGACGAGGCACCTTGCATTTGAAGCCTACGAGCAACCAGCTCAGACACCCCATTGTATTTTGTATCAGCGAAAGGCTCAGGCCCAGCTGAGAGAGCACATCGTCCTGGCCCCGTAAGCCTAGAAGTGAAACGCTCAGGTATGGCCGACGATGTCCCCAGGACGAGGGGCCCGCAAACGGCCCACGTCTTGAAATGGGAAGCTCACCGCGTCGTCCACGCGCCAGATCGCAGGACGACAAGCCTGAAATCATGGCCGAGGTGACAAAATCCCAAAACTCAGGGATGGGCAACGACAGCCGTTGGAAACCGACCAAAAGTCTAGCCCGCGTCATAAATAGGCGACGGGACCCGCCCTGAGATCACGGACGTTATAAACGAAGTCCGAACCGGCTGAAGGACGAGCACACCCTTCGGCCTAAGCCTGAAAGAAGGATACCCCCCGAAACGAAAAAAAAATAATATATAAGGGAAAAAGAGGGAAGCCGACGGCCGCGCACACTAGCCGGCCTCGAGCAAAGAAAAATAAAATCCCCACAATTCAGGCCCAATTTGGCCAAGTACATATCAGTTGAACACAAGTGTAGTACCACTGCCAGGTAACATGGACGACACGTCCACGCACTACAAGGGAACAATCAAGGCCGATACACACGCCTATAAAACCCTAACCGAACTCCCTACCAGAACCCCATCCAGAACACCCTACTGCCTTTGCTTCTCTGAGGCTAACAGAACTCCCTACCAGAACCCCATCCGCTGCCAGTCTGTTCTTTCAACAGAACAGGCTATTCTGTAAATCTGGTACTTAGTTTAAAAAGCTAAAAACCAATACAGTCTATTCACCCCCCCTCTAGACTGTATCCAGTATAACCGGGACCAACAAGTGGTATCAGAGCCTCCTTGTTCTAATAATCTCTTAGGTTATTTGTTGAACAAAGATCCACTTGTTTTTCTGTTTTACCTCATTTCTATCTGATATAATGGATCACTCCTTGTCCAAGAATCTTATGTTTTCAGATCTTAAGTTTGATGACTGGAGGATCCGGATGAAAGCACATCTATGTGCCCTACATGATGAGATGTGGGAAGTTCTAGATATTGGCCCCTTCACAAGCTTCCAGAAGGTCAATCCTGAACATGCCATAGACAACACCATACCCCAGATGATCAGCAAAGCCAAGTCTGAATGGACCACTGAAGAGTGGAGAAAGTACAACCTAGACAATATTGCCAAGGACATCCTCTACAAGTCCATTGATGATAGGTACTTCAACAGAATCAAGAAGTACAAGACTGCTAAGGAGATCTGGGATACTCTTGAGCTCATTGGAGCTGGTGATGAGCAAGAGAAGGACAACAAACTAACAATAGCCAACAAGAAGTTTGATGACTTCAAACTTCTCCCTGGTGAAAGCATCTCCAAGATGTATGACAGGCTCCTCACTCTCACTGGAGAGATCTCTGAGCTTGGCAAGGATCTCACAACCAAGGAGATAAACCTGAAGGTGTTGAGGGGACTGCCCTCAGCATGGAAGATGAAGGTAGTTGCTGTCCAAGCCAGCAAGGATGTAAAGACTTATCCCACTGATAAGCTCATTTCAGATCTCAAAGCTCATGAGTTCGAAATGATTGAAGAGAAGGAAGACGTGTCAGAAGAGAGGACCACTACAGCCCTCACTGCCAGCACATCTAAGGTAAATGATTTTGACCCTTCAGTACTTTTATCTGATGAATATATGGCTGCCTTTTCCAGGAGATTCAAAAAGTTTATGAAGAATCCCAAAGATGGAAGGAGTCCATCTTTCAACAGAAAGCCATACCAGAAGGTCAAATCAACAGAAAGCAGTGGAGAGCTTCTCTGTTACAACTGCAGACAACCTGGCCACTTCAAGGCTGACTGTCCCCATCCTAGAGTGTCCAAGAAGCAAGGACAGGATGGAGAAAAGAAGAAGTACGAGGACAACTCCAGAAGAAGAAAGGCACTTGTGACAGAACAGCTGGAGAAAGACCCTCTGTCAGAAACAGAATCCAGTTCTGACTCAGATTCTGATGAGGCCTTCTGTTGCCTGGATACTGAGACAGAAGACCTTTGCCTGATAGCTCATTCTGATGATGAGGTAACCTCTACTTCTGAATCTAGTTTTTCTTCGGTAGGCTTAGCTTTTGATTCTGATTCAATGTCAGAATTTTGGGAAGAGTTTAAGGCCATACAAGCCACTTATTCTTCTGTAACAGAAGAAAACAGTAAGTTGAAAGCTGAAATTCTTGACTTAAAGAAGGAGGTTGAGATCAAAATCAATCTTCTAATTGAGGAAAGAGATCAACTGGAGACTGAAAATGTTTCTCTTCTTAAGAATATAAGAGAAATAGAGCCTCTCGAGATTAAGTACAAAGCTTACCAGAAGGCCCAATCTTCCATGGAAAAGATTGTGCTTGATCAACAGATTGGCACTGGTTTTGGTCTTGGTTATGGCTCAACAGAATCAGGCGAGCCTTCTGTAATGCCTAGCACCAGAGTTGCTAAGGCAGACAAGGTCATAGAGCCACTGATTTCTAGTCCCATCTGTCAAGCTGGTGTATCTGGCACCAAGGTTGTTCATGAGGAAGTCAGACCAGAAAAGGGTAAGATAAAGGTTCAACAGAAACCCTTTTTGAAAAATAATGAACCTGGCAGAAAACCTAACAACAGAAAAGGTTTTCAAAATAACAAAAATAAAAGACCATTCATTGACAGACAACCTCATGTCAATCGTGCCAGAAATGATCACCAGAAGGGCAAATATCAAGAGAAAGTTAACTTCAGGCAGAAGAGGTTGGCTGGTCAACTTCAGAAGCCCAAGGTTAACCGTCCCTCTGCTCTTGATAGTATATGGGACTTCTTTCCAACAAAGAAAGCTATGCAAAAATATGTAAACAGGAAGCATGACCCTCACAAGCATCTGCCCAAAGTGAATCACACTTCAGTTTACTATAACTACCAGGTGGACAATGGGTACCACCCACCAAGGTTTCACTTGATGAGACCAAAATGGTACCAACTACCTAGACTCCATGACCCCCCAAGACCCAGCATTGCTTGGGTACCTAAATCTTTCTTTTGATCTTGCAGGAACTGTGTGCTGGAGCCATCTCTGAACAAGAATGGTTTATTGATAGTGGATGCTCCAGGCACATGACAGGTGACAGAGGTTGCCTAACAGAGTTCCAGAAATGCAAAGGACCTAGAGTTACCTTTGGAGGTAATGACAAAGAAGGTCAAACAAAAGGAAGAGGAAAGCTGATCAAGAACCAGATAATCATTGATGATGTCTCATATGTCAAAGGACTGAAGTTCAACTTGCTAAGTGCTAGCCAATTCTGTGACAAAGGCTACACTGTTGAATTCACAAAGGACTTCTGCTATGTGAAGCATGAGACAACAAAGGAAGTGGTTCTTACAGCATCAAGGAAGAAGAACATCTATGTAGTTGATTGGAACACTGCAAAAGATGGAGTTTGCCTGATAGCCAAGGGAGATTCAAAATTGAGCTGGGACTGGCACAAAAAGCTCAATCATTTGAATTTCAAAACAATCAACAAACTGGCCAGAGAACACATTGTAGAAGGGCTACCAGACATTGTATACAAGAAGGAGACCCTCTGCAGTGCATGTCAGAAAGGCAAACAAGTGAAGAATTCCTTCAAACCCATCGCTGGAGATCTTTCTACAAGTCCTCTAAATCTGATTCACATGGATTTATTTGGACCTGTTGAGACTCCAAGCGTTGGTGGCAAGAAATACACCCTAGTCATGGTTGATGACTACTCCAGATACACATGGACTGTTTTTCTGACAAAGAAAAATGAAACTCTTCAGAAGTTGCCATCTCTGTTAAAGAAACTTCAGACTGAGAAGAACTTGAAAGTGAAGACAATCAGATCAGACAGAGGAACTGAATTTGTCAACCAAGTCATAAAGGACTTCTGTGATCAGAATGGAACTTTTCATCAACTTTCTGCCGTCAGAACCCCTCAACAGAATGGCGTAGCAGAAAGAAGGAACAGAACTTTAAAAGAAGCTGCAAGAACAATGATTGCAGAATCTGGATATCCTATGAGATATTGGGCTGAAGCAATCAACACTGCATGCTATACTCAGAACAGAAGCATGATCAACAAGAATCACCAGAAGACCCCTTATGAACTCTGGAAGGGAAGAAAACCTAACATCAGCTACTTTCATGTATTTGGATGCAAGTGCTACATTCTTAACAATGGAAAGGAGCATCTGAAAGTATTTCAAGAAAAAGCTGATGAAGGAGTCTTTATAGGCTATTCAAACACCAGTAAAGCCTATAGAGTACTCAACAGAAGGACCCTACATGTTGAAGAATCCATACATGTGAAGTTTGATGAAAGCACCTCTGTTAAAGAGGTAACAGAGATTCTCAAGGAAGTCAGCATAGAAGACAGAACACCAGAACCAACATAAGAGGTGGCAGACAATCCTGCATTCCCAACACCTACCCCAAACCCCCTTCTGTTGAATGAAGATGAAGACTCTGAAGATGAGGAACCAGAGAGACCAAGACAGCAGCTGACAGAACCAGACCTAACATGGTTAAGAGACCATCCTCCTAACCAAGTGATTGGTCAAATCAGAAGTGGAGTTCAAACCAGATCCACATCAAGGAGAGAAGCAATGCTTGCCTGCTATATATCTCAGATGGAACCTATGGCAGTTGAAGAAGCTCTTGCAGACTCAGATTGGATCAATGCTATGCAAGAAGAGCTCACTCAGTTTGAAAGGAACAAAGTATGGGAACTTGTTCCTAGGCCAAAGCACCAGAATGTCATTGGAACCAAATGGGTATTCAAGAACAAAGCAGATGAAGATGGCAACATTGTAAGGAACAAAGCAAGGCTAGTAGCTAAAGGATATTTTCAAGAAGAAGGAATAGATTTTGATGAGACCTTTGCACCAGTTGCCAGACTTGAAGCCATCAGAATCTTTCTAGCCTATGCTGCCTACAACAACATCAAGGTCTACCAGATGGGTGTCAAGAGTGCATTTCTGAATGGAGATCTTGAAGAGGAAGTTTATGTGGAACAACCACCAGGTTTTGTCAATCCTACTCAATCTTCTTGTGTCTACAAGCTTAAAAAGGCCCTCCATGGTCTTAAGCAAGCTCCCAGAGCCTGGTATGACACATTGTCCCTTTTCCTAGTGAACCATGGGTTTACTAAAGGAAAGGTTGACAAAACTCTATTTCAAATCTATGTTGCTAATCATATTCTGTTAGTACAAATATATGTTGATGACATTATATTTGGAAGTACTAATCCAGAACTGTGCAAGAAATTTTCTCAAGTGATGCAGAGTCAATTTGAAATGAGTATGATGGGAGAACTCAGTTACTTCCTAGGACTTCAAGTCAAACAAGTTCCAGAAGGGATCTTTATCAATCAAGGGAAGTACACCAGAGATCTGATCAAGAAGTTTGGAGTGGAAGGCAAATCATCAGTGAAGATTCCCATGAACACTTCACAAGGGATTGGTCCAGATGATGAAGGAAAGGATGTAGATGCAACAACATATAGAGGAATCATAGGATCTCTGTTGTATCTAACTGCAAGCAGACCAGACATCTCATTCTCTGTTGGAATCTGTGCCAGATACCAATCAAAGCCCAAGGAAAGCCATCTAAGTGCTGCAAAGAGAATCATCAGATACATCAAAGGGAATCCAAATGCAGGCCTATGGTATCCAAAGGGAGGTAACTTTGAACTAATTGGTTATTCTGACTCAGATTTTGCAGGTTGCAGACTAGACAGAAAGAGCACTTCTGGTCACTGCCAATTGCTAGGAGGAAGGCTTGTTTCCTGGTTTAGCAAGAAGCAGAACTCCATCTCAACAAGTACAGCTGAGGCCGAGTACATTGCAGCTGGGAGTTGCTGTGCTCAGCTACTCTGGATGAAGCAACAACTGAAGGACTATGGAATTCAAGCAAAGGAGATCAAGCTGTTGTGTGACAACACCAGTGCCATTGCCATCACTCAGAATCCAGTTCTTCATTCCAGAACAAAGCACATTGAGATCAGACATCACTTCATCAGAGATCATGTGGAGAAGAAGCACATCTGCATGGAACATGTGCCAACAGAAGACCAGCTTGCAGATATCCTGACAAAGCCTCTTCCTGAGGCTAGGTTCAACAAACTGAGAGAGGAATTGGGAATGATGGATGAGATTCCAAGGGAAAGAAGAAAGGAAGGCCCTCTGTTGCTCTTTTGCAGTTGACAGAATTCCTGTAGTAGAACCCCTTCTGTTAACCCCTTCTGTCACCCTCTTCTGGTCCCTACCATGGCAGAACCTCTCAGCACCAGAAAAACCCCCTTCTACAGAAAAACCCTCAGAAGGTTGTGGACTTAGAAATTTCCTGAAAACCGGGTGTCCTAGTAAATTATTACAGATCTTTTACTCTTTTACCCTTAAAACGGTATCAAGCCGTATAATATTTACTGCGCCCCCGTTTATTTACTCCGCCCTTTTTACATTTATTGGTTTCTTGGAACCATAAATTAATTCCATACGTCCACTAACCCAAACACATAAATTCCCCTTTCACAAACCTAAACCGCTACTGCTCTCATTACTTTCAAACTCTCAAACCTCCATAGCTCTCAAGCTTTCTGCAAATCTTCTCTGATCAAATGGATTTCATCAACATCAACGACCTCACCAAGGAGGAAATCAACACTCTTGTTTCAAATATCTACACAGGGATGAATTGCGACCTCTCCGCACTCCCTGAACTCGCTTCTAACCACGAAACGATGATGAAGATCATCAAGGGAATGGAGGACTCCCAACTGAACAAAGTGGTAGGTTATCACGTTGATTCCTACAGTACAAGGGACGTAGCAGAGTTCTATCTCAACGCTACATACGACGGGGAGATCATCCGGTCTAATGTCAATGGTGAAGACATTACCCTTACTCCTGCTGACCTCAACGCTCTCTTTGGCGTAGTAGAGGACCCACAAGAAGAAGAAACTGAAGGTTTCCTCACTCTGGACAGTGTCAACGTCACTGTGGACAACTTTGTCCAACTCTACTGCCGACCTGAAGTGGGTAGAGTTCCAAAGCTTTACATGAAGAAAAACCTTCTTCTGAGCGACTATGAGAAATTGGTCAACATCCTGCATAGGTGTGTCTAGAGCAAGAGCACCTCCACAGATGACATGAATGCACTGAATGCAAAGGCTGTCTTTGCAGTTCATCATGGGATGAACATCAACTGGGGACAGGTAATTGTCAAATCCCTTGTTGAATTCATCAAGAAGAAAGACAAGGAGACTTGTCTGTTCAGGACCCCCATGGGTTATGGTCTCCTAATCTCTGAAATCTTGCTCAAGGCAAGAATAGGGCTGAGAAACCCCATTGAGGCTGACTACACCAAGCTGCTCTTCCTCAACACTTCAAGTGACAGGAAGGTTGCTCTCAAGGCAGAGCAGAAAAGACTCAGAACCCTTGAGTTCAACAGAGAAAGGCAACAACAGAAGGTTGTTCAACCAAAGAAAGTTTCAAAGAAACAACAGAAACCTCCTACCCCTTCTGACTCTGAAGAAGAAATGCCTTTGGTGAAGAAGGTGGTCAAGAAGGTTCCCAAGAAAAAGACCACACCTGTCAAAGTCCACAAGTTGGTGGCAAAGAAATCCGTCCTTAAGAGAAAGGCTCCTTCACCTATCTCTTCAGCAAGCACCCCTTCTGCCTCCCCCATTGCAAAGAAGGCCAAAATTTTGACACCTACAGCACATGAGAAGCTGAAGGACTCTGTCATCTCTGCCCCAGCCAACAGAAATGCTTGGCACGGCAAGAGGATCATCTTTGAGTCAAGTGACTCAGAAGAAGAAGAAGTTGTGCAAAATGCCACTTCTCAGGGGGAACTACATTCTTCTCCTCCTACCTCTGCAAATGATCAACCTATGGTGGTTCCTTCACCAGAACACCAAGAAGGAAGCAGTACTTCTAGCCCTGATAGGAAATTCATCAGGATTCTGGCATGGAGAAAGTGGAGAGTGGGACCTCTCACTGAGCTCCTCAAGAACTTGTCCTACTTCATCTCTGAAGAAGAAGAAGTACTCAGATGGGCTGACACAAAAGATGTAGAGTCCTGCCTAAACAAGGATTTTCTTCTTTCTGTCCTACAGAAGAAGAAGGAGAAACTTCAAGGAAAAGCACCTCTGGTCAGAAATTCACCAGAAGACCATGTGAAGGCTCTTCAAGAGCATGAGATGAACGACTTTGATGCTTGGCTAGTCGAGAAGAAGAGGAAGGAATCAATGATCAAATTTCGCCACAGTGCACATGGAGAAGGTGAACCCTCTACTGCCGATGATCTACCTCTGGTCATGGAAAAACTTATCAAAGAATGGAGAGACTCTCTGTTCACAGAAACAATACTAGAGGTAATTCCCCCAATCATTCCTTCTCCCCCTCCCTCTCCTAAAAACTCTTCTCCCCAACCCCAACAGAAATCCCCCTCACCCTCACCGAAAACCATCTCTGTACAGAAAACCCCTTCACACCAGAAAACCTCCACCCCCAAATCTTCATCTCCTTCACACTGCAAACCGTTCTCTCCTCCAAAGAACAAATCACCATCCCCTCAAGGACAAATTATCCCTTACCAACACCAACAGATCATCTCCTCTACAATTTCACCCTAACAGAATACCTCTTCACCCAAAACCAAAAATCCATCTCCCTGCAAATCCCAACCCTCAATCAGATCCAGATCACCATCACCTCCACCCTCTCCTTCACAACAACAGAATGCTTCCACACATCAACAAGAAAACCCCTCCATCAACAAATCCAGAACTGCTTCTCCACAGCCTACACCACTAGATGCAGCCACACCTGTCTCCCCTCAACACTCTGTGGCCTCCACCCCCATCAGGAAACCTATCTTCAGGGTGCCATCCTCTTCCAGTGACAATGATGGATTCCTTACATCCTCCATTGCTGCTGATGAAACGTCCAAAAGGAGGAAGACCCCTCCTCAGAGTGAAGAACAACCCGAAGGCCTCCTATGCCTAAATCAAGAGGTCTAGGTATGCGTGGGAAAACAGATTGCAAAGAAGATAAGCCCCAAATCTCCTTCAATCAGTTTGTCACTGCAGCTGAAGACTTTGGTGGTAAAATGCTTGATGGCATGGATCAATTGGCTGAGATCAACACCAAGCACCATGAACATCTCACCTTTGTCCACAATCATCTTGAGGCTGGCCTTCAGCATATCTCAGAGAAGGTTGAAGCTCTGACCCAGACACTGGTCACCTTCATGGAATCATCATCTGCAAAGCTTAATGCTGTTGCGAGAGAAGTGGATGGTGTCCACTCTGTTCTCTACTCCCAGTCTCAGATTCTCAATAAGCAGAATAAACAACTCAAGGATATAACAGAATCCCTTGACATTGTACAATGGTATGAAGACCAATCTGCTGAGAAGTTTATGCAGCTACAACTCTTGAATAATGATCACAAAGATCAAGTGGCCACCCTGATCAAGAAGGATCAAGAAAGGTATCAGAAGCTGATACTACTTGAAGCTGGCTCTCAGGACATCAAGTCTGCTCTTGATCGTCAACAGAACTTAATAGAAGGTCTGACCTCTGTCACGCAGACCTTGCCAGAAACTCTTGAGCAGATAGCCATCTCCCAGGCAACAGAGTTCCAGAAAATCGCCATGATGATCTCTGACCTGGATGATGCCAAAAAGGGGGAAAAGGGAAAGGACCCCCAACAGAAAAAATTGCCTCCTAGGCCAACTGCTGGGCCCTCATCTGATATTGACCCAACTCCTTACTTCCAGGCCTCCCAACAGAAGAAGAGGGAAGCTGGTACTTCAAGACCTTCTTCTCCTCGCAGAGGTTCTACCAAGAAGAAGAAAGTTTTCAACTTCACTGAGTGGAGATTGGGTGGCTCTCAGAAAATTGACAGAGCTCAATTTGAAGAGATGAAGGCTAAAATGACTCCTACCCAACAACAGCACCTCTATCTGGACAAAGATGGTGTTGTCAGAGTTAGGTATGGAGGATCACTTGAAGAAGCAGAAGAATGGTACAAGAAGAACATTGTCCCAGGAAAGACCATACATGAAGGTGTCCTCAACTATTTGGACTGTAAGCTTTCTCCTATATGAGCATCTTATCAAAGGTCTGGCAATCTGGTCAAAATCAGAGCTGAAATAAACGAAGAACTGCTCAGGCTTCAAAGACTAGAGGAAGAAGCTCTACAGGCAGCTAATCTGGAGAATGTGTAAGGTTTAAACTCTGTAAAACCTATCTAATAAAATCACATCTCTGCCTTCTTACTTTGAAGTGCTTTTCCTCAAATTCTTGTCTTTTTGCCTTCTGTTTGTGTTTGTTTATTTCCGTTATATTCTGCTATCTGAATGTATCGTACTCTTACTATTTTCCTATGCCAAGTTGCCCACCAAGATTTTAATGGAAGTTTTTAAACTTAATATTTTTATGGTGAAGGCACTTCTCTGGAAAAAATAGTTAAAGGGTTTTGGCATCATCAAAAAGGGGGAAATTGTAAGAAATAATTGTATTTAGATTTTGATGATGCTATATTAATTAGGACTGTAGAGTACCCCTTTAGAAATTATGTATTAGAATTTTCCCTTGTAAAGTTCTTAGCATATTCGACTACCAGAAGGCCTCTCTACCAGAAGTTCTCCTGACAGAAGATCTTGGTTCTCTGTCTGGGAACAGAGAACGTCAGGGTCTCTGTTGTCCTTTAGCGTGACAGAAACCCTCCTGGTTCTCTGTAAGCTACCAACAACAGAAGTGCTCATGATCTTCTCTGAATCAGTTCTCTGCCAATGACACCAGAAGGTCTGACACTTGGAAGAAATCCACAAAGCCGGGAAGTCAACTTAAAGATTCCTTCAACGGCTAGGAGTATGAAACGGAAAAGCTACAGTGCTCGCATTAAATGCTCATTTAATGCTTCCCATACTCCGTGGAGTAATTGCAGATGATTGGCCGCAATGTCAGGATTACTTTATCCCGAAATAGTAACCCGCCAACTTTACCGGGTCCTACTGGTCAAGTCAACTGCTCGCGCATTAAATGCAGTTGTCCTCTTACTCCTCCAACGGGAAAACAACCTCAGTATAAAAGATACACTACGAAGAACAACCGAAACAACTTTGCAACTTTTGCTAACCTTTGCTACAACTCTTCAAGCAAGATATTCAAACTCTAAAAAGCAAAAAGCCTCCTTGAGATTCAAACTCATTATCTTCTACAAGAGAAGGCAGAAGTTGGAAAAATACTCTTTCCAACTCAAGCAAAGTTCCAAGTGTTCTTCAACTCTTCAAGCTCATCACTTACAAATATTTTGTAACGAAGCTAGTTGGAGGAACCTCAGTTTCAACAGAAACTCTTCTTGCTACGAGAAGGACGTCCAAATAACTGGAGTAGTGAAGTGGTGATACTTCAAGGAAACTCAGTGAAAGGACCAGTGTTAAAGGAAGCCAGGCAGTGCATCCCAGGACACATCTAGGCTTGAAGAAGACGTGGAGTGCTTCTTAAGTTCTAGGACTAAGGCTTTGTAAACGGCAGTTTTTACAGCTTAGTGGAACAGTGGATTAGAGGAACGAGTTGTTCCTTGAACCACTATAAAAATCCCTGGTGTCGTTTACTTACTGCTTTTAATACTTGCATTTAGTTAGAACTGTATAACTCCTTGGACTTGGTATCTGTGTTCAGCAGAACTTGTTCTACGAGTTAACAGAAGGCCTACTGCCTTTGCTTCTCTGAGGCTAACAGAACTCCCTACCAGAACCCCATCCGCTGCCAGTCTGTTCTTTCAACAGAACAGGCTATTCTGTAAATCTGGTACTTAGTTTAAAAAGCTAAAAACCAATACAGTCTATTCACCCCCCGTCTAGACTGTATCCAGTATAACCGGGACCAACAACACGCCTATAAAACCCTAACCGCATCGGTTGGGTGACACGCGAGAGGCCAACCGTCCGCACTCTTCATTTGAGACTGAACTTCTTCATTTCTTATCTTCTTCAAGCTTCGTTTCTCTCATCCAAGGCCAATCGCCGGCGCTCCAGACTCCAGTGCACTCCAGCTGCCGCCGCTCAAGTCACCTCCGCTCCACTGCACTAAGCCGCTGACGCCCTATCAGTACACTGCACTGCAGCCGCTGACGCCCCTCTGCTCCACCGCACTCCAGCCGTCGCCGCCCCTCCGATCCACAACAACTCTTCTTCTTCTCATTCTTTTTCGTCGCTGCTTCTCGAAGATCAGACACCGTCATCAATGGTCGCACTGCCATCTCGACGATTAGGTTACGACGGCCAATCGAGCGCCGACTAAGCGACGATGGCTAGGCGAGCGATAGTGTTGAACAGATCTGTGATTTTGGTGGTCATTAAAGCTTGGGTGAGGGGGCGGCGACGAGCTGGCGGTTAAAGGAGGTGGTGAGGTTGGGGGCTTGGGTCGAAAGTTGGGGCTTAGGTGTGAGGGTGGGGTTTGGATCTGGATGGACTGGCGGGACTGATCTGTGGGTTAGGGTGGCCTACGATTGACCTGTGAAATAGTGGTAGGGGCTAACAGGGCAGAGTTGGGGTGCTTGGTGGCGGAAGTCACCGGCGGTGTGTTCGTCAGCGGTGTTCAGATTTGGGCGGAAGTCATTGAATCAGTGTCCGGAGTTGGGTGGAAATCACTGGATTAGTGACCGGAGTTGGGCGGCACTCACTAGCTAGTGACCGGAGTTGGGCGGCACTCACTGGTCAGTGACCGGAAGTCACTGAGTCAGTTCCGACGGCAGCGACGGCAATGACTGTACCAGTGACGACGGTGCTGGTGACGGCCTGGTGGTGCTGGGGTCAGCGGCTATGCTGATGACTACTCAAATCACTCCATATAAAAGAAATATGTAGTATATTAAATACTACATATAAGGATAAATAAATGACTGTTTAGTTACAAGTTGAATTCATTTTGTTCTTTACTCAATGCATACATTTTAGGGTCCTTCATTTTAACAAAGGCAGCATAGAAATCTCCTACATTTTATTATCAGTACAAAAAGACTAAAAAATGCGACTCAAAGCCAAAGGGCACCCGCTTTTATAAGCTGAGGCACCAAATCGCCAGAAATATGAGCTGCCATGACATCATCCAAGCCACCAAAAAACTTCCCGCCGATGAAAACTGCCGGAAGCGGCTGCAGTTGGACGGCATGATGTTCAGTGCGGCTGATAAACCGAGAAATCTGGTCGATGACGGGGACCTCGTCCTCCTCATCGACGTTGTAAATGGTGGGGTTAGCGCCGAGGCCTAAGAGCAACTGCCGCACGACGTAGCACATGGAGCAACCGCGCCTGCCGAAAACGATGATGGCGTTCTCCGACACAATGCTGCCAAACCAGGCGACCGCCGCCGATTCATCGAGTGCGTAATCGCTGTGGCCGCTGCTGGAATTGGATGAGCCGTCGCTTAAGGTGGCGCCGTAGTAATCCATAGAGATCGCCGATATATGTTTAATGGTTGAAATTCGGAGATTGAGAAAGTAAACCGTAATTCGGTGATATGTTTAATTTGTGGGATGGAGGGGCGTATATTATAGGAGAATAAAGTGTTCGAGAAAGGGAAATTATAAATTTATGAGTCATGGTTGACGCAATTGCATCATCATGCCATTGCTATCTTAGCTTATAAGGCCTAGAATCTAGAAACAATAAAAAGAAATCAAATCATTACATACCAAACATTACACCACAATTTAGGGAAATACCTTGAATATAATATAACACGGTTGCTAAAGTCTCATTCTAATAGTTGGACTATTTTTCCATTCTTTATTTGTGAGGATTAAATATATTTAAACATGAAAAAATAGAAATTCTATGACTGTTTTACCCTTCGCGGTCATGACTTTTTTATTTCCAATCTTTAAACTTTTTTGTTGTTGTTGTTTTTGAGTTTGGAAAAGACATTATACTAATTTATGTGTTTGAAAAAAAATGCTTCATAGAAGATTCTATGGTCATGGTACGTTCGTTAATTATTTTATGATATTTCTTTTTTTTCTAATTTTTGTTTTTGGACAACGTAACGCATTGAACTGTTTGTGTTCGAGACTAGAAAACAGTGTCTCGTCTTAATGCCATATTGATGTAATCATGGTTAGATAATGGGTTTTTAGCTTGTTTTTTTACAATGTAAAACACATTGTACTACTTTTTTTAGCGTGGAAAATAGTTACTCTCCGTCTCATCCCAAAATGATAGTCATGTATTTTCTTTTTGGGATATCACAAAAATGATGATCTTGTTTCCCTTTTTGAAAAGAAAGATGTGGTCCATATCATTTCATATTATTATACTCAAATCTCAACCACAACTTTCATCTTTTCAACCACTTTATTAAAATTTGTGCCCAAAAGATATGAGACTATCAAATTGGGACGAAGGGAGTATTAAATTTTCTAGAATATGACTAAAACTCAATATGTTTCCCAATCTATGATCTAACTAGTTTTTCGCTTTTTATATGACTGAAAATAAAAAAAGAAAAAAGAAATTAACGTTTTTAATTAAAAGTTTAATGACAAGAATGCCCTTATTTTATATATGTACATTTTGCACTAATTTCGTCCAATTAAAATTACTGCATTTTATATTGCCGTTACTGCACGACATACTGCACACCCGGTAATATAATCAATGCACTTCCGCCAAAATTAATTCTCTTCTCATTCACTTTACAAAATTATCTATAGTTTTTTATTTTTTATTTTTTTAGATTTGTTAATTTTATTATTTTACGTCTAATTTAATATATTGCGTTTAATGGCGAAATTACTGCTCTGTGTTACTGCACTATCGGTAATAATCACTACACAACAAATTCTCAATGCATTCAATCACTGTCATGTACAACATATATATTTCCATATTCACTGACATATTCAACAATATCTATGATGATATTCACTACTCATATTAAATGTCCATATGTAATGCCAACAAACCCTAATTTTAGAAATTCTAAAAAGAAATTACTATTAATGGGAGTTAAACATATGAAATGTTCAAGAATAGGAGTTGTTAAGTTTATTTCCCTAAATAGGAGTTCTTGTCTGCCGCCGGTTCCAACTATTTTTCTTTTTTTCTCAAATGCCCTTACTTATATTCGATCTTATTTTTTTCGTTCCGTTGCGTCTCATCCATCATTTATTCTCTTTCTTCTCACACCTTTTCTCCTCACCCATCACCTGTCTAATCTCTCCCACCTTCTCCTTTCTCTTCTATCTTTATCTTTTTTCTTCATCCGTCACTCACATCTTCAAGATGTCTCGCACATCTTCTTCTCCAGTTTTTCCCTTTTTCTCCATTTTACTTTGTATTCTTTCCTCTTCAACTTAATCAATTTCACTATTCCTCTTCTTCTTCAGATTTAAAGAATCCACCGAACTTGGTAAATTTCAGGTGTGAACGGAAAATTAAACTCCATCTCCAGTCAAATCTACTCAAGGCTATGTCTCTTTCTTCTCAGCCTTCTCTTTCTCTCCCTTCTTCTTCTTCTCCTTCAACCTCTCATTTCGATTTTTCAATTTATCTTATTTTGAGGTTCTAAATTTGACAAATATTATTTCAGATCTGACTTTTTATTATTAAAATAGAAACATCCGGTGATTGAATAAAACTGAATTTGATTTGTATTTATTACTTTTGATTTTTTTTATTTTAAAATTTTCAATTTAAGGATTTTGGATCTGAAAATTCTATAACTAATGTTTATTTTTCGAAAACCTTTTTTGAAAGCAATGTCATTTTTATGATATTAAATATATTAAGATGGAAAAATTATTCATTAAAGAAAAGATGGCTAACTTATTTTACAAATGCCATGTTTTCAAAATATTTGGCAAAAAATGTCATTTTGCATAAAAAAGATGGCAAAATTATTTGTAAAACATGGTATTATTTGCCTAACATATTCATGTAATTGCCATCTTTACGAAATCAATGTCAACTTTTTAAATGTAAAATGACATTATTTTCCAACCATATTGAAAAACACTTCATAAATGTAAAATGACATTATTTGCCAAACATGTTGAAAAATATGACATTTTTAAAATAGTTTTTCCATTTTCGAAAAATAAACATTATTATATATTTTTGAGATCCAAATTCATTAAATTAACTCAATGTAAAAAATAAAATAAAAAGTTAAAAGAAAAAATTAAAGGTGAAAGAAAAATTGAAAGAGAATTAAAAGAGAGAAGAAGAAAAAAATGACATTAAACAACATTTCAATATTTTAATGAAGATTATGATTTAATCTATCTAGCAGGCAACTAACTTGCCTAATATGGAAGTAGACGCAATAGAAGAATTAGCGGTGGTGGTGGAGGAGATGGCGGCCGTCCAAGCGGAGGGCTCGCCGGAGGGCTCATCGGAGGGCGGTGGCAGCGGGGCTGGAAAATACGAAAGTGGAAAATACGACGGGGGCAACACCAAGTCTGGTGTGGTAGTATGTAGACCAGATTTGTGTAAAACTCTATTTTTGTATTTTGTTTTATGCTCAGTATTAACTAATGAATAACTAATAAGCTTTAATTGCAAAAAAATAATCCAGCTTTTATTACTAAAACGAAAGTCTTCAACTTCTTTTAATTAAGGGGTATTATGGTCACTTGCATAAGAATTCCGTGTCAAACATGGTTGACAAAGTAGGACTCCTATTTTGGGATAAGTATCTATGCTCTACTCCCATATTGGGAATTTTCTCAACTCTAAATTTCAAAAATAGAAAAGAGAATGGAGGGCCTAAGGTAGTATCAGCAGATCCAGAGCACACAACTTCACGTACACTGTGTTGGAATATTAGAGGTAGAGGCTAAGTATTTTAGGACGTTATGATGTAAATTGTGTAAGTAGAAAAAGCTTTTAGCTAATTAGAGAGGATGGAAGAAGAGAGAACTTGTATTTTATTGCTTGAAGATTTCTTAGCTTGATGCTTGATTACAAATGAGCACAACTACACATATTTATACTACTTACATCCTCAATAAATGGTGGAGAGTTCTCTAGAATTCTCCTTATCTAGAATACTCTATTATTAATTATTCTCTAGAATGTCTCTAGAAGTCTCACACTCTAGAAACTTTCTAGAACATTTCTCCTCTAGAACACTCCTTATTATTTTGGGCTTTGCCCATTACAACAAACATCAATTATTAACTTAACCCAAAATCAAGTTTACATTCTAACATCCCCCCTTAAACTTGATTTCCAACTCCGAGCATTCTTCTCAATCGCTTGAAGTCTTCATGCTTGAGAGGTTTTGTAAGAATATCCGCAACTTGATCTTGCGACCTCACATACTTCACTTGGACCTCTTTGTTCTCGACACATTCACGAATAAAATGGTAGCGAGTATCAATATGTTTGGTTCGGTCATGATAGACGGGATTTTTTGCAAGTGCAATGGCCGACTTGTTATCAACATAAATCTCGGTTGCATCTTCTTGCGGCATGTGAATTTCCTTCAACAATCTTCGAAGCCAAATGATGTGACATACACATGACGTAGCGACAACATATTCAGCTTCACAAGTCGAAAATGTCACAATTGGTTGCTTCTTTGAAGACCATGTGAAAGGCATATTCCCCATGTAAAGTACAAACCCGGTTGTACTCTTACGGTCATCGATATCTCCGCCCCAATCGCTATCACTATAACCAAACAACTTATAATCTTTAGAAGATGAGTAAGTCAACCCAAAGCTAATCGTACCTTTTAGGTAGCGTATAATCCTTTTGGCGGCCTTCATATGGATAGAAGTTGGAGCTTCCATATAGCGGCTAATAAGTCCCACTCCAAAAAGAATATCGGGCCTCGTACATGTTAAGTAGCGCAAGCTCCCAACCAAACTTTTGAACACAGTCGGATCAACTTTATCCCCTTCATCAAACTTGGAGAATTTTGTCCCATAATCGACTGGTGTGTCAATCGGCTTGCACCCATTCATCTTAAATTTCTTGAGAATTTTTCTTGCATAACCTTCTTGGGAAATAAATATTCCTCTATCACTTTGATTGACTTCAATTCCGAGATAGTATGACATAAGTCCCATATCCGTCATCTCAAATTCACGACTCATTTCTTTCTTGAAAGCATCAAACATACTTGGATTGTTACCCGTGAATATCAAATCATCCACATATAAGCACACAATCAAAATATCCCCATCTTCATTTGTTTTTACATAAATGGCATATTCATAAGGGCACCTTAGAAAACCATTTTCTTGGAAGTACTTGTCTATTGTAGTATTCCAAGCTCTTGGGGCTTGTTTTAATCCATAAAGTGCCTTCTTTAATTTTAAAACTTTATTTTCTTGCCCTTTAATTATATAACCTGGGGGTTGTTCCAAATAGACTTCTTCTTCCAAATAACCATTTAAGAAAGCCGATTTTACGTCCATTTGGTATAATCTCCAATTATTTTGAGCCGTAATTGAAATAAGTAATCTTATAGTTTCTAAGCGGACAACGGGAGCAAATACCTCGTCATAGTCAATACCGGACCTTTGTTTGTACCCTTTCGCCACCAACCTTGCCTTGTATCTTTCAATTTCTCCTTTGGCATTTTTCTTTGCTTTGTATACCCATTTAGTGCCAATAGCCTTGTGCCCCTTTGGTAGCGTAGCTAACTCCCAAGTATCATTCTTCATGATTGACTTCATCTCCTCGTCCATAGCATTTTTCCACTTCTTGTCTTCTAGCGCCTCTTGAACACCTATTGGTTCACAATCATTAAGAAGACAAACAAGAGTTATTTCATCCAAATTTTGTGTTACCTCATATATCTCTTGTAAGCTTCTATAACGGGGAGTTCTTTCATTTGAGCCTTCCTCGGTGGTTGATGGACTTCCTTGGATGGATGGTGAATGAGGTGGAGTGTTTGGTTCTTGAGCCGCTTGATCATCATGCTCCTCTTGTTCTTCATTTTCTTCAAAGAGCGGGAAGAAGTTGTAATTCTCATCTTCTTGAACACTCCAATCCCAAGAGGCTTCTTCATCAAATCGGACATCTCGGCTCACAATGATTTTCTTTGTGACTGGATTATATAGCTTATATCCCTTCGAGTGTTTATCGTATCTAATAAACACAAACTTCTCACTTTTATCATCAAGCTTTGAACGTTTTTGATCCGGCACATGAGCATATGCTATACTTCCAAAAACTCGAAGGTGAGAAACATTTGGTTTCTTCTTCCGCCATGCTTCTTGAGGTGTCTTGTTGTCAAGACTTTTAGTTGGACAACGATTTAAAATATACACAGCACAATCAACCGCTTCGGCCCAAAATTCTTTCGGCATATTCTTGCTTTTTAGCATGCTTCTAGCCATCTCAAGAATAGTTCTATTTTTCCTTTCAACCACGACATTTTGTTGTGGTGAATATGGAACCGTTAAAGGACGGCGAATCCCATTATTTTCACATAATTCATTAAATTCATTTGATGTAAATTCACCTCCTCTATCGGATCTCATGGCTTGTATTTCATGCCGAACTTCCTTTTCTACAAGGGCCTTAAATTTTTTAAATGACCCAAAGACTTCCGACTTTTCTTTTAGAAAATAGACCCAAGTTTTTCTAGAATAATCATCAATGAAATGAAGAAAATAATTATTCTTTCCATATGAACTTGGTTTAATGGGTCCACAAACATCGGCATGAATTAATTCCAAGGGCCTCTTAGCTCTAAAATTTGATTCTTTTGGAAAACCTTTTTTTGCATGTTTTCCTAAAAGACACCCCTCACACAATTGATTTGGATGATTTATGATTGGCATCCCATCAACCATTTTGGTTCTTGATAATAAATTTAAGCCACCAAAGTTCATGTGCCCAAACCTTAAGTGCCATAACCACGAATCATCTTTTAAACATGAATGTAAGCATTTTGCTTCATCATTTTGAATCTCCAATAAAAACATTCTATTTTTCGTCATTGGAACTTTGGTTATTAATCTTCCTTCACTTCTTAGAAAAAGATTATTATCTTTTAGATTGATGTCATAACCTTTTTCTAGAAGTTGCCCCAAACTCAAAATATTATTTTTTAGATTGGGCACATAATAAACATCGGAAATAAATTGGTGACTACCATCTTTTAGACGGATTAAGATATTACCTCTTCCTTCCACCGACACCTTTGACTCGTCTCCAAATGTGACTTTTCCATTGGCTTGTTTAATTTCCGCGAACATGGTTTTATCACCGGTCATGTGGTTGCTTGCGCCGGTATCTAATACCCACACACTCTTTCTTTCTTTCTCTTTAAGATCATGTGCCATCAATAAGGTAAGATCGACTTCATCCTTGACTTGGTTAAACTTTTCTTCCACTTCACAGTAATTTGCCTTGCAATCGGAAGCGAAATGACCAAATTTATCACAATTATAGCATCTAACTTGTGATTTCTCATACCTTTGGTATCCGCCTCTTCCACGACCTCTTGTCGGCTTGAAGTGTTGTTTTTTCTCTTCTTCGTGTTCTTGGTGATTTTCACCATGTCCTCTTCCTCGGCCTCGACCTCGTCCACGGCCCCTAGCTCGCCCTCTTTGACCATCACCTCTTTTGAATGAAAGTTGTGTATAAAGTGTTTGCTCCAACGGATATTGCACTTTCTTCTTTTTCATTTTTTCTTCATGGGCCACTAGTGATCCGTTAAGTTGGTCTATAGTCATCGAGTCTATATCATGTGATTCCTCAATAGCTACTACCACATGCTCAAAATTTGGAGTTAAAGAGCGAAGAATTTTTTCTACCACTCTTGTATCTTCCAAATTTTCTCCATTCCTCCTTAGTTCATCTACTACCTTCTCAACTCTATCAAAATAATCAGAAATAGACTCGGATTCCTTCATTTGAAGAGACTCAAACTCACCTCTAAGTGTTTGGAGACGAACGCGTTTTACCTTATCGACTCCACGATATGTATTTTGAAGAATCTCCCAAACTTGCTTCGAAGTAGTTGCATTTGCAACCTTCACAAGTTGATTCTCATCCAAACATTGATGAATGAGAGTCATTGCCTTTTGATCCTTCTCCCGAGCCTTCTCTAATGCGTCCTTTTGGAGTGCACTAAGAGTACTTTTATCCTCCGGTTCAACGTAGCCATTCAGCACCAAATCCCACACCTTTTGTGAACCTAATATTGCCTTCATTCGGATGCACCAAGTACTATAGTTGTCTTTGTTTAGGCGAGGGAATTGAAAGGATTGCATCCCGTTAGCCATGGCTCTGATACCAATTTGTTGGAATATTAGAGGTAGAGGCTAAGTATTTTAGGACGTTATGAAGTAAATTGTGTAAGTAGAAAAAGCTTTTAGCTAACTAGAGAGGATGGAAGAAGAGAGAACTTGTATTTTATTGCTTGAAGATTTCTTAGCTTGATGCTTGATTACAAATGAGCACAACTACACATATTTATACTACTTACATCCTCAATAAATGGTGGAGAGTTCTCTAGAATTCTCCTTATCTAGAATACTCTATTATTAATTATTCTCTAGAATGTCTCTAGAAGTCTCACACTCTAGAAACTTTCTAGAACATATCTCCTCTAGAACACTCCTTATTATTTTGGGCTTTGCCCATTACAACAAACATCAATTATTAACTTAGCCCAAAATCAAGTTTACATTCTAACACACTGCAGTGCTGCACTCATCCTGAAGCATGTGTTCATGAAGCAACAACCCACCAAGCTTTACAGAGGGGTGCAGTAGCGTCACCGGGGGAAATCGGTCACTAAGATCCGACTGCCTAAGAACCATGCTCGGCTCTGGCTGGGATCCTTCAAGATGGCGGAGGAAGCCGCCATGGCCTATGACGAGGCGGCTGAACTTCCCTGTAATAGGATAATCACTACTTATTATTAATTATCTGTAATTATAATTTGTACTTATCTTAGAGTGGTTTACTTGTATTAATCTTCTCAATTCTTAACTTCCGTAACAAACTCATACATGTGTGATTAATACACTATTTATAGCCGGCTCCTCTCATTCAAGAGAGCAAGTCTTGTTTGCTAATTATCCTTTATGGTATCACATCCATCAATTACGATTGAGCAAGATCCAATTTTCCCCCCCCAGCTCATCATGTCACCCTCCTCTAGTTAATCCATTGTTCCTGTTACCAGTGATGTCACACCCCAACTAGTCTCTTTTAATGCATCTTCTCAAATTCCAATCAAGCTCTCCAAAGATGGATGCAATTACTCTTCCTGGAAATCCCTACTCACAAATCTTTTCTTTGGGTATGACCTCTCGGGCTATGTCAACGACACTTCTAAGTGTCCCGCCTGCACTGACCCCATGCATTCTCTATGGGCTCATCAGGATCGCCTTGTTCTCTTGGCCATTCAATCTACCGTGACAATTGATGCACACTAATTAGTAGTGCATAATTGTATGTTTTTATGTTTCATTGATGGTGATTGTTTGACGTTTCATTTGGTTTGTAAATATTTGTGTGATTTTGGTTGTAATTGTATTTTAGTTCTCATTTGTAAGTTATAAAGTAGAATTAGGAATTAGGATGTTGGAAAGGAGGATGTTGAACTGAAGAAAAAGTAATTTTAACTGTCCAGGAGCAAATACCCGACCGGGTAGGAAATTGCACCCGGTCGGGTCTGATTTGAAAACCGAAGCACTGAGGAAAGAGCTGGGCCCGGTCGGGCCCCATACCTCACCCGGTCGGGCGAGAAGTGACCAGGTACAACCCGGTGTGCAAAGATCACCAGAACGTGGGGAAATATCTGATTTTGACCGGACCCGATCGGGTGAGTACTTGACCCGGTCGGGTACCCGACCAAAGGTGTTGAAAAACACCTATAAATAACACACTTTTTCTTCACAAAAAATCATCCCTTCTTCCATACTCTTTAGCTCAGTTTAGAATAACATTTCTTTATATTTTTCTAGCTATGTTTAGTTTCCAAATGAGGAGCTAAACTTCCATTCTTGGTGTTGCTCTTGAAGCTTGTTGATTATTAAAGTTGTGAGTTATTTTCTTAACTTCTTCGATGAATATAAATTAATAGTTCTTTCCTTAATACCATCTCTATATTAATGTTGGGGAGTGTTGCTAAGATGACAATTAGTTAACATCTCGACATTAGTTAGTATGGTATTTTCTTCCTCTATATTAATGTTGGGGAGTGTTGCTAAGATGACAATTAGTTAACATCTTGATATTAATTATAGTAGGATTCATCTTCTTTAATAATATTCTTCCTTGAATATTAATTAGTTCCTACTCTTATTTCATATTAATATTTTGAACATTACTTAAAGGATCAACTAGTTTTGTTTCATATATTAATTATTACTAGAAACGATCAACGAACCGATGGTTAATCGTTGATGGTTTCACAAGTAAGTAACTTCGGTTTATTAATGCACGGTCGTGGTTAATAAACTTAAGAGGGATTAATTTTGTTGGTTAAACCGAAACCGCTTGTGTTGAGGTTATCAATCTCAATTGATTTCATCAAGGAGTTAGAAAGATTAAATGCTACTATTAAATCGGTATAAGGCGTTGTTCTATATTTGATTAATAGTAAGTGTTATTAATGAACGGTCGTTGTTAATAACTACCCTCGATGAAGTGGATATACTCCCCGATTGAGTATTCGAGAGGGAATAAGTTATAGATATAACAATGATCGACTGAAATATATCAACAAGTGGAAAGTAGCAATGCCAAGTCCTTTTTATCTTTGAATTAAACACATATAGGTTGTTCATCTTAGTTCTTAATTAAATTAAATCACTCAATCCGAATCCCCCCTTTTACTAAGTATCATAAAAAGAGAAATATTCCTTTCCCTGTGGATACGAACTCTACTACGCTATACTACGTATAAGTGTTTAGTATTGAATTTATTTTGACGCACCGTGACAAAGTGCTCGTCAGCAATCAACATTTGCCCCATCATCAATTCATGTTCCACTTCTGCCGAAGCTTGGAAAAAACTTGAAAGCAGTTTTGCCAATACCTCCACGACCCGGATGTTATCTCTTCTTTCCACTCTCATGAATACCAAAAAAGCCGGCAAAACTGTTACAGAGTATATGAATACCTTGAAAACTCTCATTGATGATTTAGTGACAATCGGTCACCCTCCCAGTGATGGCCAGATTGCATCATATGTCTTATCCGGTCTCGGAACTGAGTTTTAAAGACCTGGTAGGCGCTCTTCGGGTGCAACCTGTTCCACCCTCCCAATTACTGCTCAGTTCAATCAACGCCGTCAAAATTCTCGTGGCCGTGGTCGCGGACGGGGTCGAAGCACGAATTTTCAATCTCACCCTGGATATGGGTCTCACGCCCTTCAATCCTACGCCTCAGGTGGTCAGACACGACCAACCTCCTCTAGTCAGCACATTCAATGCCAATTATGTGAAAAATTCGGCCATACTGCTCGTATGTGCTATACACTCAAAACTAATTCCCCAAGTGCACATGCCACGTCAAGTGGTGATCCAGGAAACAACAACACTTGGCTGCTTGACACGGGAGCAACTCATCACATCACTTCTGATCTCAACACCTTGAATCTTCACTCAAATTATCATGGCACTGATTCAGTTGCTGTTGGCAATGGTAAAACTATCCCAATCTCTCATATTGGTTCTTCGGTTATTGATTCACCTAATTCTTCATTTAATCTCACATATGTCAACCAGTTCTGTAAACAAAACAACACCTCTATAGAATTCTCACCCACTTCTTTTATTGTGAAGGATCTAACCACAGGGGCATCCTTGGCTCAAGGCCGGAGTGAAAATAATTTATACACTTGGTCGAGTCTCTCTCCACAAGCCTATTCTATTTCTTCTAAGCCTTGGCATCAACGTTTGGTCCATCCGTCTTCCTCTACTCAACATCGAATAACCGGGATTTCTACTCCCAAGTCTATTTGTGATTCATGTCTTAGAGCTAAAAGTCATAAATTCCCTTTCACTATATCATCAATTAATTGTACTAGTGCTTTTCAGTACATTTATTCTTATGTATGGGGACCGGCTCCCATTATTGGTTTTAATAATTCTCGATTCTATGTTATTTTCGTAGATTATTATACCAAATATTCTTGGCTCTGTCCCATTAAAAACAAATCTGATGTCTATCCTGTGTTTAATAAATTTCGTGCCTTAATTGAAAATTATTTTGGTACGAAAATAAAAACCTTATACACAGATGGTGGTGGTGAGTTTACGTCTCTTGCGCCCCTCTTAACTACACATGGCATTCAACACCTTATCTCTCCTCCTTACACACCCGAACATATTGGTTCCGCAGAAAGAAAACATCGTCATGTTGTTGAAATGGCATTAACATTGCTTCATCCTGCCTCCGTTCCAATTTCTTTTTGGCCATATGCTTTCCAGTATGCCACATATCTTATTAACCGTCTCCCCACTCCCCTGCTTAATCATCAAAGTCCCTTCTCTAAATTATTTGGTGAATGTCCCAAATAAATTACAACCTCGCTCCCGCCCGTGTGTCTATCTTGGTTTTTCCGCAACCCATCATGCCCATATATGTCTATACACCACCCAAAATAAAGTTTACATTTCTCATCATGTTAAATTTTTTGAATATGAACTACCATACACAAAATATAAACCCAAGTCCGCTCCATCATATACTCTTATAGACTTATTTTTTCGCACATCCCCATCTGTTCCAACAACCTCTCCACACTTATCTGACTCTCCTACCTTATCTCCTCGAATGTTTCCTCTGCTCCCACGTGACAATCCCTCCCCATCCCAACAAACTCCTAATCCACCCAGTGGTACACACTCCCCTTTTCCCGCCACGTCTCTAAACTCTACCCCACCTAATAACTCTCCTCTGACCAACAACTCCCCTCCCTTATCTCCTCACAAATCCCAGTCACCAAATACTTCCATGCACTCACCCGCCTCTCCCTCCCAAAATGACACCACTTCTCATAATTCCCCACACCAGCCGATTACCCGTCAACCCAGCTCCCCCGTCACACGGTCCAAAAACCATATTTTCAAACCAAATCCTAAATATGCTCTCCACACTCTTATCTCCTCCAGTCTGCCCATTGCCCCTACCACATATAAACAAGCGGCAGCAATTCCAGAATGGCGCCATGCCATGCTGGATGAGTTTCAAGCCCTTAAAAAAATCACACATGGTCTCTTGTCCCTTCTACCTCCACACAAAATATTATTGGGTGTAAATGGGTGTTTCGGGTGAAACAAAATCCGGATGGATCAATTGCTCGGTATAAAGCACGTTTGGTTGCAAAGGGGTTTCATCAACGTCCTGGAGTTGATTTCACCGATACATTTAGTCCGGTGGTCAAACCGGTCACCGTGCGGGTTATTCTTACATTAGCCATTTCACAGAATTGGCCTATACATCAACTGGATGTGAATAACACATTTTTGCAGGGCACTTTGACTGACCGAGTTTATATGCAACAGCCGTAGGGGTTCACTGATCCTATGTTTCCAGATCATGTGTGCCTTCTTCATAAAGCTTTATATGGGCTACGCCAAGCTCCCCGAGCCTGGTATTGTGAGCTTCGGACCTTTCTCTTGCAATCTGGTTTTCAAGATGCCAGTCCCGTTCCTACTCCTCTTTCGCCGGATGCTCCTTTGTCACTTTCTGATGGTTCTTCTCCTCATGACGCCACAAAGTATAGAAGTGTTATTGGTGCATTAAAGTATCTTTCCTTTACACGGTCAGATATCAGTTTTGTTGTTAATAAACTTTCTCAGTACATGCACCGGCCCACAACTCGTCACACTAAAACAGTCTTCTACTATTTTTTGTGATAACATAAGTGCCACTTATGTGTGTGTTAATCCCGTTCTCCACTCCGGAATGAAGCATGTCGCTATTGACTTTAACTTTGCTCGAGAACAAATCCCTCAAGGACTCCTTCGAGTTAGTCACGTTCATACAAAAGACCAGCTAGCCGATTCCCTCACTAAACCGTTAGCTCGTTCTCTATTTCTTTCTCACAGGTCCAAGCTCGCCATCCTACCAGGGCCGCTCTCGCTTGCGGGGGCATAATAGGATAATCACTACTTATTATTAATTATATGTAATTATAATTTGTACTTATCTTGGAGTGGTTTACTTGTATTAATCTTCTCAATTCTTATCTCCTGTAACAAACTCATTGATATGCACTAGTTTATAGTGCATAAATGTATGTTTTTGTATTAACTTTGTGTGGATTTTCTTTCATCTTTAGTTAGTTTGTAAACATTTGTTTTATGTTGTTTGTAATTGTTTTTTGCTTTCATTTATAGTTGTAGAATAGTAGTAGTGTTTTTAGCAAGGAAAAGGAGAAAAGCTGAAGATAAAAATGGTCAGGAGCGCAAACCCGGTCGGGTCATTGATATGCACTAATTAGTAGTGCATAAATGTATATTTTTATGATTGATTTGTGTGTATTGTTAACCGTTTTATTTAGTTTGTAAACATTTGTGGGAATTTAGTTGTAATTGTATTTTAATCTTCATTTATTAGTTGTAAAGTAGAATTAGGAATTATGGTGTTGGAAAGGAAGACTTTGAAGAGAAGAAAACAAGAAATTTGACTACCCAGGAGTAAAACCCGATCGGGTAGAAACCCCCACCCGGTCGGGTATGATTAAACAGACGAAATTGCCAAGAAAGTCACTGGACCCGGTCAGGTCCCCTACTTGACCCGGTCGGGTCAGATGTGAACCGGGACAAAACGACGTGCGAAGATCACCAGAACGTGGCAAATATTTGATTTTGACTGATACCCGGTCGGGTATGGCAGTTTACCCGGTCGGGTATCCGCCCCAGGGTGTTGAAAACACCTATAAATAGCACACTTTTCCTTCACTTTTATTCATTCCTTCTTCCATACTCTTAAGCTCAGTTTAGAATAGCATTTCTTTATATTTTTCTAGCTATGTTTAGTGTCCAAATGAGGAGCTAAACTTCCATTTCTTGGTGTTGCTCTTGAAGCTTGTTGATTATTAAAGTTGTGAGTTATTTTCTTAACTTCTTTCCTTGAATATTAATTAATAGTTCTTTCCTTAATACCATCTCTATATTAATGTTGGGGAGTGTTGCTAAGATGACAATTAGTTAATATCTCGACATTAGTTAGAATGGTATTTTCTTCCTCTATATTAATGTTGGGGAGTGTTGCTAAGATGACAATTAGTTAACATCTTGATATTAATTATAGTAGGATTCATCTTCTTTAATAATATTCTTCCTTGAATATTAATTAATTCCTACTCATATTTCATATTAATATTTTGAACATTACTTAAAGGATCAACTAGTTTTGTTTCATATATTAATTATTACTAGAAACGGTCAACGAACCGATGGTTAATCGTTGATGGTTTCACAAGTAAGTAACTTCAGTTTATTAATGCACAGTCGTGGTTAATAAACTTAAGAGGGATTAATTTTGTTGGTTAAACCGTTGTGTTGAGGTTATCAATCTCAATTGATTTCATCAAGGAGTTAGAAAGATTAAATGCTACTATTAAATCGGTATAAGGCGTTGTTCTATATTTGATTAATAGTAAGGGTTATTAATGAACGGTTGTTGTTAATAACTACCCTCGATGAAGTGGATATACTCCCCGATTGAGTATTCGAGAGGGAATAAGTTATAGATATAACAATGATCGACTAAAATATATCAACAAGTGGAAAGTAGCAATGCCAAGTCCTTTTTATCTTCGAATTAAATCTCATATAGGTCGTTCATCTTAGTTTTTAATTAAATTAAATCACTCAATCCAAATCCCCCCTTTTATTTACTAAGTTTCATAAAAAGAGAATTATTCCTTTCCCTGTGGATACGAACTCTACTACGCCATACTACGTATAAGTGTTAGTATTGAAATTATTTTGACGCACTGTGACAAAGTGTACGTCAAATTTGGCGCCGTTGCCGGGGAAAGGCAATTACTTTTCTTTTTATTTTATAAAAATTAAAAACAAAAAAAAATTCTTCCTCTTCTATTTTCTGAGCTTACATGAGTTATGAGTATATGGATACCAACACTTCATCCTTAGAGAGTCAATATTCCTTCTTGATTTCTCTAATAAAGGAATCTATCTTTAACTCAAAAGCTCAAGATGCCAAGACATGCAACATTTGCATGTCTCACAGGCATCTTACAGACTTTTGTCCAAAACTCCAAGAAGAATACCTTGCACAAATAGATGATGTACCTCACATGAGGTATGATCCATTCTCCAACTCTAATATGTCCACATAGGACATGGTTCGGGCTCTTACTAACAGTGTGACCGCCATGCAACAAAACATGGTGCAATTCCAAAATGAGACCAAGTCTAGCATTTTAAACTTGGAAACTCAAATGAGTCAAATAGCCGGAGTCGTGAGTAGGCTTGAAGCAAGGGATTCAGAAAAACCTCCTTCTCAACTAGAATGTGATCCTAAACAGCAAACTTTTGCAATCACATTGACAAATGAAAAGGAAATGCAAAAGGAGATCCAGAATCCAGAAGAAGTAGAGGAAGAAAAAGACATGGAGCTCCAACTGGTCAAAGAAGACGATAATCTGAGCTTCAAGGTCAAATATCTATCCTTGTCATCTTTTGAGGTACCCCCATCAATTCTAAAAATTTTGAGGGAAACTAATAAACTTGGAAACGACAATGACATTTCTGAAATCCTCTTCAAAATTGAGGGATCGAAAAACTTTTCATTGACCATATTAAACGATAATTTCTTCCCTTTCCTCCCACCGCATGAATCAATGACAATCGGGATATTTGATCCTGGAAAGATTCCCAAATTGAAGAGTCGAGAAGTTGAGCACTCCTATGAACGTCTTAGGAGTGAAAGTGTGAAAAAGACAAACTATCATGATCCAAGTTTGAATGACTGAACACAATGATGGTGTCGTGCCACGATGTTAAATAAGGCGCTTCTTGGGAGGCAACCCATGCAAGGTACGTTTACTTGTTTTATTTTATTTTTCACATTTCAAAAAAAAAAAGGGAAACAAACCCGGCCGGATACTAGTTCAAAACACTTCACCCACCCTGTCACCCGGGCGGGGCGGAAAATAAAAACAAAAGATTTTGATATACCCGACCGGGTGCTTCATGAAACCCGACCGGGTTATCACAAAGGGGAGCTACTGCCACCCTTGGGAAAAGAAACTCGACCGGGTGAATGGAAAATATCATAACCCGATCCCTGGGATGAAACACCCGACCGGGTACACTACCCCACCCGGCCGGGTATCTCGATTTTTTTTGGAAAGCAGGCCATTTCTAAAAAAAAAATGAGTCACCCCCCTTTGTCTTCCTATTCGAACCACACCCCAAATTTCCTCCATTCCCAAAACTCAAAAGCTTCATATCTCCTACATCTATTCACCAATTAAACCCATTTCATTCATCTCCTCTTCACCCTTTTTATCTCCACACCCACGAATCACCAACAAAACCTCCCAAAAAGTAACAAAAAAAAACACATTCATATCAGACACAAGCACTAGGGACAGTGCTTTGATTAGCTTAGGGGGAGAGTTTTATGGAATACTCACATTCATACTCTTTATTCTTGTTAAAAAAAGAAGAAAAAAAAGCTTGTTAAGTTAAAAACCGAAAGGGCAACTTAAGCAAAAATAAAGCAAAAATAAGAGTGAGTTTTGAGGATTAAAACAGAAAAATGTGGGAAGTTGGGATGAAAACCCGAAAAGGCACCTAGGCAAAATGAGAGAACGAGAGAAAGTATTTTCTTTTATTTCTGCAGGATCCTAAGGGTAACGAAAAAAAAGGTTGAGGTTGATAAAGAAATATGGAGTTGAAGACCCTCTTTACTGTTATATTTTTGGGGATATACTTTATGTGTTTCTAAAAACACTCATGGATGTGTGTGTTGATATTCTTGTCATTTTAAGGACTTCTTGGACCGGATTTGATTTACTCGAGACGAGTAAAGGTTCAAGTGTGGGGGTATTTGATATGCACTAATTAGTAGTACATAAATGTATATTTTTATGATTGATTTGTGTGTATTGTTTACCGTTTTATTTAGTTTGTAAACATATGTGTGAATTTAGTTGTAATTGTATTTTAATCTTCATTTATTAGTTGTAAAGTAGAATTAGGAATTATGGTGTTGGAAAGGAAGACTTTGCAGAGAAGAAAACAAGAAAGTTGACTACCCAGGAGTAAAACCCGACCGGGTAGAAACCCCCTCCCGGTCGGGTATGATTTAACAGACGAAATTGCCAAGAAAGTCACTGGACCCGGTCGGGTCCCCTACTTGACCCGGTCGGGTCCCCTACTTGACCCGGTCGGGTCAGATGTGACCCGGGACAAAACGACGTGCGAAGATCACCAGAACGTGGCAAATATTTGATTTTGACTGATACCCGGTCGGGTATGGCACTTTACCCGGTCGGGAATCCGCCCCAGGGTGTTGAAAACACCTATAAATAGCACACTTTTCCTTCACTTTTATTCATTCCTTCTTCCATACTCTTAAGCTCAGTTTAGAATAGCATTTCTTTATATTTTTCTAGCTATGTTTAGTGTCCAAATGAGGAGCTAAACTTCCATTTCTTGGTGTTGCTCTTGAAGCTTGTTGATTATTAAAGTTGTGAGTTATTTTCTTAACTTCTTTCCTTGAATATTAATTAATAGTTCTTTCCTTAATACCATCTCTATATTAATGTTGGGGAGTGTTGCTAAGATGACAATCAGTTAACATCTCGACATTAGTTAGAATGGTATTTTCTTCCTCTATATTAATGTTGGGGAGTGTTGCTAAGATGACAATTAGTTAACATCTTGATATTAATTATAGTAGGATTCATCTTCTTTAATAATATTCTTCCTTGAATATTAATTAATTCCTACTCATATTTCATATTAATATTTTGAACATTACTTAAAGGATCAACTAGTTTTGTTTCATATATTAATTATAACTAGAAATGATCAAAGAATCGATGGTTAATCGTTGATGGTTTTACAAGTAAGTAACTTCAGTTTATTAATGCACGGTCGTGGTTAATAAACTTAAGAGGGATTAATTTTGTTGGTTAAACCGAAACCGTTGTGTTGAGGTTATCAATCTCAATTGATTTCATCAAGGAGTTAGAAAGATTAAATGCTACTATTAAATCGGTATAAGGCGTTGTTCTATATTTGATTAATAGTAAGGGTTATTAATGAACGGTTGTTGTTAATAACTACCCTCGATGAAGTGGATATACTCCCCGATTGAGTATTCGAGAGGGAATAAGTTATAGATATAACAATGATCGACTAAAATATATCAACAAGTGGAAAGTAGCAATGCCAAGTCCTTTTTATCTTTGAATTAAATCTCATATAGGTCGTTCATATTAGTTTTTAATTAAATTAAATCACTCAATCCAAATCCCCCCTTTTATTTACTAAGTTTCATAAAAAGAGAATTATTCTTTTCCCCGTGGATACGAACTCTACTACGCTATACTACGTATAAGTGTTAGTATTGAAATTATATTGACGCACTGTTAAAAAGTATACGTCAAATTTGGCGCCGTTGCCGGGGAAAGGCAATTACTTTTCTTTTTATTTTATAAAAATCAAAAACAAAAAAAAAATCTTGCTCTTCTATTTTCTGAGCTTACATGAGTTATGAGTATATGGATACCAACACTTCATCCTTAGAGAGTCAAATTTCCTTCTTGACTTCTCTAATAAAGGAATCTATCTTTAACTCAAAAGCTCAAGATGCCAAGACATACAACATTTGCATGTCTCACAGGCATCTTACAGACTTTTGCCCAAAGCTCCAAGAAGAATAACTTGCACAAATAGATGATGTACCTCACATGAGGTATGATCCATTCTCCAACTCTAATATGTCCATGATGCACACTAATTAGTAGTGCATAATTACATGTTTTTATGTTTGATTTATGTTAATTGTTTGACGTTTTATTTAGTTTGTAAACATTTATGTGATTTCAGTTGTAATTGTATTTTAGTCTTTATTTGTAAGTTGTAAAGTTTAGTTACGATTTGTGGTGTCGGAAAGGAAGACTTTGAAGAGAAGAAAACAAGAAATTTGACTGCCCAGGAGTGAAACCCGACCGGGTAGAAACCCCCACCCGGTCGGGTGTGATTTAATAGACGAAATTGCCAAGAAAGTCACTACCCAAACCGGTCGGGTATTAGGTCAAAACACTTCACCCACCCTAACCCCCGGGCGGGGCGGAAAATAAAAACAAAAGATTTTGATATACCCGACCGGGTGCTTCATGAAACCCGACCGGGTTATCACAAAGGGGAGCTACTGCCACCCTTGGGAAAAGAAACTCGACCGGGTGAATGGAAAATATCATAACCCGATCCCTGGGATGAAACATCCGACCGGGTACACTACCCAACCCGACCGGGTATCTCGAATTTTTTGGAAACCAGGCCATTTCTCAAAAAAAAAAAATGAGTCACCCCCCTTTGTCTTCCCATTCCAACCACACCCCAAATTTCCTCCATTCCCAAAAGTCAAAAGCTTCATATCTCCTACATCCATTCACCAATTAAACCCATTTCATTCATCTCCTCTTCACCCTTTTTATCTCCACACCCACGAATCACCAACAAAACCTCCCAAAAAGTAACAAAAAAAACACATTCATCTCAGACACAAGCACTAGGGACAGTGCTTTGATTAGCTTGGGGGGAGAGTTTTATGGAATACTCACATTCATACTCTTTATTCTTCTTAAAAAAAAGCTTGTTAAGTTAAAAACCGAAAGGGCAACTTAAGCAAAAATAAAGCAAAAATAAGAGTGAGTTGTGAGGATTAAAACAGAAAAATGTAGGAAGCTGGGATGAAAACCCGAAAAGGCACCTAGGCAAAATGAGAGAACGAGAGAAAGTATTTTCTTTTATTTCTGCAGGATCCTAAGGGTAACGGAAAAAAAAGGTTGAGGTTGTTAAAGAAATATGGAGTTGAAGACCCTCTTTACTGTTATATTTTTGGGGATATACTTTATGTGTTTCTAAAAACACTCATGGATGTGTGTGTTGATATTCTTGTCATTTTAAGGACTTCTAGGACCGGATTTGATTTACTCGAGACGAGTAAAGGTTCAAGTGTGGGGGTATTTGATATGCACTAATTAGTAGTGCATAAATGTATATTTTTATGATTGATTTGTGTGTATTGTTTACCGTTTTATTTAGTTTGTAAACATTTGTGTGAATTTAGTTGTAATTGTATTTTAATCTTCATTTATTAGTTGTAAAGTAGAATTAGGAATTATGGTGTTGGAAAGGAAGACTTTGAAGAGAAGAAAACAAGAAATTTGACTACCCAGGAGTAAAACCCGATCGGGTAGAAACCCCCACCCGGTCGGGTATGATTTAACAGACGAAATTGCCAAGAAAGTTACTGGACCCGGTCGGGTCCCCTACTTGACCCGGTCGGGTCAGATGTGACCCGGGACAAAACGACGTGCGAAGATCACCAGAACGTGGCAAATATTTGATTTTGACTGATACCCGGTTGGGTATGGCACTTTACCCGGTCGGGTATCCGCCCCAGGGTGTTGAAAACACCTATAAATAGCACACTTTTCCTTCACTTTTATTCATTCCTTCTTCCATACTCTTAAGCTCAGTTTAGAATAGCATTTCTTTATATTTTTCTAGCTATGTTTAGTGTCCAAATGAGGAGCTAAACTTCCATTTCTTGGTGTTGCTCTTGAAGCTTGTTGATCATTAAAGTTGTGAGTTATTTTCTTAACTTCTTTCCTTGAATATTATTTAATAGTTCTTTCCTTAATACCATCTCTATATTAATGTTGGGGAGTGTTGCTAAGATGACAATTAGTTAACATCTCGACATTAGTTAGAATGGTATTATCTTCCTCTATATTAATGTTGGGGAGTGTTGCTAAGATGACAATTAGTTAGCATCTTGATATTAATTATAGTAGGATTCATCTTCTTTAATAATATTCTTCCTTGAATATTAATTAATTCCTACTCATATTTCATATTAAGATTTTGAACATTACTTAAAGGATCAACTAGTTTTGTTTCATATATTAATTATTACTAGAAACGATCAACGAACCGATGGTTAATCGTTGATGGTTTCACAAGTAAGTAACTTCATTTTATTAATGCACGGTCGTGGTTAATAAACATAAGAGGGATTAATTTTGTTGGTTAAACCGAAACCGTTGTGTTGAGGTTATCAATCTCAATTGATTTCATCAAGGAGTTAGAAAGATTAAATGCTACTATTAAATCAGTATAAGGCGTTGTTCTATATTTGATTAATAGTAAGAGTTATTAATGAACGGTTGTTGTTAATAACTACCCTCGATGAAGTGGATATACTCCCCGATTGAGTATTCGAGAGGGAATAAGTTATAGATATAACAATGATCGACTAAAATATATCAACAAGTGGAAAGTAGAAATGCCAAGTCCTTTTTATCTGAATTAAATCTCATATAGGTCGTTCATCTTAGTTTTTAATTAAATTAAATCACTCAATCCAAATCCCCCCTTTTATTTACTAAGTTTCATAAAAAGAGAATTATTCCTTTCCCTGTGGATATGAACTCTACTACGCTATACTACGTACAAGTGTTAGTATTGAAATTATTTTGACGCACTGTGACAAAGTGTACGTCAGTCATGCACTACACCCGGTCGGGTCTGAGTTGAGAACCAGATCCCTGAGAAAATAGCTAGACCCGGTCGGGTCCCCTACTTGACCCGGTCGGGTCAGATGTGACCCGAAACACCAGAACATGCCAAGGATCGCCCGAATAAAGAATATATGATTTTTGAGTCAATCCCGGTCGGGTCCCCTACTTGACCCGGTCAGGTCTGACTTGACCAGGGACATTTTAACGTGCTGAAACACAAAAACGTGGGAGATAATCTGATTTTGACCGGTACCCGGTCGGGTAAGCACTAAACCCGGTCGGGTACCCGGCCAAAGGTGTTGAAAAACACCTATAAATAGCACACTTTTTCTTCACAAAAAAATCATCCCTTCTTCCATACTCTTAAGCTCAGTTTAGAATAGCATTTCTTTATTTTTTTTCTAGCTATGTTTAGTCTCCAAATGAGGAGCTAAACTTCCATTCTTGGGTTTGCTCTTGAAGCTTGTTGATTATTAAATTTGTGAGTTATTTTCTTAACTTCTTCTCATTCTATATTAATGTTGGAGGGTTTCTAAGTGACGATTAGTTAACGTTTCGACATTAATTACTACTAGAAACGATCAACGAACCGATGGTTAATCGTTGGTGGTTTCATAAGTAAGTAACTTCGGTTTATTAATGCACGGTCGTGGTTAATAAACTTAAGAGGGATCAATTTTGTTGGTTAAACCGAGACCGTTGTGTTGAGGTTATCAATCTCAATTGATTTCATCAAGGAGTTAAAAGATTGAATGCTACTATTATATCGGTATACGGCGTTGTTCTATATTTGATTAATAGTAAGGGTTGTTAATGAACGGTCGTTGTTAATAACTACCCTCGATGAATTGGAGATACTCCTCGATTGAGTATTCGAGAGGGGATAAGTTATAGATATAACAAGGATCGACTAAAATATATCAACAAGTGGAAAGTAGCAAAGCCAAGTCCCTTTTATTCTTGAATTATACACATATAGGTTGTTCATCTTCATTTCTTCATTGAATTAAATCACTCAAAACCAAACCCCCCCTTTTTAATTACTAGTTTCATAAACAGAGAATCATTCCTTTCCTTGTGGATACGAACTCTACTACGCTATACTACGTATAAGTGTTTAGTATTGAAATTATTTTGACGCACCGTGACAAAGTGCTTGCAAATTTGGCGCCGTTGCCGGGGAAAGACAATTAATTTTTCTTTTTATTTTATTTCAGGAAAAATAAAAATAAAAATTATTATATAAAGTTTTCTATTTTGCTGAGCTTTGTTTGAGTATATGGTAAAAACCCGATCCATAAACCAACTCACCTACCAATCATACCCCGAAATAGAAAAAGCTCTCGAGCGGTTAAACCAAGACTCATTCGATGGGTCCTTCTATTGAGTGAGTTTGATATGGAAATTAAAGACAAGAAAGGAGCGGAGAACTTGGTGGCCGATCATTTAAGCCGCCTCATTCCTCAGAAAGACATCGAAGACCTCCACACAAATCTCATCAAAGGCGAATTCCCGGATGAAACTCTCTTCTCCATCAAAGCCACACAACCATGGTACGCAAATATCGTGAACTTGCTCGTTTCCGGCAAATGTCCTCTACAACTCTCAAAATCTCAAAAAGAAAAATTAAGAAAGGATTCAAGACTCTATGTGTGGGATGTCCCATATTTGTGGAAGCATTGTAAGGATCAAATAATCCGAAGATGCATCCCTGAATATGAGATAGCCCACATCATAGAGTTTTGTCACTCTTATGCTTGTGGAGGACATTTCGGTCCAAAACGAACGACAATGAAGATATTTGAAAGCGGTTTTTGGTGGCCAAGTCTATTTCCGGATGCACACGGCTTTTGTCAATCTTGTGACAATTGCCAAAGAGTGGGCAACATTTCAAGGAGGAACGAGATGCCACAAAACCCCATGCGTTTTTGTGAGATTTTCGATGCATGGGGTATCGACTTCATGGGACCTTTCCCAAATTCCCAAGGTAACATATACATCCTTCTTGCAGTAGATTACGTCTCCAAATGGGTGGAGGCCAAAGCAACAAAAACTGATGATGCCAAGGTGGTGGCTAGTTTTCTAAAATCACACATATTTTCAAGGTTCGGGGTCCCTCGAATTTTAATAAGCGATCGAGGCACACAATTTTGTAATAAAATTGTGGGATCCCTACTAAAAAAATATGGTGTGACTCACAAAATTTCTACAGCCTACCACCCTCAAACCAATGGCCAAGCGGAAACCTCAAACACGGAGTTGAAATCTATACTCCAGAAAACAGTGAACCCAAACCGAAAGGATTGGAGTATACACATTGATGATGCGCTATGGGCATACCGAACTGCCTACAAAACCCCAATCGGTATGTCCCCTTATAGACCTGTGTTTGGGAAAGCATGCCATCTTCCCGTAGAGCTAGAACACAAGTCCTATTGGGCGGTTAAAGAATTTAACCTCAATCTTGACGAGGCCGGTGTACATAGGAAGCTCCAATTACAAGAATTGGAAGAACTTCGCCTGGATTCTTATGACAATGCAGAAACATACAAGAGAAAGACGAAGGAGTGGCGTGATAAAATGATCATACGAAAAGACTTTAAACTTGATGAAAAAGTCCTCCTATTCCAATCACGTCTTCGTCTATTTTCGGGGAAGCTAAGCTGAGATCCCGTTGGACCGGACCATACAAAGTGGTCAAAACATATCCACACGGGGCGGTGGAAATTCAGGACCCGGAGACGGGAGAGGTTCTGAATGTGCACGGACAACGATTAAAACCCTTCTTTGAGGGTTTTCAACCCAAAAACGTGGAAGTCGTAGACCTTTCTGAACCGGTCTACGAATGAGGAACAACAGAAGATATCGTCGAGCCACGACGTTAAATAAAGCGCTTCTTGGGAGACAACCCATGCACGGTATGTTTTTCTTTCTATATTTTTTTATTTTTTAGTAGAGTGTGTGTGTAAAATATATATATATATATATATATATATATATATATATATATATAAACGGTTTCGGAATATACCCGACCAGGTATCACAGTTCACCCGGTCGGGTATTACAAAAAAACAGGGATACCCGCACGGCTACCCGGGTGGGGGAGCGTAAATTTGAAAAAAAGAGGCAAACCCGACCGGATATTTTATTTCACCCGATCGGGTATCAACTACCAGACCTCTCTGGTTAAGCAAATCAGCTCACCCGACCGGGTAAAGGAAGGAGACCCGATCGGGTATCAAGGCAAAAGCTCTCTGCCAGTCTCTGGAACGCTCACCCGACCGGGTAAATAAGGAGACCCGACCGGGTCAACGGACTTTCAGCCTATACCAGGTCGGGCCATCCACCTTCTTCCTCATTCTTTCTTCCCATTTTCGAACAACCCACCCCAAAACCTCCATTTTCATCCACCAAAACCTTCATATCTCCCCCATCCCCCCACCAAATTCATCAAATAACATCATATTCTTCATCTCCTCACCTCCCTCTTCCACCCTACACCAATTAATCCTTCCAAAATCCCCCAAATCAACCAAACCCATAAACCCTACCCCCAATTTGGAACCCCTCCATTTTTGGACATTCAAGGTCCAAATTAAAGCCAAAATCCCAAACAAACACCAAATACCTCTTCTCCTCATCATCCTCTACAAAACCATACCACTCACCCTCACCAAATCCCACCTCCCCAAAAAAATCGAAAATCCCTCACCAAAAAAAAGGGGAAAAAAAATCCATGGCACCGAAAAAGGGAAGAGCTACTTCTTCAAGAGCTCCAAGAGCTATTCCACCCGTCGAGGGATTCGAATCGGTGGAATTTGAGATCGAAGCACAACGCACCCGTTTCCTTGAGCAATCTGAACGAGAGGTAAAACCCTCCCGCTTTATATGCCAATTGACATTAACTATGTTCTGGATTCATGATATTATGAGAGATATATTTCAAAGGTGTGGCATGCTTAAAATGTTTGATATGCATTATTGGCCATATTCTCGTTTGGTGTATGAGTTTTACAGTTCTGTTGAGCATGTGAAAGATGAAAATGATCACACCAATAACACGATCAACTTTCGTCTGCTCAACGAAAACCGCTCACTCACTAAAAGAGAATTCGCTGAACACTTCGGCCTACCCTTGCTTGATGACACGGTAGCGTATAGTTCACCGGTGGCCTATGAACTATGGAGAAGAATGACCAGAATTGTCAATGTTCGTACTTCCCACCTCAATGTCAACCATGTCCAACACCCGGTCTTCCGATTTTTCTTAAAATTCTTGGCTAATTGCTTTTTCGGAAGACCAAACAACCATCAAACTAGAGTGTGGGATGTATGCCTCTTACCACAAGCTGTTCTTCCGGGTGCCGACCCATACGATGTGACCACAGTTCTTTGGGATCACATCATCAATGTTAAAAATGGTGGAGGAAAAATTCTGATAGGGGGTCTAATTACCCACATTGTCACACTATATGGTTTTGTATGCAATGGTGCACAAAACCACAGGACCCTTCTTGGCCTTCAGTTTTTAAAGAATGCTGGCGATGTGACCCTCTCACACATAGAACATGATGACCTAGAAATCTATAATTGGCACATCAAACCCGGCCAAGAACTATACTACCCCTTCCCTTCCGAAAACCTCCCGCTTAACATCATCGATCACCAAATCGGTGATGGACACCACTATTGTATGCTCGAGGGAATTCCACCACATTTTGCACCCCCAGAAAATGAGGCGGGGGACAATGAAGCCGCCAATGAACAGCCTGCACTTGAAGCACCACCCGTCATTCCTGAACAACCTCGCCCACAACCCCATGCTCATCAATACTCTCCATTTGAGCAAGAAATGCTAAACAACATGAATGCTCTTAACCTCAATTACACCCAACTTAGGGAGGAAGTCAGGTTGTACAGAAATGAGCAAAGGCATAGTTTCGAGAGGATTGAAGAACAAAGGCGAGAAGATTGGCGCCGATATGAAGAGGACCAAAGGAGGACTTTTGGGACTATCTACTCCTATATCGCACATCAGGGAAACTTCACCTCTATGACCACTCCTCCTCCGGCACCCTCATGGTATAACCCCACTGAATGGGGTTATTTTGGTGGTTCGACCTCTAATGGTGGAGGCGGGGAAGACGGATACAACGGTGATAATATAGACGAAGATACCCACTATAGGGGCTATGGAGGATTTTTTTATGGCGGAGATGCGGGCGGGCACTAGGGACTGTGCCAGGGACTAGCGGTGGGGGAGATCTTCCTGGATCCTAAGGGTGATGACTGAAGAAGGCTCATTGCATAAGAAATTGGAATGGAAGACCCCTTGATGTGGCCTTTTTTATGTTACAGGGGATACTGTGTAATTATCTTTTGTTCAAACAAACTTTGTGATGGTTGTGGTGATGAACTTATCATTTAAGGATTTCTTGGATTACATTTACTCGAGACGAGTAAAGATTTAAGTGTGGGGATATTTGATATGCACTAGTTTATAGTGCATAAATGTATGTTTTTGTATTAACTTTGTGTGGATTTTCTTTCATCTTGAGTTAGTTTGTAAACATTTGTTTTATGTTGTTTGTAATTATTTTTTGCTTTCATTTATAGTTGTAGAATAGTAGTAGTGTTTTTAGCAAGGAAAAGGAGAAAAGCTGAAGATAAAAATGGCCAGGAGCGCAAACCCGGTAGGGTCATGCACTACACCCGGTCGGGTCTGAGTTGAGAACCAGATCCCTGAGAAAATAGCTAGACCCGGTCGGGTCCCCTACTTGACCCGGTCGGGTCAGATGTGACCCGGAACACCAGAACGTGCCAAGGATCGCCCGAATAAAGAATATCTAATTTTTGAGTCAAACCTGGTCGGGTCCCCTACTTGACCCGGTCGGGTCTGACTTGACCCGGGACATTTTAACGTGCTGAAACACAAAAACGTGGGAGATAATCTGATTTTGACCGGTACCCGGTCGGGTAAGCACTAAACCCGGTCGGGTACCCGGCCAAAGGTGTTGAAAAACACCTATAAATAGCACACTTTTTCTTCACAAAAAATCATCCCTTCTTCGATACTCTTAAGCTCAGTTTAGAATAGCATTTCTTTATATTTTTCTAGGTATGTTTAGTCTCTAAATGAGGAGCTAAACTTTCATTCTTTGTTTTGCTCTTGAAGCTTGTTGATTATTAAAGTTGTGAGTTATTTTCTTAACTTCTTCTCTTGATTATTAATTCTTCCCTTAATCTCATTCTATATTAATGTTGGAGGGTTGCTAAGTGACGATTAGTTAACGTTTCGACATTAATTACTACTAGAAACGATCAATGAACCGATGGTTAATCGTTGGTGGTTTCATAAGTAAGTAACTTCGGTTTATTAATGCACGGTCGTGGTTAATAAACTTAAGAGGGATCAATTTTGTTGGTTAAACCGAGACCGTTGTGTTGAGGTTATCAATCTCAATTGATTTCATCAAGGAGTTAAAAGATTGAATGCTACTATTATATCGGTATACGGCGTTGTTCTATATTTGATTAATAGTAAGGGTTGTTAATGAACGGTCGTTGTTAATAACTACCCTTGATTAATTGGAGATACTCCTCGATTGAGTATTCGAGAGGGGATAAGTTATAGATATAACAAGGATCGACTAAAATATATCAACAAGTGGAAAGTAGCAAAGCCAAGTCCCTTTTATTCTTGAATTAAACACATATAGGTTGTTCATCTTCGTTTCTTAATTGAATTAAATCACTCAAAACCAAAACCCCCCTTTTTAATTACTAGTTTCATAAAAAGATAATCATTCCTTTCCCTGTGGATATGAACTCTGCTACGCTATACTACGTATAAGTGTTTAGTATTGAAATTATTTTGACGCACCGTGACAAAGTGCTCGTCACTCATACATGTGTGATTAATGTGTGTTTAGCTGGCTCCTCTCATTCAAGAGAGAAAGTCTTGTTTGCTAATTATCCTTTACCCTGACCTTCGTAAAAATGGAGGCGATTTGGGAGAGTACAAGCCACTCCATTCCTCTGTGGACGCCAAGCTGCAAGCCATTTGCAAGAATATGGCCGAGGGAAAGGGCATAGACTCCAAAAAGGCAAAGAAATCTTCACCCAAGCAAGCTACTGGATGCACACTGGGCGAGGGAAGGGCCGCATCACTGGGCGATTGCATTGTGTCCTGGACGGCGGCGGATGGCGGTCCATGGGGCGGCGGCGGCGGGGCGTGCGGCTGCAGGCTGATGGATCTATGGAGGTAGAAGAATGGAGGCTAGGGTTTGAGAAAAGAGTAGGAGCTAAAGGTTTTATAGATATAATCTAAAGGATATATTTGTGGGAAAAATATCATTATATGACTAAAAGAGGGAGACTTTCCCAATATATGACCAAACCAGATTTTGTATGTGGCGTATGACTAAAAACATGCATGTACAAATATACGGTTGATATTCATGTAATTTCTGATTGTATGTTTGTATTTTTAACTAGTTTTTATTTGTTCTAGTTGAGGAAATTACACACTTTTGGTGTAATACTTTATTTTCATATTTATTTGTAATTTGTTTAGATTAGGACTTTTCTGAGCTAAACACGTCAAAGATCATCCAAGGGATCAAGATTGGACCTTAAAAGATCAAGGAAAGTGCAAGGAGGCAAGAAAGATTTCGATTTGGAAAAAATACTCATGTACCCGGTCGGATATTACCTATACCCGTTCGGGTATTTGCTTGATTCGATTGTCCAAATCAAATCCGGGAACAAATGATCGTGGGAGGAAGATTTCGTTAAGATTTGTCACATACCCGATCGGGTATGCCGACATACCCGGTCGGGTATGCCCAGAAAAGTGACTTTCTGTGAAATTTCCTAAGATACCCGGTCGGGTATCCTATATACCCGGTCGGGTATCAGCCCCTGCAGCTCCCAAAAGCCTATAAGTACACCCCTTTCCTTCACAATAAAAGAACCAATTCCTATATACTTCTAAGCTCAGTCTAGAATAGTTCTTTCTTTATATTTTCATCATGTTTAGTCTCCAAATGAGGAGCTAAACTCTTCCATCTTGGTTTTGCTACTTTGAAGCTTAATGAATTTGTAAGTTGTGAGTTATTCTCTTTAATTTTCTTCCTTGAATATTAATTCTTCCTTTAAATACTATTTCTATATCAATGTTGGGGAGTGTTACTAAGATGACAATTAGTTAACATCTTGACATTAGTTATAGTAATAGTTATTTCTTCCTCTATGTTAATATTGGGGAGTGTTACTAAGATGACATTTAGTTAACATCTTGATATTAACTATAGTAGGATTCATACTCTTTAATATTCTTCCTTGAGTATTAATTAATTCATATTCATATTTCATATTAATATTTTGAACATTAATTAAAGGATCAACTAGTTTTGTTTCATATATTAATTATTACTAGAATCAATCGATTAATACGCTTGTTATTAATTCGGTTCCTTCAACAGTAGTAAACTTGGATTGTTAATGCATGCGTCTCATGATTAATAATCTAAGGGGAATTAATTATATTGATTAAACCAATAAACCGCTTGTGTTGAGGTTATCAATCTCAATCGTTTTCATCTTAAGTTTATTGCTACTTTCGGGCTAATATACGACGCTTGTTCTATATTAACTCGGTAGTAAGTTTTATTAATGAACGCGTCTCGTTATTAATAACTACCCTCGATGAACTGGATATACTCCTCGATTGAGTATTCGAGAGGAAGATAGTTAAAGATATAACCGGGATCGACGAACATTTCATTAAGTGGATAAAAGCAAAACCAAGTCCTCATCTCATTAAATTAAACTCATATAGGTTGTTTATCTTAGTGTTAATTAAATTCAATCAAATCAAACTTAAAACCCCCCTTGTTACTATTGATAAAAGATAAAAGTATTCATTTCCCTGTGGATACGAACCTTACTTCACTATACTACGTATTAGTGTTGTATTGATTAATTATTTTGAGTGCACCTCACGACAAGAGCACGTCAACGGTCATTTAATAAAGATGTCAATTTACTCTATTACCCAGTACACGGTTTACAAAAAACGGCTCCATAGCTTTTTGGAAAGAAAAATTAAACGACATTATTGGTGCAATAATCAAGGTAATTACTGTTGTGGACATCTTGAAGGATAAAACTTTCCTACTGGACTCGTATTTTAATTTGGGTTTGAGTTTTGTACATATATATACATAATATTGTAGTAAATGTAAAGGCAGTATTAAAAATCATTGCAGTAAACGTAAATGCAGTTTTTTTGTAACACGTAAAGGCAGTATTAAAAATTACTATTGTAGTAAATGTAAGAGCAATAACAGAAATCAATGCAGTGTTAAAAATTATATATGATGACAGTATATATATATATATATATATATATATATATATATATATATATATATATATATATATATATATAGTAGAGAAAATGAGGATAACAAATTAAATGCAACATTTAAATCAATAATAGAGAAATGAGGGCAAATTTATAGATATGTTACTGACTTACTGCCCTATATCAATTGATACATAACACATTATATTTGACAATTAAATGGATATATTGTATTGATTTTTATATGCATGTAGTAGCATTATACGGAAATCAAACATGTGTAGTTAAATGAACACATGAAATTATAATATACTAAGTAGATAATAAGGACATTGTAATAAATAATTCACTGCCCATAGGAGGACAGTAATTAAATGAACACGTAGATAAAAAATATAGGTAATAAGGATATTATAATAAGTATTTTAATGTCCATAGGAGGACAGTAATTAAATGAACACATAAAATTAAAATATACTCCGTAGATAATAAGGACATTATAAAAATAATTTACTGCCCTAATGCTACATACAACGGGTGTTGTATGAAATGGATAATATGACATACTAAAAAGGAAAACAAGACCCTAAATGATGTAAATAAAAATATGATAATATGTAAAAATGGAAGCATATACGTGGTATGAATTAATTCCATATATTTTTAGGAGTTTTACAATATATTCCGAAAAAAGAGTGGGCATCCGCATTCCCTTCGACAAACATCTTGCCATTTCAAGCACTATTTGGCTGCGATGTTCCACGACTCCATTTTGTTGTGGAGAATAAGGTGTAGTGGTACAATGATTGACTCCATGTTTATCACAAAACTCCTTAAAGTCGTTGGAATTGAACTCACCACCATGATCTGATCGTAACGCCATGAGTTTCCCTTGAATTTCCACTTCAGCCCATGCCTTGAACTTCTTGAAATACTTGAGAGCCCCATCTTTTGTCTTGAGTACTTCTAACCACATATACCTACTATAGTCGTCAACTATAAGTAAGAAATAGTGGTTACCTCTAGGTGTGACTGGTGCAATAGGGCCGCATAAATCAACATGAACTAGTTCCAGGCCTCTCCTTGCACGGTACGCTGAAGCTTGTGGAAATGAGTTGCGATGCTGCTTTCCAAGGGCACAACTATCACATAATTGATCAACATGACTAATCATTGGAATCCCCTCCACCAAACCTTCTTGTGCCAAGCTTCGTAAGGAACGAAAATTCAAATGACCATAACGAGCATGTCATAACCATGTTATATCAGTCATCTTGGAGAGTAAGCATATTGGGGAAGCCAATTCTAAATTCAAGGTATACAATCTGTTCTTGGCTCTTGGCACATGTGCTAACAATACCCTTTTACTATTAAACAAATGCAACATACCATTTTCGATCACATTTTTGCACCCGTTCTCATCAAGTTGTCCAATACTATATGTTACTATGCAATCCTGGCATAAAGTACACCTCAGTAAGCACCTTATGTTCCGCTGTTTTACATAAGAGCATCACAGATCCTCGACCACAAATGTCCACAACCGATCCATCACCTAGCTTGACCGAGCCTTTCACTCCTTCGTCTAGTGACATGAACATTTCGCGACAGCCTGTCATGTGATTAATTGCTCGAGTGTCAAAATAACATACACCTTTTCCCGCACAAACTGAATGGACATGCTCCTCATTCAAGTACACATATTGAGTTTCACTTGAGACGTTCTCTGAGTTCTTGGTTTGAAAAGATACCATGAGTAAAGGAGGCTGATTATCATCAAGCGTGCTTAGATGTGCCGCCTGCTTCCATTCTCGTTGTGGTTTGCGACGTTGACGAGCACTTCGTCACGGTGCGTCAAAATAAATCGATACTAGCACTTATATGTAGTATAGGTGAAGTAGAGTTCGTATCCACATGGAAAGGAATAATTCTCTTTTTAATTACTTGGTAAATAAAATGGGGGTTTTTGGTATTGAATGATTTAATTAAATTAAAAACTAAGATGAACGACTTATATGAGATTTAATTCAAAGATAAAAAGGACTTGGCATTGCTACTTTCCACTTGTTGATATATTTTAGTCGATCATTGTTAGATCTATAACTTATTCCCTATCGAATACTCGATCGAGAAGTATATCCAATTCATCGAGGGTAGTTATTAACAACGACCGTTCATTAATAACCCTTACTATTAGTCAAGTATAGAACACCACCATATACCGACTTGATAGTAGCATTTAATCTCTTAACTCCTTGATGAAATCAGTTGAGATTGATAACCTCAACACAACGGTTTCGGTTTAACCAACAAAATTAATCCCTCTTACATTTATCAACCACGACCGTGCATTAATAAACCGAAGTTACTTACTTGTGAAACCATCAACGATTAACCATCGGTTCGTCGATCGTTTCTAGTAATAATTAATATATGAAACAAAACTAGTTGATCCTTTAAGTAATGTTCAAAATATTAATATGAAATATGAATAGGAATTAATTAATATTCAAGGAAGAATATTACTAAAGGAGATGAATCCTACTATAATTAATATCAAAATGTTAACTAATTGTCATCTTAGCAACATTCCCCAACATTAATATAGAGGAAGAAAGTACTATTCTAACTAATGTCAAGATGTTAACTAATTGTCATCGATCTTAGCAACACTCCCCAACATTAATATAGAGATAGTATTAAGGAAAGAACTATTAATTAATATTCAAGGGAAGAAGTTAAGAAAATAACTGACAACTTTAATAATCAACAAGCATCAAGAGCAACACCAAGAATGGAAGTTTACCTCCTCATTTGGAGACTAAACATAGCTTGAAAAATATAAAGAAATGCTATTCTAAACTGAGCTTAAGAGTATGGAAGAAGGGATGATGAAATGTGAAGGAAAATGGGGTTATTTATAGGTGTTTTCAAGACCTATAGCCGGATACCCGGCTGGGTATTTGACATACCCGACCGGGTATTTGCCAAATCAAATATTTTCCCACGTCTTTGTGTTTTCTGCACGTTCTTTGGTCCGAAATCACTTCATACCCGACCGGGTATAGGGGATACCCGACCGGGTATAGGGGATACCCGACCGGGTATTTGCTAATTTCGTAGGAACTTTCTCTATCAGTTCATACCCGACCGGGTATAAAGGCCATACCCGACCGGGTTTTGCATAAAACTCAGGTTTTTCCATTCTTCTTGCTTCCAAACCTATCCTAAACTTATAGCTCAACTAACTACAACTTACAACAAACAATAAAATGCTAAAAATACGATTACAATCAAATGCAAACTAACAACTACAAACTTGCATAATACTAGTAAATAAACATTACGAACGATAATAAAAATGTACACTTAGGGACTAACAACTAGTGCCTATTAGACATTCCCTCGCAAAATGGTCTGGAATTCCACAATTATAACACTTCCCTTTACCAAAACTCTATCACGAGAGTGTCGATGAATGTAACCCTTTTGTTTTCCACTGCTTGATGAGCCTTCAACATTCTCATGACCCTTTTCCTGTGCTCGCCATTCCTCTTCCGTAAGAAGAAGTTGAGCACCCAACTTTGTGTCTGATTCACCAACCCCATAGCGCTCCTTTGCTGATCATAGCCTTCCGGTGAGCTCATCAATTGACAAAGTGCTCAAGTCAAGTAAAGTTTCAATAGCAATCGCTACCTGTGTGTAGCGTAGTGGCACAACTCGTAGGAATTTCTTCACAACTCGTTCCTCCTCCACTGTTTCCCCAAGAACATGCATATTGTTCACGAGGCTAGTGATCCTCATGGAGAAATCATCTACACTTTCTCCATCCTTGAACGTGATTGACTCAAATTCCATCCAAAGCTTATGGGCGTTGGCTTCTCTAACATGATCCACTCTCATCCGTTGTGTTTTGATTGTATCCCATGCTTGCTTTGTGGTATCCTTTACGGCAAGTGTTGATAGCATTTCTGGTGGCACCGTGTGTAAGATTGCAGACAAGGCCTGCCTATCCTCCCGATAGGTGACATTTCTGTCTCCATCTTCAACTGCTCTCCACAACCCTTGAGCTTGCAAGTTAACCCTCATCACTAAGGACCATTCAGTGTAGTTTGTACGAGTCAGGACTGGATAGGCTACACTGCTTGTTTCCCTGGCTACTTGGTGAGTCACAATCTCACGAGCACGCTGCCTAGATGGACTACGTCCACGAGATCGGGATGGTGTTCTTGATCCGTCTGAAACCATTGATTGGCGCTCTGATACCAAATGTTGAAACAAACTGAAAGCAGAACAGAAGACAAATCCAACTCAATTTTTAACTGATGCATTTGTGGAGGTATTGGCCCCACGGGCCAAGGCAGCCCTCTCTATCCTATTGGGCCTGTTTGCTTACCTCTGCCCTGGCCCATGTTGTTCTGCCGCTAGCCCTTCTTCTGGAACCCTTCTTTAGGGCTTCCCTTATGGTCGGGTACTTAAACTCCTCTACGCCTTTGGTTGACGTAGAGGTCTTCGGTTAGAGAGAGAGAGTGAGGTTAAGAGAGAGTGAGAGAGACCCCTGTCTCTTCTCCGTTTGAGTCCCTCTGTGGTATTCTCTCTGTGCCTCCCCTTTTCTGACCTTTGGCGTGCGTTGAGATGGCTGGGCTGTTCTGAGTGTTCTTGTCCCTTCCGGTGGTGCTTTTGGTGTGTGTGCTGTATGAGCGTGGTCTGAGCTGGAGAGGTGAAAACCTGACAGTGGTATCAGAGCCGGAACTCCTGTCGTCCTCGCCTACAGCCCGGGAGCTCCTCCGCCGCCATCTGCCGCAGATCTCCATCTCAGTGGTAAGTCGAGAAGCCCATCCTCGGGTTCTCGCTCAGGTAAATTGGCGATAAACACCCTAGGTTGCCGGGTGCCTCCGGTTTTATGTGATTCTTTGGTGTTTTACTTGATTCATCCCCTTTCCCCGCTTTGCTCTTGCTGCTGACCGTGTTGGTCTGGCTATCAGTTTGTAACTGACATTCCCCAGGTGCGTTCTCTTTACCTTCGTGTGTGAAGTGGTCTGCATGAGTGTTTTGTGTTTGCGGGATTGAGTTGTTTGATCTGGTATTCTGCTTTTCTGTCTCATTTACGTGTTTATCTCTACTTTACTGTTTTTTGTGCCTTCTTGGTATCCTTGTGAACTGGGTTTTTTGCCTCTGTGACTCGGCACCTGAGGTTAGGACTGACAGGTTCCCTGCCAGTCACTCAAGTGGCCCTCGGATCTGTGTGGCCTGTCAGCCCGCAGCCGGGTACACTGGAGAACCCTAGCTCCTTGGTTCTCTGTCTCTTTGTTTTCTATCTTTCATTTACCTTGTCTTCTGCCACTGATTCTTCAGTGTTATCCTTTTTGTGTTCCTTATCATGTCTGCCAATATGTATGGTATGTTACCTTTTAATGGAAAAACTGATTTTGACATTTTGAAACAAAAGATCAAATGTGTTTTAATCCAGCAAAAGGTTTTCAGAGCTGTAAGTGAACTATATTTGGATTCTGATGATAGTGCTAAGATAGCTGAAATGAATGAAACTGCCTGCTCTACTATATATCTTAACCTATCTGACTCTGTGCTTAGAAAGGTTGGTATTTTGGATTCTGCTAAAAAGCTGTGCGATAAGTTAGATGATCTTTATACTGATACTTCTCTGCCTGGTAAACTGTTTTTGCTTGAAAAATTCTTTCGGTTTAGGCTAGACCTAATCAAAGACATTGATGAAAACTTGGATATTTTTAATAAGTTGATCCAGAACATTAAACAATCTGGTGATAAACATATTGATGATTATACTGCTGTTGTGTTGCTTAATGCTATTCCTGATTCATATAATGATGTTAAATCTGCTATTAAATATGGTAGAGATGATGTCACTCTTGGTATTGTTGTGAATGGCCTTAAGAGTAAGGAACTTGACCTTAAACATAATAGGAGTATCTCTAGTCAACCCAAGGATTCTGGTGAGGCTATGTTTGTGAGGGGTAGATCTAAGAGTAGGTCTAAGAATCAGAAACAGGATGCCCAAGCTAAAAATAATAACCCGAATGGTAAGAAGAGGAATAAGTCTAGAAAGCGTGTGTGCTACAACTGTGGCAATTCTAGCCACTTTATAAAGGACTGTCCCCATCCTAAGAAACCTGAGCAGGCTAGTGTAGCTATAGAGAGAGATGACCTTGGTGAGTTTCTCATGGTGTGTGACCATGTTAATTCTGTTCGTAATACCTTGACTGAGCATGAATGGCTAATTGATTCTGGTTGTACCTATCATATGACTCCTTTTAGGGATTTGTTTTCTAAGTATGAGAATTGTGATATGGGTTATGTTTCCTTGGCTGATAATAAGAGATGCAATGTTTTGGGTGTTGGTGATATATGTCTCAAATTTTCTTGTGGCTCTGTGTTTACTCTTAAGAATGTGAGGCATGTCCCTGATTTGTGTCATAACTTACTATATGTTGCTGCCTTGGAGGGTAGTGGACTAGAGAGAAAGTGGGGGAATGGGAGTATGAAAATTTTGAAAAATTCTCTGGTGTTGTTTAAAGCTGAAAAGGTGAACAACCTTTATGTGTGTCATGCTAAACCTTATATTGACTCTGTGAATGCTGTGAATGTTGTGCATACTGATAAAACCTTGTTGTGGCATAATAGACTAGGGCATATGAGTAATAAAGGTTTAGGGATCATGCACAAACATGGTTACCTTGGTAAAGACTCTGTGAACTCTTTGACTTTCTGTGAATCATGTGTGCTTGGTAAACAACATAGAGTCCAGTTCCCTCTATCCTCTTATCCTAATATGACTAAGTGCTCCTCTGTGCTTAAATATGTGCATGCTGATGTTTGGGGTCCTGCTAGTGTTCCCACACATGGGGGGAAACAGTATTTCTTGTCCTTAATTGATGATTTCTCTAGGAAAGTGTGAGTTTATCTTCTAGAACATAAGTCTGATGTTTGTGAGAAGTTTAAAGCCTGGAAGTTACTTGTAGAAAATCACACTGGACAGAATGTTAAGACCCTTAGGACTGATAATGGCCTAGAGTTCTATAACCAAGAGCTTGACCAACTGTGTGCCACTTCAGGCATTAGGAGACATAAGACTGTGCCCTACACACCCCAACAGAATGGGGTGGCTGAAAGGATGAATAGAACCCTTCTTGACAAGGTTAGGAGTATGTTGTCTACCTCAGGTTTACCTAAGAAGTTTTGGGGTGAAGCAGTCACCACTGCCACCTATCTGATTAATAGATCTCCCTCTGTTCCCATAGGGGGTCAATGCCCTGAAGTTAAGTTTACTGGTGGGCCTCTTGACCTAACAAACCTTAGGGTCTTTGGGTGTGCTGCCTATGTTCATCAGAAAACTGATAAGTTAGATCCTAGATCCAAAAAGTGTGTGTTCTTGGGTTATCCTGATGGGGTAAAGGGATATAGGTTGTGGGATAGAAGTGTGCCTGGTTTTAAGGTGGTTATAAGTAGGGATGTAATTTTTAATGAATTTGATTTCCCTTACTTGCTTAAACCTGTTTCTGAGCATGAGCCTGAGAGGACACCTGTTGAGGTGGAGCCTCAGACTCCTTCTGTACCTATTATTCCTGCTGTTATGTATGACACTCCTCCTGTTGTTCCTGTCATCCCTTCTGATGTGCATGTTAATACTTTTTCTGATACTGCTACCTCCGGTGAGGTGGAGTTGAACTCAAGATGACCATGTGCAAAATGATTCTCTGTCTGGTGAGACTAATGTGTTTGATGATTCTGTTGAGAATGATAATGTTGATTTGCATGACTACCAACTTGTTAGGGATAGGGGTAGAAGAACCATTAAGAGAAAATCTGATACTTTGTCTGATTATGCTTTTACTGCGTGTGATATATCTGATTTTGCTTTTACTACGTTTGAGACCCTAGACCTAAATGAACCTAAGACCTATAGTGAAGCTATAAGGTCCAGAGAGTCTCAGAAATGGCTTGAGGCCATGAAAAGTGAGATGGACTCTCTAAGAGTGAACCAGACTTGGACCCTTGTTCCTAGACCTAATGCCAGCTCAGTGGTTGAGTGCAAATGGTTGTTTAAGGTCAAGGAAGAACTGGGTAATAACATTAGGTATAAGGCCAGGTTAGTTGCCAAGGGGTTTACTCAAAAAGAGGGGGTAGATTATGCCGAAATCTTTACTCCTGTAGTTAAGTTTACTACTGTTAGAATCATGTTGGCATTGGTTGCTCACCATGATTGGGAGATGAAACAAATGGATGTCACCACTGCATTTCTGCATGGTGAATTGGATAAGAAAATCTACATGACTCAACCTGAGGGTTTTGTGGATCCTAAGAGGAGTGACCATGTCTGTCTGCTTAGGAAGGCCTTGTATGGCCTGAAGCAATCCCCTAGGCAGTGGAATATTAGGTTTGACAAGTGTATGCAGTCTATGAAATTTGTGAAATCTGCCTGTGATCATTGTCTTTATTTCAAGAATACTAATTCTGTACCTGTGTTCTTGTTAATCTATGTGGATGACATGTTGATTATTAGCCCTTGTCTTAAATCTATTATGTCTGTTCAAAAATGTCTTTGTGAGAACTTTGCGATGAAAGATCTTGGTGATGCCAAGAGGATACTTGGGATTAACATTATTAGGGATAGGAGCAAGCATACTCTTGTTCTAAATCAGATTTCGTATGTTGAGAAGGTTTTGAGTAAGTTTAATATGTCTTCTGCTGCACCTGTGCATGTTCCTCTTGCCTCTCACTTTGTGCTAAGTAAGAATCAGTCTCCTAAGACTGATTCTGAAATTGAGCTTATGAAGTCTGTTCCTTACTCCAATGCTATAGGTTCTGTGATGTATCTGATGGTTAGTTCTAGACCTGATATTGCCTATGATGTGAGTTGTTTGAGTAGGTTTATGTCTAATCCTGGTATGCCTCATTGGAATGCTTTGAAATGGCTTTTGAGATACTTGAAATTTTCTGCTAATCATGGTTTGATTTTTACTAAGTGTACTGAAGGTGTGAAACTGAGTGATTATGTTGACTCTAACTATGCTAATGATAAAGACAATAGGAAATCTACCACTTCCTATGTGTTCACTTTGTGTGGGTCGTGTATTAGTTGGAAATCTCAGTTACAACCAATTGTTGCCTTATCAACCACTGAAGCTGAGTATGTTGCAGCTACAGAAGCTTTCAAGGAAGCCATCTGGTTAAGTCGTCTTGTTGCTGAAATAGGTTTTCTCAAACAGGATGTTACTGTGTTTTCTGATAGCCAGTCTGTTATCCAGCTTTGCAAAAACCCTGTTTTTCATGACAGGACCAAACACATTGATGTGAGGTTCCATTTTATTCGTGATGTTTTAGATGCAGGTAAAGTGAAGCTGTGCAAGATACCCTCAGAGTTCAACCCTACAGATATGGGGACAAAGTGTCTATCTGCTGAAAAACTTTTGTCTTGTAAACGAATTTTAAATTTGGACTGCGGTTAACTCTGTTTGCAGGTTTTGGGTATGTTGGAGGGTAGATTCTTGAAAGCGTAGTGCTTGAGAGAATCTACTCTCACGATTAGGGAGAGTACTTTGGGTACTTCTCCAATTTCCTTTTGGGAGTATTTTGTGTATCTCCAATTTGTTTGCCAGTTATGTCTTTAGGATATCACTGGTGACCCAGCGATGATGAACCACGTGCTCATGATACTTTGTGATACCATGCACCACCAATGATGGCCAATAAGGTGGAGAGTGTGGAGGTATTGGCCCCACGGGCCAAGACAGCCCTCTCTATCCTATTGGGCTTGTTTGCTTACCTCTGCCCTGGCCCATGTTGTTCTGCCGCTAGCCCTTCTTCTGGAACCCTCCTTTAGGGCTTCCCCTATGGCCGGGTACTTAAACTCCTCTATGCCTTTGCTTGACGTAGAGGTCTTCGGTTAGAGAGAGAGAGTGAGGTTAAGAGAGAGTGAGAGAGACCCCTGTCTCTTCTCCGTTTGAGTCCCTCTGTGGTATTCTCTCTGTGCCTCCCCTTTTCTGACCTTTGGCGTGCGTTGAGATGGTTGGGCTGGTCTGAGTGTTCTTGTCCCTTCCGGTGGTGCTTTTGGTGTGTGTGCTGTATGAGCGTGGTCTGAGCTGGAGAGGTGAAAACCTGACAGTATTTGTTGATGTTTTTTTTTTGTTTAATAATTTTTTGCCAAAACTTGTGTGATATTCAAGCTTGATAGATGTTAACAGTGTAGATCAATTTGTTTAAAAACATGCTCGAAATATGTGTTTGATTTGATCTTAATTTTTTAATTTCTGATTTTACAAATTGAAATATATTTCTTGATTTTATTTCTGATATTGATTATTATCAATATAAGCGTTGGCAGGTTTTTGGGTTGTGTATTTGTTTCATGTTCAGGTTCGTTTCATTCATTGTAAATTGTACGGAGTATTTATTTAGGCTAGTAGTTGTTGTTTTCCCTGAGTTTTTTTCACTTTTTCATGCTTCTTTGGTTCAATACAGTGACCGTTTCTTGTTGTATTCGTACTGCTTTGGCATTTATTTTGCTATATTACCAGCTTTTTGGGTTTATTTCCCTTGTTTTTTCATAGGTTTTTTGTGTATTCCTGTTATATTTTTTCTTCAATTGTTGTTGTAGTTTTCTGGTGTAATGTTCTTCTTGATTTTCTTGGATGTTATTTCCTACGTAATATTTTCACTTTTAATGTCCTTTTTCTTTTGTGTGTCACTGTTTGTGTTGTTTTGTTGTTTCTATATGTTTTAGCACATTCCTCGTCTGAATGGATTATCAGGAACAAATGAATATGGAGTACTTGTTAATTAATTAATACCGAGTAATATTTTATCATTGTTCTTTTGGTAATTTCATACTCCGTAATTTCGACTTTATAATAGCTAGTTTTGCTAAATATGACTATTTAAAACTTGCATCTGCTATGTTTTAGCACATTCCTATTACAATGTTTTCCATCTGCAAGTTTTCATGAAACAGCTACAATATTTTCCATCTGCAAGCTTTTCAGTCAAAAAATCTGAAAAGTTTATAAAAGATTTTTTCAACTTGTCTTGTCAAACATAGTTATAGAGGGTACATTGACTTATTTACAAAGTAGGTGTTTGCTATGGTACCCAACAAAAATAGGAGGGTATTTCATTGGTCCAACTCAAAGGTTTACATTTTATTTGCATTTACCTTGTTCAATTGAAAATTTTTTATTGGTCCATACCATCAAGTAAATACGATAGTACGGAGTATTAAGTTTCTACCCTTAATACCTTTATTTTAAGTAACAATTTGTTCTCTAGTTCTTTGAGCAACTGGATTAGTCCGTGGTTGGCGGGGGAATCCGGCGGTGGTAGAGGCTGCGACCGAGACCGCCAGAGCTGGCAGCAGTGGCAAACGTTCTGGGAAAAAGTTCTGGATTTTTTGCACCGACAGACCTCTAGCAACCGTAGATCGACGCGAATCTTGATGTTAGAGGCGGCGTCCGACGTCCGGCGTAGTTGCGACGGCCGAGGTCGATGGTGGCAAGTAGCAGTGGGCGGCAATGGGTTGGGTACTACAAGGATATTTTAGCCTGATGTCAGGACCAACCAGTCCGTGACACTAATCTCTAAAAAAAACTCCTCTTTTTTGAGAATATTCAAACAACTACTCCTATTTTTGTTTTTTTGTAGCGTTTTTGTCAGCTTATAGCTGTAAATGAACACACTAATATACTACAAATATGCAAAGCAGAATGGAGCACAACTCAACATATATTTCGTATGAACTGATGTGGGCTTTATATAGCCTTTACAAAGTGAATATTAGCCATACAAAGCAAACTAATCAGATCCTATAATGTAGCTAAGTGTTTGAACGTGCAAAGAATAGAAACAAACTGCTCCAACTATTCCCTAATTAATAGCTAACAAAACAAGACTTATTCAAACATAATATTAAGGTAATATCAAAAAATTTCTCCACGTCTGCAACTGCACTATGTATGTTGAACTTGATCACTTTCAACACCACCCCTTGATCCAAGTTCACACATTCCAATTCTCTTCATAAAATGATAATGCTTCACATGGTTTAGAGCTTTAGTAAACAAATCTGCATTCTGCCATTCAGTTCCACAATACTGAAGCCAGATTCTTCCTTCTGCCACAAGCTGCCTAATAAAGTGATATTGCACATCTATATGTTTTGTTCGTGAATGATAGGCTGGATTTCTTGCCATTGCTATGGCTGATTTGTTGTCACACCATAGCTCAAGTTCATTAGACTGTTTGCAACCCAAATCCTTCAATAGTTTCCCAATCCATAGAGCCTGCTTGGCTGCAGCCCCTGCAGCTACATATTCTGCTTCTGAAGAGGACAATGCAACTGTTTCCTGCTTCTTTGAACTCCAAGTTATGGCTCCAGAACCTATGTCAAACACAGAACCGGATGTACTCTTTCTATCATCAATACACCCAGCCCAGTCGCTATCTGTGTAGCCTCTCAGTTTGCAATCCTTCACACTGCAATACCATAAACCATACTCCAATGTTCCAGCTACATATTTCAGAATCCTTCTTGCTGCACCAAGATGCTGCCTGGTTGGACTCTGCATATACCTTGATACAATGCTAACACAATAAGCTAGATCAGGCCGAGAATGAGTAAGATAGTTCAACCCACCTACCAAACTTCTATACAGCCTAGCATCTGCTTCTTCAGTTCCATCACACTTTTGTAACTTCTCATTAGTATTCATAGGCGTCTTGACAGTCTCATAGTCCACCATATGAAACCGTTTGAGTAAATTTAAGGCATACCTCTTTTGGCAAAGAAAAGTCCCATCAATACCTTGCTTGACCTCCAGTCCCAGAAAGTATTGGAGCAGCCCCAAATCAGTCATCTCAAATTGTTGTGTCATTGAGCCCTTGAAAGAATCTAGCATGCTTTGGGAAGAACTAAAGTAGATAATGTCATCAACATATAAGCATACTATAATGAACTCATGCATACCTTCTTTCTTTACATACAAAGTAGGTTCATTATCACTTCGTACAAAGCCAGTCCCAATAAAGAAAGAGTCAATTTTGTCGTACCATGCCCTTGGGGCCTGTTTCAAACCATATAGAGCCTTTTTGAGTTTGTAGACATTATCTTCCTCCCCTTTCTTCACAAAGCCAACTGGTTGCTCTACAAATACATCCTCAAGTAGGTCACCATTGAGGAAAGCTGATTTTACATCTAACTGATAAACAGGCAGTTTCCATTGAGCTGCTAATGCCAACACTATCCTCACAGTTTCAAATCTGGCCACAGGTGAGAAAGTTTCTTCATAGTCAATACCCTCTTGCTGAGCATACCCTTTTGCTACCAGTCGTGCCTTGTGTTTTGAGATACTTCCATCAGAGTTATATTTGGTTTTGTATACCCATTTCAGTCCTATTACACTCCTATCCCTAGGTAGTGTAACAAGATCCCATGTCTGATTCTTTTCTATGGCTTTAATCTCTTCTTCCATAGCTTGTGTCCATTCAGTATGAGTAGCAGCTTCCTCATAATTACTAGGTTCTGTGACAACAAGAGCAAATGAACATGAATCATAGATATCAATTAAGGATCTTACTTTTCTTGGCAGTTCACTGGAAGAACTATCTGAATCCTGGGTGCCATCAGTGGTATGAGAATGTGGATTCAATGGTGTAGTTGGAGGAGAAGAGGTAGTTGAAGCTGAGGGACTTGAGATTGGAGTCTGCACTGGAGTCTGGTCAGGATCTGTAGCAGTGTCAAAACTGATAAACCTTTGTGTTTCTTCCTCGTTCTGATTTTCAGTCTTCCAGTCCCATGCTGCATCTTCATCAAATATGACATTCCTACTAATAATAATCTTATCAGTAAGAGGATCATACAATCTGTAAGCTTTTGACTGTGTTGAGTAGCCAACAAAAATGCATTTGTCAGCTTTGTCATCTAACTTGGTTCTCAAATTTACAAGGGTGTATGCTATGCATCCAAATATCTTCATATGACCCACTGATGGTTTCTTCATCCTCCATACTTCAAATGGTGTTGAATTTTGGACTGCTTTTGTTGGTGAGATGTTAAGAATGTATACAGCTGTGGATACTGCCTCACCCCAAAACTGATTTGGCAGACCCTTGGCTTTTAGCATACTTCTTGCCATCTCAACAACAGTCCTATTCTTCCTTTCAGCCACCCCATTCTGCTCTGGGGTGTATGGGGCTGTAAATTCCCTTCTGATTCCTTGCTCATCACAAAACTCTGTAAAAGCATTGGAACAAAACTCCCCTCCTCTATCAGTTCTAAGTGCTTTTACTAGTTTTCCACTTTGTTTTTCAACTAAAGCCTTAAACTTTTTAAAGTTATCAAAAGCTTCTGATTTGGTCTTTTGAAAGTAGACCCAAGACATTCTACTACAGTCATCAGTAATCATAAGAAAGTACTTGCTACCCCCTAGTGATTCAGTTTCCATTGGACCACATAGGTCAGCATGGAGCAGCTCAAGACAATCAGTGGCTCTCCATGACTCTCCAATAGGAAATGACCCTCGAGACTGTTTTCCATATATACACCCTTCACATAATTCAAGTTCACCAATTCTAGGGAGACCTCTTACAAATCCCCTAGAACTGAGAAGCTGTAAACTGTGTATATTAAGATGTCCATACCTCAAATGCCACAATTTGGCATTATCTTCTCCTTTGACAACAAGAGCTCTTCCACAGTGTATGGATAGATCTAATGGAAACAGCTTGTTCTTTCCCATTCCAGCTTTCAACAATCCTTCATCAGTGCTTCCATCTTTAATAGCACACATTCCATTTTCAAAAGTCACTGAGTAGCCACCACTCACAAGTTGTCCAACACTAAGCAGATTGTGGGCTAATTGTGGCACATATTGTACATTGGACAAGAGTTTCTTCTTCCCTTCTTCAGTGTGTACTGAAATGGTTCCAAGTCCTTCAACTGTAAGCTGCTTGCCATCACCCAATCTGACAACACCTTTTCTTGTGTCATCAATGTCCTGGAACATATCCTTGGATCCAGACATGTGGTTAGAACAACCACTATCAATATACCAAACTGTTTCTGCATTGAGGTCTGAAGTATGTTGAGCCAAAAACAGTTGTTCTTGTTCTTGTTCAACATAGTTAGACCTGTTTTCTTCTCTCTTGGGGGCAAGATCTGGATTCTTTCTCCAGCATTCTGCTTCCTTATGACCATTCTTGTTACAATAGTAACATTTAATAGGAGGTTTAGAATTGCCTTGTCTTCCTCCATGGCTGGAGGAACCTCTTCCTCTGCCTCTTCCACCATGACCACCTCTGAAGCCTCCCCTACCTCTTCCTCTTCCCCTATTTGGGTACTGGAAGGCTTGATCATTTGTTGATTCACTCTGGGCTTGAAAAGCTTGTTCTTCATTCTTTTCAGCCTCACCTCTGTGTCTTTCTTCATATGCCTGAAGAGATCCTTTGAGCTCTTCAAAGGTATAGGTTTCCATATCCTTGGATTCCTCTATTGCAGTCACCAATTGCCCAAACTTGGATGTTAGACTTCTCATAACCTTACTTACAACTTGTTGAGAGTCAATGTCTTCCCCATATGTCTTCATCTGCTGCACAGTTGTGGTTATTCTGGAAAGGTAATCCTGCACAGTTTCCTTGTCCTTCATCTTTGTTGCCTCCAATTCTCTTCTTAATGATTGCAACCTCACTTGGATTACCTTTTTGTCTCCTAGGTACTCCTGTTTCAGGATGGTCCATGCTTCTTTGGAGGTGGATGCAGCTGCAATTCGAGGGAACACCATGTCATCTAGCCCTTGTTGGATGAGATAAAGGGCTTTTGCGTCCTTCTTTCTTTTGTCTCTGAGCAGTTGATCAGGATCTTCTTGTTGATCATCAACGAAGCCATCCTCTACAATGCTCCACAACTCCTGGGATTTAAAGAGTGTTTTCATCTTTAAACTCCAAAAGTGATAATTCACTCCCTTGAATAGAGGGAGCTGATTTGCATTGATACCCATTCCATTGCTTTGCATCTTGTATTATTTGTAGTATTTTTTTGGTTCTAAACTCACTCCTGTTTTGATTAGTCACTCACAGATCTAAACTCTTAACAAAAAACTCTCTCAAAGGCCAAAGGATCGGCCTGTAGCTCTGATACCAAATGTCAGCTTATAGCTGTAAATGAACACACTAATATACTACAAATATGCAAAGCAGAATGGAGCACAACTCAACATATATTTCGTATGAACTGATGTGGGCTTTATATAGCCTTTACAAAGTGAATATTAGCCATACAAAGCAAACTAATCAGATCCTATAATGTAGCTAAGTGTTTGAACGTGCAAAGAATAGAAACAAACTGCTCCAACTATTCCCTAATTAATAGCTAACAAAACAAGACTTATTCAAACATAATATTAAGGTAATATCAAAAAATTTCTCCACGTCTGCAACTGCACTATGTATGTTGAACTTGATCACTTTCAACAGTTTTAGTCGAGGATTATCTCATTAAAGTACCCATTAAACAGAAAAAACTGAAGACAGTACATAGTGTGAGACTGTAGGTCAAATCAAAGCCAGAGCGCACCCGCTTTCCTCAGCAGAGGCACTAGATCGCCTGCGATATGAGCCGCCAAAACCTTGTCCAAGTCACCAAAAAGCTTCCCGCCGATGAAAGCCGTCGGGAACGACGGCAACTGTGCGGCGGGATCTCCGGTGCAGCTGAGAATCTTGGAAAGCTGGCAGGTGACCGCGACCTCGTCCTCCTCATCGACGTCGTAAATGGCGGGGTTGACGCCGAGACCTACGAGCAATCGCTGCATGACGTAGCACATGCAGCAGCCGCGCCTTCCAAAGACGATGATCGCATTTTCCGCCACAAGAAGCGCGCAATCGCTGTCGCCGCTGCTGGAATCGCACGAGCCTTCGCTCGAGGTGGCGCCGGAGTTATTCTCCGACCACGGCGATGTGTGCGGCTGTTTCATGGCTGAAATTGGGAGAGGAGCTTTGCAAAGGGTTCAGGGAAGTGTTTCAGGGATCGAATGACGACGTTTAGATCGTTATACAAAGTACTGCGTATATTATAGGGGAAGGAGATTGTACAGTCATGCATGACGTATGTGTATACGTCACAAACTGGTATAATAATGAATTAATAATAAAGCAAAAGCACATGATTGCTAAAGACAAAACAATATAACAACATTTTATTTACAGGTAATTTTGGTACCGTAGAGATGGGTTACTTGACCATACAACTTGGCCGGCAGTAGTGACGCCAGCACTGACGACAACTCTAGTGTTTTCATTGAGAAAAATTAAATCTATAGTTTTATGTACTAGCATAAAATTACCCCTTAGATTTATTTTTGTTTATTGTTAATTTTATTGAAGTAAAATTTTAGAAGATAAAAGGTCTAAAAGGGAGAAGAAACAAATTAAAGATTAATTGAGTTGCTATAAAAAAAATCTACAAATAATTTGTGTATAAAAATTAAAGTGATTTTGTTTCTAATCTTAATTAATTTGACATATGCGTAACTACTTTTTTTTGACTATACAATTTCTCTCACAAATAATAAAATGGTAATTGACTTTTAATTTGACATTTTTACATTGTTTTGCTACATTTTTGTTGAATATAATATCGGAACTGAAAAATTGAAATAATGCTCCATAATTTTCGCAAGTAATTTTTGAGAATTTACATTTAAAAAATTTTGGAGATGGCAAATTCAGGGTAAATTATATCGTACACCCGGGTGTATGTGTACACCCGGCTATTTTGTGATTCCATGCAACTCTGAGGCTTCTTCTCCGACTCCATATATGTTGCACGAACCTGCTGTGCCTGGAAACCTTAATTGTCCATCCGCCGCTTCAGTCAACGAGCATCCAGGAGTAGGGCCACATGAGAGACGAGCGGACAACCTATCAAACCAGCCAGTTCGTTCGCCCACTTGTACCGGCCACCAGGGCCGGCTAGAGCAATTATGAGGCCCTAGACGGTCATGTAGAAATTTTGTTTTAAACATGTTTTATATAACCCAATGATATAAAAAACAGCAATGGCAGATTTGGAAATCATGTAGAAATTTTGTTTTAAACATGTAGAAGATTTGGACACTTCAATCTCAATGCCTTAAGATTACTATACCAAAAGAAGATGATGAGAGACATACCACTATTGGATGAAAAAGGAGTATGTGAAGGATGTCTGGTTGGGAAGCAGCACAGGCAGCAATTTCAAACAGTGAAAACATGGAGAGCCAAACAGATACTACAACTTGTCCACACCGATGTTTGCGGTCCAATGCGTACGTCTTCAATTTCGAAGAATAGATACTTCATACTCTTCATCGATGATTACTCAAGGATGACATGGGTGTATTTTTTCCAAGAAAAATCCGAAGTCTTTAGAATATTCAAGAGATTCAAGAACTTCGTGGAGAAACAGAGTGGTCATCAAATCAAGAAGTTGAGAAGCGATCGAGGTACCGAATACAACTCAAAAGAATTTGACAAGTTCTCTGAAGATGAAGGTGTAGAGCATCAACTAACAGTAGCATACACTCCACAACCAAATGGGGTGTCAGAAAGGAAGAATCGAACAGTCATGGAGATGGCGAGATCCATGCTAGCTGAGAAAGGACTGCCTAAAATGTTCTGGGCAGAGGCAGTGTATACTTCAGTCTACCTACTCAACCGATGTCCAACTAAGGCCGTTCTGAATAAAACACCTATTGAGGCATGGTCGGGACAAAAGCCTTCAGCCAAACATTTGAAGGTGTTTGGAAGCATATGCTACATCCATGTTCCATCTGTAAAAAGGCACAAGTTAGAAGATAAAGCAGAGAAGGGCATCTTCCTCGGCTATAGTTCCAAATCCAAGGGATATCGAATCTACAATCTCGAGACAAAGATGTTGGTTACAAGTCGAGATGTGGAGTTTGACGAGCAAGCCTCTTGGAATTGGGAGACAGAAAAAGTTGAAAGAAAGACAACTACTGCCTAACTAGAGGAAATACCAGAAGAGCAAAAACATGATCAACAAAGCCCCACATCTACTCCAAGATCCTCTTTTGAAGCTAATACATCAAGAAATCACGACTCCTCGTCAGAGTCCCCACCTCTACGGGTAAGAACTCTTGCAGACCTATATGAGTCTACTGACATCTATGAAACATGCAACTTTTGTTCCTTGGAGCCACATAGTTACACTGAAGCCTCCAAAGAAAAAGTTTGGATTAAAGAAATGGAGGAGGAGATCAAAATGATAGAAAAGAATGATATTTGGGAAATGGTTGATCTTCCACATAACAAGGAGGTTATTGGAGTCAAATGGGTGTACAAAACGAAGTTGAACCCCGATGGCTCAATTCAGAAACATAAAGCAAGGCTGGTTGCAAAGGGTTATGCTGAAATACCGGGAGTTGACTACACAGAGACATTTGCACCAGTTGCTTGGATGGACACCTTAAGAACACTCAGAGCTCTTGCAGCTGAGAAGAAATGGAAAATTTATCAGCTAGATGTCAAGTCAGCCTTTCTAAATGGAGAGTTAAGAGAAGAAGTGTATGTGGAGCAACCAGAAGGATTTATCAAAGAAGAAGGAAAGGTTCTTCGTCTAAAGAAAGCGCTTTACGGGCTTAAACAAGCTCCATGAGCCTGGTATAGCAAGATTGATGGATACTTCACGCGTCAAGGTTTCAGGAGGAGGAAGAATGAGGCTACATTATACATCAAATCCCAAGGTAAATCTGACATTCTCATCGTCTCTCTATATGTTGATGACTTAATTGTCACGGGAAATAATTCAAAATTAATTCAAAATTTTAAGAGAGACATGACGAACACTTTTGAGATGAGTGACTTGGGATTATTGCACTACTTCCTTGGCATGGAGATAAGTCAAGAAGAAGAAAGCATCTTCTTATCTCAAGAAAAATATATTAAAGACATGCTAAAGAAGTTCAAGATGCAAGATTGCAAGGCCGTCGTTACTCCATTGGTTCCTAATGAGAAATTGAAGAAAGAAGATGGGTCAAAGCAGACAGACGCTACCAATACCGGAGTTTGATTGGGAGTCTACTCTACTTAACGGCTACGAGGCCGGACATAATGTATGCTACAAGCTTTCTCTCAAGGTTCATGGAAAGTCCTACTGAGACTCACTATGGAGCGGCAAAGAGACTCCTTAGGTGCCTACAAGGAACCGTCAATCATGGTATTTGGTACAAAACAAGTCCTGACTCAGGACTAATTGGATATAGAGACAGTGATTTGGATGGATCATAAGATGACATGAAAAGCACCTCCGGTTACGCATTTAAGTTGGGTTCGGGAATTTTCTCATCGGGATCAAAGAAGCAAGATTCCAATGCACTATCGTCAGTAGAAGCCGAGTATGTTGCAGCAGCTGGAGCAGCGTGTCAAGCTATATGGCTGAAAAGAATATTAGAAGATATGGGAGAATCACAAATCTCTGCGACAGAGATCTATTGCGATAACAAATCTGCTATTGCGATGGCTAAAAATCCAGTTCAGCACAATCACACTAAGCACATTGATATCAAGTATCACTTCTTGAGAGATATCCAAGCAAAAGAGCATATTGAGATGAGGTACTGCCCAACAGATCAAAAACAATTGGCAGATATTTTCACGAAGGCCCTGCCAAGAGATAAGATTCCAGTTTCTACGAAGATTGCTTGGAGTTACCGACAAATGCATCAAGGAGGAGTATTAAATAGTGATGCATTTATTTAGAATATTCTATGTAGTTAAAGCTAGAAATGTTCTAGAGCGTTAAGACAAATAATGTTCTAGAGAATTATCTACTATAGAATTCTTAAGTAGAGTCTAGAATAATTAAAGGTAGAATACTCTAGATTCCTAGCATTTAATAAGGATCTAGAATGATCCTCTAGCACCTATAAATAGGACCTTATGTACTCATTTGCTCAACAAGCAAACCAAGCAACATGAATACAATACTACTTTTCTAGAGACAAGAACTCTACTCTAAAACACATCCTCTACACCACATCTAACTAAAATCACTTATCCTACTCATACACCCACAATCCCTTCTATTTTCTAACATTCATATTTTGGAAGTTTGAGTTTTAAATGTTTTTTTGTAAATATGCACTTCATCTCCCATTCAACTAGTGCAGAAGAAAGAGTAACTGAAGGAGACCCTGTGGCGGAATTGATTTAAGTGGATGGGCAATATAGGTATTTAAAATATATATACGGAACGAAAATATATACTGAGACCATATGGTGGTTGTGAATGACTAAAAGTTGGTTGTAAATAGAATTTCCCGTTTTTTTGATAGATGTTTTGAGGGATAATTTCCCATTTTAATTGAAAAAGAAAATCAAATATATGTTATGTAATGTATAAATATACACTACTACACTAGCCCAAACAAGGTCGCAAGACTTCCTGTCAGCCGTTGTACCTCTTTGACATTGCGGATAGCTTCCATGTTGATCATCTCTTGGATTTTTTTAGGGTTGGCATCAATCCCCTTCCGGCTCACCATGTAGCTGAAAAACTTATCTCCCTGTACTTTTTTTCCCCCGGAAGGCAAACCACCAAAATCAGTGGGGTAAATGCCGGGGGACATTTACCAAGTTTTATTAAGAATAGAATGTAGTAACAAAAAGGTGAGGGGACTAGGCCAAAACCTCACCCGAGAAGGCATTCCTTCTCCAAAGGTAAATAATAAGTAAACGAAACGAAAATAAGAATTAAACAGAATATCTAATAGAGGGAATATTAAATAGGTCCAAATTAAAAGCAATTTTAGCTTGACTTGGCAGATCACAAGCATCCCTTATAATCACAAATTGGTCCGGATGTAAGGTTGCAAGGAAATGGGTGGCCCAATTTCCTTCCATGTAAACTTGTTCGAAAGTAATCCCTTTCCTGATAATCAAATGTTTGAACTCAACAATTGCGGCCGACCATCTTCCCCTTTTCCTACCTGAGATATAATCAGTCAGTTCAGAAGCGTCGTATTCCACCTGAAAATCCATAAAGCCTTCGCCGATTACCGATCTTGTAGCCGTCATCAAGCGTGCACTTCTTCGGGTTCAGTAGGAGGTTGAATTTTTGCATGATGGCGAATATCTCCCAAAGATCATCGGCGTGTGTGGCTGATTGCTTGCCTTTGACGATAATTTCGTCCACATAAGCTTCCATGGTGCGACCACTACTAGAAAATCACATTTCACAACAAAACATTGCAACGAACTAGTTTCCGATGCAAGAATGCAATGACATTTGAAATGAAATATGAAGTAGTTGCATTATAGCAACAAATATTGCCACGAAAAATATTTTTTTTGCAAATATGACCGGAAAAGGTTGGGAAAATATGTTGCAACTAAATTTGCAATGACACTCTAAAATTGTTGCAATAATTGCAAGAGAAATTGCAATGATAAATGACGTTGTTGCATAATTAGAAATTTGCAATGAGTTTGCATGGAAGAATCGACCATTTCAAACATTCCTTTGCAACAATTTTCATAGCAACGACAATCTGCAACAGAGTAATTCAGAAATTATTATTGCAACAAAAAACCCAGTTGGACTTTTGCAACGGAAACAACAATGCACGATTAGCTTAACTATGGTTAAATCCATTGCAGTAGTTGCAACGAAATTTGCAATAGCACATAAAATTTGTTGCCATACATGCAATAGAAGTTGCAACCGAAATTCCATTGCATATTTTTGCAACAGAAATTCCGTTGCAATATTTGCTATGAATAATGCAACACAATAAAATTGCTGCAAACGAAACGCAACGGAAAAACATGTGTTGCTCTTTTCATTGTATTGCACCACAACGGATTCAATCGGCATTGCAAAAATTGCAAGGACGTATATAGCAACAGAATTTTGTTCATTGCATTTTTTGTTGGCAAACACGATTTGCAATGGAAATTTAATATTTTGCAATGGATTTTCCATTGCTATTCGGTATTTTTCTTATAGTGGACCCAGTATGGCCTAAAAAACCCTTTCCACCATTCAGGTGTATGTGGCGTCAGAGTTCATGGGACAAGCTTTGTTCAAGTCCGTGTAGCTCACGCACATCCGGAAGGTGGGGGGCTTCTGCGCAAGGACCACGTTGGCCAACCATGAAGGGTACTTGACCTCTCTTATATGCTTGATGGTAAGGAGCATGGTGACCTCCTCCTTCACAAAATCCCTCCGTTCGGCCGAAAGGTGCCACCTTTTCTGCTTAATCGGCTTTGAGGAGGGATCCATGGCCAAACTGTAACACTTGAGATTTAATTTAAACGGATTAATAGTACTACTCATACCAACAAGGTGCATCTCCTTTTAAGGGAGCTCATTAGCCAAGAACTCCAAAGTTAAGCGTGCTTGCACGGGAGTAGTCTTGGGATGGGTGACCCCTGGGAAGTTTCTCAGGGCACGCACGAGTGAGGACAAAGTGCGCGGAAAAGGCAAGTGACGGTTTGTGGGGACAGTACTAGAGGTCAGAAGTACCTACCTCGGGGCCTACGGGGCCGAGGTGTTACACAAACGGTGAGTGATGACACTCCTGTGGATTGCCGGCATGTCCTCCGATCCCTATGCGAAAATGACTGCATCAGTACGGAGGACGCCGATGATGCTAAACCTTAATTCTACTGGGAGCTTGGCTCCAATTTTCAATACTCTCTCCGGCTTGGCCGGATCGAAAGGGATGGATTTAACGTCCACAGTGGATTCTGCCCTATATTTGTCTTCATCTCCTTCCACTGTCCCGGTGATGGTGTCCGCCCGCAGCTCAGCGTTGCTGACTTTTTTTGGGACAACCGCTGGTTTCCCTTGGCGTACCCTATACCTCCGGTTGTGGAAAACTTGAGGCAAAGGTGTTTCATGGCTAGAGATTACTGGCTCCAAGTCCTCTAGGGCGGTACGTCCGAGAATGATGTTGTGGGCGCAATCGAGGTTGATGACGATGAATTCCACTTCGAGCTTGGCTCTATGGGTTCCATTGCAAAATTCAAACACAAGGGACACAACCCCCTCAGCGTTAATGGAATCCCAGGTGAAATCAGACAGGGGAGTTCGGATTGGCCAGAGGACCTTCCTCTCGAGACGCAACTCTCTGCAGGTGCTGGGGTACATTACGTTGACAGAGTTGCCAGTGTCAACGTACGACATATGGATGATGATGTTGTTCATCTCACTCCTAATGACGAGGGCGTCCCTGTGGGGAAGTGACTTTTAGGGGAGGTCAGCTTCTGTGAAGATTATGGTCTGCCCGCCTTTTTGGTTGGAGGCAGGTGGCTGACCTCCCTAACATACAAAGACTACACCAATTTTTTCCTTTGGTTTGCGGAGTCTCCCCCATGTTGGCACCGTCAATCAGATTGATGTGGCGCTTTTTGTGCTGCTGATAGGGGAGAGAAAACCCTACCCTACCTGATTGACCCGATCGGATATATTCGAAATTTTTGTTTGGATTGGAAAACCCGACCCGAAATACCCCAACCCGAACCGATTCTTGCAGCCCGAACTAGCGTAGTATATACGCCGTATACTATTTTGAATTATTATGCATGTCCAAATATTTCAATTACCGTATTTGTACAACTATAACTTTAAATATTGCATTGTTATAACTTTGAATGATATTTTGACCAATTATCAATTTATTTATCATAATATCAAATATGCCAATCATCGTATATTATTATTATTTTAGATGTTCAAATATGTCGATTACTGTAATTATACAACTATTACTTTCAATGTTATACTAGTATAACTTTGAATGATATTTTTACCAATTACCATTTTATTTATCACAATTTCAACAATAATAATAAATTAAAATCCGAATGGACCCGAAAACCGAATCAACCCGACCGCAACCTGACGAGCACTTTGTCAAGATGCGTCAAAATAAATTCAATAGTATCACTAATACGTAGTATAGCGTAGTAGAGTTCGTATCCACAGGGAAAGGAATAATTCTCTTTTTATGATACTTAGTAAATAAAAAGGGGGGGATTTGGATTGAGTGTTTTAATTTAATTAAGAACTAAGATGAACAACCTATATGTGTTTAATTCAAAGATAAAAAGGACTTGGCATTGCTACTTTCCACTTGTTGATATATTTTAATCGATCATTGTTATATCTATAACTTATTCCCTCTCGAATACTCAATCGGGGAGTATATCCACTTCATCGAGGATAGTTATTAACAACAACCGTTCATTAATAACCCTTACTATTAATCAAATATAGAACAACGCCTTATACCGATTTAATAGTAGCATTTAATCTTTCTAACTCCTTGATGAAATCAATTGAGATTGATAACCTCAACATAACGGTTTCGGTTTAACCAACAAAACTAGTTGATCCTTTAAGTAATGTTCAAAATATTAATATGAAATATGAATATGGATTAATTAATATTCAAGGAAGAATATTATTAAAGAAGATGAATCCTACTATAATTAATATCAAGATGTTAACTAATTGTCATCTTAGCAACACTCCCCAACATTAATATAGAGGAAGAAAATACCATTCTAACTAATGTCGAGATGTTAACTAATTGTCATCTTAGCAACACTCCCAACATTAATATAGAGATGGTATTAAGGAAATAACTATTAATTAATATTTAAGGAAAGAAGTTAAGAAAATAACTCACAACTTTAATAATCAACAAGCTTCAAGAGCAACACCAAGAATGGAAGTTTAGATCCTCATTTGGAGACTCAACATAGCTAGAAAAATAGAAAAAAATGCTATTCTAAACTGAGCTTAGAAGTATGGAAGAAGAGATTCCATTTTTGTGAAGAAAAAGTGTGCTATTTATAGGTGTTTTTCAACACCTTTAGCCGGGTACCCGACCGGGTTTAGTGCTTACCCGACCGGGTACCGGTCAAAATCAGATTATCTCCCACGTTTTTGTGTTTCAGCACGTTAAAATGTCCCGGGTCAAGTCAGACCCGACCGGGTCAAGTAGGGGACCCGACCGGGTTTGACTCAAAAATCAGATATTCTTTATTCGGGCGATCCTTGGCACGTTCTGGTGTTCCGGGTCACATCCGACCCGACTGGGTCAAGTAGGGGACCTGACCGGGTCCAGTGACTTTCTTGGCAATTTCGTCTGTTAAATCCTACCCGACCGGGTGGGGGTTTCTACCTGGTCGGGTTTCACTCCTGTGCAGTCAAATTTCTTGTTTTCTTCTCTTCAAAGTCTTCCTTTCCAACACTACAAATCCTAACTACACTTTACAACTTTTAAATAAAGAATAAAATACAATTACAACTGAAATTACATAAATGTTTACAAACTAAATAAAACGGTAAACAATACACACAAATCAATCATAAAAATATACATTTATGCACTACTAATTAGTGCATATCACAACCCGATCTTCTTCAATCCGAAAAACCCGATAATTTTTTGATAGGGTAGGGTTTGAAATTATCAATCCGATAACCGAACGGGTTTACAAATTTTGAACGACCCGACCTGCCCGAACCTGACCCGTGCTCTGCCCTAGTTGCTGATAGCTATGTTCATCCTCGTCGCTGAGGTTGCCGATCTCACGCTTCTTCCCGTTTTGGTCGCCAATAGGGATCGTGTTGGGATTGACCCAAGTGTTTGCTTTGCCGTGAGGGCCCCTGACGAACTGAGATAGGTGCCCCTTTTCTATCAATCATTCAATGGTGCGCAAGATGCATGAGGAAATGGCAGAGCGGCTCATTAGGGTTGATGGCAAAGACCACCTGGGACGCCCTTGAGTCCCGCTCCACCAAGCCTCTCTGCTCGGTGTAGTCCAAGATAATACTGATGGGGTGCGTCAGGGGGATACGCAGGCGCTCATGGAGCATTGGCTGAGCCCATGCCTTCGGGTTGTTCTTAAAGCCGCCCCCGGACTTGGTTTGGCCAAGCCGGGGTCGATCTCTAGAGGGAGCCTGTAGTTTGGGAGGTGGGGGTGCGGTGCCCAAGCTGCGGTGATGCTTACCATCTGGTTTCTGGGGGGGGGGGGGGGGGTTCCGGCGGTATTTGTCAACCTCCCCGGCCTCTGCATACCTGTCTCCTTGCGGAAGGGTCCTGATGTTATCCCACGGGGGTTCAGTGATGAGACTCCTTGAGAAGTTGTTGGAGCGGAGTACCGTTTGCAGGAGGGCTAGCACCGTGTCATCAACCTTATCGGTTTCTTGTGTCCAGCGGTCCAGGAAATCCCGGAGGGTTTCCTCCTTGTGTTGCATGACAGTCAGCGAGTGGGAGAATTGCTTCTTTGACCAGGGCCTCCCGACGAACTGCGTCAAGAAGGATTGTGCAAGCTCTTGCCACGAATCAATGCTTCCTTCGGACAATCGGTTGAACCAATGTGGATAGGAACCACCGGCACAAATATTCGTCCGACGCCCCTATCATCATCATGTTGTTCTGATACCTGTTATAGTGTTCCTGCGGATCGGTTTTTCCCTAATACGGCTTGATGTTCTTGCCTCGGTACTTGCGGGGGATCTGTTCCGCCAACACCCTTGGGGTGAAAGGCATCCTTGTCCGGAGCTAAATGACTGGCTCCCCCGAACCTTCGATGATCCTCTTCTGCATTTCATCCATCTTTGTCAGGAGGGATGCATACTTGGGATCAGGTTGGGTGGTGGTGGCCACCTGTATTTGTCGTGCTTCCATCTCATCAAGCCTCTGCTAGAGGGCTTCAATGATGTCATCCATGTGGTCCCTTAGGAGCGCCCCCGTTTGATGTGACGGTCCCCAGACCGAGTTGGCCTGGTTGATTTGGTGCCTGGCGTCATCCGCGTGTAGGAGGCCTTTCCCTTATCCTGAGGGGGTTATCTCTCCTCGGCCCCTCGAGATGGAACCTCCGCTTTCTTGGACATGTGGCTTGCTATGCACTCTTCCACCGAGACTGTCTTGGACCGCTCGACGTTCTTGACCTCCTCCAATCCTGTCGAGAGCGAAGGTGCGGGGCTTTTTTTTGTTCACTCCGCCTTTATCCCGGGATTGGGCCTCCTGAGAGGCTGTGTCCCGAGCGACCACTCCCTTGTCAATATCGATATTCATGATGGGGTTGTTAAAAAGGGCAGAGGTGGCGGGGGGTGATGTTCTCCCCGGTCTGGGGCATTAATGCCAAGAGGGCCCCCAGGTTCTGGGGAGCGTGTTGATGAAGGCAAAGAAAGTTATCTTCACATCGATGACCGAAGTTAGCTCTAATTAAATGGTAGGCTCGTAGCAACTACTCCAACTAGCCCCCATATTCATGAATTATTGAAGTAATGTTTAATTTGTTTGATGGTCGTAGTTATTTAGTTATTTTTTACTTTCACTGATTATTATTATATTTGTGAACTTTAGCTTTTGGTTGACTGCTTTATTTTTTATCTTTTTGTAAGTATGTTACTGGGGCAAATTTAGAAGTACTACTAAGATTGTCTCATATCAAATTTAGTAAAGTTTGTGTGACTTTAAATCAATCTTACTTTATTCTTACTTTATCATCAATTCAATATCAAAATCTTTTGGGAATAAGGCTCGGATGTTATTGTTGTTGATGGCTATATTGTCATAGAAGAGTTAACTATATTCAAAAATTAAAATGAGAATGAAAACTTTTTAAATGAAACGTCCAAAAGAGACAAATGATAATGTTTACTTGGGGTGGAGGAAGTGTAAGTTTTTGTCCATTTTGTGTATGTTTACATTTAAAATTTTTATTATTTTGATGTTCACTACTCTTTGAATACGCATTTTTTCTTTTATTTTGTATTTTTATTCAATTTATCTTTTTTTTGTCTTTTATGTTGTAAAAATCACATTAATATAATATGTCAATATTAAGTGTTTTTCGTCTGGGGCCTCCGAAGTTCTAAAGACGTCTCTGCCCCCGTTGTGCGGGTGCTGGCACGTGGCACAACATTAAATGCAGTGGTTGAACGCTAGAAAGAGAGGAGCTTCTATCGAGAGCGAGGGCCTTCGATACCGGGGCCGAAGACTCTGTGACCGAAGGCTGATGTGAGGAGCTGAAATTTCCACGCGTGATGTTGGGCCAAAATGGAGTGGCGTTCCTGAGTTTAAGGCCTTCGGCCATTGTGCCGAAGGCATCCCCTTGTGGGATATGGGCTGATGTACCTGGCTCGTCGATGTCCGTTGGGCCTGTTTGAGATAGCAGGAGTATGTGGGCCGGGGGTTCCCAGGCTATATACTCCATCAGAACTATATTATAAATTTAGTTTTTGAATAATTTAATAGATTCAACTAATTCATATATTTTAGCTAAAATTTCATCAATCTGAAGTGATTTAGTCAATTAAATTAATTTCAATGCTGCAAGTAGGGGTGGGCATAACGGTTCGGTTTGACCGAACCCAACCATACCAAACCGAATTAAACCAAATCGAAATCGAACCATTTGTTATTTGGTTTGAGTTTGGTAGTATTCCTTCCAACCCTTATTAAACCGAATCAAACCGAACCGAAATCATAAAACCGAATAAAACCGAACAAAACCGAACTAATCTAAAAATGAATAAATTTCGTATTTTGTTTAAAATAACAAATCAAAACCAACTTACACCAAACTAAACCAAACCAATGTATAAGATTTCTCTTATTAATTTGATTGATGTTAATCTTTTTGAAGCTTTAATATTTTAATTTTACTGTCAATGACTAGTGTTTACTACAAGAGTTACATTCACAACTATAACAATTATAGTGGTTTAAGTAGATAGTATTTAACTACTCCCTCCGGTTCTTATTAAAGTTCTCACTTTCCTTTTTGGGATGTCCCTTATTTAAGTTCACACTTCCATTTTAGGAAACAAAACAGTGCAAAACAGTGTCAAACAGTGTCCAAACAGTGCCAAACAGTGCACTCCACAGTAAAGTCAAATTCATTTTCTTAATATGTGTGAAGTCAAACTAAGAACCTAAATAAGAACCGGAGGAAGTATAATTTATTATCTACTACTACTATATATTTGGTTCATTACTTACAAGTACCAGTTTTTTTTTGTTTCGGCTTTATATATAATTTGATTCATTCTCGTAATTGTTGTTGCTTACAAATGTGTCATGCGTATATATTTTTGGTTCATATGTGTTTTGTTACTATTTGCAAATTTATATCTAACATTATATTTGGTTCATTACTATCGTTTCTTGGTTCATTATTTTGAGTTTTTTTTATTTCAATCCAAACTTTAATACTTTGATAAACCGAACTCCAAACCGAACCGAACCATACCAAACAAAAACTTAATCGGTTTGTATTTGGTACATTTTCTATTAAACCGAAATCGAACCAAAACCGAAGAAAACCGAACCTAAAACCGAAATGCCCACCCCTAACTGCAAGGTTGTGAATATACAACCGAAAGACCGAAATGCATAGTAAGACATAATTCTTTTTTAATAAATTAAAGAGATCTTTAAAAACACATATTAACGTCACTCACGTCACGTAGTAGTGTAGTACTCCCTCCGTCCCGCTAACAATGAGATAAAAGGGAGTGACACGCAAATTAATAAAAAATGGTTTATGTGTTTGATATTAAATTGATAAAGTAAGAATAAAGTAAGAATAATTTAGAGCCACACAAACTTTACCAAATTTGGTATTTGACAATGTTAGTGGAACGGATCGATAAGGTGAAATGGGACAATCATAGCGGGACGGAGGTAGTACTATAGTACTAGTATTTTTTAGTTAGCTATATTTAATAATGATCAATCATTTTAATGCGAAATTTATAGTTTTTACTCTTAAGATGGTGTTTTGAATGAAAACATTTTCAAAGTATTAATACTTTACCCTATAAATATACTTCAAACTTTAACCTCTAAAATCCAAATTCACCAGGTGAGAAACGGGATGTAAAACAAAACACACGGAGTATAAAAAGCGAGTCAAACCCAGAGGGCACCCGCTTTTCTAAGGAGAGGCACCAAATCACCGGAGATATGAGACTCCATAACCTTATCCAAGCCACCAAAAAACTTCCCGCCGATGAAAACTGCCGGGAACGGCGGCAGCTGAGGCGCCTGATCTTCTGTGCAGCTGATAATCCGGGAAAGCTGTTGGATGACGGCGACCTCTTTCTCTTCTTCCACGTCGTAAATGGTGGGGTTGACGCCGAGCCCTATGAGCAGACTCTGCACGACGTAGCGCATGCAGCAACCGCTCCGTCCGAATAAGACGATCGCATTCTCCGACACAAGGACGGCGTAATCGCTGTCGCCGCCGGTGGTGGAATGGGCTGAGCCGTCGCTCAAGGTAGCGCCGAAGTTATTCATAGAAGGCATCGATGTGTACCTATCGAGTGGCGTTCGTTTATATGGTTAAATATTGTGGATTTGTGGTGGGGACTGGGGAGAAGTGCGCGCGACAACCCAGGTTGTAAAGTTATGGGGCTGACGTAAGGGTATACGTCATGCTAATGCTATATTCAGGCCCAGTTATATTAAAAGCAAAACAAATCATCACGACAAATAAAAAACATTATTTAACAGGTCTTTTTACAAGCTATGAGATAGGATATTTGGCCATACAAGTAGGGCCGTGTTTGGGGGTGGCCGGTGGGCATAGAGTGCTCTAGGCGTTTATTATTCCCTCCGTCCCCGTAAACTTTGCCAAGTGCAAAGTAACTGAGAAATAAGAATAGTAAAAAAAATGTGTTGTTGAAATTTGTGCAGAGGAGAGAAAAATATGTAAAACCATAAATTAGTTGTTTTAATAATAAAGTGACAAATTATTTTGGAACAACCAAAAAAGGAAAATTGACAAAGTTCAATGGACCGGAGGAAGTAATACTATTGCTACCCTTTTTAATTAGACGTGGTTGCCTTTTCTAATCAATAACTTTGGTTAATGGTTGTAATTTTGAAATTTTCTCAATTTTAGTCTTTCCATTATTATGTCATAGATATTTTTGGTATTCGATTTTATTTTTTTTTATACTTTTGATCATTCGGCTGTTATCGAAAGAATGTGTGTTACCCGCCTTGAAAATTTCATATTTAGTTACCCGCTTTCATAAAAGTGACACTTTTAATTTTTCTAATTATTATAGTAACAACATTTTCAGTTCTGCATTTAATGTGTCAGAATCATAGTAGAAAGACCAAAGTGTCAATTTGATAATACACAAGAGACTAAGAGCTCGTTTGGTAACATTAAAATCGGATGAACTGAGACTAATTCCGCTGAAATTTATAAAGTTGTGGCTGAAGTGGCTGTATTGGCTGATTCTACTAATTTATGAAAAAAATATTTAAAATTTACTTTATTAATAATTTTAGTTAGAGTTTATAGATTAATTATTTGATGACTTGGACTGCAATGGTATATTAAAAAATCATAGTTTGGCCAGGTCAAATATTTTAACTTTCTAACAGAGCAAGTGTACTTAATCGACTTTAAGGATTTTAAAGGAATTTAAAACTCCATCGAAATTTGAGTGTCCTCAATTAGGATTTGTATGGAGTCTACCAAAATTTGGGTATCCTCAAAACTGTCCATGGATTCATTAACTCTTGCATTGTTAAGGATTTACGTGGATTGCATACGTAAAATTCAAAGGTAGAATATCGCTGAAAATCTCTCGTGCTGTCGTGCATCCTTCGGATTTGAATGGATTTCCCATCCAAGAGCAAAACAAAGCTAGCAGAGCTCCGCTAGTCTGCCGTTCTTCGATCCGTCCAGAAGCAAAACAAAGCCAGCAGCTTCGGCAAGCATAACTCTCTGTCCGCCACCTTCGACGTTTCTGTCTCAAATCAAGCCCTCTCTTATAGATTTTCTCCTATCTTTTAATTAATTTCTGTTCATACGTGGGTAAATCCAACTAAAATTTCAATTCCCTAAACAATTAAAAACAAACAATGGTATGTGGCTGAGCTCTAGGATGGAGAAGCTGGACTGGGGCTTAGTGGTGGCAAGAATCTGATGCGGGTGGAAGGTTGATGCTGAGAATTGGAGGTGGATTGAAAATTCCATGGAATTTGATTAGAATCTTTGTATTCTATACAATTACATATAAATCCATCAAAATCTTAATCCTTTAAAATTTTATGAATTCCTAATTGAGGATACCCAAAAGTGTAAGTTCATGTACTTTTTAATTTCAACTGTAAGATGAAGTACTACTTACTCCACTTGAATCAAGTTCTTGTACCATTTTGATTTTTTTCAAATCCTTTTAGTCTTTTAGACAGGTCGGAGAGGCTTTTCCAGAATAGACTAACACAGGCTCAATAGGACTTGTGGCAATTTTTTGATGGAACAACAATACAAAGGACATGTATTAGTCATCAAAACGTTTCTTCTCAATGAACTCCAAAAAGCTTTTTATCTCGCATGGATGGGTTTGAATTTGTTTCTATATTCTCAAGTACAATAATATCTGTATTTCAGAATCAAAATATGGTATTTAATGTGCTAGCTATTAAAAAAGGATTATGTAAAGTCTAATTTTCTAGAGTTGATAGGAAAATCAAATTAGTTTGATGCTCTGTTCTTACAGAGGGTGATTTTTTGTTTGCTTAGTATTCTTAGTTGGTTTGGGAGTTTTAGCTGAAGAAACATTGATAGCCTATTATTTTGGCCATTTTATGTAGTTTTAATTAGTTTAATGTCTACATGCTTTCATTGCTTAGGTTGTGACTTGCTTTAATTTCGGGGTGTTTTACCAATATACGGGAAAGGGGGAGATTGGTTGCCAAAATACGGGGATTTATCTAGGTTTTACCAAATAGGGGGAGTCGGAACACCCAATTCCGACTACAAGAGGGTTTCAAAAAAAAAGACCTAACCTCCTGTCGGATTAGTGAATTCCGACTAGGGCTTTTTTTTTGTTTTTTTGGTAAATTTTTTATTTTAATTCGTAATTCGTAAATTTTTTATTTTAAGTTTTAAAAACTAAAAGTTTTAAATTCTAGGGCTAAATTCTATCCATTCCAAATTTTAAAGTTTTTTAAGATTCATGACATATTTTTTAAAATGAAAACTTAGCATTTTCGTTTTTTGAGTAACAAAACATTTGATTGCTTTATATTATTTTTTAATTTAAAGTTTTTAATTTCCAACTAAAGTTTTAAACTAAATTGGCCAATTTCATTCATGTTTAAATTTTTAAATTGGTCGAATTTCTCTTTTTTTAATTAGTCGCCAATTTAATTTTTAAATTGGCCTAAAGTTATAGTTTTTAATTTTATTTTTTAAAATCCATTTGTATTGTGAATAAAATTCATAAAATGAGATACAAATTTGAATTTGTTTTAAATGCGATTTGTAAATTTAATGAAAGTGAACAAAACAAATGTAGGTTTCAATGTAATTTATTAATAAATAGATAGTACATACAATAATATAAATTTAATGATACTACATCTAACGTTGCGTGCTCGGCCCTGCTCCGTCCCCACCGCTAGTGTTCCAAGGCCCCATTGTGTCTCCATAGTAAAACGACGACGAATCCAGAAATGAATCAACATAATCAACCGCTTGTGTGGAGTACTGATAAGAATCATAATACGGCGGTGGTTGATCAAATGAGACACCTTGATGCGTTGAGAATTGAGGGGGTGGTTGATCAAATGAGACACCCTCACGTGTTGAAAATTGAGGGGGCGATTGTGAGTGCTCACCCCCACCTTCATGTTCATCTGCATCATCCTCTTCCTCACTTCCACTTTCATCTTCATCTTCATAATGGAATATGCCCCGGCGGAGCATCTCTTCATCACCTACGTCCAGGGCCATCCGCTGTAGTCGTTTTTGACAGTCCTCATGACTTGCGCGGTCGGCTAAGAGCTGATTCAGCTTGTAAAAGCTCTGCCTCTGCATAAAAATGTAACATGTGTAAATAATATGACATGATATATGTTAATGAATATAGTATGTATTCAAAAACTTACCACAATACCCCAATCGTGTGATGTCGGGATGTAGCCTGTCGTGGGCACATTGTGAGAAGGGTTCTGGACACGTGTCATACCATGCTTCTGGTACCATTTTCGGTACCTCTTAGTTGCTTCGACGGACATATGTCGATCATAATCAAGAAAATATATATTATGTTGTATGTCCGCCCACAACGCCAAGGCACCGGTTACTATGTTGGAACGATTGCCGTGATGATCAGTACCCGCCAAAGGAGCATCCGGAGTATCTTGCCTTATATGGAACTGCTGAAGAAATCGATCGGGGTAATGCATTTCGGCCATATTGTAAAATATGAGCATGACCCTAGCCGACCAAAGCGGAGCGTCATTAAGGATGATAGGTGGGAGTTCCTCGGACGCGTAGGGAGTGAAATCAAACTGTAAAAATTTTAATTTGCAATTTAACCACTATAAAACAATGTGTATTAAAAATTGAATAGTACGGTGGAAGTAAAAATTTGAAGTACTACCTGACTCTCACTCATTCGGTCTAGGTCATCCCGGTACAGGCGTATGCAGTGTCTTGGGGATCCCTTATATGACTTGGGGATGATCCACCTACATTTATTTATTACCGAAATGAATTTAAAAACTCTAACGTCATATAACGCATTCTCAATTATTAAGATGTAATTGCCAACATACCTGCACCTATATGGAAGATGGTCATGTTGAATGACCTGAACTACTGAGGGACGGACCATCGAAATCCTCGACCAAGCCCAAATCTGTAACAAGTGCATACAACCGCCAACTTGTTTGGTTTCCCACTTGGCGCCGTTGCACAAGTTATGGTAGAGGTACCCGAGAACCGCTGATCCCCAACTCCATCGATGGGCTAAAGCCAAGTCACCCTGCAAGACCTCCAAAAAGTATAATCGTATTCTTGTCCCACTCGTGTCAGGGAACAAAAGGCCTCCAAGCAATTGCCATATTAGGGTTCTGGTGTGTTCGGTGACCTCTTCGTCTGTACTGTCAGGTAGGATCTGGTGACGGGTAAGAGCACTCATGGTGATATCACCCGTGCGCATATCAGTCTCTAGAGGAGTGAAACCACACGACTGCGTGCACAGGTCGATCCACTGAGCCTTACCCTTAACGGTTGGACCACTGAGGGGCATACCCCGAATGGGCAAACCAAGGATCATCGCCACATCTTGTAGACTAATGCCGACCTCACCGAATGGAAGATGGAAAGTATGTGTCTCCGGCCTCCATCTCTCCACCAAAGCGCATATTAAACTATGATCCACCTTCATACGGGCAATGTGCTCTACCCCCAAGAAGCCAGCATATGCTAGCATACCTATCACTCTTGGATCTCGCTCTTCAACTCCGAATGCAGCTGAAGGGCAACTGACGCATTTCAAGCACGAGTCTTTGGAATTCGGTTCATACCATATACGGTCCGCACGATGGGCACGCAGTGGCAACGTGAGTAGTGAACGGTTAACAGGCCCTGGGCGCGGAATGTTTTGCTCCATTTGAAATTCCTAAAATAAGTAGTTATAAATTACTAAATTCGAAATTTAACACAAATTCTAAATGTAACACAATTTTTAAATTTGTAGATATTTATAGCTAAATTGAACTCTAAAATTCTAATTTCACAACCTAACACAAAAAAATAAAAAATTACTAAAGTAACAACTTGTAACGTCATAAAATCGAATTTTAACTCAAATTCTAAATGTAACACAATTTCTAAATTTCTAGATTTTTATAGCTAAGTACAACTCTAAACTTCGGATTTCACAATGTAGAGTAAAATTCTAAATTCACAATCTAAATTAAAATCTTAAAAGTTACCAAAATAACTAGTAATTTTGAAATTCGAAATAACTATAATTGCGAAATTAAAATCTTAAATTCGACTATTTAAATTAAAGAGTAAAATTTGAATTTCACAATGTAAATTAAAAAATTTACAAATTACTAAATTAACTACTTCTACACTCCTAAAACCGAAATTTAAGGGAAATTCTAAATGTTACACACTTTCTAACTTTCAAGTATTTTATAGCTAAATGTTACTCTAAAAGTCCAATTTCACAATCTAAATTAAAAAATTTATAAATTACTAAATTAACTACTTCTACACTCCTAAAACCGAGATTTAAGGGAAATTCTAAATTCACAATCTAAATTAAAATCTTAAAAGTTACCAAAATAACTAGTAATTTTGAAATTCGAAATAACTATAATTGCAAAATTAAAATCTTAAATTCGACTATTTAAATTTAACGCAATTTCTAAACATCTACAATTTCAACTATTATAAATAATAAAAAGTTAAAATTAAAGAGTAAAATTCGAATTTCACAATGTAAATTAAAAAATTTACAAATTACTAAATTAACTACTTCTACATTCCTAAAACCGAAATTTAAGGGAAATTCTAAATGTTACACACTTTCTAACTTTCAAGTATTTTATAGCTAAATGTTACTCTAAAAGTCCAATTTCACAATCTAAATTAAAAAATTTATAAATTACTAAATTAACTACTTCTACACTTTTAAAACCGGAAATTAACTAACCTGGAAATTTGGCAGATCACAAATTTTGATTTGCTAGTAGGTGCTCTTGCTTGGGATTAAGTGGGGATTCTTGATCCAACTGGCTAGGCTCTTGCTCTATTTATATAAAAACAAATTGATTGGGAGTTCTTGATCCATTAAATAAAAGTTGGTGTTGTAATTAGTGGTCCACACTTCTCCACATATACCTTTTTCCTTGTACCGTGTAGCTAACTTTATCAGCTAAAACAATTTTTTAAAATTTTTATTGTAGTCGGAAGCACCAAATCCGACTGGAGGTATCAGTTTACCGCCGTCGGATTACGATCCAAGCCCCCTCCTCTCTTTTGATAACAGCCGTGCTGTAGGGATCCGAGCCCTTATTGTGTTTCTTTGGTGGTTTAGAGTTTATTTTTTGTACAAATGTGGAATAAATATGGAATTATCTAATTTTGATCTGATTGAACTTATCTGATTATATTTATCTGATTAAATTTTATCTAATTGAACTTATCTGATTATATTTATCTCATTAAATTTTATCTGATTGAACTCATCTGATTATATATATATGATTACATTTTATGTAATTAAATTTATCTGATTATATTTATCTGATTAAATTTTATTTGACTGAACTTATCTGATTATAGTTATCTGATTAAACTTTATCTAATTATAGTACATTAGTACGTACTGGTTAGCATTTTTAATATGTTATTAAATGAATTTTTTTATCATCATTACTAAATGAATTAATTAAAGAATTTTGGAAAACTATGGATCTAGGACCCGAATGATCGAAAACAATCAATTTAGGAACTAAGTTTTCATAAATTTTATTACTATTATTATTTTAAAAAAATTTAAATAAAATTTGCGAAGTATAATTACCGCCCATGTCTTGATCCTGACTCCATTTGTAGTGCGAGTGAGGTTTGATCAGATAAGCAATGTGGAATAAATATGGAATTATCTAATTTTGATCTGATTGAACTTATCTGATTATAGTTATCTGATTAAACTTTATCTAATTATAGTTGTTGTGCAAACTAAAAAAATTCAATAACTACAACAAAGAGAACAAATATTTCATTAGTTCAAAAAACCCAACAAGGTATACATTACAATATTACTCATGTCCTCTCCTTGTAGCACGCAAATCCATTTCATTAGGAAATCGAGTTCTCTGTGGCCTACCGGCTCTAGCCGATCTATTGTTTGGGGGCGGGAGAAGTGTATGCGATGTTTCTGCCATGACATTGAGGTAATTATTAATAGGCATAATATCGGAAGCGTACGTTCGGATGTAAGCATTTAAGGAATACACAGCTGGGATGAGGCTGTCTACGGTTATTTTTAAAAACCGACAAACCGCATACGCGTGAACACATGGCATCCCGTTCTGCTTCCAATACTCACACCCACATTCCTGCCTTGTCAGATCGATTGTCACTGGATCATGCGAACCAATAGCTACAGAGTAAATTCCTGTTGTTCGATTGTGCGGGACAATAGTTGTGTGATACCTACGCTGTGACCGCTCAAGAACATCCTTCCATATGTTCTGTGGATACAAGAATCCAGCTTGGTGCCACATTATTCCCGCATTTCGTCGATCGGCAAATAGTTGGACGACTTTATCGAATGTGGCCTTTACTAGTGCTGTGATAGGCAATGTGCGGCATCCCTTTAAGACATTGTTAAAACTTTCAGAAAGGTTTGTCGTCAAAATGCCATATCTTTTGCCATCGTCATAGCTCAGGGCCCACATCTCAACAGGAATCTCATTCAAATATAGAAAAGCACTCTCATTTATGTCTCGTATTTGTTGCATACAGTCGTGAAATTCCTGTTCTGTAGGAGTGCTACCAGCTTGCCAACATAATTTTTTCAGTTACGCGTTCCTAAACTTGGTCATGAAATTACTCCGTATGTGACGGAGGCAATAACGCTTTGAAACTTGTGGCGATCTCAACTCTGGCAAGGCTCTAAATGCACTTTCAATTCCTGCATGACGATCAGAGATAATGCACACACTACGGTGATTTCCAACCACATCACGCATAACCCTTGCAAAGAACCACGACCAGCTGTCAGCATTCTCACTCTCAACAACAGCATATGCAAGAGGAAATATCTCACGGTTAGCATTCATGGCTACCGCAACTAGAAGAACTCCCTTGTATTTGCCATATAAGTGAGTGCCATCAACCGAGACTACGGGTAAGCAAAATCTAAAACCGTCTATAGAAGCCTTGAATGACCAGAACACTCGGCGGAATTCAGACGTATCAGGAGTGCCGGCCTATTGTGATTGCAAATGAACAACAGTCCCCGGATTTGAAAACTGTATAGATTCCAACAACATAGGAAGTTCATTATATGATGCCTCCCAATTGCCGAATTTACGCTCCAGAGCGATCAAGCGTCCATTCCAAGCTTTTTTATATGAAACACGGATATTAAATTTTTCATATATGTCTGACATTATCAGTTTAATGCTGTAGTCCGGGTCGACTTTCACTTTTGGAGCGATTTCACTGGCTATAATTTTGGCCGTTAGGAGCCTGTCATCCCGAGTCATGACAGGATCCTCCCTACAACTGTGATGGGGTTGATATTTTTTTACTTTCCACTTTTTTGACGTCATACCTTCTCCTGCTTGGATATGCCAAGTGCAAGGGTCGGGTCTATGCAAACCGCCTTCCAGGACCGTGGCCTTTTGTCAACCGTTCTGAATTGACGAAATTGACGAATGTTTTCTCTCGCCGCCGCTTCTTTCAGTGCATCATATGAACAGTAAACTGCGCCTACTTCGATCCTTTCAGGCTCAGAATCTAATGCTTGAACATATGGTTCTTCTAGCTCCACATTAGCCCAGGTGGTGTCTACTACGTCGTCACTATCATCGCTCGTGGATGAATCGACATCACTACTAAAACCTTGTTCATAGTCTGGGTCGTCCGACTCTTCACCCAAGTTTGTGACTGTACAAAGTAGATACATTCATAAATTTCAATATTATTATTTGGGACAAATTATTAATTTAACACAATTCTTGAATTTCTAGAATTGAACACAATTCCTTGTAACACACTATCTAAAATAAAATAAAATTATGGTTTGAATTTTTTGGTTTTAATTTATCGGAATATATAAAATTTTTAAGTTATTTGAAGTATAAAATCTTTTTGTGCTCTGGTCGGATTTGGGTGTTCCGACAGGAGTTTTGAAATTTTATACGCTGTATACAAATTTTAAGTTTATTTGAATAATAAACACTTTTTGTGCTCTCGTCGGATTTGGGTGTTCCGACATGAGATGAAATTTTAAATTTTTTTAAAATTCCACTTCCACTTCCGGTTATTTCATTTATTTGAACTAGAATGTGTTTATTGTGTAATTAGATAGAAGTATTGAATTTGTGCAGATGAGACAGACAGATAGCCAATTTTTACTCTGAAATTCCTATTTAACAATCAAAATTAAAAAATTTACAAATTACTAAATTAACTACTTCTACACTCTTAAAATGACAACAAATAAAACCAAATCATTGTAAATTCTATTTAACTTGAACAACACATACCAGGAGATTCGTAGTTCTGAAACGTTTGGCGGTTGTTTCTCCGACCATATACGGATGATGGGCCTTCCTCTCTGGGAGTTCCGTGGAACGTCAAAGTTTGTGGCGGGGTCGCTGAAGCTTCCACGTAAATGTGCAACTCCTCATACTCATTTTTAGCGATCCGGAAAAAATGACGCCATGTCTGCTCATCGTGAATGGGCCATAGTCTAGAAGCAACATATACAGAATTCTTATATTTTGGCAATTTTCCGTAAATTAATTTAATTTCGGAAAATCCGTCGCCTCTAACATGATTTAGAACATTCTCATGTATAGTAGTATAATCATCTGCTTCACTAATGAATAGTACCGCCCTAGGAGGTATGGAGTACTCTATTTCATCATCTTTTTGAGATGTAGAGCCATTCCAATGAACCATAACAACAATATTTCCCTCACTAGACATTTTTATATGAGAGAAGAATGCCTAAACAGAAAATGTAATAAATATATCAAGAGAGAAAGAAGGATTATTTTTGGAGTGAAAATTTTGAAAAGAAATGAACTCATTTTATATGAGCTGTTGGGGTACATACGGTGACCATATAAATGAAGTTGGTAGAATAAATGGATACAGATAAAACACGTAGTGCAAACAATGAAAATAAAACGAGTTGGTTGGTAAAATGTTCGAACCACAATTAAACACGTCATTTTTTAAAAAAAATATCAAAATACCCTAGTCGGATTTCCCAATTCCGACTAGGTTTTTAATAAATTTTATCCGCTTTACGCATTGTTTTAAAAAAAAAATAAAAAATACCCTAGTCGGATTCCCCAATTCCGACTAGGTTTTTTTAATTAAATTGGCACTTACCTCTAGTCGGATTGCCCAATTCCGACTAGGGTTTCAACCCTAATTTCGGACTTCCCCTCCAGTCGGAATTGCCAATTCCGACTACCGTAATTTGGTAACCTAAAAGGAACTCCCGTATTTTGGCTTGTCAGACGGGAGATTCCCGTATTTTGGTAATTTTCTCTTAATTTCGGTTGTGAACTCTTAAATTTGAACCTCTTTTAGTTTGTATTGTGACAGATTTTTTACTATTTCATCATGAGACTGATATTATGTTAGTTGTTGCTTATATTCTGTGTTAATTTCTTTGAGATATAACTTATAAGGTAACTATAATATTGTGCTTCCGTTTAATATATCATGCACAACTTATTAACAAAGTTATTGTGTTTTAATATTAGTTATGACAATTGGTATACTGAGTTAGTTGGAGGTGCAAACTATATTACTCTAAGTCTGTAAACGGTAACCTCTAGTGTAAATGAGTAGTACAATTTGCATTTAAAGCCTGGAAGAATTAACTTCAGATTATAAGTATATCACAGGTTATAGTATAACGTAACACAGGATATCAAAATAAATTTTTGATTAATAAGTTTAGTTGCTGAAGTGTATCATTAGTTAGACATTGTTTATTTTATACCTGCAAATAGCTGAATATAGTAGTTGCAACTGCAAACTTTATCTATTTCTTCGTGGTATACATTTTTGCAGGAGCTTGTTAAGCAACATGAGCTAAGAGACTAAAGGAGAGAGATTGTGTATAGAGGCTAAAGGGGCAAAGAAGAAGGCTAATAAGGCTAAGAAAGAAGCTAGCTTAGCAAAAAGACAATGAGAAAAATAAAATGATCACTCAGCAAGTGAACAATTTAAAAAATGAAGTCATAAATATGAAGGGGTTATGGAGAAATTTGTAAACTTATGGGATGTGATTTTTATAAGTGAATTAAAAATGAGGTATTGCATTAATTTCTTTCATAGTGTTTTTGTTAATAATAACTTTTTTAAAGTTGTTAAAATACTTATATATAGTTTACAATATGATAGGGTTACAAGGAGTAGAACAAATTTAAAGAGAAAGAAGATGATGATGATGACGAGGTTAAACAAAGAGCATTAGAGGCTACTTTTGGATATATCTTGTTAAATATTTTACTAACTCTAGTTAGTTCTGCTTTACATATTTTTCAAATTATTAAATTATTAGATTAAACAAATCATTTAAGTAGTAACTACATTCACTTATTAAAAGAATTATTTTTTGATATGTTGTGATATACTCCGTTTCTTTTGTGTGTTATTTATAATAAATTTTAATGTATATTAACATTTCAAGGTGTATGAAATTTGGCTTAAAATAAAATAATTGTCACAAACTGCATGTTGTCTAATTAGTTTCGCTTCAGGGGCTGTCTCTAAAAACCTTTCAAGACAACACTTGAAGTTGCATCTGAAATTTTTAAAAGCAATGTATGATAATGCCTCCAATAACATCTCGAGTCATTAAAAAAAATATGCTTCTAATAATATTTTGACACAACATATATAGTATGGTTGCCTCTAATGATATTTTGAGGCAGAAGAGTATGGTTGTTTCTAAAGATGCATTTTTAGAAGCAAATAACTATTGCCCCTAAAGGGTGTTTTTAGAGCCAACCATCATTTTGCGACTGGACTATTTGTTGGCAACCATTAAATTGCCTCCAAAAAACATTAGATGCTACTTTGCTATATTTAGAGGCAAATATGGTACGCCTCTACAAATCAGTTTTACTGTAGTGGGAAATTAAGATTACGACTTGGCTCGGATGCAAATGTCATATGGAGAAAATTGATCTATATCTTAATTATGACATACGTTTACATTAATTTGTACTTTATGATTTACTTTGTATTTAATATCATTACTTCTAAGAATCTATTCATTTTGACCAACCGACCATATGCATTACAAATGTACACAAAATTATGCTCTCATTTATCAATTCATTCTACTGAAATTTAACATTATGCATTCAATAATGTGTCACAAATGTTTGCTTTATAGAGTTCAGTTGTTCTACATTTCTCATACATCAACGAATAAATCTATACAATTTAACTTTTTTATAATCCTCGTAGTTTGACTAATACTTTTCCTCACACAAATTGCAATTTCGTAAATACCATTATACTATATACGTACGAAGTAGTAATTAATAAATACTTCCTTATTTTTCACTATTATTTGTGTTTTGCATCACATGAGCGAGAATCTAGTATTTACAAAATGTAAATGATTTAATGGGGTAATTAAAGGAGCTAAGAAAAGTAAATATAAGTCGAGTACATAAAGATATTTGTTGTTATTTAACAAATCGAAGGGACCTTTAAAAAATAAAGGAAAAGCAGAAAACATTTAGTGTGAGATGTAGGTCAAAGCCAAAGGGCATCCGATTTTTTAAGCAAAGGCACCAACTCGCCGGATATATGAGCCGCCATAACCTTGTATGTGGAATGTTTTAAACTTGTTCATGTTATATTTTCTCACGTGGCATTTGTTTCTCAATCATTTAGGAAGTAGTTCATAAGTTATTCAGTCCTTTTGTACGTGTGCATGTGGGTAGAAAGTGTCAAACCTCACTTGCACGCACGTTGGAGTATTTTTAGGAGTTAGCTGCGTGGGTAGTTTCTTTCCTTTGGTGTTGCTATTTATGTGTGTATTGTTAGGGTTTTTTTTGATCCGAATGAACTGTATTTTTCCCCTATGAATGAAAGAAAGATTGAAAGAAAAGTATTCTCCTAGTTCACAAATTCTTACGTACCAAACTACTAGTTTGTTAGTCATTGTTTGTCTTTATCAATTTGATCACTATATAGCCTTTGTTTTCTACACTTGGTATCAGAGCCACTTCTTCAAAGATCCACCATGTCTCAGAACACACAAGATGATGCAAGCAATAAAGAGAAAGGTGACACCATCACCCTCAAATATCCCATGCTCACTAAGACCAATTACGCAGCTTGGGCCATCAAAATGGAAGTCTTCATGATGGCTCAAGGGGTGTGGGATGCTGTGGAGAGTGCAGGTGTTGTAGAAGTACGTAAGGACAAGATGGTCTTGACAGCCATATACTAAGGTATAAGCGAAGATACCTTACTTCAACTTGGATCATAAAGAACAACAAAAGAAGCATGGAACATGTTAAAAAACCATGAATCTTGGTGCTGGAAGGGTAAAAGAAGTACGAACTAAATCCTTATGGAGGGAATTTGAAGCCTTGAGGATGAGTGATGCTGAAAGTGTTGATGAGTACTCAGCAAAGGTTCTGATAATCATCACCAAACTGAGAGGTTTGGGAAACACTATGAAGGAAGAACAAGTTGTGAAGAAGCTACTTAGATCTACCTCTTCTAAGTTTCTGCAAATTGCATCCACAATTGAATAGTTTAGAGATCTAAAGACAAAGACCATAGAGGAAGTGATTGGATCTCTCAAAGCCCATGAAGAAAGAATGTATGTGAGTGGGGCAAAAGATGAGGACTCTGTCCTTCTTACCCAGGCTGAATGGAGAGTAAGAGATGAGAGTGAGTCTCAGAAGAAGCCTGTCAGAGAACATGGAAGCTTTAGAGGAGGAAGGGGCAGAGGACGTGGAAGAGGCAGAGGTGGAAATGGACAACAAAGAAGAAGAGATGAGTGACGAGCACTTTGTCACGGAGCGTCAAAATAAATTCAATAGTAAACACTTATACGTAGTATAACGTAGTAGAGTTCGTATCCACATGGAAAGGAATAATTCTCTTTTTATGACACTTAGTAAATAAAAAGGGGGGATTTGGATTGAGTGATTTAATTTAATTAAGAACTAAGATGAACAACCTATATGTGTTTAATTCAAAGATAAAAAGGACTTGGCATTGCTATTTTCCACTTGTTGATATATTTTAGTCGATCATTGTTATATCTATAACTTATTCCCTCTCGAATACTCAATCGGGGAGTATATCCACTTCATCGAGGGTAGTTATTAACAACAACCGTTCATTAATAACCCTTACTATTAATCAAATATAGAACAACGCCTTATACTGATTTAATAGTAGCATTTAATCTTTCTAACTCCTTGATGAAATCAATTGAGATTGATAACCTCAACACAACGGTTTCGGTTTAACCAACAAAATTAATCCCTCTTAAGTTTATTAACCACGACCGTGCATTATTAAACCGAAGTTACTTACTTGTGAAACCATCAACGATTAACCATCGGTTCGTTGATCGTTTCTAGTAATAATTAATATATGAAACAAAACTAGTTGATCCTTTAAGTAATGTTCAAAATATTAATATGAAATATGAGTAGGGATTAATTAATATTCAAGGAAGAATATTATTAAAGAAGATGAATCCTACTATAATTAATATCAAGATGTAAACTAATTGTCATCTTAGCAACACTCCCCAATATTAATATAGAGGAAGAAAATACCATTCTAATTAATGTCGAGATGTTAACTAATTGTCATCTTAGCAACACTCCCCAACATTAATATAGAGATGGTATTAAGGAAAGAACTATTAATTAATATTCAAGGAAAGAAGTTAAGAAAATAACTCACAACTTTAATAATCAACAAGCTTCAAGAGCAACACCAAGAATGGAAGTTTAGCTCCTCATTTGGAGACTAAACATAGCTAGAAAATATAAAGAAATGCTATTCTAAACTGAGCTAAAGAGTATGGAAGAAGGGATGATTTTTAGAGAAGAAAAAGAGTGCTATTTATAGGTGTTTTTCAACACCTTTGGCCGGGTACCCGACCGGGTCAAGTACTCACCCGACCGGGTCCGGTCAAAATCAGATATTTCCCCACGTTCTGGTGATCTTCGCACACCGGGTTGTCCCCGGTCACTTCTCGCCCGACCGGGTGAGGTATGGGGCCCGACCGGGCCCAGCTCTTTCCTCAGTGCTTCAGTTTTCAAATCAGACCCGACCGGGTGAAATTTCCTACCCGGTCGGGTATTTGCTCCTGGACAGTTAAAATTCCTTTTTCTTCACTTCAACATCCTCCTTTCCAACATTCTAATTCCTAATTCTACTTTATAACTTACAAATGAGAACTAAAATACAATTACAACTAAAATCACACAAATGTTTACAAACCAAATAAAACGTCAAACGATCACCATTAATGAAACATAAAAACATACAATTATGCACTACTAATTAGTGTGCATCAAACACCCCCACACTTAAACCTTTACTCGTCTCGAGTAAATCAAATCAAATCCAAGAAGTCCTAAATGACAAGAATATTAATACAAAACATCCAAGAGTGTTTTTACCACAATATAAAGCATCCCCAATAGTAATTAAAGTAAATTGGGGTCTTCAACTTCATCTTTATCTCCATTTATCTTTTGAACTTATCACCTTCAGGATCCTGCAAAATAGACATTTCTCTCATTCTCTCGTTTTGCCTAGGTGCCCTTTCAGGTTTTCATCCCAGCTTCCCACATTTTTCTTTTTAATTCTCACAACCTCACTCTTTATTTTATTGCTTTAATTTTTGCTTGAGTTGCCCTTTGTGGGTTTTCAACTCAACAAGCTCTTTTTTTATTTTTGAAAATAAAATAAAACAAGTAGGATTGTGAGCATACCAGAACAATCTCTGCACCCCCACACTTAGGATCTGGCACGGTCCCTAGTGTCCGCCTAGACCTCCACCTTGGTGTCTGTCCTCATCCATGTGATCTCCGCCATAACCACCATCGTCGCCTCCACCACCAGAACTCGATCCTCCAAAGAAACCCCACTGAGAGGGGTCATACCATGATGGTGCAGGAGGTGGAGTGGTCATAGAGGCAAAGGAGCCCTGGTGTGCTACATTGGAGTATATCGGACCAAAGATTCGCCGTTGGTCCTCTTCATATCTCCGCCAGTCTTCCTGCCGTTGTTCCTCCAACCTCTCAAAGCTATGCCTCTGTTCAGTTCTATACTGATCAACTCGCTCTTGAAGCTGGATGTAGTTGTTGTTGATCATGTTCATGTTATTGAGCATCTGTTGCTCGAATGGTGAGTATTGGTAGGCTGGAGCATCATATTGTTGTTGTGGTGGGTTAGGTATCAAGGGCGGGTTTTCTTCAGCATGTTCTTGATCTGGTTCATCTTGTGCATAGTGTGCCGGGATTGCCCCGGGGAGACAGTAGTGATGACCATCACCGATTTCATGGCCCACGATATCTAGGGGGACGTCAGGGGACGAGATATGGATAGTTATGTTTTGACGTGGGATGATAAACCAGTTGTAGATTGGTGTCCTAGTAGGTGTCATGTGAGATAGAGCCAAATCTTTGGTCTTTTGCACAAGCCATGACGTGCAAATGAGCTGTTTCGGAGTAATGGGGCCTGGGTCTACAAAGCCATATAAAGTGGCTAGATGTGTGATTAGGCCCCTTATCACAATTTGTCCGGATGACGTTGCCACATTTTAGAAATGGGTCCATAAGATAGAGGCAACGTCAACTGGTTCTGGTCCAGGTAAAACAGCTTGTGCCAGAACACACACATCCCACATTCTTGTGTGGTGATTATTCGGTCTTCCGAGGAAACAATTTGAACAGAATTTTAGGAAAATACGGAAGACCGGGTGTTGAACACAGTTCACACTCAACTTAGAAAGGTCCACCACACCTTGTCCTGTCATTCTTTTCCATAACTCGTACCCCACAAGCATATCATAAGCACGAGCTTCATCAAACAGAGGGAGGCCAAAATGATGTGCAAATTCTCTTTTGGTCAATGAACGATTTTCATTGAGTAAACGAAAGGTGATGGTGTCATTTGCATGATCATCACCATCCTTTGTATACACATATGAACTAAAGAATTCATAAACCAAATGAGGATAAGTCACATATTGCATTTCTAGCAACCTAGTCATTCCAATTCTTGCAAATATATCACGCATGATCACATCAATCCAAAGGAGGGCTAGAGTAGTAATGCACATGAATCGGGATTGTTTTACCTCCCTTTGTGCTTGTCCCTCGAAGAGTCGTTTTTGTGCCTCCGTTGCAAATTCCACGCTTTCATAGCCCGCTACCGGTGGGATAGCCCTTGAAGAAGAAGCTTTGGATTTTATTGGAGCCATGGGAATTGATTTTTTTTTAGTGTAATTTTCGGACTTTTGGGTAGGGTGGGATTTGGATGGCTTTTATGGGTATGTGGTTGAAGAGGATGGTGAGGAGAGTAAGAATATGGTATTGGTTGAGGATTTTTGGGGAGATTTCGGACCTTGAATGTCCAAGAATGGGGATTTTCGAATTTTGGGTAGGGTTTTTGGGTTTGGTTGATTTGGAAGGTTTTGGGGGATTTTATGGGTATAGAGATGAAGAAGGAAGTGAGGAGATGAAGAAAATAGGGTTTTTTAGTGGATTTGGTTAAGGGAATGGGAAGATTTCGAAGGTTGGGGTGGTTGAAAATGGTGGAATTTGGGTATTTTGGGCGTTGGGAGGAAGAAGAAGTGGGAGGGGAAGGAGGTGAGCCCGACCTGGTATAGTTCTTTTTCCCGTTCGCCCGGTCGGGTGGGGTATTTTACCCGGTCGGGCGTACACTATTTACCCGAGGCAGAATGTTTTTTGTTGGGATGCCCAGCCGGGTATAGGGGTCTACCCGGTCGGGTGGAAACTGTTCACCCGAGGCAGAAGGTTTTTGCTGGCTTACCCGGCCGGGTATGGAAGTTTACCCGGTCGGGCGAAAAATTCATTCTTGTTTTCCTCATGCCTCGCCCGGGTGATTGCCAGGGTGTTTTGTTTTTAGAAGTAACCCGACCGGGTTAGGGTTTATACCCGGCCGAGTCCAATCCCAGGCCATTTTTTTTTTGTTTTTTTTTTGTTTTTTTTCTTTTAAACACACACTACTGAAAAAAATTAAAAATAAAAAATGAAGAAATTGGGTTGCCTCCCAAGAAGCGCTTGATTTAATGTCGCGGCACGACGTTATTTTTTATCTTTTTTTCTTTTATGTGGGATCGTGAACATCCCTTGTTTCATTTTTCTTTTTCGGCCTTCTCCAGTAAGGCCGAGATTTCTTTTCTGGTATTACTTCAATCCCAGGTGGGATCCATTCTCCTTTTGAAAATTTGAATAATTCTTCTTTTTCAAAAAGTTTGATTTTCTCATATTTTTTTCCAACAAAAATATTCGGGGTTTGTGGTTCACAAACATTTAGAGAACAAAGAGATTGGTTTTTAATCAGTTTTTTCGTAGAATCAAAAATGTTGAATTCTACCTTTTGATCATCAAACTCTAAAGTTAATGAACCATTAGACACGTCTATTTTTGTTTTTGCGGTTTTTAGAAAAGGCCTACCCAAGAGGATGGGTGTAGTTTGGTTATCATCTCCCATTTCGAGAACATAAAAATCAACAGGGAAAATCAAATTTTCTACTTCTACTAGCACATCTTCTACTACACCCTTCGGGTAAGTATTAGATCGATCTGCTAGTTGAATCACTACACCAGTTTGATGTAGTGGGCCGAGTTGTAAGGATTTATATAAGGAATAAGGAATGACATTTATTGACGCTCCTAAATCCAACAAGGCCTTAGAAAATAAGGTATCCCCTATTTTGCAAGGAATAGTGAACATGCCTGGATCGCTACATTTCTCAGGAAGTTTTTTTTAAAAAAAATGGCCGAGACACGTTCACTCACTTCAACTTTTTGTTTCCCTTCCAGTTTATTTTTCTTTTTCATTGTGCATAGTTCCTTTAAGAACTTTGCATAACGGGGAACACTGTTGATCAGTTTGAAGAGTGGGATGTTTACCTCAGAATTGACGAATGTTTCGTAGATGTCCCGATCATTCTTCAGCTTCCTCGTGTCTTTCAATGCCTCAGGGAATGGAGGGAGTGGTTCATATGATGACAGTGGATGGAATTTAGTTTTCGTTGGCTTCTCCTCTTCCTGTTGAAAGCCTTCTTCAAGATCAACCTCTTGCTTCTCCTCCTCAACTTCCCGTGGTTGCAATTCTTTACCGTTCCTCAACATGATTGCATTGACATGTTGTCTCGGGTTTTGCTCAATTTGGGAGGGGAGCCTACTCGAATCTTTTGCTTCAAGTCGACTTACGGCATTTGAAATTTGGCTAACTTGAGTTTCCAAATTTTGAATGCTCGACTTGGTTTCATGTTGGAATTGCATCATGGTATGTTGGAATTGCCCCATGCTTTGCTGCATTGTTCCCATTTTAACGGCCATCGCTCGAATCATGTCTTCGGTGGACATACTCGAGTTCGATGTTTGGCCTTGTGGTTTATATTGTTGAGGAGGAGGATTTGTTTGAGAATTTTCGTACCTTAAATTCGGATGATCCCTCCATCCCGGGTTGTAAGTATTGCCTTGAGGATCGTACCTCCTTTGACCTTGGAACCCCAAAGCATTGGCTTGCTCGGAGTTCTCTTCTTGTAGCGTTGGGCAAGAATCTGTGGGATGCCCTTGCGTTGAACAGATGCCGCAGACCTTGACTTCTTGGGTTTTTGGATTTAAAAGGAAATCTTTAACCAAAGAAGTCAAGCCGGCTACTTGAGTCTCCAACGAGTTGTTGGATTTTGCTGCCATGACTCGTTTCGATGATGACCTTCCGTTGTAATGTCTCGAGTTTTCGGCCAACTCCGAAATGAGGTCTCTTGCTTGAGAAGGGGTTTTGTTAACATTACCCCCTCCGCATGCCGCATTCACCATGCGTCTATCTTGATCAACAAGTCCATCATAGAAGTAGAGGATGAGATCTTGTTCCGAATACCCATGATATGGGCAACTAGCACATAATTTTTTAAAGTGCTCCCAATATTCATACAAGGTCTCATTATCCGCTTGCTCAATGTTGCTGATTTGCTTCTTGAGACTTGAAGAGATAGATGCGGTATAGTACCTGCCAAGGAAGCTCTTTTTCATTTGAGCCCATGTATTGATGCTCCCCGAGGGAAGATAGAATAGCCAATCTTTGGCGGTGTCTTTGAGGGAGAATGGGAAGGCTCTCAGCTTGATTTGCTCCTCGGACACGCCATTTGGGCACATGCTTGTGCACACAATATGGAACTCCGACAAGTGTTTATTTGGATCTTCCCCTCGTAGGCCATGGAAAGAGGGAAGTAGATGAATGAGCCCAGATTTTAGTTCGAATGTGACCCCCGTATCAAGAGTTGGAAAAGTGAAACATAAGGGTTGTTGATTTAGATTCAGAGCCGTGAGCTCCCTCAGCGTTCTTGTTTCCAGAGCCATGTGGAAGGACTCTTCGGATTCACTAGAATGAGAACTAGCACTTGATGATTCCTCCGAAGAAGTATTCGGAAATAGATTCCTGAACCTCTCGAAGGCTTGTTCTGTTTCGGGTTTTGTTTGGTAGGTGATTTGGTTTATAGATCGATGTTTAACCATATACTCAAACAAAGCTCAGCCAAAATAGATATCTTTTAAATGTTTTTTTTTTGTTTTTTTTGAAATAAAATAGAAAGAAAAATAATTGCCTGTCCCCGGCAACGGCGCCAAATTTGACGAGCACTTTGTCACGGTGCGTCAAAATAAATTCAATACTAAACACTTATACGTAGTATAGCGTAGTAGAGTTCGTATCCACAGGGAAAGGAATAATTCTCTTTTTATGATACTTAGTAAGTAAAAAGGGGGGATTTGGATTGAGTGATTTAATTTAATGAAGAACTAAGATGAACAACCTATATGTGTTTAATTCAAAGATAAAAAGGACTTGGCATTGCTATTTTCCACTTGTTGATATATTTTAGTCGATCATTGTTATATCTATAACTTATTCCCTCTCGAATACTCAATCGGGGAGTATATCCACTTCATCGAGGGTAGTTATTAACAACAACCGTTCATTAATAACCCTTACTATTAATCAAATATAGAACAACGCCTTATACTGATTTAATAGTAGCATTTAATCTTTCTAACTCCTTGATGAAATCAATTGAGATTGATAACCTCAACACAACGGTTTCGGTTTAACCAACAAAATTAATCCCTCTTAAGTTTATTAACCACGACCGTGCATTAATAAACCGAAGTTACTTACTTGTGAAACCATCAACGATTAACCATCGGTTCGTTGATCATTTCTAGTAATAATTAATATACGAAACAAAACTAGTTGATCCTTTAAGTAATGTTCAAAATATTAATATGAAATATGAGTAGGGATTAATTAATATTCAAGGAAGAATATTATTAAAGAAGATGAATCCTACTATAATTAATATCAAGATGTTAACTAATTGTCATCTTAGCAACACTCCCCAATATTAATATAGAGGAAGAAAATACCATTCTAATTAATGTCGAGATGTTAACTAATTGTCATCTTAGCAACACTCCCCAACATTAATATAGAGATGGTATTAAGGAAAGAACTATTAATTAATATTCAAGGAAAGAAGTTAAGAAAATAACTCACAACTTTAATAATCAACAAGCTTCAAGAGCAACACCAAGAATGGAAGTTTAGCTCCTCATTTGGAGACTAAACATAGCTAGAAAATATAAAGAAATGCTATTCTAAACTGAGCTAAAGAGTATGGAAGAAGGGATGATTTTTAGAGAAGAAAAAGAGTGCTATTTATAGGTGTTTTTCAACACCTTTGGCCGGGTACCCGACCGGGTCAAGTACTCACCCGACCGGGTCCGGTCAAAATCAGATATTTCCCCACGTTCTGGTGATCTTCGCACTCCGGGTTGTCCCCGGTCACTTCTCGCCCGACCGGGTGAGGTATGGGGCCCGACCGAGCCCAGCTCTTTCCTCAGTGCTTCGGTTTTCAAATCAGACCCGACCGGGTGAAATTTCCTACCCGGTCGGGTATTTGCTCCTGGACAGTTAAAATTCCCTTTTCTTCACTTCAACATCCTCCTTTCCAACATCCTAATTCGTAATTCTACTTTATAACTTACAAATGAGAACTAAAATACAATTACAACTAAAATCACACAAATGTTTACAAACCAAATAAAACGTCAAACAATCACCATTAATGAAACATAAAAACATACAATTATGCACTACTAATTAGTGTGCATCAATGAGCCACAACAAAAGAGGAAGTTTTACAAGTCAAAAATAAAATGCTACAACTGTGAGAAAATGGGGCATTTTGCCTCAGAATGTCCCACAGAAGAAAAGGAAGAACAGGCAAACATCTTAGAGCAAGAAGAAGAGGAGGAACATGCACTATTGATGATTGAGTCATGTGAACTAACCAAATCACATGATCTGAAGGATGTGTCAGAAACTCATACTGCAAAGAAGTATGAGCATCTTAATTTTCAAGCTTTCAAAAGGCTCTCAAGCAGAAACATGGTTGAAGGTATGCCCAATATCACAAGTAAATCAGGTGTGTGATGGATGCATGTTAGGTAAACAACACAGAGTTTCATTTCCTCAGAAAGCAAATTTCAGGGCTCAAGCCAAACCAGAACTCGTTCATGCAGATTTGTGTGGACCTATCTCACCATCCACACCAAGTGGAAACCTCTACTTTATGCTTCTAGTAGTTGACTTCTCATGTTTCATGTGGATATCACTACTAAAGCATAAAGGAGAAGCTCTAAATGCATTCAAAGGATTCAAACACTTGTCTGAAAAAGAGGTAGTGGAGAGGCTGAAGTGCCTTAGAACAGACAGGGGAGGTGAATTTAACATCATTGATTTCAAGCATTTATGTAGTGATAATGGTATAAAGAGACACCTCACAGCCCCACACTCTGCCCAACAGAATGGATAGGTGGAAAGAAGGAACCAAACCATCATGGAAATGATCAGAAGCCTTCTGAAAAGCAAGAAAATGCCATCAAAATACTTGGGAGAAGCAATAAAAACCTCAGTATATCTACTGAATAGGGCTCCAACTAGGAGTATACAAGGAATGACACCTTACCAAATGTGTCATGGAAAGATTCCTAATGTACAACATCTAAGAGTATTTGGTTACTTGCTTATGCAAAGGTTGTCACCCCTCACCTCACTAAACTTGTAGACAGAAGCAAGAAAACTATTCTTCTTGGGTATGAAGAGGGATCCAAGGTTTACAGGCTGCTAGATCCAAACGGGGAGAATGTTATAGTGAGTAGGGATGTAGTGTTTGAAGAAGACAAAGAGTGGTCATGGCAAAGCAGACTTGAAGGAAGCAGTTCAGAGGGTGGAAGCACACTCACCTTAAAGGTGAATGAAGGAGAACATGGAGGGGAGACAGACCCCTCAACCAATTCATCAAAAGAAGGAGGAACCACATCATCAACTCAGTCATCCCAAGATTCATCTACAAGTACACCAAGCTCATTTGATAGCTCTGACTCAAGCACCAACCATCTGAACTTCAGATCCTTACAAGATATATATGATTCAACCATGGAAGTGAATGAAGAGGTAAATTGGTGTTTTCTATCTATTGAGGAACCCTCATGTTATTCTGAAGTTGCAGGTAATCAGAACTGGAGGGAAGCCATGGTCACTGAGATTGATTCCATACAGAAGAATGGAACCTGGAAATTGACAGACTTGCCAAAGAATCATAAAGCTATAGGCTTGAAGTGGATTTTCAAGCTAAAGAAAGATTCTAAAGGCAGAATTATTAAACACAAAGTCAGACTTGTTGCTAAAGGCTACATTCAGAAGTTTGGAGTGGATTATAAAGAAGTCTTTGCTCCAGTGGCTAGGATGGAGACAGTAAGAGCATTGTTGGCAATCTCAGCACTTAAGCAATGGGATGTACATCACATGGATGTAAAGACTGCTTTCCTCAATGGGGATTTGAAGGAGGAGGTATATGTGTGCCAAACAGAAGGATTTGTGGATACTAAGTATCCAAACAAGGTTCTTAAGCTAAATAAGGCCTTTTCTGGATTAAAACAAACTCCAGAGCTTGGAATGAGAAATTGGATAACTATTTGAGGCCTTTGGGTTTCAACAGGTGTATTATTGGATATTCAGTTTATATCCAACGTAGTTTCTTTCTTTTGATGTTGCTATTTACGTTTGTATTGTTAGGGGTTTTTTGATCTGAATGAACTGGATTTTTCCCCTATGAATGAATGAAAGATTCAAAGAAAAGTATTCTCCTAGTTCACAAATTCTTACGTACCAAACTGCTAGTTTGTTAGTCATTGTTTCTCTTTATCAATTTGATCACTATATAGCCTTTGTTTTCTACATTGTCAAAGTCACCAAAACGCTTCCCTCCAATGAAAGTTGATGGAAAAGGCGGCAGCTGGGTGGAGGGATCTCCGGTGCAGCTGACGTGCACTTGTCGTGAGGTGCACTCAAAATAATAAATCAATACAACACTAATACGTAGTATAGTGAAGTAAGGTTCGTATCCACAGGGAAAGGAATATTTATCTTTTATGTAACTAGTAACAAGGGGGGTTTTGTTGGATGAATTAATTTAATTTAAAACTAAGATGAACAACCTATATGAGTTTAATTAATAGAGATGAGGACTTGGTTTTGCTTTTATCCACTTAATGAAATGTTCGTCGATCCCGGTTATATCTTTAACTATCTTCCTCTCGAATACTCAATCGAGGAGTATATCCAGTTCATCGAGGGTAGTTATTAATAACGAGACGCGTTCATTAATAAAACTTACTACCAAGTTAATATAGAACAAGCGTCGTATATTGGCCCGATAGTAGCAATAAACTTAAGATGAAAACGATTGAGATTGATAACCTCAACACAAGCGGTTTATTGGTTTAATCAATATAATTAATTCCCCTTAGATTATTAACCATGAGACACATGCATTAATAACCCAAGTTTTACTACCGTTGAAAGAACCGAATTAATAACAAGCGTATTAATCGATTGATTCTAGTAATAATTAATATATGAAACAAAACTAGTTGATCCTTTAAGTAATGTTCAAAATATTAATATGAAATATGAATAGGAATTAATTAATACTCAAGGAAGAATATTAAAGAGTATGAATCCTACTATAGTTAATATCAAGATGTTAACTAATTGGCATCTTAGTAACACTCCCCAATATTAACATAGAGGAAGAAATAACTATTACTATAACTTATGTCAAGATGTTAACTAATTGTCATCTTAGTAACACTCCCCAACATAGATATAGAAACAGTATTTAAAGGAAGAATTAATATTCAAGGAAGAAAATTAAAGAGAATAACTCACAACTTACAAATTCATTAAGCTTCAAGTAGCAAAACCAAGATGGGAGAGTTTAGCTCCTCATTTGGAGACTAAACATGATGAAAATACAAAGAAAGAATTATTCTAGACTGAGCTTAGAAGTATATAGGAATTGGTGATTTTATTGTGAACGAAAGGGGTGTATTTATAGGCTTTTGGGAGCTGCAGGGGCTGATACCCGACCGGGTATATAGGATACCCGACCGGGTATCTTAGGAAATTTCCCAGAAATTCACTTTTCTGGGCATACCCGATCGGGTATGTCGGCATACCCGATCGGGTATGTGACAAATCTTAACGAAATCTTGCTCCCACGATCATTTGTTCTCGGATTTGATTTGGACAATCGAATCAAGCAAATACCCGATCGGGTATAGGCAATACCCGACCGGGTACATGAGTATTTTTTCCAAATCGAAATATTTCTTGCCTCCTTGCACTTTCCTTGATCTTTTAAGGTCCAATCTTGATCCCTTGGATGATCTTTGACCTGTTTAGCTCAGAAAAGTCCTAATCTAAACAAATTACAAATAAATATGAAAATAAAGTATTACACCAAAAGTGTGTAATTTCCTCAACTAGAACTAATAAAAACTAGTTAAAAATACAAACATACAATCGGAAATTACATGAATATCAACTCCCCCACACTTAGCTTCTTTACTCGTCCTCGAGTAAAGTCAAATGTTTAACAGTTCCAAGTCCTCAAAAGTTCAACAATCAACCAGAAAAAGCAAAAGATCACCAAGGATAATATATGGGTTTTACATTGAGTGTTCAGCTCAAAGAATAATATCTTCTTGGGTTTCATGGCCTTCTATGCTCATCTCCTCTTTTCATCTTCAAGAGATTAAATGATGTCCTGTAAAAACAGATATATATCTCTCATATCTCTCATTTTGCCTAGGAGCCGTTTCAGGTTTTCATCCTAGCATCTCTTTTATTTTTTTCACCTCTCCACTCACTCATCATTTTTTTTGTAAGCCTTTTTTACTTAGATTGCCCATTTGTTGGGTTTTCAACCTAACTACCATTTCATTTTTTTTGCGAAGAAAATAATGCTAGTTTACAAGGTATCAAATTTAAGTACGCACCGATGGACTCCCCCTCACTTAGCTCGAAGCACTGTCCCTAGTGCTCGTCTCCATCATAACCAGGCTGACCGGTGCTCTAGATGAGATACTCTCGCCCCTTCTTCTCTTTGGTGCCATTTTCGCTTGATGCTTTGAATTTTGAGTTACAAATTTCGGACTTGGGGGAGGGCGTAAGGCATTATTTTTGGACTTGAGTCTTTTGGGGAAAAATGTGGTGTTGATGGATATGGGATGTAGAGGGAAATGTGGTGAAGATTTTGGAGTTGGTTCGGAAAGATTTGGTGTAGATTTGAGGGAGTAATGGGAGAAAGAAACTTCGAAATTGGAGGTTTGGGGAAGATGAAATGGGTGTTTTGGGTGGCTAATTTGGGTTTAAAGACTTGTGTACCCGACCGGGTACCCCGACATACCCGATCGGGTATGCTTGTATTTCTTCAAAATCCGAGCTGCTACCCGATCGAGTTGGGGTATACTCGATCGGGCAATTTGGTGCGAACGAAATTCCATGTTAAAAATTTAATTTACCCGACCGGGTGTATGGGTGTACCCGATCGGGTACTTTGCTACGAACTAAATTAACCTTTTTTCAAAATACACCCGACCGGGTACATGTGTACACCCGATCGGGTATGTGCTTGTTTTATTAAATTCAGCCCAGGGGTTGATACCCGATCGAATAGGCCGGGTACTCGATCGGGTAAGTTGCTACGAGATTTTTTTTTGAATTTTTTAAGCAATACCCGACCGGGTGGGTAGTGGTACCCGATCGGGTATAGTATTATTTTCAACCCCCGAGTCGATCGATTATGGGTTACCCGATCCAGGCTCATTCGATTTTTTTGCTTATACCCGACCGGGTACATGTGTTGCCCGATCGGATATCATGCCTCAAACCATTTTTTTTTTGAAAATGCAAGAACACACACAAAAATGAATGAAAATAACAAAATATAAACTTGGGTTGCCTCCCAAGAAGCGCCTTATTTAATGTCGCGGCACGACGTTATTCACTTTTTTGTTTTGTTTTATGTGGGATCATGAGCATCCTTTGTTTCATTTTTCAAGGCCCTATTTGGCCATTTTTCATTTTTATTTTTCGGCCTTTTCCAGTAAGGCCGAGCTTTCATTTTCATCAACACCTCAATTGCAGGTGGTTTAAGTTTGCATCTCAATGACTTTTTTCCGACCACCGATGACTCCCTATGCTCAATTTTCTCCTCTTCTTGAAAGATTTTATCAAATTTCTTCAAAAATATTGGTTCTTGTGGTTCAACAACACTTAAAGAGCAAAGAGATTGATCTTCAATTTGTTTTTTCGTAGAGTCAAATATATTGAACTCTACTTTTTGGTCATTGAACTCTAAAGTTAATGAACCACTAGACACGTCAATTTTAGTTTTTGCGGTCTTCAAGAAGGGTCTACCCAAAAGGATGGGTGTTGTTTGGTCATCATTTCCCATTTCAAGGACATAGAAGTCAACAGGGAAAACCATATTTTCCACTTCTACTAGCACATCTTTTATCACACCCTTCGGGTAAGTGCTAGAATGATCCGCTAGTTGAATTACTACACCGGTTTGATGTAGTGGGCCAAGTTGTAGGGATTTATAAACGGAATAAGGAATGACATTTATTGATGCCCCTAAATCCAACAAGGCCCTAGGAAATGTGGTGCCCCCTATCGTGCAAGGAATAATGAACATGCCTGGGTCGCTACATTTTTCGGGGAGTTTATTTTGAAAAATAGCTGAGACATGTTCACTAACCTTAACCTCTTGTTTCTCTTTCAATTTATTTTTCCTTTTTGTTTTGCATAATTCTTTTAAAAATTTAGCAAAACGAGGAACACTTTTCATTGAGTTAAGGAGCGGAATGTTTACCTCACACTTGGCGAAAGTCTCATAGATGTCAGAATATTTCTCCGGTCTCTTTGTCTCTCTCAGTGCCTCAGGAAACGGGGCTACTGGTTCATATGATGACGGTGGGGGGAGCTTGGCTGTTGTGACCCCCTGCTCCGGTTGAATTTCTTCTTCAGGGTCCACCTCCTTATTTTCTTGATCTACCTCCTTCCATGTTGCCTCACTACTCAACATGATGGCATTCACATGTTGTCTCGGGTTTTGCTCCGTTTGAGATGGGAGTTTACCCGAGTCCTTCGTTTCAAGTCAGTTCACGACATTTGCAATTTGATTAACTTGAGTTTCCAAATTGTTAATGCTTGACTTTGTCTCATGTTGAAATTGTATCATGGTTTGTTGAAATTGTCCCATGTTTTGTTGCATGGTAACCATGTTTGAGGTCAAAGTCTGGATCATGTCATCAGTTGACATACCAGATTGAGAAGATGAGTTGGATTGTTGAGGGTTTCCATACCTCAAGTTAGGATGATCCCACAATCCAGGGTTGTAAGAATTTGAGAATGGATCATACCTCTTCTGTTGATGGCCTTGGAAGCCCAAGGCGTTGACTTGTTCTTCTTGGAGGGATGGGCACAAATCAGTGGGGTGCCCGGTTGCTGTGCAAATGCCACAAGCTTTGACCTCCTGAGTGTTTGGTTTCAGAAGAAGTTCTTTGACCAGAGAAGTCAAACTGGCAACTTGGCTTTTCAACGAGGTGTTGGATTCTGCTGCGGCAACCCTTCGAGTTGAGGATCGCCCACTGTAATGTGTGGAGTTCTCGGCCATCTCCGAGATGAGATTCCTTGCTTGAGAAGGGGTTTTGTTAACAATTCCCCCTCCACATGCCGCATTCACCATGCGTCTATCTTGATCCGCAAGACCATAAAAATAGAGGATGAGGTCTTGCTCGGTGTACCCATGATATGGGCAACTAGCACACAACTTTTTGAAATGCTCCCAATATTCATACAATGTTTCATCTTCTTTTTGCTCAATGTTGCTTATTTGTTTTTTTAAAGAAGATGAGATTGAGGCGGGATAGTACCTATCCAAGAAGCATTTTTTCATTGCTGCCCATGTGTCTATACTTCCCGAGGGAAGATAGAATAGCCAATCCTTTGCAGTGTCTTTGAGGGAGAATGGAAAAGCCCTCAATTTGATTTGTTCTTCCGAGACACCACTGGGGCACATGCTTGTGCACACAATATGGAACTCAGAAAGGTGTTTGTTCGGATCTTCTCCTCTTAGGCCATGAAAGGATGGCAGTAGATGTATGAGCCCAGATTTTAGCTCAAATGTATTACCTTCATCGAGTGTAGGGAAGGTAATACATAATGGTTGTTGATTGAGATTTTGAGCAGTGAGCTCCCGTAGTGTTCTTGTCTCAAGAGCCATGGTTATTGACTCTTCGGTCTCGCTAGAATGAGAACTAGCGCTGGATGAGTCTCTGATAGACGATTCCTCCGAGTCGGTATTAGAAAATTTACTTTTCAACCGCTCGAAAGTTTGTTCTATTTCTGGGTTTGTTTGATAGGTGATCTCGTTTATAGAACGGTGTTTAACCATATACTTCACCAAGCTCAGAAATAGAAGAAATAAGAACTCTTTATATTTTTATTTAATTTTTTTTTTGTTTTGATTTTTTTGAGATAAAATAAAAAGAAAAATAATTGCCTTTCCCCGGCAACGGCGCCAAATTTGACGTGCACTTGTCGTGAGGTGCACTCAAAATAATAAATCAATAAAACACTAATACGTAGTATAGTGAAGTAAGGTTCGTATCCACAGGGAAAGGAATATTTATCTTTTATGTAACTAGTAACAAGGGGGGTTTTGTTGGATGATTTAATTTAATTTAAAACTAAGATGAACAACCTATATGAGTTTAATTAATAGAGATGAGGACTTGGTTTTGCTTTTATCCACTTAATGAAATGTTCGTCGATCCCGGTTATATCTTTAACTATCTTCCTCTCGAATACTCAATCGAGGAGTATATCCAGTTCATCGAGGGTAGTTATTAATAACGAGACACGTTCATTAATAAAACTTACTACCGAGTTAATATAGAACAAGCGTCGTATATTGGCCCGATAGTAGCAATAAACTTAAGATGAAAACGATTGAGATTGATAAACTCAACACAAGCGGTTTATTGGTTTAATCAATATAATTAATCCCCCTTAGATTATTAACCATGAGACGCATGCATTAATAACCCAAGTTTTACTACCGTTGAAAGAACCGAATTAATAACAAGCGTATTAATCGATTGATTGTAGTGATAATTAATATATGAAACAAAACAAGTTGATCCTTTAAGTAATGTTCAAAATATTAATATGAAATATGAATATGAATTAATTAATACTCAAGGAAGAATATTAAAGAGTATGAATCCTACTATAGTTAATATCAAGATGTTAACTAATTGTCATCTTAGTAACACTCCCCAATATTAACATAGAAGAAGAAATAACTATTACTATAACTAATGTCAAGATGTTAACTAATTGTCATCTTAGTAACACTTCCCAACATTGATATAGAAACAGTATTTAAAGGAAGAATTAATATTCAAGGAAGAAAATTAAAGAGAATAACTCACAAATTCATTAAGCTTCAAGTAGCAAAACCAAGATGGGAGAGTTTAGCTCCTCATTTGGAGACTAAACATGATGAAAATACAAAGAAAGAACTATTCTAGACTGAGCTTAGAAGTATATAGGAATCGGTGATTTTATTGTGAAGGAAAGAGGTGTATTTATAGGCTTTTGGGAGCTGCATGGGCTGACACCCGACCGGGTATATAGGATACCCGACCGGGTATCTTAGGAAATTTCCCAGAAATTCACTTTTCTGGGCATACCCGATCGGGTATGTCGGCATACCCGATCGGGTATGTGACAAATCTTAACGAAATCTTGCTCCCACGATAATTTGTTCCCGGATTTGATTTGAACAATCGAATCAAGCAAATACCCGACCGGGTACATGAGTATTTTTTCCAAATCGAAATCTTTCTTGCCTCCTTGCACTTTCCTTGATCTTTTAAGGTTCAATCTTGATCCCTTGGATGATCTTTGACCTGTTTAGCTCAGAAAAGTCCTAATCTAAACAAATTACAAATAAATATGAAAATAAAGTATTACACCAAAAGTGTGTAATTTCCTCAACTAGAACTAATAAAAACTAGTTAAATATACAAACATACAATCGGAAATTACATGAATATCAGCAGCTGATAATTCGGGAAAACTGATTGGTGACGGAAACCTCGTCCTCCTCATCGATGTCGTAAATGGTGGGGTTGGCCCCGAGCCCTAAGAGCAACCGTTGCATGACGTAGCACATGCAGCACGCAGCCACGCCTGCCGAACACGATGATTGCATTCTCCGCCACCAGGAGGGCGTAATCGGTGTCACCGCTGGTGGAATTGGATGAGCCATCGCTTGAGGTAGCGCCGGAGTTATTCTCGCAACGCGGTGACGTGTATGTTTGTTTCATGGTTGAAATTGGGAAAGAGTTGTGTCTTGTGTCAGGGGTGTAACGGCGTTTACATCGTTATACTCTCACCGGTCCTTAATTAACTTTACACTTTCCTTTTTGGGTCGTCCCATATTAAATAGTGTCAAACAGTGCCAAACAATGTACTCTACAGTAAAGTCAAATTTATTTCCTTAATATGTGTGAAGTCAAAGTGTAAACTTCATTAAGGATAGGAGGGAGTATATATACTCCATAATCCATACGTAGTATATCATGAGTTGATGTTAAGAATTCATTTTTCTGTCAAAAAGAAAAAGAAAAAAGGGTAACAAATGAGCGAGAAAAGGGATAGTCCGTATTAATTAGTTATGCTGACGTAAGTGTTTATGTCACAAAATTGGTAGTTTGAGACTTTGAGCATTGAGGTCCCTATATGCAAAATGCTACAAACCAAACAATATCACCAACATTTTATTTTACAGATCATTTTGCTCCCTTTGAGATAGGGTTATTTCAGCATACAAATAGACCGGGCCACAGTGACGCCAGGCATGACGAAAGATCTTGGTGTTTTAAATGAGAAACAAACCAAACCTATAGTTTTACTTTTTGTACTCCGCATAATATTGGATATGATTTTTTTTTTGCATTTAGGATATTTTTAATTGGACTAAAAATTTTAGTTCTGGTCTGGTTTTGTCTATTTTAGTTTGGACTGATTTGGTAAATGTCTAGTCCACATTAGAAATTTCAACAAACAAGTGTTTAATCACATTTCACGGGGAACCTCATCTCTCATTACTTTGTGTTGTTTTACTGTTTTGTTTCCCAGTTCGAATAAAAGAATAAAGGCATGACGCCCAGATTTATCGGATCGTCATGAGGGGGAGAATGATCCACATGTTGTTAAATGTCACCGAATCATTCTCGGACACTTCTCTCATATCAAAAATTTCAACGACTCTCTTCTATCTCTACACCTCAAATGGTCAGCTACGCTCATAAGACAACCATCTTTTTCCGCTGTGCCACCGACAAGGTCTCCTCAAACGCATTCACTTCGAATAGTCAAAAAGACTACATTGTGGAGGAGACAAAGGTCACATACTCGAATTCTGAAGATGATTTCCATGTGCGTCAGCAATTCTTCAAGAACATTCATTCTAGAGACGACACCAGACTTCATTCAAGCTGATCAAGAGCTACTTCTGAAGGCAAGTCTTACAAGCAAGCCAAGTGAAGATTCCTCAACCCCCGGCATCAAAGCTCAAATTGCCAAGAAGTCATCAAAGGGGAGATTGCAAGAATTTCTTCAGAAAGCCTTCTCATGAAGTCAAGTTCAAAGACAAAGGAAGCTGAATCACAACAAATGTGTAATATAATCCACAAGTTAGCCAACTTCTCCTATAAAAGGAGTCTAACTTATGAAAACCCTAAGGTTTCGAGGCTTGAGAGCATAGAGGCGAGATAGAGAGTAGGGTTTGCCGCTGCTCTCCTTCTCGAGGGAGAGCAGCGGCCAGTTCACGGTATACCATATTTGGTTTTCATCTTCATATCTTTCTATCCGCTTCTTCTTTATCTGCTACGATTGTTTGATTGTTAAGAATAGGGACTATCACATATGTATTTTTTTAGGTATTAGAAGATAAATTTCCTAACAATTGAATGAGCGAATTATCATATATGTAGTTCTTTTACGTATTAGATAAATCGGCTAACAATTAAGGAGTAAAATTTTCTCTCTCATATGTAGTACTTTTAGATATAAGAAGTTAGGACAATGTGACTAACAATTGAGTGAGAGAGTTTTCTCTCATATGTATTACTTTTAGGTATAAAATAAGCTGACTAAGAATTGAGCAAGATAATTTTCTTTTTTCATATATTAGCACTAATTTACCAATGAGTAACAAGTTCTTATTTAACTAATATTCACTTAAACTTTATGTCACTAACTTATTGTACTAATTGCTTTAGAATAGTGATTAAATTTAAAATTAATAAAAAGAAAATTCTAATGAATGATGTCAAATGATTTTTCCTAATATACTCTTTATTGAGTATATACTTCGTATATGGTATTAGCTTATTGTACTATTATTTTTCGAAAATGTAGAATCATAAAAGGTGATTTTTATTCTAATATTTAATTAGTCCGTGAGTACAAATATGTGTACCAAATGTTTTGTCTGGGCTTATGCACGAGTACTATATTAGTTTAAGTGGAAATTCAAGGATCTAAAAATTGATAATCAAATATAGGTTGAGTTCATATAGCGATACACAAAGACTCTGTTATTTTACAATTAGAGGGACCTTTAAAAAATTAAAGAAAAAATCAAGAAAGTGTGAGACTCCGGGTCAAAGCCAGAGGGCACCCGCTTTTCTAAGCAGAGGCACCAGATCGCCGGCGATATGAGCCGCCAAAACCTTGTCCAAGTCACCGAGGAGCTTCCCGCCGATGAAAGCCGCCGGAAACGACGGCATACGAGCGGCGGGACCTGCAGTGCAGCTGCGAATCCGGGAAAGCTGGTTGGCAACGACGAGCTCGTCCTCCACATCGACGTCGTAAATGGTGGGGTTGGCGCCGAGGCCCAAGAGCAACCGCTGCATGACGTAGGACATCCAGCAGCCGCGCCTGCCGAAGATGATGATCGCATTCTCCGCCACGAGCAGCGCGCAATCGATGTCGTGGATGCTGCCGGAATCGCACGAGCCTTCGCTCGAGGTGGCGCCGGAGTTGTTCTCACATCGGGGCGATTGTTTCATGGTTAAAATTGGGACCGGAGAGTTGATTCAGGGATGAAATGGCGTTTAATTTAGATCGTTATATTTTAATACGAAGCGGAGTATATAATAGGTGAAGCAACTAGTATATCATGGCTGACGAACGCGTATACGTCACCATACTGGTATCTTATGTACAAATTGCGAAAAACAAAACAATATCACCCAACATTTTACATTTTATTTTACAGGTAACTTTGCTACCGTTGGATGGGTTACACGAAGTACTCCCTCCGTCCCGGTCATTTCTTCCGACTATCCTTTTTGTCTCGTCCCCAGAGACGGATCGTAGTAGAGACCCAGGGGGCTACCGCCCCCCAACAATTTTTTTTTAGTGTATATATATACGAAAAATGATTTTTGTTCTTTCAAAAAGTATTTTGAACCCCCCCAAAAATATTTTCGCCCCTCCAAAATGACTTTCCTGGGTCCGCCCCTGCTCGTCCCAATTAATTCTTGCAACTTTCACTTTTGGAAATAATATGTGGTTCACATTAATTCACATTTTTCTTACACAACTACAAGCATACATTTTCACTTTATTCTCACTACCTTAATTTGCGATACCGGTCAAATCCGAAAGAAATGACCGGGACGGAGGGAGTACTTCGCATTACCATATACAACTAGGCCGGCAATAGTGGCACCGGGACTGACGACAGTGCTACGTGTTTTCGAGAAAATTACCACAATACGGGGTTTCTCATCTGACAAGCCGAATTGCGGGAGTTCCTATTAGGTTACAAAATTACGGGAGTCGGATTTGGCAAATCCGATTAGGGGAGGGCTTCCGAATTCAGGTTTGGGTAAAGTGAAAACCTCGTTTATTTTAGCGTGTATAATTTGTGGCCTAACTTTTTACCAAACTTCAACCACACCAACTCCTATAAAACCCATTGATTTGTTCTCAAAATTTTCAAGCACACTCCAAAAACACATCTCTCTTAATATATTCATTATATTTTCTGTTTAGGCACTCTCTTCTCATATAAAAAAATGTCTACCGAGGGCAATACTGTTGTTATGGTTCATTGGAATGGCTCTACATCTCAAAAAGATGATGAAATAGAGTACTTCATACCTCCTAGGGTGATACTATTCATTAGTGAAGGAGATGATTATACTAGTATACATGAGAATGTTCTAAATCATGTTAGAGGCGACGGATTTTCCAAAATTAAATTAGTTTACGAAAAATTGCCAAAAAATAAGAATTCGGTATATGTTGCTTCTAGATTATGGCCCATTCACGATGAGCAGACATGGCGTCATTTTTTTCGGATCGCTAAAAATGAGTATGATGAATTGCACATTTACGTGAAAGCTTCAACGACCCCGCCACAAAATTTGACGTTCCACGAAACTCCCGGAGAGGAAGGCCCATCATCAGTATATGGTCGGAGGAACAACCGCCAAACGTTTCAGAACTACGAATCTCCTGGTATGTATTGTTCAAGTTAAATAGAATTCACAATGATTTGGTTTTATTTGTTGTCATTTTAAGAGTGTAGAAGTAGTTAATTTAGTAATTTGTAAATTTTTTAATTTAGATTGTTAAATTGAATTTTAGAGTTAAATTTGACTATAATTGATCGTTGTATAATCAATAATTAGATATCATAGGCTTATCTTAAATATTATTACATAATGAGTATATATCACTGATATTAGTGTAATATAAGTATTAATTACTTAGTGTATTATATACTTAGGCTATAATAAAAGTATATATTATCTCTAGTATAATATATTGCGGCTAATTTGATAATAATAGAACCATAATAAAATTGGTGTCATCTAAAAAATATTTGTAAATGCATTGTAATTACTAAATCGTTGTGATATATTAAATAATACTAATATCATGCATAATTAGGCTAATTAATTAATGTCACGCCCCGGACCTACCCGGACACGTCAACAACCCGTCGTACAGTACGAATAGTCAACCGCAATCCGACTCATCCATACTATACAAGGCGTCTTGAATACCATTCACACATAGTACATCCATAAACAAACATAATGTAAAATAAACATTTATAGCAGCGGAAACATTTAACATAAGTGTTTGTGCCACACCTTGGCAATCATGGGCGTACAAGCCCCCAAATAATTATTCAAAAAACATATCCATGAGCATTATTTAAGTTGTTTCAAAACAGAAACGGAAGAAGCACGAACCACGTCTTCTCCCTTTGATCTTCCCGAAGCAACGGGCGGTGGCAGCAACCTTCAAGTTCTACCTGAAACTGTGAGGTGGCCTCCCCCGTGAAGGGGAGGTCAGTACTTGGAAATATTTGACAAGTACAATAGCAACTATACTAAGTATAATTGATGTTTTTAATTTCTAAGATCCTCAACTTAGGGTACTATTATATCATAGGCCATAACCCTCGGTTACCCCTTTTTCTTTTAACTGTGCTTACTTTATATAGAGTCAAGTAGTCGGCCCGTGGGCCCATAATCGTTTAGAATTTCTCATTTCCATTCCCCCGTGACCGCAAGTCACGATAACCCCGTGGGGTCCCATCGAGCCCAAATTGTATAGCATGGGCTCGGCCCAACTACATTTCTATACAATCCTCTAACTCAATATAACATATCAAAATTTGTATGGCAAGGGCTCGGCCCAACTACGTTTCCATACCAACCATAACTTCGTGGCAAGGGCTCGTCCCAACTGCGTTTTCACGAAGATCACATATACATGGCAAGGGCTCGCCCCAACTACGTTTCCATGCTAATCATATTACATGGCATGGGCTCGGCCCAACTACATTTCCATGTCATCCTAGAGTCCAACTCTAATTATTTTCATAATCAAATTCCCAAGCAAATCCTATGCCTAGAATCATTTTCCGTAGGTAGCCTTTAGGCCTACCCCCATCACACCTTAGTGTTCATACAATTTAACCTTAAAGTATCTCTTGAGACTACTTAAGGCATATCTATTCACAATCCTACCTCTTAGGATTTGTTTCATCATTTATTTATATTAATTTCCTCGACTAGCATTTTGATACTAATTGAATGTCCTAGAACATGCCAAGTTCCTATTTTCCAATTGGCATTTCATTTCAATTGATTTCCCAACACAAGTATAGTTTGATCTCAATATCAAAATATCACTTTAATCCATTCATGAATTTCATACATGACGTAAAGTATATTTTATCACAATGTCATCATAGTAATTCCATTAACATGTCGTTCCATTCATTTCACATAATCATACACAATTATTCTAAATTTGTATATCATGCTTCACTTACTCATATCAATATTATTTTCATTTAGGCATTATTAATCATTAATAATCCATGAAAATCCCATCTAATTACTTTAAGCAATCTTATGAAATTAACTCACTAATTATAAGCAATATAGTCAGCCATCCTCACCTCGTGATGTGCTACGATAGTTGCCTTTGTTAAGCCCCTCGATCAATCCCCGTTCTAGGCCGATTGAAAGTGAAAAGCTGGATTTCTGGGCCAAAGCCGGGCGGCTTTCGTGGTCTGCAACTACGACTAGCTCCTTTGAAGTGGCGGTTTCCAGCGATTTCGACTCCTATCGATTTGCCAACCTTCCTAAGTTAATTACCACCACTTTATATCAACATTCTACACTTTTAAACGTGTAGAACTCATGGTTTAATCCACCATATGATTTCTCAAAAATCATACACCATAAAACTAGTTAAAAGGTTGTTTGTTGAGTTCTTACCTCAATAACAATCCTTTTCTCCTTGGAAGACCTTCCCTGAATCTTTCTCTGGGTTCTTGTCTTTGAGAGTTATCCTCCTGGAGTTCTCCTCTAATGAAAGGTCTGAATGGTGCTAGCATAGGGGGGTATCACCTATCCATTCAACCCATATGATTTTTTGGATGATGGGGTCATGAGGGTGTAATCCTTGTCTCTAGGATACTTCCTCCCCCTCCCTTGTGCGTACAGCACGTTTGATTGCTCCCCCTCCCTTATTACTTGGTCAATCAGCACCCCTAAAAACGTGGGGTGGCCCCCACTTATGTGGGAGGTCATCCCATTATGTCCCGGTGTGTACAATCGGCCCCGAAAGTTGTATTTCTCGGCCCGTTTTAATCATATTTTATTTTATCGGACCAAATAAAATATGTCACGTGTTCCTAATAATTACGGGTCTTTAGAATAGATGTACATTCCCCAACATTAATTTTGGAGTCTCCGAAACTCATTTCGGGCTGTTACCCGCTAAATTACCAATACCGGTAATTGAGCCCCGTTTGACCAACCGGTCAACTTCATGCCTTTCTTATGGTCCAAATAGAATATCCACCACCATATAGATGTCATCTAGACCAAGATGAATATAATATGTGGTTCGGGAATTATCGGGCGGTCCCCGTTCCCGCTGTGGGCCCCACATGCAATTTACTATTCACGTAAAAGAAATAATAAAATTTTAACAATTACGTAAATTCATAAATCATCCTTCAAGGTTTACTACATCATTTACTAAAAGTAAACATGCTTGGGGACGATGTCACAAGTTCACCCCCCCTTAACGGGAATTGCGTCCCCGAAATTCACAACGATTATTCAAACAGAAATGCATACTGTTCCTTCATCGAGGCTTCAGTCTCCCAAGTTTCTTCTTCAACTCGGTCACTCTTCCAAAGGATTTTAACCATTGGAACTTTCTTGCTTCTTAGCTTCTTTACTTGTCTATCAAGTATCCTTACCAGTTGAATGACATAGTTCAAGTCTTCCCGTATTTCCACGGGTGGTTTCTCTAGCACATGAGATGGATCCGGAATATACTTCTTAAGCATAGACACATGGAATACATTATGTATTTTCTCCAATTCCGGAGTCAATTGTAATCGGTATGCTACTGTGACACTCCAAAAATTTAAAAAAAAAAAAAATTATTAGTCAGATAAAATATTACGAAAATAACATTTTTATAAATGATTGAGTCAGACAAAAATTCAACAGATGTGACATTCTAAAAATTTCAAAATTTATGATGTTTTAGTCAGATAAAAATATTTCAGTAATAAGAACAGCATTTTAGTAATCAAGTGAACCAGACAGAAAATTTACATTTACGACATTTTTAGTTTGATAAAAATGGTCCAACAATAGTTGTAACGTATAAAAATAATTTTATGTATAACTTTTTAAGTTGTAAAATAATACGGAGGAACTGTACAATAATACGTACGTATAATTTTTTTACGTATAAATTATTAGCAAACAATATAAAAATTAAGTGTTTTAAATAAACTAAACTAACTAAGTACGTATAAAATATATATATACTTCTAATATATATATAACTACATACGTAATACTAAATATAGAGCAAATATACTCCTAATGTATATATACTTACATATAACATACTACTCCTATTGCTTTTAATGTATATACGTATATATATGTAATACTATAACATACTCCTAACGTACATAGGTATATATACGTAATAATACTACTCCTAAGCTAATACTACCTACGTGTTATAGAAGTATACTCCTACTATTATACTATTATATTACTACTACTACGTAAATATTATTAAGTAAACTCCTACGGGAGGTAAAACTACTCCCGATAGGTTTTGTTGGCCGGCAGCTTCAACTCCAACTCCAACTCCAACTCTAACATCCCAGCCTAAAACCCTCATCTTTCCCTATAAATAATAGGCCAGAACCTGCGTTTTCTTCATCCCAAAATCTGAGCAATACATACATATATACGTATATATATATAAAATTGCGACCCATCGTTTTAGCCAGAACCAAGCCTTGAAAATACTTCTCAAACCTTCCCCTTCGCGAGACGAATCCAACGTAGAAAGAATCGTGGAAAACGGACGTCGGAATAGGGAGAACAAGTTCGCCGGAGTATTCGCCGGACTGATTTTGCGGCGGGAAACGGAGCAGGAAAAGAGAGCTGCCACCGCCACCGCCGCCGCCGGACCATCTCAGACCTCCGCCGTCCCGAGGGAGTGCTCTGTCACCACAGTTCGCTCGTCCGACGCGGTAAGCCCCTCCCCCTTCTTTCTTCCCGTTTTCCGGCGACCTGGGGAAGAAGACAACCCAGCAATTGCTGGGTCTGTTTTGGGCCTTTTTCAGGTTGGGCCAGAAAAATTATAAATGGGCCAGTTCGGCCCAGTTGCAATAAAAATTAAAAATAAAATAGTAAATGAAATAAATAAAATATGGAAAAATATAAATTAAATACCTAGTATAAATATACATATTCGGACCAACCAGAATTGGAAAATAAATTTTTAGCTATTTTTAATGGATTTAATGGTAATTGGGCCAATTTATACACATTTAGTAAATAATTAACTAAATAGCGAAAATAATTATGAAATAAATATTGGAGTAAACTAGGATAAATATATGGCTAACTAGGACCTTATGGACCATTTATAATTAATAAAAATAAGGTTTAATATATTTAATTGAAATTGAACCGGTTAATAGATATATGAAATTGAAGGAATAATTATGGAAAAATAATTATAAAATAGATATCTGGACAACCTAGGTGAAATATAGACCCAAAATATAGTTATGGACGGTTTTTAATTTGTAAAGTCGATTTTTAGTCTATTTATTTAAATTAGGCCATATAAAACTAGTTAAGTAATTAAATAAGGAAATATTAGTATTAATGGTGAAATAAATAAATCACTGAGGTTGAAAAATAATATTCTAGACTAAAAATAATGTTTGAATAAAATAAGGAAAATAAATATTTTCGGTTATGTAAATAAAGTAATTAGATAATAATTAGAGAAAATTAAGGGTGATTATTGAATAAAAATTGGATGTTGTAGCCAATAATATTCGGATATTTTATTTAATATTAGAATTCAAATATTATAATTAATGGCTGAATTAATAAGGTAATTTGATTAATAAAAAGTGATTAACCAAAGTTAATGCGAATAATAAAATAAAAGGAGAAAATCGGGTAAAGTAATTACAAATAGAATAAGTGACTAATTTATCATATTTAATTAAAAAGGTGATTATCTAGAGACCGGATTAGAGGAGGATAACTAGGGGCATCAGGACGTAAGGTAAGTTTCTCTGCCAATCCAAAATTGTTTCCTCGTATTATATGCTTATTATATGCATTATGTGATTAAGTGTGAATTGTGAATTTTGTGTATGTGATTTTGAGAAGATATTATATATATGGTAGTTAAGAAGTATAAATCAAGTACTTTTGGGGTATTAAATATTTTTTAAATACCTTTGAGACTTTTTAGAGAAATTAAGAAGTATTTTTGAAGTATTGTTAAGCAAAGATAAAATTTACATTTTCATAAGAAGATAGCATCTCGGGAGTAATCCGAGGTGTCGGTTTTTCCACATCCGGATAAATGTGGAGGGTGATTAGAGCTACTACTACTAAGAAGTACAGTTTGGATCTATGATCCCTTTTAAGTAAGATTTGGATCTATGATCCCTTTTAAGTGAGATTTGTATCTATGATCCCTTTTAAGAAGAAGTTATAGTAGTAGTCCCTAATCATTCAAGAATTTTAGAATTGGGGTGGTTGGGTTCCGACCACTCGGGATGACTTACTACTCGGAGGGCTTGGAATCCCTTTTAGGGGGTGTGCACACTTAAGGTAGTCGTTTCGTTTCCAACAGAGCAGTTGTGGTACCGGCACTTGTTCGGGGTGGCCGTCCGTAACCACGGTCCACCGGGCTCTACCGAAAGGTTAAGCACCGCCCTTCTAAATTACTAGGAAGTTAGAGAAGAAGTGATTTTCTTAAGAAGTTTAAAGAGAAGAGATACTAACTACATTTTCGAAGAGAAGTTGAGGATTTTAGTAAAGAAGAAATTTTAGAAAAATCAAAGAGAAAAGTATTTTGGTGGAGTGCGTCATTTTTATATGATATTATATAAAAATCTATTTTTGTCAAATCTGATTATTTTACGGGGTTGGGTAATACTTACTTAGCTCTAAAGCTAATTTTTGTTATTTCTCTTGTCTCTCTCTTCTCCCTTAAATTTTATCAGGTGATGAGTTGGATACCTATGTGGATTGACGGATTGCTCGAGCTTGAGTGCGAATTAGAAGATGCCTTAGTTAAATCTAGTCATAAATCAAACATTTACTTATTATTACATTAGTTTTTATTGATTTACTTTGAGTTGCCTGTGCATTCGGTTAAGAGATGACCGAATGTGGCGGTAACACTCATTTCCCTTTTAGACTTCCGCTGTATTTCTTCAACTCTTTGGTGAATGAATAAAGTATTTCTTTTAAATATATCAATGTTTTGGGCGGGAAATTTAGGGGTGTTACAGCTACGGCCCCAATTCTCTCAAGAATTACAAATGGCCCTATGTAGGGTGGGTTAAGTTTCCCTCGGCTCTGAAATCGGATGATTCCTTTCCAAGGTGAAACTTTCAAAAATACCTCATCCCCAACCTTAAACTCTAAGGCTCTTCGGCGCTTATCGGCGTAGCTCTTCTGTCTATCCTGTGCCGCCTTAAGTCTGTCACGAATCATCTTCACCTTTGACTTGGTGATTTCCACCAGTTCCGTGCTCTCGAGTTTGGCCATGCCAACCTCATCCCAGCACAAAGGTGTACGACATCTCCTCCCATACAATGCCTCGTATGGAGGCATGCCTATACTCGCCTGATAACTGTTGTTATAGGCAAACTTCACAAGTGCCAAATGGTTGTCCCAACTCCCTTGGAACTCCAATGCACAAGCTCTCAGCATATCCTCTAATATCTGTATAACCCGCTCAGATTGCCCATCCGTTTGTGGATGAAAAGTTGTACTGAATTTCAGTCTTGTCCCCATAGATTCTTGGAACTTCGGCCAAAATCGTGATGTGAATCGCGGATCTCTATCGGATACAATGGTTATAGGAACTCCATGTAGCCTCACGATCTCATCCACATACAATTTGGCTAACCTTTCTGATGCATAGGTGGTGTTGTTAGGTAGAAAGTGTGCACTTTTCGTGAGCCTATCGACCACAACCCATACGGCATCATAGTTCTTAACCGTTCGTGGCAGCCCCACCACGAAATCCATAGTCATGTGCTCCCACTTCCATTCAGGAATGGAAAGTGGCTGTAGTAACCCAGCCGGGTGCTGATGTTCTGCCTTAACTTGCTGACAAGTAAGACACCTACTGATGTACTCGGCTATCTCCCTCTTCATACCGGACCACCAGTAACTTTCCTTCAAATCACGGTACATTTTCGTGCCTCCCGGGTGCATGGCATACGCCGATGAATGAGCCTCCTCTAAGATGGACTTTCGGAGCTCATCATCCAACGGTACACACACTCGGTCACGAAATAATAAGAGACCGTCGTCTCTTTCCCTGAAATCCTCAACCGGTCCCGCTAGCATGCGTTCACGGATCTTCATAAGCTCTTCATCAGTTTCTTGACCCTTCTTGATTTCAGCAAGTAATGTAGGTCTCACCTCGAATCTAGCTAACAAGGCACCATCACTAGATACCTCCAATCGGGCTCTCAATGCCCTCAAACTAGTCAGCAATGCCCCAGACGAATTCTTTCGGCTCAGAGCATCCGCCACCACGTTGGCTTTACCGGGGTGGTACTCGATAACTAGGTGGTAGTCTTTTATCAACTCCATCCACCGTCTCTGTCTCATGTTTAACTCTTTCTGAGTAAACACGTATTTCAGACTCTTGTGGTCAGTGTATATATGACATGTTTCTCCGTAGAGATAATGTCTCCAAATCTTCAATGCAAAAACCACTGCCCCCAACTCTAAATCATGAGTAGGATAATTTACCTCGTGCTTCTTCAACTGTCGTGAGGCATAGGCAATCACCCTCCCATTCTGCATCAAGACACATCCAAGCCCTTGGATGCTCGCGTCACTATAGACATCGTACCCCATACCCTGTCGGGGTAATGCAAGTACCGGTGCCTCGGTCAGTCTCTTCTTTAGTTCAAGGAATCCCTTCTCACATCGGTCATCCCATACAAACTTGGCCCCCTTTCGAGTGAGTTTCGTCAATGGCGATGCCAAAACTGAGAACTTCTCCACGAACTTTCGGTAATACCCTGCCAATCCAAGGAAACTACGAATTTCCTTGACATTCTTTGGCCTCTCCCATTCAGTAATGGTCTCAATCTTCTTGTTATCTAAGGCAATCCCTGATCCTGAAACCACATGCCCGAGAAAGCCAATCTCCCTTAGCCAAAATTCACATTTGGAAAACTTGGCATAGAGTTGCTTCTCCCGTAATGTCTCAAGAACAAGTATCAAGTGCTCCTCATGCTCTTCTTCACTCTTTGAGTAAATCAAGATATCATCTATGAACACAATCACAAACCGGTCCAAGTATTTATGAAATACTCGGTTCATCAAGTCCATAAATGCTGCCGGGGCGTTGGTTAGCCCGAACGACATGACTAGGAACTCGAAATGACCATACCTTGTGCGGAACGCACTCTTCGGTATGTCATCCTCCCTTATCTTCAGTTGGTGGTACCCCGACCTCAAGTCAATCTTCGAAAACACCGTCGCTCCTCGGAGCTGATCAAACAAGTCATCAATCCTAGGAAAGGGATACCTATTCTTGATTGTGACCTTGTTCAGTTGACGATAGTCAATGCACATTCGAAGTGTTCCATCTTTCTTTTTCACGAAAAGGACCGGTGCTCCCCACGGAGAGTGACTCGGCCTTATGAAACCGTTATCCAATAGCTCTTGCAATTGGGTTTTCAACTCGTTAAGTTCAGCGGGCGCCATTCTATATGGTGGTATAGAGATTGGTTTGGTGCCAGGTTCAACCTCGATCACGAACTCAATCTCCCTATCGGGTGGAAGTCCCGGCAAGTCTTTTGGGAAGACATCCGGATACTTGCACACTATTCTCACATCATTGATGTCTATCTCTTCTTTGGTTTTGTCCACCACATACGTTAGGTATGCGTGGCATCCCTTTCTCATCATATTCCTCGCCCTCACGGCGGATATGATACAACTGTTTGATTTACCTCTATCTCCCTCGAAGTGTAAGGTCAACCCTTCACCGCCTTCGAGTTCAAGAATCTTTGTGTAGCAATCGACCCTAGCATGATGTTTCTCAAGCCAATCCATCCCGAGGATTGCATCAAACTCGATCATACTCAGCGGTACGAAATCACACGTCAGGTTCTGTCCCTCCACCTCCACCTCACACGATGGATAGTGGCTATCTCTCTCGATATCATCCCCTAGAGGCGTGGACACCAATAGGGTTTGAGTCATCGGTACAAGTGGTCCGTTGAATCCGCTGGCGAACGCCTCACTCACAAATGATCGTTGCGCCCCGGTATCAATCAGGATCCTTGCGTCTCTCCCGTTTATCTTTAGTGTTCCTACATTCATAAGTAATGTAAGACACACTATCTAATTAATAGGCTTGTTCCTTAAGTCGTAGAGTATGTTGGTCGTGGTTCGGGTGAAGTCCGTTCGACACCCTCCCAAAATTCCCCGGTTTCTAACCTTTAGAACCGCTCTAGGACTAAACTGGGTGAAAGCCGTCCGCTTTTCACGAAAGCCGACCGGTTTTCGTCTGCGAGAAAAATCCTTGTATGTAAATCACGAAAGTCGGGCGGCTTTCACGAAAGCCGGCCGGTTTTCGTCGCCGCAGTTTTATTCATGAAATGGTTTCGAAGCTGGCCGGTTTCTACGAAACCCGGCCGGGTTTCAGCAGCGCAGAAATCCCCAGGCCCAACGAAAGCCAGGCGGTTTCCATGAAAGCCGGGCGGCTTTCAGCTGCGAGAAATTCTCCGGGTCAGATATTTACGAAAGCCGGCCGATTTTTGGTTGTGAGAAAATTTCCTGATTTAATGTTGACGAAAGCCGGGCGGTTTTTGGTGGAAGCCGGCCGGCATTCGTTGCCGCAGCATTTTCCCAATAAATCAAGACGAAAGCCGGGTGACTTTCGTCAAATGTCGGGCGGCATTCGCCCAGGGCGGGGATTTTTCCTCCCCTTTCCCCTACAATCCCGACCAAGCCTGTCGGGGTTATAAATTTTGCACATTGCAAACACTCCTATTGCATACAATGGAGTCAATAACATGAGTTTAAGATTTTACCCGCCACAGAGTCAGGGTTAGCACGTGCGTCCGCCTCCGTCATCGCATAGACCCTAGCCTGGGTCTTGCCTTGGTTCACGGATGGCGCGTTGCTGGTACTTGGCCCTCCGTGCGTCGTGCTCGCGTGAGGTGCCCCTGCTCGGTTCCTACTTGCCGTATTCCCGCTGCTAGGTCCTGCACCCATGACTCGCCCAAGTTGTGGGCAGTTTGATCTCAAGTGCCCCGTCTCCCCGCATTGGTAGCACCTAGGGGGATCGCGGCACTTGCCCGCGTGGTTCCTCTTGTAGTTATTGCACCTGCTAATGCCCGAGCCTTGGGACATCGAACCTTGCCCTCCTTGGCCTTGATTTCCCCTGGATGGTGGTGCGGGCGTTCTGAAAGACCCACCTCCCCCGTGGTTCCCCTTCTTGCTAGAACCTTGGGGGCCGGTGTTCTCCCATTTCCTCTTCTTCGCCTCCTCGGCGTTTTTCAGCTTTCTTTCTTCCCATTCCTTCTCCCCTTTCAGGCCTTGCTCCACCACTTGACTAAACGTCATGTTAGGCAATTGTGTTGCCCGCTCACGCACGTCTAAGTCTAAAGCATCCCAAAAGTGATTCACCATCCGGTTCTCATCACAAGCATACTCCGGTATGAACTCCGCGAGCTCCCCGAACTTGTGCTCAAGTTGCCTCACGGTATACTTGCCTCCTTGGGTCAAGTTGGTGTGTATTCTCTCCTCTTCAAGTTCACCTCGAAGTCGGAGTAGTATTGGTTGAAGAATTCCTGTCGGAAATTCTCCCAAGTTACGGCCTCACCGTACTTCCCCTTGACACTGTCCCACCATGTGGACGCCATCCCCTCTAGCAACCTTGTTGCTACTCTCATCTTCATGTTTGGCGGTAGCTGCATATCAAGGGCCGCTTCATTGAACCTCTTGATCCACTCCGCCGCAACGGATATATCTCCCGTTCCATCGAACGATTTACACCCCAAATCTCTTGCTTCCTTGAGGTACTTCGAGATCCTTATTATCGGGACCTCGACACCTCGATCTACTCGGGACTCTACATGTCCCCTAGAACCCGCATGGCTTCCCCTTCTTGAAGCCCCTCCCAAAGCACGCCTTGCCCGGCGCCTTTGGCGATCCTGTTGAAATTGACGGAGTAGTTCCTCCATCCTTTCCAGAGCGTCATCATCGTCGCTCCCCTCACTAGCATCATCATACTCCCCATCATATGGGGTCTCAACCGGCTCAGTTCCCGGTTGATACGTCGAATCCTCCTCGGACTCATAGGACTCGTTGACTGTTTCAACATAACTGTCACTCACGGTCTGATCTTGGCCTCCACGGTCCTGTCCTCTGGACACCCTAGAAGCCCCTCTACTGCCTTGCACGGATCCTCCCGGTGCTCGGCCAGTCGGGTTCCTTCTAGTTACTTTCCCGGTACGTTCCATTTCTGAAAGAAATTGAGAATGAGTCATTAGACTCGTATCAAATGTCAATTGACGGATAGGTACTTAAAGACATCCTTTGGCTCAAATCACCGCCATACCAATTGTTAAGGGTACCATCTTAACAATTAGAAGCATTGCAACTCAAGTACCAAAAGTTCTATAAGTACAAAACCTTATGCTCATGGTTTTCAAATTCATTTTCAAAAAGAAATTTTGAAGCTTCATTATGATGTTTACGGACTAAGGCTCTGATACCAATTAAATTGTCACGCCCCGGACCTACCCGGACACGTCAACAACCTGCCGTACAGTACGAATAGTCAACCGCAGTCCGACTCATCCATACTATACAAGGCATCTTGAATACCATTCACACATAGTACATCCATAAACAAACATAATGTAAAATAAACATTTATAGCAACGGAAACATTTAACATAAGTGTTTGTGCCACACCTTGGCAATCATGGGCGTACAAGCCCCCAAATAATTATTCAAAAAACAATATCCATGAGCATTATTTAAGTTGTTTCAAAATAGAAACGGAAGAAGCACGAACCACGTCTTCTCCCTTTGATCTTCCCGAAGCAACGGGCGGTGGCAGCAACCTTCAAGTTCTACCTGAAACTGTGAGGTGGCCTCCCCCGTGAAGGGGAGGTCAGTACTTGGAAATATTTGACAAGTACAATAGCAACTATACTAAGTATAATTGATGTTTTTAATTTCTAAGACCCTCAACTTAGGGTACTATTATATCATAGGCCATAACCCTCGGTTACCCCTTTTTCTTTTAACTGTGCTTACTTTATATAGAGTCAAGTAGTCGGCCCGTGGGCCCATAATCGTTTAGAATTTCTCATTTCCATTCCCCCGTGACCGCAAGTCACGATAACCCCGTGGGGTCCCATCGAGCCCCAATTGTATAGCATGGGCTCGGCCCAACTACATTTCTATACAATCCTCTAACTCAATATAACATATCAAAATTTGTATGGCAAGGGCTCGGCCCAACTACGTTTCCATACCAACCATAACTTCGTGGCAAGGGCTCGTCCCAACTGCGTTTCCACGAAGATCACATATACATGGCAAGGGCTCGGCCCAACTACGTTTCCATGCTAATCATATTTCATGGCATGGGCTCGGCCCAACTACATTTCCATGTCATCCTAGAGTCCAACTCTAATTATTTTCATAATCAAATTCCCAAGCAAATCCTATGCCTAGAATCATTTTCCGTAGGTAGCCTTTAGGCCTACCCCCATCACACCTTAGTGTTCATACAATTTAACCTTAAAGTATCTCTTGAGACTACTTAAGGCATATCTATTCACAATCCTACCTCTTAGGATTTGTTTCATCATTTATTTATATTAATTTCCCCGACTAGCATTTTGATACAAATTGGATAGTCCTAGAACATGCCAAGTTCCTATTTTCCAATTGGCATTTCATTTCAATTGATTTCCCAACACAAGTATAGTTTGATCTCAATATCAAAATATCACTTTAATCCATTCATGAATTTCATACATGACGTAAAGTATATTTTATCACAATGTCATCATAGTAATTCCATTAACACGCCGTTCCATTCATTTCACATAATCATACACAATTATTCTAAATTTGTATATCATGCTTCACTTACTCATATCAATATTATTTTCATTTAGGCATTATTAATCATTAATAATCCATGAAAATCCATCTAATTACTTTAGGCAATCTTATGAAATTAACTCACTAATTATAAGAAATATAGTCAGCCATCCTCACCTCGTGATGTACTACGATAGTTGCCTTTGTTAAGCCCCTCGATCAATCCCCGTTCTAGGCCGATTGAAAGTGAAAAGCTGGATTTCTGGGCCAAAGCCGGGCGGCTTTCACGAAAGCCGGGCGGCTTTCGTGGTCTGCAACTACGACTAGCTCCTTTGAAGTGGCGGTTTCCGGCGATTTCGACTCCTATCGATTTGCCAACCTTCCTAAGTTAATTACCACCACTTTATATCAACATTCTACACTTTTAAACGTGTAGAACTCATGGTTTAATCCACCATATGATTTCTCAAAAATCATACACCATAAAACTAGTTAAAAGGTTGTTTGTTGAGTTCTTACCTCAATAACAATTCTTTTCTCCTTGGAAGACCTTCCCTGAATCTTTCTCTGGGTTCTTGTCTTTGAGAGTTATCCTCCTGGAGTTCTCCTCTAATGAAAGGTCTGAATGGTGCTAGCATAGGGGGGTATCACCTATCCATTCAACCCATATGATTTTTTGGGTGATGGGGTCATGAGGGTGTAATCCTTGTCTCTAGGATACTTCCTCCCCCTCCCTTGTGCGTACAACACGTTTGATTGCTCCCCCTCCCTTATTACTTGGTCAATCAGCACCCCTAAAAACGTGGGGTGCCCCCCACTTATGTGGGAGGTCATCCCATTATGTCCCGGTGTGTACAATCGGCCCCGAAAGTTGTATTTCTCGGCCCGTTTTAATCATATTTTATTTTATCGGACCAAGTAAAATATGTCACGTGTTCCTAATAATTACGGGTCTTTAGAATAGATGTACATTCTCCAACATTAATTTTGGAGTCTCCGAAACTCATTTCGGGCTGTTACCCGCTAAATTACCAATACCGGTAATTGGGCCCCGTTTAACCAACCGGTCAACTTCATGCCTTTCTTATGGTCCAAATAGAATATCCACCACCATATAGATGTCATCTAGACCAAGATGAATATAATATGTGGTTCGGGAATTATCGGGCGGTCCCGTTCCCGCTGTGGGCCCCACATGCAATTTACTATTCACGTAAAAGAAATAATAAAATTTTAACAATTACGTAAATTCATAAATCATCCTTCAAGGTTTACTACATCATTTACTAAAAGTAAACATGCTTGGGGACGGTGTCACAATTAATCTATAATTTAATATCTCTATAATAATAATAATACACTTATCTAATTAATTATATGTCATTTATATATTACTTATATTAATTATTTATTTACAATATTGATTTAGACGGAGATAGTATCACGTCGTTAAAAAAGCTATATATAGATCTCTAACTTATAATTTTCCTTAATTTATTTTTTTAGGAGTGTAGAAGTAGTAGATTTAGTAATTTGTAAATTATTTAATTTAGATTGTTAAATTTGATTTTTAGAGTTAAATTTAGCTATAAAATACTTGAAAGTTAGAAAGAGTGTTGAATTTAGAATTTGCCTTAAATTTTAGTTTTAGGAGTGTAGAAGTAGTTAATTTAGTAATTTGTAAATTTTTTAATTTAGATTGTTAAATTGGAATTTTAGAGTTAAATTTGGCTATAAAGTACTTGAAAGTTAGAAAGTGTGTTAAATTTAGAATTTGCCTTAACTTTTGGTTTTAGGAGTATAGAAGTAGTTAATTTAGTAATTTGTAATTTTTTTTAATTTTGATTTGTGAAATTGGAATTTTAATTTAGTGTATATTATTCTTAATATATCTTTGTAATTCAGATACAAATATTATCGAATTTTAACAGATAAAATTTTAACGGAGAAATATAATCAAATACATTTTATCGGATAAAATTTATCTGATTATATTTCCTTTATATCTCTCGCATCTACCGCATCTACCAAATTCATTATTCTATCCAACCATATCTGTACAAATTCATTAATATCCTTTATCTTTATCTTTGCCTTTGGTATCTGTCACAGTCCAACTGTATTGAGTCCAAATGCATTTAGATTTTGAATGTAAATAAAAATGAATTTTAATGATGTCGGAATTCTCAAATTGGACAGGGGTTTTTTATAGAAATTTTTATATGGCTATTTTTAGTGCTTTTGAATTAAAATGTAAAAAAAAAATCTTCCTGTCAGAAAGCCCAATTCCGACTAGGGGGTGTTTTGTAGAAATATTTTGTTTTATTTTAAGAAATTATATAAATTAAATTTTTTAAATTACATTGTTATTTTAAGAAATTTTATATTCCAGAAAAAATTTAGTTTGTTTAAACCATAACCAGAATAGAAAACTTTATATATTTTTTATTTTTATTTTTCTTGAAATAAAATAAAAAAAAAATTAATTGCCTTTCCCCGGCAACGACGCCAAATTTGACGAGCACTTTTTCACGGTGCGTCAAAATAAATTCAATACTAAACACTTATACGTAGTATAGCGTAGTAGAGTTCGTATCCACAGGGAAAGGAATGATTTCTCTTTTTATGATACTTAGTAAATAAAAGGGGGGATTTGGATTGAGTGATTTAATTTAATTAAGAACTAAGATGAACAACCTATATGAGATTTAATTCAAAGATAAAAAGGACTTGGCATTGCTACTTTCCACTTGTTGATATATTTTAGTCGATCATTGTTATATCTATAACTTATTCCCTCTCGAATACTCAATCGGGGAGTATATCCACTTCATCGAGGGTAGTTATTAACAACAACCGTTCATTAATAACCCTTACTATTAATCAAATATAGAACAACGCCTTATACCGATTTAATAGTAGCATTTAATCTTTCTAACTCCTTGATGAAATCAATTGAGATTGATAACCTCAACACAACGGTTTCGGTTTAACCAACAAAATTAATCCCTCTTAAGTTTATTAACCACGACCGTGCATTAATAAACCGAAGTTACTTACTTGTGAAACCATCATCGATTAACCATCGGTTCGTTGATCGTTTCTAGTAATAATTAATATATGAAACAAAACTAGTTGATCCTTTAAGTAATGTTCAAAATATTAATATGAAATATGAGTAGGGATTAATTAATATTCAAGGAAGAATATTATTAAAGAAGATGAATCCTACTATAATTAATATCAAGATGTTAACTAATTGTCATCTTAGCAACACTCCCCAATATTAATATAGAGGAAGAAAATATCATTTTAACTAATGTCGAGATGTTAACTAATTGTCATCTTAGCAACACTCCCCAACATTAATATAGAGATGGTATTAAGGAAAGAACTATTAATTAATATTCAAGGAAAGAAGTTAAGAAAATAACTCACAACTTTAATAATCAACAAGCTTCAAGAGCAACACCAAGAATGGAAGTTTAGCTCCTCATTTGGAGACTAAACATAGCTAGAAAAATATAAAGAAATGCTATTCTAAACTGAGCTAAAGAGTATGGAAGAAGGGAATATTTTTAGAGGAGAAAAGGAGTGCTATTTATAGGTGTTTTTCAACACCTTTGGCCGGGTACCCGACCGGGTATAGGTACATACCCGACCGGGTACCGGTCAAAATCAGATAATCTTCCATGTTTTTGTGTTCCAGCACGTTAAATTGTCCTGGGTCAAGTCTGACCCGACCGGGTCAAGTAAGGGACCCGACCGGGTTTGGTCTAAATCAGATTTTTCCAAATCTTTGTGATCTTCAGCATGTTCTGGTCTTCCGGGTCATATCTGACCCGACCGGGTCGAGTAAGGGACCCGACCGGGTCGAGTAAGGGACCCGACCGGGTCTTACTTTTTCTTCTTAGATCCGGTCTTCAACTGACCCGACCGGGTTCAAGGTCTGACCCGGTCGGGTTTTTGTGCTCCTGGGTATTTTTGTCTTCAGCTTTTCTCCCTTTTTCCTTGCTACAAACTCTATCACTATTCTATAACTACGAAAAGAAGGAGAAAGAAATTACAAACAAAATAAAACAAGTACTTACAAACTAACTAAAAGCGATGGAAAATCCACACCCAATCAACATAAAAACATACATTTATGCACTATAAACTAGTGCATATCAAACACCCTCACACTTGAATTTTTATTCGTCTCGAGTAAAACAAATTCTGTCTAAGAAGTCATTAATTGACAAGAGTAGCAACATCAACATCCACAAGTGTTTATAACAAATACATAAAGTATCTCTAAAACAAAAAGAGTAAAGATGGGTCTTCAATTTCAATCTCCTCATCCGACGAACTCTCTATGGTAGTCACCCTCAGGATCCTGCAAAATCAAAAGAAATAACTTTCTCTCATTCTCTCATTTTGCCTTAGGTGCCCTTTCAGGTTTTCAACCCAGCTTCCCACATTTTTCTTTAATGAATCTCACAACTCACTCTTATTTTTTTTTGTTTTTTTTTGTTTGCTTTATTTTTGCTTAAGCTGCCCTTTGTGGGTTTTCAACTTAACAAGCTGTTTATATATATATATATATATATATATATATATATATATATATATATATATATATATATATATATATTTTAAGGTAAAAATGAAAAGAATAGGATTGTGAGCTTACCAGAATAATCTTAACACCCCCACACTTAGTATCTGGCACTGTCCCTAGTGCCCGCCCATACCTCCACCGTGGTGTCTGTCTTCATCCATGTGATCCCCGCCATAACCACCATCATTGCCTCCACCACCGGAACTCGAGTCTCCAAAATACCCCCATGTAGTCGGATCGTACCAAGAGGGTGCGGGAGGGGGATTTGCCATAGATGCAAATCCACTCTGATGTGCCACATAGGAATATAAAGCGCCATAGGTCCTACGCTGATCCTCCTCAGATCTCCGCCTGTCCTCCTCATACCTACGCCAGTCTGCTTGCCGCTGCTCCTCCATCCTCACAATGCTCTGGTTGAGCGTGACCATGTTATCGAGCATTTGTTGCTCGAAAGGTGTGTAGTGGAATGCTTGAGGTTGTGGTTGTTCGGGTATGATTGGGGGTTCTTCATCATCTTCATCTTGGATGGGTTCTTCATAATGATCCGGGATTGCCCCGGGAAGACAATAGTGATGACCATCCCCGATTTGGTGATTGATGATATCCAGGGGGACGTCGGCCGAGGGTATCTGGAGGTAGATGGAAGTGCGTGGGAGAATACGCCAATTATAGATGTGTGCCCCAGTTGGTGTTGTGTGCGAGGGGACCAAGTCTAGCGTCTTTTGTAAAAGCCATTCAGTGCAAATAAGGTTTCTTGAGGTGATGGGGCCGGGGTCTATAAAACCATATAAAGTGGCTAGGTGTGTGATTAGGCCCCCCATAGCAATTGGTCCTGTTGATGTTGCCACGTTGTTGAAATGAGTCCATAAGATGGTGGCAACATCAACTTGATTTGGGCCCGGCAAAACAGCTTGTGCTAGAACACACACATCCCAGATACGTGTGTGATGATTATTCGGTCTTCCGAGGAAACAATTTGAGCAAAATTTTAAGAATAGTCGGAAGACCGGATGTTGCACACGATTCACACTCAGTTTAGATAGATTAACCACATTCTTTCCGGTCATTCTTCTCCACAATTCATACCCCACAAGAGAATCATATGTACGTGCTTCATCAAACCATGGGAGACCAAAATGTTGAACAAATTCTCTTTTGGTTAATGAACGATCCTCATTTAGTAAACGAAAAGTGATTATGTCATTTGCATGATCATTCACATCTTTTGTATACGCAAATGAGCTAAAAAATTCATACACCAAATGAGGATATGTCACATATTGCATTTCAAACATTCTAGATATTCCAATTCTTGCAAATATGTCACGCATCACAGTATCAATCCATAGTAGTGCTAAAGTAGTTAAGCACATAAAACGGGATTGTTTTACCTCCATCTTTGCTTGGTTGATGAAGTTGTTCCGTTGAGCCTCCGTAGCAAACTCCACGCTCTCATAGCCCGCTACCGTTTGGGATAGCTCGATTTCCCCTTGAGGAAGAGGCTTTTGACTTTCTTGGAGCCATTGAAGTCCACTTTTTTTTTTGGAATTTTTTTTGTGATTTTCGGACTTGGGTAGGGTGGGGTTTGGAACTTTGGAATTTTGGTGGGTCTTGGGTATTTTGGGGTTGTGAGAGTGGAGAGGATGATTATTAGGAGAAGAAATTGGGATTTCTTGGGATTTTTTGTAGAAAAATCGGAACTTTGGGGGATTGGGGGTTAGGGTTTCGGATTTTTGCAAATGGGGAAGAAAATGGGATTTTATGGGTATGGGTGTGTTGAGAAGGTTGAGGAGATGAAGATTATGGTGTTATTTATTGGATTTGGTGGAGAAATGGCGTAGAATCGAATTAAGGTTTTGGTGTGTAAAAATGGAGGGATTTGATGATTTTTTCGTGGGGAGGAAGAAGAAGTGGGAGGGGAAGGGGATGAGCCCGACCTGGTTAAGTGCTAATTTCCCGTTTACCCGGTCGGGTGAAGTCTTCCGCCCGGTCGGGCTGTGCGGTGTTTCTTATCCAGTAGCTACTGGAATGACTACCCGGTCGGGTGCTTTAGGGTACCCGGTCGGGTCTTTCTGATTTTTTTAAAAATTAAATTCGTACCCGCCCGAGTTTCATAAATACCCGATTGGGTATGCATTCCAGTGTGTTCGGAGCCAAAAATATGCGCAGACCCGGTCGGGTTTTGGAAGCCCCCGGTCGGGCATATGTTTTTTGTCTTGTTTTCGTAGCAACCCGGTGTTCGTACCCGGGCGTGTTGCCCGGGTATTCTTTTTTTATTAATAAACCCGTCCGGGCTGTTTGAGATACCCGGTCGAGTTTCAGCCTAGGCTCATTTTTTTTTTGAAAAAAAAAAATTATAACACACGAACTGAAAAAATATGAAATTAAAAATAAAAACTTGGGTTGCCTCCCAAGAAGCGCTTGATTTAATGTCGCGGCACGACGTTATTTTTATTTTATTTTCTGTTTTAAGTGGGATCGTGAGCATCCCTTGTTTCATTTTTCTTCCTCCGCCTTTTCCAGTAAGGTTGAGATTTCTTTCTCATTACCACCTCAATCGTATGTGGTTTTAATTCGCACCGAGGTGACTTTTTAAGTTCTTCTCCTTTCAAAATAGATTTTTTTGGCTTAATTTTTATTTCATTAAAAATTAAAATTTTTTCAGTTTCCTCTCCAACAAAAATATTTAGTGTCGGTGGTGGTTCAAAAACATTTAAAGAACAAAGAGATTGATCTTTAATTTGTTTTTTCGTAGAATCAAAAATGTTGAATTCTACCTTTTGATCATCAAACTCTAAAGTTAATGAACCATTAGACACGTCTATTTTTGTTTTTGCGGTTTTTAGAAAAGGCCTACCCAAGAGGATGGGTGTAGTTTGGTTATCATCTCCCATTTCTAGAACATAAAAATCAACAGGGAAAATCAAATTTTCTACTTCTACTAGCACATCTTCTACTACACCCTTCGGGTAAGTCTTAGACCGATCCGCTAGTTGAATCACTACACAAGTTTGATGTAGTGGGCCGAGTTGTAAGAATTTATATAAGGAATAAGGAATGACATTTATTGATGCTCCTAAATCCAACAAGGCCTTAGAAAATAAGGTATCCCCTATTTTGCAAGGAATAGTGAACATGCCTGGATCGCTACATTTTCTCAGGGAGTTTCTTTTTAAAAATGGCCGAGACACGTTCACTCACTTCAACTTTTTGTTTCCATTCCAGTTTATTTTTCTTTTTCATTGTGCATAGTTCCTTTAAGAACTTTGCATAACGGGGAACACTTTTGATCAGTTTGAAGAGTGGGATGTTTACCTCAGAATTGACGAATGTTTCGTAGATGTCCCGATCATTCTTCAGCTTCCTCGTGTCTTCCAATGCCTCAGGGAATGGAGGGAGTGGTTCATATGATGACAGTGGAGGGAATTTAGTCTTCGTTGGCTTCTCCTCTTCCTGTTGAAAGCCTTCTTCAAGATCAACCTCTTGCTTCTCCTCCTCAACTTCCCGTGGTTGCAATTCTTTACCGTTCCTCAACATGATTGCATTGACATGTTGTCTTGGGTTTTGCTCAGTTTGGGAGGGGAGCCTACCCGAATCTTTTGCTTCAAGTCGACTTACGGCATTTGAAATTTGGCTAACTTGAGTTTCCAAATTTTGAATGCTCGACTTGGTTTCATGTTGGAATTGCATCATGGTTTGTTGGAATTGCCCCATGCTTTGCTGCATTATTCCCATATTAACGGCCAGCGCTCGAATCATGTCTTCGGTGGACATACTCGAGTTCGATGTTTGGCCTTGTGGTTTGTATTGTTGAGGAGGAGGATTTGTTTGAGAATTTCCGTACCTTAAATTCGGATGATCCCTCCATCCCGGGTTGTAAGTATTTCCTTGAGGATCGTACCTCCTTTGACCTTGGAACCCCAAAGCATTGACTTGCTCGGAGTTCTCTTCTTGTAGTGTCGGGCAAGAATCTGTGGGATGCCCTTGCGTTGAACAGATGCCGCAGACCTTGACTTCTTGGGTTTTTGGATTTAAAAGGAAATCTTTAACCAAAGAAGTCAAGCCGGCTACTTGAGTCTCCAACGAGTTGTTGGATTCTGCTGCCATGACTCGTTTCGATGATGACCTTCCGTTGTAATGTCTCGTGTTTTCAGCCAACTCCGAAATGAGGTCTCTTGCTTGAGAAGGGGTTTTGTTAACAATACCCCCTCCGCATGCTGCTTTCACCATGCGTCTATCTTGATCAACAAGTCCATCATAGAAGTAGAGGATGAGATCTTGTTCTGAATACCCATGATATGGGCAACTAGCACATCATTTTTTAAAGCGCTCCCAGTATTCATATAAGGTCTCATTATCCGCTTGCTCAATGTTGCTGATTTGCTTCTTGAGACTTGAAGAGATAGATGCGGGATAGTACCTGTCAAGGAAGCTCTTCTTCATTTGAGCCCATGTATCTATACTTCCCAAAGGAAGATAGAATAGCCAATCCTTTGCAGTGTCTTTGAGGGAGAATGGAAAAGCCCTCAATTTGATTTGTTCTTCCGAGACACCACTGGGGCACATGCTTGTGCACACAATATGGAACTCAGAAAGGTGTTTGTTTGGATCTTCTCCTCTTAGGCCATGAAAGGATGGCAGTAGATGTATGAGCCCAAATTTTAGCTCAAATGTATTACCTTCATCGAGTGTAGGGAAGGTAATACATAATGGTTGTTGATTGAGATTTGGGGCTGTGAGCTCCCTCAGCGTTCTTGTTTCAAGAGCCATTGATATTGACTCCTCGGACTCGCTAGATTGAGAACTATCACTTGAGGATTCCCCCGAGTCGGTATTTGAGAATTTATTCTTTAACCGCTCGAGAACTTTTTCTATTTCGGGGTTTGTTTGGTAGGTGAGTTGGTTTATGGATCGGGTTTTTACCATATACTCAAACAAAGCTCAGCAAGAATAGAAAACTTTATATATTTTTTTTTCTTGAAATAAAATAAAAAGAAAAATTAATTGCCTTTCCCCGGCAACGGCGCCAAATTTGACGAGCACTTTTTCACGGTGCGTCAAAATAAATTCATTACTAAACACTTATACGTAGTATAGCGTAGTAGAGTTCGTATCCACAGGGAAAGGAATGATTTCTCTTTTTATGATACTTAGTAAATAAAAGGGGGGATTTGGATTGAGTGATTTAATTTAATTCAGAACTAAGATGAACAACCTATATGAGATTTAATTCAAAGATAAAAAGGACTTGGCATTGCTACTTTCCACTTGTTGATATATTTTAGTCGATCATTGTTATATCTATAACTTATTCCCTCTCGAATACTCAATCGGGGAGTATATCCACTTCATCGAGGGTAGTTATTAACAACAACCGTTCATTAATAACCCTTACTATTAATCAAATATAGAACAACGCCTTATACCGATTTAATAGTAGCATTTAATCTTTCTAACTCCTTGATAAAATCAATTGAGATTGATAACCTCAACACAACGGTTTCGGTTTAACCAACAAAATTAATCCCTCTTAAGTTTATTAACCACGACCGTGCATTAATAAACCGAAGTTACTTACTTGTGAAACCATCATCGATTAACCATCGGTTCGTTGATCGTTTCTAGTAATAATTAATATATGAAACAAAACTAGTTGATCCTTTAAGTAATGTTCAAAATATTAATATGAAATATGAGTAGGGATTAATTAATATTCAAGGAAGAATATTATTAAAGAAGATGAATCCTACTATAATTAATATCAAGATGTTAACTAATTGTCATCTTAGCAACACTCCCCAATATTAATATAGAGGAAGAAAATACCATTCTAACTAATGTCGAGATGTTAACTAATTGTCATCTTAGCAACACTCCCCAACATTAATATAGAGATGGTATTAAGGAAAGAACTATTAATTAATATTCAAGGAAAGAAGTTAAGAAAATAACTCACAACTTTAATAATCAACAAGCTTCAAGAGCAACACCAAGAATGGAAGTTTAGCTCCTCATTTGGAGACTAAACATAGCTAGAAAAATATAAAGAAATGCTATTCTAAACTGAGCTAAAGAGTATGGAAGAAGGGATTATTTTTAGAGGAGAAAAGGAGTGCTATTTATAGGTGTTTTTCAACACCTTTGGCCGGGTACCCGACCGGGTATAGGTACATACCCGACCGGGTACTGGTCAAAATCAGATAATCTTCCATGTTTTTGTGTTCCAGCACGTTAAATTGTCCCGGGTCAAGTCAGACCCGACCGGGTCAAGTAAGGGACCCGACCGGGTTTGGTCTAAATCATATTTTTCCAAATCTTTGTGATCTTCAGCATGTTCTGGTCTTCCGGGTCATATCTGACCCGACCGGGTCGAGTAAGGGACCCGACCGGGTCTTACTTTTTCTTCTTAGATCCGGTCTTCAACTGACCCGACCGGGTTCAAGGTCTGACCCGGTCGGGTTTTTGTGCTCCTGGGTATTTTTGTCTTCAGCTTTTCTCCCCTTTTCCTTGCTACAAACTCTATCACTATTCTATAACTACGAAAAGAAGGAGAAAGCAATTACAAACAAAATAAAACAAGTACTTACAAACTAACTAAAAGCGATGGAAAATCCACACCCAATCAACATAAAAACATACATTTATGCACTATAAACTAGTGCATATCATATATCTAGTTCATCGAGGGTAGTTATTAATAACGAGACGCGTTCATTAATAAAACTTACTACCGAGTTAATATAGAACACGCGTCATATATCAACCCGATAGTAGCAGTAAAATCAAGATGAAAATGATTGAGATTGATAACCTCAACACAAGCGGTTTATTGGTTTAATCAACATAATTAATTCCCCTTAGATTATTTACCATGAGACGCATGCATTAATAGTCCATGTTTACTACCGTGAATGAACCGAATTAATAACAAGCGTATTATATTAATCGATCGATTCTAGTAATAATTAATATATGAAACAAAACTAGTTGATCCTTTAAGTAATGTTCACAATATTAATATCAAATATGAATAGGAATTAATCAATACTCAAGGAAGAATATTAAAGAAGATGAATCCTACTATAGTTAATATCGTGATGTTAACTAATTGTCATTTTAGTAACACTCCCCAATACTAACATAGAGGAAGAAATAACTATTACTATAACTAATGTCGAGATGTCAACTTATTGTCATCTTAGTAACACTCCCCAACATTGATATAGAAATAGTATTTGAAGGAAGAATTAATATTCAAGGAAGAAGATTAAAGAAAATAACTCACAACTTACAATTAATTAAGCTTCAAAGTAGCAAAACTAAGATGGAAAGACTACCTAAATTACAAGAATAAAGTGTATATGAAAGAGGGGATTAAATTGGTATCTAAAATAGGAAGGAAAGAGGTGTTTTTATAGGAGAAGTGAGGTGGTTGGGTCTAAGACATAATCTGATTTTCCCATGTTCACTTGTTTTATTTGATCTCTTATGATCTCCGGGTCGAATCATATCCGATTTTTCATACATCTTTGTCCTCCATGAAGCTTCCTCTTGTCTCCAATGCTTTTTCCTTATGCTCCTAAGCTCCTTCCTCTTGTTTTCATCATGTTTTTGCTTACATGTCAAAATATCTTAATATCTTTTAACTCTTCTTTAATTTTAGAAGATAAAGATTACACCGTAATTGTACAAAAGCTAAGTAAACATAATGTAAAACCCTTCTAAAATGTGGTGTTTATGTACTTCTAAATAGTATGCATCAAATACCCCATGCTTAATCTTTTACTCGTCCTCGAGTAAAGTGCAATTCGATTAAGTTCAATGCTTAGGAGTGTCACGTTTCTTCTCACATTTAAAATCGGTTTCTTCTTCCAAGGTTTTATCTGTTCATGCTCCCCCATGCTAAGCTTTTTGTGCTAGCCTCCTTTGAATATTTCGAGAAGCTCTTTGAAAACACCCGAACGAGTATGGCCTGTACCTGATCCGGTATCTTGTTGTTTGAACTTACACACAAAATTTTCTCCTACAAAAATTAAAATTTATCTCGTTTTCTCTCAGTTTGCCTAGGAGTCTTTTTCGGGTTTTCATCCTAGCTCCTCATTTTTGCTGCATCTCACTGACAAATGAAGTTAAGTTGGGAATATGGATTTGGGGTAGAGTAGAAGATCGAAGTGTGTACCCGCTCTTTTCAATGTATTCAAGGTAAATGAAAAAACATAAAAGAAAATTAAAAACAAAATTACACAAACACACAATTAAAAAGTGGAGCCTTTCCCCGACAACGGCGCCAAATTTGACGACCACTTTGTCGTAGTGTGCCTCAAATTAAATTCACTACTAAGGGCTAATACCGTAGTATAGCGTAGTAGAGTTTGTATCCACAGGAAAAGGAGCTTTTCGCGTATGTGTAAGCGTAATAAATTAAAGTAAACGGAAGGGGAAATTGGATATTTTGATAATTGAGAAAGCAAATAAAATACTTAAATGAGTAAAATAAAATATCAAAGGTAATTAGTCTTGGTTTTGCTTTTATCCACTTAATGAAGTGTTCGTCGATCCTGGTTATATCTTTAACTACCTTCCTCTCGAATACTCAATCGAGAAGTATATCCAGTTCATCGAGGGTAGTTATTAATAACGAGATGCGTTCATTAATAAAATTTACTACCGAATTAATATAGAACACGCGCCGTATATTTACTCGATAGTAGCAATAAATTCAAGATGAAAACGATTGAAATTGATAACCTCAACACAAGCGGTTTATTGGCTTAATCAATATAATTAATTCCCCTTAGATTATTAACCATGAGACACATGCATTAATAATCCAAGTTTACTACCATGAAAAGATCGAACGATTCTAGTAATAATTAATATATGAGACAAAACTAGTTGATCCTCTAAGTAATGCTCAAAATATTAAAATGAAATATGAATAGGAATTAATTAATATTCAAGGAAGAATATTAATGAAGATGTAAATCCTACTATAACTAATGTCAAGATGTTAACTAATTGTCATTTTAGTAACACTCCCCAACATTAATATAGAGGAAGAAAATAAATACTACTCTAACTAATGTCGAGATGTTAAGTAATTGTCATCTTAGTAACACTCCCCAACATTAATATAGAGATAGTATTAAGGGAAAAATAATTAATATTCAAGGAAGAAGATTAAAGAAAATAACTCACAACTTACAATTCATTAAGCTTCAAAGTAGCAAAACCAAGATGGAAAGACTACCTAAATTACAAGAATAAAGTGTATATGAAAGAGGGGATTAAATTGGTATCTAAAATAGGAAGGAAAGAGGTGTTTTTATAGGAGAAGTGAGGTGGATGGGTCTAAGATATAATCTGATTTTCCCATGTTCACTTGTTTTATTTGATCTCTTATGATCTCCGGGTTGAATCATATCCGGTTTTTCACACATCTTTGTCCTCCATGAAGCTTCCTCTTGTCTCCAATGCTCCTTCCTAATACTCCCAAGCTCCTTCCTCTTGTTTTCATCATGTTTTTGCTTACATATCAAAATATCTTAATATCTTCTAATTCTTCTTTAATTTTAGAAGATAAAGATTACACCGTAATTGTACAAAAGCTAAGTAAACATAATGTAAAACCATTCTAAAATGTGGTGTTTATGTACTTCTAAATAGTACGCATCATTTATCCTTGGTTTAACAAGTTTTTAAATCTATTCTTGAATAACTAGCTATATCAAAACTATGTCAATTTGATGAAAGAAATTGGGGAATCTTCTTAATGTGTATAGGCTGATTTTAAGTAGATGTGTAGAAATCTTGATAGTATGGTTATTGGTTAGTTGTTGTTGACTCTTGAGTATGAAGTTCAATCGGGTGTTGGTTGTCTAATTACTCGAGAATTTGACCGGTTGAGGTATAGGAGTCTTAGAAGTATACCATATTCGGGGGCTGGTTTTGTTTAGTTCCTATTATGCCTAAGTCTTAAGGTTTTGGTTAAAAACATGAAATTATGTTGATCAATTGTAAATGATATATATAGTTGCTCATCGAAGAACCGTTGTCCGTGAAAGTTCTATAAGCACACACCAGGTAAATACTCCACTTGAATCAAGTAAGTCATCACCACCTATACATGATAGTTTGAAATGAAACATGGAAGTCTAGCTGTCTATGAATTGGATAGATTTTCTTGAACACTTGAATTTGTTTGGCATAAGATTATGTGAATGTCGTGTTATGTGTATGTGTTTATAAGTGATGTGGATTGAGAACTTGTGGAGTTATCAGTGTAAGGTATCCAAGTTCTATGTTTATGGTTAGGTTGGATTTGATGGAATCCAACAATGAATGAAAGTTGTGATGATACTGATATCTAATGAATCATAAGAAATGTTCGAAGTTAGCCGTTCCCCCAAGTAATCACCTGAGCTGAACGGAGCGGGATCTCCTTCCGCGGGGAGTCCCAGGATTACTTCTTATGGCTGCGGGCTAGCTACCCAAGGTCATTAGCGAGGGGCCAGGACACGAGCTACGGGCCCATCAAGTCAAGTAGCAAGATAGGAAGAAAGAATGATGAATGAGGAAATCTTTTAGATTTCGTTACGTGAAGTTGTGCCTTACATGATATGAATATGTGTGTGAATATGATATGTGTGGAGTATTCTAGCTTATGTATCTAATTATGGCTAGCTAAGACTCCGTTATTTTAGTGGATGTAATGGTGACTTACTAAGCAAATTTTGCTTATGAGACTTCTGTTCTCTTGTGTCTCATGTATAGGTAATGAATGAGGTACGGAAGCCTGAGAGAATGTTTGGGCCGGGTGGCGAGGTTGTGGATGGGTTAACGGAAATGACCTGGCTGTGTCTCATGTTTTGTTGTTTTACTATGAGACTTTTATGTGTTGTTTTATGTTTTGTTTTAAAAATCCTGATCAGGTGTGATGACTTTGTTTTAAGCGTGTTTGTTGTTGGTCTTTTGACATTTCAGTTATGGAGTTTTCTTATGTATATAAGAAATAAAGTTTCATGACGAGAGTTTGTATTCTATAATATTCCATTTTGTATATTGAGTCTTGTTTATGTTAAGTATGGTAATGGCCGTTTGGGGACGGTCGTTACAGTTTGGTATCGGAGCCCAGGTCCTTCCGTAACTCCATCTATTGCCACGCACCGCTCGACATCTCTCAGGTAAGTGAGTAGTTAAAGGCATATAAGAGTAACTATTGTTTCATATGAGTGAGCTCAGTACAAATGTTGGGTATATATGTATGTGTCATGTGTATTCATTACACTATGAAGATGTTTCATGAAGTATTGTAAATCATACGGGTAGGCTAGGCAGCAGGCTTGGATCTAGCAAACGTGTCAAGGATTAATGTGTTACTGTGTTAGTCAGGATGAAAATGAAATTAAGATGAGATCTAAGCCCTTGAGGTCAAGGCTATTGAAGTCAATTTGCTAAATTTCCGTAGCGAAAAGTGCTTAATAACACTTATCTTAGCCAAATAAGTTGTTTATGAAAATTTTCGATCATTCTTATAGGTTGATGAGCTTAACAGTCCATAACTACATATTAAACACAGTCCAAGTCAAGAACAACCTTGGCTTCCAATGAGAGTTTAACATTTATGTAGATAATTGATTGTTATAGCCTAATATGGTCAAATTTCCATGTCATGAAATTAAAGGAGAAAATAACAAACCGTATGTAGTTGTTAAACTGATATGATAAAGTTCCCGTATCATAATTTTAAAGAAAGAAATAATAGACCCACGGTAGTTGTTAAACTGGTCCTCAGTTGTATGGTTAAGTCCCCCTGGCGTAATATGAAAGAATGAAATAATAAACCCTATGGGGTTGCTTAACTGGTTTTAACCGAGCGGGTAATTTTAGAGCTAGTGGGTTAGTTTGAACCAATAGTATTGGTTTGAACCACATGGTGCGGAACCCTTCAAATTCCGTAGAGAGTCTCGGAGACTAAAGAAAATGGTAACCCCTGCTGTGAAGGCTAGAAAATACCTTCGGAGCGGGTGTCCAACATTTTTAGCCACATGGTGAGTAAAAATGTAGAGAATAACCTACTGCACGCGATATAGGGATTTACGAAGTGTGTGTTTGAATATAGTATGATCTAGAATATGAATATTTCAATAGAATAAAGAATATGGTACCATTGAGCTTTCTTGTAGCCCTTATGAACGAGTATGAGTATTTGTAGAAAATATCCCAATAAGTTCGTATTGGTAACTGATATGCTCCTTGAGTAATAGATGTATTAGTGGGAATAAAGAGTGTAAAAGTTTTCCACTACAAATTATTCTTATGTTACAAGTCGTCAACAACTCAAAGGCTTAAATCTGAAAAGTTGGGTAAGTTGTACTATGCGACTGTTGATTAAGTAAAATAGTATCAGTCGAGTTAAGAATATAAACTGGTAAGAAGGTTTCAGTTATGGTGTTTGATTTTCTTTTGAAAGATATCGTGTAGATTCCATGACCAGTTTATTATTTCCAATCGAAATCTAAAGAGCATAATACAAAGGTTGTGTAAAATAAAAGAGGATTCGGGATTAGAATTTTATTGTGGAAAATTAATTTGTTTAGTCTAAGATAGTCTTAGATACGACCCCATATAGTTTATTACCAGATGATTTAGCGGGTTATCATTTATCAGGTTCTATGGAATTATGTGTTACCGATTGATTTCCTTATTTATGGAAGGCTACATTGTTGGTCCCGGTTGTACTGGGTACAGTCTAGAGAGGGGGGTGAATAGACTGTACTGGTTTTTTAACTTTTTCAAGCTAAGTACCAGAATTAACAAAATAGTCTGTTCTGTTGGCAGAACAGACTGGCAGCGGATTGTCTTCTGGTAGGGGTTCTGTCCGGTTAGCCTTTAAGAGATGCAAAGGCAGTAGGCCTTCTATTAACTCACAAGAGGGGGTTCTGCTGAACACAAAGACCCAAATTCTGGAGTTAATCAGTTAAAGATAAATACAAGAATTAAAAGCAGTAAGTAAATGACACCAAGGATTTTTATAGTGGTTCAAGGAACAAGTCGTTCCTCTAATCCACTGTTCCACTAAGCTTGTAAAAAATCCAATTACAAAGTCTTAGTCCTAGCACTTAAGAAGCTCTCCACGTCTTCTTCAAGCCTAGATGTCTCCTCGGATGCACTTCCTCGCTTCCTTTAAGACTGGTCCTTTCACTGAGCTTCCTTGAAGTATCACCACTTCACTACTCCAGTTACTTGGACGTCCTTCTCGTTAGAGAAGAGTTCTTGAAAGAACAGGGGTTTTCCAACTAGCTTCATTACAAAAGATTTGTAGTTGAAGTGCTTGAAGAGTTGAAGAACAGTTGGGACTTCGCTCTTGTTGGGGATATGAAGATAGAAAAAGATTATCTTCCCAATGTATGCCTTTTTGTTGATGAAGATGGAGATTTTGATCTCAAGAAGGCTTGTGCGTTTGAATGTTTGAATGTTTTTGTCTGAGCACTGGGTTTTCAAAGTATTAGCAAAAGTTTTTTTTGATGTTCTTCAAGTAGTATCTTTTATACTGGGGTTGTCTTCCCGTTGGAGGAGGAGGACAATTGCATTAAATGCGCGAATAGTTGACTTGACCAGTAGGACCCGGTAAGGTTGGCGGGTTACTATTTTGGGATAAAGTTATCCTTAAATATCCTGGAATGTCGGCCAATCATCAGCTTTTACTCTTCAGGGTACGGGGTGCATAAAATGTGCATTTAATGCGCGTACTGTAGCTTTTCCGTTGAAGTCTTCTAGCCGTTGAAGGAATCTTCCGTTGGTTTCACTGGCTGAAGTAGTTTCATGAAAATTCTCTAAGTATCAGGCCTTCTAGTGTCTTCAGCAGAGGATCTGCCAGAGAAGGTCTTGAGCACTTCTGTTGGAATAAGCTAACAGAGGGTCGTGAGACCTTCTGTCAAGGGCGAACCAACAGAGAGTCATGACAGTTTCTGTTGAAGTGAGGTCCAACAGAGAGCGAGAGGGTTTCTGTCTGCGTACAAACTAGCAGAGACCCAAAGGTCTTCTGTTCAGACTAAGCCTATCAGAGGGTCTTCTGTCAGGAGGTCTTCTGTCAGTCGACTATTCTAAGAAACTTTACAAAGGAAAAGTTCTAATACAGATTACAAAAAAATACTCTAAAATCCTATAGCATCATCAAGATCTAATTACAATTATTCCTTACAATTTCCTCCTTTTTGATGATGCCAAAACCCTTTAACTATTTCCAGAGAAGTGCCTTCACCACAAAGAATTAAAGTATAAAACTTCATTAAAATCTTGGTGGGCAACTTAGCATAGGAAGATAGTAAGAGTGAGAAACATTCAGATAGCAGATAATAACAAAATATACTGAAAACAATTAAAAACAAGCAAAAAAGACAGATTGGGAGTAATTGCCTTACAAAGTAAAAGGCAGAGATGTTCTTTTATTGACATAAGGTTTACAAGGGTATTCCTTTACAGATTTTCCCTTGCTGCCACAGCCAAAGCTTCATCTTCCGGTCCTTGTAGCCTTTTCAATTCTTTATTCACTTCTTCTCTGATCCCACTGAGGTTTCCAGGTGTTTGACATGAGGCGCATATAGGGGAGAGTTTGCAGTTCAGATAGTTTAGAACTCCTTCATGGATATCCTTCCCAGAGAGGACGTTCTTCTTAAACCAGTACTCTGCTTCTTCTAGAGATCCACCATATCTGACTTTCACATGGCCATCATTATCAAGGTAGAGATGTTGCTGCTGAGTGGGAGTCATCTTCTGCTTCATTTCTTCAAATTGAGATTTGTCAATCCTCTGAGATTCTCCTAGTCTCCATTCAGTGAAGCTCAGGACCTTCTTCTTCTTATTGCCCTTCTTCTGTGGAGATGGGGGCCTAGAAGTGCCAGCTAATCGCTTCTTTTGAATGGCAGCTTCAAAATATGGTGCAGGATCAACATAAGAGGATGCTCTGCTAAAAGTTCTGATAGGGCGAGGCTTAGGATGTTGAGGGTCCTCTTCCCCCTTTTTGGCATCATCTAGATCACCAATCATTAGAGAGAGCTTCTGGAATTCTGACGCTTGAGTAGAGGCAATTTGTTCAAGAGCTTCAGGTAGAGTTTGTGTAACAGATGTGAGTCCCTCTATCAATCCTTGTTGCTTGTGAATAGCAGAGAGGATATCTTTGTTGCTGGCTTCCAAAAGGACCATCTTCTGATACCTTTCTTTGTCAGCGACCAGGAGTAACTTGCCTTGGTCAGAGTGTTCTCTGCAAAGGGTGTGAAGGCTCTTGAGGTTCTCTTGGATTTGAATATCAGACCTCTGTAGGGAGTTAACAGCTTGAGATAGGGTTGTAAGAGTGGTATGCTGGGAATTCAGAGTTTGATTCATGGATGAGAGGATTGTCTCGATAATGTCCACTTCATTGGAGATGGCATCAACCTTTGCATTGGATGAGGTCATGAGGTTCTGTAGTGAGGTTGCAAGGGTGTCTGATAGATGCTTGAAACCAGATTCAAGACTTGCATTCACCTGGGTCAGATGCTCGTAATGTTTATCATTGATAAGGACAAGCTTGTTCATCCCATCCAGCATTTGTCCACCGAAATCTTCTGCTGCAGCCACAAATTCATTGAAGGGAATCAGTTTCTCTTCTCCTGCAAAGCCAAGCATCTCTAAGCCTCTTCCCTTAGGCATAGGATGGTGTTCTTGTGCAGAGGAGAGAGAATGTACTTGCATTTTAAGCTCTAGTAGAGTCAGAGGGGGGGGGGGGGGGTCTTCTGCCTTTTAGAGGTTTCTTTGTTGGAGTGGCTGACGATGAATCCATCCATGTCAGAGGAGTCCTCATAGGAGGAGTAAATGGGGATTCTGTTTCTGATCACCTTCTTCTTTCTGCGCAAAGAAGGATTGGGAGCAGTAGATTGCCTAGAATAGCAATGGGGTGAAGAAACAGGAGAGACGGTTGTTGGATCTGAGGATCTGAGGTACCATACTGGTTTTTCTGAGTTGGGGGTTTTTGTTGTGGAGGGGAAACCATTTTGGCATTTTGATGCTCAGACTTTTGAGGCGAAGGGGATTTCTGTTGAGATGGTTGAGGTGAAGGAGTAATCTGTTGAAGTTGAGTTTGGATAAACTGACGTTGAGGAGATGGGGGAGGAGAAGGAGATCTGTTCTTTGTTGTAGTTATCTCCTTGCAAGGTCCAGGGGACATTTACCAGATTTTTTTAATAATCAGTAAAAGTACAAGCTTCGGGGGGGGGGGGGGGGCATACCTTACCCGAGCCAAGAAAACCTTCCAGAAGAAAAATCAAACAATTAAACAAACCAACGAATAAAAGGAATATGGAACATATCAAAATGGAATTCAATACGGACTGGCATGGGTAACATATTAGTTGTCGTCCAAGAAGTGAATTGGGCCGGGTATGTAGCCGAGAGGAAATGGGCCATTTGATTTCCTTCTCTGAGAGTATGTCGGAAATGAACCCCTTTCCTAAAACAAAATTGCCTGAAATCAACAAGGTCATCACTCCAAGCATCGTTGTTGCATCTACCTGAGATAAGGTCCAAAACCGCTTCCGCATCCATCTCAACAAGAAAATCCCGGTAGCTTGCATTAATCGCCCATGTTGTTGCTTTCGTTACTGCGCGTAGCTCTGCTTCCAAGGATGAGGAAGCAGAAACCGGAAAGGCAGTTGCACAGATCAGTTCGCCAGATTGATTTCTTAAAATCGCACCTCCAGAGGCATAACCAGGTTTATACGCAGCTTCTATGTTTAATTTCATCCCTGTTTTCTGTTTCATCCAACATATTGCTTTAAAAAGCTGCTACTTAAGCTTAAACCCATTAGGAACTAACTGCTCTTCAATTAAAACAGAATCAACCTTACCAAGCCTTTGAGTAGATAAGCTTACAGCCCAAGTTTGGGTAAAGAGTTTGATATTCCAGATTGTATAACTAATAGTAGGGGCAGCCAACCTAGAACCCCAAAGAATATTAGTGTAGATTTTCCAGATATTCCAACATATAATCCTTGGGAGATTGATCTTGATTAGATCAATAGCATTTTTACTCCCAGCTTCAAGCCACCAAACCAAGAAAATGCTTCGAATATATAGACAATGAGTTAGCATAGGAATAGAAAGAATCTGAGCAAAGTAGGACCAAATTGCCATGGAAAACTCACAAGTCAAAAATATATGTATAATGGAATCCTCATGCTTCCTGCAAAGGGGGCAGATTGAAGGTTGAATAACCTTACCAAACCGAACCAATCTATCTGTAACAGGCAATATTCCTTTTATAAGCCTCCATTGAATAGCCTAATTTTTTGCTGTTGTTGAGGCTGCCACATCTGTGTATAGATAATGGAGGAATCCAATGAGTGTCTTTTAGCATGATAAGCAGATTTAAAAGTAAAGTGACCATCTTTTGTCACTTTCCAGATGATCTGAGAGTCTGAAGAGTCAATTAGAGAGGTGGTCAGATGATGAACTGAACCCATTCTTCTCCAAATAGGTAATGGTTGCTTTTCAGGTGTTGAGGTTTTCTGTTGAGGAGAGGGGGTTTTCTGGTGAGGTGAGGAGGGAGTATCCTGTTTGTGAGGGGATTGTGGAGGTGTGGAAAAAGGTGTGGTAGGTTTAGGAGATGGTGCTTTAGGAGAGGGAGGAGGGAGTTCTAGAGAGATATGAACAGAGGTGGGGTTAGAGATTACCTCAAGAACAGTTTCTTCAACCAGAGATGCTCTCCACTCTCTGATTAGCTCCATCATAGCTTGCCCTTCTGTCTTTGGTACAGAGGATTCCCCAAGTGTGAAGTGTGGATCCACAGACTCTTTGGCCTTCTTTTCAAACATCCAGGCTTCAAAAGCATCAATCTCACCATCTGCAAGAGGCTTCACTGGCTCTTCTGAGGGAGTAGAGATGAGAACAGCCTTGCCCTTATAATTGGCCTTCTTCTTCTCGAGGATAGATGTGAGGAAGTTAAAGGCAAAGCACTTGGATACATCCTCTGTACCTACCCAGTTGAGGACTTCAGCTTCCTCAGACTCATAATGGTCGAAATATTGAATAATCTTCCGTAGAGGTCCCATCCTCCAGCTTCTCCAAGCTAACACACGCTCAAACTGTCTTTCTAGTGCTGTTCTGTAGTCTGTTTGAGGTTCTTTGTTTGGAGATGGTACAGACACTCCATGTTCTGGTACATCTGTAGAGTGGACAGAGATCTGGGGTTCCCCCTGAGTTGTTGTATCCTTCACCATTATATCGTCCTCAGAGTCACTAGACTCAAAGGTAATCTTCTTCCTTTGCAAGAGAGGGTTCTTAGCCAGAATGGGTGAGGCAGGTTCTTCTTGTTCCCCCTGAGTTTCTGGGTTAATCTTAGGGATAGGGGTTCTGACCTTCTGTTTCTTAGATGCCGGAGGTGCAGAAGGGGTAGATGATCTGGACTCTGAAGAGGGTTTCTTCCTCTTAGGGTTAGGTTTCCTGGTCATTACCTTCTTGACCTTCTCTGGAGTAGCTTTCTTAGCAACTGCTTTCTTCACAACTTTCCTCACCAAGGGTTCTTCCTCATAACTGGTGGAGGTGTTCTGTTGGGAGGGTCTCTGTTGGAGCTTCTGTCTGTTCGGTCCAACTTAGCCAAACACTTAATTTCAGCTTGTATAGCTGCTTCTCTGTTGCTGGTGGTTGAAAGGAATATCACCTTTGAGTGATCCACCATGGTTGGCTTCCTGAGCACAACTCCTTGGATCAGTAGCTCAGAGATGAGGAGGGCATGACCTATTTTTCCAGAGTAGATGCCAGTTTCTTTGTTCTTCCTCTTGGCTACTTTGATAAACTCAATTATGGACCTGAGAATAACCTAGCCCCAGTTGACATTTGCCTTGTGCAGTATAGCATAGATGGCTTTGGCTTGAGAGATGGTGAATTCGTCAGTGGATGTGTATCTGTACCAGACGCATTTGTGAAGAATGTTTACTAGCAGTTCAATGCCCCTTTTCAATGTGTGCTTCTTCCCGGTCAGCTTGGAAATGGTGGCACCTGGTCTGCCGTAGTTCATAGCAAATTCCTCGACAGTGAGGTCAGCTTCTTCTAGGTCAAAGAGACTGTTGGCCTCGTTCAGAATCAGGATGCCAAACAGGCCATTGATGACGTCCGCATCAATAGTGACCTTCTCCCCATTCACAGTTGAGGTGATGACCTCCTCTTGGTAGTCAGCATTGAGATAGAACTCAACCACATCCATGGTACTGTACTATGAGTAGTTGAAGGTGATAACTTTACTCAGTTGGGAGTCGTTGATGCATTCTAGGATCCTCTCCATGAGTTCCTCGTCCTCGGCGAGCTTTGGAAGTGCATAGAGGTCGCACTTCATCCCAGTGAGCACATTCTTAGTCAAGGTTTCCTGTTGAGCCTTTGAAAGTGAGTTGAAGCTGATGACCGCTGACGTGCACTTTGTCGTGAGGTGCACTCAAAATAATTACAATACAACACGAATACGTAATATAGTGAAGTAAGGTTCGTATCCACAGGGAAAGGAACACTTTTCTTCTATATATATAGTAACAAGGGGGGTTTTAATGTTTGATTTGATTTAATTCAGTTAACACTAAGATAAACAAGCTATATGAGTTTGATTAATAGATGTGGTGGCTTGGTTTTGCTTTTATCCGCTTAATGAAATGTTCGTCGATCCCGGTTATATCTTTAACTATCTTCCTCTCGAATACTCAATCGAGGAGTATATCCAGTTCATCGAGGGTAGTTATTAATAACGAGATGCGTTCATTAATAAAACTTACTATCGAGTCAATATAGAACAAGCGCCGTATATTAACTTGATAGTAGCAATAAAATTAAGAGGAAAACGATTGAGATTGATAACCTTAACACAAGCGGTTTATTGGTTTGATCAATATAATTAATTCCCCTTGGCATATTAATCATGAGATGCATGCATTAATAATCCAAGTTTACTACTGTTGAAAGAACCGGATTAATAACAAGCGTATTAACCAATTGATTCTAGTAATAAATAGTATGAGGAACAAAACTAGTTGATACTTTAAGTGATGTTCAAAATATTAACATGAAATATGAATAGGAATTAATTAATACTCAAGGAAGAATATTAAAGAATATGAATCCTACTATGGTTAACATCAAGATGTTAACTAATTGTCATCTTAGTAACACTCCCCAATATTAACATAGAGGAAGAAATAACTATTACTATAACCAATGTCAAGATGTTAACTAAATGTCATCTTAGTAACACTCCCCAACTTTGATATAGAAATAGTATTTGAAAGGAAAAATTAATATTCAAGGAAGAAGATTAAAGAAAATAACTCACAACTTACAAATTCATTAAGCTTCAAAGTAGCAAAACCAAGATAGAAGAGTTTAGCTCCTCATTTGGAGACTAAAAATGATGAAAAATATAAAGAAAGAACTATTCTATACTGGGCTTAGATGTACAAAGGAATTGGATGATCATTTGTGAAGGAAAGGGGGTGTATTTATAGGTTTTTGGGATGGGATTCGGGTACTCGATCGGGTATATACATGGTACCCGATCGAGTATGTGTGTAATACCCGATTCAAGGTATACTCGATCGGTTTCAGGCTATTTTCCAAAGGCATACCCGATCGGGTATATGTTTATACCCGGTCGAGTATGCTTAGAAAGTGGTATTCGAGCTCTACTCGACCGATTTTCATTTAAAACTCAAAGGTATACCCGATCGGGTATGTCGGTCTACCCGATCGGGTATAGACATTTAATCGTGACCGAAATCTTCCCGGCATGTTCCGTTGTCTTCGGATCTGATCCGATTTGAAGTTTCAACCTAATACCCGATCGAGTATAGGTAATACTCGACCGAGTATAGACCAAAATTCAGGATCCTTCTTTTGTCTTCGAATTATGCACCTTCCTTCCACTTTTTGGGTTCACCAACTGTACTTTGAGTGATCAAGACCTGTTTGAGCTCAGAATATACCTAATCTAAACTATTTACAAGAATTTAACAAACTAATCTATTACACCAAAAGTGTGTAGTTTCCAAAGTAAAGATCAAGCAAAACTAATTAAAAACACAAACATACACATGGAAATTACAAACGTATCAACTCCCCCACACTTAGTTTCTTTACTCGTCCTCGAGTAAGATCAAATGTTCACAAGTGTCAAGTTTTTCTAAAGTTTCCACAGTTTAAACAACATACAAACACAAAGATCACCAAGGATAACAAACATGAGTTTTAATCTCAAATTACAAAGAACATCTTGGGTTTTACGGCCTTCTAGTGTTCATCTTCTCTTCTCCTCCTCTTCTTCTTCTTCTTCTTCTTCTTCTTCTTCTTTGTTTTCTGAATCTTTTTATTCTTCACAGAGATATAATGAGTGCCTGCAAAAACAAACATTTCTCTCATATCTCTCATTTTGCCTAGGAGCCTTTTCAAGTTTTCATCCTAGCATCTCTTTTCATTTTCCATTCTTCCCAACTCACACATTTTTTATGAGCCTTTTTTGCTTAGATTGCCCATTTTGTTGGGTTTTTAACCTAACTAGCATTTCTTTTCTTTTATTTATTCTCTTTTGTTTTTTTATTGTGTGTAAAAAGTTCAAAAGAATTACATGCATAGTGCGAGGTAGAAATTAAAATTACATACCATGATGAGTCTCTCCCCCGCACTTGGATCAAGCACTGTCTCTAGTGCCCGTCTTCTCCTCCGTAGTAGCTGCCTCCGAAGCCGCTCCCCTGCCCGCCATCTCCCATGTATGTGTCCCCGCCATCTCCGCCGTCGTACCCTCCACCCCCGGAGCCAGATCCTCCAAAGTTACCCCAATGAGTGGGGTCATACCACGAGGGTGGTGGAGGGGGGTTCGCCATGGTATAAAAAGATCCCTGCTGTGCCATGTAAGAGTACATAGGTCCGTAGAACCTACGTTGGTCTTCTTCATACCGATGCCTATCGGCTTCCCGGAGCTTCTCCAATCGCTGAAAACCGGCCCTTTGCTCCTCCTGTATTTGGTTGAGCCGTTTGTCCATAGCCATGTAGTTCTCATTCATTTGAGTGTACCCCGTAAGCAATTGTTGTTGACCCTCCAAAAGTTGTTGAAAGAAGTCGGTTGGTGGAGGGTTTTGGTGTTGTTCGGGGATGTCATTGTCCATGTCTTGATGGCTATGGGGTTGAGCATAGGGCTCGTAATCGGGTTGGTATTGGGGAGGTTCTTGCTCCGGTTCTTGGAGATGTGGTGGAAGGGCGTGTGGGAAGAGGTAATGGGGCTCCTCTACTGCTTCTCTGTAGCGGAGTTTGGGGAGTTCTTGGTTGGGTAGGAGGAAGTATTTTAGAGGCTTGGGGTGTATGAGCCAGTTGTACATATTTTTTGGTCTTTCTCCACCATAAACTGTGTGGGAAAAGGCTGTACATCCCGAGAGGCCCAACCAAGAGATGTTCATCAAACAGTAGTCGGGTATAGGAGAGTTATCCGTATACCCGAACTTGGTGGCTAAGTGCATAATCACCCCACCCACAACAATAACGCCCTTGGCTACGCTTTCCTTTTTCAGATGTGCCCACATGAGATTGCACAAATTGAAATCCACATGAACACGGAATAGGGCCACAGACATCAGGCATACATCCCCCATCCTAGTGTGATGGTTGCTGGGACGTCCAAGAAAGCAATTGGCGAGGAATTTCAAGAATAAGTGGAGGACGGGATGTTGGACATGACTAATATACAGTTGGGAGGAGCTAAATTTAGCCTCCCCGGTCATCTTTGTCCATAGGGTATGGCCGAAAGCGGTATTATCAGATATGGATTATTGGTAGGGGACCGGAATACCAAAATGTTCGGAGAACTCAAGTTTCATTATGGAGTGGTTGTGGTTAAACAGACGAAACTTGAGTTTATCATCCCTAAAATCAGCTTCATCGGTCTCAAATTGCACTGAACTCATGAATTCATAGATTATTTTTTCATTAGAGTGATATTGCATTTTGAATACACGATCCATGCTCAACTCATGAAAAACTTTCCTAGTGCTCTTATACACTCCTAACTCATTGAGAGCATCATGGCATAAAAAACGAGAGGGTTTTACTTGCCTTGCAATGGTGGAGATGAAGCGGGTTCGGTGTTCATTGTCGGTGAAGATGATGTCCTCGTAGCCTGGGATGAATGCCATAGCGTTGGATCTCTGCCCTTTTTCTTTCCTTGGTGCCATTTTTGGGGATTTTGAGCTTGAAATCCAAAAATTGAAATTTGGGGTAGGGTTTTTCGGACCTCTTAAAAGTGGGGGAAAGTTGGATTGGTGGGTATGGGTGTGTAGAGGAAGATGAGGGGAGTATTTTGGTGTTGGAATGGGGTGATTTGGTGAAGAAATGAAGAAAATATGGTAGAGAGAAGTGTTAAAAATGGAGGTTGGGGAGAGGGGTTCGAATTTGGGTTTTGGAATTTGGGGAAGATGAAGTGTTTGGGGCGGTTTTGGGGTTAAAACGCCCGTATACCCTATCGAGTATGAGTTGTTACTCGGTCGAGTATGGCTGGAAACCATGTTTTTTGAGTAGTCTGCCTCCGGTACCCGATCGGGTATAATACAATACTCAATCGGGTATGTGTCATTTTCCACGTTTTGAGGCATGTACTCGATCGAGTGTGGGAGTCAGCTTTCTTGAACCTTAGCCTTTCTGTACATACCCGACCGGGTATGTAGTGATACCCGATCGGGTATCCCTTGTTTTTCACTTTTCGAGCCCTGTACTCGATCGAATGTGGGCATCAGTTTCCCTTGAACTTCGACTTTCTGTACATACTCGACCGGGTATATAGTGATACCCGATCGAGTATGCATGTTTTCTTTCAAAAATTGAATGCTTCCTCGATCGAGTAATGCCCGGTTCCCCTTCTTTTGGCCATACCCGACCGAGTATAAGGTGGTACTCGATCGGGTATGTCCTCAGATGCTTCAAAACCTGCATTTTTTCTTCTTTTCCTCCAAAAAACCTGTGATTAGTTCCCTCTCTCACTGATCTCTCAAATAATTAAACAAAAAAATGAACTTTAAACACTCGAATTTACGAAAAAATAAACTTGGGTTGCCTCCCAAGAAGCGCCTTAGTTAACGTCGTGGCACGACGTTATTCATTTTTTTAAAGTGGGATCGTGAACATCCCTTGTTTCATTTTTTGTGGCCTTATTTAGCCATTTTTCAATTTTATTTTTCGGCCTTTTCCAGTAAGGCCGGGATTTCTTTCTCACTACCACCTCCATCATAGGTGGATTTAGTTCACATTTTAACACATCCCTTTCTATCAAAGATGACTTTTCGTGTTTATTTTTTTTTTCTTGAAAAAATCTGATTTTATCTGCTTCTTTGAAAAATACCGGTTCTTGTGGTTCAACAACATTTAAAGAACAAAGAGTTAGATTTTGCATTTTTTTTCGTAGAGTCCAAGATGTTGAATTCCACTTTTTGGTCATCGAACTCTAAAGTTAATGAACCACTAGAAACGTCAATTTTTGTTTTTGCGGTCTTCATGAAGGGTCTACCCAAAAGGATGGGTGTTGTTTGATCATCAGTTCCCATTTCAAGGACATAGAAGTCAACAGGAAAAACCATATTTTCTACATCTTCTAGCACACCCTTCGGGTAAGTGCTAGAATGATCGATCCGCTAGTTGAATCACTACACCGGTTTGATGTAATGGGCCAAGTTGTAGAGATTTATAAACAGAATAGGGGATGACATTTATTGATGCCCCTAAATCCAACAAGGCCTTAAGAAATGTGGTGTTTCCTATTTTGCAAGGGATAGTGAACATGCCTGAGTCGTTACATTTTTCAGGAGTTTTCTCTGAAAAATGGCTGAGACTCGTTCACTAACTCTAACCTCTTGTTTCCCCTTCAATTTATCTTTTCTTTTTGTTTTGCATAATTCTTTTAAAAATTTAGCAAAATGAGGGACATTTTTTGTGGATCGTTGCGCTTACCGCTACACTAAAAGCAATCGCTGATAGTGAAGCACGCTCCTCCCCCTTTATAGCACAAGCAAAGCGCCACGCGGTCCGATTGCACCGGCAGGCTGGCTGTTGCTGGCACCGCATACCCGCGTCCCAACAATCTCCCCCCCAGCACCTGCCAGCCTACAACTGCGCAGCATGCTGTTGCCGGGGGTCGAACCCGTGACCTTGGCTCTGATACCACTTGTGGATCGTTGCGCTTACCGCTACACTAAAAGCAATCGCTGATAGTGAAGCACGCTCCTCCCCCTTTATAGCACAAGCAAAGCGCCACGCGGTCCGATTGCACCGGCAGGCTGGCTGTTGCTGGCACCGCATAGGCCCAACATTTTTCATTAAGTTAAGAAGCGGAATGTTTACCTTACACTTTGCGAAGGTTTCATAGATGTCGGCATCTTTTTCTAGCTTCTTTGTCTCCCTCAGCGCCTTAGGAAATGGGATTACTGGTTCATATGATGAGAGTGGGGGGAGCTTGGTTTCTGTGATCTCCTCCTCCGACGGGACTACTTTTTCAGGGTCCACCCACTCAATCTCTCTATCGTTCTTCTCTACCTCTTTCAACGTCGCCCCACTTCTCAACATGATAACATTCACATGTTGTCTTGGGGTTTGCTCCGTTTGAGATGGGAGTTTACCCGAGTCCTTTGTTTCAAGTCGGTTGACGGCATTTGCAATTTGACTCACTTGGCTTTCCAAATTCTGAATGCTAGACTTGGTCTCATGCTGAAATCAAACCATGTTTTGTTGCATGGTTGAGACATTTGAGGTGAGTGCTCGGATCATGTCTTCGGTGGACATACTTGAGCTTGATGTTTGGCCTTGGTGATTTGGGAAAGTCTGTTGCAAAGGCTGATTTTGAGGGTTCCCATATCTCAAATTTGAGTGATCTCTCCACCCGGGATTTTAGGAGTTAGAGTGCGGATCATACCTCTTTTGGCCTTGAAATCCCAAAGCATTGACTTGCTCGGACTTCTCTTCTTGTAGCGTTGGGCAGGAATCAGTGGGGTGCCCCTGTGTTGAGCATATGTCGCAGACCTTGACTTCTTGGTGTTTTGGATTTAAAAGGAAATCTTTTACCAAAGAAGTCAAGCCGGCCACTTGACTTTCCAACGAGTTGTTGGATTCCGCGGCCATGACTCGTTTTGATGATGACCTCCCATTGTAGTGTCTAGAATTCTTGGCCAACTCCGAGATGAGATTCCTAGCTTGGGAAGATTTTATTTTTTGACAATTCCCCCTCTAGATGCTGTGTTTACCAAGCGTCTATCTTGCTCCGCAAGACCGTCATAGAAGTAGAGGATGAGGTCTTGCTCTGTGTAACCATGGTATGGGCAACTAGCACACAATTTTTTAAAACGCTCCCAATATTCATATAATGTCTCATCATCTTTTTGCTCGATGTTGCTTATTTGTTTTTTCAAAGATGATGAGACAGATGCAGGGTAGTACCTTTCTAGGAAGCATTTTTTCATTGACGCTCATGTATTTATACTCCCTGAAGGGAGATAGAATAACCAATCCTTAGCTGTGTCTTTGAGGGAGAATGGAAAAGCCCTCAACTTAATTTGCTCATCGGTGACTCCACTTGGGCACATGCTTGTGCAAACAATATGGAATTCCGAGAGATGTTTGTTTGGATCCTCGCCTCGTAGACCATGGAATGAAGGAAGTAAATGGATGAGCCCCGATTTGAGCTCAAATGTAGCACCTTCATCAAGAGTAGGGAAGGTGATACATAGCGGTTGTTGGTTGAGGTCTGGAGCTGTGAGCTCCCTCAATGTTCTTGTTTCGAGAGCCATGTGAAAAGACTCTTCGGATTCACTAGAACTAGAGCTAGCGGTGTATGAGTCTCTAGTAGATGATTCTTCCGAGTCGGTATTAGAAAATTTACTTTTTAACCGCTCGAAAGTTTGTTCTATTTCTGGGTTTTTGTGATATGTGATTTCGTTTATGGAACGATGTTTAACCAGAAACTCTACTAAGCTCAGAAAAATAGAAGAACAAGAACTCTTTATATTTTATTTAATTTTTTTTTTTGATTTTTTTCTGAAATGAAATAAAAGAAAAATTAATTGCCTTTCCCCGACAACGGCGCCAAATTTGACGTGCACTTTATCGTGAGGTGCACTCAAAATAATTACAATACAACACTAATACGTAGTATAGTGAAGTAAGGTTCGTATCCACAGGGAAAGGAACACTTAGTTGATGTGTAGCATATAATGGGCACACAACTATTTTTTTACCCAAAGAAGTAGGGTGTCGAACCACAGAGAAACGGGAAATGAAATAATTAAGCACAAACTAAGGATTAAAGTTGGGAATGCGTTTCTTTTGATTTTTGTTTGCTTGAAAAAGTAATTAAATAAAAGTGATTGGGAGAAGAGATTTTTATCAACACAAAGTTCAACCAGTAGCAAGTAGGGGTAGAAATTGGCAACTAATTGTTCAATGCTCATTTGTAAGGCATAATTGCTAATTTTATTCTTAGATAGATTGTGAGAAGTTGTAGATAAATATTTTAGGAATCAACACAAGTCACCTAAAATAAGTAACTAGTCAACATTTCCCAGTGATGGCCAAAATGAGACTAGTTATTTAAGTGCAACGACAACCTTAATTTTTAACTACATTATTTACCCAACCCCGTGGTGTAAATAATATAATTAAATAATTAAATTCTCCCGTAAAACTTCAATCTGGGACAAGGTAAAAGAAGTTTAACGGTGTGTTCAGAAAGTGTTCATTTGGGTATTTAACAAACAATATGTTTATGATTGAGTACTCATAATATATATCACAAACACAACATAATTAATTTTCTGGACACAACAATCTAAATAGAACAAACTTAACAATTAAAATCAATACAAATTAAAACATGATAAGAACAATTAATTAACCAATTTCTAGCCCCAAATTTATTTAGGTATACATGTTGGGAAACATAGAAATAGATGAATCCATGATTAAAGTACAAGATTTAATGAGATAAGGAAGATCAAACTTGTGGTAGATGACAATCCTTGGAGCTTTGATGCTAATCTTGAATTAATCTTGGATGAGAAAGTGATTAGTTATGGTTGAAGATGGGTTGATGATTTGAGGTTGAGAAATGAAGAGAGAAGGAGGAGGAAATGTTTCTGGGATGTTTAGAGAGAAGTTGGTCGTGAGGTGCCAAATTTGACGTGCACTTTGTCGTGAGGTTCCCCGGCAACGGCGCCAAATTTGATGTGCACTTTGTCGTGAGATGCACTCAAAATAATTACAATACAACACTAATACGTAGTATAGTGAAGTAAGGTTCGTATCCACAGGGAAAGGAACACTTTTCTTCTATATAAATAGTAACAAGGGGGGTTTTAATGTTTGATTTGATTTAATTCAGTTAACACTAAGATAAACAAGCTATATGAGTTTGATTAATAGATGTGGTGGCTTGGTTTTGCTTTTATCCGCTTAATGAAATGTTCGTCGATTCCGGCTATATCTTTAAATATCTTCCTCTTGAATACTCAATCGAGGAGTATATCCAGTTCATCGAGGGTAGTTATTAATAACGAGATGCGTTCATTAATAAAACTTACTATCGAGTCAATATAGAACAAGCGCCGTATATTAACTTGATATTAGCAATAAACTAAAGATGAAAACGATTGAGATTGATAACCTTAACACAAGCGGTTTATTGGTTTGATAAATATAATTAATTCCCCTTGGCATATTAATCATGAGATGCATGCATTAATAATCCAAGTTTACTACTGTTGAAATAACCGGATTAATAACAAGCATATTAACCGATTGATTCTAGTAATAATTAGTATGAGGAACAAAACTAGTTGATACTTTAAGTGATGTTCAAAATATTAACATGAAATATGAATAGGAATTAATTAATACTCAAGGAAGAATATTAAAGAATATGAATCCTACTATGGTTAACATCAAGATGTTAACTAATTGTCATCTTAGTAACACTCCCCAATATTAACATAGAGGAAGAAATAACTATTACTATAACCAATGTCAAGATGTTAACTAATTGTCATCTTAGTAACACTCCCCAACTTTGATATAGAAATAGTATTTGAAAGGAAGAATTAATATTCAAGGAAGAAGATTAAAGAAAATAACTCACAACTTACAAATTCATTAAGCTTCAAAGTAGCAAAACCAAGATAGAAGAGTTTAGCTCCTCATTTGGAGACTAAACATGATGAAAAATATAAAGAAAGAACTATTCTATACTGAGCTTAGATGTACAAAGAAATTGGATTGTCATTTGTGAAGGAAAGGGGGTATATTTATAGGTTTTTGGGATGGGATTCGGGTACTCGATCGGGTATATACATGGTACCCGATCGAGTATGTGTGTAATACCCGATTCGAGGTATACTCGATCGGTTTCAGGCTATTTTCCAAAGGCATACCCGATCGGGTATATGTTTATACCCGGTCGAGTATGCTTAGAAAGTGGTATTCGAGCTATACTCGACCGATTTTCGTTTAAAACTCAAAGGTATACCCGATCGGGTATGTCGGTCTACCCGATCGGGTATAGACATTTAATCGTGGCCGAAATCTTCCCGGCATGTTCCCTTGTCTTCAGATCTGATCCGATTTGAAGTTTCAACCTAATACCCGATCGAGTATAGGTAATACTCGACCGAGTATAGACCAAAATTCAGGATCCTTCTTTTGTCTTCGAATTATGCACCTTCCTTCCACTTTTTGGGTTCACCAACTGTACTTTGAGTGATCAAGACCTGTTTGAGCTCAGAATATACCTAATCTAAACTATTTACAAGAATTTAACAAACTAATCTATTACACCAAAAGTGTGTAATTTCCAAAGTAAAGATCAAGCAAAACTAATTAAAACACAAACATACACATGGAAATTACAAATGTATCAACCGCCATTAGAGCAGAGGTGAAGTTTCTGAAAGCTTGAGAGCAATGGAGGTTTGAGAGTTTGAGAATATTGAGAGCAGTAACGGTTTAGGTTGGAGAAAGGGGAATATAAGGGTTCGGGTTAGTGGACATTTGAGATTATTGGTGGTTTCGAGGTACCAATAAATGAAAAGGGGCGCAGTAAATATTTTGCGGCTGTAATACCATTTTAAGGGTAAAAGGGTAAAAGACCTTCATTAAGTTACTAGGTCACCCATTTTCTCAAAATATTTTCTAAGTCCACAACCTTCTGTCAGAGATAGAGAGAGGGTTTTTGTTGCTGAGGTGTTCTTTTAGGAACAGAGGTTCTCTGTTCAAGATGAAAACAGAAGGGGTTCTGCAACAGGTATTCTGCTAACAGAGAGTCTGTAACAGAAAGTCTTCCTTTCAACCTTCTCTGGGAATTTCATCCATCATTCCCAATTCTTCTCTTAACTTATTGAACCTAGCCTCAGGCAAAGGCTTGGTCAGAATATCTGCAAGTCGGTCTTCTGTTGATACATGCTCCATGCATATGTGCTTCTTTTCAACATGATCTCTGATGAAGTGATGTCTGATCTCAATGTGATTTGTCCTAGAGTGTAGAACTGGATTCTGAGTGATGGCAATAACACTTGTGTTGTCGCAGAGAAGCTTGATCTCCTTTGCTTGAATGCCATAATCCTTCACTTGTTGCTTCATCCAGAGTAGCTGAGCACAACAACTCCCAGCTGCAATGTATTCAGCTTCTGCTGTACTGGTTGAGATAGAGTTCAGCTTCGTGCTAAACCAGGAGACAAGTTGTAACACTTGAGATTTAATATAAAACGAATTAATAGTACTACTCATACCAACAAGGTGCACCTCCTTTTAAGATAACTCATTAGCCAAGAACTCCAAAGTTAAGCGTGCTTGCACGGGAGTAGTCTTGGGATGGGTGACCCTCTGGGAAGTTTCTCAGGGCGCGCACAAGTGAGGACAAAGTGCGCGGAAAAGGTTAGTGGCGGTTTGTGAGGACAGTATTAGAGGTCAGAAGTAACTACCTCAGGGCCTACGGGGCCGGAGTGTTACAAATGGTATCAGAGCAACCCTGCGACAATGTGCTGATCCGTTGGATATCGGGCGGGCACTTAGCAGGGGAAAAGATTCTGGGATATGATTGAGATTGGTTTAGGGGCGCAACGAGGACGTTGTGTTCCTAAGTGGGGGTGATTGTAACACTTGAGATTTAATTTCAAACGAATTAATAGTACTACTCATACCAACAAGGTGCACCTCCTTTTAAGATAGCTCATTAGCCAAGAACTCCAAAGTTAAGCGTGCTTGCACGGGAGTAGTCTTGGGATGGGTGACCCCTGGGAAGTTTCTCAGGGCACGCACAAGTGAGGACAAAGTGCGCGGAAAAGGCTAGTGGTGGTTTGTGAGGACAGTACTAGAGGTCAGAAGTAACTACCTCAAGGCCTACGGGGCCGGGGTGTTACACAAGTCTCCCACATAGCAGTTGGCAGTTACCAGAGGTGCTCTTCCTGTTAAACATGCAACCTGCAAAATCTGAGTCAGAGTAACCAATTAGTTCAAAGTTACCTCCCTTGGGATACCATAGGCCTGCATTTGGATTTCCTTTGATGTATCTGATGATTCTCTTTACAGCACTTAAATTGCTCTCCTTTGGCTTTGATTGGTATCTGGCACAGATTCCAACAGAGAATGAGATGTCTGGTCTGCTTGCAGTTAGGTAGAGAAGAGATCCAATGATTCCTCTGTAGGTTGTTGCATCAACATCTTTGCCTTCATCACCTGGTCCACTTTCTTGAGAGGTGTTCATGGGAATCTTTACTGAGGATTTTCCTTCTACTCCAAACTTCTTGATCAGGTCTCTGGTGTACTTCTCTTGGTTGATAAAGATTCCTTCTGGAACTTGTTTCACTTGCAGTCCTAGGAAGTAGCTCAGTTCTCCCATCATACTCATTTCAAATTGACTCTGCATAACTTGAGAAAATTTCTTGCATAGTTCTGTGTTAGTACTTCCAAATATAATATCATCAACATATATTTGTACTAACAGAATATGATTAGCAACAGAGATTTGAAATAGAGTCTTGTCAATCTTTCCTTTAGTAAACCCATGGTTTACTAGAAATAGGGACAATGTGTGATACCATGCTCTGGGAGCTTGCTTAAGACCATATAGGGCTTTTTAAGCTTGTAGACACAAGAGGATTGAGTAGGAATGACAAAACCTTGTGGTTGTTCCACATAAACTTCTTCTTCAAGATCGCCATTCAGAAATGCACTCTTGACATCCATCTGCTAGACCTTGATGTTGTTGTAGGCAGCATAGGCTAGGAATATTCCGATGGCTTCAAGTCTGGAAACTGGTGCAAAAGTCTCATCAAAATCTATTCATTCTTCTTGATAGTATCCCTTAGCTACCAGCCTTGCTTTATTTCTTACAATGTTGCCATCTTCATCAGCTTTGTTCTTGAATACCCATTTGGTTCCAATGACATTCTGGTGCTTTGGTCTAGGAACAAGTTCCCATACCTTTTTCCTCTCAAATTGAGTGAGCTCTTTGATACGTTCGTAATTTCCATATCTATGTTTATGTTTTTAATTAGTTTTGCTTGACTTTTACTTTGGAAATTACACACTTTTGGTGTAATAGATTAGATTGTTAAATTCTTGTAAATAGGTTAGATTAGATATATTCTGAGCTCAAGCAGGTTTTGGTCACTCGAAGTACAGTTGGTGAACCCAAAAAGTGAAAAGAAGGTGCAAAAGTTCAAAGACAAAAGAAGATCCTGAATTTTGGCCTATACTCGGTCGAGTATTAGCTATACTCGATCGGGTAGTAGGTTGGAACTTCAAATCGGATCAGATCCGAAGACAAGGGAACATGCAGGGAAGATTTCGGCCACGATTTTATGTCTATACCCGATCGGGTAGACCGACATACCCGATCGGGTATGCCTTTGAATTTCAAAAGAATTTCGGTCGAGTATGGTTCGAATACCATTTTCTAAACATACTCGACCGGGTATTCATATATACTCGATCGGGTATACTCTTAGAAAATACCCTGAAACCGGTCGAGTATGCCTCGGATCGAGTGTTACACACGTACTCGATCGGGTACCATGTACATACCCGATCGAGTACCCGAATCCCATCCCAAAAGCCTATAAATACACCTCCTTTCCTTCACAAAAAGATATCCAATCCCTTTGTACATCTAAGCTCAGTATAGACTAGCTCTTTCTTTATATTTTTCATCATGTTTAGTCTCCAAATGAGGAGCTAAACTCTTCCATCTTGGTTTAGCTACTTTGAAGCTTAATGAATTTGTAAGTTGTGAGTTATTTTCTTTAATCTTCTTCCTTGAATATTAATTCTTTCTTTCAAAATACTATCTCTATATCAAAGTTGGGGAGTGTTACTAAGATGACAATTAGTTAACATCTTGATATTAATCATAGTAGGATTCATATATTTTAATATTCTTCCTTGAGTATTAATTAATTCCTATTCATATTTCATGTTAATATCTTAAACATTACTTAAAGTATCAACTAGTATTGTTTCTCATATTAATTATTACTAGAATCAACCGGTTAATACGCTTGTTATTAATCCGGTTCTTTCAACGGTAGTAAACTTGGAATATTAATGCATGCATCTCATGGTTAATATGCCAAGGGGAATTAATTATATTGATTAAACCAATAAACCGCTTGTGTTGAGGTTATCAATCTCAATCGTTTTCATCTTAAGTTTATTGCTACTATCAAGTTAATATACGGCGCTTGTTCTATATTGACTCGATAGTAAGTTTTATTAATGAACGCATCTCGTTATTAATAACTACCCTCGATGAACCGGATATACTCCTCGATTGAGTATTCGAGAGGAAGATAGTTAAAGATATAACCGGGATCGACGAACATTTCATTGAGTGGATAAAAGCAAAACCAAGTCTTCATCTCATTGAATTAAACTCATATAGGTTGTTTATCTTAGTGTTATTAAACCAAACAAATCTAAACCCCCCTTGTTACTATTTATATAAAAGAAAAGTATTCCTTTCCCTGTGGATACGAACCTTACTACACTATAGTACGTATTAGTGTCGTATTGATTAATTATTTTGAGTGCACCTAACGACGAGTGCACGTCAAATTTGGCGCCGTTGCCGGGGAAAGGCAATTAATTTTTCTTTTATTTTCATATCAAAAAAAAAAATCTTGCTCTTCTATTTTCTGAGCTTACATGAGTTATGAGTATATGGATACCAACACTTCATCCTTAGAGAGTCAAATTTCCTTCTTGACTTCTCTAATAAAGGAATCTATCTTTAACTCAAAAGCTCAAGATGCCAAGACTTGCAACATTTGCATGTCTCACAGGCATCTTACGGACTTCTGCCCAAAACTCCAAGAAGAATACCTTGCACAAATTGATGATGTACCTCACATGAGGTATGATCCACTCTCCAACTCTAGTATGTCCACGGAGGACATGGTTCGGGCTTTTACTCACAGCGTAACCACCATGCAACAAAACATGGTGCAATTCCAAAATGAGACCAAGTCTAGCATTTTGAGCTTGGAATCTCAAGTGAGTCAAATAGCCGGAGCCGTGAGTAGGCTTGAAGCAAGGGATTCAGGAAAACATTCCTCTCAAATAGAATGTGATCCTAGCCAGCAAACTTTTGCAATCACATTGACAAATGAAGAGGAAATGCAAAAAGAGATCCAGAATCCAGAAGAAGTAGAGGAAGAAAAAGACACAGAGCTCCAACTGGTCAAAGAAAAGGATAATCTGAGCTTCAAGGTTAAATATCTATCCTTGTCATCTTTTGAGGTACCCCCATCAATTCTGAAGATTTTGAGGAAAACTCATAAACTTGAAAAAGACAATGACATTTCTGAAATATTCTTCAAAATTGAGGAGTCGAAAAACTTTTTATTGACCATACTAAACGACAATTTCTTCCCATTCCTCCCACCACACGAATCAATGAAAATCTGGATATTTGATCCTGGAAAGATTTCCAAAGTGGAGAGTCGAGAAATTGAGCACTCCTATGGAAGTCCTATGAGTGAAAGTGTGAAGAAAATAAACTATCATGATCCAAGTTTGAATGATTGAAAAAAAAAATGAATAACGTCGTGCCACGACGTTAACTAAGGCGCTACTTGGGAGGCAACCCAAGTTTATTTTATTTTTTTTTATTTTATTTAAGTGTGTATAATTCATTTTTTTTATTTATTTAGAATTCATTTTTTTTTTGTTTAATTATTTGAGAGATCAGTGAGGGAGGGCACTAATCACGGGTTTTTGGAAGAAAAAAAAATGCAGGTTTTGGAGCATCTGGGGACATACCCGATCGAGTACAACCTTATACTCGGTCGGGTATGACCAAAAAGAAAAGGGACCGGGCAGTACTCGATCGAGGAAGCACTCAAAAATTGAAAAACAACGAATACCCGATCGGGTATCACTATACACCCGGTCGGGTATGTTTAGAAATGCAAAAATTGAAGGAGACTGACTCCCACACTCGACCGAGTACCTGCTTCAAAAATAGAAAAAAGCACATACCCGATCGAGTATGGAGGAGTACTCGACCGGGTACAAGAGACAGGTTGCTCACAAAGTTCATTTTCCAGACATACTCGACCGGGTAACAACATCCTACCCGATCGAGTACAGGAGGCAGGCCGCTCAAAAATTAAACTTTCCAGCAATACTCGACCGGGTAACCATACACTACCCGATCGAGTACAGAAGGCAGACTGCTCGAAAAAGCCACTTTCCAGACATACCCGACCGAGTACCAGCACATACTCGATCGGGTATACGGGTATTATAACCCCAAATCAGCCCCAAAACACTTCATCTTCTCCAAATTTCCAACCCTATCTCGAACAAAAACGCCCAAACCCCCATTTTTACACCTTCTCTCTACCATATCTCTTCCAAATCTTCACCAAATCCGCCCATTTCAACGCCAAAACACTCCCCTCATCCTTCTCTACACATTCATACCCACCAATCCCATTCTCCCCCAACTTTCAGAGGTCCGAAAAACCCTACCCCCACCTTCCAATTTCAGTTTTCAAAGGCCAAATTCACTCCAAATTGCTCCAAGGAAAGAGAAAGGGCAAAGCTCAAGCACTAGGGCATCCATCCAGGGCTACGAGGACATCCTCTTCGTGGACAACGAACAACGCACACGCTTCATGTCCACAATTGAAAGGCAAGTTAAACCTTCCCGCTTTTTATGCCTTGATGCCCTAAAGGAATTAGGAGTATACAAAATGATGAAGAAATTTTTTCATGAGTTGAGCATGGATAAAATTTTCAAAATGCAATACAACTCAAATGAAAAAATTATCTATGAATTCCTAAGCTATGTGCACTTTGAGAACAATGAAGAGGACTTTAGGGATGATAAACTCAGGTTTCGATTGTTTAATCACAATCACACCATCACAAAACTTGAGTTCGCCGAACACTTTGGTATTCCGGTTCCGTACCAAAAATCTATATCCGACAATACCGCCTTCGGCCACACCCTGTGGACCAAGATGACCGGGGAGACCAAATTTAGCTCCTCCCAACTCTACATTAGTCATGTCCAACATCCAGTCCTACGCCTCTTTTTGAAATTCCTTGCCAACTCCTTACTTGGACGTCCCAACAACCATCACACTAGGATGGGGGATGTGTGCCTCATCTCGGTAGCCCTATTCCGTATCCACGTGGATTTCAACCTATGTAATCTCATGTGGGCACATCTAAAAAAGGAAAGTGTGGCAAAGGGTGCTATTGTAGTGGGCGGGGTGATTATGCACTTGGCCACAAAGTTCGGGTATACGGATGACTCTCCTATACCCGACTACTGTTTGATGAACATATCTTGGCTGGGCCACTCGGGCTGTTCATCTTTTTCACACACCGTTTATGGTGAAGAAAGGCCCAGAAATATGTACAACTGGCACATCCACCCCAAACCCCTCAAATACTTCCAATTGCCCAACCCAGAACTCCCCCAACTCCAATTCAAAACAGGAAGAGCGGACCAACATTACCTCTTCCCAAACGCCCTCCCACCACATCTCCAGGAACCGGAACAGGAACCTCCCCAAAACCAAGCAGAATACGAGCCCTATGAGCAACTCCATAGCCATCCAACCATGAGCCAGGACTTCCCAGAACAGAGCCAAAACCCTCCACCACCCGACTTCTTTCAACAACTTCTGGAGGGTCAACAACAACTTCTTACGGGAATAGCCCAAATGGACAACCGGCTCAACCGATTAGAGGAGGAGCAAAGAGCCGGTTTTCAAAGATTGGAGGATGAGCAAAGGGCCGGCTTTTAACGATTGGAGGAGCTCCGGGAGGCCGATAGACATCGGTATGAGGAAGACCAACATAGGTTCTACGGGCCTATGTACTCTTTTATGGCACAGCAGGGATCCTTCCATACCATGGCGAACCCTCCTCCACCACCCTCATGGTATGACCCCACTCATTGGGGTAACTTTGGAGGATCTGGCTCCGGTGGTGAAGGGTACGACGGCGGAGATGGCGGGGACACCTACATGGGAGATGGTGGCCAAGGGAGCGGCTTTGGAGGGAGCTACTACGGAGGAGAAGGCGGGCACTAGGGACAGTGCTTGATTCAAGTGCGGGGGAGACACTCATGATGGTATGTAATTTTCATTTCTACCTAGCACTATGCATGTAATTCTTTTGAACTTTTACACCAAAAAAAAACAAAAAAAAAATAATAAAGAAAAAAATAAACAAAAGAAAATAAATGCTAGTTAGGTTGAAAACCCAACAAAATGGGCAATCTAAGCAAAAAAGGCTTATAAAAAAATGAGTGAGTTGGAGAGAATGGAAAATGAAAAGAGGTGTTAGGATGAAAACCTGAAAAGGCTCCTAGGCAAAATGAGAGATATGAGAGAAATGTTTGTTCTTGCAGGCACTCATTGTATCCTTATGAAGAATATGAAGATTCAAGATAAAGAAGAAGAGAGGAGGAGAAAAGAAGACAACACTAGGAGGTCATTAAACCCAAGATGCTCTTTTGTAATTTGAGTTTAAAACTCATTTTTCTTTGTCATCCTTGGTGGTCTTTGTGTTTGTATTACGTTTTTGTTGAATTGTGGAACTTTTGGACAAACATTGACACTTGTAAACATTTGATCTTACTCGAGACGAGTAAAGGTTTAAGTGTGGGGGAGTTGATACGTTCGTAATTTCCATATCTCTGTTTATGTTTTTAATTAGTTTTGCTTGACTTTTACTTTGGAAATTACACACTTTTGGTGTAATAGATTAGATTGTTAAATTCTTGTAAATAGGTTAGATTAGATATATTCTGAGCTCAAGCAGGTTTTGGTCACTCGAAGTACAGTTGGTGAACCCAAAAAGTGAAAAGAAGGTGCAAAAGTTCAAAGACAAAAGAAGATCCTGAATTTTGGCCTATACTCGGTCGAGTATTAGCTATACTCGATCGGGTAGTAGGTTGGAACTTCAAATCGGATCAGATCCGAAGACAAGGGAACATGCAGGGAAGATTTCGGCCACGATTTTATGTCTATACCCGATCGGGTAGACCGACATACCCGATCGGGTATGCCTTTGAATTTCAAAAGAATTTCGGTCAAGTATGGTTCGAATACCATTTTCTAAGCATACTCGACCAGGTATTCATATATACTCGGTCGGGTATACTCTTAGAAAATACCCTGAAACCGGTCGAGTATACCTCGGATCGGGTGTTACACACATACTCGATCGGGTACCATGTATATACCCGATCGAGTACCCGAATTAGCTCCCAAAAGCCTATAAATACACCTCCTTTCCTTCACAAAAAGATATCCAATCCCTTTGTACATCTAAGCTCAGTATAGACTAGCTCTTTCTTTATATTTTTCATCATGTTTAGTCTCCAAATGAGGAGCTAAACTCTTCCTTCTTGGTTTTGCTACTTTGAAGCTTAATGAATTTGTAAGTTGTGAGTTATTTTCTTTAATCTTCTTCCTTGAATATTAATTCTTTCTTTCAAAATACTATCTCTATATCAAAGTTGGGGAGTGTTACTAAGATGACAATTAGTTAACATCTTGATATTAATCATAGTAGGATTCATATATTTTAATATTCTTCCTTGAGTATTAATTAATTCCTATTCATATTTCATGTTAATATCTTAAACATTACTTAAAGTATCAACTAGTATTGTTTCTCATATTAATTATTACTAGAATCAATCGGTTAATACGCTTGTTATTAATCCGGTTCTTTCAACGGTAGTAAACTTGGAATATTAATGCATGCATCTCATGGTTAATATGCCAAGGGGAATTAATTATATTGATTAAACCAATAAACCGCTTGTGTTGAGGTTATCAATCTCAATCGTTTTCATCTTAAGTTTATTGCTACTATCAAGTTAATATATGGCGCTTGTTCTATATTGACTCGATAGTAAGTTTTATTAATGAACGCATCTCGTTATTAATAACTACCCTCGATGAACTGGATATACTCCTCGATTGAGTATTCGAGAGGAAGATAGTTAAAGATATAACCGGGATCGACGAACATTTCATTAAGTGGATAAAAGCAAAACCAAGTCTTCATCTCATTGAATTAAACTCATATAGGTTGTTTATCTTAGTGTTATTAAACCAAACAAATCTAAACCCCCCTTGTTACTATTTATATAAAAGAAAAGTATTCCTTTCCCTGTGGATACGAACCTTACTACACTATACTACGTATTAGTGTCGTATTGATTAATTATTTTGAGTGCACCTAACGACGAGTGCACGTCACTCTTCTTGCATTGCATTGATCCAGTCTGAGTCTGCAAGAGCTTCTTCTACAGTCATAGGTTCCATCTGAGATATGTAGCAGGCAAGCATTGCTTCTCTTCTTGTTGTAGCAGATCTGGTCTGTACTCCACTTTTGATTTGTCCTATCACTTGGTTTGGAGGATGATCCCTTAACCAAGTCAGATCAGGTTCTGTCAGTTGTTGTCTGGGTCTCTCTGGTTCCTCATCTTCTGAATCTTCATCTTCATTCAACAGAAGGGGGTTTGGTGCAAGTGTTGGGAACACTGGATTGACTGCTACCTCTTCTGTTGTTTCAGGTGTTCTGTCATCTAGGTTGACTTCCTTGAGGGTTTCTGTTACTTCTTCAACAGAGATGCTATCATCAAACTTTACATGTATAGATTCTTCAACATGTAGAGTTCTTCTGTTGAGTACTCTATAGGCTTTGCTGGTGTTTGAGTAGCCTATGAATACGCCTTCATTAGCTTTCTCTTAAAATACTTTTAGATGCTCCTTTCCATTGTTGAGAATGTAGCATTTGCATCCAAAAACATGAAAGTAACTGATGTTAGGTTTTCTTCGTTTCCAAAGTTCATAAGGGGTCTTCTGGTGATTCTTGTTGATCATGCTTCTGTTCTGGCGGCAGAGAGTTGATGAAAGGTTCCATTTTGATCATAGAAGTCCTTAATGACTTTGTTGACAAATTCAGTTCCTCTGTCAGACCTGATTGTCCTGACTTTCATATTCTTCTCAGTCTGGAGTAGTCATCAACCATGACTAGGGTGTACTTCTTGCCACCAACACTTGGAGTCTCAACTGGTCCAAATAAATTCATGTGGATAAAATTTAACGGACTTGTAGAGAGATCTCCAGCAATGAGTTTGAAAGAGTTCTTCTGTTGTTTTCCCTTCTGGCATGCACTGCAGAGGGTCTCTTTCTTGTAGACTATGTCTGGCAGTCCTTCTACAATGTGTTCTCTTGCCAGTTTGTTGATTGTTTTGAAATTCAAATGACTAAGCTTCTTGTGCCAGTCCCAGCTTAGTTTTGAATCTCCTTTGGCTATCAGGCATACTCCATCTTTTACAGTTTTCCATTCAACCACATAGATGTTCTTCTTCCTTTTTGCTGTAAGAACCACTTCTTTTGTCGTCTCATGATTTACATAGCAGAAGTCCTTTGTGAATTCAACGGTGTAGCCTTTGTCACAGAATTGGTTAGCACTTAGAAGATTGAACTTCAGACCTTTGACATAAGAGACATCATCAATGACTATCGAGTTCTTGATCAGCTTCCCTCTTCCTTTTGTTTGACCTTCTTTATCATTACCTCCAAAGGTAACTTTAGGTCCTTTGCATTTCTGGAACTCGATTAGGCAACTTCTGTCACCTGTCATGTGCCTGGAGCATCCACTATCAATAAACCATTCTTGCCCAGAGATAGCTCCAGCACACAGTTCCTGCATGATCAAAAGAAAGATTTAGGTACTCAAGCAATGTTGGGTCCTGGGGGGTCATGGATTCTGGGTAGTTGGTACCATTTTTGTCTCATCAAGTGAAACCTTGGTGGGTGGTACCCATTGTCCACCTAGTAGTCATAGTAAATCGAAGTGTGATTCACTTTGGGCAGATGCTTGTGAGGGTCATGCTTCCTGTTTACATACTTTTGCATAGCTTTCTTGGTTGGAAAGAAGTCCCATATACTATCAAGAGCAGAGGGGCGGTTAGCTTTGGGCTTCTAAAGTTGACCAGCCAACCTCTTCTGCCTAAAGTTAACATTCTCTTGATACTTGCCCTTATGGTGATCATTTCTAGCACGGTTATTATGAGGTTGTCTGTTGGGGTGTGGTCTTTGATTTTTCTGAAAACCTTTTCTGTTGTTAGGTTTTCTGCCAGGTTCATTGATTTTCAAAAGGGGTTTCTGTTGAACCTTTATCTTTCCTTTTTCTGGTCTGACTTCCTCATGAATAACTTTGGTGCCAGATACACCAGCTTGGCAGTTGGGCTAGAAATCAGTGGCACTATGACCTTATCTGCCTTAGAAATACTAGTGCTAGGCATTATGGAAGGCTCACCTGATTCTGTTGAGCCATACCCAAGACCAAAACCAAAGCCAATCTGTTGATCAAGTACAATCTTTTCCATGGAAGACTGGGTCTTCTGGTAAGCTTTGTACTTAATCTCAAGAGGCTCAATTTCTCTTATTCTCTTGAGAAGAGAAACATTTTCAGCTTCCACCTGATCTCTCTTCTTAATTAGAAGATTGATTTTGATCTCAACCTCCTTTCTTAAGTCAATAATCTCAACCTTAAGCTTACTGTTTTCTTCTGTAACAGAGGAATAAGTGGCTTGGATGGCCTTAAACTCTTCCCAAAATTGTGACATTGAATAAGAATCAAAATCTAAGCCTATCGAAGAAAAACTAGATGAAGACGTAGAGGTTACGTCATCATCAGAATGGGCCATGAGGCATAGGTCTTCTGTCTCAGCATCCAGGCAACAGAAGGCCTCATCAGAATCAAAATCAGAACTAGATTCTGTTTCAGAAAGGGGATCTTTCTCAAGCTGTTCGGTGATGAGTGCTTTCCTCCTTCTAGTACTATCTTCATATTTCTTCTTCTCTCCATCTTGTCCTTGTCTTTTGGACACTCTTGGATGTGGACAATCTACCTTGAAATGTCCAGGCTATCTGCAGTTGTAACAGAGAAGCTCTCCACCGGTATCTGCAGACTTGATCTTCTGGAACGGTTTTCTGCTGGTAGATGGACTTCTTCCATCTTTGGGATTCTTCATAAACTTCTTGAATCTCCTGGCAAAGGCAGCCATATACTCGTCAGATAAAAGTATTGAAGGGTCAAATTCATTTACCATAGATGTACTGGCTGTGAGAGCTGTAGTTGTCCTCTCCTCTAGTACATCTTCCTTCTCTTCAATCATCTCGAACTCATGAGCTTTGAGGTCTGAGATGAGCTTGTCTATGGGGTAAGTCTTTACATCCATGCTGGCTTGAACAGCAACCACCTTCATCTTCAATGCTGAGGGCAGTCCCCTCAACACTTTGAGATTGATCTCTTTGGTGGTGAGTTCCTTGCCAAGCTCAGAGATCTCTCCAGTGAGAGTGAGGAGCCTGTCATACATCTTGGAGATGCTTTCTCCAGGGAGAAGCTTGAAATCATCAAACTTCTAGTTGGCAATGGTCAGCTTGTTGTCCTTTTCTTGCTCATCACCAGCTCTAATGAGCTCAAGAGTATCCCATATTTCTTTGGCTGTTTTGCACTTCTTTATTCTGTTGAAGTACCTATCATCAATGGACTTGTAGAGAATATCCTTTGCAATATTGTCCAGATTGTACTTTCTCCACTCTTCAGTGGTCCACTCAGATTTGGCCTTATTGATCATATGAGGTCTGGTGTTGTCAATTGCATGCTCAGGATTGACCTTCTGGAAGTTTGTGAATGGTCTTATGTCAAGTACTTCCCACATCTCATCATGAAGAGCGCAGAGATGTGCCTTCATCCGGATCCTCCAGTCATCAAACTTAAGATCTGAAAACATAAGGTTCTTGGAAAGAAAGTGATCCATAGTATGACATTAAAACTGAGGCAAAAAGAAAACAAGTGGATCTTTGTTCAGCAAATAACCTAAGAGATTATTAGAACAAGGAGGCTCTGATTCCACTTGTTGGTACCGGTTGTATTGGGTACAGTCTAGAGGGGGAGCGTGAATAGACTGTACTAGTTTTTTAACTTTTTCAAGCTAAGTACCAGAATTAACAGAATAGTCTGTTCTGTTGGCAGAATGAACTGACAGCGGATGGTCTTCTGGTAGGGGTTCTGTCCGGTTAGCCTCTAAGAGATGCAAAGGCAGTAGGCCTTCTGTTAACTCACAGGAGGGGTTCTGCTGAACACAGAGACCAAAATTCTGGAGTTAATCAGTTAAAGATAAATACGAGAATTAAAAGCAGTAAGTAAATGACACCAGGGATTTTTATAGTGGTTCAAGGAACAACTCGTTCCTCTAATCCACGGTTCCACTAAGCTTGTAAAAAATCCAATTACAAAGCCTTAGTCCTAACACTTAAGAAGCTCTCCACGTCTTCTTCAAGCCTAGATGTCTCCTGGGATGCACTTCCTTGCTTCCTTTAAGACTGGTCCTTTCACTGAGCTTCCTTGAAGTATCACCACTTCACTACTCCAGTTACTTGGACGTCCTTCTTGTTAGAGAAGAGTTCTTGAAAGAACATGGGTTTTCCAACTAGCTTGAAGAGTTGAAGAACAGTTGGAACTTTGCTCTTGTTGGGGATATGAATATAGAAAAACTTATCTTCCCAACGTATGCCTTTCTTGTTGATGAAGATGGAGATTTTGATCTCAAAAAGGCTTGTGCGTTTAAATGTTTGAATGTTTTCTGTCTGAGCATTGGGTTTTCAAAGTATTAGCAAAAGTTTTTTTTGATGTTCTTCAAGTATTATCTTTTATACTGGGGTTGTCTTCCCGTTGGAGGAGGAGGACAACTGCATTAAATGTGCGAATAGTTGACTAGACCAGTAGGACCCGGTAAGGTTGGCGGGTTACTATTTTGGGATAAAGTTATCCTGAAATATCCTTGAATTTCGGCCAATCGTCAGCTTTTACTCTTGAGGGTACGGGGTGCATTAAATGTGCATTTAATGTGCGTACTGTAGCTTTTCCGTTGAAGTCTTCTAGCCATTGAATGAATCTTCTGTTGGTTTCACCGGCTGAAGTAGTTTCATGAAAATTCTCTAAGTATCAGGCCTTCTAGTGTCTTCAGCAGAGGATCTGCCAGAGAAGGTCTTGAGCACTTCTGTTGGAATAAGCTAACAGAGGGTCCTGAGGCCTTCTGTCAAGGGCGAACCAACAGAGAGTCATGACAGTTTCTGTTGAAGTGAGGTCCAACAGAGAGCCAGAGGGTTTCTGTCTGCATACAAACTAGCAGAGACCCAAAGGTCTTCTATTCAGACTAAGCCTATCAGAGGGTCTTCTGTCAGGAGGTCTTCTGTCAGTCGACTATTCTAAGAAACATTACAAAGGAAAAATTCTAATACAGATTACAAAAAAAATACTCTAATTACTTGTTGAGTTCCTATTATTCCTAAGTCTTAAGGTTTTGGTTAAAAACATGAAATTATGTTGATCAATTCTAAATGATATATATAGTTGCTCACCGAAGAACCGTTGTCCGTGAAAGTTCTACAAGCACACACCGGGTAAATACTCCACTTGAATCAAGTAAGTCATCACCACCTATACATGATAGTTTGAAATGAAACATGGAAGTCTAGATGTCTATGAATTGGATAGATTTGCTTGAACACTTGAATTTGTTTAGCATAAGATTATGTGAATGTCGTGTTATGTGTATGTGTTTATAGGTGATGTGGATTTCGAACTTGTGGAGTTATCAGTGTAAGGTATACAAGTTCTATGTTTGTAGTTAGGTTGGATTTATATGGAATCCAACAATGAATGAAAGTTGTGATGATAATGATATCTAATGAATGATAAGAAATGTTCGAAGTTAGCCGTTCCCCCAAGTAATCACCTGAGCTGAACGGAACGGGATCTCCTTCCACGGGGAGTCCCGGGATTACTTCTTATGGCTGCGGGCTAGCTACCCAAGGTCATTAGCGAGGGGCCAGGACACGAGCTACGGGCCCATCAAGTCAAGTAGCAAGATAGGAAGAAAGAATGATTGATAAGTCCGTATTTAGACACGCATTTGATGCGGTTTTCCTAGCTTTAAGGTGTTGCAAGTCTCAATTTTAGCTCAAGTTGCGATTATCAGGCGTTGGGTCGAGTTTCTTTGCATTTGGAGTTGAATTGAAGAAGTCAGAGTCCGGCAATCAGCGCTTGAGAGGCATTCAGGAAGGATTTGAAGGCATTCAAAGAAGATTTGAGAGATTTGAAGGTCATCGGGAGATTCACGATCAAATTCTGATGAAGAACGAGTAATCACTAGTACAAAAATCTAATTCTATAACTAGCTTTTTATAGGAGTTCATTTAAACCCCTTATCAAATGTAGGCGCGGGGTCATATTTATAAATAATGAATGTTTCGAATAATTTAATGGGTAAGTATTATAAATATAAAACTTTATCCATAACGGGTTTATAAATAACCGACATAGTTAACTAAAGACGGGGTTATTTTTTTATTTTCACAAACTTAAGTTTCAAATGGGGTCTTTTTTATAATTTTAATAAATACTTTTTTATGTCAGGTGATTGTTAACCCTTACGAAAGGGTTAATCCAATTAAAAAGCCCTAAGAGGACGACCATCGTTAGCTTCTTCGTTAACTCTCGGCGTTCCAGAAGAAAGACGAAGAGGACGCAGCTCTTCGTTAACTCTCGGCTTCGACTAATGTAAGGTTTCGCGCAGCGAGGAAGCATCCCAAGTCCGGATGATGCAGCTCCGCCATTTTCACATCTCCGCCATTAGCACACCTCCGCCTTTTCTTGATTTGGGCGTTCCACTACTGCTCTTCGTTAACTCTTGGCGTCGACTAATGTAAGGTTTCGCGCAGCGAGGAAGCCTCCCAAGTTCGGACGACGCAGCTCCCCCATTTTTACATCTCCACCATTAGCATACCTCCGCCGTTTCTTAATTTGGGCCTTTCATCTCCTTCGCTCGACGCTCGTGACTCAATTTTCCAACCGGTAATTATCTTATCTTACATACTCTATATTTATTTAGTTTTGCTATTCCTAATTGAAGCATGTCAATGTTCCTCTGGGATTTGTGCAATAGCATTTCATTTGTGAATATCCTGGCTATGGATGTTTTGTTTTTTATGTATTGTGACATAATCGAACCATTTCATTTATTTTTTTAGTTCCAGATCCTAATGATTAATGTGTTTGGTGTTTTTGTTTTCTGTTTTTGGACGCCGCTTGTTTGGCGTTTGTGTTCTGTTTTTTTGGAAGCTTGGGTCTTGTTTTGGGATGTCATGGGTCTGGTTTTGTTGGCTTTGTTTGGACGTAGCAGTGGACAGGAAAGGGACATGTCCCCCTTTTTTTTAGACAAATAGCCACCTATTTGTAATAGTCAAAAGTATGGTTTACCTTAAGCGTCTATCAGTTAATTAGTGAACCAAGTTCGAAGGTTAGAAATAGTAAGCATTTAAGATATGTGATCCGATTATAGTTTGGAAGTCTCGTAGAGTTGTAACTTCCTCTATATAAAGAGCTTTTTCTCGGCAAAAATGTGTGAGCTTGTTAGAGTATCTCAATCAAATCCTCCACTCCAGAAATACCTTTTGTCCAAACTCGTTTCACATTTAAATACACAGCAATTACATTACATTCATCCTCCCATCCTACCACTATCAAGGTCTGCTTCTGCCAAACAACCTATGGACAATTTTAAATTTCGTAATGATCGATACATATTCTTTCTCTCTGTTGTCAATGTTTTTGTTATCATGAATGTCAAAATTAGGATTATAGTTTCTTAAAACAGAAATGATGCTAGCGATCATCAAATTAGTTCATTTCACTGCAATACGCCGTGCGTGCCTAGGAATGAAGCGGATGAGCTACTGGAACCCAGGCACGCCGTGCTTGAAGAGAAACGAGGAACAAGGTAATGGAGGCCAGGCACGGTCGTGCCTGGCAATTAGGCACGCCGTGCCTGGCAGTTAGGCACGCCGTGCCTGGACGCGTTTAAACGGGATGCTTCCTCATGCATGGTCGTAGGCACGGTCGTGCCTGACCCCGTTTTATCCTAATTCAGCCCAAATTGCCTTGTTTCCTATAAATAACACCCTCATAACCCTAATAAAGGGGGTGGGGGTGGACTTTAGAGAGCTGATTACGGACGAAAATTAGAGAGCTTTTCAGCCAGGTTTTTCAATTCCTTAACATTCTTTGTAAGTTCCTACTTTTTGATTAATGACAATTAATTCTATTCTTCCCAATTCCGTTGATTCTTCAATTATGAATTGCGAGTAGTTTTAATTAGGGATTTGGGGTTGATGAAGGGGTTTATCATGATGAATGACTAGTTTCTTGATGGTTTGATTACATGAATGCTGTTTAATTTGTGTTTGAATAATTTAACTGTTATTTTTTGTAATCTGGAACCGCGGCTAGAATTACAATTGTTTGTAGAATAAATTAAGAGAGATCTAGTTTATTCTAGGACACATTCACACACACTTAATCTTTCGCTAAGAGATTAGTGGCGATTAAGGGGCCGTAAGCTCGCTCGTCTTGGCAATAATTTAGGATCCTGTCGCATGAGAGATCAGCTTGGTCCCCTAAATTATTGTACTCTACGCTGCGAGAGCGGTAAGAACCTAGTATTGATTAGCTAGGCTCAATTAAATTAAATTCATGTAATTAGGCTTGATCTGCCAGAAATCTGATTACCCCGGAATCATTCCCTGTTCCCTTCGTCGTTAATTAAGAAAAACCCAAATCTTTACTTTTATTCGCTCATTCGCATTAGTTTAATTTCAATTCAACCAATCAATCTCGCACGACACATTTATTTAATTTTATTTCTTTTTAATCGCTGAATTTAGTTAGTCTTTAATTCCCTTTTGTCCGTCCCTGTGGAGACGATACTCGTACTTTCACCACTATTCTACAATCTTTTTTAAGTGCGAGAAAACTCACATCAGTTTTTGGCGCCGTTGCCGGGGACGGTGTCGGTCTTAAGGGTTAATTTAACTCAGCGATTCGTTTTTAGTTTTTCGTAGGATTTTTGTCTGCTAACCTTGCAGGTCAGATCTGTTTATGCATACACGCTGCAAGAGGGGAGAACCGTTAATCCCTCTTAATCTTGAGATTGAAAAGCTCGCCAGACAGAACCGCAAGGCTCACAAAGAGAAATTTACCATGGACCATCAATCTTCATCTGGAAACATAGGGTCATCTAGTAACCCCAACCCTACTTCTTAGCCAGATTTCTATCATAACACATCACCCCAATCTTCACCACCAATTTCACCTAGAAACCCTCCAGGTTTTCAAAATTACCGCACTCCGATCTTTTCCCAAAATCATCCTTCACCACAATTTAATCTCCCTCCATTATATCATCTTTTTCAAAATTCCCCAACTGCTCCTGAAACAAATTTCCAAAATCAAGTTTATGGGATGCAAGGAGCAGGGCAGAGTATTCCCGTTTTCCAACCAAGACAGAACCTACTTCCAATCAATCAACCTACATTCCAAAATCAGCCCCAGTACCAAAATCCATACCCCAATCAGTTTCAAAACCAAACCCAAGTCCCACCTACTCAGCAACAACCAGCCCCCCAGCCTAGACATCAGGCGCCTCCACCAATCCATATGTACCGCACAATAATCCACTCTATCAGCGCCAGACCATTGCAGAGTTCCTTACACCAAACGTTTCAGAGTATGATAGCATTCGAGTGTCGGGAATTACTGCCAACCGTTACGAAATCAAGCTGGCGGTGATAAGCATGGTGTCCAATAATCAATTTGGAGGAGGCCCTACAGAAGACACAGTGGCACATATTACTCGTTTTCTGAGGATGTGCCAGACTTTCAAAATACCTGGGCTTACTGATGATCAGGTGAGAATGATGATTTTCCCTTTCTCATTGAGGGATGATGCGCAGAGGTGGTTGGACATCAATCCTCACCATCACCTCCAGACTTGGGACCAGCTGCATAGTGCCTTCATTAAAGAATATTTCCCTACGTCAAAGGCCTTGAAGTTGAAGAAGCAACTACAAGAGTTCAAGCAGGGATCTCTGGAGACACTGGCTGAAGCATGGAAAAGATTTAAGGTGCTGAGGAGAGCTTGCCCTCAGGGCAATTTGACTGATTGTGAGGTTCTTTTCTACTTTTATAGCGGGCTCAGCAATGAAGGGAAGATGATGCTCGATGCTTCTGGTGGTGGAGCCTTTCCTGATTTACCATCCGAGGTGGGGGAAGAGTTAGTGGACAAAATTGTTTCGAATAACGCATCCTGGTACAGCGATAGGAGTACACCTCACCAGAAGGCCCCGGGTTTGTATGAGATCAGTGTTAATTCTGCCCTTTCTGCACGGGTAGATACATTGGCAAACATGATGCAGAAGCACACAACCAGCATGGATGATCTAAGGAAAAAAATGGAACTTGCTCACTCGGTGCCCAGTGTACACATGGTAGCCCCCGGTCCTATGAGTCCTTCTTGTACTATGTGTGGGGGACTCCATTGGCCACATGAATGTAATATGATGGCACACTCGGCAGCCCCTGGATGGAGCAAGTAGATGCAATGTATTTTCAGAGGCAGGGCCATTACAACCAGCCCTACAGCCAGCAACAGCAAGAGAATTACGGGCAAGGAAATCAGCAGCATCAGCAGCATCAGTATAGAAACTATAATCAGCCTCAAGCATCTCAGGCCCCACACCAAGCACCTCAGCAAGGCCAAGGGAATTTTGAGAATGTGACTCAGCATAAACTTTCTAGCTTGGAGAAGACACTAGAGCAGTTCATTTAAGTGACTGCGGCTAGAGATCAATCAGCGCAGTCAAGTATTCAATAAACACATTCAATTATTCGGGACATACAAATTCAGTTGGGGCAGCTCACGAAATCCGTATCTGAGAGGCCTAAGGTATCCCTCCCGAGCAACACCGAACCAAATCCAAGAGAGCAAGTTCACGCAATCACACTGAGGAGTGGACGGGATCTGAAGTCTGCTGCCACAGAGAAGAAAGTTGAAGAAGTTGATACAATTGCAGTTGTTCCTGAGGAAAAGAAGGAAGAAGAAAAGAAGGAGGGGGACACAGTCCCAAAGCAATCCGTTCCAGTCAAAGCTTACCATCCCCCCTCCCATACCCGCAACGCTTAAAGGGGAAGAGTGACACTGAGGACTTCAACAAGTTTTTGAACCTCTTTAAACAGGTTCAAGTAAACGTACCATTCATGGAGGCACTGCAACAAATGCCAAGGTACGCAAAGTTTATGAAAGAACTCCTCTCTAACAAAAGAAAGTGGGGAGAACCGAAATCGGTGGTGCTGAATGAAGAGTGCTCGGCAGTGGTGCTTAAGAAGATGCCCAAAAAGCTCAAGGACACAGGTAAGTTCACTATCCTTTACTCCATAGGAAGTGAGATTTTTTATAATGCTTTAGCTGATTTGGGTGCAAGCATCAATTTGATGCCATATATCTTGTATGGCAAGCTTGCACTCGGTCCGCTTAAACCAACACGTATGTGCATACAGCTGGCTGACCGATCGGTCAAATATCCCCAAGGGATTGCTGAAGATGTGTTGGTTAAAGTGGACATATTTGTGATTTCGGTCGATTTTGTTGTCCTAGATATGCCCCAAGATCTTGATGTGCCCTTAATTCTTGGAAGGCCTTTTCTAGCCACTGCTCGGGCCCTCATAGATGTTGGAGAAGGGAAATTGATTTTGAGAGTTGGGGAGGAGAGAGTTATTTTTTGCATGGCCAAACTGGCAAAACAGTCCTGTCAAGTTGTAGATAAGTGCTATGTGTTAGATGTCATGGAACCACCCGGAGAAGAGGGAGGAAAACCCCCACCTCTCAAAGAGACCACTTTCGATCCATTCTTTGATAAAGGGCCTGATAAAGGCTTGGAACTGCCCTTTTGTTGTAGTTGTGATCCTCCATTAAATTTGTGGTTTCAAGAACTCCAAGTTTTGCGCCATCTGAGGGCGTTTGTTGACAAGAGGTTTGATACGTGGAGGACAACTTTTCTAAATGGACATGTATTTAATTGAGAATCCCGTGGGTTAGTTGCGTCGGGCAAACGACGTTAAAAATAGCGCTTCTCGGGAGGCAACCCGAGCTTACTTCTGCATTTGTTGTTGTTTTGTTTGTTTTGTGTGTTTTGTTTTTGTAGCTCAGGGTCTTGTGATATGCACTAGTTTATAGTGCATAAATGTATGTTTTTATGTTGATTGAGTGTGGATTTTCCATCGCTTTTAGTTAGTTTGTAAGTACTTGTTTTATTTTGTTTGTAATTGTTCTCTCCTTCTTTTCGGAGTTATAGAATAGTGATAGAGTTTGTAGCAAGGAAAAGGGGAGAAAAACTGAAGACAAAAAATACCCAGGAGCACAAAAACCCGACCGGGTCAGACCTTGAACCCGGTCGGGTCAGTTGAAGACCGGATCTAAGAAGAAAAAGTAAGACCCGGTCGGGTCCCTTACTCGACCCGGTCGGGTCAGATATGACCCGGAACACCAGAACATGCTGAAGATCACAAAGATTTAGAAAAAATCTGATTTAGACCAAACCCGGTCGGGTCCATCACTTGACCCGGTCGGGTCTGACTTGACCCGGGACAAATTAACGTGCTGGAACACAAAAACGTGGAAGATTATCTGATTTTGACCGGTACCCAGTCGGGTATGTACCTATACCCGGTCGGGTACCCGGCCAAAGGTGTTGAAAAACACCTATAAATAGCACTCTTTTTCTCCTCTAAAGATCATCCTTTCTTCCATACTCTTTAGCTCAGTTTAGAATAGCATTTTCTTTATATTTTTCTAGCTATGTTTAGTCTCCAAATGAGGAGCTAAACTTCCATTCTTGGTTTTGCTCTTGAAGCTTGTTGATTATTAAAGTTGTGAGTTATTTTCTTAACTTCTTCTCTTGATTATTAATTCTTCCCTTAATCTCATTCTATATTAATGTTGGGGGGTTGCTAAGTGACGATTAGTTAACGTTCCGACATTAATTACTACTAGAAACGATCAACGAACCGATGGTTAATCGTTGGTGGTTTCATAAGTAAGTAACTTCGGTTTATTAATGCATGGTCGTGGTTGATAAACTTAAGAGGGATCAATTTTGTTGGTTAAATCGAAACCGTTGTGTTAAGGTTATCAATCTCAATTGATTTCATCAAGGAGTTAAAAAGATTGAATGCTACTATTATATCGGTATACGGCGTTGTTCTATATTTGATTAATAGTAAGGGTTATTAATGAACGGTCGTAGTTAATAACTACCCTCGATGAATTGGAGATACTCCTCGGTTGAGTATTCGAGAGGGGATAAGTTATAGATATAACAAGGATTGACTAAAATACATCAACTAGTGGAAAGTAGCAAAGCCAAGTCCCTTTTTTCTTGAATTAAACACATATAGGGTGTTCATCTTAGTTCTTAATTAAATTAAATCACTCAATCCAATCCCCCCCCTTTTATTTACTAAGTATCATAAAAAGAGCAATATTCCTTTCCCTGTGGAATACGAACTCTACTACGCTATACTACGTATAAGTGTTTAGTATTGAAATTATTTTGACACACCGTGACAAAGTGCTCGTCAAATTTGGCGCCGTTGCCGGGGAAAGGCAATTAATTTTTCTTTTTATTTTATTTCAAGAAGAATCAAAAAAAAATATAAAGCTTGCTATTTTTGCTGAGCTTTGTTTGAGTATATGGTAAAAACCCGATCCATAAACCAACTCACCTACCAAACAAACCCCGAAATAGAAAAAGCTCTCGAGCGGTTAAAAAATAAATTCTCAAATACTGACTCGGGGGAATCGTCAAGTGCTAGTTCTCAATCTAGCGAGTCCGAGGAGTCAATATCAATGGCTCTTGAAACAAGAACGCTGAGGGAGCTCACAGCCCCCAATCTAAATCAACAACCCTTATGTATCACCTTCCCAACTCTTGATGCGGGTGGTACATTTGAGTTGAAATCTGGACTCATACATCTACTTCCATCCTTCCACGGGCTAAGAGGAGAGGATCCGAATAAACATCTTTCGGAGTTCCACATCGTTTGCACAAGCATGTGCCCGAACGGTGTTACCGAGGAGCAAATTAAGTTGAGGGCTTTCCCATTCTCCCTCAAAGACACCGCCAAAGATTGGCTCTTCTATCTTCCCTCGAGAAGCATAGACACTTGGGCGGCCATGAAGAAGAGCTTCCTCGAAAGGTATTATCCCGCCTCCATCTCCTCATCTCTAAAGAAACAAATCAGCAATGTGGAGCAAAAAGGTGATGAATCGTTCTACGAATTCTGGGAACGATTCAAGAAACTCTGTGCGAGCTGTCCGTATCACGGCTACTTGGAGCAAGACCTCATCCTTTACTTTTATGATGGTCTTTGCGATGATGATAGACGGATGATTAATGCTGCATGTGGAGGAGGGATAGTCAACAAAACTCCTTCTCAAGCTAGGAATCTTATCTCGGAGTTGGCCGAAAATTGTAGACACTATGATCGGCGGTCAACAAAGAGAGTTATGGCAGCGGAATCCAACAAATCGTTGGAGAGTCAAGTAGCCGTCTTGACTTCTTTGGTTAAAGATTTCCTTATAAATCCAAAAACCCAAGAAGTCAAGGTCTGCGGAATCTGTTCAACACAAGGGCATCCCACAGATTCTTGCCCAACTTTACAAGAGGAGAACTCTGAGCAAGTCAATGCTTTGGGGTTCCAAGGCCAAAGGAGGTACGATCCTCACGGCAAAACCTACAATCCAGGATGGAGGGATTGTTGGTCCCGTTTGTAATGGGAACAGTCTAGAGGGGGGGGGGGGGGGTGAATAGACTGTTCAGGAATTTAAACTTTTCTCTAAGTCAAAACTGACTTTTCTGAGATGGTCGAAATCTGGTGACAGAGAAGGTCAAGTTCCGATGACAGAACTGGACCTGGCAGCGGATTAGGTTATGTCCGGGTAGCCTCAGACAACACTAAGGCAAATGCCTTTCTGATAACTCTTTAAGGGAGATCTGCTGAACACAGAGTCCAACCTTTTGAGTCAAGCAGTTTAAGTTCCTAAGTGCAGAGATAAAATAAGTAAGTGACACCGGGGATTTTTATAGTGGTTCAAGGAACAACTTGTTCCTCTAGTCCACTGTTCCACTAAGCTTGCAAAAAAAACAGTTTACAACGCCTTAGTCCCTAGAACTTAAGAAGCACTCCTCGTCTTCTTCAAGTCTAGTTGCCACCCGGGATGCAGTCCTGCTTCCTGATGGCTGGTCTCGTTTCACTGAGTCTCTTGAAGTATCCCCACTTCACTTACTCCAGCTAGTTTGAGACGTCCCTTCTTTTTCAAGAAGTGTTTGATTCAAAATCATTTTTCTCCAACGTTGCTTCTTCACAAAGGATGAGTAGATGAAGTTTTCGAAGTGTTGAAGAACTGAGGAACTTTGCAACTTGCTAGTTGGATGAGGGATTAGAAAATATATCTTCCAACTGTAGCCTTTTCTTGTTAAGAATGATGTTTGAATCTCAAGAAGGCTTTGAGGTATTTGATTTAGAGTAGAATAATCTGAGCAAGTTCGTCTGGCAGATGTTGTAGCAAAAGTTCTTCTCGTAGTTCTTCAGAGTGTATCTTATATACTGGGAGCAGTCTTCCCGTTGGAGTGTAGAAGACAGCTTCATTAAATGCTTGTACTGTTGACTTGACCGGTTGGACCTTCGACTTGCTATTTTGGGGGCGTGAAGATACTCGCATGGTCAATCATCAGCTTTAAATATCTCTTCGTACGTACATCATTAAATGTGCATTTAATGTGTGTACAGTACCATGTTTCCGTTGAGAGGTTCGTAACCGTTAGGGGATTTCCCGTTAGTTTAACGACCGTTGGTAAGTGCTTTCGGAATCTGGTGTGTTTGACAAAGTCTTATGAGGCTCTCTGGTTCAATCTTTGAAGTCCGCCTCTGTTGCCAACTCTGGTACCAACACTGATGACCAGTTCTGATGGCTTCTCTGGTGAGCAACTCTGGGAGCAACTCTGGTAGAAGCAAGGTGGATCTCTGGCATGAAGACTAAGCTAAAACTTACAGAAGAAATTCTAATACAAAATTTCTAACGGGGTACTTTCAAATTCTAATTAACCTAGCATCATCAAAATCTAAATACATTTATTCCTTACAATTTCTCCCTTTTTGATGATGCCAAAACCCTTTAACTATTTCCAGAGAAGTGCCTTTCACCATAAAAAAGTTTAAAACTTTTCATTAAAATCTTGGTGGGCAACTTAGCATAGGAGAATAGTAAGAGTACGATACAATCAGATAGCAATTAAAGCAAATAAGGTTACAGAATAAACACAAAGAAGGTGAATAAGAGCAGACATTTGAGTAAGCCATGCAAAAAGAGGCAGAGTTGGTATCTTATTTATCTGAGAGAGAAAATAAAAATTTACAGAATCAGAGATAGAGAGTTAGAGATCTTCTTCATCTACCTGTGGTCCTGCTCTGTCAATCCTTTCGAGCTCTGCATTTACCTTAGCTCTGATTGAGGCTAGATCCCTCGGATTCTGATAGTCAGCCCAATGAGGTGCAAGTTTGCAGTCCAAATAATTTCTAACAGCCCAATGATACCTGTCGTTCAGCTCAATGATCTTGCTCAGATCATGAACTAACAGACCACCAAATTCTTCTGCAGATTTCACAAACTGGTTGAAAGGAATCTGGGGTTCTTCAGGTGCAAATCCTGGCATCTCCAATCCTCTGCCCTTGGGAAATGGAGGAGCTCTGGTGGATGGTGTAGGGGAAGGAACTCTTGGAGGTGTCCTTCTCCTTTTAGATGTTTCATCAGCCGCAATGGAGGAGGTGAGGAATCCATCATTGTCACTTTCTGAAGAGAGGACTCTGAAGACTGGTTTCTTCTTGGGTGTAGAGGCTACAGAGTAGTGGGATGATCTCTGTGGTGAGGCAGTTCTGGAGGGTGATAAGGATTTCTGATGAGGTGAACTCTGGGGAAATGGAATTATTGATTGAGGAATAGGTTGGTGTGAGGGGGATGGTGGGGGTGTAGGTGATCGATTTCTGGTGTTTGAGGGTTGTTTGCAAGGTGATGAGGGTCTGGATTTTGGTTTCTGGTGAGATGGAGTTCTGGTGGGAGAGGGTGTAGGAGAGGAGGTTTTCTGAGGCGATTGGGTTGAAGATTTAGAAGGTGATTTGGAAGGTGATGGTTGAGTAACAGGAGATTTGGGAGGGAGGGAGGAGGTGTAGGGATTACCTCAAGAACAATCTCTGAGAATATGGATTCTCTCCATTCCTTGATCAGCTTTTCCATGGTTAGAGCAATATCATTTGCTGTGGAGGGTTCTCCTTCCTCATGGGCACTGTGACGAAACTTGATGAGAGATTCTTTTCTCTTTTTCTCCATTAGCCACGCATCAAATTCTTCCATCTCATCCTCTTCCAAAGCTTTGACATGCCTTTCAGGAGACAGGGCAGTTGTTGGAGCTTTACCTTGATATTTTTCTTTCTTTTTCTGTAGGACAGAGATGAGAAAAGCAAGGTTGAAGCACTGTGACACATCTTCTGTGCCTACCCAGTGAAGAACTGCAGCTTCTTCTTCCTCATAAGCATCAAAAAGCTGAATGATTTTCTGGAGTGGTCCCATTCTCCATCTTCTACATGCTAAGACTCTATCAAACTGCTTCTGCAGAATGATGTTGTAGTCAGTCTCTGGTTCCTTTTCTGGTGAGGCTTCACGTTCTGGTGAGAGAGCAGAACTTGGCAACTCTGGTGCAGATTCTTGTTCAGCCTCAGGTTGAGTTCCAGATTCTGGTTCAAGTTCCCCCTGAACTTCTGATCTCTTGACATGTGAAATTTCCTTTGTCTTTCTCTTCTTCTGGTTTGGTTGAGGGCTCGAGTTGTCATCTCTGAACAAGAATGGTTTATTGATAGTGGATGCTCCAGACACATGACAGGTGACAAAAGTTGCCTAACAGAGTTCCAGAAATGCAAAGGACCTAGAGTTACCTTTGGAGGTAATGACAAAGAAGGTCAAACAAAAGGAAGAGGAAAGCTGATCAGGAACCAGATAATCATTGATGATGTCTCATATGTCAAAGGACTGAAGTTCAACTTGCTAAGTGCTAGCCAATTCTGTGACAAAGGCTACACTGTTGAATTCACAAAGGACTTCTGCTATGTGAAGCATGAGACAACAAAGGAAGTGGTTCTTACAGCATCAAGGAAGAAGAACATCTATGTAGTTGATTAGAACACTGCAAAAGATGGAGTTTGCCTGATAGCCAAGGGAGATTCAAAACTGAGCTGGGACTGGCACAAAAAGCTCAACCATTTGAATTTCAAAACAATCAACAAACTGGCCAGAGAACACATTGTAGAAGGGCTACCAGACATTGTGTACAAGAAGGAGACCCTCTGCAGTGCATGTCAGAGAGGCAAACAAGTGAAAAATTCCTTCAAACCCATTGCTGGAGATCTTTCTACAAGTCCTCTAAATCTGATTCACATGGATTTATTTGGACCTGTTGAGACTCCAAGCGTTGGTGGCAAGAAATATACCTTAGTCATGGTTGATGACTACTCCAGATATACATGGACTGTTTTTCTATCAAAGAAAAATGAAACTCTTCGGAAGTTGCCATCTCTGTTAAAGCAACTTCAGACTGAGAAGAACTTGAAAGTGAAGACAATCAGATCAGACAGAGGAACTGAATTTGTCAACCAAGTCATAAAGGACTTCTGTGATCAGAATGGAACTTTTCATCAACTTTCTACCGCCAGAACCCCTCAACAGAATGGCGTAGCAGAAAGAAGGAACAGAACTTTAAAAGAAGCTGCAAGAACAATGATTGCAGAATCTGGATTGCCTATGAGATATTGGGCTGAAGCAATCAACACTGCTTGTTATACTCAGAACAGAAGCATGATCAACAAGAATCACCAGAAGACCCCTTATGAACTCTGGAAGGGAAGAAAACCTAACATCAGCTACTTTCATGTATTTGGATGCAAGTGCTACATCCTCAACAATGGAAAGGAGCATCTGAAAGTATTTCAAGAAAAGGCTGATGAAGGAGTCTTTATAGGCTATTCAAACACCAGTAAAGCCTATAGAGTACTCAACAGAAGGACCCTACATGTTGAAGAATCCATACATGTGAAGTTTGATGAAAGCACCTCTGTTAAAGAGGTAACAGAGATTCTCAAGGAAGTCAGCATAGAAGACAGAACACCAGAACCAACAGAAGAGGTGGCAGACAATCCTGCATTTCCAACACCTGCCCCAAACCCCCTTCTGTTGAATGAAGATGAAGACTCTGAAGATGAGGAACCAGAGAGACCAAGACAGCAGCTGACAGAACCAGACCTAACATGGTTAAGAGACCATCCTCCTAACCAAGTGATTGGTCAAATCAGAAGTGGAGTTCAAACCAGATCCACATCAAGGAGAGAAGCAATGCTTGCCTGCTATATATCTCAGATGGAACCTATGACAATTGAAGAAGCTCTTGCAGACTCAGATTGGATCAATGCTATGCAAGAAGAGCTCACTCAGTTTGAAAGGAACAAAGTATGGGAACTTGTTCCTAGGCCAAAGCACCAGAATGTCATTGGAACCAAATGGGTATTCAAGAACAAAGCAGATGAAGATGGCAACATTGTAAGGAACAAAGCAAGGCTAGTAGCTAAAGGATATTGTCAAGAAGAAGGAATAGATTTTGATGAGACTTTTGCACCAGTTGCCAGACTTGAAGCCATCAGAATCTTTCTAGCCTATGCTGCCTACAACAACATCAAGGTCTACCAGATGGATGTCAAGAGTGCATTTTTGAATGGAGATCTTGAAGAAGAAGTTTATGTGGAACAACCACCAGGTTTTGTCATTCCTACTCAATCTTCTTGTGTCTACAAGCTTAAAAAGGCCCTCTATGGTCTTAAGCAAGCTCCCAGAGCCCGGTATGACACATTGTCCCTTTTCCTAGTGAACCATGGGTTTACTAAAGGAAAGGTTGACAAAACTCTATTTCAAATCTCTGTTGCTAATCATATTCTGTTAGTACAAATATATGTTGATGACATTATATTTGGTAGTACTAATCCAGAACTGTGCAAGAAATTTTCTCAAGTGATGCAGAGTCAATTTGAAATGAGTATGATGGGAGAACTCAGTTACTTCCTAGGACTCCAAGTCAAACAAGTTCCAGAAGGGATCTTTATCAATCAAGGGAAGTACACCAGAGATCTAATCAAGAAGTTTGGAGTGGAAGGCAAATCATCAGTGAAGAATCCCATGAACACGTCACAAGGAATTGGTCCAGATGATGAAGGAAAGGATGTAGATGCAACAACATATAGAGGAATCATAGGATCTCTGTTGTATCTAACTGCAAGCAGACCAGACATCTCATTCTCTGTTGGAATCTGTGCCAGATACCAATCAAAGCCCAAGGAAAGCCATTTAAGTGCTGCAAAGAGAATCATCAGATACATCAAAGGAAATCCAAATGCAGGCCTATGGTATCCAAAGGGAGGTAATTTTGAGCTAATTGGTTATTCTGACTCAGATTTTGCAGGTTGCAGACTAGACAGAAAAAGCACCTCTGGTCACTGCCAATTGCTAGGAGGAAGGCTTGTTTCCTGGTTTAGCAAGAAGCAGAACTCCATCTCAACAAGTACAGCTGAGGCAGAGTACATTGCAGCTGGGAGTTGCTGTGCTCAGCTACTCTGGATGAAGCAACAACTGAAGGACTATGGAATTCAAGCAAAGGAGATCAAACTGTTGTGTGACAACACCAGTGCCATTGTTATCACTCAGAATCCAGTTCTTCATTCCAGAACAAAGCACATTGAGATCAGACATCACTTCATCAGAGATCATGTGGAGAAGAAGCACATCTGCATGGAACATGTGCCAACAGAAGACCAGCTTGCAGATATCCTGACAAAGCCTCTCCCTGAGGCTAGGTTCAACAAACTGAGAGAGGAATTGGGAATGATGGATGAGATTCCAAGGGAAAGATGAAAAGGAAGGCCCTCTGTTGCTCTTTTGTTGTTGACATAATTCTTGTAGCAGAACCCCTTCTGTTAACCCCCCTCTGTCAACCTCTTCTGGTCGCTACCCTGGCAGAACACCTCAGCAACAGAACCCCCCCCCCCCCTTTTCTTACTGAAAGACCCTCTCTTATCTAACAGAAGGTGGTGGACTTTGAAAATCTTGTAAATCGGGTGACCTAGTAAATTATTAAAGGTCTTTTACCCTTTTACCCTTAAAATGGTATCAAGCCGTATAAAATTTACTGCGCCCCCGTTTATTTACTGCGCCCCTTTTTACATTTATTGGTATCTTGGAACCGTAAATTATCTCAAACGTCCACTAACCCATATCCATAAAACCCCCTTTCGCAAACCTAAACCGTTACTGCTCTCATAACTCTCAAGCTTTTGAACTCTTATCTCTCAGAAATTTTCTAACCGCAGTAAACTCCATGGCCTTCTTGAGCTTCTCCGATCTCTCAAAGGAACAAAAGGCAACCCTCCTAAAGAATGTTTTGACTGGACTGAGATGCGAACTGGAAGTACTACCCAGGTTTGCAGAGAAAAAGGAGCGGATGACCGCCATTGTTGATGGTCTATCTAAATGCCAACTGAGCAAGATCATCTCCCATGGTTATGAAGCCTACAACAACGTGGACACTGTTGAGTTCTATCTCAACGCATCCTTCAAGGATGAAGTCATCTCCTCCGTCGTCCAAGGAGAAAAGGTGTTGATTGATGCTGACGTCATCAACAACATCTTCAACATTCAGCAAAAGGAAGGAAGGGACTCTCTACTCGACTTGGAGGATACTGACATCCCTTTGACAGAATTCAAGAAGAAGTTCTGCAGAAAAGGGGAAGAAGTAGAGAAGATCAACATCAAGAAGAACTTGCTCAAAAGGGATTTTGAGCTGCTCATAAACATTTTCCACAAATGTTTATGGTGCAAGTACTCCTCCACAGATGATGTCACAACTGCCAATGCCAAGGCCCTGTATGCAGTGCATCATGGAGTGAACATCAATTGGGGACAAGTCATGGTGAAGTCCCTGATTGAAGTCATCAAGAAGAAGAACCCAAAAACTAGCCTCTATTCTGGGAAGCTAGGACATGGGCTACTGGTTTCAGAAGTGCTTCTCAGACAAGGAATACACTTGAGGAAGGCTTCAACCTTGGATCACACCAAGGTAATCTTCTTAACTGCTTCTCCAAATAGGGAGAAAGCCATAAAGGCTGAAATGAAGAGACAGCTTCAACTTGAGGCTAAGAGACAACAGGGAGAGAAGGTACAGAAACCTCTCTCTGTAGCCCCTTCTGCTGAGAAGAAGAAAAAGAAGAAGAAGAAGACTGAAGGGGAAGCACCTGTTGCCCCCCCTAAGGCCGGACAGAAGAGGAAGAGGACCACCAAACCAAAGAAGAAGGTTTCTAAACCTGTGGTTTCTGAATCTGAAGGAGTGGCAGACACTCAGGGGGAACCAGAGATCCCCACCTCTGCTGCATCTCCTGAACAGAACAGGGTGTCTACTTCAACAGAACACCCTAGTCCTGTCAAAGATGGGTATCTGTCCTTGTTAGACAGACAGTTTACCCGGGTTCTCGAATGGAGAAGGTGGAGAATGGGACCCCTCTCCAAAATCATCCAATATTTTGACCATTATGAGCCAGAAGAGGAAGCCATTCTGTGCTTTGCCCTCAACTTCCTTCACTCTGTTCTTGAGAAGAAGAAGGCGAGCTACAAAGGGAAGGCCATTCTCATCTCCTCACATTCAGAAGAGGCTGTCAAACCTCTAGAAGAGGAAGAAATTGAAGCATTTGAGGAATGGCTGTTCACAAAGATGGCAACAGACTCTGTGCAACCTCATCTCAACCCAGGAGAGCCCTCTGTACCCAAGACAGAAGGGCAAGCAATGATGGAGCATATCAAGGAGTGGAGGACTTCTTTGCTCAAGGAGAACATCATTGAGGTAATATCTCCAACCCCCTCTGTTAATATCCCAACAGAACCCCTCATTCCCTCACCTCCTTCCAGCACCAGAACCACTCCACCAGAACACCCTGAATCTTTATCTCCTAAACAGAGAACCCCCACCCCTTCTCATTCACCCAAACAGAAAATTGCATCTCCCTGCAGAGCAATTGTTCCCTTCAGAAACCGTTCACCTTCACCTCCACCATCCCCCCCTCAACAGAATGCCTCACCTGTTCACTCTTCACCCCAGCACCAGATCCCCTCTCCCCAACAAATCCCCTCCTCATCCTCTGAATCTAATCATCAATCTCCTCCTCCAGAATCTTCACCTCCACAACAACCTGCAGAAAACCTTAAACCTGTATGGTTTCTCAGGGATTCTGACCCTACAACTGTCTCCCCCATCTCTGCACCTCAAGGGAATTCTAGGCATTCTACTGCCCCCAATCCCTCCTTCAGAAAGAAGAAAAAGGTCATCAGTAACACCATACCCATATACTCCTCTTATGAAGACTCATCTGACATGGATGGATTCATGGTCAGCAAGTCTTATCAAGCCACATCCAAGAGACAGAAGACCCCTCCTCTGACTCAACTGGAACATGAACAGGCTGTCCAATCTCTTTCATCTGTCCAAGAGCATCATCCTTTGCCTAAGGGAAGAGGTCTGGAGATGCCTCACCCAGATGGAAAACAGAACAACGTTCCCTTCAACAGATTTGTTGAATCTGCTGAAGAATTTGGAGGACAGATCCTCCAAGGCTTGAACAAACTGATTGAGGTCAATGACAAACACTATGGGCACCTTGCTCATGTGATTGACAATCTCAACTCAGGTATGCAGTTTATCTCTGATCGTTTTGAGAACCTCACAGGAACTCTCAACAACTTCATAGCCTCATCAACTGCCAGAACTGATGCCCTGTCAACAGAAGTGGTAGGCATCCACAACACTCTTTCTATCTTTCAACAGACTCTCTTGAGTCAAGGCCATGCTATTCACAATATCTCAGAGCATCTTGAAGCTCTGAAGGAATCTGATGCCAGGACAGAGAGGCACTTGACCTCCATTGATGCAATGTGCAGAGTGCATCAAGAACAGGCTCATGCACTTCTGTCCACTGACAGAGATCGTTATCAGAAGATGGTGCTCCTTGAAGCCAATAACAAGGACATCTTCTCTGCAATACAGAAGCAGCAGGGTCTGATTGAAGGCCTTACCTCTATCACCCAGACACTACCAGAGGCCCTGGAGCAGATAGCCTCAACCCAGGCCTCAGAATTCCAGAAGATCAGTCTCATGATTGAAGATCTGAATGATGCCAAAAAGGGGGAAGAGGACCCTCAACAGACCAGGCCTAGGTCTCACAGAACTTCTACCAGAGCACCCTCCTCTGGTGAGCCTGCAGTAGATCCAGCTCCCTATTTTGAAGCTGCCCTACAAAAGAAGAGAGCAGCAGGCATACCTAGACCCCCATCTCCAATAAAGAAGAGCACCAAGAAGAAGAAAGTTTTCAACTTCACTGAGTGGAGATTGGGTGGCTCTCAGAACATTGACAGAGCTCAATTTGAAGAGATGAAGGCTAAAATGACTCCTACCCAACAACAGCACCTCTATCTGGACAAAGATGGCGTTGTCAGAGTTAGGTATGGAGGATCACTTAAAGAAGCAGAAGAATGGTACAAGAAGAACATTGTCCCAGGAAAGACCATACATGAAGGTGTCCTCAACTATTTGGACTGTAAGCTTTCTCCAATATGGGCATCTTATCAAAGGTCTGGCAATCTGTTCAAAATCAGAGCTGAAATAAACGAAGAACTGCTCAGGCTTCAAAGACTAGAGGAAGAAGCTCTACGGGCAGCTAATCTGGAGAATGTGTAAGGTTTAAACTCTGTAAAACCTATCTAATAAAATCACATCTCTGCCTTCTTACTTTGAAGTGCTTTTCCTCAAATTCTTGTCTTTTTTTGCCTTCTGCTTGTGTTTGTGTATTTCTGTTATTTTCTGCTATCTGAATGTATCGTACTCTTACTATTTTCCTATGCCATGTTGCCCACCAAGATTTTAATGGAAGTTTTAAACTTAATATTTTTCATGGTGAAGGCACTTCTCTGGAAATAGTTAAAGGGTTTTGGCATCATCAAAAAGGGGGAAATTGTAAGGAATAATTGTAATTAGATTTTGATGATGCTAGATTAATTAGGATCTTAGAGTACCCCTTTAGAAATTATGTATTAGAATTTTCCTTTGTAAAGTTCTTAGATGTATTCGACTTGACAGAAGACCTTCAAGAGCAGAAGGACTTCAAGACCAGAAGTGCCTCTTAAGACATTATTGAAACAGAGGACCTTTGGTTCTCTGCTCCAGAACAGAAGTCCTCAGGATCTCTGTTAGTCTTGACTCTGACAGAAACCCTTCTGGGTCTCTGTTGGAGACTCCCAACAGAAGTGCTCCAGGCCTCCTCTGTTCTACTCTCAGACAAAGACACCAGAAGGTCTGACACTTAGAAGATTTTCAATGAACCGGGAAGTCAACTAAAAGATTCCTTCAACGGCTAGGAGTATGAAACGGAAAAGCTACAGTGCATGCATTAAATGCTCATTTAATGCACCCCATGCTACGTAGAGTAATTGCAGATGATTGGCCGCAATGTCAGGAATACTTTATCCCAAAATAGTAACCCGCCAACTTTATCGGGCTCTACTAGTCAAGTCAACTGATCGCGCATTAAATGCAGTTGTCCTCCTACTCCTCCAACGGGAAGACAACCTCAGTATAAAAGATACACTACGAAGAACAACCAAAAAAAAACTTGGATATAACTTTGCCAAGATTACATTGCAACTTTTGCTAACCACAAGCAAGATATTCAAACTCTGAAAAGCAAAAAGCCTCCTTGAGATTCAAACTCATTATCCTCTACAAGAGAAGGCTGAAGTTGGAAAAATACTCTTTCCAACTCAAGCAAAGTTCCAGGTGTTCTTCAACTCTTCAAGCTTATCACATACAAATCTTTTGTAACGAAGCTAGTTGGAGGAACCCCAGTTTCAACAGAAACTCTTCTTGCTACAAGAAGGACGTCCAAATAACTGGAGTAGTGAAGTGGTGATACTTCAAGGAAACTCAGTGAAAGGACCAGTGTTAAAGGAAGCCAGGCAGTGCATCCCAGGACACATCTAGGCTTGAAGAAGACGTGGAGTGCTTCTTAAGTACTAGGACTAAGGCTTTGTAAACGGCAGTTTTTACAGCTTAGTGGAACAGTGGATTAGAGGAACGAGTTGTTCCTTGAACCACTATAAAAATCCCTGGTGTCGTTTACTTACTGCTTTTAATACTTGCACTTAGTTAGAACTGTATAACTCCTTGGACTTGGTATCTGTGTTCAGCAGAACTTGTTCTACGAGTTAACAGAAGACCCACTGCCTATTGCTTCTCTGAGGCTAACAGAACTCCCTACCAGAACCCCATCCGCTGCCAGTCTGTTCTTTCAACAGAACAGGCTATTCTGTAAATCTGGTACTTTGTCTAAAAAGCTAAAAACCAACACAGTCTATTCACCCCCCCCTCTAGACTGTGTCCAGTATAACCGGGACCAACAGAGATGAGTTACGCAAAGTTCTGAGGATTGAAAGTTTTAGAGATCTGAAGGCTTGAATGCTAGAGCAGGTTTAGAGAGATAAAGTAGCAGTAGGGATTTAGGTTGAAGAAGGTGGATATAAAAGGTTTAGAGTAGTGGACGTTTGAGATATTGGCGGTTTCGAGGTAACATTTAATGAAATGCAGGCAGAAAATGTTTCCGTTAGAAGAGTAACGATCAGAGGTATTCTGGTAAAAGACCGTTTCAAGTAATTAGGTCTTGCCCGTACCTCGAAATGTTGCTAAGTCCACAACCGTATCTGCTGTCTCTTTGATAGGGATCTCTGGTCAGAGGAGGGGGTTTCTCTGATGTTAGATTCTGATGAACAGAGATAGGGGTTCTCTGATGTGAGTTTCTCTGGTGCAGAAGAAAACAGTTCTGGCTCAGTGAGTCTCTGAGTCAGGCATCTCTGGGAAGATCATCCATCATTCCCAATTCTTCCCTTAGCTTGTTAAACCTTGCCTCAGGTAAAGGCTTGGTTAGGATGTCTGCAAGCTGGTCTTCTGTAGGTACATGCTCCATACAAATGTGCTTCTTCTCAACATGATCTCTGATGAAGTGATGTCTGATTTCAATATGCTTTGTCCTGGAATGAAGAACTGGATTCTGAGAGATAGCAATGGCACTAGTGTTGTCACACAACAACTTGATCTCCTTAGCTTGAATCCCATAGTCCTTCAACTGTTGCTTCATCCAGAGTAACTGAGCACAACAACTCCCAGCTGCAATGTACTCAACTTCAGCTGTACTTGTTGAGATTGAGTTCTGCTTCTTGCTAAACCAGGAAACAAGCCTTCCTCCTAGCAATGACCAGAGGTGCTCTTCCTGTCCAATCTGCAACCTGCAAAGTCTGAGTCAGAGTAACCAATTAGTTCAAAGTTACCTCCCTTTGGATACCATAGGCCTGCATTTGGATTTCCTTTGATGTATCTGATGATTCTTTTTGCAGCGCTTAAATGACTCTCCTTGGGCTTTGATTGATATCTAGCACAGATTCCAACAGAAAATGAGATATCTGGTCTGCTTGCAGTCAGGTACAGCAGATATCCTATGATCCCTCTGTATGTTGTTGCATCGATATCTTTCCCTTCATCATCTGGACCAATTCCTTGTGATGTGTTCATGGGAATCTTTATAGATGATTTGCCTTCCACTCCAAACTTCTTGATTAGATCTCTGGTGTACTTTCCTTGGTTGATGAAGATTCCTTCTGGAATTTGTTTCACTTGAAGACCTAGGAAGTAGCTTAGTTCTCCCATCATGCTCATTTCAAATTGACTCTGCATCACTTGAGAGAATTTCTTGCACAATTCTGGGTTAGTACTACCAAATATAATATCATCAACATATATTTGTACTAACAGAATATGATTAGCAACAAAGATTTGAAATAGAGTTTTGTCAACCTTTCCTTTAGTAAACCCATGGTTCACTAGGAAGAGTGACAATGTGTCATACCATGCTCTGGGAGCTTGCTTAAGACCATAGAGGGCGTTTTTAAGCTTGTAGACACAGGAGGAGTGAGTAGGAATGACAAAACCTGGTGGTTGTTCCACATAAACTTCTTCTTCAAGATCTCCATTCAGAAAAGCACTTTTGACATCCATCTGGTAGACCTTGATGTTGTTGTAAGCAACATAGGCTAGAAAGATTCTGATGGCTTCAAGTCTGGCAACTGGTGCAAAAGTCTCATCAAAATCAATTCCTTCTGCTTGACAATATCCCTTGGCTACCAGCCTAGCTTTATTCCTTTCAATGTTGCCATCTTCATCAGCTTTGTTCTTGAATACCCATTTGGTTCCAATGACATTCTGGTGCTTTGGCCTAGAAACAAGTTCCCATACCTTGTTCCTTTCAAACTGAGTAAGCTCTTCTTGCATAGCATTGATCCAATCAGAGTCTGCAAAAGCTTCTTCCACGGTCATAGGTTCCATTTGAGATATGTAGCAGGTAAGCATTGCTTCTCTCCTTGATGTAGCAGATCTGGTCTGGACTCCACTTCTGATTTGTCCAATTACTTGATTAGGAGGATGATCTCTTAACCAAGTTAAATCAGGTTCTGATAAGGGTTGTCTTGGATTCTCTTGTTCTCCTTCTGATTCTTCATCACTATCTTTGTCTTGTAGGATGGGATTCTGATGGTGTATTGGTATGGCAGAGTTAGTTACCAATTCTGGTATGTCCGTCTCTGGTGGTTCAAGTTCTGGTGATTCTTCTAGATTCGCTTTCTCCAAGTTTTCAATTATGCTCTCAACAGAGTTGAGATCATCAAACTTGACATGAATCGATTCTTCAACAAGTAGGGTTCTTTTGTTGAGTATTCTGTAGGCTTTGCTGGTGCTGGAGTAGCCTAAGAATGTTCCTTCATTAGCTTTTTCTTGAAACACCTTGAGGTGATCCTTCCCATTGTTGAGTATATAGCATTTGCATCCAAATGCGCGAAAGTAGCTGATGTTGGGTTTTCGTCCTTTCCATAATTCATAGGGGGTTTTCTGATGAGTTTTGTGAATCAAGCTTCGGTTTTGGGTGTAGCATGCAGTGTTGATAGCTTCAGTCCAGTATCTGTAAGGTAGACCTGATTCAGCAATCATGGTCCTTGCAGCTTCCTTCAAGGTTCTATTTCTTCTTTCTGCAACTCCATTCTGTTGAGGAGTTCTGGCTGCAGAGAGTTGATGCATTGTTCCGTTTTGATCACAGAACTCTTGTATGACTTTGTTGACGAACTCTGTTCCTCTGTCTGATCTGATGGTTTTGACTTTCTGATTCTGCTCATTCTGTAGTAGCTTTAGCAGAGATGGTAGTTTTTGCAGAGTTTCATTTTTCTTGGTCAGAAAGATAGTCCATGTGAATCTGGAATAGTCATCCACCATGACTAAGGTGTATCTCTTCCCACCAACACTTGGAGTTTCCACTGGTCCAAATAAATCCATGTGAATTAGATTCAAGGGACTAGTAGAGAGGTTTCCAGCAATGGGTTTGAAAGAGTTCTTCACTTGTTTTCCTTTCTGGCATGCACTACACAAGTTCTCCTTCTTGTATACCGAGTTGGGTAGACCTTCAACAATGTGATCCCTTGCTAGCTTGTTGATTGTTTTGAAATTCAAGTGACTCAGTTTCTTGTGCCATTCCCAACTGAGTTTTGAATCTCCTTTGGCTATCAGGCAAATTCCATCTTTTGCAGTTGACCAATCAACTATATAGATGTTTTTCTTCCTTGTTGCTGTTAGAACCACTTCTTTAGTTGTCTCATGCTTGACAGAACAACCTTCCTTGGAAAATTCGACTGTGTAGCCTTTGTCACAGAATTGGCTAGCACTCAGCAAGTTGAATTTCAATCCTTTGACATAAGAGACATCATCAATGATTATCTGGTTCTTTATCAGCTTCCCTCTTCCTTTTGTCTGGCCATCTTTATCATTACCTCCAAAGGTAACTCTGGGCCCTTTGACTTTCTGGAACTCTGTCAGGCAACTCTTGTCCCCTGTCATGTGTCTGGAGCATCCACTATCAATGTACCAATCTTGTTCTGAGATGGCTCCAGCACATAGTTCCTACAAAATTAAGAGGAAGATTTAGGTACCCAAGCAATGTTGGGTCCTAGGGGGTCATGCAGTCTTGGCAGCCGGTACCACTTTGGTCTCATCAAGTGAAACCTTGGTGGGTGGTACCCTTTGTCCACCTGGTAGTCATAGTAAACGGAAGTGTGATTCACTTTGGGCAGATGCTTGTGAGGATCATGCTTCCGGTTTACATACTTGTGCATAGCCTTTTTGGTTGGGTAGAAGTCCCATATACTATCAAGAGCAGAGGGGTGGTTAGCTTTGGGTTTCTTAAGGTGACCAGCTAGCTTTTTCTGCCTGAAGTTAACCTTCTCTTGATATTTGCCTCTCTGGTGGTCATTTCTAGCACGGTTATCATGAGGTTGTCTTTTAATGAATGGTCTTTTATTTTTGTTATCCTGAAAACCTTTTCTATTGTTAGGTTTTCTGCCAGGTTCATTGTTTTTCAAAAATGGTTTCTGTTGAACCTTTATCTTCCCTTTTTCTGGTCTGACTTCCTCATGAACGACCTTGGTGCCAGATACACCAGCTTGACAAATGGGGCTAGAAATCAGTGGCACTATGACCTTGTCTGCCTTAGCAACTCTGGTGCTAGGCATTACAGAAGGCTCACCTGATTCTGTTGAGCCATAACCAAGACCAAAACCAGTGCCAATTTGTTGATCAAGTACAAACCTTTCCATTGAAACTTGGGCCTTCTGGTAGGTTTTATACTTAATCTCAAGAGGCTCTATCTCCCTTATTCTCTTTAGAAGAGAAACATTTTCAGCTTCCAGCTGATCTCTTTCCTTAATTAGAAGATTGATTTTGATCTCAACCTCCTTTCTTAAGTCAAGAATTTCAACCTTAAGCTTACTGTTTTCTTCTTTAACAGAGGAATAAGTGGTTTGAATGGCTTGAAACTCTTCCCAAAATTCTGACATTGAGTCAGAATCAAAGGCTCTGCCTACCGAAGAAAAACTAGAGTTAGAAGTAGAGGATACCTCATCATCAGATTGACCCATAAGACATAGGTCTTCAGTCTTTGTATCCAGGCAACAGAATGCCTCATCGGATTCTGATTCTGAGCTGGACTCTATCTCAGAGAGAGGGTCCTTCTTTGGTTGTTCAGTGATGAGTGCCTTCCTTCTTCGGTGCTCATATTTCTTTTCTCCTTCCTGGCCTTGCCTTTTGGAGACTATGGGGTGTGGACAGTTGGCTTTGAAATGCCCTGGTTGTCTGTAGTTGTAGCAGAGAAGCTCTCCACTACTCTCTGATGGTTTGGACTTCTGGTGTGGCTTTCTGCTATCCTTTGGCTTCAAGAATTTCCTGAACTTCCTAGCAAAAGCCGCCATATATTCGTCAGTTAAAAGAATAGAAGGGTCAAAGTTATTTACCTGAGAGGTGTTGGCAGTGAGGGCAGTAGTTGTTCTGTCCTCAACTTCTTCTTTCTCTTCTTCATTCATCTCAAACTCATAAGATTTGAGATCAGAGATGAGTTTCTCAGTGCTGTAGGTTCTGAGATCCTTGCTATCTCACATGGCAGTGACCTTCATCTTCCATGGTGAAGGTAGACCTCTGAGAACCTTCAAGTTGATCTCCTTGGGAGTAAGTTCCTTCCCAAGTTCTGATATCTCAGCAGTGAGGGTGAGCAAGCGTGCATACATCTCATCAATGCACTCTTTGGGTAGAAGTTTGAAGTCTTCAGACTTCTTCATGGCAATGGTAAGTTTGTTGTCCTTTTCTTGCTCATCACCGGCTCCTATCAGGGTGAGTGTATCCCTGATTTCCTTGGCAGATTTGCATTTCTTGATCCTTGTGAAGTACTTGTCATCTATGGCTTTGTAGAGGATATCCTTGGCAATGTTGTCAAGGTTGTATTTCCTCCTTTCCTCATTGGACCATTCATGTCGCAGTTTGGTGATCATCTGAGGTAGACCACCACCAGTGATGTATTCAGGGTTGACCTTGGTGAACTCTGTGAAAGGACCTGCATCGAGAACTTCCCACATTTCATCATGGAGTGCGCAGAGGTGAGCTTTCATGCGAATCCTCCAGTCATCAAACTTTGTCACTGAGAACATAAGATTCTTAGAAAGAGTGTTATCCATAATATGAGATTAAAGAGGCTAAAACAAGTGGATCTCTTGTTTAGTAGGTAACCTAAAAGATTACAAGAACAAGGAGGCTCTGATACCACTTGTTGGTCCCGTTTGTAATGGGAACAGTCTAGAGGGGGGGTGAATAGACTGTTCAGGAATTTAAACTTTTCTCTAAGTCAAAACTAACTTATCAGAGATGGTCGAAATCTGGTGACAGAGAAGGTCAAGTTCTGATGACAGAACTAGACCTGGCAGCGGATTAGGTTCTGTCCGGGTAGCCTCAGACAACACTAAGGCAAATGCCTTTCTGATAACTCTTTAAGGGAGATCTGCTGAACACAGAGTCCAACCTTTTGAGTCAAGCAGTTTAAGTTCCTAAGTGCAGAGATAAAATAAGTAAGTAAGTGACACCGGGGATTTTTATAGTGGTTCAAGGAACAACTTGTTCCTCTAGTCCACTGTTCCACTAAGCTTGCAAAAAACAACAGTTTACAACGCCATAGTCCCTAGAACTTAAGAAGCACTCCTCGTCTTCTTCAAGTCTAGTTGCCACCCGGGATGCAGTCCTACTTCCTGATGGCTGGTCTCGTTTCACTGAGTCTCTTGAAGTATCCCCACTTCACTTACTCCAACTAGTTTGAGACGTCCCTTCTTTTTCAAGAAGTGTTTGATTCAAAATCAGTTTTCTCCAACGTTGCTTCTTCACAAAGGATGAGTAGATGAAGTTTTCGAAGTGTTGAAGAACTGAGGAACTTTGCAACTTGCTAGTTGGATGAGGGATTAGAAAATATATCTTCCAACTGTAGCCTTTTCTTGTTAAGAATGAAGTTTGAATCTCAAGAAGGCTTTGAGGTATTTGATTTAGAGTAGAATAATCTGAGCAAGTTCGTCTGGAAGATGTTGTAGCAAAAGTTCTTCTCGTAGTTCTTCAGAGTGTATCTTATATACTGGGAGCAGTCTTCCCGTTGGAGTGTAGAAGACAGCTTCATTAAATGCTTGTACTGTTGACTTGACCGGTTGGACCTTCGACTTGCTATTTTGGGGGCGTGAAGATACTCGCATGGTCAATCATCAGCTTTAAATATCTCTTCGTACGTACATCATTAAATGTGCATTTAATGTGTGTACAGTACCATGTTTCCGTTGAGAGGTTCGTAACCGTTAGGGGATTTCCCGTTAGTTTAACGACCGTTGGTAAGTGCTTTCGGAATCTGGTGTGTTTGACAAAGTCTTATGAGGCTCTCTGGTTCAATCTTTGAAGTCCGCCTCTGTTGCCAACTCTGGTACCAACACTGATGACCAGTTCTGATGGCTTCTCTGGTGAGCAACTCTGGGAGCAACTCTGGTAGAAGCAAGGTGGATCTCTGGCATGAAGACTAAGCTAAAACTTACAGAAGAAATTCTAATACAAAATTTCTAACGGGGTACTTTCAAATTCTAATTAACCTAGCATCATCAAAATCAAAATACATTTATTCCTTACAGGGATCATCCAAATCTAAGGTACGGAAACCCTCAACCCCCTCAACAATCAAACCCTCCCCCTCCTCAACAATATAAACAACAAGGCCAAACATCGAACTCAAGCATGTCCACCGAAGAGAGGATTCGAGCATTAGCCATGAATATGACTACGATGCAACAAAGTGTGGCCCAATTTCAAGAAACCACAAAGTCTAGCATCCACAACTTGGAAAGCCAAATGAGCCAAATCTCAAACGCCGTGAGTAGGCTAGAAGCTAGGGATTCGGCAAAACTCCCATCTCAAACGGAGCCGAATCCAAGGCAACAAGCTCATGCGGTCACTTTGAGAAGTGGCAAGGAGTTGGTTATGGCTAAGGCGAAAGCAAAGAGCCATGTGGGAGAAGAGGAGGAGGAGATCTTGATGCCAAGCACAAACCCTCAAAATGAAGAGGAAAAAGAGGAGGAGATCACACCTCAAAGAAAGTTCCCACCGCTCAACTCATATGAGCCGGTGCCACCTTTTCCGGAGGCTCTCAAGGATAACCGGAAATACAACAATGACAAAGACATCTATGAGACCTTCAACAAATGTGAGGTAAATATCCCTCTTCTCAATTTAATAAAAGGTGTTCCTAGGTTTGCAAAGTTTTTAAAAGAACTTTGCACAATTAAAAGGAAACACAAGTTGAATGGCAAGCATAAAATCCAAGTAAGTGAAAGAGTGTCGGCCGTTTTTCAAAAGAAACTGCCTAAAAAGTATAGTGATCCGGGAATGTTCACTATACCATGTAAACTTGGAAATTCTAGTTCTTCTAGGGCTATGTTAGATTTGTGTGCATCAATCAATGTCATCCCATATTCTCTATATAAGTCCCTGGAACTAGGACCTTTACATGAGACGGGGGTCGTTATCCAACTTGCCGATAGATCCAATGCCTACCCAAAAGGTGTGGTAGAGGATGTTCTCGTCATGGTGGATAATTTAATCTTTCCCGCTGATTTTTACGTTCTTGAAATGGAGAACGATAAAAATGTAGTCCCAATTTTACTAGGCCGACCCTTTTTGAAAACGGCTAAGGCAAAAATTGACGTTTTTAGTGGAGTGTTAACCATGGAGTTCGATGGTGAAAAAGTCGAATTTAATATCTACGACTCCATGAAATACCCCACTGATAATCACTCTCTATTTGAGATCGACACTTGCGACACTTGGGTCCAAGATGTATTTGAAATTGAGGGCAAGGATGAAGCACTAAGCTCAATAGAAAACGACATAGAGGATTTTACATTGGAATACTCTATGTCGAATAACATGAAGATTATGGTGGCGGAGTTAAATCAACTCCCACTTTTGCCACCGGGCTCTAAAGCCCTCCCACTAACCATTCCAAGCGAGAAGCCGCTACCATCTGTTTTGCAGGCACCGGAGGTGGAATTAAAACCACTCCCTGAAAATATGAAGCATGTGTTCTTGGGTGAAAATCACACCCTACCGGTGATTATTTCAAATGCCCTGTCCCAAGAACAAGAAGAAAGATTGATCGCGGTCTTGAAAGAATATAAATTGGCCATTGGATGGTCTGTTGCCGACATCAAAGGCATTAGTCCATCCACATGCATGCACAGGATCTTGCTCGAAGACGAGGCCAAAGCGGTGAGACAACCGCAACGAAGATTGAACCCACCCATGATGGAGGTGGTGAAAAAGGAGGTAATCAAATTGCTTCAAATGGGAATCATCTTTCCCATTTCCGATAGCAAGTGGGTGAGTCCTACTCAAGTGGTGCCAAAGAAGACCGGAGTAACGGTCATTGAAAACAAGGATGGCGAGATGGTGCCCACCCGAATTCAAAACGGGTGGCGAGTTTGCATTGACTACCGAAGACTTAATTCGGTGACTAGGAAAGACTTCTTTCCATTGCCTTTTATTGATCAAATGCTAGAGAGGTTAGCAGGGCACAAGTTCTATTGTTTTGTCGATGGTTACTCCGGGTATTTCCAAATACCAATAGCCCCGGAGGACCAAGAGAAAACAGCCTTCACATGTCCATTTGGCACTTTTGCCTACCGACGAATGCCCTTTGGATTATGCAACGCACCGGGCACCTTTCAAAGGTGCATGATGAGCATCTTTTCAGAATTTGTGGAGGTATTCATGGAGGTCTTTATGGATGATTTCACAATCCATGGGGACTCTTTTGACTCTTGCCTCTGTCACCTCACTCTTGTGCTAAAGAGTTGCATTGAATCCAACCTTGTGCTGAACTCTGAAAAATGCCACTTCATGGTAGAACAAGGGATTGTTCTTGGGCATGTGATCTCATCAAAGGGGATCGAGGTGGACAAAGCAAAGATTGATGTGATTCAAACGCTCCCGTACCCCACAAATGTACGGGACATCCGCTCTTTCCTCGGTCACGCCGGTTTCTATAGGAGATTCATCAAGGATTTCTCAAAAATCTCATCTCCTCTTTGCAAACTTTTACAAAAGGAGGTGGAATTTAATCTAAACGATGAATGCAAAGAGGCTTTTGACACTTTGAAAGCAAGATTGGTGACTGCCCCGATCATACAGGCTCCCGACTGGTCTCTTCCTTTTGAGATCATGTGCGACGCAAGTGACTATGCAGTGGGGGCTGTTTTGGACCAGAAAGTTGGAAGAGCCTCCCATGTCATCTACTACGCCTCATCTACCCTCAACGAAGCCCAAAAGAACTATTCCACCACCAAGAAGGAAATGCTAGCGGTGGTTTTTGCTTTGGAAAAGTTTCGTTCCTACCTTCTTGGAACGAAAGTTATTGTCTACACCGACCATGCCGCTCTTCGATTCCTTATGACAAAGAAAGAAGCCAAACCCAGACTCATTCGATGGGTCCTTCTATTGAGTGAGTTTGATGTGGAAATCAAAGACAAGAAAGGAGCGGAGAATTTGGTGGCCGATCATTTAAGCCGCCTCATTCCTCACAAAGACGTCGAAGACCTCCACACAAATCTCATCAAAGGGGAATTCCCGGACGAAACTCTCTTCTCCATCAAAGTCACACAACCATGGTACGCAAATATCGTGAACTTCCTCGTTTCCGGCAAATTTCCTCCACAACTCTCAAAATCTCAAAAAGAAAAATTAAGAATGGATTCAAGACTCTATGTGTAGAATGACCCATATTTGTGGAAGCATTGTAAGGATCAAATAATCCGAAGATGCATCCCTGAATATGAGATAGCCCACATCATAGAGTTTTGTCACTCTTATGCTTGTGGAGGACATTTCGGTCCGAAACGAATAGCAATGAAGATACTTGAAAGCGGTTTTTGGTGGCCGAGTCTATTTCGGGATGCATACGGCTTTTGTCGATCTTGTGACAATTGCCAAAGAGCGGGCAACATTTCCAGGAGGAACGAAATGTCACAAAACCCCATGCTTTTCTGTGAGATTTTCGATGCATGGGGTATCGACTTCATGGGACCCTTCCCAAATTCCCCAGGTAACATATACATCCTTCTTGCAGTAGACTACGTCTCCAAATGGGTGGAGGCCAAAGCAACAAAAACTGATGATGCCAAGGTGGTGGCTAGTTTTCTCAAATCACACATATTTTCAAGGTTCGGGGTCCCTCGAATTTTAATTAGCGATCGAGGCACACATTTTTGTAATAAAATTGTGGGATCCCTACTGAAAAAATATGGTGTGACTCACAAAATTTCTACAGCCTACCACCCTCAAACCAATGGCCAAGCGGAAACCTCAAACATGGAGTTGAAATCTATACTCCAGAAAACAGTGAACCCGAACCGGAAGGATTGGAGTATACGCATTGATGATGCGCTATGGGCATACCGAACTGCTTACAAAACCCCAATCGGTATGTCTCCTTATAGACTTGTGTTTGGGAAAGCATGTCATCTCCCTGTAAAGCTCGAACACAAGTCCTATTGGGCGGCTAAAGAATTCAACCTCAATCTTGACGAGGCCGGTGTACATAGGAAGCTCCAATTACAAGAATTGGAAGAACTTCGCCTGGATTCTTATGACAATGCAGAAATATACAAAAGAAAGACGAAGGAGTGGCATGATAAAATGATCATACGAAAATACTTTAAACTTTATGAAAAAGTCCTCCTATTCCAATCACGCCTTCGTCTATTTCCGGGAAAGCTGAGATCCCGTTGGACCGGACCATACAAAGTGGTCAAAACATATCCACACGGGGCGGTGGAAATTCAGGACCTGGAGACGGGAGAGGTGCTGAAAGTGAACGGACAGAGATTAAAACCCTTCTTTGAGGGTTTTCAACCCAAAAATGTGGAAGTCGTAGACCTTTCTGAACCGGTCTACGAATGAGGAACAACAGAAGATATCGTCGAGCCACGACGTTAAATAAAGCGCTTCTTGGGAGGCAACCCATGCACGATATATTTTTCTTCTCTTTTTCTTATTTTAGTAGAGTGTGTGTGTAAAAACAAAAAAACAAAAAAAGAAAAAAAAAAGAATTTGGAGTATACCCGACCGGGTATCATAACTCACCCGGTCGGGTATTACAGAAATACAGGGATACCCGCACGGCTACCCGGGTGGGGGAACGAAAAATTGAAAAAAAGAGGAAAACCCGACCGGGTATGTGAGTTCACCCGGTCGGGTATTACAGACAGACAGAGACACCCGCACGACTACCTGGGTGGGGGAGCGGAAAAATTGAAAAAAGAGGAAAACCCGACCGGGTATGTTATTTCACCCGATCGGGTATCAACCACCGGACTTCTCTGGTTAAGAACACAGCTTACCCGACCGGGTCAAATAAGGAGACCCGACCGGGTATCCAGCCAAAAAACATTCTGCCAACCTCTGGAACACTGACCCGACCGGGTAAATAAGGGGACCCGACCGGGTCAACGACTTTTCAGCCTATACCAGGTCGGGCCTCTCACCTTCTTCCCCATTTCCTCTCCCCAATTTCGAACAAACCCTCCCCAAATCTCCATTTTCATCCACCAAAACTTCCAAATCTCCCCCATTCCCACACCAAATTCATCAAAAAACATCATATTCTTCATCTCCTCAACTCCCTCTTCCACCCTACACCAATTAATCCCTCCAAAATCCCCCAAATCAACCAAACTCATAAACCCTACCCCAAATTTCGAACCTCTCCATTTTCGGACATTCAAGGTCCAATTTCAAGTCAAATTCCCCAACAAACACCAAATACCTCTTCTCCTCATCATCCTCTACAAAAACATACCACTCACCCTCACCAAACCTCACCTCCCCAAAAAAATCAAAAACCCTTCACAAAAAAAGGAGGAAAACAATTCCATGGCACCAAAAAAGGGAAGAGCTTCTTCTTCAAGAGCTCCAAGAGCTATTCCACCAGTCGAGGGCTTCGAATCAGTGGAGTTTGAGACCGAATCACAACGCACCCGCTTCCTTGAGCAATCCGAACGAGAGGTAAAACCCTCCCGCTTTCTATGCCAATTGACATTAACGATGTTCTGGATTCATGACATTATGAGAGATATATTCCAAAGGTGTGGCATGCTTAAAATATTTGATATGCATTATTGGCCATATTCTCGTTTGGTGTATGAATTTTACAGTTCCGTTGAGCATGTGAAAGATGAAAATGATCACACAAATAACACGATCAACTTTCGTTTGCTCAACGAGAACCGCTCACTCACCAAACGAGAATTCGCTGAACACTTCGGCCTACCTTTGCTTGATGACACGGTAGCGTATAGTTCACCGGTGGCCTATGAACTATGGAGAAGAATGACCAGAATTGTCAAGGTTCGTACCTCCCACCTCAATGTCAACCATGTCCAACACCCGGTCTTCCGAATTTTCTTAAATTTCTTGGCTAATTGCTTTTTCGGAAGACCAAACAACCATCAAACTAGGGTGTGGGATGTATGCCTCTTAGCACAAGCTGTTCTTCCGGGTGCCGGGCCATATGATGTGACCACAGTTCTTTGGGATCACATCATCAATGTTAAAAGTGGTGGAGGAAAAATTCTGATAGGGGGTCTAATTACCCACATTACCACACTGTATGGTTTTGTATGCAATGGTGCACAAAACCACAGGACCCTTCTTGGCCTTCAATTTTTAAAGAATGCTGGCGATGTGACCCTCTCACACATCGAACATGATGGACTAGAAATCTACAATTGGCACATCAAACCAGGCCAAGAACTATACTACCCCTTCCCTTCCGAAAACCTCCCGCTTAACATCATCGATCACCAAATCGGTGATGGACACCACTATTGTATGCCCGGGGGAATTCCACCACATTTTGCACCCCCAGAAAATGAGGCGGGGGACAATGAAGCCGCCAATGAACAGCCTGCACTTGAAGCACCACCCATCATTCCTGAACAACCTCACCCACAACCCCATGCTCATCAATACTCTCCTTTTGAGCAAGAAATGCTAAACAACATGAATTCTCTTAACCTCAATTACACCCAACTTTGGGAGGAAGTCGGGCTGTACAGAAATGAGCAAAGGCACAGCTTCGAGAGGATTGAAGAACAAAGGCGAGAAGATTGGCGCCGATATGAAGAGGATCAAAGGAGGACTTTTGGGCCTATCTACTCCTATATCGCGCATCAGGGAAACTTCACCTCCATGACCACTCCTCCTCCGACACCTTCATGGTACAACCCCACTGAATGGGGTTATTTTGGTGGCTCAACCTCTAGTGGTGGAGGCGGGGAAGACAGATACAACGGGGATCATATGGACGAGGATACACAGTATAGGGGCTATGGAGGATTTTTCGATGGCGGAGATGCGGGCGGGCACTAGGGACTGTGCCACGGACTAGTGGTGAGGGAGATCTTCCCGGTATGTTCACATTCACACTCTTTATTCTTGTTATCTATAAAAAAAAGAGAAGAAAAAAAAATAAACGAAAGCTTGTTAAGTTGAAAACCCACAAAGGGCAGCTTAAGCAAAAATAAAGCAAAAATAATAGTGAGTTTGTGAGATTTGTGAAAAATAAAAAAATAAAAAAATGTGGGAAGCTTAGTTGAAAACCTGAAAGGGCACCTAGGCAAAATGAGAGAATGAGAGAAAGTTATTTCTTTTGATTTTGCAGGATCCTGAGGGTGATTACTATAGAGAGTTCGTCGGATTGAAATTGAAGACCCATCTTTACTCTTTTAGTTTTTAAAACTTTGAAAATCAAAAACTTAAGAATTCGGCAAAAAAATATATAAAAACTCCTAGTCGAAGTGGCTAATCCGACATGAGGGGAGGTTTTTTTTTTGGAAACCCTGTCTCTAGTCGGAACTTGGTGTTTCGACTCCCCCTTTTTCATAAACCCTAAAAAAATCCCCGCACTTTGGCAAGCCCATCCCTTTTTTCCCGTGTTTTGGTAAATCACCCCTACAACCCCGTGTTTTCATTGAGAAAAAAACAAAAGTGGTTTCGGTATATCCAAATCGACTTTATGACTGATTCTATTGTAATTTAAGAAATTCTAATTGAAGTGAATGGATTGACTGATTCTGATGAAATATTTTAAATATAAATTATTGATAAATTAGAGCAAAAGTTATTTAAAAAACAGCTAAGATGATCCTCTATAGTAACTTCAACTAATATAACCAGAAAAATACGTAATTTCAACCTTATTTTTTCTTATTATTATGCTATTCAGCGCGCAAAATAAAGTGATACGTGCTTGGTGATAAAGTAGGCTAATAAGCCCGCTAAGTCGAAAAACTGGGTCATCAAACGGGCCGTAAATATATTTGTATGAAGTATGAGTGGCATGCCTCTTTTTTCTTCTAAGGAGTCCGTAAATGAGACCGAAATTTCGGGTTCTGATATGCACTATTCGGAGCAAGACCTCATCCTATACTTCTATGATGGTCTTTGCAATGATGATAGGCGGATTATCAACGCTGCATGTGGAGGGGGGATCGTCAACAAAACGCCCTCTCAAGCTATGAATCTTATCTCGGAGTTGGCCGAGAATTGTAGACATCACAATGGGCGGTCATCAACAAAAAGAGTCATGGCGGCAGAATCATCATCGTCATTGGAAAGTCAAGTTGCCAGCTTAACTTCTTTGGTTAAGGATTTTCTTTTAAATTCCAAGACCCAAGAAGTAAAGGTCTGCGACATCTGTACACAACAAGGGCACGTCACCGACTCATGCCCTACTCTTCAAGAAGACAACTCCAAGCAAGTCAACGCTTTGGGGTTTCCAAACAAAAAGATGTACGATTCTTATCATCCTGGGTTTAGAGATCAGCCCAATCTTCGATATGGAAGCCCTCAAGGACACCTACAACAAAACAACCCTCCTCAAAATCAATTTCCTCAAAAACAACCATATTCTAAACCACAAGGTCAAAATATGTCCACCAAAGACATGATCCGAGCCCTCACCTCAAATGTCTCAACCATGCAACAAAACATGGTTCAATTCCAACATGAGACAAAATCTAGCATCCACAACCTTGATAATCAAATGAGCCAAATCTCAAGTGCGGTAAGTAGGCTTGAAGCCAAGGATTCGGGAAAGCTTCCATCTCAAACGGAGACGAATCCAAGGCAACAAGCTCATGCGGTCACTTTGAGAAGTGGAAAAGAATTGGTGATGGCTAAAGCGAAAGCAAAGAGCCATGTTGGAGAGGAAGAAGAAGATCTCTTGGTGAAAAGCACAAATCCTCAAAATGAAGAAGAGAAAGAGGAGGAGATCATTCCTCAATGAAAGTTCCCGCTGCTCGATTCATACAAACCGGTGCCACCTTTTCCGGAGGCTCTCAAAGACAACCGCAAATACAACAATGACAAAGACATCTATGAGACCTTCTCTAAATGTGAGGTAAATATTCCTCTTCTCAATTTAATTAAAGGTGTTCCTAGATTTGCAAAATTTTTAAAAGAGCTTTGCACAATAAAAATGAAACACAAATTGAGTGGAAAATACAAAATCCAAGTAAGTGAAAGAGTGTTGGCCGTTTTCCAAAAGAAACTTCCTAAAAGTATAGTGACCCGGGAATGTTCACTATACCATGTAAGCTAAGAAATTCTAGTTTTTCTAGGGCTATGTTAGATTTGGGTGCATCAATCAATGTCATCCCATACTCTCTATATAAGTCCCTAGAACTAGGACCTTTACATGAAACGGGGGTTGTTATCCAACTTGCCGATAGATCCGATGCTTACCCAAAAGGTGTAGTAAAGGATGTGCTCGTCATGGTGGATAATTTAATCTTTCCCGCTGATTTTTACATTCTCGAAATGGAGAACGATAAAAATGCAGTCCCATTTTTATTAGGAAGACCCTTTTTGAAAACAGCCAAAGCAAAAATAGATGTATTTAGTGGAGTATTAACCATGGAGTTTGATGGTGAAAAAGTTGAATTTAATATCTATGACTCCATGAAATACCCCACCGATAATCATTCTATATTTGCTATAGACACTAGTGATGTATGCCCCAGGAACCCCCGGCCCATAGACTCCTACTATTCTGATGAAGGCCCAATAGGCCCAGGGAGCACAGCAGGCCCGAAACACAACGCCGCAAGTACTAAACAACCCATGTGGCACTCTGGGAACGCCTTCGGCCCCTTGGCCGAAGGCTCCAATTCTCACACGGCGGCCAGCTCAAGCAAACAAATTTACTGGGAGAAAACGGCGAAAATCAGTAGCCCTCGGCACCTAGAGCCCTCGGTACTAAGGAGGTCCCCGGTACTCAGAGCCCTCGACTAATCTCCTACAGCCGAGGGCACCTTTCCCGATATAATATCCACTCCACATGCGCCTGAATCACCGTACAAGTACGACGTCACATCCAACAGTCGCATTAAATGCGGCCACATGCGATTGCCAGCGCCAACCAGTTGATGTGACCCCTCGGCCAATGGGTGCTTGACACGTGTCCCTATCTGGCATTTATTGCTACTATAAATAGCACCCCATTTCCCCATTTGTAACCAGAAGCAAAATACGCTGAATACATATCGAATATACACTCTCTCTCTTACTGACTTGCTCTGACTTCTCTCTAGTTATTCCCCGCAAAAACCCCTCGGATAAGCTACCCCCCGGGTACACTATCCATCATTTAGTGCTCTCGTTGAGAGGTCGAATAATCAAGTGAGAAACCCTCCCCTTCGCCAAACACAAAACACCTAGCTAAAATGGTGAGAACAACTCGTGCCAACTCCAAGAACGTTGAGGACAGGAACCTGGCCCTCGGCAAAGTCGACGTCCCCGAAACCTCTAACAGGGCTCCCGGGGGCGGCGTCATCGCCGGGTTGGACCAGACGGCTGTCGACCTACGCCATCAGATTCAACAGAATGCCCCTGATGCCCGCCTCGGCATCGAGGCCAAGAAGAAGGACCAGAGCGAGAATCAAGTTAGCCCTCCGGTCATCACAATCGACGTACAATCGACATTTTCCGCCTTCATCCAGACGCTCACCCAGAATCTGGGTGCCTTCGGCACTCTGGTTCCCCTCCAACCTCAGGTCGGGGAAAATATCATGCCTCCCCCTCATCCACACCCCCTCGAGAACCCGGTCCTCCGGATTGGGAACGTCGAGGGGATCGTGGCCCAAGATACGGCCTCCCAGGAAGTCCAATCCTGGGACCGCCACAACGTGAACAAAGAACAACTCCGGACCTCCACCCTCGAAAGACTCGGAGGGGCTCAAGACCGCTGAGGGGTCCAAGACCGCCTCGGGGGGAAGGCGTTCCATAGGCCCCAGGAAAGTGGCGGATCCGTTTCCAGGGCCAATGAAAGACGTCCCCCTCAGGACAAGGGCAAGGCACCTCTCCATGCCAACGACACCCGTCACCAAATCAACCAGGCCCACTCAGCCTGTGTCAATTCACAGGGGGCGGAGGCCCTCCCGAAGGACCCCCGGGATGAAATCATTGCGGCCCTCCAGCGCCGTCTTGACAAGATGGAGGCCACCAAAGCCCACGCTACCACTTCTGCCCCCCATGCAGACCTGAAGTATGAGGCCATGTTGGCCAAGATGGAGGAAATGCAGAGGAAGATAAACGAGAGCTCCAGGGAGCCCACCATACAACTCCGGACCCGGACGCCATTTACCCCAAGGGTATTGGCGGCCCGGATCCCGGAAAAATACCGAGGGCAGCTCATCAAGCCCTACGACAGAAAGACTGACCCCTAGGAGCACTACAGCAGGTACCAAAACAGTATGATGATGGTGGGGGCATCAGATGAGTATTTGTTCCGTTGGTTCCTCTCCACCTTAGAGGGGTCGGCTTAGGAATGATTCAATCGATTGCCCGAGGGCTGCATTGACTCGTGGCAAGAACTCGCCCAGCGATTCTTGACGCAATTTGCGGGGAGGCGCCGCACAAGAAAACACTTATCCCACTTGCTGACAGTGAGGCAGAGGAAGGAGGAGACCCTTCGGAACTTCTTGGAGTGCTGGAGAACGGGGGCTGATAAAGTTGATGGCGCTGACGACGGGACCCTCCTGGCCCTCCTCCAAACGGTACTCTGCCCCGGAAACTTCTCAAGGAGCCTCATCATCGAACCCCCCCGCGATTATATAAGGGCCCTACAGCGGGGGGGACAGGTATGCCGAAGCCGAGGAGGTGGAGAAGTGCCATCACAAGCCCGATTAGCAGCGCCCTCGGCTAGACGACAAAGGCAACCGGGGGCCGGGGGCTCCCCGTTATCAACCCCCGGGTGATCGCCCCCGGCACGGCCAAGCCAAGCCTGGGGGAGGTTACAAGGGGAACCCGAGGGCTTGGGCACAGTCTGTTCTCCTAGAGCACCCTCGGACACCTTTGACACACCCCGTCAGCGTCATTCTTGATTTCGCTGAGGAGAGGGGCCTGGTGGAATGAGATTCCCGCGCACCCCCGGAAGTATATGCCATCAATCCAAACTACCCCTACTGTCGCTTCCACCGGCATCAGGGGCACAGAACTGATGACTGCCATCAGCTGAAGACAGCCATCGAAAGGTTGATACAAACGGGCCATTTATCCCAATTTATTCAAAGCCCTCAGCAACAGGGCCCCCCTCACCAAGGGCCACCCCGAGGGCAAACTGCGAGGGCAAACGCAAGGGTCAACCCCAACACTATCCCCCTGATGGAGTATATGGCCCAGGAACCCCCGGTCCACAGACTCCTACTACTCCAATAAAGGCCCAATAGGCCCAGGAAGCACAACAGGCCCAAATCTCAGCGCCCAGAGTACCAAGCGGCCCACAGTACGCACTAGGGGTACCTTTGGCCCCCTGGCCGAAGGCCCCAATTCTCACAGGAGGGCCAAATCAGGAAAACAAAGTTACTGGGAAAAAACGGCGAAAATCAGTAGCCCTCGGCACCTAGAGCCCTCGGCACTAAGGAGGTCCCCGGTACTCAGAGCCCTCGGCTAATATTCTACAGCCGAGGGCACCTTTTCCGACATAATATCCGCTCTACATGCGCATGGATCACCGTACCAAGTACAACGTCACATCCAACAGCCGCATTAAATGCGGCCACATGCGGTTGCCAACGCCAACCAGTTGAGGTGACCCCTCGGCCAATGGATGCTTGACACGTGTCCCTGTCTGGCATTTATTACTACTATATATAGCACCCCATTTCCCCGTTGTAAACCACGCTCAAAAAGCCTTAACTTACATATTCAATACACCTTCTCTCTCTTACTTGCTCTGACTTCTCTCTACTTATTCCCCGTAATAACCCCTCGGGTACTCTATCCATCACCCCCTTGGCAAGAAGAGGGAGATTGGGAACTTGTAAGAAGAGGAGGAAGAGTACCCTCGGTACCAAGGAAAGAAGCGCCACATCCTCATGATCACCGGGTGCAATACCGGGGGTGACTCTACCAGTCAACGGAAGAAGTGGGCTCAATCACTTTACGTGGGGGAAGTCACTCATATGTCCCCAGTAAAGCGGCTGAGGGAGGAACCCATTACCTTCACTAACGCTAATCTCCCCCCAGTGTCCTCTCCACACAGGGATGCCCTCGTCATCCGCACGGAGATCAGTGACACTATCATTCACCAAACTTACATTGACACGGGCACTCCGTCAATGTAATGTACCTCAGTACCTTCAGAGAGCTGCATCTGGAGAGGGGGTCCCTTCGGCCCATCAAAACCCCTCTTGTCGGCTTCACCGGCGACACCATTGATTCCGAGGGGGTCATAACCCTCCCGGTACTCTTCGGCGACGGGTTCCATAGAGCCAAGCTCGAAGTGGAGTTCGTCGTCGTTAACATCGACTGCGCCCACAACATCATCCTCGGCCGGCCAGCCCTCGAGGATCTCGAAGTCGTCATCTCCATGAGGCACCTCTGCCTCAAGTTCCCAGCCGAGGGGGGAATCGGTTACTCAAGGGGGAACCAAAAACTTGCCCATGATTGCTACCTTCAAGTGACGAAGAAGGTTAGCAAGACGGAGTTCCGCATTGACACCATCACCGGAACTGTGGAAGCGGAAGAAAGGAGGCTGAGGGCTGAACCAGCCGAGGAGGTAGAAGACTTTTCGCTTGATCCGGCCAAGCCGGAGAGAGTCGTGAAGATTGGAGCCAAGCTCCCCGAAGACTTGAAGACCAGCATCATCAGTGCCCTCCGCGCCTACTCCATCGTTTTTGCCGGGAATCAGCCGAAGGGTCATCACCCACCGCCTCTCGGTGGACCCTTCGGCCAAACCAGTACAACAGCGGAGGAGACCCCTCTCGGCCGAGAGGAGGGAATTTGTGAAAAAGGAGGTCGCCATGCTCCTTTCTATCAAGCACATCAAGGAGGTAAAGTACCCCTCATGGCTGGCAAACGTAGTCCTCGCAGAAAAACCGCCCTCATTCCGCATGTGTGTGGACTACACGGACCTCAACAAGGCGTGTCCCATGGACCTCTTTCCTTTGCCAAACATTGATCAACTTGTAGATGAAACCGCGGGGTGTGAAATCATGTCATTTCTCGACGCATTCCGCGGGTATCATCAAATATTTATGCATGAGGAAGATGCTGAAAAACAGCCTTCATGACTCCCGAGGGCATCTTTTGCTACCTTGTCATGGCCTTCGGCCTAAAGAACTCAGGCGCCACCTACACTCGGATGGTGGCCAGGGTATTTCAAGCTGTCCTAGGGCGCACCATGGAGGCATATGTTGACGACATGATCGTCAAAAGCAAGCAGTCAGCAAGCCATGCTGACGACCTGAGGGAAATCTTCACCATCATGCAGAAGTTCAACCTTCGGCTAAACCCGAAGAAGTGTACCTTCGGCGTACAAGGGGGCAAATTCTTAGGATACATGGTGAGCCGAAGGGGTATCGAGGCCAACCCCGAGAAGATCCAGGCCATCATCAACATGGAGCCCCCATGCAACGTAAAGGAGGTCCAACGATTGACGGGACGCCTGGCAGCCCTCAATCGCTTCTTATCAAAATCGGCGGAGAAGTCCTTACCCTTCTTCCAGATCATGAGAAAGACCGCTGGATTCCAGTGGATTTCAGAGTGTCAGGGGGCCTTCGAGGAACTGAAACGGTACTTATCTTCACCCCCTGTGCTCTCTAAACCCAAACTGGGGGAGATTCTATACCTTTACCTGGGTGTTAGTCCGGCAGCCATCAGCTCAGTACTCATCCGGGAAGAGGATGACATCCAACATGCCATCTTCTATGTTAGCAAGACCCTCAGGGAAGCAGAACTCCGGTATTCCCCTGTGGAAAAAACAGTGTTGGCTATCGTGTGGACTGTCAAGAAGTTGGGCCATTACTTCCAGGCTCACCCGGTCCAGGTCCTCACTCACCAACCCCTCGGCACTTTGATGAGGAGCCCCACCAGCTCCTCCCGAATGGTAAAATGGGTTGTCTTCCTAAGCCAATACAACATCGACATCCGTCCTAGACCCGCCATCAAGGGCCAAGCCCTAGCGGACTTCGTGACGGAATGTACAGCAAGATCAGCCGTGGACGACGAGCCCTCGGCCCCTTCGGACGACTTGTGGACCCTCTACACCGACGGCTCCTCCGCTGTCAAAGCATGTGGAGGAGGGGTGGTCCTCATCTCACCCGAAGGCTTCCGGACCTATTATGCAGTCCGCTTCTTTTTCAAAGTCTCTAACAATGAAGCCGAATATGAGGCCCTCCTCTGTGGCCTTCGGCTGGCAGCTAACATGAAGGCCCGACAGATCCACGTCAAGTGCGACTCAAAATTAGTTGTCAGCCAAATTTCCGGGGAGTACGAAGCCAAGGAAGGGAGAATGAAGCAGTACAAAGAAGCGGCTAAGGAGTTGCTTAAGGTATTTGAGGCACACTCTCTTACTCAAATACCGAGGGCTCAGAACTCCGAGGCCGACATTTTATCAAAGCTTTCGGCCGAATCCCCTGAGCATATCTCAAAGATTGCCAAGATCGAGGAGCTCAGCCTCTCCAGCATACATGCTAGCCCCATCATGCACATACAACCAAGGCAAGAAGACTAGATCTCAGACATTGTCGCCTTCATCACCACAGGGTAACTGCCCGAGGATGAGGCCCGCGCCAAGCTAGCAAAACTGAGGGCTCCCAGCTACACTATCGAAGACGGAAGGCTCTACAAAAGATCATACAATGGGACACTGCTTCGGTGCCTTCATCAAGATGAAGCCGAAGTCGCGATGGAAGAAGTGCACAGTGGCACTTGTTCAGCTCACCAGGGATCCTTCTCCATGTCCCGAAGGCTAATAATCCAGGGCTACTTTTGGCCTACGATGGCCCGGGATTGTGCAGATCTCGCCCGAAGGTGTACATCATCCCAACACTTCCCGAAAGCCCCCGACAGGCCAGCGGTCAACTATGCCCCCATCAGCACATCCATACCCTTCGCTCGATGGGGCATAGACCTTGTGGGCCCTCTGCCGAGGGGTACCTCCAACAACAGGTACATCATCGTCGCCATCGACTACTTCACCAAATGGGTGGAAGCTGAGCCCCTTGCCAGCATTACTGAGGCCAGGTGCCGTCATTTTGTTCTCAAGAGCATCCTCACAAGGTTTGGTGTCCCCCAGCAAATCATCTCCGACAATGGGACTCAGTTCGAGGCAACCCCCTTCTGTGCCCTCCTAGAGGCATGGGGCATCAAACACACCTTCTCATTCGTTGCCTACCCTCAAGGCAACGGTCAAGTGGAGAACGCCAACAGGACCTTGCTCGAGGGCCTAAAGAAGAAAGTGGAGGCCGAAGGGGGTGGTTGGGTAGAAGAGCTCCACGACATCTTATGGGTCTACCGTACCACCCCTCGGCGAGCAACAGGCGAGACACCCTTCTCCCTTTGCTACGGATTTGAAGCTAAGGCCCCCACTAAGGTAACTCTTCCGACCCGAAGGGTCACACAATATGATCCAGAGGTCAACGACGCCAATATGGCCCTCGACCTTCACCTTATTTCAGAACGCCAAGAGCAAGCTTTCATACGCGCGGAAAACTATCGAAGGCAAGTGAAGAGTTACATTGATGCCAAAGTCCGCTCCCGGGAATTCCAAGTGGGGGATTATGTCCTCCGAAGATGGGAAGCTAGCCAACCAACTGAGGGCGGAAAGATGGCACCAAAGTTCGAGGGCCCCTACATCGTGGCGGCCATCCTCAAACTAGGAACTTACAAACTAAAACGCCCCAATGGGACTGAAGTCCCTAGACACTGGAATGTACATCACTTAGTTAAATCTTATCAATAACATCAGAGCGGCCAAGCCCTCATAACTAGTGAATGTATTATTTTGCGGCCCAAGGCCTAAAATTTTTGAAGAATGAAGGCATATTGAAGACACCAAGAACATGGAACAAGACTCTTACGAGTGGCCAAGCCCTCATATCACCCCCTGACCCAAGGCCTTATCACAAGCAAGAACCCTCGGCACCAAGTGCCGAGGGTAGACAATACTATCACCTGCAACAAGGAAGAAAGTACCAACTGTCTTCAATGAAGACCCCTCGGCACCCAATGCCGGGGGGATACACCACTGTCAACTTTCAACAAACGGAAGAAAACACCAAGTGTTTTCACAGAAGACCCCTCGGTACCAAGTACCGAGGGTAGACACCCCAATCACCTATGACAAATGAAGAAAAACACCAAATGTTTTTACAGAAGACTCTCGGTACTAAGTACCGGGGGCCACATCCTGAAACAAACACCAAGTGTTGTTTCTAAAGCCGTACCCCTCGAGGACGCATATACCGAAGGCGCCACCTATCGGTGCCGGCAGCACGTAGTGCCCCCGGCCATTTGCAACCAGTGTGCAAATGAAAACCCTTCCATGAAACGCTTTCCGCGTCACTACCCCAAGGGTATGACAGGCAGGTAATATGCCCAGGATTCGACTTTCAAAAACGGAATGCTTTCCGCGCCATTACCCCAAGGGTATGACAGGCATCTAATATGCCCAGGATTCGACTTCCAAATCGAAACGCTCCCTGCGCCACCACCCCAAGGGTGTGGCAGGCCACGGACTATGTGTGGCGCCGAGGGGACGACTTTCAAAACTGAGGCGCTTTCCGTGCCATCTCCCAAGGGGAGGCAGGCTACAGACCATGTCTTATGCCCAGGAAACGACCCTCGATCCCCTCGGAACTCGGAAGGTTAACCCGAGGGGGGAGCTAATAGTGTATTCTGTTACCTCCCGATAGGACAAGCCTTACCATGAAACCAAGTTTCTTGAAGCCTTCCCTTCACTACCAAAAAAAATATGGGGTGGTGAAGGGGAGTAGACTCAGCGAGAAATCAATGAGTACACCACTCCAACAAATTCACGGGAACATACCGAGGGCTCCCCATGGGAACACCTTCGGTACCTGGAAGCTCCTAATTACCAAAGATACTATTCAACAAACATCATCAACAAATGGCTAAGTCCACTCCTTGATTGCCTCCGGCCACATCAAAACTAGAGGCTCAAATCCTACAGAACGTGACAGACTCACTCAACAACAACTCAAAACGTCCCCGAAGGCTACTATACAACAAAGCTATCAGATGTTGGCCAAATTCGAGCAAGAATCACCTCCGGCACCTCACTAGACGCCGAGGGGATACAAACAGGCATTGTCCGAGGGAGTCTGTCTTTTTATGCTGAACTTGAACTACAAAATTTCCTAAGTCAACATTGTGGGGACATGACAACATCCGAAGGCTTTCGTTTCCGCATGCCAACCTTGCGAGACAAACGAAATTGTTCTAGGCCCACAAAGTAAGCAGCCGAAGGGTCCCCGACCGAAGGCCAGCAACAGGAAATACTTAGAAAAATTTTCTATGTCCTAAATATTTTTGACCCTCAGTCAAACCTCCATGCAGCCAGAGGGGCCACACGGTTGAAGGCTTGGTGAAACTACACTTAGAAATATTTTCTAAGTCCTAAATATTTTGGGCCCTCGGTTATATATCCATGCAGCGAAGGGTGTCCACGTACCGAAGTCCTAAGCGCCTTGCCTCTGGTTATCTCATGAAGGCTACACAGAACCAGAGGGAAGGAATTAGCCGGGGGCAAACATATGAACAACACTTAGAAAGGTCGTATGCTGCCGGGTCGAAATCTTTGGGCTCCATCTTCAGGTGCCGGGCCATCCTCTGGTAGATGAGGGCCTGAGTAAAAAACTCGCCCCCTTCATAATATTCTTTGCCCTTTCGGGCCAGCCACTCCACACCGGGGCCCTCACACCATTCCTCGACGGACGCCTCCACAACCGAGGACAACCACTGCTTGCGACCCTCGGCCTTCCAACCCTCTTCCAGGAATTCATCGAGGGCATCCTCCCGCGCCTTGGCGATGGCCTCCGCCTTGGCGGCCTCGGCCTCCTCGGCAGCTTTCTTGAGGGCTTCAGCAGCAGACCTCTCGGCTTCGGCCTTGCCCTGGTTAGCTGCCTCAACCTGCAGCGTCATCTGCCGAAGGCTCTCCTCCAGCTGGGCCATCTACCTTACGGCATCAGCGTTCTGATGGATCAGCTCCTTCATCTTTTCATCCTGCTCGGCCTTATGAAGGCGCCACTCCTCCAACCTCCGGGACTGCTCCCCGAGGGCAATACAAGCCTGCAAACCAATAATGAAAACAGTTAGAGCAACCATGCGGAGATAATCTAGAAAAAAGGGAAGGGGCAGAGGAAGAAGTACTTACAGTTAAGGAAGACCGGAGAATCTTGTCTTCGAGGGCAGCGTCGTCATAAGCGCCGAGGGCTGACCTGTCCATCCTGGCAGCAATGCTCCTCAAGAACGCCTTCGGGTCGACGACCTCCAGGGGGTGACTCCCGACGGAGCCTCAGAAGCTGAGGCCGCCACGACCGAGGGCTCAGAAATCGGCTGGTCATCAACTATCACGACCGGGGGAGCCTTCGCCCCGGTCTCTTGCTTCTTCGTCTTCTTGTCGGCGGCGGCGGTGTCCCTGCCGACTGCTTTCCTCTTAGCAGCGCCGGCGACCTCATTCGCGGGCAAACTCGAGGACCCAGCACCCTTCGGCAAACTCGGGGGCCCAGTACCCTTCGGCTCCTTGACCGACTTCTTCTTCAGCCCGACGAAACCTTTGACATTCATCTTCGACACTGGAATACCTGCAAGGCAACACAGGAAGGAAAAGTCGAGGGGTCAAACATGAGAAACGGAATAAAGCAAAAAAACCCAAGTACGAAATGTGAGGCCCTCGGAAGCTACCTCTTGTTCCTCTGACGGCGCTGTCCAGGATAGGGAACTTCTCATCTTTTTCCCCCAGGAACCGGTACCGCCGGAAGCCGAGGGCGTAAAGATCGCTCTCGAGGGTACATTCTCTGATGGTTATGTTCTTGTTCCGCCCCTCCGGGATTTTGGCGAGTACAAGCCCATCTTTCTCGAGGGCGGCACTTCTTATCTTCTCATGGAACCTGAAGCGGTCCCGCAATTCCCTCGGGAAAGGACTCTCGTTTAACCTAACATAGCACCACCGCTCTTTCCAACCTTTGTTCGAGGAGGGCGCCTCGTGAACAGCCTGAACTGAGTGATCTGCTGCAAGTTGGCAAACCCCTTGGCGTTTGCATGACCCCCCCGGCACAGGTTGAAGCTTTGGAAAAACCAATCTAAGCTAGGCGTCACCCCCCGGGATTTGCACAGGTGAAGGAACCCAGTAATGTACGAGTGGCTATTGGGTGTTAGTTGACAAGGGACCAGGCCCACATACCTGAGATATTCCCGAAGGAACGGGTGCAGTGGAAACCGGAGGCCCATGGACACCGACAAGATGTGAACCGCGATACACCCCTCAGGAGCGCGGGAGAGAACGTCATCAGGCCCCGGTGGCACCACGGTAGCCGAGGGCCCAACGTGCAGCTGGGTGACATAGTAGTCCGCCCCATCAGCCTTCGACTTTATCTCGAGGGCGGCGGTGTTAAGGAAGGAATAACCCTCAGGCATATCGACGGGTTTCCCTTGGTCAGCAACGCTGCCCTTCTTCTTGGGAGCGGCAGCCTTCGCCTTCTTCTTCCCGGGGGCCACCCGGAGAGGTTCCGGGTTCAATGGCCGAGAGGTGCTGGCTTCAACGGCATCACGAGGGGGAAGAATGGCGACATTCACCCTCATTCTCTCCTTCTCCTCTTCCTCCTCCGCAGTCTGCACAGCGAGGGCGAGCTCCTCGTCCTCCATCACCTGCTCGAAGTCCTCAGCTTCGGCTTCGGTGACGAGGGCTTTCTGCATCTCCATAGCCACAGTAGCATCGTCACCAGTCGAAGGCTCGCTTATGGATTCCACATCGGAAACCACTTCATCATCAATCGAGGGCTCCCTCGAGATGTCTTCTAAATCGCTTTGGGATGACATTTCTTACAACTAAGCCAGAAGGGTTTCTATAACCGAGGGCTTCCTAAACAACCCTAGCACTCAACCTAAGGCAGGAAAAGACTAAATATGCAGCTGAAGGAGAACCGAGGGAAGAACTGACCTTGAGCACTTGGTTTGACCGAATGGGATTTTCTCCTCATTTGGAAGCAAAACATGATGAAAAATATAAAGAAAGAACTATTCTATACTGAGCTTAGATGTACAAAGGAATTGGATGATTAAAAGTGAAGGAAAATGGAGTTATTTATAGGTGTTTTCAAGACCTATAGCCGGATACCCGGCCGGGTATTTTGACATACCCGACCGGGTATTTACCAAATCAAATATTTTCCCATGTTTTTGTGTCTTCTGCACGTTCTTTGGTCCGAAATCACTTCATACCCGACCGGGTATATGGAATACCCGACCGGATATTTGCTAGTTTTGCAGCAGTTTCCTTTGTCACTTCATACCCGGCCGAGTAAAGTCCATACCCGACCGGGTTTTGCATAAAACTCAGGTTTTTCCATCCTTCTTGCATCCAAACCTATCCTAAACTTATAGCTCAACTAACTACAACTTACAACAAACAATAAAATGCTAAAAATACGATCACAATCAAATGCAAACTAATAACTACAAACTTGCATAATACTGGTAAATAAATATTACAAATGATAATAAAAATGTACACTTAGGCACTAACAACTAGTGCCTATCATGTAGCAATATGAATGGTGCATAATAATGACATTGAATGTCAATGACATTGTTAATGTTATAAAAATGACATTGAATAAAATTATGACATTTTCATGACATTGAATAAACTTATGACATTTTCATGACATTGAATAAAATCAATGTCAAGCCAAAGACATTGTCAATGCTATAAAAATGACAAATTATGTCGATGTCATAAAAATGACATGTAGTAACTTTTATAGTGCAATATCATTATATGACATTGTAATATAGAATGACATTATATGAAATTATAATAAATATTATCATATATGCCAATGTAATGATATCATTGTTTGATTCAAAAATAAAGCATAAAGTCAAAAAATTAGAATAAAAAAAGTGACAATGTTAACACAATTTATGAACATTGTCATTAGTAAGAATGTGACATTATCTATTCCATTGACATTGTTGAAAATATGGCATTGTCATGAAAACAGCCATTATTCAAAATATAAAATAACATTGTATATTTTATTGACACTTCCAAAACAAAAACACACACATTTTAGCAGCATTCTAGTTGACACATTAGAAATTCAAACCAACTTTGCAGCATCAGAAACTTCCAAAACCACGTCATGGAACTCCAGGCCAAAAATGAATCTTACGTAGTAGTACGGAGTATTAATTATTATTGAAAGTGGTGGAAAAATCAGCTAGCAGTAAAATTTAAGACTGCCATCCAGCTCTATTTTGCCAGCACTCCAAGAACTTAAGCTTGTGCATTAGCCAGTGGCTTCCAATTTCATGCCAAACGTCCAACAATACATGGCACCAAATCCAAGAGACACTAAAGCACCATGCGGACTCTCACAGTACTTCCAAGCCCACCCTGCAGTTGTAACACTCCAACTATGCTTCCTGTAGCAAAATTTGGAAAGGAAAAAATAAGTGCCGAGTATTTGAATAATAAATTTGATTGGAATAAAAACAAACTAGCTCCAAACAATGTCATTATATCTTTAACATTGTTTTAGTGTAGGAAAAAAGTCAAAACATAAAATTGTTGAAAATAATGTCAAAAATATACCTATTCAATCATATGCATTATCAACTCTTCAACATTGTTGAAAACTGGACTTTTGAAAACAATGCCAAAGATATTGACACAAACTAAAAGAAAATTACATAACATTCTCACAATTTAATTCCAAAAAATTATTTCTCTAACAGAAATTTAAGAGAACAAACGAAAAAGAGAAAGGAACACTGAAAGAAAAAATAGAAGAAAATCGATAGAGAAAAAAGAGAAGATGAAGGAAGAGAATAGATCTGGCAGATAATAGATCCGGCAGCTTCTTGTACGCTGCAAAAAAATAACAAAGTAGTGCAACACGTATGAAGGAAGAGAAGACGCAGCAGAAAGAAGAAAAGAAGGAGGAGCCTTACCGGGAATTTCCGCCCTAACTTGCTGCCGCGTCGCTGTGCAACCGCTGTTGGGTTTGCTTATGAAAATAAATACTCACGTAGCCATAAAATGTTTAAGAAGGAAAATACTCCATACGTAGCTTAAATGTAGATAAAGCTTAGGAAAGAAAAAAGCATGTGTAGTCTTTTTGTTGTGCTCAAAACATCATACCATTCTTTTCTCTTTGTACACACACCTCATTCCATTCACCTAAAGTAAACTGATTACATCCTTAATAAATAGCTGGACTCACACACCCACGTAGGTAACCACCCACAAAGGCACTCACCCACTACACAGGCACAAAAGTAATGTAATACTACACGTACGTTTTACATGCATGTGTAACAAATAACTTATGTGCAACTTAATTGATTGACACAAAATAGACTAACATTAATGCAACGACACTTACGCACATTAGTGCCACTACAATACATGCACGGTGCCACGCGACGTACATTACTTGGCATAACTCATCCCGCTGTGTGATGAACACTAATTAGTAGTGCATAATTATATGTTTTTATGTTTGATTTAAGTTGATTGTTTGACGTTTTATTTAGTTTGTAAACATTTATGTGATTTCAGTTGTAATTGTATTTTAGTCTTTATTTATAAATTGTAAAGTATAGTTAGGATTTGTGGTGTTGGAAAGGAAGACTTTGAAGAGAAGAAAACAAGAAATTTGACTGCCCAGGAGTAAAACCCGACCGGGTAGAAACCCCCACCCGGTCGGGTATGATTTAATTTAACAGACGAAATTGCCAAGAAAATCACTGGACCCGGTCGGGTCCTCTACTTGACCCGGTCAGGTCAGATGTGACCCGGGACAAAACGACGTGCGAAGATCACCAGAACGTGGCGGATTATCTGATTTTGACCGGACTCAGTCGGGTAAGTACTTGATCCGGTCGGGTACCCGGCCAAAGGTGTTGAAAAACACATATAAATAGCACACTTTTTCTTTTCTAAAAATCATCCCTTCTTCTATACTCTTAAGCTTAGTTTAGAATAGCATTTCTTTATATTTTTCTAGCTATGTTTAGTCTCCAAATAAGGAGCTAAACTTCCATTCTTGGTGTTGCTCTCGAAGCTTGTTGATTATTAAAGTTGTGAGTTATTTTCTTAACTTCTTCCCTTGAATATTAATTATTAGTTCTTTCCTTAATACTATCTCTATATTAATGTTGAGGAGTGTTGCTAAGATGACAATTAGTTAACATCTTGACATTAGTTAGAGTAGTATTTTCTTCCTCTATATTAATGTTGGGGAATGTTGCTAAGATGACTATTAGTTAACATCTTGATATTAATTATAGTAGGATTGTTCTCCTTTAATAATATTCATCCTTGAATATTAATTAACTCCTATTCATATTTCATATTAATATTTTGAAAATTACTTAAAGGATCAACTAGTTTTGTTTCATATATTAATTATTATTAGAAACGATCGACGAACCGATGGTTAATCGTTGATGATTTCACAAGTAAGTAACTTTGGTTAAACCGAAACCGTTGTGTTGAGGTTATCAATCTCAATTGATTTCATCAAGGAGTTAAGAGATTAAATGCTACTATCAAGTCGGTATATGGCGGTGTTTTATACTTGACTAATAGTAAGGGTTATTAAAGAACGGTCGTTGTTAATAACTACCTCGATGAATTGGATATACTCCTCGATTGAGTATTCGAGAGGGAATAAGTTATAGATATAACAATGATCGACTAAAATATATGTAATTTCTCAATATCCAGCTCAGGTCTCAACCACTTTCATCCACAAAGGATGAATTTCACACTCAAGGCTCAACAAGGGGAGAGAGGGGCGTCGGCCAGCGGATATTTCCGGCCAGTTCGTAGGAGCACCCACAGAGAGGCTGAACAGAGATGCAAGGGTTTCGGCTACCCCAAATCGAAGACAAGGAAGGGAATAAATAGGCCAAGCTTGGATGCCATACATGGAAACTTGCCTTAGGAAGAAGATACGCAGTCAAAGGCGCAAGGATGGAAAGCGCCGGTAAGAAGGAGCCAAGCCGTTCGCAAGGATCAGAAAAGACGGGGCCGGCAAAAGTTAAAAAATAATGGGCTGGAACCTCCTCAAGGGTAAATGGGCTTAAAGAACTACCGGGCCAATACCAACACATTCTCCACCTTATTGGACCTTAGTGGTTTAGAGTCAAAAGCTCTAACACAAATTTGAGACTCATCATCGCTGGATTGCCCGAATAATCACAAAGACATATTCAGGCAAAGGGGTAAGATCACCAGGCAACTTAACCGCAATCAATGTTTAACGTGCGCTTGCACGACAACAACTTTTCGACAGAGAGACATTTAGTCCCCATGTCAGCAGGATTAAATTCAGACGGAATTTTAATCAACTTGATATCACCTGCACTAACAATATCACGTATAAAGTGAAATCTAACATCAATATGCTTAGTTCTATCATGAAAAACAGGATTTTTGCACAGTTGAATAGCAGATTGACTATCAGAAAACACACAAATGTCCTGATTAAGACTACCAATCTCCGTTAGGAGACGCTTAAGCCAAATGGCTTCCTTAAAAGCTTCGGTAGCGGCCACATACTCGGACTCAGTAGTGGAGAGGGCAACTATGGGTTGAAGTTGAGACTTCCAACTAATGCAAGACCCGCAAAGGGTAAACACATAAGAGGTAGTGGATTTCCTATTGTCTCTATCGTTAGCAAAATTTGAATCCACATACCCGCTCAACTTAACACCCTCAGAACACCTAGTGAAAACCAACCCATGATTAACAGTAGATTTCAAGTACCTAAGCAACCACTTAAGAGCATTCCAATGAGGCAAACCAGGATTAGACATATACCTACTCAAACAACTAACAGCATAGGCAATGTCGGGTCTAGTACTCACCATGAGGTACATCACGGACCCAATAGCATTGGAATAAGGCACAGATTTCATTTTAGCAATTTCAGGAGCAGTCTTGGGAGACTGATCCTTACTTAACACAAAGTGGGACGCCATAGGGATAGAGACGGTAGTAGCAGAATGCATGTTATATTTACTCAAAATCTTTTCAATGTATGAAATCTGATTGAGTACTAACACACGCTTACTCCTATCCCTAACAATGTTAATGCCCAGGATCCTCTTGGCATCACCTAGGTCTTTCATTGCAAAGTTCTCACTGAGACGCTTTTGCACACCTTTAATGGCGTCACCCGAAGGACTAACAATCAACATGTCATCCACATAAAGCAATAGAAATACAGGCACAGAAGAAGTATTTTTAAAGTATAGGCAATGGTCGCACTCGGACTTGTGAAATTTCAAAGATGACATGCACTGGTCAAATTTGATATTCCACTGCCTCGGGGACTGCTTCAGGCCGTACAAGGCCTTCCTAAGCAAACACACATGATTACTCTTCATGGGATCCACAAAGCCCTCAGGCTGGGTCATATAGATTTTCTTGTCTAAATCACCATGCAAGAAAGCAGTGGTGACGTCCATTTGCTTCATTTCCCAATCATTATGAGCAACAAGAGCAAGCATCATTCTAATCGTAGTGAATTTAACAACAGGAGCAAAGATTTCAGCATAATCAACACCTTCCTTTTGAGTAAAACCCTTAGCTACTAACCTAGCCTTATATCTAATGTCGTTAGGCTCTTCCTTAACCTTAAATAGCCACTTACACTCAACGACGGAACTATTGGGTGGTCTAGGAACTAACGTCCAAGTCTTATTCGCTCTAAGTGACTCCATCTCACTCTCCATGGCGCAAAGCCATTTAGCGGACTCATTAGACTTAAGGGCCTCCCTATAGGTTTTAGGTTCGTTAAGCTCAAGGGTCTCAAACATAGAGAAAGCAAACATAGAAGTATCACACGCATGGAAAGCAAAATCAGGCATGCTATCAGCAGTTCTCCTAATTTCTCTCCTACTTCTATCTCTAACAAGTTGGTAATCATGCAAAACATTATCACTAGGATCAGCACTCTCATCATGCGATTCATTGTCATTTGAATGCACATGAGAATGCTCCACCTCACTCGAAGTGGTGGTATTATCATGCTCAGAAGAATCATGTAATTCAGAAGAATCATGCAAATTAGAAGAATCATGATTAGCAAACAAAGGACTAGCAGCATATGGTATGGACTCCACCTCAACAGGTGTACTACTAGGGCTCGACTCAGAATCAGGAACTGACTTAACCAGACAAGGGAACTCGGATTCATTGAAATTAACGTTTCTACTTACCACAACCTTGAAACCTACCTGGTTCCTATCCCAAACCTTGTACCCCTTCACACCCTCAGGATAACCTAAGAAGACTCCTTTCTTAGACCTAGGATCCAATTTGTCACCTTGTTGGTGCACATACGCAGCACACCCAAACACTCTAAGATTAGACAAATCAAGGGGCTTGTTTGAAAAAACAGATTCAGGGCATTTCCCACCCAAGGGAACAGAAGGAGACCGGTTAATCAAGTAGACAGCAGTATTGACTGCTTCACCCCAAAACTTTTTAGACAAACCGGAGGTGGCAAGCATACTCCTAACCTTATCTAGAACTGTCCTATTCATTCTCTCTGCTATCCCATTTTGTTGGGGAGTATAGAGCACAGTTTTGTGCCTTCTAATCCCACAATCAACACAGAGTTGGTCCATATCCTTATTGCAAAACTCTAATCCATTATCGGTCCTAAGGGTTTTGACCATCTTACCGGTTTGATTTTCTACCAGGGTTTTCCACTCCCTAAATTTCACAAAGACATCGGACTTATGCTCAAGAAGACGGACCCACACCTTCCTAGAAAAATCATCGATAATGGACAGAAAATATCTCTTACCCCCGTGGGTAGAGACACTAGCAGGACCCCACACATCTGCATGAACATACTCTAACACAGAGGTACACTTAGTGGGATTAGGATAAGGGGAAGAGGGAAAAGTAACCTTATGCTACTTGCCTAACACACAAGATTCACAGAAAGGGATGGAGGACACAGAATCCTTACCAAAACAACCAGATTTATGCAAAATCTCTAAACCCTTATTACTCATGTGTCCTAATCTATTATGCCACAAAGCAGTTTTATCAGAACTAACAACATGAGCAGAATCACAGAAAGGCTGAGCATGGCACACATACAAATTATTCACCTTTTTTGCCTTAAACAAAACAAGGGAATTTTTCAAAACTTTCATGCACCCACTTCCCCATTTACCCTCAAGCCCACTACCCTCAAAAGCAGCGACAGAAAACAAGTTATGACGCAAAACAGGGACATGCCTCACATTTTTCATAGTAAACACAGTCCCATTATCAAACTTTAAGCATACATCACCCACCCCATGTATTTTGCATTTCTTATTATCAGCAAGAGACACAAAACCATCATTGCAAGAATCATAAGAAGCAAACAGAGATCTAAAAGGTGTCATATGATAAGTACAACCAGAGTCAATCAACCACTCATTTTCAGTCATGCTACTCAACACAGAATTTGCAGAATCACAGACCATAAAAACTTCTTCATGCAAGTTATTATCATCTACCACATTAGCATGTTCAGACTTCTTAGGATGGGGACAATCCTTAATGAAGTGACTAGAATTACCACAATTATAGCACACTCTCTTCTTAGACTTACCTCTCTTCTTCCCCGGGTCATTGTTATTGGTCTGGTTCTTATTGTTGCTACCCTTTTTATGGTTTCTAGATCTACTCTTAGACCTACCCCTCACAAGCAACGCTTCACCAGAATCCCTAGATTGACTGTTACTACCCCTCGAGTGTCTAAGGTCTAACTCCTTACTCCTTAATCCATTAACGACTATATCTAACGAGATATCGTCTCTACCATACTTTATGGCAGATTTGACGTCATTGTAAGAGTCAGGGATGGCATTAAGTAACACTATGGGTGTGTAGTCATCTATGTGTTTATCACCGGCTTGCTTAATGTTCTGAATAAGCTTGTTAAACACATCTAGGTTCTCATCTATGTCTTTGGTCAGGTCAAGCCTAAACCTAAAGAACTTCTCAAGCAAAAACAATTTACCAGGCAAAGAAGTATCGGTATACAACTTATCTAACTTGTCCCACAACTCTTTTGCGGAATCTATAATACCCACCTTCCTGAGCACTGAATCAGAAAGGTTTAGGTAAATAGAGGAACAAGCAGTTTCATTCATCGCAACACGCTTAGCAGCATCCTCAGAGTCTAAATAGAGACCGGTCACGGCTCTATAGACTTTCTGTTGGATCAACACACATTTGATTTTCTGTTTCCAGATATCAAAATCTGTCTTTCCGTTAAATGGAAGCATGCCATATTGATTGACAGACATATTAACAGGAAAGCAAGCACAACACGCAAGAGAGTAAATAAAAAATTTATCAGGCTATCAACCGGTACGAAGCAACTAGCACGAACAAGCCGAGAAGACCAATGAACACAAGGCTCGGGTACAATCTCCTTGTTCTTTCGTACAAGCACAGATAAAAAAAATTTATTTACTCAACAGACAGATAAATGATTAATTATAACCTATAGGGCTATCAATTGTACGAAGCATCTAGCACGAACAAGCCGAGAAGACCAATGAACACAAAGTTCGGGTACAATCTCCTTGTTCTTTCGTACAAGCGCAAATAGGCTAGAATTAAATCAACAAACAAAGAGACATGATTTAAAACTAATCCGGACAGAAATATTTCCAACTTCGGACAACAAGTATCCAAACAAATATTCTTAACCGGAGAGTTTATCCACGAATCAATCAACAGAAAAAATCAAAATAAAAAATCCAACATGTGATTAAATTTAAACCGAAAGAAATATTCACAACTTTGGACAACGAGTATCCAAACAAAAATATTCTTCACCGAAAAATTAATCACAAACCAACAAGGAATCACAATTTAAACAAACAAGTAATTGTAATTCAACTTGAAATTAAAAAATGAATGAACTACGAATAAAAATCACACAAAGGATTAGTAAACATACCTGGGGTCGGGCACAACCGACGTCCTAGACCACGCAGGTCAGCAGTGGGGAGCGGGGGGGAAATAAATCCGGTGGCACTCCGGTACACCAAGGGTGTTCAAGCCAATTTACCTGAGCGGGGCCCGAGGTTGGGTTACCCGACTTACCGTAGGCAGCGTGGGCTGCTGTAGGGCGCGGCGGCAGCGGACCGGATGGCGGCAGACTGGCGGCAGGGACTCGGACAGCAGCTTTGGCTCCGGCAGAGGCTCTGGACGGCAGCTTGGGCTCCTCCAGTGACCTTCAATCGACGGCAGCTGTTGGTCCCGGTTATACTGGATACAGTCTAGAGGGGGGGTGAATAGACTGTATTGGTTTTTAGCTTTTTAAACTAAGTACCAGATTTACAGAATAGCCTGTTCTGTTAAAAGAACAGACTGGCAGCGGATGTGGTTCTGGTAGGGAGTTCTGTTAGCCTCAGAGAAGCAATAGGCAGAAGGCCTTCTGTTAACTCGTAGAACAAGTTCTGCTGAACACAGATACCAAGTCCAAGGAGTTATACAGTTCTAACTAAGTGCAAGTATTAAAAGCAGTAAGTAAACGACACCAGAGATTTTTATAGTGGTTCAAGGAACAACTCGTTCCTCTAATCCACTGTTCCACTAAGCTGTAAAAACTGCCGTTTACAAAGCCTTAGTCCTAGCACCTAAGAAGCACTCCACGTCTTCTTCAAGGCTAGATGTGTCCTGGGATGCACTGCCTGGCTTCCTTTAACACTGGTCCTTTCACTGGGTTTCCTTGAAGTATCACCACTTCACTACACCAGTTATTTGGACGTCCTTCTTGTAGCAAGAAGAGTTTCTGTTGAAACAGGGGTTCCTCCAACTAGCTTCGTTACAAAAGATTTGTATGTGATGAGCTTGAAGAGTTGAAGAACACTTGGAACTTTGCTTGAGTTGGAAAGAGTATTTTTCCAACTTCTGTCTTCTCTTGTAGAAGATAATGAGTTTGAATCTCAAGGAGGCTTTTTGCTTTTCAGAGTTTGAATATCTTGTGCGAAGAGTTGTAGCAATGTGTAGCAAAAGTTGCAAAGTTATCCGGTTGTTCTTCGTAGTGTATCTTTTATACTGAGGTTGTCTTCCCGTTGGAGGAGTAGGAGGACAACTGCATTTAATGCGCGAGCAGTTGACTTGACCAGTAGGACCCGGTAAAGTTGGCGGGTTACTATTTTGGGATAAAGTAATCCTGACATTGCGGCCAATCATCTGCAATTACTCCACGGAGCATGGGGAGCATTAAATGAGCATTTAATGCGAGCACTGTAGCTTTTCCGTTTCATACTCCTAGCCGTTGAAGAAATCTTTAAGTTGACTTCCCGGCTTTGTGGATTTCTTCCAAGTGTAAGACCTTCTGGTGTCAGTGGCAGAGAACTGATTCAGAGAAGATCTTAAGCACTTCTGTTGAAAGTAGCTCACAGAGGACCAATAGGGTTTCTGTCAAGCTAAAGGGTAACAGAGACCCTGAGGTATTCTGTTCCTAGACAGAGAACCAAAATCTTCTGTCTAGAGGACTTCTGGTAGAGAGGCCTTCTGGTAGTCGATTATGCTAAGAACTTTACAAGGGAAAATTCTAATACATAATTTCTAAAAGGGGTACTCTAAAGTCCTAATTAATATAGCATCATCAAAATCTAAATACAATTATTCCTTACAATTTCCCCCTTTTTGATGATGCCAAAACCCTTTAACTATTTCCAGAGAAGTGCCTTCACCATAAAAAATTTAAAGTTTAAAACTTTTCATTAAAATCTTGGTGGGCAACTTGGCATAGGAAAATAGTAAGAGTACGATACATTCAGATAGCAGTTCAAAAAGAAACAAGTACAGAATGAAATAGTAAGCAACAAAGAGTAAAGAAGCAAAGAGACTTTAGAAGGAGCAGAGATAAGCTTTTATTAGATCAAGAGTATTAAGAGAAGTTTTAAGGAATTACAGATTTTCCCTTTCAGCTTCAGCTCTGGTTTTGCGATCTTGTTCCTTCAGATTTTTCAGTTCAGCATTTACTTCTTCTCTTATGCCAGCCAGATTTCCTGGTGCTTGACATGAGGCCCAAATGGGAGATAGCTTGCAATTTAGATAATGAAGTACTCCTTCATGTACATCCTTGCCTGGGAGTACTATCTTGTGGAACCAGTATTCAGCCTCTTCCAAGGAGCCACCATGTCTGACCCTTATAAGACCATCTCTGTCAAGATAGAGATTCTGTCTTTGAGTTGGGGTCATCTTCTGTTGAATTTCTTCGAACTGTGCCCTATCAATCTTTTGGGAGCCTCCAAGTCTCCACTCAGTTAGGCTCAAGGGTTTCTTCTTCTTGGTAGAACCTCTGCGAGGAGAAGAAGGTCTTGAAGTACCAGCTTCTCTCTTCTTCTGTTGGGAGGCCTGGAAGTAAGGGGTTGGATCAATACCAGATGAGGGCCCAGTAGTTGGCCTAGGGGGCAATTTCTTCTGTTGGGGGTCCTTTTCCTTTTCCCCCTTTTTGGCATCATCCAGGTCAGAGATCATCATGGCAATTTTCTGGAACTCTGTTGCCTGGGAGATGGCTATCTGCTCAAGAGTTTCTGACAAGGTCTGCGTGACAGAGGTCAGACCTTCTATTAAGTTCTGTTGACGATCAAGAGCAGATTTGATGTCCTGAGAGCCAGCTTCAAGTAGTATCAGCTTCTGATACCTTTCTTGATCCTTCTTGATCAGGGTGGCCACTTGATCTTTGTGATCATTATTCAAGAGTTGTAGCTGCATAAACTTCTCAGCAGATTGGTCTTCATACCATTGTACAATGTCAAGGGATTCTGTTATATCCTTGAGTTGTTTATTCTGCTTATTGAGAATCTGAGACTGGGAGTAGAGAACAGAGTGGACACCATCCACTTCTCTGGCAACAGCATTAAGCTTTGCAAATGATGATTCCATTAAGGTGACCAGTGTCTGGGTCAGAGCTTCAACCTTCTCTGAGATATGCTGAAGTCCAGCCTCAAGATGATTGTGAACAAAGGTGAGATGTTCATGGTGCTTGGTGTTGATTTCAGCCAGTTGATCCATTCCATCAAGCATTTTACCACCAAAATCCTCAGCTGCAGTGACAAACTGATTGAAGGAGATTTGGGGCTTATCTTCTTTGGGTTCTGTGTTCCCAGGCATACCTAGACCTCTTGATTTAGGCATAGGAGGCCTTCTGGGTTGTTCTTCATGCTGAGGAGGGGTCTTCCTCCTTTTGGAAGTTTCATCACCAGCAATGGAGGATGTAAGAAATCCATCATTGTCACTGGAAGAGGAAGGCACCCTGAAGATAGGTTTCCTGATGGGGGTATGATATTCATGTAATTTCTGATTGTATGTTTGTATTTTTAACTAGTTTTTATTAGTTCTAGTTGAGGAAATTACACACTTTTGGTGTAATACTTTATTTTCATATTTATTTGTAATTTGTTTAGATTAGGACTTTTCTGAGCTAAACAGGTCAAAGATCATCCAAGGGATCAAGATTGGACCTCAAAAGATCAAGGAAAGTGCAAGGAGACAAGAAAGATTTCGATTTGGAAAAAATACTCGTATACCCGGTCGGGTACAGGCAATACCCGATCGGGTATTTGCTTGATTCGGTTGTCCAAATCAAATCCGGGAACAAAGGATCGTGGGAGCAAATTTTCGTAAAGATTTGTCACATACCCGATCGGGTAAACCGACATACCCGACCGGGTATGTCCAGAAATGTGGTTTTCCGGGAAATTTCCTAAGATACCCGATCGGGTATCCTATATACCCGGTCGGGTATCAGCCCCTGCAGCTCCCAAAAGCCTATAAATACACCCCTTTCCTTCACAATAAGGGATCCAATCCCTTTGTACATCTAAGCTCAGTATAGAATAGTTCTTTCTTTATATTTTTCATCATGTTTAGTCTCCAAATGAGGAGCTAAACTCTTCCATCTTGGTTTTGCTACTTTGAAGCTTAATGAATTTGTAAGTTGTGAGTTATTTTCTTTAATCTTCTTCCTTGAATATTAATTCTTTCTTTCAAAATACTATCTCTATATCAAAGTTGGGGAGTGTTACTAAGATGATAATTAGTTAACATCTTGACATTGATCATAGTAATAGCTATTTCTTCCTCTATGATTATATTGGGGAGTGTTGCTAAGATGACAATTAGTTAACATCTTGATATTAATCATAGTAGGATTCATATATTTTAATATTCTTCCTTGAGTATTGATTAATTCCTATTCATATTTCATGTTAATATCTTAAACATTACTTAAAGTATCAACTAGTATTGTTTCTCATATTAATTATTACTAGAATCAATCGGTTAATACGCTTGTTATTAATCCGGTTCTTTCAACGGTAGTAAACTTGGAATATTAATGCATGCATCTCATGGTTAATATGCCAAGGGGAATTAATTATATTGATTAAACCAATAAACCGCTTATGTTGAGGTTATCAATCTCAATCGTTTTCATCTTAAGTTTATTGCTACTATCAAGTTAATATACGGCGCTTGTTCTATATTGACTCGATAGTAAGTTTTATTAATGAACGCATCTCGTTATTAATAACTACCCTCGATGAACTGGATATACTCCTCGATTGAGTATTCGAGAGGAAGATAGTTAAAGATATAACCGGGATCGACGAACATTTCATTAAGTGGATAAAAGCAAGACCAAGTCCCCATCTCATTGCATTAAACTCATATAGGTTGTTTATCTTAGTGTTGTTAAAACAAACAAATCTAAACCCCCCTTTTTGTTACTACTATTATAAAAGAAAAGTATTCCTTTCCCTGTGGATACGAACCTTACTACACTATACTACGTATTTGTGTCGTATTGATTATTTATTTTGAGTGCACCTAACGACGAGTGCACGTCAGGGTAGAAGCCACAGAGTGTTGAGGTGATGAAGGAGTGGCTGCATCTTGTGGTGTAGGTTGTGGAGAAGCAGTTCTGGACTTCTTGAAGGAGGGGTTTTCTTGTAGATGTGAGGGAGCATTCTGTTGTTGTGAAGGAGAGGGTGGAGGTGATGGTGATCTGGATCTGATTGAGGGTTGGGATTTGCAGGGAGATGGATTTTTGGTTTTGGGTGAAGAGGTATTCTGTTGGGGTGAAGGTGTAGGGGAGATGACTTGTTGGTGTTGGTATGGGATAATTTGACCTTGAGGGGATGGTGATTTGTTCTTTGGAGGAGAGAGCGGTTTGCAGGGTGAAGGAGATGAAGATTTGGAGGTGGAGGGTTTCTGGTGGGAAGGAGTTTTCTGTGCAGAGACGGTTTTCTGTGAGGGTGAGGGGGATTTCTGTTGGGGTTGGGGAGAGGAGTTTTTAGGAGAGGGAGGGGGAGAAGGAATGATTGGGGGAATTACCTCTAGTATTGTTTCTGTGAACAGAGAGTCTCTCCATTCTTTGACAAGTCTTTCCATGACCAGAGGTAGATCATTGGCAGTAGAGGGTTCACCTTCTCCATGTGCACTGTGGCGAAATTTGATCATTGATTTCTTCCTCTTCTTCTCGATTAGCCAGGCATCAAAGTCATTCATCTCATGCTCTTGAAGAGCCTTCACATGGTCTTCTGGTGAGTTTCTGACCAGAGGTGCTTTTCCTTGAAGTTTCTCCTTCTTCTTCTGTAGGACAGAAAGAAGAAAATCCTTGTGTAGACAGGACTCCACATCTTCTATGTCAGCCCATCTGAGTACTTCTTCTTCTTCAGAGATGAAGTAGGACAAGTTCTTGAGGAGCTCAGTGAGAGGTCCCACTCTCCACTTTCTCCATGCCAGAACCCTGATGAATTTCCTATCAGGGCTTGAAATACTGCTTCCTTCTTGGTGTTCTGGTGAAGGAACCCCCTGAGAAGTGGCATTCTGCACCACTACTTCTTCTTCTGAGTCACTTGACTCAAAGATGATCCTCTTGCCGTGCCAAGCATTTTTGTTGGCTGGTGCAGAGGTGACAGAGTCCTCCAGCTTCTCCTGTGCTGCAGGTGCCAAAATTTTGGTTTTCTTTTGAATGGGGGAGGCAGAAGGAGTGCTTGCAGAAGAGATAGGTGAAGGTGCCTTTCTCTTAAGGACAGATTTCTTTGCCACCAACTTGTGGACTTTGACAGGTGTGGTCTTCTTATTGGGAACCTTCTTGACCACCTTCTTCACCAAAGGCATTTCTTCTTCAGAGTCAGAAGGGGTAGGGGGTTTCTGTTGCTTCTTTGAAACTTTCTTTGGTTGAACAACCTTCTGTTGTTGCCTTTCTCTGTTGAACTCAAGGGTTCTGAGTCTCTTCTGCTCTGCCTTGAGAGCAACCTTCCTGTCACTTGAAGTGTTGAGGAAGAGCAACTTGGTGTAGTCGGCCTCAATGGGGTTTCTCAGCCCTATTCTTGCTTTGAGCAAGATTTCAGAGATTAGGAGACCATAACCCATGGGGGTCCTGAACAGACCGGTCTCCTTGTCTTTCTTCTTGATGAATTCAACAAGGGATTTGACAATTACCTGTCCCCAGTTGATGTTCATCCCATGATGAACTGCAAAGACAGCCTTTGCATTCAGTGCATTCATGTCATCGGTGGAGGTGCTCTTGCTCCAGACACACCTATGTAGGATGTTGACCAATTTCTCATAGTCACTCAGAAGAAGATTTTTCTTCATGTACAGCTTTGGAACTCTACCCACTTCAGGTCGGCAGTAGAGTTGGACAAAGTTGTCCACAGTGACGTTGACACTGTCCAGAGTGAGGAAACCTTCAGTTTCTTCTTCTTGTGGGTCCTCTACCACGCTAAAGAGAGCGTTGAGGTCTGCAGGAGTGAGGGTAATGTCTTCACCATTGACATTAGACCGAATGGTCTCCCCTTCGTATGTAGCGTTGAGATAGAACTCTGCTACGTCCCTTGTACTGTAGGATTCAAAGTGATAGCCTACCACTTTGTTCAGTTGGGAGTCCTCCATTCCCTTGATGATCTTCATCATCGTTTCATGGTTTGAAGCGAGTTCAGGTAGTGCGGAGAGGTCGCAGTTCATCCCGGTGTAAATGTTTGAAACAAGGGTGTTGATTTCCTCCTTAGTGAGGTCGTTGATGTTGATGAAAGCCATTGATCAGAGAAGAATTGCAGAAAGCTTAAGAGCTATTGAGGTTTGAAAGTTTGAAAGTAATGAGAGCAGTAGCGGTTTAGGTTTGCGAAAGGGGAATTTATGGGTTTGGGTTAGTGGACGTTTGGAAATAATTTATGGTTCCAAGAAACCAATAAATGTAAAAAGGGGCGGAGTAAATAAACGGGGGCGCAGTAAATATTATACGGCTTGATACCGTTTTAAGGGTAAAAGGGTAAAAGATCTGTAATATTTACTGGGACACCCGGTTTTCAGAAAATTTCCAAGTCCACAACCTTCTGAGGGTTTATCTGTAGAAGGGGGGTTTTCTGTTGCTGAGGGGTTCTGCCATGGTAGGGACCAGAAGAGGTTGACAGAGGGGGGGGGGGGGGGGGGTAAACAGAAGGGGTTCTGCTACAGGTAATCTGTCAATCAACAAAAGAGCAACAGAGGGCCTTCCTTTTCAACTTTCCCTTGGAATCTCATCCATCATTCCCAATTTCTCTCTCAGTTTGTTGAACCTAGCCTCAGGAAGAGGCTTTGTCAGGATATCTGCAAGTTGGTCTTCTGTTGGCACATGTTCCATGCAGATGTGCTTCTTTTCAACATGATCTCTGATGAAGTGATGTCTGATCTCAATGTGCTTTGTTCTGGAATGAAGAACTGGATTCTGAGTGATAGCAATGGCACTGGTGTTGTCACACAACAGCTTGATCTCCTTTGTTTGAATTCCATAGTCCTTCAGTTGTTGCTTCATCCAGAGTAGCTGAGCACAGCAACTCCCAGCTGCAATGTACTCTGCCTCAGCTGTACTTGTTGAGATGGAGTTCTGCTTCTTGCTAAACCAGGAAACAAGCCTTCCTCCTAGCATTTGGCAGTGACCAGAAGTGCTCTTTCTGTCTAGTCTGCAACCTGCAAAATCTGAGTCAGAATAACCAATTAGTTCAAAGTTACCTCTCTTTGGATACCATAGGCCTGCATTTGGATTTCCTTTGATGTATCTGATGATTCTCTTTGCAGCACTTAGATGGCTTTCCTTGGGCTTTGATTGGTATCTGGCACAGATTCCAACAGAGAATGAGATGTCTGGTCTGCTTGCAGTTAGATACAACAGAGATCCTATGATTCCTCTATATGTTGTTGCATCTACATCCTTCCCTTCATCATCTGGACCAATTCCTTGTGAGGTGTTCATGAGAATCTTTACTGATGATTTGCCTTCCACTCCAAACTTCTTGATTAGATCTCTGGTGTACTTCCCTTGATTGATAAAGATCCCTTCTGGAACTTGTTTGACTTGAAGTCCTAGGAAGTAACTGAGTTCTCCCATCATACTCATTTCAAATTGACTCTGCATCACTTGAGAAAATTTCTTGCACAGTTCTGGATTAGTACTTCCAAATATAATGTCATCAACATATATTTGTACTAACAGAATATGATTAGCAACAGAGATTTGAAATAGAGTTTTGTCAACCTTTCCTTTAGTAAACCCATGGTTCACCAGGAAAAGGGACAATGTGTCATACCAGGCTCTGGGAGCTTGCTTAAGACCATAAAGGGCCTTTTTAAGCTTGTAGACACAAGAAGATTGAGTAGGAATGACAAAAACTGGTGGTTGTTCCACATAAACTTCCTCTTCAAGATCTCCATTCAGAAATGCACTCTTGACATCCATCTGGTAGACCTTGATGTTGTTGTAGGCAGCATAGGCTAGAAAGATTCTGATGGCTTCAAGTCTGGCAACTGGTGCAAAGGTCTCATCAAAATCTATTCCTTCTTCTTGACAATATCCTTTAGCTACTAGCCTTGCTTTATTCCTTACAATGTTGCCATCTTCATCTGCTTTGTTCTTGAATACCCATTTGGTTCCAATGACATTCTGGTGCTTTGGCCTAGGAACAAGTTCTCATACTTTGTTCCTTTCAAACTGAGTGAGCTCTTCTTGCATAGCATTGATCCAATCTGAGTCTGCAAGAGCTTCTTCAACTGTCATAGGTTCCATCTGAGATATATAGCAGGCAAGCATTGCTTCTCTCCTCGATGTGGATCTGGTTTGAACTCCACTTCTGATTTGACCAATCACTTGGTTAGGAGGATGGTCTCTTAACCATGTTAGATCTGGTTCTGTCAGCTGCTGTCTTGGTCTCTCTGGTTCCTCATCTTCAGAGACTTCATCTTCATTCAGCAGAAGGGGGTTTGGGGCAGGTGTTGGGAATGCAGGATTGTCTGCCACCTCTTCTGTTGGTTCTGGTGTTCTGTCTTCTATGTTGACTTCCTTGAGAATCTCTGTTACCTCTTTAACAGAGATACTTTCATCAAATTTCACATGTATGGATTCTTCAACATGTAGGGTCCTTCTGTTGAGTACTCTATAGGCCTTACTGGTGTTTGAATAGCCTATAAAGACTCATTCATCAGCCTTTTCTTGAAATACTTTCAGATGCTCCTTTCCATTGTTAAGAATGTAGCACTTGCATCCAAATACATGAAAGTAGCTGATGTTTGGCTTTCTTCCCTTCCAGAGTTCATAAGGGGTCTTCTGGTGATTCTTGTTGATCATGCTTCTGTTCTGAGTATAGCATGTAGTGTTGATTGCTTCAGCCCAATATCTCATAGGCAATCCAGATTCTGCAATCATTGTTCTTACAGCTTCTTTTAAAGTTCTGTTCCTTCTTTCTGCTACGCCATTCTGTTGAGGGGTTCTGGCGGCAGAAAGTTGATGAAAGGTTCCATTCTGATCACAGAAGTCCTTTATGACTTGGTTGACAAATTCAGTTCCTCTGTCTGATCTGATTGTCTTCACTTTCAAGTTCTTCTCAGTCTGAAGTTGCTTTAACAGAGATGGCAACTTCTGAAGAGTTTCATTTTTCTTTGATAGAAAAACAGTCCATGTATATCTGGAGTAGTCATCAACCATGACTAAGGTATATTTCATGCCACCAACGCTTGGAGTCTCAACAGGTCCAAATAAATCCATGTGAATCAGATTTAGAGGACTTGTAGAAAGATCTCCAGCAATGGGTTTGAAGGAATTCTTCACTTGTTTGCCTTTCTGACATGCACTGCAGAGGGTCTCCTTCTTGTACACAATGTCTGGTAGCCCTTCTACAAGGTGTTCTCTGGCCAGTTTGTTGATTGTTTTGAAATTCAAATGGTTGAGCTTTTTGTGCCAGTCCCAGCTCAGTTTTGAATCTCCCTTGGCTATCAGGCAAACTTCATCTTTTGCAGTGTTCCAATCAACTACATAGATGTTCTTCTTCCTTGATGCTGTAAGAACCATTTCCTTTGTTGTCTCATGCTTCACATAGCAGAAGTCCTTTGTGAATTCAACAGTGTAGCCTTTGTCACAGAATTGGCTAGCACTCAGCAAGTTGAACTTCAGTCCTTTGACATATGAGACATCATCAATGATTATCTGGTTCTTGATCAGCTTTCCTCTTCCTTTTGTTTGACCTTCTTTGTCATTACCTCCAAAGGTAACTCTAGGTCCTTTGCATTTCTGGAACTCTGTTAGGCAACTTCTGTCACCTGTCATGTGCCTGGAGCATCCACTATCAATAAACCATTCTTGTTCAGAGATGGCTCCAGCACACAGTTCCTGCAAGATCAAAAGAAAGATTTAGGTACCCAAGCAATGCTGGGTCCTGGGGGGTCATGGAGTCTGGGTAGTTGGTACCATTTTGGTCTCATCAAGTGAAACCTTAGTGGGTGGTACCCATTGTCCACCTGGTAGTTATAGTAAACTGAAGTGTGATTCACTTTGGGTAGATGCTTGTGAGGGTCATGCTTCCTGTTTACATACTTTTGCATAGCTTTCTTTGTTGGAAAGAAGTCCCATATACTATCAAGAGCAGAGGGACGGTTAACTTTGGGCTTCTGAAGTTGACCAGCCAACCTCTTCTGCCTGAAGTTAACTCTCTCTTGATATTTGCCCTTCTGGTGATCATTTCTGGCACGATTGACATGAGGTTGTCTGTCAATGAATGGTCTTTTATTTTTGTTATTTTGAAAACCTCTTCTGTTGTTAGGTTTTCTGCCAGGTTCATTATTTTTCAAAAAGGGTTTCTGTTGAACCTTTATCTTACCCTTTTCTGGTCTTACTTCCTCATGAACAACCTTGGTGCCAGATACACCAGCTTGACAGATGGGGCTAGAAATCAGTGGCTCTATGACCTTATCTGCCTTAGCAACTCTGGTGCTAGGCATTACAGAAGGCTCACCTGATTCTGTTGAGCCATACCCAAGACCAAAACCAGTGCCAATCTGTTGATCAAGCACAATCTTTTCCATGGAAGACTGGGCCTTCTGGTAAGCTTTGTACTTAATCTCGAGAGGCTCTATTTCTCTTATTCTCTTAAGAAGAGAAACATTTTCAGTTTCCAGTTGATCTCTTTCCTCAATTAGAAGATTGATTTTGATCTCAACCTCCTTTTTTAAGTCAAGAATTTTAGCTTTGAACTTACTGTTTTCTTCTGTTACAGAAGAATAAGTGGCTTGTATGGCCTTAAACTCTTCCCAAAATTCTGACATTGAATCAGAATCAAAAGCTAAGCCTACCGAAGAAAAACTAGATTCAGAAGTAGAGGTTACCTCATCATCAGAATGAGCCATCAGACAAAGGTCTTCTGTCTCAGTATCCAGGCAACAGAAGGCCTCATCAGAATCTGAGTCAGAACTGGATTCTGTTTCTGACAGAGGGTCTTTCTCCAGTTGTTCTGTCACAAGTGCCTTTCTTCTTCTGGAGTTGTCCTCGTACTTCTTCTTTTCTCCATCCTGTCCTTGCTTCTTGGACACTCTAGGATGGGGACAATCAGCCTTGAAGTGACCAGGTTGTCTGCAGTTGTAACAGAGAAGCTCTCCACTGCTTTCTGTTGATTTGACCTTCTGGTATGGCTTTCTGTTGAAGGATGGACTCCTTCCATCTTTGGGATTCTTCATAAACTTTTTGAATCTCTTGGCAAAGGCAGCCATATATTCATCAGATAAGAGTACTGAAGGGTCAAAATCATTTACCTTAGATGTGCTGGCAGTGAGGGCTGTAGTGGTCCTCTCTTCTGGTACATCTTCCTTCTCTTCAATCATTTCAAACTCATGAGCTTTGAGATCTGAAATGAGCTTATCAGTGGGATAAGTCTTTACATCCTTGCTGGCTTGGACAGCAACTACCTTCATCTTCCATGCTGAGGGCAGTCCCCTCAACACCTTCAGGTTGATCTCCTTGGTTGTGAGATCCTTGCCAAGCTCAGAGATCTCTCCAGTGAGAGTGAGGAGCCTGTCATACATCTTGGAGATGCTTTCACCAGGGAGAAGTTTGAAGTCATCAAACTTCTTGTTGGCTATGGTTAGTTTGTTGTCCTTCTCTTGCTCATCACCAGCTCCAATGAGCTCAAGAGTATCCCAGATTTCCTTAGCAGTCTTGCACTTCTTGATTCTGTTGAAGTACCTATCATCAATGGACTTGTAGAGGATGTCCTTGGCAATATTGTCCAGATTGTACTTTCTCCTCTCTTCAGTGGTCCATTCTTACTTGGCTTTGCTGATCATCTGGGGTCTGGTGTTGTCTATGGCATGTTCAGGGTTGACCTTCTGGAAGCTTGTGAAGGGGCCAATATCTAGAACTTCCCACATCTCATCATGCAGGGCACAAAGATGTGCTTTCATCCGGATCCTCCAGTCATCAAACTTAAGATCTGAAAACATAAGATTCTTGGACAAGGAGTGATCCATTATATCAGATAGAAATGAGGTAAAACATAAAAACAAGTGGATCTTTGTTCAACAAATAACCTAAGAGATTATTAGAACAAGGAGGCTCTGATACCACTTGTTGGTCCCGGTTATACTGGATACAGTCTAGAGGGGGGGTGAATAGACTGTATTGGTTTTTAGCTTTTTAAACTAAGTACCAGATTTACAGAATAGCCTGTTCTGTTAAAAGAACAGACTGGCAGCGGATGGGGTTCTGGTAGGGAGTTCTGTTAGCCTCAGAGATGCAATAGGCAGAAGGCCTTCTGTTAACTCGTAGAACAAGTTCTGCTGAACACAGATACCAAGTCCAAGGAGTTATACAGTTCTAACTAAGTGCAAGTATTAAAAGCAGTAAGTAAACGACACCAGGGATTTTTATAGTGGTTCAAGGAACAACTCGTTCCTCTAATCCACTGTTCCACTAAGCTGTAAAAACTGCCGTTTACAAAGCCTTAGTCCTAGCACCTAAGAAGCACTCCACGTCTTCTTCAAGTCTAGATGTGTCCTGGGATGCACTGCCTGGCTTCCTTTAACACTGGTCCTTTCACTGGGTTTCCTTGAAGTATCACCACTTCACTACACCAGTTATTTGGACGTCCTTCTTGTAGCAAGAAGAGTTTCTGTTGAAACAGGGGTTCCTCCAATTAGCTTCGTTACAAAAGATTTGTATGTGATGAGCTTGAAGAGTTGAAGAACACTTGGAACTTTGCTTGAGTTGGAAAGAGTATTTTTCCAACTTCTGTCTTCTCTTGTAGAAGATAATGAGTTTGAATCTCAAGGAGGCTTTTTGCTTTTCAGAGTTTGAATATCTTGTGCGAAGAGTTGTAGCAATGTGTAGCAAAAGTTGCAAAGTTATCCGGTTGTTCTTCGTAGTGTATCTTTTATACTGAGGTTGTCTTCCCGTTGGAGGAGTAGGAGGACAACTGCATTTAATGCGCGAGCAGTTGACTTGACCAGTAGGACCCGGTAAAGTTGGCGGGTTACTATTTTGGGATAAAGTAATCCTGACATTGCGGCCAATCATCTGCAATTACTCCACGGAGCATGGGGAGTATTAAATGAGCATTTAATGCGAGCACTGTAGCTTTTCCGTTTCATACTCCTAGCCGTTGAAGGAATCTTTAAGTTGACTTCCCGGCTTTGTGGATTTCTTCCAAGTGTAAGACCTTCTGGTGTCAGTGGCAGAGAACTGATTCAGAGTAGATCTTAAGCACTTCTGTTGAAAGTAGCTCACAGAGGACCAATAGGGTTTCTGTAGAGCTAAAGGGTAACAGAGACCCTGAGGTATTCTGTTCCTAGACAGAGAACCAAAATCTTCTGTCTGGAGGACTTCTGGTAGAGAGGCCTTCTGGTAGTCGATTATGCTAAGAACTTTACAAGGGAATATTCTAATACATAATTTCTAAAAGGGGTACTCTAAAGTCCTAATTAATATAGCATCATCAAAATCTAAATACAATTATTCCTTACAGCAGCAACACTCCCTGGACCTCCGGCAGGCGACTCCAGGCGACGGGACGGCGGCAGACGGCGGCGTGGCGGCGGCAGACCCAACCCGTCTCTGATACCACTGTAATTTCTCAATATCCAGCTCAGGTCTCAACCACTTTCATCCACAAAGGATGAATTTCACACTCAAGGCTCAACAAGGGGAGAGAGGGGCGTCGGCCAGCGGATATTTCCGGCCAGTTCGTAGGAGCACCCACAGAGAGGCTGAACAGAGATGCAAGGGTTTAGGCTACCCCAAATCGAAGACAAGGAAGGGAATAAATAGGCCAAGCTTGGATGCCATACATGGAAACTTGCCTTAGGAAGAAGATACGCAGTCAAAGGCGCAAGGATGGAAAGCGCCGGTAAGAAGGAGCCAAGCCGTTCGCAAGGATCAGAAAAGACGGGGCCGGCAAAAGTTAAAAAATAATGGGCTGGAACCTCCTCAAGGGTAAATGGGCTTAAAGAACTACCGGGCCAATACCAACACAATATATCAACAAGTGAAAAGTAGCAATGCCAAGTTCTTTTATGTTTGAATTAAAACACATATAGGTTGTTCATCTTAGTTTTAAAATTAAATCATTCAATCCCAAAACCCCCTTTAATTACTAGTTAATTAAAAAGAAGGATATTCCTTTCCCTGTGGATACGAACTCTACTACACTATACTACGTATAAGTCGTTGTATTGTATTTATTTTGAGTGCACCTCACAACAAGTGCACGTCAAATTTGGCGCCGTTGCCGGGGAAAGGCAATTGTTTTTCTTTTTATTTTATCTCAAAAAAATAAAAAATAAAAATAATACTAAAAAAAATTCTTGCTCTTCTATTTTCTGAGCTTATATGAGTAAATGGATATCAACACATCATCGCTAGAGAGTCAAATTTCTAGCTTAACTTTTTTAGTAAAGGAGTTTCTCTTATGCTCAAAAGATCAAGATACCAAGGCCTGCAACATTTGCATGTCACAAAGGCATCTTACGGATTTTTGCCCCAAGTTTCAAGAAGAATATTTTGAACAGAGTGATGATGTTGTTTTCCAAGAGAGGTATGATTCATTCTCCAACACATATAATCCATACTCAAGTTCTTATTCCAGCATGTCCACTGAAGACATGATCCGAGCTCTCACTATCAATGTGACAAAATGCAACAAGATATGTTGCAATACCCGCAAGAAATGGTGCTCAAAGAACTGAATTTGGAGAATCAATTGAAACAAGTGCCAAACATTGTGAACCACATTGGCGAGGAGGAAGAACAAGAGGAGCTTACGGAGGAAGCTCAACCAGAGGAGGAGAAACCTCAAAACTCAACTCCATCACCGGCCATTCCTGAGAACATGCCACCATTTCCTGAGGCTCTAAGTGAAACAGAAAGGGTAGAGAAGGACAAAGATGAAATCCTCAGCAAATGTGAGGATAATTCAAATGTACTTTTCGCGGTTGCAAATAAACCGAGAGAATATCATTTGTTGAAATATATAATATTACATTGAGTATTTGGAATATACTTTATTAATAAAAATAAGAAAACATTACATGAAAAACAGTTAAACTAATAATCTACATGAATTTTAATCGATTCAATCATAAAACTAACTCCAACTCCAACTTAAATAAAGAACTACATGTTTGGTAAAAAAACTGCATGATAAAATTGATAATATTGATCAACTAAAAATAGGAGTTATCAAACAGACAAGAAATGTTTCCGAATTTTGATTGGAATAGCCAAAGATAGTAAATTTCTTTGTCCAATTAGGATGTTTTTACTTGGACTAAGATTTTCTGGTAGGTCTGGTCTGGTCTGAACTGGTTTGGTCCGATCTGATAAAGACTGCTTTATGTGTCTTTTATAATTGTCGAAGTCTGATCTGGTCTGAACTGATCTGGTCTGGGACTGATAACAGTCCAAGTAAAGACATCCTTAGTAAGGATCTTTTGATAACATTGAATTGGTTGTATTTGCAATATTTGATTTAATCGAATGAAATGACTAGATTGTTATAGTATTAAATATTCCTCTACTTCACAAAATTTGGTCTGAACTGAATTGGTCTGGTCCAGTCTGGGACTAAAATGCAGTATTTAATATTCCTCTATTTCACAAAATTTGGTGAAATTATTGACGAGCACTTTGTCACAGTGCGTCAAAATAATTTCAATACTAAACACTTATACGTAGTATAGCGTAGTAGAGTTCGTATCCACAGGGAAAGGAATGATTCTCTTTTTATGAAACTAGTAATTAAAAAGGGCGGTTTTGGTTTTGAGTGATTTAATTCAATTAAGAAACTAAGATGAACAACCTATATGTGTTTAATTCAAGAATAAAAGGGACTTGGCTTTGCTACTTTCCACTTGTTGATATATTTTAATCGATCCTTGTTATATCTATAACTTATCCCCTCACGAATACTCAATCGAGGAGTATCTCCAATTCATCGAGGGTAGTTATTAACAACGATCGTTCATTAACAACCCTTACTATTAATCAAATATAGAACAACGTCGTATACCGATATAATAGTAGCATTCAATCTTTTAACTCCTTGATGAAATCAATTGAGATTGATAACCTCAACACAACGGTCTCGGTTTAACCAACAAAATTGATCTCTCTTAAGTTTATTAACCACGACCGTGCATTAATAAAGCGAAGTTACTTACTTATGAAACCACCAACGATTAACCATCGGTTCGTTGATCGTTTCTAGTAGTAATTAATGTCGGAACGTTAACTAATCGTCACTTAGCAACCCTCCAGCATTAATGTAGAATGAGATTAAGGAAAGAATTAATAATCAAGAGAAGAAGTTAAGAAAATAACTCACAACTTTAATAATCAACAAGCTTCAAGAGCAAAACCAAGAATGGAAGTTTAGCTCCTCATTTGGAGACTAAACATAGCTAGAAAAATATAAAGAAATGTTATTCTAAACTGAGCTTAAGAGTATGGAAGAAGGAATGATTTTATTGTGAAGGAAAGGGGTGTATTTATAGGCTTTTGGGAGGTGCAGGGGATGATACCCGACCGGGTATATAGGATACCCGATCGGGTATCTTAGGAAATTTCCCGGAAAGCCACATTTCTGGACATACCCGGTCGGGTATGTCGGCTTACCCGATCGGGTATGTGACAAATCTTTACGAAAATTTGCTCCCACGATCCTTTGTTCCCGGATTTGATTTGGACAACCGAATCAAGCAAATACCCGATCGGGTATTGCCTATACCCGACTGGGTATAAGGGTAATTTTTCCAAATCGAAATCTTTCTTGTCTCCTTGCACTTTCATTGATCTTTTGAGGTCCAATCTTGATCCCTTCGATGAGCTTTGACCTGTTTAGCTCAGAATAGTCCTAATCTAAACAAATTACAAATAATTATGAAAACAAAGTATTACACCAAAAATGTGTAATTTCCACAACTAGAACTAATAAAAACTAGTTAAAAATACAAACATACATGATAAGAAATTCACACCATCAAACTCCCCCACACTTATTTTCTTTACTCGTCCTCGAGTAAAGCCAAATGTTTACAAGTTTTTCATGTCTTCAATAGTTCAACAATTTAACAAGAAAGAGCAAAAGACCACCAAGGATTGTACATCAGATTTAAATTGAGTTTTGAGCTCAAAGATTAATATTTTCTTGGGTTTTATGGCCTTCTATGCTCTTCTCTTGTTTTCAATTCCTTCATTCCGCTTCTTGAGACCACCATTGCCCTGTAAAAAAAAGAAATGAACCTCTAATATCTCTCATTTTGCCTAGGAGCCTTTCCAGGTTTTCATCCTAGCATCTCGTTTTGTTTTGTTCCTATCCAACTCACTCATTAACATTTTTTTATAAGCCCTTTTTGCTTAGATTGCCCGTTTTTTGGGTTTTCAACCTAACTAGCATTTCCCTTTTTTTCTCTTTTTTTTTTGTTTTTTTTTTATAAAAATGATGCAAGTTACAAGGTTGAAACAATTAAGTACGTACCAATGAGTGATTCCCCCTCACTTAGCTTGAAGCACTGTCCCTAGTGCTCGTCTCCGTCAAAGCCAAGCTGACCGCCACCATAGTCTCCTCCACTGTAGCCGCCGTCATCTCCAAAATTACCCCACTGAGAGGGGTCATACCATGACGGGTGCTGCACCGGGGGACGCATAGAGGAGAAGTGCCCCTGCTGATGATGGTAAGCATAGATGGGGGCTATTGCTCGTCGGTTGTCATCGTCCATGCGGTTGACCCGGAAGCTCAAATCCCGGAGTCCTTCCAATAGAGCACGTTGGTTCTCAAGCACTTGTGTTTGATACGGATCGTACTGGGGTGGGTCGTGAGGTGGTGTTGGAACGTCTTCAGGAATTGGAGGCGCTTGTTCTTGTGCGGGTTCATCTTCTTGGTTTTGAAAATATGGTGGGATGGCTGGAGGGAGGCAATAATGGCGCACAAGAGGTGGTTCTACTCGGAACGGAATAGTGGGTAGCCCCTCGGAGGGGATCGTGAAGTAACGAGTGGGTTTCGAGAAGATGGGCCATTTGTAAAAGATTTTCCCCTTGTAATCACGATGAGAGAACTTGATGTCTTTTGAATTGCTCAGATGTGTTATGTCAAAAAGACATAATTCGGCTATTGGTGCATTGTCTATGTAACCGAATTTTGTAGCTGTGTGGAGAATAACGCCCCATATCCAAATTTTTCCTTGGGCGGTGCATTCTTTTTACAGATGTTCCCACATACGGTTCACAATGTTGTAGTGGAAGGGAGGTATGTCAAACAATGCATTAGCAAGAATACATATATCACCTGTTTGTGCTTGGTGATTGTTGGGGCGTCCAAACACAAAGCTAACCAAGTATTTCAAGAAAATGCGTAGCACTGGGTGTTGGACATGGGTTATAACAAGATTTTTGGAGCTAAAGGTCATTTCCCCCGTCATTTTTTTCCACAATTCAAAGCCATACCCGGTGTCGGGCTCTTGGGCGTTTTGTGGTGGCACGGGCAAGCCAAAGTGCTCCGCAAACTCACGTTTTGTTATGGAAGGTGTTTTATTGAATAAACGAAACGTGAGTTTATCCTCCATATCATCGTTATCATCTTTGATTCTCTCAACGGAACCCAAGAATTCATACACAAGTTCATCATTTGGGTTATATTTCAACCCAAAAATTGTGCCCATTCCCAACAATTCACCTAATTGAAGCATCATAGCAAGAATTCCTAGCTCATCCAAAGTATTCATACACAAAAAACGGGAATGATGTACCTCTCTTTTAGTTTGGGCCAAGACTTTTGCCCGGTGAGTGGATGAGGTGATGATGATATTTTCAAAGCAAGGAACCGGTGCTCTTGAAGAAGAACTTTCTCCTCTTGTCCTCTTTGGTGCCATTTTTGCTAGAAAAATTGGATTTTGAGCTCCAAATTTCGGACTTTTACGTGGTGGGGTTGGGTTTTTCGGACTTTACGAAATTTGGGGAGAATGTGGTGTTGATGGGTATGGGTGTGTAGAGGGAGATGTGTGGAAGATTTTGGTGGTGGTTTGGAGGGATTTGGTGGAGAATTCAGGGAGTAATTTGAGATAGAAAAGCTGGCTATGGAGGTTTGAGGAGGGTTTGGTCGGATTTGGGGAAGAGATTTGGGAAGAAGAAGGTCGTTCGTGAATTAAAATGCTGAGTAATCCCGCTTACCCGACCGGGTAAGTGTGTATACCCGATCGGGTACACGAGGCAGTGAGCTCCGGACTTTCACGTTTTAAGCATACCCGGTCGGGTAAGTGGCTATACCCGATCGGGTATCTTCCTTTTCTTTGATTTCTGGGATTTTCATACCCGATCGAGTACACGAGGCAGTGAGCTCCGGAATTTCACGTTTTAAGAATACCCGGTCGGGTAAGTGGCTATACCCGATCAGGTATCTTCATTTTCTTCGATTTCTGGGATTTTCATACCCGATCGACTTCTTCTCGCCGTAGTTTTTGAAATTTTATTTCCCTTATACCCGACCGGATATATACATGTGCCCGATCGGGTATTAAGCCGTGGTGCACAAAACTTTTTTTTACTGAAATGTGTAAAAATAAAATAAAACAAGTAAACGTACCTTGCATGGGGTGCCTCCCAAGAAGCGCCTCATTTAACGTCGCGGCACGACGCTATAATTGTTTTGAGTCATTCAAACTTGGATCATGATAGTTTATTTTCTTCACACTTTCACTCCTAGGACTTCCATAGGAGTGCTCAATTTCTCGACTCTCCACTTTGGAAATCTTTCCAGGATCAAATATCCAGATTTTCATTGATTCGTGTGGTGGGAGGAAGGGAAAGAAATTATCGTTTAGTATGGTCAATAAAAAGTTTTTCGACCCCTCAATTTTGAAGAATATTTCAGAAATGTCATTGTCCTTTTCAAGTTTATGAGTTTCCCTCAAAATTTTTAGAATTGATGGGGGTACCTCAAAAGATGAAAAGGATAGATATTTAACCTTGAAGCTTAGATTATCCTCTTCTTTGACCAGTTGGAGCTCCGTGTCTTTTTCTTCCTCTACTTCTTCTGGATTCTGGATCTCTTTTTGCATTTCCTCTTCATTTGTCAATGTGATTGCAAAAATTTGCTGTCTAGGATCACATTCTAGTTGAGAAGGAGATTTTTCTGAATCCCTTGCTTCAAGCCTACTCACGACTTCGGCTATTTGACTCATTTGAGTTTCCAAGTTCAAAATGCTAGACTTGGTCTCATTTTGGAATTGCACCATATTTTATTGCATGGCGGTCACACTGTTAGTAAGAGCCCGAACCATGATAAGAAATTCACACCATCAATTATCTACTCGGTAAATGATACGGAGTACTATGCAATAAACTTAGAGTAGCAATTGTAGTTATTATATTTTAGGAAAAATTGAAAATAATAATCTCAACTATTGCCGGTCCGCTAATAATAATCCCAACTATTGATTATTTTTGTATAATCCCAACTATATGAAACATCCGTCAATAGTGGACCATGACCGGTTACTACCTGCTATAATAGGTCAACTGTAATAGAAATTAGGCTTATTCTATAAATAATCTGAAATAAGCTCGCTCTTCTTTTAATAATCCCTAATCCCAAGTATCAATTCAATATGTTTTTTTTACAAAAAGTAGAAATAATTATTCAAATTTCAGATTTATAATTTTATAAATAAAAGTTTAACTGAATATTAAAGCGTGTTGCATTTTAGAAATAAAATATTTTACTTTTCATTTTTTATTATTATTCTCAGAACTTTTTTTTATAAATAGTCATTTTTGAATTCTTTTACAGTTCACGGTTTTTATTATTTTTTAACTACTTTAAAATGATTTAATATTTTGGAATGATTAGCTTTTTATTTTTTTATATTTTGATTATAATTATTAATATTTTTATCTTTTTCACTTTCTTAATTTTGAAAATCAAAGTTTTCATTTTTTAGTTTGAATTTGTAATTAATTTGAATTTCATTTATCCTTTAAAGTCTTTATATCGACCTTTTTACTATCCTTTAAAATATCTTACATGTTATGTAATTTTAATTTTAAATTTCATATAAGTTTTTCCATATTCTATAATTATATATTTTATATTCTTTAATTCTACAAGCTATCTAAAAAAGTTAATTAAGTAAAATTAAATTTTTATAATCTTTTTTACCCTTTCTATTTATTTATGGAAATTTTAATAATATTTTAATGGGTCCATCAGAAGTTGACAGATGATAGTTCGGATTATTATAATCTGATATTTCTTTTTTGATTGACTGAACACGTAACCGGTCACGTTGGACCATTATTGGTGGAAGGTCCTTAAAGATGGGATTGTTCTGAAATAATGGATAGTTGGGATAATTATGAGCGGACCGTCAATAGTTGAGATTGTTACTATCAATTTTTCCTATATTTTTTTGAAAATTATAACTTTAAAACTTTTATGAAAGTATTTTAAATAGGTCATATCAAGCTTAAATAGATTAAACTTCAACGTTTGTTAAATACACACAAAACAGACATGCATCTACTGGATCAGACAAACAACTCAGATAAGACCAGATTAGATAAGGCTTAAACAACGCAGACCAGATCAAATCAAACCAATAAATTGCAATCCAATTGAAGCATCCTAAATGTGGACAAAATTAAGGGTAGGTGATATTCATATATATGGTGAAATGCCGCCACATAATGTAAATGTGATATTCATATTCATATATATTGTACGGGTAGAAATTTATTCACAATAACACTCTCTAAAGCACTTTTTAATAAACATTATCTGATCGATGTACTTTAATTTCGAAAAATGCATCAGATAAGGTTTTTTCGAAAGTATTTACAATGCTGATATCGATGCACTTTTATTTCTATGCACTTTTATTAGATACGCCAAACCATAGGTTGATATTGAAGAAAAATGGCATACTCTTGCTGAATCTACACTGCATCAATGATTAATCCATGAGTTTGTAACTTTTTTATAATAGGAGGAGACTATTATAAAAAGTTGAAATTATAAGTGATTTGCATTCAAGAAAATGTATTTTCATTTTAAGGCTCTTCTTATAAGAAGAGCCTTAAAATGTCGTACTTCATTTTTTATTTCGAAAACAGCAATCTCTAATAATGACTTTTAATGCACCGATCATTAAATGATCATTAATAAGGTAGATTCTACGGTACCCTTAAGGTACCATACCTTTGTCCATGTGGACCAATTAGAATGATGCAGTTGAATTATTTAAATCTAAATTAAAAATGATTTAATGCTTTGAACCAATCAAATGAGTGATAGGTACGGTATCCCATTTTCTAAATGGGTACCGGAGTTGTCACCCATTAATAAATGTCACATTCAATGTCAAACTATGAAAAATTATACGTTGTTGTGTAAAAGGTTTCAAATTGTGACGTTCTCATAATACTTTGTCATAACGATTATTACAAAATGTGAGATGAGACCTTGAAAGTTTTCTTTGTTCAAAGACATTTTTATAACATGTAATCTTGATTTTACTCTATGTGTTATGATTTGCATTTAACTCTAATTTGTCAACAACAACAAAAAGCATATCATAATTTTGCATAGGCATTAAATAGTTCTTATACCCATAATCAAATTATAGGTATAATAACCATATTTTACTCTGACATAGCCATATCATGTATCATTTTCACTTTGACATGCACTCTTAAGGTGTAAAAACATCCATATTTATTTTCAAACAACATTCACCCACCGTGTTTCGCACGGGTGCTATACTAGTTAGGAGTAAAACACATTAAAGTCCTATTTAGTTACACACGGATACTTGTAGTCCTATTTCCAATCATTTCTCATAAAACTTTGATTTTGTTATTATTAAATTAAGTTTGATTGGCGATTATAGTAAGGGTATAATAGGAAGAGAGAACATATTACTCCTAAGAATAAAATTATGCCCTAAAATTATTACAGTTTTATTATTACATTTAGAAGTAATTTTACTCCTAGTTAGGTCTAATAACCATCTTTATATTATACAAATGGAAAATTATTTTACTGGAAATCAAAAGATCTAAGAGTATAAGTTGAGTTGATACAGTGATATACAAAGACTGTTATTTAACAAATCAAAGGAACCTTTAAAAAATTAAAGGCAAAAATGAAGACATAGCGTGAGACTGTAGGTCAAAGCCAGAGGGCACCCGCTTTTTTAAGCAGTGGCACAAGATCGCCAGAGATATGAGCTTCCAAAACCTTGTCCAAGTCACCAAAAAGCTTGCCGCCGATGAAAACCGCCGGGAACGGCGGCACCTGCGTGGCGGAATCTCCAGTGCTGCTGAGAATCCGGGAAAGCTGGTCGGTGACAGCGGCCTCGTCCTCCTCATCGACGTCGTAAATGGTGGGGTTGACGCCGAGGGATAAGAGCAGCCGCTGCATGACGTAGTACATGCAGCAGCCGCGCCTTCCGAACACGACGATTGCATTCTCCGCCACAAGCAGCGCGTAACCTCGGTCGCCGCTGCTGGAACCGGACGAGCCTTCGCTTGAGGCGGTGCCGGAGTGGTTCTCCGACCGCGGCGATGTGTAGGGTTGTTTCATGGTTGAAATTGGGAGAGGAGTGTAGCTAAGGGAATGGAGAGTTGTTTGTGGGTTGGAATGGCATTTAGTAGAACGTACGCGTAATATAGGTGAAGCAAGCTGCTGGGAGAACGGGGAGGTTGTTTAGTCATAACTGACGCCGTGTATACGTCACAAAATAGGCATCTTGAGGGCCCTTATAGTAACAACTCTGACACCCTTCTAAAAAATGGGGTACCGTACCTACCATTCATTTGATTGGATCACACTACTTTATTATTTTTAATTTAGATTTAAGTCATTCAACTGCTACATTATCATTGGTCCATGTGAACAAAGGTGTGGTACCTTATGGGTACCCTAGAATCTACCCAATGCAAAACCAATTGGTAAAGACAAAACAATCTCAAAACATTTTACTCTCTTTTGCACGGGTAATTTTGCTACCTTTGACAAAACCATTAGCCAGTCGATCACGGTGACGTCAAGAATGATGTAATTTTACTCTCTGATTACTCCGTATAATGAGTTATTCGTATTGCATACCGACTAGCAAGACCCTTTGGTAAACTTGTTTTTCTTTTTATCCAGTTTATTAACTAACTTTTTCATTAATTTTTGATTTAATGTGTTAACTTGTGTAATAATAAAAAAAAGTAAGGTTTAAGTTACTTTTCCGACTGTATTAGCTGAAGTTATTGTAGAACAACATTTTAGCTATTTTTACATATAATTTTTTCTTTATTTTATTAATAAAATATATTTTAAACATAATTTATTCATAAATCAGCAAAATCAGTCAATACAATCATTTTAACCAGAATTTCTTAAATTTCAGCAAAATCAGCTGATTTTGGTATTACCAAACGCGCTCCAAATTTCTAATGCAAATTATACATAACATGTGTATACATCACACAAACAATTGGTAAATAGTTATTGATTTTTAAAATGAATTTAGTGTATATACACATGCAACTAGGGGATAATATGTGTACAATATGTGTACTAATTTTGTGTACAAATTTAATTTTCCTACTACAATACTTCCTATCAGGCCTTGGACTTATTACAAATAGGACCCCTTAAAATTATACGGTGTCATCTTTAAAATCAATTTTACTATAAAATAAAAAAGTATAGTTTTATTATACGAAGCTACGGAGTACAAAAAACAATATGTTGAAATATCAATATGACTTCCCTCTATTCCCGATTAGAAGAAGATGAAAAGAACGGCGAAAATGCTAAATAAGTAGGGAAAGTCAAGACACTCAAAAGTGGTCAAAGTTTACTTACATTGGAATAAATGTGGTGTTCTCACATCAAGCATTATTCTTATTTGATACTAAATATATACAAATTATAATTAATAGCGCGCGCGCACACGCGCGCGCGCACACACACACACACACATAAATATATATATATATATATATATATATATATATATATATATATATATATATATATATATATATATTAATAAAGTATATGGGCCTAGATCATATGGCTCACATATTCAAAAGACAAGCAAGAGGACCACAACGCTCAGATGGCCCTCTATCGGTCAAACTCATCGCACCGCAGAATGTAGTCTAGGAGCAAGAGACAGGTCCGCCATCGGCTAGGCCCCCCATCGGCCTGGCCCCAACCCTCTTTGGGCAACTCAGCTTCAGCAGATTAAATTTTATACTTAGCTCAAAAATATCATGTAATCAGCCCATTAGAGACCTTATTTTGTACCGGGCCTCCTGCCCTCCCATGCCCAAGTCTTGGCAGCCCAACCCATATTTTCTTTATAAATACTCCCATTGAGGACACTTGTAAGGGGTTGAAAAATACTACCTCTGTTCTGTTGGAAGGTTCCCATAGCAAAACGGCACGGTTATTTAGACAATAATTAAATAAAGTACTTTGAGTATATATTTTAAGGAATGATTTAATAGGTATATATTATAATGTAGTTAGTATTGATAACTATGATGTTATAAATTTTTAATATTTAGTGATTAACTTGTCACTTACGATTGTTAATTGTTTCCTAAAATGGAAATGAGAACCTTTGAATGGGACGTCCAGAAAGGGAAAGTACGAACCTTCTACTGGGACGAGGGGAGTATTAATTACTAGCACTTTCTCTCTCTAGCTCATACTTCTCTCTAGATTAATACTCCATCATATATAAAACAAATAAAAAGATAGGCCTATGTAAAAGATGGACCCGAAGCATGTGCCCCACTGTCCCCACCCCCAGAACCGGGCTTGCGGGTCCGTATAAGGTATGAGAATTGAGTATCATGCCTCTTTTTTATGCCGATATGTTTTGTTTTTGTTTACGTACAGTTACTTTTTTGGAACAAAAAAGAGAGAATTCCCGAAATATGATTGAAAGAAAGTTAAATTGCAAAAACATGACATATTGTTTTAAATTCCCTAAATAGAATTAAAGATTACACTTTTACCGCCATTCTCCCAACTGACATCCATCAACCGTGATACCTTCCTCTACAATGGCCATGGCTCCGCCATCTACTGGCACCGCCGCAGCTCCGCCATCGATGACGACACCACTGCTGCAATTTCTCCAGCCAAGACATGTATGTATTCTCCTCCTCCTCCTTCTCCAATTTTATGGCATTACATATATGAAGATGACAGTTTTACTTTGAAATTTATAAACTTTAGAAAAATGTCATAATTGATGTTTAATCCAACACTGATTTATAATAATGTCACTTTTGTGATATTACATTTGGCAAAGTGACTGTTGAAAGAAGAAAATAGCATCTCGAAAGAGTAATAATGGCATTCGCATGCTATTTCGGAATAAAAATGACATATTTAAAGTGACAGTTTTTTGAGTAACAATGTGAGTTTCATGACATATTGTCATCTTGATAAATGTATTGTCATAAAAGTGACATTTTTCTAATTGCTTGTATATATGGTATTTTGAGGTTCTAAATTAATCGAAAATAATAAATAACTAAAATTGAAATATAAAGAAGAAGAAAACAGAGTACCAAGAATTGAAGAGGATGGGAAGGAGAAACCAAAAAAGCAAAGAGGAAAAAAGAGAAGGAGGAGGATGATGAAGCGGTGAGAGAAAAAAGAGTACCTAGATGAGTAGATGACTTTGATTCTTTGCGGATAAGCTGTGATCGAAGGTGGAGAAGCTACGGCCGGCCAATGGGAAAGTCACAGGAGAGAAGTCTGACGGTCTATGGAGAGAAAGGTTGCGATCCAGGTTGGGGAATTTTCTAGGCTGATGGATGAGTTGATGGTGTTCCGTTGCATCTGAAGTCAGCTTCAATCTTCAAGGGTTTACTTAGCAAAAGGGTAAAATTGTAATCTTTAATCCTATTTAGGGAATAAAAAACTTAATGTCCTATTAAGGAATTTAGTCCATGTTTTCGTCCCATTCATTTTTGACAATTTCTTAACAAAAAACTTTAGAGAATCATGATTTGCTTTAGAGCTTCACTTGTCATGTTAGTTACCCAGACTTCCCGATCTTTTAACAATATGACAATTTAATGGTTAGCTATAATACTAGGGGTTTATCCCTAAGTATTACTAAATTAACGTTGATTTCCAAAAAATGTAATCACTTTTAAATTTGGACAAAATGTGAGTAAAATAAAGTGACAGCCAAATATTCATGTCGCTGCCCATTTTCATGCCATTGTCGAACGTCACTGCCGCTGCCCGACCACAGTGACATCACCATAGTGACACCGCCACAGTGACATCGCCCACGGTGACTGCCGCCACTCCATCAGCCAGTGACTTTTGCCCGCACCCCACCAGTCACGGCTGCCGGCCGGTGACCGCTGCCGGACACAGTGACACATTCAAAGTGACACCGACCACATTTACCCATTCCGAAAACCACTGTGTTGATTATGAAGTTTTGTTGATGACTAACCATAAACAGAAAAGAACACTATCCTTAGGTCCAAAACAAAAGACAATGCTTTGTCAATTCACTAAACCATGCAGGTGGACCTTTGGATAGAACTACGATTGGGTCTATCGGGGACGAACTTCATTCTAGTAGGGATTAAATTATGGTCATGCTTGATAAATGAAGTAATTTGATATATGCCTACTGACAATGCCTCATACACGTGACACATTTCTTATGCATGACTAAACATTCACTTTATTGATTCAATCTATATATGTGTCACGTAAACAACCCTTTGTCATTATTATGGTAATAACCATTTCATATATGCAAAGAAATCAACCTATCTATTCCATAAAGATTAGCCGAAGATTTTTTTTGGTAAGGATGTTTTCGTAGCTTGATTTAAAATTGCGCATGAATATCTTATTGCTACTTAATATTCTTTGCATGTTAAAGAAAATCTATATTTCTTTATATGGTGACTCGTAAATCATGGATCAATTTATTCTTGATTGAGCGAATAAGAGAGAAACTGCTGGAAGGAAAGTAATTCAAAAATAATCAAGGAAAATCTACCAAGCTTCCAAGGAAAGGAGAATCAACAGATATCCTCTGAGCTATATATAGTCGAAGACCAAGAGAAGAAGAGGTGTGCTTGACTGAGCAATTACCAAGAGAAATACTTATAAAGAATTATCAAGACCAAGGCACCTGGACCTGCTCACGAAGTTCTAGATATAGTTCATACTCCCTTCTTTATCTTGTAACTAGATTTTGAGGAAAAGCTAAAGTGTAGCCTCCTCAGCTCGGGTTGGGGTCGTGTGTGTGAGAGCTTCGTTGTAAAGTTGAGAGGCTCTCTACCCGCAAGGTAGAGATGCATAACTCTTCCTAGAGAGGATAGAGTTGGGGTGTCTCAAGGGTAGATTAGGAGAATTTACCTTGTAACCACAAAAGGCTTTTTAGTGAAGTTGTTTAAAATTCCTCTGAGGGAGGTCGAGGTTTTTTAATCCCTTTGAGCCAAGGGATTTTTCCTCGTTAAATCCTAGTGCACTTTACTATTTCGCATTTCCCTGAACCCCACACTAGAACTGTGCGAAAAACTGATACGGTTTCACACACACACACACAATTAACCCCCCCCCCCCCCCCCTCTTGTGTTGCTAACCGTTTCATCACACTGCCAACCACCTCCGCAGTTGCATGCCACCACGGTGGTTCTCGCTGCCCACCACCAACGCCGGCCAGCAGTGCCACCTCTCTCATTTGACTCCACCAATAACCCAAGCGCCCCAACCGCCACACCATCCCATCCTATCACAATCCACCACCGCCCCTTGCCCCATCACCATCCCACAAATCCGGCAACTCAACAGCTCCTTGACCTTATCCCTTTGCACCAGCTCCCCAGCCCCCAATTCCCTCCTCTGCCCCACCCCCTTTTCTCCCCCAGTCTCTCCCCGATCAGTTCCCACCACCATGGACTCCGGCGTGACTAGTCCCCATCAGTCCCGCCCCACCAGCGCCACCTCAACCCACCTGCCTTGCGCCAACCCACCAGCTCCACCCCAACCCAGGCTCGAGCCCCACAACACCCTCCACAACGCCACAACACCCTCCACAGGCTTGTGCAGAGGAAGAGAGCATGCGGCATCAAGCTTTCTATCTTCATTGGAGGAAAGCAGAATCAAGGATGGTTGACGAGCACTTTGTCACGGTGCGTCAAAATAATTTTCAATACTAAACACTTATACATAGTATAGCGTAGTAGAGTTCGTATCCACAGGGAAAGGAATAATTCTCTTTTTATGATACTTAGTAAATAAAAAGGGGGGATTTGGATTGAGTGATTTAATTCAATTAAGAACTGAGATGAACAACCTATATGTGTTTAATTCAAAGATAAAAAGGACTTGGCATTGCTACTTTCCACTTGTTGATATATTTTAGTCGATCATTGTCATATCTATAACTTATTCCCTCTCGAATACTCAATCGGGGAGTATATCCACTTCATCGAGGGTAGTTATTAACAACGACCGTTCATTAACAACCCTTACTATTAATCAAATATAGAACAACGCCTTATACCGATTTAATAGTAGCATTTAATCTTTCTAACTCCTTGATGAAATCAATTGAGATTGATAACCTCAACACAAGCGGTTTCGGTTTAACCAACAAAATTAATCCCTCTTAAGTTTATTAACCACGACCGTGCATTAATAAACCGAAGTTACTTACTTGTGAAACCATCAACGATTAACCATCGGTTCGTTGATCGTTTCTAGTAATAACTAATATATGAAACAAAACTAGTTGATCCTTTAAGTAATGTTCAAAATATTAATATGAAATATGAGTAGGGATTAATTAATATTCAAGGAAGAATATTATTAAAGAAGATGAATCCTACTATAATTAATATCAAGATGTTAACTAATTGTCATCTTAGCAACACTCCCCAACATTAATATAGAGGAAGAAAATACCATTCTAACTAATGTCGAGATGTTAACTAATTGTCATCTTAGCAACACTCCCCAACTTTAATATAGAGATGGTATTAAGGAAAGAACTATTAATTAATATTCAAGGAAAGAAGTTAAGAAAATAACTCACAACTTTAATAATCAACAAGCTTCAAGAGCAACACCAAGAATGGAAGTTTAGCTCCTCATTTGGAGACTAAACATAGCTAGAAAAATATAAAGAAATGCTATTCTAAACTGAGCTAAAGAGTATGGAAGAAGGGATGATTTTTAGAGGAGAAAAGGAGTGCTATTTATAGGTGTTTTTCAACACCTTTGGCCGGGTACCCGACCGGGTATAGGTACATACCCGACCGGGTACCGGTCAAAATCAGATAATCTTCCATGTTTTTGTGTTCCAGCACGTTAAATTGTCTCGGGTCAAGTCAGACCCGACCGGGTCAAGTAAGGGACCCGACCGGGTTTGGTCTAAATCAGATTTTTCCAAATCTTTGTGATCTTCAGCATGTTCTTGTGTTCCGGGTCATATCTGACCCGACCGGGCCGAGTAAGGGACCCGACCGGGTCTTACTTTTTCTTCTTAAATCCGGTCTTCAACTGACCCGACCGGGTTCAAGGTCTGACCCGGTCGGGTTTTTGTGCTCCTGGGTATTTTTGTCTTCAGCTTTTCTCCCATTTTCCTTGCTACAAACTCTATCACTATTCTATAACTACGAAAAGAAGGAGAAAGCAATTACAAACAAAATAAAACAAGTACTTACAAACTAACTAAAAGCGATGGAAAGTCCACACCCAATCAACATAAAAACATACATTTATGCACTATAAACTAGTGCATATCAATGGTGTATTTGGAACCGGCGGCCCCAGATAGGAGTTGTCGTCCATTGAGGAAGGCGGATTCGGAACTGACAGCCTCAAGTTAGAGTCGTCATCCATGGGAGGTGCGGCCAGCGAGGAAAATGGAGAACCTAGGCAGTGCTAATGCCGTCGATGAAGTTGAGGGCGGAGGTCCTACCATCGGAAAAGGTGGATTGCGTGTTATCGCTCGTGGCCCTAAACACAATCATGGAAAATCATACGTACTACTACCTATTCTAGATTTTTAGGTATAAAAGTATAGAACACGAGGGTGGTTTGATTCTTAAACGTGCAATTCTTGTTATACGGAGTACAATATACACAAGATTTAATATATACACAAATTATACATTGCAAGTGTACACAAGCACTTGACAGATAAATACTGACTTTTTAAGCAAATTGTATGCATACAAAGGCAATTACAAGTGAATGTACAATTTGTTTACTAATTTTGTGTACAAATGTAATTTACCTTCTTAAAGACTACAGTACTATAGTACTATCTTTGTTCTATTCACAATGGGAGATGAGTAGTAGGTGATGTGTTTATTAAGATAAATGAAAGTGCAGAAGTGATTCTGATGCTCTAATTTACTCCTAGAATCAGTTTTTTTAGAAGTTGGGGGTGACCAGCTTCTGAAAACTGATTCTGATTCTGCTTCTGCTTTAAAAAAGAAGCAGAATCAGAATCAGTTCCAAACACCCCTATACTTCGTATATAATTAATTTTAATTGAATAAAGGGAGGGTTAATCGGTTAAGATAGAAAACTTAAACATTTAAACCAGACATCCGAATCTGTAAATTACAAATATTACCCACAGTTACATCGGTAATCTGTTAGGGATCAGAGATTATGGTTGGGGTACTTCTACGGTGCACTCCTTAATTTGGTGTGTTTTGGTACGCATCCTTTTTAACCACCCATCATCCTTTTTAACCACTCATCCCATTATATCTTAATCTTACGCCACCTAATATCCTCATTAACTAAACATAATAATTTGCCATTTTTGCATTTAGATCCTTCACCGGATTAGAAAAAAAAAGGTTAAACTGAACAAAATCGTCAAAGGAGATTTATTTAAATAGGAATAAATAAATATTTAATTGTCAAAGTATGTGCAATGTTTAAAAGTATTCTAAATAGGAATTTGGCCTACACTGACGCCGACGCCTGGTCAGATCTGGGCGTCACCGATCTGACCACCGACATTGCACATCTTGCCATGAACAACCACCGTACATCTGACCAGATCTAGCCACGTCGACCGCCGACGCTAAAGATCCGGCCTCTACCGCTAAAGATTTGGCCTACACTAATGTCGACGCCGCAGATCTAGATCACCGGCATAGGGAACTAGGGGGCAATTGTTTATAGGTTTAAATATGATTAAGTCCCTGCAATTTTTTTTTATGTTTTTCATCCTTTTATTATGCATTATTTTGTTTTTAGTATATCACTAAAAAATTTCATCCCAGTAAATTTTTTGAGGAAAATATAAGAGTTAAAAAAATAAAAAATAATCACTCACATTTTTAAAATACGTATTAAATTCCATTATTATCATCGGCGGTAGACTAAAAGAAAAACTAACATACATTTTTTGAATGAAAAAAAAATTTACAGGGATACTATGTTTGCAGAGACTGAAAAAATATTTAAACCTTAATTATATTAGGAAGGACAAATATGGTATAAAAGTCCTATTTAAAAAATAAAAATATACATAGTCCTATTTAGAAATTTAAGAAACAATTCAATCATATTTAGGCTAATAACTCAATCCTCACAACAAGTCGTTAATCATATTTAGTAGCACAATACTAAAATGTGATTGGATAAGAAAATGTGTGTACCGGTGCACTCAAAATTTAGGAGTGCACCGTAGAATTTTCCTTACGGTTGACCTAAAACCTACCCGCATGATAATATTTTCATGCATCGGTAATATTTATTACGAGTAATGTTTTTGTAAAGAAAAAGAATATTGCCATAACAGTCTAACACATTATGTTCGGTGAGATCATTTTTTAGCACCAACTAACGGGGGAAATCATGGATTCATTGTGAGATTTCCATCTCAAAACTAACTCGGTTTTTATAAATATGGTTAATATGGTTAATACACTAAGATGTTTTTAATTGACTGTAATTCCTCCCAGACCAGACCAGACCAGTTCAGATCAGACCAAACTTGGATAGTTGAAAAAATACAAAGAAACCAGATCAGACCAGACTCGTTCAGACCAGATCAGCAAATTACGGTCTAAGTAAAAACATCCTTAAATGGATATGTCATCCTTTTAAAATTGATAAGGAATGGAGGGATAATATGTATTTTTAATTTGATAGATTCTATGGTACACATAAGCTATTAAACGTTTGTCCACATTAACCAATGAGAATGTTGCAGTTGAATTATTTACATCTAAATTAAAATGATATAATGATGTGGACCAATCAAGTGAATAATAGAATAGGTACCATATCCCATTTTTAAATGGATACCGTAGTTATTGCCTTTTAATATTTGTTATCTTATGATTAGGAGGTGTGTTGGATATACATTTGTTGAGATATGGAAACGGCTGAAAAATATAAAAGAATTCTAATTTGTCATGCGATTTTTATTACTCCCTCCGTCCCAAAATTATCTTCATAGTTACTATTCACACGGTCAACTCAAATTACTCTTAAACTTTTACTTTATATATTAAAATTTTATCAAACTTAAATTTTCTTGATCAGCCTTTGTAGCGGATTTAATGTAGTTTCTGAATATGTAAATTTAATTTACTAAAAATAATCTGAGTGTGAACAGGGATCAAGTTGCTTTATCGTCAGTCAAGCATCGTAAACCGAACTACGAAGATAAATATGGGACGGAGGGAGTATTTATAATGTCAATCAAACCGTGATGTGTAGGAAGGCGGCTCGTAATTCCCTACTCGATCAAGTAAACTATAAGTAGTTGTAAATTACAATTAATGAAATAATGATGTTCACAATTAGTGAAATTTAATCTTATTAATGATGATTTACACTACAAAAAATAATGAGATTGCCATGGATATTTGTCACGGATCGTAGTTAAATAAATTCATGAGAAACAACTTTGTCACAGATTTTGTCACAGATTTTTCTCGTGACCGTTTGGGCGTGACAAAAGTTGGTCACAGACGGGATCCGTCACAAAACTTTGTCACGGATTTTTCATGGTCGGCGTCTGTGACAATAGGTTCACCGGAGAAGTCTGCCGGTTCAAATTTGGCACGGATTTGTCTGTGACAAACTTTGTCACGGATAAATCCATGACAACACTTGTAATTTTAATTTTGGATTTTTCCGTATTTGGTTGGGCGGGTTGTTAAACTGAGACGTTTGAGGCATCGTATACATCATATAGCATTCTTTGATCCCACGTCATTTGGTCATAGTCTCCCCACCCACTCATCTCGGTGGGACTAGGGATGGACCAAACCGGGCTGGGCCGGGCCGGAACCGGCCCGACCCGCTACAGTGCGGGCCGGCCCAGCACGGGTAAGTTATGGGCGGTTCGGGCTTTGAACCGGCTCGAGGGGGTAGGGCGGTTCGGGCACGGTTCAGGAAAAAAGGGACCCGGCCCGGTCGGTCCGGGCCTAAAGGCTAATTTAAAAAAAAACTTTGGCAGCCAAACAGGCCTTATAGCCGTTGCATTCAAACCCTAACGGCTCTATAGCCGTTGGGAGCCTGCCAGGAGGTCCCGGGGTGGGTTGGGGCGGGTGGGGTGGGGTGGGGGTACAAAAAATCTATAAATACTCTATTTTTTCTATACAATTTACTACACATCTTCTCCAAATATTCCTACTCTCTCATCTCTATTCTCTATTCTCTACTAATATTCTCCATCTTCATCTTCTCAAATTTATAACTACATATATTATATTTATAAAATTTATTATCTACTTATTATCTACTTATGTTAATATCTAATTATTATATTATTGTTATTTACTTATATTTATATATTACATATACTTAATATATACTTATATATATTAAAGTATTATATATAAGTGTATTACTCATCTTATAGTAAACATAATATTATATATTACTATAAACATAATATTATACGAAGTATATTACTAGTTAATCTACTTATTATCTACTTATATATATATATATATATATATATTAAGTATATCTACTTATACACTTATTATCTACTTATCCAATTGCTTATACACTCTCACACTCCCATTAATTTAGTTTACACACTCATACATTCTTTATTAATTAATATAAAACTAGTTAATTGTTTCACTTATCATTTTAGTATTAGTTAATTGCTATAAAAGTAGTTAATTGTTAGTTGTTAGTTTATTGGAAATAGTTACATTAAAAATTGTTAGACAATAATTCGAAATTAAATGTATAATTGTTAGACAAAACTATTTAATTGTTACATTTATTATTCTCCTATAAAAGTAGTTATTGTTACATTTATTATTCTCCTATAATACTAGTTAATTGTTACATTTATTATTCTCCTACAAAACTAGTTAATTGTTACATTTCTTATTCTCCTATAAAAGTAGTTAATTGTTACATTTATTATTCTTCTATAAAATTAGTTAATTGTTACATTTATTATTCTCCTATAATACTAGTTAATTGTTACATTTATTATTCTTCTATAAAACTAGTTAATTGTTACATTTCTTATTCTCCTATAAAACTAGTTAATTGTTACATTTCTTATTCTCCTATAAAACTAGTTAATTGTTACATTTATTATTCTCCTATAAAACTAATTAATTGTTAAACTTGTTAAATAAAGTTGTTACATTTTAAAACAAATAGTTCGAATTTTTACATTGCATTATTATTTAATTGTAGTTAAGTTTATTACATTGTAATGCGATTTTTATTATTTATAATGTCAATCAAACCGTGATGTGTAGGAAGGCGGCTCGTAATTCAATACTCGATCAAGTAAACTATTCGTAGTTGTAAATTACAATTAATGAAATAATGATGTTCACAATTAGTGAAATTTAATCTTATTAATGATGATTTACACTACAAAAAAATAATGAGACTGTCATGGATATTTGTCACGGATCGTAGTTAAATAAAGAGTTAATTCCCTAAATAGGACTAAAACAATAAACAAATGCACAAATAGGACTTCCATGTTTCATAGGACTAAAAATGTATTTAGTTGACAAAATTGCCCTTAATGATTTCTAATCTATTTACAATTAAAAAAACAAAAAAACAACCCTAGCAGATCTCCCAGCTTTTGACAGAACAAAACCACCCAACTGCCGTCGCCAATAAACAATCTGCCACCACCTAACTGCCGCTGCCAGAAAAAAATCCGCCACCACCCAACTGCCTCCCTTTTTGGTGCTGCAACCGCTGGTCTTTTCGATGTTTCCGCCGCTCTTTTCGATGCCACCACTCCACCCACTGCACGTACAACCATCTCTGTCAGTTTTGTAGATGCAAAATTGCCATTTTGATACCTAAAAAATAATGTTATATATTAGATTTGCCATAAAAGTGAAATAAAATAAGAATATTTCTGCCATACTATTTATATTAGATTTGTCATAAAAGTGGAAGTATGTTGTATTTGATGTCAAAGTAACCGTTTTTCTGCCACAAAAGTTGGCAAAATATGAACCCAATATACAAAAAATTATAAAAACGAAAGGGATTTCTCATAAAAAAGTTGACAACATAAAAAGATAATTTTCCCATCTTTTATAAAAAATGAACATTATATTGGCAGTTTCACTCATAATATTTGGCAGTTCATTTCAAAGAAAACAATATTTTTCTGCCATAATGTCATATGAAAATCTGCCATATAATTGGCAATACTGTCAAATGAAAATACACATTTTCTTCCATAATATATTACATGAAACTGTCATAAATTTGGCAAAATATGAACCCAATATCCAAAATCGGAAAAAACAGAGTTTTTAATCAAACCAAAAATTTATTGAAAATCAGAAATCTGAACTACAAAATCAATGCCCAAAAACCCAAAAAGTTAATGGTAAAACTCAGCAAATTGAATCAAATCGAAAAGTTCTACCAAAAAAAGGAAATCAGTGAATAATTCGATTTTGTAAACGCAAAACAGAGTAGGAGGGGAATGAAGAAGAAGAAGAAAGGAGGAGGAGAAGGAGAAGAAGAAGAAAGGAGGAGGAAGAAAGAAGAAGAAGAAAACCTGAAATAAGCGGAGTGATGACCGTGGCGATGGAGAACCAGAGAGTAGGCGGCGGCTGTGGACAACCAGCAATCCATCAATGGCGAAGTCAATCGGCAGAGGAACCATTGAAATCGAGATCGAGAGAGACGCAGGGGAGAGGCGCAACTGCTTAGATCGTGATGGAGATGAGAGGCGCAGGGAGTTGAGCGATAGAAATTTAGGGTGGTAATATTATTATATAAAAGGGTATAATGGTAATCCAAAGTGCTATTTAGGGAATAAAAAACGTTTGGTCCTATTTACGCATTTATGTTTACTATTAGTCCTATATAGGACAATTGCTTCTAAATAAATTCATGAGAAACAACTTTGTCACGGATTTTGTCACAGATTTTTCTCGTGACCGTTTGGACGTGACAAAAGTTGGTCACAGACGGGATCCGTCACAAAACTTTGTCACGGATTTTTCATGGTCGGCGTCTGTGACAATAGGTTCACCGGAGAAGTCTGCCGGTTCAAATTTGGCACGGATTTGTCTGTAACAAACTTTGTCACGGATAAATCCATGACAACACTTGTAATTTTAATTTTGGATTTTTCCGTATTTGGTTGGGCGGGTTGTTAAACTGAGATGTTTGAGGCATCGTATACATCATATAGCATTCTTTGATCCCACGTCATTTGGTCATAGTCTCCCCACTCACTCATCTCGGTGGGACTAGGGATGGACCAAACCGGGCTGGGCCGGGCCGGAACCGGCCCGACCCGCTACTGTGCGGGGCCGGCCCAGCACGGGTAAGTTATGGGCGGTTCGGGCTTTGAACCGGCTCGAGGGGGTAGGGCGGTTCGGGCACGGTTCAGGAAAAAAGGGACCCGGCCCGGCCGGTCCGGGCCTAAAGGCTAATTTAAAAAAAAAACTTTGGCAGCCAAACAGGCCTTATAGCCGTTGCATTCAAACCCAAACGGCTCTATAGCCGTTGGGAGCCTGCCAGGAGGTCCCGGGGTCGGTTGGGGCGGGTGGGGTGGGGTGGGGTACAAAAAATCTATAAATACTCCATTTTTTCTATACAATTTACTACACATCTTCCCCAAATATTCCTACTCTCTCATCTCTATTCTCTATTGTCTACTAATATTCTCCATCTTCATCTTCTCAAATTTATAACTACATATATTATAATTATAAAATTTATTATCTACTTATTATCTACTTATGTTAATATCTAATTATTATATTATTGTTATTTACTTATATTTATATATTACATATACTTAATATATACTTATATATATTAAAGTATTATATATAAGTGTATTACTCATCTTATAGTAAACATAATATTATATATTACTATAAACATAATATTATAGTAATATATATACTATAAACCTAATATTATATATTACTAGTTAATCTACTTATTATCTACTTATATATATATATATATATATATATATATATATATATATATATATATATATATATATATATATATATATAGATTAGAGATCAAATACAAACTAGGCTTAACATGCTAACCTACAAACTAATCCCAGCCCTCCATTTTGATTAGATTACCGTGGAGTTGATTCCTTAATTGAGAGGTTTATTGGTCTTTTCATTTATATTATTATTGGAAAAAATAATCACCCTAGCTTTCCGTAACTGATTGCATCGGTTTCTTCCTTTTCTCCTGCCACGATCACCATCAACATATCCTTCTCCATTTCCATAACCACCTATTTCCCTTTCTTCTTTCATTCCAGCTTTTCCATCGATCGTGGTTCGTCCATCAATATGTGATTACTTCAGGATATCAAAGTTTCTCTCCATCTCCATCTTCATCTCAAATTTAAGACAATATGATTAGTGTTTTTCTATTTGAATGCCATGGATTCTGCACACACAAGGAGAACATAAGTTCTCAAATGCCATGGATGCCGGCATAAAGTTGAATTGATACGCCAAATTTTTTTAATTCTTTTGTTTTGGTTTTCATATCAATTCAACAATTTCGTTATTCAAAGTTGTTGTGATTTTAGTGATCTCTCTTTTTAATAAATTCTTCACATGGTTATCTCCTTCTCAAATCACTTCTTTGTCATATGAATATAATAGAATAATGAGGTAGTTATCTCTGTTACCATGGATACGTAGATAATGATCATATATGATGCATCTAAATCTCATGATTTTCGTATGCATGAAAATTGAATTTAGAATGCAGATGTCGTAACTATAAGATGCATCATATGGTCTCTTAAGATGCATGTAAACTTCGTTTTACATCTTTGGCCTTCCTTAACTTCCTTTTTGTTAATGTCAATTTCTAAACAATTTCTAGGGCCACAGAGAAGGGATGATCTTGCTTATAGGGATTTTTATCTCAAATTTGTTCTGATGGAAGGGGTACGGTGCTTGAGGAGGTACAAGGTTAATTAGCAGGTTATGCAGCTAATTGCTAGAACATTGTGGTGATTTTTTTATATATAGATGGATGCATCAAGTTCTACAAAGAGTTTGTAGTTGTAGTTTGCCTCATAATGATAGTAGGAATTACCTTGTAAATGAATAGGATTTGATAATATGAATACGTTTATTTAGTTATGTTGTTTTGTTATTTTTTCCATATATTAGTATGTAAAATGTAAACAAATTTGAGAAATGAATCTATTATATTTTCCCCATATATTGCACTTTATAGCACTTTGAAATGCATTTTCTAATGCAATTATATGCATAATAATTTCATCTCTTTATTAAATATAATTTACTAAAGAGGGTACTTGTTATTTTGTTATTTGTATCAAATAGTTATGTGTTATATGACGGTTTATGAAATTAGTGAATGCATTTCATAGTATGTATTCCTGCTTTTTATAGACCGCCTCTTTGCATAATTAATATAGATAAATCTAGTTAACTCTTTTGATTTGTAATAATAAATCTATTATGCGTACAATATGCACCTTATATATCACTATGGTGCATCATCATATGATATGTAATGCATAGTTCACTCTCTTCTCAAAGTGTTAATGTTGTTGAACTAACCTATTCATCCGAACTCATATAACATTTAATTGCATTCAAAACTCAGATGCTCATACCCTACTTCAACAATAATAAACCGACATTGAGAAATGCATTCAAACTTTATTGTCAAAAGATATTCACACGTGACAATGAAAAGTATGCTCATGTATATTTATACTTTTTCAAATTCAGGGTAACATTATACTCACACCATAGTCCAATTTTATGTTATATATCTCAAACGTATAATGATGCATACTATTGCTCATTGTAGTGCATTATTCAAGCTCTTAAGATGCAAGTAAACTCATACCAAAACTTCACTCAACCAAAATAAGTGTTTGTATTACACATTCACAAAACAAAGGGTCAACATAGTAGGATCTGTCATGAATGATGTCTCATTACTAATGGCATGTAAAAACTTCCATAGATATCCACCCACACAAGAAGATATGTCATAGTAGTTTTTCAAGTAAAATGAAAACAAAAACACATGTTGTCTAAATCAACTCCCACCATGGTGCATTCATCCTCTCTGGTTTACTTGTATCCACAAATTCTTCCACTTCTCCTTCTCTTTATGCTCAGTGTCAGTCTTCCACTATCTTTTCTACTTATCTCAACACCTGCATAGTTACCACAACATCATTGCATTACTAGATAACAAATGCAATTTATGAAATTAAACTCCATAAAAAATTAAACTTCAATTTGTTTTCATGTTTCTTAAAACCTTGTACGTAGTACTACTTTCCTGACTTTGCTTCTCACTTCAGCTCTTTGGAATTCATCATGTTGTATATTCATCCTTGCTTGCAACTGTTTTACCAGTGGACCTTTTACTCCTAATGTATTGACAACTATTTAGTTTAGAATTACATAATTTGAAAAGCTTCTCATTGTAACAAAAAAATTGTCTAACCTTTTTTCTCTCACTCCTTTGATCTTTTTGTTCCGCTTGATGTTACTTGATGATGCACCTTTTTGTTTTCTTTTCGCTCCTAATACCTGTTGCTCTTCTTCATTTTCTAATATATGTACATGCCATTGTTTAGCTTATTTTCATAGAAAATACATCCATTAATAACTAATGCACTATAGATTTCTAATGATACATTGATATTATATATGAAACTTGAATCTTATAAAAAACTTTATGCATACACGAAGCTCAAAGATACAAGTGCAATTATATGTGATTTCATCAACCATAACACTTGACTTTTACTAAACACATACGACATCCAAAACATGCATAAGGTTGTATTCACTTTCAATCAACATTTAACCAATACCATGTTTTACATAATTCTGAGACCTCCATTTTCATTCTACTTTAAATAAATGCATCTTTTACCATACACTCATGCATCTATATTTCTCACAAACACAAGTCATATGATTTAATATTCTGCATCAAATATCTTTAAATACTGCATCTTACGTCTTCATGTTCTGCATCTTACATCTGTTTATAATCCAATTTTCTATCACCAAAACCTCTGCATCTTACATCTAAAAGTATTGCATCTTTACATCAGTTCCGAAGTCCAATTCCAAGTGCCAAATCCCCTGCATCTTACATCTAAATGTATTGCATCGTAAATCCATATGGAAGTCCAATTCCTAGTACCAAAACTTCTGCATCTTACATCTAAAACTCGTGCAAATTATTATGTATTCCCTGCGTGCCAGAGCACCTATAATTACATCTAACTGGATTCCACCTACAATTACAAGAATGCAATATTTCTCCTCAATATCACAAATTGACAGATGAATGCTTGTAATATGACAGTATTCATCCGAAATTTCTCGATAAGATGCATTTCAATGGTCAAATTAAACATGCATCCAAGTTAATGTTTTTGAATCTGTATTGAAATAACAAGCGACTACAAACAAGTACCTTTATCAAACTCATTTTGTATTTCTCGCAATAGGTGTTCTATTTGTAGCGAAGCCATCGCCTGTTATCGTGAATCACTTTGCCTTCCCTGCACTTGGCTTAGCTAGAAACATCCACCAAAAACCTTGCTCCAGGTTTTGAAATCGATTATCACTCTGTTTTCAATTGCCAAAGTGTTGCACCTTACCCTTCTCGTCGTTGCTATTCATGGACGGTTACCCTTGTTAGTGGCCACTTTGCGTAAAATCAGGGTTTCCCAAAGTTAATCGCAATTTGGTTTTTGCGGCTTTCTTTTTGGTTTGTTAAATTACTTCCTTAACCTTTTAAATTGATTGCACGCTTAGGAGTTTTTATTTCATTTTTATTCCCTAGGTGTGAGTGCAGTAGTTTAATATGCATCCCACACGGGTAGCTGTTCGTTTTCTCTAATCTAACGGATGTTGTTGGTTTGTAGTTTGCACCGGAAGCCTAGTTTGCATGGGATCTTCCCCCTATATATATATATATATATATATATATATATATATATATATATATATATATATATATATATATATATATATATATATATATATATATATATATTGATAAAGTATATGGGCCTAGATCATATGGCTCACATATTCAAAAGACAAGCAAGAGGACCACAACGCTCAGATGGCCCTCTATCGGTCAAACTCATCGCACCGCAGAATGTAGCCTAGGATCAAGAGACAGGTCCGCCATCGGCTAGGCCCCCCATCGGCCTGGCCCCAACCCTCTTTGGGCAACTCAGCTTCAGCAGATTAAATTTTATACTTAGCTCAAAAATATCATGTAATCAGCCCATTAGAGACCTTATTTTGTACCGGGCCTCCTGCCCTCCCATGCCCAAGTCTTGGCAGCCCAACCCATATTTTCTCTATAAATACTCCCATTGAGGACACTTGTAAGGGGTTGAAAAATACTACCTCTGTTCTGTTGGAAGGTTCCCATAGCAAAACGGCACGGTTATTTAGACAATAATTAAATAAAGTACTTTGAGTATATATTTTAAGGAATGATTTAATAGGTATATATTATAATGTAGTTAGTATTGATAACTATGATGTTATAAATTTTTAATATTTAGTGATTAACTTGTCACTTACGATTGTTAATTGTTTCCTAAAATGGAAATGAGAACCTTTATATGGGACGTCCAGAAAAGGAAAGTATGAACCTTCTACTGGGACGAGGGGAGTATTAATTACTAGCACTTTCTCTCTCTAGCTCTTACTTCTCTCTAGATTAATACTCCATCATATATAAAACAAATAAAAAGATAGGCCCATGTAAAAGATGGACCCGAAGCATGTGCCCCACTGCCCCCACCCCCAGAACCGGGCTTGCGGGTCCGTATAAGGTATGAGAATTGAGTATCATGCCTCTTTTTTATGCCGATATGTTTTGTTTTTGTTTACGTACAGTTACTTTTTTGGAACAAAAAAGAGAGAATTCCCGAAATATGATTGAAAGAAAGTGAAATTGCAAAAACATGACATATTGTTTTAAATTCCCTAAATAGAATTAAAGATTACACTTTTACCGCCATTCTCCCAACTGACATCCATCAACCGTGATACCTTCCTCTACAATGGCCATGGCTCCGCCATCTACTGGCACCGCCGCAGCTCCGCCATCGATGACGACACCACTGCTGCAATTTCTCCAGCCAAGACATGTATGTATTCTCCTCCTCCTCCTTCTCCAATTTTATGGCATTACATATATGAAGATGACAGTTTTACTTTGAAATTTATAAACTTTAGAAAAATGTCATAATTGATGTTTAATCCAACACTGATTTATAATAATGTCACTTTTGTGATATTACATTTGGCAAAGTGACTGTTGAAAGAAGAAAATAGCATCTCGAAAGAGTAATAATGGCATTCGCATGCTATTTCGGAATAAAAATGACATATTTAAAGTGACAGTTTTTTGAGTAACAATGTGAGTTTCATGACATATTGTCATCTTGATAAATGTATTGTCATAAAAGTGACATTTTTCTAATTGCTTGTATATATGGTATTTTGAGGTTCTAAATTAATCGAAAATAATAAATAAATAAAATTGAAATATAAAGAAGAAGAAAACAGAGTACCAAGAATTGAAGAGGATGGGAAGGAGAAACCAAAAAAGCAAAGAGGAAAAAAGAGAAGGAGGAGGATGATGAAGCGGTGAGAGAAAAAAGAGTACCTAGATGAGTAGATGACTTTGATTCTTTGCGGATAAGCTGTGATCGAAGGTGGAGAAGCTACGGCCGGCCAATGGGAAAGTCACAGGAGAGAAGTCTGACGGTCTATGGAGAGAAAGGTTGCGATCCAGGTTGGGGAATTTTCTAGGCTGATGGATGAGTTGATGGTGTTCCGTTGCATCTGAAGTCAGCTTCAATCTTCAAGGGTTTACTTAGCAAAAGGGTAAAATTGTAATCTTTAATCCTATTTAGGGAATAAAAAACTTAATGTCCTATTAAGGAATTTAGTCCATGTTTTCGTCCCATTCATTTTTGGCAATTTCTTAACAAAAAACTTTAGAGAATCATGATTTGCTTTAGAGCTTCACTTGTCATGTTAGTTACCCAGACTTCCCGATCTTTTAACAATATGACAATTTAATGGTTAGCTATAATACTAGGGGTTTATCCCTAAGTATTACTAAATTAACGTTGATTTCCAAAAAATGTAATCACTTTTAAATTTGGACAAAATGTGAGTAAAATAAAGTGACAGCCAAATATTCATGTCGCTGCCCATTTTCATGCCATTGTCGAACGTCACTGCCGCTGCCCGACCACAGTAACATCACCATAGTGACACCGCCACAGTGACATCGCCCACGGTGACTGCCGCCACTCCATCAGCCAGTGACTTTTGCCCGCACCCCACCAGTCACGGCTGCCGGCCGGTGACCGCTGCCGGACACAGTGACACATTCAAAGTGACACCGACCACATTTACCCATTCCGAAAACCACTGTGTTGATTATGAAGTTTTGTTGATGACTAACCATAAACAGAAAAGAACACTATCCTTAGGTCCAAAACAAAAGACAATGCTTTGTCAATTCACTAAACCATGCAGGTGGACCTTTGGATAGAACTACGATTGGGTCTATCGGGGACGAACTTCATTCTAGTAGGGATTAAATTATGGTCATGCTTGATAAATGAAGTAATTTGATATATGCCTACTGACAATGCCTCATACACGTGACACATTTCTTATGCATGACTAAACATTCACTTTATTGATTCAATCTATATATGTGTCACGTAAACAACCCTTTGTCACTATTATGGTAATAACCATTTCATATATGCAAAGAAATCAACCTATCTATTCCATAAAGATTAGCCGAAGATTTTTTTTGGTAAGGATGTTTTCGTAGCTTGATTTAAAATTGCGCATGAATATCTTATTGCTACTTAATATTCTTTGCATGTTAAAGAAAATCTATATTTCTTTATATGGTGACTCGTAAATCATGGATCAATTTATTCTTGATTGAGCGAATAAGAGAGAAACTGCTGGAAGGAAAGTAATTCAAAAATAATCAAGGAAAATCTACCAAGCTTCCAAGGAAAGGAGAATCAACAGATATCCTCTGAGCTATATATAGTCGAAGACCAAGAGAAGAAGAGGTGTGCTTGACTGAGCAATTACCAAGAGAAATACTTATAAAGAATTATCAAGACCAAGGCACCTGGACCTGCTCACGAAGTTCTAGATATAGTTCATACTCCCTTCTTTATCTTGTAACTAGATTTTGAGGAAAAGCTAAAGTGTAGCCTCCTCAGCTCGGGTTGGGGTCGTGTGTGTGAGAGCTTCGTTGTAAAGTTGAGAGGCTCTCTACCCGCAAGGTAGAGATGCATAACTCTTCCTAGAGAGGATAGAGTTGGGGTGTCTCAAGGGTAGATTAGGAGAATTTACCTTGTAACCACAAAAGGCTTTTTAGTGAAGTTGTTTAAAATTCCTCTGAGGGAGGTCGAGGTTTTTTAATCCCTTTGAGCCAAGGGATTTTTCCTCGTTAAATCCTAGTGCACTTTACTATTTCGCATTTCCCTGAACCCCACACTAGAACTGTGCGAAAAACTGATACGGTTTCACACACACACACACAATTAACCCCCCCCCCCCCCCCCCCCCCTCTTGTGTTGCTAACCGTTTCATCACACTGCCAACCACCTCCGCAGTTGCATGCCACCACGGTGGTTCTCGCTGCCCACCACCAACGCCGGCCAGCAGTGCCACCTCTCTCATTTGACTCCACCAATAACCCAAGCGCCCCAACCGCCACACCATCCCATCCTATCACAATCCACCACCGCCCCTTGCCCCATCACCACCCCACAAATCCGGCAACTCAACAGCTCCTTGACCTTATCCCTTTGCACCAGCTCCCCAGCCCCCAATTCCCTCCTCTGCCCCACCCCCTTTTCTCCCCCAGTCTCTCCCCGATCAGTTCCCACCACCATGGACTCCGGCGTGACTAGTCCCCATCAGTCCCGCCCCACCAGCCCCGCCTCAACCCACCTGCCTTGCACCAACCCACCAGCTCCACCCCAACCCAGGCCCGAGCCCCACAACACCCTCCACAACGCCACAACACCCTCCACAGGCTTGTGCAGAGGAAGAGAGCATGCGGCATCAAGCTTTCTATCTTCATTGGAGGAAAGCAGAATCAAGGATGGTTGACGAGCACTTTGTCACGGTGCGTTAAAATAATTTTCAATACTAAACACTTATACATAGTATAGCGTAGTAGAGTTCGTATCCACAGGGAAAGGAATAATTCTCTTTTTATGATACTTAGTAAATAAAAAGGGGGGATTTGGATTGAGTGATATAATTCAATTAAGAACTAAGATGAACAACCTATATGTGTTTAATTCAAAGATAAAAAGGACTTGGCATTGCTACTTTCCACTTGTTGATATATTTTAGTCGATCATTGTCATATCTATAACTTATTCCCTCTCGAATACTCAATCGGGGAGTATATCCACTTCATCGAGGGTAGTTATTAACAACGACCGTTCATTAACAACCCTTACTATTAATCAAATATAGAAAAACGCCTTATACCGATTTAATAGTAGCATTTAATCTTTCTAACTCCTTGATGAAATCAATTGAGATTGATAACCTCAACACAAGCGGTTTCGGTTTAACCAACAAAATTAATCCCTCTTAAGTTTATTAACCACGACCGTGCATTAATAAACCGAAGTTACTTACTTGTGAAACCATCAACGATTAACCATCGGTTCGTTGATCGTTTCTAGTAATAACTAATATATGAAACAAAACTAGTTGATCCTTTAAGTAATGTTCAAAATATTAATATGAAATATGAGTAGGGATTAATTAATATTTAAGGAAGAATATTATTAAAGAAGATGAATCCTACTATAATTAATATCAAGATGTTAACTAATTGTCATCTTAGCAACACTCCCCAACATTAATATAGAGGAAGAAAATACCATTCTAACTAATGTCGAGATGTTAACTAATTGTCATCTTAGCAACACTCCCCAACATTAATATAAAGATGGTATTAAGGAAAGAACTATTAATTAATATTCAAGGAAAGAAGTTAAGAAAATAACTGACAACTTTAATAATCAACAAGCTTCAAGAGCAACACCAAGAATGGAAGTTTAGCTCCTCATTTGGAGACTAAACATAGCTAGAAAAATATAAAGAAATGCGATTCTAAACTGAGCTAAAGAGTATGGAAGAAGGGATGATTTTTAGAGGAGAAAAGGAGTGCTATTTATAGGTGTTTTTCAACACCTTTGGCCGAGTACCCGACCGGGTATAGGTACATACCCGACCGGGTACCGGTCAAAATCAGATAATCTTCCATGTTTTTGTGTTCCAGCACGTTAAATTGTCTCGGGTCAAGTCAGACCCGACCGGGTCAAGTAAGGGACCCGACCGGGTTTGGTCTAAATCAGATTTTTCCAAATCTTTGTGATCTTCAGCATGTTCTTGTGTTCCGGGTCATATCTGACCCGACCGGGCCGAGTAAGGGACCCGACCGGGTCTTACTTTTTCTTCTTAAATCCGGTCTTCAACTGACCCGATCGGGTTCAAGGTCTGACCCGGTCGGGTTTTTGTGCTCCTGGGTATTTTTGTCTTCAGCTTTTCTCCCCTTTTCCTTGCTACAAACTCTATCACTATTCTATAACTACGAAAAGAAGGAGAAAGCAATTACAAACAAAATAAAACAAGTACTTACAAACTAACTAAAAGCGATGGAAAGTCCACACCCAATCAACATAAAAACATACATTTATGCACTATAAACTAGTGCATATCAATGGTGTATTTGGAACCGGCGGCCCCAGATAGGAGTTGTCGCCCATTGAGGAAGGCGGATTCGGAACTGACAGCCTCAAGTTAGAGTCGTCATCCATGGGAGGTGCGGCCAGCGAGGAAAATGGAGAACCTAGGCAGTGCTAATGCCGTCGATGAAGTTGAGGGCGGAGGTCCTACCATCGGAAAAGGTGGATTGCGTCAGAAATGGAGGTTGCGAGGTAGATTGAAGGTTGAGGAGTGAGGGTGTAAGAGGGAAGATGAAGCGGAAGGTAGCGCTACATTTGTGCGGAAGAGGGAAGATGAAGCAGAGGAGGCAAGATGAAGCGGAAAAGGCAGCGGGTCAGTGGGTGTCTTTTGTTTTTTATTTAATAGTGGCCATATTTTTGTCCAATACAAGTTGGGAAGTGATATCGGTGCCATTCTTTCATAATACTAACTCTTCAAAAAGCTTCACATATTAATCAATTTTGAAATATACACTCTTAATGTCTTTTTTAATACAATAAATATAATAAATTTACTTTGAAATACCCGACCTTTAAATCGGGAAAATGTTATTGATATTTTTAAACCCATAAACAATTAGTGTTGTTATTATTACTATTTTAATCAAATGGGGAGAATATGAAAAGGAATACTTTAAATTGAAAAAGATCAAATTTTATTAAATAATGAAAAATCAAAATATTACTGGAATTAACAAAGCAATTAGATTTATTAAAGAAAAACTAAACTAGATCATATCAATTCAATTTTATTCTCCTCAAAATGTTGCCTATTAAACTAAACAATATCAATTCAAATATGTCAATTGATTTAATAAAACTATTTTTCTCAATATATTAATTACATTTAGTAATTACCATTTTAGTTCAAGTTTTTCTCAATTCTAGCAATTAGTTTGTATTGACTGATTTCTTTTCTCAAGCTAGGAGGAAAAATGCATTCCAACAATAGGGTAGTAGCTGTAATATTTTTAAAAAGTTGCAATTATGTCCCTATTCTTACCATCAGATATCTGCTCTTTCATTAAATGTCAATACCTTTGAAATAGATGAGTTTTAACCCAATTGAGTAACGTTTTTCTTGAAAGTTTCACAATGATATCATCGAATCACAATATGCTTAGCACCATGAATGCATTTTCATATTTGTAATTATAGAATACAATTGTGTTTTAAAATAGGTTGTGCTGCGCTTAAAAATTGACAGCATCGACCTTGCATATAAGATATAGAGCATAACCTTACAATTAAATATGAAATAATTACATATTTATGACTGAAATGAAGACTGTTTACAAAAATGTGATTAGTGACTAAAATAGTAATGAAATCATAGTAACTTATGTTCACTTTTTAAACTTAAGTTACTATGACACTACATTGTAGGAAGTTAGTAACTAATAGTCATATTTGTGTAATAAATTTTATTTTAGTAATATTTTTGTAAACAAAACCAATAAATATTTACAAGGCCAGCCTTGTTCTTTTCAAATCCTATAGCGAAACTTTTATAGGCATCTCTATTATATACTCCGTAATCCGTATACATAAAGTCATAATTAAGACTAAGAAGTACTACCTTCATCCTGTTTAAAAGTTTTCATGCTAAAATGACATTGTTTTTAGACAATAATTAAATTAAAAAATTGAGCTATTTTGAAAAATAATTTTGACAGGCCGGTATATAATATAATGATATATATTAATGGTGATAATTGTAATGCCATAGATGCATTATTTTTTATATGAGGTGATTAAATTTTCATTATATCAATACATAAAGTCATAATTAAGACTAAGAAGTACTACCTTCATCCTGTACATCTTCGTGCCTCCCGGGTGCATGCATACCTCGATAAATGAGCCTCCTCTAAGATGGACTTTCGGAGTTCATCATTCGATGGTACACACACACGTTCACAGAATAACAAGAGACCATTGTCTCTCTCACGGAAATCCTCTACCGGTCCCGCTAGCATTCGTTCTCGGACCTTCATAAGTTCTTCCGTAGTCTCTTGACCTTTCTTGATCTCATCAAGCAAAGTATGTCTCACTTCAAATCTTGCCAACAAGGAACCATCGCTAGATACCTCCAATTGGGCTCTCAATGCCCTCAAGCTAGTCAACAATGCCCCAGACGAACTCTTTCGGCTCAAGGCATCCGCTACTACGTTGGCTTTACCGGGGTGGTACTCAATAACTAGATGGTAGTCCTTTATCAACTTCATCCATCGTCTTTGTCTCATGCTCAACTCTTACTGAGTGAACATGTACTTCAAACTCTTGTGGTCAATGTAAATGGGACACGTCTCTCCGTAGAGATAATGTCTCCAAATCTTCAGTGCAAACACCACTGCTCCCAAATCTAGATCATGAGTAGGATAATTCACCTCATGTTTCCTCAACTTTCGTGAGGCATAAGCAATAACTCTTCCTTTCTGCGTCAGAAGACATCAAAGCCCTTGGATACTCGCATAACTATAGACATCGTACCCCACACCCTGCTTAGGGTAGTGAAAGTACCGGTGCCTCAGTCAGTCTCTTCTTTAGTTCTAGGAATCCCTTCTCGCATCTGTCATCCCATACGAACTTAGCTCCTTTTCGAGTGAGCCTCGTCAATGGCGATGCCAGAACAGAGAACTTCTCCACGAACTTCCCATAGTAACCTGCCAATCCAAGGAAACTACGAATTTCCTTCACGTTCTTTGGCCTCTCCCATTCGGTAATGGCCTCAATCTTCTTGTTATCAACTAGAGTTCCCGATCCCGAAACTACATGCCCGAGAAAGCCAATCTCCCTTAGCCAAAATTCCCACTTAGAAAATTTAGCATAGAGTTGCTTCTCTCGTAGTGTTTCAAGAACCAGAACCAAGTGTCTCTCGTGCTCCTCTTCATTCCTTGAGTAAATCAAGATGTCATCTATGAACATGATTACAAATTGATCCAAGTACTTATGGAATACTCGGTTCATCAAGTCCATGAACGCCGCTGGGGCATTAGTTAGCCCAAACGACATAACCAAGAACTCAAAGTGATCATACCTTGTGCGGAAAACACTCTTTGGTATGTCGCTCTCTTTGATCTTCAGTTGGTGATACCCTAACCTCAAGTTAATCTTTGAAAATATTGTTGCTCCTCGGAGTTGGTCAAACAAGTCATCAATCCTAGGTAAAGGATACCTATTGTTGATTGTGACCTTGTTCAGTTGGCGATAGTCGATGCATATTCGAAGTGTCCCATCTTTCTTTTTCACGAAGAGGACCGTCGCTCCCCACAGAGAGTAGCACGGCCTAATGAAACCGTTATCCAAGAGTTCTTGCAATTGGGTTTTCAACTCATTAAGTTATGCAGGTGCCATTCGGTATGGTGGTATGGAGATTGGTTTGGTGCCGGGCTAAACCTCGATCACGAACTCAATCTCTCTGTCGGGTGGAAGTCCCGGTAAGTCTTTTGGGAAGACGTCCGGATACTTGCACACTATTATGACATTATTGATGTCTATTTCTTCTTTGGTTTTGTCTACCACATAAGCTAGATATGTGTGGCATCCCTTTCTCATCATATTTCTTGCTCCATGCAAATCACCATGCAAATCTGCATTAAATTTGCCGGAATTTTGGCCAAAAGGATGAGGGGTGGTGAGGGGATAATGGTCATAGACTAAATGTGAAAAATCTGAAAATAAGAGACTAAATGTGGAAGTGATATAATAATCCTGAGACCAAAAGTGGAAGTTTTTCATTTTTATTCACTCCGAGATGAATCCGTGATGCGAATACCGGCGATTATGATACCCTTGAGGTATATGGGAATATAGTCCATCAGGTACTAAGTACATCTCCGATATATTACCAATAGTTTATACGGAGTATGAAGTATCATAAATTTGTAAACAATCTTTTTCCTCACACAAATTAAATACTACACTCATCATAGTTCAATACTCCAAATAGACACCAAATTAATGCAAGTAATTCGAAACTCACAAGTCACACCAACCGCGCGGAGTAAATTATGACAAACAATATCTATCTAGTCTTGTGCCCACTACCTCTTGTCGTGACCAGCACAGTGACCCTAGTCGTGCTTGAATTGAAGGGTGATTTCTTATAATGCGGGAATGCATAGCATGCTTGGCTAAAATACGGGATATTTTGTAGATTTTCTGAGTTTGCGGGAAACGTGGGTGTGAAATCCGAAAAGATTTGGGTTGCTTGGGGAAATATAAAAACGGATTACCCTAATCCGAACACAGGTTTTTAATTTTTTGCTACGCATGGCCATGCTATGTACGTACGTACTAGCTGTGAGTGGGGTTGTTTAAAGGTTTTGTTGATTTTTTTTAAAAATAGGAAAACACAAGTAATTAAATGAAAATTTGTTTGTCGGATAAATAATAATACCTAGAGTATATGAAGTATTATTTTTTTGACACTTTAAAACAATAAAAAAGATTTCAAAGAGTAAAAGTTGACCCATTTAATTTTAAGTTGCAATAACTTTTGTACTCAAGATATATTTTTAATTCAATATAAATTTGTAAGTGGGATAAATAATAAAGTGTTTTTGATGAAGTGTTGATTGGGATATATGTACAAAAAAGAACAAATTTAATGATATTTGTAATTGGAAAGATGTGTGATGGGGTTATGGGACCAGGCCCAGAGCCTAATCGGCCCAGGCCCCGAACTTGGATCAGCAGGCCCAAGCCCAGCAACCCAGAGCTCGAGTCGGCCCAACCAATCAGGGCAATCAAGGAGCGGAAGTCCAAGAGAGCCTGTCGACCAGCCCAGCGGGGAGCCTGCCTTCCAGCCCAGTGGGGAGCCTGCCTTCCAGCCCAGTGGGGAGCCTGCCTTCCAGCCTAGCCAGGAGCCTGCCGACCACCAGCCCAGCTGGGAGCCTGCGGTCCAGCCCAGCTGGGAGCCTGCGGTCCAGCCCAGGTGGGAGCCTGCCTCCAGCCCAACGGGGAGCCTGCCTTCCAGCCTACCCGGGAGCCTGCCTTCCAGCCTACCCGGGAGCCTGCCTCCATCCCGGTCAGAAGCCTTCCTCCAGCCTAGCGGGAAGCCCACCGTCCAGTCCTGTATGAGGGAGCTCAAGCGTCCAGCCTGCCAGCCAGGCTGACCTACCAGCCAGGAAGAGTAACGGCCAACAATCAATGCACTATTAATTATGTGTTTAATTCTATATTAATGTTGTAATTAATTAGTCATTAGTGTCTATGGCAGTTACCATTTGTAATCGCCTATAAAAGGCAAGTCCGAATTTCAAATGAGAGAGGCTATTTCTGGCTAACTTTCCATATTCGTACTTTCCTAATTCTCGCTTGAGTGTCGTACGTAGCTTTCCTAAAAGCCTACGAGCGTCCTATTTTGGACCAACATTGGTGCTTTCATTGAGAGCCTCTATTTTCTCTCACATCACTTGAGTAGGAATTACCTAGGAAGATGGCCGGAATCTCGTCTCGACGTGACCATGTCTCAGTCCACACCGAGGAGTCCACCAGGTTTGGCCGCCAGCGTGCCCTCGACAACCATGTAAAGGGCAGGAGGGAGGCGCGCCAAGGCGACCTTCGGAACCAATTATCAGGCCACGGCGACCTAAGGGCGACGCTCAACCACACCCAGGGTGAGCGCTCGGTCCGCAGCCGGGGGGGGGGGGGGGGAGGCCGACGTCATGCTCCGCGCATGGACCCGGCTCGACTCAATGCCGGGGTGGAAGCCCTACAGGAGGCAACTCGGGTTCTGGGGACCTTGGCTCAAAATTTCCAACAGATGGTGTCTGGCGGAAATGTGGACGAGCCTTCCCGTCAACAGACGCCAGTGGATGTGGAGGTGTCCTCCAGGCGGCGTGATGAGCGACGCTCTGGATCCAACCAAAACAGGGGGGAAGAAGTCTCCCATCGGCGGGGGAAGAAGTCTCCCAGCAGCCTAGCCGACCCCATCGGCAGACGGGGAGGGGCGCCCAGCAGGGGCGCCCAACGCAGATGGAAGGAGGCGAGCCCTCTCGCCACTCTCACCGGGCGAGCAGTCGGACTGGCTCCACGGAGAGGCAAAACGTGAGGCCCCGACCTCACGTGCACGGACGACTTGGAGGTGCCGCCGGACATGCCCAGCCCCGCGCTGGAGCTGTCCGGGGGAACCCACCGCCGGCCGAGGTGGAAGATCTACGACAACACCTTGACAAGTTGAGAAGGAGGGTCGTCGGGGGGGAGCCCTACACGGCCGACCTCCGGATACCTGAACCCTTCACCCGGGCGGTCATGGATGCGCCGTTGCCGAGGGGCTACAAGCCCTGCGCCATTGAAGCATACAAGGGCACTTCTGACCCCCAGCATCATGTATCTTGGTACCTTTCCTACATGGTCATGATACAGATGATTGCGTCATTCTCCGGCGGCAAATTGAAGAACTCACCCAGAAAGGGTATCTGGGCCAATTCGTTGGCAAACAGGGAGGCATCCCGCAGAAGAGGAGCCTGACGTGGCAGCGGTCCGACCAAGCTACCACGTCAAAGGAGACACCGCCTGCCAAGAAGCGGGAGCTCGGCGCCTTCTCCGATGAAGACGATGCCGATCTAGGGAACGGCCCCCGGAAGTACCATCGATGTTCATTCATATTCGGGGGACCCCAGGGAGGCGACACCTCTGGAGAGCGGAAGCAGTGGGCCCGAGCCCTATACGTCGGGGAGATAACCAGGGCTCCCGTCAACAAGAGGGTGAAGAGGGACCCCATCTTCTCCACCGACGCAGATTTGCCACCGATGCCTCCGCCGCACAGGGATGCCTTGATCATCAAGGTCGAAATCAACAACACGATCGTCCACCGAGTCCTGGTGGACAATGGGAGCTCCGTTAACATCATGTACTATGACACCTTCCAAGGTCTCGGGCTGGACCGAAAAGACTTGATCCCGGTGAGAACCCCACTCTCGGGCTTCACCGGGGACTCCATTGAGTCGGAGGGCAGCATAGTCCTCCCCGTGATGGTGGGTTCCGAGCCCTGCGTATCCAAGTTAGACGTCGAGTTTATCATCGTACGCCTAACTTGTGCGCATAAGATCATCATGGGAAGGCCGGCCCTGGAAGACCTCAGATGTGTGATATCCCAGGAGCACCTATGCATGAAGTTTCCCACTCCGAATGGCGTCGGAGTTGCCAGGGGAGATCAGCGAATGGCGAGGAGCTGCTATCTGAAAGCTTGCAAACAAATCGGTCAAAAAGACTTGAGGGTCCACACTATCAATAGCAAATCCATGAAGTATGAGGAGGGTCAGCTCCGCGCTGAACCCACCTCAGAAGTGGAGGAGATCCAGATTGACCCTGAGAGGCCGGAGCGGAAGGACAAGATCGGGACCGGGCTCCCGACCGGCTTGAGGGAGAAGATTATCCAGGTACTTGTCCTTTGTAGCGTTGTCTTCGTGTGGGGACCGGAGGACATGCCTGGCCTTGACCGAAGCATCACTGTCCATCGCCTGACGGTCAATCCAACGGCGAAGCCCATCCAGCAGAAAAGAAGACACCTCTCAACCGAGAGGAGGGAATTCGTGAAGAAGGAGGTCAACATGCTCCTGAGTATCAAGCATATCCGGGAGGTCTTGTACCCGGTCTGGCTGGCAAACGTGGTCCTGGCCCCGAAGCCGCCAACTTGGAGGATGTGTGTTGATTACACCGATCTCATCAAGGCATGTCCGATGGATCCATTCCCATTGCCTAACATCGACCAACTAGTCGATGGGACGGCCGGATGTGAGCTCCTTAGCTTCATGGACGCTTTTCGAGGATACCATCAGATTTTAATGCATGAAGAAGATGCGGAGAAGACCTCGTTCATCACCCCAGAGGGGATTTTTTGTTATCTTGTCATGGCCTTCGGGCTGAAGAACTCAGGGGCGACGTACACGAGGATGGTGGCCAAGGTATTCCGGAATGTGCTCGGAAGGAACATGGAGGCATATGTTGACGACATGATCGTCAAGAGCACCCGGGCGTCCGATCATGCAGATGATTTGGCAGAGATCTTCGGGATCATGAAGGCAGTCCGTCTGCGCCTGAACCCGAAGAAATGTACCTTTGCCGTCCAAGGAGGCAAGTTCCTGGGGTACATGGTCACACGGAGGGGGATTGAGCCAAATCCTGAGAAGGTAAGGGCAATACTTGACATGGAACCCTCGAGGTCGGTGAAAGAAGTCCAGATTCTCACCGGCCGGCTAGCAGCCCTTGGACGCTTCATGTCCAAGTCCGCCGAGAAGTCCCTACCCTTCTTGCAGCAGGTCCTAAAGAAACAAAATGGTTTCGTCTGGAATGATGAGTGTCAGCGAGCCTTCGACGACCTGAAGAAGTACCTCCTCTCTGAGCCTTTACTCAGCAAGCCGGAGAGGGGGGAGACGTTAATCCTCTATCTTGGGGATTCCCAAGGTGCAATCAGTTCTGTGCTGGTTCACGAGGAGGAAGGCGTTCAGCGTTGTAACACCCCGGCCTCGCAGGACCCGAGGTAGCTACTCTAGACCAATAGTACTGTCCTCACAAACCACCACGAGCCTTTACCGCGCATTTTGTCCTCACTCATGCGCGCCCTGAGAAACTTCCCAGGGGGTCACCCATCCCAAGACTACTCTCGTGCAAGCACGCTTAACTTTGGAGTTCTTGGGTGATGAGCTCCCTTAAAAGGAGATGCACCTCTGTTGGTATGAGTAATACTATTAATCCATTTAAATTAAATCTCAAGTGTTACAATCACCCCACTTAGGAACGCAACGTCCTCGTTGCGCCCATAAACCAATCTCAATCATATCCCAGAATCTTTTCCCCTGCTAAGTGCTCGCCCGATATCCAACGGATCAGCACACTGTCGCAGGGTTGCTCTGATACCATTTGTAACACCCCGAACCTCGCAGGACCCGAGGTAGCTACTCTAGACCAATAGTACTGTCCTCACAAACCACCACGAGCCTTTACCGTGCATTTTGTCCTCACTCATGCGCGCCCTGAGAAACTTCCCAGGGGGTCACCCATTCCAAGACTACTCTCGTGCAAGCACGCTTAACTTTGGAGTTCTTGGGTGATGAACTCCCTTAAAAGGAGATGCACCTCTGTTGGTATGAGTAATACTATTAATCCATTTAAATTAAATCTCAAGTGTTACAAGCGTCCCATCTACTATGTGAGCAAGACCCTCCAGAATGCTGAGCTCCGGTACACCCCGCTCGAGAAGACAATATATGCCGCCTACATCACCGCCAAGAAGTTGACACACTACTTCCAAGCGCACCTGATCAGAATCCTGTCAGACCAACCCCTAGGTGCCACTCTGAGGGCGCCCGGCACAACCCGGGTGGTGAAGTGGTCGATGCTCCTCAACCAATATGAGGTTGACTTCCAACCTCGGACGCCCATCAAAGGCCAGGCTCTGGCTGATTTCATTGTGGAGTGCACGGACAGAGAGGTGGCAGATAGGCAACAAGAGAGCAATGAACAGTGGTGGACTCTAGCGACTGATGGGTCGGCAGGAGCCAAGGGATGCGGGGGCGGAATCGTCCTCATCTCACTCGAGGGATTCCGAGCCTACTATGCCTACCGCTATCTTTTAAAAATCTCCAACAATGAGGTGGAGTACGAGGCCCTACTGTCTGGGCTACGACTGGCAGCCGCCATGGGAGCAGAGTGGATAACAGTGAAATGTGACTCCCGCCCGGTGGTTTCCCAGGTCAAAGGTGAGTTCGAAGCGAAGGAAGAAAGAATGGTGAAGTACCGAGATGTTGTTCGGGAGTTGCTCAGGTTGTTCAAGCAAGCAGAGTTGATCTACATCCCGAGAAATCAAAACTCTGATGCAGACCTCCTCTCAAAGCTATCCCAAGGGTTGCCTGAACACATATCGAGAATTGCACGCATCGAGGAGATGACGACCTCAAGCATATCAGCCTCACCGTCCATTGACGTCCCTCCCCTGCAACAAGTCACCTGGTGTTGGGTGGATGACCTCCTACGCTACATAGCCGACGGGACGCTCCTCGATAAAGAAGATGAGGCAAGGTTAGTCCGGCGACGAGCTCCGGGCTACGTTGTCTTGGATGGGAAGCTGTACAAGAGGTCCTACAATGGGACCTTGCTAAAGTGTTTACGCCCATATGAGGCGGACATGATCGTCTCTGAAATCCATGGGGGCGTGTGCTCCGCCCATCAGGAGGCATGCACGTTAGCTAGGAAGGTCGTCCTCCAGGGGTACTTTTGGCCAACAATAATGAAGGATTGCGCTGACTATGCAAGGAAATGCGAGACATGCCAGACATTCCAGAAGAGCCCCCACAGACCAGCAACGATGTACACACCGATCAGCACCGCCCTTCCATTCACAAGATGGGATGTCGACCTGGTCGGTCCCTTACCAACCGGGTCGGGAAACCGGAAGTTTGTCATCGTCGCGGTGGACTACTTTACGAAGTGGGTTGAGGCCGAGCCGCTTTCCAGCATCACACATCTCCAATGTAAGAAGTTCATATGGAAGAATATTTTCTGCCGGTTTGGGGTTCCCCTCCAAATAATCTCCGACCACGGAAGGCAGTTTGACTGTGAAGCCTTCCGGCAATTCTGTGCAGAGTGGGGCGTAGAATCCAGCCGAGTTGCAGTCTGCTACCCCCAGGCAAATGGACAGGTGGAGAACACCAACTGGACGATCATCGATGGATTGCAAAAGAAGTTGGAGGCCCTCGGGACTGCCTGGGTGGAGGAGTTGAACAATATACTCTGGACCTTCAGAACAACCCCAAGGAAGGCAACCGGAGAAACCCCCTTTGCCTTGTGTTATGGATTTGAGGCGAGGGCACCGTTCGAGGCCGTAGTTCCCAGCCGGTGAGTGGAAGAGTTTGAACCAGCCAGCAATGAGGAGAGACCGTGCCTTCATCAAAGCGGAAAACTATCGACGACAAGTCAAGGCGTACCAAGACAGCCGAGCCCGACCCCGGAGTTTTGACGTCGGTGATTATGTCCTAAGACGTAGGAAGGCCAGCAGGCCGACAGAGGGAGGTAAGCTCTCCATCAAGTGGCAGGGCCCTTACGTGGTTGACGCAGTGATCGGCCCTGGGACATACAAGTTGAAGACAACAACAGGCCGGTTGGTAGACCGTGTCTGGAATGCCGAGCACCTGATGAAGTTTTACCAGTAGAAAATCGAAGTTTCACTTTTCTTTGTAAACTCCTGTGCTCCGAGCACGGGATTACAATTTGTAATTCTTCATGTGGTCCGCCCACATCATGAATTCAATATACTTTGCTAGCGATATTTTGTCTTCAAAAGAGGTCCGACCTCACTTAGCAATAAAGGGCGGCAGCAAAAAAAAAGGTACTATGCCCCCCCCCCCCCCCTCGGTGTTTGGCCGACCTCGGCCAGGCTCTTTAACTGAAAATAGCCAAGCGATTTTCAGGAATCCGGGCAATTTTCTAAAGTAAAGAGCTAGCCGCGACAGTCGAGGCGATGGTAGGGCCGACCTCCGGATCGAGGGTACTCAGGATGCTGACCTCCGGGTCCTTTCGAGTGCTCGCCGCCTAACATCGCTGGCCAAGCAGCTCGCACTCTCGTCATCCCTGAGTTGGCGGTGCGGGTTCGTTCTGGTGGATCATGCAGGGTCCGCCCCTGTTGTTTGGCTATCCATGCGGGAGTAACCAGATTATTCCCCAAGTCCGGGCAAACTGGATGGGTTAAAGTGACAGTAGGACTGACCCCCGGGTCATGAACGTTCAGGATACCGACCTAAGGGTCTTCCTCGTCGGTTCAATGTCCGACCTCGCTGGCCAAACAAGTCGCTTACTTGTTGATTCCATATCAATAGCGAACAGATCACTTCTATCCAACTAGGAGGGGCACGGATAGGCTCGGCCACGCCAGCCTAACCGCCCCCCGGAAGGTTAGAGAAGCCAGATCCCCGAATAAATTGCTAAGTATTCGTAATGCAAAGTATAGAAAAGGAAACATATGAATTAAAAGGTAATATTCATTCGAATTTTACATATGGTGGCTACAAGCTACAAAAAAAAAGGTGCAACAGTCATGGCCGGATGTTCCCATGGCCATCAAGTACAATGATCCAGACACGGGAATTACTAGAAAGCTTAAGGAACTCTCCCGGAATATGAAAGTCAACTTAGTCATCGCCATGGTCAGTCCACTCTTGGCAGTCTCTCAGGTACTACGCCACCATCAACTGGCGACTGACGCCCAAGTACTATGTCGCAATCAACTTACATTGGTGGGGGTCCTGAGGGAAAGCCTTGACCGCCGTTTCCGCGATAGGGGCGCTTGCTGCCTTACATGCTTCGAAGTTCGAACTGGAAGGTAGGCTCCCCGCCGTGGGGCTCTCTCGTCCTCATGATCCTTCACACGTTCGGGGATCTCCGTGAGGGCATGAGAACCCACAATTGCCTGGGTGCTTGCCGCCGTGAACAAAATCTTCAGCAGGTCATCCCGAGCGTTGAGACCCTACAGACAACAGAAAGTTATCATCAGAATATTAAAAAAATGAAAGTGAATCGGTAAGGGTGAGGTCAGCCTCTCTCTTGTCGATTCTCCTCTTCACGAAGCTCCCATATGGAGTACATGGGATATAGGGTTTTCACCATTATCGATCAATGTTCTCGGCACGTCCAGCCCACACAAGACGATGGCATCGGACCACAACTAGCAAGGCACAATCACCCGACCTACAGGCTACAGAAACGAAATTATGGGTTGTAAGGGAGCATCCAACCTTGGGGCCTCATTCATCCTAAAAGCTTTGCTTTCCCACACGATCATGAGATGAAGGGCTCGACCAATAGTTAAAGAATCACAGTACCATCCTTCAAAATCAAGTGTTGATCGAGTATCCAAGAATGGGGAAGGCGACCGCCAGGGACGCTGCCGGCCGCCGGTCAGCAGTGCAGAACGACCACAGGTTGATGGGTCCGGTGAGGCAGGGAACCCGGCCTGTGATGCAGACGCTGACCCTGTGCTTGGCCACCAATCCATGCAGGTTGCGCCGGACAGTTGAATTCCAGACCCACGTTCCAGATCTGCCGGAGTTCAGGACGACACCCGGGCAGCCACGGATGTACAGTGGATTGGGGAGTCGCCAGCCTGATAGAAGGTTAAGGTTCTAAGTTTGCAAGGGTCCCGCATTGACGGGCGTTCACCCGGAAGGGTCCTGCAGCCACTGAAGCCCGGCCGTCTGCCTGAAGCGCCGCGCCACAAACGGCTAACAGCAAGCTAGGAGGACGGCGGCGCTGGACCCCTGTGCGTGCCTGGTCTCCGTCAGTGCAAAGTAAGAAGAAAAGAAGATGGCGGCAGCACCTTGCCGCCCGGAGGTAGGAGCACCCATACGACCGCCGGACAACGCGGAACCCCGGGGAATTGTGGCTCCAGTCTGGCCCCTCGCTTTCAAATCCGAAGTGCATAGCGGTGGCCGCCTGGCCGCCTGACCTGGATGGTTCGTAGACCGACGCTGGAAGCCGGCCGCCTCGAGCCTGTCGCCGTCGACCGCCGTGGAAAAACCGTCGGCTGGTGGAGAGCCCGGCGAGGTAGGGAGGTCAAGGCCACATACGGCGGTCCACGTTGGGTTTACTACGTTGCGGCGCTGGGACGGCTAAGAGAAGACGCACGCACGCAGGGTTCCAGGAGAGAGATGAAAAAGAAAAGAAAGGAAAGAAAAGAAAAGAAAGGAAGAAAAGAAAAGAAAGGAAAAGAAAAAAAAGGAAAGAAAAGAAAAGAAAAGAAAAGAAAAGGAAGGAATTTATATGGAGCCCTTTTTGGGAGCCTGATTTAATTTGGGAATTTCCATAAACTCCGGGATTCACATAATCCACAATTATGGCTCCCTGATATGTGAATATTTTCTAATGGGCAGCTGACCTGAACTACTCCCTCTTAGCCGAGTCCACTACTCGACTAAGAGAGTGGGGGACTCGTGATGGGGTTATGGGACCAGGCCCAGAGCCTAATCGGCCCAGGCCCCGAACTTGGACCAGCAGGCCCAAGCCCAGCAACGCAGAGCTCGAGTCAGCCCAACCAATCAGGGCAATCAAGGAGCGGAAGCCCAAGAGAGCCTATCGACCAGCCCAGTGGGGAGCCTGCCTTCCAGTCCAGTGGGGAGCCTGCCTTCCAGCCCAGTGGGGAGCCTGCCTTCCAGCCTAGCAAGGAGCCTGCCGACCACCAGCCCAGCTGGGAGCCTGCGGTCCAGCCTAGCTGGGAGCCTGCAGTCCAGCCCAAGTGGGAGCCTGCCTCCAGCCCAACGGGGAGCCTGCCTTCCAGCCTACCCGGGAGCCTGCCTTCCAGCCTACCCAGGAGCCTGCCTCCAGCCCGGTCAGAAGCCTTCCTCCAGCCTAGCGGGAAGCCCATCGTCCAGTCCAGTAGGAGGGAGCTCAAGCGTCCAGCCTGCCAGCCAGGCTGACCTGCCAGCCAGGAAGAGTAACGGCCAACAATCAATGCGCTATTAATTATGTGTTTATTTCTATATTAATGTTGTAATTAATTAGTCATTAGTGTCTATGGCTGTAACACCCCGGCCCTGTAGGCCTCGAGGTAGTTACTTCTGACCTCTAGTACTGTCCTCACAAACCGCCACTAGCCTTTTCCGCGCACTTTGTCCTCACTCGTGCGCGCCCTGAGAAACTTCCCAGGGGGTCACCCATCCCAAGACTACTCCCGTGCAAGTACGCTTAACTTTGGAGTTCTTGGCTAATGAGCTCCCTTAAAAGGAGATGCACCTTATTGTTATGAGTAGTACTATTAATCCGTTTAAATTAAATCTCAAGTGTTACAATCACCCCTGTAAGGAATAATTGTATTTAGATTTTGATGATGCTACATTAATTAAGACTTTAGAGTACCCCTTCTAGAAATTATGTATTAGAATTTTCCCTTGTAAAGTTCTTAGCATAATCGACTACCAGAAGGCCTCTCTACCAGAAGTCCTCCAGACAGAAGATTTTGGTTGTCTGTCTGGAAACAGAAAACCTCAGGGTCTCCGTTACCCTTTAGCTTGACAGAAACCCTTTGGTCCTCTGTAAGCTACTTTCAACAGAAGTGCTCAAGATCTTCTCTGAATCAGTTCTCTGCCAATGACACCAGAAGGTCTTACACTTGGAAGAAATCCACAAAGCCGGGAAGTCAACTTAAAGATTCCTTCAACGGCTAGGAGTATGAAACGAAAAGCTACAGTGCTCGCATTAAATGCTCATTTAATGCTCCCCATGCTCCGTGGAGTAATTGCAGATGATTGGCCGCAATGTCAGGATTACTTTATCCCAAAATAGTAACCCGCCATCTTTACCGGGTCCTACAGGTCAAGTCAACTGCTCGCGCATTAAATGCAGTTGTCCTCCTACTCCTCCAACGGGAAGACAACCCCAGTATAAAAGATACACTACGAAGAACAACCGGATAACTTTGCTATAACTTTGCAACTTTTGCTACAACTCCTCATACAAGATATTCAAACTCTGAAAAGCAAAGAGCCTCCTTGAGATTCAAACTCATTATCCTCTACAAAAGAAGGCAGAAGTTGGAAAAATACTCTTTCCAACACAAGCAAAGTTCCAAGTGTTCTTCAACTCTTCAAGCTCATCACATACAAATCTTTTGTAACGAAGCTAGTTGGAGGAACCCCAGTTTCAACAGAAACTCTTCTTGCTACAAGAAGGATGTCCAAATAACTGGAGTAGTGAAGTGGTGATACTTCAAGGAAACTCAGTGAAAGGACCAGTGTTAAAGGAAGCCAGGCAGTGCATCCTAGGACACATCTAGGCTTGAAGAAGACGTGGAGTGCTTCTTAAGTACTAGGACTAAGGCTTTGTAAACGGCAGTTTTTACAGCTTAGTGGAACAGTGGATTAGAGGAACGAGTTGTTCCTTGAACCACTATAAAAATCCCTGGTGTCGTTTACTTACTGCTTTTAATACCTGCACTTAGTTAGAACTGTATAACTCCTTGGACTTGGTATCTGTGTTCAGCAGAACTTGTTCTACGAGTTAACATAAGGCCTACTGCCTATTGCTTCTCTGAGGCTAACAGAACTCCCTACCAGAACCCCATCCGCTGCCAGTCTGTTCTTTCAACAGAACAGGCTATTCTGTAAATCTGGTACTTAGTCTAAAAAGCTAAAAACCAATACAGTCTATTCACCCCCCCCCCTCTAGACTGTGTCCAGTATAACCGGGACCAACAAGTGGTATCAGAGCCTCCTTGTTCTAATAATCTCTTAGGTTATTTGTTGAACAAAGATCCACTTGTTTTTCTGTTTTACCTCATTTCTATCTGATATAATGGATCACTCCTTGTCCAAGAATCTTATGTTTTCAGATCTTAAGTTTGATGACTGGAGGATCCGGATGAAAGCACATCTCTGTGCCCTGCATGATGAGATGTGGGAAGTTCTAGATATTGGCCCCTTCACAAGCTTCCAGAAGGTCAATCATGAGCATGCCATAGACAACACCAGACCCCAGATGATCAGTAAAGCCAAGTCAGAATGGACCACTGAAGAAAGGAGAAAGTACAACCTAGACAATATTGCCAAGGACATCCTCTACAAGTCCATTGATGATAGGTACTTCAACATAATCAAGAAGTGCAAGACTGCTAAGGAAATCTGGGATACTCTTGAGCTCATTGGAGCTGGTGATGAGCAAGAGAAGGACAACAAACTAACCATAGCCAACAAGAAGTTTGATGACTTCAAACTTATCCCTGGTGAAAGCATCTCCAAGATGTATGACAGGCTCCTCACTCTCACTGGAGAGATCTCTGAGCTTGGCAAGGATCTCACAACCAAGGAGATCAACCTGAAGGTGTTGAGGGGACTGTCCTCAGCATGGAAGATGAAGGTAGTTGCTGTCCAAGCCAGCAAGGATGTAAAGACTTATCCCACTGATAAGCTCATTTCAGATCTCAAAGCTCATGAGTTTGAAATGATTGAAGAGAAGGAAGAAGTACCAGAAGAGAGGACCACTACAGCCCTCACTGCCAGCACATCTAAGGTAAATGATTTTGACCCTTCAGTACTCTTATCTGATGAATATATGGCTGCCTTTGCCAGGAGATTCAAAAAGTTTATGAAGAATCCCAAAGATGGAAGGAGTCCATCATTCAACAGAAAGCCATACCAGAAGGTCAAATCAACAGAAAGCAGTGGAGAGCTTCTCTGTTACAATTGCAGACAACCTGGCCACTTCAAGGCTGACTGTCCCCATCCTAGAGTGTCCAAGAAGCAAGGACAGGATGGAGAAAAGAAGAAGTACGAGGACAACTCCAGAAGAAGGAAGGCACTTGTGACAGAACAGCTGGAGAAAGACCCTCTGTCAGAAACAGAATCCAGTTCTGACTCAGATTCTGATGAGGCCTTCTGTTGCCTGGATACTAAGACAGAAGACCTTTGCCTGATGTCTCATTCTGATGATGAGGTAACCTCTACTTCTGAATCTAGTTTTTCTTCGGTAGGCTTAGCTTTTGATTCTGATTCAATGTCAGAATTTTGGGAAGAGTTTAAGGCCATACAAGCCACTTATTCCTCTGTAACAGAAGAAAACAGTAAGTTAAAAGCTGAAATTCTTGACTTAAAGAAGGAGGTTGAGATCAAAATCAATCTTCTAATTGAGGAAAGAGATCAACTGGAGACTGAAAATGTTTCTCTTCTTAAGAGAATAAGAGAAATAGAGCCTCTCGAGATTAAGTACAAAGCTTACCAGAAGGCCCAGTCTTCCATGGAAAAGATTGTGCTTGATCAACAGATTGGCACTGGTTTTGGTCTTGGTTATGGCTCAACAGAATCAGGTGAGCCTTCTGTAATGCCTAGCACCAGAGTTGCTAAGGCAGATAAGGTCATAGAGCCACTGATTTCTAGCCCCATCTGTCAAGCTGGTGTATCTGGCACCAAGGTTGTTCATGAGGAAGTCAGACCAGAAAAGGGTAAGATAAAGGTTCTACAGAAACCCTTTTTGAAAAAGAATGAACCTGGCAGAAAACCTAACAACAGAAGAGGTTTTCAAAATAAGAAAAATAAAAGACCATTCATTGACAGACAACCTCATGTCAATCGTGCCAGAAATGATCACCAGAAGGGCAAATATCAAGAGAAAATTAACTTCAGGCAGAAGAGGTTGGCTGGTCAACTTCAGAAGCCCAAGGTTAACCGTCCCTCTGCTCTTGATAGTATATGGGACTTCTTTCCAACAAAGAAAGCTATGCAAAAGTATGTAAACAGGAAGCATGACCCTCACAAGCATCTGCCCAAAGTGAATCACACTTCAGTTTACTATAACTACCAGGTGGACAATGGGTACCACCCACCAAGGTTTCACTTGATGAGACCAAAATGGTACCAACTACCCAGACTCCATGACCCCCCAGGACCCAGCATTGCTTGGGTACCTAAATCTTTCTTTTGATCTTGCAGGAACTGTGTGCTGGAGCCATCTCTGAACAAGAATGGTTTATTGATAGTGGATGCTCCAGGCACATGACAGGTGACAGAAGTTGCCTAACAGAGTTCCAGAAATGCAAAGGACCTAGAGTTACCTTTGGAGGTAATGACAAAGAAGGTCAAACAAAAGGAAGAGGAAAGCTGATCAGGAACCAGATAATCATTGATGATGTCTCATATGTCAAAGGACTGAAGTTCAACTTGCTAAGTGCTAGCCAATTCTGTGACAAAGGCTACACTGTTGAATTCACAAAGGACTTCTGCTATGTGAAGTATGAGACAACAAAGGAAGTGGTTCTTACAGCATCAAGGAAGAAGAACATCTATGTAGTTGATTGGAACACTGCAAAAGATGGAGTTTGCCTGATAGCCAAGGGAGATTCAAAACTGAGCTGGGACTGGCACAAAAAGCTCAACCATTTGAATTTCAAAACAATCAACAAACTGGCCAGAGAACACATTGTAGAAGGGCTACCAGACATTGTGTACAAGAAGGAGACCCTCTGCAGTGCATGTCAGAGAGGCAAACAAGTGAAGAATTCCTTCAAACCCATTGCTGGAGATCTTTCTACAAGTCCTCTAAATCTGATTCACATGGATTTATTTGGACCTGTTGAGACTCCAAGCATTGGTGGCAAGAAATATACCTTAGTCATGGTTGATGACTACTCCAGATACACATGGACAGTTTTTCTGTCAAAGAAAAATGAAACTCTTCAGAAGTTGCCATCTCTGTTAAAGCAACTTCAGACTGAGAAGAACTTGAAAGTGAAGACAATCAGATCAGACAGAGGAACTGAATTTGTCAACCAAGTCATAAAGGACTTCTGTGATCAGAATGGAACTTTTCATCAACTTTCTGCCGCCAGAACCCCTCAACAGAATGGCGTAGCAGAAAGAAGGAACAGAACTTTAAAAGAAGCTGCAAGAACGATGATTGCAGAATCTGGATTGCCTATGAGATATTGGGTTGAAGCAATCAACATTGCATGTTATACTCAGAACAGAAGCATGATCAACAAGAATCACCAGAAGACCCCTTATGAACTCTGGAAGGGAAGAAAACCTAACATCAGCTACTTTCATGTATTTGGATGCAAGTGCTACATCCTCAACAATGGAAAGGAGCATCTGAAAGTATTTCAAGAAAAGGCTGATGAAGGAGTCTTTATAGGCTATTCAAACACCAGTAAAGCCTATAGAGTACTCAACAGAAGGACCCTACATGTTGAAGAATCCATACATGTGAAGTTTGATGAAAGCACCTCTGTTAAAGAGGTAACAGAGATTCTCAAGGAAGTCAGCATAGAAGACAGAACACCAGAACCAACAGAAGAGGTGGCAGACAATCCTGCATTTCCAACACCTGCCCCAAACCCCCTTCTGTTGAATGAAGATGAAGACTCTGAAGATGAGGAACTAGAGAGACCAAGACAGCAGCTTACAGAACCAGACCTAACATGGTTAAGAGACCATCCTCCTAACCAAGTGATTGGTCAAATCAGAAGTGGAGTTCAAACCAGATCCACATCAAGGAGAGAAGCAATGCTTGCCTGCTATATATCTCATATGGAACCTATGACAATTGAAGAAGCTCTTGCAGATTCAGATTGGATCAATGCTATGCAAGAAGAGCTCACTCAGTTTGAAAGGAACAAAGTATGGGAACTTGTTCCTAGGCCAAAGCACCAGAATGTCATTGGAACCAAATGGGTATTCAAGAACAAAGCAGATGAAGATGGCAACATTGTAAGGAACAAAGCAAGGCTAGTAGCTAAAGGATATTGTCAAGAAGAAGGAATAGATTTTGATGAGACTTTTGCACCAGTTGCCAGACTTGAAGCCATCAGAATCTTTCTAGCCTATGCTGCCTACAACAACATCAAGGTCTACCAGATGGATGTCAAGAGTGCATTTCTGAATGGAGATCTTGAAGAAGAAGTTTATGTGGAACAACCACCAGGTTTTGTCATTCCTACTCAATCTTCTTGTGTCTACAAGCTTAAAAGGCCCTCTATGGTCTTAAGCAAGCTCCCAGAGCCTGGTATGACACATTGTCCCTTTTCCTAGTGAACCATGGGTTTACTAAAGGAAAGGTTGACAAAACTCTATTTCAAATCTCTGTTGCTAATCATATTCTGTTAGTACAAATATATGTTGATGACATTATATTTGGTAGTACTAATCCAGAACTGTGCAAGAAATTTTCTCGAGTGATGCACAGTCAATTTGAAATAAGTATGATGGGAGAACTCAGTTACTTCCTAGGACTCCAAGTCAAACAAATTCCAGAAGGGATCTTTATCAATCAAGGGAAGTACACCAGAGATCTAATCAAGAAGTTTGGAGTGGAAGGCAAATCATCAGTGAAGATTCCCATGAACACGTCACAAGGAATTGGTCCAGATGATGAAGGAAAGGATGTAGATGCAACAACATATAGAGGAATCATAGGATCTCTGTTGTATCTAACTGCAAGCAGTCCAGACATATCATTCTCTGTTGGAATCTGTGCCAGATACCAATCAAAGCCCAAGGAAAGCCATTTAAGTGCTGCAAAGAGAATCATCAGATACATCAAAGGAAATCCAAATGCAGGCCTATGGTATCCAAAGGGAGGTAACTTTGAGCTAATTGGTTATTCTGACTCAGATTTTGCAGGTTGCAGACTAGACAGAAAGAGCACTTCTGGTCACTGCCAATTGCTAGGAGGAAGGCTTGTTTCCTGGTTTAGTAAGAAGCAGAACTCCATCTCAACAAGTACAGCTGAGGCAGAGTACATAGCAGCTGGGAGTTGCTGTGCTCAGCTACTCTGGATGAAGCAACAACTAAAGGACTATGGAATTCAAGCAAAGGAGATCAAGCTGTTGTGTGACAACACCAGTGCCATTGCTATCACTCAGAATCCAGTTCTTCATTCCAGAACAAAGCACATTGAGATCAGGCATCACTTCATCAGAGATCATGTTGAAAAGAAGCACATTTGCATGGAACATGTGCCAACAGAAGACCAACTTGCAGATATCCTGACAAAGCCTCTTCCTGAGGCTAGGTTCAACAAACTGAGAGAGGAATTGGGAATGATGGATGAGATTCCAAGGGAAAGTTGAAAGGGAAGGCCCTCTGTTGCTCTTTTGTTGTTAACAGATTACCTGTGGCAGAACCCCTTCTGTTAACCCCCCCCTTTTGTCAACCTCTTCTGGTCCCAACCATGGCAGAACACCTCAGCAACAGAAAACCCCCCTTCTACAGAAAAACCCTCAGAAGGTTGTGGACTTAGAAATTTTCTGAAAACCGGGTGTCCTAGTAAATTATTAAAGGTCCTTTACTCTTTTACCCTTAAAACGGTATCATGCCGTATAATATTTACTGCGCCCCCGTTTATTTACTCCGCCCCTTTTTACATTTATTGGTTTCTTGGAACCATAAATTAATTCCAAACGTCCACTAACCCAAACCCATAAATTCCCCCTTTCGCAAACCTAAACCGCTACTGCTCTCATTACTTTCAAACTTTCAAACCTCCATAGCTCTCAAGCTTTCTGCAATTCTTCTCTGATCAAATGGCTTTTATCAACATCAACGACCTCACATGGAGGAAATCAACACCCTCGTTTCAAACATTTACACAGGGATAAACTGCGACCTCTCCGCACTCCCTGAACTCGCTTCAAACCACGAAACGATGATGAAGATCATCAAGGGAATGGAGGACTCCCAACTGAACAAAGTGGTAGGTTATCACTTTGAATCCTACAGTACAAGGGACGTAGCGGAGTTCTATCTCAACGCTACATACGAAGGGGAGACCATTCGGTCTAATGTCAATGGTGAAGACATTACCCTCACTCCTGCAGACCTCAACGCTCTCTTTGGCGTGGTAGAGGACCCACAAGAAGAAGAAACTGAAGGTTTCCTCACTCTGGACAGTGTCAACGTCACTGTGGACAACTTTGTCCAACTCTACTGCCGACCTGAAGTGGGTAGAGTTCCAAAGCTTTGCATGAAGAAAAATCTTCTTCTGAGCGACTATGAGAAATTGGTCAACATCCTGCATAGGTGTGTCTGGAGCAAGAGCACCTCCACAGATGACATGAATGCACTGAATGCAAAGGCTGTCTTTGCAGTTCATCATGGGATGAACATCAACTGGGGACAGGTAACTATCAAATCCCTTGTTGAATTCATCAAGAAGAAAGACAAGGAGACCGGTCTGTTCAGGACCCCCATGGGTTATGGTCTACTAATCTCTGAAATCCTGCTCAAGGCAAGAATAGGGCTGAGAAACCCCATTGAGGCCGACTACACCAAGTTGCTCTTCCTCAACACTTCAAGTGATAGGAAGGTTGCTCTCAAGGCAGAGCAGAAGAGACTCAGAACCCTTGAGTTCAAAGAAGCACAACAGAAGGTTGTTCAACCAAAGAAAGTTTCAAAGAAGCAACAGAAACCTCCTACCCCTTCTGACTCTGAAGAAGAAATGCCTTTGGTGAAGAAGGTGGTCAAGAAGGTTCCCAAGAAGAAGACCACACCTGTCAAAGTCCACAAGATGGTGGCAAAGAAATCTGTCCTTAAGAGAAAGGCACCTTCACCTATCTCTTCAGCAAGCACCCCTTCTGCCTCCCACATTCAAAAGAAGACCAAAATTTTGACACCTGCAGCACAGGAGATGCTGGAGGACTATGTCACCTCTGCACCAGCCAACAGAAATGCTTGGCACGGCAAGAGGATCATCTTTGAGTCAAGTGACTCAGAAGAAGAAGTAATGGTGCAGAATGCAACTCCTCAGGGGGAACTACATTCTTCTCCTCCTGCCTCTGCAAATGATCAACCTATGGTGGTTCCTTCACCAGAACACCAAGAAGGAAACAGTATTTCAAGCCCTGATAGGAAATTCATCAGGGTTCTGGCATGGAGAAAGTGGAGAGTGGGACCTCTCACTGAGCTCCTCAAGAACTTGTCCTACTTCATCTCTGAAGAAGACGAAGTACTCAGATGGGCTGACACAGAAGATGTGGAGTCCTGCCTAAACAAGGATTTTCTTCTTTCTGTCCTACAAAAGAAGAAGGAGAAACTTCAAGGAAAAGCACCTCTGGTCAGAAACTCACCAGAAGACCATGTGAAGGCTCTTCAAGAGCATGAGATGAATGACTTTGATGCTTGGTTAGTCGAGAAGAAGAGGAAGGAATCAATGATCAAATTTCGCCACAGTGCACATGGAGAAGGTGAACCCTCTACTGCCAATGATCTACCTCTGGTCATGGAAAGACTTGTCAAAGAATGGAGAGATTCTCTGTTCACAGAAACAATACTAGAGGTAATTCCCCCAATCATTCCTTCTCCCATTCCCTCTCCTAAAAACTCTTCTCCCCAACCCCAACAGAAATCCCCCTCACCCCCACAGAAAACCGCCTCTGCACAGAAAACCCCTTCACACAAAAAACACTCCACCCCCAAATCTTCATCTCCTTCACCCTGCAAACCGTTCTCTCCTCCCAAGAACAAACCACCATCCCCTCAAGGACAAATTATCCCATACCAACACCAACAAGTCATCTCCCCTACACCCTCACCCCAACAGAATACCTCTTCACCCAAAACCAAAAATCCATCTCCCTGCAAATCCCAACTCTCAATTAGATCCAGATCACCATCACCTCCACCCTCTCCTCCACAACAACAGAATGCTACCTCACATCAACAAGAAAACCCCTCCATCAAGAAGTCCAGAACTGCTTCTCCACAGCCTACACCACAACATGCAGCCACTCCTATCTCCCCTCAACACTCTGTGGCTTCTACCCCCATCAGGAAACCTATCTTCAGGGTGCCTTCCTCTTCCAGTGACAATGATGGATTTCTTACATCCTCCATTGCTGCTGATGAAACTTCCAAAAGGAGGAAGACCCCTCCTCAGCATGAAGAACAACCCAGAAGGCCTCCTATGCCTAAATCAAGAGGTCTAGGTATGCCTGGGAACACAGAGCCCAAAGAAGATAAGCCCCAAATCTCCTTCAATCAGTTTGTCACTGCAGCTGAGGATTTTGGTGGAAAAATGCTTGATGGAATGGATCAATTGGCTGAAATCAACACCAAGCACCATGAACATCTCACATTTGTTCACAATCATCTTGAGGCTGGACTTCAGCATATCTCAGAGAAGGTTGAAGCTCTGACCCAGACACTAGTCACCTTCATGGAATCATCATCTGCAAAGCTTAATGTTGTTGCCAGAGAAGTGGATGGTGTCCACTCTGTTCTCTACTCCCAGTCTCAGATTCTCAATAAGCAGAATAAACAACTCAAAGATATAACAGAATCCCTCGACATTGTACAATGGTATGAAGACCAATCTGCTGAGAAGTTTATGCAGCTACAACTCTTGAATAATGATCACAAAGATCAAGTGGCCACCCTGATCAAGAAGGATCAGGAAAGGTATCAGAAGTTGATACTACTTGAAGCTGGCTCTCAGGACATCAAGTCTGCTCTTGATCGTCAACAGAACTTTATAGAAGGTTTGACCTCTGTCACGCAGACCTTGCCAGAAACTCTTGAGCAGATAGCCATCTCCCAGGCAACAGAGTTCCAGAAAATTGCCATGATGATCTCTGACCTGGATGATGCCAAAAAGAGGGAAAAGGAAAAGGACCCCCAACAGAAGCAATTGCCCCCTAGGCCAATTGCTGGGCCCTCATCTGGTATTGATCCAACCCCTTACTTCCAGGCCTCCCAACAGAAGAAGAGAGAAGCTGGTACTTCAAGACCTTCTTCTCCTCGCAGAGGTTCTACCAAGAAGAAGAAACCCTTGAGCCTAACTGAGTGGAGACTTGGAGGCTCCCAAAAGATTGATAGAGCACAGTTCGAAGAAATTCAACAGAAGATGACCCCAACTCAAAGACAGAATCTCTATCTTGACAGAGATGGTCATATAAGGGTCAGACATGGTGGTTCCTTGGAAGAGGCTGAATACTGGTTCCACAAGAGAGTACTCCCAGGCAAGGATGTACATGAAGGAGTACTTCATTATCTGAATTGCAAGCTATCTCCCATTTGGGCCTCATGTCAAGCACCAGGAAATCTGGCTGGCATAAGAGAAGAAGTGAATGCTGAACTGAAGAATCTGAAGGAACAAGATCGCAGAACCAGAGCTGAAGCTGAAAGGGAAAATCTGTAATTCCTTAAAACTTCTCTTAATACTCTTGATCTAATAAAAGCTTATCTCTGCTCCTTCTAAAGTCTCTTTGCTTCTTTAATCTTTGTTACTTACTATTTCATTCTGTACTTGTTTCTTTTTGAACTGCTATCTGAATGTATCGTACTCTTACTACTTTCCTATGCCAAGTTGCCCACCAAGATTTTAATGAAAAGTTTTAAACTTTAAATTTTTTATGGTGAAGGCACTTCTCTGGAAATAGTTAAAGGGTTTTGGCATCATCAAAAAGGGGGAAATTGTAAGGAATAATTGTATTTAGATTTTGATGATGCTATATTAATTAAGACTTTAGAGTACCCCTTCTAGAAATTATGTATTAGAATTTTCCCTTGTAAAGTTCTTAGCATAATCGACTACCAGAAGGCCTCTCTACCAGAAGTCCTCCAGACAGAAGATTTTGGTTGTCTGTCTGGAAACAGAAAACCTCAGGGTCTCCGTTACCCTTTAGCTTGACAGAAACCCTTTGGTCCTCTGTAAGCTACTTTCAACAGAAGTGCTCAAGATCTTCTCTGAATCAGTTCTCTGCCAATGACACCAGAAGGTCTTACACTTGGAAGAAATCCACAAAGCCGGGAAGTCAACTTAAAGATTCCTTCAACGGCTAGGAGTATGAAACGAAAAGCTACAGTGCTCGCATTAAATGCTCATTTAATGCTCCCCATGCTCCGTGGAGTAATTGCAGATGATTGGCTGCAATGTCAGGATTACTTTATCCCAAAATAGTAACCCGCCATCTTTACCGGGTCCTACAGGTCAAGTCAACTGCTCGCGCATTAAATGCAGTTGTCCTCCTACTCCTCCAACGGGAAGACAACCCCAGTATAAAAGATACACTACGAAGAACAACCGGATAACTTTGCTATAACTTTGCAACTTTTGCTACAACTCCTCATACAAGATATTCAAACTCTGAAAAGCAAAGAGCCTCCTTGAGATTCAAACTCATTATCCTCTACAAGAGAAGGCAGAAGTTGGAAAAATACTCTTTCCAACACAAGCAAAGTTCCAAGTGTTCTTCAACTCTTCAAGCTCATCACATACAAATCTTTTGTAACGAAGCTAGTTGGAGGAACCCCAGTTTCAACAGAAACTCTTCTTGCTACAAGAAGGACGTCCAAATAACTGGAGTAGTGAAGTGGTGATACTTCAAGGAAACTCAGTGAAAGGACCAGTGTTAAAGGAAGCCAGGCAGTGCATCCCAGGACACATCTAGGCTTGAAGAAGACGTGGAGTGCTTCTTAAGTACTAGGACTAAGGCTTTGTAAACAGCAGTTTTTACAGCTTAGTGGAACAGTGGATTAGAGGAACGAGTTGTTCCTTGAACCACTATAAAAATCCCTGGTGTCGTTTACTTACTGCTTTTAATACCTGCACTTAGTTAGAACTGTATAACTCCTTGGACTTGGTATCTGTGTTCAGCAGAACTTGTTCTACGAGTTAACAGAAGGCCTACTGCCTATTGCTTCTCTGAGGCTAACAGAACTCCCTACCAGAACCCCATCCGCTGCCAGTCTGTTCTTTCAACAGAACAGGCTATTCTGTAAATCTGGTACTTCGTCTAAAAAGCTAAAAACCAATACAGTCTATTCACCCCCCCCCTCTAGACTGTGTCCAGTATAACCGGGACCAACAACCCCCACTTAGGAACACAACGTCCTCGTTGCGCCCATAAACCAATCTCAATCATATCCCAGAATCTTTTCCCCTGCTAAGTGCCCGCCCGATATCCAACGGATCAGCACACTGTCGCAGGGTTGCTCTGATATCATTTGTTACACCCCGGTCCTGTAGGCCTCGAGGTAGTTACTTCTGACCTCTAGTACTGTCCTCACAAACCGCCACTAGCCTTTTCCGCGCACTTTGTCCTCACTCGTGCGCGCCCTGAAAAACTTCCCAGGGGGTCACCCATCCCAAGACTACTCCTCTGCAAGCACGCTTAACTTTGGAGTTCTTGGCTAATGAGCTCCCTTAAAAGGAGATGCACCTTATTGGTATGAGTAGTACTATTAATCCGTTTAAATTAAATCTCAAGTGTTACAATGGCAGTTACCATTTGTAATCGCCTATAAAAGGCAAGTCCGAATTTCAAATGAGAGAGACTATTTCTGGCTAACTTTCCATATTCGTACTTTCCTAATTCTTGCTTGAGTGTCGTACGTAGCTTTCCTAAAAGCCTACGAGCGTCCTATTTTGGACAAACAATGTGTATTATTTTATTAAGTTAAAAAAATCAATTGTTAGGTTAGTGATTGTATGAGTGAATATACATATTTAATTATATTGTATTATGAAGTTATTCAATGTTCCCGCAAAAATAAAAAATATAAACATTTCATTACTCATTTCTTCTTGCATAACAACATGACAAAGAAATACAAATTTTTATTCATTGAAAAGAGTTACAAAATACATATAATTTTTTTCTCTCGTGCTCTCCTTAGCTAATAATTGGACGCATATTCATTTCATTTGTAAATTATGTCCTTTGAGGCCTACCGATTTGATTGCGCCGAGCACTTTGAGGCGGTATCACTAAATATCCGGTATCAGGCATCGCACTTGCGTCATACATAGGCATAATATCTGTAGCATACGTACGAATGTACGCACCTAATTTGTACACGTCCGGGATGAGATGATCTACAGTTATTTCTAAGAAATGACATGTCGCATAGGCGTGCACACATGGAAATCCATTTGCTTCCAAAAACCGCAATCACATTCGCAACGTGAGAGATTTACCGTTACTGGCGGATAATCACGGATGGAAACAGAGTATATTCCCGTTGTACGGTTATGCGGGACAATAGTGCACCGATGTCTTTTCTGCGAACGTTTAAGAATATCTTTCCATATATTTTGCGGATAGAGGAACCCAGCTTTCCGCCACATATGACCGGCCCTACGTTGGTCGGCAAATAGTTGGACAACTTTGTTATAAGTTGTCTTAACTAGCGCGGTGCTCGGAAGTGTTTGACATCCCTTTAGGACTTTATTGAAGCTCTCGGAAAGATTTGTTGTGAGGATACCGTAACGTTATTGTACTTGACATTGATTCCGAATTTGTCGTATATGTATTGCATCACGAGTTTAATGTTGTAGTCCGGATCAACATGCACTTTTGTAGCGATTACACTTGCTATGATCTTGCTCGTCATCAGCCTGTCATTACGGGCTCTTTTATAATCCACTCTGCACTTGTGTAGTGATTGATATTTTTTCACCTTCCACAAATTGGTGTTGATAAGGTTTCCAGCCTGAATGTGTCACATACACATGTCATCATAGATGCAATTTGCCTTCATTGATTGTGTCCTTACTAGATCGCATTGGGGTTTTTATGATCCGGGTCAAAAATTGTGAATCACAAGTATAAATATTAAAATTCCATCTATATGTTAAGTAAATCGTTGTCAATTTTACAACTTGTGTTCATGATATAGGCTGATTACATTTCAAATGATTGTATCCTTACTGGGTCGAATTGGGGTTTTCATGATCTGAGTCTAAAAAATGTGAATCACAAGTGTGAATATTAAAATTTCATCTATATATTAAGTAACTCATGGTCAATATCACAACTCGTGTTCACGATATAGACTAATTGCATAAACTTTGGATGATTGTATCCTTACTAGGTCGAATTAGGGTTTTTATGATCCGGGTCTACAAAAAGTGAATCACAAGTGTGAATATTAAAATTCCGTCTATGTATTAAGTAACTCGTGGTCAATTTTCACAACTCGTGTTCATGATATAGGCTTATTGCATAAACTTCAGATGATTGTGTCCTTACTCGGTTGAATTGGGGTTTTTATGATACAGGTCTAAAAAAAGTGAATAAAAAAGGTGAATAAAAAATTTTCATATATATATTAAGTAAATCGTGGTCAATTTCAGAACTCGTGTTCATGAAATAGGCTGATTGCATAAAATTGGGATGAGGTGTCCTTACTGGGTCGAATTGGGGTTTTTATGATCCGGGTCTAAAAAATGTAAATCACAAGTGTTAATATTAAACTTTCATCTATATATTAAGTAACTCGTGGTCAATTTCACAACTCGTATTCATGATATAGGGTAATTGCATAAAATTTGAATGATTGTGTTCTTACTGGGTCAAATTGGAGGTTTTATGATCCGGGTCTAAAAAATGTGAATCACTAGTATGAATATTAAAATTCCATCTATATATTAAGTAAATCATTGTCAATTTTACAACTCGTCTTCATGATATAGGTTGATTACATTTCAAATGATTGTATCCTTACTGGGTCGAATTGGGGTTTTTATGATTCGGGTCTAAAAAAGTGAATCACAAGTGTGAATATTAAAATTCCATCTATATATTAAGTAACTCGTGGTCAATTTCACAACTTGTGTTCATGATATAGGCTGATTGCATAAACTTCGGATGATTGTGTCTTTACTCGATCGAATTGGGGTTTTTATGATCCGGATCTAAAAAAAAATGAATCACAAGTATGAATGTTAAAATTCCATATATATATTAAGTAAACCGTGGTCAATTTCATAACTCAGGTTCATGAAATAGGCTGATTGCATAAAATTCAGATGAGTGCATCCTTACTGGGTCGAATTGGGGTTTTTATGATCCGGGTTTAAACATGTGAATCACAAGTGTTATTATTAAACGTTCATCTATATATTAAGTAACTCGTGGTCAATTTCACAACTCGTGTTCATGATATAGGGTGATTGCATAAAATTCGAATAATTGTGTCCTTACTCGGTCAAATTGGAGGTTTTATGATCCGGGTCTAAAAAATGTGAATCACAAGTGTGAATATTAAAATTTCATCTATATATTAAGTAACTCGTGGTCAATTTCACAACCCGTGTTCACGATATAGACTGATTGCACAAACTTCAGATGATTGTGTCTTTAATGGGTCGAATTGGGATTTTTATGATCCGGGTCTAAAAAAGTGAATCACTAGTGTGAATATTAAAATTTCATCTATATATTAAATAACTCGTGATCAATTTCACAACTCGTGTTTATGATATAGGCTGATTGCATAAATTTCGGATGATTGTGGTATTGGTATAACTATGATGTTGTAGAGATTTAAATAGATAAATGTTTAGGTTAAGGGTGTGGACTGTCGTACAAAAAAAGGATGACACTCCATCCCTAAGGGTCCCCAACACCGACCGGACGGTACATTGGAAAAGTGTAAATTGGACTGTCGTACAAAGACGGATGGTTGGGGGGTGTGTACTGTCAGTGCAAAGATGGATGGTTGGGATGAATTTATTAGATCCTAGGGCTGAAAATAGAGATTAAAAAAGCACAATCCATGTGCATTATTTTTGTCCAATCAGGAAGAAGCTTTGTCTGGCAATCTACGTAAGGCATGTAACAAACATATTAGGATTTGCTTAATCCGAAAAAAGAAGCTCCTGACAAATAGTAAATGTCATGCACTATTATCTGCCGCTATACCTCACTGTCTGTGCCCAAAACTGAAGAATCCGAATAAACCCTAAGAAAGTCGGATTCCGGAACCACGTTTCCCGTAATATTGTACCCTAACTCTGACATTCGTAATTTGGGAACAGTTCCATAGTACTCTCGTAAATCCATCCCTTTCTTTGAATTGAAGCATGTGTAACTGTTTTCTCGTTACTCGTGGATGTTTTGTACAAAAAAACATTTTTAGTCGCTCAAGTAATTCATCGGTTGAGTGGTGGGTAAGATGGAACATTGATCAAGAATCAAAATCAGCAGCAACCATGTGTAAGTTACAACCACGGCGGACGTAAGAATTTTCGATTGGTGGGGCGACAGTGTAAAAAATACATATAAATACATGCATATATATATATTAAAATTTCGGGGGTAAATATACCTAGAAAAAGAAAATTGGAGGGGCGGCAGCCCCCATTAACCCCTGCATATGTCCGCCGCTGATTACAACTCCTTTGTTCCGGGATAGACCTTTGGTGCACATGTGTACAAGGTCTACCACCATTGAACTGACTGATTCAATGTGATTTACATCTTCCCAAATATCATGTCGGGTCAAGGAGTGGGAGACCCATGAGTTGGGGGATTCAATCTTTTGAACATCAGTTGTTATACCGTGGGAACGGTGCAGCGTGAGCATCCTGCTCCCACATTTATATGAAATGTAAATCTTGTGAATTAAGATGTAACTTTAGATTAATCAAAATGTAAATTACACTCATTGAAATGTAACTCGTTGAAATGTAAACTGCTTAAATTGAAATGTAACTTGTTGAGGTAGGTCAAAATGTAAAAACTTAAGTGTAACTTGGTACAAACTGTAATGTAAGTTCGGTTAAAAGAAATGTAACATAAGGCATATTGAAATGTAACTTAACACCAATAGAAATGTAAGTTCTCATATACTCCATATACTCCAAATATATCAGCCATGCTTGAACCTACGTGACTAACGACAAACTCGCCAGCAAGACCACAACCATGGCTGGAGATGGAGACATCTATAACACCAATTAGTGCTCCAATCGTCATGTGTCTGCTAGCAGGGGAGCCTCTTCCTCACAGTGGGGTTCAAACCCATCTGCGCACATGAGGAATTAAACGAAATCAAATCATCGCAGTAGGTGGAGATGGGATTTCAACATCGATCCAGGGTTGCGCGAAAATTCACTGCGGCGCCGCCCCTCAACTCGGAAAAAGACGGCCATCTGCGACTGAAGGTCCGAAGGATGCAAGTTGAGCAATGAACGAAGTGATGCAGGGGCGGAGGAGGATTTATATTTTTAACTAAAACGGTACCGTTTTTGGGATCGGCACACCATGCGCACGGTGGGCCAATCCCACGGTATAATTTGCGTTTGAACATTGTATATACAAAAAGCATCTTTCGACACCCATATATGTTTAAGAGTTTTACTTGTTTTGGGATTAATTTTAGTTATAAAACAAGATCTTGAACATATAATAAAAATGTAATAGAATAAATTAAAGATTAATATTGTTCACAAATAAAATTTGTAAGAGTATCATTTTATACAAATTTTGATACCTGACATCTACATAAATTATATGACAATCCTAACCTATTCTTGATGTCCACAACAAGACAAGTCAAGAAGTATATAAACACATTAGCCCCTTTAATAATTGTAAGGGTATCATTTTAAACAAATTTTAATACCTGGCATCTCCATATTGGACGTTATTTAGGGAAATAAAAGAATGTTCTCAATTATTTGTCTACTTCTCTCTCAAAGCATAAAACCTTCTCAGGCTCACTAAAAAGTAAAAATATTGTGTTGTGTGAGATGCACAGATGCATCTCACAGGATGAAGGTCCGAAGAAGATTCCCACCGCAAGGGTGCGTAGGGAAAAGTTTTCTTTCTCAAATTTAACAAGAGACCGCTATCAAGACTTGAATTGAACGATTGTTTTATGTTAGTTGTTCTTTGCTCGTAGAAGTAAAAAATGTGAATTTGATGGAGTATATTCCCATATACCCATGAGTATCGTAGTCGACGGATAAAGACTCTCAGACATCTCAAACACTTAAGTTCAGAGGCTAGCTATGTTTCTCTTTTATTTGAAGCCATTTCATTTTAATTAAAATATGAAACTTCCATGGTACACGGTAAAATAGTTTCTATATTACAAAAACAAAATTTATGGATTTTACTACGTATATGCTATTATGGATTTTTATATGAAACTTTCATTTTATGCGTAGTAGATAGTACTATGTATATGCTATTATGGATTTTTATAGGTTTGTCAAAAATATTACAAAAACAAAATTTATTTACAATAATATTACTACGTACTAAGTTACTATGTGTACTGTGTCATGATCATTTTAGTATAAAAATTGAACATAAATTAATATGAATAAAATCACCACTATAATCACGACACAAAAGATTGAGATCACATTTTTATAAACAATCTCTATTTTAATCTTTTTTTTTATTATAGTTTGTAGGGACAAAAGTAAATTTTACATTTTAATAAACCTACACTAGGCCCTACCTCTTATAAAAGACTTATTCAAGATGTCGGACACGCTTGACGCTCCATATATCGATCTACATCCATGCACCTTTATGTGGGGGTTGCTTACAAGTTACAACAAAGGCTGGTTTCCTTTTTGAGAAGACCGGTGGTGGAGCAACGGGGTGGTATTCCGGTCAACATAATGGAGCATCAACACCATGCACAGAGAGGTAACAAACATAGGAATGGGACCGAAAAACCAGAACAACAAAGTGATGGCAAAATAAAGAGACCTAAGTCCGAGCGACCAAAACTCTCCTCCTCTTATGACGGCCGTCTCCACGTAGCTGATCGGCATATCGGTGTCCGGCATGCTTATCAGATAGTTGGCATGCAGGAAGTTCCTTGACGCTTGAACGAAGCACGAAAATCCGAGCAAGAAACATACAAGGAGGCTTATGTATTTCACTCCCATGGTTTCTGGCCTCGTGTCACCGTAGATTAGGTCACTGCTGAAGATGGTGCTGGAATTGTTGCTGGCCATCCATGTCCCGATCAGCGAGCTTAACGTTAGGGAAACGGTTGCGAGAAAAGTCGCTCCGGTGTTGTTCGAGGATAAAACCTCGAGAGCGGTGGAGACGACGGTGGCGCTATTGCTGCTCTTATCGGACGACGATGATGATGAGGATGACGATTGCATGATCTTTTCAACCCATGCTCTCTTGTCGTTGTTTTCAAAGCCAATGACTGTGGTGTGAGGGGTGTAAAGGTATCTATAGAGCAAAAAGAGATGATAAGCAAACATGAAGAGGAGGCCTGCCGGGACTAGCCACAAGTCAATGTATTTCTTTTCTAATAATAGGAACACCATTACTGTTTGTTATTCCAATGTTTTTTTTTTATTATTCTTATTAGAATCTTCATGGCTAGCTTTAATTTAAAGGAACCAAATTTGTTAGAAGCAAGCTAAGACTAGCTTGGCGTGAATGGCTTGTCAAGTCCACGTACCACACTTAATTATTAGGCCGGCCTCTGGGTTGCTTTGAGCCGTTGAATATACATACATTCAAACGTACACATTCTCTATTCTTCTCTAGTTATAACATTCTCGTTTTTGGAGAATTGCCGATATACAACTTTGAACGTCATTATATTTATTTTATAATTATTGGAAATTCATTAAAAATAAGATTATGAAAATTTGAATTCAACAATCAATATATTTAAAAAAAATCATAAACTAATAAGTAAAAGGCCATTAATTTAATTTAATGGCTAAAACTTTGAACCTCTTATAATCAACTTATCACAAGAATACCGAAGGCATATACTAGCTTCGTCCCGTTGGAAGGTTCACATAGCAAAATGACACAGTTATTTAGGCAATAATTAAATAAACTACTTCGATTGTTAATTGTTTAATATTTAATGATTAATTTATAACTTAAGATTGTTAATTGTTTCCTAAAATGGAAATGAGAACCTTCTAACGGGACGTCCAAAAAAGGAAAGTGAGATCCTTCTAATGGGACGGAGGGAGTGTCATTTCATAATGATGAATTTATCTTGGTCATCAAATAGAGTAAAAGAAATAAAAAATTAAAATTAAGAATAATACATATCTAGGGTGAAATTTTATTAATAAAAAATTAAGAATAATACATATCTTTGGTGAAATTTTATTAATATTTTGACATGGTCGTAGAATTAAAAATAATCGTTCATGATAATGAGAAAAAAATGATATTGTTTTCAAAATTGGAGTGTATGTAATGGGAAATTTTAATGCTACCTCCGATCCGTTCGATTTTATGTACGGAGTATCATATATATTTGGGTTTGACACAAAGAATAATAAAGTGATTCAAAAAATAAAATTGGTGGTTGAGATTTGAAGACTACTACCAACCATATCTTTCTTTCCAAAAAAAATTGACACTTATTTTGAGACAATTTAAAAATGAAAGTAGGACAAGAAAAATGGATAAATGACTATACGAATAGAAAAATAATGATAGTCCAAAACATGCATTATTTACTCCATTAGCCTAATTTAGAACATTTTCTTAGAAATCCATTAATTTTTATACGGAGTACTACCAATGGACAAGCACCTTGTATTAATTATCGGCCAGCATGTAAAGTAGGCATAGCTAGTAGTATTCAGCACGTTAAATAAACGTAACACGTTTGGTTTGGTGTCTATTTCTCAAAAAGTTAGCAATTAAGATGTATTTTCTCCGTCCCGGATAGAACTTGAAGTTTGTTTTTTATACGATATCTTAGGAGCTCAATTAATAGAAGAACAATGTCTTGCAAGCCCTTTGATTTTTAGGTGGAATTAATGATATCCATTCAAATGTAAAAAGTGAATGAGTAGTGAAAGGTAGTTAGGACATTTAATGTAAAAGAAGTTACCTAAAAATGAAATATAAAGGAGTAAGTGGGACGTCCCAAAAGAAAAGTGTACAGATTTAAATGGGACATAGGGAGTATTACCTTTCTCCCAAATTGTTTTGTAAAGTTAACTCTGTCAATCAATGTTAAAGTTAAATTTTCCTTATTAATAATTAATTTAATATCAATAATTAAAATTTACATATACAGAATCTATATTGGAATATTTATACAGTTGCAAAATTCAAATTAAAATTTAAGTAAGAATAAAAGGAATCTATTTGACTAAAAAACTGAAAAAGTCAATTTTACAACTCAATTCGTGATGGAGAGAGTACTTATTTGGAGTAGAATTTTGTGATTCAGTCTGATCTAGTTTAGTTTTGTTTGCTTAAGTCAGTTATGATCTTATTTGTTTAAGTTTTGTATGGTCTAGTTTGAACTGGCTTGAAGTAATAATCTAATAGGTGTGTGTTCTCTATATATGTACTACTACAAGTAATAATCTAATAGGAGTAGTATTTTACAAGTACCGAAGTCTGGTCTAGTCTATTTATGTCTAATAGTTTGTTCTGATCTCATATGGTCCGTTTGAAGAGTCTCATTTAGTTTTCCAGGACAAGTTTGTATTAATTATAATCAAGATGTGAAACTAAAATTAAGCCATGTCAAAACATGTAGCTGACATGAAGTATTGATAAAAATATATGGAGTATTACATACTCATCCGTATTCTCCGTATGTATATAAGTGATGGAAGGAGTAACAAAGAAAGATCCAAAAGGATGACGTTGCGGGTGACTAGGTACCTGTAAAAACTGAAATTTGAACTATTTTTTGCTGATTCAAAGTGCAGATTAAATTTTTTTAGTTCAGACACTGAATTGAACAAACACGACCGATATAAAGACCTATTTGACTCTAACTTTATTATTAGTACACTTGATTAAATGCATATACTACACGTCCTCAATCAGAAATCTAACGGTTGTAGGCTTGTAGCAATTCCTGTTTCATTTCATATGCAAATATCGAGGTTCCACTTCTACCATGAAAACTGTCTTCGGAAGTTATATGAATCATAATCCATTTCAATGTTCCCCTTCAGTCCTTTTCACTCAATATAACAAAACCATCACATATAATTACGTCATAAGGTAGCTTAAATTAGCATTTTTTATTAAGATGTGATTCCATTAATATAATCATGCTTGTACTAACACGATTTTATTACAAATCCGTACATAAGTTTTGCAGAATACCCACAGAAAGGATAAGAACAAGAGAAAAAAAGGAAGAATGCCGCCCTCCGGCCTGTGCATGTATATATACCACAAAAGCTAGTCACATTTAAAGCTTACAGTGCGGACCTTGAAATTGGCTCTTTTGAGTTCTTGAGCATTTGGGGGGGAACCGGGCTTTGAAGAAGGTGTACTATTGCATCCATCAAATGTGGAAGATTGACACTTTAATATCCCTTTCAAAGGCTTTTTCTCAATGGAGATTGTATTTTTACTATTGGTTTCATTGGTAGTAGAAGAAGATGTTGATTTTACGTCCCCCTCGGAAAGGTTATTTTTTGGTGTGCAAATCGTCTCCTTTTCAATGAAATCCATGGATGATGCATTGCATTGATTGGTTTTTTCCACGTCTAGAGGAAATAGACATTTAAAAATCCCCTTCATCAATGTCTTTTTTGACTCCTTGTTTGGATAATCATCATCATCATCATCCTCGCTGTTTGTCTTTAGAGTATCTTCACTCTCATGACAAGCATATGTTTCATCATCCTTTTCACAAACAAACACGTCTTCATAAGAAACGTCTTCATTTTCTTCTTTGCCCCAGAAAGAATCATCATCATCATTATGATCATCATCACTACTGTCCAAACCATTATTGGTTTGATCACGAAGTTTGCCTTCATTCACTTTGAGCAAACCTTCAGAGAAAAATGGAAGGGATGCGAGATTCTTGAGAAAAGAACCTTTCATTGGTGGAGAAGGGGTAGGAGAAGGAGAAGGAGAAGTCTTTACTTTTTTCCTCTCAACCGCGCTAAGCAAAGAAATGGCAATAATGGTGGAAATGAACAATTGACAGATTCCGCATTTGATCTGCTCATGTCTTTCAAACGACGAAGAATCCGTTAATCCAACCATTCTCCTAATCCCAAGAACTTTTCGCGCCAGATTGCCCAAGTCACATTTCTTGTACTTGTGGTTGTTGAAGAATCTTGAAGCTAAGTAACCAATGTCAGAATTTTGTTTAGTAAACCCCAATTGCTCAAAGGGAAATAAATCTCTCTTCTCGGGTATCCCAAAACCAACAAAGCATATCCTGTCATCAGCTAAGAACTTCAAGATAGGATCAGGTAAAGCTTCCCCAGAATGAAATCGTAGGATTACACACCCTAACCCAAAGCATAAGAAGACCAACACAATGTTGGGGTCGCGGGGATGTTGCATGACATCAATCCCAACAATCGGTTTATGAACCCTAATCTTACCCTTGGGGAAGAGAAAATCTTCATTGCACAAGTATTCAAAATCTTTAGTTTTGAAGGTGATACCTTCTAGCTTAACCTCAAAGCGGTTGGTCCTAAGATATACAGTACCGGCCATGTTATATATTGAGAAGGACGAGACTATTGATATGATGAAGACTTCAATGAATTGTTATTCCTGGTGATTTGTTACAAACGACAATTTTTTGACGTGGTGTGACTCGGCATCACAAAGGAAATAATTAGCAGCAAGAAATCAGGAAAGGTGTTATTGAGGTGCAAGGAAGTCCAAGAGAAAAAGTTGGAGTTATAAGAGGTCAAGCATTGTTTCCCTAACGCCGCTAGAAAATGCACATATAAAACTTTATATTTTAATTCCCTAAATAAGAATAAATTTTATCATTTTACTCCTACCTAGTCAATTGACCCATGCGTTGCATGACAGAAATCGCTTAAAATGTACTACATCCGTCCCTTAAAATTTTGTTTTCTCGTAAAAGATTGGACCATGATTTTGATTATTAGTATAATAATACAAAAGTTACAAATCCTATACTTTTTTTAAAGTACTTAACAAATAACATTTTCATATCATTTTTATATTAAAAAAAAATTCAATAAAAATATATAGTTGGTCAAATTTTTAAAGATGACAAAATTTTAAGAGACGGAGATAGTAATTCATTTGATAAATAATGATTTTTTTTTAAATGTATAATCAAGTTCGAAAATAGAAAATGTTTAAGAATGAAATAATTCATAACCAAGATAAAGATGTGTGCAATATTTCTTTGTTTTTTATAGAGAAAATGACTTATATTAAAATAATCGAATCCAAACAAACAACAACAAGACCAGACACAAGAGACAAGAAAGAAGGAATAGAAGGAACTAGCTAGTCAACCGGTTGAGCTCCGCATCGATCCTGCATCCTCCTCCATACTCAAGCGCCGGTGCCGGACTCTAATTTCATGATTTTTGACTCCAAAGAAAACAACTTGACACCCGACATAATTTCATGATTTTTGACTCCAACACCCGATATAATTATACGACTTGAGATAAAATTGAGACTTATGACACCTTAAAGCTTGGAAAACTATCAAATGCGTGTTGAAAAACGAACTTACCGGCTAGAAGAACTTTAGGTGTCAATCCCAATTCACCTTGTCCCATCTATCAACGCCTGCTAGGAGAAAACAACTCTTAATTACAAAAGAAGATCACACACTTTCGAGCAAGGTAGGTACAAGCTACCGTCAAAAACAACCCATCTCTTGAAAATTTGCATTAATACTACTATTGCTAAATTTATTGACTTAAACATTACTAATCTGTTGAAAATTAAACTTGTTTTTGGGCCTAATTGATATTTAGTTTTAGTTGTTGTTGGGAAGACCCAAGTGATAGAAAAATGTAGAAGAAATAAATTCTAGAGCTTCTCTAGAAGGTATGGTCTCTAGAACTCTCCTATCATTAATTGTATAGAATTATCTAGAATGTATTAATTATAGAAGAGTCTAGATGCTTTTTTACTAGTATAAATAGAGCTCCCCTACCACCACCTTGTATCAAGCAAATCAAGCAAATTGAGTTGTTCTAATAAAAAGAGTTCTTCTCCTTTGTTCAAATATCTCTTCCATAATATTTCTAATTTAGCCTCCCAATTTCCCAAATCTTCCTTCACTTATTTCCAACAGTGGTATCAGAGCCGTTCGATCATCACCCTAAAATGCCTGGTTCTCTTCAAGTTCCTCCATTAAAAAATGAGAATTATGATAACTAGTACTAGTATTTCACCCGTGCGATGCACGGATGAGAAATTTTAGGGGTAGGTATATCGGGCTTTATCGGTTTCGGTTTGATTTAGAATGGATACAAAAGAATTATTATCTAACAAAAACAAACAAAAATCATATGAAGTATAATTTTTTGTTTGATTCATTTTGTTTCAATTAAGATTTGTTTTTTAATAACATATGAAGATTTTATTGAATATCTTTAGTTCGGTTCAATTTTTTGCGGGTTTTCTCAGTTTCGATTCAATGCGGTTTAATACTTTTTGGAAGAAATACTAATAAACTCAAACGAAATCACATATGGCCCAGTCTCTATTTAATTTAGTTCAATTTGGTACGATTCAGTTTGGTTAAACCAAACTGATATGCCCACCCCTAAGAAATTTAATCAAATAGAGTACATCAAGTGATAGTTGTATTGGTTAAAAAACTATCTATCATAAAATGGCATCTTCACATATAGTCTCTGTAAGGAATAATTGTATTTAGATTTTGATGATGCTATATTAATTAGGACTGTAGAGTACCCTTTAGAAATTATGTATTAGAATTTTCCTTTGTAAAGTTCTTAGCATATTCGACTACCAGAAGGCCTCTCTACCAGAAGTCCTCCAAACAGAAGATCTTGGTTCTCTATCTAAGAACAGAATATGTCAGGGTCTCTGTTACCCATTAGCGTGACAGAAAGCCTCCTGGTTCTCTGTAAGCTACCAACAACAGAAGTGCTCATGATCTTCTCTGATTCAGTTCTCTGTTAATAACACCAGAAGGTCTGACACTTGGAAGAAATCCACAAAGCCGGGAAGTCAACATAAAGATTCCTTCAACGGCTAGGAGTATGAAACGGAAAAGCTACAGTGCTCGCATTAAATGCTCATTTAATGCTCCCCATGCTCCGTGGAGTAATTGCAGATGATTGGCCGCATTGTCAGGATTACTTTATCCCAAAATAGTAACCCGCCAACTTTACCGGGTCCTACTGGTCAAGTCAACTGCTCGCGCATTAAATGCAGCTGTCCTCCTACTCCTCCAACGGGAAGACAACATCAGTATAAAAGATACACTACGAAGAACAACCGGATAACTTTGCTACAACTTTGCAACCTTGATTCAACTTTGCTATTACATTGCTACAAGCAAGATATTCAAACTCTGAAAAGCAAAAGCCTCCTTGAGATTCAAACTCACTATCCTCTACAAGAGAAGGCAGAAGTTGGAAAAATACTCTTTCCAACTCAAGCAAAGTTCCAAGTGTTCTTCAACTCTTCAAGCTCTTCACATACATACATTTTGTAACGAAGCTAGTTGGAGGTACCCCTGTTTCAACAAAAACTCTTCTTGCTACAAGAAGGACGTCCAAGTAACTGGAGTAGTGAAGTGGTGATACTTCAAGGAGACTCAGTGAAAGGACCAGTGTTAAAGGAAGCCAGGCAGTGCATCCCAGGACACATCTAGACTTGAAGAAGACGTGGAGTGCTTCTTAAGTGCTAGGACTAAGGCTTTGTAAACGGCAGTTTTTACAGCTTAGTGGAACAGTGGATTAGAGGAACGAGTTGTTCCTTGAACCACTATAAAAATCCCTGGTGTCGTTTACTTACTGCTTTTAATACTTGCATTTAGTTAGAACTGTATAACTCCTTGAACTTGGTATCTTTGTTCAGCAGAACTGGTTCTACGAGTTAACAGAAGGCCTTCTGCCTTTGTTTCTCTGAGGCTAACAGAACTCCCTGCCAGAACCCCATCCGCTGCCAGTCTGTTCTCTCAACAGAACAGGCTATTCTGAAAATCTGGTACTTAGTTTAAAAAGCTAAAAACCAATACAGTCTATTCACCCCCCCTCTAGACTGTATCCAGTATAACCGGGACCAACAAGTGGTATCAGAGCCTCCTTGTTCTAATAATCTCTTAGGTTATTTGTTGAACAAAGATCCACTTGTTTTTCTGTTTTACCTCATTTCTATCTAATATAATGGATCACTCCTTGTCCAAGAATCTTATGTTTTCAGATCTTAAGTTTGATGACTGGAGGATCCGGATGAAAGCACATCTCTGTGCCCTGCATGATGAGATGTGGGAAGTTCTTGATATTGGCCCCTTCACTAGCTTCCAGAAGGTCAACCCTGAACATGCCATAGACAACACCAGACCTCAGATGATTAGCAAAGCCAAGTCAGAATGGACCACTGAAGATAGGAGAAAGTACAACTTAGACAATATTGCCAAGGACATCCTCTACAAGTCCATTGATGATAGATACTTCAACAGGATCAAGAAGTGCAAGACTGCTAAGGAGATCTGGGATACTCTTGAGCTCATTGGAGCTGGTGATGAGCAAGAGAAGGACAACAAACTCACCATAGCCAACAAGAAGTTTGATGACTTCAAACTTCTCCCTGGCGAAAGCAACTCCAAGATGTATGACAGGCTCCTCACTCTCATTGGAGAGATTTCTGAGCTTGGCAAGGATCTCACAACCAAGGAGATCAACCTGAAAGTGTTGAGGGGACTGCCCTTAGCATGGAAGATGAAAGTTGTTGCTGTTCAAGCCAGCAAGGATGTAAAGACTTATCCCACTGATAAGCTCATTTCAGATCTCAAAGCTCATGAGTTTGAAATGATTGAAGAAAAGGAAGATGTACCAGAAGAGAGGACCACTACAGCCCTCACTGCCAGCACATCTAAGGTAAATGATTTTGACCCTTCAGTACTTTTATCTGATGAATATATGGCTGCCTTTGCCAGGAGATTCAAAAAGTTTATGAAGAATCCCAAAGATGGAAGAAGTCCATCTTTCAACAGAAAGTCATACCAGAAGGTCAAATCAACAGAAAGCAGTGGAGAGCTTCTCTGTTACAACTGCAGACAACCTGGTCACTTCAAGGCTGATTGTCCCCACCCTAGAGTGTCCAAGAAGCAAGGACAGGATGGAGAAAAGAAGAAGTACGAGGACAACTCCAGAAGAAGAAAGGCACTTGTGACAGAACAGCTGGATAAAGACCCTCTGTCAGAAACAGAATCCAGTTCTGACTCAGATTCTGATAAGGCCTTCTGTTGCCTGGATATTGAGACAGAAGACCTTTGCCTGATGGCTCATTCTGATGATGAGGTAACCTCTACTTCTGAATCTAGTTTTTCTTCGGTAGGCTTAGCTTTTAATTCTGATTCAATGTCAGAATTTTGGGAAGAGTTCAAGGCCATACAAGCCACTTATTCTTCTGTAACAGAAGAAAACAATAAGTTGAAAGCTGAAATTCTTGACTTAAAGAAGGAGGTTGAGATCAAAATCAATCTTCTAATTAAGGAAAGAGATCAACTGAAAACTGAAAATGTTTCTCTTCTTAAGAGAATAAGAGAAATAGAGCCTCTCGAGATTAAGTACAAAGCTTACCAGAAGGCCCAGTCTTCCATGGAAAAGATTGTGCTTGATCAACAGATTGGCACTGGTTTTGGTCTTGGTTATGGCTCAACAGAATCAGGTGAGCCTTCTGTAATGCCTAGCACCAGAGTTGCTAAGGCAGACAAGGTCATAGAGCCACTGATTTCTAGCCCCATCTGTCAAGCTGGTGTATCTGGCACCAAGGATGTCCATGAGGAAGTCAGACCAGAAAAGGGTAAGATAAAGGTTCAACAGAAACCCTTTTTGAAAAATAATGAACCTGGCAGAAAACCTAACAACAGAAGAGGTTTTCAGAATAACAAAAATAAAAGACCATTCATTGACAGACAACCTCATATCAATCGTGCCAGAGATGATCACCAGAAGGGCAAATATCAAGAGAGAGTTAACTTCAGAAAGAAGAGGTTGGCTGGTCAACTTCAGAAGCCCAAAGTTAACCGTCCCTCCGCTCTTGATAGTATATGGGACTTCTTTCCAACAAAGAAAGCTATGCAAAAGTATGTAAACAGGAAGCATGACCCTCACAAGCATCTGCCCAAAGTGAATCACACTTCTGTCTACTACAACTACAGGTGGACAATGGGTACCACCCACCAAGGTTTCACTTGATGAGATCAAAATGGTACCAACTACCCAGACTCCATGACCCCCCAGGACCCAGCATTGCTTGGGTACCTAAATCTTTCTTTTGATCTTGCAGGAACTGTGTGCTGGAGCTATCTCTGAACAAGAATGGTTTATTGATAGTGGATGCTCCAGGCACATGACAGGTGACAGAAGTTGCCTAACAGAGTTCCAGAAATGCAAAGGACCTAGAGTTACCTTTGGAGGTAATGACAAAGAAGGTCAAACAAAAGGAAGAGGGAAGCTGATAAAGAACCAGATAATCATTGATGATGTCTCATATGTCAAAGGACTGAAGTTCAACTTGCTGAGTGCTAGCCAGTTCTGTGACAAAGGCTACACTGTTGAATTCACAAAGGACTTCTACTATGTGAAGCATGAGACAACAAAGGAAGTGGTTCTTACAGCATCAAGGAAGAAGAACATCTATGTAGTTGATTGGAACACTGCAAAAGATGGAGTTTGCCTGATAGCCAAGGGAGATTCAAAACTGAGCTGGGACTGGCACAAAAAGCTCAACCATTTGAACTTCAAAACAATCAACAAACTGGCAAGAGAACACATTGTAGAAGGGCTACCAGACATTGTGTACAAGAAAGAGACCCTCTGCAGTGCATGTCAGAAAGGCAAACAAGTGAAGAATTCATTCAAACCCATTGCTGGAGATCTTTCTACAAGTCCTCTAAATCTGATTCACATGGATTTATTTGGACCTGTTGAGACTCCAAGCGTTGGTGGCAAGAAATACACCCTAGTCATGGTTGATGACTACTCCAGATACACATGGACTGTTTTTCTGACAAAGAAAAATGAAACTCTTCAGAAGTTGCCATCTCTGTTAAAGCAACTTCAGACTGAGAAGAACTTGAAAGTGAAGACAATCAGATCAGACAGAGGAACAGAATTTGTCAACCAAGTCATAAAGGACTTCTGTGATCAGAATGGAACTTTTCATCAACTCTCTGCCGCCAGAACGCCTCAACAGAACGGCGTAGCAGAAAGAAGGAACAGAACTCTAAAAGAAGCTGCGAGAACAATGATTGCAGAATCTGGACTGCCTATGAGATATTGGGCTGAAGCAATCAACACTGCATGCTATACTCAGAACAGAAGCATGATCAACAAGAATCACCAGAAGACCCCTTATGAACTCTGGAAGGGAAGAAAACCTAACATCAGCTACTTTCATGTATTTGGATGCAAGTGCTACATTCTCAACAATGGAAAGGAGCATCTGAAAGTATTTCAAGAAAAGGCTGATGGAGTCTTTGTAGGCTATTCAAACTCCAGTAAAGCCTATAGAGTACTCAACAGAAGAACCCTACATGTTGAAGAATCCATACATGTGAAGTTTGATGAAAGCACCTCTGTTAAAGAGGTAACAGAGATTCTCAAGGATGTCAGCCTAGAAGACAGAACACCAACAGAAGAGGTGGCAGACAACCCTGCATTTCCAACACCTGCACCAAACTCCCTTCTGTTGAATGAAGATGAAGACTCTGAAGATGAGGAACCAGAGAGACCAAGACAGCAGCTGACAGAACCAGATCTGACATGGTTAAGAGATCATCCTCCTAACCAAGTGATTGGACAAATCAGAAGTGGAGTTCAAACCAGATCCACATCAAGGAGAGAAGCAATGCTTGCCTGCTATATATCTCAGATGGAACCTATGACAGTTGAAGAAGCTCTTGCAGACTCAGATTGGATCAATGCTATGAAAGAAGAGCTCACTCAGTTTGAAAGGAACAAAGTGTGGGAACTTGTTCCTAGGCCAAAGCACCAGAATGTCATTGGAACCAAATGGGTATTCAAGAACAAAGCAGATGAAGACGGCAACATTGTAAGGAACAAAGCAAGGCTAGTGGCTAAAGGATATTGTCAAGAAGAAGGAATAGATTTTGATGAGACCTTTGCACCAGTTGCCAGACTTGAAGCCATCAGAATCTTTCTAGCCTATGCTGCCTACAACAACATCAAGGTCTACCAAATGGATGTCAAGAGTGCATTTCTGAATGGAGATCTTGAAGAAGAAGTTTATGTGGAACAACCACCGGGTTTTGTCATTCCTACTCAATCTTCTTGTGTCTACAAGCTTAAAAAGGCCCTCTACGGTCTTAAGCAAGCTCCCAGAGCCTGGTATGACACATTGTCCCTTTTCCTAGTAAACCATGGGTTTACTAAAGGAAAGGTTGACAAAACTCTATTTCAAATCTCTGTTGCTAATCATATTCTTTTAGTACAAATATATGTTGATGACATTATATTTGGAAGTACTAATTCAGAACTGTGCAAGAAATTTTCTCAAGTGATGCAGAGTCAATTTGAAATGAGTATGATAGGAGAACTCAGTTACTTCCTAGGACTTCAAGTCAAACAAGTTCCAGAAGGGATCTTTATCAATCAAGGGAAGTACACCAGAGATCTGATCAAGAAGTTTGGAGTGGAAGGCAAGTCATCAGTGAAGATTCCCATGAACACTTCACAAGGAATTGGTCCAGATGATGAAGGAAAGGATGTAGATGCAACAACATACAGAGGAATCATAGGATCTCTGTTGTATCTAACTGCAAGCAGACCAAACATCTCATTCTCTGTTGGAATCTGTGCCAGATACCAATCAAAGCCCAAGGAAAGCCATCTAAGTGCTGCAAAGAGAATCATCAGATATATCAAAGGAAACCCCAATGCAGGCCTATGGTATCCCAAGGGAGGTAACTTTTAACTAATTGGTTATTCTGACTCAGATTTTGCAGGTTGCAGATTAGACAGAAAGAGCACCTCTGGTCACTGCCAATTGCTAGGAGGAAGGCTTGTTTCCTGGTTTAGCAAGAAGCAGAACTCCATCTCAACAAGTACAGCTGAGGCAGAGTACATTGCAGCTGGGAGTTGCTGTGCTCAGCTACTCTGGATGAAGCAACAACTGAAAGACTATGGAATTCAAGCAAAGGAGATCAAGCTGTTGTGTGACAACACTAGTGCCATTGCTATCACTCAGAATCCAGTTCTTCATTCCAGAACAAAGCATATTGAGATCAGACATCACTTCATCAGAGACCATGTAGAGAAGAAGCACATCTGCATGGAACATGTACCAACAGAAGACCAACTTGCAGATATCTTGACAAAGCCTCTCCCTGAGGCTAGGTTCAATAAACTGAGAGAGAAATTGGGAATGATGGATGAGATTCCAAGGGAAAGATGAAAAGGAAGCCCCTCTGTTGCTCGTTTGCCGTTGACAGAATTCTTGTAGCAGAACCCCTTCTGTTAACCTCTTCTGGTCCTCACCATGGCAGAACCCCTCAGCAACAGAAAACCTCCTCTTCTACAGAAAAATCCTCAGAAGGTTGTGGACTTAGAAATTTTCTGAAACCGGGTACCTTAGTAAGTTATTAAAGGTCTTTTACCCTTTTACCCTTAAAACGGTATCGAGCCGTATAATATTTACTGCGCCCCCGTTTATTTACTCCGCCCCCTTTTACATTTATTGGTTTCTTGGAACCATAAATTAATTCCAAACGTCCACTAACCCAAACACATAAATTCCCCTTTCGCAAACCTAAACCGCTACTGCTCTCATTACTTTCAAACTCTCAAACCTCCATAGCTCTCAAGCTTTCTGCAACTCTTCTCTGAACAAATGGCTTTCATCAACATCAATGACCTCACCAAGGAGGAAATCAACACTCTTGTTTCGAACATATACACAGGGATGAACTGCGACCTCTCCGCACTCCCTGAACTCGCTTCAAACCACGACACGATGATGAAGATCATCAAGGGAATGGAGGACTCCCAATTGAATAAAGTGGTAGGCTATCACTTTGACTCCTACAGTACAAGGGACGTAGCAGAGTTCTACCTCAACGCTACATTCGAAGGAGAGACCATTCGGTCTAACGTCAATGGTGAAGCCATTACACTCACCCCTGCAGACCTCAACGCCCTCTTTGGCGTAGTAGAGGACCCACAAGAAGAAGAAACTGAAGGCTTCCTCACTCTGGACAGTGTCAATGTCACTGTGGACAACTTTGTCCAACTCTACTGCCCACCTGAAGTGGGTAGAGTTCCAAAGCTTTACATGAAGAAAAATCTTCTCCTGAGCGACTATGAAAAACTGGTCAACATCCTGCATAGGTGCGTCTGGAGCAAGAGCACCTCCACAGATGACATGAATGCGCTGAATGCAAAGGCTGTCTTTGCAGTTCATCATGGAATGAACATCAACTGGGGACAGGTAATTGTCAAATCCCTTGTTGAGTTCATCAAGAAGAAAGACAAGGAGACCGGTCTTTTCAGAACCCCCATGGGTTATGGTCTCCTCATCTCTGAAATCCTGCTCACAGCGAGGATAGGACTGAGAAACTCTGTTGAGGTAGACTACACCAAGCTGCTCTTCCTCAACACTTCAAGTGACAGGAAAGTTGCTCTCAAGGCAGAGCAGAAAAGACTCAGAACCCTTGAGTTCAACAGGGAAAGGCAACAACAGAAGGTTGTTCAACCAAAGAAAGTCTCAAAGAAGCAACAGAAACCCCCTACCCCTTCTGACTCTGAAGAAGAAATACCTTTGGTGAAGAAGGTGGTCAAGAAGGTTACCAAGAAAAAGATCACACCTGTCAAAGTCCACAAGTTGGTGGCAAAGAAATCTGTACTTAAGAGAAAGGGTCCTTCACCTATCTCTTCAGCAAGCACCCCTTCTGCCTCCCCCATTGCTAAGAAGACCAAAATTCTGACTCCTGCAGCACAGGAGAAGCTGGAGGACTCTGTCACCTCTGCCCCAGCCAACAGAAATGCTTGGCACGGCAAGAGGATCATCTTTGAGTCAAGTGACTCAGAAGAAGAAGAAGTTGTGCAGAATGCCACTTTTCAGGGGGAACTACATTCTTCTCCTCCTGCCTCTGAAAATGATCAACCTATGGTGGTTCCTTCACCAGAACACCAAGAAGGAAGCAGTACTTCAAGCCCTGATAGGAAATTCATCAGGATTCTGGCATGGAGAAAGTGGAGAGTGGGACCTCTCACTGACCTCCTCAAGAACTTGTCCTACTTCATCTCTGAAGAAGAAGAAGTACTCAGATGGGCTGACACAGAAGATGTGGAGTCCTGCCTAAACAAGGATTTTCTTCTTTCTGTCCTACAGAAGAAGAAGGAGAAACTTCAAGGCAAAGCACCTCTGGTCAGAAACTCACCAGAAGACCATGTGAAGGCTCTTCAAGAGCATGAGATGGACGCATTTGATGCTTGGCTAGTTGAGAAGAAGAGGAAGGAGTCAATGATCAAGTTTCGACACAGTGCACATGGAGAAGGTGAACCCTCTACTGCAAATGACCTACCTCTGGTCATGGAAAAACTTATCAAAGAATGGAGAGACTCTCTGTTCACTGAAACTGTTCTAGAGGTAATTCCCACAATCATTCCTTCTCCCCCTCCCTCTCCTAAAGTCACTTCACCCCAATCTCAACAGAAATCCCTCTCACCCTCACAGAAAACCATCTCTAAACAGAACACCTCCTCAACTCCTCAGAAACCCTCTTCTCCACAGAAAACCACTACACCCCAGAAAACCTCAAAATCCAAATCCCCATCCCCTCAAGGACAAATTATCCCTTATCAACACCAACAGATCTTCTCCTCTACAACTTCACCCCAACAGAAAACCTCCTCGCCAAAAACCAAAAATCCATCTCCCTGCAAATCCCAACCCTCAATCCGATCCAGATCACCATCACCTCCACCCTCTCCTCCACAACAACAGAATGCTCCCTCACAACATCAAAACCCCTCCATCAAGACATCCAGAACTGCTTCTCCACAGCCTACACCACAAGATGCAGCCACACCTATCTCCCCTCAACACTCTGTGGCTTCCACCCCCATCAGAAAACCTATCTTCAGGGTGCCCTCCTCTTCCAGTGACAATGATGGATTTCTTACATCCTCCATTGCTGCTGATGAAACTTCCAAGAGGAAGAAGACACCTCCTCAGAGTGAAAAACAACCCAGAAGGCCTCCTGTGCCTAAGTCAAGAGGTCTAGAGATGCCTCCATCTGTTGAACAAGAGAACCAAATTCCCTTCAACAAATTCGTTGAAGCAGCTGAAGACTTTGGTGGCCAACTCCTCCATGGCATGAATAAGTTGATACAGATCAATGACAAGCATTATGGGCACCTTGCTCATGTGAATGATAATCTCAACTCTGGGATGCAGTTTATCTCAGACCGCTTTGAGCATCTGACAACATCTCTCAACGACTTCATGGCCTCCTCAACGGCTAAAACAGATACACTGTCAAGGGAAGTGGAAGGTATCCATAAGACCCTCTTCACATTTCATCAGACTCTGATAGCTCAGGGACAAGCTATTGAAACAATCTCTTCCAATATTGAGGAACTTCAATGGGCTGATAGCAAGACAAAGGAACAGCTACTGGACATAGAGGAACTGTGCAAAGTCCATCGTGATCAAGCCAGGACTCTTTTTGCCCAAGACAAAGAGAGATACCAGAAGATGGTTCTCTTAGAAGCCAGTAATAAAGATATCCTATCTGCACTTCAGAAGCAACATGGGCTTATTGAAGGTCTCACATCTGTGACTCAGACCTTACCAGAAACCCTGGAACAGATTGCCTCTACTCAGGCCTCAGAATTCCAGAAGCTCTCTCTTTTGCTTGGTGATCTAGATGATGCCAAAAAGGGGGAAGAAGGCCCTCATCTACCAAAACCCAAGACCACCAGAACCTCAACATCTGCTGAACCAAGTGTGGATCCCACACCTTACTTTGAGGCTGCTCTTCAGAAGAAAAGGCTAGCTGGTATTCCTAGACCTCCATCCCCACTGAAGAAAGGATCTAAGAAAAAGAAAGCTCTAAACTTTAAAGAATGGAGAATGGGAGGTTCTCAGGTGATGACTGCTATACAATTTGATGAAATGAAGCAGAAGATGACCTCTACTCAACAACAGAATCTATATTTGGACCATGATGGTCAAGTGAAGGTCAGACATGGTGGATCTCTGGAGGAAGCAGAATTCTGGTTTCACAACAGTATTGTACCAGGAAAAGATATCCATGAAGGTGTTCTTAACTACTTAGACTGCAAACTCTCACCTGTCTGGGCCTCTTACCAAAGAACTGGAAATCTGGATGGAATCAGAAAAGAGGTGAATGCTGAACTAAAAAGACTACAAGGACTGGATGAACAAGCAAGAGCTGAAGCAGCCAAGGCTATTATGTAATCAGACAATCTTGTAATCCACCTTAATAAAAAGAACATCTCTGCCTCACATTTTGTAAGGCAATTCCTCAATCTCTGGCTTTTCCGTACTTTCTGTTTGTCTGTTTGTTTGTTTGCTTTGTGATATCTTATCTGCTATCTGAATGTATCATACTCTTACTATTTTCCTATGCTAAGCTGCCCACCAAGATTTTAATGAAAAGTTTAAATTGTCATGGTGAAGGCACTTCTCTGGAAATAGTTAAAGGGTTTTGGCATCATCAAAAAGGGGGAAATTGTAAGGAATAATTGTATTTAGATTTTGATGATGCTATATTAATTAGGACTGTAGAGTACCCCTTTAGAAATTATGTATTAGAATTTTCCTTTGTAAAGTTCTTAGCATATTCGACTACCGGAAGGCCTCTCTACCAGAAGTCCTCCAAACAGAAGATCTTGGTTCTCTATCTAAGAACAGAATACGTCAGGGTCTCTGTTACCCATTAGCGTGACAGAAAGCCTCCTGGTTCTCTGTAAGCTACCAACAACAGAAGTGCTCATGATCTTCTCTGATTCAGTTCTCTGTTAATAACACCAGAAGGTCTGACACTTGGAAGAAATCCACAAAGCCGGGAAGTCAACATAAAGATTCCTTCAACGGCTAGGAGTATGAAACGGAAAAGCTACAGTGCTCGCATTAAATGCTCATTTAATGCTCCCCATGCTCCGTGGAGTAATTGCAGATGATTGGCCGCATTGTCAGGATTACTTTATCCCAAAATAGTAACCCGCCAACTTTACCGGGTCCTACTGGTCAAGTCAACTGCTCGCGCATTAAATGCAGCTGTCCTCCTACTCCTCCAACGGGAAGACAACATCAGTATAAAAGATACACTACGAAGAACAACTGGATAACTTTGCTACAACTTTGCAACCTTGATTCAACTTTGCTATTACATTGCTACAAGCAAGATATTCAAACTCTGAAAAGCAAAAGCCTCCTTGAGATTCAAACTTACTATCCTCTACAAGAGAAGGCAGAAGTTGGAAAAATACTCTTTCCAACTCAAGCAAAGTTCCAAGTGTTCTTCAACTCTTCAAGCTCTTCACATACATACAGTTTGTAACGAAGCTAGTTGGAGGTACCCCTGTTTCAACAAAAACTCTTCTTGCTACAAGAAGGACGTCCAAGTAACTGGAGTAGTGAAGTGGTGATACTTCAAGGAGACTCAGTGAAAGGACCAGTGTTAAAGGAAGCCAGGCAGTGCATCCCAGGACACATCTAGACTTGAAGAAGACGTGGAGTGCTTCTTAAGTGCTAGGACTAAGGCTTTGTAAACGGCAGTTTTTACAGCTTAGTGGAACAGTGGATTAGAGGAACGAGTTGTTCCTTGAACCACTATAAAAATCCCTGGTGTCGTTTACTTACTGCTTTTAATACTTGCATTTAGTTAGAACTGTATAACTCCTTGAACTTGGTATCTGTGTTCAGCAGAACTGGTTCTACGAGTTAACAGAAGGCCTTCTGCCTTTGTTTCTCTGAGGCTAACAGAACTCCCTGCCAGAACCCCATCCGCTGCCAGTCTGTTCTCTCAACAGAACAGGCTATTCTGAAAATCTGGTACTTAGTTTAAAAAGCTAAAAACCAATACAGTCTATTCACCCCCCCCCCTCTAGACTGTATCCAGTATAACCGGGACCAACAGTCTCTTTGTCGCGCTAAGTTTGTCTCATCTTTCTTTTTTGATCCATCCCGCTAATATTGTCTCATCTTTCATTTTAAAACAATCCTGCTAATATTGTCTCGTACGAACTTCAGTAAACGTTATATGGTTCTAAGAGCATCTCCATTCATGATACTCATGTTTACTGTTTTTTATGGCTCCTTATTGTCATGTCACTTCCACATATGATAATCTCAAAAAATATCCAAACCTATCAATTTCTTCTCATCCATGATCTTAACTTACCTAGATTTTTTTAATGTGGGTTTAGATATGCCCTGTTTTCACCATGTTCTCTTATTAAATCAATTGAGTTTAAATTATATTGTCAAATGACTCAAATCTTAAGAATATTATACGGAGTATGAATAATATTTCCGTTCGTTTATATCAATAGCATACATTCGAAAAAGATAAGCATTGTTTTAAGCTAACTTAACTTTCAATTATATGTTTGTTCTGTAATTACTCATCTCGCCGGACTATTTGGTTCATATGTTTTGTTTAAGTTTCGAAGTCTGAAAACATAAAAATTGTTTTTTTTCAATTCTTCAGACAGTTCTACGTACACATCATTATATTTTAAAAACTAATCTTGTAAAAGAGTTTATAAGTTAATGGCTATAAATATGGCTCAAATAAAGTATGTCTATATTTTAATGACTTTCATCTTGAATTTTTTTTCTGGTTTATTGATTCATTATAAATTTATAGATTCTTTGTTTTAAACATTCTGTCCTTTATAAAATGTTCTTTTATTTTTAAAAACTCGTCAAACTTGCATTTTCTGACTTCTTACATCTTGGGTATCATCCTACACCGCTTTAAACAGTACATGAACATGGGTGTCTGATCCAACTAATAAAAAAGATTACAAATAATTAATTTCACAGCTTAATAACATTAAGTCAGTAACTCATTTAAAAACGTTCATAATAATATGGAAATTCAAATAGTTTCCTTGCACCATGAAATTTATATGGCATACGAATGCCCTAAATTGAAATGGTTGTTAGAATAGCATATAATAATTATATTAACAATATTTTTTAATATTTAACAACTCTATAATCTAATAATAATTTGATGATGTTATTGATAATACGTAATATAAAACATAATTAATTCATAATACACAGATGGTGGGAATCTATATGCATGGGTAGAAACATTACAAACACGCACCTCTCGCGCATGGACTGCCCAGGTATACTTGCATTCGTTTATGTCCTTTATTTTATACCCTCCATGTTAATGTTAATTTTTTTTCCCAATTCTCTCAGGATATGTTTGGGAGTTTGAAGAGAAGGGAAGAGGGAGACTTTGGAGGTACGTTGTTGGAGGGGAAAGTGAGGGGAGAGTGAGGAAGCCCTTCTTTGTATTTGGGAGTAATAAAATTGGAAGAAGAGAGTTTTTGAAAGAATTATAATTAAAATCACCTTCAGATATGACGAATTCAAATCATTGAGCTGATATTCATTTTTAATTTAGTTTAAATTACCATTTTGTTAATTATCCTCCAAAACCCTCCAAATTGGGAGAACTTAAAAATTAAGCATTTGGAGAGTTTTGAAGGGTTACAAAAACCCTCCAAAATCATCCCCTCCAATTTTTTAAACTCCCAAACATGAAAAAGAGGGTTATAAGCCCCCATTAACCTTCCCCTCCCCTCCAAAACCCAACTCCCAAACGCACCATCAATGCTTTAGACTCGATTTAGCAATACGCTGCATCCATGAAGTATATATACACATGATCTTGCAGTGGGATATGTGCGGTGACGAGCACTTTGTCACGGTGCGTCAAAATAATTTTCAATACTAACACTTATACGTAGTATAGCGTAGTAGAGTTCGTATCCACAGGGAAAGGAATAATTCTCTTTTTATGATACTTAGTAAAGAAAAAAGGGGGGATTTGGATTGAGTGATTTAATTTAATTAAGAACTAAGATGAACAACCTATATGTGTTTAATTCAAAGATAAAAAGGACTTGACATTGCTACTTTCCACTTGTTGATATATTTTAGTCGATCATTGTCATACCTATAACTTATTCCCTCTCGAATACTCAATCGGGGAGTATATCCACTTCATCGAGGGTAGTTATTAACAACGACCGTTCATTAATAACCCTTACTATTAATCAAATATAGAACAACGCCTTATACCGATTTAATAGTAGCATTTAATCTTTCTAACTCCTTGATGAAATCAATTGAGATTGATAACCTCAACACAAGCGGTTTCGGTTTAACCAACAAAATTAATCCCTCTTAAGTTTATTAACCACGACCGTGCATTAATAAATCGAAGTTACTTACTTGTGAAACCATCAACGATTAACCATCGGTTCGTTGATCGTTTCTAGTAATAACTAATATATGAAACAAAACTAGTTGATCCTTTAAGTAATGTTCAAAATATTAATATGAAATATGAGTAGGGATTAATTAATATTCAAGGAAGAATATTATTAAAGAAGATGAATCCTACTATAATTAATATCAAGATGTTAACTAATTGTCATCTTAGCAACACTCCCCAATATTAATATAGAGGAAGAAAATATCATTCTAACTAATGTCGAGATGTTAACTAATTGTCATCTTAGCAACACTCCTCAACATCAATATAGAGATGGTATTAAGGAAAGAACTATTAATTAATATTCAAGGAAAGAAGTTAAGAAAATAACTCACAACTTTAATAATCAACAAGCTTCAAGAGCAACACCAAGAATGGAAGTTTAGCTCCTCATTTGGAGACTAAACATAGCTAGAAAAATATAAAGAAATGCTATTCTAAACTGAGCTAAAGAGTATGGAAGAAGGGATGATGAAAAGTGAAGGAAAATGGGGTTATTTATAGGTATTTTCAACACCTAATGCCGGATACCCGGCCGGGTCAAGTACTCACCCGACCGGGTCCGGTCAAAATCAGATATTTCCCCACGTTCTAGTGATCTTCGGCATGTTAAAGTGTTCGGGTCAAGTCAGACCCGACCGGGTGGGGTAGGGGACCCGACCGGGTGAGTGCAAAAATTGGATATTCTTCACGTTCGGGTGATCTTTGCACACCGGGTTGTCCCCGGTCACTTCTCACCCGACCGGGTGAGGTAGTGGGCCCGACCGGGCCATGCACTTTCTTTGCATTTTCGTTTTTCACTTCTTACCCGACCGGGTCAAGTGTTATACCCGGTCGGGTATTTGCTCCTGGGCAGCCAAATCTTCTTTTTCTTCACTTCAAAGTCTTCCTTTCCAACACCACAAATCCTAACTAAACTTTACAACTTACAAATAAAGGCTAAAATACAATTACAACTGAAATCACATAAATGTTTACAAACTAAATAAAACGTCAAACAATTAACATAAATCAAACATAAAAACATGTAATTATGCACTACTAATTAGTGTGCATCATGCGACCTTAGCATGACAGTATGACACATAACATAGGGCCGGGAAACTTCATTATGCTGCTACTTTCAATATATACTGCAGATGTATTATTACTCTCTATTATTGAGCTTCCCAATAAACTCTTTTAAATGCTGTATTGGACAACTAAACATCAGCCATGTTTAACTACTAAACACCCAATAAGAAACCTTCTTTTATAAATAGCAACTACCAAGAATCATTCTGTTGGGCTCATTTCATTACAAATTTATCTGCTGATGCATATTTTACAAATTTTCAATTTGTAAATTAATTAAAAACCTATATTTTTGTGAAATTCACCAAATGATTCTAGAATGCACCACTTTGGCGGGAACTTGCTGAGCAAGTTTTCTTTTGCTATTATATTATAATAGATTGGAGCATTCTCATGAAGGTTATACTTGGTTCGGAAGATGTGTGGGACATGGTAGAGGAAGGGTTCGAGGAACCCGAGGACATCAACGCCTTAAATCAAAATCAAAAGAATGCCTTGAGGAGTACTAAGAAGAAAGATCAAAAGACGCTCTCTATCATCCATCAAGCTTTGGATGAAGTCATGTTCGCAAAGGTGGCATGTGCAACTACAAGCAAAGAAGCTTGGGAGATATTAGAGAACTCATTCAAAGGAGTAGATAAGGTGAAGAAAGTAAAACTTCAAAGTCTTCGAGGTGAGTTTGAATCTTTAAACATGAACTCTTCTGATAAGTCCGTATTTAGACACGCATTTAATACATGTTGGGGTTGGATTTTGATGGTTTTCCTAGATTTAAGGTGTTACAAGTCTCAATTTTATCTCAAGTTTTTTTTACCGGGCGTTGGTTCGAGTTTTGTGTTGTTTGGAGTCAAAATCCGGGAATTCGAGCCCAGCACCGGTGCTTGAGGAGCAAACATGATGATTCGAGAAGAATTCAAGAGTGAATTGAGAGCATTGGAGGTCACCGGGAGGTTCACGATGAAGATTTGAAGGAAAAAAAAATTCTAGGATTGACTACGGGGTCAAAAGAAGACAAAGAGAGCTTGAAAACGATGTTCACGATGACCTTCTGTCAATCGTTCAAGCATATATCTTTGTAGAAGCGTTCAAAGGAAACGATTCAAGTTTCATCTGAAAGCCAACTTCAAGGGATACAAATCATATGAAGACATCATTCCGATAATCTGAAAGGAAGAAGGTGAAAACAGACGATGAAGTCAGATGCTCACTGTTGCGATTTCAGAGTGAGACATTCCACCATTTTATTCATATCTCTTGATTGGCTGATTCATATCCAATTCGGCAAATTGGAGTGGATAGAGGACTTCACTAAATACAACTTTCATGAAGGAAGTTCTGTCAAATTCGGACTAGATAAGCCGGAAAATGCACTGGTAGACACGCAAGCGTGCGTGGTGGGACGCACGCGTGCGTCCGATGAAGAACTCGGTCTGGACCTTACTGGCAGCTACGCACGCGTGCGTGGCAAAGGACGCACGCATGCGTCCAAAGATTTTACGCATTTCTCTGTCGGACGCACGGACGCAACGCACGCGTGCGTAGGCGCCGTGCGTACCTAATTTGTTTCCTAATTTAGCCCAAATCACTATGTTTCCTATAAATATCACCCCCTTAACCCTAATGAAGGGGGATGGAACTTTAGAGAGAGATTAAGTACGAGATTAGAGAGCTTTTTCAGCCAGATTTTTCAATTCCTTAACATTCTTTGTAGATTCCTACTTTTAATTAATGACAATTACTTCTACTCTTCGGAATTCTATTGATTCTTCAATTATGAGTCGGGAGTAGTTTTAATTAGGGATTTGGGATTGATGAAGGGGTTAATCATGATGTATGGCTAGATTCTTGATGGTTTAATTGCATGAATGTCGTTTAGTTTGTGTTTGAACAATTTAATTGCTATCTTTTGTAACCTAGAATGGCCACTAGAATTACAATTGCACATAGAATAAATTAAGAGAGATCTAATTTGTTCTAGGACACATTCACACACACTTAATCGTTCGCTAAGAGATTAGTAGCGATTAAGGGGCCGTAAGCTTGCTCGTCTTGGCAATAATTTAGGATCCTGTCGCATGAGAGATCTGCCTGGTCTCCTAAATTATTGTACTCTACGCCGCGAGAGCGGTAAGAACTTAGTATTGATTAGCTAGGCTCAATTAAATTAAATTCATGTAATTAGGCCTGATCTGCCAGAAATCTGATTACCCCGGAATAAATCCCTGTTCCCTTCGTTGTTAATTAGAGAGAACCCAATCTTTTATTTTATTCGTTTAGTCGCATTCGTTTACTTTAAATTCAACCAATCCATCTCGCACGACGCATTTATTTTATTTTATTTATTTTTAATCGCTGAATTTAGTTAATCTTTAATTCACTTTTTACCGTCCCTGTGGAGACGATACTCGTACTTACATCACTATATTACAATCCTTTAAAGTGCGAGAAAAACTCACATCAGTTTTTGGCGCCGTTGCCGGGGAGGGTGTCGGTCTTAAGGGTTAATTTTACTCAGCGATTCGTTTTTAGTTTTCGTAGGATTTTTTTTCTGCTAACCTTGCAGGTCAGATCTGTTTATGCATACACGATCCAAGAGGGGAGAACCATTAATCCCTCTTAATCTAGAGATTGAAAAGCTCGCCAGACAGAACCGTAAGCCTCACAAAGAGAAATTTACCATGGACCATCAATCTTCATCTGGAAACATAGGGTCATCTAGTAACCCTAACCCTACTACTCAGCCAAATTTCTATCATAACACATCACCCCAATCTTCACCACCAATTTCACCTAGAAATCCTTCAGGTTTTCAAAATTACCGCACTCCGATCTTTTCCCAAAATCAGCCTTCACCACAATTCAATCTCCCTCCATTATATCATCTGTTTCAAAATACCCCTACTGCTCCTGAAACCAATTTTCAAAATCAAGTTTATGGGAAGCAAGGAGCAGGGCAGAGTATTCCTGATAGACTATATAAGTCTAGAGAGAAGTGAGAGCTAGAGAGAGAAGTAGTATATTTGCTTTGTATTAATGAATTCTGTGAACCCTTTACATGGCTCCCAAGGGGAGTATTTATAGAGGAAATTAGGGCCGGGCTCCCAAGTCTTGGGCTTGGGAGGCCCATTTACAATTGGGCCACTACTGGGCCGAGTACAAAGAATGTAAACATAACTAAGTATGAAATCCGGTTCTGAGAGTTCTCTGTGGATGAAGAGGGCATGGCCGATGAGGGCATGGCCGATGAGGGCATGGCCGATGAGGGCATGGCCGATGAGGGCATGGCCGATGAGGGCATGGCCGATGAGAGCATGGCCGACGAGGGCACCCGATTCTCAGGGCTTCTGGACCATATTCTGAGTAGACCTTTTTCTGGCCGATGAGGGCATGGCCGATGAGGGCATGGCCGATGAGGGCATGGCCGACGAGGGCATCCTGGTTCCCTGGCTTCAGGATCATATTCTGAGTCGGTCCCTCTTCGGCCGACGAGGGTCCTTTGGCCGACGAGGGCACTGCGTAATGGCTTGTACTTTCTGTTCTTCTGAGTATGTGGGTCCTGGGGCCTAGACCCATATACTCCATCAATTCCCATTTTCCAACCGAGACAGAACCCACCTCCCATCAATCAACCTACATTCCAAAATCAGACCCAGTACCAAAATCCATACCCCAATTCGTTTCAAAACCAAACCCAAGTCCCACCTACTCAGCCACAACCATCCCCCCAGCCTAGACATCAGGCACCTCCACCCAATCCATATGTACCACACAATAACCCACTCTATCAGCGCCAGACCATTGCAGAATTCCTTACACCAAACGTTTCAGAGTATGATAGCATTCAGGTGCAGGGAATTACTGCCAACCGTTACGAAATCAAGCCGACGGTGATAAGCACGGTGTCCAATAATCAATTTGGAGGAGGCCCTACTGAAGACCCAGTGGCGCATATTACCCGTTTCCTGAGGATGTGCCAGACTTTCAAGATACCTAGGTTAACTGATGATCAGGTGAGAATGATGCTTTTCCCGTTCTCACTGAGGGATGATGCACAGAGGTGGTTGGACAGCAATCCTCACCACCACCTCCAGACTTGGGACCAGCTGCATAGTGCATTTATTAAAGAATACTTCCCTACATCAAAAGCTCTTAAATTGAAGAAGCAGCTACAAGAGTTCAAAAAGGGATCTCTGGAGACTTTAGTTGAAGCATGGAAGAGATTCAAGGTGCTGAGGAGAGCTTGCCCTCAGGGCAATTTGACTGATTGTGAGATTCTTTTTTACTTCTATAGCGGACTCGGCAATGAAGGGAAGATGATGCTTGATGCTTCAGGTGGTGGAGCCTTTCATGATCTACCATCCGAGGTGGGGGAAGAACTAGAGGAGAAGATTGTTTCAAATAATGCATCCTGGTACAGTGATAGGAATTCTCCTCAGCAAAAGGCCCCGAGTTTGTATGAGATTAGTGATAATTCTACCCTTTCTGCAAGGGTAGATACCCTGACTAGTATGATTCAGAAGCTAGCTACCACCGTGGAAAATAATCAGAAGAAGACGAATCTTGCTCTCTCGGTGCCCAGTGTAAACATGGTAGCCCCCGGTCCTACGAGTCCCGCTTGCACTATGTGTGGGGGACTCCATTGGCCACTTGAATGTAATATGATGACGCACTCGGCAGCCCCTGGAGTAGAGCAAGTGGATGCGATGTATTATCAGCGATAGGGCTATTAGAATCAACCCTACGGATAGCAGCAGCAAGGAAATTATGGGCAAGGAAATCAGCAGCAGCAGTCTAGAAATTATACTCAGCCCCAGGCGCCTCAAGGCCAGCAACAAGCATCTCAGCCAGTGCAAGGGAGCTTCATGAGAGAGACTGAACAAAGATTTTCTAGCATGGAAGAAACACTCAAGAAATTATTGCAATTTCAGCAGTAACAACTGCAATTTCAACAGCAAGCGGACTCAAGGATGCAAAATATTGAAAATCAATTGGGGAAGCTTGCAAAAGCCATATATGAGAGGCCTCAGGGATCCCTCCCTAGTAATACCGAGCCAAACCCAAGAGAGCAAGTGCATGCCATCACGTTAAGAAGTGGAAGGGACCTTGAACCTGCTGCCATAGAGAAGGAGTCTGCGGAGGTTGTACCTGCTGAAATTGGCCATGAGAAGGAGAAGGAAGAAGAGAGGAAGGAAGAGGTGGAGGAAGTCCCAAAGCAATCCATTCCAGTCAAAGCTTACAACCCACCCCTCCCATTCCCGCAACGATTAAAGGGGAAGGGTGACACTGGGGACTTCAACAAGTTTTTGAAACTCTTCAAACAGGTTCAAGTAAACGTACCATTCATGGAGGCACTGCAACAAATGACGAGGTACACAAAGTTTATGAAAGAACTCCTCTCTAACAAAAGAAAGTGGGGAGAACCGAAATCGGTGGTGCTGAATGAAGAGTGCTCGACAGTGGTGCTAAAGGAGATGTCTAAAAAGCTCAAGGACCCAGGTAAGTTCACTATCCCTTGCTCTATAGGAAATGAGATTTTTTATAATGCTTTAGCTGATTTGGGTGCAAGCATCAATCTAATGCCTTCTGCTTTGTATGAGAAGCTTGCACTCGGTCCACTTAAATCAACACGCATGTGCATACAGCTGGCTGACCGATCGAGCAAATACCCCAGGGGATTGCTGAAGATGTGTTGGTTAAAGTGGACAAATTTGTGATTCCTGTCGATTTTGTTGTCCTAGATATGCCCCAAGATCTTGATGTGCCCTTAATTCTTGGAAGGCCTTTCCTGGCCACTGCTCGGGCCCTCATAGATGTTGGGGAAGGGGAATTGATTTTAAGAGTTGGGGAGGAGAGAGTCACTTTTTGCATGGCCAAACTTGCAAAACAGTCCGGTCAAGATGTTAATGAGTGTTTTTTGTTAGATGCCATTGATCCACCTGGAAAGGAGCAAGGAAAACCCCCACCTCTTAGAGAGACTGATTTTGACCCATTCTTTGATAAAGGGCCTGATAAAGGCCTAGACTCATTCTTGTGCTCTACGAGTGGCCCTGAGATGCGCAATTGTTTTCATGAATTTAAGGTTTTACGTCATCTCAGGGCATTTTTTGATAGGAGGTTTGATTTGTGGAAGACTAATTTTTTGAGCGAGAGTGTCTTTGACTGAGTTTTTGATGAGGTGGTTGCGTCGGGCAAACGACGTTAAAAATAGCGCTTCTCGGGAGGCAACCCGAGCTTATTTCTGCATTTGTTTTTCTTTTGTTTGTTTTGTGTGTTTTGTGTGTTTTGTTTTTACAGCTCAGGATCTTGTTGTAGAGATGATGTGCCGAGGATCACTTTACTCAGTTTAGTTATGCACCGACCAGTGCCTTTGGGAAGTTCCTAAGACTCTTACTTGCCTGTTTTAATAAAATGACTTGAAATGATTTTGAGCACGCGTGACCCTTTCCCTTTACCCTCTTGTGCATAGTGCATATTTGGTCATCGAGGGCGATGCCAAAGTTCAAGTGTGGGGGAGTGAATTGGGCATCCGGGCAGTAGTTGTTACATGTGATTTTTAGAGTTAGCATGTGCAGGTGTTAGTTGTATATTCATAAGAAAGTCATGTCAAAATTTTTAAAATTTTTTCTTTAAACTGTGTCTTTGTGAGCTAGTTAGCGTTTGACTATGCTTTTAAAATGTCCTTGTTAGGAATATTTTATGGTGTCCAATCTAATTAAATATCTTTGTATTTGTGTAGTTATTAATTAAACGTGTAATACGGGCCACAAATGTTTATCATCCCGTGGGCTTCCTTGTAACCCGTAAGTTGGCCAACTTCTCCTATAAAAGGAGGCTAACTTACGGGAACCTAAACTAATCGAAAGAGGCTTAGAGGCGCAGAGGCGAGATAGAGAGATATTAGGGTTGCCGCTGCTCTCCTTCTCTAGGGAGAGCAGCGGACAGTTTTCATACGATATACCAGATTTGCGTTGAATCTTCGACATATCTTTCTATCTTCTTCTATATTACTGCTTATGATTGTATGATTGTTAGTATTCTGGGATTAACAATTGGTATCAGAGCCGAGGCGTGAAATAGGTTGAATCTATCTGCGATTTTTTTGGATCTAACGAAGAACTGCTCTATTTTTTCTTCTGTTTTTCTACATGTAGAGATTTGCTCCTGTAATCTCGTTTATGAACGAAATTTTGTAAAAATCATACTGTTGGACTCGCCTTTGAAAACCGATCCAGCAGCATACCTCTTTTTTCGTTTTCTGCAATTTTTATATTTCGAAGATCTCTACATTGAGATCTCGAAATCCTTATTTTTCACTGCTGCAGAAACGTTTTTGGCTTGAAACTGATACAGGAGAATCTCGACTTTCAGGGCTATTCAGAACAGGTTTCAGATTTTCAAAAATCAATGTTTTCGTTTTGCAGGATCTTGACATTTAGGGACTCGATTTCCTCTACTCGACATCTTGATCTCGAGATTTGCATCTCGACATCCTGATCTCGAGATTTGAATCTCGACATCTTGATCTCGAGATTTGCATCTCGACATCTTGATCTCGAGATTGGAATCTCGAAATCTTGATTTCGAGATTTGCATCTCGACATCTTGATCTCGAGATTTGAATCTCGAAATCAAGATCTCGAGATTTGAATCTCGAAATCAAGATCTCGAGATTTGAATCTCGAAATCAAGATCTCGAGATTTGTAATCTCGAGTTTTGGAATTTCGAGTTTAGGAATTTCGAGTTTTGGGATTTCGACATTTGGGATCTCGATGTTTTGGATCTCGACATTCTGAAGATTTCGAGATTTTCAAAATTTCTCGATGTTTTGAATCTTTCTAAGTTTGCAGTTTCTTGGAACTCATAATTCGAATCTTGACATCCTTTGCAGTTCATCGAAGCTTTACATTATAAGGATCTCTGAATGATTCCCTACTTATATAAATGTTTCAGGAGTTTTCGATGTTCTGATGTTTTTCAAATAGCAAGTTTTCGAGATTATGAGGGTTTTCGAAACTCCAAAGTTTTCGATGTTCAAACATTTTGAAATTCTGCAGATTTCGATATTCTGAGGTTTGTTTTGCAGGTGGATTTCGCCATTATTCTTCGAGGCAATCTCTAGAATTTTGTTTAAAATCCACCTGCTCTCGACATTCAACATCGAGCACCTCATCTTCGAAGAAATTCCTCAAAAACTCAAAATTAGAGATTTTCTGCGACACCGCACTGGTTTGGCCATAACTTTTGACTCGGTGATCCGATTTGAGCAAACCTTTTTTTGTTAGAAAGCTAACGAAAAGATCTACATTAATGCTCGGGCTACGCCCCAGAACCCGTTCTCACGCGCCCTCACTCGCAGTCTTTGAGGGTCAAAACGTTAGTTTTCCGACAAACATTGTAAATCACCGATGTCCAGGTCAAAACTTAGGCAAATCTGTTCAAATTCTTTCATTGTCAACCCTGAGGTCAAAACGTTTCTAAACTTCAATGTAAAGGTCTGAAAATCGTAGATAATTCAATCAACCTCGCGTCAACGGTCACCTTACAACAATCAACAATCAACTGCTGAAGCCTCCCCTGACTCATCAACATTATGTGATCCTCAATATGCTGAAATTCTACATGATGAGCTTAGGGAACCGTCATGTGTGGTACATGTTCAGATTGCTCCACACACATGGCGGGTATGACAAGCTGTGAGCAATCAAACCTTGCACATTCTGAGGGGGAGTTTCAGTTTTCTCCTCCTGGCGCCTAACACCGACAAAGCAAGGAATCTCTCAAAGGATGCAACATTCTAGGGGGAGTGTTCAAAGTTATCCTCCCCGGTGCCTAACAATGACAAAGCATACCGAGTACTCCAATTGAGGGGGAGTACAGAGAGAAAATGAAGAAAGTAATGAGAGAACGTTTCCCTATGGCTTAGTAAACCCAACTAAGCCTACCCAAGGGTCAAAGCCGAGCGTAAGTGAGTGAGTGAGTGAGCGAGTCAGTGAGTGAACATTACGAGCGTTAGGAAGCAGAAGGCTCAAGTGAGAAGAAAAACAATAATCAATGATGAGTCTGCTACCTCAACTGCCTATTATCCATTGAACATTTACTCCTAGCCACTCAAATATTCTGGACAATTCCCAAATAGGTTCAGGATTGTTTTAATCAGATCCCGGGTAGAAGTCACTGCATCTTGTCCAACAGTGCATGTTGAACCCTATCCAAGACCACTCACTTATCTCCCAACAGATAGGTGTTTAATCATACTTCACGGGGAACCGCATCTCTCATTACTGTCTCCTTCCGAGGCAAGTAATACTGACTACAGTGGCCTCAGCCCCATGCCACTGAACTTTCATTGATCACGTCGTGTCTAGTTACTCACTCCCAAATGTTTTTGAAATTTTCTAGGACACAGACGCACTTTTAGAGTCAGTTGCAGGTCTTCATGACCCGCAAGAATTTCCATAGGGCTCATCTATTACAGATGTAGACCAATAATTGGAAGGAAGTCCTACTGTTGCAACATAAGAATCACCAACATTTTCAGGCCATTGCTAAAGAGTTTATCTCTATAGTGATGATAACGGGCGTCTTCACGACCCCGGGGGGCTACGTTATCTTCTTTACATTCTGCTTGTTTTTCCTGTTTTATTTCCGCAGAATAAAAGAATAAAGGCATGATGTCCCGATTCATCGGATCGTCATGAGGGGGAGAGTGGTCCACGTGCTGTTAACTGTCAAAAAATCATTCTGGGATACTTCACTCCTCCATCACAAAAATCAACACCTTTTCTGCTATCTCTACAACTCAAATCAAATGGTCAGCTACACTCACAAATCAACCATCATTATGTTCCGCTGTGCCACCGACAAGTTCTCCTCAAAAGCATTCATTCCAAATAGTCAAAAAGACTACATTGTGGAGGAGACAGAGGTCAAATACTCGTGTCCTAAAGATGAATTCCATGGGCGTCTCCTATTCTCCAAAGAACATTCATTCTAGAGGTGTCACCGGACTTCATCCAAGCTGATCAAGAGCAACTTCTGGAAGGCAAGGACTACATGCAAGATACTGAAGGTCCCTCAACCCCCGGCATCAAAGATCAAATTGTCAAGAAGACATCAAAGGGGAGATTGCAAGGATTTCTTCAGATAACCTTCCTCAGAAGTCAAGTTCAAAGACAAAGGAAGCTCAATAACAACAAAGACAAAGATATCTGCACTGCAATGCTGATTCAACACGATTGATCACCAATGGGGAGATTGTTAGGAATATTTTATGGTGTCCAATCTAATTAAATATCTTTGTATTTGTGTAGTTATTAATTAAACGTGTAATACGGGCCACAAATGTGTATCAGCTTTGGGCTTCCTTGTAACCCGTAAGTTAGCCAACTTCTCCTATAAAAGGAGGCTAACTTACGGGAACCTAAACTAATCGAAAGAGGCTTAGAGGCGCAGAGGCGAGATAGAGAGATATTAGGGTTGCCGCTGCTCTCCTTCTCTAGGGAGAGCAGCGGACAGTTTTCATACGGTATACCAGATTTGCGTTAAATCTTCGACATATCTTTCTATCTTCTTCTATATTACTTCTTATGATTGTATGATTGTTAGTATTCTGGGACTAACAGTCCTTGAAGTGTTTAGGCTTAAATTGCTTGCACTATAATCTAGTTGTTGAAAGGATGAAGGCATTAGTCACCCACGTAATAATTAACAATTTTCTCCATTCACCTGAATAAGTTCCTTTAGGAGAAGCCATTTTGAGCCTGACTGTTCTTTGTTTACCCAATTAATTGAGCTTCATAGCCAAATGGCCTTTGTTTTCTTACCCGTGAATATTTCTGACGTAGTCTTGATGTTTAGGGAACTAGGGGATGAATTTGCTAAGTTTAGGGAATTTTGATAGAAGCCAATTTTGGCACTTTTCCTATGCCCCAAACGGGGTAAGAGCAGTCACTTTTTAGGAACTTGATATTTTCGAGGATTGCATTGTAGGCATGGATTCACTTCTAAAATAAATGAACTTTAATTGCTACTTTTCCTTGGTGAGGCCGAGATTAGAATTGGATAATGTCTAGTGAGAATCCGAAAGGTGAAAAATTAATATAGCTAGACCTCTTATCTTGCGAAAAAGAGAATGGGAGACCCGGTCAAAAAGCGTAAGTGTTTTGGACAATTAGATGAGACTTGGGGACCTTTCGAAAGAAATGGCGTTCTCGTGCCAACATGACAAGGGAAAACTAAACTTAATTAATGAACTTGGAGGCTATTGCAAAAATTATCTTTAGTCCTCCGCGTACTTCAAGTATACGTCAAAGCACCAATGTGCCGCGGCGGTTTAGCTTAGTTGTACAACCATGTCTACTCTTTGCATAGGTTTAGATGATTGTTCCTAAATTATGGCCTACTGAGTTCCTTGATCCTAAGAATAGCCCTGAAATTTCTGAATGCATTGAGTCTTTGTTAGAATATTCCAATCTCTCAACAGAAAGGGACTGTTCATTACCATTCAGCATTCACCATCACCTTCACAAGTCCTTCTGATCAATAGCTAGATTATTTGTGTATGCTGTCATTACTTTAAGGATGTTGTGAATAATTTTGTCAAATAGTTTAGCTTGAGTACAAAGATGTAGTTTAGGGAAGAATTTTCTTGGTTTAGATTGTATGTTCTGTGAATATCCCTTTAACTACGTGTGCATGCTAATTATTTTTAATTCCGTGTGGTGATTATCGTAAGTCCTGTTGTTCAGTTTGCTTGAGGACAAGCAAAGGCTTAAGTGTGGGGGAATCTGATAAGTCCGTATTTAGACACACATTTAATGCGTGTTGGGGTCGGATTTTGATGGTTTTCCTAGATTTAAGGTGTTACAAGTCTCAATTTTAGCTCAAGTTTTGTTTACCGGGCGTTGGTTCGAGTTTTGTGTTGTTTGGAGTCTAAATCAGGGAATTTGAGCCCAGCATCGGTGCTTGAGGAGCAAATGGGATGATTTGAGAAGCATTCAAGAGTGAATTGAGAGCATTGGAGGTCACCGGGAGGTTTACAATGAAGATTTGAAGGAAAAAAAATTCTAGGATTGGCTACGGGATCAAAAGAAGACAAAGAGAGCTTGAAAACGATGTTCAGGATGACCTTCTGTCAATCGTTCAACCATATATCTTTGTAGAAGCATTCAACGGACACGATTCAAGTTTCATCTGAAAGCCAACTTCAAGGGATACAAATCATATGAAGACATGACGTGCACTTGTCGTTAGGTGCACTCAAAATAAATACAATACAACGAATATACGTAGTATAACGAAGTAAGGTTCGTATCCACATGGAAAGGAATACTTTTCTTTTATATAAATAGTAACAAGGGGGGTTTAGATTTGTTTGTTTTAAAAACACTAAGATAAACAACCTATATGAGTTTAATTCAATGAGATGAGGACTTGGTTTTGCTTTTATCCACTTAATGAAATGTTCGTCGATCCCGGTTATATCTTTAACTATCTTCCTCTCGAATACTCAATCGAGGAGTATATCCAGTTCATCGAGGGTAGTTATTAATAACGAGATGCGTTCATTAATAAAACTTACTGTCGAGTCAATATAGAACAAGCGCCGTATATTAACTTGATAGTAGCAATAAACTTAAGATGAAAACGATTGAGATTGATAACCTCAACACAAGCGGCTTATTGGTTCAATCAATATAATTAATTCCCCTTGGCATATTAACCATGAAATGCATGCATTAATATTCCAAGTTTACTACCGTTGAAAGAACCGGATTAATAACAAGCGTATTAACCGATTGATTCTAGTGATAATTAATATGAGAAACAATACTAGTTGATACTTTAAGTAATGTTTAAGATATTAACATGAAATATGAATAGGAATTAATTAATACTCAAGGAAGAATATTAAAGAATATGAATCCTACTATGATTAATATCAAGATGTTAACTAATTGTCATCTTAGTAACACTCCCCAATATTAACATAGAGGAAGAAATAGCTATTACTATCACCAATGTCAAGATGTTAACTAATTGTCATCTTAGTAACACTCCCCAACTTTGATATAGAGATAGTATTTTAAAAGAAAGAATTAATATTCAAGGAAGAAGATTAAAGAAAATAACTCACAACTTACAAATTCATTAAGCTTCAAAGTAGCAAAACCAAGATGGAAGAGTTTAGCTCCTCATTTGGAGACTAAACATGATGAAAAATATAAAGAAAGAGCTATACTATACTGAGCTTAGATGTACAAAGGAATTGGATATCTTTTTGTGAAGGAAAGGAGGTGTATTTATAGGCTTTTGGGGTGGGATTCGGGTACTCGATCGGGTATGTACATGGTACCCGATCGAGTATGTGTGTAATACTCGATCCGAGGTATACTCGACCGGTTTCAGACTGTTTTCCATAAGTATACCCGATCGGGTATATATTAATACCCGGTCGAGTATGCTTAGAAAATGGTATTCACACCATACTCGACCGATCTTCGTTTAAAACTCAAAGGCATACCCGATCGGGTATGTCGGTCTACCTGATCGAGTATAGACATTAAATCGTGGCCGAAATCTTCCCAGCATGTTCCCTTGTCTTCGGATCTGATCCGATTTGAAGTTCCAACCTAATACCCGATCGAGTATAGTTAATACTCGACCGAGTATAGACCAAAATTCAGGATCTTCTTTTGTCTTCAAATTTTTGCACCTTCTTTCCACTTTTTGGGTTCACCAACTGTACTTCGAGTGATCAAGACCTGTTTGCAGCTCAGAATATATCTAATCTAACCTATTTACAAAAATTTAACAAACTAATCTATTACACCAAAAATGTGTAATTTCCATAGTAAAGATCAAGCAAAACTAATTAAAAACACAAATATAAATATGGAAATTACAAAAGTATCAACTCCCCCACACTTAAACCTTTACTCGTCTCGAGTAAGATCAAATGTTCACAAGTGTCAAGTTTCTCCAAAAGTTCCACAGTTCAACAAAAACAACATACAAACACAAAGACCACCAAGGATGACAAAGAAAAAAAATGAGTTTTAAACTCAAATTACAAAGAACATCTTGGGTTTAATGGCCTTCTAGTGTTATCTTCTCTTCTCCTCCTCTCTTCTACTTTGCCTTTGATTTCTGAATCTTCTTATTCTTCACAGAGATACAATGAGTGCCTGCAAAAACAAACATTTCTCTCATATCTCTCATTTTGCCTAGGAGCCTTTTCAGGTTTTCATCCTAGCATCTCTTTTCATTTTTCATTCTCCCCAACTCACTCATTTTTTTATAAGCCCTTTTTGCTTAGATTGCCCATTTTGTTGGGTTTTCAACCTAACTAGCATTTATTTTGTTTTATTTATTTATTTATTTTTGTATAAAAGTTCAAAAGAATTACATGCATAGTGCTAGGTGGAAATAAAAATTACATACCATCATGAGTGTCTCCCCCACACTTGAATCAAGCACTGTCCCTAGTGCCCGCATTCTCCTCCGTAGTAGCTCCCTCCGAAGCCGCTCCCTTGGCCACCATCTCCCATATACGTGTCTCCTCCATCTCCGCCGTCGTACCCTCCACCCCCAGAGCCAGATCCTCTAAAGTTACCTCAATGAGTGGGGTCATACCACGAGGGTGGTGGAGGGGGGTTCTCCATGGTATGGAAGGATCCCTGCTGTGCCATATAAGAGTACATAGGTCCGTAGAACCTACGTTGGTCTTCCTCATACCGATGTCTATCGGCCTCCCTGAGCTCCTCCAATCGCTGAAAACCGGCTCTTTGCTCCTCCTCTAATCGGTTGAGTCGGTTGTCCATTTGGGCGTATCCCGTAAGCAGTTGTTGTTGACCCTCCAGAAGTTGTTGAAAGAAGTCGGGTGGTGGAGGTTTTTGGCTTTGTTCGGGGATGTCCTGGCCCATATTTTGATGGCTATGGAGTTGATCATAGGGCTCGTAATCGGGTTGGTGTTGGAGAGGTTCTTGTTCCGGTTCCTGGAGATGTGGTGGAAGGGCGTGTGGGAAGAGGTAATGTTTCTCCTCTTTTGCTGTTTTGTAGTGGAGTTGGGGGAGTTCTGGGTTGGGCAGGAGGAAGTATTTGAGGGGTTTGGGGTGGATGAGCCAGTTGTACATATTCCTGGGTCTTTCTTCACCATAAACGGTGTGTGAAAAAGATGTACAGCCCGAGTGGCCCAGCCAAGAAATGTTCATCAAACAGTAGTCGGGTATAGGAGAGTTATCCGTATACCCGAACTTGGTGTCCAAGTGCATAATCACCCCGCCCACTAGAATAACGCCCTTTGCTACGCTTTCTTTTTTGAGATGTGCCCACATAAGATTACACAGGTTGAAATCCACGTGAACACGGAATAGGGCTACCGACATTAGGCATACATCCCCCATCCTAGTGTGATGGTTGTGGGGACGTCCAAGCAAGGAGTTGGCAATGAATTTCAAAAATAGGCGGAGGACGGGATGTTGGACATGACTAATATAGAGTTGGGAGGAGCTAAATTTAGTCTCCCCGGTCATCTTTGTCCATAGGGTATGGCCGAAGGCGGTATTGTCGGATATAGATTTTTGGTAAGGGACCGGAATACCAAAGTGTTCGGCGAACTCAAGTTTCGTGATGGAGTGGTTGTGGTTAAACAAGCGAAACTTGAGTTTATCATCCCTAAAATCCTCTTCATCGTTCTCAAATTGCACTGAGCTTAGGAATTCATAGATAATTTTTTCATTTGAGTGATATTACATTTTGAATATCTTATCCATGCTCAACTCATGAAAAAATTATTTCTTAGTCATTTTGTACACTCCTAATTCATTTAGGGCATCATGGCATAAAAAGCGAGAGGGTTTAACTTGCCTTTCAATGGTGGACATGAAGCGGGTGCGGTGTTCGTTGTCCATGAAGATGATGTCCTCGTAGCCCGGGATGGATGCCCTAGTGTTGGAGCTTTGTCCTTTCTCCTTCCTTGGAGCCATTTTTGAGTGAATTTGGGCTTGAAATCCGAAATTTGAAGGTGGGGGTAGGGTCTACCCGATCGGGTATAGACATTAAATCGTGGCCGAAATCTTCCCAGCATGTTCCCTTGTCTTCGGATCTGATCCGATTTGAAGTTCCAACCTAATACCCGATCGAGTATAGTTAATACTCGACCGAGTATAGACCAAAATTCAGGATCTTCTTTTGTCTTCAAATTTTTGCACCTTCTTTCCACTTTTTGGGTTCACCAACTGTACTTCGAGTGTTCAAGACCTGTTTGCAGCTAAGAATATATCTAATCTAACCTATTTACAAAAATTTAACAAACTAATCTATTACACCAAAAATGTGTAATTTCCATAGTAAAGATCAAGCAAAACTAATTAAAAACACAAACATAAATATGGAAATTACAAACGTATCAAGACATCATTCCGAGAATCTGAAAGGAAGAAGGTGAAAGCAGACGATGAAGTCAGATGCTCCCTGTTGCAATTTCAGAATGAGACATTCCACCATTTTATTCATATCTCTTGATTGGATGATTCAAATCCAATTCGGCAAATTGGGGTGGATAGAGGACTTCATTAACTACAACTTTCATGAAGGAAGTTCTGTCAAATTCGGACTAGATATGCCGAAAAACGCACCGGTAGACACGCACGAGTGTGTCCAAAGATTTTACGCGTTTCTCTGTCGGACGCACGGACGTAACGCATGCGTGCGTAGGCGCCGTGCGTACCTAATTTGTTTCCTAATTTAGCCCAAATCAATATGTTTCCTATAAATATCACCCCCTTAAACCTAATGAAGGGGGATGGAACTTTAGAGAGAGATTAAGGACGAGATTAGAGAGCTTTTTCAGCCAGGTTTTTCAATTCCTTAACATTCTTTGTAAATTCCTACTTTTTAATTAATGACAATTACTTCTACTCTTCCGAATTCTATTGATTCTTCAATTATGAGTTGGGAGTAGTTTTAATTAGGGATTTGGGATTGATGAAGGGGTTAATCATGATGTATGGCTAGATTTTTGATGGTTTAATTGCATGAATGTCGTTTAGTTTGTGTTTGAACAATTTAATTGCTATCTTTTGTAATCTAGAATGGCCACTAGAATTACAATTGCACATAGAATAAATTAAGAGAGATCTAATTTGTTCTAGGACACATTCACACACACTTAATCATTCGTTAAGAGATTAGTAGTGATTAAGGGGCCGTAAGCTTGCTCGTCTTGGCAATAATTTAGGATCCTGTCACGTGAGAGATCTGCCTGGTCCCCTAAATTCTTGTACTCTACACAGCGAGAGCGGTAAGAACTTAGTATTGATTAGCTAGGCTCAATTAAATTAAATTCATTTAATTAGGCCTGATCTGCCAGAAATCTGATTACCCCAGAATCAATCCCTGTTCCCTTCGTTGTTAATTAGAGAGAATCCAATCTTTTATTTTATTCGTTTAGTCGCATTCGTTTACTTTAAATTCAACCAATCCATCTCGCACGACGCATTTATTTTTTTTATTTATTTTTAATCGATGAATTTAGTTAATCTTTAATTCCCTTTTTACCGTCATTGTGGAGACGATACTCGTACTTACATCACTATATTACAATCTTTTAAAGTGCGAAAAAAACTCACATCATCTTCGAAATCTATTGACAACTATTTCTCAAGAATTCAAACCATCGTGAATCAACTAAGAAGATATGGAGAAGAAATCAAAGACAACTGTGTGGTTGAAAAAATTCTACGATCTTTAGATTCAAAATTCAATACATAGTTGTGGCAATAGAAGAATCTAAAGATCTAGAAACAATGACGGTTGATAATCTCTTGGGATCTCTTCAAGCTCATGAAGAAAAACTCAAGAAGAGAATAAAGCAAGAGCCATTGGAGCAAGCCCTTCAAACCAAGCTCACCTTAAAAAATAAAGAGATTTTCCAAGAGGGAAAAAGTCAAGGTTCAAGAGGGCGCGGTCAAAGCCAAGACTATGGAAGAGGAGGTTATAAGACTTTCAACAAAGAAGAAAGAAGTCCACATTTCTATCAATCAAGAGGCCGTGGAAGAGGAGGTTTTTTGAGACCAAGGTATGATAAGTATCAAGTTCAATGTTATAATTGTCAAAAATTTGGTCACTTTGTCCACGATTGTAAATTGGCAAAAAATGGAGTTAAGGAGCGGACAAATTTTGCCAAGGAAGAAGAAGTAAATTCAACATTGTTGATGGCCCATAAAGAAAGAGAAAGTGAATCCAAAATGACTTGGTACTTAGATACGGGAGCTAGCGACCACATGTGCGGGAAGAGAGATATGTTCGTCGAGCTTGATAAATCGATAAGTGGAAATATCTACTTTGGAGATGAATAAAAAATCCCGGGATGGACATACATAAAATGTTTGTTAAGAATGGTTTATTTATAATATGTGGTCTGGAAAAGGAACTCAGTTGATAAATGAGCTCGTAAATATGAAATTTCAACTTGTACAAGCGAATCAGTTATTTAGATACATTCTGCAAGGATAAAAGCTTAAGAATTTAAGTTAAAACGCCTGGAATTAGTAGTTGTTTGGGATGGACATACAAACACTACAAAAAAACACTGGAATGGTCAAGGATTTTGTTAGGGGTCACAGTTTAAAATATCCCTAACAAATGATTTTGTTAGGGATTTTGTCAACGAATTCATCCCTGACTCCAGCGCCCTCACAAAACTATTGTTAGGTATCTGGTATCCTTAACAAACTATTGTTAGGGATCTGGTATATCCTTAACAAATCCGTGACAATTATCAATTTTAACTGTTGTCAGGGATAACGTCCCTGACAAAATGAAACGGCTACTTTTTGCAACTTGTTTTTGTTAGGGGTTTGTTCCCCGACAAATATTCCGGCCAAAAAAGCCGGCCGATGCCGTGTTTGAGGGTTCTATCAGGGATTTTGTTACGGATTTTATCTCATACAAATTTTGTTAGGGAAGTATCCCTGACAAAACTGTTTGACCGATTTCTTCTGGAATCCCTAACAAAATCCCTGACAAGATTGTTGGGGATCGTATCCCTGACTAAAATCCTTGACAAAATCAGTGTTTTTTTGTAGTGATAAAAGGTTTGTTAAGAATGGTTTATTTATAATATGTGGTCTGGGAAAGGAACTCAGTTGATAAATGAGCTTGTAATTATGAAGTTTCAACTTGTACAAGAGAATCAGTTATTTAGATATATTGTGCAAGGATAAAAGCTTAAGAATTTAAGTTAAAACACCTGAAATTATGTTTAAAGATCTATTATCATGAGAAGGCTAGGGTGCTAGTAAAATTTGAGAAAAAAAATCATCTGTATCAAGGTAGTGAATATATTTAAATAACGTACTTCAGCCGTAGCAGGGGTCAGTGAAGAGTTTCTTTCAAGTATTTTTATTTAAATCTAGAAAGAGAATGCCACATGTAGATTGTGACCTCTATTTTTGGGTTTCAGTAGGAGCTGATAGCGGCACCTTTCCGTGTAGATTGACCGAACTTTAAATACAAAGAGAATGCCACATATAAATCCGTAAATCGGTAAATGTTTCAATGATACTTATGCTACTTTTTTTTGCATATTTGTTTACCCCTATTTAAGCTTTGTAATGCAGAAACGATAATACGAGTGTGGTTACTTTTTGAAGATTCAAATTTCTAACATTGTTTTGACGGTAATTTTTGAATAGTCGGATGACATATTTGTTTTATTATTATTATTGTTATATTTACTTTAAATAAGATTTCTCATGTTAATTGTGTAATACTTTTTTTTAATTTGTAGTGATTCCATGGGCATCGTTTAAAGGCAAGAGCTGAATATTTTCGTTCAAGCTTAAAAGGGATGGCATTAAGCAACTGCCATGATGACTAACTTGTTGATTTTGGATACTATTGAAAAAGTTATTTTAACTTGTAATTTGTAGTTTTGGAAATTTGCTTGCAAGTATTGCAAAAAGTATGGTTTGTTGTCTTAATATGATTAAGTGCCTTTAACGAACTTCTGCACTTTGCTGAACTGCTGAAGTTTTGTACACTACAAAAAAACACACCGTTTGTCATGGATTTTTGTCACGGATTACGGCCGTGACAAAGTTGTCACGGGCTTTGTTACGGAATATTGGGATTTGTCACGAAAATGTTTTGTCACGGATCGGTCCGTGACAAAATCCGTGACAAAATTTTGTCACGGATTTTGGTCCGTGACAAATGTACTCCGGCGACCGGTTTTTTACTCCGGTGAATACTTTTTTTGCTTCCGGGCATTTGTCACAGACTGTTCCGTGACAAATCCGTGACAAATTTCAAAAAAACTTTGTCACGGATCCATCTGTGACAAAATTCGTGACAAACCTCAATTATTGATTTTTCAGCGGTAACATTTTAATAACTTAAATTTAAGAAATGATATATCAATGTTTTTAATGAAGGCTTCCCATCGGTGTCATTTTGCCCTAGACCAAGCTATTCTCAAAGAATACAATTCTAGGATTTCTGGGTGGTTGAGACCCACTTTTAGGACCGCCCGGTCTACGGGTAAAAAGCCAAAATTCCTTGGCGATGATGTGTGGGAGATGCTTTGCCGCCACTGGGCTACGGATGCCGCATTTTTGCTGAGAAGCGAAACGGCCAAGGCAAACCGGAACTCCGAGAAAGCCAAGGAAGTTCAATGGCACGGGGGCCGCAAACCCCAAATTCAACATAAAAAAGATCTGGTAAACTCTAATTAGTTAAAATTATTTCCATTCCATACCCTTATGTATATATTTTTTTATTAACTTTGAAATCCGTGTAGGAAGGATCTGGACCCGTGAAAAAACGGGTCACACCATTGAAACTCATGGCACATTGTTGGACGAAGAAGGGTGCCATGCCGCCTCCCCGCCTTTCTGAAATTGAAGTAAATAATGAAACTTCAATAATTCAATAAATTTCGATTTTTTTTCTCTTATATAATAAATTTTTGAACTTGTAGAAAAAAATATGAGGAAGAGCGGGGGAAGAGAGTTGATGAGCTAGCTGATTCTGATGACGAACTTGATGCAAATCAAGAACATGAGGTCATCTTGGCGGCAACCGGAGTTTACAAGGGCCGGGTGTCGCTTATGGGTTCTGAAGGCGTACGGATCCGAGAGAAGGCCAAAGGAGCTAGCTCATCTTCTCATTCGGCATATGATGATCGGGTTACCCGTCTCGAGAAACTATTGGAGGAACGTGAAGCCGAGGCTCAAAGGCGGGATGAAGAAGCTCGGAGACGGGATGAAGAGCAAAGAAGAACAAGAGAAAGGATGGAAGAGATGGAACGCCAAATGCGTATTTTCAACGCCACCTACCGTCCATTCATGCACATACAGCACCCCGAGATGACCCCACAAGTTCCCTTCGCGGGCAATATGGGCAATAAGGGCAGTATGGGCAGTAGGGGTTTTGCTAATTATAGCCATATCTCCAACAACTTTCCATATGGATATTATGATGATATCCCGACTCCCGGAGCTCAAGCATACCGTGGCAGCAGCCGTGCTGGCAGCCGCGGTGGCAGTCGAGGCAACCATCGTGGTGGCAGCCGTGGCCACGGAAGGCAACCCGATCATCGTAACGAACCTGATGATGATGATGCTGATTATAATGACCATTGATGGTTTGTAATAATTAGTTTATTGACATTTTAAGGATTTTTAAATTTTGATGTGTTAATGTATGAATATTAATTATTTGTGTTATATAATGATGGTTTGATTGGTTTATTATTTATTATGATACCTAAGGGCATCCTCATCCATGAGTTTATTTGAAGATGAATTGGGTGATGTGTAAGATTATTTTAAAGATTATCATAGTGAGTGAGTGATTATTTAGTGAGATTATTGAAAAAGAAAATCCGGTATCAAGATTCCAATCCCGGATTATTTTAGATTATAGTTAAATTACATTTAATGCATGCCGGAAAAAACTAATTATACGAGTATTATTGTTGATGAAGAGTTTTAAACTTTGAGATTATTTAAAATTTATGGAATAAATGTGATGTGGCAATGATATGTAATAAAAAAAACGTTTATTTAGAGAGCATGAATGGAGATGCTCTAATGTTTAATGGTGATTAATGATGATTAATGGTGATTGTTTAATGGTGATTAAAGATGATTAATGGTGATTGTTTAATTATTTATTATAAACAATTATTTATTAAGATTAATGATGATGATTGTTTAACTATTTATTAAAAACAATGTTTATTAAGTTTAAATTTTTGAAAAAGCGCCTAAATTTTAAAGGTTATTATTTATTAAATAAACTTTTGAAATAAACATTCAAAAAATTAATGCGCTGAATTTTTAAAAAAAATTTTGAAAAAATTTAAATTTTGTCACGGACTGTTCCGTGACAAAATATAAATTCATTTTATTTTAAATACATAAAACGCTGAAAATAACGTATTTTTTTTTTTAAAAAAATGTTTTCTCACGGATGGGATCCGTGACAAGTTCAAATTTTTGAAATTTTTTGAAAATTTTAAAGCACCCGCCCACTCTATTTTAAAATTTTCAAATTTTTTTCAAAATGTTTTGTCACGGATATTTCCGTGACAAAATTTAAAATTTGAATTTTCCGGATCATTTCAAATACCCGCCCACTCTATTTCGAAAAACCTTTTTTTAAATTTGTCACGGAAATATCCGTGACAAATAATTATTATTTTTTGAAAAATAAAAAAATTTATTCACGGATGCGGCCGTGACAAATGAAAGGCGATGGGGTTCCGGTGAAGTGTTTTGTCACGGACGGTGGCCGTGACAAATCCGTGACAAACAGTCTCACGGATTAATTTCCGTGACAAAAACGTTATCATGCTCCTGGTGTCACGGATTTTTTCCGTGACAAATTCGTGACAAAAAATCATTTGTCACGGATTTTTTGAACTACCGTTCGTGACAAAATCCGTGACAAACGGCGTGTTTTTTGTAGTGGTATAATGGCTTATGTGTGTGATTAGATATACATTGGGCCTTTCCGGAAAGTCAACTGGGAAATGGAAAGGGGTGATCGAAGATATTTTGGACAAGGCTAAGAGGGCTAATGTTTTGTTTGGACCGGTAATGAGGCAGGCTGATTGGTCGGCCCATTATCTTGTGGGTATGCAAGTGGCCCAATTTAAAGATTTTTCTTCTATTGCTTCTCTTCCTTCCATTGCTAGAACTGCGTACTACCTTGATTTTTTCGATATCCCGTCTTTTCGGAGTATTTGGTAGGGTTTTATTTATGTTCTTGTTTGTTGCTTGATTTTGCTTTTGGGTGTGTATTTTTGAAAGGGGGTGCCCTTTCTGAAGAGGTTTTGGCCTAGTCCCCTTCTTCGTTTTGTATTATTTATTTTTATTAATAAATAAAAATGATGCTTTTGTTTAAATTGGAATTTGTCCCACTAATTTTGATGGTTTGCCTGCCGGGTTAAAAAAAGATATATATTGGGCACAGGATTAGATATGATGCTTTTGTTTAAACTGGAATTTGTCAAGTTCATAGTCTCACACAAAGCCTCTTATAACCTTCATATGCGTTTTGGTGTCTTAAATTAAATTTGTTTTGTTTAAAGACACTAACCACCTGCTCACTTAGGATGTTTTTACTTGGACTGTAATTTCTGGTCTGGTCTGGTCTGGTCTGAACTGGTCTGGTCTGGTCTGGTCTGGTCTGGTCTGAACTCGTCTAGTCTGGTCTGGTTTCTTTGTATTTTTATAACTATCCAAGTCTGGTCTGGTCTGGTCTGGTCTGGTCTGGTCTGAACTGATCTGGTCTGATCTGGTCTGGGACGAATTACAGTCCAAGTAAAAACATCCGAACTTTGCAACATTCTTGAATTGCAATTCCACCAAAAACGCTTATTCACGAGTGTTATTAATTTCTCTAAACTCATTAATTGTTCAAAATTGAACTTGTCATGTCCAAAGACACTCATATATAGACACCTGTAACTCTTCACTTGTTTAAACAAATTCCCTCAACTCCTTTTAACGTACATAAAAGTATAAAACTGTCCTTTTCTTAATTTACCAATAAATTCACATAAGTTGTGAGTAGCATATTTTTTATGGGGGGAATGTGATGTGTTTTCATAACAGTAACATCCAAACACAGGCAATTAAAAAAATACATAAGCCTTTTCTTTATCCTCTTCGGTAGTGGTACAAATCTTTGCTGGGTATATTAGTATATATATATATACCAAGCTTGTATCAAAATCCTTGAAGCACAATTAAGATTGTGCAATTTCACTATTCTCAAATCTCAATTTATCTCTATTTCCATTCTGATACCATGCTTGTATCAGAATAAAATAATTAATTAGGTACTAAAAAGAAATATACGTAGTATGTAATTAAAGTCTTATATATATATTGAACAACCTTTTCATCCATGAAATCTATCAAACCCTTCATGAAAAATCCATTACAAAATTCAAATATATAACATTTATTGTCATCAACTTATTGTTTCATTGTGATGAACTCTTACTTAATTTTATTCATTTAATGAATAAATACTTAGATGACAATTCTTAAAGTTATTGCCTATAGAGAGAAAATATAGATTTAGACAACTGAATATAATTTCAATTGAATATTAGCACACAACAATTTGGAGAGAGAAAATGCAAATGTTAGGCATCATTCGCACGTAGTGCGTACTCTGCTAGTAGTTCTATACACAATTTGCATCTTAATTTACACACTCATGTATACATATGTAATACTCCGTAGTGGTTTGTGTTTATAATGTTAACTTTTTCTAATAGAACTTTATGTATACTTATTTAAAATTTTACAAGCAGATTTGCCTATTCAATGTCTATATGACTATATTTGTTTATCCTTTTAAGAGTTCGTTTAATCTTTAACCTTTTTAATAAAATAAATGAAGTAGATTAATAAAAAAAATCAAGTAATTTTTAGTCCGAATGTCACCTATTGATGTGTGAAAGTAATTTTTTAATGATTCAAGCTGATTACTCTCAACCTATTTCTAAACAAATATAGCTTTTTGTGTACTTTTTACAACTTCAACTTAACAAATGTATTCATATAATATAAATGTTAGTATATATGTCCTAGCGACAATCACTTTTTAGAGATATATGTACTTGATCACATTCAGTTTTATATATTTGATATATACGGTATTACACATTGATGATTAAGCATTTCGATTGTCAATATCTTATTCATAATTATGTTCCCTTGGACTTATGTTGTCAATAAGTAAGTGGGAGCTTATATGATATAACATAAGGTCCTAAAATAGCCCCAATCAATGATCATTAAGAATGAGATATTGATGATATGCGATAAGATTGGTATGCGGACTGCATCATACTTTTAGAAAGTATAGTTGATCTCACAACTATGAGTTCCTGTTATTCATGATGGTCACATAGATATTTTAGAGAATATTGGCATACCCACCGAGAAACCATTTGATAAGTTCTATTCATGTGTCTATGGGATTATCGGCGTATAGAGTAGTGTAATAGTCCTCCGACTTGAGGTCAATACGTACTACATGTGCGGAGTGATGTACTTTGACCATGACCAACGCTTGCACTCCAATCGGGGTAGATACGGCATGTGTTGGGTGCATCACGAAGCACATGGAGTAGTAGTTGAGCTAAGAAAGGATTCATTCCTCATAATAGATTAAGAGAGAACATTCTACTTCTCATATCTAGATGGATCATAAAGTCATTGGCCAATGCAAAGATATATTCGTTTTGGATATCGAATATGATCGTTATGGATCATCTAGAAAGATTGAGAGACAGAGACTGAGTTATTGGGATAGACACAATATCATGTTCTAGACTTAGTTGAATGTTCGTTGAATGAAAGGACCGTATCACTATGAGCTCTATATTACAGGGAGTTTGAATAGTCCTCGCAAACGTCCTTATATATTAAGTTTGTCTGGTAAATCGTCTAGGGATTCTACTAAGACCTTGATTTGATTAGTGCTTAATATATAAGGCCCTATGGGTCACACAACAAGTGATTATACCTTCCGATAGAATTGTTAGAAGGAATTAAATATTAATTAGATTAAATAATATTTAATTCGTAATATTGAAAATGGATTAAATATTAGTTAGATTAACTATATTTAATTCGTGATGTTGAAGAAGAGTTCTATTTGATAGATTTAATTAAGTGTAATAAATTAGATTTATTATACTTACTTAAGATGTATTTTTAAGTAATTAAAGTTGTTACTTTTCTTTATAATTTAGAATTGAAAGAAAAGAGAAAATAAAATAAATAATAATAGAGTAAAGTGGCGTAGGTGCAGCCAACTTTTACTCATATTATTAGATTGTTTTATTTTATTTAATTAATTAATGTAAATCATTAATAAGGAGTATTGGTCCTAGTAGGACTAGAACTCATTAATGAGAAAGACTTTCATTGTGATTGGGAAACTAGTTTAGAACTAGTATAAATACATCCTCCTCCTTCATAATTTAGATACCGGTTTTCAGATTCAGTATTACCAGTTTATTTCCCTGCGAAGAGATTTCCTAGCCTTTCTCTTAGGGAGATCTAACCGTTCTTTCGGAAAGGAGAAATCACGTGGATACCAAAGGTCAAGGATTATCACTGCTAGACTGGAAGATCTGTAAGTTCTAACTCAGATCTGTTATTATTATCATATTTGTTATTTTGTCATAATCAGGGAAGATCTGTTTGGGAAAATTTTAAACTTCCGTTGCCATACTTTCGAGGTACGTTACATCAATTTCCTAACAGTGGTATCAGAGCCAAACTGATTTTAATGACATTATACGAATTTAGTATTAAAGTATTTTAGTTTTGATTTTGGAAATCAATCTTTGGGATCTAATTTTTAAAATTAAGATCTAGAATTAAAATCAATCTCTGTTTTCTTCAATGTTTTTGTTTACCATCATCGTTGTTCATCATGATCTGGATGATCTCGTCGCCGCTATGAACGACTGAGCTGGAAGATCTATCTATCTACCTCTTGGCGATCAGCGACGATGTCTCTACAAAACAACGATGAACCCGCTATGAAACTGATCTTTTTTTCCTTCGATCGTTCTGCGGTTTTGGAAGCCCGACGATCTGTGATTTCATTGTGCCGCTGCCCTATTTTGTTATCTTTTTCGTTTTTTACGCTTAGAGTTTTTTGAGCTGCGTACCAGAATTAAACATGTGCGTCTAGAATACGACTTAGGGTATTTTTTTTTTCTTTTGGTCCGCTAGTTTGATTTTCTTGTTTGGACAGTTTCTGCAAATTAATCAAAACTGGGATCAATTTGAAACTTGTAGAAATCCTTTTTAATTATTAAATAGGAAAGCGGCGGCTTGTGGTCTTAATAAATTTATTGAAATGACAGAATAATAATGATTGAACAATGCTCCGTAGCATTTTTATCAAATTAAATAACTTGGAGTTTTTTATATGGATTTAGCCAATTGTTATTATTTCTAAGCATGCTTTTACTTTATATGTTTGACGATTGTATTATATTATTAATTAGATTAATATTGCATGATTTAATATGTTTGAGTTAGATCTCGTTAACATATTTTTTTGATCATCGTTAACATGTTATTTGATAATATGTTTTAGCATCTGGATTAAATAAAGTAATTTAATACCCCGCTAAATGTTCTCCATAAATTAAAATTTAAGTCTTATCTAGGATAACGACATCACCCATCATAATTAAATTAGTAGAAATATTTTTTCGTTGAAGAATATTTCACCAAAGTGTTTATTCCATTCGACAAAATATAGAACTAATTTATAGATACATATGTTTGTGATCGTGTGATGGTTTTGACTTACTTAAATTAGCTCGAGTCGCTCAAGCGTCAGTGTTAATTTAAGGATGTCGATCAATTTAAAATTGATCAACCAAGAGTTGCTTGGACGCAATTGGTCTAGGGACCTACCCATTATATTATTGCAGTGATCAGCCCAAGCTGGGACTATAATAGTATGAATGTGGATCTTGGCCACTATGATTGTGAAAACAATCTATGTTCTTTTTATTGGGGTCAAAGAGCATGTAAAAATAGTGGGAGCTAAATAATTAAAAGCCCATATTATTTAGATAACTAAATGTGATCATAGGAATTAATATATGATTTTAATTCCCGTTCTATCTGTACTTCTTTAGGCTTTTAGGAATGTCGAATTTATCATTGAGAAGTATCTTGGATACAAATAATCTGACTTGACCAGACTTTCTAGACTTCGAACAAAATGTGCGTTTAGTGTTTAGGCAAGAAAATATTGAGAATGTGTTTGACACGTGTGTACCCGAGGTTCCCAATGTCAACTCTTCTGAATTAGTTATGTTTGACATGGACATTGAGAAGAATAACATTACCAAGATAAGCTCTATTGCTGAATCTTTTCCTACGGGAAAGAACAAGCAGAAGAAGAAAAGTAAGGTTAGACCTAAGCCTCTAGATTTGAAACCTAAAGGTAGGATTCAAAAGAAATCTAAGGTACTAAAGAACATATGCCTCTACAGCAAAGAGAAGGCATTGGAAGAGAGGTTTTAAGCTATGTAGGGCTAATTAGCCAAAGCACCGAGTGCTTTTAGCTTAGGAATTTTTGTCATTAATGTCAATATGTCTACAACTAACTTTCACTGTTGGGTATTAGATACAACGTGTGGCTCACACATTGGAATAATGTGTAAAATCTAAGTGACAGTAAGCAGTTACGCGGGGAGAAATTAGCCTACATGTAGGAAATGGAGCAATAGTTGCTGCTAGGCGTGTAGGCATTTATAAATTAGATTTACCCAGCAGTTATAGTTTAGAACTAACTAATTGTTATTTTGGTCCTTCTATAAAAGAATATCATTTTCATTCATATGTTAGACATTAAGGGGTTTTCTTCCATTTTGCTGATAACACTTGTTGTTTTTGACAAAATGACATTGTGTATGGAAATGCCCCTCTTATGAATGGTTTATATATTCTTACTTGTAGACATGTCATATTAAATGTATAAAATAAGAGATCAAGGTTAAGTAATCTGAAAAATACCACCTATCTTTGGCATTGTAGACTTGGTCATATTAATGAAGCCAGAATAGCAAGGTTAAGTAAATTAAATTACTTAACACCATTTGATTTTGAATCATATGGTAATTGCGATTCGTGTCTCTCAGCTAAAATGACGAGTAAACCTTTTCTTGGAAAAGGACTACGGGCCAAAGAAGTGCTTGAATTGGTTCACACAGATGTGTGTGGACCATTCCCAACTCAAGCTAGAGGAGGATTTTCTTACTTCCTAGGTTTGAATTTGTGTATCTTATGAAACACAAATCAGAAGCTTTTGAGAAATTCATGGAGTATAAGGATGAAGTAGAGAAACAACTTGACAAGAGTATCAAGACTCAACGATCTGATCGTGGAGGGGAATACTTGAGTAAGGAGTTTTTTGATTACTTGAAAGATCAAGGAATTCAGTCACAATGGACTCATCCAAGAACACCTCAATTGAATTGGGTTTCTGAAAGGAGAAATAGAACTTTGTTGGACATATTTAGGTCCATGATGAATTCCATGTCTCTTCCAACATCTCTTTGGGGGTACGCATTGGAAACCTCAATATACATTCTGAATAGAGTTCCATCTAAGTTAGTGCAAAAGACACCCTATGAGTTATGGTGTAATAAGAAGCCTAATCTTACACATATTAAAGTGTAAGGTTGCCTTACATATTTGGAGAAAATGGACATTGACTAGTTGGTACCTAGAAGTGAGAGTTATTATTTTGTGAGGTATCCTAAGGAAACTAGAGGATACTAATTTATCTTCCCGAGGAATAAAAAATCATTATTTCCCGACAAGCGAGATTCCTAGTATAAGACTTGGTCTTTAAGGAATGTAATCGTGGGAGGATAGAACTTGATGAAGTTCAAGAATCACAAAATAACATAGAGGATGAAGACTTGTTAGATGGTCAAAACAAGGATTCAGTAGGAGAATTGAGTGGAAACATGTCTCTAGGAGGATGTCTTTCAGCTAGTGGGAGTAACATAGGAATCACCTCGCACCAGCAAGTGATTCTTACTGAAGAAAGAGATGACATGGTTGTCATTCCTTCTGCACTCACTTCTCTTTCTCTGGAAAAACTTAAAAGTGTAGCACCGGAAAAGTCTCTGAGCATTGGATAGTTCAATGAAAGAGAACCTCTTCACGATCAGAATGAGCAGCCTGAACAAAACGCAAAACATTCAACTCTGTGGGTCTACTAGGATTCGTCATGAACTAACTAGGTTTGACTTCCTCATGGAGGATCATGATGATGTTGAGATTCCTGATAAGGATGAACTTAAGACCTACACTAAAGCAATATTAGATGTTGATTTAGAGAGGTGGCGAGAAGCCATGAAATTTAAAATGGACTTGATGTATATCAATCAAGTATGGAACTTGGTGGACTTGCCTGTTGGATTAGACCCATTGGATGCAAAGGATTTTCAAGAAGAAAATTGATGCTGAGGGTAAGGTGCAAAAATACAATGCTAGGCTAGTGGCTAAAGGTTATAGTCAAAGAGAAGGAATTGACTATAGTGATACCTATTCGCCAGTTGCAAAACTCAAGTCCATTTGGATTTTGCTTATGACAGCTGCATACTATGATTATGAGATTTGACAATTGGATATCAAAACTCATTTCCTTAATGGAAACCTCAAGGAGGAGGTGTACATGGTACAACCTAAAGGTTTTTGCATCCATGTCAAATTCTAAATCATTATGTTAATTAGAGAAATCTATTTATGGGCTAAAACAAGCCTCTAGGATTTGAAATATTAATTTTGATGAAATAGACAAATCGTTTGACCTCATCAAATGAAATGAGGATGCTTGCGTGTTTAGAGTGCGCAACAAGGATAGCGTGGTGTTTATAATCATATATGTTGGTCATAGAGAATGATATCCCCTCATTGAATTCCGTGAAAGAATGGTCACCCAAAATCTTCATGAATATCTTTTTGTCTATGGTAGACAGAAAGAACTAGTAGAATTTAATTATTCTAGCACTAGTTTCATGTATGATAAGAAAGACTACGAGTCACAGTCAGTATATGTTTTTAGTCTCAATGTAATAGTAGTGCTGAAAGAGTTCAAGTAAGAAACTACTATAAATTCGACAAATAGAGCCTAGTAAATTGTTCCATTTGATGCAACATAGGTAAGCGTTTAGATACGTTAGTTCCTTAAAGAAATAGGGGTAATTCCTAGCGACAGTCATCCAATAATTGATAATGTGACTATACCGGTGCATTTGCACAAGCTAAGGAATCAAGATGCAAAGTAAGGAACTAGAAAATACCAATATGCTATCGTGTTTTGATAACAAATAGCAAGATGAGAAGTTGCAATAGAATGCCTTCCCGTAGAGGACAATTTGGCTGACCCATTCACCAAACCTTTGAGATGCGAGAAACATTGTAGACTTTTGAGAGTCTATGTATTAGACGCATTGGTGATTGGCACTAGGCCAAGTGGGAGATTGTTAGTATATATGTCCTAGCGACAATCACTTTTTAGAGATATATGTACTTGATCACATTCAGTTTTATATATTTGATATATACGGTATTACACATTGATGATTAAGTATTTCGATTGTCAATATCTTATTCATAATTGTGTTCCCTTGGACTTATGTTGTCAATAAGTAAGTGGGAGCTTATATGATATAACATAAGGTCCTAAAATAGCCCCAATCAATGATCATTAAGAATGAGATATTGATGATATGCGATAAGATTGGTATGTGGACTGCATCATACTTTTAGAAAGTATAGTTGATCTCACAACTATGAGTTCCTGTAATTCATGATGGTCACATAGATATTTTAGAGAATATTGGCATACCCACCGAGAAACCATTTGATAAGTTCTATTCATGTGTCTATGGGATTATCGGCGTATAGAGTAGTGTTAATAGTCCTCCGACTTGAGGTCAATACGTACTACATGTGTGGAGTGATGTACTTTGACCATGACCAACGCTTGCACTCCAATCGGGGTAGATACGGCATGTGTTGGGTGCATCACGAAGCACATGGAGCAGTAGTTGAGCCAAGAAAGGATTCATTCCTCATAATAGATTAAGAGAGAACATTCTACTTCTCATATCTAGATGGATCATAAAGTCATTGGCCAATGCAAAGATATATTCGTTTTGGATATCGAATATGATCGTTATGGATCATCTAGAAAGATTGAGAGACAGAGACTGAGTTATTGGGATAGACACAATATCATGTTCTAGACTTAGTTGAATGTTCATTGAATGAAAGGACCGTATCACTATGAGCTCTATATTACAGGGAGTTTGAATAGTCCTCGCAAACGTCCTTATATATTAAGTTTGTCTGGTAAATCGTCTAGAGATTCTACTAAGACCTTAATTTGATTAGTGCTTAATATATAAGGCCCTATGGGTCACACAACAAGTGATTATACCTTCCAATAGAATTGTTAGAAGGAATTAAATATTAATTAGATTAAATAATATTTAATTCGTAATATTGAAAATGGATTAAATATTAGTTAGATTAACTATATTTAATTCGTGATGTTGAAGAAGAGTTCTATTTGATAGATTTAATTAAGTGTAATAAATTAGATTTATTATACTTACTTAAGATGTATTTTTAAGTAATTAAAGTTGTTACTTTTCTTTATAATTTAGAATTGAAAGAAAAGAGAAAATAAAATAAATAATAATAGAGTAAAGTGGCGTAGGTGCAGCCAACTTTTACTCATATTATTAGATTGTTTTATTTTATTTAATTAATTAATGTAAATCATTAATAAGGAGTATTGGTCCTAGTAGGACTAGAACTCATTAATGAGAAAGACTTTCATTGTGATTGGGAAACTAGTTTAGAACTAGTATAAATACATCCTCCTCCTTCATAATTTAGATACCGGTTTTCAGATTCAGTATTACCAGTTTATTTCCCTGCGAAGAGATTTCCTAGCCTTTCTCTTAGGGAGATCTAACCGTTCTTTCGGAAAGGAGAAATCACGTGGATACCAAAGGTCAAGGATTATCACCGCTAGGCTGGAAGATCTGTAAGTTTTAACTCAGATCTGTTATTATTATCATATTCGTTATTTTGTCATAATCAGGGAAGATCTGTTTGGGAAAATTTTAAACTTCCGTTGCCGTACTTTCGAGGTACGTTACATCAATTTCCTAACAATAAAAGCATACGTTTTAATGTACTTCATTATGAGTATAGCAGATCTGTTAGAAAATAGAAGAGGTTGTTGGTTGTATGAGTAGAATAAGTGATTTTAGTGAGGTGTAATGTAGATGATGTGTTTTAGAGGAGAGCTCTTGTCTCTAGAAAAGTAGTATTGTATTGATGTTTCTTGGTTTTTCTTGGTATGCAAATGAGTACAATGAGTCCTATTTATAGGAGCTAGAGGATCATTCTAGATCCTTATTAAATGCTATGATTCTAGAGTATTCTACATCTATGTCTAATTACTCTAGATTTTACATAAGAATTCTCTAGTAGAGAATTTTCTAGAATACTTTCTAACTTTAACTCTCTAGATCATCTCTAGCCTTTTCTACATAGAATATTCTAGATAAATGCATCACTATTTAATACTCCTCCTTGATGCATTTGTCGGTGACTCCAAGCATTCTTCGCAGAAACTGGAATCTGTCTCTTGGCAGGGCCTTCGTGAAAATATCTGCCAATTGTTCTTCTGTTGGGCAGTACTTGATCTCAATATGCCCCTTGGCTTGGACATCTCTCAAGAAGTGATACTTGATATCGATGTGCTTAGTACGATTGTGCTGAATTGGATTTTTAGCCATCGCAATAGCTGACTTGTTGTCGCAAAATATTTGAGTCGCAGAACTTTGCAATTCTCCCATGTCTTCTAATATTCTTTTTAGCCATATAGCTTGGCACGCAGCTCCGGCTGCTGCAACATACTCGGCTTCGGCTGAAGATAGTGCAACATAATCTTGCTTCTTTGATCCCCATGAGAAAATTCTCGAACCCAGCTTAAATGCGTAACCGGAGGTGCTTTTCATGTCATCTTGAGATCCAGCCCAATCACTGTCGCTATATCCAGTTAGCCGTGAGTCAGGAGTTGTTTTGTACCAAATACCATAATTGATGGTTCCTTGTAGATACCTAAGGAGTCTCTTTGCCGCTCCATAATGAGTCTCAGTTGGACTTTCCATGAACCTCGAGAGCAAACTTGTAGCATACATGATGTCCGGTCTTGTAGCTGTTAAGTAGAGTAGACTCCCAATCAAACTTCGGTAATTGGTTGCGTCCGTCTGCTTTGACCCATCTTCTTTCTTCAATTTTTCATTAGGAATCAGTGGAGTAACGACGGCTTTGCAGTCTTGCATTTTAAACTTCTTTAGCATGTCCTTAATATATTTTTCTTGAGATAAGAATATGCCTTCTTCTTTTTGACTTATCTCCATGCCAAGGAAGTAGTGCATTAATCCCAAGTCACTCATCTCAAAAGTGTTCATCATGTCTCTCTTAAATTCTTCAATTAATTTGGAATTATTTCCCGTGACAATTAAGTCATCAACATATAGAGAGACGATGAGAATGTACGATTTACCTTGGGATTTGATGTATAGTGTAGCCTCGTTCTTACTACTCCTGAACCCTTGACTGGTGAAGTATCCATCAATCTTGCTATACCACGCTCGTGGAGGTTGTTTGAGCCCGTAAAGCGCTTTCTTTAGACGAAGAACTTTTCCTTCTTCTTTGATGAATCCTTCTGGTTTCTCCACATACACTTCTTCTCATAGCTCTCCATTTAGAAAGGCTGACTTGACGTCTAGCTGATAAATTTTCCATTTCTTCTGAGCTGCAAGAGCTATGAGTGTTCTTATTGTGTCCATCCGGGCAACTGGTGCAAACGTCTCTGTGTAGTCAACTCCCGGTATTTGAGCATACCCCTTTGCAACCACCCTTGCCTTATGCTTCTGAATTGAGCCATCGGGGTTCAGTTTTGTTTTATACACCCATTTGGCTCCAATAACCTCCTTGTTATGTGGAAGATCTACCATTTCCCAAGTATCATTCTTTTCTATCATTTTGATCTCCTCCTCCATTGCTTTAATCCAAACTTTTTCTTTGGAGGCTTCGATGTAGCTATTTGGCTCCAAGGAGCAAAAGTTGCATGTTTCATAGATGTCAGTAGAATCATATAGGTCTGCTAGAGTTCTTACCCGAAGAGGTGGGGACTCTGGCGAGGAGTCGTGATTTCTTGATGTATTAGCTTCAAAAGAGGATATTGGAGTAGACGTGGGGCTTTGTTCATCGTGATTTTCCTCTTTTGGTATTTCCTCTAGTTGGACAGTAGTTGTCTTTCTTTCAACTTTTTCTGTCTCCCAATTCCAAGAGGCTTGCTCGTCAAACTCCACATCTCGACTTGTCACCAACTTCTTTGTCTTGAGATTGTAGATTCGATATCCCTTGGATTTGGAGCTATAGACAAGGAAGATGCCCTTCTCTGTCTTGTCTTCTAATTTGTGCCTTTTAACAGAGGGAACATGAATGTAGCATATGCTTCTGAAGACCTTCAAATGTTTGGCTGAAGGCTTTTGTCCCGACCATGCCTCAATAGGTGTTTTGTTTAAAACCGCCTTAGTTGGACACTGGTTTAGAAGATAGACTGAAGTATATACTGCCTCTGCCCAGAACGTTTTAGGCATTCCTTTTTCAGCTAACATAGACCTTGCCATCTCCATGATTGTGCGGTTCTTCCTTTCGGATACCCCATTTTGTTGTGGAGTGTATGCTACTGTTAGTTGATGCTCTACACCTTCATCTTCACAGAATTTGTCAAATTCTTTTGAGTTGTATTCGATACCCCGATCGCTTCTCAACTTCTTGATTTGATGACCACTCTGTTTCTCCACGAAGTTCTTGAATCTCTTGAATATTCTAAAGACTTCGGACTTTTCTTGGAAAAAATACACCCATGTCATCCTAGAGTAATCATCGATGAAGAGTATGAAGTACCTGTTCTTCGAAACTGAAGGCGTGCGCATTGGACCGCAAACATCGGTGTGGACAAGCTCTAGTATTTGTTTGGCTCTCCATGTCTTTTCTGTTGGAAATGGTTGCATGTGCTGCTTCCCAACCATACATCCTTCACATACTCCTTCTTTTTCATCCATTAGAGACATGTCTCTCATCATCTTCTTTTGGTGTAGTAATCTCAAGGCATTGAGATTGAAGTGCTCAAATCTTCGATGCCATAGACTCGTATCACTCAGTTGAGCCACCATCGCCTTTAGTGGATATTGCTATTGAATAGGAAAATTTCTATTATTTCCCATTTTTACTTCAGCAATTTCTTGATTATTATTCTTGTCATAACTTCGGCAAGAATGTTTCTCAAAGTGCAAGGCATATCCACTTTCCATCATTTGGCCAACACTTAGTAGATTTTGTGCAAGGCGTGGCACTAGGAGAACGTTTCTAATAAAACGCGTCCCTTTCTTTGTATCTATGACAATGGTACCTTTCCCCTTTGCCTCCACCAAATCGCCATTGCCCATCTTGACCTTTGTCTTGATAGAGGTGTCTAAGTCATGGAAGATGGTCTCGTTGGATGTCATGTGATTACTGCACCCACTATCGATGTACCACTCTTCTTCTTTTGCTTCTATGGCTGAGTGACATGCGTAGAACATGTACTCCTTCTCCTTAAAATCTTCAGAATAGTTGGCCTGATAGTTTCTTCTATCTCTGCAATCTTTTTCTTCATGCCCGAACCTCTTGCAATTTCTGCATTGTGGCTTTCCTCGATGGTAGCAATCTTTCTCTAAGTGATTGGTCTTCTTGCATATTTTGCATGGTGGAAAGTTCGTCTTCCTCTCCTTGTTGTTAGAATTCCCATCTTTATGTGGTTTAAAGTTTTCACCATTTCTCGAGTGATTCCTTTTAATGTTGAGCTTAGACTGGAAGGCACTTTCTAATGAACTTTCGTTTCGTCTATTCAGCCTTTGCTCACGTGCTTCTAGCGACCCCATTAATTCAGTGATGGACATTTTTGATAGATCTTTTGACTCCTCAATAGCCGAAACTACCGGATCATATTTTTCAGGGAGACTGATTAGGACCTTCTGGATTATTTTCTCGTCGGTTATGTTTTCTCTAAGAGTTCTCATTTCGTTGACTATATGTATAACTCGAGAGAAATAATCTTTTGCCATTTCAGAATCTCTCATCTTTAAATTTTCGAGCTCTCTTCTTAAACTTTGTAATTTAATAGTTCTAACTTTCTCATTTCCTTGAAATTCCTCCTTAAGAATATCCCAAGCTTCTTTTGCCGTAGTAGCACGAATTATTCTTAGGAAAATAGTATCACAAACGGATTGTTGAAGAAGATAGAGAGCTCTAGCATTTTGCTGTTTTTGTTTCTTACGTACCTCAGAAGTTGATGCGTCGTCGCTTCCTTTTTCCGGCATGATGATTCCTTCTTCAACAATATCCCAGAGATCATGTGATTCTAGGCAAGTCTTCATACGGACACTCTAATAGTCATAGCTTTCTCCATTGAACATCGGAGTTGATACCGATAAGCTTGATGTCGCCATAATGCCCGCTTATGATCGAACAAGCTCTGATACCACTTTTTAGAAAATAGAAGAGGTTGTTGGTTGTATGAGTAGAATAAGTGATTTTAGTGAGGTGTAATGTAGATGATGTGTTTTAGAGGAGAGCTCTTGTCTCTAGAAAAGTAGTATTGTATTGATGTTTCTTGGTTTTGCTTGGTATGCAAATGAGTACAATGAGTCCTATTTATAGGAGCTAGAGGATCATTCTAGATCCTTATTAAATGCTATGATTCTAGAGTATTCTACATCTATGTCTAATTACTCTAGATTTTACATAAAAATTCTCTAGTAGAGAATTTTCTAGAATACTTTCTAACTTTAACTCTCTAGATCATCTCTAGCCTTTTCTACATAGAATATTCTAGATAAATGCATCACTATTTAATAAGATCTTTAATTTTACTATTACTTTGTTACTTACTGATGGATAGTCTACCCGGGGGTATATATCCGAAGGGTTATTACGGGGAATAACTTAGAGAGAAGTCGGAGCAAGTGAGTAAAAGTAGAGAGAGAGTGTATTCAGTATGAATGCCGTTTTCAGCGTGGTTACAAATGGGGAAATGGGGTGCTATTTATAGTAGCAATAAATGCCGGGCAGGGACACGTGTCAGGCGCTCATTGGCCGAGGGGTCACCTCAACTGGTTGGCGCTGGCAGTCGCATGTGGCCGCGTTTAATGCGGCTGTTGGATGGGACGTCTGTGCGGGGTACGGTGATCTGTACGCATGTGAGGCGGATATCTTGTCGAGTGAGATGCCTTCGGCCATAGAGCAGTAGCCGAGGGCTCCTTCAACCGATGGCACCCTGGTGCCGAGGGCTCACAGTGCCGAGGGCTACTGTTTTCGCCGTTTTCTCCCAGTTTCTTAATTTGCTTGGGAAACCCGTTCTGCGAGAGTTTAGAGCCTTCGGCCAGGGGGGCGAAGGCACCCCTGGCGCGTAGTGTGGGCTGCTTGGTACTCTGGGCGCTGTGATTTGGGCCTGTTGGACCTTCTGGGCCTGTTGGACCTTCTGGGCCTGTTGGGCCTTCGCTGGAGTAGTGGGAGTCTGTGGGCCGGGGGTTCCCGGGCCATATACTCCATCAGGAGTCCCTCACTCCTTTTGCCGAAAGGTACTTGAGGGAAAAGGAGTAACTTGTGCTTGCCCTTTGATGTTGTCCCATCGTGATCTCTGAAGTTGGTGAGGAGTTGTTGCTTTTATGTCCCTGCCGAAGGCAGTCCCCCAGTTACCCACACGTCGGGACTTGAGGGCTTGCCTTGTCGTTTGTTGGAATTTCACAGATTTTGTAATTTGCGTATTTTCCCGAGGGGGTCCTCCAGTCCCCCACTCCTTGAGGCACTTGTAAAGTGGTGAAAAGGAGTAAAGTAGTGACGTTGCTGTTGTGGGCCGAAGGCTGACGCTTTTCGTTTCATTTTGGGGGGATGCCTCGTTAAAAACCTCATTAGGAAAAACCCTTTGGGAAAAAATCCTAATGAGGGAAAAAGAGTGCACCGAATTCCCCCAATGATGAATCGAAAATGTCAAACCTTGGTAAAAAATGGAGAATGACGGGAATGCCGAAGGCTCTCTCTTCTGAGGGCTCCTGTGTTGATTAGCCGAAGGCTTGCTGTTGATGTTCTGGTGGCGCCGAAGGGGAGCCCCTCAATCCAGGGATCGAGGGCCTGCCAGATGAGGGCAGCAGTGAAGTTGTTACCGGGGGGTCCACTGTTTGTTGATTAGTTGGTGATGAAGATACCCGAGGGCTCCCATTACCTGTGTGCAATGGGTCATCCGTCAATGAGGCAACTCCCCGGGGGCTACCCGGTTTTGCAGTGCCGAGGGGGAATCCCCGAGGGGTGCCCTGATATGAAGCCCTGGGTTTCTGAAGGAGTGATCCCGAAGGCGTCTGTTATGTGCTGTTTGGGGCACAACCCGGGGGCACTTCTGAGTGAGTGTACCCGGAGGCTACCCTTGATGAAGTGGAGTGAAGTAGAAAACCCGGGGGCTTCCAGAATATAGCCGTTGGGAATATAGCCGTTGGAATATGTAGCGTCAGCTTTATAGCCGTTGGGGGGGAACACGTGGCGCGTGATGGCTGGCTGTCCGTGGGCGGCATCACTGGTTGGGTGAGGACGCGGTGTGTAATTATGGTGGTCCATCCGGAGGCCCGGAATCCAGGCCCAAGCCCGGATTCCATCGCCTATAAATACCCCAAGGCCAGGGCCATTCCCCGCTGTGCGAACTCGGTTGTCTTAGCGAAGCTCTGCCAAAAAATCTAGTGAGAGAAACTCAAGCCTTCGGTCCTAACTCAGCTTTCGAGGTCAGTGCTCCCTGCCTTTCTCCTTCTAGTATAGCTGTACATTGCGCCCTCGGGTTAGGAGATAGAATTCACTAGAAACCTTAGTTCCCCCGAACCCTCGAGCTAGAGTTAGAATGTCGTCCCAGAGTGACTCTCAGGACATCTCGAGGACGCCCTCGATGGAGGACGAAGGTATCTCCGACGTGGAGTCCAGCAGCGGTCAGCCCTCGGATGGTGCTGATGCCACCCTGGCCCGGGAGGTCCAGAAGGAACTCATTGCTGAGGTCGAAGCCGAGGGCTTCGAGCAGGAGTGCGAGGATGAAGACTTAGCCCTCGCATGGCAAACAACGGAGGATGAGGCGCAGAATGAGAGCTCGAAGGTTACGATTGCTGTTCTCCCCCCTCGGGGTTCTGGGGAGGCCAGTAGCTCGAGGCCGCTGGATCCGATACCTCTGAGGGCGGTTTCCGGTTTGAAGAAGAAGAAGGCCGCTACCAAGAAGAAGGAGAGGGCCGTCGATCAAGGAAAGCCCGTGGACATGCCCGAGGGGTACAGTTGGCTGAACACTGAGGCCCTCGAGATTAGGTCGAAGGCTAATAGGGCAGATCTGTACATGACTCAGCTGCACGTGGGGCCCTCGGCCGAAGTGGTGGAGCCAGGTCCCGACGACGTGTTGTCCAGGGCGCCCGAGGGGTGTATCGCCATTCACGTCCTCTCGGTTTCCATGGGACTTAGGTTCCCTCTGCACCCGTTCCTCCGGGAGTATTTGAGGTTTGTTGGTTTGGTTCCCTGCCAACTCACGCCCAACAGCCACTCCTACATTGCGGGGTTCCTCCAGCTCTGCAAGTCCCGAGGGGTGAAGCCCAGCCTGGATCTATTCTTCCAGAGCTTTAATTTGTGCCGGGGGGGCACGAAAACGGCGAGGGGTACGCAAACCTGCAGCAGATTGCCCGCTTCAAGCTATTCTCCGATGCTCCTTCTTCCAACAAAGGATGGAGGGAACGTTGGTGCTACGTAAAGTTGGGTGAGAGCCCATTCCCGAGGGAGCTGCGTGATCGATTCCGAAGGCACGAAAAAATCAGGAGTGCTGCTCTCGAGAAAGACGGCCTAAAGCTGGCCAAGTTCCCGGAGGGGAAAAATAAGAACGTGGCGATCAAAGACTGCACCCTCGAGGAGGATTTATACACCCTCGGGTTCCGGAGGTACCGCTTCATAGGGGAGACCGATGAGAAGTACCCTCCCTTCAACAAGTCCTTCGGAGGAGCCGGAGGTAGAAGCCGAGGGCTTTAGAATTCTGTACCTAGTTTTATTTTTGCTTGGATGTCATTGTCCCTTCGCTTAGACCCGTCGGCCTAACCCTTTGTCATATTTTTTGCAGGTATCCCCGTCTCCATGGTGAAGAAACAGGACCCGAAGGGGTCGGGACAGGGCAGCCAGAAGCCCGCCACTGCCCTCTTCAAGAAAGCCGAGGGCGATGCTGCTGACGGCAAGAGGAAGGCGGCGACCAAGGGGTCCCCCCCGGCTACCAAAAAGCCGAAGAAGGGGGATATCGCTGAGAAGGAGCCCCCGGTCATCATTGCTGATGAGCACCCCGCCTCCGGGGTGCATGTGGAGAAGCCGTCGGGTGAAACGTCGGCGGGGGCAGAGGAGTTGCTGCCTGAGGTCCTCCAAGTTTCGTTCCCGAGGGGGACATCCCTGGCCAGCGGCGCTGTCGACCCGGGGGCCATCTTGAGGGGCATAACCCCCGAGACTGATAGGGCTGCCCTCGGGGCCTATAACGATGCGGCCCTCGAGGACCACATTCTCTGCTCCTCCCTTTCTGTAAGTGTTTACTTGGCTTTCTTCCTTTTCTCCTTTGATTATCTTGTGCAATTGCCTTTAACCGTTTTGGTTGTTGGTCTGCAGGCTTGTCTAGCCCTCGGTGAACATGCCCGGAGGCTTCAAGAATGGCGCCTCCATAAAGCAGAGCAGGACGCCAAGATGAAGGAATGCATCCTCAAGAATAAGGAGGCGGTGAAGCTGGGGGCCAGGCTGGAAGAGGAGCTTCGGCAAATGGAGCTGAGATTGGAGGCTGCAGAGAAGGGCAAGGCCGATGCTGAGGCCGCTGCTGAGGAGGCCAGGAGAGCTGCCAAATAGGCCGAGGACTCCAAGGCGCTAGCCGTCGCCAAGGCTCGGGAGGAAGCCGTTGATGCCTTCGTCGCCGAGGGCCGAGGGACGCAAGATGTGGCTGTCCTCGGTCGTGGAGGCATACGTCGAGGAATGGGCCGAGGGCCCCGGGTGGGAATGGATGGCCCGGAAGGGCAGAGAATATTATGAGGCCGGCGAATTCTTCACCCAGGCCCTCATTTACCGGAGGATGGCTCGGCATTTGGGCATTGAGCAAAAGGATTTCTCCCCCTCGGCGTATGGCCTTCCTCCCCTGCAGCCTGATGTCCGTGAGTCGCTCCCGGAAGGTGTTCAGAGGCCCGACCTTGAGGACACGGAGTTGAAGAATGAGGCCGAGGATGACGCTGTCGAGGCCGGAGCGGAGGCATCATCGAGGCCGGCTGCAGAGGGCACCCCGGTGAATGATGCTGTTGTAGTTGTAGAATGACTTTGTACTTAGAAATCCTTGAACATATTTTGTAATGAACAACATTGATCCTTCGGCTTCGGCCTGTTTGTAAATTTCACACTTACTTTGTTTTTGATGAATGCATGCTGCCCCCGGGCTCTTTACATTTGAGTGCGCCTTATGTTTTGAATGTATGCCTTCTACTTCTTGAATGTATGTTTTAGGACTTAGAATGTTTTCTGATTGTGGCTTGCCCCCGGAAGCCTTCGGTAGCTGGGGCGCCCTCTGATGGATATGCAACCGAGGGTTCAACAGCAATTAGGACTTAAAGATTCTTTGCAAGTGTAGTATGTCATGTAGCCTTCGGCTACTGTGGAGCCCCAACTGAAATATTGAATAGGCCGGGGGCCAATTCTTTAGGACTTAGAAAATTTTCTTGAGCATTGATTCCTTGTGTACTGTAGCCCTCGATTGATAGGTAGCCTTCGGCAATTAGGTCCCTTGAGATGAGGGTGAAATATGTAGGACTTAGAAAATCTTCTAAGTGTAGAGTTTCCCTTGGGAGCCTTCGGGAGGTGGCATCCCTCCATGATGTATGAGTAGCTGACCGGGGGGGAAATATGCAGGACTTAGAAAATATCCTAAGTGTAAAATCTCCCTTGGGAGCCTTCGGGAGATGGCATCCCTCCTTGATGTATGAGTAGTTGACCGGGGAAAGGCATGTAGGACTTAGAAAATGTTCTAAGTGTAAAATCTCCCTTGGGAGCCTTCGGGAGATGGCATCCCTTCTTGATGTATGGCCTTCGACTGTCATATTCCTCTAGTTGTAATACTGACTGAGCCGGGGGCCCATCTTTTGGACAGAATTTTTTTTTGTTTGCAAGTGTTGTTGTATCGCATAGCCTTCGGCTATTGTATTCCCCTGGCTGTAATGTTGATTGAGCCGGGGGCCCAATTTTAGGACTTGGAATTTTTTCAAGTGTTGTTTCTTTATGTAGCCTTCGGGTGATAGGTGCCATCTGACTCTGCATTACTTTGCGAGATGCCTGGGGGCTACTAATTTAGGACTTAGAATATTTTCTAAGCGTAAATTGGTGTTGAGCTTCCGGATGTAGATCCCTTGTGTTGTATGAGTCTCTGGCTGAGGGCCAAATATGTGGAATCCTGTTGTTGTGAAGAATGCCAACGATGAGTGTGTGCCCTCGGCATAATTTTAAAAGGTGTAGATTTCGACCCTTGCTGGAGCCTTCGGTGCCTGTGTGACCGGAGGTGACCAGGCAGTGGACTTAGCCGTTTCCTGATGATATTTGTTTGAGTAGTATCCTTCGGGAAATAGGAGCCTTCAGTTACCGGAGGTGTTCCCGTGGGGAGCCCTCGGCTTGTTGTGATCTGTTGGAGTGTACTCTTTGATTTCTCGCTGAGTCTACTCCCCTTCACCCCCTTCTTTTTTTTTTTTTTTTGGTTGGTGGTGAAGGGAAGGCATCAAGAAACTTGGTTTCTTGGTAAGGCTGGGCCTATTAGGAGACCATCAGAATACACCAATGGCTCTCCTCCCTCGGGTTAACCTTCCGAGTTCCGAGGGGATCGAGGGACGTTTCCTGGGCACAAGATATGGTGGTCCGTAACCTGCCTCCCCTTGGGGGATGGCGCGGAAAGCGCCTCATTTTTGAAAGTCGTCCCCTCGGCGCTAGACATAGTCCGTGGCCTGCCACACCCTTGGGGTGGTGGCGCGGGGAGCGTTTCGGTTTGGAAGTCGAATCCTGGGCATTTCTCATGCCTGTCATACCCTGGGGGTAGTGACGCGGATAGCGTTCCGTTTTTGAAAGCCGAATCCTGGGCATTTCTCATGCCTGTCATACCCTGGGGGTAGTGACGCGGAAAGCGTTTCAAGGAAGGGTTTTCATTTGCACACTAGTTGCAAATGGCCGGGGGCACTACGTGCCGCCGGCACCGATGGTGGCGCCTTCGGTATATGCGTCCTCGTGGGGTACGGCTTTTAGAAACAACACTTGGTGTTAGTTTCGATGTGTAGCCCCCGGTACTTGGTTCCGAGGGGTCTTCTGTAGGAACACTTGGTGTTCTCTTTTGTCGTAGTTGATGTAGGCGTCTACCCTCGGTACTTGGTACCGAAGGGTCTTTAAATGAAACACTCGGTGTTTCCCAACAGATGTTTGGAAGTTGATAGGAGAGCATATCCCTGGCACTGGGTGCCGAGGGGTCTTCTTTGAAACATTTTGGTGTTTTTTCCTTCGTTTCGATGTTTGATGGTGGAGGTGTACCCTCGACACTGGGTGCCGAAGGGAAATGAAACACATGGCGTTCCTTGTTGTTGGTGATAGGAGTTCCTTCCCTCGGCACTTGGTACCGAGGGGTCTTGATTGAAAACACGTGGTGTTTTCACTGATGTTGTAGGTGTTGATGGCGTCCGCCCTCGGCACTTGGTGCCGGAGGGGGTTTTTCTCGTGGTGAGGTGGTGGGCCTGTAGTCAGTATGAGGGCTTGATGTCTTGAATGTGTCTTCATTCTTCGAAATTGGAGGCCTTGGGCCATAGGATAGTACATTCACTAGTTATGAGGGCTTGGCCGCTCTTACATTATTGGTAAAATTAAATTAAGTGGTGTACATTCCAGTGCCTAGGGACTTCTTTCCCGTTGGGGCGTTTGAGCTTGTAGGTCCCGGGTTTGATGATGGCTGCTATGATGTAGGGGCCTTCGAATTTTGGTGCCATTTTTCCTCCCTCGGTTGGTTGGCTTGCTTCCCTCCTCCGGAGGACATAGTCCCCCACTTGAAATTCTCGGGTGCGAACTTTGGCGTCGATGTAGCTTTTAACTTGCCTTCGGTAGTTTTCTGCCCGGATGAAGGCCTGCTCCCGACGTTCTGAAATGAGGTGGAGGTCGAGGGCCATGTTGCTGTCGTTGACCTCGGGGTCATATTGGATTACCCTTCGGGTGGGAAGGGTGACTTCCGTAGGAGCTTTGGCTTCAAAATCGTAGCAGAGGGAGAAGGGTGTTTCACCTGTTGCTCGCCGAGGGGTGGTGCGATAGGCCCAAAGGATGTTGTGGAGTTCTTCCACCCAGCCACCGCCCTCGGCCTCTAGCTTCTTTTTGAGGCCCTCGAGCAAGGTCCGGTTGGCATTCTCTACTTGCCCGTTGCCTTGAGGGTAGGCGACGGAGGAGAATGTGTGTTTGATGCCCCATGCCTCCGGAAGGGCACAAAAGGGGGCTGCCTCAAACTGTGTACCATTGTCGGAGATGATCTGCTGGGGGACGCCAAACCTTGTGAGGATGTTCTTGAGGACGAAGTGACGGCACTTCGCCTCCGTGATGCTGGCGAGGGGTTCACAAGGTCTATCCCCCATCGAGAAAAGGGGACAGAGGTGCTGATGGGGGCATAGTTGACCGCTGGCCTGCCGGGAGCTTTCTGGAAATGTTGACATGCGGTGCACCTCCGGGCAAGGTCAGCACAATCCCTGGCCATGGTTGGCCAGAAGTAGCCCTGGAGAATGAGCCTTCGGGACATGGAGAAGGGTCCCTGGTGGGCTGAGCAAGTGCCACTGTGCACTTCCTCCATTGCGACCTCAGCTTCATCTGGATGAAGGCACCGAAGTAGCGTGCCATTGTAAGATCGTTTGTAGAGCCTCCCATCTTCGATGGTGTAGCTAGGAGCCCTCAGCTTTGCCAGTTTAGCGCGGGCCTCATTCTCGGGTAGCTGCCCTGTGGAGATGAAGGCGGTGATATCTGAGATCCAATTTTGGAGATGTGCTCGGGGGAGTCGGCCGAGAGCTTAGATAATATGTCGGCCTCGGAGTTCTGAGCCCTCGGTATTTGAGTGAGAGAGTGTGCCTCAAATACCTTAAGCAACTCCTTGGCCGCTTCCTTGTACTGTTTCATTCTCCCCTCCTTGGCCTCATATTCTTCGGAGATTTGGCCAACGACCAATTTGGAGTCGCATTTGATGTGGATCTGCCGAGCCCTCATGTTGGCAGCCAGCCGAAGGCCACATAGGAGGGCCTCATATTCGGCCTCATTGTTGGAGACCTTGAAGGAGAAGCGGGTTGCATAGTAGGCCCTGAAGCCCTCGGGAGTAATGAGGACTACCCCTCCCCCGCATGCTTTGGTCGCGGAGGAGCCATCAGTGTAGAGGGTCCACCAGTCGTCCGAGGTAGCCGAGGGCTCCCCGTCCGTGGCTGCCCTTGCGGTACATTCCGTCACAAAGTCCGCCAGGGCTTGGCCCTTGATGGCAGGCCTTGGACGGATGTCAATGTTGTACTGGCTCAAGAAGATAGCCCATTTCACCATGCGGGAGGAGCTGGTGGGGCTCCTCATGAGGGCGCCGAGGGGTTGATGGGTGAGGACCTGAACCGGGTGAGCCTGAAAGTAGTGGCCCAACTTCTTGACAGTCCAAACGATGGCTAACACCGTTTTTTCCACAGGGGAGTACCTGAGCTCGGCCTCCCTTAGGGTCTTGCTAACGTAGAAGATGGCGTGTTGGATGCCATCTTCCTCCCGGATGAGCACAGAGCTGATGGCCGCCGGGCTAACCCCAAGGTAGAGGTAGAGGGTCTCCCCTACCTTGGGTTTGGAGAGCACAGGAGGTGAAGATAGATATCGTTTGAGCTCGTCGAAAGCCCCCTGGAATTCCGGAGTCCATAGAAAGCCAGCCGTCTTCCTCATGATCTGGAAGAAGGGTAGAGACTTCTCCGCTGATTTAGATAGAAAGCGGTTGAGGGCTGCCAGGCGGCCCGTCAACCGTTGAACTTCCTTCACATTGCGTGGGGGCTCCATGTTGATGATGGCTTGGATTTTCTCGGGATTGGCCTCATTACCCCTTCGGCTCACCATGTAGCCCAAGAACTTGCCCCCTTGGACGCCGAAGGTGCACTTCTTCGGGTTTAGCCGAAGGTTGAATTTTTGCATGATGGCGAAGAGCTCCCGTAGGTCGTCAGCATGGCTGGAAGATTGTTTGCTCTTGACGATCATGTCGTCAACATAGGCCTCCATGGTGCGCCCTAGGACGGCTTGAAAGACCCGGGCCACCATCCGGGTGTAAGTGGCCCCCGAGTTCTTTAGGCCGAAGGCCATCACTAGGTAGCAGAAGATGCCCTCGGGAGTCATGAAGGCAGTTTTTTCGGCGTCCTCCTCGTGCATGAATATTTGATGGTACCCTCGGAAGGCATCGAGGAAGGACATGATTTCACACCCCGCGGTCTCATCCACCAATTGATCAATGTTCGGTAGAGGGAATGGATCCATGGGGCATGCTTTGTTGAGATTGGTGTAGTCCACGCACATGCGGAAGGTAGGGGGCTTCTGTGCGAGGACTACATTTGCTAGCCATGAGGGGTATTTCACCTCCTTGATGTGTTTAATTGAGAGGAGCATGGCGACCTCCTTCTTCACGAATTCCCTCCTCTCGGCGGAGAGGGGTCTCCTTCGTTGTTGTACTGCTTTTGCCGAGGGGTCCACCGAGAGGCGGTGGGTGATGACCCTTCGGCTGATTCCCGGCATGTCCTCCGGCCCCCATGCAAAGACAGTGGAGTAGGCGCGGAGGGCGTCGGTGATACCGGTCTTCAAATCTTCAGGGAGCAGGGCTCCAACCTTCACGACTCTCTCCGGCTGGGCCGGATCGAGCGCAAAGTCTTCTACGTCCTCGGCCGGTTCAGCCCTCGGCCTTCTTTCCTCTTGGTCGACGGTTCCGGTGATGGTGTCAACACGGAATTCCGTCTTGCTTACCTTCTTAGTGACCTGAAGATAGCAGGCGCGGGCAATTTTCTGGTTCCCCCGGGAGTAGCCAATTCCCCCCTCGGCGGGAAACTTGAGGCAGAGATGCCTCATGGAGACGATGGCTTCGAGGTCCTCGAGGGCTGGCCGGCCGAGGATGATGTTGTGGGCGCAGTCAATGTTGACGACGACGAACTCCACCTCGAGCTGGGCTCTATGGAGCCCGTCGCCGAAGATCACCGGGAGGGTTATTACCCCCTCGGAATCAATAGTGTCGCCGGTGAAGCCGGCAAGAGGGGTCTTAATGGGCCGAAGGGACCCCTCTCCAGATGCAGCTCTCTGAAGGTGCTGAGGTACATTATATTGACGGAGCTGCCCGTGTCAATGTAAGTTCGGTGAATAATGGTGTCGTTTATCTCCGTCCGAATCACCAAGGCATCCCTGTGAGGAGAAGAAGTGGGAGGGAGATATGCGTTGGTAAAGGTGATGGGTTCCTCCCTCAGTCGCTTTACCGGGGGCATATGAGTGACTTCCCCCACGTAAAGCGATTGAGCCCACTTCTTTCGTTGGCTGGTGGAATCGCCCCCTGTATTGCCACCGGTGATCATGAGGATGTGGCGTTTCTTCTCCTGGTAGTGGGGGTACTCCTCCTCCTCTTCTTCCAAGTTTCCGATCTCCCTCTTCTTGCTGAGGGGAATGGTGTTCGGATTTACCCAGGCATTTATCTTCGTATGGCGCCCTCGGGGAGGTCCCTGATGAGAAGGTCCCTCTTGCCGAGGGCTCTGGACAAACTGGGACAGGTGCCCCGCCTGTATTAATCTCTCGATGGCCGTCTTCAGCTGATGGCAGTCATCGGTCCTGTGCCCCTGGTGCCGATGGAAGCGACAATAGGGGAACTGAGGGTTGATAGCGTGTACCTCCGGGGGTGCGCGAGAGTCGCGCTCAACGAGGCCCCTCTCCTCGGCAAAATCGAGGATGATGCTGACGGGGTGCGTCAATGGTGTCCGAGGGCGGTCCAGGAGAATGGGCTGGGCCCAAGTCTTAGGGTTGCTCTTATAACCTCCCCCGGGCTTGGCTTGGCCTTGCCGAGGGCGGTCATCAGAGGGTCCCGAAGCCTTGGGGTGATTTGGAGGAGCCCCCGGCCCTCGGTTATGCTTGTTGTCAGCCCTCGGGGGCTGCTGGTCCGGATGCTGGTGATACTTCTCCACCTCCTCGGCCTCAGCATATCGGTCCCCCCGCTGCAAAGCCCTTATGTAGTCACGGGGGGGGGTCAATGATGAGGCTCCTTGAAAAGTTACCGGTGCGGAGGACGGTTTGTAGGAGGGCCAGGAGGGTCCCGTCATCAGCACCGTCGACCTTGTCGGCCTCCGTCCTCCAGCGCTCTAGGAAGTCCCGAAGGGTCTCATCCCTCTTCTGGCGTATTGTTAGGAGGTGGGAGAAGTGCTTCCTTGTGCGACGCCTCCCGGCAAACTGTGTCAAGAACCGCTGGGCGAGTTCTTGCCATGAATCGATACAGCCCTCGGGCAGCCTGTTGAACCATTCGTATGCCGGTCCCTCTAAGGTGGAGAGGAACCATCGACACAAATATTCGTCTGACGCCCCCACCATCATCATGCTGTTCTGGTATTTGCTGTAGTGTTCCTGGGGGTCCGTTTTCCCGTTGTAGGGCTGTATGTGTTGCCCTCGGTATTTTTCCGGGATCCGGGCCGTCAATACCCTTGGGGTAAATGGCGTCCGAGTCCGGAGCTGGATGACGGGTTCCCCGGAGCCCTCGGCCACCCTCTTCTGTAACTCCTCCATTTTGGCCATCATGGTCTCGTATTTGAGATCTGAATGAGGGGCGGAGGTGGTGGCGTGAGCTTTGTTGGACTCCATCTCGTCAAGCCGGCGTTGGAGGGCCGCAATAATCTCGTCCCGGGGATCCTTCGGGAGGGTCTCCGCCCCCTGCGAACGAACCCGGGCCGAGTGGGCCTGGTTGATTTGGTGCCGAGCATCATCGGCATGAAGGGGTGCCTTGCCTTTGTCCCGAGGGGGACGCTCCTCGTCTGCCCTCGAAACAGATCCCCCGCTTTCCTGGGGCCTTTGATATGCTTTCCCCCCGAGGCGGTCTTGGACCCCTCGGCGGTCTGGCCCTCCTCCGAGCCGGTTGAGGGCGGAAGTACGGGGCCTTTCCCTGTTGTCATTATGGCGGTCCCGGGACTGAACTTCCTGGGAGGACGTTTCTTGGGCCACCACCCCTTCGTCGTTTCTCACCCGAGGGGTGGGATTTCCGAAGGGGTGTGGTAGAGGGGGAAGTATGATATTTTCCCCGATCTGAGGGTGAGCTGGAGCCAGGGTGCCGAAGGCACCCGGGTTCTGGGTGAGCGTCTGGATGAAGGCGGAGAGCGCCGATTGCACGTCGATGGTGAGAACCGGAGGGCTGACTTGGTCATCGCTCCGGTTTTTCTTCTTGGCCTCGATGCCGAGGTGGGCATCGGGGGCATTTTGTTGGATCTGGAGGCGTAGGTCGACAGCCGCCTGTTCCAGCCCAGCGATGACACCGCCCTCGGGAGCTCTGTGAGAGGCTTCGGGGGCGTTGACGTCGCCGAGGGCCAGGTTCTTGTTTTCTACGTTCTTTGAGTTGGCACGTGTTGTCCTCACCATTTTGATAGAGGGCTAGTGTTTTGTGTTTGGTCGAGGGGGAGGGTTTCTTACTCGATTGTTCAACCTCTCAACGAGGCCATATACTCCATCACTTACTTTTGCTACATTGTTGTATTAGAAAGTTTATTACTTGTTTGGAGAGTGTTATATAACCTATTTGTAATTTGCTTGTGTGGAAGTCTAGGTTGTGATCAACAGATCTTCTTCCATTAAAATTTCAAAATATCTGAACTTTATACATCTCCTATATATTAAGAGCACCGACATTTAAAATGTTGTTGATAGCTGCCTCAGCTCACTGATTTAGTTATCTTCTGAGCTTGTGGATTCATTGGAGCCTTAGAATGATTTTCTGTTTGAACTTTTGTCCAATGGACCTTCTTCAACTGATATTTTTCTTGTACTCCTTTTGTAATTCTTTACCCTGCCAAAACAAAAATATACATATGCATAAAGCTAAAAGTAAGAGATGAGAAACAAAGTGTTGCATTAAAGATTTGTTGAATAATTATGTATGTGTAAAACATGAATGCTCGTTATTGAGATAATAACGAACTTACATGTGAAGTCTAGATTGCTAATGATTTGTGAGAACAATTCTCCACACCTAGGAATATTTATAACCATAATGTTGAGTGCATTCTTGAAAGAAATATTTTGGGGACCTCCTTGAAGATTTTTTTTGACTTTCTATTACGGAGTAATGTATATTGTATATTCCGAGTCCGTTTGGTAACACTAAAATAGGCTGAATTGGCTGATTCTACTGAAATTTATGATGTTCTGGCTGAAGTGGCTGTATTGGCTGATTCTGCTGATTCATGAAAAATTATATTTAAAATATTTGTTATCAATAAATTAAATAAAAAATTATATGAAAAAATAGCTAAAATGATCATCTACAGTAACTACAACCAAAATAGTCAGAAAAGTAACTTCAACCTTACTCTTTATGCTTATTAAAAACTTCAACGCACGAAATCAAAAATTACATGTTTGGTGAAAAAATTGGCTGATAAACGTGATAAGCCGAAAATTACATGTTTAAAAGCACTATGTTGATTGCTTTTCTTTTCATTTTCACATAGAGCATTAATTGGTTGGTGTGACTATAGAGAGGCACTTACTTTGACACTGTTGCACCTCCACATCCACCAATAGAAATTCTGCATCATTGTGCTCACCTCCGATTCAACCAATACAAATAGCTTTCCCAAAGTCTATAAAAATAGCTTTCCTATCTTCAGCAGAGTGCTCACCTCCACCAACAACCATTAGAAATAGGTTGTGAACAACAAATAGATGACTTTTGAACATCAATTTCTTTTGGGTTTATTTGTAAGGAAATAGATGACTCGCTTGATGTTGACATTTATAAGTGGGAACACCGTTCCGCAAAATTCTTTTGCTTTTATACTTCGTATTAGAATAGATTTAATGTGAGTTGGTCGGTGTGATGATATCTAACAACTGCAAAATTTGTACAAAAACTTTAGCATACGTTTGGTATTGTAATCAGTAATGTATTGTTTTGTACCGTTCTGAAAAGGCATGATACCAAATGGTTCCGTTCTTAGAACCGAATCGGATCACTAGCAGAGTCGTCTTTTGACAAGTTCATCATGTTGTCTGGAACGGGGCCCACCATTTTGGGTGGGGGGCAAAATTCCACGTCTTAATATTATTATATAGCAAATTAGAAATACAGTTTTAATAATAATAATAATATATAAATAAAATAAAAAGGGTTACTCACTTGGTGATCATGTTCCAACTGATACTGAAATTCTTGATAAACCAAATGTTGGAGAAACTTTTAGAATTGATATACTTCGTATTTGATATGATTGTATATTTGTTCATATGTGGGCCTCATTTTGATATTCAGAACATGATCTCTAAATTTATTAGACGGCTCTAAACGTTAAAAACCTCACATGTATATTATGGGAATATGGGTTTTGCTAATTTACCGTTCAGGACCACTCTCACGGTCCACCTCTATTTTTGACATGAAAGCATGGATCCGTTATTTGCGCGCCGAACTCCCGGTCTAACAATCTCAACATATCTGTTGAAGTTCTTTCAAATAATCAATTAGTCTTAACATTCAAGAGTACTCTAAGAGAAAAGGTCAATCTAATAGAATTAGTAACCAAGAACATATATATACACTGGTCGAAAAAAACGAGCATATAAACACTGGTTTATTACTATACGTTATACTTGCTCCGTCCCGAATTGAATTGCAAACTTTGACTGACACAAGGATTAAAGAGTGACAATAAATGATACTTCCTTCGTCCCAAAATGATAGTCCTGTATTTCTTTTTTGGGATGTCCCAAAATGATGGTCATGTTTCCCTCTTTGGAAAAAAATATGTGGTCCATATCATTTCACTTTATTATACTCAAATCTCAACCACAACTTTTACCTTTTCAACCACTTTATTAAAATTTGTGCCCAAAAGAAATGAGACTATCAAATTGGGACGGAGGAAGTACTTGTTTTTTACACTTTTGTACATCTTACCAAAAGTAGATGTCTTTAAGTTAATGGAAAAAAGTAAAAGTAAGGGTAAATTTGTCACTTTATTCTTATTTCCATACATAAAATAGAAAGTGAAAAATCATTTTGGGACAACCAAAATAGAAAATTTTACAAATCAAATTAGGACGGTGGGAGTATAATCAGTGTGGAAATAATAATTCCTGACACATCTTTATGTTGGAAGTTTTCTGTCAATGCTGATGCACCACAGCAACCACTAGTTTGTTGTGATACACAAATTATAAATAAATTGTTTTCACTTTTGTGGTGCATCCGTACGTGCACATCCATTTTTTGCATCATATAAAAGGATTTAATGAGTAAACTTTTCATTTCCCACCATTTTATTTCTCTTTTTCTTCTATCTCCCTCCCAACTCTTAGCTTGTGGAGGGAGAATAACACCGTTTATTAATCGATAATATTTTTCTTATTAGTGGATAAAAGGATGGATAATAATAATAGAATGGATGAGGATTATGATTATTTGTTCAAGGTTGTGTTGATAGGAGACTCCGGCGTTGGGAAATCTAACTTGCTTTCACGTTTCACCCGAAATGAATTCAGCCAAGATTCTAAATCTACCATCGGTGTTGAATTCGCCACCCGCACCATTAAAGTCGATGATAAGATCATCAAGGCTCAAATATGGGACACCGCCGGTCAAGAAAGGTAAATATTCAAAGGTTTCCATTTTCAAAATGTTATTTTTATTGATGATAAAAATGATAATGAAATAAAGAGAAGAATTGATGATATTTCTAATGAAATAAATCGATCAAATTGATATCGGTGAAAATATAAAAGAAGGATAGAGAGGAATAATCCTCCTAAGAGAAGTTCAATATATGTGTATGTATTGATCTTGGAGCATTTTCATTCTATATATAATACAAATAGGATGGTACGAAGGAGAGGGGAAACATGCATGTGACCCACATAAGGGTGCCAACTTAAATGAAAACAATACACATGGAAATAATGTAATTGTAAAATATTTAATTGTTTCAATACTCCCCCTCAAGGTGGAGTGTGAAGATTACGAACACCCAACTTGCTTCGAAGAAACTGAAAACGATCGACTCCAAGTGCTTTAGTAAAAATATCTGCCACTTGATTGGAAGTAGAAACGAATAGTGGTTGAATTTCATTTCTAGCAACCCTTTCTCTCACAAAATAACAATCCATTTCCACATGTTTGGTGCGCTCATGAAAGATTGGGTTAAGTGCAATGTGACGGGCTGCCTGATTGTCACAATAAAGGGGTGTGGGGTTGGTGTGGTTAACCGTCAGGTCCTGAAGCAACCATCGCGACCATACTATTTTACTGACAGTGACGGCCATGGCACGATATTCCGCTTCAGCAGAAGAACGAGAAATAACAGATTGTTTCTTTGTATGCCATGATACAGGTGAACCACCAAGAGTAATAAAATAACCAGTACTGGAGCGACGAGTAAAAAGGCATCCTGCCCAATCCGCATCACGATAACCTTTCAATGTCAGGTCATTAGCAGATGATAAAAAAATCCCTTGTCCTGGTGTATGCTTTATGTAACGTAGGACACGTACGATGACATTGAGGTGAGTTTGTCGAGGACTGTTGAGAAATTGGCTGAGCTGACTAACGGCATAAACAATGTCTGGACGAGTTACTGTGAGGTACAGTAAACGCCCAATCAGTCGGCGATAAAAAGAGACATCCACTGGTGGGCTATCATCGTCTTGTCTCAATTTTAAATTCTGCTCCATGGGAAATGTATTGGGGCGGCCTGCTAGAAGCCCACTTTCCTCCAAGATGTCAAGAGTATTCTTTCTTTGGCTTAAGACAAACCCATCAGGAGATCATGCAACTTCAATGCCAAGAAAGTATTTTAGTTTCCCCACGCCTTTTATACTGAATTTTGTGTCTAAGTAATTCTTGACAGTGGAAATGTGAGAAATATCGTCGCCGGCCAACAGTACATCATCAACGTAAATAAGGGCATAAGTATTGATGTGACCATTTTGGAAAATAAATAATGAGTGATCTGCTCGGGACTGGTGAAAACCGATGTCTTGAAGAGCTTGGGTAAATTCATGATACCAGTTGCGTGAAGCTTGGCGTAGTCCATATAGAGATTTCTGTAACTTGCAAACACGAGTGTCACCACTTTTGACAAATCCTTGTGGAATACGCATATAAACATCTTCGAAAAGATCTCCATGGAGAAAAGCATTGTTAACGTCAAGTTGGTGCACAATCCAATTTTGCTTGGCCGCAACCGCCAACATGCATCGCACCGTGACTAGTTTTGCAACAGGTGCAAATGTCTCATGAAAGTCAACTCCCTCAATTTGTGTAAAGCCCCTAGCTTCTAATCTAGCTTTGTAACATTCCACATCTCCATTTGGTTTATATTTAATTTTATAAACCCATTTGAAGTCCACGATCCTTTTTCCATGTGGCAAATGGACTAGAGTCCAAGTATTATTTTCTTCCAAGGGAGTGATTTCTTTTTGCATAGCCTCTCTCCATAAAGGATCCTGTACAGCAGACTTAATTTTTTCGACTCATCACGTGAGGTGATGGCCGCTAGATAGGCTATGTGAGTGGGACTAAATTTATCATAATTAATAAAATGGGAAATAGGATATACCGTTGAGTCAGCTGAATTAGAAGTGGTCCGTGAATGGTCAAGTGAGGGTGGCAAATCAGTCTCATAATCCGCTAGGTGCTTTGGACATTTCTGAATTCTTTTGCCTTGTAATTCACCTGCTGGTTCAACGTATTTAGGAGTCTTGATTGGAGAATGTGGCTCCCCTGCGTTGCATGGCTGTGAAGGTGTAACTTCTGGATTATTTTGACTAGTGGGCCCTTCTCTTTCATTCCCTGGAAGGAGAAACTTTTCAAAAGAAAGCTGGCTGCCCACTTTTGGATCATTTTGGCTAGTGGGTCCCCTCTATCTCATTCCCTGGAAGAAGGCATTTTTCCAAAGAAGGTTGGTCACTGACGTCAAAGTGGTCAGAGACTCCTGTACCTGCCTGTTGATATTGTTCCTGATGAGAGCTTCTGTCTAAAGGAGTGCAACTATCCATATTTATTAGACCACGATGATTTGTATCTGGAGTGCTGCTGCCGTTGTAATTTTCTTGGGCGCCCATCCTTGTTACGGGTCCACTACTTTGATTAGATGGGGATGACCGACTGCCGTTGTCATGATTTATTGGGCGGCTTTGTTTTATTATTACGTAGTACTTCCTCCGTTCTTAAATAAATGCAACAGTCAACATTTCACACTTGCCGAGACACAACTTTGACCATAAATATGAATGATTTTGTATTAGTAAAAAAATTAAAAAAATTAGATTATGAAAATTTACAATGAGACAAGTTTAAAAATATTTTTTTCATTAAATAATATTATTACATTAATAAATAAAATGTAGTCAAAGTAGAACATGTGAATAGTGTAAAAGTCAAAGTGTTGCATTTATTTAAGAACGGAAGTAGTATTTGGTTGTACACTTGATCAACCTGTCTCCCGAAGTCAATATCGGGATTGTCTATCATTTTGAATGGAAAATTTTCTTCAAAAATGTGACATCCCGAGAATTATACGTGGTATGCTTTTGTAAATCGAAAACACGATATGCCTTTTGTCCATATGGATACCCAATAAAAATACAAGGACTCCCCCTTTCACCAAGTTTATCCTTTGGTTTATTGTTGTGTGCATATACCAAACATCCAAATACTCGTAAATGATCATATTTTGGTACCTTCCCAAACAGCATTTCATAAGGAGTTTTATTTGAAAGAAGAGGTGACGGTAGTCTATTAATAATATAGACAGCAGTCAAGATGCATTCTTCCCAAAAATCTATGGGTAACCCAGATTGAAAACGGAGAGCCCTTGCAACTTCCAATATGGGTTTGTGTTTTCTTTCTACTACTCCATTTTGTTGTGCTGTATCAGTACAAGATGTCTCTAGCAAAATTCCGGTATGATTATAATAATCACATAAAACATTGGTTTTAAATTCGGCGCCATTGTCGGTGCGGATTCGCTTGACTTGATGCTCGAATTGTGTATTTATCATATTGCAAAAATGAATCAATAGGTGAGGAACTTCGGACTTATTTTTCATTAAATAAACCCAAACACCTCTAGTAAAGTCATCTACAATAGATAGAAAATGTCGTGCTCCGGAGATTGAATCACATCTATATCCTCCCCAAATGTCACAATGTATCAATTCGAAACAACGAGTTGTCTTAATTGCATTTCTTGGGAAGGGCAGCCTGGTCTGCTTAGCTCGTACACAAGGATCGCAAAAAATATTGTCCCGTTTAAAACCCTTGAGGTAACTAATGTGATGTATCTTTCCATCAGATGCATGTCCCAAACGCTGATGCCATAAATCACAGGTAATAGAGACTGACATTGCCACTCCACTTCTGGAGGACTCCACATAGTAGAGACCATCACGAAATTTACCCACACCAATCAACTTTCTCGAGGATAAATCCTGTAAAATACAAAAGTCTGGGAAAAATGTCAGTGTACAATTTAGTTCGCTTGTTAGGCGACTAGCAGAAAGTAAATTACACTGAAATTTTGGTATATACAGAACACGTTTAAGACGAAGCCCTTTGGGTAAATCTAAACTACCAACAGCATGAACTGGAATTAATTCACCGTTGGGGATTCTAACAGATGGCTCTGGCGTGTGATTGATATCAAAGAGATTGTTATCACTACATGTGATATGTTCAGTAGGTCCAGATGAGTCAATTATCCAAGGGCGGATATGTGGCAATATATATGCCATATTTTCTTGAGCACATAAAGAATTTACTTTCACGATTTCGGCTCTGATACCATGATAAAAATGATAATGAAATAAAGAGAAGAATTGATGATATTTCTAATGAAATAAATCGATCAAATTGATAAATATCGGTGAAAATATAAAAGAAGGATAGAGAGGAATAATCCTCCTAAGAGAAGTTCAATATATGCGTATGTATTGATCTTGGAGCATTTTCATGCTATATATAATACAAATACGATGGTACGAAGGAGAGAGGAAACATGCATGTGACCTACATAAGGGTGCCAACTTAAATGAAAACAATACACATGGAAATAATGTAATTGTAAAATATTTAATTGTTTCAATAATTGATGGATACGTTATAAATTTAATTAATTGATAATCATTAGTTTAATGCATCTTTGTATTTTTCCTTCCTGTCATGCTTAAACTTAAATGGCATGATTACAAAATCGGTTATCTACATATTTCCTCGGTTCTTTTGTAAGTGCAACAGTCCACTTTTTCACATTTACCAATGCATAAGTTTAACTATTAATATATTTCATCCCTTTTGAAAAAATTCAGATTTAGAAAATTTAAAATGAGAAGAATTTAATAATATTTTTAAAAAAAGTAATATGTAATACATCAATAAATAAAATATAGTCAAAGTAGAATATATGAATAGTGCAAAAAGTCCAATGTTGCAATTAAAAGAGAACGAATGTAGTACTTTATATTAGTTTTGGGAGAAAAATCTCGAAATAGGTGTAAAGCATGAAAGAATTTTTCAAATAGGTCTGCTTATGTTTTCTTGCTAAAGTAAGACTCATGCAATCAATTCTATTTTGGGAAGTTTTTGTTGTGATATTCTTTTTACTCATCACCAAAAGCAAAGTGCAATCTTTTGAATATCTCTTTCAACAAAGTTGACCTTTCCTTCAACTCCTGTTTTCAGATTACTACACTCCTAAGATCAATACCCAAAGAAAATTATAACACCCTACAAAAAAACAATTGATTAGTTACGGTTTTAGCTACGGGAAAAGAAGGAAAAACCGTTGCTGAAAAAAATAGGGACGGTTTTGAAACGAAAAAAAAAACGGTCAGAATACGTTGGTCGGAAATCTTAGTTACGGAACGTTTCGACGGTTTTTTTTAGCGACGGATTTTGAAACGGTTAATTCCGTTCCAATCAGCGACGGTTTCTACCGTCACTAAACTGCACACCTATTTAAAAAATAATATTATCTTAGAGACGGTTTTTACCTTCAGTCATCTATAGGGCTGTTTATCTAACACTTGAAGTAGTGTTAAACGATTGTTGCTGCCTAACAAAACATACAAGTGTTCAAAATAGGAATAGAAATAAGTTGTCTTGAATAACTAATTATTACAACATTTCATTCTTGCTCTTGATTTCCATTATTGTTGCTTCCTCCACTCGCAAACAAATTGTCAATAAAATTGGCATTTTCATCTTGAGTAAGGTTGGTTGGAGTTGGAGTTGCAGTTGGTATAGGCATGAATTGAAATGGTTGCGTTGTAGGTGGCATGGATGGTTGACTTTGCATAGTAGGGCGGAGGTTGAGAAGAAGAGCCTTGTGGGATACCTCCAAAAGAGCTAGGGAGCGTTGTTGGAACTTGTTGAGAGAAATTGAATGTATTTTGTTGAGGAGCCGACGAACCTTGTTGGGGAAAATTATAATGATTTTGGGGAGGATAAAAGGATGTATTTTGTTGACGAAACATGGGAGGCATTTGTTGTTGACCATCAGAAGTAGATTGACCATACCCATGATAGAGAAATGGATTCATCCATGGACCCCCCATATTTTCTTGCATGGCCGCGTGCTCTCTTAACTCCTTCAATTCTTTCCTCAAGGCCTTCAACTCCTCCTTAATAGATTCATTTTCGGAGTTACTTTGTGTGGAGGCACAATGTGTGGACTTCAAAGACCCGGTACGCAATAATTCGGGGGCAAGAGAGCCCAAACCCAAAATTCGTCCTCGGTTGGGTTTCACGGTTTTTATATAGAGCGCCGTTTTATCCACTTTTGCGTTCTCCCCCTCGGTTTCCAAAACAGTCTCCTTCGTAACTTTGAGCTTGTCCTAATTATAATTTATATTAATACCAAATGAACTTAATAAAATGTATATTAAGAGTATAATGTATACAATTAAGTTTTAATGCACAATAATATTTACTGAACACGTACCGCTATCTCTTGAACTCTTGGATCACTCAATTGTCCAGTTTTCTTGCTTGTATATCCATCATTCAAAATACAATATACACTTACAGGATTAAAACTGCAAACCTTCTTCACATCCATCATATAAAGGTTGATCTGCTGCTTGTAGAACATTATGAAATTGGTCTGCCAAATAAGAAACGTCATTTACATTTGGAGAAACATTATTATAATCATGACCTGTGGTTTGTGGAACACAGTTTGTGGTGTCCACCGGTGGCACATATCCTGCAAATATATCTCCAAGCATTCTTTGATCCCAGGGAGTTTCAGGTTGAGTCCCAGAAGCTGAAGAAATATGGGCACCATGACTTTCATCTCCTTCCCCAAATTGGTTCTCTAGTAATGGTGGTGGTTGGAATTGTAATAATTCACCATGAGATGTCCAAATATAATAATCTGCGAGAAATCCATGTCGAAAAAGATGAAGTTTGACGGTTTCGGTGTCATAGAAACTCCGATTTTTACAATTTCGACATGGACAGCGAATGTTTCTTCACTCATAAACTCATGTTGAACTCTAGCAAATTCAACAAAACTCTTGACACCACTAATAAATCTATCAGAGACTTTTTTTTTGTAAATGGGTCATATCTTTCATACATCCAACTTCTATCTGTATTAAACATTTTTGTTAGACTTCTGGGATGTGTTTTCTTTCAGAGTGGTCGTATGCATTATTGTATAGACAGAAGATGTGAAGAAGAAGATGAAAACAACGGAATATCGACCAAACTTGAAGACCAAATCTCACTGAGACGGACTAGCGACGGGAAAAAAAATCTTAAATTTGCGACGGTTTTTGAGACGGTTTAGCAACGGTACCATCGCTAATCGGTCGCTAAATCCGTCGCAGATTAACGACGGTTTTTACCGTCGCAGATTAGCCGTTGCTGATTGGGTGTTGTTTTGTAGTGACAATTCACTTTAGACTTATTATACTACAGTATTTTATTAGACTCCTCCCACAACCACCGGTCGATATGTGTTTTCGCTCCTCATATTGTGAAATCCTCCTCATTTGCAGGGTGGAGACAGGGAGGGGCTGGAGGAGGCCTCAGCCCCCGCAAGAAAAAAATTCTGAAATATATATTATAAATAAATACTTTTAATCTAAAGAAAATATATTGATATTTTAAACTTTGGTCCTCATAATGTAAAATTTTCAAAGCCTTATCTTCTTAACTGTAGATTTTTAGCTCCGCCACGGCTCATTCGCGACCACCGCCTCTCCATGGTGTCTACCCATGTTCTCTTCCACTTTCACCTCTAGTACTACCATGTACTTCTCCTTGCTTAATGTTGAGATTCGATTGTTAAACAATGCCTAGTGGTTCATTATTTCTTAACTTGATATTTTCTTCATGAACCTCAAGCTTACCGGTTAGCTCACCAATGGTCATGTTCTATATATATATCATCGGAGACACATTTTTTTACCTTATCAATTCCTTTGAATCCTTTCTCAATATTCTCCCATGAACCCTTCGCTCTTGTAGTATGAGCAATCTTCTCAAATGTAGCATCATCCATTCCTTGTTGGACAATTGAAAAAGCCTCCACGATCGTACTTCATCCTGGACTCATTCAACGACTTCTTTTGTTTTAAGAAAGAGCATTGTCGTCCTCAGGTGTCTCAAATCCTTATTCATTAAATTCCCATATTTATTGGCGACCAAGATATGTCTTTATCATTTGGATGGCCCACCGTCTGTAGTTGACATTGATTGTAGTTGTCATTGATGACTCTTGAGAAGAGAAATACGGAGTACCACTTTGGTAGAAAAATGTACTACTTCAGTTTTTTAAAATTGCTACCAAATTAATAAAGTAAAAATTTTGTAATTGAGATTTGTGTAGTGGAGAACGAATTAACTAGAAGCACAATTTTTTTATTTAAAATAGAAAGTGACAAAAGTTAATGCGATAATCAAATAAGGAAAATTGACAAAGTTTCAAGGAGCGCAGAGAGTAATTATAAGATGACTCTTGACAGAAAAAATGCTACACTTAAAGTGGTCATAACATGTGAATGATACCACTATATATGTTAGAAAAAATGTACTACACATTTTATAAGATGGAGGAAAATTATTGGGGAGAAGTTCTACGCAGTATTATATATACTCCATCCGTGCCGTTGAAAGGTTTTCATTTAGGTGTCCATTTAAAGGTTTTCATTCCATTTTAGAAAGAAAAAAAATACTCTTTTTAATTACACCTTTACTCAAAAATTTTTTTCCTACTAATTACATGTTAAGTCTCACAATTTTCTCTTCCCAACTTTTCTCCCTTTAATTACTTTTTATTATATGTTAACTTTTTCTAAATTTTATCTTTCTTCTCCTTTTTACCTAAATTACTTTATCTAACCACTTATCCAAAACATCGTGTCATTTACATGTTTAGGAAGTTACTTTTCCTGGCCTTGAAACTAGCAACTAATCTCAGTCCACACTTGGACCTCGGTCCCACTTTCAAATCACCTCATTCCTCTATAACTACTTATTGAGCTTCTATAGCTTCTATGACACTTCTCAAAGACGTACACAAACTATTCTATTCTTTAAAATTTGTAATAGTTTGATTTTCATGTTTGTTAATGCATAACTTTAATTGTAATATATTTCATTATGTATTATTAAAATATTATAAAACAATAATATTTTGGAAATTCATATTAATAAAAATTTAATAACATTTTATACATAATAATTTGATTATATAAAGTCATGCTTGCTTGTCCAACATTGCTATACTAAATTCCCAAAGACCGTGGAAGTCAGGTTCCCCTTAATTCTTTTGGTAAACACAACCCTTTCCACGACTTTCATCTTGGAAACTTGAAAATAATGTAAGAGAAGATTGTGAGCTTTGTTTCTTGCTCTTCTGTGTAAGATAAGGATCATTTTCGAATGAGGGTTAATTTATTATTTAAAAATAAAAGATCATCAAAAAAGATTAATAAAAAAAAATTGAAATTGATTTTTTCCTAAACAGCTAGGTCAAATTGGTAGGTACTACAATCAATCGTAGTACTAGTATATTGGATAATAATATAAAAATGTATGTTGTTATTATAATGTTTTTGTAATATCTTGTTCCAACCAAATCATATGCTTATTTAGATAATGTATAGTTATCCACATCATCTTGAACTATATATCTACTTAGACCTTGTAACTTCTTCTTAGTAACCTAACCGATACAAAATTTCTTTATTTGATACGTAGCATTAGGTTTATGCCTTTACACTCCTATATTAGTTTAACTTTTATGTTGGTCAAATTTTCTCAAGTCTAGCTACTATATTTAACGTTTTCTCACTGCATCATACATATGCACCACCTGTTACTATTTTCAAAAGCATTGTTTTGGTGCCATAGGTATAAGTGTTAATTGAAAAAGTGATGGAATCCATATAATCTATGCAATCATGAGAAAATCAAATTATATTAGTCACCATATTACGTCTCAATGGACATGATAGAAAACACAGTACAACATACTTGGTAAAATTCAGTAAATCGATAAATTAATGAATAACTTTAATTAAAAAACTTATATCAGGTGAATGTTATGGTATCTTGAACAAAATGGGGTTTCATACGTAACGTACAATACATTTTTGATCAAATTTATTACTATGTATTTCATTATTTGTTTACGTTTGAAGTAATAAATTACTCCATCCGTCCAGAAAAGGTTCACCAACTTGACTTTTTCTTGATCAATGACAATCAACTTTAATTAATGATATTTTTTAGTATGAAATTATGTTGAATATGAAAATTATATCAAACTGTTCTTTATTCCAAATATTTTCATAAAAGTATAAAATTTATAAATTATATACAAATATACTCTCTTCGTCTCTTATAACTTTGCCAAATTTCTTTTTTTGGATGTCCCACTAACTTTGACACTTTCCCTTTTAAGTAAAGAATTTGTGATTCCGGTTAATTCTCTTTCCTCTGCACAAACTTCAATCACACAATTTTTACTTTATTAATCCCCGTGCCAGTCAAACTTGATAAAGTTTTAAGGGACGGAGGGAGGGAGTACTAATTAAAATTATTGTTCAAAGTTTGTCGTGATTCACCAAAAAAAAGTAAATATGACGAACCTTTTTGAGACGGTACAATATTCTCATTGATACAGATAGACAAAATACCATACTGTTTACAGGTACCGTGCAATAACAAGTGCATACTATCGGGGAGCGGTAGGAGCTTTACTAGTATACGATATAACACGGCGTGTGACGTTTGAGAGTATGGACCGATGGTTGAAGGAGCTTCGAGATCACACCGATAAAAACATCATCGTCATGTTGGTAGGAAACAAGGCAGATCTACGTCACCTACGAGCAGTTACCACAGATGATTCAAAGGTATTTGCTGAGAAGGAGAATACATTTTTCATGGAAACCTCAGCTCTCGAGTCGATTAATGTAGAAAATGCCTTCACAGAGGTACTTTCCCAGATATACCGTGTGGCAAGCCGGAGAGCCTTGGATGGAAGCAACAATCCTGCTAATTTGCCTAAAGGACAAACCATCAACATTGGAGGAAATGATGATGTTTCTTCTATCAAGACAAGTGGATGTTGTTCATAAAAACATTAGAGTAAGAGTTGTATATGTGAAATATATAATGAAGATAACAAGTGATGTTATAAAATGTAACATTAATTTGGTTGTACACAAATTAAGGAATAGTCAAACTAGCCTATTATTTGATTAACGGCTCAATTCCAACTCATATTTCTAAAGAGCTCATATAAGAATTATTAACACGTAGTACGGAGTATATCATAACGGTCTCATTCGTCTAGTTTTTTATATATTGAGTAAATCATACCCGCATAGGTAGCTCAGCTAGTTTCGTGGTAGGAAATTTGGAACATTATTGAATAAACCATTATACCAATCAAGGGGACGTCGTCATTAGGCTACGATGAGGTGACACATAGGCCCCCGAGTGGCCGAGTAGCCCTACTTTCAATTCCAGAAGGTAACATTTGTTGGGATTAGTTAATCTTAATTCTAGAACTTCACTAAATTCCTAAGCCAATAGAAACGTTGGTTTGTGTGTGTGTGGACTGATCGAAAACCTGAAATTAATGCACTTCTTGAGCCTGCTTAGGTGTGGACACTTTGCGAGTTCTAATTTCCGATATAGGCTCATACGCAATGACAAGGTAAAGCATATGCACATTGTTATTGAACTTGTTAGTCTATAAGACATGCATCTACCATGCGTCACCAAACTAATTAATAAGCAACAGAACTTTGAATAAAAAACAAGTCTTAACAATCAAGGCAATGTTAAGGGGTAAGGGTGGTATAGCAAAAATATAAATGTATAAGGTGAAAGTGAAATTATGCTCTGTATAAAACAAAGGCCGTGGTTTTGGTTTTGCTTATACTTTTGAGTAGTGGTTAGTTTTAGTGATTATAGAGAAAGTGCTAAATGATATATGCCGACAGTGTTTTGTAAAATAAGTAATTTTTCAAAAGTAGAAGTTTGGGGTTTTGGTAAAAAAAAACATAGGTATATCACTATATCACATCGATGAAATTTTACAATAAAAATTTAAAAAGGTGAAATACAACTTTAAACACCCTTCCCTTACATATGCTTTTAGTTCTGAAGTACTTTAGTTATGCAGATGCAATACTTTAGCAATGGAAAACACTCTGGCCTAAGTCTAACCTGCAAAATCCTTCAATTGTTGGAAACAAAATCAAAGGTGTTTCCTGCCTTTCCTTCTTCTAGAAGTTCCCCAATGCATACTATAACTCCAATGCCCAGGCCCAATGTGTGAGCAGCCTTCTTTCCTATAGGCTATATAGTAATTCATGACAAAGGATCATAAAATACTCTCAAAGGCATGATAAACATTCATTTTATATTTCTATACGGGTTCATGCTATTTGGGGGGACCAGGAGGTTTTTTTGTTAGCATATGTGGAGTGAGTGACAATATTAATAAGGGAAATTCCATTTTTGAAACTTCCAATTTCAGATAATGGATCCAGGAACTCCTTAAGTCCTTAATACAACTTTTTCATCAATTAGTAGTTGTTAAGGACATGATTTATATAATACTTTGACTTTTGTTGAGTGGGCATTAATATATGTAGAACAATGCTTGTTCAAAATGATTCTTAAAGCTTGATAATACTGTTTATCCTCTTTGAATTGACACATAAAAGCACTTTACTTTGTTTATAAAGCAGCAAAGTATGTTTATAATGTTTTGTTTTTTCAAAACTGGAATGCACTGAAGTTTGCAAAGTAAGTTTTTCTTACGAATGATAATTTGTGATTTTTTTACATTGAATAAAATATGTGTCGTTTTAATTCATTGCTAAAGCAAGAGTCAAAATTAAATGCAATATGCCTTTCTTTCTGTCTGGTGACAAATAATAGCAAGTGTATTGTAAATAACGATCATGTAAAAGAAAGATGAGACATTTTAGGATTGTAAGTGAATGAATGAGTGTCTTCTTCCTGGGTTAAGTGTGTTTGAAATGCAAAAGTTCATTCTACATGTACAACTGTAATCTACATTTTAAAAAGTGGCTAGGCATTTTGCCAAAGTAATGGACAATCATGAAATGCTTGGTAAGTACGGATTATTTACAATTCAAAGATTTAAATTTAAACTCAGCAACAATTTAATCATCAGAAATTCCCTCCTACGATTTATTTACATTTAAAAAAAACTACAACTACAACAACCTACTATGCTACATTCGTCCAATAATACGACCTAGCCCTTCAACAACATGGGTAAACATGTGGTTTGGGAAGTAGCCCGCATGATTAATAAGCATGTCCACATGGATGCTTCAGTTTGTACAAGCGAATTAGCAATTTCAGAATAACTGCATGGCAAGCCGATTAAAAGATCCAAAAGATTTAGATTGAGTACCTTAACTTGAAGAATCAGAAGGGTAGCCCGACAAAAGAGGAAGAGATGTACGAATTGCATGTCATAGTGATCGGGCTAAACTTGCAAGTGTATAAATGCCGATATAGTAATAAATTCCGGTAAAATACCGGGTCGAATCCACAAGGAAACGTTGTTTAATTCAAGTCCGAGAGTAGATAACGTTAAATGAAGAATTGAATAAAGTGCAGGGATTTTGATTTGTGTTTTATATTTTTGGTTTTTTCACTTTTTGTTCAACAAGATAATCGTTAACTAACTTTGAGTTCAAGATAAATGATAACAACAACTAAGGCTTCGGGAATCACTTAAATGCTTAAATAGGGTTGAATATTAGTTCTTTGCCAATAATTATGAATACGATGTCGCTAATATATTCTCAACTCCGGTTAAGGCAGCGAGAGCGTGGTTTTCGTTATGTGTAAGTCCTGTTACGGCTTACATTCATCTACCGAAAACCCCGTTGAATATCAAGACATCACACCCGTATCATATAAGACCGGATATATTTCTATTCTCGGTACTATATATGTTTATCCTTTAGTGTTCATAGTTTAGACTTCAACGTTAATTGCAAGTATAAACTAAATTTAACATACTTCTATGTTGTACACCATAGTCATAAACAATCAATATATAAAGGATAAATCACAATTTATTGGTTTAGAACTTTTATCAAACACCTAGTGGGCATAGAAGTTCATCCCTAGCCTTAGCTAAGAAATTAGCCTCTAATGCTCATATTAATCACAATACAATAATAAATGTAATGGAACATGAAATTACAAAGGAAATAATACCTAAACACCAATGATTTCGCAGGATGAACTTCCCTCCTCAAGAACTTGAAGAAAATACCAAGAACAAAAATATAAAAGCTAAGAATTAATCTATGGAATGGAATGTGTTTGCTTGATGAATTGAAGGCTTTATATAGGCTAAAGAATGACATCTTTTAGTCTATTTGAGCCCAACAATCAGGTATGGAGCAATATTTGATCAAGAGATGAGGAAGGTGAAGTTTTCCCATCAAAAATCCTCTTGCACGACCTTTTGATTGAGGTGAAATCGTCCCAACCGGCCCCGGTCAGTCTAGAACCGGCCCCGGTCGAAAACAGGCTCTTTTAGTGCGTAAAAAGACCTTCCAACCGGCGCCGGTTCTAGGCTGACCGGCGCCGGTTGCAGCGCCCAAAATTGTACTTTGGCTTTCTTCCTCCGGAATGGGTCAAAAAGTGTCGGGTTTTGTACCTGGATTTTGGGAATGTTCCGCTATGAATTTTGACATGATTCCTTCACTAAAGTTGTAGATAATGAAGTCTTCTATCCACCAAAACTTGAATAACGTGATTTTATTCATCCAATAAAACTTTATGGCTAAAACACTGAGAGGTATGCATCCTTAAATCCCACCAGCAACATCTGACTTTGTTTGTTGATTGAGTATTGTTCCTTTCATATTTTGGCCATGACGTCTCTATAACATTTGTTCCTTATTGAGTTAGCATTCACATGAATCTCGAATCGAGTGATTTCGAATTCTATAAAATACGTTATACTCAAATTATGGGCAAAACGTCATCCTTTTGGTCCCAAAAGCCGTTCATCACAATGTTTTATGCTTTAGCTCTCATTTTGAAGTTGTTTTCCCAATTTCTCTTCTTTTCTTCAACAAATACTTATAAATACTTATGTTAAACACAAGTAAATATAACGGCTATCACATAGCCTCTATACGAACTGCATATCATGCGTTAACAATTTTGCTGTTGAACAACTGCCGAAGGGAATCGACGTTTTGAAAACATGAAGTTTTGTTGACACAGTTAGACGACACGTTTTGGGGATGGGCGGCAAATATTGGATGGAAAAAAGACTATACTAACGTTAGTTGGCTGTTATTATATATAGATAGAAATTTCCCTAAATAGGAGCAAAAGCGTTTGGAAATTCCAAAATAGGAGTATCATATTTTTTATTCCCTGAACAGGAGTAATCTTCCAAGTTTGAAGAAAATGCCAGGTTTAAAGCCTAGTAATGCCATGTTTGGCAGAAATTTACGTCTATTTAGGGAATAAAAAATACGATACTCCTATTTTGAAATTTCAAAACTTTTTTACTCTTATTTTGGGGATTATCTCTATTATATAAGCAGATATATATTGAATTGGATAATATTTAATAATTTATTTTCTTATTATAATATTTGTTTACTATGTTGTTCCAACCAAACCATATACTTATTTAGACAATGTAGTCATCCACATAATCTTGAACTATGTATCTACTTAGACATTGTAACTTCTTCCGAGTAACCTAACTGATACAAAAATTCTATATTTAATCACTAGAATAAATCACACTTTTTATGACGGATTTTTGTGTGACACTGAAATTTTCGTCACATTATATTGATCAATAGTGACGAAATCCAGTTTGTCATTGTAAAATGGTTTATTATGACAATATTTTCATTTGTCATTTTAGGTTTCATTTGTCATCGCTAATTGTTATAATTAATGGCGAAAAATAAAATATATCACTTTAGTATTAAATTTCTTATAGTGACGCCCAAATTTAGGAGGAGAATATTTCTATGACAAATTAAGAATAATTAATGACGACGTTTGTTGTCACTTAAATTTTATTTTTATATGAAAAAATCATTTTGTCATTAATTTTTCTATAAAATAATGACAATGTTATTTTGTCATTAATACTCCCCTATTTTGTGACATAAACGTAAATGAAACCTAAAACCACAAATGACAATATTGTCATAAACGCCCAATTTTAGGAGTGAAATTTTTCGTCACAAATTCAGACTAATTAATGACGATATATGTTGTTACTTAAATTTTATATTTTTACGACAAAATCACGTTGTCATTAATATTTTTATAAAATAATCACAATATTATTACGTCACTATTACTTCCCTAGTGTGACATAAACGTATGTGAAACCCAAAACGACAAATGGTAACATTGTCATAAACAAACTTGTAACAAATTCAGAATAATTAATGACGATATTTTTTATCACTTAATTTTTTTTATGACATAATCATATTGTCATTAATATTTTATTATAAAATAATAACAAATTTTTTGTCGCTAATGCTCCCCTGTTATGACACTAATGTAAATGCGTCGTAATTTTAGAGTCTGTTTGGTAACACTAAAATTGGCTAAATTAACCGATTGTGTTGAAATTTATGAAGTTGTGATTAAAATTATAAAAAAGTAAAATAAATTTTTTTATCAAAATTAAGTATCTATTACAAAATTACTCAAACCATACGGAGAACTAAATTCAATGGAGACCTAAGCTCTGCCATTGAGACCTAAGCTCTTGCGATCCATTGACTACTTTCTTTCTAAATTCAATTGAGACCTAAGCTCTTCCATACGGAGAACTAAGAGGAGATCGAAGCAAGCTTTAACCGGCTGTCACCGTATCAATTGCGTACTGCCATCATTGATACACAAAGTAATTTCCGGTCTTTGATGCAACGGCTGCATATCATCACGCTCTTATAATCGCCACGGCCTTCGATACACAAACTGATACAGGAACAGGTTTTTTTGCGACGAAGACAGGGACTCCAAGGCGAGTCCTTTAAATTCGCTGATATTTATTGCAATTTGTCTCCTTAATTTATCAAGTAGCATCGTATCAGCTGTGTCTTGTTTTAGATGGTTTAACTTTCCTGCCATGGTTCTCTAGAGTCCTTGTCATTTGAATTTAATAAAAGCTGTAATTTAGTTATCTATGCATTAAACTAGCAAGTTTAAATCTGGATATCACAGTCAAGTGATATCTCAGTCTTCTTAACCGCTTCTTGTTTGCTACGGTTTGGAACCCGTTTCCGAAGTTGGCTTCAAAGCTCTTACTTTTCAACTTTGTACAGACCAGTTATAGTAACCATTTTGACTGCTGTAAAAGTCCCAAAGAGCAAAATTGGTTTGATGAGCACAGATGATGCTCTATACATTCTAATTAGAGGGGTCTAGAATACCTGTAAGGCTGTAAGTAATAAAAGTTGTTTTCTGGATTTTAAGTTTTGACTTGTAATACCCTGGAATCTTAATGTATAGCCTTAGCAGCACACATATATTACTTCTAAGATATGTAATAGAAGTTTTGATCCATGGTTTCAAGAGTCGAGACGGCAAACTTCTTCATTTTTATAAAAAAAATCGCTGCTTTTTTCTCTTCATTTCCAGAATCTGCTCAATCATTATAATGGTGGCCGTATGTAATATGGAGGCTGTAATAAAACAACTTTTATCCATATTGACCATTTGTCTGGTAGCTATTTGATATGACGGAAGAAAAGGCACAAAAGAATTATATATAGTAATTGTCCTATATAGGACTAAAACTAAACTTAATTTCCTAAATAGGACTACAAATTTTTAATTCCCTAAATAAGACTCCGGATTACCATTATGCCCTCATATATATTAACATCAAAACCCTAGTTTTCTAATTATGTCTTCAGGGTTGCGCCTCATCAGACCTGCGGCTCTGCTCTATGTGCATCGCAACTCTTCGATTTTTCTTTGCCGAGGAGAAGGACTGCCGGCGCCATGGAGTGTGCCTCTCCTCTCGCCGCTACACCCCTTAGGCGCTGCCCCTGATTCCACGATGGTTCCAGGTTTCTTCTTTCACTCCTCCTTTCTTTCTTCTTCTTTTCTTCTTCTTCTCCTCGTTCTTATTCTTCTAGTTCTTATTCTTCTTTGTGCACCTCCAATCTTTCCTTTATATAACAGATTTCTTATTGATTTTATTATTTTTTGGAAGAATTTAAAATTTTCAGTTAAAAAAATGTTTTTCCGATTTTAAATACCGGTTGTACATTTTGACAAGTTTTTGGCAGTTTCATGTAGTACAGGAAATTATACTGTGGCAGAATTTTTTTTATTTGAACATTAATTTGAATGTATTGCCAATCTTATGGCAGAATTGACTAATATCTTATGACAGAAAATTTCTTATTACCTTTGCCAAACTGCCAAATTTAAAGGAAAAAACTGTCATTATTATATTTGCTTCTTATGTGAAAAAACGGTGTTTTGGTGCAGCAAGATGACAGTTTTTGGTTTTCAAAACTGGCAGCCATCGCCTGGTGGTCCTTGAAGCGGCGGCGACACTGAACAAGTAGTGGCGGCGGCTGGAGCGGCGGCGGCTGGAGCAGCGGCGGCTGGAGCGGCAGCGGCGTCTGGAGTGGCGGTGGCTGGAGCGACGGCAGTGGCTAGAGCGGCAACGACATGAATAGTGACAGTAGGTTCTGCCGAGTGCGCTGGAAGCGGCAAATTAAACTAGGGTTTAAATTTTTTATTAATTGTAAATAGACCAGAATTTCATTAAGGGTAATTTTGTCAAATGAATGTATTTTTAGTCCTATGGAACATGGAAGTCCTATTTGTGCATTTTTTCATTGTTTTAATCCTATTTAGGGAATTAACTCAATTATATAGTCCTAAAAAATAAGTTGGTTAAAAAAGAAGTGAATGAGTCCTATTTTGAGACTAAAATAAAGAGTCTTATTTATGAATTTCATTTTTGTTTTAGTTTTATTTAGGGAATTTTCTCTACTCGAAAAATGTTGTTTAATGCATCAATACTAGTTGCGGCAGTTTGAAACAACTAAATCTTGTTTACCGGAGTATGTATTTTGTACAACTACTTGATTATAAGTTTCTCAAACGTATATTAATATGCTTTTGACTTGTTCTTTTTATAAGCGTTGCTTTTTGTGAGAAAGCAATTCTTTGTCTAGGGCTTTTTCTTTTAATGAAAGCCCACTGTCATTGTTTTTATTCTCTGTTCATTTTAAATAAGTTTTCCTTTAAAGAACGAGTATATCAAGAATTGGACTATGTTGTGATAACCAAAGTATAAAAAGCGTGTGAATAAAACCTATGGGAAAATGACTTCTCGATTTAGTATTAAGCTGAAAGTTTGTGAATATAATCTTAATATCATGGAAAATATGATTACAAAAGTTCATCAAACAATTCCATCTGCAAGCACCTCAAATTGAGGTGGCCGGATGACGCTATGGTTAGGAAATATATATATATATATATATAGGGTTTAAATGAAGAAAGTTAAATGAAGTCTAAATATATATATTTAGACTTTTTGTCCAACCTAAAGTCCCAAGAAACCCAATATTACTCGTTTAGAAACTTTCTTCATTTAGACTTCTTTCATAAACTACCGACTCAATTTTACAGAGAGAACCCAATATTACTATGTTCTTATGTATTTTTAGTTAACATTTTAACAATTTATCTGTCATTAATGGTGTTTAGAAACATTTGTTTATTTTTTTATAAACAATAATGTTGCTCGCTGTATCGTTTAGTCAGAGTATTTGTTTAATTCATAGTGTATGTATAGTAGTTTCTTTTGTTTGTACTCATTTATTTTTAACCTATTCTTATATATTATGTAGGGCATAAAATGGATGAGAGTTGGATGCATGCAGTTAAGTGGTCTGGTGCTTATATGGATGGTGTAAACAATTTTATGAAATTTGTTGAAACCAATAATGGTCGAGAGGGAAACATTAGATGCCCTTGTAGAGGCTGTTTGAACCTGAAAATTCAAGATAAAAAAACAGTTAAGAATCATCTTTTATCTTGTGGAATAGATCCTGGCCACATTACATGGTTTTATCATGGTGAAGCATCTAGTTCGCGAACTTTTGGGAATGAATATAACAATAGGGAAGATGGAATAGACACTAATTTTGAAAAAAGTGATAAAGAAGATGAGGATGATATTCATGAAATGTTGTTTGACATTGGCCAACAATATAATCAACATGACAATAATAATATGTTTTCTGAAAATGACATTAATAATGGTGGTCTTCCGATATATCTAGAGGCATTGGTGAGTAATGCTCAAACAGAACTATATCCAGGTTGTAAGAAAATGTCAAGGTTATCTTTTATCATACAGTTGCTACACATTAAAGTGTACAATAAGTTGAGTGATAAAGCAATGGATATGATGTTAAAACTAATGAAGTCATCTTTCCCTAATGGTGAGACACTTCCATGTTCCTATTATGAAGCCAGAAAAATGTTGCGGGACTTGGGGTTGGGATATGAATGTATTCCTGCTTGTAAGTACGATTGTGTTCTGTTTTGGAAGGAAAACAGTTGTTTGGATAGCTGCCCAACTTGTGGAACCTCAAGATGGAAAACCGATGATGGTAACTCGAAGAAGATACCACAAAAAATTTTAAGGTACTTTCCTTTAACACCTAGGCTTCAACGCCTTTTCATGTCTATAAAAACACGTGAAAAGATGGTCTGGCATAAAGAAAATCGCATTGATGATGATTATATGAGACATCCTGCTGATTCTGCAGCATGGAAAGACTTTGATAACGAGTTTCCTCGGTTTGCAAGTGATCCTAGAAATGTTAGACTTGCTTTAGCTGCAGATGGTTTCAATCCATTTGGAAACTTGAGCACAACTTATAGCATGTGGGCGGTAATTTTAACCCCATTGAATCTACCCCCATGGGATTGCATGAAAGAACCATTCTTGATGTTGTCTTTACTGATTTCGGGTCCTAATTCACCTGGAAAGGATATTGATGTCTACTTACAACCACTCATTGAAGAGTTAAAAGGGATGTGTATTGACGGGGCTGAAACATTTGATGTTTCTACCAGAAAGAATTTTCAAATGCACGCTTCTATTTTGTGGACTATTAATGATTTTCCTGCATACGGGGATTTGTCGGGATGGAGTACTAAGGGGTACATGGCTTGTCCACTTTGTAATGAACGAACATATTCTCAAAGATTACGAAGCAAGCTATGTTACATGAGGCACCGTCGCTATTTACCGAAAGATCACGCATGGAGAAGAAGCAAGAAGTTTAATGGTAAAAGAGAACACAGTGAGGCACCTATAGAATTGAGTGGGGAGGATGTCATGATACAGTTAGAGAAATTAACAAATTTGACACCAGAAAAGCATGATAGTAAGAAGAGGAAGCGTGCGTCTCATGAATTGAATTGGACTAAACGTATACGTAGCATCTTTTTTAATTTGCCTTATTGGAGCAAGCTAAAGTTAAGGCATAATTTAGATGTAATGCATACAGAGAAGAACATTTGTGAGAGTATATTAGGGACTGATACGTTTTTAATTTCCATATTTATGTTTGTGTTTTTAATTAGTTTTGCTTGATCTTTACTATGGAAATTACACACTTTTGGTGTAATAGATTAGTTTGTTAAATTCTTGTAAATAGGTTAGATTAGATATATTCTGAGCTCAAACAGGTATTGATCACTCGAAGTACAGTTGGTGAACCCAAAAAGTGGAAAGAAGGTGCAAAAGTTCAAAGACAAAAGAAGATCCTGAATTTTGGTCTATACTCGGTCGAGTATTAACTATACTCGATCGGGTATTAGGTTGGAACTTCAAATCGGATCAGATCCGAAGACAAGGGAACATGCCGGGAAGATTTCAGCCATGATTTTATGTCTATACTCGATCAGGTAGACCGACATACCCGATCGGGTATGCCTTTGAGTTTCAAACGAAGATCGGTCGAGTATGATCCGAATACCATTTTCTAAGCATACTCGACCGGGTATTAATATATACTCGATCGGGTATACTTATGGAAAATAGCCTGAAACCGGTCGAGTATACCTCGGATCGAGTGTTACACACATACTCGATCGGGTACCATGTATATACCCGATCGAGTACCCGAATCCCATCCCAAAAGCCTATAATTACACCTCCTTTCCTTCACAAAAAGATATCCAATTCCTTTGTACATCTAAGCTCAGTATAGAATAGTTCTTTCTTTATATTTTTCATCATGTTTAGTCTCCAAATGAGGAGCTAAACTCTTCCATCTTGGTTTTGCTACTTTGAAGCTTAATGAATTTGTAAGTTGTGAGTTATTTTCTTTAATCTTCATCCTTGAATATTAATTCTTTCTTTTAAAATACTATCTCTATATCAAAGTTGGGGAGTGTTACTAAGATGACAATTAGTTAACATCTTGACATTGGTTATAGTAATAGCTATTTCTTCCTCTATGTTAATATTGAGGAGTGTTACTAAGATGACAATTAGTTAACATCTTGATATTAATCATAGTAGGATTCATATTCTTTAATATTCTTCCTTGAGTATTAATTAATTCATATTCATATTTCATGTTAATATCTTAAACATTACTTAAAGTATCAACTAGTATTGTTTCTCATATTAATTATTACTAGAATCAATCGGTTAATACGCTTGTTATTAATCCGGTTCTTTCAACGGTAGTAAACTTGGAATATTAATGCATGCATCTCATGGTTAATATGCCAAGGGGAATTAATTATATTGATTGAACCAATAAACCGCTTGTGTTGAGGTTATCAATCTCAATCGTTTTTCATCTTAAGTTTATTGCTACTATCAAGTTAATATACGGCGCTTGTTCTATATTGACTCGATAGTAAGTTTTATTAATGAACGCATGTCGTTATTAATAACTACCCTCGATGAACTGGATATACTCCTCGATTGAGTATTCGAGAGGAAGATAGTTAAAGATATAACCGGGATCGACGAACATCTCATTAAGTGGATAAAAGCAAAACCAAGTCCTCATCTCATTGAATTAAACTCATATAGGTTATTTATCTTAGTGTTTTTAAAACCAAACAAATCTAAACCCCCCTTTTGTTACTATTTGTATAAAAGAGAAGTATTCATTTCCCTGTGGATACGAACCTTACTACACTATACTACGTATTAGTGTTTGTATTGTATTTATTTTGAGTGCACCTAACGACAAGTGCACGTCAAATTTGGCGCCGTTGCCGGGGATTGGCAATTAATTTTTCTTTTATTTCATATCAAGAAAAAAAAAATATCAAACAAAAATATAAAGAGTGTTTATTTTTCTATTTTCTGAGCTTAGTGGAGTTTATGGTTAAACATCGTTCCATAAACGAATTCACATATCACAAAAACCCAGAAATAGAACAAACTTTCGAGCGGTTGAAAAGTAAATTTTCTAACACCGACTCGGAAGAATCATCTTCCAGAGACTCATACACCGCTAGCTCTAGTTCTAGCGACACCGAAGAGCCAACCACAATGGCTCTTGAAACAAGAACGCTGAGGGAGCTCACAGCTCCAAACCTCAACCAACAACCACTGTGTATTACCTTCCCTACACTTGATGAGGGTAATACGTTTGAGCTAAAATCTGGGCTTATTCATTTGCTGCCATCCTTCCATGGCCTGAGGGGAGAGGACCCGAACAAACATTTATCGGAGTACCACGTCGTTTGCACAAGCATGTGCCCAAACGGTGTGACAGAAGAACAAATCAAACTGCGGGCGTTTCCATTTTCACTGAAGGATACCGCAAAGGATTGGCTATTCTATCTTCCTTCAGGAAGTATAGGTACATGGGCGGCCATGAAGAAAGCGTTCCTGGAAAGGTATTACCCTGCCTCTGTCTCATCCTCTCTAAAAACACATATGAGCAACGTGGAGCAGAAGGATGATGAATCGTTCTACGAATATTGGGAACGATTCAAGAAACTGTGTGCAAACTGCCCTTATCATGGCTATTCGGAGCAAGACCTCATCTTATATTTCTATGATGGTCTTTGCAATGAAGATAGGCGGATGATAAACGTCACATGTGGAGGAGGGATTGTCAACAAGACCCCTTCTCAAGCTATAAACCTCATCTCGGAGTTGGCCGAGAATTGTAGGCACTATGATCGGCGATCATCAAAATGAGTAATGGCGGTAGAATCCAATAACTCATTGGAAAGTCAAGTAGCCGGCTTGACTTCTTTGGTTAAAGATTTTCTCTTAAATCCGAAACCTAAAGAAGTCAAGGTCTGCGGCATATGCTCGACACAAGGGCACCCCACTGACTCTTGCCCAACACTACAAGAGGAGAACGTCGAACAGATCAATGCTTTGGGTTTCCAAAATCAAAAGAGGTATAACCCTCAAAGCAACACCTACAATCCGGGATGGAGGGATCATCCTAATTTAAGGTACGGAAACTCTCAACCTCCTCAACCATAAAATCTTCCTCCTCCACAATATAAACAACAAGGCCAAACTTCAAACTCGAACATGTCAACCGAAGACATGATTCGATCACTCGCCATGAATATGGCAACAATGCAACAAAGTGTGGTTCAATTCCAAGAAACAACAAAATCTAGCATCCACAACTTGGAAAGCCAAATCAGCCAAATCTCAAATGCCGTGAGTAGGCTTGAAGCTAAGGATTCGGCAAGGCTACCATCTCAAACGGAGCCGAATCCTAGGCAACAAGCCCATGCAGTCACATTACGGAGTGGCAAGGAGTTGGTTATTGCCAAGGAGAAGGCAAAGAGCCACATTGGCGAAGAGGAGGAAGAAGAGGAGCTGGTGGAGGTAACTCAACCGGAGGTGGAAGTTCAAATCCCAACCCCACCACCGGTCATTCCCGAGATTGAAGCACCCTTCCCCGAGGCCCTAAGGGAAACGCGAAAGCTGGAGAAGGACAAGGACATCTATGAGACATTCTCCAAATGTGAGGTAAATATCCCTCTCCTTAACTTGATAAAAGGTGTCCCTAGATTTGCAAAAGTTTTCAAAGAACTATGTACAATAAAAAGGAAACATAGACTCAATGGAAAACAAAAAGTCCAAGTTAGTGAACGTGTTTCGGCAGTTTTTCAAAAGAAACTCCCAAAGAAATACAATGATCCGGGCATGTTCACTATACCTTGCAAGTTGGGAGGAACTACGTTTTCAAAAGCCATGCTCGATTTAGGAGCATCAATTAATGTCATTCTTTACTCTTTATACAAATCACTTGAGCTTGGCCCTTTAAATGAAACTGGAGTAGTCATTCAACTTGCGGATAGATCAAATGCCTACCCTAAAGGTATTGTCGAAGACGTACTAGTTATGGTTGACAATTTGATTTTCCCCGCTGACTTTTATGTTTTGGAAATGGAGAATGATAAGAATGCGGTTCCTATCCTTTTAGGAAGGCCATTTTTGAAAACCGCTAGAGCAAAGATTGACGTATTTAGCGGCTCTTTAACAATGGAATTTGATGGGGATAAAGTTGAATTCAACATTTATGACTCCATGAAATATCCAAATGAAAATCATTCTTTATTTGCCATTGATATTGTTGACCCCCTTGTACAAAATACTTTTGAAATCGATAGAGAGGATGAATTGTTAAGTATACTTGAGAATGACTTCGGGAAAAACTCTTCAGAACTTGCCTTGACCCCCAACACAAAAGCTATGATAGTGGAATTGGATACTCACTTCCAACTCCCACTTATGCCACCGGGGTCTAGGGCATTTCCGCTAACCATCCGTGAGGAAAAGCCTCTACATTCAGTTTTGCAGGCACCCGAAGTTGAGATGAAACCACTCCCAACACACTTGAAATATGTGTTCTTGGGGGAAAACGAGACACCACCGGTCATTATCTCAAACAAATTGACCGGGGAACAAGAAGGCAAATTGATAGCGGTGCTCAAGGAGCATAAACTAGAAATTGGATGGACTATAGCCGACATCAAAGGCATTAGTCCATCTACTTGCATGCATCGCATCTTAATGGAGGATGAAGCCAAGCCGGTACGACAGCCGCAACGAAGACTAAACCCACCTATGATGGAGGTGGTCAAAAAGGAGGTGATCAAACTACTCCAAATGGGGATAATCTTCCCCATCTCCGACAGCAAATGGGTTAGCCCAACCCAAGTGGTTCCAAAGAAGACCGGAGTCACGGTAGTGGAAAACAAACATGGAGAACTTATGCCCACCCGAATTCAAAATGGATGGAGGGTATGTATAGATTACCGTAGACTCAATGCGGTAACTAGAAAGGATTTCTTTCCTTTACCCTTCATCGACCAAATGCTTGAGAGACTTGCCGGGCATAAGTTCTATTGCTTTCTTGATGGCTACTCCGGGTACTTTCAAGTGCCTATAGCCCCTGAAGATCAAGAGAAGACCACTTTCACTTGTCCATTTGGCACCTTTGCATACCGGCGCATGCCATTCGGACTTTGCAATGCCCCGGCCACATTCCAACGATGCATGATGAGCATATTCTCTGAATATGTTGAGCTATTTATGGAAGTCTTTATGGATGATTTTACAATCCATGGAGACTCATTTGATTCATGCCTACTTCATCTATCTCTTGTTTTGAAGAGTTGTTTAGAATCAAATCTTGTTCTAAACTCTGAAAAATGTCACTTTATGGTGGAGGAAGGAATTGTCCTAGGCCATGTGATCTCGTCCTAAGGAATAGAGGTGGACAAAGCAAAAGTGGAGGTTATCCAATCACTACCTTATCCTACCACCGTTAAGGAGATACGATCATTCCTTGGACATGCAGGTTTCTACAGGAGGTTCATCAAAGATTTCTCAAAGATTGCATCTCCTTTATGCACACTTTTGCAAAAGGAGGTGGAGTTCATATTTTCCGAGGACTGCAAGAAGGCCTTCAATGCTTTGAAGGAGAAGCTAGTAACCGCACCTATCATCCAAGCCCCGGATTGGTCTCTTCCCTTTGAGATCATGTGTGATGCTAGTGAATATGCGGTCGGGGCCGTTTTGGGCCAAAAGGTGGGAAGAGCATCTCATGTGATCTATTATGCATCCACCACACTCAATGATGCCCAACGCAACAACGCCACCACCGAAAAAGAAATGTTGGCCGTCGTTTATGCGCTTGAAAAATTCAGGTCATATTTACTTGGTACCAAAGTGATCATTTACACTGATCATGCGGCTATTAGGTTCTTGATGACAAAGAAGGAGGCCAAACCACGGCTGATTCGATGGATATTACTCCTGAGCGAGTTTGATGTTGAGATCAAAGACAAGAAAGGCATGGAGAACTTGGTGGCCGATCACTTGCGCCGTTTGGTCTTTGGTGAAGGAAACAATCATATCAAAGATGATATCCGAGGCGAATTTCCCGATGAGACCCTTTTCTCCCTTAAGGAAATTCGTCCTTGGTACGCTCACATTGTTAATTTCCTTGTTCTAAACAGGTTTCCACCAAGCTTCTCAAAAGCTCAAAGAGAGAAACTGCAGCATGATGCAAAGCAATACGTATGGGATGAACCATATTTATGGAAACATTGCAAAGATCAGGTTATTCGAAGGTGCATTCCCGAAACAGAAATTGCATCCATACTTGCTTTTTGTCACTCACATGCATGTGGTGGCCACTTTGGAGGGAAACGAACATCCATGAAGGTACTTGAATGTGGTTTTTGGTGGCCAATCTTATTTCGAGATGCTCATGTCTATTGTCAATCTTGTGATAATTGCCAACGCATGGGCAACATCTCTCGAAAGCACGAGATGCCACAAGTTCCTATGCTCTACGTGGAGATCTTTGATGTGTGGGGGATAGATTTCATGGGACCTTTTCCTAATTCCCATGGAAATCTATACATTCTATTGGCGGTAGATTACGTATCCAAATGGGTGGAAGCAAAAGCCACAAAGACCGATGATGCCAAAGCGGTGACTGAATTCCTCAAAACCCGCATCTTCTCAAGGTTTGGAGTACCACGCATCTTGATAAGCGATAGAGGCACTCACTTCTACAACAAAACTGTGAGTGCCTTGTTTAAAAAATATGGCGTCACACATAAACTCTCCACCGCCTACCACCCACAGACAAACGGTCAAGCTGAGGTATCGAACAGAGAGCTGAAATCTATTCTTCAAAAGACAGTAAATCCAAACCGTAAGGATTGGAGCCTGCGCATGGATGATGTCTTATGGGCATACATGATCGCTTTCAAAACCCCAATTGGAATGTCACTGACGAGCACTCGTCGTGAGTGCGTCAAAATAATTTCAATACTAAACACTTATACGTAGTATAGTGTAGTAGAGTTCGTATCCACAGGGAAAGGTATAATTCTCTTTCTATGAAACTAATAATTAAAAAGGGGGGTTTTGGTTTGAGTGATTTAATTTAATTAAAAACTAAGATGAACAACCTATATGTGTTTAATTCAAAGATAAAAAGGACTTGGCATTGCTACTTTCCACTTGTTGATATATTTTAGTCGATCATTGTTATATCTATAACTTATCCCCTCTCGAATACTCAATCGAGGAGTATCTCCAATTCATCGAGGGTAGTTATTAACAAGGACCGTTCATTAATAACCCTTACTATTAATCAAATATAGAACAACGCCTTATACCGATATAATAGTAGCATTCAATCTGTTTAACTCCTTGATGAAACCAATTGAGATTGATAACCTTAACACAACGGTTTCGGTTTAACCAACAAAATTGATCCCTCTTAAGTCTATTAACCACGACCGTGCATTAATAAACCGAAGTTACTTACTTGTGAAACCACCAACGATTAACCATCGGTTCGTTGATCGTTTCTAGTAGTAATTAATGTCAGAACGTTAACTAATCGTCACTTAGCAACCCTCCAACATTAATATAGAATGAGATTAAGGGAAGAATTAATAATCAAGAGAAGAAGTTAAGAAAATAACTCACAACTTTAATAATCAACAAGCTTCAAGAGCAAAACCAAGAATGAAAGTTTAGCTCCTCATTTGGAGGCTAAACATAGCTAGAAAAATATAAAGAAATGCTATTCTAAGCTGAGCTAAAGAGATTGGAAGAAGGGATGATGAAATGTGAAGGAAAATGGGGCTATTTATAGGTGTTTTCAACACCTAATGCCGGATACCCGGCCGGGTATTTTGACATACCCGACCGGGTATTTACCAAATCAAATATTTTCCCATGTTTTTGTGTCTTCTGCACGTTCTTTGGTCCGAAATCATAGAATACCCGACCGGGTATATGGAATACCCGACCGGGTATTTGCTAGTTTTGCAGCAGTTTTCTTTGTCACTTCATACCCGGCCGGGTGAAGTCCATACCCGACCAGGTTTTGCACAAAACTCAGGTTTCTTCATCCTTTTTGCTTCCAAACCTATCCTAAACTTATAGCCAAACTAACTACAACTTACAACAAACAATAAAATGCTAGAAATATGATTACAATCAAATGCAAACTAACAACTATAAACTTGCACAAAACTAGTAAATAAACATTACAAACAATAATAAAAATGTATACTTAGGCACTAACAACTAGTGCCTATCAAACACCCCCACACTTGAACTTTTACTCGTCTCGAGTAAAACAAATCATGTCCATGAAGTTTCCAAACCAACAATTGTAGCAATTACAACCATTCACAAGTGTTTTTGAAAATCAACATAAAAGAATGTTTCAATGATCAAAACACATGAATAAAAGGTCTTCACCATCATTGGGTTTCTCTTCTTTTGCTCCTTATGTGTACCCTTAGGATCCTGCAAATACAAAAGAAATACTTTCTCTCATTCTCTCATTTTGCCTAGGTGCCCTTTTGGGTTTTCATCCCAGCTTCCCACATTTTCCTTTTTAATTCTCCCCAACTCACTCTTCTTTTTTTCTTTTATTTTGCTTAAGTTGGCCTTTTTGGGTTTTCAACCTAACAAGCTTAAATTTTTTTTTTTATAAAGCAAGAATAAAGAGTATGAAATGGGAGCATACCAGAATAATTCTCCCCCCAGCTAGTTAATGGCACTGCCCCTAGTGGCCGCCCGCATCTCCTCCATCAAAGAATCCACCCTGACCATAGTAGCTGTCATGAAAATCGCCTGTATATGGGTATTCCTCATCGTTTGTGTCTGAGCTGCCGCCATATCCGCCATCACCACCTCCGAAATCCCTGTCAACACCATCACCTCCAGCTTGTCCACCTCCTCCGGAGCTAGATCCTCCGAAATTACCCCAATGTGAGGGGTCATACCATGTAGGATGTTGGACTGGAGTGGACATGTGGGAAAAGTACCCTTGCTGGTCAAAATATGCATACATAGGCCCGAAGGCCCGTCTTTGATCGTCTTCCACCCTTTGGTACGCACTGTAGAGATCGTCAATGCGTGTGTTCATTGCCGTTTGGTTAAGATTGAGTTGTTGTATACCGGCCAGCATTTGTTGTTCAAAGGGGGTGTATTGAGGGGGTTGGGGATCGGGTTGTGGCTCTTGTTGTGGTTGTTCGGGGCTGGGTGGTGGCTCAAGTTGAGGAATGTCATAAAGATAGTGGTCAGGGGTAGTTCCGGGTAGGCAAAGATGTCTCCTATCCCCGAGTTGATGGTTAAAGATGTTTGGAAGTTCATCGGAGGGGATTGTAAAAAGTTGTGTGGGTGAGGGGTTAATGGTCCAATGGTAAAATGCTGTGGTCCCAATGGTGTGGGAGTGACTCACGTCATGTGCAGTGAGTAGGAACTTAAGATTAAGGAAATTCCAATCTTGAACTTGTCTATTTGCACAATAGCCAAATTTGGTACATATATGATGTATGTACCCTCCTATGAAAATTTCACCCATAGCTTCACATTCCTTTTTTAAATGGTCCCACAAAATTGAAGCAAGATCTAATCTAGGAGCTTCTGGGAAGATACCCATAGCCAGAACGGCCAATTCACTAATCCTTGTTTGATGATTATTTGGCTTCCCAAAGACATGATACCCAAACCATTTTAGTGCGATTCGAAGGGCAGGGTGTTGAACATGTGTAATATGCATATGTGAAGATTTAAACACCCTAACCCCTGTCATTCTTCGCCACAAATCATGCACAATGGTCTTATCACTTCTTACCTTTCTTTCCTCCACACCTAAAACCGGTAAACCAAATAGCTCGGCAAACTCACGTTTCGTTAAAGTTCTTGGTATGTTGTTATACCGAAACGTGAGTTTGCTCTCATAGGTGTCCTCTATATCCTCAGTAAATTCAACCGATGCTAGGAACTCATACATAATTCTTTTGTAGATATTATAGGACATGTGGAACAATGTAGTAAGTCCTATGTTGTTGCACAATTCTAGCATCATATCATACAACATCAATGCTCGCAATGTTTCATGACAAAGAAATCGTGTGGAATGTACCTCTCGGTTGAGTTGGGTGAGGAATTTCTTGTGATGAGCCCTAGACGTGAATTCGATGCTTTCATACCCCGGAACTTGTGGAATTGGAGCACTTGAATTGGAGGAAGATGCTCTAGTCCTTTTAGGTGCCATAGTTAACTTTTTCTTGGACTTTGGGGTTGGATTTTCGGACTTGGGGCTTGGTGGAGTGAAAAATGTGGACTTTTTGGGAATTGGGTGTTTTTGAGGGTGTGGAGGTGTAGAGAATGATGTGGGGAAGAAGAAATGAGGTTAGGTTTGGGTTAATTTGAGGGAAAATCGGACCTTGAGGATTTGGGTATAGGGTTTTTCGGATTTGGGGATTTTGGGGTGTTTGGTGTTTTTTGTGGGTGTAGAAATGGAGAGGATGATGTGGGGAAGAAGAAAATGGAGTTTATTTGGGATTTAGATGGATGATTGGAATGGATTGGAGCTTGGAAAGTTTGGCTATGGAGGTTTGGGGGATTTGTTGTTTGGGGAAGAAGAAGAAGATGGGGGTTGGGGAAGGATTTTGGGTGAAAATCCCGTAAAAAGGGCTTGTTTCGCACAAATACCCGGCCGGGTACTCCTGATACCCGAATGGGTATTCTATTTCCCGTAGGCAGAAGCCTTTTTGGCTAAATACCCGGTCGGGTTTTTGTAATACCCGGTCGGGTATTAGGCTATTTTTTTGCCTTTTCCTTTATTTTTACCCGGCCGGTTTTCTTGTAATACCCGAATGGGTTTTTGCTTTTCTGGAAGGCAGAATGTTTTTTTTTTGAATACCCGGTCGGGTATTAGGCTATTTTACACCGTTTTTAATTTTTTTGATGCCCGGCCGGTTTTTTGGTTGATACCTGAATGGGTACACTTGACAGTAGCTCCCAGGGGTGAAAAAATGCAAAAACCCGGTCGGGTTGTCTACATACCCGGTCGGGTGTTTATTATTTTTTTGATTTTTCATTTTTACCCGGTGGATGGAATGGCCGGGTATTCTCTTTTTGTGCTGATACCCGACCGGGTTTTGGGAACAACCCGGGCGGGTTTTTCTTAAAATTATATATATATTTTTTTTTGAAAAGATTTTACACACACACTCTACTAAAATAAAAAGAAGAAAAAAAGAAAAAAAATATACCGTGCATGGGTTGCCTCCCAAGAAGCGCTTTATTTAACGTCGTGGCTCGACGATATCTTCTGCTGTTCCTCATTCGTAGACCGGTTCAGAAAGGTCTACGACTTCCACATTTTTGGGTTGAAAACCCTCAAAGAAGGGTTTTAATCTCTGTCCGTTCACTTTCAGCACCTCTCCCGTCTCCAGGTCCTGAATTTCCACCGCCCCGTGTGGATATGTTTTGACCACTTTGTATGGTCCGGTCCAACGGGATCTCAGCTTTCCCGGAAATAGACGAAGGCGTGATTGGAATAGGAGGACTTTTTCATCAAGTTTAAAGTCTTTTCGTATGATCATTTTATCATGCCACTCCTTCGTCTTTCTTTTGTATATTTTTGCATTGTCATAAGAATCCAGGCGAAGTTCTTCCAATTCTTGTAATTGGAGCTTCCTATGTACACCGGCCTCGTCAAGATTGAGGTTGAATTCTTTAACCGCCCAATAGGACTTATGTTCGATCTCTACAGGGAGATGACATGCTTTCCCAAACACAAGTCTATAAGGAGACATACCGATTGGGGTTTTGTAAGCAGTTCGGTATGCCCATAGCGCATCATCAATGCGTATACTCCAATCCTTCCTATTCGGGTTCACTGTTTTCTGGAGTATAGATTTCAACTCCCTGTTTGAGGTCTCCGCTTGGCCATTTGTTTGAGGGTGGTAGGTTGTAGAAATTTTATGAGTCACACCATATTTTTTCAGTAGGGATCTCACAATTTTATTGCAAAAATGTGTGCCTCGATCGCTAATTAAAATTCGAGGGACCCCGAACCTTGAAAATATGTGTGATTTGAGAAAACTAGCCACCACCTTGGCATCATCAGTTTTTGTTGCTTTGGCCTCCACCCATTTGGAGACGTAGTCTACTGCAAGAAGGATGTATATGTTACCTTGGGAATTTGGGAATGGTCCCATGAAGTCGATACCCCATGCATCGAAAATCTCACAGAAAAGCATGGGGTTTTGTGGCATCTCATTCCTCCTGGAAATGTTGCCCGCTCTTTGGCAATTGTCACAAGATCGACAAAAGCCGTGTGCACCTCGAAATAGACTCGGCCACCAAAAACCGCTCTCAAGTATCTTCATTGATGTTCGTTTCGGGCCGAAATGTCCTCCACAAGCATAAGAGTGACAAAACTCTATGATGTGGGCTATCTCATATTCAGGGATGCATCTTCGGATTATTTGATCCTTACAATGCTTCCACAAATATGGGTCATCCCACACATAGAGTCTTGAATTCATTCTTAATTTTTCTTTTTGAGATTTTGAGAGTTGTGGAGGAAATTTGCCGGAAACGAGGAAGTTCACGATATTTGCGTACCATGGTTGTGTGACTTTGATGGAGAAGATAGTTTCGTCCGGGAATTCTCCTTTGATGAGATTTGTGTGGAGGTCTTCGATGTCTTTGTGAGGGATGAGGCGGCTTAAATGATCAGCCACCAAATTCTCCGCTCCTTTCTTGTCTTTGATTTCCACATCAAACTCACTCAATAGAAGGACCCATCGAATGAGTCTTGGTTTGGCTTCTTTCTTTGTCATAAGGAATCGAAGAGCGGCATGGTCGGTGTAGACAATAACTTTTGTTCCAAGAAGGTAGGAACGAAACTTTTCCAAAGCAAAAACCACCGCTAGCATTTCCTTCTCGGTGGTGGAGTAGTTCTTTTGGGCTTCGTTGAGGGTTGATGAGGCGTAGTAGATGACATGGGAGGCTCTTCCAACTTTCTGGCCCAAAACAGCCCCCACCGCATAGTCACTTGCGTCGCACATGATCTCAAAAGGAAGAGACCAGTCGGGAGCCTGTATGATCGGGGCAGTCACCAATCTTGCTTTCAAAGTGTCAAAAGCCTCTTTGCATTCATCGTTTAGATTAAATTCCACCTCCTTTTGTAAAAGTTTGCAAAGAGGAGATGAGATTTTTGAGAAATCCTTTATGAATCTCCTATAGAAACCGGCGTGACCGAGGAAAGAGCGGATGTCCCGTACATTTGTGGGGTACGGGAGCGTTTGAATCACATCGATCTTTGCTTTGTCCACCTCGATCCCCTTTGATGAGATCACATGCCCAAGAACAATCCCTTGTTCTACCATGAAGTGGCATTTTTCAGAGTTCAGCACAAGGTTGGATTCAATGCAACTCTTTAGCACAAGAGTGAGGTGATATAGGCAAGAGTCAAAAGAGTCGCCATGGATTGTGAAATAATCCATAAAGACCTCCATGAATACCTCCACAAATTCTGAAAAGATGCTCATCATGCACCTTTGAAAGGTGCCCGGTGCGTTGCATAATCCAAAGGGCATTCGTCGGTAGGCAAAAGTGCCAAATGGACATGTGAAGGTTGTTTTCTCTTAGTCCTCCGGGGCTATTGGTATTTGGAAATACCCGGAGTAACCATCGAGAAAACAATAAAACTTGTGCCCAGCTAACCTCTCTAGCATTTGATCAATAAAAGGCAATGGAAAGAAGTCTTTCCTAGTCACCGAATTGAGTCTTCGGTAGTCAATGCATACTTGCCACCCGTTTTGAACTCGGATGGACACCATCTCGCCATCCTTGTTTTCAATGATCGTCACTCCGGTCTTCTTTGGCACCACTTGAGTGGGACTCACCCACTTGCTATCGGAAATGGGGAAAATGATTCCCATTTGAAGCAATTTGATTACCTCCTTTTTCACCACCTCCATCATGGGTGGGTTCAATCTTCGTTGCGGTTGTCTCACCGCTTTGGCCTCATCTTCGAGCAAGATCCTGTGCATGCATGTGGATGGACTAATGCCTTTGATGTCGGCAATAGACCATCCAATGGCCAATTTATATTCCTTCAAGACCGCGATCAATCTTTCTTCTTGTTCTTGGGACAGGGCATTTGAAATAATCACCGGTAGGGTGCGATTTTCACCCAAGAACGCATGCTTCATATTTTCAGGGAGTGGTTTTAATTCCACCTCCGGTGCCTGCAAAACAGATGGTAGCGGCTTCTCGCTTGGAATGGTTAGTGGGAGGGCTTTAGAGCCCGGTGGCAAAAGTGGGAGTTGATTTAACTCCGCCACCATAATCTTCATGTTATTTGACATAGAGTATTCCAATGTAAAATCCTCTATGTCGTTTTCTATTGCGCTTAATGCTTCATCCTTGCCCTCAATTTCAAATACATCTTGGACCCAAGTGTCGCAAGTGTCAATCGCAAATAGAGAGTGATCCTCAGTGGGGTATTTCATGGAGTCGTAGATATTAAATTCGACTCTTTCACCATCGAACTCCATGGTTAACACTCCACTAAAGACGTCAATTTTTGCCTTAGCCGTTTTCAAAAAGGGGCGGCCTAGTAAAATTGGGACTGCATTTTTATCGTTCTCCATTTCAAGAACGTAAAAATCAGCGGGAAAGATTAAATTATCCACCATGACGAGAACATCCTCTACCACACCTTTTGGGTAGGTATTGGATCTATCGGCAAGTTGGATAACGACCCCCGTCTCATGTAAAGGTCCTAGTTCTAGGGACTTATATAGAGAATACGGGATGACATTGATTGATGCACCCAAATTTAACATAGCCCTAGAAGAACTAGAATTTCCAAGTTTACATGGTATAGTGAACATTCCCGGATCACTATACTTTTTAGGCAATTTCTTTTGAAAAACGGCCGACACTCTTTCACTTACTTGGATTTTATGCTTGCCATTCAACTTGTGTTTCCTTTTAATTGTGCAAAGTTCTTTTAAAAACTTTGCAAACCTAGGAACACCTTTTATTAAATTGAGAAGAGGAATATTTACCTCACATTTGCTGAAGGTCTCATAGATGTCTTTGTCATTGTTGTATCTCCGGTTATCCTTGAGAGCCTCCGGAAAAGGTGGCACCGGCTCATATGAGTTGAGCGGTGGGAACTTTCTTTGAGGTGTGATTTCCTCCTCCTTTTCTTCTTCATTTTGAGGGTTTGTGCTTGGCATCAAGATCTCCTCCTCCTCTTCTCCCACATGACTCTTTGCTTTCGCCTTAGCCATAACCAACTCTTTGCCACTTCTCAAAGTGACCGCATGAGCTTGTTGCCTCGGGTTCGGCTCCGTTTGAGATGGGAGTTTTGCCGAATCCCTAGCTTCTAGCCTACTCACGGCGTTTGAGATTTGGCTCATTTGGCTTTCCAAATTGTGGATGCTAGACTTTGTGGTTTCTTGAAATTGGGCCACACTTTGTTGCATCATAGTCATATTCATGGCTAATGCTCGAATCATGTCTTCGGTGGACATGCTTGAGTTCGATGTTTGGCCTTGTTGTTTAAATTGTTGAGGAGGGGGAGGGTTTGTTTGTTGAGGGGGTTGAGGGTTTTCCGTACCTTAGATTTGGATGATCCCTCCATCCTGGATTGTAGGTGTTGCCGTGAGGATCGTACCTCCTTTGGCCTTGGAACCCCAAAGCATTGACTTGCTCGGAGTTCTCCTCTTGTAAAGTTGGGCAAGAATCTGTGGGATGCCCTTGTGTTGAACAGATGCCGCAGACCTTGACTTCTTGGGTTTTTGGATTCAAAAGGAAATCTTTAACCAAAGAAGTCAAGCCGGCTACTTGACTCTCCAACGAGTTGTTGGATTCCGCTGCCATAACTCTCTTTGTTGACCGCCGATCATAGTGTCTACAATTTTCGGCCAACTTCGAGATAAGATTCCTAGCTTGAGAAGGAGTTTTGTTGACTATTCCTCCTCCACATGCAGCATTGATCATCCGTCTATCATCATCGCAAAGACCATCATAAAAGTAAAGGATGAGGTCTTGCTCCGAGTAGCCGTGATACGGACAGCTCGCACAGAGTTTCTTGAATCGTTCCCAGAATTCGTAGAACGATTCATCATCTTTTTGCTCCACATTGCTGATTTGTTTCTTTAAAGATGAGGAGATGGAGGCGGGATAATACTTTTCGAGGAAGTTCTTCTTCATGGCCGCCCAAGTGTCTATGCTTCCCGAGGGAAGATAGAATAGCCAATCTTTGGCGGTGTCTTTGAGGGAGAATGGGAAAGCCCTCAACTTAATTTGCTCCTCGGTAACACCGTTCGGGCACATGCTTGTGCAAACGATGTGGAATTCCGAAAGATGTTTATTCGGATCCTCTCCTCTTAGCCCGTGGAAAGATGGAAGTAGATGTATGAGTCCGGATTTCAACTCAAATGTAGCACCCGCATCAAGAGTTGGGAAGGTGATACATAAGGGTTGTTGATTTAGATTGGGGGCTGTGAGCTCCCTTAGCGTTCTTGTTTCAAGAGCCATTGATATTGACTCTTCGGACTCGCTAGATTGAGAACTAGCACTTGAGGATTCCCCCGAGTCGGTATTTGAGAATTTATTCTTTAACCGCTCGAGAGCTTTTTCTATTTCGGGGTTTGTTTGGTAGGTGAGTTGGTTTATGGATCGGGTTTTTACCATATACTCAAACAAAGCTCAGCAAAAATAGAAAACTTTATATATTATTTTTTTTTTGGATTTCTCTTTGAAATAAAATAAAAAGAAATATTAATTGCCTTTCCCCGGCAACGGCACCAAATTTGACGAGCACTCGTCGTGAGTGCGTCAAAATAATTTTAATACTAAACACTTATATGTAGTATAGTGTAGTAGAGTTCGTATCCACAGGGAAAGGTATAATTCTCTTTCTATGAAACTAATAATTAAAAAGGGGGGTTTTGGTTTGAGTGATTTAATTTAATTAAAAACTAAGATGAACAACCTATATGTGTTTAATTCAAAGATAAAAAGGACTTGGCATTGCAACTTTCCACTTGTTGATATATTTTAGTCGATCATTGTTATATCTATAACTTATCCCCTCTCGAATACTCAATCGAGGAGTATCTCCAATTCATCGAGGGTAGTTATTAACAACGACCGTTCATTAATAACCCTTACTATTAATCAAATATAGAACAACGCCTTATACCGATATAATAGTAGCATTCAATCTGTTTAACTCCTTGATGAAACCAATTGAGATTGATAACCTTAACACAACGGTTTCGGTTTAACCAACAAAATTGATCCCTCTTAAGTCTATTAACCACGACCGTGCATTAATAAACCGAAGTTACTTACTTGTGAAACCACCAACGATTAACCATCGGTTCGTTGATCGTTTCTAGTAGTAATTAATGTCGGAACGTTAACTAATCGTCACTTAGCAACCCTCCAACATTAATATAGAATGAGATTAAGGGAAGAATTAATAATCAAGAGAAGAAGTTAAGAAAATAACTCACAACTTTAATAATCAACAAGCTTCAAGAGCAAAACCAAGAATGAAAGTTTAGCTCCTCATTTGGAGGCTAAACATAGCTAGAAAAATATAAAGAAATGCTATTCTAAGCTGAGCTAAAGAGATTGGAAGAAGGGATGATGAAATGTGAAGGAAAATGGGGCTATTTATAGGTGTTTTCAACACCTAATGCCGGATACCCGGCCGGGTATTTTGACATACCCGACCGGGTATTTACCAAATCAAATATTTTCCCATGTTTTTGTGTCTTCTGCACGTTCTTTGGTCCGAAATCATAGAATACCCGACCGGGTATATGGAATACCCGACCGGGTATTTGCTAGTTTTGCAGCAGTTTCCTTTGTCACTTCATACCCGGCCGGGTGAAGTCCATACCCGACCGGGTTTTGCACAAAACTCAGGTTTCTTCATCCTTTTTGCTTCCAAACCTATCCTAAACTTATAGCCAAACTAACTACAACTTACAACAAACAATAAAATGCTAGAAATACGATTACAATCAAATGCAAACTAACAACTATAAACTTGCACAAAACTAGTAAATAAACATTACAAACAATAATAAAAATGTATATTTAGGCACTAACAACTAGTGCCTATCAGTCACCCTATAGACTCGTGTTCGGTAAGGCCTGTCATCTTCCGGTCGAACTCGAACACAAGTCTTATTGGGCGGTCAAAACATTCAATCTCGACATGGCTAAAGCGGGAGAGCAAAGGAAGTTACAACTCCAAGAACTAGAAGAGCTTCGATTGGAGTCCTATGAGAATGCCGCCATCTACAAGGAAAAGACTAAGGTATGGCATGACAAAATGATAATAAGAAAGGATTTCCAAGTTGGAGACAAAGTCCTTCTTTTTCTCTCACGCCTTCGCCTTTTTCCCGGAAAATTGAGATCACGATGGGAAGGACCATTCGAGGTGGTCAAAGTCTACACCCATGGCGCAGTGGAAATAAAAAGCCTCGACACCGGAAGAATCCTCAAGGTTAATGGACATCAACTCAAACCATTCCTTGAAGGTTTCCCGAAAGAAAGCATTGAATGCATGGATCTCATCGATCCAATCTTTGAAGAATGAACACAACAATGGCGTCGTGCCGCGACGTTAACTAAGGCGCTTCTTGGGAGGCAACCCAAGCAAGGTACATTTTTCTTTTATTGTAAACTCCCCTGTCAAAGTTTTCAATTATGTTTTTGGGAGGTTGAGAGAGAGGGCACTAATCACAGGTTTGTGGAGGAAAAGAAATAAAAATGCAGGTTTTGGAACATCTGGGGACATACCCGATCGAGTACCACCTTATACTCGGTCGGGTATGGCCAAAAAGAAGGGGAACCGGGCATTACTCGATCGAGGAAGCATGGATTTTTGAAAGAAAATAGACATACTTGATCGGGTATCACTATATACCCGGTCGAGTATGTACAGAAAGTCGATGTACCATGGAAACTGATGCCCATATTCGGTCGAGTACAGGGCTCCAAAATTGAAAAACAAGGGATACCCGATCGGGTATCACTATACACCCGGTCGAGTATGTATAGAAATGCTAAAGTTGAAGGAGACTGATTCCCACACTCGACCGAGTACATGCCTCAAAAGTTGAAAAGAGCACATACCCGATCGGGTATGGAATAATACTCGACCGGGTACCGGAGGCAGACCACTCATGAACTTCATTTTCCAGCAATACTCGACCGGGTAACAACACACTACCCGATCGAGTACCGGAGGCAGGCTGCTCAAAAACCAAACTTTCCAGTAATACTCGACCGGGTAACAGCACATACCCGATCGAGTACAGGAGGCAGGCTGCTCAAAAACCCCACTTTCCAGAAATACCCGACCGAGTAACAGCACATACTCGATCGGGTATACGGGCATTATAACCCCAAATCAGCCCCAAACACTTCATCTTTCCCAAAATCCCCAACCCCAATTCGAACAAAACACCCCCAACCTCCATTTTTACACCTTCTCTCTACCATATCTCTTCCATTTCTTCACCAAATCATCCCATTTCAACACCAAAACACTCCCCTCATCCTCCTCTACACACTCATACTCACCAATCCCATTCTCCCCCAATTTTCAGAGGTCCGAAAAAACCCTACCCCCCACCTTCAAATTTCGGATTTCAAGGCCAAATTGACTCAAAAATGGCTCCAAGGAAGGAGAAAGGACAAAGCTCCAACACTAGGGCATCCATCCCGGGCTACGAGGACATCATCTTCATGGAAAACGAACACCGCACCCGCTTCATGTCCACCCTTGAAAGGCAAGTTAAACCTTCTCGCTTTTTATGCCATGATGCCCTAAAGGAATTAGGAATATACAAAATGACTAAGAAATTTTTTCATGAGTTGAGCATGGATAAGATATTCAAAATGCAATATCACTCAAATGAAAAAATTATCTATGAATTCCTAAGCTCTGTGCAATTTGAGAACAATGAAGAGGATTTTAGGGATGATAAACTCAAGTTTCGCTTGTTTAACCACAACCACTCCATCACGAAACTTGAGTTCGCCGAACACTTTGGTATTCCGGTCCCTTACCAAAAATCTATATCCGACAACACCGCCTTCGGCCATTCCCTATGGACAAAGATGACCGGGGAGACTAAATTTAGCTCCTCCCAACTCTATATTAGTCATGTCCAACATCCCATCCTCCGCCTATTTTTGAAATTCCTTGCCAACTCCTTGCTTGGACGTCCCAACAACCATCACACTAGGATGGGGGATGTATGCCTGATATCGGTAGCCCTATTCCGTGTCCACGTGGATTTTAACCTATGTAATCTTATGTGGGCACATCTCAAAAAAGAAAGCGTAGCAAAGGGCGCTATTGTAGTGGGCGGGGTGATTATGCACTTGGCCACAAAGTTCGGGTATACGGATAACTCTCCTATACCCGACTACTGTTTGATGAACATTTCTTGGCTGGGCCACTCGGGCTGTACATCTTTTTCACACACCGTTTATGGTGAAGAAAGACCCAGGAATATGTACAACTGGCTTATCCACCCCAAACCCCTCAAATACTTCCTCCTGCCCAACCCAGAACTCCCCCAACTCCACTACAAAATAGCAAGAGAGGAGCAACATTACCTCTTCCCACACGCCCTTCCACCACATCTCCAGGAACCGGAACAAGAACCTCCCCAACACCAACCCGATTACGAGCCCTATGCTCAACTCCATAGCCATCAAAACATGGGCCAGGACATCCCAGAACAAAGCCTAAACCCTCCACCACCCGACTTCTTTCAACAACTTCTGGAGGGTCAACAACAACTGCTTACAGGAATAGCCCAAATGGACAACCGGCTCAACCGATTAGAGGAGGAGCAAAGAGCCGGTTTTCAGCGATTAGAGGAGGAGCAAAGAGCCGGCTTCCAGCGATTGGAGGAGCTCAGGGAGGCCGATAGACATCGGTATGAGGAAGACCAACATAGGTTCTACGGACCTATGTACTCTTATATGGCACAGCAGGGATCCTTCCATACCATGGCGAACCCCCCTCCACCACCCTCGTGGTATGACCCCACTCATTGGGGTAACTTTGGAGGATCTGGCTCCGGGGGTGGTGGGTACGACGGCGGAGATGGCGGGGACACCTACATGGGAGATGGTGGCCAAGGGAGCGGCTTCGGAGGGAGCTACTACGGAGGAGAAGGCGGGCACTAGGGACAGTGCTTGATTCAAGTGCGGGGGAGACACTCGTGATGGTATGTAATTTTCATTTCTACCTAGCACTATGCATGTAATTCTTTTGATCTTTTACACAAAAATAAATAAATAAATAAATAAATAAATAAATAAAAGAAAATAAATGCTAGTTAGGTTGAAAACCCAACAAAATGGGCAATCTAAGCAAAAAGGGCTTATTAAAAAAAATGAGTGAGTTGGGGAGAATGGAAAATGAAAAGAGATGCTAGGATGAAAACCTGAAAAGGCTCCTAGGCAAAATGAGAGATATGAGAGAAATGTTTGTTTTTGCAGGCACTCATTGTATCCCTGTATAGAATAAGAAGAATCAAGATAAAGAAGAAGAGAGGAGGAAAAGAGAAGATAACACTAGGAGGCCATTAAACCCAAGATGCTCTTTTGTAATTTGAGTTTAAAACTCATTTTTCTTTGTCATCCTTGGTGGTCTTTGTGTTTGTATATTGTTTTTGTTGAACCGTGAAACTTTTGGATAAACTTGACACTTGTAAACATTTGATCTTACTCGAGACGAGTAAAGGTTTAAGTGTGGGGGAGTTGATACATTTGTAATTTCCATATTTATGTTTGTGTTTTTAATTAGTTTTGCTTGATCTTTACTATGGAAATTACACACTTTTGGTGTAATAGATTAGTTTGTTAAATTCTTGTAAATAGGTTAGATTAGATATATTCTGAGCTCAAACATGTATTGATCACTCGAAGTACAGTTGGTGAACCCAAAAAGTGGAAAGAAGGTGCAAAAGTTCAAAGACAAAAGAAGATCCTGAATTTTGGTCTATACTCGGTCGAGTATTATATTAACTATACTCGATCGGGTATTAGGTTGGAACTTCAAATCGGATGAGATACGAAGACAAGGGAACATGCCGGGAAGATTTCGGCCACGATTTTATGTCTATACCCGATCGGGTAGACCGACATACCCGATCGGGTATGCCTTTGAGTTTCAAATGAAGATCGGTCGAGTATGATCCGAATACCATTTTCTAAGCATACTCGACCGAGTATTAATATATACTCGATCGGGTATACTTATGGAAAATAGCCTGAAACCGGTCGAGTATACCTCGGATCGAGTTTTACACACATACTCGATCGGGTACCATGTATATACCCGATCGAGTACCCGAATCCCATCCCAAAAGCCTATAAATACACCTCCTTTCCTTCACAAAAAGATATCCAATTCCTTTGTACATCTAAGCTCAGTATAGAATAGTTCTTTCTTTATATTTTTCATCATGTTTAGTCTCCAAATGAGGAGCTAAACTCTTCCATCTTGGTTTTGCTACTTTGAAGCTTAATGAATTTGTAAGTTGTGAGTTATTTTCTTTAATCTTCTTCCTTGAATGTTAATTCTTTCTTTTAAAATACTATCTCTATATCAAAGTTGGGGAGTGTTACTAAGATGACAATTAGTTAACATCTTGACATTGGTTATAGTAATAGCTATTTCTTCCTCTATGTTAATATTGGGGAGTGTTACTAAGATGACAATTAGTTAACATCATGATATTAATCATAGTAGGATTCATATTCTTTAATATTCTTCCTTGAGTATTAATTAATTCCTATTCATATTTCATGTTAATATCTTAAACATTACTTAAAGTATCAACTAGTATTGTTTCTCATATTAATTATTACTAGAATCAATCGATTAATACGCTTGTTATTAATCCGGTTCTTTCAACGGTAGTAAACTTGGAATATTAATGCATGCATCTCATGGTTAATATGCCAAGAGGAATTAATTATATTGATTGAACCAATAAACCGCTTGTGTTGAGGTTATCAATCTCAATCGTTTTTCATCTTAAATTTATTGCTACTATCAAGTTAATATACGGCGCTTGTTCTATATTGACTCGATAGTAAGTTTTATTAATGAACGCATCTCGTTATTAATAACTACCCTCGATGAACTGGATATACTCCTCGATTGAGTATTCGAGAGGAAGATAGTTAAAGATATAACCGGGATCGACGAACATCTCATTAAGTGGATAAAAGCAAAACCAAGTCCTCATCTCATTGAATTAAACTCATATAGGTTGTTTATCTTAGTGTTTTTAAAACCAAACAAATCTAAACCCCCCTTTTGTTACTATTTGTATAAAAGAGAAGTATTCCTTTCCCTGTGGATACGAACCTTACTACACTATACTACGTATTAGTGTTTGTATTGTATTTATTTTGAGTGCACCTAACGACAAGTGCACGTCAGGGACCTTGATGAATATAGATCGTAAAACGAAAGATACTGACAAGTCAAGGAAAGACCTAGAGGATATGAACATTCGCAAGGAACTGCACTTTACTCCGACGAGTGATGGAAAATATAAGAAGCCACATGCATGTTATGTAATGACAAAAAAAGAAAGACATGATTTTTGTGAGTTCCTAAAATCTGTTAAATTTCCAGACGGATATGCTTCTAATATCTCTCGATGCATCAAGTTATGTGATGATAAAATATCAGGAATGAAAAGTCACGATTGTCATGTACTTTTGCAGCGCTTACTTCCTGTAGGTATTCGTGGATCGTTGAAAAAGGAACTAAGTAATGTGTTGGTAGAGCTATGTTACTTTTTTCAATGCTTGTGTTGTAAGAAGTTGAAGAGGCCTGATTTGGAAAAGATGAGAGAAGATATTCGTTTGATTTTGCGTAAGCGTGAAATGATATATCATCCTTCCTTTTTTGACGTCATGGTTCATTTGTGTATTCATTTACCGAATGAGGCATTGTGTGGTGGACCTGTTCACTTTAGATGGATGTACCCGATTGAAAGGTAATTAAAAATTGTGTCCTTATTTATTTAGTTGCGAGATATTGATAGTTACTAACATTATTGAGCAGCATCCGTCCAACCTCTTCATTGTTTTATGACCCTGATTATTTGAAATGGTGATGTAGCCATGTAGGTATTTTGAATTCCATTTTCTGATATTCTGATATTTGTCATGGAGTATAAGTGTTTCTTCCACCTCTCAGGTACATTTATTATTTTAGCACTATATATTTGCTTGTCTATAAATTCTTGTTAAATCTAAGGTTGATTTAAAGAAGCGAAAGGATTCTATTTTGCATCTTTTATGACTAAATTTAGCAGTTAGATTTGCACCGCATAATGTAAATTTTACCTGACAGCATTACTTTTGAATCCTTTGGTATTCCACTGTTCCCAACACAAATGGTGAGAGTACTAGAGTAGTATAAATAATTGATAAGCTTTTATATCCATGTGCACCAGCCTCTTCATATTTTTATGACCCTGATTATTTGAAATGGTGATGTAGGTATTTTGAATTCCATTTACTTATATAATATGTCTGATATTCTGATATTTGTCATGGGGTATAAGTGTTTCTTCAAACTCTCAGTTACATTTATTATTTTAGCACTATACATTAATGTTTATGTCTTTATATTAGTTTAACTTTTATATTTAGTCAACTTTTCTCAAGTCTGGCTAGTATATTTAACGTTTTCTCGCTGCATTATACAAATGCACCACTTGTTACTATTTTCAAAAGCATTGGTTTTGGTACTATATATAATTATAAATCTTAATTTCTTTAAATAGAAACTGCATTCAATAGGAGTAAAAATGTTTTAAAATTTCAAAATAGGACTATCATGTTTTTATTCCGTAAATAAGAGTGATTCTGCTAAGTTTGAAAAAAATGTAATGTTTAAAGCCTAGTAATGCAAAACTTGGCAGAAATTTAATCTTATTCAGGGAATACAAAACATGATAGTCTTATTTTGGAATTTCAAAACTTTTTACTTTTATTTAGGGAATTTTCTCTAATTAAAAAGTGATGGAATACATATAATCTATTCATGCATGAGAAAATCATATTATATTACTCACTGTATTACTTCTCAACAGACATGATATAGAACACCTTACAACATAAAATTCAATAAATTAGTTATTTTAATGAATAAGCTTAATTAACAAACTTGTATGTAGTTATTTTAATGAACTACATACAACTATGAGTTCCAATTATATAAGGTTATGTAAGATTTAATTAATTAACCAGGATAAAGTACAACTATTTTTTACTATATAAATATGATCTCCAATAATACCAACATTTACCATGGAGGCTGATGGAGCATATAACATTAAAAAAACCAACACATGAATATGACACTAAGATATTCTTTAATTTATTTATCACTTTATCTGTATGGTGATTATGCAACAAATGAAGAGAACGAACTATCAAGCCATCAACACCTTTGTTGTTCTAATTATTGAACAATTAGATTAACTATGAGCTACAGAGCTAGGCCAACACATAGAGCTATAGTTTATGATCGAAATAATTTATAAACATCCACATCTCTGAACTCAATATAGTCTAAAACACACAAATAATTAAAAAACAAACTATCATTTCCAATTTAAAATTTAAAATCTTAACACTGTCAAACAAATGAAAAAATTAACCTCTTGATAGGATGGAGAAAAGAAGGACCAACAGCAACACATTCAATCTGGCCATTTTTGCCTGCTTAATAGATGCAATGGTTTTCTAACTTAAAAATGATTCTCCTTGATAACTTTGGGCATGGTGGAATCGTTTATATAGCTAAAATATATGTGCAAGCTAATTAAGGATTGGTGGTATTTTTAATGCTTCCACCGTTTCTTAACATTCCTGGGGAAAATAAATTAATGTACAAATATTTTCTTTCCTATATAATAATCTTGCAGCGAGTAACGTACATCATTTATTCTCATCAATACTTGCCGAAAATTAAGTTTAATATTGATTAGTGTGGAACGTAACATATGATTTTCGTATAAAGTGTGACCAATATATAAATACTTACAGAAAACAAATTCAAAATATTTATGGATATTATTGCAGCTAAATATGGATTGTTCAAAACTACTTTAGAGCATCTACAATGGTTACTTTTAGATATCTGCATGCAATTTTGAAACTACTAACCTACCATTAGAAAGCATTTTTCCTTCTAGATTGGGTCAGCAAATTAGCCAAAACAAGCTACTTGCTAGAAAGGATAGCCAAAACTAATTATTGATATTTTTTAATTTAGTATATTTACTTTATTTAATGTATATTAAAAAAATTATTTTCTTTAATTTTTTTGCTTTGTTGATTTTAAAAATTGTTTAATTTTCTTATGAAATATTTAAAGTTGATATTTTTCAGTATGTATGTGTTGTTAAAATTTCTTATTCCTTATTTTTTAACTTAACAATATATTTTTTTGTACTAATTTTAGGAATATGCACTTTCAGATTATGCTCGTTATAATGATAATTTATGAGTTTTGAAAATAACATTTACATTTTCCCAATTTGAAAATATTTCAAAATAAGTACTATTTTTATTATATTAATAAATCAATTCATTAAAAATATATATTTTCAAAATTGATTGATTTGTGGGGCCTATTCAAGAGGGAAGCATTGCGAGTAACCATTGGACTATTATTATATTGGTGGAAAATGAATTAGTTAGAAAAAGCTGATGTGACAAGCAAAACCGCAATGTGTTTAGCTAGTCATTGTAGATGCTCTTATCACTAAACTATGAACATTGTACTCTCGCACCTAAATCACATGTGATCAAATGATCATTTTTTTGTTTCAGTAGTAGGGTGGTGTAACTTCAGCTCGTTTAAGGAAATGTAACTCGTGTTGATAAGAAATGTAACTGGAAGCCAGTCAAAGGGTAAGTTGTCCAATACGGAGTATAAGAACTGAAACATTAATTTCAATGTAAGCAATGAAAATGGAGTCAAAATGCCAATTACTTTACATAAATAGTGAATATGTTTTGGTTTTAATATTAGGGCTGCAAAAATGATATTTTTTTTTAAAAACCATAGTCTCGCACCTAAAAGACGTGTGTAATATGAAAATATAAATCACACAGATCAAAATGTTATTCTCCTATTTTATCAAATATTAATCGAAATAAACAAATTCAATGTCTTAACAACACTAAAAAGATATGGAGTATAAATGAAATAAAAATATACTCCGTATTATAGAAAAAAGTGTATGGATATCAAAAAATGCATTACAAAAAAAAACATATATGAACATAAAAAAATTGTAGCAAAACTAAATTTAGTTGTAATTTAGGTTGAAGAAAAAGAAAGTTAAATCATAATTAAATTTTTAATATTTTGATGGAAAAGGAAAAAAGAATTGAAGAAAAAATCAGAAAATTGAAGGAAAAAATATAGGGGTTTTTCCAAAAATTTTACTAAAATAAATATGTTTACACATATATGACTAATAATTACAACAATGTACTATCATGATAACTTAAGTTTAAAAAGTGAACCTAAATTATTATAATTCCATTATTACTCTATTCACTAATCACATTTTTGTAAAACACTTATTTTAATCGTAAAAATGTAATTATTTCAAAAATATATTTATATGATGTATTTTTTATATTAAATTTTAACGTATTGGGATCAGTACACCGTACACACGGTGTAACGATCCACAGTATAATTTGCGCTAAACTATTGTACAATAACTATAATGTTTGACCCGGAATAAGTGTAACATTTTTAACAACACATAACAAATAGGGTTAAAAGTAACAATATTCCGTGCTACGTAGTACGGAGGATATATATTATTAGAACAATATATAAATTATTGCGTCAGTTTTATTGATGTAATTTTACATTTTACTTTGAAAATAGCACATCCGTCATGGTACATATGCCTCGTGGGCTAAATTAAGAAGGAGACCATTGTTTCTATTGTGGATGTTTTTACTTGGACTGTAATTTGCTGGTCTGGTCTGGTCTGGTTTGGTCTGTTTTGATCTAGTCTGGTCTGGTCTGGTCTGGTTTGAAATTTTATTTTTATATTTTTTGCATAAAGATTTTATTTTTTATATATATTATAATCCATAAATAATTATATTTTATTCATTTATAATTACAAATAACAATAACAATAACAATAACAGTAACAACAACAATAATAATAACAACAACAACAATAATAATAATAATTAGGGGTGTGCACTATCTGGTTTAAACCACAAAACCAGACCGAACCGGACCGGAAAAAACTGGAACCGGATCAAACCGGAATGATATCCGGTCCGGTTCGGTACGGTCCAGTCCGGTTTAAAACCGGTGCACACCCCTAATAATAAGAATAATAATAATAATAGTAATCATAATAATAATAATCATAATAAAAATAATAAAAATAATAGTAGTAATAATAATAATAATAATAATAATAATAATAATAATGATGATGATGATGATGATGATGATGATGATGATGATGATGATGATGATAATAATAATAATAATAATAATAATAATAATAATCATAATAATAATAATAATAATAATAATAATAATAATAATAAAATATGGTCTGGCCTGGTCTGGACTGTTTTAGTCTGGTCTGGTCTATTTTGATCTGGTCTGGTCTGGTCTAGTCTGATCTGGTCTGGGACGAATTACAGTCCAAGTAAAAACAACCTATATAGAAGACTATTGTAAAATCATGAGAATGACAAGTATGAATTGTTCATCCTTGTCATCATGACACTAATCCAATTTCCATCCTTGTAATAGACAGATAGCTAGGTTTAATGCTTCCAGCAGATTATGTAGAATAATTCTTTGATAAGTCATCTCCTAGCCAACTAGTATAAATAGGGTGATCAACCCTTTGTAAATGTAATGAGAAATTCAGATTATGTAGAAAATATTATGTAAATCTATATTTCTCTCTTAAATTTGCTCTTCATATTCTTCATTTTACAACACGTTATCAGCACGAATCGGCTCAAAACTCTCCAAGAAATCATCTTCCTGCAGTATCATGGCAAACATAAGCAAAAGAGAATTTGACGTTTTTGATCTATCCGGTCAAAAATACCTGGAATGGAAAGTTGTTGTTTTAACACATTTGAAGGCTAATGGTCTCGAAGACACTATTGAGGCTATTAATCAATCATCTTCCCAAAATAAAGCGAAAGCTATAATTTTTCTCCGTCACCATCTCCATGAAAGTCTCAAATCTGAATATCTTTTGGTTGATGACCCACAAAAATTATGGGACAATTTATAGGAGAGGTATGACCATAAACAAAAGGTACTTTTGCCTAAAGCTCAATACGACTGGATCAATTTAAGATTCCAAGATTTTAAATCAATCAGTGACTATAATTCTGCTATGTTTCAAATAACATCCAAATTAAAGTTATGTGGACAAAAAGTCAATGATGCTGATATGTTGGAGAAAACATTTTCTATCATGCATATTTCTAATATGCTGCTACAGCAGCAATATAGAGAAAACGATTTTAAAAAATACTCCGACTTAATATCAATTTTTCTAGTCGCTGAGCAAAATAATGACATTTTAATGAAAAACCACAATTTGAGACCCACCGGTTCTAGTCCTTCGATTTATGGTCCATCTGGTCATAATGTTGCCACTGAATCAAACGCAATACACAGTGGCACTCAAAGGCATTTTAAACGTGGGCATTATAGTGGTCATAATAACAAGTCCCTCCGAGGATAAAAACAGGTCAATAGACCAAATTATAAGGGCAAGGGCAAACAAAAGGCCCATCAAATAAATCGCCCTCCAAAAACCTCAGTAAAGACGACTTGTTATAAATGTGGCATAATTTGTGATCAAACTTATGTTTATTTATATATATATTGAAGATATGGATCACTCAAATGATAAAGAGCTATGTCTGATAGACAACGCCACAACGCACACCATTTTGAGAAATAAAATATATTTCTCTCAAATGACTTTAGTTGAGGCTAAAGTCAATACCATATCAGGTGTTGCGAAGCTCATTGAAGGCTCTGGGAAAGCATATGTGATTCTCTCTAATGGAAAAAATTTATTATAAATGACGCTTTATACTCCAGCAAATCGCGGAGAAATTTATTGAGCTTTAAAGATATGCGTCAAAATGGTTATCACATAGAAACCATGAATGAAAATCAAAAGGAATATCTTTGTCTTACGACAATTAAATCTGACACTAAATTTATTTGTGAAAAAATGCCAGCATATTCCTGAGGACTATATTTCACATATATAAGTCCATTCGAAATAAATTTGGTTTCTAACACAAAGTTAGATGATCAGAAAACATTCATGTTGTGGCATTACCGTTTAGGTCACCCAGGCCAGGAAATGATGCATAAAATCATTAAGACTTCACTTGGACATCCATTACAGAATATCAGGATTCCATTATCAAGTGATTTTCCTTGTAAGGCCCGTTCTCTTGGCAAAATGATCATCAGGCATTCTATAAACAAAATTATAACTGAATCACCTGCATTTTTAGAGAGGATTCAAGGAGATATTTGTGGGCCGATAGCCCCACCATGTGGACCATTTCGATATTTTATGGTGTTGATTGATGTTTCAACACGTTAGTCACATGTCAGTCTATTATCGATTAGAAATCTAGCATTTGCTAAACTCCTTGCTCATATCATACGATTAAGAGCTCATTTTTCGGATCATTCTATAAAAAGAAATCGACTTGATAATGCAGGAGAATTTACATCCCAATCATTTAACGACTATTGCATGTCGATTGGGATATATGTGGAGCGCCCTGTTGCTCATGTCCATACACAAAATGGTCTTGCTGAATCTTTGATTAAACGATTACAATTAATCGCTAGACCATTATTAATGAAGTGTAATTTACCTTCATCAGCTTGGGGACATGCTATTTTACATGCAGCAAATTTAATTCGGCTTAGACCAATTGCATATCATGAATATTCCCCAATGCAATTAGTAACTCGGCAAGAGCCAAACTTAGCACACATAAAGATATTTGGTTGTGTTGTTTATGTTCCAATTGCTCCACCTCATCGTACAAAAATGGGTCCTCAAAGAAGGTTGGGAATTTATGTTGGATTTGAATCTCCCTCAATAATAAAATATCTCGAACCTATGACCGGTGATTTAATTACCGCACGATTTGCAGACTGTCATTTCAATGAGACAGTATTCGCTACCTTGGTGGGGGATAATAATAAACTAGACCCAAGTACGAAAGAGATTACATGGAATGCTACAGGATTATCACATCTTGACTCGAGAACAAATATATGTGAGCAAGAGTTGCAAAAGATAATCCATTTACAAAATGTTGCAAATCAGTTGCCTGATGCATTCACAGATACAAAGAAAGTGACAAAGTCACATATTCTTGCTATGAATGCCCCTGCCAGAATCGAAATCCCAACAGAGAATTTTGAAAAATCTCTTGCAAATGATTCTTCTATACGCAAAAAGCGTGGCAGACCACTTGGATCAAAAGACATAAAACCAAGAAAAACTAAAAGACAGGAATTGATCTGTTAGGCCAAATATGTTCATCCTTCTGAACAAGAAAATGAACAATTTGAAAATATTAGCATAGACCGGGTTTTCCCGACCTTGACCGGATTGACCCGTTGGGTCCGGGTTGACCCCTGACCTAGCCACTTGGCCGGGTCGATCATCGGTCTGATTTTTAAAACCTAGCATAAACCTCTCTCAAAGTACCACATCCTATAATTTACATTAATTCTTGGGAATAATACAATTTAAATATTAATGAATGATGACATGATGAGTTTGGCCAATTAAATGTATAGTTAGGGGAAAATTACCTTCTTGAAGGTGTGCAGGGAGGAGATGCTCGTACCCGGCGTAGAAAAAGAAAAAAAAGGGTAAATGTGTCATTCAGTCCTATTTAGGGGAAAATTATGCATAATCACATTTAGGAATTTCAGTAATAATTTAGTCACATTTAGGGTAATAATTCTTTATTTATTAATCTTTACCACCACCGGTAAAGACCTCAAACTTTTTTCTGCTTTGCTTTTATTTTTTTAAGTAAAATCAGAAATGTTGTGTGTGCATATTCTTGTGTTGACCGTAACAATAGCATGTGGCTGTACCACCGGAAAAAAGTGACACATATTAACCCCTACAAGAAATCATCTATTCCATAATTTGAAAGAAAACAACGGACAATTTTTCAGTTCATCTTAATCCATTCCTCTTCCGTTTTTTTATCCGGTTTGACGCCATTATTATCAACAGGATCGTAATCAAATTTAGGAAATCTTCCATCCGAGGCTTCCACATATTGTAGTTAGTGGATGTGAGCGCAATCATGATGTCCGATGATGATTTTTACCATGATATATCTCGTACCTTGTTTGAAAGAAAACCACCAGACAATTTTTTGGTTCATCTTAATCCATTTTTCTTCCGTTTTTACCCAATTTGACGCCATTATTATCAAGAGAATCGAATAGATTCCTCAAATTTAGCAAATCCTCCATCCGAGGCTTCCACATATTGTAGTTAGTGGATGTGAGCGCGCATGGTGTCCGGTGATGATTTTTTCATAATAAACCGCTCAATATATCTCGTACCTTATTTGAGAGAAAACCACCGGATAGTTTTTCGGTTCATCTTAATCCATTCTTCTTCCGTTTTTTTATCCGGTTTGACGTCATAATTATCAAGAGGACCGATTAGATCCCTCAAATTTTGCAAACCCTCCATCCGAGGCTTCTTCATATTGTATAGTTTAGTGGATGTGAGCACAATTATGGTCTTCGATGATGATTTCTTTCCATGATAAAATGTTCAATATATCTCGTAATTTATTTTCGAAGCTAAATTTGGACAAACGGACCTCACCGTTGAATCCGGATTGGTCGAAAATGGCAGGAACCGTTCTGACCTCATCCAAAACAGATCTAAGAATGAGTGAACCGGGCTGTACGACTGTAGACCAGTTCGGTTTAATCCAATGATCCTGGCCCATTCAGCCCAGCTTGCAGACGCAGTGACGTGGCCCGGTCCGACCTGAACCGCCCGGTCCGACCTGAACCGCCCGGTCTGACCTGAACCGCCCGGTCCGACCTGAACCGCCCGGCACGACCCGAACCGTCCGGCCCGACCCGAAACGCTCCCTTCTGACCCGTCCCAAAATAACCCAGAACCTGGATACCCAGATAAACTGAAAAAAGGTTGAAATTAATTGGATACGAAAAAGCCTACACGGGAATCGATCCCCCGTCTGCTTCATACGATCTACTACTCACCACCACTAGACCAAGTTCGTTGTTTGCGTAGACAGAGGCTCTTTCTTTGTAATATTTGATTCTTTGGGTTATTCAATGCTCTTACTATCTAACCATAATATTTGTACACAGGCCTCTAGGTCTCTATAACTATAATAAGTCTATAAGATCTACCATTTTAACTAACATTCCACATATAACTGAAACCTACATATTTATTTTTAGCAAAATGTGTGATATATTAGAAAATCCTTTCAAAATCATTTTAGAAAATTAAAAAATAAACACGGAGTATCAAATAACACTACACATAAATAGGACTAACACTTACATTAAATTGTGTGTGTTATTTCAATGTTTACCAAGGATTAACATTAAAGATTTTACTTCAAATAAAACTAAAACTATGACAAAAACTCAAAATATGACTTACTATGTTTTTCTTTTCAAAATGTTAGCCATATTGGAAACATACCTATTTTTTCATTTCATTCTTACTCTTCCCTTAAATATGAGTTAATTAAATGTTTAATCCATAATAAATTCGAAAAAAATTCAAAAATTCGTAGAAAAATAATCAAAAAAATTATAAAATAAAAAATTATTTTTTTAATTTTTTTATTTTTTAAAAAAAATTAATAAAAAATAGTAAAACTCCATAAAAAAATTAAAAAATATGGATGCCTTTCCCACCGCCTGTATTACCTCCCGGCACCACCATCTCCGGCCGGTGAAAAAAGTGTCATTGTCCCTAAAAACTACTATTTTTTCCTGAAAATGCAAAAACATGGCATATTTTTTTTGAAATAAATAAATAAATTATTATTATTGAAATATTTTGTTAATTTTATAGTATTTTTATGAATTTTTATTTTTTTATTATTTTATTATGAATTAAAACATTTCAATAGCTATAAGGGTATATTTGTCCAAGACATACATAATTAATTAGTCCTATGAAAACATATTTTATTTTTTGGTCCTATTTGTGCAAAGTGAGTGACTTTTAGTCCTATTTTGATAATTAACCCTTATTAACATTATTTCATTAGTTTGAAGACTAATTAGCTTTTATTGTAATATTCTCTCCGTATATTGGACTTTGCCAACTTTCTTTTTTTGGTTGTCCCTAAAAATTTTGTCACTTTCCTATTAAAGCAACTAATTTATGGTTCTCCATATTTCGTTCTCCTCTGCACAAATCCCAACCACACAATTTGTACAAAATCCAGCGGGACGGAGGTAGTATTATATTATCTTATGTTAAGTACTAGTACTATAAAATTTTATATATGATGACCGGGTTTTCCCGGCCTTGACCGGATTGACCCGTTGGGTCCGGGTTGACCCCTGACCTAGCCACTTGGCCGGGTCGATCATCGGTCTGATTTTTACAACCTAGCATAAACCTCTCTCAAAGTACCACATCCTATAATTTACATTAATTCTTGGGAATAATACAATTTAAATATTAATGAATGATGACATGATGAGTTTGGCCAATTAAATATTAATGAATGATGACATGATGAGTTTGGCCAATTAAATATAAAGCCCGACTTGTTCAATTGCCCAAGGGGTTTCTCAAATGCCTGGAATTGATTATGAAGAAACCTATTCTCCAGTAGTTGATGCAACTACATTAAGGTTTCTCATTGGCATGTCTGTTTTTGAAAGGCGGAAAATGCACCTAATGGATGTAGTAACTGCATATTTATACGGTTCACTCGATACAGACATTTATATGAAAGTTCCCAGAGGATTTAAAATGCCTGAAGCTTATAGCTCGAAACCTCGAGAAATGTTTTCTATAGAATTACAAAAGTCATTGTATGGACTAAAACAATCTGGGCGAATGTGGTATAATCGTCTCAGTGAATATCTTCTCAAAGAGGGATATAAGAATGATCCGATTAGTCCATGTGTTTTCATTCGGCGGTCAAATTCGGGATTCACCATAATTGCAGTATATGTTGATGACTTAAACATTATTGGAACTCCTGATGAAATTGAAAATACTACAAAATATCTTATGAAAGAATTTGAAATGAAAGATCTCGGGAGAACCGAATTTTGTCTCGGACTTCAAATTGAGCATTTGAAGAATGGAATTTTCATCCATCAATCCAATTACACCGAGAAAGTTTTGAAGAGGTTCTATATGGACAAAGCTCATCCGTTGACTTCACCAATGGTGATTAGATATCTCAACATACGCGATAATCCATTTTGTCCCCAAGAAGACAACGAAGAAATACTCGGTCTCGAAGTACCATATCTGAGTGTTATTGGAGCATTGATGTATTTAGCTAATAATACTAGACCAGATATTGCATTTTCTGTAAATTTATTAGCTAGGTACATCTCATGTCCAACGAGGCGTCATTGGAACGGGATTAAGCACGTATTCCGTTATCTACGTGGTACACCTGATCTCGGCCTATTCTACCACAAATTAAAGATGAAAAAGCCGCTTTAATCGGATATGCAGACGCTGGATATTTATCAGATCCTCAAAAGACCAAATCACAAATCGGGTACGTATTTACTTATGGTAACACCGCAATCTCGTGGAGATCTATGAAGCAGACATAGACACTTACATCATCAAATCATTCTGAGTTAATTGCACTATATGAAACTGGAAGAGAATGTGTGTGGCTGCGATATATGATTCAACACATCCAAAACGAATGCGGTATGAAGCCTATTACTTGTCATCCTACTGTGATCTACGAAGACAACACTGCGTGCATAGCTCAGATTAAAGAAGGCTACATCAAAGGTGACAGAACAAAACACATATCACCAAAATTCTTCTCTACTCATGATTTGGAGAAAGAAGGGACGATCAACATTCAACAAATCAGATCTAGTGAAAATCCGGCTGATCTCTTCACCAAATCTTTACCCCCAAAGAAGTTCATAGAACTTGTGCAGAAAATCGGCATGCGCCGCCTTCAAAATATATGTTAATTTCAGGGGGAGTATTTGAATGCACTGCACTCTTTTTTCCTTCATCAGGTTTTTATCCCACTGGGTTTTTTTTGATAAGGTTTTAACGAGACAGTACATCCAAATACAATGACATTATAAGTCGTACTCTTTACCCCTTAATTTTCACAATAAATTTTTAAAATAATAAATATCTATTCAAGGATGAACATTCAAGGGGGAGTGTTGTAATATCCCGAGAATGATAAGTGTGAATTGTTCATCCTTGTCATAATGACACTAATCCAATTTCTATCCTTGTAATAGACAGATGGCTAGGTTTAATGCTTCCAGCAGATTGTGTAGAATAATTCTTTGATAATTCATCTCCTAGCCAACTAGTATAAATAGGGTGATCAACCCTTTGTAAATGTACTGAAAAATTCAGAAAATATTTAGATATTAAGAAGAAGTAATTTAGAGGTTTTTTTTTCTTCTATATTTCTATCTCTTAAATTTGCTCTTCATATTCTTCATTTTACAACAAAAACCATTTTGTCAATTGTATACAAGAATGTTTCCAATAATAAACACCTGCCATTTCGTATATTAAATTAGAGAAGATAACAAGGTGATAAGTGGAAATCTTCTAGATTTAATTCCCAGGTAAATTGTATCTCTATCTTCATCACTCTATATATAAAGATAACAAGGTGAATGTCAGGTAAATAATATCAGGTAAATAAAGATGTGAATCTTTTTTGGGAAATATTAAATGATGAACTATATTAATTATTTAATTACAAACACACATCTAAAAAATATTGAAATAATATGTAATACGCACTAACGTATGATTAATGAGTCTTTCCTTTTAGGGTATGTTTGGCACATCTAGTTGAAAAAATATTTTTATGAACTTTTTAGTAACATCTAGCTTTTAGTGAATGAAAAGGCAGTACCTGTTTGGTAAAAAGCTGATTGTTTGATTTAGCACTGTTTGGTATACAAACTGTTAAGACTAATTAATACTAGAAGCTACTAACTTATCTGAGATGCTACTCACTGTAGCATCTCAAAAAAGATCTTTTATTTTTATAAAATCTCTTAAAAAATGGCATGCCAAACATACAAATAGAAGCTTTTAAAGGCTTTTTAAATAGTACAAAAGCTAGAAGACGGAGACTTGATCTTGCCAAACATGCACATAATACGTTGGACATTATAAATATGGTATATATAGCTATTCAAACAATATATTTAATGTACAAAGATTACAAAGGTCCTTATGTATTTATACATGTTATGCATTAATACATGACACATCTTTGACAAAAAAAAGTCTGCATTTAAAATAGGTAAAGAATAAACTTGACATTCAAAAACTACCGATGTAACTTTATGCTCATAGTCAGCACAATTGAGTTTTCCCATTTATCATGAAAGTTTGAAAGATATGAGCAGTACGAAAAGTTTGGATAATAACAAAACATGTGCATTAAATATTATAAAAGGGTTTATAAAGTAATGTTTGGTAAATTAGATATTCGGTCTTAACGATTGGCACGGGAAAAAAATAAGAGTATTAATACATTCTAGGATGTTTTGGTGCATTCAATACATGGCATTAAATGATTTGATATATGTTCCACGTCATCTAATCATTTTAAAAGTTTCAAATTCGCCAAAGTGAACCCTGCACTACGTGATACTTCTAATTACATCCTAAAAGCATGCCTTATTTTCGCCTTCTACCGTTCTCATCCTCAGAATACGTGTGTATATTGTCCAACTACTCGTTACTTGGCGAGGAAGAACGTAAGAACGAAAGTCATCAAAATCCAATTGAGAACTGCCCTTGATTGCTTTTTGTTGACTTTGTTCAGGGAACGAGACTTGAGTCGATGTTACTATCATGACTTCATCCACATTACTCTCATCCTCCCTTTCTTCTCTACCCATACCTTCATAATAGTTCTCCGTCGAAATGGCAATATCCCTATTAGCGTAATCCGTCTCAGGAGGAGAAATAAAATCAATGATCTCAATCGCATCCTTGTCAATATTGCCTATCTCCTCAACTAATTTAATTGTGTTCCCTTGAACAACCTCACTTAATTTTTCTGATTCAGGAGAAATTAAAAATTCATTCGTGTGTAGATCTTCATGAAAAAGCATAGAAGAAATAGACCCCAAGTTCTCAAACGAAGATTCCATTAACTCTGAACAAGCAAACCCAAAGTCCTCTAAATTCTTACCTAATTTTTCTTTCATGAGCTCTTTTAACATCAAATGCTGATTCAGTAAAGCAGAATTAAAATGTCAAAAACCCTCACCCCTCCAGCCTTCTGGAACAATGATGCTTGTCCTACCCCATTTTCTTATTTTCACTAGTCGAATAAAACTTCCAAAATTATTCTTATCATAAGACAAATGAAGTTTACGCGACTTCTCATACCTTCTGAAAGCCCATGATTGACCCGATAGAATGGGAGAGAAGGAGTTATACAACCATTCTACCACATCTTTATCAAATGAAATCAAACAAGTGCGGTGATTTTTAACTTGATTAATATGGAGAGTAGAGTAAGCCAAGTCAAAATAAAAAGATTTACTCTCAATATTAAAGCAAAATTTATTTTGAAGGTCTGGATCCTTGGTGCTGCTTGGAGGCCAAGGTGCAGCTCTTGTCCAGGGTTTAGAAGCATTTGGATTGCAATATTTACTGGTAATAAAGCTCTGTCGTATAGAAGCTGATTGGTGCCTATCTAATCCCCTCCAATCCCTGGCCATCGCACCATATTGTGGAAGAGGTACCCGTCCAGAAGTTGTCCTGCTACCACCGCGCCTGAGATCCCATTTCCAGGCCGCTGCAGCGCGAGTCGGGACTGAAAAGAAGATTCCCGATCATGTATTGGCCTTCTCTAATATTTGTCGCACCCATATCCACAAGCCAAGCGAGATCGACATTGAGAAATCTGAAAATTCTGCCTCCAACTACGAATCGATGGATTGAATTCAAAAGGTTGGCGATGATGAGTAATCCCTCGCCCAGATCGTCTATTCCCAATTGAATCCCATATGTAAGAACCACTGTAGCCGACGGCGCCCATTCGCCCAATTCAAACCGACGGATCGCACTACTCCTTAAACCTTCCGCTTGAACCTTCTTCTATCAAATTATAGGTTGGTTAATGAATATATTTGTTGCTGGATTGAGAAAATAGTTGTTGCATTTTAAGTATGCAGCATTTGTTTTTTCTTTATTTTCAGAAAAGATAGGACACCATTTTGTAACTTCCTGCATATTTCACCTGTTCAAAATGTGATAAGTTCGTATTACAACACGTATTTGATGCGTGTTGAAGTCGGATTTTGATGGTTTTCCTAGCTTTAAGGTGTTGCAAGTCTCAATTTTAGCTCAAGATGTAATTATCAGGCGTTGGGTCGAGTTTTGTTGCATTTGGAGTTGAATTGAAAAAGTTAGAGACCGGTATCGGTGCTTAAAGAGGCAATCGGGGAGATTTTGGAAGCATTCGAGGAAGATTTGAGAGCTTTGGAGGTCACCGCGAGGTTCATGATGAAGTTTTGACGATAAGAGAGCTCTAGGAATGGCTACGGGATCAAAATAAGATGAATGGAGCTCGAAATCGGCGATCATGATGACCTTCTGACAATCTTTCAAGCATATCTCTTTGTAGAAACATTCAATGTACACGATTCAAAGTCCATATGAAAGAAAACTTCAAGGGATACAAATCATATGAAGACATCATTGTGAGAATCTAAGAGGAAGAAGGTGAAAATAAACGATGAAGTCAGATGATCCCTGTTGCGATTTCAGAATTATACCTTCCACTGTTTTGATCATATCTCTTGATTAGATGATTCAAATAACATTAGGTAAATTGGGGTGGATAGAAGACTTCATTATCTACAAGTTTCATGAAGGAAGCATTGAAAGTTTCGGAAATTAAGTAGGCACGATCGTGCCCTCAAAGTCAGGCACGATCGTGCGTGAAGAGAAAGCATCGCGGAGCTACTGTCAGGCAGACACGATCGTGGCTGGCAGGCAGGCACGCCATGCCTGCCCAAAATGCGCGTTTTTTCTCCGGAGGCACGGTCGCAGGCACGGTCGTGCCTGGCGCCGTGCCTGACCCCGTTTTGTCCTAATTCAGTCCAAATTGCCTTGTTTCCTATAAATAACACCCCCATAACCCTAATAATTAGGGATAGAACTTATTTGGCAGCTTAAGGACGAATTTTGAGAGCTTTTCAAACCTTGTTTTTCAATTCTTTGAAATTCTTTGTAAGTTCCTACTTTTTGATTAATGACAATTAATTATATTCTTCCCAATTGTGTTGATTCTTCAATTATGAATTGCGAGTAGTTTCAATTAGGGATTTGGGGTTGATGAAGGGGTTTATCATGATGTATGGCTACTTTCTTGATGGTTTGATTACATGGATGCCATTTAATTTGTGTTTGAATAATTTAACTGTTATCTTTTGTAATCTGGAACCGCGACTAGAATTACAATTGCACATAGAATAAATTAAGAGAGATCTAGTTTATTCTAGGACACATTCACACACACTTAATCGTTCGCTAAGAGATTAGTAGCGATTAAGGGGCCGTAAGCTCATTCGTCTTGGCAATAATTTAGGATCCTGTCGCATGAGAGATCAGCCTGGTCCCCTAAATTATTGTACTCTACGCCGCGAGAGCGGTAAAAACTTAGTATTGATTAGCTAGACTCAATTAAATTAAATTCATGTAATTAAGCCTGATCTGCCAGAAATCTGATTACCTCGGAATCAATCCCTGTTCCCTTCGTCGTTAATTAAGAAGAACCCAAACCTTTATTTTTATTCGCTCATTCGCATTAGTTTAATTCCAATTTAATTTTCCAACCCAAACCATTCTCGCATAATTTATTTTATTTATTTATTTTTCTTAGTTAGTTTTTAATCACTGAATTTAATTAATTCTTGATTCCCTTTTGTCCGTTCCTGTGGAGACGATACTCGTACTTACACCACTATATTACAATCTTTTTAAGTGCGAGAAAATTCACATCAGTTTTTGGCGCTGTTGCCGGGGACGGTGTCGGTTTTAAGGGTTAATTAATTTCAGTGAGATTTTTTTTTAGTTAGTTTTTCTTTTTGTTTTTCGTAGGATTTTTCTGTGCTAACCTTTCAGGTTTTTTTAGAAACATGAGATTAACCCATTCAACGAAATTCCTGGAGGAATTCCTTATCTTCAAACCTCCATGGAATATTCACCATTTACGCAATACTCTCCTTACATTCCTCCTCCTCCTCCTCCTCCTCCTCCTCCTCCTCCTCAATATTACACACTTCATCAAAATTACTCTCCTACACCACAAAATTACCAGTTCTCTTATTCATACCCTCCAACCACGCAACCTTGTCTGCCTAAGAATAATATTTGTCCCTTCTGTGGAGGATGCTAACATATATCTTTTTGCCCCGTTAAATCTCCATATGACCATCCTTACTGGGCAACTGCATACCCCACTTCGTCCTCCCCACGACTTACAGACACAAATGTTTCAGTCATTCCTGTTTGTTTTCTGTTTTGTTTCCCAGAATAAATAAAGACATGATGCCCCGATTCATTGGATCGTCATAAGGGGGAAAGTGGTCCACATGCTGTTTGTCACGCCCCGGACCTACCCGGACACGTCAACAACCCGCCGTACAGCACGAATAGTCAACCGCAGTCCGACTCATCCATACTATACAAGGCGTCTTGAATACCTATCACACAGTACATCCATAAATAAACATAATGTAAAATAAACATTTATAGCAGCGAAAACATTTAACACAAGTGTTTATGCCACACCTTGGCGAGCATGGACATACAAGCCCCCAAATAACTATTCAAAAACAATATCCATGAGCATTATTTAAATTGTTTTCAAAACAGAAACGGAAGAAGCACGAACCACGTCTTCTTCGTTAGATCTTCCCGAAGCAACGGCGGTGGCAGCAACCTTCAAGTTCTACCTGAAACTATGAGGTGGCCTCCCCCGTGAAGGGGAGGTCAGTACTTGGAAATATTTGACAAGTACAATAGCAACTATACTAAGTATAATTGATGTTTTAATTTCTAAGACCCTCAACTTAGGGTACTATTATATTATAGGCCATAACCCTCGGTTACCCCTTTTTCTTTTAACTGTACTTACTTTATATAGAGTCAAGTACTCGGCCCGTGGGCCCATATTCATTTAGAATTCATCATTTCCATTCCCCTGTGACCGCAAGTCACGATAACCCCGTGGGGTCCCATCGAGCCCCAATTGTATAGCATGGGCTCGGCCCAACTACATTTCTATACAATCCTCTGACTCAATATAACATATCAAAGTTTGTATGGCAAGGGCTCGGCCCAACTACGTTTCCATACCAACCATAACTTCGTGGCAAGGGCTCGGCCCAACTACGTTTCCACGGAGATCACATATACATGGCAAGGGCTCGGCCCAACTACGTTTCCATGCTAGTCATAGTACATGGCATGGGCTCGGCCCAACTACATTTCCATGTCATCCTAGAGTTCAACTCTAATTATTTTCATGATCAACTTCTCAAGCAAATCCTATGCCTAGAATCAATTCCCGTAGGTGGCCTTTAGGCCTACCCCTATCACACCTTAGTGTTCATACAAATCAACCTTAAAGTATCTCTTGAGACTACTTAAGGCATATCTATTCACAATCCTACCTCTTAGGATATGTTTCATCATTTATTTATATTAATTCCCCGACTAGTATTTTGATACTAATTCTATGATCCTAGAACATGCCAAGTTCCTATTTTCCAATTGGCATTTCATTTCAATTGATTTCCCAACCCAAGTATAGTTTGATCTCAATATAAAAAATATCACTTTAATCCATTCATGAATTTCATACATGAAGTAAAGTATATTTTATCACAATGTCATCATAGTAATTCCATTAACATGCCGTTCCATTCATTTCACATAATCATACACAATTATTATAAATTTGTATATCATGCTTCACTTACTCATATCCATATTATTTTCATTTAGGCATTATTAATCATTAATAATCCATGAAAATCCCATCTTATTACTTTAGGCAATCTTATGAAATTAACTCACTAATTATAAGCAATATAGTCAGCCATCCTCACCTCGTGATGTGCTACAATAGTTGCCTTTGTTGAGCCCCTGGATCAATCCCCGTTCTAGGCCGATTGAAAGTGAAAAGCTGGATTTCTGGGCCAAAGCCGGGCGGCTTTCACGAAAGCCGGGCGGCTTTCATAGTCTGCAACTACGAACAGCTCCCTATACGTGGCGGTTTCCGGCGATTTCGACTCCTATCGATTCACCAACTCTTCTAAGTTAATTAACATCACTTTATAACAATATTCTACACTTTTAAACGTGTAGAACCTCGTTTTTAATCCACCATATGATTTCTTAAAAATCATGCCAAAAATAATACTAGTTAAAGAAATGGTTGAGTTCTTACCTTTCTTCTAGCTAGTTTCTCCTTGGATTTCCTTCCCTTTAGCCTCCCCAAGCTTCTTGTTTGTGAGAGCTTTTTCTCTAGAGCTCCACTCTCTCCCTTGGTCGTATGGATGAGAAATGAAAGGGGGAGGCACCTTGCTCAATTAATTAGCAAATAATGCTAAGATATGGCCCTAAATGAATGTGCATGTACCTCCGATCACTCCCTCAATCACATGTCCGGCCAAGCCATGCTTGGTTGTCTCATTCCCATTAATTTGGGTCAATCAGCACCCATAAAAACGTGGGGTGGCCCCCACTTATGTGTGAGGTCATCCCATTAAGTCCCGGTGTGTACAATCGGTCTCGAAAGTTGTATTTCTCGACCCGTTTTAATCATATTTTATTATATTGGACCAAATAAAATATATCACGCGTTCCCAATAATTATGGGCCTTTAGAATAGATGTACATCCCCCAACATTAATTTAGGAGTCTCCGAAACTCATTTCGGGCTGTTATCCGCTAAATTACCAATACCGGTAGTTGGGCCCCGTTTGACCAACCGGTCAACTCCATGCCTTTCTATGGCCCAAATAAAATATCCACCTCCTTGTAGATGTCATCTAGACCAAGATGAATCTAATATGTGGTTCGGGAATTATCGGGCGGCCCCCCGGTCCGGGCGTGGGCCCCACATGCAATTTACTATTCACGTAAAAGAAATAATAAAAATTTACAATTACGCAAGTTCATAAATCATCCTTCAAGGTTTATTACATAATTTACTAAAAGTAAATATGCTTGGGACGATGCTACACTGTTAACTCTCAACAAATCATTCTTGGACACTTCTCTTCTCCAACACTTTCTCTACTATCTCTACAACTCAATTGCCAAGCCAACTTCAAATCAAATGGTCAGCTACACTCAGAAGTCAACCATAATTTTACGTTGTGCCACCGACAAGGTCTCCTCAAACGCATTCACTTCAAAAAGTCGAGAATGCTACACTTTGGAGGAGACAGGTCGAATATTCAAAGTACTAAAGATGATTCTTGTGTGCGCCTGTTTGTCAACCAAACTTTCGTTCCAGAGGCGCCATCGGAATTCATTCAAGCTGATCAAGAACAACTTCTGAAAGACAAGGATCAGATGGAAGTTTTTGAAGATTCCTCAACCCCCGACATTGAAGAACAAATTGCCAAGAAGAAATCAAAGGGGAGATTATGAGGATTTCTTCAAAGAGCCTTCTCAAGAAGCCGAGTTCAAAGACAAAGGAACCTGAGCTGCACTGAAGTTCAAGACAAACGAGGAGCAACTGAAGAAATGTTATCTACGCTCTCCTCTACATTGCCGAATTCAACACAAAGACAAAGATATTCACGCTGCAATGCTGATTGAACACGATTGAACACCAAGGGGGAGATTGTTGGGAATATATATTTTATGGTGTCCAATCTAGTAAAATATCTTTGTATTTGTGTAGTTATATTAATTAAATGTGTAGTGGATGAAATGGGATTTCTCATAGATCTCTTGACACCCGGAGCTTTGTACTTCATAATCAGCTCCTCATCTTAGATCATCATGCATGTATCAAATCATAACTTAAATTTGGTTTTTGAACTTGTTTAATTAATTCTTTTATGGTAATTATATGATTAGTTAGTTTCATCATTTTCTGTGATAATCTAATTGTGTGGTTTCATATTTTTAGTTCAGATTCACAAGAAATTGGGCAAACTTGTGGAGAGACTCAAATGGAATCATAGAGTATCGATGCTACCTGCTGATACTGCTTGGCTGCTAGTTTCAATGTTATTATGTTCTTTTTGTCCAATGTATGGTTGTTCTCTAATGAACTTTTTATATATTCTCTATAATAATTAATAAATTTAATTGATGTCATCTATGTTTCATATTTTGCCTAGGTTTTCTTGACCTATCTTTCTGTAGCCTTAGCTTGGACCTGGTCCGGGCTTGGATTGGATGGTTCGGGGGCAGGATTGGGTCAAGACCGGTATTCAAGGGTTCCTGTTCCGGTCGACCGACTAATCTCAGACTCTCAGTCCCTGTTTAGTCTGTTCAATTCTTCTAAGTAAAATTTGAGTATTGATAATTGGTATGTAACTAATAAATGTTTCACTAAAATCCCCCATGACGATACTCCCTCAACTCTGCCCATTAAAACCACGAGTGGAAAAACCGAAACCGAAATCCGGAAAACGGCCCTAGCTCGGTCCTGATGATGTTCCCGGTCCGGGTGTTTTATTTATGACCGGCCTGAATAAAAAAATCCGGACCGAACCTGAAAATTTGGGCTCTTAAACGGAATTTAAAATCTATAACCTGCTCCAGACCGATTGAAATCCGGAAAAAATAACTTTAATATAAAATCAATATAATTTCTGAAACTAATTTATAAATAATTCCTAATACATAATTATAATCATGGTGGATGAAAAAAAACTTAGTAGCTTTTATTGACTACAAATATGTTCAATTTTGTATACTGTAATGATCATGAGAATATATTTATAGTAACTTTAGTACATTTTTATCCATAAATTTTATTTAGTAATTTTCTTAGAAAACCTTTATTATTTATTATATGCATCTTACACAAAATATTAAGATAATTATCTTCTTTGGATTTGAATTGTTGGTGATTTTGGAGACTAATATTTGTGTTATTATTTGCAGTTTGTATTTTTGATTAATTTTATGTGAAACTACGTTTTAAAATATAAAAGGAAAATGATATGATTTCACGTTCGGGCTTTAAAAGGCTAAACCCGAATACGGATCGAACCCGGGCTACCAAAACTCCGACTCGGACCAAATATAATGAGCTTTGTTCCTTAGTTTTTATACCTTGAGACCTTACGCGTAATGTCCGGGTTTAACAAAAACCCGACCAAGAACAAACCGATCTAACTCTTACTTAAAACTTGGCCCGATTGAATTAGTGCATAAATTGATAAAGTAAAAACTATATGTTTGAGGTTTGTCTAAACAAGATAGTATTAACTGGAACAAAAAATTCTTTACTTAAAAAAAGTGACTAAATTAGTGGGACAACCAAAAATGAAAAATTGACAAAGTCTTAAGACACTATGAGAATATTCTTTTAATTTCGAATTTCAAAATGTAAGAATAACAACCAATTAAGTGAATCAACGACATTTATTTAAAGAACAAATGAATGTAAAAAAGTAGGGGGATTTCCATAAAAAGTTACTACAATTATAAAAAAAATATTACTATTTCAAATGTGATGGATAAAAACATTACTTATTACTTATATATGTGATGGACACTTACATTAATTATGTAAAGTATTTATGTGATCGATGACAAAGTTTTAAGCGACTAAGGGAATATTTTACATATATAATACTACGACTAATGTCCTTGAACAAGCTAGGCCAGCCTTTTACTATGTTTGTATGTATGGAGATCAGATTGGGTTATAATGCTGGATGTCAACTATGAAGATGAATTGAAGTTAATTAGTGGCTGTGCACAAACTTATACCAATACTCCGGTTGAGTTAGCTGCATAAAGGGAGTTGTGCTTAACTCATCATAATCCATATAATAATTGATTTGCTTCTCAAGCAGATGTAGTATAAATGTGATCTTACGTTATATACTCCGTATAAAAATAGGTGATGAGATAGAATATGTTACGTACGTTCCGTGGAGAACCTGAGAGGGGTGGGGGGATGCCCCCGCTTCCGTCCCTGATTAGTCTTTTGTAGATCATTGCTTTAATAGGTTGCTTTAATCAATATAATTAATCTCTCGTAGATCATTAACCATGAAACATATGCCTTAATAATCTAAGGTTACTACCGTTTAAAGGATCGAGCAAATAACAAGCGTAATACTACCTCCGTCCCTTCAAACTTGAGTTGGACTTGGGGTACACACTTTTGGCGTACACACTCTTTACACATGTCTGTAAAAGGTTTTTTTTATGTCTGTACAGACATAACGTATTTTAAAAATACGTTATGTCTGTACAGACATAAAAAAAACCTTTCACAGACATGTGTAAAAAGTGTGTACACCAAAAAGTGTGTACCTTTATAATTTTTCTTCAAACTTTGCCAAGTTTGACCGACACATAGATTAATAATGTAAAAACTGTGTGGTTGAGGTTTGTGCAAAGGAGACAGAATTAACTGGAACCATAATTTATTTGCTTAAAAGGGAAAATGGCAAAGTTAGTGGGACATCGAAAAAAAGAGAGTTGGCAAAGTTTTAAGGGACGGAGGAAGTATATGAAAACATTACTAGTTGATTCTTTAAGAAATTGAAGTGTTAAGGGACAGAGGGAGTATTAATCGCTACCAACAGACTACATTTATGACACGAAGTATTAATTATCTATCCCTCCGGCACTCCACCTACCCACACTACTTTCTCGTTCAATCGATCTCTAAAATTTTATCTTACACGTCAATTCTTACATTCAATTCATTTTCGCAACGGTCTCCCCTATTTATTATACTCACCATCTCGATCTATCATCTCTAATCATACCTAATTACATATCTAGAGGAGTAATTATTATTATTCGTTTCGCAGGAAATATCGCTCTTCCTAAACACGACTTCAGTTATTATGAAATAATATCACGTGTCAATTCAATCACTAAAAACTTGCATGCACAATGACATATAAGATTTGAAATATTTGATGTAAGGAATATTTGTAATTAGATTTTGATGATGCTAGATTAATTAGGACTTTAGAGTACCCCTCTTTAGACTTAATGTATTAGAATTTTCCTTTGTAGAATTCCTTAGCATAATCGACTTAGCAGAAAGCCTCCAGAGCAGAAGACCTACAAAGCAGAAGGCCTCCAAGGGCAGAAGACCCTTGATAAGGCATTAGTTGAACAGAGGACCTTTGATTCTCTGCTTCAGAACAGAAGACCTCAGGGTCTCTGTTAGCCTTTACTCTGACAGAAACCCTCCTGGTTCTCTGTTAGATATACTCTCAACAGAAGTGCTCCAGACCTTATCTGATCAACTCTCAGTTAAAGACACCAGAAGGCCTGACACTTGGAAGAATTCCACAAAGCCGGGAAATCAACTGAAAGATTCCTTCAACGGCTAGGAGTATTGAACGGAAAAGCTACAGTGCGCGCATTAAATGCTCATTTAATGCTCCCCATGCTCCGTAGAGTAATTGCAGATGATTGGCCGCAATGTCAGGATTACTTTATCCCAAAATAGTAACCCGCCAACTTTACCAGGTCCTACTGGTCAAGTCAACTGCTCGCTCATTTAATGCAGTTGTCCTCCTTCTCCTCCAACGGGAAGACAACCTCAGTATAAAAGACACACTACGAAGAACAACCGGATAACTTTGCTAACCTTTGCTACAACTCTGCATATACAAGAAATTCAAACGCTACATAGCAAAAAGCCTCCTTGAGATTAAAACTTCATCATCTTCTACAAGAGAAGGCAGAAGTTGGAAAAATCCTTATTTCCAACTCAAGCAAAGTTCCAAGCGTTCTTCAACTCTTCAAGCTCATTACTTACAAATCCCTTATAACGAAGCAAGTTGGAGGAACCCATGTTCTAAATAGAACATCTTCTTTCACAAGAAGGACGTCCAAGTACCTGGAGCTGTGAAGTGGTGATACTTCTGGGAAAGCTCAGTGAAAGGACCAGTCTTAGGGAAGCCGGAAGTGCATCCAAGAAGTTATCTACACTTGAAGAAGACGTGGAGAGCTTCTTAAGTGATAGGGCTAAGGCATTGTAAACGGAAGTTTTTACGAGCTTAGTGGAACAGTGGATTAGAGGAACAAGTTGTTCCTCGAACCACTATAAAAAGCCCTAGTGTCATTTACTTACTGCTTTACATTCATTGTTTTCATTTGAACTGTCTAACTCAAAAGACTTGGTATCTGTGTTCAGCAGAACTGGTCTTGTGAGTTAACAGAAGGCCTACTGCCTTTGCTTCTCTGAGGCTATTAACAGAATTCCCTACCAGAACCCCATCCGTTGCCAGTCTGTTCTGCCAACAGAACAGGCTATTCTGTTAAATCTGGTACTTAGCTTGAAAAAGTTAAAAACCAATACAGTCTATTCACCCCCCCCCCTCTAGACTGTATCCAGTACAACTGGGACCAACAAGTGGTATCAGAGCCTCCTTGTTCTAATAATCTCTTAGGTTATTTGCTGAACAAAGATCCACTTGTTTTTCTGTTTTATCTCATTTTTATCTGATATAATGGATCACTCCTTGTCCAAGAATCTTATGTTTTCAGATCTTAAGTTTGATGACTGGAGGATCCGGATGAAGGCACATCTCTGTGCTCTTCATGATGAGATGTGGGAAGTACTTGACATAGGACCCTTCACAAGCTTCCAGAAGGTCAACCCTGAACATGCTATTGACAACACTAGACCTCGGATGATCAATAAGGCCAAATCTGAGTGGACCACTGAAGAAAGAAGGAAGTACAATCTGGACAACATTGCTAAGGATATTCTTTACAAGTCCATCGATGATAGGTACTTCAACAGAATAAAGAAGTGCAAAACAGCAAAGGAAATCTGGGATACTCTTGAGCTCATTGGAGCTGGTGATGAGCAAGAGAAGGACAACAAGCTGACAATAGCCAACAAAAAGTTTGATGACTTCAGACTTCTCCCTGGTGAAAGCATATCCAAGATGTATGACAGGCTCCTCACTCTCACTGGAGAGATCTCTGAGCTTGGCAAGGAACTCACCACCAAGGAGATCAACCTTAAGGTGTTGAGGGGACTGCCCTCGGCATGGAAGATGAAGGTGGTTGCTGTCCAAGCCAGCAAGGATGTAAAGACTTATCCCACTGATAAGCTCATTTCAGATCTCAAAGCTCATGAGTTTGAAATGATTGAAGAAAAGGAAGATGTACCAGAAGAGAGGACCACTACAGCCCTCACTGCTAGCACATCAAAGGTAATTGATTTTGACCCTTCAGTACTTTTATCTGACGAATATATGGCTGCTTTTGCTAGGAGATTCAAGAAGTTCATAAAGAATCCCAAAGATGGAAGGAGTCCATCATTCAACAGAAAGCCATTTCAGAAGGTCAAAACAACAGAAAGCAGTGGTGAGCTTCTCTGTTACAACTGCAGACAACCTGGACATTTCAAAGCAGAATGCCCACATCCAAGAATGTCCAAGAAACAAGGGCATGATGGAGAAAAGAAGAAGTATGAAGACAACTCCAGAAGGAGAAAAGCACTTGTGACAGAACAGCTCGAGAAGGACCCTCTGTCAGAGACAGAATCCAGTTCTGACTCAGATTCTGATGAGGCCTTCTGTTGCCTTGATACTGAGACAGAAGACCTATGCCTCATGGCTCATTCTGATGATGAGGTAACCTCTACTTCTGCATCTAGTTTTTCTTCGGTGGGCTTAGCTTTTGATTCTGATTCAATGTCAGTATTTTGGGAAGAGTTTAAGGCCATCCAAGCCACTAATTCCTCTGTGACAGAAGAAAACAGTAAGTTGAAAGCTGAAATTCTTGACTTGAAAAAGGAGGTTGAGATCAAAATCAATCTTCTAATTAAGGAAAGGGATCAGCTAGAGACTGAAAATGTTTCTCTTCTCAAGAGAATAAGAGAAATAGAGCCTCTCGAGATTAAGTACAAAGCTTACCAGAAGGCCCAGTCTTCCATGGAAATAATTTTACTTGATCAACAGATTGGCACTGGCTTTGGTCTTGGTTATGGCTAAACAGAATCTGGTGAGCCTTCTGTAATGCCTAGCACCAGTGTTGCTAAGGCAGATAAGGTCATAGTGCCACTGATTTCTAGCCCCATTTGTCAAGCTGGTGTATCCGGCACCAAGGTTGTTCATGAGGAAGTTAGACCAGAAAAGGGAAAGATAAAGGTTCAACAGAAACCCTTTTTGAAAAATAATGAACCTGGCAGAAAACCTAACAACAGAAAAGGTTTTCAGGATAACAAAAATAAGAGACCATTCATTGACAGACAACCTCATGACAATCGTGCCAGAAATGACCACCAGAAGGGCAAATATCAAGAGAAAGTTAACTTTAGGCAGAAGAGGTTGGCTGGTCAACTTCAGAAGCCCAAAGCTAACCGTCCCTCTGCTCTTGATAGTATATGGAACTTCTTTCCAACAAAGAAAGCTATGCAAAAGTATGTAAACACGAAGCATGACCCTCACAAGCATCTGCCCAAAGTGAATCACACTTCAGTTTACTATAACTACCAGGTGGACAATGGGTAGCACCCACCAAGGTTTCACCTGATGAGACCAAAATGGTACCAACTACCCAGACTCCATGACCCCCAGGACCCAGCATTGCTTGGGTACCTAAATCTTTCTTTTGATCTTGCAGGAACTGTGTGGTGGAGCTATCTCAGAGCAAGAATGGTTTATTGATAGTGGATGCTCCAGGCACATGACAGGTGACAGAAGTTGCCTAACTGAGTTCTAGAAATGCAAAGGACCTAGAGTCACCTTTGGAGGTAATGACAAAGAAGGTCAAACAAAAGGAAGAGGAAAGCTGATCAAGAACTAGATAGTCATTGATGATGTCTCATATGTCAAAGGACTGAAGTTCAACTTTCTGAGTGCTAGCCAATTCTGTGACAAAGGCTACACTGTTGAATTCACTAAGGACTTCTGCTATGTGAAGCATGAGACAACAAAAGAAGTGGTTCTTACAGCATCAAGGAAGAAGAACATCTATGTGGTTGATTGGAACACTGCAAAGGATGGAGTTTGCCTGATAGCCAAGGGAGATTCAAAACTAAGCTGGGACTGGCACAAGAAGCTTAGCCATTTGAACTTCAAAACAATCAACAAACTCGCAAGAGAACACATTGTTGATGGACTGCCAGACATATTTTACAAGAGAGAGACCCTCTGCAGTGCATGCCAGAAGAGAAAGAAACAGATGAACTCCTTCAAACCCATTGCTGGAGATCTTTCTACAAGTCCTCTAAATCTGATCCACATGGATTTATTTGGACCTGTTGAAACTCCAAGCGTTGGTGGCAAGAAATATACCCTAGTCATGGTTGATGACTATTCCAGATATACATGGACTATCTTTCTGTCAAAGAAAAATGAAACTCTTCAGAAGTTGCCATCTCTGTTAAAGCAACTTCAGATTGAGAAGAACTTGAAGGTTAAGACAATCAGGTCTGACAGAGGAACTGAATTTGTCAACCAAGTCATAAAGGACTTCTGTGATCAAAATGGAACCTTTCATCAACTCTCTGCCGCCAGAACCCCTCGACAGAATGGCGTAGCAGAAAGGAGGAACAGAACTTTAAAGGAAGCTGCAAGAACAATGATTGCAGAATCTGGTCTACCTATGAGATATTGGGCTGAAGCAATCAACACTGCATGCTATACTCAGAACAGAAGCATGATCAACAATACTCACCAGAAGACCCCTTATGAACTCTGGAAAGGAAGAAAACCCAACATCAGTTACTTTCATGTGTTTGGATGCAAGTGCTACATTCTTAACAATGGAAAGGAGCATCTGAAAGTCTTTCAAGAGAAGGCTGATGAAGGTATCTTTATAGGCTATTCAAACATCAGTAAAGCCTATAGAGTACTCAACAGAAGGACTCTACATGTTGAAGAGTCTATACATGTGAAGTTTGATGAAAGCACCTCTGTTAAATAGGTAACAGAGATCCTCAAGGAAGTCAGCATAGAAGACAGAACACCAGAACCAACAGAAGAGGTAGCAGATAACCTTGCATTTCCAACTCCTGCACCAAACCCCCTTCTGTTGAATGAAGATGAAGACTCAGAAGATGAAGAACAAGAAAGACCCAGACAGCAACTGACAGAACCTGATCTGACATGGTTAAGAGACCATCCCCCTAATCAAGTAATTGGGCATATCAGAAGTGGTGTGCAGACCAGATCAGCTTCAACAAGGAGAGAAGCAATGCTTGCCTGCTATATATCTCAGATGGAACCTATGACTGTGGAAGAAGCTCTTGCAGACTCAGATTGGATCAATGCAATGCAAGAAGAGTTTACTCAATTTGAAAGGAACAAAGTATGGGAACTTGTTCCTAGGCCAAAGCACCAGAATGTCATTGGAACAAAATGGGTATTCAAGAACAAAGCTGATGAAGATGGCAACATTGTAAGGAATAAAGCAAGGCTGGTAGCTAAAGGTTATTGCCAAGAAGAGGGAATAGATTTTGATGAGACCTTTGCACCAGTTGTCAGACTTGAAGCCATCAGAATCTTTCTAGCCTATGCTGCTTACAACAACATCAAGGTCTACCAGATGGATGTCAAGAGTGCATTTATGAATAGAGATCTTGAAGAAGAAGTTTATGTGGAACAACCACCAGGTTTTGTCATTCCTACTCACTCTTCCTGTGTCTACAAGCTTAAAAAGGCCCTTTATGGTCTTAAGCAAGCTCCCAGAGCATGGTATGACACATTGTCCCTTTTCCTAGTGAACCATGGGTTTACTAAAGGAAAGGTTGACAAAACTCTATTTCAAATCTCTGTTGTTAATCATATTCTGTTAGTACAAATATATGTTGATGATATTATATTTGGTAGTACTAATCCAGAACTGTGCAAGAAATTCTCTCAAGTAATGCAGAGTCAATTTGAAATGAGTATGATGGGAGAACTCAGCTACTTCCTAGGACTTCAAGTCAAACAAGTTCCATAAGGAATCTTTATCAATCAAGGGAAGTATACCAGAGACCTGATCAAGAAGTTTGGAGTGGAAGGCAAATCCTCAGTGAAGATTCCCATGAACACCTCACAAGGAATTGGTCCTGATGATGAAGGAAAGGATGTTGATGCAACAACATACAGAGGAATTATAGGATCTCTACTGTATCTAACTGCAAGCAGACCAGACATTTCATTCTCTGTTGGAATCTGTGCCAGATACCAATCAAAGCCCAAGGAGAGTCACCTTAGTGCTGCAAAGAGAATCATCGAATATATCAAAGGAAATCAAAATGCAGGCCTATGGTATCCAAAGGGAGGTAACTTTGAACTAATTGGTTACTCTGACTCAGATTTTGCAGGTTGCAGATTAGACAGGAAGAGCACCTCTGGTCATTGCCAAATGCTAGGAGGAAGGCTTGTTTCCTGGTTTAGCAAGAAGCAGAATTCAATCTCAACAAGTACATCAGAAGCTGAGTACATTGCAGCTGGGAGTTGTTGTGCTCAGTTACTCTGGATGAAGCAACAGTTGAAGGATTATGGCATTCAAGCAAAGGAGATCAAATTGCTGTGTGACAACACCAGTGCCATTGCCATCACTCAGAATCCAATTCTTCACTCCAGGACAAAGCACATTGAGATCAGACATCACTTCATCAGAGATCATGTTGAAAAGAAGCACATATGCATGGAGCATGTGCCAACAAAAGACCAGCTTGCAGACATTCTGACAAAGCCTCTACCTGAGGCTAGATTCAACAAACTGAGAGAGGAATTGAGGATGATGGATGAAATCCCAAGGGAAAGTTGAAAAAGAAGGCCCTCTGTTGCAAAATCTCTGTTAACAGAATACCTGTTGCAGAACCCCTTCTGTTAACCCCCTTCTATTCACTACCCTGGCAGAACACCTAAGCAACAGAAACCCTCTCTTCCTTCCTACGGAAAACCTCCTCTTATATCTAACAGAAAAGGTTGTGGACTTAGCAAAATTCTGAAAAACCGGGTGACCTAGTAACTATTAAAGGTCTTTTACCCTTTTACCCTTAAAACGGTATACAGCCGCATAATATTTACTGCGCCCCTTTTTACATTTATTGGTACCTCAGAACCATAAATTATCTCAAACGTCCACTAACCCGTACCCATATATTCCCCTCATTTCAAACTAAATCGCTACTGCTTCCATTACTCTCAAGCTTTTGAACTCTTATCTCTCCAAAACTCTCAACCGCTAAAAACGACCATGGCTTTCTTGAGCTTCACTGATCTTACCAAGGAACAAAAAGCAACCCTGCTCAAGAATGTGTTGACTGGAATGAAGTGCGAACTGGATGTTCTACCCAGATTCGCTGAGAAAAAGGAGAGGATGACGAATATCATTGAAGGACTGACAGAGTGTCAACTAAGCAAGGTCATCACCTATGCTTATGAGGTTTACAGCAACATCGACACTGTTGAGTTCTATCTCAACGCGTCCTTCAAGAATGAAACCATCACCTCCAGTGTCCAAGGAGAAGAAATTCTGGTTGATGCTGACGTCATCAACAAGGTGTTTGATATTCAACTAGAGGAAGGCAGGGCCTCTCTATTTGATTTGGAGGAAGCTGACGTCACTGTCCTTGAATTCAAGAGGAATTATTGTAGAAAAGGGGAAGAAGTGGAGAAGGTGAATATCAAGAAGAATCTGCTCAAGAAGGACTTTGAGCTGCTCATCAACATATTCCACAAATGTGTGTGGTGCAAATTTACCTCTACTGATGATGTCACTACTGCAAATGCCAAGGCTCTGTATGCAGTACATCAGAGGGTGAATGTCAACTGGAGTCAGGTAATGGTTCGATCCCTGATTGAGTTTATTAAGAAGAAGAACCCCAAGACAGGTCTTTATTCTGGGAAGTTAGGGCATGGACTGCTCATCTCAGAACTGCTCCTCAATCAAGGTGTAACCTTGAGGAAGGCCACACCTCTGGATCACACCAAGGTAATCTTCCTGTCTGCCTCTCCAAACAGGGAAATAGCTATTAAGGCAGAGCTGAAGAGACAGCTTCAGCTTGATAATAAAAGACAACAAGGAGACAAGGTGCAGAAACCCCTCTCTGAAGCACCTTCTGTAGAGAAGAAGAAGAAGAAGAAGGCCAAGAAGACAGAACCGGTAGCTCCTCCACCCATGAAGGCTGGACAGAAGAGGAAGGGGATCACCAAGACCAAAAAGAAGGTTGCTAAACCTTTGGTCACAATGTCTGAGGAAGTGGCAGACATTCAGGGGGAACCAGAGATCCCCACCTCTGTTGCCACTCCTAAACAGAATAGGGTGACAACTCCAACAGAGCACCCCAGTACTGACAAAGAAGGGTATCTGTCCTTGCTGGATAGACAGTTTGCCCAGGTTCTTGAATGGAGAAGATGGAGAATGGGACCCCTTCACAAAATCATCCAATTCTTTGATTACTATGAGCCTGAAGAAGAGGCCATCCTGAAGTGGGTAGGCATTGATGATGTCTCCAAGTGCTTTGCCCTCAACTTCCTTCATTCTGTCCTTGAAAAGAAGAAGGCAGGCTACAAGGGAAAGGCTATCCTCATATCCTCACCCTCATAGGAGACAGTCAAACCTCTGGAAGAAGGAGAGATAGAAGCTTTTGAAGAATGGCTTTTTTCCAAGATGGCAACAGAATCTGTTCAACCAAACTTCAACCCAGGAGAACCCTCTGTACCTAAGACAGAAGGGCAAGCTATGATGGAACTCATCAAGGAATGGAGGACTTCTTTGATTGAAGATAATGTAATTGAGGTAATCTCTCCACCTCCTTCTGTTCATATCTCAACAGATCCCCATATCCCCTCACCTCTTATTACAATAGAAACCCCTCCACCAGAAAACCCTCAACCTCAATCCCCTGAACAGAAAACCCCCACCTCTCCTCACTCATCCAAAAAGAAAACCAAATCACCTTGCAGAGAACTTATCCCTTTCAGAAACCGCTCCCCTTCACCTCCACCATCTCCTCCTCAACAGAATGTCTCCCCTCAACAAAACACCCCTTCTCCCCAACCTACATCACAACACCAGAACTCCATCCCTCAACAGCAATCCACCTCCACTCAAAACTCATCCTCACCCTCACCAGCAGCAAATTCTCCCAGAACACCTCTACACTCTGCTGCATCTACACCCAAAAGACAGCCTCTTCACCGCATTTTATCCTCAGAAAGTGACAATGGCTTTCTGACATCTTCTCTTGCTGGAGACCTCACTTCAAAGCGCCAACCTACTCCTCCCAGAGGACCTTCGCCCAGAAAACCCTCTCTGCAACAGACCAGAAGGCCTCCCATGCACAAGTCTAGGGGACTGGGAATGCCAGAGCCTGAAGAATCTATACCTCAGATTCCCTTCAACAAGTTTGTTGAAACCGCAGAAGAATTTGGTGGCCAAGTCCTCCAAGTCATGGACAAGCTCATCCAGATAAATGACAAGCACTTTGAGAACCTTGCTCATGTGAATGATAATCTCAATTCTGGGATGCAGTTTATCTCAGACCGCTTTAAAAACCTCACAGAAACACTCCGCAATTTCATGGCCTCCTCCTCTGCCAGAACAGATGCACTGTCAACAGAAGTGGTAGGTATCCACAAGACCCTTTCTGTTTTTCATCAAACTCTTCTAAGTCAAGGATAGGCCATCAGCACAATCTCAGAGAATCTTGAGGCACTGCACACAGCTGACGCCAGAACTAAGAGGCAATTGATCTCCATAGAGGAAATGTGCAGAGCTCACCAAGATCAAGCTCAACATCTTCTCTCTGCTGATAGAGACAGATACCAGAAGATGGTACTGCTTGAAGCCAACAACAAGGACATCTTCTCTGCTATTCAGAAGAAGCAAGGACTAATAGAAGGCCTTACTTCTGTAACTCAGACCCTACCAGAGGCCCTTGAGCAGATAGCCTCCTCACAGGCATCAGAGTTTCAGAAGATCAGCATGATGCTAGAGGACCTAAATGATGCCAAAAAGGGGGAAGAGGACCCTCAACAGACTAGGCCTCGATCCAACAGAACTCCTGCTAGAACACCATCTTCTGCTGAACCAATAGTAGATCCTTCTCCTTACTTTGAAGCTGCCTTACAGAAAAAGAGAGCAGCATGTATACCTAGACCCCCATCTCCAGCAAAGAAAAGCACCAAGAAGAAGAAAATCCTCAGTTTTACTGAATGGAGATTGGGTGGATCCCAGAGAATTGACAGAGCTCAATTTGAAGAAATGAAGGTAAAAATGACTCTCACCCAACAACAGAACCTCTTTCTGGATAAAGATGGTGTTGTACGAGTCAGATATGGGGGATCCTTAGAAGAAGCTGAAGAGTGGTACAAGAAGAATATTGTCCCTGGCAAGACAGTACATGAAGGAGTTCTCAGCTATCTGGATTGCAAGCTTTCTCCCATATGGGCATCTTATCAAAGCTCTGGCAATTTATCTAAGATCAGAGCAGAAATTAATGAAGAACTGCTAAGGCTTCAAAGATTAGAGGAAGAAGCTCTTCAAGCAGCTACTATGGAGAATGTGTAAGAATTATTTCTGTAAACCATATCTAATAAAATCACATCTCTGCCTTTTCACTTTGTAAGGCTTTTCCTCAATTCCTGTCTCTTTGCTTTCTTTCTGTGTTTGCCTTTTAATTATTATCTGCTATCTGAATGTACTTCACTCTTACTATTTTCCTATGCCAAGTTGCCCACCAAGATTTTAATGAAAGTTTTAAACTTTAATTCTTTATGGTGAAGGCACTTCTCTGGAAATAGTTAAAGGGTTTTGTCATCATCAAAAAGGGGGAAATTGTAAGGAATATTTGTAATTAGATTTTGATGATGCTAGATTAATTAGGACTTTAGAGTACCCCTCTTTAGACTTAATGTATTAGAATTTTCCTTTGTAGAATTCCTTAGCATAATCGACTTAGCAGAAAGCCTCCAGAGCAGAAGACCTACAAAGCAGAAGGCCTCCAAGGGCAGAAGACCCTTGATAAGGCATTAGTTGAACAGAGGACCTTTGGTTCTCTGCTTCAGAACAGAAGACCTCAGGCTCTCTGTTAGCCTTTACTCTGACAGAAACCCTCCTGGTTCTCTGTTGGATATACTCTCAACAGAAGTGCTCCAGACCTTATCTGATCAACTCTCAGTTAAAGACACCAGAAGGCCTGACACTTGGAAGAATTCCACAAAGCCGGGAAATCAACTGAAAGATTCCTTCAACGGCTAGGAGTATTGAACGGAAAAGCTACACTGCGCGCATTAAATGCTCATTTAATGCTCCCCATGCTCCGTAGAGTAATTGCAGATGATTGGCCGCAATGTCAGGATTACTTTATCCCAAAATAGTAACCCGCCAACTTTACCAGGTCCTACTGGTCAAGTCAACTGCTCGCTCATTTAATGCAGTTGTCCTCATTCTCCTCCAACGGGAAGACAACCTCAGTATAAAAGACACACTACGAAGAACAACCGGACAACTTTGCTAACCTTTGCTACAACTCTGCATATACAAGAAATTCAAACGCTACATAGCAAAAAGCCTCCTTGAGATTAAAACTTCATCATCTTCTACAAGAGAAGGTAGAAGTTGGAAAAATCCTTATTTCCAACTCAAGCAAAGTTCCAAGCGTTCTTCAACTCTTCAAGCTCATTAATTACTTACAAATCCCTTGTAACGAAGCAAGTTGGAGGAGCCCCTGTTCTAAATAGAACCTCTTCTTTCACAAGAAGGACATCCAAGTACCTGGAGCTGTGAAGTGGTGATACTTCTGGGAAAGCTCAGTGAAAGGACCAGTCTTAGGGAAGCCGGAAGTGCATCCAAGAAGACATCTACACTTGAAGAAGACGTGGAGAGCTTCTTAAGTGATAGGGCTAAGGCATTGTAAACGGAAGTTTTTACGAGCTTAGTGGAACAGTGGATTAGAGGAACAAGTTGTTCCTTGAACCACTATAAAAAGCCCTGGTGTCATTTACTTACTGCTTTACATTCATTGTTTTCATTTGAACTGTCTAACTCCAAAGACTTGGTATCTGTGTTCAGCAGAACTGGTCTTGTGAGTTAACAGAAGGCCTACTGCCTTTGCTTCTCTGAGGCTATTAACACAACTCCCTACCAGAACCCCATCCGCTGCCAGTCTGTTCTGCCAACAGAACAAGCTATTCTGTTAAATCTGGTACTTAGCTTGAAAAAGTTAAAAACCAATACAGTCTATTCACCCCCCCTCTAGACTGTATCCAGTACAACCGAGATCAACATTTACTTATGATGAAAGTCAGTATATGTAATACTCCGTAGTAATAATTATCTTTTGAAATAGAACAAACAAAGTCATATGATGTTTCACATGTGCATTTCATTTCACAAAGTCATTTCACCAACTTATCTAATTCACATGATTTTTATGTGGAGTACTAATATACTCTTTATCTAAATACCTTTAGTTTTTTTACTTCAACTAATACACTCAACATATAGGTTACTCTCTCTGCCCTTAAAATTTGTCAACTTTTTTTTTGTTGTTCCGCTAATTTTGTCACTTTCTTTTTAAGTAAAGACCTTGTGGTTTAAGTTAATTATATCTTTTTTGCACAAACATCAATCACACAATTTTTATTTTATTAATTCTCATATCTGTCAAATTTATTCATGTATGTTTAAGGGACGTAGGCAAAATTAATCCCTACTAACACACTACATTCATTATATCAACTATCTATCATATTAATTTATCTATCCCTCCTACCATTCACCTACCCATAATACTTTCTCGTTCTATCTCAAAATTTTTATCTTACTCGTTAGTTCTTATAGTAATTTTAATTCACTATTTTTTATGTTCAACTTCTATTGAGTTAATTTTTTCAAATTTTATCTATAATCACATCTTTGCACACATGTAATATAAATTGTTCTTCACTTTATGCATACTTGTAATATTGTACTTATATATCCTAAACTAAGTCTAATCGAATAATTTTAATAATATAATTTATTATTTTTGAAAGAAGTTACTAAATTGTAGTGTAAGTTTGCCCTCACTCACAGAAATTTTCGGATATGCCATTGGTTGGTCGAGATTTTGGCACAAATTAATATGTGCGAAATCGGTGCCAAAAGTGTGTTATTTATGTGCCAAATGTGTACCAAATCAGCCTCAATAATCAACTAGTTTTATGTGTAAAACACATTCAAAATGACCTTTTCCAACTGAATTAGATCCTAAATACTAAGTTCATTCGGAATAGGGCTATCGGAATAGTATTTTTTCTAAACCCTATGATGTGAGTTCTGTCGCACTTTAAATAGATCGTAATATAGTGGTGTAAGTACGAGTATCGTCTCCACAGGGACAGACAAAAGGGAATCAAGAATTAATTAAATTCAGCGAAGAAAAAGAAATAAAATAAAATAAATTGAATGAGATTGATTGATTGGGAAAATTAAATTGCGAATAAAGAAATTAAACTAATGGGTTCTTTCTAATTAATGACGAATGGAACAAGGATTGATTTCGGGGTAATCAGATTTCTGGCAGATCAGGCTTAATCGCATGAAATTAATTTAATTGAGCCTAGCTAATCATTACTAAGTTCTTACCGCTCTCGCGGCGTAGAGTACAATAATTTAGGGGACCAGACTGATCTCTCATGCGATAGGATCCTAAATTATTACCAAGACGAGCGAGCTTACAGCCCCTTAATCGCTACTAATCTCTTAGCGAACGATTAAGTGTGTGTGAATGTGTCTTAGAATAAACTAGATCTCTCTTAATTTATTCTACATGCAATTATAATCCTAGTGACCATCTAGATTACAAGAGATATCAGTTAAATTATTCAAACACAAATTATACGGCATTCATGCAATTAAACCATCAAGAAACTAGTCATACATCATGATTAACCCCTTCATCAATCCCAAATCCCTAATTAAAACTACTCACAACTCATAATTGAAGAATCAACAGAATTGGGAAGAATAGAATTAATTTTCATTAATTAAAAAGATGGAACTTACAAAGAATCCCAAAAGATTGATGAACATGGCTGAAAAGCTCTCTAAATTTCGTGCTAGGCACTCTCTATAAGCTCCTCCTTAATACAGAGGTTTACAGGCTGTTTAAATAAGAAAAACGGAGCAATTCGGGTTGAATTAGGATTGAAACGGGGCACACACGGCACCCACGCACACGTGCGTGTCGTCCGTGCGTCCGACAGACTTGCGCGTAAAAACGTTGGACGCACGCGTGCGTCCCTCCCCACACACCCGTACGTGGCTGCCAGTGAGCTTTTCTGCTTCTCTGGTCCGAATTTGACAAAACTTCCTTCACGAAAGTTGTAGAAAAAAAAGTCCTCTATCCACCACAACTTGCCGAATTGGAGTTGAATTACCCAATCAAGAGATATGAATAAAATAGTGGAAGGTCTCATTCTGAAATGGTAACAGGGATCCTCTGAGTTCATCATTTATTTTCACCTTCTTCCTCTCAGATTCTCGCAATGGTGTCTTCATATGATTTGTATCCCTTGAAGTTGGCTTTCTTATGAAACTTGAATAATGTTCTTTGGATGCTTCTACAAATAGATATGCTTGAACGTCTGACATAAGGTCATTTTGAACGTCGTTTTCAAGCTCTATTTGTCTTTTTTTATCCCGTAGCCAATCCTAGAGCTCTTTTGTCATCAAATATTCATTGTGAACCTCACGGTGACCTCCAAATCTCTCAATTCACTCTCAAATGCTTCTCGAATCATCCTAATTGCTCATCAAGCGCCGGTGCCAGACTCTAAATTCCTGATTTTGACTCCAAATAACACAAAACTCGAACCAACGCCCGGTAAACATAACTTGAGCTAAAATTGAGACTTGTGACACAAAATAATTAGGGAAATCATCAAAAGTCGATCTAAACATACATCAAATGCGTGTCTAAATACAAACTTATCACCCTACTCCATTGAGAAATAAGGCCTTCCGCATGAGAGTTTCAAAACTCTAATGTTATTCCAGATTAGAGAGTAGTTCAGGGGCAAATCCAGGAATTTGATATGCTCTAAGCTGAATAGAAATTACACTAGGCTTAAATATTAGAGGGTTGGGCTAAACGTGAAAAATGAAAAAATTTACACTACAAAAATTGAAAATTTTCTAAGTTGCCTCGTGCTTCAGCCTACCATAGCCCGTGCATAGATCCCTGGGAGTAGTTGACGATGTGCATCAGACATATTCAATGCATTAGAATATGCTTTAAATTAGGGTAGAATTAATGTATCCTCCTCTTACACCAGATGGTTTCAAATCTTCCAACAAGACAAGCAATTAGTACACCCTTCTAAGATTGAGATAAGTTATGGTATTAAACTTATTTTAAGCCATACAATGACTTTAGTGTAGTCACTATGTATATATGCATGTGTGTGCGCATGTATGTATGTGTGTATGTATGTGACATGCATACGTAAGTCAAAATTTATTAGTCATTAAGTAATGTATGATATTTAGTAAATCATTTTTTCGCCAAGTCAAAATTTTATAGAATTACTTTAATATATAGTTTACACCATTCGTATAATGTTAATTGATGGAATCTAATTAAGCAAGGCCATGTATGTAGTGAATGTATGCTTTTGAGGTTTGTGAAATGAAATGCACATGTGAAAACATCATATGACTTTGTTTAATCGATTTCAAAAGATAATTATTATTACATATATTTACTTTCATCATGAATAAATATTTCAAATCTTATATACCGTGTGTATGCATGTGTTTGAGTGATGCACATGTGATATTATTTCATAACCGAAGTCGTGTTTAGGAAGAGTGAGATTGTCCTAAGAAATGGACAATAATTACTCCTCTAGATTTTTAATAAGGTATGATCGGAGATGATAGATCAAGATGGAGTGAGTTTATTAAATGCGGGAGACCGTTGAGAAAGTGAATTAAATGTAGTATAAGAACTGACGAGTAAGATAATTTTTTTGAGATAGAACGAGAAAGTATTATGGATAGGTGGATGGTAGGAGCGATACATAAATTAATATATGATAGATAATTAATAGAATGAATGTAGTGTGTTAGTAGGGATTAGTTCTGCCTACGTCCCTTAAACATACATGATCAAATTTGACAGATTTGAGGATTAATAAAATAAAAACTGTGTGATTGATGTTTGTGCAAAGGAGATATAACTAACTTAAACCACAACATCTTTACTTAAAAAAGAAAGGGACAAAATTAGTTGAACAATGAAAAAGGAAAGTTGACAAAATTTTAAAGGCAGAGAGAGTAACATATATATGTTAGTGTATTAGCTGAAGTAAAAAAACTAAGGGTATTTAGATAAGGAGTATATTAGTACCACACATAAAAATCATGTGAATTAGATAAGTTGGTGAAATGACTTTGCTTGTGAAATGAAATGTACATGTGAAATATCATATGACTTTCTTTGTTCTATTTCAAAAGATAATTTTTACTACGGAGAATTACATATACTGACTTTCATCATAAGTAAATATTTCAAATCTTATATGCCGTTGTGCATGCAAGTTTTTAGTGATTGAATTGACACGTGATATTTTTTCATAATAACCGAAGTCGTGTTTAAGAAGAGCGAGATTTCCTGGGAAACGAATAATAATAATTACTCCTCTAGATTTCTAATTAGGTATGATCAGAGATGATAGATCGAGATGATGAGTTTAATAAATAGGGGAGACCGTTGAGAAAATGAATCGAATGTAAGAACTGATGGGTAAGATAAAATTTTAGAGATCGATTGAACGAGAAAGTATTGTGGGTAGGTGGAGGGCCGGAGGGATAGATAATTAATAATTAATACTATGTATAATTAATACTATGTATAATGAATACTATGTATAATTAATACTATGTATAATGAATGTAGTGTGTTGGTAGCGATTAATACTCCCTCCGTCCGTTAACAATATAATTTTTTAAAGGATCAACTAGTGTTGTTTTCATATACTTCATCCGTCCTTTACAACTTTGCCAACTTTACTTTTTTCGATGTCCCACTAACTTTGCCACTTTTTCTTTTAAGCTAATAAATAATGGTTCTAGTTAATTTTATCTCCTCTGCACAAACCTCTACCACAAAGTTTTTACTTTATTATATCTTGTCTCGGTCAACTGCTTTATATATAATTGGACAAACTAACTGCACAATTCTATCTCACCACCTGTTCTTGTATACTCCGTATAACGTAAGATCACATTTATACTACTCTAGATTTCTAATTAGGTATGATCAGAGATGATAGATCGAGATAATGAGTTTAATAAATAGGGGAGACCGTTGAGAAAATGAATCGAATGTAAGAACTGATGAGTAAGATAAAATTTTAGAGATCGATTGAATGAGAAAGTATTGTGGGTAGGTGGAGCATTGGCATAAGTATGTGCACAGCCAGTAATTAGTTGACAAATTAGTTGACATCCAGCATTATATATAACCCGGCCAATCTGATCTCCATACATACAAACATAGTAGACATCAAGCATGCGGCCTCAGATAAACAAAAGGCTGGCCTAGCTTGTTCAAGGGCATTAGTTATGAAAAATATTCCCAGTCTCTCAAAACTTTGTCATGATATAAGTTACTATAGTTACTATAAGTATATTCTCATGATATAAGTACAACAACATCCAAGCCTTAGTCCCAAAAGATATTGTGGTCGGCTAACATGAATCGATACATGATATCACCGCCAAAAGGAAAAGAAAGAAAATAAAGATAAAAATGATAAAATAAAAAGGATACAAATAATGATTCTATATATATAAGGATAAAAACAAGGAAAAAAAGATGAGGGGAAAAGATGATACGAGATCACTCCTCCACACGAATACCCACCCTCCACTTAGCTCTCTCCAAAGTCATGCTTCATCCAACCCCAGAAGAGGCATATCACTTCGAACTACCCTAACCCACGTTTGTTTAGGTCTTCCTCTCCCTCTCTTCTCTGCCTCTTCTCCACACATCTCAACTCGTCTGATAGGTGCATCACTCGGTCTTCTACGCACATGACCAAACCACCGTAGGCGCGACTCCCGCATCTTGTCTTCAATAGGTGCTACTCCCACCATTTGTCTGATTGTCTCATTCCTCCCGTGGTTCTTCCTAGTATGCCCACACATCCAACGCAGCATGCGCATCTCTGCCACACTCATCTTTTGAATGTGACATTGTTTCGCCGTCCAACACTCTACGCCATACAGTAATGCAGGCCTAATTATTGTCTTATAAAATTTACCCTTCAGTCTAGTCGGCATACCTCGATCGCATAGAAATCCTGACGCACTCTTCCACTTAATCCACCCTGTTCTGATTCTATGAGATACATCTCCATCTAACTCACCGTCCTTCTGAATTATGGAGCCCAAGTAACGGAACATATCGCTGACTGGTATATCCTTACCATCCAGAGTAATTCCGCTATTACTCTCATGATACAAGTATGCGATAAAATTTATGGTTAAAATTTATGGATAAAATTTATGTATATAAGTATATACAAAATTGAAGTCACTAAAAGTTACTAACACATTTTTTCACCCACCATGATTATAAATATGTAATAGGAATTATTTATAAATTAGATTCGTAAAATATATTGATTTTATATTAAAATTAATTCTTTCGAATTTTTATGGGTCTGAATCGGATTATAGATTTTAAAGCCTGTTTAAGAGTCCAAATTTTTGGGTTCGGTGCGGATTTTTTTATTCGGGCCGATCAAAAAGAAAAAATCTGGACCGGGAAGAATATCTGGGCCGGGCTAGGGTCATTTTCCGGATTTCGATTTGGGTTTTCCCACCTGTAACTTTAAGGAGCAGAGTAGAGGGAGTATAATCGTTGGGGATTTTAGAGAAGCATTTATTAGTTACATACAAATTATCAATCCTTAAATTTTACTCTACTTAGAAAAATTGAACAGACTAAACAGGGACTGCTGAGATTGGTCGGTCCACCGGAACAGGAAACCTTGGATACCGGTCTCGGCCCAATCCTGCCCCTGAACCGGATCTAGGCAAAATATGAAACATAGATGACATCAATTAAATTTATTTACTATTATAGAGTATATAAAAAGTCCATTAGAGAACAACCATACATACATAGGACAAAAAGAACATAATAACATTGAAACTAGCAGCCAAGCAGTATCAGCAGGTAGCAATACTCTACGATTCCATTTCAGTCTCGCCACACTTTGCCCAATTTCTTGTGAATCTGAACTAAAAATATGAAACAACACAATTAGATTATCACAGAAAATGATGAAATAAACTAATCAAATAATTACCATAAAAGAATTAAATAAACAAGTTCAAAAACCAAGTCTAAGTTATGATTTGATACATGCATGATGATCTAGGATGAGGAGCTGATTAAGTAGTATAAAGCTCCGGGTGTCAGGAGATCAATGAGAAATCCCATTTCATCCGTTATAACAGGCTGCCCAGAAGAATACTCTACAAGAATTGCACCTTCACCGAACATCTCCTTTACGTTGAAAATTTCGTTCGGTGCGTCATATACGAAGTCATTTACCATAACCATTGCATTCATCGTCTCACCTTTAAAAAAGAAATGGAAGTAAATATGGGTAAAACATGAACACAATTGTAAGCAGAGTACAAAATTGTTAGTAAGAACATAATCCAATTCAACCGAATTTGAGCCTTCCAAGATCATGATCAATTAACAGTTAATCCCATGCTGCACATATTGAATGTAACGGTGATTCATAAAACTACACACCTGGGAGAGATGGGGGAGGAAGACTAGCAGAAGCAGCAACAAATTCTTGATTAAGGTTGAGATTAAAAGCACCGTCGTCGTTGACGTAATCAGCATTGCAAAGGGAGTTGTTGAAATCCACCATGAACTGGCTGCCAGGCTCAAATTCCCCAGCTGCAGATGGCAGTGATGGGTTTCCGTTGGTTTCAAGATCAGCATAATAAGAAGCGAGCAAATCGTCATCTTCTCCCTCCAAACCTACCCAATCGGTGAAACTTTCCGAGGCAGCGGGATCACCGAATGGCAGCGGCGTGCTGGGAAGATAGAAGTACGGCGGTGGCGGCTGTTCAGGATTGATAGGGTTCCAGCAGGAATCATCTGGTGTGGGCAAGGGCGAGGTTAGCGGGGCAACAGTCGGGGAGACGAAGGTGTTCGGCAGCGGAGGCAGCGGGTTTTCTACATGAGGAAGCGGCACGGGATCCTCATCACATTGGCGCCGGCGCCTCAGGGTTCTTGCCTTTCTGTTCTGGAACCAGTAATATGTTGGAATAATCTAAAATTTAGTTAGTAATTATTTGGTTCACTTATTTATTAATTAGTTATTTTTATCATTAAAAAATAGTTTGTTTTTTATCATGTGCGTGGGTCATGTTGTGCAATTTCACATTTGAAAGTTTCCTCCCTTTTGATAGGTTCATGGAGTAATAATAGGAGTAGTGGCTAGAAACTGATGTAATGCCTTTATATACTTTCCAGCTTTGTTATCTTTTACTACTTGAAGTAATATAATGAAAAATGGGATGCTCCCAATATCTGCTCTCTATTTTTTTTTCGTTTACACCATTACAGTTACCGGTCTTTGAAGCCATCATAATAGACACTGGAATCATTGACTTTAGCGTACCCCTCAATTTCCATTCTGATACGAGCGATATCTTCGCGCGGAGGAGGGATACTGCAGCCGGAGTTAAATACGGCTTCCAGGATCTTTAGCTGCTCCGGCGTCGGGATCCATCTCTCCCTCATGATATCCTCAAACCTACCAGAGGATCGGGAAGGAACTACCATTGATGAGGAGCTCTTCTCCTTATCCGGCAGTGGATTATTGTTGCGCTTCACGCTGCAGCCTCCATTTACCTTGAACAAGCTAGGCCAGCCTTTGTTTAGCCGAGGCCGCATTCTTGATGTATGTCTACTATGTTTGTATGTATGGAGATCAGATTGGGTTATAGTGCTGGATGTCTACTATGGGTGTGCACATATTTATACCAAAGCTCCATTGACTTCGCTGCATGAAGGGATTTGCATCATAATCCGTATATTAATTGTTCTGCTTGAGAAGCAGTTGTAGTATAAATATTATCATACGTTATATACAAAAACAGGTGGTAAGAGAATATCTGACGTATGTTCGGTGGACAACCTTGGGGGCTTGGGCTTGGGGGCTTGGGGGCGCTTCTATCCCTAAACTTTAGTACTCACTCTGTCCCGAATTGAATTACAAACATTGACCGGTAAAAGGATTAAATAATGACAATAAACGATGCTTGTTTTTTACCTTTTTGCTCATGTTTCTAAAAGTAGATGTCTTAAAGTTAATAGGGAAAAAGTAAAAGTAACGGTAAATTTGTCACTTTATTCTTATTTACATACCTAAAATAGAAAGTGGAAAACCATTTTGGGACATCCAAGTTAGGAAATTTTGCAAATCAAATTGAGACAGAGGGAGTATTAGAGTACTTAGGATAAAAATAGTGGTCCCCTGTCCGGATAAAAAAATACTCCCTTCGTTCCTTATAACTTTGTCAACTTTCCTTTTTTGGTTTTGCTAAAAACTTTGCTACTTTCCCTTTTAGTCAATCAATTTGTGGCTTCTATTATTTATCTCTTCTCTGCACAAATCTCTACCACACAGTTTTTACTTTATTATTTCAACGTGCCGGTCAAACTTGACAATCCTTTTAGGGACGGAGTGAGTATTTCGTATAACTGTTAGATGAGGTAATAATCCCGTCAAAGAGCACAGGAAAAGAGTTATAAGAAATTTAAACGATTATAGAACTATGATGCAATGATTGCTTACGGTTAGACATGTTGTTTACACAATCATCATTTGAAGTGGCATTGGTGGTGTTCTTGTGAACTATGAATTACTGTATCTTTGTTCATATTAGAGGTCAAGGGTATGATGAGACTTCCAATTTACATGGCGAGTTTAATGAATTGATCCGAACGATGTCTTCCCGCAGAGAAGGGATACTACAGCCGGAGTTAAATACGGCTTCCAGGATCTTTACCTGCTCCGGCTTCAAGAACCATCTCTCCCTGATCTGATGAAATCCGGCATGGATCCTATCCTCAAACCTACCAGAAGATGAGGATGAAGAAGAAGCACTACTACAAAAATCACCTCTTTCTACATATGATATTTGTTTGCATAGATCATTTTTTGTAATCTAAATTCTTTCTCAACAAAGTTGATTTGTGGCCATATTTGTAGGGCAAAGCTTGAAGGGAAAGAACTTAGCCCACAAATATCGAGCACACAAACTAAATTTGTAGGCTTAACGTACTCTTTTGTCACAAATATATTTGTGGAGACACATTTTTTTCTGATAAAATTTAATTATATATAGGGAATTTGAAAGACAGTCAGACAGACCATACAAATACTTCCACACACAGACAAGATGCATATGTGAGTATCAATTTGTATGCTAATTAAACAACACTCATTTAAACTTACAATAATCTTTAACAGTATCATAATTCAAAGCTAGATCTATACTCCCAATAACTTATGTATATGTAAAATAAAAGATATATACATATGTTGAAAAGTCAAAAAGAGCAACCATAACTAAATTGTTAACGTGTACATTATTATTATTATTATTATTATTATTATTATTATTATTAGTATTATTATTATTATTATTATTATGTACACATATTTACGTAGCAGTACATCCACGCATGGCTCTTCTGTTACTACTTCTGCGGCTACAAAGCCTTTCTTATCTTATTATTAGTATAGCCTTTATCATTGTATCTAGATAGGTTTGTGACTCATAGTCACACATGTATAGCGAATTCCGTTAGTGATGTATATCTCCAGAGTGCTACTTAAAGGCCTCTGCACATACGAATGAAGGTACAGAGAATTCCCTCAAATTATTCCTCAATAATTCTCTAACTTGGTATCAGACTACGATCCTTCTTTCCTCCATGGCTTCTTTTCATCCCGCTCTTGCGGTCACCAACATCCGGAATTTCATCCCTCTTACCCTTGATCTTGAACACGTTCAGTACTCCACTTGGGCTGAATTGTTCAAGATTACCGCCAGAGCCTACCAGGTTATTGACCATATCCTTCCCAATGAATAACCCACTTCTTCTGCTACCGGCTCTGATTCCGATGCCGCCAACACCGCCGGCAACCAATCTCTTTGGACCCGGCTTGATGCTTTAGTCTTGCAATGGATTTACGGCACAATCTCAAATGACCTTCTCCACACCAGCCCAATTCTACAGCCCAGGCAGCCTGGGAGCGACTCGCTGACATCTTTCTCGACAACAAACACTCCAGGGCGGTGCATCTTGAGAATCGTTTCTCAAATACCCGCCTGGATCAATTTTCTTTTGTTGTTGCGTATTGCCGTGCCCTCAAATCTATATCTGACAATCTTGGCAACGTTGGCGCTCCCGTTGACAATCGAATATTGGTGCTTCGTCTTGTAACCGAATTGACTGAATAATATGACACTGTTGCCTCCTTCATTCAGCAACATGATCCTCTTCCGCCCTTCTACAAAGCTTGCTCCATGCTCGCCCTTGAAAAGGCACACCGGGCTCAACAGTCTTGTTCTTCTACAAAGCTTGCTTACGGTTAGACATGTTGTTTACACAATCATTATTTGAAGTGGCATTGGTGGTGTTCTTGTGAACTATGAATTATTGTATCTTTGTTCATATTAGAGGTCAAGGGTATGATGAGACTTCCAATTTGCATGGCGAGTTTAATGAATTGATCCGAACGATGTCTTCTCGCAGAGGAGGGATACTTCAGACGGAGTTAAATACGGCTTCCAGGATCTTTACCTGCTTCGGCTTCAAGATCCATCTCTCCCTGATCTGATGAAATCCAGCATGGATCCTATCCTCAAACCTACCAGAGGATGAGGATGAAGAAGAAGCACTACTACAAAAATCACCTCTTTCTACATATGATATTTGTTTGCATAGATCATTTTTTGTAGTCTAAATTCTTTCCCAACAAAGTTGATTTGTGGCCATATTTGTAGGACAAAGCTTGAAGGGAAAGAACTTAGCCCACAAATATTGAGCACACAAACTAAATTTGTAGGCTTAAAGTACTCTTTTGTCACAAATATATTTGTGGAGACGCATTATTTTTTCTGATTCAATTTAGTTATATATAGGAAATTTGAAAGATAGTCAGACAGAGCACACAAATACTTCCACACACAGATAAGATGCATATGTGAGTATCAATTATACACTTCCACACACAGACAAGATGCATATGTGAGTATCAATTTGTATACTAATTAAACAACACTCATTTAAACTTACAATAATCTTTAACAATATCATAATTCAAAGCTAGATCTATACTCCCCAATAACTTATGTATATGTAAAATAAAAGATATATACATGTGTTGAAAGGTCAAAAAGAGCAATGACGTGTACTTGTCATGAGGTGCACTCAAAATAAATACAATACAACGATTATACGTAGTATAACGAAGTAAGGTTCGTATCCACAGGGAAAGGAATATTTATCTTTTATAATAACATTAACAAAAAGGGGGGTTTTGAGTTTGATTTAATTTAATTTAATTAACACTAAGATGAACGACTTGTGTGATTTAATTAATAGAGATGAGGATTTGGTTTTGCTTTTATCCACTTAATGAAATGTTCACCGATCCCGGTTATATCTTTAACTATCTTCCTCTCGAATACTCAATCGAGGAGTTGACGTGCACTCGTCGTTAGGTGCACTCAAAATAATTAATCAATACGACACTAATACGTAGTATAGTGTAGTAAGGTTCGTATCCACAGGGAAAGGAATACTTTTCTTTTATATAAATAGTAACAAAAGGGGGTTTAGATTTGTTTGCTTTAATAACACTAAGATAAACGACCTATATGAGTTTAATTTAATGAGATGGGGACTTGGTTTTGCTTTTATCCACTTAATGAAATGTTCGTCGATCCCGGTTATATCTTTAACTATCTTCCTCTCGAATACTCAATCGAGGAGTATATCCAGTTCATCGAGGGTAGTTATTAATAACGAGATGCGTTCACTAATAAAACTTACTATCGAGTCAATATAGAACAAGCGCCGTATATTAACTTGATAGTAGCAATAAACTTAAGATGAAAACCATTGAGATTGATAACCTCAACACAAGCGGTTTATTGGTTTAATCAATATAATTAATTCCTCTTGGAATATTAACCATGAGATGCATGCGTTACTATTCCAAGTTTACTACCGTTGAAAGAACCGGGTTAATAACAAGCGTATTAACCGATTGATTCTAGTAATAATTAATATGAGAAACAATACTAGTTGATACTTTAAGTAATGTTTAAGATATTAACATGAAATATGAATAGGAATTAATCAATACTCAAGAAAGAATATTAAAATATATGAATCCTACTATGATTAATATCAAGATGTTAACTAATTGTCATCTTAGTAACACTCCCCAATATTATCATAGAGGAAGAAATAGCTATTACTATAACCAATGTCAAGATGTTAACTAATTGTCATCTTAGTAACACTCCCCAACTTTGATATAGAGATAGTATTTTGAAAGAAAGAATTAATATTCAAGGAAGAAGATTAAAGAAAAAATAACTCACAACTTACAAATTCATTAAGCTTCAAAGTAGCAAAACCAAGATGGAAGAGTTTAGCTCCTCATTTGGAGACTAAACATGATGAAAAATATAAAGAAAGAGATATTCTATACTGAGCTTAGATGTACAAAGGGATTGGATATCTTTTTGTGAAGGAAAGGAGGTGTATTTATAGGTTTTTGGGATGGGATTCGGGTACTCGATCGGGTATATACATGGTACCCGATCGAGTATGTGTGTAACACCCGATCCGAGGCATACTCGACCGGTTTCAGGCTATTTTCTAAGTGTATACCCGATCGAGTATATATGAATACCCGGTCGAGTATGCTTAGAAAGTGGTATTCGGGCTATACTCGACCGATCTTCGTTTGCAATTTAAAGGCATACCCGATCGGGTATGTCGGTCTACCCGATCGGGTATAGACATAGAATCGTGGCCAAAATCTTCCCTGCATGTTCCTTTGTCTTCGGATCTGATCCGATTTGAAGTTCCAACCTAATACCCGATCGAGTATAGCTGATACTCGACCGAGTATAGACCAAAATTCAGGATCTTCTTTTGTCTTTGAACTTTTGCACCTTCTCTTCACTTTTTGGGTTCACCAACTGTACTTTGGGTGACCAAAACCTGCTTAAGCTCAGAATATATCTAATCTAACATATTTACAAGAATTTAACAATCTAATCTATTACACCAAAAGTGTGTAATTTCCAAAGTAAAAGTCAAGCAAAACTAATTAAAAACATAAACATAGAAATGGAAATTACGAACGTATCAGGAGTATATCCCGTTCATCGAGGGTAGTTATTAATAACGAGATGTGTTCATTAATAAAACTTACTATCGAGTCAATATAGTACAAGCGCCGTATATTGACTTGATAGTAGCAATAAACTTAAGATGAAAACGATTGAGATTGATAACCTCAACACAATCGGTTTATTGGTTTAATCAATATAACCAATTCCTCTTGGCATATTAACCATGAGATGCATGCATTAATAATCCAAGTTTACTACTATTGAAAGAACCGGATTAATAACAAGCGTATTAACGGATTGATTCTAGTAATAATTAATATAAGAAACAAAACTAGTTGATACTTTAAGTAATGCTCAAAATATTAATATGGAACATGATTAGGAAAGAAATAATATTCAAGGAAGAAGATTAAAGAAAATAACTCACAACATACAAATCATTAATCTTCAAAGTAGCAAAACCAAGATGGAAGAGTTTAGCTCCTCATTTGGAGACTAAACATGAAGAAAATATAAAGAAGAAACTATTCTAGACTGAGCTTAGATCTATAAAGGAATTGGATATCTATTTGTGAAGGAAAGGGGTGTATTTATAGGCTCTTGGGATGCAGCTCGGGTACCCGATCGGGTATATGCAAGGTACCCGATCGGGTATGTGTAATACCTCAAATTTGAGGTATACTCGATCGATCAAAGGGAAAATTTCGTAAGCATACCCGATCGAGTATACCTTTGTACCCGGTCGAGTATGCTTATAACTTCAGATTCGGGGCATACTCGACCGAATTTAGGTTTGTATTTGAAGAGATACCCGATCGGATGTGTTGGTGTACCCGATCGGGTATGGACACTCGATCGTGGTTCAAATCTTCTATGCATGATCCTTTTTCTTCGGATCCGATCCGATTTGAAGTTTCAACAAGATACCCGATCGAGTATAGGTTATACTCGACCGGGTATAGACCAAAATTTCAGGATCCTTCTTTTGTCTTCAAATTATGCATCTTCCTTCCACTTTCTGGGGTTCACCAACTGTCCTTTGAGTGATCAAGACCTATTTGAGCTCAGAATGATCCTAATCTAAACAATATACAAGAATTAAACAAACTAAACTATTACACCGAAAGTGTGTAATTTCCAAAGTAAAACTCAATCAAAACTAATTAAAAATACAAACATACATATGGAATTACAAACGTATCAACTCCCCCACACTTAGATTCTTTACTCGTCCTCGAGTAAAGTCAAATGTTCCCAAGTGTTTAAGTCTTCCAAAGTTTCAACAGTTTTACAAGATAAAAACACAAAGACCACCAAGGATAAAATATGAGTTTTAAGCTCAATTTACAAATATCATCTTGGGTTTTATGGCCTTCTAGTGCTCATCTTCTATTATCCTTCTCTCTTCTTCTTCTTCTTCTTCTTCTTCTTGACTCTTCTTTTCCTCCAAAGAGATTAAATGAGTGCCTGCAAAAACAAATATTTCTCTCATATCTCTCATTTTGCCTAGGAGCCTTTTCAGGTTTTCATCCTAGCATCTCTTTTCATTTTCCATTCTCCCCAACTCACTCATTTTTTTATAAGCCTTTTTTGCTTAGATTGCCCGTTTTGTTGGGTTTTCAACCTAACTAGCATTTTTTTTTTGAATACCAATGGTAAAAGAAATTCATGCGTAGTGAAAGGTAATAAATGAAAGTACATACCATAAGAGTCTCTCCCCCACACTTAGGCCAAGCACTGTCTCTAGTGCCCGCCTTCTCCGCCGTAGTAGCTGCCTCCGAAGCCGCTCCCCTGCCCGCCATCTCCCATGTATATGTCACTCGACCGTGCATTGGTGAGAGAAGGCCGTAGAAAAGGAAAGAATCCCATTGCAACTGCGATAGAGAGAAATGACGTGCACTCGTCGTTAGGTGCACTCAAAATAAATAATCAATACAACACTAATACGTAGTATAGTGTAGTAAGGTTCGTATCCACAGGGAAAGGAATACTTTTCTTTTATATAAATAGTAACAAAAGGGGGGTTTAGATTTGTTTGTTTTAACAGCACTAAGATAAACAACCTATATGAGTTTAATTCAATGAGATGAAGACTTGGTTTTGCTTTTATCCACTTAATGAAATGTTCGTCGATCCCGGTTATATCTTTAACTATCTTCCTCTCGAATACTCAATCGAGGAGTATATCCAGTTCATCGAGGGTAGTTATTAATAACGAGATGCGTTCATTAATAAAACTTACTATCGAGTCAATATAGAACAAGCGCCGTATATTAACTTGATAGTAGCAATAAACTTAAGATGAAAACGATTGAGATTGATAACCTCAACACAAGCGGTTTATTGGTTTAATCAATATAATTAATTCCCCTTGGCATATTAACCATGAGATGCATGCATTAATATTCCAAGTTTACTACCGTTGAAAGAACCGGATTAATAACAAGCGTATTAACTGATTGATTCTAGTAATAATTAATATGAGAAACAATACTAGTTGATACTTTAAATAATGTTTAAGATATTAACATGAAATATGAATAGGAATTAATCAATACTCAAGGAAGAATATTAAAATATATGAATCCTACTATGATTAATATCAAGATGTTAACTAATTGTCATCTTAGTAACACTCCCAAATATTATCATAGAGGAAGAAATAGCTATTACTATAACCAATGTCTAGATGTTAACTAATTGTCATCTTAGTAACACTCCCCAACTTTGATATAGAGATAGTATTTTGAAAGAAAGAATTAATATTCAAGGAAGAAGATTAAAGAAAATAACTCACAACTTACAAATTCATTAAGCTTCAAAGTAGCAAAACCAAGATGGAAGAGTTTAGCTCCTCATTTGGAGACTAAACATGATGAAAAATATAAAGAAAGAGCTATTCTATACTGAGCTTAGATGTACAAAGGGATTGGATATCTTTTTGTGAAGGAAAGGAGGTGTATTTATAGGCTTTTGGGAGCTAATTCGGGTACTCGATCGGGTATATACATGGTACCCGATCGAGTATGTGTGTAACACCCGATCCGAGGTATACTCGACCGGTTTCAGGGTATTTTCTAAGAGTATACCCGATCGAGTATATATGAATACCCGGTCGAGTATGCTTAGAAAATGGTATTCGAACCATACTCGACCGAAATTCTTTTGAAATTCAAAGGCATACCCGATCGGGTATGTCGGTCTACCCGATCGGGTATAGACATAAAATCGTGGTTGAAATCTTCCCTTCATGTTCCCTTGTCTTCGGATCTGATCCGATTTGAAGTTCCAACCTAATACCCGATCGAGTATAGCTAATACTCGACCGAGTATAGACCAAAATTCAGGATCTTCTTTTGTCTTTGAACTTTTGCACCTTCTTTTCACTTTTTGGGTTCACCAACTGTACTTTGAGTGACCAAAACCTGCTCGAGCTCAGAATATATCTAATCTAACCTATTTACAAGAATTTAACAATCTAATCTATTACACCAAAAGTGTGTAATTTCCAAAGTAAAAGTCAAGCAAAACTAATTAAAAACATAAACATAGATATGGAAATTACGAACGTATCAACTCCCCCACACTTAAACCTTTACTCGTCTCGAGTAAGATCAAATGTTTACAAGTGTCAATGTTTGTCCAAAAGTTCCACAGTTCAACAAAAACATAATACAAACACAAAGACCACCAAGGATGACAAAGAAAAATGAGTTTTAAACTCAAATTACAAAAGAGCATCTTGGGTTTAATGGCCTCCTAGTGTTGTCTTCTTTTCTCCTTCTCTCTTCTTCTTTATCTTGAATCTTCATATTCTTCATAAGGATACAATGAGTGCCTGCAAGAACAAACATTTCTCTCATATCTCTCATTTTGCCTAGAAGCCTTTTCAGGTTTTCATCCTAGCACCTCTTTTCATTTTCCATTCTCTCCAACTCACTCAATTTTTTATAAGCCTTTTTTTCTTAGATTGCCCATTTTGTTGGGTTTTCAACCTAACTAGCATTTATTTTCTTTTGTTTATTTTTTGCTTATTTTTTTTTTTCGTTTTTTTTGTGTGTAAAAGTTCAAAAGAATTACATGCATAGTGCTAGGTAGAAATGAAAATTACATACCATCATGAGTGTCTCCCCCGCACTTGAATCAAGCATTGTCCCTAGTGCCCGCCTTCTCCTCCGTAGTAGCTCCCTCCAAAGCCGCTCCCTTGGCCACCATCTCCCATGTAGGTGTCCCCGCCATCTCCGCCGTCGTATCCTCCACCCCCGGAGCCTGATCCTCCAAAGTTACCCCAATGAGTGGGGTTATACCATGAGGGTGGTGGAGGGGGGTTCGCCATGGTATGGAAGGATCCCTGTTGTGCCATATAAGAGTACATAGGTCCGTAGAACCTATGTTGGTATTCCTCATACCGATGTCTATCGGCCTCCCGGAGCTCCTCCAATTGTTGAAAGACGGCCCTTTGCTCATCCTCCAATCTTTGAAAACCAGCTCTTTGCTCCTCCTCTAATCGGTTGAGCCGGTTGTCCATTTGGGCTATTCCCGTAAGAAGTTGTTATTGACCATCCAGAAGTTGTTGAAAGAAGTCGGGTGGTGGAGGGTTTTGGCTCTGTTCTGGGAAGTCATGGCTCATGGTTGGATGGCTATGGAGTTGCTCATAGGGCTCGTAATCGGGTTGGTTTTGGGGAGGTTCCTGTTCCGGTTCCTGGAGATGTGGTGGGAGGGCGTTTGGGAAGAGGTAATGTTGCTCCGCTCTGCCTGTTTTGAAGTGGAGTTGGGGGAGTTCTGGGTTGGGCAAGAGGAAGTATTTGAGGGGTTTGGGGTGGATGTGCCAGTTGTACATATTTCTGGGCCTTTCTTCACCATAAACGGTGTGTGAAAAAGATGTACAGCCCGAGTGGCCCAGCCAAGATATGTTCATCAAACAGTAGTCGGGTATAGGAGAGTCATCCGTATACCCGAACTTTGTGGCCAAGTGCATAATCACCCCGCCCACTACAATAGCACCCTTTGCCACGCTCTCTTTTTTTAGATGTGCCCACATGAGATTACATAGGTTGAAATCCACGTGGATACGGAATAAGGATACCGAGATGAGGCATACATCCCCCATCCTTGTATGATGGTTGTTGGGACGTCCAAGCAAGGAGTTGGCAAGGAATTTCAAAAAGAGGCGTAGGACGGGATGTTGGACATGACTAATGTAGAGTTGGGAGGAGCTAAATTTAGTCTCCCCGGTCATCTTGGTCCATAGGGTATGGCCGAAGGCGGTATTGTCGGATATAGATTTTTGGTACGGGACCGGAATACCAAAGTGTTCGGCGAACTCAAGTTTGGTGATGGTGTGATTGTGATTAAACAATCGAAACCTGAGTTTATCATCCCTAAAGTCCTCTTCATTGTTCTCAAAGTGCACAGAGTTTAGGAATTCATAGAAAATTTTTTCATTTGAGTTGTATTGCATTTTGAAAATTTTATCCATGCTCAACTCATGAAAAAATTTCTTATCATTTTGTATACTCCTAATTCCTTTAGGGCATCAAGGCATAAAAAGCGGGAAGGTTTAACTTGCCTTTGAATTGTGGACATGAAGCGTGTGCGTTGTTCGTTGTCCACGAAGAGGATGTCCTCGTAGCCCGGGATGGATGCCCTAGTGCTTGAGCTTTGCCCTTTCTCTTTCCTTGGAGCCATTTGGAGTGAATTTGGCCTTTGAGAACCGAAATTGGAAGGTGGGGGTAGGGTTTTTCGGACCTCTGAAAGTTGGGGGAGAATGAGATTGGTGGGTATGAATGTGTAGAGGAGGATGAGGGGAGTGTTTTGGTGTTGAAATGGGAGGATTTGGTGAAGATTTGGAAAAGATATGGCAGAGAGAAGGTATAAAAATGGGGGTTTGGGCGTTTTTGTTCGAGATAGGGTTGGAAATTTGGAGAAGATGAAGTGTTTTGGGGCTGATTTGGGGTTATAATACCCGTATACCCGATCGAGTATGTGCTGGTACTCTGTCGGGTATGTCTGGAAAGTGGCTTTTTCGAGCAGTCTGCCTCCTGTACTCGATCGGGTAGGGTGTTGTTACCCGGTCGAGTATGTCTGGAAAATGAACTTTGTGAGCAGCCTGTCTCCTGTACCCGGTCGAGTTTTCCTCCATACTCGATCGGGTATGTGCTTTTTTCTTATACTTTTGAAGCAGGTACTCGGTCGAGTGTGGGAGTCAGTCTCCTTCAATTTTAGCATTTCTAAACATACCCGATCGGGTGTATAGTGATACCCGATCGGGTATTGCTTATTTTTCAATTTTTGAGTGCTTCCTCGATCGAGTAATGCCCGGTCCCTTTTCTTTTTGGTCATACCCGACCGAGTATAAGGTGATACTCGATCGGGTATGTCCCAGATGTTCCAAAACCTGCATTTTTTATTTCTTTTTTTCCAAAAACCCGTTATTAGTGCCCTCCCTCACTGATCTCTCAAATAATTAAACAAAAAATGAATTCTAAATAAATAAATAAAAAACGAATTATACACTCTTAAAAAAAATAAAATAAACTTGGGTTGCCTCCCAAGTAGCGCCTTAGTTAACGTCGTGGCACGACGTTATTCATTTTTTTTTGTTTTGTTTTATGTGGGATCATGAACATCCCTTGTTTCACTTTTCAAGGCCCTATTTGGCCATTTTTCATTTTTATTTTTCGGCCTTTTCCAGTAAGGCCGGGGTTTCTTTCTCGAAAGACATCTGATTTTATCCGCTTCTTTGTGTTGGTCCCGTTTGTAATGGAAACAGTCTAGAGGGGGGGGGGGGGGTGAATAGACTGTTTAGGAATTTAAACTTTTCTCTAAGTCAAGTCTGACTTAACAGATATGGTCCAAATCTGGTGACAGAGATGGTCAAGTTCTGATGGCAGAACTAGACCAGGTAGCGGATAAGTTTCTGTCCGGGTAGCCTCTAGAAGAAAGCTAAGGCAAATGCCTTTCTGATAACTCTGAAGGAAGATCTGCTGGACACAGAGTCCAACCTTAAGAGTTATTCAGTAGAATCTTAAGTGCAGGAAATAAAAGCTTAAAGTAAATGACACCGGGGTTTTTATAGTGGTTCAAGGAACAACTTGTTCCTCTAATCCACTGTTCCACTAAGCTTGCAAAAACAACAGTTTACAACGCCTTAGTCCCTAGATCTTAAGAAGCACTCCCCGTCTTCTTCAAGTCTAGTTGCCACCCGGGATGCAGTCTTGCTCCCTGATGGTTGGTCTCGTTTCACTGAGTCTCTTGAAGTATCCCCACTTCACTTACTCCAGCTAGTTTGAGACGTCCTTTCTTTTTCAAGAAGTGTTTGATAAAAAATCAGTTTTCTCCAACGTTGCTTCTTCACAAAGGATGAGTATATGAAGCTTTCGAAGTGTTGAAGAACTGAGTAACTTTGCAGTTTTCTAGTTGGATGAAGGATAGGAAAGTATATCTTCCAACTGGAGCCTTTTCTTGTCTAAGGATGAAGTTTGAATCTCAAGAAGGTTGTTTTCGCAAAAAGTTCCTCTCTTAGTTCTTCTGAGTGTATCTTATATACTGGGAGCAGTCTTCCCGTTGGTGTGTAGAAGACAGCTTCATTAATTGCATGTACTGTTGACTTGACCGGTTTGGACCTTCGACTTGCTATTTTGGGGGCGTAAAGATACTCGCATGGTCAATCATCAGCTTTAAATATCTCTTCGTACGTACAACATTAAATGTGCATTTAATGCGTGTACAGTGCCATGTTTCCGTTGAAAGGTTCGTAACCGTTAGGGGATTTCCCGTTAGTTTAACGACCGTTAGAAAGGCTTCCGGAATCTGGTGGATTTAGCAGAGTCTAAAGAGGTTCTCTGGTCCAATCTCTGAAGTCCGTCTCTGTTGCCAACTCTGGTATCTTTCTGATGACCAGTTTCTGATGGCTTCTCGGGTGAGCAACTCTGGGAGCAACTCTGGTAGAGGCAAGATGGAACTCTGGCAGACAGACTAAGCTAAAACTTACAAAAGAAATTCTAATACACAATTTCTAATGGGGTACTTTCAAATTCTAATTAACCTAGCATCATCAAAATCTAAATACATTTATTCCTTACACTTTGAAAAACAGCGGTTCTTGTGGTTCAACAACATGTAAAGAACACAGAGTTGGATTTTGCATTTGTTTTTTCGTAGAGTCCAAGATGTTGAACTCCACTTTTTGATCATCGAACTCTAAAGTTAGTGAACCACTAGAAACGTCAATTTTCGTTTTTGCGGTCTTCATGAAGGGTCTACCCAAAAGGATGGGTGTTGTTTGGTCATCAGTTCCCATTTCAAGGACATAGAAGTCTACAGGAAAAACCATATTTTCTACTTCTATTAGCACATCTTCTACTACACCCTTCGGGTAAGTACTAGAATGATCTGCCAATTGAATCACTACACCTGTTTGATGTAGTGGGCCAAGTTGTAGAGTTTTGTAAACAGAATAGGGGATGACATTTATTGATGCCCCTAAATCCAACAAGGCCTTAGAAAATGTGGTGTTTCCTATTTTGCAAGGGATAGTGAACATGCCTGGGTCGTTACATTTTTCGGGGAGTTTCCTCTGAAAAATGGCCGAGACGTGTTCACTAACTCTAACCTCTTGTTTCCCTTTCAATTTATCTTTTCTTTTTGTTTTGCATAATTCTTTTAAGAATTTAGCAAAACGAGGGACATTTTTCATTAAGTTAAGAAACGGAATGTTTACCTCACACTTTGCGAAGGTTTCATAGATGTCGGCGTCTTTTTTAGCTTCTTTGTCTCTTTCAGCGCCTCAGGGAACGGGATTTCTTGTTCATATGATAAGGGTGGGGGAAGCTTGGTTCCTGTGTTTTCCTCCTCCGGTGGGACTACTTTTCCAGGGTCCACACCCTCAGTCTCTTCATCGTTCTCTTCTGCCTCTTTCAACGTTGCACCACTTCTCAACGTTATAGCATTCACATGTTGTCTCGGGTTTTACTCCGTTTGAGATGGGAGTTTACCCGAGTCTTTTGTTTCAAGTCGGTTCACGGCATTTGCAATTTGACTGACTTGGTTTTCCAAATTCTGAATGCTGGATTTGGTCTCGTGCTGAAATTGAATCATGTTTTGTTGCATGGTTGAGACATTTGAGGTGAGTGCTCGGATCATGTCCTCGGTGGACATACTTGAGCTTGACGTCTGGCCTTGGTGCTTTGGGAAAGTTGGTGGCAAGGGCTGATTTTGAGGATTCCCATACCTCAAATTCGGGTGATCTCTCCACCCAGGATTGTAGGAGTTAGAGTGTGGATCATACCTCTTTTGACCTTGAAATCCCAAGGCATTAACTTGCTCAGAATTCTCCTCTTGTAGTGTTGGGCAGGAATCAGTGGGGTGCCCCTGTGTCGAGCATATGCCGCAGACCTTGACTTCTTGGTGTTTTGGATTTAAAAGGAAATCCTTTACCAAAGAAGTCAAGCCGGCTACTTGACTTTCCAACGAGATGTTGGACTCTGCTGCCATGACCCGTTTTGATGATGACCTCCCATTGTAGTGCCTAGAATTCTCGGCCAACTCCGAGATGAGGTTCCTAGCTTGGGAAGGGGTTTTGTTGACAATTCCCCCTCCAGATGCTGCGTTCACCAGGCGTCTATCTTGCTCCGCAAGACCGTCATAGAAGTAGAGGATGAGGTCTTGCTCTGTGTAACCATGATATGGGCAGCTAGCACACAATTTTTTGAAACGCTCCCAATACTCATATAATGTCTCATCATCTTTTTGTTCGATGTTGCTTATTTGTTTTTTCAAAGATGATGAGACAGATGCAGGGTAGTACCTTTCTAGGAAGCATTTTTTCATTGACGCCCATGTATCTATACTCCCTGAAGGAAGATAGAATAGCCAATCCTTCGCCGTGTCTTTGAGGGAGAATGGAAAAGCCCTCAATTTGATTTGTTCCTCCGAGACACCACTGGGGCACATGCTTGTGCACACAATATGGAACTCAGAAAGGTGTTTGTTCGGATCTTCTCCTCTTAGGCCATGAAAGGATGGCAGTAGATGTATGAGCCCAGATTTTAGCTCAAATGTATTACCTTCATCGAGTGTAGGGAAGGTAATACATAGTGGTTGTTGATTGAGATTTGGAGCAGTGAGCTCCCGTAGTGTTCTTATTTCAAGAGCCATAGTGGTTGGCTCTTCGGTGTCGCTAGAATGAGAACTAGCGCTGGATGAATCTCTGATAGATGATTCCTCCGAGTCGGTATTAGAAAATCTACTTTTCAACCGCTCGAAAGTTTGTTCTATTTCTGGGTTTGTTTGATATGTGATTTTGTTTATGGAGCGATGTTTAACCATAAACTCCACTAAGCTCAGAAATAGAAGAATAAGAACTCTTTATATTTTTTTTTTGTTTAATATTTTTTTTTTTATTTTTCTTGAAATGAAATAAAAGAAAAATTGATTGCATTTCCCCGGCAACGGCGCCAAATGTGACGTGCACTCGTCGTTAGGTGCACTCAAAATAAATAATCAATACAACACTAATACGTAGTATAGTGTAGTAAGGTTCGTATCCACAGGGAAAGGAATACTTTTTTTTTTATATAAATAGTAACAAAAGGGGGGTTTAGATTTGTTTGTTTTAACAGCACTAAGATAAACAACCTATATGAGTTTAATTCAATGAGATGAAGACTTGGTTTTGCTTTTATCCACTTAATGAAATGTTCGTCGATCCCGGTTATATCTTTAACTATCTTCCTCTCGAATACTCAATCGAGGAGTATATCCAGTTCATCGAGGGTAGTTATTAATAACGAGATGCGTTCATTAATAAAACTTACTATCGAGTCAATATAGAACAAGAGTCGTATATTAACTTGATAGTAGCAATAAACTTAAGATGAAAACGATTGAGATTGATAACCTCAACACAAGCGGTTTATTGGTTTAATCAATATAATTAATTCCCCTTGGCATATTAACCATGAGATGCATGCATTAATATTCCAAGTTTACTACCGTTGAAAGAACCGGATTAATAACAAGCGTATTAACCGATTGATTCTAGTAATAATTAATATGAGAAACAATACTAGTTGATACTTTAAGTAATGTTTAAGATATTAACATGAAATATGAATAGGAATTAATCAATACTCAAGGAAGAATATTAAAATATATGAATCCTACTATGATTAATATCAAGATGTTAACTAATTGTCATCTTAGTAACACTCCCCAATATTATCATAGAGGAAGAAATAGCTATTACTATAACCAATGTCAAGATGTTAACTAATTGTCATCTTAGTAACACTCCCCAACTTTGATATAGAGATAGTATTTTGAAAGAAAGAATTAATATTCAAGGAAGAAGATTAAAGAAAATAACTCACAACTTACAAATTCATTAAGCTTCAAAGTAGCAAAACCAAGATGGAAGAGTTTAGCTCCTCATTTGGAGACTAAACATGATGAAAAATATAAAGAAAGAGCTATTCTATACTGAGCTTAGATGTACAAAGGGATTGGATATCTTTTTGTGAAGGAAAGGAGGTGTATTTATAGGTATTTGGGAGCTAATTTGGGTACTCGATCGGGTATATACATGGTACCCGATCGAGTATGTGTGTAACACCCGATCCGAGGTATACTCGACCGGTTTCAGGGTATTTTCTAAGAGTATACCCGATCGAGTATATATGAATACCCGGTCGAGTATGCTTAGAAAATGGTATTCGAACCATACTCGACCGAAATTCTTTTGAAATTCAAAGGCATACTCGATCGGGTATGTCGGTCTACCCGATCGGGTATAGACATAAAATTGTGGTTGAAATCTTCCCTGCATGTTCCCTTGTCTTCGGATCTGATCCGATTTGAAGTTCCAACCTAATACCCGATCGAGTATAGCTAATACTCGACCGAGTATAGACCAAAATTCAGGATCTTCTTTTGTCTTTGAACTTTTGCACCTTCTTTTCACTTTTTGGGTTCACCAACTGTACTTTGAGTGACCAAAACCTGCTTGAGCTCAGATTATATCTAATCTAACCTATTTACAAGAATTTAACAATCTAATCTATTACACCAAAAGTGTGTAATTTCCAAAGTAAAAGTCAAGCAAAACTAATTAAAAACATAAACATAGATATGGAAATTACGAACGTATCAAGAAACGAGAGATTTTTAGCGCGATTTCTAAGGATATCAATTATGGAAGGAATTGAAAAGAAAAACCTAACAAAATTCAAACAGAGACCGGGAGAAAGAGAAAAGAAGCAGCCGTGAACATGTATTTTGAGTTGGTCTATAGTCATCGAGTCTATATCATGTGATTCTTCAATAGCCACTACCACAAGAAAATAGAGTTTAAAACTTTTCATTAGAGTCTTGGTGGGCAACTTAGCATAGGAGAATAGTAAGAGTACGATACAATTAGATAGCAATAAAATCAAATACGATAACAGAATATACACAAGAAAGTAAATAAGAACAGATAATTGAATAAGCCAAGCAAAAAGAGAGGCAGAGTTGGTATCTTATTAATCTGATAGGGAAAGTAAAGCATTACAGAGTCAGAGATAGAGAGTTAGAGATCTTCTTCATCTACCTGTGGTCCTGCTCTGTCAATCCTCTCTAGTTCAGCATTAACCTTTGCTCTGATTGAGGCTAGATCCCTCGGATTCTGATAATCAGCCCAATGGGGTGCAAGTTTGCAGTCCAAGTAGTTTCTGACAGCTTCTGCAGAATTCTTGCCATTGAGAATCTTCATACCATACCACATCTCAGCTTCTTGGATTGAACCACCATGGTTGATCTGGACAAGTCCATCACTGTCCATGAACAGATTCTCTCTTTGAAGAGGAGTCATCAGTTTTCTCATTTGTTCAAATTGGACTCTGTCTGGCCTTGACATACCACTCTTCATCCAATCATTGAGTGAAAAGGATGAAGTCTTTTTCTTTGAGCTTCTTGGAGGAGGAGGTGGAGGTCTGGTGCCTGCAGCAGCTAGCCTTTTCTTCCTGGTAGCATCGAAATATGGAGCAGGATCAACAAAGGAAGAATCTCTTATAGAAAGGGCTCTGGTGCTGGGTCCTTCTTCTTCTCTGGTATCTTCCCCCTTTTTGGCATCACAAAGATCACCAAGGAGAAGTTCAATCTTTGAGAAATCAGAGGCTTGTGCATCTCTGATTTCATCAAGGGTCTCTGGCAGAGTTTGGGTGACAGAGGCAAGTCCTTCAATCAGACTCTGTTGCTTGTCTACTGCAGATTGAAGATCCCTAGTGCTGACTTCTAGGAGCACCATCTTCTGGTACCTTTCCTTGTCAGACTTGAGGAGAGCCAGGCCTTGCTCTTGATGTTCCTTGCAGAGAGAGTGTAAGATATTGAGCTTCTGGGAGGAACTATCAGCAGATTTTTGGAGATTGTGAACAGAATCTGGGATCTTGTTGATTGTCTGGTTCTGGGCAAGCAGAGCTTGAGAGTGAGAGTGGAGAACAGAGTTGAGGCCACTAACATCTATGGAAACAGAATCAAACCTTAAAGTAGAAGAATGCATGAAGTTGTGCAGATATTCTGTCAGTGCAGCAACTTTGTCTGTCAGATGTTGAAACCCTATAGTAATTTGCAGGTTGGTATGGGTAAGCTCTTCATGTTGCTTGTCATTCAATTCAATGATCTTGCTCAGATCATGAACCAATATACCACCAAATGCTTCAGCAGATTTCACAAACTGGTTGAAGGGGATCTGGGGTTCTTCAGAAGTAAATCCAGGCATTTCTAAACCTCTGCCTTTGGGTAATGGAGGAGCTCTATTGGATGGTGGAGGGGAAGGAACTCTGGGAGGTGTCCTTCTCCTTTTGGAGGTTTCATCAGCAGCAATGGAGGAGGTGAGAAATCCATCATTGTCACTAGAAGAAGAGGGGACCCTGAAGATAGGTTTCTTCTTTGGTGTGGAGGCTGCTGAGTGATGTGAGGATCTCTGAGGTGAGGCAGAGTTGGATGGTGGTAAGGATTTCTGAGGAGGTGAGGTCTGGGGAAAAGGGATTATGGGTTGAGGAGTAGGTTGGTGTGAGGGAGATGGTGGAGGTGAAGGTGATCGATTTCTGGTATTAGAGAGTTGTTTGCAGGGTGATGTGGGTCTGGAGTTGGGTTTCTGGTGAGAAGGAGTTCTGGTGGAGGTTGAGGTTTTCTGATTTGGTGAAGGGGTTTTCTGTTGAGGTGAAGAGGTTTTCTGGTGAGGTGGGGATGAAGGATTAGATGGAGATTTGGAAGGTGAAGGTTGAGAAATGGGAGATTTGGGAGGGGAAGGAGGAGGTGTAGGAATTACCTCAAGCACAATCTCAGAGAACATGGATTCTCTCCATTCCTTGATCAGCTTCTCCATGGTAAGGGCAATGTCATTAGCTGTGGAGGGTTCTCCTTCCTCAAGAGCACTATGACGAAATTTGATCATGGATTCTTTTCTTTTCTTCTCCATCAGTCAAGCATCGAACTCTTCCACTTCTTCTTCTTCCAAGGCTTTGACATGCCTTTCTGGAGATAGGTCAGATGTTGGAACTTTACCTTGATATCTGTCTTTCTTCTTTTGTAGGACAGATATCAGGAAGGTGAGGTTGAAGCATTTTGACACATCATCTGTGCCTACCCAGTGAAGAACAGCCGCTTCTTCTTCTTCATAGGCATCAAAGTACTGAATGATTTGTTGGAGAGGTCCCATTCTCCATCTTCTCCAAGCTAGGACTCTATCAAACTGCTTCTGCAGAATGATTCTGAAGTCAGTTTCTTGGTCCATCTCTGGTGTGGCTTCACGCTCTGGTGAGAGAGCAGAGTTTGGCAACTCTGGTGCAGATTCTGGGTCAGCCTCTGGTAGAGTCCCAGATTCTGGTGCAGGTTCCCCCTGAACTGCTGATTCCTTGGCAGGTGAGATTACTTTAGTCTTCCTCTTCTTCTGCCTTGGTTGATTGCTTGAGTTGTCAGAGTCACCACTCTGCACAACCATCTTTCTTCTTCTCTTCTGCTTCTGTTTTCTGGCAGGAGATTTCCTGGTTGCCTTTGGGGAGGGCAACTCTGGTGCAACCTCTTCTGTTGCTTCCTTCTCTGGTAGTGACAGATTGTCACTTTTCTTCTTCTGTCTGACTTCCCTTACAACCTGTGACTGCTCAGGTTGTTTGGGCTTCTTGGTAGCTTTCTTAGAAGCAGGTTTGGCCTTAGCAGCCTGTTCTTCCCTTTTCTTCTCCAGCCTTTCCTCTCTCTTAAGCTCAGAGGAGATGGCTATGTTGAACTTTGGGGAGGCTGTGAGGAAGATTGTCTTGGAGTGATCAACTAGGATGGGATCCCTGAGTTGAACTCCTTTGGCAGCAAGAATGGCAGAGATGAGAAGCCCATGTCCCATCTTGGTTGAGAAAAGACCTGTTTCAGAGTCTTTCTTCTTGATGAACTCAGTTAGGGAGCCAAAAATTACCTCGCCCCAATTGATGTTCATGCCATGGTGAACTGCAAAGATTGCCTTGGCATTGTTCTTGTTCATCTCATCTGTTGAAGCAGTTTTGCACCACAAGCACCGGTGCAGAATGCTGACAAGCTTCTCAAAGTCCTTCTTCAGCGGGAATTTCTTCATGTATAGTTTGTCCAGTCCGGCAGCCTCCGGACGACAGTATGTCTGAACAAATCCTTCAGTGGAGACTTCCACTGAGTCAAGAGCAATAAGGTTGTTGGCTTCCGGGTCTTGGGAGTCAAGTTGAACTCCAAAGAACTCATTGAGAGCGTCTGCATTCAGAAAAATGCGTTGACCCTGCACTGAGGAATGAACTCCGGTCTTGGAGATGGTGGCGTTGAGGTAGAACTCAGCCACGTCCTTGATGCTGAAGTGCTCATAGGGATGAGCAACAACTTTTGAAAGTTGTGAGTCAGTCATTCCTTGGATGATCTTGGTCATCCTCTTCTGGTTTTCTGCCAGTAGTGGTAGAGACGACATGTCAACCTTCATGCCGGAGACAACGTTGGCAATGAGGGTCTTAGCTTCTTCCTTAGAAAGATCGTTGATGCTGAGGAAGTTCATTCTGAGTGACGGTTAAGAAAAGTTCTGGGGATTGAAAAGGTTTAGGATCTGAAAGCTTTGAATGCTAGAGCAGTTTAAGAGAGATGAAGTTGCAGTAGGGATTTAGGTTGAAGACGGTGGATATAAAGGGGTTAGGAATAGTGGACGTTTGGTATATTGGCAGTTTCGAGGTAGCATTTAATGGAATGCGGGCGGAAAACGTTTCCGTTAGAAGAGTAACGATCAGGGGTATTTTGGTAAAAGACAGTTTCAGTTAATTAGGTCTTGCCCGTACCTCGAAATATTGCTAAGTCCACATCCGTATCTGTTGTCTTTCTGATAGGGATCTCTGGTCAGAGGAGGGGAGGTTCTCTGATGTGAGATTCTGATGATCAGAGATAGGGGTTCTCTGATCTGAGTTTCTGGTGCTGAAGAAAGCAGTTCTGGTTCAGTGAATCTCTGGTTCAGGCATCTCTGGGAAGGTCATCTATCATTCCCAGTTCTTCCCTTAGCTTGTTAAACCTTGCCTCAGGTAATAGATTGGTTAGAATGTCTGCAAGCTGGTCTTCTGTAGGTACATACTCCATACAGATATGCTTCTTCTCAACATGATCTCTAATGAAGTGATGTCTGATTTCAATGTGCTTTGTCCTGGAGTGAAGAACTGGATTCTGAGTGATAGCAATGGCACTAGTGTTGTCACACAACAGCTTGATCTCATTTGCTTGAATTCCATAGTCCTTCAGTTGTTGCTTCATCCAGAGTAACTGAGCACAGCAACTCCCAGCTGCAATGTACTCAGCTTCCGCTGTACTTGTTGAGATGGAGTTCTGCTTCTTGCTAAACCAGGAAACAAGCCTTCCTCCTAGCAATTGGCAGTGACCAGAGGTGCTCTTTCTGTCTAGTCTGCAACCTGCAAAATCTGAGTCAGAGTAACCAATTAGTTCAAAGTTACCTCCCTTGGGATACCATAGGCCTGCATTTGGATTTCCTTTGATGTATCTGATGATTCTCTTTGCAGCGCTTAGATGGCTTTCCTTGGGCTTTGATTGGTATCTGGCACAGATTCCAACAGAGAATGAGATATCTGGTCTGCTTGCAGTTGGGTACAGCAGAGATCCTATGATCCCTCTGTATGTTGTTGCATCCACATCTTTTCCTTCATCATCCGGACCAATTCCTTGTGATGTGTTCATGGGAATCTTTACAGAAGATTTGCCTTCCACTCCAAACTTCTTGATCAGATCTCTGGTGTACTTCCCTTGATTGATAAAGATCCCTTCTGGAACTTGTTTGACTTGAAGTCCTAGGAAGTAACTGAGTTCTCCCATCATACTCATTTCAAATTGACTCTGCATCACTTGAAAAAATTTCTTGCACAGTTCTGGATTAGTACTACCAAATATAATATCATCAACATATATTTGTACTAACAGAATATGATTAGCAACAGAGATTTGAGATAGAGTTTTGTCAACCTTTCCTTTAGTAAACCCATGGTTCACCAGGAAAAGGGACAATGTGTCATACCAGGCTCTGGGAGCTTGCTTAAGACCATAGAGGGCCTTTTTAAGCTTGTAGACACAAGAAGATTGAGTAGGAATGACAAAACCTGGTGGTTGTTCCACATAAACTTCCTCTTCAAGATCTCCATTCAGAAATGACTCTTGACATCCATCTGGTAGACCTTGATGTTGTTGTAAGCAGCATAGGCTAGAAAGATTCTGATGGCTTCCAGTCTAGCAACTGGTACAAAAGTCTCATCAAAATCAATTCCTTCTTCTTGGCAGTATCCCTTGGCTACCAGCCTAGCTTTATTTCTTACAATGTTTCCATCTTCATCTGCTTTGTTCTTGAATACCCATTTGGTTCCAATGACGTTCTGGTGCTTTGGTCTAGGAACAAGTTCCCATACTTTGTTCCTTTCAAACTGAGTAAGCTCTTCTTGCATGGCATTGATCCAGTCTGAGTCTGCAAGAGCTTCCTCCACAGTCATAGGTTCCATTTGAGATAGGTAGCAGGTAAGCATTGCTTCTCTCCTTGATGTAGCAGATCTGGTCTGGACTCCACTTCTGATTTGTCCAATTACTTGATTAGGAGGATGATCTCTTAACCAAGTTAGATCAGGTTCAGATAAGGGTTGTCTTGGATTCTCTTGTTCTCCTTCTGATTCTTCATCACTATCTTTGCCTTGTAGGATGGGATTCTGATGGTGCATTGGTATGGCAGAGTTAGTTAGCAACTCTGGTATATCCTTCTCTAGTGGATCCAGTTCTGGTGATTCTTCTAGATTTGCTTTCTCCAAGTTTTCAGTTATGCTCTCAACAGAGTTGAGATCATCAAACTTGACATGAATAGATTCTTCAACAAGTAGAGTTCTTTTGTTGAGTATTCTGTAGGCTTTGCTGGTGCTAGAGTAGCCTAAGAACGTTCCTTCATCAGCTTTTTCTTGGAACACCTTAAGGTGATCCTTCCCATTGTTGAGTATATAGCATTTGCATCCAAATGCATGAAAGTAGCTGATGTTGGGTTTTCGTCCTTTCCATAATTCATAGGGAGTTTTTTGATGAGTTTTGTGAATCATGCTCCTGTTCTGGGTGTAGCATGCAGTATTGATTGCTTCAGCCCAGTATCTGTAAGGTAGACCTGATTCAGCAATCATGGTCCTTGCAGCTTCTTTCAAGGTTCTATTTCTTCTTTCTGCAACTCCATTCTGTTGAGGAGTTCTGGCTGCAGAGAGTTGATGCATTGTACCATTCTGGTCACAAAATTCCTGTATGACCTTGTTGACGAACTCTGTTCCTCTGTCTGATCTGATGGCTTTGACTTTCTGATTTTGCTCATTCTGTAATAGCTTTAGCAGAGATGGCAGTTTCTGCAGAGTTTCATTTTTCTTGGTCAGAAAGATAGTCCATGTGAATCTGGAGTAGTCATCCACCATGACTAAAGTGTATCTCTTGCCACCAACACTTGGAGTTTCCACTGGTCCAAATCAATCCATGTGGATTAGATTCAAAGGACCAGTAGAGAGGTTCCCAGCAATGGGTTTGAATGAGTTTTTCACTTGTTTTCCTTTCTGGCATGCACTGCATAAGTTTTCCTTTTTGTATACAAGGTTGGGTAGACCTTCAACAATGTGATCCCTTGCTAGCTTGTTGATTGTCTTGAAATTCAAGTGACTCAGTTTCTTGTGCCATTCCCAACTGAGTTTTGAATCTCCTTTAGCTATCAGGCAAATTCCATCTTTTGCAGTTGACCAATCAACTACATAGATGTTTTTCTTCCTTGTTGCTGTTAGAACCACTTCTTTAGTTGTCTCATGCTTGACAGAACAGCCTTCCTTGGAGAATTCAACTGTGTAGCCTTTGTCACAGAATTGGCTAGCACTCAGCAGGTTGAATTTCAATCCTTTGACATAAGAGACATCATCAATGATTATCTGGTTCTTTATCAGCTTCCCTCTTCCTTTTGTCTGGCCATCTTTATCATTACCTCCAAAAGTAACTCTAGGCCCTTTGACTTTCTGGAACTCTGTTAGGCAACTCTTGTCACCTGTCATGTGCCTGGAGCATCCACTATCAATGTACCAATCTTGCTCAGAGATGGCTCCAGCACATAGTTCCTACAAAATTAAAAGGAAGATTTAGGTACCCAAGCAATGTTGGGTCCTAGGGGGTCATGCAGTCTTGGCAGCCGGTACCACTTTGGTCTCATCAAGTGAAACCTTGGTGGGTGGTACCCATTGTCCACCTGGTAGTCATAGTAAACGAATGTGTGATTCACTTTGGGCAGATGCTTGTGAGGATCATGCTTCCGGTTTACATACTTCTGCATAGCCTTTTTAGTTGGGTAGAAGTCCCATATACTATCAAGATCAGAGGGGCGATTAACTTTGGGCTTCTTAAGCTGACCAGCCAACCTTTTCTGCCTAAAGTTAACTTTCTCTTGATATCTGCCTTTCTGGTGATCATCTCTGACACGATTATCATGAGTTTGTCTGTTATGGGTTTGTCTTTGATTTTTGGTATTCTGAAAACCTTTTCTGTTGTTAGGTTTTCTGCCAGGTTCATTAATTTTTAAAATGGGTTTCTGTTGAACCTTTATCTTTTCCTTTTCTGGTCTGACATTCTCATGAATAATCTTGGTGCCAGATACACCAGCCTGACAAATGGGGCTAGAAATCAGTGGCACTATGACCTTGTCTGCCTTAGCAACTCTGGTGCTAGGCATTACAGAAGGCTCACCTGATTCTGTTGAGCCATAACCAAGACCAAACCCAGTGCCAATTTGTTGATCAAGTACAATCTTTTCCATGGAAGACTGGGCCTTTTGGTAAGCTTTGTACTTAATCTCAAGAGGCTCTATCTCTCTCATTCTCTTTAGAAGAGAAACATTTTCAGCTTCCAGCTGATCTCTTTCCTTAATTAGAAGATTGATTTTGATCTCAACCTCCTTTCTTAAGTCAAGAATTTCAACCTTAAGCTTACTGTTTTCTTCTTTAACAGAAGAATAAGTGGTTTGAATGGCTTGAAACTCTTCCCAAAATTCTGACATTGAGTCAGAATCAAAGGCTCTGCCTACCGAGGAAAAACTAGAGTTGGAAGTAGAAGATACCTCATCATCAGATTGACCCATAAGGCATAGGTCTTCAGTCTCTGTATCCAGGCAACAGAATGCTTCATCAGATTCTGATTCCGAGCTGGACTCTGTCTCAGAGAGGTGGTCCTTCTCTGGTTGTTCAGTGATGAGTGCCTTCCTTCTTCGGTGCTCATATTTCTTTTCTCCTTCCTGGCTTTGCCTTTTGGAGACAATGGGGTGTGGACAGTTGACTTTGAAGTGCCCTGGTTGTCTGCAGTTGTAGCAGAGAAGCTCTCCACTACTTTCTGATGGTTTGGACTTCTGGTGTGGCTTTCTGCTAGAGAGTGGACTTCTGCTATCCTTCGGCTTCAAGAATTTCCTGAACTTCCTAGCAAAAGCCGACATATACTCGTCAGTTAAAAGAATAGAAGGGTCAAAATTATTTACCTGAGAGGTGCTGGCAGTGAGGGCAGTAGTTGTTCTGTCCTCAACTTCTTCTTTCTCTTCTTCATTCATCTCAAACTCATAAGACTTGAGATCAGAGATGAGTTTCTCAGTGCTGTAGGTTCTGAGATCCTTGCTATCTCTCATGGCAGTGACCTTCATCTTCCATGGTGAATGTAGACCTCTGAGAACCTTCAAGTTGATCTCCTTGGGAGTAAGTTCCTTCCCAAGTTCTGATATCTCAGCAGTGAGGGTGAGCAAGCGTGCATACATCTCAGTTATGCATTCTTTGGGTAGAAGTTTGAAATCTTCAAACTTCTTCATGGCAATAGTAAGTTTGTTGTCCTTTTCTTGCTCATCTCCAGCTCCTATCAGGGTAAGAGTATCCCAGATTTCCTTGGCAGATTTGCACTTCTTGATCCTTGTGAAGTACTTGTCATCAATGGCCTTGTAGAGGATATCCTTGGCAATGTTGTCAAGGTTGTACTTCCTCCTCTCTTCATTGGACCATTCATGGCGCAGTTTGGTGATCATCTGGGGTTGACCACTACCAGTAATGTATTCAGGGTTGACCTTGGTGAACTCTGTGAAAGGTCCTGCATCAAGAACTTCCCACATTTCATCATGGAGTGCGCAGAGGTGAGCTTTCATGCGGATCCTCCAGTCATCAAACTTTGTCACTGAGAACATAAGATTCTTTGAAAGGGTGTTATCCATAATATGAGATTAAAGAGGCTAAAACAAGTGGATCTCTTGTTTGGTAAGTAACCTAAAAGATTACAAGAACAAGGAGGCTCTGATACCACTTGTTGGTCCCGTTTGTAATGGAAACAGTCTAGAGGGGGGGTGAATAGCCTGTTTAGGAATTTAAACTTTTCTCTAAGTCAAGTCTGACTTAACAGAGATGGTCCAAATCTGGTGACAGAGATGGTCAAGTTCTGATGGCAGAACTAGACCAGGCAGCGGATAAGTTTCTGTCCGGGTAGCCTCTAGAAGAAAGCTAAGGCAAAATGCCTTTCTGATAACTCTGAAGGAAGATCTGCTGGACACAGAGTCCAACCTTAAGAGTTAGTCAGTAGAATCTTAAGTGCAGGAAATAAAAGCTTAAAGTAAATGACACCGGGGTTTTTATAGTGGTTCAAGGAACAACTTGTTCCTCTAATCCACTGTTCCACTAAGCTTGCAAAAACAACAGTTTACAATGCCTTAGTCCCTAGATCTTAAGAAGCACTCCTCGTCTTCTTCAAGTCTAGTTGCCACCCGGGATGCAGTCTTGCTTCCTGATGGCTGGTCTCGTTTCACTGAGTCTCTTGAAGTATCCCCACTTCACTTACTCCAGCTAGTTTGAGACGTCCCTTCTTTTTCAAGAAGTGTTTGATAAAAAATCAGTTTTCTCCAACGTTGCTTCTTCACAAAGGATGAGTATATGAAGCTTTCGAAGTGTTGAAGAACTGAGTAACTTTGCAGTTTTCTAGTTGGATGAAGGATAGGAAAGTATATCTTCCAACTGGAGCCTTTTCTTGTCTAAGGATGAAGTTTGAATCTCAAGAAGGTTGTTTTCGCAAAAAGTTCCTCTCTTAGTTCTTCTGAGTGTATCTTATATACTGGGAGCAGTCTTCCCGTTGGTGTGTAGAAGACAGCTTCATTAATTGCATGTACTGTGGACTTGACCGGTTTGGACCTTCGACTTGCTATTTTGGGGGCGTAAAGATACTCGCATGGTCAATCATCAGCTTTAAATATCTCTTCGTACGTACAGCATTAAATGTGCATTTAATGCGTGTACAGTGCCATGTTTCCGTTGAAAGGTTCGTAACCGTTAGGGGATTTCCCGTTAGTTTAACGACCGTTAGAAAGGCTTCCGGAATCTGGTGGATTTAGCAAAGTCTAAAGAGGTTCTCTGTCCAATCTCTGAAGTCCGTCTCTGTTGCCAACTCTGGTATCTTTCTGATGACCAGTTTCTGATGGCTTCTCGGGTGAGCAACTCTGGGAGCAACTCTGGTAGAGGCAAGATGGAACTCTGGCAGACAGACTAAGCTAAAACTTACAAAAGAAATTCTAATACACAATTTCTAATGGGGTACTTTCAAATTCTAATTAACCTAGCATCATCAAAATCTAAATACATTTATTCCTTTCACTTTGAAAAACAGCGGTTCTTGTGGTTCAACAACATGTAAAGAACACCGAGTTGGATATTGCATTTGTTTTTTCGTAGAGTCCAAGATGTTGACCTCCACTTTTTGATCATCGAACTCTAAAGTTAGTGAACCACTAGAAACGTCAATTTTCGTTTTTGCGGTCTTCATGAAGGGTCTACCCAAAAGGATGGGTGTTGTTTGGTCATCAGTTCCCATTTCAAGGACATAGAAGTCTACAGGAAAAACCATATTTTCTACTTCTATTAGCACATCTTCTACTACACCCTTCGGGTAAGTACTAGAATGATCTGCCAATTGAATCACTACACATGTTTGATGTAGTGGGCCAAGTTGTAGAGTTTTGTAAACAGAATAGGGGATGACATTTATTGATGCCCCTAAATCCAACAAGGCCTTAGAAAATGTGGTGTTTCCTATTTTGCAAGGGATAGTGAACATGCCTGGGTCGTTACATTTTTCGGGGAGTTTCCTCTGAAAAATGGCCGAGACGTGTTCACTAACTCTAACCTCTTGTTTCCCTTTCAATTTATCTTTTCTTTTTGTTTTGCATAATTCTTTTAAGAATTTAGCAAAACGAGGGACATTTTTCATTAAGTTAAGAAGCGGAATGTTTACCTCACACTTTGCGAAGGTTTCATAGATGTCGGCGTCTTTTTTAGCTTCTTTGTCTCTTTCAGCGCCTCAGGGAACGGGATTTCTTGTTCATATGATAAGGGTGGGGGAAGCTTGGTTCCTGTGTTTTCCTCCTCCGGTGGGACTACTTTTCCAGGGTCCACACCCTCAGTCTCTTCATCGTTCTCTTCTGCCTCTTTCAACGTTGCACCACTTCTCAACGTTATAGCATTCACATGTTGTCTCGGGTTTTGCTCCGTTTGAGATGGGAGTTTACCCGAGTCTTTTGTTTCAAGTCGGTTCACGGCATTTGCAATTTGACTGACTTGGTTTTCCAAATTCTGAATGCTGGATTTGGTCTCGTGCTGAAATTGAATCATGTTTTGTTGCATGGTTGAGACATTTGAGGTGAGTGCTCGGATCATGTCCTCGGTGGACATACTTGAGCTTGACGTCTGGCCTTGGTGCTTTGGGAAAGTTGGTGGCAAGGGCTGATTTTGAGGATTCCCATACCTCAAATTCGGGTGATCTCTCCACCCAGGATTGTAGGAGTTAGAGTGTGGATCATACCTCTTTTGACCTTGAAATCCCAAGGCATTAACTTGCTCGGAATTCTCCTCTTGTAGTGTTGGGCAGGAATCGGTGGGGTGCCCCTGTGTCGAGCATATGCCGCAGACCTTGACTTCTTGGTGTTTTGGATTTAAAAGGAAATCCTTTACCAAAGAAGTCAAGCCGGCTACTTGACTTTCCAACGAGATGTTGGACTCTGCTGCCATGACCCGTTTTGATGATGACCTCCCATTGTAGTGCCTAGAATTCTCGGCCAACTCCGAGATGAGGTTCCTAGCTTGGGAAGGGGTTTTGTTGACAATTCCCCCTCCAGATGCTGCGTTCACCAGGCGTCTATCTTGCTCCGCAAGACCGTCATAGAAGTAGAGGATGAGGTCTTGCTCTGTGTAACCATGATATGGGCAGCTAGCACACAATTTTTTGAAACGCTCCCAATACTCATATAATGTCTCATCATCTTTTTGTTCGATGTTGCTTATTTGTTTTTTCAAAGATGATGAGACAGATGCAGGGTAGTACCTTTCTAGGAAGTATTTTTTCATTGACGCTCATGTATCTATACTCCCTGAAGGAAGATAGAATAGCCAATCCTTCGCCGTGTCTTTGAGGGAGAATGGAAAAGCCCTCAATTTGATTTGTTCCTCCGAGACACCACTGGGGCACATGCTTGTGCATCCAATATGGAACTCAGAAAGGTGTTTGTTCGGATCTTCTCCTCTTAGGCCATGAAAGGATGGCAGTAGATGTATGAGCCCAGATTTTAGCTCAAATGTATTACCTTCATCGAGTGTAGGGACGGTAATACATAGTGGTTGTTGATTGAGATTTGGAGCAGTGAGCTCCCATAGTGTTCTTGTTTCAAGAGCCATTGTGGTTGGCTCTTCGGTGTCGCTAGAATGAGAACTAGCGCTGGATGAATCTCTGATAGATGATTCCTCCGAGTCGGTATTAGAAAATCTACTTTTCAATCGCTCGAAAGTTTGTTCTATTTCGGGGTTTGTTTGATATGTGATTTTGTTTATGGAGCGATGTTTAACCATAAACTCCACTAAGCTCAGAAATAGAAGAATAAGAACTCTTTATATTTTTTTTGTTTAATATTTTTTTTTTATTTTTCTTGAAATGAAATAAAAGAAAAATTGATTGCCTTTCCCCGGCAACGGCGCCAAATGTGACGTGCACTCGTCGTTAGGTTCACTCAAAATAAATAATCAATACAACACTAATACGTAGTATAGTGTAGTAAGGTTCGTATCCACAGGGAAATGAATACTTTTTTTTATATAAATAGTAACAAAAGGGGGGTTTAGATTTGTTTGTTTTAACAGCACTAAGATAAACAACCTATATGAGTTTAATTCAATGAGATGAAGACTTGGTTTTGCTTTTATCCACTTAATGAAATGTTCGTCGATCCCGGTTATATCTTTATCTATCTTCCTCTCGAATACTCAATCGAGGAGTATATCCAGTTCATCGAGGGTAGTTATTAATAACGAGATGCGTTCATTAATAAAACTTACTATCGAGTCAATATAGAACAAGCGCCGTATATTAACTTGATAGTATCAATAAACTTAAGATGAAAACGATTGAGATTGATAACCTCAACACAAGCGGTTTATTGGTTTAATCAATATAATTAATTCCCCTTGGCATATTAACCATGAGATGCATGCATTAATATTCCAAGTTTACTACCGTTGAAAGAACCGGATTAATAACAAGCGTATTAACCGATTGATTCTAGTAATAATTAATATGAGAAACAATACTAGTTGATACTTTAAGTAATGTTTAAGATATTAACATGAAATATGAATAGGAATTAATCAATACTCAAGGAAGAATATTAAAATATATGAATCCTACTATGATTAATATCAAGATGTTAACTAATTGTCATCTTAGTAACACTCCCCAATATTATCATAGAGGAAGAAATAGCTATTACTATAACCAATGTCAAGATGTTAACTAATTGTCATCTTAGTAACACTCCCCAACTTTGATATAGAGATAGTATTTTGAAAGAAAGAATTAATATTCAAGGAAGAAGATTAAAGAAAATAACTCACAACTTACAAATTCATTAAGCTTCAAAGTAGCAAAACCAAGATGGAAGAGTTTAGCTCCTCATTTGGAGACTAAACATGATGAAAAATATAAAGAAAGAGCTATTCTATACTGAGCTTAGATGTACAAAGGGATTGGATATCTTTTTGTGAAGGAAAGGAGGTGTATTTATAGGCTTTTGGGAGCTAATTCGGGTACTCGATCGGGTATATACATGGTACCCGATCGAGTATGTGTGTAACACCCGATCCGAGGTATACTCGACCGGTTTCAGGGTATTTTCTAAGAGTATACCCGATCGAGTATATATGAATACCCGGTCGAGTATGCTTAGAAAATGGTATTCGAACCATACTCGACCGAAATTCTTTTGAAATTCAAAGGCATACCCGATCGGGTATGTCGGTCTACCCGATCGGGTATAGACATAAAATCGTGGTTGAAATCTTCCCTGCATGTTCCCTTGTCTTCGGATCTGATCCGATTTGAAGTTCCAACCTAATACCCGATCGAGTATAGCTAATACTCGACCGAGTATAGACCAAAATTCAGGATCTTCTTTTGTCTTTGAACTTTTGCACCTTCTTTTCACTTTTTGGGTTCACCAACTGTACTTTGAGTGACCAAAACCTGCTTGAGCTCAGAATATATCTAATCTAACCTATTTACAAGAATTTAACAATCTAATCTATTACACCAAAAGTGTGTAATTTCCAAAGTAAAAGTCAAGCAAAACTAATTAAAAACATAAACATAGATATGGAAATTACGAACGTATCAAGAAACGAGAGATTTTTAGCGCGATTTCTAAGGATATCAATTATGGAAGGAATTGAAAAGAAAACCCTAACAAAATTCAAACAGAGACCGGGAGAAAGAGAAAAGAAGCAGCCGCGAACATGTATTTTGAGTTGGTCTATAGTCATCGAGTCTTTATCATGTGATTCTTCAATAGCCACTACCACATGCTCAAAATTTGAAGTTAAAGAGCGAAGAATTTTTTCTACCACTCTTGTATCTTCCAAATTTTCTCCATTCCTCCTTAGTTCATATACTACCTTCTCAACTCTATCAAAATAATCAGAAATAGATTCGGATTCCTTCATTTGAAGAGACTCAAACTCACCTCTAAGTGTTTGGAGACGAACGCGTTTTACCTTATCGACTCCACGATATGTATTTTGAAGAATCTCCCAAACTTGCTTCGAAGTAGTTGCATTTGCAACCTTCACAAGTTGATTGTCATCCAAACATTGATGAATGAGAGTCATTGCCTTTTGATCCTTCTCCCGAGCCTTCTCTAATGCGTCCTTTTGGAGTGCACTAAGAGTACTTTCATCCTCCGGTTCAACGTAGCCATTCAGCACCAAATCCCACACCTTTTGTGAACCTAATATTGCCTTCATTCGGATGCATCAAGTACTATAGTTGTCTTTGGTTAGGCGAGGGAATTGAAAGGATTGCATCCCGTTAGCCATGGCTCTGATACCAATTAGTTGGAATATTAGAGGTAGAGGTTAAGTATTTTAGGACGTTATGAAGTAAATTGTGTAAGTAGAAAAAGCTTTTAGCTAACTAGAAGAGAGGATGGAAGAAGAGAGAACTTGTATTTTATTGCTTGAAGATTTCTTAGCTTGATGCTTGATTACAAAAGAGCACAACTACACCTATTTATACTACTCACATCCACAATAAATGGTGGAGAGTTCTCTAGAATTCTCCTTATCTAGAATATTCTATTATTAATTATTCTCTAGAATGACTCTAGAAGTCTCACACTCTAGAAACTTTCTAGAACATTTCTCTCTAGAACACTCATAATTATTTTGGGCTTTGCCCATTACAACAAACATCAATTATTAACTTAGCCCAAAATCAAGTTTACATTCTAACACTTGCGTGTCAAAGCAAAAGAAAGCTCCTTCAAGTAGAAATTCACAACAACAGATTCGTATTTCATGGCATTGGTGAAACGCCATCATGATCTTATTGTGAAGAATGAGAGCACGATAGATGAGTCCATTCAAAATAAGAGTATAACGAGTGCATTACTTGGCAGAAATGTGGAGTACGGGCTACGATGGGCAGAGTGTGAGGTCGTGCACATGCCATCGAACATTGGCAGTCACTGGATTCTTTTAGTTCTTGATGTGGGGGACAAGCGGATATGCATTTATGATTCTTTAAATTCAAGTGGAGAACCGCGCAGAAAGATTAAAGAGTTTATGCCTTGCATGGAAACTCACTTAGGAAGATTGATGGATTGCATGGGGGTGTATCATGAATGTGGAGAACAGCCAATTGGAGAAGGGAAACTGGAATTGCAGTTTGTTACTGAGTGCCCACATCAGAATGACAGGTAACTGCAGGGATGGATTTAAGGGGGGGCGCGGGGGGCGACCGCCCCCCTTGAACTTTCAAAATTTTCTACTATATATGTAATATTTTTGTAAAATTTTGATACTTTAAGTAGATTCGCCCCCCTTAACTTTTTGTTGAACATTGTCCCTCTTAACTTTTAGTTTTTAAAATTAATATATAGTCTTACACAATGTAATACTTAATTAGAGATTTAAAAAAGGAAGATCTAAAATAATTTACATAACTTGAATAAACAATAGAAGAATTCATTATTTGAGATTTAGGATACTTATTATATAAAAAATCTTAGTTTTGTAATGTTTATCTTTTTTCGATAACTAGTAAACAATTTTGAAAAATATATATCAAACGATATTAAATACCAGACACTCTAGCTACAAAGTTTTTAGATCATGTGAAGTGAATCCAAATTATAAATGTTTATTGACATTGAATTACACTATTCATTTACTTCTTACGTTCTAAAAAGACTTTATTGCATATATAATAAACTTTAATTATTTTAGCATTAATACAAATATAATATGCACTATATATGAATTAGCAATATAATATTATTCTAAAAATAATAATATCATACATACTATTGTAATATTTAAAGAACTGCTTGTGACTTATGAACACCCTACATGGTAGACAAAAATTGTAATTCAAAAATCAATTCTCTATTTCTATAAGACTCATGTAGTTAAACAATGTTGAAGTTATTTTAAAAGTACTGGTGAATGTGTACCTTACAAACTCTTTATATTTAAATAAAATGTTATATATCTTTTTTTATTTTTGTATTATTTTCCATTGATTTGTCATTTCTTATGCTTTAATGTATTAATACTTTTTTCTAAAGCACTCCAATTATAAAATTAAAGTTATTTTGTCATTGTCTAAACTTAGAATGTAATATATAGATTTAAATGTCGTCATGTATGTATTAATGAATTTTTTTTGAATAAAAATAGTCGCAGAGCCTTACACTAGTGAAAAAATTTCGCCCCACTACACTATGAAAAAAAATTCGCCCCGTTACACTAGTGAATTTTTTCATCTCCTACACTAAAACGTAAATTTTCGCCCCCCTTGACTCGAAATCCTGGATCCGTCCCTGCAGGTAAGTGCACTGAAACACGAGACAATTCCTTAAATTAGATTCTGAAACTGATTACAAATCCATTTTTTATGCAGGAATAGTTGTGGATTATTTGTGCTCAAAATAGCGGAATATTTAATGAGTGGAAGACCTACAACTGAAGTGCAATGGAGTGAAAATTGGCATTATCAGAACAAAATGGTGATAGACTTGTTTCAGTACTTTGGACTCGCTCAGTTGTATGGGGTTGAATGAGTTGTTTTAGAAAATTTGAAATATTATGACTTTGTGCTGGGATTATGGGAAGAACTTCGTAGGTTGTTTTCCGCCAAGTAACTTTAGGGTTTGTGTTACATTATGTTTACTGTTATGAATTATGAAGAATAGACTATGCATAAAACATTTTAATGATGTTAATTAGTATATGAATTCGTTGGGATTATCTAATGCCATATAGCATGTATTTTTACATGTTCAACACAATAGGAGTTTAAAAAAATGTTTAAACATTGCCGTTAGTGTTCGTAGTAACTCCTTATAGTTAATGCAAACATGTAATGCCATAAAAGGCTAATAAATGAAAACCCCATTTTATCTGTAATTAGGCGGCTAAAAAAAGAAGGAAAGTGTTGTTACGTAAAGCATAAACATAGACATGCACACACAACATAACTCATACTTTCAGATATATTTTTTCATAAATTCAAAAAACAATGTAAAATTATCCCGCCTAAGCATTTTCTGCCTAAAATCCTAAAATGTAGTTTCACTTTCCGCACAAAAAAAAACATCATCCTATACCTAAAAGCACTACATGGAGAGAGAAAATTCTCCCGCCTAAGCATTCTCCGCATGAAATCCTAAAATGTAATTACACTTTCCACAAAAAAAATCATCATTCTATAATCCTAAAATCCTAAAATGTAATTTCATTCTATACCTAAAAGCACTACACCGGAGAGAGAAAATTATCCCGCCTAAGCATTTTTTGACTAAAATCCTAAAATGTAATTTCATTTTCCGCAAAAAAAATCATCATCATCCTATACCTAATCCTATACCTAAAAGGACTACACTGTAGAAAGAAAATTCTCCCGCCTAAATATTCTCCGTCTAAAATCCTAAAATGTAATTTCACTTTCCACAAAAAAAAATCCTATACCTAAAAGCACTACACTAGAGAGAGAAAATTTTCCCGCCTAAGCATATTCCGCATAAAATCCTAAAATGTAATTTCACTTTCCGCAAAAAAAATATCATTATTATTATATCCCTAAAAGCACTACACTGGAGAGAAAAAATTCCCCCGCATAATCATTCTCTACCTAAAATCCTGAAATGTAATTTCACTTTCCACAAAAAATATCATCATCATCCTATACCTAAAAGCACTACACTGGAGAGAGAAAATTCTTCCGCCTAAGAATTCTCCGCCTAACATCCTAATATGTAAATCCTAATATGTAATTTCACTTTCCGCAAAAAAAATCATCATATACATAAATGCACTATAGTGGAGAGAGAAAATTTTCCCGCATAAGCATTCTCCGCCTAAAATTGTTAGGTTTGCAATGACCATTAATAAGAGTCATTGACAATCGTTGAAAAAAGTTGTTATCTTACTCTGACGCCCCATTATTACTCACAAACATTTGTACGTGAAGGTGTGGAGAGTAACGAGTTCATGGGATTTGAGTTTGTAATGACGAAGATGGAAAACCAACCAAATCAACATTGAATGTTGTTTACAAAGAAATATGTACTTTAGAGTAATTTATAATTTTCGTTATAATGTGATGGACTTAAATGTGCATCCATTTCATCGTGGTATGTTTGACATTTAGTTATTACCATTTATTCAGAATTTATATAATGTCTTCAAATAATTCTAACACAATATAATCATATTTTTTAAATATTTTTAAATATATAACTATATCTAAATTATTATGTGGGTGTCTCACTCCCGTGCAGCGCACGGGTGGAGTAAGTAGTTTATTAAACTCACCATCTCGATCTATCATCTCTGATCATATCTAATTACAAATCTAGAGGAGTAATTATTATTATTCGTTTCCTAGGACAATATCGCTCTTCCTGAACACGACTTCGGTTATTATGAAAAAATATCAATTGTCAATTCAATCACTATAAACTTGCATGCACAATGGCATATAAATTTTGAAATATTTACTTATGATGACAGTAAGTATATGTAACACTCAGTAGTAATAATTAACTTTTGAAATAGAACAAACAAAGTCATATGATGTTTCACATGTGCATTTCATTTCACAAACAAAGTCATTTCATCAACTTATCTACTCCTTCTGCCCCCTATAATTGTCCCATTTTTTCATTTTTGGATGTCCCATTATTATTGTCTCATACCATATTTGGTAACATTTGTGTGACTTTAATTCATTGTTACTTTATTTCAACTTTATCAACTCATTACCAACAACATAATTCTATTTTTTTAAAAACCACACAACTCCCTTCCGTACCAATATTAGGGGGACGGAGGGAGTAATTCAAAAGATTAATGTGGAGTATTAATATACTCTTTATCTAAATACCCTTAGTTTTTTTACTTCTGCTAATACACTCATCATATATGTTACTCTCTATGCCCTTAAAATTTTGTCAACTTTTCCTTTTTGGTTGTTCCACTAATTTGTCACTTTCTTTTAAGTAAAGACTTTGTGATTTAAGTTAATTATATCTCCTTTGCACGAACATCAATAACATAATTTATTACTTCCTCCGTCTCTTAAAACTTTGATATCTTTCCTTTTTGGGACGTCCCAAAAATCTTTGTCACTTTTCCTTTTAATCAATTGTTTTGTGATTTTTTTTTCTCTCTCCTAGGCCTCTGCACAAATCTCAACCATACAGTTCTTACTTTATTATTCTCCATGCCGATCAACTTTGACAAAGTTTTAAAGTACGGAGGTAGTATTTTATTAATCCTAATATCTGTCAAATTTGATCATGTATGTTTAAGGAACGTAGGCAGAATTAATCCCTACCAACACACTACATTCATTATATTAATTATCTATCATATTAATTTATCTATCCCTCCTACCATTCACCTACTCACAATATTTTCTCGTTCAATCTCAAAAAATTTATCTTACTCATCAGTGCTTACACTACATTTAATTCACTTTCACTACAAGAAAATAAGGCATTTAATTACACATACATGCATGTGTAGGTAAAACAATAGGTATATGTAGGCAATATCCTTTACCCACACATATTTTAAGTGTTACGATGTGTGGCTATAAGACTGTAGGAAAAATTTATTACCTACACTTACAATTATGTGTGGGTAATCGTAGCGTTTATAACTATATATACATGGATGTGTAGTTAAAACATTATTAAATGTGTTTTTATTGGTTATTCGAGCAATGGAACTATGACATGGCATATGACATGGAAATTTACGTGGCTGCTGACTTGGCATGTGACGTGGAAATCCCATATTAACGTGTATGATGACATGTCAAAATTGTTGGATCTGTAGTGCTGCCACATGGCCTACAAGATGTGTAGGTAAAAGTTATTTGTATGTTAATGTATTTTTTTAATGTGAGTAATTCTATTCTTATTGTGAATAAAAGTGTATTTATTTATGGGTAATAATTTTATGCAATTGTAGCTACTCATACATATGTGTTGATAAAACTACTCCATATTTCATTATATATTATATTTATTATATGGACCTACCAAACAATATATGTATCGTAATAAAAGTGAACAATTGAATGTATGGTATAATAAAATAAAGAAAAACGTCATCATTCAAACTAAATATTGAATTTCAGCAAATTCAAACATTGTCAAACAATCATAAACATTAACTAGTACCACTAAAAACTATTTATTAGGTCTAATATAAATGTAGCTTTTAGGCAATATCATCATATTCAGATGTAGAGTCCACATAGCAGTCAACTTGCTAGAATAGTCCACATAGCAGTCAACTTGCTATGTAGAGTCCACATAGAGTCCACATAGTCAACTTGCTATCTAGAATAGTTCTTTTCTTATATTTTCATCATGTTTAGTCTCCAAATGAGGAGCTAAACTCTTCCATCTTGGTTTTGCTACTTTGAAGCTTAATGAATTTGTAAGTTGTGAGTTATTCTCTTTAATTTTCTTCCTTGAATATTAATTCTTCCTTTAAATACTATTTCTATATCAATGTTGGGGAGTGTTACTAAGATGACAATTAGTTAACATCTTGACATTAGTTATAGTAATAGTTATTTCTTCCTCTATGTTAATATTGAGGAGTGTTACTAAGATGACAATTAGTTAACATCTTGATATTAACTATAGTGGTATTCATACTCTTTAATATTCTTCCTTGAGTATTAATTAATTCCTATTCATATTTCATATTAATATTTTGAACTACATTACTTAAGGGATCAACTAGTTTTGTTTCATATATTAATTATTACTAGAATCAATCGATTAATATGCTTGTTATTAATTCGGTTCCTTCAACGATAGTAAACTTGGATTGTTAATGCATGCGTCTCATGATTAATAATCTAAGGGGAATTAATTATATTGATTAAACCAATAAACCGCTTGTGTTGAGGTTATCAATCTCAATCGTTTTCATCTCAAGTTTATTGCTACTATCGTGTTAATATACGGCGCATGTTCTATATTGACTCGGTAGTAAGTTTTATTAATGAACGCGTCTCGTTATTAATAACTATCCTCGATGAACTGGATATACTCCTCGATTGAGTATTGGAGAGGAAGATAGTTAAAGATATAACCGGGATCGACGAACATTTCATCTACAATATTATAAGCATGAATCAAGTTAAGGATATTTTGGGTATTAAAAATTTGTTGGTGGTACATCAAAGCTTTACAGAGATGTACCGAATGCCTAAATAATTGCACTATCCGTCCATAGTTTACCTTTAAAACAAAACGTCTGTCATCCTTCCCGCCAAGAAATATCCGGTACCTTCTTGTTAACACGTACGTAGGGTAATTGATGGACGGAGAAAGAGTGATGAAAGAGGAAGGATGCAGCGGGATGAGCTTCCAGACTCATCTGATGGCAGTTTCAATTGGTGCAGACAAAGATGGGATCACGCGTGTGGTGATGTCAGCCAGGGAGGACCTGATGAGGCAAATGGCGCTGCAGAAGCAAGAGCCCTTGTCGCTTTTTTACTCTCTCAACCAACCCCAATATCACCACCGCTTCCTCTCCGCCCCGGCCACCATCTTCAATGCAACGCCGCAGCCCGTTTTCCGAGCATCCAGATCCACTGGCCTTGTTCTTGCCTCTCCGATTACCCTTCTCTATATGTTCATGATTCATGAATGCGGTCAGCACTTTCTTCCCACCTCATTTTGTTTATTCACTGTGTCAACCAAACCATTTATAATTACGTAGGTACTCCGATCCCTCAACAAATTAATATTAATATTCAAAGAAAAAGATTAAAGAAAATAACTCACAACTTACAAATTCATTAAGCTTCAAAGTAGCAAAACCAAGATGGAAGAGTTTAGCTCCTCATTTGGAGACTAAACATGATGAAAAATATAAAGAAAGAGCTATTCTATACTGAGCTTAGATGTACAAAGGAATTCGATATCTTTTTGTGAAGGAAAGGAGGTGTATTTATAGGCTTTTGGGATGGGATTCGGGTACTCGATCGGGTATATACATGGTACCCGATCGAGTACGTGTGTAACACTCGATCCGAAGCATACTCGACCGGTTTCAGGCTATTTTCTAAGAGTATACCCAATCGAGTATATATGAATACCCGGTCGAGTATGCTTAGAAAATGGTATTCGGACCATACTCGACCGATCTTCGTTTGAACTTCAAAGGCATACCCGATCGGGTATGTCGGTCTACCTGATCGGGTATAGACATAAAATCGTGGCCGAAATCTTCCCGGCATGTTCCCTTGTCTTCGGATCTGATCCGATTTGAAGTTCCAACCTAATACCCGATCGAGTATAGCTAATACTCGACCGAGTATAGACCAAAATTCAGGATCTTCTTTTGTCTTTGAACTTTTGCACCTTCTTTCCACTTTTTGGGTTCACCAACTGTACTTCGAGTGCTCAATACCTGTTTGAGCTCAGAATAAATCTAATCTAACCTATTTACAAGAATTTAACAAACTAATCTATTACACCAAAAGTGTGTAATTTCCAAAGTAAAGGTCAAGCAAAACTAATTAAAAATACAAACATAAATATGAAAATTACGAACGTATCAATTACCTTCCCTACACTTGATGAGGGTAATACGTTTGAGCTAAAATCTGGGCTCATTCATCTGCTGCCATCCTTCCATGGCCTAAGGGGTGAGGACCCAAACAAACATCTCTCGGAATTCCATATTGTCTGCACAAGCATGTAATCAAATGGAGTCACCGAGGAACAAATCAAGTTGAGGGCCTTTCCATTCTCCCTCAAAGACACAACTAAGGATTGGTTATTCTATCTCCCTTCAGGGAGTATAGATACATGGGCATCGATGAAAAAGTGCTTCCTAGAAAGGTACTACCCTGCATCTGTCTCATCATCTTTGAAAAACCAAATAAGCAACATCGAGCAAAAAGATGATGAGACGTTATATGAGTATTGGGAGCGTTTTAAAAAATTGTGTGCTAGTTGCCCATATCATGGTTACACAGAGCCAGACCTCATCCTCTACTTCTATGACGGTCTTGCGGAGCAAGATAGACGCCTGGTGAACGCAGCATCCGGAGGGGGAATTGTCAACAAAACCTCTTCCCAAGCTAGGAACCTCATATCGGAGTTGGCCGAGAATTCTAGACACTACAACGGGAGGTCATCATCAAAACGGGTCATGGCAGCGGAATCCAACGTCTCGTTGGAAAGTCAAGTAGCCGGCTTGACTACTTTGGTAAAGGATTTCCTTTTAAATCCAAAACACCAAGAAGTCAAGGTCTGCGGCATATGCTCGACACAGGGGCACCACACCGATTCCTGCCCGACACTACAAGAAGAGAATTCTGAGCAAGTCAATGCTTTGGGATTTCAAGGCCAAAAGAGGTATGATCCACACTCTAACTCCTACAATCCTGGGTGGAGAGATCACCCGAATCTGAGATATGGGAACCCTAAAAATCAGCCCTTGCAACCAACTTTCCCAAATCACCAAGGCCAGACGTCAAGCTCAAGTATGTCCACCGAAGACATGATCCGAGCACTCACCTCAAATGTCTCAACCATGCAACAAAACATGGTTCAATTTCAGCATGAGACCAAATCCAGCATTCAGAATTTGGAAAGCCAAGTCAGTCAAATTGCAAATGCCGTAAACCGACTTGAAACAAAAGACTCGGGTAAACTCCCAACTCAAACGGAGCAAACCCCGAGACAACATATGAATGCTATAATGTTGAGAAGTGGGGCAACGTTGAAAGAGGTAGAAGAGAACGATGAAGAGATTGAGGGTGTGGACCCTGAAAAAGTAGTCCCACCAGAGGAGGAGATCACAGAAACCAAGCTCCCCCCACCCTCATCATATGAACTAGAAATCCCGTTTCCTGAGGCGCTGAAGGAGACAAAGAAGCTAGAAAAAGATGCCGACATCTATGAAACCTTCGCAAAGTGTGAGGTAAACATTCCGCTTCTTAACTTAATGAAAAATGTCCCTCGTTTTGCTAAATTTTTAAAAGAATTATGCAAAACAAAAAGAAAAGATAAATTAAAGGGGAAACAAGAGGTTAGAGTTGGTGAACGCGTCTCGGCCATTTTTCAGAGAAAACTCCCCGAAAAATGTAACGACCCATGCATGTTCACTATCCCTTGCAAAATAGGAGACACCACATTTCCTAAAGCCTTGTTGGATTGAGGGGCATCAATAAATGTCATCCCCTATTCTGTTTATAAAACTCTACAACTTGGCCCATTACATCAAACCGGTGTAGTGATTCAACTGACGGATCATTCTAGTACTTACCCGAAGGGTGTAGTAGAGGATGTGCTAGTAGAAGTAGGAAATATGGTTTTTCCTGTTGACTTCTATGTCCTTGAAATGGGAACTGACGACCATACAACACTCATCCTTCTTGGTAGACCCTTCATGAAGACCGCAAAAACGAAAATTGACGTTTCTAGTGGTTCACTAACTTTAGAGTTCGATGATCAAAAAGTGGAATTCAACATCTTGGACTCTACGAAAAAACAAATGCAAAATCCAACTCTTTGTTCTTTACATGTTGTTGAACCACAAGAACCGGTATTTTTAAAAGAAGCGGATAAAATCAGATTTTTTTCAAGAAGGGACAAATAAACACGAGAAGCCATCTTTGATAAAAAGGGATGTGTTAAAATGTGAACTAAATCCACCTATGATGGAGGTGGTAGTGAGAAAGAAACCCCGGCCTTACTGGAAAAGGCCGAAAAATAAATTTGAAAAATGGCTAAATAAGGCCACAAAAAATGAATCAAGGGATGTTCACGATCCCACTTAAAAACAAATTGAGAAAAAATTGAATAACGTCGTGCCACGACGTTAACTAAGGCGCTTCTTGGGAGGCAACCCAAGTTTATTTTTATTTTTCATAAATTCGAGTGTTTTTAATTCATTTTTTTGTTTAATTATTTGAGAGATCAGTGAGAGAGGGAACTAGTCACGGGTTTTTGGAGGAAAAGAAATAAAAAATGCAGGTTTTGGAGCATCTGGGGACATACCCGATCGAGTATAACCATATACTCGGTCGGGTATGGCCAAAAGAAAGGGAACCGGGCACTACTCGATCGAGGAAGCAGTCAATTTTTGAAAAACAAGGGATACCCGATCGGGTATCACTATACACCCGGTCGGGTATGTACAGAAATGCTAAAGTTGAAGGAAGCTTATTCCCACACTCGACCGAGTACATGCCTCAAACGTAGAAAAGAACACATACCCGATCGAGTATGGAATGATACCCGATCGGGTACCGGAGGCAGACCACTCACAAACTTCATTTTCCAGCAATACTCGACCGGGTAACAACACATACCCGATCGATTACCGGAGGCAGGCTGCTCAAAAACCCCACTTTCCAGACATACCCGACCGAGTAACAGCACATACTCGATCGGGTATACGGGCGTTATAACCCCAAATTCGCCCCAAACACTTCATCTTCCCCAAAATCCCCAACCCAAATTCGAACAAAACGCCCCCGACCCCCATTTTTACATCTTCTCTCTACCATATCTCCTCCATTTCTTCACCAAATCATCCCATTTCAACACCAAAACACTCCCCTCATCTTCCTCTACACACTCATACCCACCAATCCAATTCTCCCCCAGTTTTCAGAGGTCCAAAAAAAACCCTACCCCCACCTTCAGATTTCGGATTTCAATCCCAAATTCACTCAAAAATGGCTCCAAGGAAGGAAAAAGGACAGAGCTCCAACACTAGGACATCCATCCCGAGCTATGAGGACATCATCTTCATCGACTCCGAACACCGCACCCGCTTCATGTCCACCATTGAAAGGCAAGTTAAACCCTCTCGCTTTTTATGCCATGATGCCCTCAATGAATTAGGAGTGTACAAAATGACTAAGAAATTTTTTCATGAGTTGAGCATGGATAAGATATTCAAAATGCAATATCACTCAAATGAAAAAATTATCTATGAATTCATAAGCTCAATGCAATTTGAGAACGATGAAGAGGATTTTAGGGATGATAAACTCAAGTTTCGCTTGTTTAACCACAACCACTCCATCACGAAACTTGAGTTCGCCGAACATTTTGGTATTCCGGTCCCTTACCAAAAATCCATATCCGACAATACCGCTTTCGGCCATACCCTATGGACAAAGATGACCGGGGAGACTAAATTTAGCTCCTCCCAACTCTATATTAGTCATGTCCAACACCCCGTCCTCCACCTGTTTTTGAAATTCCTTGCCAACTCCTTGCTTGGACGTCCCAACAACCATCACACTAGGATGGGGGATGTATGCCTAATATCGGTAGCCCTATTCCGTGTTCACGTGGATTTCAACCTGTGTAATCTTATGTGGGCACATCTCAAAAAAGAAAGCGTACCAAAGGGCGCTATTGTGGTGGGTGGGGTGATTATGCACTTGGCCACCAAGTTCGGGTATACAGATAACTCTCCTATATTCGACTACTGTTTGATGAACATTTCTTGGCTGGGCCACTCGGGCTGTACATCTTTTTCACACACAGTTTATGGTGAAGAAAGACCCAGGAATATGTACAACTGGCTCATACACCCCAAACCCCTCAAATACTTCCTCCTGCCCAACCCAGAACTCTCCCAACTCCACTACAAAACAGCAGTAGAGGAGAAACATTACCTCTTCCCACACGCCCTTCCACCACATCTCCAGGAACCGGAGCAAGAACCGCCCCAACACCAACCCGATTACGAGCCCTATGCTCAACTCCATAGCCATCACAACATGGGCCAGGACATCCCCGAACAAAGCCAAAACCCTCCACCACCCGACTTCTTTCAACAACTTCTGGAGGGTCAACAACAACTGCTTACGGGGTACGCCCAAATGGACAACCGACTCAACCAACTACAGGAGGAGCAAAGGGCCGGTTTTCAGCGATTGGAGGAGCTCAGGGAAGCCAATAGACATCGGTATGAGGAAGACCAACGTAGGCTCTACGGACCTATGTACTCTTACATGGCACATCAGGGATTCTTCCATACCATGGCGAACCCCCCTCCACCACCCTCGTGGTATGACCCCACTCATTGGGGTAACTTTGGAGGATCTGGCTCCGGGGGTGGAGGGTACGACGGCGGAGATGGCGGGGACACGTATATGGGAGATGGTGGGCAGGGGAGCGGCTTCGGAGGGAGCTACTACGGCGGAGAAGGCGGGCACTAGGGACAATGCTTGATTCAAGTGTGGGGGAGACACTCATGATGGTATGTAATTTTTATTCCCACCTAGCACTATGCATGTAATTCTTTTGAACTTTTACACAAAAAATAAATAAATAAATAAATAAAAGAAAATAAATGCTAGTTAGGTTGAAAACCCAACAAAATGGGCAATCTAAGCAAAAAGGGCTTATAAAAAAATGAGTGAGTTGGGGAGAATCAAAATGAAAAGAGATGCTAGGATGAAAACCTGAAAAGGCTCCTAGGCAAAATGAGAGATATGAGAGAAATGTTTGTTTTTGCAGGCACTCATTGTATCTCTGTAAAGAATAAGAAGATTCAGAAATCAAAGACAAAGAAGAAGAGAGGAGGAGAAGAGAAGATAACACTAGAAGGCCATTAAACCCAAGATGTTCTTTGTAATTTGAGTTTAAAACTCATTTTTTATTTGTCATCCTTGGTGGTCTTTGTGTTTGTATGTTGTTTTTGTTGAACTGTGGAAATTTTGGAGAAACTTGACACTTGTGAACATTTGATCTTACTCGAGACGAGTAAAGGTTTAAGTGTGGGGGAATTGATACGTTTGTAATTTCCATATTTATGTTTGTGTTTTTAATTAGTTTTGCTTGATCTTTACTATGGAAATTACACACTTTTGGTGTAATAGATTAGTTTGTTAAAATCTTGTAAATAGTTTAGATTAGATATATTCTGAGCTCAAACAGGTCTTGATCACTCGAAGTACAGTTGGTGAACCCAAAGAGTGGAAAGAAGGTGCAAAAATTTGAAGACAAAAGAAGATCCTGAATTTTGGTCTATACTCGGTCGAGTATTAACTATACTCGATCGGGTATTAGGTTGGAACATCAAATCGGATCAGATCCGAAGACAAGGGAACATGCCGGGAGGATTTCGGCCACGATTTAATGTCTATACCCGATCGGGTAGACCGACATACCCGATCGGGTATGCCTTTGAGTTTTAAACGAAGATCGGTCGAGTATGGTCCGAATACCATTTTCTAAGCATACTCGACCGGGTATTAATATATACCCGATCGGGTATACTTATGGAAAACAGCTTAAAACCAATCGAGTACACCTCGGATCGAGTATTACACACATACTCGATCGGGTACCATTTATATACCCGATCGAGTACCCGAATCTCATCCCAAAAGCCTATAAATACACCTCCTTTCCTTCACAAAAAGATATCCAATTCGTTTGTACATCTAAGCTCAGTATAGAATAGTTCTTTCTTTATATTTTTCATCATGTTTAGTCTCCAAATGAGGAGCTAAACTCTTCCATCTTGGTTTTGCTACTTTGAAGCTTAATGAATTTGTAAGTTGTGAGTTATTTTCTTTAATCTTCTTCCTTGAATATTAATTCTTCCTTTAAAATACTATTTCTATATCAAAGTTGGGGAGTGTTACTAAGATGACAATTAGTTAACATCTTGACATTGGTTATAGTAATAGCTATTTCTTCCTCTATGTTAATATTGGGGAGTGTTACTAAGATGACCATTAGTCAACTTCTTGATATTAATCATAGTAGGATTCATATTCTTTAATATTCTTCCTTGAGTATTAATTAATTCCTATTCATATTTCATGTTAATATCTTAAACATTACTTAAAGTATCAACTAGTATTGTTTCTCATATTAATTATTACTAGAATCGATCGGTTAATACGCTTGTTATTAATCCGGTTCTTTCAACGGTAGTAAACTTGGAATATTAATGCATGCATCTCATGGTTAATATGCCAAGGGGAATTAATTATATTTATTAAACCAATAAACCGCTTGTGTTGAGGTTATCAATCTCAATCGTTTTCATCTTAAGTTTATTGCTACTATCAAGTTAATATACGGCGCTTGTTCTATATTGACTCGATAGTAAGTTATATTAATGAACGCATCTCGTTATTAATAACTACCCTCGATGAACTGGATATACTCCTCGATTGAGTATTCGAGAGGAAGATAGTTAAAGATATAACCGGGATCGACGAACATTTCATTAAGTGGATAAAAGCAAAGCCAAGTCCTCATCTCATTGAATTAAACTCATATAGGTTGTTTATCTTAGTGTTTTTAAATCAAACAAATCTAAACCCCCCTTGTTACTACTTATATAAAAGAATAGTATTCCTTTCCCTATGGATACGAACCTTACTTCGTTATACTACGTATATTCGTTGTATTGTAATTATTTTGAGTGCACCTTATCCAACTTCCCAAATTCGAAACCCCTCTCCCAAACCCACCATTTTCGAACCTTCTTTCTTCAATTACTCCCTCATCTCTCACCCAAATCACCTCATACAACAACCAAAATCTTCCCCTCACTCTCCTCTACAACCTCATACCCACAAAACCAAAACCGTACCCATCTCACCCCTTCTCCGAAAATCGAGCTTCAACAAACACACCAATGGCACCCAAAAGAGACAGGACTGAGAGTTCAACTGCAAGGGGACCGATTCCCGGATTTGAGGATGTCCGGTTCGGCCCTGGGAATCAAAGGCAACGGTTCTTAGCTCAAATAAAAAGGCAAGTAATCCCCTCCAAATTTCTATGTCATGATGCTCTCACTGCTTTAGGCCTGTTGAAAAAAATGCGCAATTTATTTCACGAGTTGGATATGAACTTGATTTTTGATATGAAGTATAATTGTAATGAGAGGGGGATTTATGAATTCTTGAGCTCGGCTAAGTTTGTTGAACGTGAGGAAAAGGAGGAGTTCAATAACGACACACTCACGTTTCGTTTATTCAACAATGAATACACAATAACGAGACGTGAGTTTGCCCAACATTTTGGCATCCCTGTGGCCCATGAGAGGGGAATACCGGAAAATACAATATATGGCCATGTGGATAATGAACCAATAGCCGATCATTGTTTGATGAATTTGACTTGGCTTGAAAACGCGGGGTGCATCTCCTTTGCCCACAAAGACTACAACGGGAGAAACCACTACAAGTGGCATATCCTACCCAAACCAACCATCTACTTCCCCATCCCCTCCAAAGAAATACCTGAACTTAGGTATAAAAGGGCAAGTTTTGAAATCATGCATTACCTACTTCCTAATGCCATACCACCACATTTTCAAGCCCAAACCGAACAACCCGAACAAATTGAGCATCAAGAAGCCCAAGGAAATGCACAACATAATATTCCCGACCCCCCTCAAAACCCACCACCACAACACATCCCCAATCCTCCTTACAACCCTCCTCCAACCGACTATTTCCAACAACTCTTGGAGGGCCAACAAGCACTACTTGCCGGGTTCAACACAATGAACCTCAACTACACCAACATGGGTGAACAACTTGCACAAGTCCGATAGGAGCAACGGGCGGGCTTCCAAAGAATGGAAGAGCTACGGCAAGCCGACCTCCACCGCTATGAAGAGGACTATCGTAGGACTTATGGTCCTATGTACTCATATATGGCCCATCACGAGAATTTCTCTTCTATGACCACTCCTCCTCCACCACCATCTTGGTAGACCCCTCTCAATGGGGTAACTTTGGAGGTTCGAGTTACGGTGGTGGGGGCTATGCTGACGGGATGGGAGACAACACTACCATGGGTGAAGGGGGCAATGAGGGCGGCACCGGTGGAGGCTTTGGAGGAAGTTTTTATGGCGGTGAAGGCGGGCACTAAGGATAATGCCTTGATCCAAGTGTGGGGGAGGAAGACTCATTTTTGGTATGTTAAATTCCCTTTTGTTTTACCTCATTGATGGATAGTGTACCCGGGGGGTAGCTTATCCGGGGGGTTATTGCCGGGAATAACAAGAGAGAAGTCAGAGCAAGTAAGTAGAGAGAGAAAGTGTATTCAGAAAGTATGCAGCGTTTATGACTTGATTACAAATGGGGAAAAGGGGTGCTATTTATAGTAGCAATAAATGCCGGGCAGGGACACGTGTCAAGCGTCCATTGGCCGAGAGGTCACCTCATCCGGTTGGCGCTGGCAACCGCATGTGGCCGCATTTAATGCGGCTGTTGGAAGGGACGTTTGTACAGGGTACGGGGATCTGTACGCATGTGGTGTGGATATCATGTCGGGCAGGGTGCCCTCGGCTGTAGAGGACTAGCCCAGGGCTCTGAGTTCCGGGGACCCCTAGGTGCCGAGGGCTCCAGGTGCCGAGGGCTCCAGGTGCCGAGGGCTACTGTTTTCTGCCGTTTTTCCCAGTTTCTTGGTTTGCTTGAGAAACCCGTTCTGTGAGAGTTTAGAGCCTTCGGCCAGGGGGCCGAAGGCACCCCTGGTGCACCTTGCGGGCTGCTTTGTACTCTGGGCGCTGTGATTTGGGCCTGTTGGGCCTTTACTGGAGTGGTAGGAGTCTGTGGGCCGGGTGTTCCTGGGCCATATACTCCATCAGGAGTCCCTCACTCCTTTTGCCGAAAGGTACTTGAGGGAAAAGGCATGAAGATCTGATGATACCCGCGGAATGCGTCGAGGAATGACATGATTTCACACCCCGCGGTCTCATCTACAAGTTGATCGATATTGGGCAAAGGAAAAGGGTCCATAGGGCACGCCTTGTTGAGATCCGTGTAGTCCACGCACATGCGGAAGGTAGGAGGCTTCTGTGCGAGGACTACGTTCGCCAGCCATGAGGAGTATTTTACCTCCTTGATGTGCTTAATAGAGAGGAGCATGGCGACCTCCTTCTTCACAAATTCCCTCCTTTCGGCGGAGAGGGGTCTTCTTCGTTGTTGTACTGCTTTTGCCGAGGGGTCCACCGAGAGGCGGTGGGTGATGACCCTTCGGCTTATTCCCGACATGTCCTCCGGCCCCCATGCAAAGACAGTGGAGTAGGCGCGGAGGGCGTCGGTGATACCGGTCTTCAGATCTTCGGGGAGCTGGGCTCCAATCTTCACGACTCTCTCCGGCTTGGCTGGATCGAGCGCAAAGTCTTCTACGTCCTCGGCTGGTTCAGCCCTCGGCCTCTTTTCTTCTTCGTCGATGGTTCCGGTGATGGTGTCAACACGGAACTCCGTCTTACTTACTTTCTTCGTGACTTGAAGATAGCAAGCGCGGGCAATTTTCTGATTTCCCCGGGAGTAGCCAATGCCCCCCTCGGCGGGGAACTTGAGGCAGAGGTGCCTCATGGAGATGACGGCCTCGAGGTCCTCGAGGGCTGGCCGGCCGAGGATGATGTTGTGGGCGCAGTCGATGTTGACGACGACGAACTCCACTTCGAGCTGGGCTCTATGGAGCCCGTCGCCGAAGCTTACCGGGAGGGTTATTACCCCCTCAGAATCAATAGTATCGCCGGTGAAGCCGGCAAGAGGGGTCTTAATGGGCCGAAGGGACCCCCTCTCCAGATGCAGCTCTCTAAAGGTGCTGAGGTACATTACATTGACGGAGCTGCCCGTGTCAATGTAAGTTCGGTGAATGATGGTGTCGTTTATTTCAGTCCGAATCACCAAGGCATCCCTGTGAGGAGAAGAAGTAGGAGGGAGATCTGCGTTGGTGAAGGTGATGGGTTCCTCCCTCAGTCGCTTTACCGGGGGCATATGAGTGACTTCCCCCACGTAAAGCGATTGAGACCACTTCTTCCGCTGGCTGGTGGAATCGCCCCCTGTATTGCCACCGGTGATCATGAGGATGTGGCGTTTTTTCTCCTTGTAGTGGGGGTACTCCTCCTCTTCCTCCTCCAAGTTTCCGATCTCCCTCTTTTTGCCGAGGGGGATGGTGTTCGGGTTCACCCAAGCGTTCACCTTCGTGTGGTGCCCTCGAGGAGGTCCCTGATGAGAAGGTCCCTCCTGCCGAGGGCTCTGAACAAATTGGGACAGGTGCCCCGCTTGTATCAATCTCTCGATGGCCGTTTTTAGCTGGTGGCAATCGTCGGTTCTGTGCCCCTGATGCCGATGGAAACGACAGTAGGGAAACTGAGGGTTGATAGCATGTACCTCCGGGGGTGCGCGAGAATCGCGCTCAACGAGGCCTCTCTCCTCGGCAAAATCAAGGATGATGCTGACGGGGTGCGTCAATGGTGTCCGGGGGCGGTCCAGGAGAATGGGTTGTGCCCAAGTCTTAGGGCTGCTCTTATAACCTCCCCCGGGCTTGGCTTGGCCTTGCCGAGGGCGGTCATCAGAGGGTCCTGAAGCCTTGGGGTGATTTGGAGGAGCCCCCGGCCCCCGGTTGTTCTTGTTGTCAGCCTTCGGGGGTTGCTGATCTGGATGCTGGTGGTATTTCTCCACCTCCTCGGCCTCGGCATATCGGTCCCCCCGCTGCAGGGCCCTTATGTAGTCGCGGGGGGTTCAATGATGAGGCTCCTTGAAAAGTTACCGGTGCGGAGGACGGTTTGTAGGAGGGCCAGGAGGGTCCCGTCGTCAGCACCGTCGACTTTGTCGGCTTCCGTTCTCCAGCGTTCCAGGAAGTCCCGAAGGGTCTCATCCCTCCTCTGGCATATGGTTAGGAGGTGGGAGAAGTGCTTCCTCGTGCGACGCCTCCTGGCAAACTGTGTCAAGAATCGCTGGGCGAGTTCTTGCCATGAATCAATACAGCCCTCGGGCAACCGGTTGAACCATTCGTATGCCGGCCCCTCTAAGGTGGAGAGGAACCAATGACACAAATATTCGTCTGACGCCCCTACCATCATCATGATGTTCTGATATTTGCTGTAGTGTTCCTGGGGGTCCGTCTTCCCGTTGTAGGGCTGTATGTGTTGCTCTCGGTATTTTTCCGGGATCCGGGCCGCCAGTACCCTTGGGGTAAATGGCGTCCGGGTCCGGAGCTGGATGACGGGTTCCCCGGAGCCCTCGGCTACCTTCTTCTGTAATTCCTCCATTTTGGCCATCATGGCCTCGTATTTGAGGTCTGAATGAGGGGTGGAGGTGGTGGCGTGAGCTTTGTTGGCCTCCATTTCATCAAGCCGGCGTTGGAGGGCCGCAATAATTTCGTCCCGGGGATCCTTCGGGAGGGTCTCCGCCCCCCGCGAACGAACCCGGGCCGAGTGGGCCTGGTTGATTTGGTGGCGAGCATCGTCGGCACGAAGGGGTGCCTTGCCTTTGTCCCGAGGGGGACGCTCCTCGTCTGCCCTCGAGACAGACCCTCCGCTTTCCTGGGGCCTTTGGAGTGCTTTCCCTCCGAGGCGGTCTTGGACCCCTCGGCGGTCTTGCCCTCCTCCGAGCCGGTTGATGGTGGAAGTGCGGGGCCTTTCTCTGTTGTCATTGTGGCGGTCCCGGGACTGAACTTCCTGGGAGGCCGTATCTTGGGCCACTACCCCTTCGTCATTCCTAACCCGAGGGATGGGGTTTCCGAAGGGGTGTGGCAGAGGGGGAAGTATGATGTTCTCCCCAACCTGGGGTTGAGCCGGAGCCAGGGTGCCGAAGGCACCTGGGTTCTGAGTGAGCGTCTGGATGAAGGCGGAGAGCGCCGAATGAACGTCGATGGTGAGAACCGGAGGGCTGATTTGGTCATCGCTCCGGTTCTTCTTCTTGGACTCGATGCCGAGGCGGGCATCAGGGGCATTATGCTGGATCTGAAGGCGTAGGTCGACAGCCGCCTGTTCCAGCCCAGCGATGACACCGCCCTCGGAAGCCCTGTGAGAGGCTTCAGGGGCGTTGACGTCGCCGAGGGCCAGGTTACTGTCTTCTACGTTTTTGGAGTTGGCACGTGTTGTTCTCACCATTTTGGTAGAGGGCTAGTGTTTGGCGAAGGGGGAGGGTTTCTTACTTGATCGTTCGAGCTCTCAACGAGAGCACCAAATGATGGATAGTGTACCCGGGGGTAGCTTATCCGGGGGGTTATTGCGGGGAATAACAAGAGAGAAGTCAGAGCAAGTAAGTAGAGAGAGAAAGTGTATTCAGAAAGTATGCAGCGTTTATGACTTGATTACAAATGGGGAAAAGGGGTGCTATTTATAGTAGCAATAAATGCCGGGCAGGGACACGTGTCAAGCGTCCATTGGCCGAGAGGTCACCTCATCCGGTTGGCGCTGGCAACCGCATGTGGCCGCATTTAATGCGGCTGTTGGAAGGGACGTTTGTACAGGGTACGGGGATCTGTACGCATGTGGTGTGAATATCATGTCGGGCAGGGTGCCCTCGGCTGTAGAGGACTAGCCGAGGGCTCTGAGTTCCGGGGACCCCTAGGTGCCGAGGGCTCCAGGTGCCGAGGGCTACTGTTTTCTGCCGTTTTTCCCAGTTTCTTGGTTTGCTTGAGAAACCCGTTCTGTGAGAGTTTAGAGCCTTCGGCCAGGGGGCCGAAGGCACCCCTGGTGCGCCTTGCGGGCTGCTTGGTACTCTGGGCGCTGTGATTTGGGCCTGTTGGGCCTTCTGGGCCTGTTGGGCCTTTACTGGAGTGGTAGGAGTCTGTGGGCCGGGTGTTCCTGGGCCATATACTCCATCACTCATACTAAGCATTATTTTCTTGTACTCTTTCTACACACACACACACCCAAAAAAAGGAAATAAATGCTAGTTAGGTTGAAAACCCAAAAACGGGCAATCTAAGCAACAAGGGCTTTAAAAAAATGAGTGAGTCGGAAAGGAAGAAAAAATAAAAAGAGATGCTAGGATGAAAACCTGAAAAGGCTCCTAGGCAAAACGAGAGATATGAGAGAAATTTGTTTTTGCAGGACATCATCTATTGAAGAGAAGAAGAAGAAGAAGAAAAGGAGAAGAGGAAAAGAAGTAAGGAGCATAGAAGACCCTTAAACCCAAGGAAATGTTGTTCTGTAAACTCATTTACAATACTTGGTGGTCTTAGTTTCTTATTTCTCACTATCTTTGAAACCCCCGATCTTTTGATGAACATTGTATAAACATTTGGTTTTACTCGAGGTCGAGTAAAGAAACTAAGTGTGGGGGAGTTGACATTCATGTAAATTACATATTTATTTCTGTGTTTTTAATTAGTTTTGATTGATTATTACTTTGGAAATTACACACTTTTGGTGTAATAGTTTAAGTTGTAAAAATGTTTGTAATTTGTTTAGATTAGGTTTATACTGAGCTCAAACAGGTCCAAGATCACTCTAGGGACCATTGGTGAACAGCACAAATGGAAGGAAGGTGCAAAAATCTCAAGATTCTGATTTTTGGTGTTGTACCCGGTCGGGTATGACCTATACCCGATCGGGTACCTTGTTGAAAAATCAAATCAGATCGGATCCGGGACAAGGCAACATGCAGGGGAGATTTTGGCACGATCGAGTGTTCATACCCGATCGGGTGGCCGACATACCCGATCGGGTATAACACAGTTTTCTATACTTCCGCGAAACAACCAAGTACCCGATCGAGTGCCCTTACAACCCGATCGGGTACAAGACCCAGCAAGCCTAAAAAGCCTATAAATACCCCCATTTCCTTCCCACAAAGAGAACCAATTCATATATACTTCTAAGCTCAGTCTAGAATAGTTCTTTCTTTATATTTTCATCATGTTTAGTCTCCAAATGAGGAGCTAAACTCTTCCATCTTGGTTTTGCTACTTTGAAGCTTAATGAATTTGTAAGTTGTGAGTTATTCTCTTTAATTTTCTTCCTTGAATATTAATTCTTCCTTTAAATACTATTTCTATATCAATGTTGGGGAGTGTTACTAAGATGACAATTAGTTAACATCTTGACATTAGTTATAGTAATAGTTATTTCTTCCTCTATGTTAATATTGAGGAGTGTTACTAAGATGACAATTAGTTAACATCTTGATATTAACTATAAAGGGATTCATACTCTTTAATATTCTTCCTTGAGTATTAATTAATTCCTATTCATATTTCATATTAATATTTTGAACATTACTTAAAGGATCAACTAGTTTTGTTTCATATATTAATTATCACTAGAATCAATCGATTAATACGCTTGTTATTAATTCGGTTCCTTCAACGGTAGTAAACTTGGATTGTTAATGCATGCGTCTCATGATTAATAATCTAAGGGGAATTAATTATATTGATTAAACCAATAAACCGCTTGTGTTGAGGTTATCAATCTCAATCGTTTTCATCTCAAGTTTATTGCTACTATCGTGTTAATATACGGCGCGTGTTCTATATTGACTCGGTAGTATGTTTTATTAATGAACGCGTCTCGTTATTAATAACTACCCTCGATGAACTGGATATACTCCTCGATTGAGTATTCGAGAGGAAGATAGTTAAAGATATAACCGGGATCGACGAACATTTCATTAAGTGGATAAAAGCAAAACCAAGTCCTCATCTCTATTAATCAAACTCATATAGGTTGTTCATCTTAGTATATTTAAATCAAACAAATCTAAACCCCCCTTGATACTACTTATATAAAAGAAAAGTATTCCTTTCCCTGTGGATACGAACCTTACTTCACTATACTACGTATTAGTGTTGTATTGATAAATTATTTTGAGTACACCTCACGACAAGTGCACGTCAAACAGCCTCAGTTGTTGAGCGTCCAGGCATAAAACCAAATTGATTTTCCGAAATTTTCACAATCTTACGAAGTGTTTGCTCAACCACTCGTTCCCAAAGTTTCATGGTGTGACTCATAAGTTTAATCCCTCGATAGTTAGCACATTCTTGTACATCACCCTTATTTTTAAATAAGGGAATGAGGGTACTCTTCCGCCAACTTACTGGCATTTTGTTTTTTCTCCAAATCATATTGAAGAAACGTGTTAGCCACTCGATGCCTTTCTCTCCCAAACTTCTCCAAGCCTCGATCGATATGCCATCTGGCCCACTGCTTTCTTCCTCCCCATTTTTCTCATAGCCTCTTTAACTTCTGTTGTTTGAATCCTTCTCACGAAGTCTCGATTTACCATACACTCTGGTATAGTAAGATCATCAATACATTGCACTTTATTCGTGTTGAACAAGGTATCAAAGTATGACCTCCTCCTCTCTTTAATTTCTTTGTCCTCCATTAGTACCCTTTGATCGACATCCTTGACACACTTAACTTTTCCGATATCCTGAGTCCTACGATCACGAAGACGAGCAAGTCTGTATATATCTTTTTCTCCTTCTTTAGAGTCCAATTTTACATATAATTCCTTGTTCACTTTTCCTCTAGCTTCCTTCACAACTTTCTTTGCTCTTCTTCGAGCCTCCTTGTACTCCTCTATATTTGAGTATCGTAATGGCCGTTTTGGGGACGGTCGTTACATTGCGTGACAAAAGAAAAGATCACAGCATACTTATATTTGTTAAGTGAATAATTTACTCCCTTGCTATATATGCGTTGGTGTCTATTTTTGTAAAATCATCTTTGTTTGAAATATGTTCCATATATGAATGAGTCTGTTGCACTTAAAAGGAAGAATCTTCATCAAAAGGAAGGACATTCAAATTATAACAAGGCAAGTCCCACATTTGGTAACTCGGCCATCCAAGGAAAGAAAGCCTCAACGGATCTACTCTAAGCAGCTTATATATGCCGAGATCAAGAAGAAGAAAGGTGTGCTTGACGAAGACATGCATAAATCGAGAGACATATTCACAGAAGAAATACTGAAGTTCAAGACACCTAAAACTGCTCACGTAGAGTTCTAGATGTAGTTCGTTCTTTCCCTTTTTCTCTTTGTAATGGGGGTTTTAAGGATTGGCTAACTGTTAGCATCCTCGGGTTGCATAATTGGTACGTGTGTTGTGAGGAAGCTTTGTTATAAATCCGAGAGACTCCCTACTTGCAAGGTAGAGAAGCATAACTCTTCTTAGAGAGGATATAGTTGGCGTGGCTCAAGGGTAGACTAGGAGAGTTTCTTTTGTAATCATTCAAAGGCTTTTAATGAAGTTATTTCAAATTCTTGCGAGGGAGGTCGAAGTTTTTTAATTCCTTTGAGCTTAGGGATTTTTCATCATTAAATCCGTGTGCAATTACTTAATTTGTCTTGCCCTATTCCCTAGACTAGAACTTGTCAGAAACTTAGCTTTCACGGTTCCACTCAAACACAATTCACACCTCCCCCTTGTGTTACTAACCGTTTCATCATATAAGTTCAACCCAAAAGATTGACATGATTAGAATGAAGAACTATTTAATGAGGATCAGGTAAAAAAACAACCTCAACAATAAAAGAAGCTAAGCATATAACTTTTGAATAATAGTAACTCATGAAAAGAGCATATTACATAGGAGTCCATGAACTGAGCCTTAAATTAGCTACATATATCATTAATATATTATCATCTAATGATACATATCATATGGACACCAGATGTGGCATACATACATACTCTCCACCATCCTACACAGAAAATAACTACTTTGACAAACCACTCAATAAAGTTCTTTTTTCTAAAATACAACAAATAATTAATTAATTAATTAATTAAAGGGAATAAGATCTAAATGATGGGAATGTTTAAAATTCGGAAAATAAAAGGAATTTCAATTGAAGAACAAGAGCCATATAACTGCAACACATTCCATCCCGTCCCCAGCCGACTGAACATCGCCCCATCTATCTTCTGAATCTGAACAATAAAACTCACAGGAATTAGATTAATTATAAGATAAACAGGATTGATTTAAATAAATACTTCGTATTACACAAGTAATCAACTTATAGTCACTAACCCTAAACAATAAAACAACTACTCCCTCCATCCCAATTAAATTGAAAAAAAATCTTGTTTTGTCAACCCGAAAATAATTTTTCAATTTCTATTTTAGGTGTGGAAAGATGAAATTGTTGAATTCTTGGGTTCCATCCTAAAGTGAAAAGGAGTCACGTTTAACATATTCATGTAATTTCAATGTAATATATACAACATATTCTTAGAGTAAAAAATTCCGTGTAATTTTTTTTTAATGTAATATACACAATACACCCCTTCGGTGCAATACAGGTGTGACAACTTCGACATGTATAAATAGGTTGAATTACTCTTAATCAATGATGAGTACTAAACAACAATGAAACCACAATTGCATGTGGCCAGCTCTAATACCATGTTCAGGGCATAGTGAGGGGTCAACCCAAATTTTAATAATGTCTATATTCTTAGAGTAAAAAATTCCGTGTAATTTTTTTTCAAAAAAACTCTTTGTACCATCCAGTTGGCCTAGTGTCTTGACTCCGCCCCTGTTCATGCTAAACCTTAGGCTTCTAACTGAAGCGGTTGATAGGGGGAGGAGTGCAAGATTTAATTCAAATGAAAGGATGAGTAGCCTAGAAATTTATATAGTATCTTATTGTTTTAAATCACTCCGGTGTTGGACAAATATTTTAATAGAATAAAGTGGCACAATTATCCTTACTTTTACCCTTTCTCATTCGGTGATAACTCTGGTACTCATTTTAAAAATGGGATATTGTACGTATCATTCACTTGATTGGTCCAAATCATCATATCATTTTAATTTGATTTTAGATTAAATAATGCACCTGCAACATTCTGATTGTTCCATGTAAGCAAAACTATGCTAGCTTATGTGTACCATAAAATCTACTTCTCATTCACTCAATATTTAAATGCGTCTAGTTTATGTGAGAGAGAAAAATACTAAAGCCAAACTTGATTTACTATGTTATTTAACTTTTGTGTTAGTAAACTTTTACAAATCAAATTGGGATGGGGCTATCAAATAAGTAAAAGGAAGAACCTTTGATCCATGTTGACCTAAGATGAGGTGCGGAACAAGTAGTAGAAAGCTCCGGGCTCTAACAGATCCAAAGTAAATCCCCATTCATTAGTGACCACCGGCTCGCCGGAAGGATAATGAAGCAGAACCGCTCCGTCACCGAACGTCTCCGGGATGTTGAAGATTCCGGTCGGCACCTCATACGCCATACCGTTTACGATCACCGTCGCTTTCATTTCACCTTTAAAGTTCAAAGAAACATAAACATCACATCATCATCCAACAATCCCATTTTCCCATACACTAATTTAATCATCAGTTTCACAAAACAAACATACCTTGAAAAGGGGGAGCAAAAGAAGGAGCAAAATGTTGATTAGGGTCGATATTGAGAGCTACGCCGTTGTTGACGTAAGTAGGCATCAAACCGGCAGAAGAGTTCCCAATAGTGAGGAGATCAGAATAAGAAGCTTGAGAAACATCCACAGCTTCCTTGAAACAAAACCCTTGATTGAAATTCTCCGAGGCCGAAGTCGTACCGACCGGAAGCGGCACACTAGGGTACAACAGTGGCAGTGGCGGGGGCAGCGGTTCGGTATGAAACTCGCTGTTCATAGGAGTTTGGTAAAAGGATGAGCCATTGCCAATATTAGTATTAATATTGTTGTTGTTAAAGTTCGATCCAGAATTAGAGGAGGACGAGGACGAGGAGGAAGAGGAAAGTATGGTAACGGTTGGAGCCACAAGAGTGGTCGGAGGAGGGTGGGGAAGGTTTCTCTGCGGCGGGGACGGGTGCGGGGGCGGGGGCTGCGGAGCCTCGGCTGACCGGAGCTTTCGCTGCTTGTTCTTGCTTCGGGACTTGCGGTTCTGAAACCAGTAAAAGACACTGGAATCAGCGACTTTGCCGTACTCTTCGATTCTGGTTCTGATTCTAACGATGTCTTCCCTCATGGGAGTGACAATGCCGGAGTTGAAAACGGCTTCCAGGATCCGAATCTGCTCCGGCCGGGGGTTCCATCTCTCCTTCAACTCCGGCGTCCTCTCCTCAAACTTAGCGGATGATGAAGATGAAGCTCTTGAGGAATTCTTGTCTGAAGCCATCCATTGATTGTTATTACCCTTCTTGCTGCCACCCTTTGCCTTGAACATGCTCGGCCAGTTTTTATTTGATGGAGTCATGGTAAATGATACCTATATCTTCATATACAGATATATATTATACACACATACTTCTATATAATTAAGATCTTCATGTAATTAGGAACATCCAATTAAAATTATTTTAGGGATCAAGGATTACGTGTCTCTATATAAGTATATAGGAGGTTCTTGTGAGAGACGACTGCAATGACTACTTTTACACGTTTGAAAATAGAAATTGCCCAAAAGAGAATTAAAATACGAAGAATTTGCAAAAATGAGCGAGATTATGTTTTATTCTCAAAATAAAATTAAATAGCATAAACTTTTCAAATTAGGAGCGAATAAATCATATAAACTACCTATTTTGAGAAGAAAACCATACATGAAACTAATAATATTTAAAGAATCATGTTATGCATTACTCCGCTTCAGTGATTTTTCTCAACAAAGATTAAGTTTAAAATAACGTTTAATTTAGTCTTAATAAATGAACAAAAGTACAATCTCTTCTTGGGAGTAAATGAGTCATTTTAGGGGGAGTGATATCGATCCCATTTTAGGAAATTTGAGAAAATGTGTCTCTTAATATTTTAGTCAATTTCCAGGATTTAACGGGATTGACATATATTTTGGACAGAGATTTGCCAAAAATCATACAGGATTTAGCACGGATATGCCAAATTCGTGCCAACAGCATTTTGTCAAAAGCTATTTGGCACGAAATCATCGATGAATCATCAACAATCTTAATGGGACAGACAAAAAAAAAAGAAAAAATCGGACCATCTTAACGGGACAAAGGAAGTAGTTAAAAATTCAAAGGAATATATTCAAAAATATGTGTAAAAACCAAAACTTTTTGAGGGACACAAATTCAATATGTATGGCTATATGCTTGGCACGGGTGCACCCCAAATATGACAAAAGCTTTAATATAAATGCAAAAAAAATGCAAGACTTTAACTTACTTTTTCAGAATCTATTAATCAAGCCCAATTTCTCGAAATAATAATAATATAATAATATTAGCAAGGGACATTCATATTTTTAGTTGTATAACTTTCAGCCGGTTATTGTTATTGATGTTGTAATTTTACTCACTTTAATTGATAAATTTTGTAATTTACGGACTTTTGCACCTAGAATCTATACTTTCCGGTAGAAAAATCTAACACCGACGACATGTTTTCTGGTATAATGTCAAAAAGTGTAGTTTTTTGGGGAAATCCCTAAATTGCAAAGATTCATTAGCAATAGGGCCAAATTTATTTAGAGTGACTATAATTACGAGACTAATAATGAAAACGGTCGAAAGTTACGAACTTACGGGATAGAAAACGGCAAATCTCTCTATTAACATTGCAACAAAGAGGCAAGTAATTAGTAGAAAATGAAAGGACCAGAAGAGAAATAAAAAAGTACAGACCCATACATACCCTTTGAAATTTACTTGGCTTGTAGAGTAGAGTCAAAAGTACAATCAGCCTGCAGGAGAAACAAAGAGAACATTGAAAGATGCTCATGCCTGGGCTTATATTAGAATCTTCTTTCATCAGAGCCCTCTGATAGATTCATATATCTTAAACAAATTAAAGAACACTTACAGAGAGAGAGAGAGAGATTTACAGCTACCCACTGAAGTTGCTCTGATCAGATTGTCTGTTTGTTTTCCATCATCAGTACTAACTTATTCATATATCTGTTGATGTTTTCTATGATGGGTAGATGGTCGCCAAAAGGATAGGTTTTTTTTCCTTCTTCTCCCCTAAAACTACTCAGAGGAGTATTAATGAAGAGGGCACCGATTGGTGTGGACGTAAGTGTTTGATTATTCTAATGAAAGTGGCTGTGACAGATTAAATAGGGCTGTGCCCCGGAAGGGTGAAATTTTTCCCTCTTTTCCCCCTCTTCTTTTAATATTACAAAATGGTTGTTTGTAGTTTGTATCCCTCATAATTAATTGCATTCCATTTTATTTTACTGCATCTGTTCTCTTTTAATTGTAATATTGGACATTTTGCACTATTCATATATTCTGCTTTAACTATATTTTATTTATTAATGTATTTTAAATTAAATTTTTAAAAAATATTTTGAAATTCATATCATTTTAAATTTTCAAAATATATTTTTTAAAATTTTTTTACTGAAAGGATCAAAATTGTGCGTTGTCAAGCGTGAAGGATGGTCATTTGCAATTTAAAAAGGAGGAAGCAGTTTCTTAACACATTTGCGTCATGGCAGGTACATGCACTAATGTGTAATGTGTATTATAAAGTCAAATAGTGAGCTAAGTGGGCGGATTGATTCAAACTTTCAAAGTCTATTCGACACATTTCAGTTTTTTATAACGCAGTGTGAGAGTTTGTGCTGAAATATTTAATTAGAGTGGACTGATATTAACGGAGTTTGCTTAATTAATTGTCACTTATGTTTGTTTTCCTTATTCGTCTCATTATTATTTTTACTTGCAAATAATGTCACGCAATTAAGAAATTGTACTAATGTTATAGTAAGTTTTTTCAAATGAAAGGTGAAATCTTACTCCATCGGTATTTGAAAGTTGTGTACAATAGGTTTGGGCACAACATTAAATGGTGACATGGTAGGGATAATGAATAGTGTAAAAAAGGTAAGAGAGGTGGAAACGTATAAACAAAAGATAAAAACTATGAAAAACTAAGGATGATTGAGTATTTTTAAAGGAAAAACTTATCAAGATGAGAAAATGTAGCAAACTTTTAAATATATTCACAAAAGAAAATGTACTAAACTTTAAAATACGGAGGAAGTATTCGGTACGGATTACTCTTGCGGATATAATAGTATACGTATATTTTTGTACTATAGTCATTAATTTCGACAAATTTACTCACGCAAGAATGACACACTAAAATTAGAGGGTTTTCAAATATCACAAAATGGTAGAACGGGCAAGAATTTAGGTTTTAATCAACAAAATAAACTTATGGATTCATTGATTCCAAAATGTAGGATGGAAGTACATTGAATCCTTTTTTTTGGATTGCATATTTTGGATTTCCCAAATCCACAATTTGGAGGGCTGTATTTTTCCTGTCGCCCTACGTTTTTTGGATTCGCTACCCACGTTTCCCGTAAAACTGAAACCTAATTCTAACTCCCATATTTTGGGAGTGGGAGCTCAAATATCCCGTAAATCCGTCTCTCATTCAAAAAAAAAAAGGATGACACCCCATCCCTGAGGGCCCCCCAACCTCGACCGGACGGTAAGTTGGGAGGATGTAAGTTGGACTATAATCCCAATCTGACAGATAGAGAGTGGGGCTCTGTCCCCGATACTTGCAGATGCCCTATGCAATTTTTAGCATAGTAACCCCTCATCGCAGTTGCCGGGATTCGAACCCGAGACCTAACCCTTGTGGCAGTCCCTTCCTACCGATTAGCTACGCCCACCGGTATCCGTCTCTCATTCAAATAGTCACCAAGTGCCATCATAGTCACTTCACGGTCCAAATAGTCTTTATTCTTAAAATGATCCCAATTTTGTGCACAACTTTAATTTTGTGTACTTATCGTTATTTCATAAAACTGATTTACTAAAAAGTAATAAAGATGTGTTTAATTGGACTGCATGCAATGTTCTAGGGAGATTTGCAATTTTATTCCTGTAACTTTCGGTTGTTATCGTTTTTGGTCCCGTAACTTTGAACACTAGCAATTTGGTTTTGTAACTAATAAATTTTTGTAATTTAAGGACTTTCTCACCGGAAAGTACACTTTCCGGCGGAAAAGTTTGACACCGGCGACATCTTTTCCGGTATGCTATTGCCGGAAAGTGTACTTTTCAGGGGAAAAGTCCTTAAATCGCAAATATTAATTAGTTAGAGGACCAAATTTGCAAGTGACTAAAGTTACGGGACTAATAATGATAACGGCCGAAAGTTACAGGATGAATATTGTAAATTTCCCCAATGTTCTAATATGAACTGATCTAGCCTATGACCTGTTTAATTTTGTTTAGTGTGGTCTGAGCTACTTAACTCTTATTTGATATAGTATGGAAATTGGTAGTAAGGTGAGTCTAATTAGAAACTAATAAATCTACAACTCCCCCTAAATGTATTACACAATGAACCTTTAAATATCCTGTGTTAGTCAAACTTGAGTAATAAGTTTAAGTTTCAGACTTTTAATTTCCAGGCTCAAGTAAGTCGATTCCACCGAGCATCTTCAAATATTTAAATTTAAAATATTGGATCGAAAGGGCAATTTTCACTTTTACTAATGATATGGGAAGCCGAGAGGGCAACACTTATATAATCGGGGAAGATGATAGGTTACGTTGGCCTAAAGAAAATAAATATTCTCTCATCCCGAATTGAATTGTAAACTTTGATCGACAGAAGGATTAAGGAATGACAATAAATTATGTTTGTTTTTTACATTTTTATCTATCTTTCTAAAAATAGATGTCTTAAAGTTAATGAGAAAAAGTAAAAGAGTAAATTTGTTACTCTATTCTTATTTACATACCTAAAATAGAAAGTGGAAAACCATTTTGGGACAACCAAAATAGGAAATTTTTCAAATCAAATTGGGACGGATGGAGTATATACGTCCTATGTAATTATGTAAAGCGAATTTCAAACAAAAGTAGCATTTTGTAAAGAATTTCGGAGGAGAAAGAATCGGAGGGATCATATTTAAATTTAAAATATTTTTTACATGTAAAGAATTTGAAACAAAGTGAAAATATAATAGTATATAAAAATACATGATCTAACTAATTATATAGTTATTTCCAGTCTAAAGACTAAAACTAACAAAGTTAGAGAAATAAATTATTCTATATTTACATATAAGAAAAGAGATATAGTATATCATTAAAAGGGTTTTGACATCAATATTACTAAAAAAGAGTTAATGGACAAAAAAATGACATTTGTTTGTAGTTTCCGAAAAATATGACATACAAATACTACCTCGTATAATTACATACCATTCCAATCTCAACAAATTAATTTTCTTTTTATTTTAATGTTACTCTATATTTTTCAAAGAAAGAATGACAAAAGTATTAGTTGTGAGGTTTTGAAAGACAAATATATGACCATTTTGTTTTTTTTCAAAAAAGTAATCGGTTATACGTGAGTCTGTCTCCCACCACGTTTCCTCTCCGCACAACTTTGCGCAATTGGAGATCTGTCCATTTGAGATCTACGCAAGATAGTCCCTTCTCCATTTGCGCACAAAATAGCCGCACCTCCATCTCTATCAACCAGAGCTGCACCTCCATCGCGGCAAGCCACATCCGCACCTCCATCACTAGTCAGATTCGTTCTTCACCCCTCCAGCCCCTGTCTGTCATGCCATTTCATTCTCGTATCTGCTACTGCGAGCAAGAAAGTCGAGTTACGAGGAGGGAGCAGCGATGGCAAGCGGCGACGTAGAACGACGGAGAGCAGTGATGGCGAGGGGCGATGGGGAGCGGCGATGGTGAGGACGTCCAGCGGCTCTGTTCAACCATGGCACCGTTGTTCTTGTCTAATTTGTACGGGCTAGGTTCGAAACCTGTTCTTCTCCTTCTATTTCTGTTTGAGAGCCGCCGGAATCGAAGGACGGTGCAGTTACATATCTACTTGGAGCGGTTGTGCGGCTAGATCATGACGGCTCTGGCTTGAGCGCAGGTCGGCGAGGATTGTTAGAATGGCGCTAGTGCTCCACTTTATCAAGGATTGTTTGTATCGTGCCTTAGCCATTGTCTAGAAAGGGGGGGCACGGGAGGGGCTGAGGATTGGATTGAGTTGTGCGCCGGGGCGGGGGGGGTCGATCGTGCTGGCCGGGAAGGGGGGAGGAGCTGGAACAGGGGTTGGGGGTTGGGGTGGGCTTAGTGCTGGAGAGCGGCAGATGTCACCGCCTAGGTGGTCAAGGCCACTGGCCGGTTCGTGCTGGCCAGATTGCGTCATTGGTCAGGTTGGTCATTGGTTGGGTCGGTCACGATCATTGGTCAGGTTCGTCACTAGTCAGATTGGTACGGTCGTTGGTCCGGTTTGTCACTGTTCAGGGTAGGGTAGGGCTAGCGGGGTGTTGCAGGACAGCCGCTGTTGTGGCAGCCAGATGTGGTGGTGGTTGGTGACTAATGTGGGCCGTGTCACTAAACGATAACAATCGTAGTCACACGGGCGGTGGTCACAGTGACACGGGCGGTGGTCACAGTGACACAGGAGGTGTCTATAGTGACACGGGTGGTGGCTACAGTGACACGGGCGGTGGTCACGTGACACGGGCGATGGCCATAGTGACACGGGCGGTGGCCATAGTGACACGTGTGGTGGTCACAGTGATACGGGCGGTGGCTACAGAGACACCGGTGGTGGCGACAACGATATTAGATAGTGACATCAAATTTGATCAGTGACATTAAAATCTGGTAATGACATGAATAGGACTTTTTTAGTCACATTTTTGTCTAAATATAAAAGTGGTCACATTTTAGGAAATCACACTTCATTTAGTAATATTCAAGGCATAACACCTTTTTCAAAATACGTATTTAGATATATGGAAACATAAGTCTTAAATATGTAAATTATTACACCAAAGTTTGTGTACAAATTATTCCAGTTATTACCACTCCACTGACCATTGTCCCAATTACTATCGCTCTACTGACCACCATCCAATTACTACCGCTCTAGTGATCATCGTGCCAGTTACTACCGTTCCATTGACCATCATTCTAGTGACCATAGAGTGTAAATATTTAAATTATTACACTATGCCAAACCCATCAGCCATGTCCCACACCACCGGACCTACCTCAGCCCTCACCCCCAACCCCAACCGGCAGCCCCCCACCCTATCTGCCAGCCACCATCCCACAACTCTCCAGTAACTCTATCCGTCAGCCCATTTTCGCCACCCTGTCACTGAAATCGCACGCCGTCGAAACCGTAGCCAACTGGATAGGTGAAGATCATCATTGCAACAGTCCATTAGAAGTAGATGTAGATCTCACAAGAAGAGAAGAAGTAAAAGCGTTCGAACGGTGGCAATGTTGGAGGCGCTGCGGTGATGACTTATGGCGATGGTGGTTCGGCTCTGGCTTGCGGCAATGCAGGTGTGGCTCTGGCTTGCCGCGATGGAGGTGCTGCTCTGGTTTACGAAGATGGAGGTGCGGCTATGTGGGGAGATGGATGTACGCTGGTGGATAATTCAAAACGAAGAGAATGACAGGGAAGGATCAGGTAATTAACGGTATTTCAGTCGAGTGGGTAATATTAAGTCTCTTTTTTGTCCAATTTGAGAACATGTCATATTTTTGTCTAATAGAAAGTGTATAATAGTATTTTTGTCATTATTTCTTTTTTGATCATTAAAAGACAATTTTACCTTCTAAAAGTCATGTCTCCATCTCTGCACAATTCTCTCCTTGGTCATATAGATGCCACTAGCTTGACAAGTTGTATCAGTTTGCACTTTGGCAAATTATACGTATGAATATAGGGAACATCAACACCAAAGGAAAGTTACCATTGGTGGTGTTGAGGTTTAATTCCTTCAACCCGTAGGCCCAACTCGTTACCTAAGGGTCTCGAGTGGATGATGGACAAGTGAGATGAAGAGCAAACAAGGAAAAGGCCCAATAATGAGTGTTTATTCACGGGAAACGATTACAAGGCCGAAGGGCCGTTCGTACTGTGCTATGCTATGTGCTGATATAAATGCTAGAGTGCTAGAGTGCTAAATTGCGAACCCTTTACAGTGAAATAAATGCTACTATTTATACTGCCAATAGGTGGTTGGATGTGTCGACGTGGCTGGCTGTGGACGGCATGATCCCAACTACCAAATCTTCTGCATTAAATGCGCTTCCCGCCATGATCTTGGTTTCCCGCCATAGGGAGGGGACATTCGTCCCCGAGGCTTTGGCTTCTGTCTCTTGATGGGGTCCTCTTCTCATGCCAACGAGTGGGGACGTTCGTCCCCAAGCACTTGAGTTATCCTTGACCTATTCCTTGAGCTATTCTTGGCCTCCTATCAAGGTGTGGGTTCGTTCGTCCCTATGTACCCTGCGGAAGTCTTGGGCCTAGATACCTGCTGACCATGGGGTAGGTGCATCCCCTGAGACTTATCTCCCTGTTGGGGTTGGACTTCCTCTCGAACCAGCGGCAAGTATCCCCCCTTATTGGGCTTCCAATAGGACGTTCATAAGGAAATCTCGTGGGCCTTCTGAGGACGTTCGTCGGAAAGCCCCCATTCATTGTTGGGCCGCTCGTAGGAGGCTCTCATGGGTTGGTGGGACAGCCCTTGTAAGGACTTTAACCCAACACAAGTCCCTCACTTCTGATGTTCCGAGCGTGCTCGGGATATAAGGAAGTAGAAAAGCTCCTAACGTACCGCCCTACCGAAGTCCTTGATGTGACGGTTGCTTTTCCGGCTGCTGTTCACGGGGCTCTAGGCGACATTTATACAGGCCGGTTCAACTTCCGATGAAAGTGTAATCATTGTGTGCTTGTCCGTCTCCACGCGACACGTGTCCATGGGTACGCTCCTCTCCACGTGTCGTACATGGATTGGATAGGGGTAAGGCGCCCCTCCCTTTAAATATTGGGCCTTCCATGTGTATTAGGGCTTTCACCTTCCTGCCTTGCTCGTTGTTGCTTTCAAAGTTCGTCTGCAAGTATTTTCTGGATCCTCGATCCGTTCTTCGAAGTTCGTCAGGTAATTAAACCCACTCTCTTTCTCTCCTCTGCTTCATCTTTCAATATGGTTTGTTCTATGGAGATATCTTCCGAGTCGAGTTCCAGGTCAGGCTCTTCTACCGGCTCGTCTTCTGGTTCGGGCTCCAGTTCCCGTTCCTCGGGGGATGTGAGTACTTCCGGCCACTCTAGTACCTCTGTCGTGGTAGGACAGCATGTGGCGGATATGGCTGTCCCTGGTGGTGCGGGCGCAGAAGTTGTTATGGATATCGCCCCCGGGGGTGACCGGATGGCGGCGGCCCAAGCAAACGTCGTGGTTGATTGCCCCTTTGACTATGATTCCGGTGACAAAGCAACTAAATGGGATGATCTGCAGGGTTTTTATCTTGGCATTCCTGTGGACGTCTCCCGCCATATCGTGCAGATCTATAATGTTTCTGGGATCGAGCAGTCTTTCTCGCATAGGGCCTTGAAAGATATGCGGATCCTGCTTCCTCCGTCGTTCGTCTACAGCTTGCGTGGTGCGGATAGTCTGTTCATGAGATGTCCGGGGATGATCATGGTTCATATGGACTCCATCAAGGCCGGATTGCGCTTCCTCCTTCACCCGTTCTACCTTGCCTTCTTCTGTCATTATAACGTTGTTCCGACGCAATTCATGCCCAACTCGTACCGGTTCATCTCTGCATTCATCATCTGTTGCAAATTGAAGGGTTTGACTCCGAATCTGGACCTCTTCCACCATTTCTTCCATGTTTCTCCCCAAAACGCTGATGGGTTTTCGTGCGTAGCCGCCATTCCCCGCCAGAAGTTATTCGGTGGTGCCCCGTCCTCTATCCATGATTGGAAGAACCGCTTCCTCTTCCTCCGTTGCTGAGACGAACGGTTACCTGTGAGGTGGAATGGCTTTCCCCCGAAGGTCAAACAGCCCACGCTGACTCTTGAGTTGGATGAAGCTGTGAAGAAGTTGAAGTTGGACGGCGTCCAAATCTTGAAGGGTTTTCTGACCATTCAGGCGCTCTCCGACGCAGGGATAGGTACCGCCCGTGATCCTTGGATTCCCTTGCTCTTGGTTATCCTGTGGGCCCGGGCGGTCCAGTCCCTGCGGTGAGTGCCCCTTGAGATTTGTACTGCCCCGTTCTGACATTCTCTGGTTTTTATTTCAGGTCGTCCCCCTACTCCGGAGCAAATGCAAGACCAAGCTTTGATGGCTCGTCGTGAAGCCAGGGCAGCCAAACAGCGAGCTGCACTGTCGAAGGCCCGAGGGGCCAATGTATCTTCTGAAGCCAATTCCTCTGATGCGTCCCAGGCCGATCGTCATGTCTAGGAGGCTGAGGAGCATCTTATTGCGGCCGTGACCGGGCAGATCTTGGAGGCCCTGGCTGCTGAAGCCGGTCCAGGTCTGGATGTGGAGCCGATGAACGTCGCCCCCCTACAGGTGGTCATAAGGACAAGGGGAAGAAGCCAAAGAGGCAGCGCACTGAGCCCTCCGGTCCCAAGACCGCTTAAGCCGTGTTTCCCGTTACTAGTCGCCCGGTTCCTGAAGTCTGGAGAGATATGGCCCTTCAAGCTGGGGTGGAACTACCAGCCCGCTCCTCAGGCGAGGCTGTTAAACACGCCCTGGTGTTGACCTTCGAGGTACGACCCTACCTCTTTTTGCTTTTGAGGATATGGCCCCTGACGTGCACTTATCGTGAGATGCACTCAAAATAATTTATCAATACAACACTAATACGTAGTATAGTGAAGTAAGGTTCGTATCCACAGGGAAAGGAATATTTTTCTTTTATATAAGTAGTATCAAGGGGGGTTTAGATTTGTTTGATTTAAATATACTAAGATGAACGACCTATATGAGTTTGATTAATAGAGGTGGAGGCTTGGTTTTTCTTTTATCCACTTAATGAAATGTTCGTCGATCCCGGTTATATCTTTAACTATCTTCCTCTCGAATACTCAATCGAGTAGTATATCCAGTTCATCGAGGGTAGTTATTAATAACGAGATGCGTTCATTAATAAAACTTACTATCGAGTCAATATAGAACAAGCGCTGTATATTAACTTGATAGTAGCAATAAACTTAAGATGAAAACGATTGAGATTGATAACCTCAACACAAACGGTTTATTGGTTCAATCAATATAATTAATTCCCCTTGGCGTATTAACCATGATATGCATCCATTAATATTCTAAGTTTACTACCGTTGAAAGAACCGGATTAATAACAAGCGTATTAACCGATTGATTCTAGTAATAATTAATATGAGAAACAAAACTAGTTGATACTTTAAGTAATGTTTAAAATATTAACATGAAATATGAATAGGAATTAATTAATACTCAAGGAAGAATATTAAAGAATATGAATCCTACTATGATTAACATCAAGATGTTAACTAATTGTCATCTTAGTAACACTCCCCGATATTAACATAGAGGAAGAAATAACTATTACTATAACTAATGTCAAGATGTTAACTAATTGTCATCTTAGTAACACTCCCCAACTTTGATATAGAAATAGTATTTGAAAGGAAGAATTAATATTCAAGGAAGAAGATTTAAGAAAATAACTCACAACTTACAAATTCATTAAGCTTCAAAGTAGCAAAACCAAGATGGAAGGGTTTAGCTCCTCATTTGGAGACTAAACATGATGAAAAATATAAAGAAAGAACTATTCTATACCGAGCTTAAAAGTATGGAAGAAGGGATGATGAAAAGTGAAGGAAAATGGGGTTATTTATAGGTGTTTTCAACACCTAATGCCGGATACCCGGCCGGGTATTTTGACATACCCGACCGGGTATTTACCAAATCAAATATTTTCCCATGTTTTTGTATCTTCTGCACGTTCTTTGGTCCGAAATCAATTCATACCCGACCGGGTATATGGAATACCTGACCGGGTATTTGCTAGTTTTGCAGCAGTTTCCTTTGTCACTTCATACCCGGCCAGGTGAAGTCCATACCCGACCGGGTTTTGCACAAAACTCAGGTTTCTTCATCCTTTTTGCTTCCAAACATATCCTAAACTTATAGCCAAACTAACTACAACTTACAACAAACAATAAAATGCTAGAAATACGATTACAATCAAATACAAACTAACAACTATAAACTTGCACAAAACTAGTAAATAAACATTACAAACAATAATAAAAATGTATACTTAGGCACTAACAACTAGTGCCTATCAAACACCCCCACACTTGAACCTCTGCTCGTCTCGAGTAAATTAAAACATGTCCATGAAATTTTCAAAAACCACAAGAGTAGCAGAACAACCATCCAACATTTTCTTCTTCTTTTTTTGATTACCTTCTTGCATAAATAGATATTTTTCTCTCATTCTCTCATTTTGCCTAGGAGCTTTTTTCAGGTTTTCATCCTAGCCTCTCTTTTTATTTTTTGTTTCTCACAACTCACTCATTTTAGCCACTTTTGCTTAGATTGCCCTTTTTTTTGGGGGGGGGGGGGTTTCAACCTAACTAGCATTTTTTTTTCTTTTATTGTTTTTTTTTTGTTTTTTTTTTGAAGAAAAATAATGCAAGTTACAATGTTAAAAAGAATGAGTACATACCAAATGAGTGTCTCCCCTACACTTTTTTCGAAACATTGTCCCTAGTGTTCGGTACCATGATCGTCGTCGTACCCTCTATAACCACCATCGCCACCAAGACTATGTTCACCGGAGCTAGAAACTCCCAATCGCCCTAATATGAGGGATAATACCACGTCGGTTGTTGTACTAGGTGGGCATGTTGGAGAAGTACCCTTGGTGGTTGAAGATATGTGTTCTTTTTGGTGCTTTTTTCGTTTTTTTTAGTGAATTCCAAAGTTGAGCTTGGGGGGTTAAGGAATTCGGTGTGTAGGGTATTTGGGAATTTTGGTGGGTTTTGTGCGTGTGGGTTTGGAAAGTAGGGTGAGGAGAAAAAGAAATGACATTTGGTTTTGGAGGTTTTGGGGTTGGAGAGGATGATGTGGATAAGAAGAATGTGGGGTTAATTTGGATGTTTTGGTTGAGATTGGAGTGGTTTGAAGTTTGGGTGATTGTCAATGGAAGTTGAGGGTTTGAGTTTGGGAGATTAGGGAAGAGAATGGGTGTTCTGTGGGCTGATTTGGGACCAAAACGGACTGAAATCCCGATTACCCGTCCTGGTTTTAGTAATACCCGAATGGGTATGCTGTTTTTCGCTTGGCAGTGGCTGTTTTGGCCAAAAACCCGGCCAGGTTTTTGTAATACCCGGTCGGGTATTAGGCTATTTTATTGATTTTTTCAGTTTTTTACCCGGTGACTGTGTTGCCCGGGTATTCCAATTTTTGTGCTGTTACCCGACCGGGTGTGGGATATACCCGGGCGGGTTTTCCTCCCAATTTTTTTTTTGAAAATAATAAAAAAAAACAAATTCTTAATTTAACACACACAACTGAAAATGGGAATAATTAAAATAAAAATTTGGGTTGCCTCCCAAGAAGCGCTTGATTTAATGTCGCGGCACGACGTTATTTTTATTTTATTTTCTGTTTTAAGTGGGACCGTGAGCATCCCTCGTTTCATTTTTTGTGGCCTTATTTATCCATTTTTCAAATTTATTTTTCGGCCTTTTCCAGTAAGGCCGGGGTTTCTTTCTCACTACCGCCTCAATCATAGGTGGATTTAGTCCACATTTTAACACGTCCCTTTCGATCAAAGATGGCTTCTCATGTTTATTTTTCCTTCTTGAAAAAATCTGATTTTATCCGCTTCTTTGAAAAATACCGGTTCTTGTGGTTCAACAACATTTAAAGAACAAAGAGTTAGATTTTGCTTTTGTTTTTTCGTAGAGTCCAAGATGTTGAATTCCACTTTTTCGTCATCGAACTCCAAAGTTAAGGAACCACTAGAAACGTCAATTTTTGTTTTTGCGGTCTTCATGAAGGGTCTACCCAAAAGGATGGGTGTTGTTTGATCATCATTTCCCATTTCAAGGACATAGAAGTCAACAGGAAAAACCATATTTTCTACTTCTACTAGCACATCTTCTATTACACCCTTCGGGTAAGTACTAGAATGATCCGCCAGTTGAATCACTACACCGGTTTGATGTAATGGGCCAAGTTGTAGAGATTTATAAACAGAATAGGGGATGACATTTATTGATGCCCCTAAATCCAACAAGGCCTTAGGAAATGTGGTGTCTCCTATTTTGCAAGGGATAGTGAACATGCCTGGGTCGTTACATTTTTCGGGGAGTTTTCTCTGAAAAATGGCCGAGACGCGTTCACTAACTCTAACCTCTTGTTTCCCCTTCAATTTATCTTTTCTTTTTGTTTTGCATAATTCTTTTAAAAATTTAGCAAAACGAGGGACATTTTTCATTAAGTTAAGAAGCGGAATGTTTACCTCACACTTTGCGAAGGTTTCATAAATGTCGGCATCTTTCTCTAGCTTCTTTGTCTCCCTCAGCGCCTCAGGAAACGGGATCACTGGTTCATATGATGAGGGTGGGGGGAGCTTGGTTTCTGTGATCTCCTCCTCCGGTGGGACTACTTTTTCAGGGTCCACCCCCTCAATCTCTTTATCGTTCTCTTGTACCTCTTTCAACGTCGCCCCACTTCTCAACACGATAGCATTTACATGTTGTCTCGGGTTTTGCTCCGTTTGAGATGGGAGTTTACCCGAGTCCTTTGTTTCAAGTCGGTTTACGGCATTTGCAATTTGACTCACTTGGCTTTCCAAATTCTGAATGCTGGACTTGGTCTCATGCTGAAATCGAACCATGTTTTGTTGCATGGTTGAGACATTTGAGGTGAGTGCTCGGATCATGTCTTCGGTGGACATACTTGAGCTTGACGTTTGGCCTTGGTGATTTGGGAAAGTTGGTTGCAAGGGCTGACATTGAGGGTTCCCATATCTCAAATTCGGGTGATCTCTCCACCCAGGATTGTAGGAGTTAGAGTGTGGATCATACCTCTTTTGGCCTTGAAATCCCAAAGCATTGACTTGCTCGAAATTCTCTTTTTGTAGTGTTGGGCAGGAATCGGTGGGGTGCCCCTGTGTTGAGCATATGCCGCAGACCTTGACTTCTTGGTGTTTTGGATTTAAAAGGAAATCTTTTACCAAAGAAGTCAAACCGGCCACTTGACTTTCCAACGAGATGTTGGATTCCGCTGCCATGACTCATTTTGATGATGACCTCCCATTGTAGTGTCTAGAATTCTCGGCCAACTCCGAGATGAGATTCCTAGCTTAGGAAGGGGTTTTGTTGACAATTCCCCCTCCAGTTGATGCGTTCACCAGGCGTCTATCTTGCTCCGCAAGACCGTCATAGAAGTAGAGGATGAGGTCTTGCTCTGTGTAACCATGGTATGGGCAACTAGCACACAATTTTTTAAAACGCTCCCAATATTCATATAATGTCTCATCATCTTTTTGCTCGATGTTGCTTATTTGTTTTTTCAAAGATGATGAGACGGATGCAGGGTAGTACCTTTCTAGGAAGCATTTTTTCATTGACGCCCATGTATCTATACTCCCTGAAGGGAGATATAATAGCCAATCCTTAGCCGTGTCTTTGAGGGAGAATGGAAAAGCCCTCAACTTGATTTGTTCCTCGGTAACTCCATTTGGGCACATGCTTGTGCAAACAATATGGAATTCCGAGAGATGTTTGTTTGGATCCTCGCCCCGTAGACCATGGAATGAAGGAAGCAAATGGTTGAGCCCCGATTTGAGCTCAAATGTAGCACCTTCATCAAGAGTAGGGAAGGTGATACATAGCGGTTGCTGGTTGAGGTCTGGAGCTGTGAGCTCCCTCAGTGTTCTCATTTCGAGAGCCATGTGAAAAGACTCTTCGGATTCGCTAGAGCTAGAGCTAGCGGTGTATGAGTCTCTGGTAGATGATTCTTCCGAGTCGGTATTAAAAAATTTACTTTTCAACCGTTCGAAAGTTTGTTCTATTTCTGGGTTTTTGTGATATGTGATTTCGTTTTTGGAACGATGTTTAACCATAAACTCTACTAAGCTCAGAAAATAGAAAAATAAACACTCTTTATATTTTTGTTTAATATATTTTTTTTTCTTTTTTTTTGAAATGAAATAAAAGAAAAATTAATTGCCTTTCCCCGGCAACGACGCCAAATTTGACGTGCACTTATCGTGAGGTGCACTCAAAATAATTTATCAATACAACACTAATATGTAGTATAGTGAAGTAAGGTTCGTATCCACAGGGAAAGGAATACTTTTCTTTTATATAAGTAGTATCAAGGGGGGTTTAGATTTGTTTGATTTAAATATACTAAGATGAACAACCTATATGAGTTTGATTAATAGATGTGGAGGCTTGGTTTTGCTTTTATCCACTTAATGAAATGTTCGTCGATCCCGGTTATATCTTTAACTATCTTCCTCTCGAATACTCAATCGAGGAGTATATCCAGTTCATCGAGGGTAGTTATTAATAACGAGATGCGTTCATTAATAAAACTTACTATCGAGTCAATATAGAACAAGCGCCGTATATTAACTTGATAGTAGTAATAAACTTAAGATGAAAACGATTGAGATTGATAACCTCAACACAAGCGGTTTATTGGTTCAATCAATATAATTAATTCCCCTTGGCGTATTAACCATGATATGCATGCATTAATATTCCAAGTTTACTACCATTGAAAGAACCGGGTTAATAACAAGCGTATTAACCGATTGATTCTAGTAATAATTAATATGAGAAACAAAACTAGTTGATACTTTAAGTAATGTTTAAAATATTAACATTAAATATGAATAGGAATTAATTAATACTCAATGAAGAATATTAAAGAATATGAATCCTACTATGATTAACATCAAGATGTTAACTAATTGTCATCTTAGTAACACTCCCCGATATTAACATAGAGGAAGAAATAACTATTACTATAACCAATGTCAAGATGTTAACTAATTGTCATCTTAGTAACACTCCCCAACTTTGATATAGAAATAGTATTTGAAAGGAAGAATTAATATTCAAGGAAGAAGATTTAAGAAAATAACTCACAACTTACAAATTCATTAAGCTTCAAAGTAGCAAAACCAAGATGCAAGGGTTTAGCTCCTCATTTGGAGACTAAACATGATGAAAAATATAAAGAAAGAACTATTCTATACTGAGCTTAGAAGTATGGAAGAAGGGATGATGAAAAGTGAAGGAAAATGGGGTTATTTATAGGTGTTTTCAACACCTAATGCCGGATACCCGGCCGGGTATTTTGACATACCCGACCGGGTATTTACCAAATCAAATATTTTCCCATGTTTTTGTGTCTTCTGCACGTTCTTTGGTCCGAAATCACTTCATACCCGACCGGGTATATGGAATACCCGACCGGGTATTTGCTAGTTTTGCAGCAGTTTCCTTTGTCACTTCATACCCGGCCGGGTGAAGTCCATACCCGACCGGGTTTTGCACGAAACTCAGGTTTCTTCATCCTTTTTGCTTCCAAACCTATCCTAAACTTATAGCCAAACTAACTGCAACTTACAACAAACAATAAAATGCTAGAAATACGATTACAATCAAATGCAAACTAACAACTATAAACTTGCACAAAACTAGTAAATAAACATTACAAACAATAATAAAAATGTATACTTAGGCACTAACAACTAGTGCCTATCAGCCCCCCTTTGTTTTTCAACCCCTATCTGTCGTTCGTCTATTTATGGTCCCATGTTTTCTCATTTGCAGGCTCAACTCAGCTTGTTGCAGGCGGAGGCTGCTCGGGAGCAAGATGCTGCTGAGACCAAAAGGAGGGTTGATGAAGCTCTGAGGGAAGAAAGGGAGGACGTGCAGGCGAGAGAGGTGGCTGCCCTAGCTGAGAAGAACAAACTCTTGGCCGCTCTGGATCAGGCCCAGAAGGAGCTCCAGGCCGTCCGGGACCAGGCTTGGATGGAGAGGCAAGACCTTCTTGCTAAGGTGGCCTTGGCTGAAAAACACGGGATCTCCTTTGTTCCTGTCGTTGTTCCTACTCCGGCTCCTGAAGGTGGGGCCGCTCCCTGCGACGCTTTCACCCTGGTCCTTAATATTGAGGAGTTCAAGAAGATGCCTCAGTTCAAGAAGGCCGCATATGATTACTGTCGGGGGGGCGTGAGGGACGTTTTTGAAGATGAGCTGCAGGTCGTGCCTCGTAGGGAGCGTCTGGCCCATGGAGTGCAGCTTTCGAAGTGGAAGGCGCTTGCTTCTGAATGGATGCTTGACCTCGCGGAAGATAGCTTTGCAAAAGGGTATTATCTAGGCGTGAAGGGCCTTAAACAGATCCTCCCTCAGGTCGGTTGTCCACCCTTCAATGTGGATGACTATACTGAAGAGGAAGAGCTCTAGCGGGTCATGGACAAGGTTGATGAGGACTAGAGGCGCGCCGAAGCCGTGCAGAGGGGTGGGGTTCCTGAGCCCCCGACCCCAGAACTTATCCTCGAAGAGGAAAATGAGGAATCGGAGCCCTCCGTCCAGCGTTCCCCCACTCATGGCTTCCTGGTGTGATCCCTTCTCTGCTTCCATATTTTGCTTGCATATACGTTCCGGCCGGTTGAGCTGAAGAATAAAGTCCTCTTTTTGTTCGCTCTATTGGTCCAGTTATTTTTGCTTAATCTCTGAATGTTCGTCCGTATGTATATACATGTAGGTATATATATGTATACTTTTGATACATGTCCACTGATTGTGACGAGGAACGGGTTTGTCCCCTTTGGGGATTTTACCATTCCTTTGTTTCATTATCCGCTCGTCTTACCCGCCCTTTAGCACGATCCTTTGGATCCTGAGCTGAGCTAGGTCGCGATTGTGATGGGAAGCAGGTTTTTTTCCAGACGTGCGTCTTTTGGAATGGTGATCCAGACACGTGTATTTGACCGGCCCAGGTATCGAAGCGTTGGGCCCACCACAGAATCTACCAAACAAGATATGCCACGTGTTCCTTCCGGGTTTGGGGGAGCCGGCGGTGAGGCCTATAAGTACCCCCGTCCCCTGGTGGGAATATTGCGCCCCCTTTCTTAGCTGTTATTTTGTCAGATTGCTTTCTCTTTCTAAACCCCTTAGTTTTCCTCAGTAAGTTCTTATTTTCCTTCCGTATGTTGCCATGGCCTCAAATTCCCGTAGGCGTTCGGAGGGGTCTTCTAATGATGGTTGTTACTCTGGTGATGACCTAACGGTCTACAAGCGTGGGATGCCGCCTCGGCCTCCCCGTTATTCTCTCAATTTTAGATACTAATTTAATCCCCTCTTTCATATACACTTTATTCTGGTAATTTAGGTAGTCTTTCCATCTTGGTTTTGCTACTTTGAAGCTTAATGAATTGTAAGTTGTGAGTTATTTTCTTTAATCTTCTTCCTTGAATATTAATTCTTCCCTTAATACTATCTCTATATTAATGTTGGGAGTGTTACTAAAATGACAATTAGTTAACATCTCGACATTAGTTAGAGTAGTATTTATTTTCTTCCTCTATATTAATGTTGGGAAGTGTTACTAAAATGACAATTAGTTAACATCTTGACATTAGTTATAGTAGGATTTATATCTTCTTTAATATTCTTCCTTGAATATTAATTAATTCCTATTCATATTTCATTTTAATAATTTGAGCATTACTTAAATGATCAACTAGTTTTGTCTCATATATTAATTATTACTAGAATCGATCGACGAATACGCTTGTTAATCGTTCGATCTTTTCACGGTAGTAAACTTGGATTATTAATGCATGTGTCTCATGTTTAATAATCTAAGGGGAATTAATTATATTGATTAAACCAATAAACCGCTTGTGTTGAGGTTATCAATTTCAATCGTTTTCATCTTGAATTTATTGCTACTGTCGAGTAAATATACGGCGCGTGTTCTATATTAATTCGGTAGTAAGTTTTATTAATGAACGCGTCTCGTTATTAATAACTACCCTCGATGAACTGGATATACTCCTCGATTCAGTATTCGAGAGGAAGATAGTTAAAGATATAACCGGGATCGACGAACATTTCATTAAATGGATTAAAAGAAAACAAAGACTAATTACCTTTGATATTTTATTTCACTCATTTAAGTATTTTATTTGCTTTCTCATTTATCAAAATATCCAATTACCCCTTCCATTTACTTTTATTTATTACGCTTACACATACGCGAAAAGCTCATTTCCCTGTGGATACGAACTCTACTACGCTATACTACGGTATTAGCCCTTAGTAGTGAATTTAAGTTGAGGCACACTACGACAAAGTGCTCATTAGGTTCCTTTTCCCCTTGTTGCCTTTTCATCTCTCTTTGTTTACGGGCCTTGGCATAGCCCCATCACAGCTTGTCCCGAACTCTCATCGGACCATTGCTGGCTTCATCATTCGTTGCCACGATGCGGGGGTCGTCCCTTCTATGATAGTGAAAACATTCTCCATATCCCGAATGTGGTTTTCCTTCTTCTTGCTTTTAATCAAGATATCGTCCACGTATGCCTCCATGATTTTGCCAAGGACCTCTTTCAACAATATCCTGATCATCCTCTCGAAGGTTGCCATCGCATTCCTTAACCCGAACGACATGACAACGTAGCAATACACCTCGTCCGATGTGACAAAAGTTGTTTTTTCAGCATCGTCCGGGTGCATGAATACTTGGTGATACACTCTGAAGGAATCCATGATGCTGAACAGCTCACAACCTGCGGTTTCATCCACCAAAAGATCAATCCTAGGCACGGGATAGGGATCCATTGGGCAAGCTTTATTGAGGTCGGAATAGTCAACGCACATCCGCCATGTAGGGCCCCTTGGGTGCTAAGACGACGTTAGACTGCCACTCCACATGCATAACAGGCCGAATGTGGCGTATGCTGAGCAAGATAGTCATCTCCACCTTGATGAAGTCCCTCCGTTCGACCGCCATCTATCTCTTCTTTTGTTGTATCGGCCTGGAATCCGGCCGAACAGCCAATCTATGGCAAATAATTTCGGGGTCAATTAAATTGTGTGTCAACCCTATTTACGAAATTAAAGAAATTACCTAAAAATGTGCGATTCCCATAACAACAATCAATGAAAGTAATTAAAAATGAAAACAGTATCAGAAGCAATTTAAAATTTTCTCAAGTATAAGACATACACACAACCATCTTTGCGTAGAGAGAGGCTAAAACATAAATCTATTTTATCAAATAATTCACTCATATTTATAAGCTTTTTAAAGTTATCTTTATACTTTATATATATAGCTTAATATTGCCTTAATAGAATAATGCACAAAAATATCATTTCAAACATATTAATGATTAATACTTCACACGTTCTCGAAAATGTGATCCATATAGTTCTTTTGGAAGTTTCTTACAATTTGACCAATTTATCTAATTCACAAGATTTTTAAGTGCATTATTAATATACTCCATATCTAAATACCCTTTAGTTTTTTTGCTTCAACTAATATACTCGATAAATATGTTATTCCCTCTGCCTTTAAAATTTTGCGAACTTGGTTGTTTCACTAATTTTGTCACTATATTTTTAAATAAAGACTTTGTGGTTTCAGTTAATTATATCTCCTTTGCACACACATAAATCACACAATTTTTATTTTATTAATTCTCCTATCTTTCAAATTTGATAGTGTTAAAGGGACGTAAGGAGAATTAATCCCTACCAACACATCACATTCATTATATTAATTATCTATCTCATTAATTATATATTCCTCCTACCATCCACCTAACCACAATACTTTCTCGTTCTATCTCTAAAAATTTATCTTACTCATCAAATCTTATACTACATTTAATTCACTTTCTCAACGGTCTCCCTCATTTAATAAACTCACACCATCTTGATCTATCATCTCGGATCATACCTAATTAAAAATCTAGAGGAGTAATATTATCCATTTCCCAGGACAATATCACTCTTCCTAAACACGACTTTGGTTATGAAATAATATCACGTGTGAATCACTCAAAGCATGCATACACACGGTATATAAGATTTAATTTGAAATATTTATTCATGATGACATTAAATATATGTAATTATAATTATCTTTTGAAATCGATCATATCAAACAAAGTCATATGATGTTTTCACATGTGCATTTCATTTCACAAACCTCAAAAGCTTACGTTCACTACATACAAAGCCTTGCTTAATTAAATTACATCAATTAACATTATTTGTTTAAAAATAGTTATCCAAATATATAACAATATATGCAAATGGTGTAAACTATATACATAGTATTAAATTAATTCTGTAAAATTTTGACTTGGCGAAAAAATGCATTTACTATATATCATTCATTACTTAGTTACTAAGTAATGACTTACTTATGCATGTCAAATATGTACATACATTGATACATGCGCGCACACCAACATACATGCATGCATACACACACATACATACATGAAAAAGGAGAATGAAAAGGACGGATGCCCAATCCTAGAAATAAAGGTTTTTTATTAAGAAAATTTTTTGGAGTAAAAACCTATTCTAAAATGGGATTACCATTTTTGTATTCCTAAATTGAAGTAATTACTGTCATGATTTGAAATTACCAAACTCTAAATATGACAATATTTTCCAAACTTGACAATAATTACTCCTATTTAGAGAATAAAAACATGACAGTCCTCTTTTGAAATTTTCAAATGATTTAAATCTTATTTGAGGAATTTTCCCTTTTTATTTTTTTAGTCCAATAATCAGTTTGTAAGGATATTTGGCTCCGGGAGTTTATATCAACAATAAGAACAACAAACGCTCGTCCTTCTATCTAAGGATGCAGCAAGGTAACCGCTAGCTTGGATTCGTCCGCTAGCGGCCTTTGCCGAGGAGTGGGGCTGGGGTTATCCGGCCAATTGTTGGAATTGGAGAGTCTTCTCTCTAGCGGTCATCTCCCTACGAGTTAGGGTTTTGTTTCTTCCGCTTTTTTCATCGACGAAGAGCGGCCGACAATCATTTTCGATCGTGCCAGCAGGCTCAGGACCAGGGATGCAGCGCTATGGAATCCAGGGCTCAACTTTTGCTGTTGTTTCTTGTCGAAGGTCGAGGGTTGACAAAGAAAAGGTGGATAAGTTGTGGTAGAGTATGGTTTCGATTCAGCAGCAAGTGATGGCACAAGAGGATATCGTCATTCAATACAAAAGCATGACTATAGAAGCGGATGAGCGGCGGGCGCATCCACCCCCTGAGCCGCCACCATGGAGTGCAAGCAAGTCTAGGGTTTGTATGAAGATGAGTGAACATTGTTTTAATTTGTTTTTATTCTGTTTGTGTTTTTATTTAGAATTGCATGTTGTTTTGGACTTTTTCTTATTTCCTAGCACAACTTCTAGATTTTAAGTCAGGTGATGAAAAGTCTGGTTTGCTAGTCATTGACTCAGTTAAGCCCATTACAGGATCAGCGGATATTATTACTTCTACATAGGTGATATATATATTCTAAGTCTGGTTCGAGGGCGGACGCCAGACATAAGGCTTTTTATCGCTTTGTTTACTTCTTTTTCTTTGATTGTATTATGAACCATGTGATGAACGTCGTTTTGAGTTAATATGTTAGTTGGATTTGATGATAAAAAAGGATATTTGGCTCCGGTCCTAATACCCCAGGTGGTCTGATGATGATGATGATGATGATGATGATGATGATGGTGATGGTGATAACAACAAACAATAAAATGTATCAAAATTTAAGGATGTTTTTAATTGGACTCAATCCAATCTCAAACCATATAATATCATAGCAACAGACAAGACCAGATTAAGACCAGAGTTCGACAATTAAAAAATACACTTAGAACAAACATTTACACGATCATACTATTCAGACTAGATTAGCCTTGTTCAGACTATACAATACAAGATTTAAATACATCAATCAAAATAAATTAGACCAAAACAAACCCGTTCAGACTAGAAAATTTCAGTACAATGAGAAACAACCTAAAAAATAAAATACTGCTCGCTGTAGGTGCGCAGAAGCCATGTACGATATACATGAATTATGGTGCGCGGGCGAGGGGCTTTATGTTCCGTTGTTGTCTTTATTGATGCATCATTCACAAACCTTATGTCATCTTTTTCCTCACCTTTTTTCAGTCTCTACTCATCTGTCTCCCACAAATATGTCAATTCTTGCCTTTCTTTCACTTTTACGTGCTACACCTCTCGTTTTCTTTTCGTCAAGCTAGAGCTACGACTTGACTTCAACCTGCCTTTCAAATTCACTTATTTCCTTCAAAATTAAATGATGGGTCCCAATGGACCATTTTACAGTCTTCTGGCATGCATCAACTATATAAACAAACACAGCAGATACAAACACAAGATAACTGCCGGCCTGCTCTAAAATAAGTGCACGCTTGGATTATTTCTTGCTCCGTGTCCGTCTTCACAAAAAGAAATTGGTTTTAGGACTAAATAAAATAGAGCCATAGCCCATAATCTCCTACATATTCCGTCTTTCACATTTGTGTAATATCTAACATAACTTTCTGGACATTAATTTACATATATATTGTAGTCGAGATGCCATTATATTCTGTTGTACATTGGTTTCTTCTGACAATATTGAGATAACATTTTTAGGTTAGCTTAAATTCCATAGATAATGATCAAAAAATGAATCACACGGAGGGAAATTCTATCTAGCGTGAATATAAAAAGTATTTCTGATTATGCTCCGCGGTTACAATGATTTGTTGATGTAACATTCCCTAAGCACATATTTATGAGTCCGTTTGGTAACTCTAAAATTGGCTGCATTGGTTGTTTCCGCTGAAATTTATGAAGTTCTGGTTGAAGTAGCTGTATTGGCTAATTCTCCTGATTCATGAAAAAATTATATTTAAAATATTTGTTATTAATAGATTAAATAAAAAATTATATGGAAAATAGCTAAAGTGATCTTCTATAGTAACTTCAGCCAATACAGCCAGAAAAGTAACTTCAACCTTACTTTTTCTGCTTGTTACGAAATTCAGCGCACGAAATCAAAAGTTACGTGTTTGGTGAAAAATCTGTCCGATAAGCTGATAAGCCAAAAAAATGGGTCACCAAACGGGCTCTATATGTGTAGGGCATAACGTACACAAAAAGCTATTGAAGGGACTTTGGCCCTATAACAAATGTTACCCTTATCCATTTAAAGTCTACTCTAATAAATACAATATATTCCATAAAAAGTAAAGGAATTATCCTAAATGGGACTAAAACATGGTTAAAACTCTAAAATAGGACTTTAAGTTTTAAATTGCTTAAATAGGACTCCAGATTACATTTTTACCCCTAATCCCAAAATCACCTTTTCCCAATCCCTCTGTCATCGATCCTACACCTGCGATTCAGCTCTCCCTTGCCGACGCAGCTGCCATGTAGCAGCTTGACCGATTTCGATCGCAACTCAACCGCCGTTGACCGCCACCTCTTCTCTCCGGCAAAATCAAGTATTCTTCCTCTTCTCCTCCTTCTGTTTCCTCTTCCTCTTCTTTTCTTCTTCTTCTTCTTCTTCTTCTTCTTCTTCCCCTCCCCCCTCTGTTTTCTTCTCCTCGCAGTTCTCCTTGACAATTTTATGGCATTGCATCTGTTATGATGACAGTTTTGACCTGTTTGTCACTTTACTCGAAAATGACATGTTAACATCAAAGGCAAAAACATGACATTTTAGATGCAAAAACATGTCATTTTTGAGATTGCAACATGACATTTTTAGATGTAAAAACATGTCATTTTTGAGATTACAACATGACATTTTTAGATGCAAAAATGTCATCATTTGTCAAAAATGTCAAAATCATGGAATTTTCAAACATATAATACTGTCATCTCCAAAAAATTACCGATATGTCTCCAAAAATTGCCAATCATGTGGCATTTTTAAAAAAGTTGATAGATCAACATAACAAAAAATTAGACCGAAATGATTTCGAATAATTGATAGAGCTGTGAATTTCAAATCTAAAATTTTTAAATAAAAAATATGAATGAAGAAGAAAGGAGCAGAGAACAGAAGAGAAGGAAAAGGAGAAGAGGAAGAAGGAGAAGGAGGAAAGAAGAATAAGAAGAAGAAATACTTGCCTGGAGAAATGTCGACCTGAGCAGTGGAGAGGGAAGCGAAGATGACCTGCGGATATGGGAGGTTGCTATGCGTCGACAGTGTAAATCGTTAGTTAGCCTGGCATGTTTTTTAATTGGGAGTAGTTTTGTCAGATCAATTCTTTTTAGTCCTATTTTTGATAAATAAAACATAGTAGTCCTATTTTTGAAATTTCACTTTGATTTAGTCCTATTTCAACAATTCTCTCTAAAAAGTAAAGTGCAAGATTAATTAAAACAACTTAATCACAATGAATGATCTTCAACAGTATCTTTATGTCAAAAAAAAAAACTTGTTTGTATCTTTCATAGCCCAGAGGGTATATTCATATAAGTACAAGCCTTAATCTTAAGAATATTAGGGAACATGCTAGTAAAAGGAAACATGCAAACAATATATCTATGCATAAAGGACCTAGGTTTTACTAATTGATAATCGAATTGATGCAAACAGGCTGAGTTACGTTAGATTGGAACCATAAACGGATGGGCTAAGGTGAAGGCAGTCGCCGAAACTTTTTCAAAATACATAATTGTATACGAAGTATATACTAAATTATAATGAGTATAAGTAAACATTATTGGACAACAAAGTAACTTTTATATGTACGTAATGAGAGTAGTATAGTACTCTGTATTAATTGTTCGGGTCATATTCATATATGCACGCATTGACTTTGTGGGGTAGAGCCATTGAGGGAAGAAAATGATCAAAATTGTGTAAATGTACGTATTTGAAGTGAATAATGAGGTTGAGAATAGACCGTGATCCAGGATTGAGGCCTCCAATATGGAAATATCCAGTAAAAAAGCGTGATGGTGTGTAGAGCTTACATCAAGGTTGGTCCATATCAATGTATCCTTTCAAAGTACCCAAAAACTGAAGAAAAACATCGTCCGGGTTTACCTTCATGGTTTAAGTTATTTCCATCTTGGTTAGAATATTCTCCGAGTGTAGATGCTGCTTTTTGTTTTCCGTGCTTTTTATTTCATACTCAACATGGACCTTCTGGATCTGATGCTTTCACAATTGTTGGTTTTCAATCTAGGAAGAAAGTTAGAGATGAAATAAATTGTTCATTCTTGGCGCATAGCGGAAAAGATCTCACTTCTCCTCATCGAAATGCTAAAAAATCTTGTGGAGCCCTCATGAATCAAGAATGTCACATTGCACAAAGCATTGGAAAATTCACTTCTCAAGAAGTTGCTGAAAATAGGCTTTGCTTGAAGACATCAAATGAAGCAATTAGATGGCTTGCATTTCAAGGATGTTCTTTACGAGGTCATGATGAGTCAACAACCTCAAGTAATCGAGGAAACTTTTTAGATGTATTAAGTTACACAACCTATTACAATGAGGAAGTAGCAAAAGTTCTGGATAAAGCTCCTCGAAACGCAACATACACATCTCCAGCAGTCCAAAAACAAATCTTGCAAGTTATGGCAATTCGAGTGAAGAATGCTATAAGAGAAGAAATTGGTAATGCAAAGTTTTGCATCATTGTTGATGAGGCTCGAGATGAATCCAAAAAAGAACAAATGTCAATTGTTCTAAGATTTGTTGATAGAGATGGATTTGTTCAAGAGCGCTTCTTAGGAGTTGTGCATGTTAAAGACACACTTGCATCAACATTGAAAGAATCTATCTTTTCTGTCTTGTCTCGACTTGCTCTTGATGTTAAAAATATTTGTGGACAAGGTTACGATGGTGCAAGCAACATGAGAGGTGAATGGAATGGATTGAAGGCTTTAATTTTAGACGAATGCCCTTATGCTTATTATGTTCATTGCTTTGCACACCATTTGCAATTAGCACTAGTTGCTGCATCAAAGGAGGTCATTCACATTAATCACTTTTTCACCAAGTTGAATTGCATTATCAATATTGTTGGAGCTTCATGCAAACGTAATGACCAATTGAATGCTGCTCATGCCTCAAATATTGCTCATTTACTTAGCATTAATGAGCTTGAGAGCGGGAAGGGGCTAAATCAAATTATTGGTTCTTTACAACGAGCCAGAGACACCCGTTGGAGTTCTCATCTGAAATCTATAACTAGCTTGATGAAGATGTTTAGAGCAACATGTGAAGTGTTGTTGAATATTATTGAAGATGGAACTACACATGCTCAACGTGGAGATGCCGATGTGGCTTATGAGGTGCTTACTTCTTATGAATTTGTCTTTATTATGCATCTCATGAGAAAAGTGTTAGAGATTTCTAATATGCTTTACCAAGCTTTGCAACTTCAGTCTCAAGATATTTTGAATGCAATTCAGCTTGTTTCATCAACTAAATTGCTTATTCAAAAGTTAAGAGATGATGGATGGGAAGAGCTAATTGCAAATGTGAAAACATTTTGTGAATCTGTCAACATACATGTGCTAGACTTTGATGTTGCTTACGTCTCTAGAAGAGGAAGAGCTCGTCATCAGCAAGATAAATTAACTGTCAGAGAGCATTACAAGTTTCACATTTTTCATGAGGTGATTGATACTCAGCTTTCAGAGTTGAACACTTAGTTTAATGAAAATACAATCGAGCTTCTTACTTTAAGAACATCACTTGATCCAAGAGAGATGCGCACATCTTTCAGAATTGATGACATTTGCAAGTTAGCAGAAAAGTTTTACCCACAGGACTTTGAAGAGTATGAGATGCTGCAAATGAGGATACAATTTCAGCACTTTGATCATTTGCGGCTACTGCCTAATTTTAAAGTGTTGGAGTCCATTTCTGATTTATCGCAATGGTTGGTGAGAACTAGAAAATCTGACATCTATCCACTTGTATACCGAGTGATTACTCTTATTCTCACGCTTCCAGTATCTACAGCTACCACTGACCGGTCTTTTTCCGCTATGAGCCTAGTCAAGACTACACTTCACAACAAGATGGAAGATGAATATCTTACTGATTGTTTGTTAGTGTATATTGAAAAACAAATTGCCAAAAAAGATAGTGTAGATTCTATCATTGACGATTTTCGTGATATGCAAGAAAGACGTTCTAAGTTTTTGATGGAGTATATGGGTCTGAGCCCCAGGACCCACATACCCGGAAGAACAGAGCACAAGACAACAGAGTGGCACCCTCGTCGGCCATGACGCCCCCGTCGACCGAAAAGGTGCCAACTCAGATTACGGTCCTGAGTTTGAGGGACTCGGGTGCCCTCGTCGGCCGCGCCCTCGTCGGCCGTGCCCTCGTCGGCCACGCCCTCGTCGGCCACGAAGACCTCCCAGAATCGGATCCTATACTTACTCATTTGTACAGCCCATTAGAGGCTTTGTATTCGGCCCAGTAGCGGTCCAGTTGTAAATGGGCCTCCCAAGCCCAAGGCTTGGGAGCCCAACCCTAATTTTCTCTATAAATACTCCTCTTGGGAGTAGTTATAGGGGTTACAAAATCATTCTATTGAAGCATATATTGCACTTCTCTCTCTAGCTCTCACTTCTCTCTAGAATCTAAGAGGTATAATCTATCATTTGGTGCTCTCGTTGAGAGCTAGAACAATCAAGTTAGCACCCTTCGTCGCTACCAAGCACAGCTAACCACTGATCATGGGGAGAACTAAGTCAAACCGCAACCTCGTCAGCAAAGCCATCCCTGAGGACCAAGAGCCCAGGGAGCACGATGAGGACGCCACGGCCGACCAGGTCGGCGGAGGGGACCTCTTCCAGGAAGCCTTCAACCTCACGACGGACCTCCGCAACCAACTCAACAGCGGAGTCCCCGACGCCCGCCTCGGCCTGGAAAAGAGACGGGCTGAGAAGACGGACCACGCCCCGGCCCAGCCTACGGCCGCGGCCTCTCCGTCCGTGGATCCACAGGTCCAGGCCGCGCTGTCGATCATCATCGCCAGCCTGGCTCAGAACCCCACCGTCCTCAGCGCGCTCTTGCCAAGGACCGGGGGAAACGTCACTCCACCTCCTCACCCCCAACCACTGGCCGACCAGATAGGCAACAATGAGGGGGTTGTGGCCCAGGACACGGCGTCGTCCCACTCCCACCCTGCTTCCCCTCTTCGGCCCGGGCAGACCCCAGCGCGTGGAAAAGCCTCTGCCTTTAATAGGCTAGGTGACACGCGCCGTCGTCCGGTTTCGGAGAGGATGGCGGGACGGATTGGTGGTCTTCGTCCTGGCTCGCCAAGGGAAAGTTTGGGGTCTGTGTCCCGGACAGCGGACCAGCCCCGCCCGGACAAGGGCAAGGGGAAGTTACACGAGGATGACGCGCGTCACCAGATCAACGCGGCTCACAACGAGCGCCTGAGGAACCAGCCGGGCGCCGCTGCGGCCGATAGGGACCCCCGGGACGAGGTCATCGCCCAGCTGGAAAGGAGGTTGGCTCAGATGGAGGCCAAGCAGTCGGCCAACGTCCCTACGGCCGGCGCCTCCAACGACCCCGGCCTCAACGCGCTCATGAACAAAGTCAGCGCCCTGGAAAGGGAGCTGGCCGAAGGGCGGGGTGACCCCATCATCCAGGTCAAGACTAGGACCCCTTTCACCAACAGGGTCCTCTCGGCCCCCATCCCTGAGAAATATAGGGGGAACGCCATCAAGTCCTACGATGGCCGATCAGACCCCCAGGAGCACTTCAGCCGCTATCAAAACAACATGCTGATGGTGAATGCGTCCGACGAATACCTCTGCCGTTGGTTCCTCTCCACTCTCGAGGGGCCAGCGTACGAGTGGTTCAACGGACTGCCAGAGGGAAGCATTGACTCATGGCAAGATCTCGCCCAGCGCTTCCTCACTCACTTTGCCGGAAGGAAGCGCGCCAAGAAGTATTTCACCCACCTCCTCTCCGTCAAACAGCAGCACGAGGAGTCCCTCCGGTCATTCATCGACCGGTGGACGAGGGAGACAGAGGAGGTCGAGGGGGCCGATGAGCGCACCCTCCTCGCCTTGTACCAGGGAGCCCTCCGCAGCTCCCCGTACGCCAGGAGCCTCATCACTGACCCCCCGAGGTCGTACGCCAAGGCGCTCCAACGCAGAGGCTTGTATGCCGACGCCGACGAGCTCCACAATCACAAGAGAGAGGGGGGCCATCCCCCCAAGAAGACAAATCCCTCGCCGGCCTCGGGTCCGTCCCCGGCCGGCCAGGGTGCCCAGGGCCGCCACGGCTCTGGTGGACAAAGTAAGAAAGACCGCCACTGGCGGCCGAGGCTGGAACGGCCGGGGGTAACCCTCACCCACCCGGTCGGCACCATCCTCGATTATGCCGAGAAGCACGGCCTCATCGAGCAGGCTCCTCGGCCGGACGAGGAGATCCTGGCCATCCAGCAGGGCGGCACGTACTGCCGGTTCCACAAGAACTCGTCGCACAACACCGACGATTGCATCACATTGAAGAAGGCCATCGAGCGCCTCATTCGCCAGGGGGAACTCTCCCAGTTTGTCAAAGGTGACCCACGCAAAAACACTTGGGTAAACATCGGCAAACGTGGGGGCGAACCCTCTGTGAAGAAGCGCGAGATTGGTAGGCTCAGCGACGACGAGGACTTCGAGGAGCCTCCGCCGAAGAAAAATCACATCCACCTTATCGTAGGCGGGAACACTGGGGGGGACTCCGCCACTCAGAGAAAGAAGTGGGCCCAATCCCTTTACATTGGAGAGGTGTCCCACGTTCCCCCCAGCCGAAGAAGCAGCGAACGGAGGCGATCACCTTCACCGACAAGGATCTGCCTCCGGGTACGGAGTCACACCGGGACGCCCTCGTCATCCGATGTGAGATCGGTGACTCCATCATCCACCGTACGTACATCGATACGGGGAGCTCTGTCAACGTGATGTACCTGGACACCTTCAAGCAGCTGAAGCTGGACAAAGCTCTGCTGAAGCCGATCAAGACCCCGTTATCCGGCTTCACCGGGGACTCTATCGACGCCGAGGGCCCGATAGTCCTCCCCGTGGAAGTCGGTGACGGCCCCCACCATGCCAAAATTGACATGGAGTTCATGGTGGTCAACCTCCAGTGCGCCCACAACCTGATCTTGGGCCGGCCAGCGCTGGAGGACTTGGAGGCCATCATCTCCATGAAGCACCTATGCTTGAAGTTCCCCACCAATGACGGCATCGGCTACGCCAGAGGAAATCAGAGGATAGCCAGAGCTTGCTACCTCAAGCTGACGAGGCCGGCCGAAAGGGAAGGACAGCGGATAGACACCATCACGGCCGCCGTCGCCATGGACGAGGAGAGGCCACATGCGGAGCCGGCCGAGGAGGTCGAGGAAATCCCTCTGGATACCTCCCGGCTGGAGCGGGTTCTCAGGGTCGGAAAGCAACTCCCCCAGGACCAGCGAGACGCCATCCTCCTCGTCCTATGGTCATACGCCGTTGTCTTCGCGTGGGGCCCGGACGATATGCCCGGCATCAGCCGCCAGGTGATCACTCACCGGCTGACCGTCGATCCGGCCTCCGCGCCCGTCAAACAGAAGCGGCGCTACTTGTCCGCTGACAGGCGGGACTTCGTCAAAGGGGAGGTCGCCATGCTCCTATCGATCAAACATATCAAAGAGGTGAAGTACCCAACATGGTTGGCCAACGTCGTCCTAGCACAGAAACCGCCGACGTTCAGAATGTGTGTTGACTACACTGACCTGAACAAGGCGTGCCCCATGGACCCGTTCCCTCTCCCCAACATTGATCAGTTGGTGGACGAGACGGCAGGGTGCGAGTAGATGTCGTTCCTCGACGCTTTCAGAGGGTACCACCAGATCTCCATGCACGAAGATGACGCCGAGAAGACGGCATTCATGACCCCAAAGGGAATATTTTGCTACCTCGTCATGGCCTTCGGACTCAAGAACTCCGGCGCCACCTACACTAGGATGGTGGCCAAAATCTTCAAAGCGGTCCTTGGCCGGACGATGGAGGCGTACGTCGACGATATGATCGTCAAGAGCAGGCAGGCCACCTCCCACGCCGACGACCTCCGGGAAATCTTTGAAATCATGAAGGAATTCAGGCTCCGCCTTAACCCCAAGAAGTGCGCCTTCGGCGTCCAAGGCGGCAAGTTCCTTGGCTACATGGTCAGCCGGAGAGGCATCGAGATAAACCCGGAGAAGACGCAGGCCATCATCAACATGGAGCCGCCCCGCAACGTCAAGGAGGTACAGTGACTGACGGGGCGCCTGGCGGCCTTAAACCGGTTCCTCTCCAGGTCAGCTGAGAGGGCACTCCCCTTCTTCCAGATCATGCGCAAGGCAACCAGCTTCAGGTGGACGACGGAGTGCCAGGAAGCATTCGACGAATTGAAAAGGTACCTGTCGTCCCCACCCATACTCTCCAAGCCCAAAACCGGCGAAACCCTCTTCCTGTACTTAGGGGTGAGCACGTCGGCCATCAGCTCCGTGCTCATCCGTGAGGACGAAGGGGTGCAGAAGGCCATCTTCTACATCAGCAAGACACTTAGGGAGGCCGAGCTCAGGTACTCCCCCATTGAGAAGACGGTGCTGGCCATCGTCCACACCGTGAAGAAGCTGGGGCACTATTTCCAAGCCCACACCGTCCATGTGCTGACCCAGCAGCCTCTCGGCGCGCTCATGAGGAGTCCCACCAGCTCCTCGAGGATGGTGAAATGGGCGATCTTCCTCAGCCAGTTTCAAATTGAGATCAAGCCAAGACCATCTATCAAAGGGCAAGCCTTGGCCGACTTCGTCATCGAATGCACAGCAAGGGAGACGACCGTCGCCAACCCCGGGCCGGAGCCGGACGACACATGGACCCTGTTCACTGACGGCTCGTCGGCCGCGAAATCATGCGGCGGCGGCGGCGTCCTCATATCCCCTGAAGGATTCAGAGCCTACTATGCCATCCGCTTCAACTTCAGGGTATCCAACAACGAAGCCGAGTATGAGGCCCTCCTCAGCGGTCTCAGACTCGCCGCCGGCCTCAAGGCCAAGCACCTCAGAATCAAGTGCGATTCCAAACTGGTAGTGGGCCAGGTGGAGGGATCGTACGAAGCAAAGGAAGGCCGGATGAAGCAGTACAAACAAGCGACGGAGGAATTGCTGAAAGCGTTTGAAACCCATGAGATCACTCAGATCCCAAGGGTCGAGAACGCCGAAGCCGACATCCTCTCCAAACTCAGCTCGGACACCCCGGAGCACATCTCCCAGTTGGCCAAGATCGAGGAGTTGAGCATGTCCAGTATCCATGCCAGCCCCGTCTTGTGCGTCCACCAGCGACCAGAGGACTGGATCTCCGACATCGCCACCTTCATCACAACGGGGGAGTTGCCCCCGGACGAGGAGAGGGCCAAACTTGCCAAACTCAGGGCCCCAAGCTACACCATAGAAGATGGCAAACTCTACAAACGGTCCTACAATGGCACTCTCCTCCGATGCCTGCACCAGGACGAGGCCGATCCCGCCATGGAAGAAGTTCATTGTGGCGTCTGCTCCTCGCACCAGGGTCCTTTCAGCATGTCCCGGCGTCTCGTCGTCCAGGGCTTCTTCTGGCCGACGATGGCACGAGACTGCGCTGACCTGGCCAGGAAGTGCACCACATGCCAGGTACTCCAAAAGGCCCCTGGTCGGCCAGCTGTCAACTATGCCCCGGTCAGCACCGCAATTCCATTCTCCAGATGGGGGATTGACCTGGTCGGCCCCCTGCCCAGAGCCGCCGGTAATAACCGCTACATCATCGTCGCCGTCGACTACTTCACCAAGTGGGTCGAGGCGGAACCCTTGGCCAGCATCACGGGGGCCAGATGCCAAAGATTTGTTTACAAGAACATCATTACACGCTTTGGCGTCCCCCAGGAGATTATTTCAGACAACGGCACCCAATTCGAGGCAGCCCCTTTCCAGGAGCTCCTCCGGGAGTTTGGGGTGAGGCACTGTTTCTCCTCCGTTGCCTATCCTCAGGGCAACGGGCAGGTCGAGAACGCCAACAGAACAATAATGGAGGGGCTGAAGAAGAACCTCCAGGCCGCAGGAGGTAGTTGGGTCGACGAGCTCCCCAACATCCTGTGGTGCTACAGAACCACGCCGAGGAGGGCGACAGGCGAAACACCTTTCGCCCTGTGCTACGGCTTTGAGGCGAAGGCGCCCACGGAGGTAGCCATCCCCAGCCGGCGAGTGGAGCAATATGAGCCTGACACCAACGAAGAGAACATGAAGATTGACCTACATCTGGTTGATGAGAGGCGTGAGCAAGCTTACGTCCGAGCAGAGAACTACCGGCGTCAAGTGAAATCATACTATGACGCCAAGGTACGTTCCCGGGAATTTCTGGTGGGGGACTACGTCCTCCGCCGAAGGGAAGCAAGCCAGCCAACAGAGGGCGGCAAGCTAGCATTGAAGTACGAAGGGCCCTACATCGTCAGTGCCGTGGTCAAACCCGGCACCTACAAGCTTAAACGACCGAATGGGTCCAATGTACCACGAACATGGAATGTACATCATCTGGTGAAGTTTTATCAGTAATCCGAAGGAGGTGTAGACGGCGAAGCCCTCACCCCTTAACGGGTTACTGATTGAACGCCACCCTCGACCTCGAGCCACTTATGAATAAAATCATGTTCTGATTTTTTCTCTGGAATTTAAAGTAAAACATTAGCAGGTGCCCTTGTCGGCCACCTTAGAGCGAAAGGCTCAGGTCTGGCCGACATGGCCCCTTGCATTTGCAGCCTACGAGCGACAAGCTCAGGCACTCCATCGTATTTTGTATCAGCGAAGGGCTCAGGCCTAGCTGAGAGAGCACATCGTCCTGGCCCCGTAAGCCTAGAAGTGAAACACTCAGGTATGGCCGACGATGTCCCCAGGACGAGGGGCCCGCAAACGGCCCACGTCTTGAAACGGGAAGCTCACCGCGTCGTCCACGCGCCAGATCGCAGGACGACAGGCCTGAAATCATGGCCGAGGTGACAAAATCCCAAAACTCAGGGATGGGCAACGACAGCCGTTGGAAACCGACCAAAAGTCTAGCCCGCGTCATAAATAGGCGACGGGACCCGCTCTGAGACCACGGACGTTATAAACGAAGTCCGAACCGGCCGAAGGACGAGCACACCCTTCGGCCGAAGCCTGAAAGAAGGATACCCCCCGAAACAAAAAAAAAATATCCATATGAGGGAAAAGAGGGAAGCCGACAGCCGTGCACACTTGCCGGCCTCGAGCAATGAAAAAATAAAAATCCCCACAATTCAGGCCCATTTTGGCCAGGTACATATCAGTCGAACACAAGTGTAGTACCACAAACAGGTAACATGGACGACGCGTCCACACACTTCAAGGGAACAATCAAGGCCGATACACACGCCTATAAAACCCTAACCACATCGGTTGGGTGACACGCGCGAGGTGACCTTCATCGGCCACATTCCTTTGAAGCACCAACGCTTGGGATGAAACCAAGCATCGCAATCCTAAGGATGACCGGGACGAAGCGGGCACTCATCACACCCGCGAAAGGAACAAGCAATCAAGAAACAACCTCTACTTGCCACAGCACCTCGGATGGCCGACGCAGGCACCGGAACCATGGCCAGCCGACGAAGGCAGGACCATCTCCTCAGACAAGCTATCCCTTATCCAGCACCCTCATCGGCCACAAGCCAGACCTTGGCCGGCAGTGGCACCGCGAAGACGTAAATACCTAACATTTATACTCAGGAAATTATCCAAGTACTCAAATGAAGGAATTCCAGCCGAAGCGGGTACCAGTATGCTACAAGGCCGATTAGCCACCTACACCTCTACATGTGTACTTGTGAAAAATTCAAAGTCCACAAGACTATGGTGAAGGTGCCCTTATCGGCCAGAACACAGGGATACAAGCCGACAACGGCCCTGGCCAAAACACCTGGGATGAATCCAAGGCCAGGACGATAAGGACGCCAACGCCTGGACGGAACGGACACTGCGGTCAGGGCTAAAAAGGGAAGCACCTAAAAGGAATCAAAAACACTTGGGAAATTTTGTGAAAAAATCCTAAGTGTTATGATGGCAAAGGAACACCGGTCAAGCCGACCAGGCCACCAGGCCGAAAGGAAAGCACCTAAGTGGATCCCAAAACACTTAGAAAATTTTTGAAAAATTCCTAAGTGTTATGAAACTACGTCCAAGCCGACCAAGCCACTAGGCCGTAAAGACAGGAGCTACATGGACCCAAAAACACTTGGGAAATTTTTTGAAACAAAATCCTAAGTGTTATGACAGTAAAGCAAAGAGGCGTAGGCCCGACCAGACTACTGGACGGGAAGGCCAACCTCACGGACGTAGCGGACACTCGCGGGTGACCCAAGTTACGACTTGATACTTAGACAATTTACAGAATTGAAATGACAAAGAACAAGCACACAAAGGATTCAAGGCCGAAAATGACAGCAAAAATTTCTTCAATTGATAAATTACATTACAATTGGGGGGCACTACGGCCATTACATAATTTGGCAACAAATGAAAAGCTAACTACAATAGGGACAAGCCGATCAAGCCTCCGGGGCTGGCTCCTCAACCTCGTCGGCCCCCTCCTCATCGGCCTCAGCTTCCTGGCCGGCAGCGGCGCTGGTTGCATCGTCTAAGAAATCAAATTCGGTATAATCCGGCTCGCCAAGGCCGGAGCTCTCTATGGGGGATTCCCGCTCCGACAGCGGAAGCAAGGCCTGCTCTTCAGGATCCTTCATCAGCTTTGGCAGCTTCTGGTTCCGCCTAGCCCATCCAGATGTGTAGTTCATGGCCTTCAACGCCCGGGACAGCCGCCGGCACAGGAGCCTTTGCATCCGCTCCTGGCCCAGGTTGTAGTACACGGACATCTCCCGGCTGAAATAATCCCGGCCGGCAGGGGAATTCATCCCCCAACTCTCCAGCCTGGCGGCCACCACCTCGTAGCACCAGGGGAGCCTCTCATCGGCCTTCCACCCCTCGGCCAAGAACTTCTTGACGGCCTCATCGGCAGCCCTTACGACGGCGGTCTCGGCCTCAGCCTTCGCTTTGGCGGCCTCCTCGCTCCTGCGCCTCTCGGCCTCAAGCGCCCTGCGGGACTCCTCGAGCTCCCTTCTGCTCTCCTCGAGCTTGGCCAGGGCATCGTCCCTGGCTGCGACGGCTTCATCAGCTTTGGCCTGCAGCGCCTTGGCATCCTCCCGGAGCCGGTCAAGGCAAGCAACCGCCTCGTCGGCCGAGGCAGCCTTCTGCTCCAGCGCTTGCAGGCGGGCAATCTCCCAGTACTGCCTCTTATGGCTTTCCATTAGCATGAAGGCACTCTGCAGAAGAAAAACTAAGGTCAGGCAAAAACTCTACATAGACGAAGAAAGACAAGGATATAAGGACAATCACTTACTTGGACGAGGAGATCCATGCCGCCCTCATAAATCTTCGGGTCCTCGAGCTTCTTCAAATGAGTCCGATCTTTGGCCGGCATGGCCTTGGCCAGGACGACGTGGCCGGGGACGAGCTCATTAAACACGCCCCCGCCGACGGGGTACTCTATCACTTTCTGATAGGTGGCACCAGCAATCTCCTTGCCGGCCCACGCTGGGGACAGTAAGCGTGCCGGCCTCACTAGCCGGAGAAGGGGAAGGAGCCCTCTTCGTCTTCTTAGAGACGCTCACGCCGGCCTCGGTCAACTTTTTCTGGCCGTCAGTGGCCGGTCTCTTTTTCTTGGATGGGGCAGGCTTTGGGGCCGCATCTGCAGTAGCCCCGCTCACACCGGCCGCGGCACGCCTGGCCGCTTCAGCCGCCTTAGCAGCAATCTCCTCGGCCGCCTTGGCCTTAGCAACGGCCATTATGGAACGCCGGTCCATGACAAAGTCTACAAAGGGAAAACAAACAGATTAGCAAGGCAAAGGACAAAAACGTAAAGACAGAAAGCCGAAGGAAAATTACCATCGGCCTCAGCAGGAATGCCCAAATCCAGACCATCGGCCTCCTCAAAGGTGGTGGTCATCCTCGGCCAGAGTTGGAGGTCATCCTCCTTATCTCCATACAAGTGATATCTGAAGAAGCCGAGGGCCGTCATCTTGTATTCAGTGACGTAATCTTTCACGCTCCTCGGCCCCCCTTCCAGGAAAGCCTTCACCTGAGCGTCCAAAATAGAGCTCTTCGGCGGGTCATGAAGATTGAACCTCCCGGTATGGCCGAGGGAGGGGAACTCGGTGCCACTCTCACCAATGGACACAAACACGAACTTGCTCTTCCACCCATGAATGGACGTAGGCAAATCCGTGAAGCTCCTCTTCCTCGGCAGCTGTTGAAGAGTAGCATAGGCCGCACAGTTCTTGTGGCTTCCTCGGCCGATTTGGTACAAGTTCATGAATAAGGCCGTGGTCGGCCTGTAGCCCAACTCCTCACACCGAAGCAAGAAGCCCACTATCAAGGAATAACTGTTCGGCGTCAGCAAGGCCGGAGGAAGCCCCACCATGTCCAGATACTCAGTGACGAAAGGGTGAAGGGGGAACCTCAACCCCTTAGCAAAACTCATCGGGTATACTCCGTCGGCCTGGGTGCCCTAACCCGCCCGAACGGCCCCACGTACATCTGGGCGACAAGATAGTCGGCCGCACTGCTCTCCGGCTTGATCAGGAATATGTTGGTGAGGTCCAAGTAGGAGAGGCCCGGCCCATTCTTCGGCCTCCTCACCCTCTTCGGCTTAGCGTCGCCCTTCACGGCAGATACCGGCCTCGGGCACGGAACGGCAGCAGAAGTGGATGCCCCGTCCACCGCTCGGGACGCGCCTACGTCCTCACCCTCTGAAGAGGAGGCGGACTCCTCGTCCTCGATCTCCTCGTCCATCAGCTCTCCGGATTTGTAGGGGCTCAAACGCTCTATCTCCTCTTCAAACTCCTCGAGCACCTCGTAGTCAAGGGACCTCGTGGAGGGCTGGTCGTCGTAGGGGTAGTAGTCCTCGTTCAAGCTCTTCATTACTACTTTTACGGACTTAAGGAGAACAACTTACGATCTAAAGGTGTTTAAACGCCTAACACTAGATCAACTACTTACGGAGCAAAATATGAAAAGTGAGGAAGATCGTGATGAACACTAACCTCAAACAACGAAGAACACGAAGAACAGGCTCGGGAGTTTATCTCTCTAGAAAATCGGCCAGCACTTCGACAAATTCAGAATGCAAATGTGATTCTTCGTCGGAGGGGAAGGGGTATTTATAGACCCCCCCACCAACGGTCACTACACGTGGCACTCACCCAATGGCCACATCAACGGCCACCACTGGGGGGCCACCACGTCACCAACGGGCCAGGACCAACCCATATCAACGGCCCACTGGCAAATCAGACTCTACGGCCTACACACGCTCAACGGCTTTATAACTGCCAGCAAGCGCCCACAACGTCCCACTTGCTCACCAATATCACAAATGCCAAACAATAAGAGGATGGCAACGGCCAGGTACGTGACGGCCACAGAACAAAGGGAACAAATAGCCCACAGCCTTCGGCTCCTCGTAATAACCCTTGATGATAACTCTCTACAAGCGATCTGCGCACAAGGGTTCTCCCACAGGGTTACCTTGGCCAGAAAATCGCCATGAGAGTTGGATTCAGGGGGACTACGGCGAGACCGCTTCGGCCAAGGACTCAAGCAACTCCTTCACCCCTCACACTCTTCGGCCTGAAGCAGTGGGGGACTGGGGGACTACACCGGCCTCAACGAAACAAAGGTATAAACAAGGTAACCACAAAACATGGCCACATCATCCACACAACACAACGGAACCTCATCGGCCAAAGGCCCAAAACGTCATTAGCAACGGCCAACAAGCCACTAGAGGCAAGGACACTCATCGTCCTCCGCCAAACAACTAATCTTGACGGGCCCTTCGGCCAAGAACACGAAGGCCAACCAGCAACGGCCAAAAGGAGTGCGCGAGCACCCTCATCGGCCACCCAAAGGAAAGGACGCCATCGTCCTCAAAGCAAGGAACGACCTCACCGGCCCAAACATAAACTTCAACCACCAACGGCCAGGAAAGGGAAAGCGCGCCCTCAACGGCCACCATTGAAAGAAGGACACTCATCGCCTTCAACGGCCACCATTGAAACAACGGCCTCCCCGCCCACAGCGAGGAACAGGTAACGGCCAAAGCACAGAACAGGATCACCAAAGAGGAAACAACGCCAACGCCGCAACGGCTAACGGCCAAAAGCAACAAAGCACAGAGATCTACTCTCCTTCACTTCGTCTACGTCTCAGCTTAGAGAGTGGGGGACTCCTGATGGAGTATATGGGTCTGAGCCCCAGGACCCACATACCCGGAAGAACAGAGCACAAGACAACAGAGTGGCGCCCTCGTCGGCCATGACGCCCCCGTCGGCCGAAAAGGTGCCAACTCAGATTACGGTCCTGAGTTTGAGGGACTCGGGTGCCCTCGTCGGCCGCGCCCTCGTCGGCCGTGCCCTCGTCGGCCACGCCCTCGTCGTCCACGAAGACCTCCCAGAATCGGATTCTATACTTACTCATTTGTACAGCCCATTAGAGGCTTTGTATTCGGCCCAGTAGCGGTCCAGTTGTAAATGGGCCTCCCAAGCCCAAGGCTTGGGAGCCCAACCCTAATTTTCTCTATAAATACTCCTCTTGGGAGTAGTTATAGGGGTTACAAAATCATTCTATTGAAGCATATATTGCACTTCTCTCTCTAGCTCTCACTTCTCTCTAGAATCTAAGAGGTATAATCTATCAGTTTTAATTACCAAACAGTTTAATTTTGTAATTTTGAATATTACAAATGAATTTTGGTATATCATTTTATTTTGCTATGATGTTGTTGTAATATATATGTTAGTACTTGTATTATATTCTCGCCCCCCCCCGTTGAGATACATGCTAGGAAGATATATTTCAGAAAACAAGATTGTACTAAGTATAAAATTGAAAAAAGAAAAAGTTCTAAAATTAAGATAGGTATATCTTTCATTATCATAAAACGGAATAGAATTTATTTTATCCTATTAAAAATAAACTACTAAGAACTTTTTAAAACACGAGTGAAAGAATTTATTTTGAAAAGAAGATAATGATTCTACTATTTATAGATCGAGATGTGCAAGGTTTTAGTCTTGAAAATTCTCTATTATTATTTCCTTATCATTGATCACTTCCGTCTCTATGCTCGGATTATTGTCCCTAATGAACTACTGTTGTGCTTTTGTTATTTCACGTACATTTGGGGCCTTTTTAGTAACTCTTTTTTTTACTTATTAGGCTTTTAAGAAATTTTTTTATGGAATATGTAACCTTTGATTTCACGCACTGAATTCTGTATTAATAAGAAAGAGTAAGATTGAAGTTATTTTTCTGATTGTATTGCATGGTTGAAGTTAATGTAGAAAATCATTTTAGCTATTTTTTGTATATTTTTTCTATTTTATTAATAAAATATATTTAAAATATTATTTTACATAAATCAACAGAATCAACTAATGCAGCCACTTAAACCATAATTTCATAAATTTAAACAAAATGAGTCAATAAAGTTGATTTAGGTATTACAATCGGACCCTTGATCTCAAAATTACTTTGACTTCTAGTCTAGAGACATTACTCGAAATGTCATCATATTGAATACAAAACGAAATGTCATCATATTTTCATTATTTAATTGTCACGGACAATTAAATACCCCTAACGAGAAATTGCCCCCAATATTGCACTAAGAAATTGGTTGTTAGGACAAAATCCCTAATATTCTACTTTCTCTGTTCCAATTTAATCTTCTCACTTTCAATTACACTAACATTAAGGAAATGAGGTAAATTTTACTGTAGAATACATTGTTTGACAATGTTTTGCACAATTTTGTTTAGTAAATAAGGAAATGTAGAGTAGGATATTATTAACAGACATCCAAAAAAGGAATATGAGAAGATTAAACAGGGATGAAGAGAGTACTACGATTTCCAGTCGTGACTGATAACCCATTGAGAATCACACTGTCACAATGATAGTTCAATTTAAAAAATCATGATACAAGTCTACATTGGTGATACTGCATTATTTCTTTGTGATGGGAGTCAGGATGCAAGTCTACATTGGTACTTCGAGGAAAATGGCAGATTCTCTTTCAAGAGTGCCTATGATTCTATTAGGGACAGCATACGAAGTTCCCTTTCCTTAAAACATGCTTGACACAGTAAGCAAACAATGCAAATTCAGATATTTCAGTGGAAGGTTTTAAACAAAATTTTACCTATCACTCATAGCATGGCTAGATTTCAAAGGGTTCTGAATCCCTCCATGATATGCACTAATTAGTAGTGCATAAATGTTTGTTTTTATGTTTGATTTGTGTGGATTGTTTACCGTTTTAGTTAGTTTGAGAACGTTTGTTTGACTTTAATTGTAATTGTATTTTAATCTTCATTTGTAAGTTGTAAAGTAGAATTAGGAATTATGGTGTTGAAAAGGAGGACTTTGAAGTGAAGCAAAAGGATATTGGACTGTCCAGGAGCTGAAACCCGATCGGGCATAAACACTTGACCCGGTCGTGTAAGATTTAACAGACGAAGGTGGCTGGAAATTACACATACCCGGTCGGGTCGGATTTGACCCGGGACAGTTCAACGTGCTAAAATACAAGAACGTGGAAGATTATCTGATTTTGACATGCACCCGGTCGGGCGAGCACTTAACCAGGTCGGGTACTCGGCCCAAGGTGTTGAAAGACACCTATAAATAGCACACTTTTCCGTCACTAAAAATCATCCCTTCTTCCATACTCTTAAGCTCAGTTTAGAATAGCATTTCTTTATATTTTTCTAGCTATGTTTAGTCTCCAAATGAGGAACTAAACTTCCAATTCTTGGTGTTGCTCTTGAAGCTTGTTAATTATTAAAGTTGTGAGTTATTTTCTTAACTTCTTCCATTGAATATTAATTATTAGTTCTTTCCTTAATACTATATCTCTATATTAATGTTGGGGAGAGTTGCTAAGATGACAATTAGTTAACATCTTGACATTAGTTAGAGTAGTATTTTCTTCCTCTATATTAATGTTAAGGACTGTTGCTAAGATGACAATTAGTTAACATCTTGATATTAATTATAGTAGGATTCATCTTCTTTAATAATATTCTTCCTTGAATATTAATTAATTCCTATTCATATTTCATATTAATATTTTGAACATTACTTAAAGGATCAACTAGTTTGGTTTCATATATTAATTATTACTAGAAACGATCAACGAACCGATGGTTAATCGTTGATGGTTTCACTAGTAAGTAACTTCGGTTTATTAATGCACGGTCGTGGTTAATAAACTTAAGAGGGATTAATTTTGTTGGTTAAACCTAAACCGTTGTGTTGAGGTTATCAATCTCAATTGATTTCATCAAGGAGTTAGAAAGATTAAATGCTACTATTAAATCGGTATAAGACGTCGTTCTATATTTGATTAATAGTAAGGGTTATTAATGAACGATCGTTGTTAATAACTATCCTCGATGAAGTGGATATACTCCCCGATTGAGTATTCGAGAGGGAATAACTTATAGATATAACAATGATTGACTAAAATATACTCCCTCCGCCCCATTGGACTTTGCCAATTTTCCTTTTTTGATTGTCCCAAAAAACTATGCCACTTTCCTAATAAAGCAACTAATTTGTGGTTCTGTATATTTCTCTCTTCTCTGCACAAATCTCAACCACGCAGTTTTTACTATTCTTATTTCTCGCCTACTTTGCACTTGGCAAAGTCCACCGGGACGGAGGTAGTATCAACAAGTGGAAAGTAGCAATGCCAAGTCCTTTTTATCTTTGAATTAAATCTCATATAAGTCGTTCATCTTAGTTTTTAATTAAATTAAATCACTCAATCTAAATTCCCCTTTTTTATTTACTCCTTAAATTAAAAAGATAATTTATTCCTTTCCCTGTGGATACGAACTCTACTTCAGGTATACTACGTATAAGTGTTAGTATTGAATTTATTTTGAAGTGCACACCACGACAAAGTGCACGTCACTCCATCTGTCCATTCTGTAGATGTCAGGAGGACTCTATGAATCACATTTCTTCTGGTGTCAAAGAGTGAGACCCATTTGGGCTTACTTCATGGGAATCCTAGGAATTCCAGTACCTGCACAAATTACTTCTATCAAACAAATTTTTATGGCATGGTGGTGGAAAGCAGGTAGTAAGAAGCTTAGTGAAATTTTTAAACACAACATGTCGGGGATTATAGGTTGACATATCTGGAAAAACTACACCAACCTTATATGGGGCTCAGGGGATGCTAATACTAATCCGGAGGTGGTTATTAGCTAGATTAAGTTTTCTACTCGTAATTGGGTTTCCAGTTTGACAGATATGAAAATAGGGACAGTTGATAAGATTTTATATGAAGAATATCTTATTCCACAGAAGTTTAGATTGAAGGGCAGTCTGGTGAGGGCAATCAAATGGAATAAACTGATAAAGAAGCTTAAACTCAACACTGATGCAAATCTCTTGCCTCATAAAGCTGGAGGCGGAGCAATCATGAGGAACCGAACGGGTGAGATGCTCTTTGCTCTCTCATTTCCAATCTCGGCATCTTCAGCCCTGGAAGCGGAATTACTTGCAGCTCTCACAGCTGTTCGATGGGCGATTGACCATGGCTACACCGACTTTGAAGTGGAGATGGATTCGACAGAAGGGGTTCGTTGTTTGGTTTCAAAGGAAGATAGAGAAGGTAGATGGAAGGGCATTGTTTTGGAAACGTTACTTTAGTGCAAGGATAAGAGTGTGTCCTTTTTGCATAGTTGGAGAGAATCCAATTGGGTAGCACATTATTTAGCGGATCAGGCTTCGGCCCAACTGGAATACTTTGATAATACCTTGGATCTGCCCAACAGAGTGAAGGCGGCCTTTTATCTGGACTACTTTGGGATTCCGGCGCTCAGACTTCGATGTTAATTTCTTGCATGTTTTTTATTTTTGTCTTGCTTGTATTTTAAGAGGTTTTGGCTTAATCCCCCTCTTTTGTTGTATTTATCTTTTTTTCTCAATAAAACCCGGCAAATGTTCCACGGCGTTTGCCCCATTAATTTTGGTGGTTTGCCTATCGGGTTAAAAAAATAAAAAATCATACCTTGTCATAGAATTGAGACATGAAAAATTGCAATTTTAGTCCTGTAACTTTCGATTGTACCCCTTATTAGTCATGTATCTTTAATGGACTTTAACTAACAAGTCCTTGCAATTTAAGAACTTTTCTAACCTGAATGTATACTTTCCGAAAGAAAATTTGACTCTAGTTCCATCATTTCCGGCGAATTTACGGCCGACAAGCGTACTTTTCGGTGTAAAAGTCCTTAAACTGAAAACTATTCATCATTTAGAGGATCAAATATGCAACCGAATAAAGTTACAAGACTAATAATAGGCATAATCGAAAGATACGAGAGTAAAATTGCAATTTTCCCGCTTCAATATTTAATAATCATTGGATCTAAAGGGGTGTTCATCGGTCGGTTTAGTCGGTTTTCGGTTTGGTCGGTTTGGTTTAGTCGGTTTCGATTTTAGAAAAGGTGAAACCGTAAACCGAACCGCAGTACTTGAGACAATTTTGATTCGGTTTCGGTTCGGTTAATTTCGATCGGTTTGGTCGATTTCGGTCGGTTTTAGCATGTTTTCGTCGGTTTTTGTCGGTCGGTTTCGATTCGGTCGATTTTTTAACCCAAAAGGTGAAACTGTAAACCGAACCGTCAATGATTAGTCAGTTTGAGTCGGTTTGGTTTCGGTCGGTTTGGTTTCGGTCAGTTTCGATTTTTCGGTTTTTTGGTTCACCCTTAGGATCTATAGTATCATTGGGTTCATCCGTCATCACAGGGGATCAGACTCAATGGGGCATTGATCACTAGGGTCAAAGTTACTAAGAAATTGATTATTAGGGCATTGGATGTAATGTTAGTAAGGGTATACTAGCCTTCTTAATCACATTTTTGAAACTTCTATAACTAGTCCTATTTAATTTTATCCTTGACTTCTCCAATTAGTCGAAGGAGACTGGATGCACGGACAAAGAGCAGCAGTATGTAGCATAGGTGAGAATGGAACTAACACCATTGGGAATTGAAGGACATTGAAGCAAGAGGAAGCTAGTATAGTAAATCGTGCGAGAACCTCTCCACGGGATGGAAGGATTACCAAATTCTGCTTTCAAAACTACGACTAAGATGATTTATTTTGCATGTTGACATTTTTTCCGCAAAATGAATGTGGCAGTGTAGGAAGGCGACTGAAGTGATGAAAAGGCTGGTATATTTTCATCTATTTTTTGCAAAAATTTTCTTCTCAGTTTTACTCGGTATAATTTAGTTTTCTTTATTTTATGATTTATTATTAGGTAAAGTTCCCAAAATAGGACTAAAACATTTTGAAAATTCCAAAATAGGACTGTCATGTTTTTTATTCCCAAAATAAGATTAATTAATGCCAAGATTAGAAAATATTGTCATGTTTGAAGTCCGGTACTGTCAAAACATGACAATAATTAGTCTTATTTTGGGAATAAAAATATGACAATTCTATTTTGGAATTTTCAAACTTTTTTAGTCCTATTTCTGGTAATATTCTCTTAATGTTATTGAAAAAATCAATTAAAACATAACAAGGGCGAAAGTAAGATAAAAAGGGGCACTTCTATTTTAAGAATTTAAACTTTATACTCCAATTTTTACAAAATTGTCTTTAAATTACCTATATTTTGGAAATTGCTCAATTGCCCCTAGAAAAATGGTGGGAAATTAAGCGAACGAAACCCTATCATTAACTTGGCCCGCCTCCCTCCGAATTGCACTCCGATTTGAACACTCCTAATCTCTCCTCCTTTATTTTAATGACTTCCTCAGGAATCGCATGGTTTAAATTCCTTAACCCCTCCCCATATTTAAGCCGCCGATTATTTCTGTAACCATTTTTACAGCTTCAAAATAAAAAGAATGGAGAACGACGACGAGGGAGGAAGAAACGGTCCAACATGCGCTGCATGCAAGCACCAGAGGAAAAAATGCAATCCCAACAATTGCGTTCTTCGGCCCCACTTCCGATCGGACCGGATGCGAGAGTTCGAAGCGGTTCACAGAGTTTTCGGCATAGCGAACATGTCAAGAATGCTTCGGGATCTCAGCGGCCACGAAGAACGGCACGAAGCCACCAAGTCTTTCATGTGGGAAGCCAGGGCTTGGGAGCAAGACCCGGTTCGTGGTCCGCTCGGCCGGTTCAACCAGTTACAGCGAGAGAACAAGGACTTGAAGACTCAACTGTTGCGGTTCAGAATCAACGCACTTCCAATTTTACCTCTCCCGACGCCACCGCTGCTGCCTCCGTCGCCGTCATATTCGGGAGGTACCGATTGTATTCACATCTTACAGAATTTAATGACTATATCTCCAGGTCAACATCAAGGTCAACTCCGAGAGAACCATGTGACTGTTAATACTAGCCCTAATAGTCATCAGTTTAGACAATATTGTTGCAATAATAATAAGCAAACCCCGATTTATCGTCCGAATGATCCGGAACCAGTCTCGGTACTGTATCATCCTCCCAACAATCCAATCAGCCAGCGATCGGATAACAATGACTTCGCAGAAGCAAAATTTCAAAGAGTTTCTAATAAGCATGATCAAGATCATTTGTTCAAATTTGCAACAAATCTTCCGATCATGCCCCCGAAAGGTGATGATGATGATCTTGCTATGTACGGCTCGTTACCGAGAAATAATGAGGTGTAGAGCTAGCAATAGTACTAATGGATCAAGGTGTCTATATTCAAAGATATATTGATTCTCTTTGTTGCTGATGTATTTGGGTTTAGAATGAATATTATAAACAGATGAGACATTCTATTGCATGTGTTTAATTTCTTCATCCACTTTTCTTGCTTAAATTTATTAAGAGTTGGGGACTGGTGATAACTGATAAGAGGAAGTATAATAACTCAGGGCATGTTAGTTTGTATTCATCAAATATGAATGACTTCATATGCCTGCCTGAACAAGTTTGGCCTACCCCAATTTCATTAAAAATGTTATAATCCGTCCCAATAATTAGACTCCGCAAACTTTTCTTTTTTATTTGACACAAAAACTTTGTCACTTCTCATCTAAAATAATGAATTTGGGATTCAACTTATTTATGTCATACATAAACTTCAAGAACATATATTTTATTTTTCCAATTTCACTAAAGTTGGTAAAATCCAATAGGACTGAGATAGTATGCGTGTAAAATTAGTGCCAAATTAAAATCAATACGTAGTACTGACTATGTAGCCCTATTGTCAGCTGGTGTCAGCTGGGTATGTTTAAAATAATGTTGGTGAAAATGAGAAAAAGAAAGTTTAAATAAATGTGGGAGTCATTTTAGATATTATGTTCAATAAGTTATTTAATAAATGGTTTCAATAATTCAATACTCCAGATAAATAAGTTTATTCTACCAGTCGACCATTGATTATATCCTCAGACTTAATTTGAAGCTAAGCTTCGTTATATTAGTGGTAGTCAGACCAACGGGAAAATGATGGACTACAACTTTTGAGTTCGTTTCTAGTTGACTTCTTGGTCACTACAACGAAAATTTCCTTGAATACATGATAAGATAGATGAATATGTCAAGAATGTCTTGTAAAGAAGTTCCATGCCATTTATGCATTCATTTTGTCTGCTGCGGTGACTCAATTTGCATTGTAACAGGACCATCATTAACCAAGTTCACCTTCCAACAAAAACAACCACAGTTCATCAGGCTATTATAATCAAAATTTGATTATGCATAGAGTAGAACCTCAGAATTCTATAAGATCAGAACCTCACCTTCATCATAGCGCCAAATATGCCATCTGTTTGAGATAAAACCAATTTAAACTGGTAAGAGAAAGATAAAAAATGGGAACCAAGTCGAGTGCTACTAAAAAGCAGCCACAAAGACCAAGTGTGACAAATTTCAAGTACAACGGATTCTCATATGGGAAGGAACCATGTTGAGTACTTAGATACAGTTTGGTAAGACATAATGGAATGCAAAAAAAATTATCCAAATGTATGTCTAATGTAAATTTACACTGAAAAATTATTGGATTACTTTACTTTGTGTTGCATTTCGGGCTATCAAACATTACAATAGTACATGAACTTCAATAAAAGGAGACAGAGAGATACCTTTGACAGCATCTGGCTTGTAAGCTACTCTGAACTTTTCCACCACCGCTGCATAAAAGGGTTTTGCTTTATCAGGTGGCATTGCTACATGAAAGTCTGGTTTATTTCCCTTGAAAATCCCATATAACGTAAATTGACTCACTGCATAGGGCATATTCACATAAACTTTATACCATTTGATGATCCCTAATCATTAACAAAAAGTATAAAGAGCAAAGTAAATACCTAATAGGATTTCATAATTCTTCTGAACAACCTGCCATTGAAAACATATTCACCTTCATTCCATTAGTTTATTACCAAACAATTAAAAAAATGATACTCTCTCCATCTAATAAAACTTGGCCAAAGTTGACTTGCACGTAGAATAATAGAGTAAAAACTGTGTGGTTGATATTTGTGCAGAGAAAAAAGAAATAACCTTAGCCACATATTTGTTACTTTAAATGGAAATGACGGTTTTTTGGGACAATCAAAAAAGGAAAGTTGGTCAAATATTATGGGACAGAGGTAGTACATTTAAAGAAGTTTCTTAAGTAACAAACATCCCAGAAGTGAAAAAGAAAGCTCTCCGATAAGTTAAGATCTTAGAATTCTGAAGGGGTTCTGAATGAAAAGAGTAATAGGAGGAAGCGCCTACAGTAAATAGAATCAGAGGCATACTTTTACACAATAGGCTGTTTTTTAACTTCATTTTGTGTTGCTAATGACATAAGGTAGTTATATATTGACTTGAGCTATTTCTATCATTTCCAATAGAGCCAAAGAGTCGCTAAATTTTGGCTTATGAATAAAGCGAAATGGCTCACTAAACTATTTGTGCTTCTTTGATATAAAAAAACAGTCAATTTTTGACGTGATTTTCATCATGGGTCATCCGAAAGCATCTCTTTGTGCTTTAGTACAGTGGTAAGGCTGCGTACATCCGACCTCCTAACCCAATCGTAGATGAGAGCCTATGAAAAACTGGGGTAATGTTGTTGTTGTTGATACATTGACTTGAGCATCAAACAAACCATCAAATAAACAAACCTTATCAAAACCAAACCATGTCTCTTAGCTTCAAATACTTGTATTTTCTGTAATGATTGATGACCAAACCAATCAAAATCTCATTTTTAGGTCAGTTGCTAGTTATCATAGAATACAATGTACGTAGTATCAGTTATTCAGTTACAAATCAGTTTTTATTGCTGGTTTCGGTCGGTGACCGATAAGTCGATAACCAACCCCGTAAGAACCCTAATTATTAAACTTCAGTACTTAACCGTCTTCACTACTCCACTTTCCTATTCATTGGGTTCTTCCGTTGATGCCTCATTCAATCCATTTTATTCAATGCCTTCACACCTTCTTCTATAGGTTCTTCCTTTTGTCCGTTCTTCACTCCGTTTCCCCCCACATTCTTCTATCATAGGTGGTCCATGCCTCCATGCCTTCATCAACTGCAGTTATAGTCTGAAGTCTGAACGATCAGTGGACATGAATCACTCTTACCGAATCTAATAATGAATCTCTAATCTCTCGATATCATGAGCCCCTCTGCACACACTTCTCTTTTTTCAGTTTTTAGATCATTTATTGTGTTATTGATTTTGCCAGTCCATTCTGGTAAATCTTGTGATTTTGAAATGAGAATTATTTTGTATTTTCATATCATCTTTCAGATTCTTTCTGCAGATTCTTGGGATTTGACTATTACTATGTTTTACTGATGCATGTAAGCATTTTTGAAGTTCATATTGTGATTAATTGTGTCTAGGTATGGTGCATCAAGATTCAAGATTCAAGGTACTTATTTAGAAATGATGCATCAATATTCAAGAATATATACATGGTTATGTATTTTGGTTTATGAATATACCGTCATCAAATGAATCCAAACTGCAGTTTTTCTGTAGAATATATTGACGCTTTCGGTCGTGTAAGGTCAATAGAGTCCTATTGTTTAGTGGGTTATTTGACCGCCCCTGGTTCTTCGAAATAATTCTTTTGTATGGTATTTCCCTTGAGATAACTGAGTAACCTGAGTTATGACAAACTATTTCAGTAAGGTAAGTGAATGAAACCTAGTTCTGTCATAATGTTTTTTTTCTTAAACAGGTTAGATTTAAGAACGATAAACCACAGACTACAAGTTAATACTACGTATTAGCACTTTATGGCTCTGTTGGTTCCGTTTATTTTAAGTTAACATCAATTACTCTACTCAGAATACAAAACTCCTCACATAGGAATATAGGATTAATTGAGTTCTGTTTCAAAATGAAAACACAGACCTAAGGTTCAGGTTCAAGTACATCATAAGCAGAATAACACACTGATTCATAAATATCTGAATATGAATCAAGACCAGAGAAAGATGCATTTTTTTACTTCAGTAACCCACGGCTAGAGACATCAAGCATTCTATAAATCTTAAAGTATATTTTCACAGTTACTGATGGTAATGAATAGAATAATTAACGGATAAAGAAGAGGTATAGAAAAAATTACACTTTGATCCCATGTTTTCCCAGTCTCTTTGTTAGGAAATAATCTCATGTTCAGCACTTTACGGCATCTGGTCATTAGAATCAAGTTAAAGATAATTAATTCTGGAATACTGCACATGAAGATATGAATACTACTTGCGGAACTGCTAATTACTGAGAAAATCCGGATCGCGTACATATAATCAGCATCGGTGTCAACGTCGGACTCATGAATTCCGATGAGGACTAAGAGGCCCGGCCCAATAGTCGACACGAGTTGGCCATCCACCTGCAAATTTACATAGCTACGCAGGTTAGAACAACGGTTTCAGAATTAGAGATGAGAGTAAGAGGGAACTGAGGGAAGGAGAGGTCGCAGGGCATAATACGGACTTCAACACTGGCAGATGCCACTCTCTGAACTGTGGCCCTCATCTGTGAGTTTGAGAGGAAGCGACAGTAGATTTGTATACGAGTCAAATGTAGGGGAGACCACGGGTCGGGTTCGGGCGGGTCGGGTCTGCGGGCATCAAACTCGTTCGGATTTTTTAATGTGATTCTTAAATCCAACCCGCATTGTTTGGATATCGGTTTTTTCGGATATTAGAAAGTCGGATAATTTCGGATATCGGTTACTTCGGTTATAGTTAAAACACATTGAAATTGCATCATTAGTTCATTAATATGAACTGTCAAAGTACAAAATTACAACCAACTAAATTACTTAGCAATCCAAGCATAAACTAACTAAGTATTTAAATTACAAACCCAGCACCAAAATAACCAAGTAATTAGACAGTTATCAAAAAATATAAATTAGACCATATTGGCTATTGCAAACCCAGCAGGCCAGCACCATAGTTTACAAAGCATATCAAATACTGCAAAACCAAGTGTTCTCAACTTTAAGCCTGCACATATGACATATCATCAATGAATAAATGCATAATCACAAATCACAATGCACAGAGTTATTACATATTGGTTCAGATTGCTTCTTGTCATTTCAAAACTAATTGGGGGCATCCAAAGTAGATGGTGGTAGATTTCAAGCCATCTCATTATGTAAAGATACATTGGAGGCCAAATCCAAATTACCACCAACTACTCCTAATACCAACCCAATCTTATTTCAGTATATGGTGGAAGCTTTCATCATAACCAAAACGGGGCAAATGAAGAACAGAAGAAGCAGTTAAGTTGTCAGGAAAAACAAAGGGGCAAATGAATAGCACCGAAAATTGAATAGGGGTTGTGGGCAGTGGAAGACATCCAACACCAACACTTCCAACACCTATTGTTAGTCACCTTGGTAAATCATAAATGAGCAATAGAAACAATGTTGACAACATGTCAAAGCTTCCACTATTTGAGGAGACAATAAACTTGTAATAAATAAGTAAACCATTAAGTTAACTGGTGAAGGATCCACATAAGATCAAGAAGCATTTTCAGTAGCAGCACATGTCCCATTTATTAAATCTGGAAAACATAAACACATCTTTTAAGGCATACTGAAAATAAATATACATCAAGCACATGTAAAAAATAAAATAACCTGTTTCCAGCTTCTCAAGTTCATCAATATTTTCTTCAATTGACAGAGGTTGGTTTTGTTTTCTCAACCAATCTTGACAACATATCAAAGCTTCCACTATTTTAGGAGTCAATGAACTTCTAAAGCAATCTAAAACTCGGGCACTAGTACTGAAAGTGGATTCAGAAGCAACTGTGGAGATGAGAACAACAAGAATATCTCTAGCCATTTTTGAGAGTATAGGGAATCTTTGACTATTTAATTTCCACCATCTTAATATATCAAACTCTTTATCTTCCTCAACAATAGCCTCACTCAAATAAATTTCCAACTCAGTTTTTTTCAAGCCTAGTTGCCCACTCTCAAGTTTCTGTTTTTTAGTTGTGCTTTGAATTTAGAGACTGGTCTTGCAGTCTCAGACTCACAGATTACTAAAGCAGCAGGAGTTGAGTTTGATTCAGAGCTTCCACCAACACTATCAGTGTAATTACTCACATAATCTGAAAATAACTCAGCCAGAGCAAGTTTGATATTTGCAAAAAAATTCTCACCCTTTTTTGAGTATACAAAGCATTGAACTTAAAGGGCATGTATTCAAACTTGTCCCTAGGGTCTAGAACATTTGCAAAGAATATGAGATAGTTCATCTTTTCAGGATCTCTCCAATACTTATCAAGTTTGGATTTCATAGTACTTCCAATGGTACTTGTAGAAGGTCTATCTGACTTCATCAAGTCCTGAAGGACCATAAACAGATCAGACACCTCTGAGAAGAAAGTATTAGAAGTAACATAGAGAGAGCCTGAAATTCTGAGTGTCATATCATAAAAATTTTGAAGAACTGTGACCAAAGACTCACAAGAAATCCAATCCATAGTATCTGGAGTGTCAACACCCAAATCAACTGCATAACTGGTTACATTCTCCTCATAAGCTTCAAAAACCTTTTCATTACATAAAGTTGACTTAAGCATTAGGTATGTGGAATTCCACCTAGTTGGAACATCAAGGTGTAGTCCACATTTAGCTTCCACCCCAATTAAGTCAGATATGTCCTTAAACTTTTGAAGCCTAGCAGGAGAATTCCTAACATACTTAACTGCTTCCCTAACCCTAGACAGAGAAGTATCAGCTTGTTTTAAACCATCCTGAACTGCCAAGTTTAGAATGTGGGCAATACATCTTATGTGAAGATACTGGACTTTAACAGAAGAGGCCCCCCAAGATAATAGTTTTTTCTTGAAGAAGCCTACAGCTGTATCATTACTGCTTGCATTATCAACAGTAACAGTAAAGATGTTTTTTAGCCCCCACTCTAAAAGGCAGTTCTCAAGAGCCTTAGCAATGTACTCCCCTTTGTGAGAAGTAACCTGGACAAAGGAAATGATCTTTTTCTGAAGCTTCCACTGATGGTCTATGTAATGAGCAATAATACACATGTAGTTGATCCTCTGTACAGAGGTCCATGTGTCAGTAGTAATACTTACCCTTTGTGTTGTCTCCCTAAAGAGCTTTTTCAAATTCATCTTCTCATCCAAGTAGATTTGGTAATTGTCCCTTGCAATGGTCCACCTAGAAGGGATCTTAAATCTAGGGCAAGCTATGGACATAAACTTTTTAAAAGCCTGCCTATCAACAAACCTAAAAGGAAGCTCATCAATTATAAGCATTTCTGCAAGAGCTCTTCTAATTGCAGTTTGGTCAAACACCCAAGTCCCTAAAACCCCAGCAGGTTCTTCAGTAGGACTTGATTGGAAGGTTAAGAGGGCTTGCCTAGTGTCCTTAGAATCAGTGTTCTTCAGACAACTGAGTATGTGATTTCTTATAGATGAGGTGCCATGTTTTTTTGAATGATAAGCATATAATCTAGCACAATATATGCATTTCCCTTTAACAAGAACTCCCTTTTCATCATAAATCTTGTCAAAGTGTTCCCATACTTTGGACCTTGGTGCAACCTGTTTCCTCTTTTGGACAGAAACAACAGCTATATCAGTCTGTTGAGTGGTATCATTATTCTCTATAATGGGAGCTTCCACTGCAGGTTCCTGGCTTAGAGGAGGTTCACCAGATACAGGCATGGTAATACTATCTTGACCATCCATCTATATAAGTAAATAAGCAATTGCATACAATAGGCATACAGGTTTAAGAATTCAGAACAAGCCTCAGTCCATCATCATTACATATGCATAATCATACATTAGGCGTACAACTTTAAGAATTCAGAACAAGCCTCAGGCTCCATCATCATTCACATATGCATAATCATATATTAGGCAATAGGCATACAACTTTAAGAATTCAGAACAAGCCTCAGTCCATCATCATTACATATGTATAATCATACATTAGGCATACAGCTTTAAGAATTCAGAACAAGCCTCAGGCTCCATCATCATTCACATATGCATAATCATACAGTTTAGTACTCAGAATTCATATATAGGATACTTAGTTAGTGAGGAGCAAGGATTCATATTTCACCACAACTTAGAGACATCAACATATTATTAAGCATGAACACATCAACATCATCATAGATTCATAGTCACTCGTCAACATCATAGATTCAAATACAATCATCATAGGGTTTCAGCAAGAATCATTCATTTTATCAAACATTCAAATACAAATTCACAACAAAACCGTAGATATCAATACCTCAGAGTCAGAGACAATGCAATAGACTACAAACTTTGGAATGATCGAAGAACGATTTCCACCGATTAGGGTTTCAGCGAATCAACAAGACTGTGTGCGTTTCTGTGTGAGAGCTTCCACCAAAATACCAAATAGAACTATAGGATTCTCAACTCTCAAGTAGTCAAGTGTAATTGAAGAATGAAATCAAAGATCGAGAGAGGAGAGTAAGGGTTCAGACATCAGAGAGTTAGAGAGAGGATAGAGCGAAGAGTAGAAGACAGATCGAAGAGGCGGATAGGGTTAGGCCGGGTAGAAAAGTTATACGTATGTATATATATAAAATCCAAAACGACGCCGTTTTGGTATGTCGGATTTTTCGCGCGGATCGGGTTAGGGTTTTATAAACCCTACCCACAACCCGGTACCCGCCCAAGCCCATATAATTTTTCGGATATGGATAGTCGGATCGGATATCCATATCCATTCGGATAAAACCCGGAAAAAAAATCGGGTTTTTCGGGTCGGATCGGTTTATGCTCAGCCCTAGTCAAATGTGTGGTGGAGAATTACGTAGCTAGTTGTGAACCACAAATTCTTTAGCAAAAAAAGAAAAGAGAGATAAATTTGGGACGGACCGAAAAGGAAAGAATGAAGATAATTCTGGGACGGATGGAGTAGCTTTTAAAAATATACTCCCTCCCTATTGTCACATACTCCCTATGTCCCTTAAAACTTTGACATCTTTCAATTTTGTGACGTTTACTTTAACATTTTCCTTTTTAATAAATTATTTTGTGGTTTCTGTTATTTCTCTCTTTTCTGCACAAACCTCAACCACACAGTTTTTACTTTATTATCCTCCTTACCGGTCAACTTTATCAAAGTTTTAAAGGACGGGGGGAGTACAAAATTTGGTAAAGATTGTTTGGCTCTAAATCATTCTTACTTTATTTTTACTTTAGCAATTTAACATCAAGCACAGTAACACACTTTTCTTAATAATCGCGCCACCTTCTCCTATCTCAATCTTAGTGGGACGGAGGTACTACTACGTAACAATAAATCTCGATCATACTCCCTCCATACCTTAAAGGTTTGCCAAGTTTGACCGGCACGTAGAATAATAAAGTAAAAACTGTGTGATAGATATTTGTGCAGAGTAGAGAGAAATATCAAGAGCCACAAATTGATTGGTTAAAAGGGAAAGTGACAAAGTTTTTGTGACAACAAAAAAATGAAATGTTGACAAAGTTATAAGGGATAGATGAAGTAGAATTTAACATTTAATGTCTTTAAATATGTCAAAAATGCATTAAATTGACTGAAACACTATGGCTGATGGTGTATTCAGAAAATACTTTCAGTTGGGAAGAAATTTGCATTATAAACACAATATTTTAAAATTGACAATAAATAATGAAATTTTATTCAAAGAAAACACTTGTAACTTTTCATTTCGTCCAAAAATTGGATTCACGTTTTTTAGAGTTTTGTGAGATTAAAATTTCAATTTATAATAAGAAATATTAATAACCCTAGGAGAGTATGGCAGCCTCCTCCTTGCCTATCTCCTTCCAACTTATCCAGCGATGGAGAAGATTGGAATGGCTTTGTGGGCTTCGTACACAATTTATGTGTGTTTTAGTTCTTCTTCTTCATTGTTAGTTTTTCCTTGTGTTGTTCTGTGTGGCTGTGTTTTCTCTGGCCAAGGATTTGATCTATTCCGTTTGTGAACGTGTTTTGCCTTGTGATCATGTGGTTCACAAATTCGTCTCTGTCTCAGATCTGCTGTTCATTTTGCACCCACCAATGGAGAGCTTAAATCAGGCTTATGAAAGGATGTCAATTGAGGATGAAGAGAGTAGTGGTCTGGTGTTTGAGTCAGGTGCCTTGAATAAGTCAAAAAACAGCAAGGCGGCGGCGCTCCCTGAACAACACCGCCTAAAATACTGATAGTCGATATGATTCCTTTGGAGGTAGCTGGTCAAACCTCTTCGCTCTTCCCGGTGGCTGGTAAAATCGGGATGCTTCCTTTAGAGGTTGCTGGACTGACGTGCACTTGTCGTGAGGTGCACTCAAAATAAATACAATACAACACCGATACGTAGTATAGTGTAGTAAGGTTCGTATCCACAGGGAAATGAATACTTTTCTTTTATATAAATAGTAACAAGGGGGGTTTAGATTTGTTTGGTTTAAAAAACACTAAGATAAACAACCTATATGAGTTTAATTCAATGAGATGAGGACTTGGTTTTGCTTTTATCCACTTAATGAAATGCTCGCCGATCCCGGTTATATCTTTAACTATCTTCCTCTCGAATACTCAATCGAGGAGTATATCCAGTTCATCGAGGGTAGTTATTAATAACGAGATGCGTTCATTAATAAAACTTACTATCGAGTCAATATAGAACAAGCGCCGTATATTAACTTGATAGTAGCAATAAACTTAAGATGAAAACGATTGAGATTGATAACCTCAACACAAGCGGTTTATTGGTTCAATCAATAGAATTAATTCCCCTTGGCATATTAACCATGAGATGCATGCATTAATATTCCAAGTTTACTACCGTTGAAAGAACCGGATTAATAACAAGTGTATTAACCGATTGATTCTAGTAATAATTAATATGAGAAACAACAATAGTTGATACTTTAAGTAATGTTTAAGATTTTAACATGAAATATGAATAGAAATTAATTAATACTCAAGGAAGAATATTAAAGAATATGAATCCTACTATGATTAATATCAAGATGTTAACTAATTGTCATCTTAGTAACACTCCCCAATATTAACATAGAGGAAGAAATAGCTATTACTATAACCAATGTCAAGATGTTAACTAATTGTCATCTTAGTAACAATCCCCAACTTTGATATAGAGATAGTATTTTAAAGGAAGAATTAATATTCAAGGAAGAAGATTAAAGAAAATAACTCACAACTTACAAATTCATTAAGCTTCAAAGTAGCAAAACCAAGATGGAAGAGTTTAGCTCCTCATTTGGAGACTAAACATGATGAAAAATATAAAGAAAGAACTATTCTATACTGAGCTTAGATGTACAAAGGAATTGGATATTTTTTTGTGAAGGAAAGGAGGTGTATTTATAGGCTTTTGGGATGGGATTCGGGTACTCGATCGAGTATATACATGGTACCCGATCGAGTATGTGTGTAATACTCGATCCGAGGTATACTCGACCGGTTTCAGGCTGTTTTCCATAAGTATACCCGATCGGGTATATATTAATACCCGGTCTAGTATGCTTAGAAAATGGTATTCGGACCATACTCGACCGATCTTCGTTTAAAACTCAAAGGCATACCCGATCGAGTATGTCGGTCTAGCCGATTGGGTATAGACATTAAATCGTGACCGAAATCTTCCCGGCATGTTCCCTTGTCTTCGGATCTGATCCGATTTGAAGTTCCAACCTAATACCTGATCGAGTATAGTTAATACTCGACCGAGTATAGACCAAAATTCAGGATCTTCTTTTGTCTTCAAATTGTTGCACCTTCTTTCCACTTTTTGGGTTCACCAACTGTACTTCGAGTGATCAAGACCTGTTTGAGCTCAGAATATATCTAATCTAACCTATTTACAAGAATTTAACAAACTAATCTATTACACCAAAAGTGTGTAATTTCCATAGTAAAGATCAAGCAAAACTAATTAAAAACACAAACATAAATATGGAAATTACAAACGTATCATGGACAAACCTCTTTTTCCTTCCCGATGGATGGTAAAATCGGAATGACATCTTTGGATGTGGTTGATCAAACCTCTTCTTCCTTGCTGGTGGCTGAAATAATCAGGAGTTATTATTCTATTTGTTCTATCCAGTTTAATAACTCTAGTGTTTGTCGATTTATTTTAGTAGCAAGTCAAGCGATTTTGTTAGATTAGTCTACCATGATGCGGGGTTAGCGAACTTGTCAGGTCATGAGGGGCCGGTTAATTCTATGTCTCATCTCAAGGTAGCTCTGAGCTATTGGTTTGTTTTATCTCTTGTCACTTCCACCATTGCGCACATAAGGTATATGCTGCGCTCCAACTCGTCTACTGTTGGGATTGGAAAATTCTTTTATTCAATATCAAGAACAGAATAACAATATGAGGAGCAAACTCTCACACTCAACTATTACAAAAAAACAATCCTCACTAATACACTTCTACTCTAAGTGTATTTCACTCTTCACACACTTTTCTCACTTTAGAAACTGATTCTAATGAACAACATGCAACACTTTATTTATAGGACTGGTTTGGAGACAAGAGGAAGTTGCATCCAATATTCCATTCACATGGTAAGGGAGCTTCCATTCCTGTTTGCGCGAGATGATGTGCCACTGAGTTGGTTTGTCTGGAGCGGTAGTCTATTGCGATTGACCTGGGAATGCGAAGGAGGTTGATGGTCGATACAAGGTTCGCCAGGTATGGAGGTACAATTTTGTAACCCTTTCATCTTAACCCCTATTTCCGAGTCTATAAACACCTGGAATGATGAATAACCTTTAATAACTCTATTTTGCATTGATGTAAACACCATGTTTATATGTTGGAGACCTCCTTCCTAGAAGGTGATAGATGTCTCTTTGAAACTTCCAAGAAAGAAGGTGGAAGTTCCCTACAAATCTCCCCCTTCACCTTTTTCTTGATTTCTCTTAGTCCTGCGATGCTCGCTCCCCCCCGCTGGCAACAAGTATCCATTCGGATGTGGAGTATTTCTTTGTGGAACTATGCCTCGCATAGAACGTCGGACATGACTACCTTCAGCTTCTGAAGAGCACTTTGTCACGGTGCGTCAAAATAATTTGATACTAACACTTATACGTAGTATAGGTGAAGTAGAGTTCGTGACCACAGGGAAAGGAACAATTCTCTTTTTATGAAACTTAGTAAATAAAGGGGGATTTTGGTGATGAATGATTTAATTAAATTAAAAACTAAGATGAACGACTTATATGAGATTTAATTCAAGGATAAAAGGACTTGGTTTTGCTACTTTCCACTTGTTGATATATTTTAGTCGATCCTTGTTATATCTATAACTTATCCCCTCTCGAATACTCAATCGATAAGTATCTCCAATTCATCGAGGGTAGTTATTAACAACGACCGTTCATTAATAACCCTTACTATTAATCAAATATAGAACAACGCCGTATACCGATATAATAGTAGCATTCAATCTTTTTAACTCCTTGATGAAATCAATTGAGATTGATAACCTCAACACAACGGTTTCGGTTTAACCAACAAAATTGATCCCTCTTAAGTCTATTAACCACGACCGTGCATTAATAAACCGAAGTTACTTACTTGTGAAACCACCAACGATTAACCATCGGTTCGATGATCGTTTCTAGTAGTAATTAATGTCAGAACGTTAACTAATTGTCAATTAGCAACCGTCCAACATTAATATAGAATAAGATTAAGGTAAGAATTAATAATCAAGAGAAGAAGTTAAGAAAATAACTCACAACTTTAATAAGCGACAAGCTTCAAGAGTAAAACCAAGAAATGAGAGTTTAACTCCTCATTTGGAGACTAAACATGCTATAAAAATATAAGAAATGCTATTCTAAACTGAGCTTAGGAGTATAGAAGAAGGGATAGTTTTTAGAGAAAAAAAAGAGTGCTATTTATAGGTGTTTTTCAACACCTTTGGCCAGGTACCCGACCGGGTCAAGTACTTACCCGACCGGGTCCGGTCAAAATCAGATAATCCACCACGTTCTGGTGATCTTCGCATGCCGGGCTGTCCCCGGTCACTTCTCACCCAACCAGGTGAGGTATAGGGCCCGACCGGGTCCAGCTCTTTCCTCAGCAGTTCGGTTTTCAAATCAGACCCGACCGGGTGAAGTTTTCCACCCGGTCGGGTATTTGCTCCTGGACAGTCAAAATTCCTTTTTCTTCACTTCAAAGTCCTCCTTTTAAACACCCTAATTCCTATTTCTACTTTACAATTTACAAATGAGAACTAAAATACAATTACAACTAAAATCACACAAATGTTTACAAACTAAATAAAACGTCAAACAATCACCATCAATCAAACATAAAAACATATAATTATGCACTACTAATTAGTGTGCATCAAACACCCCACACTTAAACCTTTACTCGTCTCGAGTAAATCAAATCCAATCTGAGGAGTCCTTTTAAAATGACAAGAGTATCAACGCAAAACATCCAAGAGTGTTTTTACAGATACAAAGTAATCACAAAGCATCCCAAAAGTAAATAAGTGAAACGGGGTCTTCAACTTCATCTTTATCTCCATTTTTCTTTTAAGCTTATCACCTTCAGGATCCTGCAAAATAGACATTTCTCTCATTCTCTCGTTTTGCCTAGGTGCCCTTTCGGGTTTTCATCCCAGCTTCCCACATTTTTCTTTTAATTCTCACAACCTCACTCTTTATTTTATTGCTTTAATTTTTGCTTGTGGGTTTTCAACTCAACAAGCTTTTTTTAGAAACAAAAATGAAAAGAGTAGGATTGTGAGCATACCAGAACAATCTCTGCACCCCCACACTTAGTATCTGGCATTGTCCCTAGAGCCCGCCCGCATCTCCGCCATCATAGAATCCTCCATAGCTCCTAAAGTGGGTATCCTCATCCATGTGATCACCGCCGTATCCGTCTTCCCCACCTCCACCACTAGAGGTCAAACCACCAAAATAACCCCATTCAGTGGGGTTATACCATGAGGGTGCCGGAGGAGTGGTCATAGAGGCGAAATCACCCTAATGTGCTACATAGGAGTAGATAGGTCCAAAAGTCCTCCTTTGGTCCTTTTCATGTTTGCGCCAATCTTCTCGCCTTTGCTCTTCTATCCTCTCAAAACTCTGCCTCTGCTCATTTCTATACAACATTAGTTCCTCCCGAAGTTGAGTGTAGTTGAGGTTAACAGCATTCATGCTATTTAGCATTTCTTGCTCAAATGGGGAATATTGATGAGGTTATGGTTGAGGTTGTTCAGAAATGAAGGGTGGTTCATCCACAGGCTGTTCTTGTTGGGGTTGTTCTGGTTGGTAATGAAGTGGTATTCTCCCGGGGAGACAATAATGGTGTCCATCACTGATTTGGTGATCCAGAAGGTCCAAAGGGAGGTCGTCTGAGGGTAGTTGTACATGTATGGGATTAGGTGGATCGATCAACCAATTGTAGATATTTGCCCCACCGGGTGTTTTATGAGAGAAAACAATATCTTTGGTATTTTTCAGGAGCCAGGATGTGCAAACTAGCTGTGCTGAGGTAATGGGGCCTGGGTCTACAAAGCCATAGAGTGTGGCTAAATGTGTAATCAACCCCCCTACCCTAATGGTTCCTGCAGACGTTGCCACTGTTCTGAAATGGTCCCATAGGATGGAGGCAACATCCACTTGATCTGGACCTGGTAAGACAACTTGTCCAAGAATACAAACATCACATACCCTCGTGTGATGGTTATTCGATCTTCCGAGAAAACAGTTTGATAAGAATTTTAACACAATTCGGAAGACCAGATGTTGGACACGATTCACACTAAGGTGGCTGAGCTCCACGTCCACCTGATCTGTCATTCTTTGCCACAATTCTACTCCCACAAAAGTGTCATGCTCATGTGCTTCATTGAACAAGGGGAGGCCAAAGTGTTGGGCAAACTCCCGTTTGGTCAATGAACGGTTTTCATTCAACAGTCGAAACGTGATTCTACTCTCAGCATGATCATCAGTATTTGCTATTTGGTTAAATGAACTAAAGAATTCATATACCAAATGTGGGTAGGTGACATATTGCATTTCAAAAATCCTAAGCATGCCAATGCTCGTGAAAATCTCACGCATAATCACATCACGCATAAATGAGACTAATGTAGCAATACATATGAAACGAGATTGTCTTACCTCCCGTTTTGTTTGTCCTATGAAGCGTGTTTTGTGGCCCTCGGTGACAAACTGCACACTCTCAAAACCGGGAACAGGTTCAATAGCTTGATTACCCCTTGAAGAAGATGCCTTGGACTTTTTAGGAGCCATTGAAGTTGATTTTTTTGGTTTTTTCTTGAGGGATTTTTCAGACTTGGGTATGGCGGGGTTTGGAACTTTGGATTTTTGGTGGGTTTTGGGTATTTTGTTGAAGAGGATGGTGAGGAGAGCAAGAGTATTGGATTGGATGAGAAATTTGGGGGGATTTCGGACCTTGAATGTCCAAAATGAAGATTTTCGGATTTTTGGGTAGGGTTTTTTGGGTTGGTTGATTGGAGAGGATTAGGAGGAATTTATGGGTATAGAAATGAAGAGGGAAGTGAGGAGATGAAGAAAATGGGTTTATTTGATGGATTTGGTGGGAGAATGGGGAAGATTTGAAGTTTTGGTGAACAGAAATGGTGGTTTTTTTTTGTTTTGGTGCGTTGGAGAAGAAGAAGAATGGGAAGGGGAGAGGGGAAACCCGTCCTGGTATATATATTTTCCCGTTCGCCCGGCCGGGTGAGGTATTACTACCCGGTCGGGCCTAACTTTGGCTTATCCAGAAACTTTTTTTGGCGTAGGGCCCGGCCGGGTGAAATAACATACTCGGTCGGGCCTAACTTTTGCTTATCCAGAAAGGTTTTTAGGCGTAGGGCCCGGCCGGGTGAAATAACATACCCGGTTGGGTGAAAGTTATTTTAATTGAAAAATTGCCCTCGCTCGCCCGGGTGTGTGCCGGGTGTGTGTTTTTGTTATGAAATCCGACCGGGTTGGGTTAGATACCCGGCCGGGTGCAAACTCTTTTTTTTACACACACACACACTCTACTGAAAAAGTATAAAGGAAAACATACCGTGCATGGGTTGCCTCCCAAGAAGCGCTTTATTTAACGTCGTGGCTCGACGATATCTTCTGTCGTTCCTCATTCGTAGACCGGTTCAGAGAGGTCTACGACTTCCACGTTTTTGGGTTGAAACCCCTCAAAGAAGGGTATTAATTGTTGTCCGTTCACTTTGAGAACCTCTCCCGTCTCCAGGTCTTGAATTTCCACCGCCCCGTATGGATATGTTTTGACCACTTTGTATGGTCCAGTCCAATAGGATCTCAGCTTACCCGGAAATAGACAAAGACGTGATTGGAATAGAAGGACTTTTTCATCAAGTTTAAAGTCTTTTCGTATGATCATTTTATCATGCCACTCCTTCGTCTTTCTCTTGTATATTTCTACATTGTCATAAGAATTCAGGCGAAGTTCTTCCAATTCTTGCAATTGGAGCTTCCTATGTACACCAGCCTCATCAAGATTGAGGTTGAATTCTTTTACCGCCCAATAGGATTTGTGTTCTAGCTCTACAGGAAGATGGCATGCTTTTACAAACACAAGTCTATAAGGGGACATACCGATTGGATTTTTGTAAGCAGTTCAGTATGCCCATAGCGCATCATCAATGCGTATACTCCAATCCTTGCGGTTCGGGTTCACTGTTTTCTGGAGTATAGATTTCAACTTCCTGTTTGAGGTTTCCGCTTGGCCATTGGTTTGGGGGTGGTAGGCTGTAGAGATTTTGTGAGTCACACCATATTTTTTTAGTAGGGATCCCACAATTTTATTACAAAAATTTGTGCCTCGATCGCTTATTAAAATTCAAGGGACCCCAAACCTAGAAAATATGTGTGACTTAAGAAAGCTTGCAATCACCTTTGCATCATCAGTTTTTGTGGCTTTAGCTTCCACCCATTTAGAGATATAATCCACCGCAAGGAGGATGTAGATATTACCATGAGAATTTGGGAAAGGTCCCATGAAGTCAATCCCCCATGCATCAAAAATCTCACAGAAAAGCATGGGATTTTGTGGCATCTCATTTCTCCTTGAAATGTTTCCCGCTCTTTGGCAATTGTCACAAGATTGGCAAAAGCCATGTGCATCCCGGAATAGACTTGGCCACCAAAAACCACTTTCAAGTATCTTCATTGCTGTTCGTTTCGGGCCGAAATGTCCTCCGCAAGCATAAGAATGACAAAATTCTATGATGTGGGTATCTCATGTTTAGGGATGCATCTTCGGATTATTTGATCCTTACAATGCTTCCACAAATATGGGTCATCCCACACATAGAGTCTTGAATCCATTCTCAATTTTCATTTTGAGATTTTGAGAGTTGTGGAGGAATTTTGCCGGAAACAAGGAAGTTCACGATATTTGCGTACCATGGTTGTATGACTTTGATGGAGAAAAGAGTTTTGTCTGGGAATTCGCCTTTGATGAGATTTGTGTGGAGGTCCTCAATGTCTTTGTGAGGGATGAGGCGGCTTAAATGATCGGCCACCAAGTTCTCTGCTCCTTTCTTGTCTTTAATCTCCACATCAAACTCACTTAATAGAAGGACCCATCGAATGAGTCTTGGTTTGGTTTCCTTCTTTGTCATAAGGAATCGGAGAGCGGCATGGTCGGTGTAAACAATAACTTTCGTTCCAAGCAGGTAGGAACGAAACTTTTCCAAAGCAAAGACTACCGCTAGCATTTCCTTCTCAGTGGTGGAATAGTTCTTTTGAGCTTCATTGAGGGTTGAGGAGGTGTAGTAGATGACATGAGAAGCTATTCCGACCTTTTGGCCTAAAACAGCCCCCACCACATAGTCACTTGCGTCGCACATGATCTCAAAAGGAAGAGACCAATCGGGAGCTTGTATGATTGGGGCAGTCACCAGTCTTGCTTTTAAAGTGTCAAAAGCCTCTTTGCATTCATCATTTTTGAGAAGTCTTTGATGAATCTCCTATAGAAACCAGCGTGACCGAGGAAAGAGCGGATGTCCCGCACTGATTGTCCCTGTTTCTGTAACAGCAATGAATAACGATCTAACAACGAAGATTAAACGTAAGAATGAACACAGATTGAATTAAAGTAAAACCCTCTTTGATAGACCGTGAACTCGTACAACACAAAGATATGCGCGTAAGGCTATGGAGAATAAGTACGACGTTAACCTAATCCTAAACCCTCGGCTCCCTTTTTATAGGCGAGGTTTAGGTTAGGCGTACAAGGCTTTTAGCCTGGTTATATGGGCCTAACATTTGGCCCACTTTCTATCTAATATATGCACTAATTAAATACAAGGAATAATAATAAAGCTAATCTATGACCAACTTGATTCACAATTAAAATATCTCCAACAATCTCCCCCTTTGTGATCAAGTGCCACTTTGTTATTGCTTCTGCGACTTGAAGTAGTGCTTCCTCATATTTAGTGCATGCTCATATTGCCTCAGCATATTTCTCTTTTTCTAGGCGATCGTCAATGGCCTTTAAAATTGTCTCTACTGTAGAGTGTTCCTTCTGAACATATGACGATGCCTCCTGAAGATTTTCATCTAGCTGTGCCTTCATCTTTAGAAGCTGTTCTTTGATTATCTTCAGCGTTCCGTCACAGTATTTCTCAATTTCATTGACTACCATCAGACGTTTTTCGTTCTTGTGGTTCAGATAAGTGACTGCTGGCGGTGTGAAGAAGATGTGGTAAGCTGGGAAGTCTTCGAGTTCTGGTCCATACAGTCTTGGCTTTGTCAGATTTGTCTTTGTCAGGTTGCACTCAATAGCCATCTGTAGGTCGTGTGAAGAATGTACTCTGATCTGTCTGAGCATGAATCTCTTTATTGCTGCAAGACCTTCACTGTATGTTTTGCTCTGCCTGATTGGAAGGTATCGATAGGCCATGAACATTTGATAGATGTCGTCGGGTTTCAGCATGATGAAATCATTCTCTTGGCAAGTAAATTCGCTCCCGTCAGTGCGTTGAAGCCTGTAAGTATAGAATGTCACTCCATGATAATCCTCGGCCTTCACTTGTAGAATTTGATGAATCGGGAGAATATTGGACTTCAAATCTTGTTCCATCAGCTCTCTCTGAGTACCGGTTGACCTTTGTAATAGCATATGCAGATGACCTCCAGCCTGCTTTCCTTTTAGATGGGTAAGGCCTCTTAGCTTCAGTTCATTCAGTGGTTTGACTTTGTCTGGTCTACGCCAGATATGCTCTCTGATTTCCTCTTGGAAGGGGGCTTTGATTCGAACGTTGTCCCAGGGTTTCTCTGTCTCGGGAAGTCTTCCTGCTGATTGTCTTACGACGGATTCAAGAGCTTTCTGGGATTCCTTGTAGTTCTCCCCTTCCTTGCGTTCATCGTCCTCGAGCCTGATGATATCTTCAGTACATTTGTTGATTAGCTCTCGTAGCCACCAATTTCTCTGCATGTCATCTATCTCGGCCTCATTGCGAAGATCATCCCATTCTGTCCATTGTCTTGGCCATTTATCATATATCACTGCCTCCTTCAGTGCATCGTGGATGTCATTGCCTGGGGAAATGTATGGAACTCTTTGCTGCTTTAGAAGCGGTGATTGTTCCTGGGTAGCACAACCGGGTTCACTTGGATTGCCCGTTGACATCAATTTAGAACTAGGTTCCAACTGATGGCCTGATGGAAAAGATGTACCAGTGGTAGCATAGTCAGGACTTCCATCCCCTCCTCGGTTGGTATCTCTGGGAGACACGCCTCGGGATGTTACTTCTAGCTCGACCAGGCTAGATATTTTGGCTGTGGGTGGTGGCTGTTGGTTTGTGGAGGTTTCGGGTTGGATGGGCTGTGGAGTTTGGCTTGGTAAAGCAGTTTGCTGAAGTGATCGAGGTCGCTTGTTCTCCCCCTCATGAGGATCCGAATCATCGGGGTCCTCATGGGAACGTTTGCGACCACGAGGACTCTCCTTGCACTTGCTCTTGGTTTCCGGGGAAGAAAGGAGGGCTTCGAGTATGGCTTGCTGGTGAAGGGTAAGTTTGTCTTCAGGGGTGTTTAGGAGGTTGTTCAGCAAAGCCGATGCAAGAGTGTCGAAGGATAGTGAGGAGAGATCGATGGAGGGTGTGGTCGGGTGTGGGGAGAATACTAGTTCTGTATCCTGGGTTCCCCAAGAAAGTGAAGGAATGGGAATTTGATTGGTGGGATAGAGGGGTTGAGGATACGGGTTGTGTATGGGAAATGAAAGGTTCGGGTGAAGGTTGGGGTGGGGGTTGTTCAAACCGAACCGCTTGGGTGGTCCTAAATTCCTGTGCTAGAGCGGTCATTGCATCTTGCACCCATGGTTTAATGGTGGAATCTAGGAAGCGATTTAGTAGAACGTTTACGTCTTCAAAGGTTGGGTGACCAGTTACGGGGGTTGTAACTGTTGTCACAGCATCAGTGAAGATTGCTGATGTGTGGCCTGCGTGCAATGATGCAATCATTGTGGGCGTAGCAGGGCTTCCAACCGTCATAGCTTGCGCTCTGGTTGTTGCGTTCAGGGTGTGTGCACCTGTATGTGCAGTGAATAGTGTAGGTGTCCTAGAAAATGAAGAAAATGTTGGGAATGTGACACCTAGACTCGATGTGTGAGAAGAAGGGGTTTTGACCTCGGGCGATAGGTCAATTGTTCGCTCAACTGATTCGGAAGGAACCAGTGAGGGGGTGGAGTCCCGTTCTTTTGAAACAATAACCTGTTGAGAGGCTATCGAGTGGCTGAGAGAGGGCTGTGCTTGCACAGTTGAGCCAGATGCTGCGACTTCTACCCGGGAACCGAAAAGATCGGCTCATGTGCTTAAGGATTCAGCTCGGCTTATCTGGATAAAGGTATCGTAGCCCACGAAGATATGCTCGTCTGCCTTATCAATCAGGCTCTTTCTGGCTCGGGGCTGGGACTTTGCCTCAGCAGCCTTGTCATTCTTGACCTTGGCCCTTTTCTCCCGGATGATGACTTCCTCAGAATTCTTAATTGAATGGGATCGGCTCGCGGTCTAGCTATCTCCTTGATAGTGAAGACTTGGGGTCTGCCAGCGATTATCGGTGCTGCATCTTCAGCAGTGATTCTTTTCTTCTGTGAAGATTCGACTGGCAGCTTTCCTTTTCTGATCAGGGCATATGTGTGCTCAACGTCGTCACTGTCATTGTCGTCATTATCATCATCCGAGCCAGATTCTGCGCTATCTGTGCCCACGCTCTTGGATGCCTCGTCGTCAGTGTTTGTTTGGGCATCACTTGACGATTCATTGGCAGTTTCCTCAGCGTCTGTTTCGGTGCCCTCAGCCGCCTGACTCGTCTCTAGAGAGTCGTCAGACTTTCCTTCATTGGGCGAACCGGCCACTGGTTTCTGTGGCTTTTGGGCTCTCTTTGGACCCTTACCAACACTCGGCTTCGTCCCCGGGGTAGGTCCATCTGGGTTTTGCTGAACCATAGGGACGGTTCTCTCAGTGGCTTCCTTGTACTGCTGGACCGCTGGATTTGAAGATTTGACAAGCTTGAGCAGAAATCCAGGGATCCTCAGACCGAAGACAGGATTCTTGTCTGCTTTGAAGTATTGCAGCTTCGGTGCGGTGAAGTGAGGATCAGTACTGCGTCTCGGTATTGAAGCGTGCTCTGTCATGCAGTTGTCGATGATTAGCCCGAGCCACCTTGCGTACGGGATGGTACCTGGTCTGTTCTTTTCTTTGGCTTTGACCAGGTCCATTAGCTCTGAGAAGAAGAGCTGTGACAGGTCGTAGTTCTTGTTGAAAGCTATGCCATGAAATACTAGTAGGATCTGCTTGTTGCACTTGTCGAAGCCGGCATGCTTAGGCGACAGGCACTTGTTCACCAGCCCGAAGAGATTCATCCACGGATGATGAAGATATGCTCCGTTGAAGTTGGAGAGCTGTGGCAGTAATGAGGTGTAGCCTAGGGATGCCACGTCTTTCAGTAGATCTGGGATGGACGGCAGCGCATCGTACTCGTCATGGATTGGCAACGATAGAGTAGCCCGTAGAGTGGATGGTGTCAGAATCACCCGCATGCCGTTCAACTTGGTCTTTATCTTGGAGCGATCCTTCAGTGAATCCGTATGCATATGACCCCAGAACTGTTGTAGGTATATCTCTGGCACCGGTTTTGTGTTGTGAAGTGTTGGCCAGAGATAGTGACCTTTCATGATTGCTGGAACCACTGGGTTCTGACACTTGAACACTGCAAGGTCTAGCTGGAAATTGTTGTCCAGCACCTTGATCCATTTCCCTTTGGGGTAGATGGTATCATCGATCTGCGTTTGAGTTGTTCCTGCCATTTTAAACTGTAGAAGCAGGGGGTCAGCATATGAAATTCAACTGTTTGATTAGATTGAAAGAGTTTGATTTGAAGGTTTCAGATAAGTTTATGCAGGTGGAATTTTGAAAAAGTTGCAAAGTCCAAATCTCGAGATCTGAATCTCGAGATCATGATTTTGAGATTCAAATCTCGAGATCTTGATTTCGAGATTCAAATCTCGAGATCAAGATGTCGAGATACAGATCTCGAGATCTTGATTTCGAGATTCATATCTCGAGATCGAGATGTCGAGATGCAGATCTCGAGATCTTGATTTCGAGATTCAAATCTCGAGATCAAGATGTCGAGATGCACATCTCGAGATCTTGATTTCGAGATTCAAATCTCGAGATCAAGATGTCGAGATGCACATCTCGAGATCTTGATTTCGAGAAGATGAATCGGCGATCTCGAGATCTTGAAAAACAAGATATCGAAATCATGATTCCGAAGAGACGAATCCACCTGCAAAGATATAATCAAAAGATGCGAAATACAACATACAATAAGTTTTCGAACTTGAAATAAACTGAAAAACTTGTTCTTTTTTTTTGTTTTGAGAAAAAATATCGAATCAGTTTTGCGAGAACAGTCGTTCGATTTTGAGATGGATGATTGCGACTGTGAATCGTTAACTACCTTCCAAGAAAAGTCGAGAGAGTAGAGAGATTGAGATGGGGAAAGATTTGGGAAGACGACAGAGAGAAGGTTACGAGCTCTGAGATGCGAAAATTCTTAGCCTTTGCGAAAAGATTTAATGGAAAAGGAAGGGTTTTTCGCGAGGCTTATATATGCGAAAAATTGTTTTGGACCTCCTTGGTAACAGATGAGCCCGAATGATTGGGCTAGCACACGGTGCCCTTTATTTAAAAGATTTTCGAGGCCCAATACCAGTAAAAAATATAGAGCTCCCCCTCAATCAGTGAAAATTTTCTCCCCCCCAAAAAATGCAACAAACAATATGTACAAATGCAACGCACACACACTGTTTTTTTTTGTTCTTTTTGATTTTTCACCCACTCAACACATGCAACACACGCACACTATTTTTTTGTTATTTTTCTGGTTTCTCCCCCTCAACACATGCAACGCACGCACACTATTTTTTGTTATTTTTCTGGTTTTCTCCCCCTCAACACATGCAACGCACACACACTATTTACAGATCACACTCACACACACTATATACAAGTCCCACACACACACTTTTCAGACCAGTGGAGACAAAAATTTAAACAGGCTCGAGGTTCAACATGCCCAACTTGGAGACCAGGAACTGGAATCTTTTTTCATCCAATGCCTTAGTGAACAAGTCAGCCAGTTGAAGCTCTGAGCTTACAAAGTACATATCTATGTCTCCTTTCTCCACGTGATCCTTGGTGAAATGATAGCGCAGATCAATGTGTTTGGTGCGGGAGTGGTGAACCGGATTGCTTGTGATGGCGATGGCGCTTTGAGAGTCACTGTAGATTGGGATGTGGCGGAATGTGTAACCGTAGTCCTGCAGCTGTGTCTTCATCCATAATATTTGTGAACAACAACTAGCAGCCGCGACGTATTCGGCCTCAGCTGTAGATGTTGACACACAGTTCTGCTTTTTGGAAGACCAGCAGACTAGCTTCTCGCCCAAGAATTGGACGGCTCCCGATGTACTTTTGCGGTCCATCCGGCAACCAGCAAAGTCAGCGTCCGAGTATCCGACTAGATCAAAGCCTGAATGCTTGGGATACCAAAGGCCTAGATTCACCGTGCCTTTGAGGTATCTTAAAATTCGTCGTACAACTGTCAGATGGGATTCCTTCGGATTGGCTTGAAAGCGAGCACATAAGCATGTGGAGAAGACAATGTCAGGCCTGCTTGACGTGAGATACAGCAAAGATCCAATGATGGTCCTGTAATTCGTAGCATCAACTGGCTTCCCGGAGGGGTCTGAGTCCAGTTTGTTGTTTGGGGACATGGGGGTCGTCATGGAAGATTTGCCTTCAATGTTGAATCTCTTTAGCATATCCTGAATGTATTTGGACTGATTGATGAAAATGCCATCAGAGAGTTGTCTTACTTGCAGGCCTAGGAAGAAGTTTAGTTCACCCGTCATGCTCATCTCGAACTTGGTTTTCATTAGTTTCTCAAAATGATGGCACAGGCGCGGATTTGAAGAGGCAAAGATGATGTCATCAACATAGATCTGAATCAGGATGATGTCAGACTTCTGTCGCTTGATAAACAGAGTAGTATCAATCTTTCCTTTTGAGAAACCTGAATCGATCAAGAATTCGGTCAAGCCATCATACCAAGCCCTGGGTGCCTGTTTCAACCCATAAAGAGCTTTCTTGAGCTTGTAAACGTGGTCTGGGAATTTTGGATCTACAAATCCTTCAGGTTGAGCAACATAGACTTCTTCTTCTAAAGTCCCATTTAGAAAAGCTGTTTTCACGTCCATCTGAAAGACGGTGAAGTTTTTGTGCGCCGCGTATGCAAGAAAGAGGCGGATTGCTTCAATTCTAGCTACGGGCGCAAACGTTTCATCGTAGTCTATGCCTTCCTGTTGATTATATCCCTTTGCGACCAGCCTTGCCTTGTTCCTTACAACTGTTCCTTCTTCATCTCTTTTATTTTTGAATACCCACTTCGTGCCAATGATTGTCTTTCTCTGAGGCCTGGGTACCGGTGACCATACATCCAGTCTGTCAAACTGATTGAGTTCATCTTGCATCGCAATCACCCAATCTGGATCAAGTAGTGCTTCGGAGACTTTTGATGGTTCTGACTGGCTTAGGAAACATGCGAAGTGGCATTCATTCATCGTTGCGGATCTTGTTCGCACACCTTGACTAGGATCACCTATTATCTGTTCAACGGGATGTGCTCTCGTCCACTTCCTCTCATGAGCTAGAGGAGTTGGAGTAATTATTGGTTTATCCGAGTCCTGATAGGAGGTTGAAGGCTCTGGAGCAGCTGTGGTGTGTAATGGAGATGATTCTGGATTCGTAGCAAAGCCGTGATCATCCACACCTCTGAGATTGGATTGAGGGGTTGAGGGTGTGGATGGTTCATCGTTTGGTCCTGTGAGGAGCGGAATCTCTGCTGTTGGAGTTGATGTTGAAGCTGGAGTGCATGCAGGAGGTGGGGGGTGTGTGTTCTCGTAGAAGTTTCTGAAAAGAGAGTCGAGAATCACATCTTCGTGTTCGGTGTTTGGTTCAGCTTTATCAGAAGCTACTGGTACAGCATTTGATGGATCAGTCTGTAGATGTTCGATCGCAAAGTCTGTCATTTCATAGAATGTAACATTTACACTCTCGATGACAGTGCGCTTGTCTCTGAGATAGACTCTGTAAGCTTTGGACTGCAGTGAGTAGCCAATAAACACGCCTTCTCTGGCTTTGGGGTCCAGATTACTTCTCTCTGTCCGATCATTTAGTATGAAGCACTTGCAGCCAAAGACCTTGAAGAATGAGATGTCAGGAGTTCTGTTGAAGAGGATTTCATAAGGAGTCTTGTCGAAGCGTTTATGGATGGATGTTCTGTTCTGAGTGAAGCACGCAGTATTGATTACCTCTGCCCACATGAAGTGAGGCAGTCTGGATTGGATTAACATGGTGCGTGCTGCTTCAACAAGGGTTCTGTTCTTTCTCTCAACAACTCCGTTCTGTTGGGGAGTTTTAGCTGCTGCAAATTGCTAAGTGATACCGAGTGATTCATAGAACTCAGTGAGAGTTTGATTTTTGAACTCGGTACCATTGTCAGTTCTAACAATTCGAACACTGTGCTGTAGCAGTTTCTGGATGGTTCTAATAAAGGTCATAATGTTTTCTGCAGCCTCGTCTTTTGAACGGAGAAATTTTGTCCATGTGTACCTAGAGAAGTCATCAACGATCACCAGAGTGTATTTGCGACCGTTGATGCTCTGGACTCTCATAGGGCCACACAGATCCATGTGAATAAGCTGCAACTGATGTGTAGATGATGGTTCGGTTTTTGACTTGTGGGAGCTTCGCGTCATTTTGCCCATTTTGCAGGCACTACAATGATTTTCAGCGGAAGACTTTAGCAAGGGAGGCCCTTGACAAGTTTCTTTGAGGACAAGGTTGAAAGATGTTTGAAGTTCAGATGGGAGAGACGTCTGTGCCATAGGTTGTTCTGTTCAGTTGAAGCTTTGGACAGCAGACAGATGGAAGTGGTGGATTGGACGCTTTTCAGATCAATAGTGTACAGATTTGATGTTCTGTAACACGTTAATAATGTATTCCCTGTGCTGTCAAGAACACATCATTGTTTTGCAAAGAACCTCACTTCCATCCCGCTGTCACAGAATTGCCCTATGCTCAGTAAGTTGTGTTTGAGCCCTTTGACAAATGATACGTCTTTTATAGTGACACTGGCACAGACGACGTCCCCATACCCAAGAATAGGAGATGAGGCGTCGTTCCCGAATCTGACATTGCCTCCGTAGCAGTTGGTGTAGTTGCTCAATAGGTGCTTTATTCCGGTCATGTGGGTTGAGCATCCTGAGTCTAAGTGCCACACATGACCGTCCTGCAAAACAATCAAAAAGATTTAGGTACCCATCTTGGAGTGGGTCCTTCCTTATTATCAAAAAACACCTTACTAAATCTTGCTTTTAGCTGTGATCCAAGGTCAACAGCTCTTTCAACAAAGGTTCTTTCTCTTGTGGGCTCTCCTATAGCCAGATCTGCTTTTGCAGTGGGTCTGGTTTTTGGAGCCCACTTAGCAGTTTCCATTTTGGTGGGTCGGATGTTGTGAACCCACCTTTCCATTTTAGTTCTGGTGGGTCTGAATTTGGGGACCCACCTTTATGTTTCAGTTTTGGTGGGTCTGCGATTGTGGACCCACCTATCCGTTTCAGGTTTGGTAGGTCTCATCTTGGGGATCCACCTTTTCGTTTCAGTTTTGGTGGGTCTTATCTTGGGGACCCATCTTTCAGTTTTAGCTTTCGGAGGAGAGTAGACATGTGCTTTGTGATTGAATGGTTGTTTCTTAAGTTTGGTTTTGAAAATCTCCTCTTTAGAAAGCCGATTAAGATGTTTCCTAGAATGAACTCGAAGAGCATATTTCATATCAGGAATACAAAACGTTCCCTTAGAAGTTCTTTTCTTGGTTTCTCTTTCGGGTTCGAGCTTTCTGTGAGGCTTTGCTTTAACAACATTCACATCACATTCATAATTATGGGGGTCTGGAACAGAATAACCATAAGCAATACTTGTATTATGAATAGAACGATGTCTAGAAGATGCCTCAGAAATATTCAGCTTGGGACTCAAGACTGAACTACTAGAAGTTTGTTTTGTAGAGACAGAATTACAATTAACTTTAGAGTAAAAAATTGAACTAGATCTAGGACTGACACTATTCTCAAAAACTTTCTTCTTTCCTTCTGCGATTTCTTTCCTCTTTTTCCTCCACTCATTCTTCTCTTCTCCTTCCTTCTTCACTTCATTTCCTGTAAACAAAGGAGAAGAGAGATGAGTGGACGAACCTTTTAAAACATTGGTTTTCTCAGGTGAGGTGTGTGAGCTGTCAGTCTTAGTCGTAGAAGAGTCTGATTTAGCATGATACTGCTCACTCAAATCATTGAACTTTTGAAGAAGTTCCTGCCAGTTGCGCTCAAAACCTTTCTTTTCAGTTTCAAATCTCTCTCTCTCGTTATCAAGAGTTTTCTGAAGGTTTTTAAGTTTTTGAGCCATAGGAAAAATACAAGGTTCCTCTCCAGTTTTAGCAATACCTACTCTTGGAGGTGGGTCAAGAGGATGTCCTATATGAGGAATATCTTTAGCATAAGGGTCAAGGCATTCACTAAAGCAGGAAGTAGATTTTTCTTGTGAAAGTTGTTTTTCATTAACAGAGGGATAATCACAAGAAATCGCAGATTTTGGGTTCTTTCTCTTTTCTTCTTCTGCTTCAGCGTTTTCTTCATCACTTCGAAAATACATTTTCTCACCAAACCCTAGTCCCATGTAATCTTTATTATAGATTTGAAGACAATTAACTTTCTTTAGATTACATGGGTTTTTTATGCCCAGTCCTATTCTAGGATTGTAGAATCGGTCATCCTTTATTTTATTCAAAAAGATTGTCTGTTCAGACTGACCTCTTCTAGCAGCCAGATCCTCTAGTTCTTTTATTTTATTTAAAAGTGTTCTTCTCTTGTTATGCAAAAAATCGCATTCAGCCTTTGCTGGGTTTTTTTCTCGTTCACTATCCTCAAATTTCCTAGTTAATTCAGCTATCTTAAGTTCAAAGCTTTCAAAATCTGAGGACACTTTTTTGACCTGATCTTTTGCAATTTCAAGTTGAACACTTAAGGAAGACTTTTGGTCTAGATTCTGTTTCAGTACCCTGTGATTATTGTCTAGTCTCTCCTTTAGTTCTTTGATTAGATTGTCCTTCTCAAGTAAGGACTGCATTTGGTTATTTAAAGGAGTATAAGAGGTACTTACAGAACTTGTTGAGCATTCGGTTACGGGGATCGCAGCATCACCCTTTCTTTCATCTTCCTCCACTCGTGCCATCAGGGCATAGTTGTCTTCCTCCTCCTCCTCCTCAGAAGAATCTTCTGCCCAGTTCTCATTCTCAGCAATCATTGCAGAGGTTTCTTCTTCTTTCTGCACCATCAACATTTTCTGCTTATTCCACAACATCTTTTGCTTGTAGAAATTAGCATCTTTCTTCTTTGGGAGGCGACAGTTTTTGATGACATGTCCAGCCTTACCACAATTGTAGCATTTGGGAGCATCTTCTGCTGATGGCGCTTTCCTAGAAGATCCTTGATCATGGTTCTTCTGTTTGTAGTTTGAGGAGGAGGTTCTCAGCTTGTTGGAGGAGCTGTTCTTCTTAGCAAATCTCTTGGCAAGCAGTGCCATCTTCTGTAAGTCTGCAAGCTCAGCCTCTAGATCAGATTTATCATCATCACTTTCATCATCATCTGATTCAACCACTACCTTCTTCTTTTTCTTCTTTAGTGATGTGGTTGTCCTTCTGGGCTGAGTCTCCATTACAAGAGCTAAGGGATTTGTGGTGTGATGATCCTCGGCACAGGCAACCTCGTTGAAAAATTGCTTAAGATGTTCATAGAGAGTGCAGAGGTCAATTTCATCCAAGTCGATCCGAGATCTAACATCCTTCACTGTCTTTTCCCATGCAGGATGCAGGCTGAATAGAAATCTAAGATTCAGTTCCAAGTTGGACCTGAATACTTTGATTTTTCTGAGTTCATTTACCAGTTGAACGAGTCTGTTGTAAGTCTCATTCAATGGTTCTCCTGGACCTGCTTTGAAGGAGTCATAAGCAATAAGAATTGTCGTCTTCTTTGTCTTAAGGCTAATGCTTGTGCCTTGAAGAAGTTTCTCAATTTCATCTCACGTTTCCTTAGCTGTTTGCATGCTGTCTATGAGAACGTATACTTCATTGGGGATTGCTTGAAGAAGGTATGTTTTGGCCATGAGATCACCACGAAGCCTGAGCATGTCAGCTTCCGTGTATTCAGATGCCACTTTCCTCCTTATTTCTGGAAGAATAGGAGGGTTATTTTCTGGATCACCACCAACTGAAATCAAGAGTTCAGCTGGTCCTTCAAGAAAGGATTCAAGCATCGCAGCGGAGTTCTCTTTGTGCTCAAGGAATTTAAGGAATCGGTTCCTCCACATTTGGTATTCTCCCTTCCTGAGACTAGGAGGAGTACTGTTGTTCCCTTGTGCATTGAATTCTGAGGCCATTGCTGTATTAAATTGACCGTTCGAGATAATTGATCAAAAGATTTTCAGAGGCAGAATGTCGAAAAATCAGATGTCGAGATCTGAATATCGAGATCTTGAGATTTCGATAAAGGGGGCCCGGTATCGAGATTTGAGCTCGAGATTGGGATCTCGAGATTAAGGATCTCGAGATTTCAAATTTCGAGAAGAGGATCTCGAGATTTGAAATGTCGAGAAGTTAAAACTCGAAATCTTATTTCGAGATGTCAAATGTCGAGACCAGATGTCGAGACCTTGTTTTCGAAATCTTGATCTCGAAATCCTAGATGTCGAAATCCTCAATGTCGAAATCCTGCAAACTGTAAAAATCAGATAAGCAAAATCTGAAGGTAGTTTCCTGTAGAGTAGAATGTCGAGATCCTCAGGTAAAGTTTTCAGCTCGAAAAACGTAGCAGAACCTGTGAAAAACCTAGATGTCGACAAGGCCTACTCGAAATATCTCAAGTACAGAATATGCGTAAAACGAAATCTGAAGTATACCCCTTGATCGCTTTGAAAAGACGATTCTAAGGGTGTAACTTTTACAACTTTTGAACAAGAAACAAAATTACAGAGTGAAATATCGACAGTAAGAACAACGTAAAGAAAAACAGAGTCTTCTGCAGGCGTTCTTCTGACCGGCTCTCGATCGGCTCTGATACCAATTGATAGTCCCTATTTCTGTAACAGCAATGAATAACGATCTAACAACGAAGATTAAACGTAAGAATGAACACATATTGAATCAAAGTAAAACCCTCTTTGATAGACCGTGAACTCGTACAACACAAAGATATGCGCGTAAGGCTATGGAGAATAAGTACGACGTTAACCTAATCCTAAACCCTCGGCTCCCTTTTTATAGGCGAGGTTTAGGTTAGGCGTACAAGGCTTTTAGCCTGGTTATATGGGCCTAACATTTGGCCCACTTTCTATCTAATACATGCACTAATTAAATACAAGGAATAATAATAAAGCTAATCTATGACCAACTTGATTCACAATTAAAATATCTCCAACACGTACATTTGTGGGGTACGGGAGCGTTTGAATCACATCAGTTTTTGCTTTGTCCACCTCGATCCCCTTTGATGAGATCACATGCCCAAGAACAATCCCTTGTTCTACCATAAAGTGGCATTTTTCAGAGTTTAGAACAAGGTTGGATTCAATGCAACTTTTTAGCACAAGAATGAAGTGATAGAGGCAAGAGTCAAAAGAGTCCCCATGGATTGTGAAATCATCCATAAAGACCTCCATGAATACCTCCACAAATTCTGAAAATATGCTCATCATGCACCTTTGAAAGGTGCCCGATGTGTTGCATAATCCAAAGGGCATTCGTCGGTAGGCAAAAGTGTCAAATGGACATGTGAAGGTTGTTTTCTCTTGGTCCTCCGGGGCTATTGGTATTTGGAAATACCCGAAGTAACCATCGAGAAAACAATAGAACTTGTGCCCTGCTAACCTCTCTAGCATTTGATCAATGAAAGGCAATGGAAAGAAGTCTTTTCTAGTTACCGAATTGAGCCTTCGGTAGTCAATGCACACTCGCCACCCGTTTTGAACTCGGGTGGGCACCATCTCGCCATCCTTGTTCTCAATGACCGTCACTCCGGTCTTCTTTGGCACCACTTGAGTAGGACTCACCCACTTGCTATCGGAAATGGGAAAGATGATTCCCATTTGAAGCAATTTGATCACCTCCTTTTTCACCACCTCCATCATGGGTGGGTTTAATCTTCATTGTGGTAGCCTCACCGCTTTGGCCTCGTCTTCGAGCAAGATCCTGTGCATGCATGTGGATGGACTAATGCCTTTGATGTCGGTAATAGACCATCCAATGGCCAATTTGTACTCCTTGAGGACCGCGATCAATCTTTCCTCTTGTTCTTGGGATAGGGCATTTGAGATAATCACCGGTAGTGTGTGATTTTCCCCCAAGAACACATGCTTCATATTTTCAGGGAGTGGTTTTAATTCCACCTCCGGTGCCTTCAAAACAGATGGTAGCGGCTTCTCGCTCGGAATGGTTAGTGGGAGGGCTTTAGAGCCCGGTGGCAAAAGTGGGAGTTGATTTAACTCCGCCACCATAACGTTCATGTTATTTGACATAGAGTATTCAAAAGTGAAATCCTCTATGTCGTTTTCAATTGAGCTTAGTACTTCATCTTTTCGCTCAATTTCAAATACATCTTGGACTCAAGTGTCTCAAATGTCAATCGCAAAAAGAGAGTAATTATCGGTGGGGTATTTCATGGAGTCGTAGATATTAAATTCGATTTTTTCACCACCGAACTCCATGGTTAATACTCCACTAAAAACATCAATTTTCGCCTTGGCCGTTTTCAAAAAAGGCCTGCCTAGTAAAATTGGGACTGCATTTTTATCGTTCTCCATTTCAAGAACGTAAAAATCAGCGGGAAAGATTAAGTTATCCACCATGATGAGAACATCCTCTACTACACCTTTTGGGTAAGCATTGGATCTATCGACAAGTTGGATAACAACCTCCGTTTCATGTAAATGTCCTAGTTCGAGAGACTTATATAGAGAATATGGGATGACATTGATTGATGCACCCAAATCTAACATAGCCCTAAAAAGAACTAGAATTTCCAAGTTTACATGGTATAGTGAACATTCCCGGGTCACTATACTTTTTAGGCAGTCTCTTTTGAAAAACGATCGACACTTTTTCGCTTACTTGGATTTTTTGCTTGCCATTCAACTTATGTTTCCTTTTAATTGTGCAATGTTCTTTTAAAAACTTTGCAAACCTAGGAACACCTTTTATTAAATTGAGAAGAGGGATATTTACCTCACATTTGCTGAAGGTCTCATAGATGTCTTTGTCATTGTTGTATTTCCGGTTATCCTTGAGAACCTCCGGAAAAGGTGACACTGGCTCATATGAATCAAGCGGTGGGAACTTTCTTTGAGGTGTGATCTCCTCCTCTTTTTCCTCTTCATTTTGAGGATTTGTGCTTGGCACCAAGATCTCCTCCTGTTCTTCTCCAACATGGCTCTTTGCTTTTGCCTTAGCCATAACCAATTCTTTGCCACTTCTCAAAGTGACCGCATGAGCTTGTTGCCTTGGATTCGGCTCCGTTTGAGATGGGAGTTTTGCCAAATCCCTAGCTTCAAGCCTACTCGTGGCATTTGAGATTTGGCTCATTTGGCTTTCCAAGTTATGGATGCTTGATTTTGTTGTTTCTTGAAATTGGGCCACACTTTGTTGCATCGTAGTCATGTTCATGGCTAGTGCTCGAATCATGTCTTCGGTGGACATGTTCGAGTTCGATGTTTGGCCTTGTTGTTTATATTGTTGAGGAGGAGGTTTTGATTGTTGAGGGGGTTGAGAGTTTCCGTACCTTAGATTTGGATGATCCCTCCATCCCGGATTGTAGGTGTTGCTGTGAGGATCGTACCTCCTTTGACCTTGAAACCCCAAAGCATTGACTTGCTCGGAGTTCTCCTCTTGTAGAGTTGGGCAAGAATCGGTGGGATGCCCTTGTGTTGAACATATGCCGCAGACCTTGACTTCTTGGGTTTTTGGATTTAAGAGGAAATCTTTAACCAAAGAAGTCAAGCCGGCCACTTGACTTTCCAACGAGTTGTTGGATTCCGCCGCCATGACTCTCTTTGTTGACCGCCGATTATAGTGTCTACAATTTTCGGCCAACTCTGAGATAAGATTCCTAGCTTGAGAAGGAGTTTTGTTGACTATTCTTCCTCCACATGCGGCATTTATCATCGATCTATCATCATCGCAAAGACCATCATAAAAGTAAAGGATGAGGTCTTGCTCCGAGTAGCCGTGATACGGGCAGCTTGCACAAAGTTTCTTGAATCGTTCCCAAAATTCGTAGAACGATTCATCATCTTTTTGCTCCACATTGCTGATTTATTTCATTAAAGATGAGGAGATTGAGGCAGAATAATACCTTTCGAGGAAGCTCTTCTTCATGGCCGCCCAAGTGTCTATGCTTCCCGAGGGAAGATAGAATAGCCAATCTTTGGCGGTGTCTTTGAGGGAAAATGGAAAGGCCCTCAACTTTATTTGCTCCTCGGTAACACCGTTCGGGCACATGCTTGTGCAAACGATGTGGAACTCCGAAAGATGTTTATTCGGATCCTCTCCTCTTAGCCCATGGAAAGATGGAAGTGGATGTATGAGTCCGGATTTCAACTCAAATGTAGCACCCGCATCAAGAGTTGGGAAGGTGTTACATAAGGGTTGTTGATTTAGATTGGGAGTTGTGAGCTCCCTCAGCGTTCTTGTTTCAAGAGCCATCGATATTGGCTCTGCGGACTCGCTAGATTGAGAACTAGCACTTGAGGATTCTCCCAAGTCGGTATTTGAGAATTTACTTTTTAACCGCTCGAGAGCTTGTTCTATTTCGGGGTTTCTTTGGTAGGTGAGTTGGTTTGTGGATCGGGTTTTTACCATATACTCAAACAAAGCTCAGAAAAATAGAATTTTTTTTTTCTTGAAATAGAATAAAAAGAAAAATTAATTGCCTTTCCCCGGCAACGGCGCCAAATTTGATGAGCACTTCATCACGATGCGTCAAAATAATTTGATACTACCACTTATACGTAGTGTAGGTGAAGTAGAATTCGTGTCCACAGGGAAAGGAACAATTCTCTTTTAAAGAAACTTAGTAAATAAAGGGGTGTTTTGGTGATGAATGATTTAATTAAATTAAAAACTAAGATGAACGACTTATATGAGATTTAATTCAAGGATAAAAGGACTTGGCGTTGCTACTTTCCACTTGTTGATATATTTTAGTCGATCCTTGTTATATCTATAACTTATCCCCACTCGAATACTCAATCGAGGAGTATCTCCAATTCATCGAGGGTAGTTATTAACAACGACCGTTCATTAATAACCCTTACTATTAATAAAAAAAGAACAACGCCGTATACCGATATAATAGTAGCATTCAATCTTTTTAACTCCTTGATGAAATCAATTGAGATTGATAACCTCAACACAACGGTTTCGGTTTAACCAACAAAATTGATCCCTCATAAGTCTATTAACCACAACTGTGCATTAATAAACCGAAGTTACTTACTTGTGAAACCACCAACGATTAACCATCGGTTCGTTGATCGTTTCTAGTAGTAATTAATGTCGGAACGTTAACTAATTGTCACTTAGCAACCCTCCAACATTAATATAGAATGAGCTTAAGGGAAGAATCAATAATCAAGAGAAGAAGTTAAAAAAATAACTCACAACTTTTATAAGCAACAAGCTTCAAGAGCAAAACCAAGATATGGGAGTTTAGCTCCTCATTTGGAGACTCAACATGCTATAAAAATATAAGAAATGCTATTCTAAACTGAGCTTAGGAGTATAGAAGAAGGGATGGTTTTTAGATAAGAAAAAGAGTGCTATTTATAGGTGTTTTTCAACACCTTTGGCCGGGTACCCGACCGGATCAAGTACTTACCCGACCGGGTCCGGTCAAAATCAGATAATTCACCACGTTCTGGCGATCTTCGCATGCCGGGTTGTCCTAGTCACTTCTCACCCGACCGGGTGAGGTATAGGGCCTGACCGGGTCCAGCTCTTTCCTCAGCAGTTCGGTTTTCAAATCAGACCTGACCAGGTGAAGTTTTCTACCCGGTCGGGTATTTGCTCCCGGACAGTCAAAATTCCTTTTTCTTCACTTCAAAGTCCTCCTTTTCAACACCCTAATTCCTAATTGTACTTTACAATTTACAAATGAGAACTAAAATACAATTACAACTAAAATCACACAAATGTTTACAAACTAAATAAAACGTCAAACAATCACCATCAATCAAACATAAAAACATATAATTATGCACTACTAATTAGTGTGCATCAGCTTCGTCTTCAGATGAAGGCTCCCCTGCTGAGAAATATACACACTGTGATCATCATCATTACCTACTGAACCATCACTCCCTTGATCAGTAGTATCATACATCTCCTCGTCGCTGAGAGGAATGTTTGATGATACAAGGATGTTAGAGATATTGTTAGAGATATTTTTTATTGTGATCCATTGTATTTTATAAAGCCTAGTAGAATAATTTATTAGATAAGCTATTTTAGGTAAAGGCCACATTCCTAAAGGGAATGGGCCTCTTTATTATGGAAGCCCAATGCTTGTAACCTAGCATTCTACAAAGGGCTATAAATAGACCCTATGTAGAATGCGTAGGAGAAGTTTTTCGAACATAGAAGGGGCTTTTCATTCATTCATCCCTGCGCATACATAGAATAGGCTACTCAAGTTTTTACGCTAACTTCTCTTCATCATTCTGTAAAACTTCCTAGCCATCAATGAAAGCTTCCATTACACCAATACCCATCCATCTTCATACACATTATGTAGTGTAGACATCGGGGACCAAGAAGTGGTATCAGAGCGGGCTGATCGACCGGTTGTAGCGAAGAAGATGAAGCTTGCGCCAAACTTCATCGCCTGTTTCTTCACATGAGCGATTGATAGATTAGCTTTGTTTGTTGATTTTGCAGGAAAATGTATGAAGGATTATGCATCTGTGATTGCTAGAATCATTCTCTATATATCTTCTCAGCAGTACCATCGGCGTACAGGTTAAGCAGAGGAAGAGCGATTCTGCAGAATAGCGCATCTGGCCGAGGAAGACACTTAACTCGCTTAACGTTTCATGCGCGAATCTCTCATCCTGCGCGATAGAGGTTGTGCGTGAAACATAGGCGTGAAGTTCTCCTTGCGCTATTCTCAAAATCTCTCGTGAGCTATTCTCAAAATCTCTCGTGAACGATTCTCAAAATCTCTCGTGAGCGATTCTCAAAATCTCTCGTGAGCGATTCTCAAAATCTCTCGTGAGCGAATCTCAAAATCTCTCATGAGCGATTCTCAAAATCTCTCGTGAGCGATTCTCAAATTCTCTCCGTGCGCCAAAGTTGCTTGAGCCATTTAAGAACTGCCGTGCGCCATTTGCAAAGTCTTGTGCGCCACTCTCAAAATCTCTCGTGCGCCATTCACTTCGTTCGAGATTGAGACATTCTTCTACGCGCCATTCTTCGTGTGCGAGATTTGTAGCCGTGCGCAATTTTAGGTGCTCAGACATTCAGTTGTGCGCCATTCTCTGTGTGCAATATTTTCAAGCAGCTAAGGATACCCTTTTATGAACCTTCTGCTAGAAGAACTCTACAAACTAAGACAGACTTTAAACAATCAACAGATCAGCTCGATCCAAAAGATGGATGCTCTTTCAACCGGAAACGACACTAGACCCCCAATCCTAAGAAGAGGAGAGTACAATGTTTGGAAGAACATGTTCCTTAACTTTCTCGAAAGCAAAGATCAATCCTCTGGTTTACTGGATTCTATCACTAATGGACCTGCTCAGTTACTGATTGCTATTGAGAGAAATGAAGTTAACAACCCAGCTATGGAAGTTGAATTGCGACCAAAAACCGTGGATGAATATGACGACGAAGACAGAGCTAGACTGCATGCTGACTTGCTGGCTAAGACCTATCTTCTTCAGGCTATACCAAATGACATCTATATGCAGATTGATAGCATGTCAACTGCAAAAGAGATGTGGGACGAAATTTTCAAGATCATGCAAGGAACTGAGATAGGCGTCAAAGCCAAGAAAGCAAGCACCTTCACTGCTTATGATTCTTTTAAAGCTAAACTCAGATAATCACTTGAAGATACGTACCTCCGATTTCTTCAGCTAATTAACGAAATGAGGAAGATTGGAGTTCACAAGTCAAACATGGAAGTAAATGTGAGATTTTTGTCAGCTCTAGGACCTTATTGGAAGAAACTTTGCTCTCAGATAAGACACACCAAAGATCTGGATGATATGGACATTCACGCTGTGTACAATACCCTTGATCAATATGCTGAAGATTTTTCTGATTATGTACACACTACCGTGATTGCTGAAAAAGGCAAAGATGCAGTTTACAAGCTGGTGGATACACTTGCACTTATGCTTGATAAACCTTTCAAATCCGGATCTAAGAAAGATAAAATGAAGATTGAAGAAAGTGAGAGTGCTGATAGTGATATCGGGTTCTGGGATGAGACTGAAAGTGATGATGAGCTTCGTGACTTTCAAAAGCAGATAGCATTTCTTACTTCAAGGTTCAACAATCAGATATTGAAAAAGAAGAACTCCTCAAATAAAAAGCTCCGCAAAACTTCAACCAGCAAAGAACGTTCATTTGAATCTTCTGAGACTGGAAATGCTGAGGATGCTCCAAAGTGCTTCAATTGTGGGAAGACTGGACATCTGATGAAGGATTGCAGGATGCCAAAGAGGAGGAAAGACGCTGAATATTACAAGCAGAAAATCAATCTGAACAAGAAGAAAATGCTAATGGCTATAGAAGAAGGGAGTGATAAAAACGCTCTCATGGCAGAAAAGGACCATTGGATGGATGATTCTGATGAAGAAGAAAATATAGCTTTAATGGCTATTGTTGAAAATGAAGAAGAGCAGACCACTGTTGCTGATAAAGATGTAGAAAAGACAAATTCTTCTGTTGCTAATTCTGTGGTTTCTCTCACTGCAGAAAATGTGGACGCAAACCGCGAAGTAAGTACCTCTAATCCTTTTGTTTATTCTTGCTCTAGAACTGACACACACGACAAAATTAAGGAGCTAGAAGAGAAATTTGATAGAGCCTATGGTATCTATAACAAATTGAGAGAAAAGCAGACCTGCTCTAACATTAAAATAATCAATTTAGAGAAAATAATTGCTAAGCTCACAGCCGAGAACAAAAGATTGAGTGATAGTGAAACGGAACTTAAGGAGAAACTCAGAGTCTCTGAAAAGGAAAGAATCAAGTTTTTTGGTGAAAACAATTTACTCAAACAAAGAAGCGGTGCTCTTTATTCCAAAATTAAAGAACTCGAAGACCTGTTAGCTAAAAGGGGCCAAACTGACCAGACCATTTTCCTTAACTAGCCTAAGGACACTCGTTTCTACCACTCCAAGGAGGGTCTAGGTTTGACTAATCCTCAGAACTTGAAAAAGGTCGATCGTATTCAACTCTATGATATGAAATACATGAGATTAGGATTAACCAAACTTATGGCCTTCACTGAAGCTGAAGAAACGAATGCCCTCGAGGATGAAAAGAGAAAGAACAAGTGTGGTACCGACATCCCTTTTAACTACACAGAATTGAACAAAAGTTACCAAACCAAAGAACCCCCTTTAACTCCTGCTGATGAAATCTTGACCTACCCTCCTGAGAAGGAAACTGTGAAAGAAAGAGAGGAACCTTCCACCTCAGAACCTGTAGTCAAACCAGCTTACATTCCACCTCTTGTGAGAAAGTTTGCTGAGTTAAAAGAAGCCTTTGATAAAGAAAAACAGGTTCTTGAACAAGAAAAGGAACAACTTCTTAAAGAAATATCAATTTTGAAAACATCCTCTCAGTCTTCCACAGTTTCTCAAACCTCTTCACCTTCTTCCTCTGAAAAATCTTTTGAAAACTTCATCGATAGCAGTAAGACTTCTCCCTCTCACTCTCAGTCTCCTTCTCCAACAGAGAACCAAGTGAAGAAGAGAGTCGAGAAAAGAGGAGAGTGGATTGAAGAGAAAATAAGAAGAAGGAAGAGAGTAGAAGAGTCAAGAGTAGTGAATTAGAATCAGCGAGCGAGTGCACTTTTCTATGTCAAAAATAAGTCTAGATTGAGCATTAGAGAGACGTTTTCTAATCATTCTAGTAGTATTGTTCCTAGGATTTCTCTTTGTGAACCTTCGACTAGTTATGATAGTAGACCTGCCTCTAAGTTTTCTCTTTCCAAGATACCTGTCACCAATCGCTGTACTAGTTGTGTTTCTCTAAATTGTGTTAAGATAATGAAATGCTGCCGTTTTGAGTCCAATTCCACTGATAATGAAACTGGTCCTGTGAGTGCTAAGAAAAATTTGAAAAAGCCAAAGACTGACAAAACAACCATTGAGGGGAAATTAAAACTTTCATTCTTAAAATATCCCCTCAAGGTTAATTCAGCTTAACATCTGAAAAGACTCTCACATGAACCAATTTTGAAGGATCATATATCTGAAATCTCTCTTGCTCCAAAAACAAAACAAATATGGGTTCCTAAGGCTGAGGCTGGTCAATTAAATTTGAAAAACGATTCTCAAACAGTCAGCCTGGGTTCCCAGATTAAAAGAAAATTGAAACAATTGCTCACTGTTGATAAGGAAGGACCCATCTTCCGATGGGTACCTAAGCGAAACTAATCTTTTTTGCAGGTCAGTCATGTGTGGCATCTTGATTCTGATTGCTCGTCACACATGACTGGACAAAAGGAACTCTTGAGCAACTATTCTGAAAGATATGGAGGACATGTGAGGTTTGGGAACAATGCATCTTCACCCATACTTGGAATAGGAGATGTCATTTGTGAGAGTGTCACGATAAAAAATGTGTCATTTGTGCAAGCACTGAAGCACAACTTGCTTAGCATTGGCCAATTTTGTGATAATGGAATGGAGGTGAGATTCCATGCTAAGCAATGTTGTGTGATGGATATGAGCGGGAAACCATTCTTAAGGTGTCAGAGGAAAACAAATCTCTACACCATTGATCTTAAAACAGTCCAATCTCCCATATCGATCTGTCTCTTGTCCAAAGCATATCAGGAACAAAACAATTTATGGCACATACGTCTCTCACACTTGAATCTACCTGCAATCTGTTCTCTCTCCTCAAAGAAGCTTGTGAAAGGAAAGCCTGTATTGAAGAACTCACCCAATCACCACTGTTCTGCTTGCCAATTGGGAAAGATGAGGAGCGCATCACACAAATCAAAGCAATTTCCCTCCTCATCTCATCACCTGGAGCTACTACATATGGATATGTGCGGTCCGATGCGTGTTCAAAGCATCAACGGACGCAAATATACTTTGGTAATTGTGGATGACTACTCACGCTACACATGGACCAAGTTTTTGCGATCCAAGGACGAAACTCCAAATCTGATCATGACATTCATCAGGACCATACAGAACTACCTGCAACAGAATGTGAAAATAGCCAGAACTGACAATGGGATAGAGTTCAAGAATAAGGAGTTGGCCGATTTATACGAAGCTCAGGGAATTACTCAACAGTTCTCTGCAGCTAAAACACCACAGCAAGAGAATTTTCAAACTGGACAGAAAGAGTACATCCGACGGTGCACAATTTCTTGGTGAAAAGTTGGTTTGCTGGTCCTCTAAAAAGTAGAATTGCGTGTCCACTTCTATAGCTAAGGCAGAATACGTCGCGGTTGCTAGTTGTTCACAAATACTTTGGATGAGGACACAACGGAAAGATTACGGATTGACATTCTCACACATACCGATCTATAGCGACTCTCAAAGTGCAATTGCCATCACGTGTAATCTTGTCAATCACTCACGGACGAAGCATATTGACCTCAGATATCATTTCATCAAGGATCACGTTGGAAAGGGCATCGTGGACATGTACTTTGTGTCCACGGAATTACAACTGGCTGACATATTCACAAAGGCACTTGATGAGAAGAGATTCAATGTCCTGATCTCTAAGCTGGGGATGTTGAACCAGAATGAATGAGTAACTCTGAACTGTGTGTGTGCGCGTTTGATTTCATTTCATTTTAAAACATTTTTTTTCAAAAACAAAAAAACATATTTGCATTTTTATTTTTTTATACATCTCATTGTTTTCACATGCATCATTTTTTTATGTCAATTTTTCAATGCATAAATCAAGGGGGAGCTTTTTCAAAAACATGCATAAATTGAGGGGGAGTCTCACAAAAATATTCATTGTCAAGAGAGCAAGTGTTGAGGGGGAGCACTTTGAAAATAAAAAAAAAGAGAGGAAAAGGCAAGGCCCGTTAAAACTGTTAAAGTTCCGGGCCTAGCTATTTAAACTTCAAAAACATGCATACCTCCTCTTCACTCTCTCTCTACGGTGAAACGATTGAACTTCACTCCTCTCTCAAATCGAAATCGCTCATCTCCCCTGTTAAGCTTTCAAGGTTTCGCTCATCTCAAAATCAAAGGGTAAGAATTGTTTCTCAATCTATTACTATCTAAAAGCTTCACAGGTCTCCAATGGCGAACAGATACAACGAAGATGACGAACATGTCTTGTTTCGCGATAAAGCCATGCACGAAACCCTTTATACGATTTTCCTTGTGCGCGATTTTAGGCTGAGAGTGATTTCAGCCTGATGCGCAAAACAGACCTAGCGCGATTTTGAGATGATGCGCCAAAAAGACCTAGCGTGATTTTGAGTTGATGCGCCAAACAGACCTAGCGCGATTTTGAGTCGATGCGCCAAACAGTCTGTGCGCAATTTAGATTCTGTGCGCAATTTAGGTTCGTGCACAATAAGGTCATGCGCAAAAACCCCCATGCGAGATTTTACAGATGCGCCAAACAATTGAGATGCGCTATTCTGGTCTGGTGCACGATACAGGGCATGCGCGATGAGATAGGGTTGCGCTATTTCAGCCCAAGCGTAAAACATAAGTGTTGGGCCATCAAAAAATTTCAAAGTCCAGGCCCACTTTGGCTTAGTGGGGCCAAAAATTCTAAGACCCGGCCCAGGAAACATCAAACCCAAAGACGGGCCCACATTTTGAAACAAATCGGAAACGTTCAAAGGGCCCACTTTCAATAAAATTTTACAAACTCCAAAAAAAAATAATACCAAAAAAAGGGGGGGCCCACATTATGAAAAAAAGTTCGGAAATGTCAAAGGGCCCAATTTAAATAAAATTTAAAAAAAAATTAAAAAAAAACACACAATAAAAAAAAACAAGGGGCCCAAATTATCAAACCCTGATCACAATAGAGAACAAAAGGGCCCAAATTATCAAACCCTGATCACAATAGAGAACAAAAGGGCCCAAATAAGAGCTTAAGTTGTGGACTTAGCTACCATCTTTGATCAAATGCTCTAATCCGTTTATCATTTTCAGATCGAAATGGCAGCTATTCCCAAAATCAGACAGATCTGTCCAAGGGGAAACTGGTACGCTATCAAAGAAAACAATCACAGGCTGGACCCAGAAGTGTTCACATGCCAAGATGAAGTCGTCATTGCTATTCTGAAAGGGCACAAGCTGTGGAAAGCCCTAAGCAAATATGTTGAAGTACCAGAAGTGTATCTCCAATAATTTTGGGGAACACTCAATAAAGTCCTTGACGACGACAACGAAGAGTTAGATGACGAGCTGACCGTCACTATCATGAACACTGAGGTCACCATCAACAAAGATCTGCTGCGCCAAGCTCTCCAAATTCCGGAAGAAGATCACTATGACGAGCTGGCATCTAAACCTGAAATGATGGCCGATATACTCAAGCTAGGCCATGCTGCACCAATCAAGCTAATATCTGATGTCAGACCGGGACGCTTACCAAGACCGTGGAGGACCATGCTTGCTATTCTCAACAGGTGCTATACTGCCAAACACACTGGCTTCGATAAGTGCAGTATCTACCTTCTGACCATCTTCCACAGCATCACTCTCATGAAGAACTACGAATACGTCTCCCTGATATGGGATGAAATTTTTGAGCTAGTCAGAAAGAGGACGAAGACGGACCAGATCAAACACCTTCCCTACATGAGGTGGTTTTCACTGATTGTAAGACATATCTCCCGATCCACTGCAGTGATTCCACGAAGGCTATCAAAGGAGAATGTCTACATATCGTCCGTCCAACGTCTCAAGAAAATGCCCGATGTTCCCAGGCTGGTACCAATGACTATACCAGTGGCTCTTCTACAATTAGCCGATCCGAATGATCCATCTGTCCGACGATATTGTGAAGAGCACAACATTATACTCCCTATGGCTCGGATAAACCCCCCTGAGCCTACCCCCGGGAGTTAACCGAGTGTGAGTGAGGGTCCTGAGAGTTCAACCCGGCCACAGAGACCAGTGGCGAGTTGGCCCCGTGATGATCAGACTTTGTCTGCTGAGGGCCACACCCGTGTTGAAGAGACTACCCGTGATTCATCAAGCGTAGCCAGAGCACCAGACGTTGATGATGAGGACTCTGGGAGCAAGGCTGAGGAAAGCGACAACGATGACGGTTATGAGGATGACGACGACGCGAATGACAACGCAAGAAAAGCCAAGGAAGCCCCTGCTCTGAAAGGAAGACTCATTATAAGGCTTTCTAGGGCTACAAACAAGGAGGAGTCTCACCAGATCAAAAACGCTCAAGGAGCAACTATAAGTGAGACTCGCTCTAAGGTACGTCATGACAACCCCTCCTCATCATCCATTCCATCTCAAAGAGTGCAAACGGACAGCGTCATTGCGGACGACATGGCAATATTTGATAGCTGTTTCGACTTCGAAGAAATAAACCGGGCTAACCCCATAGGTGCAAAAACTGATATTTTCAGTTTCCGAGTAGAAGACGCAGCATCAAGCCCAACTGCGCATGCACAAGCTCAACCTATCCACTCTGCTGCCTCTCAACAGGTAGTAGTGTCACATATAGGGGATACTACACCCACCTCTCTGCCTCCTTACGACGCAGTTGAGGATTTATATAGTGGTCTATCGCCCCGGACCACTACCCCTCCTTCTAACAAGATGAGTCTAGGTCTCACACTCCCTACATTTTCCAATTTTTCTACGACACCTACACTTCTCACACCACTACACTCAACAGGTTCACTTTACCTGTCAACAACGATCGGAGATACGTCAATGATGATCAGAAGTCACTACTAGAAAACTGTCTTACAGTGACACTTCGTTAGTGACACTATTCAATTTAGTGTCAGAAACTGACGAAATAACTGAAAGTTTACACATAAGTATCACTAATTTCTGACACAATAACATCACCATTTAATAGTGACACTCAAGGTGAAAAAACGGGGTCATATTCATAATTTATGAAAATATTTTTTTTGAAGAAGGGTTTATTTTATAAATTTTAACCCTACTAACCCTTCACACTTCCCAGGAGCGCAACACACTCACACTTAGCAGGAGCGCAGCTCACTCTCAAGAATCTTAGACCAAGAAGCTCTTCCTTCTCTCTTATTCATTCGCATCGTTCTTAATCCCGACGCCTGAGCGGCAGCGATGTCGCCGACGGAGGGTCACGAACCGGCGACCCAGACTGGAGTGACCTACGCTAAGGCGGACACCCTCCATGGCCGTCGCTTACATCTTCAGCCATGTCTCTTCTCCGACGTAAACTTTCTGGGTCTCCCAGCTAAGAAGCCAGGTAGATACAAAGGCTTCCTGGTGGTTTTGTTCTCTGAAAACGATGTCCAGGTTATCTCTTCCAACTTCCATTTTGCTCTTGTTGGAACTTTCCCAAAACGAAAAGCTCTGGAAGCTATAGGGTTTACTCACCCATATTTTGTAATCCGCGGGGCTTCTTCAATCGAACAGAAGTCTGATTAATTTCCTTTCAGACTCTGATTTTCAGCGATTTTAGTTAAAGAAAATATAATTTGGAATTTTTATGGGTGTTCAATGACTGTTAGCAGATTGACCCGTCTTTTTCTATTGAACGCGACTCTCCCGTTAGCTATGAAAATCTTCCTGTTTAATGCACTAAGTGTTCTAGGTTCGACCATTAACCTCAAAATGTCCTAGAGCTAAATCAAATTTGGCTGAGGTGAACTGTGATGTGGGCAAAACAGCTGCAAGTGATCATAAATGTGACCCTGTTGCACCAGTCAAAACAGGTCAGGTAGACCCTGTTGCCCCTGTTAATTGTACTAATGTTGTAGCCCCTAATGAAAGTGTTGACAATGATGATATACTGGTTAACACTAGTATTGAACTATTTTCTGTTAAGGACCCAATAACAGTCCATGTAAGTGTGATCTATGTAATGTGTGATGCCTCTCCTATTTGTGCTATTCCAGAACCCCCCCCCCCCAAAGATGTTGCCCGGGCAGCTTGTCCCCCTCTTACTGATGATATTTCTTATGAAGCCTGTGATCACCCAACTGTCAAACTCCCTAGTGCCTATGATTAAAATCTGAGGCTGCAGCGCAGCCCCTTTTGATCGAGAAGCAAACTATTGTGGCAGCTTCAAGGTCTGTAAACAATGAAGGCCCTTATGATAGTTCAAATGATACCCAAGTTGTAAATGTTCAATCTGCCAATCCTGTAGCCACAATAGCCCCAAAAAATTGTAACAAGAATTGTGCAACTATTCTTGAGAAGGAAACGGCTGATACCTCTGCTCGCCAACGCCATGGTGCCTTCAAACATGACGAACCCCTGGTGGCTACCTGTAACAAGGCGGTAACCGGGAAAGTAGCTCATGATCTTATTATGTGTGTCCAAACCGGAAATGAAGATCTTCTTTCTGATCCTAGCACTTCAGATATGATACGTTCGTAATTTCCATATCTATGTTTATGTTTTTAATTAGTTTTGCTTGACTTTTACTTTGGAAATTACACACTTTTGATGTAATAGATTAGATTGTTAAATTCTTGTAAATAGGTTAGATTAGATATATTCTGAGCTTAAGCAGGTTTTGGTCACTCAAAGTACAGTTGGTGAACCCAAAAAGTGAATAGAAGGTGCAAAAGTTCAAAGACAAAAGAAAGCACAAGACAACAGAGTGGCGCCCTCGTCGGCCAAGACGCCCCCGTCGGCCGAAAAGGAGCCAACTCGGATTATGGTCCTGAGTCCAAGGAACCCGGGTGCCCTCGTCGGCCGTGTCCTCGTCGGCCGTGCCCTCGTCGGCCACGCCCTCGTCGGCCACGAAGACCTCACAGAATCGGATTTTATACTTATTCATTTATACAGCCCATTAGTGGCTTTGTATTCGGCCCAGTAGTGGTCCAGTTGTAAATGGGCCTCCCAAGCCCAAGACTTGGGAGCCCAACCCTAATTTTCTCTATAAATACTCCCCTTGGGAGTAGTTATAGGGGTTACAAAATCATTCTATTGAAGCATATTATTGCACTTCTCTCTCTAGCTCTCACTTCTCTCTAGATATACTCTATCATTGCTACTATCAAGTTAATATACGGCGCTTGTTCTATATTGACTCGATAGTAAGTTTTATTAATGAACGCATCTCGTTATTAATAACTACCCTCGATGAACTGGATATACTCCTCGATTGAGTATTCGAGAGGAAGATAGTTAAAGATATAACCGGGATCGACGAACATTTCATTAAGTGGATAAAAGCAAAACCAAGTCTTCATCTCATTGAATTAAACTCATATAGGTTGTTTATCTTAGTGTTGTTAAAACAAACAAATCTAAACCCCCCATTTGTTACTACTTTTATAAAAGAAAAGTATTCATTTCCCTGTGGATACGAACCTTACTACACTATACTACGTATTAGTGTTGTATTGATTATTTATTTTGAGTGCACCTAACGACAAGTGCACGTCAAATTTGGCGCCGTTGCCGGGGAAAGGCAATTAATTTTTCTTTTATTTTCATATCAAGAAAAATCAAAAATAAAAAAAAAATATTAAATAAAAATATAAAGAGTTCTTATTTCTTCTGTTTCTGAGCTTAGTGGAGTTTATGGTTAAACATCGCTCCATAAACAAAATCACATATCAAACAAACCCAGAAATAGAACAAACTTTCGAGCGGTTGAAAAGTAAATTTTCTAACACCGACTCGGAAGAATCATCTTCCAGAGATTCATACACCGCTAGCTCTAGTTCTAGCGACACCGAAGAGCCAACCACAATGGCTCTTGAGACAAGAACACTACGGGAGCTCACTGCTCCAAATCTCAATCAACAACCACTATGTATTACCTTCCCTACACTCGATGAAGGTAATACATTTGAGCTAAAATCTGGGCTCATACATCTACTGCCATCCTTTCATGGCCTAAGGGGCGAGGACCCCAACAAACATCTCTCGGAATTCCATATTGTCTGCACAAGCATGTGCCCCAATGGAGTCACCGAGGAACAAATCAAATTGAGGGCTTTTCTATTCTCCCTCAAAGACACGGCGAAGGATTGGCTATTCTATCTCCCTTCAGGGAGTATAGATACATGGGCGTCAATGAAAAAATGCTTCCTCGAAAGGTACTACCCTGCATCTGTCTCATCATCTTTGAAAAAACAAATAAGCAACATCGAACAAAAAGATGATGAGACATTATATGAGTATTGGGAGCATTTCAAAAAGTTGTGTGCTAGCTGCCCATATCATGGTTACACAGAGCAAGACCTCATCCTCTACTTCTATGACGGTTTTGCGGAGCAAGATAGACGCCTGGTGAACGCGGCATCTGGAGGGGGAATTGTCAACAAAACCCCTTCCCAAGCTAGGAACCTCATCTCGGAGTTGGCCGAGAATTCTAGACACTACCATGGGAGGTCGTCATCAAAACGGGTCATGGCAGCAGAGTCCAACATCTCGTTGGAAAGTCAAGTAGCCGGCTTGACTTCTTTGGTAAAGGATTTCCTTTTAAATCCAAAACACCAAGAAGTCAAGGTCTGCGGCATATGCTCGACACAGGGGCACCCCACCGATTCCTGCCCAACACTACAAGAGGAGAATTCCGAGCAAGTCAATGCTTTGGGATTTCAAGGTCAAAAGAGGTATGATCCACATTCTAACTCCTACAATCCTGGGTGGAGAGATCACCCGAATTTGAGGTATGGGAATCCTCAAAATCAGCCCTTGCCACCAACTTTCCCAAAGCACCAAGGCCAGACGTCAAGCTCAAGTATGTCCACCGAGGACATGATCCGAGCACTCACCTCAAATGTCTCTACCATGCAACAAAACATGGTTCAATTTCAGCATGAGACCAAATCCAGCATTCAGAATTTGGAAAACCAAGTCAGTCAAATTGCAAATGCCGTGAACCGACTTGAAACAAAAGACTCGGGTAAACTCCCATCTCAAACGGAGCAAAACCCGAGACAACATGTGAATGCTATAACGTTGAGAAGTGGTGCAACGTTGAAAGAGGCAGAAGAGAACGATGAAGAGACTGAGGATGTGGACCCTGGAAAAGTAGTCCCACCGGAGGAGGAAAACACAGAAACCAAGCTTCCCCCACCCTCATCATATGAACAAGAAATCCCGTTTCCTGAGGCGCTGAAGGAGACAAAGAAGCTAGACAAAGATGCCGACATCTATGAAACCTTCGCAAAGTGTGAGGTAAACATTCCACTTCTTAACTTAATGAAAAATGTCCCTCGTTTTGCTAAATTCTTAAAAGAATTATGCAAAACAAAAAGAAAAGATAAATTGAAAGGGAAACAAGAGGTTAGAGTTAGTGAACACGTCTCGGCCATTTTTCAGAGGAAACTCCCCGAAAAATGTAACGACCCAGGCATGTTCACTATCCCTTGCAAAATAGGAAACACCACATTTCCTAAGGCCTTGTTGGATTTAGGGGCATCAATAAATGTCATCCCCTATTCTGTTTATAAAACTCTACAACTTGGCCCATTACATCAAACAGGTGTAGTGATTCAATTGGCAGATCATTCTAGTACTTACCCGAAGGGTGTAGTAGAAGATGTGCTAATAGAAGTAGAAAATATGGTCTTTCCTGTTGACTTCTATGTCCTTGAAATGGGAACTGATGACCAAACAACACCCATCCTTTTGGGTAGACCCTTCATGAAGACCGCAAAAACGAAAATTGACGTTTCTAGTGGTTCACTAACTTTAGAGTTCGATGATCAAAAAGTGGAGTTCAACATCTTGGACTCTACGAAAAAACAAATGCAAAATCCAACTCTGTGTTCTTTACATGTTGTTGAACCACAAGAACCGCTGTTTTTCAAAGAAGCGGATAAAATCAGATGTCTTTCAAGAAAGAAACTCCGGCCTTACTGGAAAAGGCTGAAAAATAAAAATGAAAAATGGCCAAATAGGGCCTTAAAAAGTGAAACAAGGGATGCTCATGATCCCACATAAAACAAAACCAAAAAAATGAATAACGTCGTGCCACGACGTTAACTAAGGCGCTTCTTGGGAGGCAACCCAAGTTTATTTTATTTTTTTTTATTTTATTTAAGTGTGTAAAATTTTAGAATTCATTTTTGTCTAATTATTTGAGAGATCAGTGAGGGAGGGCAATAATCACGGTTTTTTGGAAGAAAAGAAATAAAATATGCAGGTTTTGGAGCATCTGGGGACATACCCGATCGAGTACAACCTTATACTCGGTCGGGTATGACCAAAAAGAAAAGGGATCGGGCATTACTCGATCGAGGAAGCACTCAAAAATTGAAAAACAAGGAATACCCGATCGGGTATCACTATACACCCGGTCGGGTATGCATAGAAATGCTAAAATTGAAGGAGACTGACTCCTACACTCGACCGAGTACCTGCTTCAAAAGTAGAAAAAAAAAGCACATACCCGATCGAGTATGGAGGAATACTCGACCGGGTACAGGAGGCAGGTTGTTCACAAAGCTCATTTTCCAGACATACTCGACCGGGTAACAACACAATACCCGATCGAGTACAAGAGGCAGACTGCTCAAAAAGGCCACTTTCCAGACATACTCGACCGAGTACCAGCACATACTCGATCGGGTATACGGGTATTATAACCCCAAATCAGCCCCAAAACACTTCGTCTTCTCCAAATTTCCAACCCTATCTCGAACACAAACGCCCAAACCCCCATTTTTACACCTTCTCTCTACCATATCTCTTCCAAAACTTCACCAAATCCTCCCATTTCAACACCAAAACACTCCCCTCATCCTCCTCTACACACTCATACTCACCAATCCCATTCTCCCCCAATTTTCAGAGGTCCGAAAAACCCTACCCCCCACCTTCCAATTTCGGTTTTCAAAGGCAAAATTCACTCCAAATGGCTCCAAGGAAAGAGAAAGGGCAAAGCTCAAGCACTAGGGCATCCATCCCGGGCTACGAGGACATCCTCTTCGTGGACAACGAACACCGCACACGCTTCATGTCCACAATTGAAAGGCAAGTTAAACCTTCCCGCTTTTTATGCCATGATGCCCTAAAGGAATTAGGAGTGTACAAAATGATGAAGAAATTTTTTCATGAGTTGAGCATGGATAAAATTTTCAGATTGCAATACAACTCAAATGAAAAAATTATCTATGAATTCCTAAGCTCTGTGCACTTTGAGAACAATGAAGAGGACTTTAGGGATGATAAACTCAGGTTTCGATTGTTTAATCACAATCACACCATCACAAAACTTGAGTTCGCCGAACACTTTGGTATTCCGGTCCCGTACCAAAAGTCTATATCCGACAATACCGCCTTCGGCCATACCCTATGGACAAAGATGACCGGGGAGACTAAATTTAGCTCCTCCCAACTCTATATTAGTCATGTCCAACATCCCGTCCTCCGCCTATTTTTGAAATTCCTAGCCAACTCCTTACTTGGACGCCCCAACAACCATCATACTAGGATGGGGGATGTGTGCCTCATCTCGGTAGCCCTATTCCGTGTCCACATGGATTTCAACCTATGTAATCTCATGTGGGCACATCAAAAGAAAGAGAGCGTGGCAAAGGGTGCTATTGTAGTGGGCGGGGTGATTATGCACTTGGCCACAAAGTTCGGGTATACGGATGACTCTCCTATACCCGACTACTGTTTGATGAACATATCTTGGCTGGGCCACTCAGGCTGTACATCTTTTTCACACACCGTTTATGGTGAAGAAAGGCCCAGAAATATGTACAACTGGCACATCCACCCCAAACCCCTCAAATACTTCCTCTTGCCCAACCCAGAACTCCCTCAACTCCAATTCAAAACAGGAAGAGCGGACCAATATTACCTCTTCCCAAACGCCCTCCCACCACATCTCCAGGAACCGGAACAGCAACTCCATAACCATCCAACCATGAGCCAGGACTTCCCAGAACAAAGCCAAAACCCTCCACCACCCGACTTCTTTCAACAACTTCTGGAGGGTCAACAACAACTGCTCACGGGAATAACCCAAATGGACAACCGGCTCAACCGATTAGAGGAGGAACAAAGAGCCGGTTTTCAACGATTGGAGGATGAGCAAAGAGCTGGCTTTCAACGATTAGAGGAGCTCCGGGAGGCTGATAGACATCGGTATGAGGAAGACCAACATAGGTTCTACGGACCTATGTACTCTTATATGGCACAACAAGGATCCTTCCATACCATGGCGAACCCCCCTCCACCACCCTCATGGTATGACCCCACTCACTGGGGTAACTTTGGAGGATCAGGCTCCGGGGGTGGAGGGTACGACGGCGGAGATGGCGGGGACACCTACATGGGAGATGGTGGCCAAGGGAGCGGCTTTGGAGGGAGCTACTACGGAGGAGAAGGCGGGCACTAGGGACAGTGCTTGATTCAAGTGCGGGAGAGACACTCATGATGGTATGTAATTTTCATTTCTACCTAGCACTATGCATGTAATTCTTTTGAACTTTTACCCACAAAAATAAAAAAAACGAAAAAAAAATAAAGAAAAAATAAACAAAAGAAAATAAATGCTAGTTAGGTTGAAAACCCAACAAAATGGGCAATCTAAGCAAAAAAGGCTTATAAAAAAATGAGTGAGTTGGAGAGAATGGAAAATGAAAAGAGGTGCTAGGATGAAAACCTGAAAAGGCTCCTAGGCAAAATGAGAGATATGAGAGAAATGTTTGTTCTTGCAGGCACTCATTGTATCCTTATGAAGAATATGAAGATTCAAGATAAAGAAGAAGAGAGGAGGAGAAAAGAAGACAACACTAGGAGGCCATTAAACCCAAGATTCTCTTTTGTAATTTGAGTTTAAAACTCATTTTTCTTTGTCACCCTTGATGGTCTTTGTGTTTGTATTATGTTTTTGTTGAACTGTGGAACTTTTGGACAAACATTGACACTTGTAAACATTTGATCTTACTCGAGACGAGTAAAGGTTTAAGTGTGGGGGAGTTGATACGTTCGTAATTTCCATATCTATGTTTATGTTTTTAATTAGTTTTGCTTGACTTTTACTTTGGAAATTACACACTTTTGGTGTAATAGTTTAGATTGTTAAATTCTTGTAAATAGGTTTGATTAGATATATTCTGAGCTTAAGCAGGTTTTGGTCACTCAAAGTACAGTTGGTGAACCCAAAAAGTGAAGAGAAGGTGCAAAAGTTCAAAGACAAAAGAAGATCCTGAATTTTGGTCTATACTCGGTCGAGTATTAGCTATACTCGATCGGGTATTAGGTTGGAACTTCAAATCGGATCAGATCCGAAGACAAGGGAACATGCAGGGAAGATTTCGAACACGATTTTATGTCTATACCCGATCGGGTAGACCGACATACCCGATCGGGTATGCCTTTGAATTTCAAACGAAGATCGGTCGAGTATGGTCCGAATACCATTTTCTAAGCATACTCGACCGGGTATTCATATATACTCGATCGGGTATACCCTTAGAAAATAGCCTGAAACCGGTCGAGTATGCCTCAGATCGAGTGTTACACAAGTACTCGATCGGGTACCATGTATATACCCGATCGAGTACCCGAACCCCATCCCAAAAACCTATAAATACACCTCCTTTCCTTCACAAAAAGATATCCAATCCCTTTGTACATCTAAGCTCAGTATAGAATAGCTCTTTCTTTATATTTTTCATCATGTTTAGTCTCCAAATGAGGAGCTAAACTCTTCCATCTTGGTTTTGCTACTTTGAAGCTTAATGAATTTGTAAGTTGTGAGTTATTTTCTTTAATCTTCTTCCTTGAATATTAATTCTTTCTTTCAAAATACTATCTCTATATCAAAGTTGGGGAGTGTTACTAAGATGACAATTAGTTCACATCTTGACATTGGTTATAGTAATAGCTATTTCTTCCTCTATGATAATATTGGGGAGTGTTACTAAGATGACAATTAGTTAACATCTTGATATTAATCATTGTAGGATTCATATATTTTAATATTCTTCCTTGAGTATTAATTAATTCCTATTCATATTTCATGTTAATATCTTAAACATTACTTAAAGTATCAACTAGTATTGCTTCTCATATTAATTATTACTAGAATCAATCAGTTAATCCGGTTCTTTCAACGGTAGTAAACTTGGAATATTAATGCATGCATCTCATGGTTAATATGCCAAGGGGGATTAATTATATTGATTAAACCGATAAACCGCTTGTGTTGAGGTTATCAATCTCAATCGTTTTCATCTTAAGTTTATTGCTACTATCAAGTTAATATACGGCGCTTGTTCTATATTGACTCGATAGTAAGTTTTATTAATGAACGCATCTCGTTATTAATAACTACCCTCGATGAACTGGATATACTCCTCGATTGAGTATTCGAGAGGAAGATAGTTAAAGATATAACCGGGATCGACGAACATTTCATTAAGTGGATAAAAGCAAAACCAAGTCTTCATCTCATTGAATTAAACTCATATAGGTTGTTTATCTTAGTGTTGTTAAAACAAACAAATCTAAACCCCCCTTTGTTACTACTTTTATAAAAGAAAAGTATTCCTTTCCCTGTGGATACGAACCGTACTACACTATACTACGTATTAGTGTTGTATTGATTATTTATTTTGAGTGCACCTAACGATAAGTGCACGTCAAGATACTACACCGGCCCCAAAACTATCTTGTGATGAAATCATTTATGAGGATAGTCTATTTTTAACTCTTTCTATTTCAGGTAATAAAGTAATCCCACATGTCGATGAGGAACTCCTGGAAGGCTTTACGCAGGTCAAAAGAAGAAACAACAAAACTGTGAGCTCAATAAACTCATCAAACGAAGATTCAGAACACACACATGTTTGCTTTTAATTTATAGTTGATATCCATGAGCTTCCACTCTCCAACTGTCCAACTTGCCACACTTTCCTATTAATAACCTTCATTAAAACTCGGGCACTTGTAGTAACATGCTATCTACAATTTTCATTTATTTATTTTTAACTACTTTTTAACTCCGATGTCATATGTCAATCCATGTTAGCCGACCCAAAACTCTTTTAGGATGTTGTTGTATTGGTTTATCTATTTTTCCTTATTTTCTAATTTATATTTTCCTGAAGTTTGTACATGGATTGCATAGTGTGTGTGAGTCGGCTATAAACAACTTTGATGTTTAAGTATTACATTAGGTTAGATGTGGAAGCAAACCTGATGGTGTTTGCCTGGTGGTTGGTTCTTGTGCTCGTGGATTTAAAGACAACTCTACAAATGATGTTATTTTCAGTAGTTCATCTGTCAAGGAAATCGGAGAGTCAAGAGTACATTTTTTTGGGGAGGTAGGTGAAAGGAACAAATTCAGGCTTCTACTGCACTTATTTCTTGATAAATTTCCTTGCTTGGTTGTTGTCATGCTTTCTTCTGATCATTAAAAGGCATTTCCAGCTGGTTTACGTATGTTGACCCTCAATCTAGATGTCCAAAATTGGAAGAGTTACTTGAGAACTATTGGGACTTGATGCCTAGCTATCAGGTCATATACTCATATTGAAGGCCATTCATCGTTGCAAAATATCTTTAGAATCTCATATGTTGGTTCTTTCTTGTTTCTGCCCATTTGTTTATCTTTTCATTGTTATTGTAGTGTTAGATCTCCAATTTTTAACCTCAATTATTTTATGTCTCTTTTTGCAGGGTTCAGGTTCTAATGTGGAGGAAGTTGATGAGGTTATATTTTCTTAATCTATTCATAATTTATTTTTATATTTTTCTAGTTTATTTTTCACCCTTGATTTGTGGTTGCTTTGTATTTCTGGCATTTTTCTCTTTGGAGTCAATAATATTTTCCTTTTTTTTGGTTCACTCATTTCATTTACAGGAAGTAGGCACAGCAGAAATGGAGATTGAGTTCTAGTTAAGGAGATGAATGCAATGTTCTTGATCTTTTGGTTCACTCGTTTGTGATGTACTTTATGTTTTTTCAGAACATATGTAATGACTACTTTATGTTTGCAATCCTATGTAGATAGACTAGAATTCAAGAATATTGGTAGTTTGGATTTTGCTTTATTTCCAAGAACAAGTTAACTTGTCTTTGATTTTTCATTTTGACTTTAATTTGAATCTAAATGACAATTAGTAAGTTATGGGATACTTTGATTATGAATTGGTTTTATATTTGTCTACAAGCTTGAAAATTTAACTTTTAGCCTTTTAGGTGGATATGGTGGTGCAAAAAAGTATTAAAATTGTTCAATAGTTGATACTATAGTATCATAAATCTTGATGGCGCAAGAGTATCATAGGTTTTTGTAACATTAGTGATATCACTAATTTATATGATATCAAAGTGTCGTTAAGTATACCAATGCAAATGTATCACTATATTTTATGATACTAACGTGTCACAATTTACTGACATTTTTTAGTGACACATTTTTTAGTGTCAGAGTTCCAACCATTCGTTGACACTTTTATGGTGTCACTAAAACTTTTAGTGACAATAATTTAGTGTCACTATAGACCATTTTTCTACTAGTGAGTCCTGATGTTCAACAGATAACTCAATCATTATCTGTAGGCCACACTTCGGTAATCTTTACTGATGTTGTGACAACGGTTACTACCGCTGTAACCGGACAGCCCGAACCTACCGACCTTTCTATCATTCTGTAGAGCTTCATGGATTCCACCATCAAGCCATGGGTGCATGAAGCAATAACCGCTCGGGCACATGAATTCATGAACACCCAGGCGCTACAGATTGACACCACCCAACCACAACCATCCACCTCAAACTCCCAACAACAACTTACCCCCATACTTACCCTTCAAACATCCGAACCCTCAACCACCCAACCTCAAACACCTACCACTTCAAGGGGAACCTAAGATACAGAACGCGTGTCCTCCCCTGCAACGACCACACCTCACCCTAACCCATATACCATTGATTTCGAGGAACTCGAATCTATTATGCTAGCAAGAATTCTAGCCACCGAAGAAGGCAATTGAACCCTTAGACAAAAAGCCCTTCTTCGCATATTATTAGAAACCGATAGCACATGCCGCGACAGTCTCCGTGGTCACAAACGTTCGCATGAGGACCCCGATGACTCGGATCCTCATGAGGGGGAGAACAAGAGGCAACAGACACTTGAGCATGGAGCATCAACAAGCCAACAACCCATACATGATTCCCAACCTGAATCCTCGAACAACCAGCCCCCATCCTCCACTCAACCCAACAGCCAAGCCACAAACCTACATATTTCTAGCATGGTCGAGCTAGACAAAACACTCCGAGGCATATCTCTTAGAGATTTTGACCAAGGATGGAGTGGAAGTCCTGAGGTAGCTACTTCGAGTACATCATTTTATTCAGGCCATCAGGAAGAACCTAGTTCTATACTGATGACAACGGGCAATCCATGTGATCCCAGACTTACCTCTCACGAAGCAACATAGATGAATGCTCCCTCTGAAGAACAAAGCCCGTCCACCTACAATGAACTTGAAAATATCATTATCGATGAAAGATGGAACGAAGAATGGACGGAATGGGACGAGATCAGACAAGAGGTCGAGCAATATGAAATGCAGAGAGGAGTCTATCTAAGAGACTTATTGAAAAAGTGCGCTGAAGAACTGATAGAGCTTGAGGAAGATGAACTCAAGGAAGGGGAGAACTACAAAGAAACTCCAGCAGAGCTACCCTCCATTGTCAGAAGAACAGGAGCGCTCTTTCCCAAAGATGAAGACCCATGGGAGAATATCAATATCACTGCCCCCTTTCGAGAGGAAATCCGAAAGCATTTATGGACAAAGCCTGACAGGATCAAGAAAGTTGATGAACTTAAAGTCCGAGGTCTAACCCATCTCAAAGGTAGACAAGTCGGCGGACATCTTCATATGTTATATCATCGATCAACAGGCAAACAGCGCGAGATTCTGGAACATGATCTGAAAACGAGCAAATGTCCTATTTGGAATATTCTGAATGTGTCTAGAGGAGATCATTACGGAATAAAGTATCCAATCTATCAACTGCAAAGAACTGATGGCACAGAGTTTACCTGTCAAGAGAACGATTTCATTATGCTCAAGATGGAAGACATCTATCAAATGTCTATGATCTACAGGAACTTGTCCATCAGAAAGAATAAAGTCCTCAAAGAAGGATATGAAGCAATAAGACGTTTCATGCTGAGGCAAGTCAGAGTTCACGCCACTCATGATCTTCAAATGGCTCTCGAGAACAACATCACCAGAACAAATCTTACAAAGCCAATCTTATACGGACCGGAGCTCGAAGATTTTCCACCATATGCCACTTTTGGAGATCCGGTCTCTGTCATCTATCTCAATCATGAAGAGAAGAAACGCATTCTATGGATAGCTGACATTGCAAGATACTGTGATGGGACCCTGAAGATCATTAGAGACAAACTGCTTCCGCTCAAATCTGATATCGAACAAAGACTTGTTGAAGCCTCTGAAGCTGAAATAAAAGAATTCGACAGAATAACCGCGGTGCTAAAGGCAATCAATGACAGACTCGAAATGAGGAGAATGCTACGCATGTACGAGCACGCCCTAGTATTGCAGAAGAACTATTTCAAAAGGCAAATGAACTAATAAGAGCTGACAAAGACATTGGATCACAAATGGGGAGATTGTTAGAGATATTTTTGATTGTGATCCATTGTATTTTATAAAGCCTAGTAGAATAATTTATTAGATAAGCTATTTTAGGTAAAGGCCACATTCCTAAAGGGAATGAGCCTCTTTATTATGGAAGCCCAATGCTTGTAACCTAGCATTCTACAAAGGGCTATAAATAGACCCTATGTAGAATGCGTAGGAGAGGTTTTTCGAACACAGAAGGGGCTTTTCATTCATTCATCCCTGCGCATACATAGAATAGGCTACGGAAGTTTTTACGCTAACTTCTCTTCATCATTCTGTAAAACTTCCTGGTCATCAATGAAAGCTTCCATTACACCAATACACATCCATCTTCATACACATTATGTAGTGTAGATCATCGGGGACCAACAAGGGACTTCATCTTCTGGAGTATGTTGTTCGCGGTTTATTGGAGCACACTCATAAAACTCATTTTCATGAAATACAACATCTCTGCTTCGTATAACTTTCTTCACTTCGGGATCCCACAACCGGTATCCAAATTCTTCATCCCATAACCGATGAAGATGCATGGGTTTGACTTGAGATCAAGCTTCTGTCTCAACTCCTTGGACACATGTTCAAATACCTTGCACCCGAACACTTTCAAGTGAGAGTAAGGAACATCTCGTCCTGACCATTTCTTCTCTGGTACTTCAAAGTTTAAAGGAATAGAAGGTGATCTGTTTATAAAATAACAAGTTGTCAGCACAGCTTCACCCCAGAACGACTTAGGTAGTTTAGCCATACTCAACATGCGATGAACTTTCTCCACAATGGTTTTGTTCATTCTTTCGGCTACACCATTGTGTCACTAGTAAAAAATGGCTTATAGTGACATTAAATTAGTGTCACTAAATGATTTAGTGACACTCTGAAAGTGTCACAGAAAAGCGGGGCTAGTGACGCTAAATTTAGTGCCACCGTTAAAAAGTCATTTTTGTGTCACAAAATTATGACATAAACATCATAGAAAATTGTGATATATATGTAACAAGGATTTTTGTGATGCCAATGCATCACGTTTTTTAGTGATATATACATATACACTACTAGAAAAAGGCCTTACAGTGACACCAAATTAGTGTCACTAAAGGTTTCTGTGACACTACAAAAGTGTCAATGTACATGATTCATTAGTATATATATATTTTATATATTTTATATTAGTATATATATTAATACAAATAAACCAAAATATTAACATTAAACAAAATCTCAATCATTTTATTTATATCTCAAGATTTCAAATGAATGTACATGATTCATAGGGGCATACCCCGAAAATCATAAATGTAATCAAGTACAACTCAAAAAACAAAAAACACAAGTTACAATTATAGCTAGAATTGAGATAAAGCACGGTCTATAGGGCATAAAACAATCTTTAAGTGTCAAGCCCCACCAACGGCATTCTTATGGAAGTAATCAACAACACGTGTTCCCTTTTCCCCAATCACATGAAAATGCATGATTGGAGAAGTATTAAAAAAATCACTTATCACTTGCGATAATAGAGAAATTAGTAAGAAATGTACAATGCATGAGAGAAATAAAGAGTGTAAGAGAAAAACCAAATAACATATTGGAGAGAGAGAGAGAGTGTGTGTAAGAGATAACCAAATAACACATTAGGAAAGCAATCGTTAATTTTATGGCCTTTACAGCAAAAAGGTGACAGCTTGTGTAGCTTCTGAGTGAGCACACTACAATTGTATCGTTGCACCAGTTGTGTTCATGTACACATGTTGTGTACATAGCACCAAGGTAAATAATTGTAATAATCCAGCATCTGCGTCATGGAAGAAAGATTAGTCAAATTAAAGGAGGTATTCAAAAAGTAAAGTAGGTAATCTAGTATTACAAAAAGAGATCACCTAAAATCATGTTGAAGTGTACAACCCCTTCAAGCATTAGTCCAAACAACAAAACACACACTAGTAGAAGTCTTCCTAATGGCTAGCGCGGTTAGACCAGAACTAACTCAAACTCGTATGCATAATCAAATCTCAATTGAAATACTTACACCCGAAAGAGATTATTAATCAAACTCCATAATTATTACAAAAAAAACTAAGCAATCTCTGCACAAAAATCCATACAAGTAGTGAGTCTAGCAGCTAGCAATGAATAAGCCAACACTAAAGCCTATCGTCCCATTAAATGCCAGAAAGTTCAATCCAAAGTGATTGGCTCGATCACTCATGGCATGCCTCCCTCTCCCACCTCACTCTCTGTTCGCCTCGCTCTCTGTCCGTCTAGCTCTCCGTCAGCCTCCATCTGAGTCCATCTAGCTCGCCATCTGCCTCGCTCTCTGTCCGCCTAGCTCATCGTCCGCCTCGTTCTCCTTCCGCCTAGTTCACCATGGACATCACTTATTGACTACCATGGCACATGGGACAACAAACAATTCTCCAGGACACATACAGTTACATCAATTAAAGAATTCACACGAAATTGGATTTTTAGCAATCACCATAAAAGACGGTTTCAATTCGATGTAGAGCTACATATAGACAGCCAGATTCCAATACTGACCGAGCAAACCCCAACCAATCAAAAGATAAGGTGGAAAGATAACTTACCTCAAGGACTAATTCTAAACATAGGTGCTGCTTTCAGGAATTCCAAAGGGGCTGGGGGTGCTATCCTTAGAAGCAGCGACGGAGATCTCATCCAAGCACTATCTTTTCCCTTTCCGGCGACCAATCCTCTACACGCATAATTATAAGCCTTACACAAATCGATCAAAGAAACAATCAACAGGGGTTACTCTTCATTCCATGTTTATACAGACTCAGAAATCAGTGTTAAGATGATTAAAGGGTTGAAAACAGTACCTCATCAACTACTAGGTCTAGTGGCATCCATCAACGTGTTGCGCATCTCCAACTCCCTCACGATTAACTTCCGCTACAGACATTTGAACTTAGTCGCCCATTACCTCGCACATGAAGGCTTCAAATCAACCATTCCATAGTCATTCACGGCCAGTACTCTACCACCCAAAGCTAAACGTTCATATTTAGAGGACAAGGGTGGACCGAGCTTTTTCAGGGACACCGGCTAAACCATCGACGATCCGCTCCTCACATCGACGTTCGCCTCAACTGACGACGCTCCAACCTCTCTCTTAAACGAACTCTGTGGAACAATAGGTCATAACTTCGACATTCTGAAGAATTGGATTATTATGTTTCACGTATATTCCTCTGGCCCTTTTTTGTCCACATTGTGAAACTAAAATGGACCACACGCTGGCCCAGGAGGTTATGTCGTTTTTATTTGCGATTGTTGTACTCTGTATTTCTCTTTTCTCAATAGGAACCGATAACTTTTTTGACCCCATAAATAGGAACTGTCCGAACCGAACAAGGATAGAATTTTCGGTTCGATTCCTGTCATTTTTTCGATTCCCGGTTCCAAAATCCTAAGCCTGGAATTTTCTAGGGTTACTAAAATTATATGGCGGGAAGTATATTTTTGGGAGGGAAACGAAAAGTGAATATTTGTTAAGGTTAAAATTCAAAACTTTTTTTATTTAGTAGTGTCACTATTATTTTTTGATGTGTTTGTGTCATATACTCCCTCCGTCCCAAAAACAAATTCCCACTTTCCTTAAATGGATGTCCCAAAAGTAACTTAACACTTCTTCCCACTTCCTTATTTGGCAAATTATCAACATCAAAACAGTGTCAAACAGTGCCAAACAGTGCTAAACAGTGTCCAAACAGTGCTAAACAGTGTCCAAACAGTGTCAAAACAGTAAAATTTTGGAAAGTCAAACCAATATTTTAATCTACCTAAATGTGTGTGCTAGTCAAACTGAGAAGTTGTTTTGGGGACGGAGGGAGTACGTATGACACTTATGCGTTGTTAATACTATATGTCCTCTAATAGTGACACTTTATCAGAAAGTGTCACTAATGAAGTGTCACTATAAGACAGATTTCTACTAGTGTGTTATGGAGTTCGTGGAACCGTCTTCTCATGTCTGATTCCATGTGCCGCGCACTATGCTGGAAATTCCCGGGAAGTGTACTCTCCTCCATTGTCTGAACGTAGACACTTCAACTTCTTCCACGTTTCTCTTTCTACCATCGCATGAAATAGTTTAATACGATCAAATACTTGATCCTTAATTTTCAAACAGTATGCACATACCTTCCGTGATGCATCATCAATGAATGTCAAAAAATATCTGCTTCCTCCAAGTGACTCCTCTTCAATGGGTCCACATACATTAGAGTGGACAAGACTGAGTAACTCTGAATGGTTCTTCCTGGTAGAACTGAAGGAAACTCTATGTTATTTCCCAAATAGACAGTGTTCACATGGATCTAGGGCAACACCTTTGCCTATGGAATGGCTTCCTTCTTTGCAAGAGTTGTCAATCCCTTCACGCTTAAGTGGCCTAATCTCCGTTGCCACAAGTTTGGTGATGTCTCTTATTCAACATCATTAAGACTTGGATGACACAACTTTGCATGAGTTTTATAAAGAGTACCACAAATATGTCCTCTTGCAACAATCAAGGAACCTTTAGATAACTTCCACGTACCTTCTTTCAATCGGTTAAGATATCCTTGTTGATCCACAGCTGTACCGGAGATAAGATTCAATCTAAGATCCGGAACATGTCGAACATCTTTCAACACAAGTGCGCATCCGACATTGGTTGTTATGTGCACATCACCAATGCCAACAATCTTCGAGAAACTGGTGTTTCCCATCTTCACAGCTCCAAAGTCTCTGGAATTATAAGATGTGAATAAGTTCTGGTGTGGAGTGGCGTGAAATGATGCGGCTGTATCAACCACCCACTCAACATCATGAGTACCTACGTGTAAACATTCTTGTTCACCATGTGTAACAATTAACAAATATGATGACAAACTAACCATGGTCGCACCATCTTCTTGGCTAGTATTTTGACTCGTCTGTGGCTGCTCTCGTAGAAACTTTCTACAATCTCTTTTCCTATGCCCATAATTACCACAGTAATTGCAATATCCTTCAAACCAAGTATTTTTTTCAAAGGACATATCTCTCTCTTTTGATCTGCCGTGAACTTGAGAATATCCTCTACTTTGACCTTGGCCTCTGCCTCGACCTCAACTTCTTCCTCCATTTCTCCCTCCCCCTCGTCTGTTAGTTTCTGATATGAGGGTATATGATTGTTCCGTCCTGGGTTCCTTCCTTCGGGTTTCTTCATTCATTAGGGCATCTGTGACCATCTGCATAGTCACCTTCCCATTAGGAGCAGCATTACTGAGAGTGATAACAAGAGTCTCCTAGCTGTCAGGTAGAGAGCTCAAGAGTAGTATCGCCTGCTCTTCATCTTTGAGAACCCATCCGGTGGTGCTCAATTGATTCACGAGATCCTAGAATTGACTGGTGTGTTCTGACACCGAAATACCACCTCATAACTTGTGGTTTACTAATCGCCTCAATAGTAACGTCTTATTTCGGGCGGTTTTTCCTCGATACATGCTACCAAGCTTCTCCCATAGTGTGTAAGCACTCTGTTCTTGAGCAACATGGTGGAACACACTATGGTCAATCCACTGTCCACTGTCGAATCTGTGCGACAATTTTTCGATTCATTTTTGTCCATTCTTCATCTGTCTTCTTATCCGGTTTGACGCCATTATTATCAAGAGGATCGGCTAAATCCCTCAAATTTAGAAAATCCTCCATCCGAGGCTTCCACATATTGTAGTTTGTGGAAGTGAGCGCAATCATGGTGTCCGATAATGATTTATCCATAATAAAACGCTCACTATATCTCGTACCTTATTTTCAAAGCTGAATTTGGACAAACGGAGCTCACCGTTGAATCCGGAATGGTCGAAAATGGTAAGAACCGGTCTGACCTCGTCCAAAACCGGTCTAGAAGGCGTTGAACCGGGCTCCACAAATGTGAACCGGTTCGGTCTGATTCAGGCAGCAGCCCAATGTGCAAACCAGCAGGCGGATGATATGGCAGAGGCTGACGCTGACGTGGCGCTACGTGTCGGATGACGTGGCGTGGAAGTGGCGACCAGGATAGATGACGTGACAATGATTTGGTGCCACATCATCACCACGTGACGCTGACATGGCACTGACCTGGAGGTGACGTGGCGGGTGACTGGTCGTCTTCTTCCTCTAGCTGGTGCATACAGTGCGTAGCCGAGAGTGACCTCACTCTCCGGCAATTGGCGGCGCGTACGGCTGCTTCCAGTGGCCAAAAAAATCCCCAAAAATACCAGTTTCTCCTCTAGACGAGACGAATCCAACGGTATATCATATCGTGATTCCGAGCAACTTTAAAAATCACGATTTTCTAACCTGTAGAAATTTTTCTGAAAAATGAGAAAAAATGTATGGAAACTCAACCTCGCTCTGATACCACTTGTTGGGATTGGAAAATTCTTCTATTTAATATCAAGAACAGAATTACAATAGGAGGTGCAAACTCTCACACTCAACTATTACAAAAACCAATCCTCACTAATACACTTCTACTCTAAGTGTATTTCACTCTTCACACACTTTTCTCACTTTAGAAACTGATGCTAATGAACAACATGCAACACTCTATTTATAGGACTGGTTTGGAGAGAAGAGGAAGTTGCATCCAAGCTTACATTCACATGGTAAGAGAGCTTGCTAGCTATCTCCAAATAATCTTCTCGCATGTTTATATGTTGGAGACCTCCTTCCAAGAAGGTGATAGATGCCTCTTGGAAACTTTCAATAAAGAAGGTGGAAATTTCCTACATCTACTGCAGCTCTTGTATCATACGATCTATTTGTTTTACTTATACAAAATAATCACTTTTGCGTGCATATGAATTATAATTTGTATACATACGGGGTTGTGTAATACATATGGGGGTTGTGTAGGGGTTGAGAAGTCCCCATTGCCCCACACTAGATACGCTCCTGGTGGTGTCATTTTTGTAAATATATAAAAGTTTTATTCATTTGAGAATAAGACTTGAATGTTGTTGATGTATCAAAGTTTTATTCATTGCAAAAAATGAACTTCTTAGGTTCAATAAAGGGTTATTGTTGGATAAAAAAGTGAGGTAATCCACAAAAAATTTAAGGAATCCCATATAACTCCCTTATGGAGTCATACCAGGTTCCATAAATTTAGTCAATAATATAAAATACTTTAAGTTTATTCTCAAAAGAATTTGTTCATAAATCATATCAAAAGCAACATTCATTTTAGTTTAATTTATATTCCTATCAAGTACTACCTCTGTAACAAAAAGATTTTCTCACTTTTCATTTTCAATCGTAACTAAATAATTTTGAAATTTCTAAATATTCTCATCACAGTCTCAATAATTTTGAAAATAATACACTAATACAATACTTTTTTGAATTTATCTTTCATTCCATCACATCCTCATTATCATCACCAGTACCCCAGTGCCACAAAGACTTCCACCTTCGATGGGGTAAGATGGGTCGGATGTACGCAGTCTTACCCTTGTATTAAAGAATAAATAGATTGTTTATGTATGACTCATAATGAAAATCGCTTCGAAAATTACATGGACTGACTACATCATTTTACTATATTCACATCATAGCCTCAACAATTTGATTTACATTATCTTTCACTACTCACAATCTAACTACTTTGAAAGTACAAAGATGTTATTCTTAAAGGGGGAGTAACCAAGTAAAGAATTTTACACAAAATTCAAGTTTCATCAAATTTCTGGATTCCGCCCAACATGGCCCTCAGGCCTCAGCTACTCCCATCCTGAGTGTATGCTTTCCGCTTTTCTTTTTCTATCTTAGAAGTTTCTTACTAAGTATGGATCGGAGTAGTTTTTATCATGACAAAAAGTCTAATTCACAGCCTTACCTATTCACGTACGCATTGGGTCCTTACGTATGGCGTTACGTTTTACGAACATAAAACAATTGAAAATAACAAAAGTCTAATTCACACTCCTGAAAGGGTAAAAATGGTTCCTAAATTTCAGATTATTATAATATTTATTTTTCTTTTATTTACATGTATTGAACGGGAAAATTGGAATCAAACTTGTAATCACTCCATTACTTTATATTATATAAAGATATGTATCAAAACTCTTCGTCCTTCCTTTGATGCTATTCTTTTATATTTGTATGTTTTTGTAAAGCCATAAATTTTATAATTTTATGAAACTGTTATTGATAAATGAACTTTTCATATCATCTTTACATTAAAAATAATTTCTTACAAAAGTATACTCCCTCCGTCCCGTAATTAACTTCCCACTTCGTTTTTAAATATATTAACGAAATAAATTTACTGCGGGTAAATTTTATTGTTTTCACACTATTTCGACACTTTTTTGATACTGTTTGGCACTGTTTTGCACTGTTGTGCATTGTTTTGATGTAGATAATTTTCCAAATAAGGAAGTGAGAAGAAGTGAGAAGTTAATTTCGAGACCGCCTAAAAAGAAAAGTGGGAAGTTAATTTCGGGAAGGATGGAGTAGATATATATATATATATATATATATATATATAGAGAGAGAGAGAGAGAGAGAGGAAACTTCAGGTCCGAACATTCCCCGTCTGAACACCGTCCGAACAACGCCGTTCAGAGCGGTTCCCGGTGTAAATGTTTGATCAAAGTTTTATGGTATGTTCTTCATCAAGTCTAGTTTCTCCACAAAAAAGTTCAGCTCAAAATTCGATCGGGAAGGCCTTCTAATGATTTTTTGAAGTTGACTGCGCCAAATTATACATAGAAAACGCAGTCAACTTCAAAAAATCATTTTAAGGCCTTCCCGATCGAATTTTGAGATGAATTTTTTTATTAATAAACTAGACTTGATGAAGAACATACCATAAAAATTTCATAAAACAATTCGACCGGGAACCTCCCCGAACGGCGGTGTTCGGACGGAGGACCGGGTATGAACGTTCGAACCTGATCATTTGTGTGTGTGTGTGTGTGTGTATGTATGTATGTGGGGTGCGGATCAGGTGAGAAGTGCCCTTAGGCTGAGAAGCTGAGAAGTCTAACTTATAAGCAAAAAACACGAACTTTTAATCAAAAAATCATAACTTATAGACCCACTCAAAAACACGAACTTTCTGCAAAAAAAATTCCAGGTTTCTGGAGTTATTTTGACGCGGTGACATTTCCGTAATTTTTTTGGAAGGGGTCTATAAGTTATGATTTATTGGTTAAAAGTTCGTGTTTTGAGCTTATAAGTTAGACTTCGCAGCTTGTCAGCCTAAGGGGGACTTCTCACATGATCTTTTCTCTCTCTCTCTCTCTCTCTCTCTCTCTCTCTCTCTCTCTCTCCATATATATGTGGAGAAGCTGCGAAGTCTAACTTATAAGCTAAAAACACGAACTTTTAACCAAAAAATCATAACTTATAGACCCCCTCCAAAAAAATTACGAAAATGCCACCGCGTCAAAATAACTCCAGAAACCTGGAATTTTTTTTTGCAGAAAGTTCGTGTTTTTGAGGGGGTCTATAAGTTATGATTTATTGGTTAAAAGTTCGTGTTTTTAGGCTATTAGTTAAACTTATATATATAGGGAGCGGTTCCGGTAAGAACGGACTCCCAGGAGAGAAATGAGAACGAATTTGGACCGTTGAATTGTATTATGTGGATCTGGATTGTGCATTTGGTGAAACTGAAATGTGCATCAGATGATATTGAAATGTGCAGAATAAAAATTTAAACTCAAGTGTGCATTAGGTGAAACTGAAATGTGTGAAATAAAAGGTACAAAAATAACATCACATCGTGTCTTTTATTACCGCACATTTCAGTTTCACCTAGTGCACATTTCAATTCCACATAATGCACAATTCAGCTTCATATAATGCCACTGTATCGTACCATTTGTGCTGCACATTTCAATTTCACCTAATGCACATTGAATTTCACTTAAAGCAAATCTAACGGTCCAGATTCATTCTCATTTCTCTCCCAAGATCATGTTCTTATTTGAACCAAAACCTATATATATATATATATATATATATATATATATATATATATATATATATATATATATATATATATATATATATATATATATATATATATATATATATAGGGAGCGGATCAGGTGAGAAGTGCTCTTAGGCTGAGAACTGCGAAGTTTAACTAATAGCCTAAAAACACGAACTTTTAACCAATAAATCATAACTTATAGACCCCGTCGAAAATAATTATGAAAATGCCACCGCAAAAAATAAGCGTGGAAAACTTGAAAATTTTTGGACGCGGTGGCATTTTCGTAATTATGATGGAGAGCTTTATAAGTTACTCCTTCCGTCCCTTAAAACTTTGCCATCTTTCCTTTTTGGGACGTCCCAAAAAACTTTGCCACTTTTCTTTTAATCAATTATTTTGTGGTTTCTATCATTTCTCTCTCCTCTGCACAAATCTCAACCACACAGTTTTTACTTTATTATTCTCCGTGCCGGTCAACTTTGGCAAAGTTTTAAGAGACGGAGGTAGTATGATTTATTGGTTATAAGTTCCCGTATTCAGTCTATAAGTTTACTGCGTTGCAAGATCACATGCAAATCCAAAGGCTGAGATTACTTCTCACTTGTCATTTTAAGGGGCACTGTTTGGAACTGTTTTGTGTAGATTTATTTGCCAAATAAGGCAAATAAGGAAGTACAGAGATCTTTCTGGTACTGGTAAAAATGGAAAGTGTAAAGATTTTTCAGAATAAGAGGGACTATATAATTGACTTAAATTCAAGTATTCAACGTAACTTTCATTCATTAAAAATTCAAAGATACAAATTGAGGTTTAAAGGACCGAGGGACTACGTACGATTTACTTTGTTTAGAGGCTAACCAATTCAAGTCAATACGGAACTAGGTACTGAAGCTAGTAGCTAGCCATATGTGTATAAATAGCTATGGGGCTGTAATTAATTATCTCCTACAAACTCATAGCTAGCCACTGCACCTGCGTTTTTTCTATATCCGGCCGGTCGCAAGACGGAAGAAGAAGTTAATTAAGCGCAATCAATCATGTGCACCCAAGGTTGTGCTCGTTACCGCATTGTGGCCACTCTCGTCAGTATTCCATTTGTAGTAGGTGCAGCGGTGCTCTCCTGGCCAGCAGCTGCCGTCGTTTTTGTTTTATGGTGAGTATTGAGTATGCTGACGTATACTACATTCACTTTCCTTTTTTGGACGTCTCATATAAAGGTTCTTATTTCCATTTTAGAAAACAATTAACAATCTTAAGTGACAAATTACCCATTAAATATTAAAAGTAATACATTTATAACATCACAGTTATCAATACTAACTACATTATAATATATACCTATTAAAATTAATTTCTCAAAGTATACTCGAAGTACTTTACTTAATTATTGTTTAAATAACTGTGCCGTTTTGCTATGGGAACCTTTCAACGGGACGGAGGTAGTAGTATAATACTCCCTCCGTTCTTAAATATGAGTCCTCTTAGACTTTGTCACGGGTTTTAAGAGGAAAATAATAGGGTTAGTGTAAAAGGTGTAGTGGGTTGTGGGTAAATGAAAAAGTAGGAAAAAGAAAGGGGTAATGGTAATAAAAATGAGGATATATAGGTATTTTGATTGAAAAATCTTACCAAAAAGGGAAAGAGGGACAAATAATTAAAAATGTCCTAAAAAGGAATACGAGACGGTTAATAAAGAATGGAGGAGTATAATTATACGGATTCCCAAGACTGTTTTGTGATGTGCACTTATCATTATCATTTAGAGTGATTTTAAACTTATATTCATGTCATCCCATTTTTGTAAGATATGGAGTATATACGTTCTTTTTGTTTCTAAAATATACAAAATCGCACATTTGACCCCCCAATTATCCACCATATTGAAATCTCAAACCCGTGTTTCAGGTTTTCTAAATTTCACACCAAGTTGTCCGAATAATTATAAATGTCCCCTCTGACGTTATAAATTTCACCCCCGAATTGTCCGAATAATTATAAATTTCACCCCTGATTTGTCCGAATAATTATAACGGAAGGGGTGACATTTATAATTATTCGGACAACTCGGGGGTGAAATTTAGAAAACTTGAAACACGGGTTTGAGATTTCAATATGGTGGATAATTGGGGGATCAAATGTGCGTTTTTCCCTCTAAAATATATGAACATTTTTCTAATTCAAATGATATCCAATTTTTTTACTTTCGGTTCTTACCTTCACCTCTTTCACCTCTATGCCCTCTCTCATGTCGATTTTAGGACACTTAGAAATGAGGTGTCCCTTAACTTTCTTTTCTTATAGGGAGTAATAAAGTACTCCCTCCGTCCCTTAAAGGTTTGACATGTTTGACCGGCACGTAGAATAATAAAGTAAAAATTGTATGTTAGTAATTTGTTAAGAGGAGAGAAAAATAACAAGAACCACAACTTGATTGATTAAAAGAGAAAGTGACAAAGGTTTTGAAACAAACAAAAAAGGAAAGTTGACAAAGTTATAAGGGACGGAGGAAATAGGTAGTACTACGTACTACTTATGATGGAACATTCTTTTGCTAAAAAATGTCCACATCAAGAATAACAAAATACATTGCATTCTCTATAAAATTTTCTATTGAGCCATATAAAGAGCAAAAGAGTACTCATGATCTCTCAAGTCTCAAATCAAAAGAAATATAATGTAGCATTCTCCTGTTAAAAAATGTTCACATCAAGAACAACAAAATTTACATTCTCTGTAATTTTTCAATTAATAAAATTCATACTACGTAATTCGAAGACGTATAGTAGAGTAAAATTTATCAAAAGTGATGCCCCATCACTTACCCAATTAATTTTATTGATTTATCTTTTTGTTGAAAAAGAGAGAGTAAGCTTATCAAAATTGAACTTAACAGTGTTACGACTATCTAAGTACTCCAAAAAAGAGGTATTGTTCAAAGTTTTTTATACATGAGTACTTAATTAAACAATTATAAGTTTGATATTACACATAAAGTTATAGTTCGTGTGTGAAAATGTTATGTTATTTTTTAATATCAATACATTAAAAACGTTAGGGGTAATACTTCAAGTGTTTAATATTTTAGTTTTTTATTAAGCCTGTTTTTCTCAATTTCTCTTACTTTTAAAATGTTAAACCTTCATAGATACATCATATAAATCAAATTACTCCTACTTTCTAAAGACTTATACCATTGGATTTAGCAGGTGAAAATTAGTTCAATATGTAAGAGTTTGATCTGGTTTGTACAATGGGAACTCCCCAGTCCTCTGATGGGAACTAATAGTCATAGAGCTATTTTTTTTTGACTTTTTCAATGGAGATCTAGGTACAAATTTCAGTTTTCTTTCCTAAAATTAATTTGTTCAATTCATTGGATTTGATAGATAGGTGAAAATTAGTTCAATATGTATGAGTTTGAGGTGTTTTTTGCATTCGACATAAAATCTTGTTCTTGTTATATTTATTTTTGTCTTTGACATTTATGTTGCAACAAATTTTATTTTATATTTGAAAATAAATCTTGTCAAGTAACATACGGAGTACTATTTTACTACTTTTTGACATTTCTCTGCAATATACGTTATTTAATTAAATTTTGATCCCACCTGAATGGCGATGCTGGATCCGCCCCTGTAGATGAGTACTCATAAAATTCTTGAATCCACAGTAACGTTTTGAAATTTTGTTGAATCCACAGGCAAGTTCCATCTTGCTTCGCCGGTCGTGCAAGGAATTTGGTGATGGGGCAATTCATCGAGAATCTTGCGATGATTCCAAGTGACGTTTACAAGTGGTTCAAAGAAAAAATTTCTTTCTGAGATCAGAAACTACTCTGAATCAGAGTGAAGGCAATATACAATTCTATAATGAGAATAATTTTCTTTTTTAAATAAAAGAAATTACCATCGTGGTTGGAAAGTAATGTCAATTATGATTTCAATATAGCAATGACAAGCTCATTTTAATGCATGTATGCAAACGCCAATTAATATATATATGACACTATGATTAGAGTATGATGGTAATTTACATAAGAAGAGAATATAATTCCCATTTTAGAATTTTATTATGTAGTCTTTGTTCTATTTTAACGAAATTCCATAGCAGTTATGCCTTCTCCTTTACTTTCAGTCCATTCCTTGTTGTTGTAATTTAATAGGCGACAGAATATTATGTTTACTCTCTTAAGGAAATGTTTACTTCATTGGTCAATAAATAATGCTTACTAAACCCTGCATTACTGAGCCACTGTTTAACAAGAATTGTTTATTAAATAGGGTGATTTCTTATAATGCGGGAATGCATAGCATCGTGGTCTAAAATACGGGAAAAAATTTAGGTTTTCTGAGTTTGCGGGAAACGTGGGTGTGGAATGGGTGTGGAATCCGCAAATCTTAGAGTTGCTTGGGGAAATTTAAAAACGGATTACTCTAATCCGAAAAATAGGTTTTTAATTTTTTGTATTGCATGGCCATGCTAGGTACGTGCCTACTAGTTGGGAGTGGGTTTGTTCAAAGGTTTTGTGGTTTTTTTTAAATAGGAAAACACAAGTAATTAAATGAAAATTTGTTTTTGGGATAAATGAAGTATTATTGTTTTCACACTTGAAAACAATAAAAAAGATTTGAAAGAGTAAAAGTTGACCCGATTAATCTTTGGGTACAATAACTTTTGTACTCGGAGATATATTTTTAATTCAATATAAATTTATAAGTGGGATAAATAATAAGGTGTGTTTGATGAAGTGTTTTGAGTGTTTTAATTGGGGTACAAAAATGAATAAATTTAGTGATATTTGTAATTGGAAAGATGTGTATTATTTTATTAAGTAAAAATAATCAATTGTTAGGTTAGTGATTGTATTAGTGAATATACATATTTAATTATATTTTATTATGAATTTATTCAATGTTCCCGCAAAAATAAATAATATAAATATTTCATTACTCATTTCTTCTTGAACAACATGACAAAGAAATGCAAATTTTTATTCATTGAAAAGAGTTACAAAATACATATAAATTTTTACTCTTGTGCTCTCCTACTCGGACGCATATCCATTTCTTTTGTAAAGCGTGTCCTTTGAGGCCTACCGGTTTGACTGCGTCGAGCACTTTGAGGCGGTATCACTACATATCCGGTATCAGGCATCGCACTTATGTCATGCATAGGCATAATATCTGTAGCATACGTACGGATGTACACACCTAATTTATACACGTCCGGGATGAGATGATCTACAGTTATTTCTAAGAAATGGCATGTTGCATAGGCGTGCACACATGGAAATCCATTTTGCTTCCAAAAACCGCAATCACATTCGCAACGTGAGAGATTTACTGTTACCGGCAGATAATCACGGAGTATATTCCCGTTGTTCGGTTATGCGGGACAATAGTGCACTGATGTGTTTTCTGCGAACTTTCAAGAATATTTTTCAATATATTTTGCGGATATAGGAACCCAGCTTGCCGCCACATCTGACCGGCCCTACGTCGGTCGGAAAATAGTTGGACAACTTTGTTATAAATTGCCTTAACCAGCGCGGTGATTGGAAGTGTTCGACTTCCCTTTACAACGTTATTAAAGCTCTCAGAAAGATTTGTTGTGAGTATGTCGTAACGTCGTACATCGTCGAAGCACAGTGCCCAATTTTCACGTGGAATAGCGTTCAAATACGTGAACGCATTCTCATTCGTAGCACGAATTTGAGCCATTGTTTGGTAAAATTCACTCACCATGGGTGTACTCCCGGTCTGCCAACAGAGCTTTTTCAGTTCAGTGCTCCTGACTTTTGTCATGAAATTGCTTCTAATGTGTCGGAGGCAGAATCGCTTCGAAACTTGGAAGGTTTTCAATTGAGGTACTGATTGATAGGCACTTAGGATGCCAGGGTGCTGATCCGATATGATGCACACATGCCGATTTGGTGTGACAACATAAGTCATAATGTGTTCTAAAAACCAGGACCAACTACTTGTGTTTTCACTTTCCACAACTGCGTACGCGAGAGGGAAAATCTCACGGTTAGCGTTCATGGCGACTGCAACCAAGAGATGGCCCTTGAACTTTCCGTACAAGTGAGTACCGTCAATAGATACTACGGGCAGACAATGTTCAAACCCATCAATGGAAGCTTTCCCAAAACGCACGGTGAAATTCATACGTACTATCATGACTGGTTGGTTTTGGTTGGAAATCTACCACTGACCCCGGATTTGATTCTCTTATCGTAAGCAACAAATTGGGTAAATCATTGTAGGCCGCCTCCCAGTTGCCGAATCTTCGTTCAAGGGCAATCAAACGTCCATACCACGCCTTTTTATACTTGACAATGATTCTAAATTTGTCGTATATGTCTTGCACCACGAGTTTAATGTTGTAGTCTGGATCAACATGCACTTTTGTAGAGATTACACTCGCTATGATCTTGCTCGTCATCAGCTTGTCATTACGGGCTCTTTTATAATCCACTCTGCAGTTGTGTAGTGGTTGATATTTTTTCACCTTCCACAAATTGGTGTTGAGAAGGTTTCCCGCCTGAATGTGCCACATACACATTTCATCATAGATGCAAACTGCCTTCCATGATCTGACACGTTTGTCTTTTGTCTTAAAAATTCGAGATTGCCGAATATTTTATATTGCTACAGCTTCTTTCACTAAGTCATATGAATCGTATATTTTGCCGACCGCAATAGTTTCATTATCACGATTTGCTGGTTCAACATATGGTTGTTCCAGCTCAATATCGGCCCATGTCGTGTCATGAGCGTCATCACTATCGTCAGAATTTGTTGTTGCATCGTCATTTTCAGAAAATTGTTCATAATCTGGATCATCTTCCTCTTCATATGCTGTTGAAGGGCCATCTTCATGTTCAACAGTATACGGGTTGTAGCGTCCGCCGTATCTCGTTGATGGTCCGTCATCGTTAGAGTGGATATTGTGAAAAGTTTCACAATTGTGGGTGTCACCTCCTCCATATGTTGATATTTGTGGTTGGACTATAGAGGTTCTTCGTGCATCCAGGAAAATATGTAATTCTCCATACTCTCTTTCAGCAAGTCAGAAAAAGTGCTTCCAAGTATCATCATCATGGATGGGCCACAGTCTTGATGCCACATACACACGATTTTTGTACTTTGGTAATTTTCCGTGAACGGATACAATTTCTCCAAAACCTCTCTACGCGCACTCTTCGACAATCTGCTCGTTTATAGCGTTAAAGCCATCGTCCTTGCTGATTAACAGCGCTACGCTCGGAGGAATGGAATAATCTATTTCATCATCTTTCATAATAATAGAACCATTCCGGTGGACATAAACTGGAGTGTTATGATCATTTGCCATTTTTTGGTATATGGTAAGTAATATCGTAGGAAATATAGGGAGTTGATGATAGATAACCGGGAACTCTAAGGTGATAAATAGATAGCAAGAATATGGTGATTGAGGATAGTGATGAGCCTTTTATAGTAAAAAAAAATAGTACTTCGTAGGAAAGGTGTGTGTAATTTCTTTAATAATAGTAGTTAGGAGTATTTGGGTGCAAGTGGTTGAGAGAAAGTGGTTGAAAAAATTATTGGTTGTTGAGAGTGGGGTTAGGTGGGTGGAAGTGGTTGGGAGAAGGGTTGAAATTATTTCCAATAGTAAGTGGTTGAAAAAAATTGAATGTTGTGTAGAGTTATTGATTTCCGAAGTGACAGGAAATCTGTAAGAAAAATTAGAAGTTGATTGATTTAATTTAAAGTGAGTGGAATCTGAACACTTTTGTACTCGAGATATTTTTTTAGATCAAAATTATTGATAGTTGGGATTGGGTTTAGGTGGGTGCAAGTGGTTGGGAGAAAGTGGTTGAAATTATTTTGATAATAAGTGGTTGAAAAAAATGACTGTTGTGTAGAATTATTGGTTACCAAAGTGACAGGGAATCTGTCAGAAAAAGTAAAAGTTGATTGATTTAAGTTAAAGTGGTTGGAAAAAAATTGAACGCTGAATGTTGAAAATAGGGTGGTTCGAATGATGAAAAAAAATTTAAAAAGTACAAATTAATTGAATGTTGAATGTTGAAAGGGATATTTATTGAATGTTGAAAAAAAGTAAAATTTCGAATAATAAGTACTCCGTACATAATAGTAAAGTTTAAGCTTAGGACTACAAATTACTACAAATTACAAATTCAATTGATAATTTAATTCAAAATTATCAATCGAATTATTGGTGATTTAATTCAAATTATTTAAAAGTACACATTACATAAACGTAATAGTACAAATTAGTTTTACAATTATTGAAACGTAATAGTAAAAGTACCTGATGATAAGATAATATCAAATTCAATTGATAATTTAAAAGTACAAATTCAATTCATAATTGATAAAACTAATTACATACAACTATTCTGATTCATCAGATTCATAGTGTCGACCTGGCACCACGAAGTGACTCCCTGTCCCACAGCGTCGAGAATGTATATCCCGTCTCGACCTATGTTCAATCGGTGGTTGTGTGCTTGGCCCCGCTTCGTGCCCCATCCCACTCTGTACATCTGATCCTAATAAGTTGTTCAACCAATCAATCGGTGAATTTAAAAAGGTGGGACGCGTCTCATATGTAGGTTGTACATGTGGAATAGACGATGGAGCATCAAAAGTTGGAATGTATGCACTAGTCGGTGTAGAGTACTGATAGGTACATGAGGTGGGGCGGGGATGCGTGAATGAATATAAGAAGATGGTTGTTCTTCTTCTTCACCACCATCTTCGTCATCCTCCTCCTCCTCATCATCATCATCATCACCATCATCATTATCATCATCATGATTATTGTCGTCACCATCATCATTGTCGATGTGTGGAGCAACATAACCGCGTCCGTAACGCCGACCTCGAGTGGGAGCGACTCTTCTAAGGTCCTGTCGAAGTGGGGGATGATCATCCATTACATCATCATGGGCATCCCCATACAAAATGATGTCTTGATGAAGGACGTTTACGGCACCTAATCTTGTAAGGCATCGTGCAATTTGCTCGCGGATGTCTTCGACGTCAAATGGAGCTGCCATGCGCCGATAGATATCGCCCATACATTGCATCTAAAATTCAAAAGTAAAGTTATTAAATAACAATAAACATTTCTAAGTTGAATAATTACACATAAAATACTTACCAATGTACTCGTCTCCCTATTAGTAGGTACATAACCCGTTGTAGGTCGACCATGTAACGGATTGCAAATCCGTCGTTTCCCGACATCTGCGTACCATTTACGGTACGCAGGAGTGTAGGTGGGATCAACAACGAAATCAATTGCGATACGATGATTGTGCCTTTCAGTCCATAGTGTCAATGGCCATTCAGAATTTTTTGCACCACTTGCATGGTGGCTAGCTTGTGATTCCGCTGCGAGAGGACGATGTTGCATTGCACCGAATTGACGACAAAATCTACCAGGGTAGTACATCTCAGAAATGTCACAGTAAATAAGCATCACATTAGATGTCCACAATTGTATTCCTGCGACGCAGAATCAGGGGAGGTCTTGTAATGTGTATGGGAGCTACACGAACTGGATCAATATTATTTGAAGTTAATTTAAATACATATTAATTATGTATCAAACTAAAATGATATTTGTTAATTATAACCTCGTTCTCTCGGATCCCGTCCAACTGATCCCGATAAAGACGCAGAGTATACCGAGAACTTTGTTCCCAATTGTGCCGACACGCCCACCTTTATAAAAATACGCTATTATACCATGATCTACAAATATATTTAATATACTAATATTTAATATGTAAAATTTCAAATTGGCCATATGGCATATCCTCAAGATTCTGAAATGGCAAAACGTTTCGCAGTCGCACCATGGGCAATCTCTCCCACGCCCAAATCTGTAATAGAACCAAGCACCCCCCAATATTTTTCCTGTTGGCTTTGGCGGCCTTGCACATGTTGTGATACAGGAATTCCTATATTGCGGAGCCCCAACTCCACTGTCGTGCTTCACCGAGTGATCCCTGCAACAACTCTAAAAAGTACAATTTTATTTTGTTCCCGGTAGTGGAGGGGAACAATAACCCACCTAGTAGTTGCCAAATGAGCACCCTCGTGTATGTGATGAGTTCCTCAATTGTGTTGTGCTGATGTACCGGCCAACGTTGTATGGCATTCATTCTTATTACAGATGTGTTTAAGTCATTGTTGTTTGGCGTGAAACCGACGGAGTCCGTGCACATCTGCATCCAAAATGCCTTTGAATTCATCCTAGGTTCGGACAGTGGTTCTCCGTCGACGGGCAACCCCAACAACACTTCTACGTCCTGTAAGGTGATACCCACCTCACCAAAAGGCAAATGAAAAGCGTGTATCTCTGGTCTTCATCTCTCAACCAACGCCGTAATAAGCGGCCAGTCTAACTGCAACCTTCCGATGCAGTCGACGCCATAAAATCCGGAGGCCTTCAGCAACGCTACCACTCCTGGGTGACGCGGGCCATCTTTGTACACCATTGAAAAATATACATTACACGTCAACTTGTCATCTATGGATGTAGCACCATTCCAGACAAGGTCCGCACGATGCGCGTAACGTGGCATCACGAGCACAGACCGATCAAGCGGATCCATAAGTGGTATTTGTGCAGCCATTCGTATCTCAACTAACAATAAGAATCATATATTACTGCTATATATATGTGTGTATGTATATTATAATGACGTATTTTATTAAATGAAATTATAAATTACATATAAATTTTCAATGAAACTATATCAGTCTTATGTATTACATTAGAATATATATATATAGTTGATATCCCCAATATTATCACCTTGCCAGAAATTAGAAAATGACTAGTTCTAGATGAGCTTGTGAAAATTGTACCACTATAGTCTTATTATAATTTATAGGAAAAAGGGTCAAATAGACCCTTCTACAATTTCGGAACCATCACTTAAGCCCATGTACTATAAAAAACATCACATAAACCCATTTACTCTAAAAAAGAATCAATTAAACCAAATTACCTGAAGATAACCTGTAATAGCATGTCACTTTATCTCTCTCATATATATTTTTATTTTTATTTTTTATTGCCATATTTAATACTCCGTATTCCGTACTAGCAGATTAGCAGGCCACCCCATATACCACCCACCCAAACCTGGCTTCTCCCAATTTTTCATAAAAAAATTCCATCTACAAGATTTGAACCCTCAACACGAAGTGAGCATTTTGGAAGGCATACCATCTCGATTACATGGATGTTGCGTTGAAATTATACCTTAGCAATGGATATATACTTTAACGCATATTTTTTTAATATATAATACTATATATAAATAAATTTGTGATTATAATACTAACTACGAATATTTTTATTGATGTTATTATATTATACTAATAAACTAAGAAGTATTTGTGAAAGATTCAAACATCTATCAATATTATTTATACTTTTAATACATAAGTTATTTTCTCATATTGTCCATCCAATTCTAAACACATTTTGAATTTTGTTGAAAACTTATACTCCGTATGTTAGGGCTCTTTTTGTTTATTCTTATAAAAATTATTAAATTTTGAATGAGGGTAACGGTTGACCATATAAATTTAATGTTATATATAATTGACTATATTTTATGTGTATTTTTTCACTAAATATTGACCGGCTCTCTTGGCGGGTTGACCGAGTAAATATTGACCCGAAAAATGACTGGATCATGGGTCAGCCTGAATAAGTAATGATAGAATTATTGAGTCATGGGTCAACCCGGTCAACGCTAAAAAACCGATCAATATTTAGTGAAAAATAAACATAAAATGTGGTTCATTATATATTAGATTAAAAGAAAAATAGCGTTAAATAAGAGTAAACACAGTCTGGTGGGATGACGGAGCACGTGGCAAAAGTAATACGGAGTAAAAAAGAAACTGAAAAAAATAAAAATGAGAGGAAAAAGTGGGATGACCGGCTATTAAAGGTTAATTTGAGGAAATTTGGCCTAATTGATTGTTTTTTAGAGTAAATGGATGTATATGACACTTTTTTTAGTGCGTGGGTTTAAGTGACCGATCAGCAATTGTACATGGATGTATTTGACCTTTTTTCTTAATATATATGTATCGATACAAATTTTAGACTTGCCACTGAGTAATATTTTCACTGTGCCAGAAATCAGAAAAGGACTAGTTCTAAACATAACATTTGCCAAAAACTAAAAAAGGACTAGTTCTAGACGAGCTTGTGAAAGTTGTACCAGTATAGTGCAATTATAATATATGTACTGATACAAATTTTAGACTTGCCACTGAGTAATATTTTCACTGTGCCAGAAACTAGAAAAGGACTAGTTCTAGACATAACATTTTCCAGAAACTAGAAAAGGACTAGTTCTAGATGAGCTTGTGAAAATTGTACCAGTATAGTGTAATTATAATATATGTATTGATACAAATTTTAGACTTGCCACTGAGTAATATTTTCACTGTGCCAGAAACTAGAAAAGGACTAGTTCTAGACGAGCTTGTGAAAATTGTACTTGTATAGTGCAATTATTATAATATATGTACTGACACAAATTTTAGACTTGCCACTGAGTAATATTTTCAATGTGCCAGAAACTAGAAAAGGACTAGTTCTAGACATAACATTTGCCAGAAACTAGAAAAGGACTAGTTGTAGACGAGCTTGTGAAAATTGTACCAGTATAGTTCTAGACGTAGTCTCAAATTACTATATACACTGATTTATTATTTAATACATTATAACAAATATTAGTGAACCGATTTTTTTTATTAATATTTATTTAGTATGAATATATCAACTATCTTAATAACAATTAAGATTAGTTGCATATTAATATTAAAAATTTTCTAAATATTGAGATTGACATAAAAAAATAAGTACACATGTAATCACAAAAAGAATAAAAATTTAATTAAATTTTTAACCTCTTTAAAGGACACAACTAATTAAAATCAGCAACAACACTCCATAATTTTATCTGATTGAATTTGTTTTTTTGCAGTGTGTTGAATATGATGTTGGAGGTATTTAAAGAGGTAAGAATTGTGGTTGGATAGTGAACCACCGCACAAAATAAATTGTAGGGTTGAGATAATTTTAATATGATCTAAGGGTTGAAAATAAGAAGAGGAAAGCACAATCCGCGTGGTATTCATTTGGCCAATCAGAGAGCTGTTTCGTGGAGCTGATGGGATGGAGCTGGTGGTCGAAAATTCGGATTACATACATCCGACTTTATTTTTTTTCATGCTGGCATGCATGAGAATGGTTAACCTCTGACACATGCACCAGGCATCCGACTTTATTTTTTTTCGGACTTCTGCTTTTCGGATTAAAGAAATTCGACTTCTCCTTCTGACAATTATGATCTGACATTTCCGTCGAAATTGGAAAACCCCACAAAACCTTCAAAAAAACCCTACAAAAATCGGATTAGCCAACCCCGTTTCCCGTAAATTCATACCCTAACTCTGACATTCGTATTTTGGGAATGGATGCATGGAATTCCCGTAAATCCGTCCTTTCCTCTATTAAATACTCCCTTCTTTCTGGTTAGATCTTGACAGTTGTTTTTGGCACTATATTTTAGGAGACCAATTAATAGACAAACAAATATCTTTCATACCTATGAGGTTAATTAATTCTATCCAATCCAAATGTAGATGCATTCTATGTGTACGTCAAGTCGTCTTTGCCGGCTTGCTCATACAGGTAGCTATATTGCCCTCCATCTTTTCTGTATGTGCCCAAACAAACTACGAAGGTATGTGTTTGTTCCATTGATTGTGATTTATTTTTATTGCCTTTGAGTTTGCCTTAGCTTCTGTGTTTTGTGGAGCAATGCTGTGAAGCATTCTTGAATGCATGCAGTGACAAAAACGGCCGTCTGCAAGTCTACCACAGCACAGAAGACGCTTAATTTGTAACTGGGGAAGATCCAATATTGCGTCAAATTCAGTTGAGTTTTGATCTCAACAAGCAATCCACCCCGACCTTCTTCAAATATGGACATGGTAGAGCAAGACTACTCGTCATATCCCCATGTGGTGTGGAGGAGTCACCCAGCCACAACCATAAATACGAGATAGGCATGGCTGCATGTTGCAGCCCCTCTGTCCCTTCTTAGTCCCCATCATGCTAACAAGTTTTTGCTCTGTTTTGTTAATTATTGTGTAATCCCCATCATTGATGTAACTGCAATCATTGAACTGTTGTTTTTGTTTCTATTTCTCAATGTTGAATGGTGCTAATTAACTGCAATAATTAAACTACTCTTTTCTGTTTTGATTTTAAGTTCTTTTTCACGCCTTTTTGGCTTGTTTTACACCGTTGGGCACAAGCTTGCGCGCAACGCGCTTTCCCATGCTAGTATATAATATATATAGATATAGATATAAATATACATTACCTACAAATATTTAATTTGTACCATCCATATATACTTCAATTAATTCAACTCGAAATATACTAACAAATTAGTACAATTAGTAAAAATCAAAACTACCCGAGAATTATTGAGTTCTAAAGGGAAAACACATGAAACTAAAAATTAAATGACAAGCATTTCCGATTAATAATAGTAACAAAATGAAAAGAAGATTAATCACTACTACAAGAATGACATATAACGTCACACCTTTAACGACGGTTCTTTAAAAACCGACGTAGTAGGGGACCCAGGAACTATTTTAAGACGGTTTCCCAAAGAACCGACGTTGCACACTTTGAAAAAAATGTGGGTGCAATTTTTTTAGTTTTATATGTATACTTGTAATGTCGGTTTGCAAAGAACCAACTTTGAAAAATATACTCCGTACTAATAAATTAGAAACCGTCCCTGCAGCCCTTTACGAAGTAAATTAGAAACCGTTCCAGCACCTCACAGAAGCCCCAAACCCTTCGCTTCATCTACCTCAGCGACTTCGTCCGCCAAACCCTCGGCGAGCTTCGTCTACCTCCGCGACTTCGTCCGCCAAACCCTCAGCGAGCTTCGTCTACCTCCACGACTTCATCCGCCGAACCCTCCGTGAGCTTCGTGTACCTCCGCGACTTCATCCGCCAAACCATCCGCGAGCTTCGTCTACCTCTTGCTCGATGGATAATTGGCCGCTGCTCTGCTCTAATTCGCCATAACTTCATCTACCTCGTGCTCGACTCTGGTTTCTCTGCGGAACCTGGTAAGTTCTCTCCTATTCTCAATTTCTCCATCCATTTGAATCTGTAATTCTGGAATGGGTTGCTATAAATTAAACGAGAGTGAGTTGAATTTGTCCATCAGAGTCTCAATGCTATCAACTCTGGTTTGTGTGTTTATCTTGTGTGTTGAATTTCTTCCACTTTTCACTGCATTTTGATCTTTCTTTTTATTATTCATACCTTTGGATTTCAAGCTTGTTTTCTGTAATTTTGAAACTCTGGTTTGTGTGTTTATCTTGTGTGTTGAATTTCATAATCTTTTCACTGCATTTTGATATTTATTTTTATTATCCAGATTTGTTTTTTCATTCAATGGAATTAGTCTAGCCTCTTTAATTGATGAATGTTGTACTCCGATCCATTTGGTAATTCATTTGATTCCTTTGCTGCAGATAAGGCATCTAGAATGTTAAGTTGGTGATGCTTCAATCCAGGAATTGCCATGGAAGAGTTCTCCAAATGGGGTATTGGATCTATTATATTGACATCAGGCACACTGTCTCCATTGGATTCATTCCTAATGAATTAAAGTTGTAAGTATCTTATACACTGTTCTTACTATTTTCTTACATTGTGGTTTTGTCATAATTGATTTTCTTACAAGTTATTACTTCCAACATTTGCAGAGAATTCCCTATTCGTTTGGAAAACCCTCATGTCATACCAGAAGGTCAAATATGGGCAGGGGTTGTACCTGTTGGCCCATCTGGTCTCCAAGACAATCTGTTGTGGAATTTGGGAAAGAATATGCAAACACAGAATATAACCTTGATTAAGTTATTATATCATTGTTGACCCATAATGGTGATGTTACATTGATTCTTCTTCTTTTATAAAGGACTATATGTCTACGTTGTAGGATAAATCAGGTTCTGGAGCAGTGTTTTTTGCAGTCTGCCATGGAAAGGTACATATACCAATATACCATACAACTTGATTTTGAGTTTTTAACTGGATAAGTCACTTATGGCAAATTGTTTGAAAACTTATTTGAATTTCAAAATGCTAATGTATCTCTGGAACTACTAATTTTAGAGCGTGATTATTTAGCATGATTATGGTGCACTGGTAAAGGTTCTGCTGTGTGATTGAGAGGTCACAACTCACAAGTTCAATTCTTGGGAGCGGCCTCTTGTCAAAATGACAATGGAAGGCTTGCCTCCTATACACTCTTGTTATGGGACCCTTCCCTTCCCCCTTGCTTTGCAGGACACCAATGTGGACATGACTGCCCTTTACTTTTCGGAATATTCCCCTCTACATTCTACAATCACCTTTTATGCTCACATAAATATGGAATAGGTGAGTGAAGGATTAGATTTTGCTGACCATGCTGGTAGAGCTGTGGTGATCACTGGCTTACCATTTGCAACAACAAATGATCCTAAGGTTTGTCTTCTTTCTCTTTGTTCCTGCAATTTATGAATATGCCAATTGTTAATTTGCTAAGGGCAGTTGACCTTTAACCTTTTATCTCATGATTTCTTCGTAATAAAGTTTGCGACATTACATGAAATGCTCAGTTTATTTCAGCCTTTGAGATAGGTGTGTGGTGATATTATTGGAAAGTAGGTGTGGTGTATAATTTTTTGTTTTTTCTCTAAAACTTGCTTATATATTTTACGCAGTATATTTTTTGCAGGTCTTCAAGAACCATTTTCGGCGATATAAGAAGTGTATTTCGTTGCAGAGATATAACATGAGGGATTTCAGCCGGACTTCAAGAAGAACCCATTCAATTGTGTTTAGTATTGAATGTCTTTTTCGTAGGCATATTGATCTTATTAGATTTTTTGTTAGTATTTACTTTATCTGTAAATGTTTTTTTGTATTTAGTTTCGTGGAATGTATTTTGATATTCTGAATGCTTACCTTTTTGGAAACAAAGTACTTGTATACTACACTGGTGGTTAATTGAATTAACCAACCCAGTGGATATGTATATTTTTTTTATTAAAAAAAGCTACTTACAACGTCGGTTTTATTTTAAAACCGACGTAATATGTATTTTTTTATTTTTGTGAAAATACCTTTAACGTCGGTTCCGGGAGACGATTGACGTAGTAAGTATTTTTTTTTATTTTTTGAGGTTGTATTCGACGTCGGTTTTTTCGAGTAACCGACGTGGTAGGTTATATTCATTTTTTAAAGCACACTTATTACGTCGGTTTGTGAACCGACGTCAAATGTCCGTACCTTTTACGTCTCTTACTTACACGTCGGTTAGAAAACCGACGTTAAAGGTGTCAAATAACCGACGTAAAAACCCCTTCGTGTAGTAGTGAATGTAGATGTTTAGTACAAGCTATTATATACGGAGTACTATGTATAACTCTTATGCCTTAGATCCTCCATGTCTTCTTCTAGTTGGATCTCACAATTTATATTAGTACCAGCTGCCTCTTTTATGACCTCATTTTCTTTATCTTCCTCAATTTTGATCACACTCTCTCCATCACCTAGAGAAACACATGTTTCCTTCCCACTATCTCCTCTCAAAAGCTATTTTGTTATAACATTTCTGCTTCCTATTTGACTGTTAATCTAGTTCAACATGCTTGTAGCAATCACATTCAAATAGATTATCACTTTGTCATAGAGCGCGTGACACATGGAGACTTAGTTGTCAAGTAGATCCTTACACAGTTACAGTTAGCTGATATTTTTACTAAAAGTCTTTCTAGTCATCAATTTTTTTTAAAGAACAACATGCGTGTTGCATCTCCCGTACAACTTGAGGGGGTGTAATAGAATATTATTAGGCATATTTGTTCCTAATAAAACTATACATGTCAGGACTTCTATTGGAATACATTTTCACAATAGTCAGGACTCCTATTGGAGTACCTTTTCACAATAGTCATTCTCTAAAAGTGGTCATAGTCAAAGACGTGGTGCAATTGTGAAATTGTTGCAATACCTATAAGACCAAAAGTCGAATACTCTAAAAACAACAAGAACTTCCAAATAATAATAACAAAAAAATGAAAACAAGATTAACTTAGATGTTTAGTACATGATTATATATACATCGTATAACTATTAATTATGCCCTAGCTCCTTCATCAGCCTTGACTCCCATATCTTCTTCTATTTGGATCTCACAATTTATATTAGCCTCCATCTTATCAATGGCCCCATTTTTCCTATCATCTTCAACTGTGATCTCACTCTCTCCATCACCTAGAGCAACACAAGTTTCCTTCCTACTATCTCCCTCTATGATATGAATATTACAATATGTATTATCAACCAGCTGATCACCCACTTGAACTATCCCTCCTTTCTGCTTCTTCATAGCCTCCCTCTGCTGAGCAACTATGATTGCCTCACGGTGCTGAGCAACTAACATGTCCAACAATCTGTAGAACTCATTCACCTTTTCATCAAACTCAACTATGTTGATTTTCTTAGGGTCTTCCATGCAAAGCCTTATGACTTCTTCAAAAGCTTCCTCTAAGTTTTTAATAAGTTGTGACTTCATCCTATTTGCTCTAATTTCCCTCCCCTTGGTCCAATAGTTTTCTACCATGGAAATAAAAGCTACTGCCACTGGGTACCAATGAGAAACTCGACGATATTGGGGTTCCCCAACCAATGTCAGTACAAAAACTTCAACACAACTCAAACTGAACATGGAGAACCAAGCTCCAATTTCAAACAGCAAGTTGACTGAAGGCCATTCATTTGTTCTTCTGTATTCCATATGACCTAAACGTATCCAATATACTAATCCTAGCACATTGACCACTATGTGGAAGGAAACTAGGGTTTTGGAGACGCGTGGAATGTCCCATGTGTTTAGCACAACGCTTCCAAACCACATCAACATCCAAAACCCTAAAATTAATCCATGGCTACTAATGAGTTTTCTTTTGAACAGTATCACTACTATCACTATGATGATGGAGATGCCTCCAAAAACTGGGATAGTTATGGCAAGGGTTGTTATATTACCTGAAAGTCAACACCAAAAATGAATATATTAACTTCCTATCATGTTGAGAAGTGCAATGGCTATAGTAATTGTGCATGGTTTTTAGCTAGTCCTTGCACCTTTTTTCATAGGGATATTTACTAATATATGACTAAAACATTGACAATTTCAGAATATATGACTACTACTTTTGTACATCCCAAAATATGATTAAATATTAGTTTTATACATACGAAACACTATCATATTGGGAAGAAAAAAGATAGAAGTCATATTTTGGGAAACACATTAAATTTTAGTCATATGTGGGTTAATTTTCTATTTTTCATATTCAGTTCAAGTCTAATATTGTACTTTAACTTCACCATTCACCAATATGTAGATATGTGATCTGAGTATACGGTACCTAAATAAATAAAATAAGCATACACACATCCCCATATATATAGTGAGTGATTAAATAAAAAGTAACGCTAATATAAAAAAAGGGTAAGGTAAAAAATTGCATCTTTTTAGTAATTACCCACGTTCACACACTACAAAAAAATAGGAGATTAATAGGGATTTTTTGCGGGAATCTCCCAAAATTCATAGAAGATTATGCATGGATATGTCAAATCTGTGTCAAAAAATTTTGGGCACAAACTATTTGTCACGAAATCATTTGTCAATTCATACCAAATTCACGTCAATTGCGTAATTTTTTTGTAGCGAAAAAATAAATGAAGACTACCGTACGATAAAAAAGACGGCCCACTATTATTTGACCATGTAGGCAGAAATTTACATACTTTTTCAACTATGCTACTACGTATCATACTTTTCATTTATTTTCTCCAAGTTTTTTAGTCATTTGATGTGTTTGGTCTACAATCTACTGCAACCTATTCATGCTGACTTTTCATACTACCTTCGTCCCAAATTGATTTGCAAATTTAACTTTTGTTGGTCAAATGGTTTCATTTTATTTGCTTAATTAGAATATCAAGTTTTAATTATATTCTAATTTGGAGTTTGCAACTTTGAAAAGATTTTAATGTAGTTTTTGAATATGTAAATTTTAATTATTAAAAATTGAGTTAATTATCGATAGGAAGAATTGACTTTTATTGTTGATTAACCGAAAAATGTTGACTTTGCAAAATAATTTAGGTCGGAAGGAGTATTTAGAGGTTATTTGTTCGGTAGGCTATACACACAGGCAAACACGTGCAAATAATATACACATAAACGAGGTTAAATATCTCTGCCTCGTGTGAATTGAACTAGTATTCCATTTACAATTTCGAATAAGGCAAAAACAAAAACTGTTTTGTTAAGTATTTCACTAGCTATTTCCATACCTTTGCCAAAAAAAAGTATTTCCATACCTATTTGTTAAGTATTTCCATACCTATTCAATATTGATAAAAATTATACTCCCTCGGTCTCTTTTTATTTAGTCAAAATTGAATTTTCAAGCCAATAATATTAAACATTGACCGATTAAACATTGACTAAATACACATAGCATATTTTTAATAAGTTTATTAAAGTATAAACTTATTATGTTTCACATAAATATACTATACTATGTGTACGTAATAGTTGATATAAGCTACTCCCTCCGTCCCGTTGGAATGTTCCCGCTTTCCTTTTTTGGATGTCCCGTTGGAAAATTCTCATTTCCCTAAATGGAAAGTTATCCTACATCAAAACAGGGTCAAACAGTGCAAAACAGTGTCAAACAGTGTCGAAACAATGTCAAACAATGTCGAAACAGTGTCAAAACAGTAAAATTTACCCTCTGGTAAGTTTATTTCCTTAATATGTGTGTAGGTCAAACCGGGAACATTCCAACGGGACGGAGGGAGTGTAAAAGTTTGTCATTTTGACTTAAAAAGTCAAAGATGACTAAATAAAAAGGGACATAGTAGTATAGAGTTTAAATCAATAGCACTGGATTCTAGTATCAATTAATTATATACATATTTATCACTTAAAAATGTTTAAAAATTCTTAATAATATAGCTAGCATGGAAATACGGAATCCAAGAGATATATGGATCCACAAATTTGTAACTATATAAGCAAACCGTACCCAAAGATACCTGTTCAAAATGTTTTTAATTTGTAAGTATATATAAATACCTGAACTACTACCATTTGACAGAGAAGGAGAAGGAGAAGGAGCCGGAGCTTTCGGCGATTCTCTCCGCGCCGTAATGCATGTCGAGGCTAAGAGGAGTAAATACAAAGATGTTATGATGACATGAGTTTGGAGATTCATGTATCGATTCTTTCACGTAAACTTTGATCGAAAAAACTAATTAATAATAATAATTTACGTAAATTATATGGCAACTAGCTAGCTCTTCTCAACCATGCTCGGAAGTAACTAAAATTAAAGGCTGAACTTTGGTAGATTCTGCAGATTTGTGTACCAAGAAAGATTGGGAAGGCAGGAGACTTGGGTTCCTCTTCTATTACAATTTACAGAAGAGTATGTAAGGCATTAGGCATGGACATGCATGACAAAGAGTAAGGCATCCTATTGATTGCAACGTAGCAAATTAGGCAGAGGTCAGACCTAGCCCCATTAAAAATTGGATAGATGCTATGTTAAAACAGCACGTGATGTGTATGGACGAATATGTAGTATTGTGTTGTATTTAATTATTTTTTATAGCTTTCTATACTAAGCTGAGGGTAGATCATATCCAGGAAATAGACGTGGGGCGGGCTAAACAATCAAAAAAATATTACCGCATTCACCACCACTACAAGAAATCACGGAATTTAGTGGCTGAAAATCCGACACTAAATCCGACACAAAAGGGTATACCGCATAAACGTCTAGCTTAAGACTATTATCGAACTGAGCTTTTTAATTACAAACTATTTGAGTTCAAGTTTGATTACAAATCTGATTTAACGATCTGAGTTTAACGAGGTTCGAATTCGAAGACGAGCTAGATAGAATTCTTACGACAACAACAACATCTAAGCCTTAATCCCAAAAGAATTTGGGTCGGCTAACATGAATCGATCCATGATATCGATGATAAAAAACAAAAAAAAAAGATAAAATGGATAAGATACAAATAAATAAATAAATAAATAAATAAATAAATAAATAAATAAATAAATATATAAATAAATAAATAAATAAATATAAAAACATAAAAGATAAAAAGATAAAGAAAAGATATATAGAAAAGAGATCTACTAAGTGGAAGACTGTTGGCCGTCACGCCTCTATCACCATGCTCTCCTCTTTTATCCTGGCTTGGGGCATGCATGATATCTGATGGAGTATATGGCCCAAGAACCCCCGGCCCACATACTTTCACTACTACAATTAGGCCCAACAGGCCCAAGTGGCCCAAACACAGCATACTGAACTCCGGACAGCCCATACTACAATAGGGTACGTGCGTCCAGAAATAGTTGCACCTGGTCCAGAAACATCAATGGGGACGTACGTCCCTCAACACATGACGGCCCTCCGGGTACGTACGTCCTCTAACACATGAAGAGCTCCAGGTACGTACGGCCTCTAACACATGATGGTCCTCCCCAGCTCCGTACGGCCCCAGGGGACATACGTCCTCCTGCACATGAAGTCCAACCCAGCTACGTACGGCCCCCAGGGGACGTACGTCATCCTGCACATGAATTCCTCCACAGCTACTTACGGCCCCAGGGGACGTACGTCCTTCAGCACATGAGGTCCTCCCCAGATACATACGTCCCCAGCACGCCACAAGGGCCCAAATGGCCCCTGGGTATGTACGGCCTTCAGCACAGCCAGCCTTCGGCTTATACATAGCCTTCGGCACATGCAGCACCCGGGTGCATGTAATCGAGGGCACTCTCCTCGACAGGATCTCCTCTCCACATGCTCTGAATACCGCATTGAATGCAGCGTCAACTCCAACCACCACATTGAATGCGGTGTCACATGTTGTGTCGGCGCCACCCAGGCTGAGTCAACCCTCCACCGGTTATTGCTTGACATGTGTACCATCATTTATTCCACCTAGCATTTATGGCAGCTATAAATAGCTAGCCAATTCTTCATTGTAAAGAACCCGAATAACTTCTTCATTAATACATACTCACTCTCTCTCTTACTTGTTCTTACTTCTCTACGTACCCCTCAGCAGTATCCCCCCGATATACTATCCGTCAATATTAAAAAATGATCTCATGGCGGAATCAAGCATTTCAGCCCAACTGGTTGTGAGGTTACCGTGCCTAGTGAGAGGTCTCGAGTTCGAAACCCGCTAGGCACATAAGGGTTTGAAACTCAATGGAGTGCGTTTCAGCCCTGATTACTTCAGCCCCCCCCCCCCCCCCCCCCCGCCCCCCCGACGCCCCCTGCAGTAAAAAAACAAAAAACGATCTCATGGCGGAGTTCTAGATAAATTTCTTAATAATCAAAATTTTATTTACGTAACCAATGATAATTAATGACAAATTAGGTAATCAAATAGTTAATAATAAACATTAGTACGGTAATATATTTACATGGATCTAAATATATATAATTAATAATCATTTAGGATTAAGGATTTAGTTTTTTTTTAGATTTAGGATTTAGTTATTTAGGTCACCATGTCAATGGATTAATAATTAAAATACCCCAAACTTTGAAGGGGTGTGAGGTAAGCACCTCAAACTTGCATATGTAGAGGCCGTTTGGTAACACGAAAATTGGCTGATTCGTCTGATTCTCCTGAAATTTATGAAGTTCTGGTTGAAGTGGCTGCATTGGCTGATTCTGCTGATTTAAAAAAAATTAAAATATATTTTATTAATAAAATAAAGAAAAAGTTATATGTAAAAATAACTAAAATGGTCATCTACAGTAACTTCAGCCAATACAGCCAAAAAGTAACTCCAACCTTACTTTTTCTTATTATTACACAATTCAGCGCGCCAAAACAAAAATTACGTGTTTGGTGTAAAAGTTGGCTAATAAGCCTTATAAGCCAAAAACAGTGTTACCAAACGGCCTCGTAATTTAAATACCCCAAACTTTTTATAAAAAGTTAGTTTAGCACCATGATCTTGTATTATTTATTTCAAAAATGTTAATAATTGGTGTTAATTTCATAATTTAAAACATTTTAGCATTCATGAAGATACAATTAGTATACCCCCTAAACTCTACAAAATAACATTTTAGCATTCTAAACTTTCAATGTAAAATAAATAGTACCCCCCCCCCCCCCCCCCCAACTCTATAAAATTGCAATGTTTTGAATTTGCTCTTTTAAATTATGCAATTAACATCATAAATTTTTGAAATGATACATGACCATGGTGTTATAATAAGTTTTTATATAATGTTTAGGGTATTTAAATTACATAAGAAAGTTTGGGGCGTTTATCTCACATCCCTTCAAAGTTCGGGGTATTTTAATTATTTTTCCCATTTATAAAAAATTTTATGATGTTTTATGTTTTTATTATAAATAAAACTATGATTTTTTTATTAATAAATAAATCTATTAGAAATTATAGATTAGGGGTAGAATAGAAGAAAAGACATATTACTCATATTTGGAGAATAAAAACGTATAGTTAGTTCTAATGCGGAATTTTGGGCTACTTTTAGTCCAATTTAGGGCTAATACCCGTTATGTTTTTCAATAACAACAAAAAAACGAGTGTAGGAAGAAGTTAAACTATGTAATATTTATAATATGATAAAAGGAATATTCTCGAAATAGGAGTAAAAATGTGTTGAAATTCCGAAATAGAAGCGTCATACTTTTAGTTATTAAATACCAGTAATTACTATCAAGCTTGAAAAATACTGTCATTTGATTTGGTAATGCGAAATTATGATATAAAGTATATGGAGCACAAATTTTCAAAATGGTGGGAAATATTTAGAGTTCGTTTGATAACATTAGAATTGGCTGAATTGCCTAATTATGCTAAAATTTATGAAGTCTAGAAAATATCATATTTATATGTTTTTGTTATTAAAATAAAGAAAAAAAAAAGAAAAATAGATAAAATGATCCCTTACAATCAAAGTAACTTTAATCTCACTTATTTTGATTACTACAAAATTTAGCGAGCGAAATCAAAGTTTCATGAAAAAGTTGGTTGATATGGCTGATAAGCCGAAAAACATAGCTATCACGGCAAAAAAAAGGCACCAAGTTATAAAGGCTTTGGAGAATGTCATAACTTAGCTTATACTCCCAATTAATAAGCTAAAGTTACAGATGAATTTTAGTGACAACTCCAGTACCTTTCTGAAAAATGGGGTACCGTACCTATCATTCATTTAATTTGACCATATCACTTTATCATTTTTAATTTAGATTTAAATAATTCAACTGCTACGTTTTAATTGGTCCATGTGAATAAAGGTATGATATGTTATGGGTACCATAGAATCTACCATCAAATAACTCAAACTTGTGAGAAAATTAAAGCATCTTCAGATGCGCAAATTGAGTGTTCCCATTAACTTTGTGACAAACATTAATTGTCAAAATAGAACTAAAAGATGACAACCTTGCACAAATAGGACAAAAAAGTAAACAATGTTTTGATGGGACTAATTATGTGTGTTGGACAAATATACCCTTATTGCTATTAAAATGTTTTAATTCATAATAAAATAATAAAAAATCATAAAAATTCGTAAAAATACTAAAAATGAAAATATTTAAATAATAATAAGGGTGTTTCACAGGAATATTACTAAAATAAGTCATATTTACATAAATATGACTATTCATTACTACAATGTGGTGTTGTGGTAACTTAAGCTCAAAACTTGAACATGAATTACTATGATTTCATTACTACTCTAGTCATTAGTCGTATTTTTGTAAATCATCTTTATTTTGGTCATATTTATGTAATTATTTCTAATAATAATTCAATTATTAAAAAAACTAAAAAAATTAAAAAATAAAAAACGCAAAAACAAATCACTGCCGCCTCTACCGCCCCTGCACCACCACCTCCAGTGACCATGGGAAAAAATGCTACATCCACTACGAATTCCATTTTTATGGCAGAATCAATGAAAATTTTGGCATTCACAAAGAGTAATATGTCAATTTTTGGCATTTTTTACACCGGTCGGAGGTGGTGGTGCAGGGAGGTAGTACAAGTAGTAGGAAAGGCATCTAATTTTAAAAAAATAATAAATTACAAAAAATGCCACATACATTAGGAATGCCATATTTATGACAAATTCAATGGAAATTTTGGCATTCTCAAAGAGTAATATGCCATTTTTTTTGGAATTTTCATAAAATATGACATTTTTACACCAATCGGAGGTGGTGGTGCAGGGAGGTAGTACAGGCGGTGGAAAAGACATGCATATATTTTTTCATTTTTTATGGAGTTTTACTGTTTTTTATTAATTTTTAATTTTTTTTATTTAAAAAAAAAGAAAATTAAATTTTTTATTTTATAAGTACTTTATTATATTTTTGTTATTTTATTAAATTTTTTCGAATTTATTATGAATTGAACATTTTGACTACCTTTTATTCATATTTAAAGGAGGAGTAAGAATGAAATGAAAAAATAGATATATTTCCAATATGATTAATATGGTCCTATTTTGAAATAAAAACATAACAAGTCATATTTTGGGTTTTTTTCATATTTTTAGTCCTATTCCACGTAATTTCCGAACATAAATGGATGTTCAAATACTCCATCGAAAAAGCTATACTCACTCGTAAGAGCAAATGATATTGTTCTCAAACATCTTTTGAAAAACATGTCCTCCTCCACACTACGTACGCGGTACGTACTTACCATATAGTCGTCCTATACATCGACCAGACAAAAGCATTTCCATCACCGCTACTTTTAATTACTCTCTTAATAATTATACCTTGCGTACTCGTCAACCCAAGCGAGAAGATCGAAGGCAATTAAATGACAAGGAAGAAGTGAAGGAGCAAGAATGGGCTGCCGCTGCTGCTGTGGACTGTCTGATTGTGAATGCTGTAAAAAATGTTGTTGTTTTTGTTGCTGTTGCTGCCGCCATGAAAATAAATGTCGCCCCATACGTGGCTGCTGTAAAATGTTCTACTACCTTCTCTTCGCGGTTACCAAAGTCGGCGATTTGCTCCTCCCTGTAATCCGGTAAATAATTATACTCATCAAATACAGACAAATGAGTCATATTTTGATAATAAAACATACTCCGCAATTAAGTAGTCATCATATTTGTGTATTTTTGTTTATATTTTAGTTCTATTTGAAATAATAATTTATATTATTCAATTGACATTCGCTATAACTATAATTGATATATTTATCCACATCGAAGGAAAATTACATCGCATGTTGGCTTAAATTTTGCATTTTTCCATTGTTTTGTAGCGATAAATAGTACTACATATATTGTGGCAGTAAATCCTTATTGTGCATAAATGTTTTAGTTAGGTCCATAACCGTCACTCTACTAAACATTTCTTTATCTTTATTTAATTTCATTTCAGTTTTGAACTAATTCAGATCAGATCAAACTACATCACATAAAACTTAATCAATAGTAAAACACATAAGGAGTATAATACATGGCTTTATCAAACCAAAGTAGAAGTGCTAAGACCATATCATCTAAACAGAACCAAAATGGATCTGAAAATTTCAATTGAATCAAGCATCATAATAATGAACACAAACATAAAGAAGGATCCCACGCTAGTTTAATTTGATCTAGCCTAAATTCGTCCGATGTGGTTTGGGATTAGGTATATTTCACTATTTTCTAATTTTGATATGGTCATAATTGACCTGACGTAGTCTATTTAAGTGTGGTTTGGTTATGTCTAAGACGAAAATAAGAAAATATTGTCGAATCTCCCTAAACTAATTAATCATATCAATAATAATCATAATACTCTGTAATTATTATTATATTAAAAATAATAAATAATGTTGATCATTAATTGGATTTTTTGGATGCAGTTGTTGTCCTTGTATCGGAAAAAGTCCATGGTGCTGTGTGTTTGCATCAGTAGGGAAGCCGGCTGTGGATACTTCTAATAAGTGCCTCCCCAAGCTGAAAGACCGCATTGATAAGATGCAATGCTGAACTATATACACTTCTCTCATATACCAATCTCCTACATAATAATTCTTCTGTCTAGCGTGCTGTTCTTGTGCGGCATGAATCATCCTAGGACTAGCACTTCCAATTAAGAGCACTTTTAATGCTACACCATTAACCTGAAATAAATTTTGACACATGACACTCAATAAATGGAATAGTCATCCACCTCCCTCGTATTGAAGTTATCTAGGAGGACATTGAAACCCAAAAATCAAGTCCAATGTTTAATGTCAACCGCTCATGTAAGAGGTATACGTGTAAGTCATTTTTAAAATTAAAATAGTACCTCATAGTAAATGCTTCCATGATCCGCCTACTACTTTTGGGATAACAGGTATACGTGTAAGTCATTTTTAAAATTAAATAGTACCTCATAGTACCAAAAAAAAGTTTCTTAATTTTTGGTTGGATTTTTGGATAAAGCGAATTGTAAAATTCAGGTAATTTTTTGTCAAAGCTGCTGCAATTGTTTACGGAAAGTTCAACAACCGTGACCCACTAGACTGCATTAGTGGATTGGAGATGCTCTATTGCTATGTTATATACGGATGACATAGCAATTCTTTTAATGTGAAGAGTTAGTGGATTGGAGATGCTCTAATACTCCCCTTTGTACTATAAACATTTTTATCTTCTTTAATTTCACGTATACTAGCATTAAATCTACAACATATGGATTATGTATAGTAACTACCTACTATTGTAAGATTTTTATTCATGAGGATTGATCACAAAAGTGAGGCCGTGTACATAGGGCAGAAACAAACGGCAAAGTAACAACTGTAAATAAAAGGTCTATATGCATACTAGCGGAGTACGCAAAATAATTTACAATACAACACTAATACGTAGTATAAGGAAGTAAGGTTCGTATTCACAAGGAAAGGAACACTTTTCTTTTATGTAAATAGTAATAAGGGGGGTTTTCAGTTTGATTTAATTTAATTTAATTAACATTAAGATAAACAACCTATATGAGTTTAATTAATAGATGTGGAGGCTTGGTTTTGCTTTTATCCACTTAATGAAATGTTCGTCGATCCCGGTTATATCTTTAACTATCTTCCTCTCGAATACTCAATCGAGGAGTATATCCAGTTCATCGAGAGTAGTTATTAATAACGAGATGCGTTCATTAATAAAACTTACTATCGAGTCAATATAGAACAAGCGCCATATATTAACTTGATAGTAGTAATAAACTTAAGATGAAAACAATTGAGATTGATAACCTCAACACAAGCGGTTTATTGGTTTAATCAATATAATTAATTCCCCTTGACATATTAACCATGAGATGCATGCATTAATATTCCAAGTTTACTACCGTTGAAAGAACCGGATTAATAACAAACGTATTAACCGATCGATTCTAGTAATAATTAATATGAGAAACAATACTAGTTGATACTTTAAGTAATGTTTAAAATATTAACATGAAATATGAAAAGGAATTAATTAATACTGAAGGAAGAATATTAAAGAATATGGATCCTACTATAACCAATGTCAAGATGTTAACTAATTGTCATCTTAGTAACACTCCCCAACATTGATATAGAAATAGTATTTTAAAGGAAGAATTAGTATTCAAGGAAGAAGATTAAAGAAAATAACTCACAACTTACAAATTCATTAAGCTTCAAAGTAGCAAAACCAAGATGGAAGAATTTAGCTCCTCATTAGGAGACTAAACATAGCTAGAAAAATATAAAGAAATGCTATTCTAAACTGAGCTAAAGAGTATGGAAGAAGGGATCGTTTTTTAGAGAAGAAAAAGTGTGCTATTTATAGGTATTTTTCAACACCTTGGGCCGGGTACCCGACCAGGTATAGTACTTACCCGACCGGGTCCGGTCAAAATCAGATAATCCGCCACGTTCTGGTGATCTTCGCACGTCGTTTTGTCCCGGATCACATCTGACCCGACCGGGTCAAGTAGGGGACCCGACCGGGTCCAGTGCCTTTCTTGGCAATTTCGTCTGTTAAATCCTACCCGACCGGGTGGGGGTTTCTACCCGGTCGGGTTTCACTCCTGGGCAGTCAAATTTCTTGTTTTCTTCTCTTCAAAGTCTTCCTTTCCAATACCACTAGTCCTAACTATATTTTACAACTTATAAATAAAGAATAAAATACAATTACAACTGAAATTACATAAATGTTTACAAACTAAATAAAATGTCAAACAATCAACATAAATCAAACATAAAAACATGCAATTATGCACTACTAATTAGTGTGCATGATACGTTCGTAATTTCCATATCTATGTTTATGTTTTTAATTAGTTTTGCTTGACTTTTACTTTGGAAATTACACACTTTTGGTGTAAGAGATTAGATTGTTAAATTCTTGTAAATAGGTTAGATTAGATATATTCTGAGCTTAAGCAGGTTTTGGTCACTCAAAGTACAGTTGGTGAACCCAAAAAGTGAAGAGAAGGTGCAAAAGTTCAAAGACAAAAGAAGATCCTGAATTTTGGTCTATACTCGGTCGAGTATTAGCTATACTCGATCGGGTATTAGGTTGGAACTTCAAATCGGATCAGATCCGAAGACAAGGGAACATGCAGGGAAGATTTTGACCACGATTTTATGTCTATACCCGATCGGGTAGACCGACATACCCGATCGGGTATGCCTTTGAATTGCAAACGAAGATCGGTCGAGTATGGCCCAATACCACTTTCTAAGCATACTCGACCGGGTATTCATATATACTCGATCGGGTATACTCTTAGAAAATAGCCTGAAACCGGTCGAGTATGCCTCGGATCGAGTGTTACACACGTACTCGATCGGGTACCATGTACATACCCGATCGAGTACCCGAATCCCATCCCAAAAACCTATAAATACACCTCCTTTCCTTCACAAAAAGATATCCAATCCCTTGTACATCTAAGCTCAGTGTAGAATAGCTCTTTCTTTATATTTTTCATCATGTTTAGTCTCCAAATGAGGAGCTAAACTCTTCCATCTTGGTTTTGCTACTTTGAAGCTTAATGAATTTGTAAGTTGTGAGTTATTTTCTTTAATCTTCTTCCTTGAATATTAATTCTTTCTTTCAAAATACTATCTCTATATCAAAGTTGGGGAGTGTTACTAAGATGACAATTAGTTAACATCTTGACATTGGTTATAGTAATAGCTATTTCTTCCTCTATGATAATATTGGGGAGTGTTACTAAGATGACAATTAGTTAACATCTTGATATTAATCATAGTAGGATTCATATATTTTAATATTCTTCCTTGAGTATTAATTAATTCCTATTCATATTTCATGTTAATATCTTAAACATTACTTAAAGTATCAACTGGTATTGTTTCTCATATTAATTATTACTAGAATCAATCGGTTAATACGCTTGTTATTAATCCGGTTCTTTCAACGGTAGTAAACTTGGAATATTAATGCATGCATCTCATGGTTAATATGCCAAGGGGAATTAATTATATTGATTAAACCAATAAACCGCTTGTGTTGAGGTTATCAATCTCAATCGTTTTCATCTTAAGTTTATTGCTACTATCAAGTTAATATACGGCGCTTGTTCTATATAGACTCGATAGTAAGTTTTATTAATGAACGCATCTCGTTATTAATAACTACCCTCGATGAACTGGATATACTCCTCGATTGAGTATTCGAGAGGAAGATAGTTAAAGATATAACCGGGATCGACGAACATTTCATTAAGTGGATAAAAGCAAGACCAAGTCTTCATCTCATTGCATTAAACTCATATAGGTTGTTTATCTTAGTGTTGTTAAAACAAACAAATCTAAACCCCCCCTTTGTTACTACTTTTATAAAAGAAAAGTATTCCTTTCCCTGTGGATACGAACTTTACTACACTATACTACGTATTAGTGTTTAGTATTGAAATTATTTTGACGCACCGTGACAAAGTGCTCGTCAAATTTGGCGCCGTTGTCGGGGAAAGGCAATTAATTTTTCTTTTATTTCAAGAAAAATCAAAAAAATATTAAACAAAAAAAAATATAAAGAGTTCTTATTCTTCTATTTCTGAGCTTAGTGGAGTTTATGGTTAAACATCGCTCCATAAACAAAATCACATATCAAACAAACCCAGAAATAGAACAAACTTTCGAGCGGTTGAAAAGTAGATTTTCTAATACCGACTCGGAGGAATCATCTATCAGAGATTCATCCAGCGCTAGTTCTCATTCTAGCGACACCGAAGAGCCAACCCCAATGGCTCTTGAAACAAGAACACTACGGGAGCTCACTGCTCCAAATCTCAATCAACAACCACTATGTATTACCTTCCCTACACTCGATGAAGGTAATACATTTGAGCTAAAATCTGGGCTCATACATCTACTGCCATCCTTTCATGGCCTAAGAGAAGAAGATCCGAACAAACACCTTTCTGAGTTCCATATTGTGTGCACAAGCATGTGCCCCAGTGGTGTCTCGGAGGAACAAATCAAATTGAGGGCTTTTCCATTCTCCTCAAAGACACGGCAAAGGATTAGCTATTCTATCTTCCTTCAGGGAGTATAGATACATGGGCGTCAATGAAAAAATGCTTCCTAGAAAGGTACTACCTTGCATCTGTCTCATCATCTTTGAAAAAACAAATAAGCAACATCGAACAAAAAGATGATGAGACATTATATGAGTATTGGGAGCGTTTCAAAAAATTATGTGCTAGCTGCCCATATCATGGTTACACAGAGCAAGACCTCATCCTCTACTTCTATGACGGTCTTGCGGAGCAAGATAGACGCCTGGTGAACGCAGCATCTGGAGGGGGAATTGTCAACAAAACCCCTTCCCAAGCTAGGAACCTCATCTCGGAGTTGGCCGAGAATTCTAGGCACTAAAATGGGAGGTCATCATCAAAACGGGTCATGGCAGCGGAATCCAACATCTCGTTGGAAAGTCAAGTATCCGGCTTGACTTCTTTGGTAAAGGATTTCCTTTTAAATCCAAAACACCAAGAAGTCAAGGTCTGCGGCATATGCTCGACACAGGGGCACCCCACTGATTCCTGCCCAACACTACAAGAGGAGAATTCCGAGCAAGTCAATGCTTTGGGATTTCAAGGTCAAAAGAGGTATGATCCACACTCTAACTCCTACAATCCTGGGTGGGGAGATCACCCGAATTTGAGGTATGAGAATCCTCAAAATCAGTCCTTGCCACCAACTTTCCCAAAGCACCAAGGCCAGACGTCAAGCTCAAGTATGTCCACCGAGGACATGATCCGAGCTCTCACCTCAAATGTCTCAACCATGCAACAAAACATGGTTCAATTTCAGCATGAGACCAAATCCAGCATTCAGAATTTGGAAAACCAAGTCAGTCAAATTGCAAATGCCGTGAACCGACTTGAAACAAAAGACTCGGGTAAACTCCCATCTCAAACGGAGCAAAACCCGAGACAACATGTGAATGTTATAACGTTGAGAAGTGGTGCAACGTTGAAAGAGGCAGAAGAGAACGATGAAGAGACTGAGGGTGTGCACTCTGGAAAAGTAGTCCCACCGGAGGAGGAAAACACAGGAACCAAGCTTCCCCCACCCTCATCATATGAACAAGAAATCTCGTTCCCTGAGGCGCTGAAAGAGACAAAGAAGCTAGAAAAAGACGCCGACGTCTATGAAACCTTCGCAAAGTGTGAGGTAAACATTCCGCTTCTTAACTTCATGAAAAATGTCCCTCGTTTTGCTAAATTCTTAAAAGAATTATGCAAAACAAAAAGAAAAGATAAATTGAAAGGAAACAAGAGGTTAGAGTTAGTGAACACGTCTCGGCCATTTTTCAGAGGAAACTCCCCGAAAAATGTAACGACCCAGGCATGTTCACTATCCCTTGCAAAATAGGAAACACCACATTTCCCAAGGCCTTGTTGGATTTAGGGGCATCAATAAATGTCATCCCCTATTCTGTTTATAAAACTCTACAACTTGGCCCATTACATCAAACAGGTGTAGTGATTCAATTGGCAGATCATTCTAGTACTTACCCGAAGGGTGTAGTAGAAGATGTGCTAATAGAAGTAGAAAATATGGTCTTTCCTGTTGACTTCTATGTCCTTGAAATGAGAACTGATGACCAAACAACACCCATCCTTTTGGGTAGACCCTTCATGAAGACCGCAAAAACGAAAATTGACGTTTCTAGTGGTTCACTAACTTTAGAGTTCGATGATCAAAAAGTGGAGTTCAACATCTTGGACTCTACGGAAAAACAAATGCAAAATCCAACTCTGTGTTCTTTACATGTTGTTGAACCACAAGAACCGCTGTTTTTCAAAGAAGCGGATAAAATCATATGTCTTTCGAGAAAGAAACCCCGGCCTTACTGGAAAAGGCCGAAAAATAAAAATGAAAAATGGCCAAATAGGGCCTTGAAAAGTGAAACAAGGGATGCTCATGATCCCACATAAAACAAAACCCAAAAAAAAAAATGAATAACGTCGTGCCACGACGTTAACTAAGGCGCTACTTGGGAGGCAACCCAAGTTTATTTTATTTTTTTTATTTAAGTGTGCATAATTCATTTTTTTTATTTAATTCAAGTATTTAGAATTCAATTTTTGTCTAATTATTTGAGAGATCAGTGAGGGAGGGCACTAATCATGGGTTTTTGGAAGAAAAGAAATAAAAAAAATGCAGGTTTTGGAACATCTGGGGACATACCCGATCGAGTATCACCTTATACTCGGTCGGGTATGAGCAAAAAGAAAAGGGACCGGGCACTACTCGATCGAGGGAGCACTCAAAAATTGAAAAATAAGCAATACCCGATCGGGTATCACTATACACCCGGTCGGGTATGTATAGAAATGCTAAAATTGAAGAGGACTGACTCCCACACTCGACCGAGTACCCGCTTCAAAATGGAAAAAAAGCACATACCCGATCGAGTATGGAGTAATACTCGACCGGGTACAGGAGACAGGCAGCTCACAAAGTTCATTTTCTAAGCATACGCGACCGGGTAACAACACCCTACCCGATCGAGTACAGGAGGCAGGCCGCTAAAAAACTAAACTTTCCAGCAATACTCGACCGGGTAACCATACACTATGATGGAGTATATGGCCCGGGAACACCCGGCCCACAGACTCCTACTACTCCAGCGAAGGCCCAACAGGCCCAAAAGGCCCAACAGGCCCAAATCACAGCGCCCAGAGTACCAAGCAGTCCGCACTACGCGCAAGGGGTGCCTTCGGCCCCCTGGCCGAAGGCTCCAAATTCTCACAGAACGGGTTTCTCAAGCAGATTAAGAAACTGGGAGAAAACGGCGAAAACAGTAGCCCCCGGCATTGTGAGCCCTCGGCACCAGGGTGCCATCGGGTGGAAGAGCCCTCGGCTACTGCTCTATAGCCAAAGGCATCTCACTCGACAAGATATCCGCCTCACATGCGTACAGATCACCGTACCCCGCATAGACGTCCCATCCAACAGCCGCATTAAATGCGGCCACATGCGGCTGCCAGCGCTTGAGGTGACCCCTCGGCCAATGAGCGCTTGACACGTGTCCCTGCCCGGCATTTATTGCTACTATAAATAGCACCCCATTTCCTCATTTGTAACCACGCTGAAAACGACATTCATACTGAATACACTCTCTCTCTTACTTACTTATGCTCTGACTTCTCTCTAAGTTATTCTCAGCAATAACCCCTCGGATATATACCCCCCGGGTAGACTATCCATCATTTGGTGCTCTCGTTGAGAGATCGAACAATCAAGTAAGAAACCCTCCCCTCGATCAAACGCAAAACACTAGCCCTCCATCAAAATGGTGAGGACAACACGTGCCAACTCAAAGAACGTAGAAGACAAGAACCTGGCCCTCGGCGACGTCAACGCCCCCGAAGCCTCTCACAGGGCTCTCGAGGACGGTGTCATCGTTGGGCTGGAACAGGCGGCTGTCGATATACGCCTTCAGATCCAACAGAATGCCCCCGATGCCCGCCTCGGCATCGAGGCCAAGAAGAAAAACCGGAGCGATGACCAAGTCAGCCCTCCGGTTCTCACCATCGACGTACAATCGGCGCTCTCCGCCTTCATCCAAACGCTCACACAGAACCCGGGTGCCTTCGGCACCCTGGCTCCAGCTCACCCTCAGGTTGGGGAAAACATCATACTTCCCCCTCTGCCACACCCCTTCGGAAATCCCACCCCTCGGGTGAGGAACGACGAGGGGGTGGTGGCCCAAGATACGTCCTCCCAGGAAGTTCAGTCCCAGGACCGCCATAATGACAACAGGGAAAGGCCCCGTACTTCCGCCCTCAACCGGCTCGGAGGAGGGCCAGACCGCCGAGGGGTCCAAGACCGCCTCGGGGGAAAGCGCTCCAAAGGCCCCAGGAAAGCGGGGGATCTGTTTCGAGGGCAGACGAGGAGCGTCCCCCTCGAGACAAAGGCAAGGCACCCCTTCATGCCAATGACGCTCGCAACCAGATCAACCAGGCCCACTCGGCCCGGGTTCGTTCGCAGGGGGCGGAGACCCTCCCGAAGGATCCCCGGGACGAGATTATTGCGGCCCTCCAACGCCGGCTTGACGAGATGGAGTCCAACAAAGCTCACGCCACCACCTCCACCCCCCATTCAGATCTCAAATACGAGGCCATGATGGCCAAAATGGAGGAGTTGCAGAAGAAGGTGGCCGAGGGCTCCAGAGAACCCGTCATCCAGCTCCGGACTCGGACGCCATTTACCCCAAGGGTGTTGGCGGCCCGGATCATGGAGAAATACCGAGGGCAACACATACAGCCCTACAACGGGAAAACGGACCCCCAGGAACATTACAGCAAGTACCAGAACAGCATGATGATGGTAGGGGCGTCAGATGAATATTTGTGTCGTTGGTTCCTCTCCACCTTAGAGGGGCCGACATACGAATGGTTCAACAGGCTGCCCGAAGGCTGTATCGATTCATGGCAAGAACTCGCCCAGCGATTCTTGACACAATTTGCCGGGAGGCGTCGCACGAGGAAGCACTTCTCCCACCTCCTAACAATACGCCAGAAGAAGCCTCATCGTCGACGGTGCTGATGACGGGACCCTCCTGGCCCTCCTACAAACCGTCCTCCGCACCGGCAACTTTTCAAGGAGCCTCATCATTGAACCCCCCGCGACTACATAAGGGCTTTGTAGCGGGGGGACCGATATGCTGAGGCCGAGGAGGTGGAGAAGTATCACCAGCATCCAGACCAGCAGCCCCCGAGGGCTGACAACAAGCATAACCGAGGGCCGGGGGCTCCTCCAAATCACCCCAAGGCTTCGGGACCCTCTGATGACCGCCCTCGGCAAGGCCAAGCCAAGCCCGGGGGAGGTTATAAGAGCAACCCTAAGACTTGGGCCCAACCCATTCTCCTGGACCGCCCTCGGACACCATTGACGCACCCCGTCAGCATCATCCTCGATTTTGCCGAGGAGAGGGGCTTTGTTGAGCGCAACTCTCGTGCACCCCCGGAAGTACATGCTATCAACCCTCAGTTCCCATATTGTCGCTTCCATCGGCACCAGGGGCACATGACCGATGACTGCCATCAGCTAAAGACGGCCATCGAGAAGTTAATACAAGCGGGGCACCTGTCCCAATTTGTTCAGAGCCCTCGGCAGGAGGGACCTTCTCATCAGGGGCCTCCCCGAGGGCACCACACGAAGGTGAACGCTTGGGTAAACCCGAATACCATCCCCCTCGGCAAGAAGAGGGAGATTGGGAACTTGGAAGAAGAGGAGGAGGAATACCCCCACTACCAGGAGAAAAAACGCCACATCCTCATGATCACCGGTGGCAATACAGGGGGCGATTCCACCAGCCAGCGAAAGAAGTGGGCTCAATCGCTTTACGTGGGGGAAGTCACTCATATGCCCCCGGTAAAGAGACTGAGGGAGGAACCCATCACCTTCACCAACACAGATCTCCCTCCTACTTCTTCTCCTCACAGGGATGCCTTGGTGATTCGGACGGAGATAAACGACACCATTATTCACCGAACTTACATTGACACGGGCAGCTCCGTCAATATACTGTACCTCAGCACCTTCAGAGAGCTGCATCTGGAGAGGGGGTCCCTTCGGCCCATTAAGACCCCTCTTGCCGGCTTCACCGGCGACACTATTGATTCCGAGGGGGTAATAACCCTCCCGGTGATCTTCGGCGACGGGCTCCATAGAGCCCAGCTCGAGGTGGAGTTCGTCGTCGTCAACATTGACTGCGCCCACAACATCATCCTCGGCCGGCCGGCCCTCGAGGACCACAAAGCCATCATCTCCATGAGGCATCTCTGCCTCAAGTTTCCCGCCGAGGGGGGAATTGTCTACTCCCGGGGGAACCAGAAAATTGCCCGCGCCTGGTATCTTCAGGTCACTAAGAAGGTAAGCAAGACGGAATTCCGTGTTGACACCATCACCGGAACCGTCGACCAAGAGGAAAGGAAGCCGAGGGCTGAACCGGCCGAGGACGTAGAAGACTTTGCGCTCGATCCGGCCCAGCCGGAGAGAGTCGTGAAGATTGGAGCCCAGCTCCCTGAAGATTTGAAGACCGGTATCACCGACGCCCTCCGCGCCTACTCCACTGTCTTTGCATGGGGGCCGGAGGACATGCCGGGAATCAGCCGAAGGGTCATCACCCACCGCCTCTCAGTGGACCCTTCGGCAAAGGCAGTCCAGCAACGAAGAAGACCCCTCTCCGCCGAGAGGAGGGAATTCGTGAAGAAGGAGGTCGCCATGCTCCTCTCAATCAAGCACATCAAGGAGGTGAAATACCCCTCATGGCTAGCAAATGTAGTCCTCGCACAGAAGCCCCCTACCTTCCGCATGTGCGTGGACTACACCGATCTCAACAAAGCGTGCCCTATGGATCCATTCCCTCTACCAAACATTGATCAACTGGTGGATGAGACCGCAGGGTGTGAGATCATGTCCTTCCTCGATGCCTTCCGAGGGTATCACCAAATTTTCATGCACGAGGAAGACGCCGAAAAAACTGCCTTCATGACTCCCGAGGGCATCTTCTGCTACCTTGTAATGGACTTTGGCCTAAAGAACTCAGGGGCCACTTACACCCGGATGGTGGCCCGGGTCTTTCAAGCCGTCTTAGGGCGCACCATGGAGGCCTACGTTGACGACATGATCGTCAAGAGCAAACAATCTTCCAGCCATGCTGACGACCTCCGGGAAATCTTCGCCATCATGCAAAAATTCAACCTTCGGCTAAACCCGAAGAAGTGCACCTTCGGCGTCCAAGGAGGCAAATTCTTGGGCTACATGGTGAGCCGAAGGGGTATTGAGGCCAATCCCGAGAAGATCCAGGCCATCATCAACATGGAACCCCCACGCAAGGTGAAGGAAGTCCAACGGTTGACGGGCCGCCTGGCAGCCCTCAACCGCTTTCTATCTAAATCGGCGGAGAAGTCTCTACCCTTCTTCCAGATCATGAGGAAGACGGCTGGTTTTCTATGGACTCCAGAATGCCAGGGGGCTTTCGACGAGCTCAAACGATATCTATCTTCACCTCCTCTGCTCTCCAAACCCAAGGTAGGGGAGACCCTCTACCTCTACCTTGGGGTCAGCCCGGCGGCCATCAGCTCTGTGCTCATCCGGGAGGAAGACGGCATCCAACATGCCATCTTCTACGTTAGCAAGACCCTAAGGGAGGCCGAGCTCAGGTACTCCCCTGTGGAAAAAACGGTGTTAGCCATTGTCTGGACTGTCAAGAAGTTGGGCCACTACTTTCAGGCTCACCCGGTTCAGGTCCTCACTCACCAACCCCTCGGCGCCCTCATGAGGAGCCCCACCAGCTCCTCCCGCATGGTGAAATGGGCTATCTTCTTGAGCCAGTACAACATTGACATCCGTCCAAGGCCTGCCATCAAAGGCCAAGCCCTGGCGGACTTCGTGACGGAGTGTACCGCAAGGGCAGCCACGGACGGGGAGCCCTCGGCTACCTCGGACGACTGGTGGACCCTCTACACCGACGGCTCCTCCGCAACCAAAGCATGCGGGGGAGGGGTGGTCCTCATCACTCCCGAAGGCTTCAGAGCCTACTATGCAATCCGCTTCTCCTTCAAAGTCTCCAACAACGAGGCCGAATATGAGGCCCTCCTATGTGGCCTTCGGCTGGCTGCCAACATGAGGGCTCGGCAGATCCACATCAAATGCGACTCCAAGTTGGTCGTTGGCCAAATCTCAGAAAAATATGAGGCCAAGGAGGGGAGAATGAAACAGTACAAGGAAGCGGCCAAGGAGTTGCTTAAGGTATTTGAGGCACACTCTCTCACTCAAATACCGAGGGCTCAAAACTCCGAGGCCGACATATTATCTAAGCTCTCGGCCGACTCCCCCGAGCACATCTCCAAAATTGCCAAAATCGAGGAACTCAGCCTCTCAAGCATCCATGCAAGCCCCGTTATGAACATACAACAACGTCAGGAGGATTGGATCTCAGATATCACCGCCTTCATCTCCACAGGGCAGCTACCCGAAAATGAGGCCCGCGCTAAACTAGCAAAGCTGAGGGCTCCCAGCTACACCATCGAAGATGGAAGGCTCTACAAACGATCTTACAATGGCATGCTACTTCGGTGCCTTCATCCAGATGAATCCGAGGTCGCAATGGAGGAAGTGCACAGTGGCACTTGCTCAGCTCACCAGGGACCCTTCTCCATGTCCCGAAGGCTCATTCTCCAGGGCTACTTCTGGCCAACCATGGCCAGGGATTGTGCTGACCTTGCCCGGAGGTGCACCGCATGTCAACATTTCCAGAAAACTCCCGGCAGGCCAGCGGTCAACTATGCCCCCATCAGCACCTCTGTCCCCTTTTCTCGATGGGGGATAGACCTTGTGGGCCCTCTGCCGAGGGATACCTCCAACAACAGATACATCATCGTGGCTGTCGACTACTTTACCAAGTGGGTAGAGGCTGAACCCCTCGCCAGCATCACAGAGGCGAAGTGCCGTCACTTCGTCCTCAAGAACATCCTCACAAGGTTTGGCGTCCCCCAGCAGATCATCTCCGACAATGGGACACAATTTGAGGCAGCCCCCTTCTGTGCCCTTCTGGAGGCATGGGGCATCAAACACACCTTCTCCTCCGTTGCCTACCCTCAAGGCAACGGGCAAGTAGAGAATGCCAACCGGACCTTGCTCGAGGGCCTCAAAAAGAAGCTAGAGGCCGAGGGCGGTGGCTGGGTGGAAGAACTCCACAACATCCTTTGGGCCTATCGCACCACCCCTCGGCGAGCAACAGGTGAAACACCCTTCTCCCTCTGCTACGGTTTTGAAGCCAAAGCTCCTACGGAAGTCACCCTTCCCACCCGAAAGGTGATCCAATATGACCCCGAGGTCAACGACAGCAACATGGCCCTCGACCTCCACCTCATTTCAGAACGCCGGGATCAGGCCTTCATCCGGGCAGAAAACTACCGAAGGCAAGTTAAAAGCTACATCGACGCCAAAGTTCGCACCCGAGAATTTCAAGTGGGGGACTATGTCCTCCGGAGGAGGGAAGCCAGCCAACCAACCGAGGGAGGAAAAATGGCACCAAAATTCGAAGGCCCCTACATCATAGCAGCCATCATCAAACTTGGGACCTACAAGCTCAAACGCCCCAACGGGAAAGAAGTCCCTAGACATTGGAATGTACACCATTTAGTTAAGTTTTATCTATAATGTAAGAGCGGCCAAGCCCTCATAACCAGTGAATGTACTATCCTATGGCCCAAGGCCTCCAATTTCGAAGAATGAAGATACATTCAAGACATCAAGCCCTCATACTGACTACAGGCCCCCGGCCTCACCACGAGAGGAACCCCCTCCGGCACCAAGTGCTGAGGGCGGACACCATCAACACCTACAACAACAGTGAAAACACCACATGTTTTCTCTCAAGACCTCTCGGTACCAAGTACCGAGGGAGGGAACTCCTATCACCAACAACAAAGAGCGCCATGTAATTCATTTCCCTTCGGCACCCAGTGCTGAGGGTACATCCCCCCTTCAACATCAAAAAAGAAAAAGATGAGAACACCAAGTGTTCCTATAGAAGACCCTTCGGCACCCAGTACCGAGGGTACACCTCCATCATCAAACATCGAAACGAAGAAAAAACACCAAATGTTTCAAAGAAGACCCCTCGGCACCCAGTGCCAGGGATATGCTCTCCTATCAACTTCCAAACATCTGTGGGGAAACACCAAGTGTTTCATTTGGAGCCCCTTCGGTACCAAGTACCGAGGGTAGACGCCTACATCAACTACAACAAAAGAGAACACCAAGTGTTCCTACAGAAGACCCCTCGGTACCAAGTACCGGGGGCTACACATCGAAACTAACACCAAGTGTTGTTTCTAAAAGCCGTACCCCACGAGGACGCATATACCGAAGGCGCCACCATCGGTGCCGGCGGCACGTAGTGCCCCCGGCCATTTGCAACTAGTGTGCAAATGAAAACCCTTCTTTGAAACGCTTTCCGCGTCATTACCCCCAGGGTATGACAGGCATGAGAAATGCCCAGGATTCGACTTTCAAAAACGGAACGCTATCCGCGTCATCACCCCAAGGGTGTGACAGGCACGAGAAATGCCCAGGATTCGACTTCCAAACCGAAACGCTCCCCGCGCCACCACCCAAGGGTGTGGCAGGCCACGGACTATGTCTAGCGCCGAGGGGACGACTTTCAAAAATGAGGCGCTTTCCGCGCCATCCCCCAAGGGGAGGCAGGTTACGGACCACCATATCTTGTGCCCAGGAAACGTCCCTCGATCCCCTCAGAACTCGGAAGGTTAACCCGAGGGAGGAGAGTCATTGGTGTATTCTGATGGTCTCCTAATAGGCCCAGTCTTACCAAGAAACCAAGTTTCTTAATGCCTTCCCTTCACCACCAACCAAAAAAAAAACAAAGGGGGTGAAGGGGAGTAGACTCAGCGAGAAATCAAAGAGTACACTCCAACAGATCACAACAAGCCGAGGGCTCCCTACGGGAACACCTACGGTAACTGAAGGCTCCTATTTCCCGAAGGATACTACTCGAACAAATAGCAGCAAGGAACGGCTAAGTCCACTGCCTGGTCACCTCCGGTCACACAAACACCGAAGGCTTCAACAATACAAAGGGACTGGACTATCCAAAGTACACTAAGACGGTACCTTCAAACATATACCAAAGGCATCTGTCACGCACTAGTACCGAGGGCCCTTTCCCCATGACAAGGGTCAAATTCTACAACTTTTAAAGTGTATGCCGAGGGCACACACTCCTCATTGGCTTTCTTCACAACAACAGGATTCAACATCAATGTATGCTTAGAAAATATTCTAAGTCCTGAATGAGCAGCCCCCGGGCATCTCGCAAAATAATGTAGAGTCAGAAGCCACCCATCACCCGAAGGCTCTACATCCGGAAGCTTGACATCACTTTACACTTGCAAAAAATTCTAAGTCCTGAAGATTGGGCCCCCGGCCCAATCAATATTACTGCCAAGGGAATATGGTAGCCGAAGGCCAGGCAATACAACAACGCTTAAAAAATATTCTGTCCTAAATGAGAAGCCCCCGGGCACCTCGCAAAGTGATGTGGAATCAGAAGGGATGCCATCTCCCGAAGGCTCCCAAGGGAAAATCTACACTTAGAATATTTTCTAAGACCTACATATCCCCCCCCCCCCCGGTCAACTGCTATACATCAAGAAGGGATGCCATCTCCCGAAGGCTCCCAAGGGAAAATCTACACTTAGAATATTTTCTGAGTCCTACATATTTTTCCCCCAGTCGACTACTCATACATCAAGAAGGGGCTTCACAGTAGCCGAAGGCCTAAAGAATTGGCTAAAGAAGGGGCTCCCAAGGGAAAAACTACACTGAAGAAAATTTTCTAAGGCCTAAAGAATTGGCCCCCCGGCCTAATCAATATTCCAGTTGGGGCTTCACAGTAGCCGAAGGCTACGTGACATACTACGCTTGCCAAAAATTTCTAAGTCCTGTACATTGGGCCCTCGGTCCAATATTCACACATCATAAAGGGATACCATCTCCCGAAGGCTCCCAAGGGAAAATCTACACTTAGAAATTTTTCTAAGTCCTAGGAATTGGGTTACTGCAAACACCCGAAGGCTCCCAAGGGAAAATCTACACTTAGAAATTTTTCTAAGTCCTAGGAATTGGGTTACTGCAAACACCCGAAGGCCCTAAGGTGTGCTATACTTAGAAAAATTTTCTAAGCCCTAATTCCTGCAGAACCCTCGGTTGCATATCCAGCAGAGGGTGCCCAACTACCGAAGGCTTCCAGGTTCAAGCTACAATCAGAAAATATTCTAAGTCCTAAAACATACATTCAAAGGATCAAGGCATACATCCAAAGCAAGACGAAGGCATGTATTCGACAATGAACAAATCCAAAGGAAGCAGATTGTATATCAAAGGCCCGAGGGCATATGTACTCATTCATTCAAAAAAAAAAGAGAAGTTTGATTGTGCTTTACAAAGGGGGCCGAGGCCAACAATTACAACACCAAAAGGGGGGAATACAATTTAAGAAGGGGGAACTGTAGATATCGCCTCGCTCTCGGCTTCATCCTCTTCACCGCCAAGGCCGCACTCCCGGAGGGTCTCCGAGTCTTCAAGAACCGGTCTCTCTTCCCCCTCGGGGAGCGGGATCCTGACATCTGGCTGGCGGGGGGGAGGCCATAAGCCTCGGGACGGAACTCCTCCGGTGCCACCTGAAAGTGCTTCGCAAGCTTCTGGTAGATGAGGCGTTGGGTGAAGAACTCCCCGCCTTGGTAGTACGAGTCGCCCCTCTCAGCAAGCCACATCTTTCCGGGGCCCCCGACCCACTCGTCTACTGAAGCCCCCACCACCAAAGCGAGCCACTCCCTCCGGTCTTCGGCCTTCCACCCTTCGGCCGTGAAGCTGGTCACCGCATCCTCTCGGGCCTTGGAGACGGCCTCTTCTTGAGCCGCGCGGGCTTCATCGGCAGCAATACGGGCGGACTCGGCGGCGGCCTCCCCGGCCCTGGCTAGCCCCTCATTGACCCCTTCGGCCCTTGCAGCCTGCACCCTCTGCTCCATGCCGTCGGTGGCCAGCCGGAGAGAGTCCTCGGCTTCAGCAAGCTTCTTCCTGAGGAGGGCGGCCTCCCCCTCGGCGGCACCCTTGGCCTCCCTCATTTGATCCACCCTTCGGAGGTGCTCGCAGAGGCCCATAAAAGTCTGCAATTCACGAAGGCAAGGATAAGGCATAATGAACATAGTACAGAAGGAAAACATAACAATGAGCAAAGAAGGGAGGGTGACTTACGGAGGCAGCATTCAGGAGGACCTTCGCCTCGAGGGATCCCTCGTCCAGCCGGGCAAGGGCCAGTCGGTCGGCCGACGGCAGCATCTGGCTCATCAGAGCCGAAGGGTTCAAACTGCCCTCCAACACGGAGGCCCCCTTCGGTACTAACGCCTCCAACCTCTCCCGCCCAAAGAACTCCTGATTGATTTGTTCCTGGGGGGTGGAGGCAGAAGCGTGCCCTTTGTCCACAATCACCACCACATCGGTGATCGGTTGTTTGGTAGGGGCGGTGGTCTTCGGCTTCTTGGCCGGGGGCTCGGTCCCCTTTCCAGCAATCTTCTTTTTGACGGGCCCAGCACCCTTGGATCCTCCGGCGCCAGCAGCAGCGCCAGCAGTTTGAGAGGGCCCCTCCCTGGCAGAAGCGCCCGCCGGGGCCTTCTTCTTTCCTTTCGCGTTTTTCAAAGCGAAGAGGGAACCAACGTCCATATTGTTACCTGCAAGCAACAACAAAAAACAGGAGGGTTAGATCGAAGGCTACCAGTTACTACGTCATAAAAAAAAGCGGAATAAGAGAGAACTATCAACGCATCAGTGAACAATTCGGTGATCACCTCCGGCGCCTTCGAAGACCCTATCGAGGGGAGGGTATCTCTCATCCGAAGAGCCCCTCGGCCTGAACTGCCGGAAGCCCGGGCTAAGCAAATCCTCCGGAAGGGTGACTTCTCTGATCTTGACATGCTTGTCAGACCCCTCCGGCTTCTTGGCAAGCACTTTGCCATTCTTCTCCAAAGCTGCGCTCCCCACCTTCGGGTGGCGCCGGAAGCTATTACGGAGTTGGGCCGGGAAGGGATTCTCCTCGAGGCGGATATAGCAGAACCTCTCTTTCCACCCCTTGTGAGACGAGGGCACATCATAAAAAAGCCGGAACTCCGGTACCTGCTGAAGGTTGGCAAAGCCCTCAGCATTTGAATGTCCCCCCCCCCCCGGCAAAGGTTGAAGGACATGAAGAATTGATCGAGTGTGGGCTCGACCCCCCGGCTCTGACACAAGGAGAGGAAGCCGGCCACATAGGAGTGGCTGTTGGGCGTTAGCTGGCAAGGGGCCAACCCCACAAATCTCAGATACTCCAAGAGAAAAGGATGGAGCGGGAACCGGAGCCCCATCTCCACCGAGAGGGTGTGAGCAGCAAAGCACCCCTCGGGCGCGTATCGCAGCAAATCATCCGCCCTGGGCTCCACCACGCGCGCCGAAGGTCCAACCAGCATCTGGGTGGACTGGTATTCTGCCGGGGACGCCTTCGTCTTCAGCTCTAGAGCGGCAGTATTCAAGAACGAATGGCCCTCGGGTATGCCCACCGGCCGCCCGGCATCCACTGCCTCTTGCTTCTTCCTCGGGGCCGCCTTCGTCTTGTGTTTCTTCCCGGGAGCCACACTTATGGGCGTCGGGTCCAATGGCCGGGAGGAGCTGGCTTCCCCGGCACCCCGGGGGGAGGAATGGCAACCGTCACCTTCAGCCTCTCCCTCTCCTCTTCCTGCTCGGCGGTTTGCACGGCGAGGGCAAGCTCTTCATCCTCGTTTTCTTGCTCGAAGCCCTCGGCTTCGACTTCGGCCTGGAGGTCCTTCTCCACTTCCATGGCCACTGCGGCATCACCACCTGCCGAGGACTCCACACTCGAAGACTCCACATCTGAGCATGTCTCCATCTCTACCGAAGGCTCCCCCGAGATATCCTGGGAATCACTCTGGGACGACATGCTGACTCTAGTTCGAAGGCTCGTAGACGCTAGTGTTTTCTAAATTTTCTATCTCCTAACCTAAGGGCACAGTACAGGTAGCTAAGAGGTGAAGGGAAAGCGGGCACTGACCTTGAAAGCAGAAGTTGTGACCGAAGGCCTGAGTTTCTCTCACTAGAATTTTGGGCAGAGCTTCGCTAAGACAAATGATCGCACAAGGGGAAATGGCTCTGGCCTTGGGGTATTTATAGGCGCTGGAATCCGGGCTTGGGCCCGGAAACCGGGCCTCCGGACGGACCGTCATCATTACACACCGTCGTTTCACCCAACCGGTGACTCCGCCCGCGAACAGCCAGCCATCACACGCCACGTGTGCCACCCCCCCAACGGCTATATCCTGTCGTTACATATTCCAACAGCTATATTTCCAACGGCTATATTCTGGAAGCCCCCGGGTTTTCTACTTCACTCCACTTCATCAAGGATAGCCTCCGGGTACACTCACTCAGAAGTGCCCCCGGGTTGGGCCCCACACAGCACATAACAGACGCCTTCGGGATCACTCCTTCAGAAACCCAGGGCTTCATATCAGGGCACCCCTCGGGGATTCCCCCTCAGCACTACAAAACCGGGGTAGCCCCCGGGGAGTTGCCTCATTGACGGATGACCCATGGCACCCAGGTAATGGGAGCCCTCGGGTATCTTCACCACCAACTAATCAACAAGCAGTGGACCCCCCGGTAACAACTCCATTACCGCCCTCATCCAGCAGGCCCTCGATCCCCGAATGGAGGGGCTCCCCTTCGGCGCCACCAGGACATCAACAGCAAGCCTTCGGCTAATCAACACAGGAGTCCTCAGAAGAGAGAGCCTTCGGCATTCCCGTCATTCTCCATTTTTTACCAAGGTTTGACATTTTCGATTCATCATTGGGGGAATCCGGTGCACTCTTTTTCCCTCATTAGGATTTTTTCCCAAAGGGTTTTTTCCTAATGAGGTTTTTAACGAGGCATCCCCCCAAAATGAAACGAAAGACGACAGCCTTCGGCCCACAACAGCAACGCAATTACTCTACTCCTTTTCACCACTTTACAAGTGCCTCAAGGAGTGGGGGACTGGAGGACCCCCTCGGGAAAATCATTAAATTACAAAAGATGTAGAAATTCCAACAAACAACAGAGCAAGTCCTCAAGTCCCGACATGTGGGTAACTGAGGGACTGCCTTCGGCAGGGACATAAAAGCAACAACTCCTCACCAACTTCAGAGATCACGGCGGGACAACATCAAGGGGCAAGCACAAATTACTCCTTTTCCCTCAAGTACCTTTCGGAAAAAGGAGTGAGGGACACTTGATGGAGTATATGGCCCGGGAACCCCCGACCCACAGACTCCTACTACTCCAGCGAAGGCCCAACAGGCCCAAATCACAGCGCCCAGAGTACCAAGCAGTCCGCACTACGCGCCAGGGGTGCCTTCGGCCCCCTGGCCGAAGGCTCCAAATTCTCACAGAACGGGTTTCTCAAGCAGATTAAGAAACTGGGAGAAAACGGCGAAAACAGTAGCCCTCGGCATTGTAAGCCCTCGGCACCAGGGTGCCATCGGGTGGAAGAGCCCTCGGCTACTGCTCTATAGCCGAAGGCATCTCACTCGACAAGATATCCGCCTCACATGCGTACAGATCACCGTACCCCGCATAGACGTCCCATCCAACAGCCGCATTAAATGCGGCCACATGCGGCTGCCAGCACCAACCAGTTGAGGTGACCCATCGGCCAATGAGCGCTTGACACGTGTCCCTGCCCGGCATTTATTGCTACTATAAATAGCACCTCATTTCCTCATTTGTAACCACGCTGAAAACGACATTCATACTGAATACACTCTCTCTCTTACTTACTTATGCTCTGACTTCTCTCTAAGTTATTCTCAGCAATAACCCCTCGGATATATACCCCCCGGGTAGACTATCCATCACACTACCCGATCGAGTACAGGAGGCAGACTGGTCGAAAAAGCCACTTTCCAGACATACCCGACCGAGTACCAGCACATACTCGATCGGGTATACGGGTATTATAACCCCAAATCAGCCCCAAAACACTTCATCTTCTCCAAATTTCCAACCCTATCTCGAACAAAAACGCCCAAACCCCCATTTTTGCACCTTCTCTCTACCATATCTCTTCCAAATCTTCACCAAATCCGCCCATTTCAACGCCAAAACACTCCCCTCATCCTCCTCTACACATTCATACCCACCAATCCCATTCTCCCCCAACTTTCAGAGGTCCGAAAAACCCTACCCCCACCTTCCAATTTCGGTTTTCAAAGGCCAAATTCACTCCAAATGGCTCCAAGGAAAGAGAAAGGGCAAAGCTCAAGCACTAGGGCATCCATTCCGGGCTATGAGGACATCCTCTTCGTGGACAACGAACAACGCACACGCTTCATGTCCACAATTGAAAGGCAAGTTAAACCTTCCCGCTTTTTATGCCTTGATGCCCTAAAGGAATTAGGAGTGTACAAATTGATGAAGAAATTTTTTCACGAGTTGCACACGGATAAAATTTTCAAACTGCAATACAACTCAAATGAAAAAATTATCTATGAATTCCTAAGCTCTGTGCATTTTGAGAACAATGAAGAGGACTTTAGGGATGATAAACTCAGGTTTCGATTGTTTAATCACAATCACACCATCACGAAACGTGAGTTCGCCGAACACTTTGGTATTCCGGTCCCGTACCAAAAGTCTATATCCGACAATACCGCCTTCGGCCACACCCTATGGACCAAGATGACCGGGGAGACTAAATTTAGCTCCTCCCAACTCTACATTAGTCATGTCCAACATCCCGTCCTACGCCTCTTTTTGAAATTCCTTGCCAACTCCTTGCTTGGACGTCCCAACAACCATCATACAAGGATGGGGGATGTATGCCTCATCTCGGTAGCCTTATTCCGCATCTACGTGGATTTCAACCTATGTAATCTCATGTGGGCACATCTAAAAAAAAAGAGCGTGGCAAAGGGTGCTATTGTAGTGGGCGGGGTAATTATTCACTTGGCCACAAAGTTCGGGTATACGGATGACTCTCCTATACCCGACTACTGTTTGATGAACATATCTTGGCTGGGCCACTCGGGCTGTACATCTTTTTCACACACCGTTTATGGTGAAGAAAGGCCCAGAAATATGTACAACTGGCACATCCACCCCAAACCCCTCAAATACTTCCTCTTGCCCAACCCAGAACTCCCCCAACTCCAATTCAAAACAGGAAGAGCGGACCAACATTACCTCTTCCCAAACGCCCTCCCACCTCATCTCCAGGAACCGGAACAGGAACCTCCCCAAAACCAACCCGATTACGAGCCTTATGAGCAACTACATAGCCATCCAACCATGAGCCAGGACTTCCCAGAACAAAGTCAAAACCCTCCACCACCCGACTTCTTTCAACAACTTCTGGAGGGTCAACAACAACTGCTCACGGGAATAACCCAAATGGACAACCGGCTCAACCGATTAGAGGAGGAACAAAGAGCCGGTTTTCAAAGATTGGAGGATGAGCAAAGGGCCGGCTTTCAACGATTGGAGGAGCTCCGGGAGGCCGATAGACATCGGTATGAGGAAGACCAGCATAGGTTCTACGGGCCTATGTACTCTTTTATGGCACAGCAGGGATCCTTCCATACCATGGCGAACCCTCCTCCACCACCCTCATGGTATGACCCCACTCATTGGGGTAACTTTGGAGGATCTGGCTCCGGTGGTGGAGGGTACGACGGCGGAGATGGCGGGGACACTTACATGGGAGATGGTGGCCAAGGGAGCGGCTTTGGAGGGAGCTACTACGGAGGAGAAGGCGGGCACTAGGGACAGTGCTTGATTCAAGTGCGGGGGAGACACTCATGATGGTATGTAATTTTCATTTCTACCTAGCACTATGCATGTAATTCTTTTGAACTTTTGCACACAAAAAACGAAAAAAAAATAAAAATAAAGAGAAAATAAACAAAAGAAAATAAATGCTAGTTAGGTTGAAAACCCAACAAAATGGGCAATCTAAGAAAAAAAGGCTTATAAAAAATGAGTGAGTTGGAGAGAATGGAAAATGAAAAGAGGTGCTAGGATGAAAACCTGAAAAGGCTCCTAGGCAAAATGAGAGATATGAGAGAAATGTTTGTTCTTGCAGGCACTCATTGTATCCTTATGAAGAATATGAAGATTCAAGATAAAGAAGAAGAGAGGAGGAGAAAAGAAGACAACACTAGGAGGCCATTAAACCCAAGATGCTCTTTTGTAATTTAAGTTCAAAACTCATTTTTCTTTGTCACCCTTGGTGGTCTTTGTGTTTGTATTATGTTTTTGTTGAACTGTGGAACTTTTGGACAAACATTGACACTTGTAAACATTTGATCTTACTCGAGACGAGTAAAGGTTTAAGTGTGGGGGAGTTGATACGTTGGTAATTTCCATATCTATGTTTATGTTTTTAATTAGTTTTGCTTGACTTTTACTTTGGAAATTACACACTTTTGGTGTAATAGATTAGATTGTTAAATTCTTGTAAATAGGTTAGATTAGATATATTCTGAGCTTAAGCAGGTTTTGGTCACTCAAAGTACAGTTGGTGAACCCAAAAAGTGAAGAGAAGGTGCAAAAGTTCAAAGACAAAAGAAGATCCTGAATTTTGGTCTATACTCGGTCGAGTATTAGCTATACTCGATTGGGTATTAGGTTGGAACTTCAAATCGGATCAAATCCGAAGACAAGGGAACATGCATGGAAGATTTTGGCCACGATTTTATGTCTATACCCGATCGGGTAGACCGACATACCCGATCGGGTATGCCTTTGAATTGCAAACGAAGATCGGTCGAGTATGGCCCGAATACCACTTTCTAAGCATACTCGACCGGGTATTCATATATACTCGATCGGGTATACTCTTAGAAAATAGCCTGAAACCGGTCGAGTATGCCTCGGATCGAGTGTTACACACGTACTCGATCGGGTACCATGTACATACCCAATCGAGTACCCGAATCCCATCCCAAAAACCTATAAATACACCTCCTTTCCTTCACAAAAAGATATCCAATCCCTTGTACATCTAAGCTCAGTATAGAATAGCTCTTTCTTTATATTTTTCATCATGTTTAGTCTCCAAATGAGGAGCTAAACTCTTCCATCTTGGTTTTGCTACTTTGAAGCTTAATGAATTTGTAAGTTGTGAGTTATTTTCTTTAATCTTCTTCCTTGAATATTAATTCTTTCTTTCAAAATACTATCTCTATATCAAAGTTGGGGAGTGTTACTAAGATGACAATTAGTTAACATCTTGACATTGGTTATAGTAATAGCTATTTCTTCCTCTATGATAATATTGGGGAGTGTTACTAAGATGACAATTAGTTAACATCTTGATATTAATCATAGTAGGATTCATATATTTTAATATTCTTCCTTGAGTATTAATTAATTCCTATTCATATTTCATGTTAATATCTTAAACATTACTTAAAGTATCAACTAGTATTGTTTCTCATATTAATTATTACTAGAATCAATCGGTTAATACGCTTGTTATTAATCCGGTTCTTTCAACGGTAGTAAACTTGGAATATTAATGCATGCATCTCATGGTTAATATGCCAAGGGGAATTAATTATATTGATTAAACCAATAAACCGCTTGTGTTGAGGTTATCAATCTCAATCGTTTTCATCTTAAGTTTATTGCTACTATCAAGTTAATATACGGCGCTTGTTCTATATTGACTCGATAGTAAGTTTTATTAATGAACGCATCTCGTTATTAATAACTACCCTCGATGAACTGGATATACTCCTCGATTGAGTATTCGAGAGGAAGATAGCTAAAGATATAACCGGGATCGACGAACATTTCATTAAGTGGATAAAAGCAAGACCAAGTCTTCATCTCATTGCATTAAACTCATATAGGTTGTTTATCTTAGTGTTGTTAAAACAAACAAATCTAAACCCCCCCTTTGTTACTACTTTTATAAAAGAAAAATATTCCTTTCCCTGTGGATACGAACCTTACTACACTATACTACGTATTAGTGTTTAGTATTGAAATTATTTTGACGCACCGTGACAAAGTGCTCGTCAGTGCATCATGCGATTAATGTCCAACATTTGCATATATCTTACCAAGTTATTGTGTGGTTATGTTACATAATGCCCAATTATTTTATTTATCCGTAGAGGCCTAATGTCTTTATTTTTATTTGAAAGTTTATTCAACTCTAAATCTGCATTTTTTCTTTATCGATGTCAACTTTTTAAAATGCAAAGTTAGATGTTATTACTCACAACAAATATATTCTAAATTTAGTTATGTATTGCATGTAGAGTGAGTAGGTTTTTAATTTCTTTGATGATAAAGTGTTAGAATGTATATATTTCGTAGTAACGTTTTTATTTGTATTCATGTTTAGTCTTGTATTTCCTTATGATTTATGTTACAAGGTTGTATTATTTGAAGGAAATAAAGTATAGATAATTAGGTAGGTTGAACACAATGGAAAACATGGTGTATATCTAAAAACTTTATGAAGGCATTCTACAATAGAGATGAGCAGTTAAGACCCTTTGTTTGAACTATGAAGAATGGGAGAAGAAATAAATTTGTAGCATATTGTTCAATACCTGAACAACACCAACACACCTAACGATTAATAAGTGAATACACCTTTATCAATTAGCTTTATCACAAGCTTATGTTTCTATGATCTCAATCTCTTCATACTTTTGTGCAATCAAACTGTGTTTGAATCTTTTGTGTTGTGCCTAATTAGGAAAGTTTAGAATTTAGGAAAGGTAGCCTTTGTAATAGAATATAAGAAAACTTGTGCTAAATACCAAATATATGTACCAAGGAGCATATATAGAAAGTGATTGAGAATAGGGAATGTACTCCATCATTTGTGTTTATCTCTAATTCATAAGAAATTATACCAAAGCATTAGCCTTAAATAATAACATGCTCTTGAAGTATTTAATATCCAATACTTGATGCATTTATATAGTTTTACACGTGCAGGTCATACATACGACCTATTTTATTTTTAGTAATAGATATTCTAAATAGTTAATATGTATCTTATTATTTGTCATGAAATACAGTAGCATTTATGCATTACTAACCTAGACATATCTTAACACGACCTTAACATTTTTGGTGTTTTTTTCCTTTGTTTTTGGAAGAGGTTGGTGGAACTGATTCAATGTCTTCAACTTGGCCTTCCTTGGACTGTGTTTCTTTTTTTTCCTCCATAAAGAGCTTCCCTTTAGCTTCCGGGGAACTTGTAAGCGCTTTATCTTGAACATCATTGTGTAGAGAACTACTTGTTGTTGGAATATCGCCGGAGAAAGAAAGACACAGCACAGAGAAAATTTTTCTACCCTTTGATTGTGAATTTGAACGCCCTAATTTGAGTGAAATTGTGAAACTGAGGCCCCTCAGTTTGTCATTCAGTTGGTTGCAATCGACAGAATCTGGAGTGTCACAAATTTCAAGCATTCGCAATACCTTATACACTTCATTAGTGAATAGAGTGGTTTCTAGCACCCCGGTAGCATCCGAAATTTCAACACTTAAGCGAAACCTGTTATTATATAATATATGGTATTTAGCTGTACACGCAATGTGTTAAGAAAAAGAATAAAAAGTTGGACTGCATACCTCTTTGTGGTGACACCGTTTTTGTTCCCACAATGTAGACACTGAAATTGAACACCTTCAAGGAAAAAATTAATTGTTTTATTGCAGCCATTGCAGCCTATGTAAAACGGAATAAATCCAGATTCCAACAAAATTAAGTTCCCTTGAATCCAGAATACTTTAGCCTGTATGAGTGACAGAACAATGAGCAATTCATCCATCTTTTTATAAAAACAAATGAACCAACTATTTTGCCTAATTGAGAGTAGAGAATACCTCATCCAAAGACTGTTTCATGTCACAAATATTTGTTTTTTTTTGCAAATCTGGATGTCCAAATCGAATAAGAGAGTCCATGTACAATTCTTCACTGTTGATTTGTTGAATTGCTTGTGCATTTGCAACTCTCCTATCAATCAAAAGACATCATAAGACATTATATGTTTTAGTTCTATAATAGTTTAATACGGAGTACATTTTTTGTAATTAAAAATGTGTTGATAGTAAAGTGAAAGTGTATCAAAATTCAAAAACCATTCTTTTAGAGCAGCAGCATGTTGGCCTTTAGGGTTTAACTCTATGCTTGTGTCATATCTTGTGGATAGTGATAGTCCTGCAATTACAAACAGATGTATTGAAAAAAAAGTAAATAAACTATTACAAATTAGTTATCTTTTTAGGAAATAAAATATAATATATTCAAATAGAATTGTAATTATGGATGTAGAATACTTATAGACTTGCAACGAAACATTTATAGTATTGTTTACAATAAAAAGTTGACAAAAGGTAAAAATATAATAAAGTAGTAAAGCTTTAAATGTATGACCTTTATCTAGAAAAACTGACAAAAGAACTTAACTTAAAAAAATAACTATAGTTCGCAAATATTTTTATTTGTTCATTTGAGTTACAAAAGATATTTGGGTAGTCCTTAGTAAATAATTCCTTATACTCTTACTTGAAACATTAAACATGATATGTACTTTTTATATACCTTTGTCTCTACCATTAGCTATTCATTATTGTCATAATATATACAGATTTAAGTGTATGTTGTTTTCATTGTATTATGTTGTTGAATCTTGGTTTTTCTTATTCGTTATGTAAAAAAAAAATAGAGCAAATTTAGTTTGAATATCAGTTAATTATTTTGTTGTTGTTCCTATTGTTGTATATTACCTTTTATGAAATTAATAAACTAACTTTAAAAATATGATTTCTATCTTTTGATTTGTTATCATACGAAAATTTATATATTGGTGTATGTTGATTTTTTCTTATACAGGAGTAGAAATTAATCATAGGCGGGTTTTGTTTTCAAAAATGATTTGTGTTCTTTATATATTTACTATTTAAGTAAATTGATATAACAGGAATAGGAGTATAGTAAAAGTACATTTACCAAGAGTTAATGTTCTCATAGTTATAATAATGGTATTGATTATAAGATGTCACCTTGATAAGTAGTCACAGCAACACGCCTAGCAAGTATAATGGGATGTATTCTCACTTCCAGTAACTTTTGAATTTCAGCGCGCGCCTTGAATGCTAGCACACTCATCCCACATTGTGAAGATGATTGGTTGTGATCTAAAAACATAATTATTTTATTTAGTATATCTTTTTTGCATTTAATTAGTTTAAAACATTTCAAATATTTGATACTTACTCTTCATCAAGAATGACAAAATCGTTCGCTGCCTTTTTTTCCTATCAGTAATAACAAACTCCCGCGGGAGTTTTTTGAAAATGGCACCAAACACATCTAAAAGTTTAAATTATTGTGTATTAGTATATTAGTAAACGAATATATTATCTATCATAGTTAGAATTCAAATTTGCTTTGAAAGAAAATTACTTACTAATCAATTCCCTCTTCGCCATGGAGCCATAGAAGCAAGAAAATGGTGTAGTAATAATTTCTGAATTTCCCTGCACAACTATTTTATCCTCCTCATCCACATCTTGAATCAATGTCCTTCTGTTGAGCGACCAAAGAAATTTGTAATGTTCATCCGACACACTGAAATTTGCATACACCTCAGAGACCCCCGCATTAGAAATGAGATAGGTCTTGTAAAGATCTAATCTTTGATCCAAAACAGAAATATCTTGCCCATATGCCATCGCCTTTACTTTATTACCCTGTGAAGAATGTTCGCGCATGAGCATTTAATTACTTATCCATTGCTTTATCTCTAATATTTAACTTACATTAATATCCTGTAGCACAAATGGCTTGTAGAATTTTCCTGGATTCTTTGTTGATTCTTTAATGTTGAGCTTCTCCACAACAGAAACTTTGCAAGTCCAAGAGTTCGTATGAGGAGTTACATCACTTATTAATAGTGAGTCACCCATTTTTTTGCTATCCTGAAAAAAAACTTGATTAAATGTGAACGCAACATGCAATAATATCGTAACAATCTTATCACATAATTAAGAAATAGAATTTCTATATTACCTGTAGTTAACTGATTTTTATGAAATTTGAATTGTTAATTAATTGGCTCAATGTATTGCAAGATTTCTTCATACACTATGTTTTCTGTCATATCTGTTACCTCTTTGTCGTTGTTTTCATGTAATAGTAGCATTTTTATTGATGATGCATTTTTTGCTCTTGACATGGCGACATATAATTGCCCATGACTAAACACAAGTTCTTTCAAAAAGATCCCAACAAAATCTAATGTTTGACCTTGTGATTTATTAATTGTCATCGCAAAACACAATTTAATTGGAAATTGATTCCTTTTAAAGGGGATAGAACATTTTTCATCTTTAGATGTTTCGAGAGGGATTCGTGGAATAAAAACGTGTTTTCCTTTGTGTTCACCTATTGCAATGAAGCAACTTATTATATGATCGCCAAAAGAATCACATATTAGTCATGTTCCATTACATAATCCCTCTTTTGGGTTTATGTTTCTCAATAGAATGATTGGGCAATTTTTCTTGAGAGTTAAACAATAAGGTGGCATCCCTGTGAATGTTAATGTGTGTAGGTAGTCTTGACAATTCGAGTATTTAGATTCAATTGGTTCATCATAACTCAGAAAAGATTTTGCATCTCCTGGGAACGTAGAAATTAAATCCGAATTTATTTTATCAACAAATTCATTCTTTGTAGTTAAAATGGCTCTTTCAATTAGGAAGTATGGGTTTTTATGAGTTTGATGTAAATTTGGATAAACAGATTTATATAAATATGTCAATGGATCTTGATTTTTTGAACACGATATTAAAAAGTGTAAAGGAATTTTTATTTTGTTATTTTTTAAACTTGGTTTTAGTGATCCATTTCCTAGCTTCATTAAATATTCAGAAAATTGAGGATCTGTTAAAGCACGCATATTTTGTCGTAATGGTAAACGAATTATTTGAGACCACACTGTTAAGGATTTTACTAAGCTTGCATCAATGAAGTCTTCTTTTTTTTCCCGATCGTATCACTGGGAGAGTTTGCCTTAAATCTCCACCAAAAACAATCACCTTTCCTCTAAATATATCATTTGAGCTCATCAAATCACGTAGGGTTAAGTCAAGTGCTTCCAGAAGTTTTCTGTGAGCCATGGAGACCTCATCCCATATAATTAATCTTGCTTCTTTAAGTAGCCGAGCCTCTGCACTTTGTTTGCCAATATTGGAAACATATTTATTTTCTCCATCAATGGGTAACTTAAATCTAGAGTGTGTTGTACGACCACCCGGGAGAATTGAAGCTGCAATGCCAGAAGTTGCTGTCGTGGGAGCAATCCATTTTTTCGACCTTACGGAAGCTAGCAATGCTCTGTACAGATATGTCTTTCCGGTTCCACTCGGACCATCCACAAAGTAAACAGCTCCCGAGTTGCTTAATATCTTTCCCATTATTGTGTCAAACACATTTTTTTGTTCCACATTCAGCGTATTGACACTTTGAAGATCTAAGGCACTAACATTTATACAATATTCGGATGTTATTTCTCGACTTTGGTTTTCCATCATTGTGGAAGAAACATCGAAGTCAACTAATTGGAAATCATCCCCTGACTTTCCAAATTTTTCCAAAAGACCACCTATCAAGCGTAACACAATGGATTCGATCTCTTGTTGGTTGTATAAACATGTCTTATTGAAATCATCACATGAGTAAGCTTTAAACTTTTTCCATAAATCTCTTGGATCTGAGACATTACAGAATATCAAGATGGTCGCAAAAAGTTTACGCAAACTTTGTGGTAACTGATATGTAATTGCTTCACTTAAGGCAGCTTCAACACTTGAATTTCCCGCAAGAAGTCCTAGCCTTTCTGCCGCTTCTCTAAATGTAGTTGTTACCACACCATTTATCTGTTTGAGATAATCAAAGGAGGTTGGACCTTTTATATAACGTTCACCCTCAGCTGGATTTACATTAACAACTCTCCCAATGACATGCTTGCTCTTTCGTTGTGTCCAAGATCTGCTCGTACTTGACCAAACAAAGTACTCTGGGAATTGTATATATAATAGGCTTAGACTTCGGGAAACCTCATTTGTAGAATTGATCTTGAAGAATTCAGTTAACATAGTTTTGGATTGCACATCATCCTTTAAAATGGTTGTAATTCGTTGAGCACCACAAAAATTGATGTATTGAAAATTTTCTAGGTGAACTTGAACCTGGAAAACGGATGGATTCATCTCTGCAATTGGAAATGAAAATATTCTCCAAGCAGCTTCTGGAGCGTAAACCCATCGTGCCTTTTGATATTCTTGTATCTCATCAATTTCACCGACACCATCACAATCCGTCAAACTCATGCTCACTCTATCATGTCCGTTGTAAACATACTTATATAAGTACTTCACAGACTTTATTGAAACACAAAGCTCGACATTCATATGACAATCATACTTCAATAGTAGTTGTGGGTTATAGGGTACTATCCATGAGTTGTCAAGACAAATGCCTTTGATGTCAACATTCATTTCATTTTGACTTCTCCGATAGATTGGGAATGCATCTTTATCAAATTTAGTCGCACTACTATATGGACGAGGGTAATTATTCTTACAAGCTAGAGGTAGATTTTTTCTTCTTTGAATCATGCAAGGGCACTTCGGATTTAAATTACCACAAGGGTCATGTATCATGTGTTTCTTAACAAGAGCATACAATCGAGGTTCTTTTATTCTAGAAGGGATTTCCACACATATCATTTGATCGCAAAGATTTGGTTGAGATATTTTTGGATTAGGTTTTAAAATGATTAAAAAATGTGCATGTGGTAACCCACGCTTTTGGAACTCAATGACATATATATATGCAGCAACTTCACCAAAAAACTTTTTTTTTAACAATATCATTTTTTAGCTCTTGTAATTTGGCGTGAAATATTCTAGAAACTATATCTGGTCTATTTTGGGCTTCATCAACATATTCAAGTAGTTCTTTGATCTCAGGCCAGGTAGGATTACAAGTCATAGTCAAGAAAATATCAGGTTTTCCAAATTGTTACACTATAGCCAGAGCGTCTAGATAGCGCTTTCGCATATCACGAGGTCCACCGATAAAAGAAGCGGGTAAAATGACTCTCCGTCCTACATCATTTCCGGACACCATTCCAATATTCATACTATCGACAATTCCATTATATGTTTCAGATCTCAGATCATGTTGTCGAAGTCTGTAGTAATCTAGTCTTTGTGTTTCTATTTTCACATATATATCAACAATAAATTGTTGTAGTAATCTTCCTGTATGTAACAAAAAAACTCCTATCGCTTGGGCGTACTTGTAGCTTGTAGGAGTAATATTCTCTACAAGAAACAGATTTTCTTTTTCGGTTATGTTGAAAGTTCTTTTCTTCTTCTTGGATCAATTCATCCGGATTGTTTATTAAATTGCTTCCTGGTGTGATAAAGTGTGGATTTGTTATGGTGGTAGCATCTTGTGCACTATTCAGTGTAACTTTTTCAATGCCTTCATGCCAACCAATGTCTCCTTTAGGAAATAACAATGAATATTGTAAAGGATCGTAACACCCATAATAATAATGGATGTTTTTTTATTGTCCACTATGAGCATAAACTCTAATGTTTCGTATTCCCGGAATATCCTCTGAGTCATCAATCCAGATTGCCGCAACTTGAGAAGTTGAAGGGGTATTATAGACTCTTTGATCTAGACTTGCGTGGGAATTCAGCTTAATTCATTATCACAAGAAACATCACCTAGGTTTTTAAAGAATTCCGCATATGGATTAGATGATAGGACATCAACTAAGGTAGTGACTGTATCCTTATCAAGTCTATCACATGTTGCAAGCCGTTGTGCAATTTGATGATCTGTATCGAAAAAGTACATTTGGAGATTGTGGGGTGGAGAAGTATCTGGGATTAAATCATCGATGTAATGATAGATTTGTCCTTGCACTTTGAATGTATATATCCCTTTGTTTCTACGGCACAAATTTCTATCGTAGTCATAAATACCTATAGAAGTGAAGGAGAATGTGTTGTTGTTATATGTTCGAATTGAAGCTTGGAATTGTCTGGATTGATAACTTTTCCCAATATATAAATCCCTTAAGGCGGAAGGCATTTCATTTGATACAAGAACAACTTGTCCTTGGCAACAACAAAATCCCAATGATACAAACTGTATACGTTTTGCATCACAGTAGGAACAATTAGGAATTTTGGGTAACAAGTAAGGTATGTCACTATATTTATATATGGTAGAAGTATCTGCATTTTATATATAATTCAATAATTGCAAAGATGTCAATGGTATGTGTGATGTTGTGAAGTTAATATTGATAGATAATAATTGGAGCAGTTAATTTGTATCAATTATGTGATATCAAATGTTTGGTGTGTAATTTAAAAAAAAAGCAATAATTAGTTAGGTATGTTGAAAATAACTAATTTTGAAGGTAGTTTTGAATTAGAAATTTTGAAACCTCTAGGAGGAAGACTATTTGCCTCGTGTTGAACATCATTTGTTTGAGCAGCGATAGCTTTTTGTTTGTCCTTGCGCTCCTCATTGTTTCGTAGCATACGCCTAAAGTTTGTCCTGTTGTGGTGTGCTTGGCTGCTATCGTTTCTTGTTGAACATTCACCTATTTCCATTGCTAGGATGTAAATAATACTTTAAGATTTGAAGGTTTTGTTCAGCTTTGTGGTAGTTTGTGGTTTTTAAAGATTTATGCTATGAGTATTGGCTCCTGGTTGTTTTGAATAAACGAATTATTAGCATGCAACTTCACAAACAAGTATAATAATATTCACTAAATGTGAAGCAATGTAAGATTTATTTAACAGTGAGTAAACATACCTTTATATAGGAGTCGTAGGCCTTTTTTGCAGTCACCTATAGAATATATAAATGTATAAAGAAATTAGGTCCCAAATATTTTCCTAAATATTAAGTAGTTGTTGAAGCAACCTTAGTATTCTGGTTTTCTTAATAATTTCCTTTGTATAGGTTTCTATATATAATTGAAGAGTATTAGATTAGTTTTTAAGGAATGTCATTAAAGTGTTCAACAAATGCTTTAGCCTTTTTTATAATTTACAGTGTGTCGTACATATACAATGAACCCTTGATTTCTAACATGTTTAACTTATAGATTGTATTCTCAATTGTAATTTTTTGTTATACAATTTTTTTTTTTGTCTAGAAAAATAGGCTAATCTATGCAGACAATTTAGAACAGCAGTTTCAGCTTAAGATGAAGAGAATCTAACGTTGAAACATAGCTGCAGTTTTTTAAAAATGAAAACAGGTCACTTCAAACTTGGAATATTTAAGCTGGTTGAAAAAGTACTCAATATTAGTAAAACTAAAGTAACTACGCATGTTTTTTAAAACCATAACCTTTGTATATTAAGTAGTTGTTGAAGCAACCTTAGTATTCTGGTATTCTTAATATTTTCCTTTGTATAGGTTTATATATATATAATTGAAGAGTATTAGATTAGCACTTAAGGAATGTCATTGAAGTGTTCAACAAATGGTTTAGCCCATTTTATAATTTAGAGTGTGTCAGACATATACAATGAACCCTTGATTTCTAACATGTTTAACCTATAGATTGTATTCTCAATTGTAATTTTGTTGTTATACAAAATTGTTTGTTGTCTAGAAAAATTGGATAGTCTATGCAGACAATTTAAAACAGCAGTTTCCGCTTAAGATGAAGAGAATCTAAGTTTGGAACACAGCTTCAGTTTTTATAAAACGAAAACAGGTCTCACTTCAAACTTGGAATATTTAATCTGGCTGAAAAAGTACTCAATATTAGTAAAACTAAATTAACTACACGTGTTTTTTTAAACCATAACCTTTTTCCAATATTACAAAAGACAGATATATCCGATATACATTTAAAAAATAATAGAAATCTTAATTTTGTTGTAGTCTTGTGTGAATTCTGGAGATTTTTAAGAACTCATACAACTGAATTTTGAAGTTAGTATGAAAGTAACATGTAATGATTGTTTAATTTTTCATTGTAGTGTAAAGCAAGTATTTTAAGGTGTTCTGTTGGAAGAGGATATACTAAGAATGTGTTTATTGGTACTTTGAAGTGTTTACTGAAAGTGTAAACCATATACGTGCTATGGTAAAAACAACTGATAAAAACATCCAAGATGAACAACTGCATTGTTCGTTTGAAACATTGGTTTAAACTTTTTGTCAAACATGTTATAAGCAAAGATGAAATTGCTGTTAGGAATTTTTTTGTCTTAGAAAAGGGATGCTGTGAATTGGGCTATTGCAATTAAGTTTTGATGTTTCCCAACTCCATTTGAGAAATAAAATACAAAGTATTATGATAATCAGTCCTTTCTAAAAGGTTAAGGTAATTTGTAGAACAACTGCACTGTTCATTTGAACATTGGTTTAAGCATTTTGTCAACATGTTATAAGCAAAGATGAAATTGATGTTAAGAATTTTTTTGTCTTAGTAAAGGGATGCCGTGAATTGGGCTATTGCAATTAAGTTTTGATGTTTCCCAACTCCATTTGAAGTAGTAGTTTGAAGTATTTGGAAATTAAGAATGAAGAGTAGTATATTACAGAGATGATTTCATGCCAACAAATTTAGAGATGAAGAGATGCAAGGACATAGAATGAGTACCTTGGCGAATCTGTAAGAAAGCACGGCAAAAGGTAAGAGTTATAGATGCATGTCGTAGATGGAATATATATGAACTCTTCATCTGGTAACTAATAGTGGTTGAAGAGATGTTCAAACGGTTGCTCCGAAACGGTAAGAATAAACCGCCAGAGAATTTGTTTTTAGATTCGGCGGCAAAGAAGAAATGACGGAGTAAACGGATAAGGCTATGGTGACGCTAGGTTCATTAAGCCGCAATGAAGACTCATCGAAGTAAACGGAAAAAAGACCATGGTAACCGAGGTTGGCTTATATTATACTTTGTATAAGCAAAGATCGGAAATATGGGTTTGGCCAAAAGCCCAAAATATCATGGGTAATCTAAATGCATTGAAGAAAATGTGATTCCAATGTGGTGCACAGGGACATATGTCAGTACAAAGGAAGTTTAGCAAAACACATGAAGATTTAAAAGTTTAATTTGCTCAGGGGCCGAGGGATCAAGGACTGGCAAAAACCCGACTATAACTAATGATGGCGATGTCATACTCGTTTCTGTGAAAGGTTGGGACTTCGACATTACAAGGGGAAGTGACAAGCAAGAGCAAACTGCCGTGCCCATTCTTGAAGAATGCAGGGTGCTATGACGATGGAGTATAAAAGTATGCTGCATTTGCTATAAGATTATATCTGCAACGGCTATGAAAAACTCATTCTAGGTGTCGTAATAGACCTGCACGCGTCCACGTTGATCACGGCATGCTCTCAATGCAAGAAAGTGTCACAGTTGTGCTTTGTTGGATAAATGCTACGGGCTGAAAAAGCCAATTCAAATGGCAATAAAAGAAACAAAGTGGGCTTAACGCCATAACCTTTGGTGGTATATATATGCCTATATAAAAGATTGAGTGTGAAACAGTTGAGCATATGTGAAATCCGGGAAAGAGGACCTCACACTGACAGTGAAATCATCTGTAAAACACGAGGGAAAGGTAGGTTTATGAGTGGGGTTTAATAGGCAAAAGTCCAGGCGGTCTAATAGGGGAAAGTCGGGAACTCAGAATGCAAGAAAGCAATACTATTATAAGAAGATGTTTGAGAAGTATAACAGCAATAGGCTGGCTTAATCACAAAGTGCAGAAAAAAATTGTGTTTCCTGGGGCCAGCGAACTGTCAAAAAAATCAGCGGGGGCTTGAACGAAAAGCCATCTTTGTCATACACAAAGTCACAAATGTATCAAATGTAAAGTTCTCAATATGTTTGACTAGTGCATATCCTCCCAAGAGGATGTCATTGTGTATGATGAATTCATCAAAACCCTCACAAAAAGAAAAATGGGTGAATTTGACATGCCAACAACCAGTTCGATCTGTATACCAGATGAGCATGCAGCCTCGTGCGTTCAAATACGCGTCTTTTCATACAATTAGGGAGTTTCTAAATGAAAATATAAATGATGTAGTTGTAAGTGCAATGATATTCACAATAAGGTAAAATAAGGTAATGCAAGTTGTATAGAAGTTGACTTAATCTTTATATAATATAAAGTAAAAGTGGTGAACAATTGTTGGAGAGAAAAATCCCACCGAAAATAAGGGTAAAAATGTAAATATGTGTGCCTTTAAATATATAATCCCGCCCGTCTAATCTATGTTGTGCGTTGAAAATCTATTAATTAATACAGCATCTATTCTTGCCAACTACAGTTACATGTATGTGTCTAAAGTATATGTGCAATCAATTAAATAAGTTAAACTTCCCAACTATAGTCTTAGACGTGTGAAATTAAACAAATATTGAATGCTTTCCTTTTATGTTTAGTCACACGCCATATGAGATGGTGGTAAATATTCATTATCAATCATTTTATAATTTAATTTTAATGCTAACCCCACATTTTTAAACATACGGTTCATCTTGATCGAATTTTGACTATATAATTCTATACAAGTGAAAGTGTAATTTAGTTATACCAGGTATGTAATAGATCAAATTTAGTAATGAAATTTTCTCTCATTAAAAGTGATAGCAATAGTTGTAATAATAAAAATGATGATGATGATGGTGGTGGTGGTGGTGGTGGTAGTAGTAGTAATAAAATATATTGAGACAAAATCTTTTTCTCACATTTTTATTTTATTTTACTTTATTATATATCGTATGTAACAGTATAAAATATTGAAGTTGTAACTTTTTTGCCCCAATATTCGTACTCAAAGTAGGATTTACAATTATCTATGACGTAGTACACTATAATAGCAATAATCTTTATATGCTACTACCTCATTTCTCCTAAGATTGGGACAAAAGAGAATGGTGCGATTTTTAAGAAAAACAGAATTATGTGATAAGATAATGAATTGATAAAGTAGAAATAAAGATAAAGTAATAGATAGGAGTGGTCACCACTTTTAGCACCATCTTTGCCGCCCAAAAATTAGACATAAATGGAAACTAATTTGCAAGGAAAAAAGGATCACACGTTATGATTATTGAATCATTCATAAATGGAAACAAATTTGAAGGTCTGTTAGAGAGTATGTATTATTACATACATACGAGTTTTATGTAGTACATAATGTAAAACATGAAGTCAATTAAAATCATGATCAAGTCAAGAAACGGAATCGCTATTACAGTCAATTTGTATTTTTTTAATCATTTATTTAAAAAAACAGATATCTTTTTTATATGAAAAAAATCTAATATTAGAGCTAGAAAAAAGGTGGACAAAAATGTGACTATATAATTTTTAGTGACTATAATTGTGCTTGAATTCACAATGATGTAGTTACCATGCTATAAACATTGATTATAATTATAGTCACTAAAAATTATCATGTCTCAAATTTGTTCACTACTTTTTATTAGTAAATTTTTAGGAAAACCCTCCATTTTTATTAAATTATCGGCTAAATATTAGAAAAATACGTAATATTTCCTAATTAAGTTAATTTAGAGCCCGTTTGGTGACACTGAAATTGGTTGAGTTGGCTGATTCTACTAGAATTTAGGAGCTTATGGCTGAAGTGTCTGGATTAGCTGATTCTACTAATTTATGAACAAAATATATTTAAAATATATTTATAAATAAAAAAATATATATATGAAAAATAGTTAACATTGATCATCTACAATAATTAACTTCAGCCAATGTTTATTTTAGAAGGTACAGTAGAAATACCCTTAAGTTTATCAGGATTGCTAAATGATGAGTTAGGAATTAGTTGTGATATTCAGAATAAACAATGTGTAAGCAAATGTATTTGTGTGATGTTCTTTTGATATTTTTTGTTCTTACAACAACCCATCACAAGAACCTTCTATATTCAGAAGTACTAATCATTGAACAAGAAATAAGTAATTTTTTAGAAACGTGGTGGGTGAAACTGTAGTAGTTATAATCGATTTAGTAAAAAATATAGATGACTTTCCTCATTTGTTTGCAGTACAATTGTTAGAGGTTTGGTAAGTGTAACTGTGTAAGAGGTTTTTTGCCGAACAGCATGCAGGCGTTCTCTGATGGTTTGGTAAGTGTAACCACAAAATGCAAACGGCCTTAATTGCTGTTTTTTGTAAACAACGTACTGTAAATACAAGATAATTGAATCAGATTTTTTTCTTAAACGAACAATAATGCTAATTTAGTCAGTTTAAAACTTCCGCAAGTGTACTATAAACGCAGAGCACAACAACGGATTTTGTATTTGTTAAAGTTGTACTCCCTCCGTCCCTGAATTATCTTCAAACTTTCCTTTTTCGTCCGTCCCAAAATTATCTCCTCCTTCCCGGCCTTTTTGGCAAAGAATTTGTGGTTCACAATCATTCTTACACATTCTTACACATTTCTCTCTCCTCTGCACAACTCTCTACCACACAAAACCTCAGGGCCGGTCCTAAGGAAATGAAGGCCCTGTGCAAAAAAAATAATTGGGCCTTCTTTTCAAAGTTTCAACACAAGTTAAAAAAACCGAACCGAAACCGCACCGACTCAAATGGGACCCGAAAGTCGGGACTCGAACATAAATCGGTTTAATGAAGGTTTTTTGAGTTATAAAATCGGTTCAAACCGAACCGAACCGATTTTTATTAAGAGGTATTTTAATTATTTATTTTGTAGAACAAATAGGTAATATAAAACTTGTACGTCCGTATTTCAAGAATTAGTTGATTTGGTCTGGCGGTTGATGTTTAGAAATCAGCGTGCATGCTTTTATTTTCACCTGGGTTTAAATCCCGCATGCCTCGCTTCTTTTCTTTTTTGTTTCTAAAGCTTAAGATTCCCACACCGGTGGAAACGGAGAATTTATCACTCCTTGATTCCTATATACACGCTCCTCCTTTGCATATGAGGAATACGCGAAGTGATGAACCAGGCTTGCTTCAAAGCCTTGCCCTAGTCCACCTAAGTAATAATACTCCCTCCGTCCCGCTAACATTGGGACAAAAGGGAGTGACACACAAATTAATAAAATGTTGTTTATGTGGTTGATATTGAATTGGTAAAGTAAGAAAAAAGTAAGAATGATTTAGAGCCACACAAACTTTACCAAGTTTGGTATGAGACAATATTAATGAGACGAACCGATAAGGTAAAATGGGACAATCATAGTGGGACGGAGGTAGTAGAGTATACTACTACAAAAAAAATTGGGCCCTTCCAATTTTTTGGGCCATGTGCGGTTGGACACCCTGCACACCACCAGGGCCGGCCCTGCAAAACCCACTATCTTAATAAGTGTGTCCAGCCGAAATGGGAGATAAAACAGGGACGGAGGGAGTATTAGATGAATTTTAAAGGAAATGAAGTTATGTAAGATGTATTTGTGCTGATCAAGAGAGGTACCCATTAGAAGAAATGAAGAAGTAGATGAATTTAAAGGTTGATGTGATGAGAATACCTTTGGCTCGTGCAAGAGAAGTTGGAAGTGCCGAAGCTAAGTGGCCTTGGGAGAATTGGAGAAAAAGATTCAACTTGCTCTCTTTGGAAGAAAATCTAATAATCTTCTTGGGCTGTAGGTAGTTAACATCCTTAATTTCTAATGCTTCGGCCGAAGTTAAGTGTTAAAATTGGACGGAAAAAGGACCATGCAAACCAAATATGGCATATAAGCAGAGAGGATGGGTGAGATCGCATACAAACTAGTTTTCTCGTGCTAACCTACAAACTGTCACAAACTGTGCATCTTTACATTATTTGTATTACATATTGAAATTCAAAGTGTTGCATATTATTTGTGTTGTATATTGATGTTCAAAGTGTTCATATTATTTGTATTGTATACTGAAGTTCAAAGTGTTGCATATTATTTGTATTGCATATTGAAGTTCACAGTGTGCATCTTCATATTATTTGTATTGCATATTGAAGTTCAAAATGTTGCATATTATTAAATTTGTAAATTAGTATTTTGAACATGGTTTATATTTGATTTCTTATTTGAGCAGAGATATTAGTATATTTTATTATGTTGTTATATTCGTTAGTTAGGCGAGTACTCTAGAAGCGTGCAGATTGAGCACAATTACATTTTGAAATTGAATTGCTAGTTCTATTAATTAATAATAATAACTTAGCTTGTAGTGTTAGTCTCGAGAATGAATGATGGATAAAGCGGTCGGCCGTTGACGAATGGATAATGGTTGATGAACATACATGTTCGATCACCCACAACCTACATGACTTGATGAATAAAGGACAAATTGAAGTTTTCTTCCCCTAACATTTAGCCGTTTTAACTTTAATCACTTAAATTTAGTTCTGTAACTAATAAATATTAGCGATTTAAGGACTTTTCCTTTGAAAACTACATTTTACGGTGATAATATACCGAATAAGAAATCGCCGGCGTCGGATTTTTTTGCCGGAAAGTGTACTTTCTTGTGGAAAAGTCTTTAAATTGCAGATTTAGTAGTTGCAGACCAAATTTGTAAGTTATTTAAGTTACATGACCAATAACGATAAAGGTCGAAAGTTACCGGACTAAAATTGCAAATATATACTCCCTCTGTCCCGCATAGAAGTTCACGGTTTGACCTACACACATATTAAGGAAATAAACTTACCAGGAGATAAATTTTACTATTTTGACACTGTTTCGACACTGTTTGACACTGTTTTGCACTGTTTGGCATTGTTTTGATGTAGATAAGTTCCCATTAAAGGAAAGGGAAACTTCTTTTTGGGACTGTTAAAAAAGGAATGCGGGAACTTCTTTGCGGGACGGAGGGAGTATAAAAAAAACTTAATCCATTATTGTCTTGCCTTCAATCTCTCTTTTCTTTTGCATAACCTCCTCCTAGCTCATCCGTCTCCGGTATCGCCATACCTCGTACCCCTCCGCCCATCGGCACCGCCGTCTGTGTCGTCGCCTCCTGATTTAGTATTTATTCACCTTCCCGATCTCTCTTCTTCATTTCACTCTTCTTCTCCTTCCGCCTTTTAACTTCTCCTTCGTCGTTCGTGGTGGCTAGGGAGTGTAGGTTGGGTTATGGCTACCATAATACATTTTCTTCTTTTGATGTGTTATATTTGTATTTAGATGACGAAATTGATTAATTTTAATTATAGTTTTTATAGGAAAAATAAGCATTCAATGTTCTCTAAGGCCTACTTTATTTGTACTGTCCTCGATCAGCCCATAAAATGTCAGGACCGTGCCGATCTCAAATCAAACGTGGTGGCTGTAGTGTGGATATGATTTTAATGTAGTCGTGTGGCAGCTACTGTTTTTAGGGCTGGCACGGTGATGTGGTGGGGCTGGCCGGCTGGAGGGTGTGAGATTGTGGCAATGGTTCTGCAGGGGAATGCATGGGAAATGATATGGGATGACCGGGCTAAATTATATTTCAATCTTAATTTTAAAATTAAATAATCTTCACACATATTAAAACTTGCATATTTTTGTTATATACAAATGTGCCACCTGAAAATATTTCTAAATATACATTTAACTGTAAGACATAAATAATTTAAGACTTTTAAACATTGTTATGTCTGTTTGTGTATTTACTTATTTATTTATATATATATAATAAATATGAACACAGCTTGCATATGCTTCTATGAGAGCTTGAAATAATTGTTATTAATTAGTCATAGTTTTATTATGTAGGTAATGAGAAAAATTATTTAAAAAAGGTAACTTTTAATTACCTTTTATAGGTTTAATTTAAAAGATACCTTTTTTTGAAAAGATATGTTTTAATTTAAAAGATACCTTAACATTTTACCTTGTAATTTTGTTCTAATACTTGTTATTATAATTGTTAGTATAAGATTTTATAAATTTTATAATTTATGATTCAATTGCCATTTGAAAACCAATATCAGGTTATAAGCACAACCTCTTCACAGACACAATAATATTAATATTATATTGATGGAGAAGAACATCAGCAAAGTAAATTGTCAAAAACCGATACATTTCAGCATTGTAGGTATCTTCCACCTTCTTTCTTGGAAGTTGTCAAGAGACACCTTAACATGGAGGCACCTTCTTGGAAAGAGCTCTCCAACAAATAGGTGTGGGAGAAGATATGGAGATAACTAGGAAGCTTGGATGCAACTTCCTCATGTCTCCAAACCAGCCCTATAAATAGAGTGCTCCATTGTTGTTCATAGTATCAGTTTAGAAAGTGAGAAAAGTGTGTGAACAGTGAAGTACACTTAGTGTAGAAGTGTATTAGTGAGGGTTGGTTTTTTGTAATAGTTGAGTGTGAGAGTTTGCTCCTCCTATTGTAATTATGTTCTTGATATTGAATAGAAGAATTTTCCAATCCCAACAAGTGGTATCAGAGCGAGGTGGAGTTTCCATACACTGTTTTCTCATTTTCAGATAAATTTCTACAGGTTAGAAAATCGTGATTTTTCAAGTTGCTCGGAATCAGGATCTGATCATACCGTTAGATTCGTCTCGGCGAGAAATCTGGTATTTTTGGGGATTTTTTTGGCCACCAGAAGAGGCCGTACGCGATGACGGAAAACTGCCTGCATCATCACTGCGTCATCACGCATTCCAGAGGAAGAAGACGATCCACGTCAGCTGCCACGTCATCGCCACATTGGACCACGTCAGCGACACGTGGTGCCGAGTCATCCGCCACGTCATCCACCCGAGCCGTCCGCTGTGAGTCACGTCAGACGCCACGTGGCTACACGTCATCGCCACGTCAGCGAGGGAGCAGAGCCACGTCATTCGCCTGCTGGGCTGCAGGCTGGGCTGCTGCCTGAAACGGACCGAACCGGTTCGTGCTTTTGGAGGCCGGTTCACCCGTTTCCAGACCAGTTTTGGACGAGGTCAGACCGGTTCTTACCATTTTCGGCCATTCCGAATCCAACGGTGAGCTCCGTTTGTCCAAACTCGGCTTCGAAAATAAGATACGAGATATATAGAGCGTTTTATTATGGATAAATCATCGTCGGACACCATGATTGCGCTCACATCCACAAACTACAATATGTGGAAGCCTCGGATGGAGGATTTGCTAAATTTGAAGGATTTAGCGGATCCTCTTGATAATAATGGTGTGAAACCGGATAAAAAGACGGATAAAGAATGGACAAAAATGAATCGAAAAACTGTCGCACAAATTCGACAATGGATACATCATAGTGTGTTCCACCATGTTGCTCAAGAACAAAGTGCTTACACACTATGGGAGAAGCTTGGTAGCATGTATCAAGCAAAAACCGCCCGAAATAAGACGTTACTAATGAGGAGATTAGTAAACCACAAATTACGTGGGGGTATTTCATTGTCAGAACACACCAGTGAATTCCAGGATCTTGTGAATCAGTTGAGCACCACCGGATGGGTTCTCAAAGATGAAGAGCAGGTGATACTACTCTTGAGCTCTCTACATGACAGCTGGGAGACTCTTGTTGTCACTCTCAGTAATTCTGCTCCAAATGGGAAGGTGACTATGCAGATGGTCACAGATGCCCTGATGAATGAAGAAGCCCGAAGGTAGGAAGCCGGAACGGAACAATCATATGTCCTCATATCAGAAACTAACAGACGAGGGGGAGGCAGAAATGGAGGAAGAAGTCGAGGTCGAGGTAGAGGTCAAGGTCAAAGTAGAGGAAATTCTCAAGTTCGCGGAAGATCACAAGAGAGAGGTATGTCCTTTGAAAACAATACTTGGTTCGAAGGATATTGCAATTACTGTAGTAATTATGGACATAGGAAAAGAGATTGTAGAAAGTTTCTACGAGAGAAGCCACAGACGAGTCAAAATACTAGCCAAGAAGATGGTGAGACCATGGTTAGTTTGTCATCAGACGTGTGTCTTGTTACACATGGTGAACAAGAATGTTTACACGTAGGCACTCATGATGTTGAGTGGGTGATTGATACAGCCGCATCATTTCACGCCACTCCACACGAGAACTTATTCACAACTTATAAGTCCGGAGACTTTGGAGCTGTGAAGATGGGAAACACCAGTTTCTCGAAGATTGTTGGCATTGGTGATGTGCACATAATAACCAATGTCGGATGCACACTTGTGTTGAAAGATGTTCCACACGTTCCGGATATTAGATTGAATCTTATCTCCAGTACAGCTCTAGATCAACAAGGATATCTTAACCGATTCAAAGAAGGTACGTGGAAGCTATCTAAAGGTTCCTTGGTTGTTGCAAGAGGCCATATTTGTGGCACTCTTTATAAAACTCATGCAAAGTTGTGTCATCCGAATCTCAATGCTGTTGAAGAAGAGATATCACCAAACTTGTGGCACCGGAGGTTAGGTCACTTGAGCGTGAAGGGATTGACAACTCTTGCAAAGAAGGAAGTCATTTCCATGGGCAAAGGTGTTGCCCTAGATTCATGCGAGCACTGTCTATTTGGGAAACAACACAAGGTTTCCTTCAGTTCTACCAAGAAGAACCATACAGAGTTACTCAGTCTTGTCCACCCTGATGTATGTGGACCCATTGAAGAGGAGTCACTTGGAGGAAGCAGATACTTCGTGACATTCATTGATGATGCATCACGAAAGGTATGGGCCTACTGTTTAAATCGTAAGGATCAAGTGTTTGATCGATTCAAATCATTTCATGCCATGGTAGAAAGAGAAACAAGGAAGAAGCTGAAGTGTCTGCGTTCAGACAATGGAGGAGAGTACACTTCCCGAGAATTCTCAGCATCTTGTGCCGCATATGGAATCAGGCATGAGAAGACGGTTCCACGAAGTCCGCAACACAATGGTGTAGCCGAAAGAATGAATCGGACCATTATGGAGAAAGTTCGTTGCATGTTGAGTCTGGCTAAGCTACCTAAGCCATTTTGGGGTGAAGCTGTGCTGACAGCTTGTTATCTTATAAACAGGTCACCTTCTGTTCCTTTAAACTTTGAAGTGCCAGAGAAGAAATGGTCAGGAAGAGATGTTTCTTACTCTCACTTGAAAGTGTTCGGGTGCAAGGCATTTGCACATGTGTCCAAGGAGTTGAGACAGAAGCTTGATCTCAAGTCAAACCCATGTATCTTCATCGGCTATGGAGATGAAGAATTCAGATACCGGTTGTGGGATCCCGAAGTGAAGAAAGTTATTCGAAGTAGAGATGTTGTATTTCATGAAAACGAGTTTCATGGGTGTGCTCCAATAATCCGCCAACAACATACTCCAGAAGACGAAGTGCCTGTATCATCAAACATTCCTCTCAGCGACGAGGAGATGCATGATTCTACTGAACACGAGAGTGATGGTTCAGCAGGTGATGATGATACTCACAGTGATGATATTCCTCAGCAGGGGGAGCCTTCATCTGAAGACGAATCTGAAGGTATTCATGTTCCACGTTCTATGCGAGGCATAGTTCCACAAAGAAAATACTCCACATCCGAATGGATACTTGTTGCCAGCGAGGGGGGACCCAACGAGCACCGCAGGAACGAGAGAAATAAAGAAAAAGGTGGAGGGGGAGATTTGTAGGTATCTTCCACCTTCTTTCTTGGAAGTTGCCAAGAGACACCTTAACATGGAGGCACCTTCTTGGAAAGAGCTCTCCAACAAATAGGTGTGGGAGAAGATATGGAGATAACTAGGAAGCTTGGATGCAACTTCCTCATGTCTCCAAACCAGCCCTATAAATAGAGTGCTCCATTGTTGTTCATAGTATCAGTTTAGAAAGTGAGAAAAGTGTGTGAAGAGTGAAATACACTTAGTGTAGAAGTGTATTGGTGAGGATTGGTTTTTTGTAATAGTTGAGTGTGAGAGTTTGCTCCTCCTATTGTAATTCTGTTCTTGATATTGAATAGAAGAATTTTCCAATCCCAACAAGCATAACACAAGCTTTAATTTTAATTAATACGGAGTCATAGATTTTTAAAGAGTAAATGAGATTGTCACAAATTAATACATTTCATATTAACACAATCTACAACTGTACTCTATAACTTCATTGACATGTCCTTTAATTACAAAATTAACTAAAAATGTCCCACTTTATGTTGCACTTCCAATCGCTAAGTTGCTCTGGTATCACTGGAAACACTCTGACTCTATAGAGCCTAAGGTCATTCATTACTCATTGATGCTCTTTGGACTTAATATTTCCTCATAAATCAATACGAGCCTTTATCACGCACTGTTCTCACTCGTGCGCATTCTGAGAAATATCCCAAGTTATCACATATACTAAAACTACTCTCGTGCAAGCATGCTTAAAAAAGGCACACCTAGAAAAAATGGTGCACCTAAAAAAAGAGGTGCACCTTATTGGTACGAGTAATACTAATAATTCTTTGGAGATCTTCGTTGTTATTACATGTCGCATGAGAGATAAATCTTTCTCTCTAAATCGTTTTACTCTACGTTGCGAGAGCGGTTAGAATTTTGTATTGATAATATTGTTCAATTAAATAATGTTCATGGCAAAAAGATGAGTTGCAGTTGACAGATGCCGATTGGGAAAAATTGCAGCGCTCGATTGCAGAGGGCAATGGGCGAAGAGTCTCACATCTGATCAATTAGATTAATCAGGGGTAAAAGTACAGTGTAATATTTAGCTCTATTTGGAGAGTAATAAACTTAAACTCCTAGTTAAGAATTTAAAAAATGTGTTAATCTCATTTAGGGTACTTATTTTACATCACAATGGCAATACATACCATTAACCACATCTACTTATCAAAAGAAAAAATAGTTATTGTTCTAAATATGGCCAATGAGTCTCTAAAAAGCACAAATAGGACTACTACTTTTTAAATTCCCCAATTAGGATTAAACATTCATTTTCTACACTAAATACCCCAAAGGGTATAAATGTATAATTCATAATGAAATGTTTTAATTCATAATAAAATCATAAAACATAAAAAACATCGTAAAAAATAATACAAAATCGTAAAAAAAATATAAAAAATTAATAAAATATGTATAAAAATAAAAATTTCAAAAAAAAATAGTTTTGAATTTTTTAAAAAAATAACAAAACCCATTAAACAAATTGGATACCTCTCCCACTATCTCCCACAACCACCACCTCCGATCAATGAAAAATTTGACAATTTTGTAAAAAATGTCATTTTTTTCTGAAAATGCTAAGAAAATGGCATTGTTACTCTTCATTATGCTAGCATTTTAATTGAATATGTCATCATTATGACATTACTAAAATTGTTGGTAGATTTTTCTTCCGGTGATGGGAGCTGGTGGTGCTGGGGTGGCCGAGGCGGCGGCGTTTTTTTACCTTTTTTAATTTGTTTTTTTAAAATATTTTTTAATTTTTTTAAAATATTTTATTAATTTTTTATTATTTTTTACGATTTCTATAATTTTTTTACAATTTTGTTTATTTTTTATGATTTTATTACAATTAAAACATTTCAAATGCTACAAGAGAATATTTATCAAAACACACATAAATAGTCCTATTAGGGGAATTTAAAAAATGTAGTCCTATTTGTACAATTTTGCTACTTTTTAGTCCTGTTTGGGTAATTGACTCAAGAAAAAAATCAGAATTTATTAGAAATCATTTATTTTTACAATTTTGCGTAGTCCTATTTGTACAAATTTTATTTGTACAATTTTTTATTGGAAATCATTTATTTGTACAATTTTTGGAAATCATTTAAAAATTGTAGTCCTATTTGTACAATTTTTCTACTTTTTAGTCCTATTTGGGTAATTGACTCAAGAAAAAAAATCAGAATTTATTAAAAATATCGAATCAAATAAATTTTATGATCTTACGACACTAATATTACGTATACAAAAGAAAAAAATCTCATAAAAAATTGTAGTGACCAACTAACAAAAAAAATGTTTTCAAAAGTACTACGAGTATAATACAAATTATTATCATGCGAATGATTCTAAAAAGTTACTCCAAATTAGTAATTGACTCAAGAAAAAAATCAAAAACAGAAAACTAAACCATAACGTACTAAACCCCCAAAAAGGTAAAACATTGATATGAAAGAAATGTCACAAAACGTTAAACATCAATAATGGATTGAATATATAAACGAAAAGAATCTAGAAACCAGGAAGAGAGAAAGAAAATTAAGAAACAAGTAAAGACAAGAGAAATAAACAGAAGATAAAAGATTTAAAAAGTTGAGTCAAAGAGAAAGGAGAGCGAAGAACAAATTTTTTATAGGAAAATTTTACTGTGCATCATCTTAGCAAAGGTTTTGGTGCATCTCACACCTGGCACTACTTTATTGCCGTGTTTATAATTAATCATAGAATTATTTCTAATGTTATCCATATGTGGTTCAAATAATTTTTAATTTTTTGTATTACATATTTATTTATAAATTTACCGTACAATCTGTTTTAATTTGAAGGAATATATATATATATATATGACTGCCTTCAATTTGGAAATATCCAACAATTCAAATTTGGCGATAAATGTTCAACAAGTTTAAGTTTTGTTCTCCCTTCTTCCCTGAAAAAATTTCCAACTTTCCATTTTGGGTGCCCCAAAATAAATTTTCACTTTTCTTTTATGGTAAAAAAATTGTGGTTCATAGTAATTCTTACACATTTATCTCTTCTCGCAACTTTCCACGATACAATACTCATTATCTTCATTCTCGTGTTATTTTTACTATGGAAGAAAAATTATGGACGAAGGGTGTCAAAAGATTTGTGAATGATTTGGGAAGGCAGGTTATCAATAGAAATTCCCTTTTTGACAAAGAGTTTCATAAGAATAGAACCAAAGGGGATTCCTATTCTCCTACTGGAGTCACCTATAACAAACTTCAGATGTGCGATGATAAGACCAGGTAGATTGATATGAGTCTTTGTGGCAAGAAGGTACATGTAGCCTAGTTCTAGACGAGACACGGTCTGTCTTCCTTCAAGTCTGGGTACCAAGTGAGAGTGAACAAAGTAGAAAAGTAATTTGTGGATGGGGGACAGGCAGCCTACTTGCAAGGAGGATCCAGTAACTGAGGGATCAAAAAAAATTTAAGGCTTCTGTTTGAGAAACAGTAGAGATTGGTCATTCGTTTTTGTCATAGGGACATACCCCAGCGGAAGGAACCTCTAGACACTTGCCTAAATCCTCACAGTCAAGGCGTAACTTGATGTTATGGACACGGGACACCAGGACGCCCTTCATGATGATTAGATTAGCAAGGAGTTCAGAGAGAATTTCGGAGGAGACTTGACAACAATTTTTGGAATCAAATAGAAAACTCCATTTTTGAAAGGTGATTAACTCAACAAACTCAATGGTCTGGGAAGAAAATTCATTCAAGGGAATAGCAATTACCTTAACGAGTCCTCGTTCCAGGTAGGTCTGTTTCAGGCGGAGAGCATCTTCATCTGCGACTTTCCCCATTTTTGGATATTTTCTGGTTGAGCCTTTTTCAGAGATGATGCCTTCGGCGATGGCCCGTTTTCGGGTGTACTTCCGTGGCAGGACTTTCCCTTCGCGTGTTAATGGTTTAGAAGGAGGGAGTGGGCTTGCTTCTTGTTCCCCCTGAGATGAAGAGGATTTGTTTTCTTCGGTCATTGGCGACTTTGGGGATGACGGACCGGCTGTAGTGGAGTTGGAGGGGATTGGCTCCATGATAGGTGAAGTAGGTTCCAAATTGATGTGGACTGGAGAGGAAGGAGATTTTCGCTGAGATCGGCGGTTTCTACTTGAGCGACGAAGTGCGGTTGGGGGAGCACTTCCTCAAGTTTTAACCATGGTGGAAGAAGATGGATGGTAGAAGATTTTGGAAGGTGGTTAATGGGAATAGTGGGCGCCGATTATGGGAAGTCGGATCACAAGTTTTTTCCACTTTTCAAAATATGATCATTAACTCAAAAAGATTTATTTCCCTTCCCAATAAATTTACTCATTAGTATAAATGGAATTCAAAAGTCATGAGTATTAATCGGTAAGGAAATAAAGAAAATAGGTAATCAATCAGCTAGGTTTAATGCTATAAAAATAAGGCAAGTAATTCAAGCATTAATTAGACCAAGTTCAAGTCTAATTAATTCAAACATTTCTCTTCTCAGTGCTTTGTAAAGATGTCGGCGATTTGCTTGTCGGTATTACAATATTCCACTGTGATTAGCCCTTTTTCCACGCAGTCTCTCAGAAAATGGTGACGGATATGGATAAGTGTTGTCCGAGAATGCATGACCGGATCTTTTGAGATGCTAATTGCACTAGTATTTGTTATCTGACTTGTGCTACTCTTAGTTTTTTGATGTTTACAAATAATTAAGCTAACATGTGTGTTGAGATGCTGCAGGTCTACTCTTTCAAGTCAATCCACTAAAAATAGTCTTTCTTGATAGCTAGAAAAGCCGTTTCATCAAGAATGTGTGGATTGCATATTAAAGGCTCTCAAAATCAATTTTATCACCTCAAATTTTTTCTTAATAACTAATCAAACATTTTACTTTGGCACGGCAGAGTCAAATTCCTGTTTTCCCAAGCAGTTGAGTGCTTTTTCAAAACAGCTCACTAGTTTTTGTTCCTTGAGTTTCTCTTGTTTTGAGTGAAATGTCTTCAAGTTTTTTCTCCATCCTTTTTGCTGCAACTAAACTTCAATCTTAAGAGCTCTAAATCCCTCTCAAATGTGTGTTTCAAACGTGGTTAAAGATCTCTTCTAGCTGACTTTTCCGACAGCCAACTGCTGAGGCCGCTGCTGTTGAGCCAACTGCTCGAGGCAACTGCTGAGGCCACTGCTGTGGAGCCAATTGCTGAGCCAACTGCCGAGCCAACTGCTGAGTCAACTGCCGAGCCAACTGCTGAGCCAACTGCCGAGCCAACTGCTCAAGCCAACTGCTTGGAGCCAACTGCTCAGCCCTCTGCTCCCAGCCCTCTGCCCTTAGCAGCCAGCCTCTTTTGAAAGGTTGTTTTCCTAGAAGTCTGTCACTCTAATCTTTATTCTAAGTATTCCTTTCTTAGAAATCTATCCAGACTTCAATTCAAATCGGTTGCTAAGTTCATCGCTTTTTCTTTCGTTGACTTTTCCAGTAAAGACAAAATTGCCTTTTGTCGTCTGATAAAGACAATTAATTTATTTGGGGACCCAAATCCTTTTTTGAAACGTTGGAACCTATTATTTATCCTTCTAGCCATTGTCACTATCTTCCAAATATGGAAATCAATCATTTATCAATAATTGATATTATAGCCGTTGAAGCCAATAATTTAGTGATTCTTTCCTTCCAAAATCTTTGATTTCAAATCTTCAACGGCCAAATATTTTCCTATATATACTCTGTCTTCTACACTGATCAAAGTACGAATTACACACGAAAAATTCCACATGAAGAACTCTTGACGAAATACTACTCTACACTTTGAATATTCTGCGAAAGAGTTCATTTTTGTTCCTGAAGCTTTTCTTAGTCTCTCAGCTTTACAACAAAGCTCTCAGACACACGATCCCGAACCGAGGAAACTACTCTTAGCTTTTCCTCGAAACCAAGTTATAAGATAAAGAAGGGAAAAGAAACCATATCTAGAACTTCATGCACAGGTTCAAATGCCTTGAACTTGATCACTCTTTGCAATTCTTTCTCCTTTTTGATCACTCTGTCAAGCACACTCTTTTCTCTTGATCTTCAGCTGTATATATAGTGGTCTTGAGGCAGGCCGTTGAGCATCCTTCCTTGAATAGTTGTCCTTCTAATTTTGGGTCTTGCCTTGATATTTTGAATTACTTTCCTTTCACGGTTTAGATGATTTGTGCAAAGATATGGTCTCAATATTAAATATCCGTGAAGGCAAGGAAGAGTATTATGCATAGGCGACAATCACATATATTAACTATGCTCGATCAACCATTTAATTAGCAATCATTCTTAATTACGCAATGAATCCTTTCCTTATTCTAAGATCCTTTCACAAAAGATATTTATTTAATAATTAACATATTCAAAATAAGCTTAAAGGTCGTAGGATTCTTGTAGTAAAAGCAATGATCCTTTCCATAAGTAATCAAACCGTGCATAGAAAGATTATAGTATCAATAATACTAGAGCATAGATTTGTCATGCACGCATGCTAATAATATTCATAGACCTAAACATAGTTTTCATCTTTTGGACAGATGGGAGTTCTATCCTTTGTCCCACCTGCACGGTTAGTTGTACAAACATAAGTCCGTTTGGACCATAGGATAGTTCCATTCTTTGTTCCTGTGAGGGGTTTAGTCATCAACAAAACTAAGTGTTCAACAACTTGGTCCAAAAAGGTTGAATGCCCAACCCCAAGCCCACCACCCACACCTCGACCCGACAGGATGGTGGGGAGGTTAATCACGGTGACTCAGTCGCCAAAGCGGCGGTAGGCCTTATATACTTGCGCACCAGAGGTCCAGTCTTATTTCAGGTTCTGTAACCTCCACACGGCCGCTGCGGGTTTCGAATCTTGGTCACTTGGTCCAATTTTCCCACCACTCGACCACCTGAGCTGCCCGTGCGGGTAACGTTTATTAAATCACACAAACATGCATGCAAACAACTTTTCTAAATTGATACTATTTTAGCGACGATTAGTGGTTGGAATTTCGTTGTTATTTTTTACTCCCTCCGTCTTATAAAATAGTTTCCACATTGATTTGGATCAGAGTTTAAGAAAGTTGGAATAAAGTGGAAATATATGGTTGTCGTTGAGTAAGAAAAAAGTAAATGAGTGTGAGCCACACAAAACTTTCCAAAATGGGAAATGAGACCTATTTTTTGGGACGACCCAAAAAGGAAAAGCGGAACTATTCAAACAATACACAACACTTACATATACGCCTAAGTGAATATGAAATTATACAATTTTATCTTTTTATTTAATTCCAATGATTCCATAAATTTGTGGCATTTTAAATGCATATTAGTTTGCATATTATTCTAAACGATGCAAACAATACATAATTATTTTCTGTAAACACAAATATTACAAATATACATACACTCACAGGCAAAGATGAAATTATTATATTTCTGTTTTATTTAATCGCGCCAATTCCATAAAGAAATAACGGCATAAATATAACTTGTGAACTTTAGATAGACAAAAATATCACTCTTTTCAAACTCGACAAAAAGTGACTACATTTAAAATTAAAAGTCTAATCGGGTTCCTTCCGTCGACTTCCAAGCCCTGCAAATCAAATGCCTACCCCGTAGATCTTGTCTGTGCCTTTCTTCTTTCGCCCACCATCGTCGAACTCGTTGAACAGAGTACTGCGCAGAAGCAGATCGTCTCCTTCACCAGGCAGCAGATCTTCGCCACCTTCGCTCCTCTGTCGTTTCCGTTGCCTCCTTCGATTCGTTGGTCGTCTCTGTCGTTGTTGTCAGCGTCTTCTCCAACTTCGTCGCCCTACCTTGCCTCTATTTCTTCTCTTTCTATCTGGCGTATCCCTGGTGAAGACGATGGTTCGGCGGTTGGGGAGTGGCGGGGGGGGGGGGGGGGGGGGGGGGGGGGGTTGTGGTCAAGATCAGATCAGGATTTACATCCACACCGTTGGCTATGGTCAGATCTGGGACAAGGGGCTGGTGGGGATGGTTTGGCAATGATAGGGCTGGATGAGTTCGGCTGAAGGCGTCACCCACCGGAGTGACAGTGTCTGTGACGGTATAGGGGTGGGTCAATGAGGTACGGTGGTGGGGAAGTCAAGTGTTGGCGGGGGGGGGGGGGGGGGGGACGTTGGGGCAGATAGGCTGGGAATGGGGTTGGAAAGCTGTGGGTGGACGGGGAGGAGACTGGGTTGGCTGTGGACGCGGCTGTGAAGCTGTGGGTGGAGCAGGGGAGGGGGCTGAGGGTGCAAGGAATGGGGCTGGAGGCAGAAAATGAGGTTGGGGGAGCAAGGGAGGGGGTTGGGGGCAGAAAAGGGGGTAGGGGGAGCAGGGGAGGGGCTAGGGCAAGGGTTGGGGGAGCAAATAATAATTGTACTTAATTATATAAATAATAATTGTTAATTATACTAAAAAAAATTGGAAGTCTTTTATCAGAATAGTCTATAAGTTATTACCTACTCTATTTTTAAATATTAAATAAATCCTAAATATAAAAAAATAAATAAACAATTTGGAACTCGAAAACCAAATTGGGTTGGAACCGAAATCGTCAGTTTTGGAACTGATACTGTGCGGTTCCGATTCCCGGAAATCCGGAACCGCGAACCGACGGTTTGATTACGATTTCTAGTTCAAAGTGCTTATAGGTCTATATATTCCAAAGGAACTGGCACCAAGCATCAAGATTAACCCCGGTTTTAATTTAAAATCTCTCTAAGAACTCGACTAATCCCCGTCTAGGCGTTAGGCAGTAGCTAATTGCCCCGACATTAGGCTAGGTGTCCCGAATAATAAATTTAGCACCTAAGCGAATTAGTCGCCTGTCTAGGATGCCTACTTGCCCGACTAGAGTGTGTAATCGATCGGCTAGAGCGTCTCGATCGACTCATGGAACATTTTTTTGCTTTTATTTTTTATTTTCTAGGAGACATATGTTCATTTAACTTTGACCACAAATATGAACAATGATACTTATAAATTAAGATAAAGTCAATACATGTTTGTATACATTCTAAAATTATTATACAATGAACTAAAGTGATTAGTTATACACCGTAATAAACTACAATGGAGTACTATAAAGTGTTAACATTGTTCACGTATGTTAATGTGTATATATGTAGGTATATATATACACATAGACACACATACACATACAATATTACTTATCATACTTAAACTAAAATATTGATAAAAAATATACTAGTATTTTTTATGTCTCCCACTAATCACAACTTAGGTGCTCGAGTAGCCGTCTAGGTGTTGGGTTGACGCTCAACTAGTGACTAACGCCTTTCAGAAAATTGATCATAACCATAGTGAGAAGCTTAGTAAATGTTTGAGATTTTATATCCAAATTTTATAAATCTAAGTCATTAAAGAAGGATAAAGCGGAGGAAGAAGATCAGGAATTGACGAAGAAGATGTTAAAGAGAAGTCGAAGAATAAAAGTGTCTCTTTCACAATATTGGAGACCTAAAAACGAAAAAATTAAAAGTTGAGTACCAAAAGTGTCACTGGCCGAATAGTCGAGGGACCGAAAATGAAAAAACACATATGATAGAGTATATATTCTAGAGAGAAGTGGGAGCTAGAGAGATAAGTGCAATAAGTTCTGCAATTAATGAATTTATCAACCCCTACAACTACTCCCAAAGGAAGTATGTATAGAGAAAATGTGGGCTGGGCTCCCAAGTCTTGGACTTGGGAGACCCATTTACAATTGGGCCACTACTGGGCTAAGTACAAAATATGTAAAAATGACTGAGTGTGAAGTCCGGTCCTGGAAGCTCTTTGTGGCCGACGGAGCCATGGTCGATGAAGCCATGGCCGATGAAGCCATGGCCGATGAAGCCATGGCCGACGGAGCCATGGCCGACGGGGCCACCCGGTTCTCCTGGCTTCAGGACCATGTTCTGAGTTGATATCTTTCTAGCTGATGGAGGTGCATCTAGCCGACGGAGGCCCCACTGGGTGACAATTGTGCCTCTTATTCTTCTTAGTATGTGGGTCCTGGGGACCAGACCCATATACTCCATCAACGTATTTGTATATTCTACATTTATTTAAAAGGTTTTTACATTTTATATTTTATATTTTTACATTTTCACATTATATTTTGAGTTTTCTATTTTTTATTTCGTTATTTTAACATTTCTAAATTATTTTTCTATTTTGACATTTATGCTATTTTATATTATTATTATATTACTTTTCAAATTAATATGAATTTTCATAAGACTTATCAATAGTCCGAATTTATTTATAAAAAAATAACTTGCTATAACAGGTCAAAATGATTTGATTGATTGTATTTCAAAAATAAACGAACTTATATGATGTTTTTTAATATGAGGACTTATGTGATAGATTGAAAATAGAGCGATCTTTCCCTTCGCTTAGGGTTTGAGTGTGGCGTCACCGTGCGGCTTTTTCTTTATCGCAACATCCAAGCGCCGACTTGGCCTGCTTCGACGTTTGTGGTAACGTGAAGGATGGAGGGCAAGGCTATGAAGATGCACAGGGAAGAACGCGAGCACGAATGGGAATCGGTAGAGAGCCTAGCCGACAAGTATGTGGGACGAGGAGAGTTGCATGAGCTTCAAATATGCCAGATTTCGACCGACAATGGAGGATTTATTAGAGTGGTACCAATGATACAGCCTCCTTCTGAACCAACGCCATGGATTGTACAAGGTGCTAGAGTCTGTGAAAGTTTTTGTATTAGTTATTATTATTTTGTCATTTGTTTTTTAGTTATCGTATTTGTTGTTAGGTCTGTCAGTTTGTTTGGGAATTTAGCCTTTGTTTATGTCATTGGATATGTTTGGATCTATGGGAACAGGGATGGCTGTGTCAAGCCTGTTGCTTGGTTAGTGATTTGTGTTGCTCATTCATGTGTGATCGTCTCTATGTCTGATCATGGGGTTTACAGTCGTAGTTGTTGGAGTTTAGTTGGTGTCAGATTTGGTTTTTTTCTTTGATTGATGTAATGTTTCTGAAACTTTTGATATGAATAGAGGCAAGTTTTGGTTCAAAAAAATTGTGATAGATTGAAAATAATATAACAAATTTTTAATATTTTCCAAAATAAGAGAATTAATAAAGAATGATAAAATCCAAAGAAAATACGTAGTACTTTGTAGGGGGTGTTTGGAACTGATTCTAATTCTGCTTCTTTTTTAAAACAGAAGCAGAATCAGAATCAATTTTCAGAAGCTGGTACCCCCCCAGCTTCTAAAAAAAACTGATTCTGAGAGTAAATTAGAGCACCAGAAATGCTTATGGAATTTCACCCAAACACTCCAGCTTCTGCTTCTGCTCTCTGAAGGAGTAGAATCAGTTTTGAGAATCAGATCTAAACACCTCGTAGAAAAGAACAAGATACAATAGGAATGAAAATAAAAGCTACGGAACATAGTGGAACGCTAAAACATGAAAAGTTGAGGATGTAGTTAAAAACCAAAATGATTAAGATGACTGCGTATTGATTATTAAGATGACTTTGCATCATTAAAGTGCGTGTCATTTTTTTATTTGTCCAGCTCATGTATGTACTGAAACCTCTAATAACGCGTGGGTACCATTGAGCTTCCCTTTTTTATATGGAGTGATTGGAGTCCGAACCTATTGTCCCCAGAAGAGGCATTCTGTCCCCTTCCCGCACCACAGTTGTGTTAGGAAGATCGGACGATTTGGTTTGTTTTCTTTGTGATGGTTAGTGAAACTTGGGTCATTCTTACAAACGTCTCCGGTGGCTCCCAAAATCGAGATCTTTCATAGTTCCTTTTCGGTGTATGATCAAATCATGATGCATATCTATTTATTTTTGTGAATTATCATATTTACGTTTTGTAAAAATGGATATCCTGTTAGAACCGGAGGATAAAAATAGTAAAATAAGGGTGTAGAAATATGGTTGGACCGGATATCACTTCTAGTCACGTATTAAATACGCTTTCCTAAAAGTTTACTATCTACCCTTATCACAGTAACCGGGTTACAAGATAGAACTTTTGGGATAAAAAGAAGGTGCACAAGTGTATTTTAGATACTGATAAAATAACACCAAACAAGTGATTTGTATATAAAGTAGTCTAAATACTTTATCACTAAAACTGCAGATGATAGAGATAAAGTGGCGCAAGACCAGTAGATAGAAAACTACTCATCGATTTTTTTTTTGCTTACACAGTCCAACATGATCCTCGAATTTATAAATAAGTGGTGTCTATTATTAAAAGATGTAAATGTTCGTATGGAATACTTACAGCTTACGCATATCCCATGTATATACGTACTGAGCTATGTCGGTTAAATAGCCGGCCAAAATTTAAACGACACATTCCTTCATGAACATACATGCACTTTAATAAAGGCATGCTAATTTAAAAATAATCACACGTACACAAAATATGTACGTATATATAGATTATCAAATAAAAAATGTAACCATTATTATTATGAGACATTAAGAATGCCGTTGACCAATAAACTTGGTCTCATATTTATAATAATATGTACTAAATGATTTCACTAAAATAAAGTTACTCATTATTTAATTAAAATAAAATTTGGGATCATAAATGTTGAACACTTGAGCTATATTTCTCAATAAATTCCAACAATCCTCCTCCATTTATTGAGAAATAAACATGCTCAATCCTTACCAAATAGACCACTTATCAAGACTTATGCATAATTGAAAGTGTCATAAAGATTGAACTTTCATTTAGTGTAATATTCTTTACAATATTTCGGATCATAATAGTAGACTAAGCTTTGAACTATATAACCTCTTTGAGATATCGAAGATATTACACACATAAATATTGATACAATTTCACTAAGAATCTTGACACTATTAACGGCCTTGTGTCCATATCCATTCATGAGCTCCAACAAGTAAAGCCTTAAACTTGGTGAACCGGCCGCAATTCTAGCTCACATAGGTAGGTCTTTTCAAATTGTGTTCTGCAATCAAACACTTTATCAAAAGATCTATTAAGACATAGTCAACCTCATTACACATTGCAGACTCAAGCACTTACCTCGGGATGGTTAATATTCAAAAGTGCTTCAATCACGGAGTGACTTACTCATCATCATTGAACTCAAGATCTAGCGTTGTACTAGACGTTGAGTTGGGCTTTCTTTCACTTGTGATTATTTTCCAAGGGCTTTAACCCCATCCCTTTTGCAGTTTTGTACACCATGTCTCTTGGCATTGCTTTTGTAAAAGGATCCGCCAAATTCACATGCGACCGTACAAAATCAATCACAACAACTCCAGAACTAATAAGTTCCCACACATAGCTGTGTCTCACTCCTATGTGCCTTGACTTACCATTGTACACATGGTTATAAGCTTTCGACAGAGTTGATGCGCTGTCACAATGGATTGATATCGGAGCCATAGGTTTAGGCCATATTGGGACTTCTGACACTAAATCCTTTAGCCATTCCGCTTCTTTACAAGCTGATGCTAAAGCTATAAACTCCGAAGCCATGGTAGAATCCGTGATACAAGTTTGTTTCTTAGATGCCCATGATATAGCACCTCCTCCAAGAAGAAATAACCATCCACTTGTGGATGAATAATCCTCTTGATTAGTTATCCAACTCGCATCCGTATAACCTTCTAATATAGAGGGTTCACTCTTGTAACATAAGCCGAAGCTCATTGTTTTCTTTAGATATTTCAGCACTCGCCTCAAGGCTTGCCAATGAAATATACTAGGATTACTAGTATATCTACTTAGCTTTCCTACCGCAAATGCAATATCTGTCCGGGTGCTAGTCATTGCATACATCAAACACCCAATCACCCTAGCATATTCAAGCTGTGATACAGCGTTCCCACTATTTGGAACTAATTTCCAACTAGGATCCATGGGAGTGGAAACCGGTGAACAATCCAAACTCCCAAATCTTTTCAACACTTTCTCTATATAGTGAGATTGTGTTAAGGTGATAGTATCACCTTGCTTGATTATCCTAATTCCAAGGATAACTTCCGCTTCACCCATATCTTTCATGGAGAAGTTTGAACAGAGGAAAGCCTTTGTCTCATTTACTTGCCTCAAATCAGTGCCAAATATGAGCATGTCATCCACATATAGACAAATAATGACACCATTACCATGCTCATTAAATTTGCTATATACACACTTGTCTGATTGGTTTATTTTAAAACCATTTTTTAGCACCACCTCATCAAATCTTTGATGCCATTGTTTAGGTGCTTGTTTCAGACCATACAAGGACTTGACAAGTTTACAAACTTTCTTTTCTTGTCCTTTAACAACAAACCCTTCGGGTTGTTTCATATACACCTCCTCCTCCAATTCACCATTTAAGAATGCAGTTTTGACATCCATTTGGTGAATCACAAGATTGTGAATGGCTGACAAAGCAATTAACAATCTTATGGTAGTTATTCTGGCTACCGGTGCATATGTATCAAAGTAATCAATACCATGTTTTTGTTTAAAGCCTTGTGCAACCAATCTAGCTTTAAACTTGTCAATAGTACCGTCTACTTTCATTTTCTTCTTGAAAATCCATTTACAACCGATTGGTGTGCAACCGGGTGGTAAATCACTTAGAACCTAAGTATTATTGCCCATGATTGAATCCATTTCATCATTCACGGCCTCTTTCCAGAAGGAAGCATCTTGTGATTTCATTGCCTCTTCAAAAGAGTTAGGATCCTCCTCAACACTATAACAATATAGTGTTTGAGTTACAAGGGTCTCTCTTGATCCTTCGACCAAATATAATTGGAAATCGGGACCAAATGACTTTTCTTTTCTAGCCCTCTTACTCCGTCTAATTTCAAGCTCATTTTCATGATCCTTTTCCAGTTCATGAAAATTTGAATTACTTGAACTGAGATCAACATCATTTGGCCTAGGAATAGAAGTGAACCGCTTCTCATCAAAAAGAGCATCCCTAGACTCAATAACGGTATGAACCGCAATTGAGTCATTCGGTTCAATAACATAGAATCGATATGATTTACTATGTTCAGCATATCCAATAAATATGCACTCTATCCCCTTTTCACCTAACGTTTTCCGTTTAGGTTCCGGTAATCTGACGATTGCCCTACAACCCCATACCCTAAGATAACTTAGTTGGGGTGTTCTTTTGTGCCAAAGTTCATATGGGGTTATTTTATTTCTCTTGTTAGGAACTCGATTAAGAATATAACAAGCAGTTAACATAGCATCACCCCAAAATCCATTACTTAAGCCCGAATTAGACAACATGGAATTAACCATTTCTTTTAAAGTTCTATTTTTTCTTTCAGCTATGCCGTTTTGTTGCGGTGTGTAAGGGGCTGTTGTTTCATGGATTATTCCAACGGATTCAAAAAATTTAGGCTCATAATATTCTCCTCCTTTGTCAGTTCTAAGCCTTTTTACTTTCTTTCCGGTTTGTAACTCAACTTCCGTTTTAAAAACTCTGAATTTATCCATTGCCTCATCTTTTGAAAATAAAAGGTATATGTAACAATATCTTGTGCAATCATCAATAAATGTGACTACATATTTTTTATTTCCAAAAGAAGGAGTGCTATGAAAATCACACAAATCACTATGCACTAATTCAAGCATGTTGGATTCTCTTTCAACATTTTGAAAAGAATTTCTAGTGATTTTGTTTAACACGCAAGTTCTACATTTTTCTATGTTCATATCAAAAGGAGGAATTAAACCTACTTTAGACATGTCACTTAGTCTACGATAATTAACATGACATAACCTATTGTGCCACAAAGTAGAATCACAAACCATATACACATAATTAACAACTTTATTTACAACACTTAGTTTGAACATGCCATTACAATAGAAACCTTGGCCAATAAATACACCACCTTTAGATAAAATAAACTTATTTGCTTCAAAGCTAAGTTTAAACCCAAAGTTATTTAGGATGCCACCAGAGACAAGATTTTTCCGGATTTGTGGTACAAAGTACACATCATTAAGAATTAATTTCTTTCCGGAAGTTAATTCCAACTCTACTTGCCCAATTCCTTGAATTTGCACAGTAGAGTCATTTCCCATGTATAAGATTGGCCCCTCTTGCAACTCTTTTAAAGTCTTAAAAGCTTGCCTATCTTTACATACATGCCTTGTAGCTCCGGTGTCGATCCACCAAGATTGATCATCCTGCACAACACAAATTTCAGAAAGCATAGCTACAAAAATCATGTTGTTGTCAACATCATTTGTAACTACAAAAAGATTCTGACCTTGGTTGTCTTGGCCACCGTTTGGATGGCCGTTCGGTTGGGCCTTCTTCTTCTTCACCTTCGGGCAGTCCCTCTTGAAATGTGGACCACCACATTCCCAACAAGAGCCTACTTTCTTATCTTTCGGCCTCTTTTGAAACTTGGAACCTTTGGTGAATTTCCCGGGACGTTTTTTATTTTTCTTAGTCCCACTTGACTGTCCCTCCTCCATAACATTTATAGAGGAAATTGAAAGATCATTCTTTTTACCATTGTCACCTTCACGCAACTTAATGCCTTCTTCAATTTGAAGTCGGCGACCAAGTTGTTCCATTGACAAATCCTCTTTTTTGCGTTTGAGGCTATTTTTCACTTCCTTCCATGAAGGTGGTAATTTGTCGATTATAGAACCGACCGCAAAGGTTTCATTTACATGCATGTTATGAATCAAAAGTTGATCATATAAACGCTGAATCTCATGAAATTGCTCCATGACCGGACGTGAATCCACCATTTTGTAACTATTAAAGTTACTAATGAGAAATTTCTTACTTGAAGCATCCTCGGTCATATATTTAGATTCTAGAGATTCCCACGGCGTTTTAGCATACTCAACATTTTGATACACATCAAATAGAGAATCACACATACCGTTCAAAATGTGCCCACAACAAATGTAGTCGTCATTATCCCACTTTATGCGGCGGCGGCTTGTCTCCAAAGACTCGTTTTCTTCTTCCTCGGGTGGCCTCAGGGTGCTCAACACATAGACAACTTTCAAAGTAGTGAGCAAAAAATGCATCTTTTTCTGCCACCTTCGAAATTCCACACCTTCAAATTTTTCCAATTTTTGAAAATTGGTGTTGATATCACGTTGCGAAGCAGCCATATTTACGGAATAGTAAACTTTTAGATTGTTAGAACCGGAGGATAAAAATAGTAAAATAAGGGTGTAGAAATATGGCTGGACCGGATATCACTTCTAGTCACGTATTAAATACGCTTTCCTAAAAGTGTACTATCTACCCTTATCACAGTAACCGGGTTACAAGATAGAACTTTTGGGATAAAAAGAAGGTGCACAAGTGTATTTTAGATACTGATAAAATAACACCAAACAAGTGATTTGTATATAAAGTAGTCTAAATACTTTATCACTAAAACTGCAGATGATAGAGATAAAGTGGCGCAAGACCAGTAGATAGAAAACTACTCATCGATTTTTTTTTTGCTTACACAGTCCAACATGATCCTCGAATTTATAAATAAGTGGTGTCTATTATTAAAAGATGTAAATGTTCGTATGGAATACTTACAGCTTACGCATATCCCATGTATATATGTACTGAGCTATGTCGGTTAAATAGCCGGCCAAAATTTAAACGACACATTCCTTCATGAACATACATGCACTTTAATAAAGGCATGCTAATTTAAAAATAATCACACATACACAAAATATGTACGTATATATAGATTATCAAATACAAAAATGTAACCATTATTATTATGAGACATTAAGAATGCCGTTGACCAATAAACTTGGTCTCATATTTATAATAATATGTACTAAATGATTTCACTAAAATAAAGTTACTCATTATTTAATTAAAATAAAATTTGGGATCATAAATGTTGAACACTTGAGCTATATTTCTCAATAAATTCCAACATATCCTACAATCCTACTTCGTAAAACCGGTACAATAGGATGTAGTGTAGTAACAGGTAGGGGTGGGCGCCGGGCGCGGTCCGGAACGGTCCGGTAAACTAGTAAAACACGTAATGTATCCGCTAGGTTTTTAACGGTCCGGTACGGTCCGTTTTCAAGGATAGAACCGTTAGGTACCATGCTGTTTCGGAACGGTACAAAACGGTACAGTACAATGCCAAATACATGCTAAAAAATTTGAACAAATCTTGCAACTGGTAGATATCTTCACATCAACCAACTTACATGAAATATTGATAAAAATACAAGAAATTGCATATGTAGTACTAAAATTCACAAATACACAAATAGTGCAACGCAACTAAGAAAGAGTATAGCAAAACGATGGCGCACGAGATAAATATCATCTTTAATTTACTAAGTTTATGTTAAAATATAAAAAAGAATATCATCAAATTGTTCAATATAATAGAAATCTTCAATGTTCTTCTTCTTCATTCTAGGTTAAATATTACATATTAATATCTAATTTAATTTATAGTTGAACCTTGAGAGCTAAGATTTAAACCATATTAATTAAGTTGTAAATTTGCGCAAACATGATACCACAAAAAGTCATATACACTACATTACTAGAAATGAATAGTCCTTAATGATTTCTAAAATTTTAATATTCTTTCAATACATATCAAAATATAACATAAATTATCTAAAGAGGAAAAATAACAATATATATATAATATAAACACGCACATTTAGCTAGTTTAGGAATGCATGAATACATATGTGGGCTATAAAATTGTTTGTCTATAAAAGAGATCTATTGGTATAGATAAAATATAAAAAATTCAAATGCATTATTTTTGAACGGTTCGGTCCGATATTTTTCGGTTCTCAGAATCTAGGACCGGTCCCGTACCCAGTATTCGGTTCAGTACCATTACGGGACGGTTCGGTACCGGTTCGGTTCGGGCTTTATGCCCACCCCTAGTTACAGGGGCGGATCCATGTTGATAAGAGGGGGGCAGCTGCCCCCAATAAAACTCAATTAATACCCCTTATTTCATTAGGAAGAAAAATTAGTGTATACATTTGCCCCCAACTAAAAACTAAAGATGCCCCCCATAAATCTTGGCCGGCTCTACCCCATGCGTAAAACATTTTTCTTCTATTCATTTTAGGCTTATATGGAAGGGACTAAATATCAAATTAAATGAGGTAGATTCTATGGTACCCATAAGGTACCATACCTTTGTCCACATAGACCAATGAAAGTGTTGCAGTTGAATTATTTAAGTCTAAATTAAACCTGATATATATACCTATTTGGACCAATCAAATGAATGGTAGGTACGGTACCCCATTTTTTAAATGGGTACCGGAGTTGTCACCATTAAATGATTTAAATTTCTAAAAAAATAAAAATAATTGCACCCTGCCATGAAGTAAGAACAGACCGAAGGCGAATGAATAGCCAGATTCAAAACGGAAACTGGACAAGCTAAGTGTAAGGATTGTGTTGTGTGCATGGAGTATAACTTATCTTTATTTATAAAAATGTTACTACTTAGTAAATAGTAAGCCAACAGGTTAAAATTAACTATATAAGGTAAATAAATCTTTTATCCAATTGTAAATTAAACTATACAATAACTCAATTAACAAATTTACGTAAGAATAGTGAGATAGTTATCACACAGAAAAATATTTTTTCATTTTTTATCAGTCTTAAAGAATAGTGAGATAGTTATCACAATAAAGCATTTTATCTGGCCGTTCAAGTATAAATATGTCTTATAATTTATAAACTTGTAGTACTTCAATGCCTTCATAAGTTAATTTTGATGACTAATTTGAGTAATAGAATTGATGACTAGTGTGTTTTTTAGTTACAGTTTGGTTTCTTTATAGAAGGAGATTTATTTCATAGTTACAATGCACAATTGAAACTGTAATAGACCACAATAAAAAGATGAAAACCCGAGAAGAGAAATTGTGAACAACTTTTTTGTGGATTTTTTGTATTGTTATATGCTTTAATTTTATTTAGTTTGAACCAATTCTCATGTATCCTAGAATAAACTTTAACATAGAACAAATACTATAATAGTTAGAAACACAACAAAAAAAGTAAAAAAATAAAAACACTTTTGCTATTCGTTCTAATATACTTAATTAATGTTTTTTCGAGACGGTGGAGACGCTTTTTTCCATAAATGTACTTCATTTATTATTCTGTCCACAATAACTTTTATTCCTGGATCCGCCACTGTGTAGTTATAAAAAGAATGAGTGTTGAGGTTTATTCCTTCAATCCGTAGGGCCAACACACGACCCAAGGGTTTCGAATGGAAAAAGTAAAACAAGTAGATGTAGAAACAAGCAAGAAAGGCCCAATAAGAAGTTTCAATATAATTCTAAGGGGTTAGAGGAGTGAGGTCGTTCGTCCCCAGCTATGCTACGAGCTGCTATGAATGCTATAATACTAGAGTGCTAATTTCCCTCTCTTACAATGAAATAAATGCTACTATATTTATACTGTCAATGGGTAGATAGATGTATTGAACCCAGTTGTGGATGACTTAACCCCAAACACCAAATCATCTGCATTAAATGTGTGCCCACTAGGATCTTGGCTTCACGCCAAGGGCTGAGCACGTTCATCTCCATGGGCTTTCCTAGCTTGATCCCGACAACCGAATCTACTGCATTAAATTCACAACCACAAAATCTTCTGTATTAAATGCAGGATCCCGCCATGATCTTGGTTGTCCGCTAAGGGATGGGGACGTTCGTCCCCGAATCCTGCGAGACGTGCGTCTCGTTCTGCTCCTCGGCCAAGGTACCTGCTACGCTAGGATACGTATGTCCCCTGGATGATGGGGAAGGGTGTCCCATTGTCTTGGGCCTTCTGGGGACGTTCGTCCTCATGAGCTTGCCTCCTGTTTCTTGCCGAAGTCTTGCGAGACGTGCGTCTCGTTCTGCTCCTGGACCAAGGTACCTGCTACGCTAAGATACGTACGTCCCCTGGATGATGGGGAAGGGTGTTTCATTGTCTTGGGCCTCCTATGGACGTTCGTCCCCATGAGCTTGTCTACTGTTTCCTACCAAAGTCCTTCGAGACGTGCGTCTCGTGCTGCTCCTGGGCCAAGGTACCTGCCTACGCTAGGATACGTACATCCCCTCAGCTTGGCCCCATTGGGGACGAACCTCGCCGGTGATAGGGGCTAACCCGTTGTCTTGGGCCTTCTCCGGACGTTTGTAGGATAAGGGTTTATGGGTCAACCCCCATTGGGCCATTAACCCAATACAAGGAAGTAGAATTGAATCTGACGTACATCGCCAGCTAATATCCTTGGCAGCTCCCAAGTCATAGGCAGGGGGTACCTCATTAAAAACTCCGCTGAGGAAAAAACCTTGTGGAAAAAATTCTAACGGGGGAAAAAGAGTATACTCCGCTCTGCCATGATTTACGGAGAGGGAAACGACGCCCCTCTGAGTAGTTCCGGGGGGTCTCGCCAGAAGATACAGCCTTAGGAGACGGCCGTTCGGTGTACTGCTTTTAGTCGATGCCTCTGACGCGACAGTTGTCTGTTGTATTCTGGATCTCTGGATGTCTTAATTTCTTTATTCACTAGATCGCCGTACTCGGTCATCTATGTAAAGTGTAAACAGCCGTTGGGGACGTACGTCATCCCGTCTAGAGGGAGGGTATTCTCTGATGTTTGTCTCTGGGGACGTCCGTACTGCGGTTGCCAGGCTGGTTCTCCTTGGGATGTCATGATCTTGATATGCTCAGCCTTGGCAAGCTCAGCATATGGATATGATGGGCGTCTCAAAGCCCTTGGCCGTAAGGCTCATCTCATGGCCCTCGGCCTCTTCATGGATAATGCTTGTCTCCAGACCCTCGGCCTCTACCTTGGTTTCTCACTGATCTGTGGCGATGAACGGATTTCTTGCTTTTGGGTTTCCCTTGTTTCATTCATCCACCTCCGCACCGCCCCGGCAGCTTAAGCCCTGAGGCCGTACCACACCGGCTAGTGTTCTTTGATTGAGAACAAGTTTATCCTCTTTGGGACGTTCGTCCACCTTCCCACCGCACCGGTAACTTAAGCCCTGAGGTCGTACCGCACTGGTTAGTGTTCTTTAATGGAGAACAGGTTTATCCTCATTGGGACGTTCGTCCACCTTCCCACCGCACGGCAGCTTAAGCCCTGAAGTCGTACCGCACTGGTTAGTGTTCTTTGACGGAGACATGTTTATTGTCATTGGAAAATTCATCCACCTTTCCCACCGCACCGGCAGCTTAAGCCTTGAGGTCGTACCACCTTGGTTAAGGTTCTTTGATGGACAACACGTTTATCCTCATTGAGACGTCATCCACCTTCCCACCGCACCGGAAGCTTAAGCCCTGAGACCATACCGCACTAGTTATTGGTGTTCTTAGATGGAGAACGCTTTATCCTCTTGGGGACGTTCGTCCACCTCCCCACCACACTGGTAGCTTTACCGCACTGGTTAGTGTTCTTGGATGGAGAACGTTTTATCCTCTTGGGGACGTTCGTCGACCTTCCCACTGCACCGGCAGCTTTACCACACTGGTTAGTGTTCTTGGATGGAGAACGTTTTACCCTCTTGGGGACGTTTGTCAACCTTCCCACTACACCGGCAGCTTTACCGCACTGGTTAGTGTTCTTGGATGGATAACGTTTTATCCTCTTGGCGACGTTCATCCACCTTACCACCGCACCGGCAGCTTTACCGCACTGGTTAGTGTTCTTAGATGGAGAACACTTTATCTTATTGGGTACGTTCGTCCACGTCCCCACCGCACTGGCATCTTTACCACACTGGTTAGTGTTCTTGGATGGAGAACGTTTTATCATCTTGGGGACGTTCGTCCACCTTCCCACCGCACCGGTAGCTTTACCGCACTGGTTAGTGTTCTTGGATGGAGAATGTTTTATCCTCTTGGGGACGCTCGTCCATCTTCCCACCGCACCGGTAACTTTACCACACTGGTTAGTGTTCTTGGATGGAGAACTTTTTATCCTCTTGGGGACATTCATCCACCTTCTCACCGCACCGGCAGCTTTACCGCACTGTTTAGTGTTGTTGGATGGAAAATGTTTTATATTCTTGGGTACATTCATCCACCTTCCCACCGCATCGGCAGCTTTACTGCACTGGTTAGTGTTCTTAGATGGTGAACGTTTTATCCTCTTGGGGACGTTCGTCTACCTCCCCACTGCACGGGCAGCTTTACCGCACTTCTTGGTGTTCTTGGATGGAGAACGTTTTATCCTCTTGGGGACGTTCTCCCACCTTCCCACCGCACTGGCAGCTTTACCGTACTGGTTAGTGTTCTTGGATGGAGAACGTTATATCCTCTTGGGTACGTTCGTCCACCTTCCCACCGCACCGGCAGCTTTACCGCACTGGTTAGTGTTTTTGAATGGAGAACGTTTTATCCTCTTGGGGACGTTCGTCCACCTTCCCACTGCACCGACAGCTTTACCACGCTATTTAGTGTTCTTGGATGGAGAACCATTTATCCTCTTGGGGACGTTCGTTAATCTTCCCACCGCACCAACAGCTTTACCGCACTAGTTAGTGTTCTTAGATGGAGAACGTTTTATCCTCTTGGGGACGTCCGTCCACCTTCCCATCGCACCGACAGCTTTACCGCACTTGTTAATGTTCTTAGATGGAGAACGTTTTATCCTCTTGGGGAAGTTCATCCACCTTCTCACTGCACCAGCAGCTTTACCGCACTAGTTAGTGTTCTTAGATGGAAAGAGGTTTTTCCTCTTTGGGATTCCCTTACCTCGGGAGTTACATCTCCTTCTCCCCCCATTTTATTTTTTTGTATTTTCTTTTTTTTTTTTTGGGGGGGGGGGGGGGGGGGGGGAGGAATTTAGCAAAATGGTGTCACTGATAAGATTTCTTCGGGTGCTCTACGTTCCACATGCCAGCAGCATGTCCGTCTATGTCTTGAAGGAAGGACGCCCGACGTTCGTCTCGTTCTTCTCCTGGGCCAAGGTACTTGCTACGTTAGGATACATACGTCCCCTGGATGACGGGGAAGGGTGCCCCATTCTCTTGGGCCTTCTGGGGACGTTCGTCCCCTTGAGCTTGCCTCCTGTTTCCTGCCGAAGTCCTGCGAGACGTGCGTCTCGTTCTGCTCTTGGGCTAAGGTACCTGCTACGCTAGGATACGTATGTTCCCTGGATGATGGGGAAGGGTATCCCGTTGTCTTCGGCCTTCTGGGGACATTCGTCCCCATGAGTTTGCCTCTTGTTTCCAGCCCAAGTCCTTCGAGACGTGCGTCTCGTGCTGCTCCTGGGCTAATGTACCTGCCTACGCTAAGATACTTACGTTCCCTGGCCTTGTCCCCGTTGGGAACGAACCTCGCCGGTGATAACGGGGGCTAACCCGTTGTCTTAGGCCTTCTCCGGACGTTCGTAGGATAAGAGTTTATGGGCCAACCCCCATTGGGCCATTAACCCAACAATGAGTTTATGTTTTTTATATTAAAGTCACGAAGTTAAAATAAAATAAGATGGAATTTGAATTGAAATAAAAAAACTTTTCCAAATTAGATTTGATATAAGATAATCTTAGAGGGGCGGATCAAAAGTAAAGATTAGATCAGATAATCTTAACCTGGCACAGGAACAGAGTAAGACTGTAATATCAGTGTTGTCAGAAATTAAAGTAATATTATAAATACAATAATGCATAAATAATAATAAATAAGTATTTTTTATATTGCAACTCTTAAAAATACGACTCTTTATAGCTTTGTGAGAATTACTCGTTAGTGTTCTTTGATGGAGAACAGGTTTATCCTCTTTGGGACGTTCGTCCACCTTCCCGCCGCACCGGCAGCTTAAGCCCTCAGGTCGTACCGCACATTGTTAGTTTTCTTTGATGGAGAACACGTTTATCCTCATTGGGACGTTCGTCCACCTTCCCACCGCACCGGCAGCTTAAGCCCTGAGGCCGTACCGCACTGGTTAGTGTTCTTTGATGGAGAACACGTTTATCCTCATTGGGACGTTCGTCCACCTTTCTCACCGCACCGGCAGCTTAAGCCGTGAAGCCGTACCGCACTGGTTAGTGTTCTTTGATGGAGAACACATTTATTCTCATTGGGACGTCGTCCACCTTCCCACCGCACTGGTAGCTTAAACCCTGAGGCCGTACCGCACTGGTTAGTGTTCTTAGATGGAGAACGTTTTATCCTCTTGGGGACGTTCGTCAACCTCTCCAACGCATCGGCAGCTTTACCGCACTGGTTAGTGTTTTTGGATGGAGAAAGTATCATCCTCTTGGGGACGTTCGTCCACCTTCCTACCGCACCGGCAACTTTATCGCACTGGTTAGTGTTCTTGGATAGAGAATGTTTTAGCCTCTTGGGGACATTCGTCAACCTTGCCACTGCACCGGCAGCTTTACCGCACTGGTTAATGTTCTTGGATGGAGAACGTTTTACCCTCTTGGGGACGTCTGTCCACCTTCTCACCGCACCGGCAACTTTACCACACTAGTTAGTGTTCTTGTATGGAGAACATTTTATCCTCTTGGGGATGTTCGTCCACCTTCCCACCGCACCCGCAGCTTTACCTCACTAGTTAGTGTTCTAAGGTGGAGAACGTTTTATCCTCTTGGGGACGTTCGTCCACCTCCCCCACCGCACTGTCAGCTTTACTGTACTTGTTAGTGCTCTTGGATGGAGAACGTTTTATCCTCTTGGGGATGTTCGTCCACCTTTGCACCGCACCGGCAGCTTTACCGCACTGCTTAATGTTCTTGGATGGCGAACGTTTTATTCTCTTGGGGACGTTGTCCACCTTCCCACCGCACCGGCAGCTTTACCGCATTGGTTAGTGTTCTTGGATTGAGAACGTTTTATTCTCTTGGGTACATTCATCCATCTTTCCACCGCACCGGCAGCTTTACGGCACTGATTAGTGTTCTTGGATGGAGAACGTTTTTCCTCTTAGGGACGTTCATCCACCTTCCCACCGCACCGGCAGCTTTACCGCACTGGTTAGTGTTCTTATATGGAGAATGTTTTATCCTCTTGGGGACGTTCTGTGACATCGTCCCCAAGCATGTTTACTTTTAGTAAATTATGTAATAACACTTGAAGGATGATTTATGAATTTGCGTAATTGTTAATTATTATTATTTCTTTTACGTGAATAGTAAATTGCATGTGGGGCCCACAGCGGGAACGGGGACCGCCCGATAATTCCAGAACCACATATTATATTCGCCTTGGTCTAGATGACATCCATATGGTGGTGGATATTTTATTTGGGCCATAGGAAGGGCATGGAGTTGACCGGTGGATCAAACAAGGCCCAATTACCGGTATTGGTAATTTATCGGATAACAGCCCGAAATGGATTTCGGAGACTCCTAAATTAATGTTGGGGAATGTACATCTGTTCTAAAGACTCATAATTATTAGGAACGTGTGAGATATTTTATCCGGCCCGATAAAGTAAAATATAACTAAAATAGTCTGAGAAATACAACTTTCGGGACCGATTGTACACACCAGGACTTAATGGGATGACCTCCCACATGAGTGGGGGCCACCCCACGTTTTTAGGTATCCTAGTTGACTTAGTGAGAGCTGGAGGGACACCAAAACATGGGAGGTGCGTGCATGGAGGAGGAAGCCTCCTTAAGACAAAAACCCACACCCTCCATACCCCACCCTCATCACATTATTTGGTTGATTGAGGAAATCTTTCCAATCTCATTTTGCACCATCCGAATAAGCTAATGGAGAGAGAGAGAGCTCAGGGAATAAGCCTTCAACAAGGTCCAATTTGAAGGGAGCAAGAGGAGAAGAAATCCAAGGAGAAAAGGAGAGTGTTTGAGGTAAGAACTCAACAAACAATTCTTTTAACTAGTTTTATGGTGTATGATTTGTAAGAAATCATATGATGGATTAAACCATGAGTTCTACACGTTTAAAAGTGTAGAATATTGATAGAAAGTGGTGGTAATTAACTTAGGAGGGTCGGCCAATCGATAGGAGTCGAAATCGCCAGAAACCGCCACTCTAAAAGAGCTGTTCGAAGTTGAAGACTACGAAAGTCGCCCGGCTTTCGTGAAAGCCGCCCGGCTTTTGCCCAGCAGTCCAGTTTTCCACTTTCAATCGGCCTAGAACGGGGATTGATCGAGGGGCTTAACAAAGGCAACTATTGTAGCACATCACGAGGTGAGGATGACTGACTATATGCTTATAATTAGTGAGTTAATTTCATGGGATTACCTAAGGTAATTAAATGTGTTTTTATGGATTATTAATGATTAATAATGCCTAAGAATGAGAAGACTAATGTCTATAAAGAAAAGGAGCATGATATACAAATTTAAGAGTAAATTGTGTATGATCATGTGTTATGAGTATGTTGACTTGAAAGTGGAATTAATTATGAAACATATGTTGAAATATACTTTTTACTTCATATTAGAATATATGAGTGATTAAAAGTGATATTTTGAATATTGAGATAAATGATATTTTCAATGGAAAAATCAGTTGGAATTGTCTATATGACTATGAGTTGAGAACTTGGTTTGTTGGAATTAATTTGACTAGTATTAAGATACTAGTTGGACATTAAAATGAAGTGTTGTTAAGATTAATCCTAAGGTTGGATTGTGAAATTTTATGCCTTAAGTAGTCTTAAGAGATGCTTTAAGGTAGGAAAGTATGAACTTTAAGTTATACTAGGGGTAGGCCTTAAGGGATACCCAAGATAAAGTAAATAATAAATTGATCCTAAATATAGGATTGGCATACGGGTGTGTTCGGTAGTCCTTGAGGATAACCGGTTGAATTATGAAAATAAGTAAGGATCATGGCCCTTCCCGACTCTAGAGAGCGGTGTTGGATAGCATGGACTTGCATCGTGATCACGGGTTAGGGTGGAATCCGAATCGGAGACCTAACTAAGCTCCGGTAGCGGTAACACATAAGATAGGACCCCGAAGGGCATTACCTTCCTACGGGATGATGAGTATGAGTCCAGGGGCGGGATGTTGAAGTCCGAACCGAGAGCCTCATGAGGTCTCGGACAGCGGTAGCAAGTCCCGTAGAAATAATAAGACCTAAGAGTTGGGTTGTGCAAATGATAAATGAAAAGAAATATATAAGAAGGGTTGTGTGCCGACAAATAAATGAATTTACTTATAATAAGATAATAAGTGGGAAATATAAATTATTATTTACATTATGATATCACCCTATTTTGAGGGTCTTGGAAATAAAAATGTTGATTATACTTAGTATAGTTGTCATTCTACTTGTCAAATGCTTCCAAGTACTGACCTCCCCTTCACGAGGGAGGCCACCTCACAGTTTCAGGTAGAACTTGAAGGTTGCTACCGGCGCCCGTCGCTTCGGGGATATTCAGGGGAGAAGACGTGGTTCGTGCTTCCTCCGTTTTTGTTTGAAAACAATTATATAAACGCTCATGGATATTATTTTTGAATAATTATTTGGGGGCTTGTATGCCCATGTTTGCCAAAGTGTGGCTAAGACACTTTTATTAAATGCTTCCGCTGTTTTAAATGAATGTTTTACCTTATGTTTGTTTATGGATGTACTATGTGTGAATGGTATTCAATACGCCTTGTATAGTATGGATGAGTTGGACTGCGGTTGACTATTCGTACTGTACGGCGGGTTGTTGACGTGTCCGGGTAGGTCCGGGGCGTGACAATTTAATTGGTATCAGAAACTTAGTCTGTAAACATCATAATGAAGCTTCAAAATTCTTTTTGAAAATGAAATTGAAAACCATGAGCATAAGAAGTTTTGTACTTATAGAACTTTTGGTACTTGAGTTGCAATGTCTCTAATTGTTAAGATGGTACCCTTAACAATTGGTATGGTGGTGATTTGAGCCAAAAGATGTCTTTAAGTGCCTATCCGTCAATTGACATTTGATACGAGTCTAATGACTCATTCTAAATTTCTTTTAGAAATGGAACGTACCGGGAAAGTTACTCGACGGAACCCGGCTGGCCAAGCACCGGGAGGATCCCAACGTGACAGTCGGGGAGGATCGAGGGTGTCTAGGAGACAAGGTCGTGCAGGCCACTCGCTGACCGTGAGTGACGGTCATGTGGAAACAATAGACGAGCACTATGAGTCCGAGGAGGATTCAACTTACCAATCGGGAACCGAGCCGGTTGAGACCCCATATGATGGGGAGTACGACGATGCTGGTGACGAGAGCGATGATAATGAAGCTCTCAAACGGATTGAAGAAATTCTCCGGCAATACCACCAAGATCGCCAAAGGTGCCGGGAAAGGCGTGCTTTGGAAGGGGCTTCAAGGAGGGGAAGCCATGTGACCCCTAGGGTGAGCGTAGAACTCCGGGGAGGGAGAGGTGCTGAGGTCCCTATAATAAGGATCTAAAAGTCCTTCGAGACGTGCGTCTCGTGCTGCTCCTGGGCCTAGGTACCTGCCTACGCTAGGATACGTACGTCCCCTGGGCTTGGCCCTGTTGGGGATGAACCTCACCGGTGATAACAGGGGGCTAACCCGTTGTCTTGGGCCTTCTCCGGACGTTCGTAGGATTAGGGTTTATGGGTCAACCCCCATTGGGCCATTAACCCAACAATGAGTTTATGCTTTTTATAATAAATTCACAAAGATAAAATAAAGTAAGAAGGATTTTGAATTGAACTAAACAAAATTTACCAAATTAGATTTTATATAAGATAATCTTAGAGAGGCGAACCAAAAGTAGAAATGAGATCAGATAATCTTAACCTGGCGCAGGAACAGAGCAAGACTGTAATATCAGTGGTGTCAGAAATTAAAGTAATATTATAAATACAATAATGCATAAAAACAATAATAAATAAGTATTTTTTATATTGTAACTCTTAAAACTACAACTCTTTATAGCTTTGTGAGAATTACTTAGAACATCACTTATTAGTTTCTCGTGTTCATTTTACTCAATCATTCAATATTGAATTCATTTAAAGGTATATATCTTTTTTACTTTCCGAAAATTTTCCTTTGATTCGTCATTTTTTTATGCTTTAATGTATCAAAAGTTATTTTTTCATTGTCTAAATTTAGAATGAAATAGATTTAAGAGTTTGTTTGGTAATACTCAAAATTACCTGTATTAGTTGATTCTAGTGAAATTTAAAAATTCTGGATGAAGTGGCCGGATTCGCTGATTCTACTAATTTATGAAACATATATTAAAAAAATATTTTACTAATAAATAAAGAAAAAATTATATGAAAAAACAACTAAAGTGATCCTCTATTGTAACTTCAATCAATACAGCCCAAAAAAGTAACTTCAACCTTACTTTTTTCTTATTATTACGTAATTCAAAAGTTACGTGTTCGGTGAAAAAGTTGACTGATAAGCTTGATAAGACGATAAACAAAGACAACCAAATGAACTCTAATGTCATCGTGTATGTATTAATGAACTTTTTTTTTATAAAAATAGCAGCAGAGTCCTACATTAGCAAAAAAATGTCTCGCTACACTAGTGAAAAAAATTTCACACCCTACACTAACGGAAAAAATTTCGCCCCTTTTGACTATAAATCAAGTAAGTGCTATGGTACCGTTTAAAAAATGTGGATGACATACCAGTCATGCATTTGATTATTCCAAGACACTATTTTATTATCTATTTATGACTTAAATTGTTCAATTGTAATATTTTAATTGATCAATGTGGACAAGACATGATACCTTGAAAGTACCATAGAATTTCTATGAAAAAAAGATATTTGTACCAACGTCAAATTATACCATGGGATCGGTATACCATGCACATGGTATACCTTTCCCACATACGGCACCGTTTTGAAATAAAAGAAAGTCACGCACCCTCCACTCATCGTCTTCCCCCACTCTCGTTACTTTTATTCTTTTACGTTTTTTACTTCTTAGCTCTCTCTATTTCTCCAGTGCACTCCCCCACCCTCTTTCGTTTTTACTTTTTCGTTTTTTACTTTTTTTTCCTTTTTTGTTTATTGTTTTTGTTTTTTACTTTTACTTTTAGTTTTTCATTATCAAAACTATCATATTTGATGATGGATTGTGTACCCGGGGGTAACTTATTCGAGGGGTTATTTTGGGGAATAACTATAGAGAAGTCAGAGCAATAAGTAAGCTTAAGAGAGGGAGTAAGTATTCAATATATGAATTGTTGTGTGTTACAATGGAAAAATAGGCTGCTGTTTATAGTAGTAATAAATGCTAGACAGGGACACGTGTTGAACATCTGACGGCTGAGGGTCACCTCAATCGGGGTGGCACCGGCATTCGCATGTGGCCGCATTAAATGCGGTGGTTGGATATGACGTTTGTACTTGGTACGGCGATTCAGCGCATGTGGAGAGGAGATTGTGTCGAGGAGGATGCCGTCGGCTGTCCCTTCCGGCCGAAGGCTCCATGTGCGGGGGCCTCCATGTGGCTGAAGGCTCCATGTGTCGGGGGCCTCCATGTGGCCGAAGGCTCCATGTGTCGGTGCCTCAATGTGGTCGAAGGCTCTATGTGTCGGGGCCTCCATGTGTCGAAGGCTCTATGTGCGGGGGGCTCCATGTGGCTGAAGGCTCTTTGTGTCAGGGGTCTCCATGTGGCCGAAGGCTCCATGTGTCGGGGGCCTCCATGTGGCCGAAGGGTCTATGTGTCGGGGCCTCCATGTGGCCGAAGGTTCTATGTGCCGAAGGCCTGTATTTTGAGTCTTGTTCTCCTGCGATGTTTCTGGACTTGATTTCATGAATGTTAAGCCTTCGGGCATGGGGCCGAAGGCTCCCCCTTGTGTATTGTGGGCTGTCTGGAGTCTTGTTTGTTGGGCTTGGCCCATTTGGACCTGTTGAGTCTGATCGCATTAGTGGAAGTATGTGGGTCGGAGGTCCCTGAGCCATATACTCCATCATTTGATTTGTCAAAAAAAGACTCGTATTTCAAAATGATTTTTTTAAATTAGGGAACACCGGACGATTATGTACTTCATATTTCAATTTTGTTATTAAATTTCATATCCTTTCAAAACATATTAATTACTTTATCTTTCTATCTTGATCCTTATTCATACACTTATATTTCATTTTTTCTTCAACTGAAATTACAACAACAAATTTGTTATTTTCTCTTCAATTTTTTTTAATAATTATACACTTTTTGTAATATTTTTTCATACTTATACACTTTTTTGTTTTTCCTATAATATACTCCCTCCGTCCTGGTCATTTCTTCCAATTTTCCTTTTTGGGCCGTCCCAATTAATATTTCCAACTTCCACTTTTAGAAAAAATATGTGGTTCACATTCATTCACCTTTTTTAAGTGTCACCTTAGGATTTGGCACGGGTTTTAATAGGAGTAATGTAAAAGGTGTAGTGGTTTGTATTTAGATGATAAAGTATGAAAGAGAAAAAGGTAAGAGTAATAAAAGTGGAGGTAAAAAAGTATTTTGATTAAAAAACTTACCAAAAAAGGAACAAATAATTAAAAACGCCCCGAAAAGGAATACGAGATAGTTAATAAAGAACATAGAGAGTATTACTATTAAAATAAAGAAAATATTTTATATAAAAAGACTAAATGGCATTTACAATAAATTTTGTTGGGAAAAAATAATTTTACATATTTTGAATATAGTACAGTTTCGTGAATGAAATCAAAGTCATGTGATTGTTTTTTTGGAAGAAATCGGCTTACATTGATAACAAATAATTCAGAGTATGAGTAATCCGACAAAAAGAATCATGATAACCGCCGTCTCGCGAACCAGACACAGAATGAATCACCTCCGATCCAAAAAAGCAATATAATTCGCTAATCCATAAATGGGCACAAAAGAGCCAAAGACGGTTACCGCAATCCTCTCATCACCCACATCCAAACCCAACGTTTTACAAACAGGAAAAACAACAACGAAACAAAATGCACAACGGAAAAAAGATTCGCTAGAACAAAAAAACAAACATATTAAATAAACCCTCTGTCCGAGCTTGCCAAATCGCACGAGCATCCGAACTTGTTGCCTCCTTGCACTCCATGGCAGCAGCTCGGGAGGGGGACGCACTCACCGCTCATCTGCCTCAAAAGTCAGTAGCACTCCTACCACCTGAAACACTGGATTGCTTTTCTCTACCGGAACGTCTTTCATATTGAAATCCATATCTTCTTCCTCCGTCCCAATCGCCATGTTTTTGTATTTGTATACAAAACACCGGCAACAAACGAAGCTCCCCTCCTTCCACCGCTGATCTCCTCGACTGAAACAAAACTCCAACCAAAGCGAAGCCTCGAAGAGCTCGATAGAAAACCCGCACTCCAACACAGCCACCGACAACGGCCGAGATCTCCTGGGCAGCTGGCGGCGGACAATGACTAGGCGTTACCCGAATTTTACCCTAGAGAGAGAAGAGAAAAAAAAAACATGAGCCAAAGTCATGTGATTGTTAAAAGGTTAACTGCTGCTAATATCAAAATAGAAATTAAAATGAGCTTTATATCAAATTATGGGATAACATCATAAGATCCCTTTACAAACTTGTAGGAATTTCGATTTTACTTGATATGGATATGAGTCTGGAGTCATTAAATCTTTCAGCTAATTATTAATTCCCTTTCAATGAGCAAACTTGGCCGGTGGCCTCTCGTGGCGACGACTCCTATGATGTCCACTGGTGTCCTTTCAATCCTTTCAATTCCCATCATAAATGTTTTATCTAACAACTAGTAACACCAAATTTAGGAAAAATTAAAAATAATAATTAAACTATTGTCCGTTTGCTATTAATAATTTCAATTATCGATTATTATTTGGTGGTTCCAATTATAGGGACCATTTTTCAAAAATAGTCCCTAACCTGCTACAACAAGGTATAACATGTCAAATTTGAATGCGAACTATCCATAAGCTATAAATAATCCCAAGTATAGTTGATCTTCTTTTATTAATCCCAATTATCAACTCTCAATTTTAGAAAAATATAAAAAAAATTATAAATTTTCAAATTAAATATTTTTAAACATGTAAAAATGATTATGAAAATTCTACAAATGTACTGAATTAAATAAAATAGTTTTAGTTATTTTTTATTTATTTTTACTAAAATTATTTATTTTTATTTTTTCCCAATTTACTATTCCCAGTTGGGTTAACATGTTATGATTTCATATTGTTTTCTTTATTCAATTTTACATTTTATGTATTCAAAAAGTAAAGTGTGACTAAATTTTTTATGATTGAAATCTTTAATCTAGTTTTTTTCCATGAAAATATGTTTAATTTAATTTTTATTCTATGTTAATTCTAAAAGTCTAAATTCTCTATTTTATCCATTTTAGTACTTGTAATTTATTTCTATTTTCTTTATTTTATATTATTATATTCTATAAATTATAAGATATAGTTCATCATTCAATTTTAGTAATTTGGGCACAGGTTTTGGAGATTTTGGCTACTTTTAATGAAAATGTATTAATATTATACTACGTAATTTTTAATAATATAATGGAACTTGTAAAATATGTAGAACAAATGTATCACTTAAAATTAAACTATTAATATATTTTGATTAACCTAGCCAAAACCTTCAAATCCTATGTCCTAAATCACTAGAATTCAATGATAAACTATATCATATAATTTATAGAACATAATAAAATAAAATAAAATAAAGAAAATAGAAAGAAATTAAAAAATACTAAAATTGAAAAAAAAAAGAATTTTGATTTTTACAATTAAGATAGCATAAAAATTTAATAAAATAGATTTTCATGAAAAAATCTAGAATAAAGATTTAAATCGTAAAATTTCTTAATCCCAATATACTTTTTGAAAATTAAACACAAAATTAAAAATTGAATAAAGTAAAATAATACAAAATCATACGGAGTAACTTGTTAACACAACTAGAAAAACAAATTGGAAAAAAAGAAAGAAAAAAATGAAATTTTAGTGAAAATAAATAAAAAATGACTAAAAATATTTTTATTTAACTTTCGGTACATTTGTAGAATTTTTAGAATTATTTTTACATGTTTAAAAATATTAAATTTGATAATTCATAAAAAAAATTATATTTTTTTAAAATTGAGAGTTGATAATTGGGATTAATTGTAACACCGTCCCCAAGTATATTTACCTTTAGTAAATCATGTAATAAATCCTGAATATTGATTTATGAATTTATGTAGTTGTAAATTTTTTTGTTATTTCTTTCGCGTGAATAGTGAACCGCACGTGGGGCCCACATCGGGAGCGAGGACCACCCGATAATTCCGGGATCACATATTATATTCATCTTGGTCTAGATAATATTTATATGATGTTATATATTTTAGTTGGGCCATATAAAGGGCTTAGGGTTGAGCCGTCGGCCAAACGAAGCTCAACTACCGGTATTGGCAATTTATCAGATAACAGCCCAAAACAGATTTCAGAGACTTCTAAATTAAAGATGAGGAATGTGTATTCATTCTAAGAGTCCATAAGGATGGGAAACACATAATATATTTTATTTGACCCGTTAAAATAAAATATAATTAAAATAGTCCGAAAAATACAACTTTCGGGACCGATTGTACACCTCGGGAGTTAATCGGTTGACCTCCCACATGTGTGGGGGCCAACCCACGTTTATTTGTTCACTAAAGTCAATGGTTGGCCGGCTGGAATGAGAGGAAGAGGGGTGAGAGAGGGTGAGGTTAAGGGGATGACATCTACACGACATGAGGTGGACCTCCCATCCACACTCAGTTGTCCAATGAGACAAAAGGACCATTCATACTCCCTTATCCCTCTCATTTTCGACCAATACTCTCAAAGGAAGAGAAAAACCTCTGCAAAACTCCATTCCTCCATAGCCAAGTGAGCTCAAGAAGACAAAGTCCAAGGAGGAAGACTTAAGGAAGAAAAAGTGAGGAAAAAGCGTGGTGATTAAGGTAATGACCTTATATTAACTTGTCCTCTACTCTTACCTACCATATGGATTATAAATCATATGAGGAACCCCTAGGCTTGTTCTACATGTTTAGAAATATGGAATGAGGGGTTGGAAGGAAGTTTTAAGTCCAAGAACGGACTTAGAAGCTAAAATGACCGATTCGCCGGAAAATAACCTTTTGGAGGTTATTTGTGTTGATATGGGTTTTATGATGATAAAACCATGTTAGGGGCTTGACTAAAGTGTTTCTAGAGTTCTCCGGAGTTTCGCCGGAGTTCGCCGGAGTTTCGTCGGAGTTCAACTAAGGGGAGTAGAATCTTCTTAAAGCTCATTTGAGGTGAGTGGATGGCTTAATGTCTTGTAACTTTTGGGTTAAGCATGAGATTACCTAAGTATATGTTATGTGTGTTCATAAAAATGTTTAAATGAATTAAACATGTGATTAGCCAATTAAAGTGATTAAGCATGTATGAAGTGAACTATTGAAATATGCATGATTTGTGAAGTGAAAATGCTCATAAAAACATGTGTGATATGTGCAGAGATGAAATGTGCATAAAATAGTTATTTATAACTTAGTACATATTGTGACTAAGTTCGACACACAATGGATTTGGAATGGCGGGTCAACCGAAAGTTGACTGGCGCCGGTTTGGCCTTACTTTACCTATATGCTAATTTTAATGCATGAGTTGCATGGATGATTTTGTTTAGGTCTTAAGACTTGGTCTAGTCTTGTTTATTAATTATGATATAGGCCATATCTAGTATGATATGTGGTAGATCATAGGTCGGGTGGAGTACCCAAGGATCGGGCGGTATCCTCAAAACTCGGTTATATAGGGTGGAGTACCCAAGGATCGGGCGGTATCCTCAAAACTCGGTTATATAGGGTGGAGTACCCAAGGATCGGGCGGTATCCTCAAAACTCGGTTATATAGGGTGGAGTACCCAAGGATCGAGCGGTATCCTCAAAACTCGGTTATATAGGGCGGTGGAGTACCCAAGGATCGGACGTGTATCCTCAAAACACATAGATTACTATTTAGAAATTCAGGACCGGGCGGTGTCCTTATGCTTATTTGATTTGGACAGGAGGAGTCCTATACACTCATAGGTCTATGGGTGGGTTGGGGTTTTAAGTCAATGATATTGACTACTATTATTTTTCCCAATTAAACAATGACCTACGGGTCGGGTATTTCCAAGTGTATATAAGTACTGATATGTATTTTGTAACTTGGGGTAAGGAAGTATAAGTATATGTATCACCCTATGTTTGGGACTTATACTTGAAACGTTAGTTACTCTACATTTAGCTTGCTACTCGCTCGGTACTTGTATTGACCCCTTCGGGGGGCCCCACCATTTCAGGTTGGAGCTAGAGCCTACTGTCTACACCTTTGCACGGGTGGAAGGAATCTAGAGGAAGATGTGGTTCGTGCTTCCTTTATTATTTCAAATCATAAACTATGCTCATGGATGCTTTTGTAATATTACATTGTTTTGGCCTGCGAGCCTACGTTTTGCCATATGTGGCTTATGATTGACCGTTGAATATTTTCCGCTATTCATTCAATCTATGATGTGATGTTGCTATGTATGTTTACTAGTGAGTATGGTGTGAACGATGTTAATGAACACCTTGTGTGATTATGTGAGGTTGACTTGCGAGTGACGTCACTTAATCACACGACGGTTGTACATGCGTTTAGATGTGGTCTGGGGCGTGATATTAATATAAGAAGATCGACTATAGTTAGGATTATATATAGTTTACGCATAGTTCACATTTTAATTTGACCTGCTATACCAGGTTGTAGCACGTTATGGACTATTTTTAGAATATTGTCCCAATAGTTGGGACCATTCAGAAATAATCGATAATTGAGATTATTAATAGATCAGAGAACCGGCAATAGTTGAGATAATTATTTTTAAATTTTTCGCAAATTTATCAATTATAAAGTTTTTTAAATACGTAGTATTTAAATTTCTTATTCATAAAATATACCTAAAACAAAAGGCCAAATATTAGAAATACTATACCAGACGAACAAGAGGCTATATGTACCGTCAAAACCATATCAGGAAGTGACCAGAACAAGTGATCATTAGGCATGTCAAAAAAAAATCTGACCCACCCTGGCTCGAGACATTTCGGACGGGTCCTGTCCATCCCATCTTGAAAATGGGGCGGGTCTGCCCCGCCTCGCTCATACAATGAGGTGGGTCTAGTTATTAGTGGTGACCTGTGCTGCCCTGCCCTGTCTTACCCTGCCATGCCCCGCCCCGCTCAATATACAAGTACACATAATTTTTTTAAAATCATACTACAAATATACTTCTAAATACATATTAATATATTCTTCGGTTTTATAATATATTAATATTTATATTTGAATGAGATGAATGACGAATTATCGTGTCTTATACTACCTCCGTCCCAATTTGTTTTGCAAAGTTTGATCGATACAAAAATTAAGGAATGACAATAAATGATGTTTGCATTTTACAATTTTGTCCATCTTCCAGAAAGGAGATGCCTTTAAGTTAGTGGAACAAAGGTAAAAGTAAGGGTAAATTTGTCACTTTAATTATTCTTATTTACATACCTAAAATAGAAAATGGAAAATAATTTGGGGAAAAAATAGGAAATTTTGCAAATCAAATTGTGACGGAGGAAGTACAACATTTTAATTTATATATTCTATTATTAATATAAATAGATTGATTATTCAAGTCTAAGTACTTTTTTCTTAATTTTTGAAATTTTTAGCGCATTTTGAATTTGATTTAATATACGTAGTGTGAGAATAATGGGAAAGGTTACTCCCTGAGGAGCCCTGGCAGATATATTTATATTAGAGAGAGTTTGATGTAAAGTACAATACTAAGCCTCTAATAATTCTATTACACCCCTTCAAACTGTGCGGGAGATACAATGTGCAGATTGTCTTTCAAAAAAGGGAAAAAGGGCAAATAAGACCACGTACTAACAAAAAAAGGTCAAATAAGGCCTTATTTATGAGACTCTGTCCGGCCTTCGCCATTTGGGTTGGTTCTCGGTGGAATGTTTTGATGAATTTTTTTGAGCATCGTATTCAGTAAGTCTAGTTTACTCATACCAAATTTAAGCTAAAACTTCAATCGGGAAGCCATTCAAATGAATTCTTGAAGATAATTGCGCAGTTAAAAGCGCAGTTATCTTCAAGAATTCATTTCAATGCCTTCTCGATTAAATTTTTATCTGACATTTGGTATGAGTAAACTAGACTTAATGAACAAGATGGTAAAAAAAATTAATCAAAAACTTCCACCGAGAACCACCCCAAATGGCGAAGGCCGGACATAGCCTCATAAATAAGGCCTTATTTGACCTTTTTTGGTTAGTACGTGGCCTTATTTGCCCCTTTTCCCTTCAAAAAATGAAAACGTTGACTAGAGAGACTTTTAGTAAAAATATCTGCCAGCTGTAGATGAGTAGAGGAACATGTTGAACAATCAGATCTCCAAGAGCAACCCGTTCGCGAACAAAATGATAATCAATCTGAATATGTTTACTGCGAGCATGTTGAACTGGATTTGCAGTCAAATAAGAAGCAGATATATTATCACATAATAAATGTACCGGCTCTGAGATAGGTCATCCAAGTTCGAACAGTACTGAGCGGATATGTAGTGTGTCTTGTACTGTGTAAGCAATGGCACGATATTCCGCTTCTGTGGAGGACTTGGACACAGTGGGCTGCTTCTTAGCCTTCCAGGAAACCAAATTAGGACCCAAAAATACACCAAAACCTGTGGTGGACCGAGAACTATCAGGACAACCTGCCCAATCTGCATCGGAGTATGCAACTACACAGGTTGGCCGATTACACTGCTGAAGCCAAAGTCCATGATCTCGTGTTCCCTGCAAGTACCTGAAAATTCTCTTGACTACAAAAAGATGAGTGGTACGAGGAGCATGCATGAACTGAGACACTAAGTGTACTGCATAAGTAATATCTGGCCGTGTCAAAGTTAAATATTGTAATGCACCAACCATGCTGCGATACTCAGTAGAATCAGACAATAACTCACCATCAGAAAGAGACAGAGTGGTACGGGAAGCTAACGGGGTGCGAACAGGTTTGACGGTATGAAGGTGAAAATGAGCTAGAAGGTCAGTAACATATTTATGTTGAGAGAGAAACATACCTTTAGCTGAACGAATGGCCTCAACACCCAGAAAATAATGGAGATTACCCAAGTCTTTCATAGCAAAATGTTTAGAGATAATTGAAATAAATTGGGTAACAGATAATTCAGAATTGCCAGTAACAATAATATCATCCACATATATTAGTAAATAAATAATAGTATTATTCTGGCGGTATATGAACAAAGAATTGTCAGATTTGCTACAGGAAAAATTATGTTGTAGAAGAAAGCTACTAAATCTATGAAACCAGACCCGTGGAGCTTGCTTAAGGCCATAAATGGCCTTGCGCAGACGACATATATGATTAGGAAATTGAGAATGAATAAAACCACGGGGCTGCCGCATATAAACTTCTTCTGTCAGATTACCATGTAAGAAGGCATTTTTAACATCAAGTTGTCGTATACCCCACCCAAAAGAAATAGCTAGAGTAAGTACAATACGAACAGTGGTGGGTTTTACGACAGGACTAAAAGTTTCAGAGAAATCAATACCCGCCTGCTGATTAAAACTCTGTGCGACTAATCGAGCTTTATGGCGCTCCAAGGATCCATCAGAATGATATTTAGTTTTATAAATCCACTTACATCCAACAATATTTTTAGAGTTATCAAAGGGCACCAAGTCCCACGTATTATTATTAATGAGTGCATTAAATTCATCAGCCATCGCCTCACGCCATTTTAATTGTTTATTTGTCTCAGTAAAACATGTAGGATCTGCAGTGATAGTAACTGTACTTAAATTAAAAATGGTTTTAGGCTTAAAAATTCCTGACTTAGCACGGGTTTGCATGGGATGGTGATTAACTACCGGAGTGGACGTAGGTGAGGTGGTTTCAGGTGAGACAGCGTCGGTTGAGGTTGTCTGTGGCGTGCTAGACGAAGTATGGGAGGAGACATGTGATGGTGGGGGGCTGGTTGTGGACGTGGGGAAGGAGGGATGGGGCGATGGGACACACGGAGTGATAGGAATACTTGGTGACCGAGGTGGTGATGGGGGGTGATGGTGGTGCGGCCGTAATTGTGGGAACAGACTGGACAGGTGGGTCAAGAGTGATATCGGTGAGATGCATAGGAGATGGTGTAGTAGAAATAGAATTGGATGGAGCAGACGAGAGAGTTTTAAAAGGATATGTGTCATCATGAAACCTAACATGACGGCTAACATAGACTCGACCTGTGAGAGGATCCAAACAACGATAGCCTTTATAACCAGATGCATAGCCAAGGAAAACACACTGAACTGAACGAGGTGATAATTTATTGGCTGAGGTGGCATTAAAATTTAGATAACAGGCAGAACCAAATACTCGCATAAAGGAGTAATCTGGAACACGGTTAAAAAGTTTTTGGTATGGAGTAAGACCATTTAAGGCAGGAGAGGGTAATCTATTTATAATATATGCAGCAGTGAATATGGCATTGACCCAATAGTGACTCGGAATCGAAGCTTCAAGAAGCATGGTCCTAGTTAACTCAAGTAAATGACGATGCTTGCGCTCAGCAACCCCATTCTGTTGAGGGGTGTCAGGACAAGATTTTCTAAAATAAATGCCATTAGCAGAAAAAAGTTGCTGCATATTATTATTAACAAATTCACCTCCCCAATCACTTTGAAAAATTTTAATTTTCTGATTAAAAAAATTTCAACCAAAGCTTTAAAATTTTTAAAGAGCATGAAAACTTCATTTTTGTGACACATGGGATATATCCAGGTATAACGAGAAAAATCATCAATGAAACATACATAATACTTAAATCCCAAATTTGAATACACAGGTGACTGCCACACATGAGAATGAATAATTTCCAAAGGAAAACAGAATTATGACTAGCATCCATAAAAGGCAAACGTTGTAATTTTCCTAAACGACAAGCCACACACTCATGAGTAAAGGGAGTATGACTACATAAAAATTGTTTTCTCTTAAGAAATTGTAAAGTACTATCACCACAGTGACCTAATCTACGGTGCCACACAGGGCCAGAAGCTAAAACGGAAGCAAAAACTAATGGTGATGATGACGGCAAATGGAGAGGATAAAGTGGCCCATTACTAGTAGCTCGCAGAAGTATTGCCCCCGTTGCTTTGTCCTTAATCAAAAAAGAATTTTTATCAAAAATTACAGTACAATTATTATCAGCACAGAGTCTTTTAATGGAAATTAAATTATATTTTAACTGAGGCACATGATAAACAGATTTTAAAGTGAGAGGACGACCAGATGTAGGTAAAGAAACATCACCAACATTACATATGGGAAGATGAGCATCATTGGCAACACTAACAGAATTACAGTCGGTGTAGGGAGATTTATTAACTAAATTACCTTCAGATGCAGTCATATGAGCAGAAGCTCTTGAATCAGGAAACCATAGAGCAGGAGTAATGTCACCGGGAGTAGTCAACAGAGCAGGAGACGTCGGTTGTGTGAAACGAGAAGGACAGTTAATGGCAGAATGACCTGCAGAAAAACAAATTTGACAGACAACATGATGGGGAACAGATCCGGGAATACCCTCGTCTGATGGCAAGCCTGTATGACTACGGTTAGTAACACAGATAGGTAAAGCATTAATATTTAAATGTGACACAGCAGAATTACAAATAACAGTACCCGTAGATGTCACACCCCCTGCAGGTGTACTCGGCTGCCCACCCCCTCCGGGGTAATAAACTGGTTGCCCCTGGGGGAACCAATATGCCTGCTGCTGCTGTCCTCGGCCACGCCCCCTGCCTCCACGGCCTCTGCCGTGCCCACGTCCCCGCCCGCGCTGTGGAGCGCCGTTCTGCCGAGGGTGCCCGACCGGGTAAGCCTGCTGCCCGGCCGGGTGAGTGGCTCCTGAATTCTGCTGAGTCGGCTGTTGCCCAGACGATTGCCTGGGAGACGAAACAGCCGCGCCAAACGCCTGATGAAGGGACTGGGACTCCTGGGAGCGGAGATAAAGGACCCGCTGCTCTAACTCAAGAAGATGATTACAGAGAGTCTCAAACGAGAAATTTTGTCCAAATAAGGACACAGCAGTGAATAAAGATTCATACTCAGGTCCTATTCCCATAATAGTAGTTTTTAAAATTTCACGCTGAGGCAGTGAGGCACAGGGCAATTGATTGTGGCAAGATCATCAGCTAATGTTTTAATTTCTCACAAATAATTATCCATGGACTGATCAGGTTTCTTTTTAATTTGATTAAATAAACGCTTTAATTCCATAGATCTCGCTAAACTGGCAGACATAAACCGAGACTCCAACCGCTCCCAAATTTCAAATGAATGTTTTAAATCACGTACATCGATAAGAACATCCCTAGATAGGGTTGCAAATAACCATGAACGGATGGTTTGATCAATTCTTAACCAAGTAGAAAATTCGGGATTGGGAGTTTGACGGTTAAGAGCATCTATGGAATAAGCAGGTGGTACCTGAATGGAGCCATCAACCATGCCAAGGAGAGCTTGGGACACCAAAAACGATTCGAACTGTGTGCGCCAGGTAGTGTAGTCTTCCACCGCTAATAATTTGGTAGTTACAATATTTGTGACATTAGTTGCCACATGAGAGATACTTTGGGCGAGATCTGTGAGGAGTGAACCAGTCGGGCTGGCTGCTGGTGTGCGAGAGGGAGGGATGACAGAGGAGACACCAGGTGAGCCGACAAAAGTGAGACCGGCAAACGATGATCCAGTCGAGAAGGGTGGCGGTTCCAGAGGTATGGGCTGCACAGGGACCGGAGCCGACCATGGAAACATCTGTGGAATATTCGGAAACAAAGAATATGGCAAAGAGGTCCGGCTTGGTGATGCATAATTGGAGGAGAATGTCACACCAGTAGAGAAGGAGGTAGGGGGAACACCAATTGATGGCGGCATGGTGGCCACGGCAGGAGAGAGATGCTGGGCCGAGGATGGACCGGTGCTGCTTGCTGCAGAAGCTGCCGTCGACATCTGGAGTGCGGCGGCGCTAGGGTTCCGCGGCAGGGAGAGAGGTGGCGCTAGGGTTGCGCGGCAGTGATGGTGCGGCGGCGCTGATCGGGTAGAGAGAGAGAGAAAAAAAAAGAAAATTTAACTAGCTCTTGATACCATGTGTAAATAATGGGAAAAGTTACTCCCTGAGGAGCCCTGACAGATATATTTATATTAGAGAGAGTTTAATGTAAAGTACAATACTAAGCCTCTAATAATTCTATTACGTAGTATTATCTTTTTAAAAATTATTTAACATAAACTTTATGTAGATACAAGTGGTAAAAACTTCACACAAATTAAAATGCATACTAGCTAATTAGGTTATGGAGCGGCAGGACGAAGCGGACCCACCCTACATGGGGCGGGCATGGGTCATCAAGTTTGGACCCGTGCGGATCACGAGGCAGGATGGATCAACAAATTTAGACTCGTGCGAGTCACGGGGCGGGGTAGGGCGGATCCACCCAGCGTAGCCACGGGGCGGGTCCGAATCTTGTAGCACCCTAATGATCATGTCCATGCGGAAAACAGAGGTCAACCCGATTAATGGTGGAATACCCGGATTAAAATAAAAAAATGAAATACTACATCCGTCCCTTAAAATTTTGCCAAAGTTGATCGGCACGGAGAATAATAAAGTAAAAACTGTGTGGTTTAGATTTGTGCAGAGGAGAGAAAAATAACAGAAACCACAAAATAATTGATTAATAAGAAAAGTGGCAAAGTTTTTTGGGACATCCCAAAAAGAAAAGATGGCAAAGTTTTAAGAGACGGAGGGAGTATGTATCACGATATAATCATCTACGTAGTCAAACCCTCACTTCAAAGTGATTTTCGAGGGAGTTAGTATTACCCTATCGCTGTTATCTAAGGAGTAAGTGTTTTATTCAAATTTCACATGATTATTTAGATAATAATTATACAATGTTAATCTGTTATATTTTGGAGATGTAATTTCGATGACTATATAATACAATGGGGTCATCGATGATAGTCGTGATGTTATAAATATATCATTTTTAATATTTGATGAATATATTCTTATTTAAAAGTGTTAATACCCTAAAATAGAAATGTAAGCCTTTTGTTGGGGTGTCCAAAAGAGACAAGTGAGAAACTTAAGTCGGGACGGAGGGAGTACTTTATTTCTACACCATAAAATATTAAAATCTCGTTTGATGATCCTGTAATTCCTGTTTTTTGACTTGTCAAACTTATTAGCCAAGTTTTTCACCAAACATGTAACTTTATATTTCACGCGTTGAACTGTGTAATAATAAGAAAAACTAATGTTATTACTTTTCTGAATGTATTGGCTGGAGTTATTGTAAATAATCATTTAGCTATTTTTGGTATCATTTTTTCTCTTACCAAACGGCTCTACGTCCAAAAGGTTGAATCCCCAACCCCAAGGGCCCCCCCACCCCGACCCGACAGGATGGTGGGGGAGTAAATCACGGTGACTCAGTCGGCAAAGCGGCAGTAGGCCTTTACCCGTGCGCACCAGAGGGCCAGCCTTATTTCAGATTCTGAAAACCCTCTTTTGGCCGCTGCGGGATTCGAACCTTGGTCTACGTCCAATTTTTCCCACCGCTCGATCAACTGAGCTACCCGTGCGGGTGTCATCCGTTCCTAAGATTAATGGTTTTTTTCTTAAGTACGGCTCATATCATTTTAGCTATTTTTTATATCATTTTTTCTCTTATCCAAAAAATTAATTGTTCGGTCGGTGTCGGGGATCTATGTCATCCTTTTTTATAATTCCATCATTAGCCTCAATGCCTTATCGATTTGAGAAAATAAAACACAACTTCAATATTAACGGTTAGAACTTTCCACAGTATGTATGAAATTTCAGCACCAACAAAACAACTGAAAAACGTAACGTGAAATGTCAAAAGGCGTACCACCAAAAGAAAAATATAAACATGAGCTGTCAAGTGTTTTTTTAAGTTCAAAATTTATTAGAAATCATTTATTTGTATGCTGAACTTTAAAAAAAAATCGAAATCAAATAAATTTTATGTTGTTACGATACTAATATTACATATACAAAAGAAAAAAATCTCATAAAAATATTGTGGTGAGCAACTAAAAAAAACTTTCAAAAGTACTACGAGTATAATACAAATTGTTATGATTCTAAAAAGTTACTTCAAATTAGTTTGCTATACACTTGAAAAAGATCGAATTAGACATAAAAAAAAGTTATCTGTCATAAAAAGTATAATGTCGTGGATAACGTTAGGGCCAGTTTGGTTCAGGCTAATCTCAGGTGTTAGGTGTTGTAATGTGATGCAAAACATATTACTCGTAAATGCTAAAGTTTGATTTGCTTGAGAAAAAAATTGAAAAGTCACGTACCCAATGTGTACTACTTTCGTCCCTTAAAATTTTGTCAAAGTTGACCGGCACGGAGAATAATAAAGTAAAAACTGTGTGATTGAGTTTTGTGCAGAGGAGGGAGAAATAACAGAAACCACAACATAATTGATTAAAAGGAAAATGATAAAGTTTTTTGGGACGTCCCAAAAAGGAAAGATCACAAAGTTTTAAGGGACGGGGAGTATAACATTTCCTGAGATATCTTAATTTTCTTCTGAAAATTCTCTCAATTAATTATATCTTTCCATTTATTTTTCTTTTCAACTCTTCCATCTTTAAATCGGAGTTAAATTTTTTCTCACTATATTTCCGCATGTCTAATATAGTTTAATTGTCTATATTAGACAATTTAGACATTTAATGTCTAAATAAGCTACTCTTCATTCTATAACAATAGACATTTAATATAGTTTTTTTTAATTATATCCGCATGTCTAATTGTCTATTCTTGTTAGCTTATTTAAGGGTTTGAAATGTGAACTTCAACGTTGAATGGCAAAATTATCATTTTTAAAGGGAAATATCTCTAAATAGGAGTAAATGAGGGTTGAAATTCCAAAATAGGACTACTATGTTTTTCTTCTTGAAATAGAAGTTATTACTGCAATATATGAAAAATACTGACATGATTTAAAAAATCTGCCATTAATTATAATAAATACTGTCATGTAAAATGTAGTATACTGCAACTATTTTGCAGTCAAGCCTACAAGATGGCAGTAAATACTGTCATGTTAGTCCTATTCCGGGAATAAAAACATGGTAATCCTATTTTGGAATTCCAAACTCCATTTACTCCTATTTTGGGAAATCTCCCTTTTTTAAATTTTGAAAACAACGTTTATGAATAACTTGAACGTCTTTCAAATTGTAAGCTTATTAGTCGATCGATAAATCTATTCAGAATACTATCTCAACAATGGTTTTTTTTTATTTCTGTATGTGATCTACAACATTTGCTATTGAACGTACTTTGCTTAAAAATGATCCAATTAGTTTTGATTTTATTTATTATTCAGGTATTTCATTTTTTCTTTGATTTAAATTACTTTAAATTTACATTGTAATAACTATGTTTATTATTAAAAATAAAATTAAAAAATTGAAGTAATTCTCTAAATCTACAGTATAATAATTCACTCAATCAAATTACATTAATGTCATTTTCTTCCATCAAAAGAGCCTTAAGGTCACGCGCGAGGCACAAGGAAGAAAAAGATGCACACTTACCGAAAGTCTTTATATACTCCGTCTAAAATAAGGAATTCACTTGCAAACAACCAAAAAAAATCTATATATTTATATGTCACTGTACACTAAAGCCAACTTGGACGCTTTCAACTCATCCCATTTGTCGTTGGCTTCACCCGCCTAACAAATGGCCGCTTTCTCAACTTTTTCTTTTTTCTTCTTCTTCGCATTGGTGGCGTCTATTGGTTGCGCCGCCGCATGCTACACGGCCGTGTTCGGCTTCGGAGATTCCATCACCGACGCCGGAAACCTAATTCACCTCCAGGCCGACGGCACAGTTCCTCATATGTACTTCTCTCCGTACGGGGAAACCTTCTTTGGCCATCCCACCGGCCGCTGCTCTAATGGCCGAGTCATCCTTGATTTCATTGGTATGCTAAGCCTACAATTCCGATATGGTCATTTTTTTTGCCTTTATATCGTCAATATTTTATTTTAAGCCTAATTCAACAATAAACCTAGCTATATTTTTAAAAACAAATCGACACATAATTTCTATACGGTTTCATAGCTCCAATGCTTTATGAAGTCATATAAAGCAAGTAACTTCACCATATATAATCAATCAATTTTGATAGGAGATTTCTCCAAGAATCATGTACAGTTCCTTAAAATTTTTTGTTCATAGTCCCACAACTATTACTTTCTTATTACTCCCTCCGTTCCATAATTTACTTCCGTAATACAAATGTCACACGAATTAAGAAAGTGAGTTTTGTGTGGTGGAGAGTTGTGCAGAGGAGAGAGAAATGTGTAAGAATTGCTGTGAACAACAAATGTTTTATCAAAAAGGGAAAGAGAAATTCGTTTTGGGACATACTAAAAGGGAAAGTTTGAAGTATTTTCAGGGACGGAGGGAGTATTATATTCCTCCCCTCACACGCGTTTGTTTGAGTTAATTGTGATTAAAATGTTAAAATAGATTTTGATTGATTTTACAATTTAAAAATGGCTACTTCCTTATTCTTTGTCAGTTGTGTATTTAATTATATGGGAGTTATTTACATATATGCTTAAAAATTAACGAACTCATTTGATAATATTGAAATTGATATCGATGAAAAATTGGTTGAAGCAGTTGAAGGAGTTGTAACATTAATCTTACTTATTTTGATAATATCAAAATGATTTTCTACATTAACTTTAGGTAATTAAACTCAAAAAACAACATTAATCTGATTTATTTTTATTTTAACATAATTCAGTTCGCAAAACCAGCATAAAATGCACGCGTTTGATAAAAATGGAGTTATTAATTAGCTGGGCTTTAAAATTATTTATTATAAAGAAAATGTAATATTTTAATACCAACGGATTTTTTCGGTCCATTCAGCACGGATCGAGTAATAATTAATGCATCAGTGCTGTCTGGAAATTCAGATATTAATTAATGAATGAATAAACAGTGAGGAATTAATTAGAGTTGGGCGCAAATTGCAGCACAGCGTTATGGGTTGCCATTACCGCCACCCTCGCTGAGCCAGCCGGATGGGAATAAAGGAATAAATTTTGGGGTGGTGGGATCTCGTGCGGTGGATGCGGAATTTTACATGAAGATGGGGATATACGATACCATCACCAACGTCTCCATGATTGACCAATTGAACTGGTTCCAAGAAGCTCTCCACTCTCTCTGTAATTCACCTTCAGGTATGCAAAGTGTAAACAAATAATTCATATGTAATTTCTGTCACAAAGTTTTCTAGATGCACAATTTTATCAAAATATTGGATAAAGAGGGCAGATCATATGACGCTGGTAGATCACAGTATTCAATAATTTATTTAACTGTCTTTCCGATTGAATTTTTAGGTGAAATCTGGTACGAATAAACTAGACTTAATTTAGGACATGTTCAAAAAAATTCATAAAAAAAATTCACCGAGAAGGTCCCCAAAAGTCCTCGGTCGGACGGCAAGACCTATCAGGCCGGCCTAACAGGAACGATACTTATCGATAAATCTTTAAAAAACTACTGTACTATATAAGTCTTTAGGCTAAAGGGTCAAATAGGTACATGAACTAACTTAAAATGTTCAATTAGCCTCTTATTTAGGAGGTTCTGCTCGGCCGTCGCCAATTGAAGCGGTTCCCGGTGAAATTTTTTGATAAAATTTTTGGAGCATCTTCTTCATTAAGTGTAGTTTACCCATACCAAATTTCAGCTAAAAATTCAACCAGGAAGGCAGTCAAATGATTTTTTGAAGATAACTGCGCAGTTAAACAGCGCAGTACATTTCGGAAAATCATTTGACTGCCTTCCCGATTTAATTTTTAGCTGAAATTTGATATGGGTAAACTAGACTTAATGAAGAATATGCAGAAAAAATTTCATCAAAAAATTCTATCGGGAATCGCCCTAATTGGCGACGGCCAGACATAACCTTCTAAATATTAGGAGCTAATTGAACACTTTAAGTTAGTTCATGTACCTATTTGACCCTTTACCCTAAGTCTTTATTGATCATTTTTAACAATTATATTGAAATGTATTTAAGCGTTACAGTGGTTTGAAAAATGATTGTTTCTTGAAGTGTTACTCGTAATAAATAGTATTGAAGTCTAGCTCATTAAAGTATGTAAGCTTCACCGAGTCATTGTGGGTTTCGATCCAAGATCATTCCTTCAACTTTCTCACCACTCGATCAACTGAACTACCCATTAGATGCAGAAGTATAAATAATTAAAGTAAATATATCCGATTGATCTCAAATGGTTTAATTAACGATATTATTTAAAAATACGAAAATAAAACAAGCAGCCAATTGAAAACTAGGAACATGTATTATTATTGACTAAGATGGGCCTAAATCTGTGATATACTCCGTAATAATCTTAAATGATCTTATCCAATACAATTATCAAGCATTTGGGGCTTTGAAATTTTCGTTAATGTCAGACTGACTTTTTAGTCCTAACTAGGTCAAAATAAACCAACTTATACGAATCAGATTAGAATAGCTTCTAGTCTTCTACACCGGATCAGATTTAGGTAACAAAATAAACACAAGTAATACTCCGTAGCTATGAAGCACGGATACTTCCCTAGGGTAACGTATCGGCGTATCGGATACGTTTCCGTATCCGATACTCTAGGATACCCGTACCGTACGTTCCCGGACCGTATCTGTAATTTTTAAAAGTTTCCATTTTTTTTGTAATTTTTTGAAAGTTTCCGATACTCGTATCCTGACGGATACCCTTATCATTGGCAGTTTTTTTGGAAGATGATATTATTCCTGGAAATTAATACTTACAGTGAAAATATGTATTAGATGTTAGAGCTTTTAAAATATTGTTTTCTCTTAATTATTCTAGAACTTTGGTACTTATTTCTCATTTTAAATTAATGACTTATCGACTACATGTCTACATTTATAATTCGATATGCACTAGTGTATATGAGAAATATTATGATGTATATGTAATGAATGGGTATACATGTATATACAGGATATATATATATATATATATATCCAAAAAAAATATTATTTTTTGTATGTTTCATAGGATATTATATGTATATATTTCCAAAAAAATCTATTTTTGTAATATTTATAAATACACCCTTGTAACTTTTAAAATTTGTAAATACACCCACATAATTTTTAATATTTAAAAATATGGCCCCGTATCCGTATCCTACTTTTTTTGTTTTGCCGTATCCCCGTACCCGTGTCCGCGTTTCCGCGATTCCGCGTACCGGTATCAGTGCTACATAGCTCCGTAGTAGATATTAACATATCACATTAGGCATGTTTAAACTTAAATTAAACCTAACCACATCTAGATCAACCAAACTAAACTAGATCAGACTTCAACATATTAGACCATATTAAACAACATGACATATGAAACAATGATTCTCTAATTTTTATTTAAATTTATATTGAAGAAAATGATATATGTGAAATAATTATAATTTGCCCATGTTTTGATATTTTAACTCGGAAGCTGATCATATTTTTGATTTATTAACTCTGATGATGATCACATTTTTTCTTATGTGTTCTGCGAACCCATTATTTTGGGACAAATTATTGTTATTTTAATATTGAAAATTGAAAATCATAACAAGTTACAGAACATAATGAAAGATGATATGGAGAATGTGATAAATTGGATCACGAGAATGTGATGCGATTATTAGAAAAATGAGTTTGTGCGCTTTATATTGATTTGATTAATTAAGAAAAAAGTAAGAATGAAGTTAAACTACATAAACATTTATCAAACTTGATTTTGTGACAATCTAAATGAGACGGAATGAAAAAGAAAGATGAAACATCCTTAACAGAAATATAAATTTTAGAACAATAATTCCTTTTGTACACCTTATACACATCATTGTCCCTTCGTGTCTATGAGAGTTTTTTTTGTCTGTGAATTCCAGTCTACAAACAAAAACAGACTTGTTTTTTCACAGGCAAAACAAGCATGTTTTTGTCTGTGGACTGGGATTCACAGATAAAAAAATCTCACGGACACAAGGATGTACTGATGTGTATAAGAAGATGTACACTAACATGGTTGATTTTAGAATACACTAAAATACAAAGACGAGTACCATTGCATTACCACATGTTCCACGTGTATTGCCTCTTGGAAAAGTCTTTTTCTTGAATAGTCAAGAGTCAGATCTCATAGTCCTTTAAGGTTTTCTTGGTCCAAAGGTGTATCTCTCAACCTAGGAGTCTTCACCCCGATCCGACAGGATGGTTGGGAGGTTAATCACAGTGACTCAATCAGCAAAGCGACGGTAGGCCTTATACAAGTGCGTACCAGAGGTTCAGCCTTATTTCAGGTTCTATAACTTCCACACCGATCGCTGCGAATTTCGAACCTTAGTCACATGTTCTAATTTTCCCACCACTTGATCCTTTAAGGTTTTCTAATTCATGAGTTATTGTTATTATTATTAATTTATTATTATTAATTAATTACTTACAGATTGCAAGAGAGTGATGGAAGAGTCTTTGTTTGTGTTGGGAGAGTTCGGTGGCAACGACTACACACACGCGCTTCTTTCAGGAAAAGATATTAATGTCATCACGACTTTCACCCCACACGTTACCCAAACCATTGGCCGAGCTGTCCAGGTAAGGGAAACCTCATATATGCAACGTGAAAAAAATGGGAACAAAAAAGTCCATCAAGATGGATGAGTCAAGAAAAATAAAAATAATTGTCTAATTAGAATGTTTTTATTTGGACTGAAATTTGTTGATCTAATCTAGTCTGATCTAGTCAGATTTGGTCTTGGTGTATTTTATGAATATCCAAGTCTAGTTTGATCTGATCTGGTACTGAAAACATTCTTATTAGGAAAAGGGGTTAGGGATACAATAGTACTAAAAATTAGTTAGATAAATAAGAGTTTTTTTTCCTAAGTTTCACCCCATTCCACTAGACTCAATTGGATTTATTGATGAATTGTACTCCGGCACGGGAAATCGGGAATTTGATCAATACACCATTCACATTCATTACTTTATTTGAAAGTTAATTAAATGATTTGTCCGATTATATTGAAGATTACTATTGGTGAAAAAAGATTATTAAAAAAGTTTATTGAGAAAGAAAATTCAATATCAAGATTCAAATCGGTACTACTTCAAATTGTAGTTAAATACGGAGTATACATTTAATGCATGTCTCAAAAAGATTAATGATTTCAGAATCAAGAATGACAGTTTTAGACTTTTAGGTACTCTTATCAAACTACTCCGTGGTAGGTATCATAAATGTTAAATGTTTTTGGCGCCATAAAAAGCGGTAAAGTTCGTTGCCGTAATCACGTGTCGAAAATTTAAGGGAATGGAGTCAATCGACCATCATTGCCTTTGCTGCATACTCAAAGAAAAATCGTTGTCCTTACTCCTTAGGGATCCCTTGTCCTTATTGTCATAGCTCTTTCCTTCCTCAAAGATCATTGTCGCCATCCCAACCTAATAGTCGTTCGGTAACATCAAAATTGGCTAAATTGATTGATTATATTGAAATTTATGAAGTTTTGGCTGAAGTTGCTGAATTGGCTGATTCTGCTGATTCATAAAAAAATTATATTTAAAAATATTTGTTATTAATAAATAAAATAAAAAATTATATGAAAAATAGCTAATATTATCATCTACTGTAACTTCACCCAATACAGCCAGAAAAGTAACTTCAACCTTACATAACTCATCCGGGCTAACTTCCTTAAGGAGCATTAAATTTCTTTCAAACAACTAAGGGTCATCCTCAACAACACGATTCATATCCACAATATGGTAAAAAGTAAACAGATACTCCCTCCGTTCCTAAAAATTCTTCCCGGTTTGACTTGGCACGCTTATTAAGAAAGTGGAATAAAGTGGAAATGTATGGTTGTGGTTGTGTAAGAAAAAGGTAAAATGAATGTGAGCCACACAAATTGTCCAAAATGGGAAAGTGAGAAGTATTTTTGAGAACAGCCCAAAAAGGAAAGTGGGAAGTATTTTTGGGAACGGAGGGAGTACTTTTTGTCGCCTATTTCTTTGATGGATACCCCTTTACCCGCACGCCAAATAGAGGCCAAAAGATTTTTGAAGACTTCAAAATTGATTTTTCGGTCAGTGAGAACGACTCCAAGTATCGGAAATTTGGCTCTCTTCTCGGCTGTAGTAAAATCCTCGCCTCCCTCGTCATTGAAATTCAGTTCGCTATCCTCCTTTCCAATAGCATCTTCTTGTAGTGATTCACAATATCATCCATCAATGGCCTTCGCATTATTCACGAATCCGCTACCCCTCCATATGATTTAGAAACAACGTCGAGCAGCTTCAGTCTTGCCGACTCGGTCCCTTTTCATTTGCTTGCCCGGATCACTTTTCAATCTGATTTTAAGGCTAATCGCAACATGGTTCTATACTCGAATGACCTTATTAAATTATTCTAATAGTCCGTTTTATAATGAGAACTATATATAAATCAGGACAAAAACAATACAACAGTATATTTTTGTAAAAAAACGAGTACAAGTCACTTTAAACGAAAGGAAATACTTTCCCCTCCAGGTCCAATCATTTCCTCTTCCGTGTGAGAATTCCTACTCTCTCCAACAACTTCATTTATCACCCTTATTCTTCCCACGCTGGTGAATATAGGTGACAAATCCCCCACCTACCCTGAAGTGCACACACTCACTTTGTCACATTTTTATACTCCTTTCGTCCCATATTTAACTCTGTTTTTACCGGGCACGGATTTTAAGATATTGGGATTTATGTGGTGGAGATTTATGCAGATGAGAGAGAAATGTGTAAGAATGGTTGTGAATCACATATTCTTTACCAAAAAGGGAAAAATGAGATAAATTTGGGACGGATCAAAAATGAAAGAATGAAGATAATTCCGGGACGGAGGGAGTACAATTTTTTGGCACATTTGTATACAATTTTTTTGGAAGGATTACAACAACCTTGAACTAAAAACATCACAAATAGCATCATTTACCCCCTTGAGTTGCGATTAGCCTTAAAATCACATTGAAAAGTGATCCGGGCAAGCAACCGTGCCTCAGTTCCTTCCGGCCCTACGAGGGTTAGTCTGGTCAAAGACTCAAAGATGGATCAAAGCAATCAATGTTTATTGAAAGTATAACATAAAGAGGCTGTTTGGTAACACCTTTTATCGGCTTATCAGGCTTATCAGCCAACTTTTTCACCAAACACGTAACTTTTGCTTTCGCGCGCTGAATTGTGTAATAAGCAGAAAAAGTAAGGTTGGAGTTACTTTTCTGGCTGTATTGGCTGAAGTTACTGTAGATGACCATTTTAGCTATTTTTACATATAATTTTTTCATAATTTTATCAATAAATTATATTTTAAAAATATTTTTTTCTTAAATCAGCAGAATCAGCCAATGCAGCCACTTCAGCCAGAACTTCATAAATTTCAGCAGAATCAGCCAAATCAGCTGATTTTCGTGTTACCAAACGGGCTCAAAATATGTATTACATACGGATTATTTTATTAAGGAAGATATCTCAAAATAGGAGTAAATGGAGTTTGAAATTCCAAAATAGGATTACTATGTTTTTATTCCCGAAATAGGACTAACATGACAGTATTTACTGTCATCTTGTAGGCGTGATTACCAAATAGTTGCAGTACAGTGCATTTAACGTGACAGTATTTATTATAATTAATAACAGTATTTTTCGTACATGGTAGTAACAACTCTTATTTGGAGAAGAAAAAAATAGTAGTCATATTTTGGAATTTCAAACTTTATTTACTCCCATTAAGGGCAATTTCCCTTATATTAAAGTTTCAATGCTAAGAACTAATCCAATTCAATTCGAAAATTAATAATGGTTATTATAAGAATAAAAAAAAGGAGTGTAAATTAAAGTTTTTTCATAAAATTCAAAATGTTTTGGAAATGAGATTGAGAATATTTAAACATAATACTCCGTGTATAAAATACAAATATAGTTGATTGATATTATAAATATTTCATAAAAATGTCATTAGTATAATATAATAAAATAGGGGTTGGGTTGGGATTGCTGCTGCCCATATCCAAACCCTATATAGCCTAAAACCAGGGCCGGTCCTAGGGGCGACCGCCCTACGCCAAAGAAAATAGGAAGCAAAAATAGGCACAAAAATATTTCTTTATATGTATATAGTGTGAGTAGACTTTTTTTTTTTAATTTTTAAACTCAATTAATTAGGTCCAAAGTTTAATTTTTAAAATAAATGTAAAGAGCCACGTCTGTCTTAATTGTCTTCACATCATTATGCTTTATAATCCTTGTAATTTCAATATTACCAAGTTATGTTAAGCGGCCTCCCAATTCCAAAACTTCCAATTGGTAAAACCCATCCAAATTGATTTGTTGTTTCCAAATTCCAAGATCAACAAGAGTAAAGAATGCTGCAAAACGATGAGTGCTCTGGTTTGTTAAAAAGTCAATCAATCGAGGAGACCAAAAAACTTTTTGCTTTATTTCAAGGCTTTAAACAATCCAATAGTGACCGGTAAAATAATCTTGATAAAATGGGTGAATCGGATTGGAATAAAGAGAGAAAGAGGAGAAGATTAGAAATGGCAAACATAAGTCAGAAAGGGTCAATGGAAAAATTTGTTTTTGTTAAGAAATTGAATTTTAAAAATTCCGCGAGAAACGTTTTTAAGTAATGTTTTTCAAAGTTGAAGATTCTGGTAAACTATATGTGATCGACTGTCTCAAGAAAGACTTAATGTGTTAGCAAATTTAAGTATTGAGCATGTGATATTGAAAAATGTTGATTATAAAGTAATTATTGATGATTTTGTTGCACAATGTGCAGAGATTTTTAAGTAATGTTTTTCTTTTATGTGATACTTGCGTTGTTACTTTTCACCAAATATGTATTTTAAATGATAACAATAAAATGAGATTCATTTTTATTTTATGACCTTTATTAGGTAATTTTATTATAATTATTATTTTAAATAAGTATAATTTATTATTTATCTTGAATATAAGTTCAAAATATTATCTCGCCCATTGACCTGAAAATATACAAGACCGGCCCTGCCTAAAATTTTATAAAAAAAAAATCTTATAAACAGGAATTTAACATAGGAAAATTTATAAACAAAACTAAGTGTGTTTTCTTTCCCAAATATAAGATTTATGTAATCCTAAATAGTAGTGCATGAGCCATATTTTGAGAAGAAAACGATGGCTCTCCTATTTGAGAAATTTAATGCCATTCAAATGACATTAGTTGCCAAATAAGAACGTGAAAATATGGTTTTATTTGGCAAATAGATCGAAAACATGGCATTGTAAAAACTGTAAGTTGGAAGTAATATTATCATTTTGATAAACATAAATTATATATTTTGAAATAATTACATATTTATGACTAAAATAAAGTTTGTTCACAAAAATATGACCAGAGATTATAATAGTAACTTAATTAATTACAGTAATTTATGTACAATTTTTAAACTTAAGTGACTATGACACTATATTGTATTAATTATTAGTCATATTTGTTTAAATAAGTTTTATTTAAAAAACATCAGTATGAATTGCCCTAACAATGACATAATTTTAAAATAATAAACCTGGCTATAGCATTTTCGGATAAAAAATAAATAATCTGGAAATTCTGAATTAAACTAATCGAAATAATTAGAAATTAAAATGAAATATAAAAATTCCAATCAATAGTACGTCTTTTGCATTACAAAATTCAAAATTGCATGCAGATTCAAAATAGCTATTTTTGTTGACAATCACAAAGTAAATAAAATACTCCCTCCGTTCCCAAATAAACTTCCAACTTTTCTTTTTCGTCTGTTCCAATTAAAACTTCCACTTTCCCTTTTTGGTAAAGAATTTGTGGTTCACAACATTTCTTACACATTTTCTCTCTCCTCTGCACAACTCTCCACCACACAATATCCACTATCTTAAACTTTGTGTCAACCTCATTTGGAAGTTAAAATGGAAACGGAGGTAGTAATAAATAGAAAAAAGCAAAAGCTAGTTCAAGAGCAAGACGAGAGATGAGAATTTCTATATTTTATTCAATTTGGTTAAGAATAATAATTGTATTAATAAAAATATTTCAGAGATTAGTGGAGTTGGGGGCTAGGACAGTGATGGTGCCGAGCGTGCTGCCGCTTGGCTGCGCCGCCTCATATTTGACGTATTACCCAAGTGCGAAGGCGGAGGACTACGACGAATGGGGGTGTCTGATATGGGCGAACGACATGGCTTACCACCACAACAACCTTCTCCAGGAACAGCTCCACCGTCTGCGCCGCCTTCACCCCTACGCCAACATTGTTTACGCCGATATCTTCCATGCTGCCATGCAAATTTATGTCGCCCCTTCAAATTCCGGTAAATATGTTTATATACTACGTACATCTTTTGTGGCCGGGTCGGTTCACTAAATTAAGGGCCCGTACCCGGCCCGGCCCAATCCCCCAACCGGGCCTAGGCCGGAACTGGTTACCTTAGACAGGGTCGGTCCGGGACGGGCGGCCCGGACCTGATCCATCCCTACTCTTGACACAAAGAGTGGGTCTACATTTACTTTTGGGAAAAGGGGCAAATAAGCCTACGTACTAACAAAAAAAGGTCAAATAAGCCCTTATATAGGAGGCTATGTCCGGCCGTCGCCATTTGGGGCAGTTCCCGGTGAAATTTTTTGAAAATCTTATTCATTAAGTCTAGTTTACTCATACCAAATTTCAGCTAACAATTCAATTGAGAAGATCGACATTCAAATAAATTTTTGAAGATAACAACGTTTTTAACTGCGCAGTTATCTTCAAGAATTCATTTGAATACCTTCCCAATTGGAGTTTTAGCTGAAATTTGGTATGTGTAAACTAGACTTAATGAATAATATGCTCAAAAAATTGCATCAAAAATTTCCACCGGGAATCGTCGCAAAAGACAACGACCGGACATAACCTCCTATATAAGGGCTTATTTGACCTTTTTTTTGTTAGTACGTGGGCTTATATACCCCTTTTCTCTTTACTTTTCTCTTATATGTGAAGACCAGTAATATGTAACTATGTGACTTCAATTTTCTACCCACCCCAATATTGTAATAGTATGAGCCATATGATTTTGATTACAATGCAAGTTGTAATCATGATTATTGGAGAATTAAGTGAAAATAATCTCGATAAACCAAATTTGAAAGGATCTTCATTTTCCTAATATTTACGTAGTACGGAGTATGTCTCATTAAAAAGTTTGAGTTATAATGTCAGGGTCACTTTGAAATTTGACAATTAAAATGCTAACAAAAAAATATGAAAGGAGAACATATATAGGAGAACGTTAAAAAGAAATGTAAACTATTGGTTCGCACTCAACAAATTTATTTTAATTTAATGTTAAGTTCATTTTTTTGTTTATTGCTATTGTATAATAACAGTTTGGTTGATTTTCTTTTTTTTCTCAAGGCTAAACCAATAATGCGAAAAGTGTTTCAGCAATATTTTCCTTTCGCAACTAATTCCCCTAGATCAAAATACAATCTTAGACTTCTCAAGAGAGATTATTGTGGAAAACAGAAATAATGCATAAAAATTGAATTAACTAATTTTCCATAGTGAAATATTGAATTAACTAATATGAGTGAGTTTTAAAAAAATTAAAATAATAATATTGAGTTTGGCGACATTCATTGAAAATTAAAGGTGACATGCATACTGTAAAAAGAATTTCATGGATCAATGTCACACTTGCTTCATTTTCCTATTTTTGAATAGTCCAATCGTAACAGGCTAATTATTGGTGATTTGGTACTTCAACCCATAATTTGTCTTTATCTCAGCGGTTATTAATACTTAAAATCGTTCAACTATAATATTTTAATTGGTTCACAGTTTTAATGCATCTAACTCTCTTGTAAAATATACATTCAGTGAATTAGCCTCTCTGATTTAATAATTTTTGAAGGGGATTTTGCGCATTAATAATTATAACGCAGCACGCTTTGATGTATTTCTTAAATCACAATGTCTAATACGTCGAATTTATATTTCACGAAGGGATTTGGTAAACTCATTGATTCACATGTACAATGCACGATTCTGCGTACACTAAATTTTGACATTTAAAAGTTGATTACTACCTCCGTCCCACTAAGATTGAGACAAGAGAAGGTGTCACGATTATTAAGAAAAGTGAGTTTGTGTGGTTGATAATAACTTGATAAAGTAAGAATATAGTAAAAATCATTTAGAGCCACACAAATTTTATCAAATTTGATATGGGACAATATTAGAAAGATTTCCCGAAAAAGTAAAATGAGACAATCTTAACGGGGACAGGGAGTACTATAAAAAGAAATTAATGGAACATTTTCTCCCAATGGCTTGGGCCAGGATTTTCAGCGGGTGCCCTAAGAGCGTGCTGCGGAGGGGGGGGACCCTACAACTTCAACCCTAGTGTTCAATGCGGAAACGAGGGAGCCACGAGCTGTGAAGACCCTTCCTTATACGTCAACTGGGACGGCTACCACTTGACCGAGACAGCTTATTCCTACATCACCGATGCTTTATTAGACGGTCCATATACGTATCCTCGCATGGACACACTTTGTCCTTCCAACCTCAGGGTTGCTCAAGTTTGATGAATTCATCCATTGTTATATATTATTACGTACGTACGTAATAATATTATTATTATTATTAATTATTATTACGTACGTAATTGTTATATATTACTATTAATTTATTATTATTACTTCTTGATTAGTGAGACTAGTATTATTGGAAAGCGTGCGGATTGCGCACAATTGTATTTAAAATTGAATTAGTTAGCCCAATTCATTGCACTACGAATTGATATGTTGTGATATGATGTTTATCATAATAATAAATGATGACTATTAAATAATGCTGTTTCACCTGTTTCCCCTATTGCCCTGATTGATGAATGGATAGTTTTTTTGAACATAAATGCTCTATCAACCACTTTTTAACATGGTGAAATGGGAGAGTTTCACACAACACAAATGATGAAGGTACTCCAAAATGTATCCCATTTTTTACCTATACCCCCTAATGTGTGGCCATAAATGGGTCAATTCATTTAAATGGGGCACCACTTAAATGAATTGACCCATTTATGACCACACATTAGGGATTGGAGTAAAAATGGGGTACATTTTGGGGTACTCCTAGCAAAACTCTTCACACAAAATGGATTGCTCAAAAAAACATGGCAAAATGGGTTGCTACACCTTTTTGTACACGTTTTGTGTATACTTCCATTTTTTCTATTTACGTAGATAATTCATCTATAAATCATCTTGTAGATAGATAATTGGAGAGAGTTTACGCACAATGTGGACACAAGATGCGCTCTTCTAACATGTACCTATAGTACTACCTACATACCATGAAAATACCGTATCATCTCATAAAGTTTGGATCATATTTTTATATTTTTAATTAGTACCATGTACGGACTATAATATCATGAAATTACATTTAATAAAGAGCATTTTCATATTATTTTGATACTACCACCGTTCCCATTTTAACTTCCAAATGGGTTTGGCACAAAGTTTAAGATAGTGGATATTGTGTGGTGGAGAGTTATGCAGAGGAGAGAGAAATGTGTAAGAAATGTTGTGAACCACAAATTCTTTACCAAAAACGAAAAGTGGAAGTTTTAATCGGAACGGACGAAAAATGAAAGTTGGAAGTTTATTTAGGAAAGGAGGGAGTATTATATTTGTAAATAATTTCCAATAAAAATATATAATTGATTAAAGTTTTACCGATAATAAAGTTTTTTGAGACAGTACTAAATATTTTGTGTGAAAGGTCAAATTGATCATCAAAAGATCCATTTTTTTAAATTAAAGCCAAACAAATAAAGGGTAAAATTGTAAAACAGATCTGAGTACAATATGAATAACGTTTAAGCCTCATATCAAACTTAAGATACAATTGGAGGTTATCAATAATGTACTCACTAGTGCAAAAATATGGATGTAATATTTAACCTTGAATGCCGATTGCACACAATTGTATTTAAAGTTGAATTAGTTAGCCCAATTCATTGCACTACAAATTGATATGTTGTGATATGATGTTTATCAGAATTCAGAAGAAAATAAATGATGACTATTGAATAATGCTATGGATAGACCCGGGCCGGTCCGGTTCCAAGTTGGGTCGGCCCAAACCGAGCCCATGCCTAAATAATGTTGTTTCACCGGTTTGCGTTATTGGATAGTTTTTTTGAACATAAATGCACTATCATCCACTTTTTTAACATGGCAAAATGGTTAACTAATTAAATAACGGTATCAGGAAAAAAACTTTTATCAAACATCAAAAGTAATTAAAGGCCCATACAAGGCGGCCAAGTCTAGGGTTTTCCTAGGGAGTTCTCCGGCGGCGTGGCTGGTCCGGCTAAGGAAGGCTGCGGGAGTCAGGCGGTGCCAACGAACTTCTAGCGGCGGTCTCTTTCCTCTTCGTAGGATTTGGCAATTCCGCCGATCTGGTGCGGCTCGTGCAAGGCGAACTGAAGCACAGGATAGTAGATGGCGACGAACGACTCGAATCAGCAAGTAATCGGCGGCCAACATGAAGCGAAGGAGGAGAGCCCAGGAGAGAAGTATGTGAGACGAGGAGAGTTGCACGAGATTCTAATAGGCCAGATTTCGATCGACAATGGAAGTTCAATTAGAGTGGTACCAATGATACGGCCTCCTCATGAACCACCGCCATGGTTTGTACGAGATGCTAGAGTCCGTGATAGTTTTCGTATTAGTTATTATTATTTTGTCATTTGGTTTCTTATTATCATTTTGGTTGTTAGATCTATCAATTTGTTTGGGATGATAGCCTTTTTTAATTTTGTCAAGACTCTAGAACCTAGGATAGGTGATGGGGAAATTAGTTTACTAGTCATTGGCTCATGTAAGCCCAATTTAGGATCAGCGAATTTGGGTGCTTCATTAGAGGTGACATATTCTAAGTCTGGTTCAAGGACAGACGGTAGACTATATGTTCTTTGTCTGTTTGTACCCTGCTTACGTTCTTTCATATTAATATAAACCACCTGCTTCCACAAAAAAACATGGCAAAATGGGTTGCTACACATTTTTGTACACATTTTTGTACATGTTGTGTGTGCACTTCCATTTTGTCTGTTTATGTGGACAATTCATTTATAAACCGTATTGTAGATAGATAATTGGAGAGGGTTTACCGTTTACGGACAATGTGTACAAATAGTGTGTATCAAGCCACACTCTTTTAACATGTACTCAGGGATGGATTTAAGGGAGGGCGCGGGGGTGCGACCGCCCTCCTTGAACTTTCAAAAATTTCTACTATAGATGTAATGTTTTTATAAAATTATGATACTTTAATTAGATTCGTCCTCCTTAACTTTTTTTGAACATTGCTCCCCTTAACTTTTAGTTTTTAAAATTAATATATAGTCTTATATAATGTAATACTTAATTGAAGATTTTAAAAAAGGAACATCTAAAATAATTTACATAAATAAATAATAGAACAACTCATTGTTTAAGATTTAGGATACTTATTATATAAAAATAACTAATTTTGTACTACGTAATGTTTAAATATCTTTATTAGATAACTAGTAAACAATTTTAAAAAATATATATCAAACGATATTAAATGCCAGACACTCTAGCTATAGAGTTTTTAGATCATGTGAAGTGAATCCAAATTATAAATGCTTATTGACATTAAGTTACACAATTCATTTACTTCTTACGTTCTAAAAAGACTTTATTACATAGATAATGAACTTTAATTATTTTTGTATTAATACAAATATAATATGCACTTTATGTATATGAATTAGCAATATAATATTGATCTAAAACTAATAATATCATACATACTATTGTAATATTAAAAGAAATGCTTGTGACTTTTGAACACCCTCCATGGTAGACAAAAATTGTAATTCAAAAATCATTCTTTATTTGTATAAGACTCATGTAGTTAAACAATGTTGTAGTTATTTTAAAAGTATTGATGAATGTGTACCTTATAAATTCTTTATATTTAAATAAAATATTGGGAAAATCGCATATATGGTCCCTCAGTTATCCACGAAATTAAAATCTCAGACCTATATTTCTGAGATTGTAAATGTCACCCCTCAATTGTCCAAAATGCTGTAAATGTGATCCTTTTGAGGGGTGAAATATGCAATGTGGGTGAGAGTACATTTCACCATTTAAAGGACCACATTTACAACAATTTGGACAATTGAGGGGTGGTATTTTCAATATCAGGGGTGGTATTTTAATTTCGTGGATAACTGAGGGACCATATATGCGATTTTCCCTAAAATGTTATGTAATATATATCCTTTTTTATTTTCCATTGATTTGTCATTTCTTATGCTTTAATGCATCAATACTTTTTTCTAGAGCACTCCAATTATAAAATTAAAGTTGTTTTGTCATTGTCTAAACTTAGAATATAATATATAGATTTAAATGCCGTCATATATGTATTAATGCATTTTTTTTGAATAAAAATAGCCGACAGAGCCTTACACTAGAGAAAAATTTCGTCCCACTACACTAGCAAAAAAAATTTGCCCCGCTGCACTAGTGAATTTTTTTATCTCCTGCACTAATGAAAATTTTCGCCCCCTTGACTCGAAATCCTGGATCCGTCCGTGCATGTACTACCTACATACCCTGAAAATATTGTATCATCTCATAAAATTTGGATCATATTTTTTATTACTACTACGTACGGATTATAATATCATGAAATTACTTTTAATAAAGAACATTTTCATGTTATTTGATATTATATTCGTAAATAATTTCTAATAAAAATATATAATTGATTAAAGTTTTAAAGATGATAACGTTTTTTTGAGACAGAGCACTGCATATTTTGTGTGAAAGGTCAAATTGATCATCAAAAGATCCATTTTCTTTTGAATCAAAGCACAATTAAATAAAGGGTAAAATTGTAAACTAAATCCATCACATTATCAATAACGATTAAGCCTCATATCAAACTTCAGATACAATTGGAGGTTAATGGCACAAATATTACTCGCTAACTTTCATTAGACAAAAATATGATCAGATTGTTTTTTGGAAAAAATGAAAACTAATAATCCAACCTTTTAGCGATTTTCTTACAATAGTACCACATTTTCATTATTCATGAATAATCCAAGTTTTGCACCTCAACTTCATTCACAGGTTCCTGACCGATTTATGACCTGTTATTCCAAGTTATTTTCTTATCTTTGCAAAACATTATGTGATCATAAAGTGTGAATTATGGTATAATATTTTACAAAGATAAGAAAATAACTTAGAATAACAGGTCATAAATCGATCATAGACTAATGAATGAAGATGTGGTGCAAAAGTTGTATTATTCATGAATAATGAAAATGTGGGACTATTGTTAAAACAACGCTAAAAGGTTGTATATTAGTTTCCATTTTCCCTTTTTTCACAAAAAAGTGACTGACCCTTTCCGTTTTTTCCTTATACGCTTTGGGGGGCCATCATCTTCTGCGCTGCAAGCGAAGGCAGAGGCAGCTTGAGCATTTTGGAGGCCCCAGACGAAAAATATTTACTATGTACAAATCATTTTTAAAATCAGATAAATTGAATAAAAATCGCCTTATGAAAAAAAGCATATTCAAAGTCTACGATATAATGTTTGTAATATTCAAAAGGATAAATTTTAAAATGCAAACATATTCAAAACACAAGGCAAACTTGTACTTGTAAAAGTATTAAGAGACTTCAAGAACGAGACTCAGAGAGAAGAGCTGACGAGTCTTAGTTGATTCACTAACCAAGGACCCATGTCGACGACGGGCAGTGAGGCATATATACAGTAGCCGTTTAGCGATCTGTGTTGGACGTTGATGCGTGTTGAGATTGTCTTTTGATAGTTTTTTCCTAACTTTAAGGTGTCATAAGTCTCAATTTTAAGCTCAAGTCATATTTACCGGCCGTTGGTTCGAGTTTTGGTATTTTTGGAGTCAAAATCAGGGAATTTGAGCCTGACACCACCGGTGTTTGAGAAGCAATAGGGACGAGTTAAGAAGCATTTTAGAGTTGATTAGGAGCATTGGAGATCAGTGAGGTGTTAAAGACAAAGTTTTGAAGACAAAAGAGTTCTAGAATTGGCTATGGGATCAAAAGAAGACGAGTAGAGCTTGAAAACAACGGTCGGGATGACGTTCTGTCAATCGTTCAAGCATATCTTTTCTTAGAAACATCCAAAAAACATGATTGAAGTTTCATATGAAAGCCAACTTCAAGGGCTACAAATCATATGAAGACACCATTGTGAGAATCTGAGAGAAGCAAGGTGAAAACAGATGATGAAGTCAGACAATCTCTGTTGAGATTTCAGAATGCGACCTTCCACCATTTTATTCATATATTTTTATTGGATGATTCAAATCCAGTATTGCAAGTTGTGTTGGATAGAAGACTTCATTAGCTACAACTTTGATGAAGGACGGATAGTCAAAAATGAACTATAAAGCTGATTTCTGCTTGCAGTTGTCGCTTGGTATATTGGCGGTCTGCGAATAACACCTAATACTAATAACGAAGTAGAATTTTTTGAGGCCCCCTTGGTAGTTGAGGCCCAAGGCAGTTGCCTGGCCCAACTACCCTCAAAGCCGCCCCTGAGCGAAGGCTCGTTGCCAGGAGCAGAGAAGAACCCCTCCCCTCGCTGCCGCTCTCTGCAGACAGAACCTCGTTGCTGCCATCGCCCTTCGCAGACGGTTCCTCACCCTGGTTTTCGCCCCTCGCCTCTGTCTTCTTCCCTGCCGTTAAGATCTGTTGCGTTCAGATCTTAACGTTGGGATGCTAGGAGCTGGTTAGGCGATGGTGAACAGTAGGTTTGGATTTTAGATCTGGGTGTGGTAGGCCTATGGTGATCTGCGTGTATTTCTTCTTGAATTTTTCAAATTATTTATGTGTACTCTTAAATTCTGGTTTAGTTATGTCTTTCACTTTGTAGAATTTTATGTTTAGACCTTTGACTCTTGGAGTTGTTGACCGTAAGAGGTGAAGTTTTAAACCATAGTGTGATCCATTTATTTGTCCTTTTCATCACAAACCATAGTTTTAAACATGACGATTTGATACTCTTGAAATTCGCAAATGTAAAGTTGAGCATTTTTCCTTTGTTTCTTTGCTTCTACAGTCCCAATTATGGTCTCCTAACACTTCAAGGGTAGCATGGATTACACTTCAATTTCCTGTAAAGAAGTAGTCCCTCCGCCCCGCTAACAATGGGACAAAAAAGAGTGACACGTAAATTAATAAAAACTGGTTTATGTGGTTGATATTGAATTGATAAAGTAAGAATAAAGTAAGAATGATTTAAAACCACACAAACTTTACCAATTTTGGTATGTGACAATCTTAATGAGACGGACCGATAAGATAAAATGAGACAATCATAGTGGACGGAAGTAGTATTAATCATTTATTATGACATAGAATTAAGTACTTCCTCCGTCCCGGTCATTTCTTCCAACTTTCCTTTTTAGGTCGTCCATATTAATTCTTCCAACTTCCACTTTTGGAAAAAATATGTGGTTCACGTTCATTCACATTTTTCTCACACAACTACAACCATACATTTTCAAAGCTATGGTCATGATATTTTACCAAAACAGGTGGATTATTTGGTAAAGCAACTGCATATAACAAACCGGTAATTAGGCCTACTATCCGGTCTTGGAAGTTCAATCTACTTCCATTAACTGTTAAACTGCATAATACTTTGCATCCTATCTAGGGATGGACTCGGGCCGGGTGGCCCGACCCAGAACCGGTCCGGGACCGGTACTGTTCCGGCCCGGCCCGACCCGGTTGCCCGGTCAATGATCGATTCGGGTAGGCCCGGCCCGTGGGTTTTCGGGTCCGGGCTCGCGTCACCCAAAACAAGGCCCGGCCGAGTCCGGGCCCGGTTCGGACCAAAAACATTTTTTTTTTCAATTTTTTTTAAATTTTCGGGTTGGACTGGGTATTTTGAGCCATTTGAGGTGGTTTGGGGGGTTGGGGGTGGGAGGGGGGTTAATTAGGAAGAGGAAAACAAAAAAACATAATGGGTCCGGCCCGACCCAGACCCGGACCGGACCTGGTGGTTACCCGGGCCGGTCCCGGGTCCACCATTTCTGACCCGCCAGCCCACCCGGGCCTAGGCCCGACCCGGACCCGGACCCGAGTCCATCCATAATCCTATCTTTATAGGAGGGACAAATTTATGTGTGACGGTGTGCATTACGGCATTAGTATACAAATTTCTAGATCGACCTATTCAAACAAACCGTATCTTGATTGATTTTCATTTTTCTCTTGAGATGATTTTCTCCTTCAATTATGTTTTATTAATTGGCTTGTTTATGCTTTGCTTGCATGTCATTGAATGAATGTGCATAAACTTCTTATTGATGATCTTATGGCTTTGAGCTCAATTGTATAGCAAAATGGTTTTAAAATTGGTGACAACTTCGGTACCCAATTAAAAAATGATATACGTATCATTCACTTGATAGATCTACGTCATTATATTATTTTTAATTTAAATTTAAAAAATTCAACTACAATATTCTCATTGATCCATTTGGACAAAGATACGGTACCTTATGAGTACCATAAAATCTACCTTTGAAATTATTAAAGGTGTGGAAAGCTCCTAATAGAGACTATATATAAGAATCTATATCCAAAATAAGAGGAAGAAGAATGTGCTAGCTTAAAGATACTCCATATGATATATCCGAAAATCATTTAGTACAACTATTCCATTCATAGGTAGTTGAAATATTGGAAAAGTCCATCGTATTATTTACCTTTGCGTAAAATGTGAACCGAACCTATATATGCAGCAACCAAATACAAACTTGGCCTCCACTTTACAAAAAAAGATGCAAGTGACAAAACATAAGCAAACCAATCTAAAAGTGCCAGAAATCACGACATGCCCACAAAATCAAAATAATAGAAAAATATGATTTGATAAACGTTCAAAACGATTAAAAGATGTAAGTGATATGCTTATACAAAGAGAGGGTAGTAGACACGGTTTGAGATCGTTGAATATCTCTCGACCATCTTCAAAATCCCAGCGGTCAGATATGGTTACATCTAACCACAAATCGTACTAATGAAAAGAATGAAGGTCGGTAGATCTACGATATGAGAGCCCATCGGATGGACCAATGATCTTCTAAATGTGGCGTATGGTGAACTGAAATATCCGAAGGGGAATCCTGACTTATATTGGGTGCTGTTAGGTTTGTGTTGATGTGGATTTTATGGAGTAGTTCTTAGTTGTTGGGTTGGGCTGTTACGGGCTCTTTGAAATTGGTACAACTTTTTCTGAAAGAAATTGGATATAGTCTTTACTTAAAGTGAAAATTACCCATGAGGTCCAATTTTTTGCTCCACATATCATTTTTGTCTCCATTATTTCTTCTTTTCATTTTTTATCTTTTCGGTTTTCAAGTATATTTTTTTATTTCAAAAATAACATAATCCTACATCAAAACACAATCCCCGAATTGTTGAAGCAGAAGCCAACGATTACTCTCCTCCTGCCCAGCTCTGGCTGCGACTCCAGCCTCTGTGGCTCCGCCGTTGGGCCTTCGTCCTGTGTAGCTCCGCACTCCACACTGCGCGCTCCTCCCTCAACACCTCCGCACTCCGTCTCTTGCAGCTCCGCGCTCCGTCTCTTGCAGCACCGCGCTTTGTCCTCCATTCTATGCTGCTTTACTTCCGGTTGGTTGAGATGTACCTCAGATAGCTTTGCTGGAGGTGATGAAATCCATTGTAGATCCTCCCTAACCATCATCCTACAAAGTCACTTATATAATATGCTCTATGATTATCGACAATTTGGAGATTAAGAAAGTGTTGAATCCCATCAATTCACTCAAATCAGGGAAAAGGTACTCTAATCTCACTAAGCAGATTACTAAACAATGTTATAAAATGAATAATTTCCGTTCTTCATCCATTCTGATGAACTTTAGCCTTTGTGTTGATTAATTCCTAGTACCTAGTGAATAAGCTATAAGTCTGGGTTGTTTTACGTATGATATGCACTTGTTGCAATGTTGTTTTACTTAAAAGCATAGGAGGGAATGGGAAAAGCATGTCAAGAGGATGAAAAAAACAGGAAATCCGGAAGCCTAAGAAGAAGAAGAAGCGGAGAGGTGCAATCGTAGGTGTAGAAGATCAACTTGCACCTGGACAATAGCTCGTGAGACATGAATTGCTTTTTGTTTTGTTTTCTTCATTAAACTTATTATTCAAATAGTCCTCTACACAGAAATTTGTCAGTCTGAGTATTAACTTTACATTGGGAGGAGCAAACTCCTCTAAAGCAACATTTTATTGTTGGAGCTTATTAGAATACATTGACCAGCTTCATGCTTAGCTAACTTCAATTCGATTAGGTAAGTTCTATTCTAGATTTCTAGTTTAACCTTTATTTCTTGGTTATAGTTTCTGTTTGAAACTTTCATCTTTAATTTTTAGTTTCAGCCTAAATTTTTTGCTTTGAGCCTTTGACCATGAATTAAAACCTAAGAGCTTTTTGTTTTTGTTTTACATTTTTTTTTGTTTTTGAACTGAAATAATGCAATCTTAATTTTATAGAAAGATTTGCACTAGTCACAGTTAATATGTGATCGAAGTATAGTCTTTAATTTTTAGTTTCATTCTTTTTTCTTGAGCCTTGGACTGTGGATTAGAACCTAAGATCCTTGTTTTTCTTTTTGGGTTTTTAGTTGTTGAACTAAACGAACGAAATCTTAAGTTCATAAAAAATTAGAATTTATCACAGTTATCATGTGCTTGAAGTTTTGAGCAGCTGTTTGTTCTTCTTGTTTAGCATTAACAGTTTACCTTTTGTTGAATGCATTATCAGATTCAATGTTTTTTCATTATACAACTTGAAATCCTTTCAATGTTTTGCATTTGCGGCACATCTATGCATCATACCATAAATTCATTTTGTTCCTTAAATAATAATTTCTTTTCAAATGCCCTCCACATTTATTTTTATATAGACATTTGTTTTTATTAATTTTGTTGATCTATCACATTATGTTGAAATAAATGATTACGATTTTGAAACCTTTGCTAACCGCATTTGACACTCTAAAGTATTTGACAACTGATGCATCTCTAAGAGCATCTTCAATGCTAAAACGTTAACGGTGCATACGTGGCATGAGAGATAGCCAATGAGAAAACAATAAACAGAACATCTCTCTCCTTATTTGAAGGATCTTATATCATTTTGGAAAGTTTTTCTTCACAATGTCAAACACAATGTCTAGATGTAGACATTGTGGTTGACATTGCAGGGAAAAACTTACCAAAAACACATAAGACCGTGGAAAGACGGAGAGAGAAATGTCATAAAATCAATCTTTTGTGTCTATCTCTCTCATGCCACATGTGCACCGTGCACATTGTAGCATTAGAGATGCTCTAACGGTGGCTTAGTGTTCTAGGGTGTGGTTGCCACATTTATTGTTGTGGCCGAGATTGAAGTCCGTCCTTGATCCAACTGAAGTGAAGCACTTCGAAGTGACACTTTCATGAGTCAATACAACATTGTCAAATTAGTTTCCACCCAGCTATTGATGTAACACGCCCACAACATTCCCGTAACTGCTTGTCTATTGTTGATGTACATTTGGAACGATCAATCCTTTCTTGGCATTGCAAGAATAGCTTGAATTATATATTTGTTGTGACACTTTTATATGTATTTTTTGTTTCTTTTTGTTGCATTGTGTCTGTTGCTTTTTGTTGCATCGTGTTGCTTTTTGTTGCATGATATTGCTTTTTGTTGCATAATGTTGTTTATTGTTTTTTATACATGAATTTGATTTTTTTATTGCTTATTTAGATCTATATTTATCTTTGCTACTGTTTTAAAGTAAAACAATGATATATAAATTTATATTCAATCACTTAAAATTATAAATTAAGATTTATGAATATCAACCAACCACAAGAAACATAAAGAAACAAAAAAAAACAGAGTTATCAACAAAAGGAAACAAAAAGAAATAATAGCAACAAAAACAAACAATATATTTATAAACTATGCATTTTAAAAAATTTGTAACAATTTTTAAAAAATAACAAGATTCATATTTTAAACCTTTTCAATCGTTTCAATGCTTAAATTTGTTTCACTTTTCATATTTTTATTTTTGAGTTTTGTATTTTTCATGCTTTTTGGTTTTATTAAATGTTGTGCTTAAACTTGTTTTTTGTTGCATCATGTTGCTTTTTGTTGCATGATATTGCTTTTTATTGCATAATGTTGTTTATTGTTGTTTACACATGAATTTGATTTTTTTATTGCTTATTTAGATCTGTGTTTATCTACGATCTTTGCTATTGTTTTAAACTAAAAAATGATATATAAATTTATATTCAATCACTTAAAATTATAAATTAGGATTTATGAATATCAACCAACCACAAGAAACATAAAGAAACAAAAAAAAACAAAAAAACAGAGTTATCAACAAAAGGAAACAAAAAGGAATAATAGCAACAAAAACAAACAAACAATTTATATATTATGCATTTTTAAAAATTTGTAAAAATTTTAAAAAATTACAATATCCATGTTTTTAAACTTTTTCAATGCTTAAATTTGTTTCACTTTTCATATTTTTATTTTTGAGTTTTGAATTTTTTATGCCTTTTGGTTTAATTAAATTTCGTGCTCTTCAATTCTTTAAAAACAATTTCTATTTATATTTTATTTATAAATAATTTATAATTCTGATTGTTTTGTATGTACTTTTATACAAATTAATGGGCATATGAAGACTTCTAAAAAATTCACATTACAAAAAATTGTTATTTTTCTAAAAGTTTTCCACTTTATAAATTATTTTAAATCTTTTCCGTTTTTAGTTTTGATTTTTTTTCAAATCCTCTATACATTTGTTAACATTTTTCTAATAAACTTTTTAAAATTAAATTGCATTATTTGATTTTATTAAGTTTTTTTAAATTGCATTTTTCTTAACTAATACATAAAAGTTTTCAACTTTGGTTTTTTACTATGCATGATTTGATTTTTATTAATTTGATTATTTTATTATTTTTAATTTTATCGTATTTTTAATATTCTCACCATTTTCTAAATATATTCATCTTTTTTACATTTTACTCAATATCAGCTTTTTCTACTTAAAACATGAATTGAGTATTCTTGGAGTTTGTATAAATTTGACACAATCTATTCTCAATATAAATTTAACAAATTGAGTACTGCCCATGCATTTCTGTGGAGCGTACTACGTACTTAATGCTGCGTATATTCCAGTGGGTTGGAGCGCATAGCGGACTACGTATATTCCAGTGGGTTGATTTTAGGTAGATGGTCTATTTTTGAAAAGGAAAGTTCCGTTGATCTATTTTTGAAAAGAATTTTAACATGTGATAAAAGTGATATTATTTTCAGTTTGTGGTCTATTTGTGAAAAATTCACTTACTTAAAAATACTGCCATGGTGTATCCGAATTGGGTATTATCATTATTTTAAAAAGTGATATGGCCTGTCAGAAAAGAGTACTACTATTATTGTTGTTGTTGTTCAATTTATTAATTTGAAATTAATACTTTTTATTTTGTTACAAAGTAATTTTTTTGTGAGAAGGTTGTTACTTACAAATGAATTTTTCGGATATATATGTCTGTATATTTGCATTTGTCAAATTAAACTATCAAATTTTATAACATTTTCTATGCACAACTAATGACTAGAGTTAGGCATAATTACACAATTTTATTCTTTTTTAGGATATCATATTTACAAAATGTTTAAGTTAATACTACATCTGTCCCCCTAAGATTGGGACAAAGGAGAGTAGTGTGGTTCTTAAGAAAAGTGGAAATGTGTGATTGGTATTGAATTAGTAAAATATGAATAAAGAAAGAATGAACTACAACCACTTGAATATTATCATATATGGTATGAAACAAACTTTGTGGGCGTACGAAAATGTAAATTAAGACAAAGATAGGGGGACAAAGGGAGTAATGTTTATCATTATCATAAAGTTAATAATACTGATAGACAAAATTATCAACAATGGTGGATCATTGTCAATTTGTATATAAGGAGCCAAAACTATAATGACCTCCAATGCGATGAATATAAATAAGAGTTAAGGTCAATCTTTGTCAAATGATGAATTCTTATATAAAAAAATCAATCTTCATTCAAGCGTGCTCAAGTCTATATTGCAGCATCAAGAGTTGCATATCATAAAAATTTAAGTGTTGATTTGTGATGAAGATGGTGAAAAAAATAGAATACATTATTAATGTTGATTACAAATAAGCCTTTCAAAATATGTAGGCTGCACAAGCATGGCATAGCTAGGGGGCTCATCTAGGTCTCAGCACAATCCAAATTTATATATGTAATAAATATTAGTGTAAAATATTTTGTGTTAAGATATTTTTTTAAAATCTTTGTATCAACCAAGCCAGTTTGGGCGCCGGTCTACGAAGCTAACTGCAAGATCACTGAAATATTTATTTCTTCTTATTGCAAAACATAGTTCGCACCTGTTCTAAATCTCAATTGAGTTTTCCTTAATTATATCTTTATTAAATATTACATTTGTACTCTTTTGAAACATTCTACTAATATATATGGGGTTTTTATAACTTTTAATTATACATTAATTAAAAATGTTAACAGATCATATTATATAATTATTATTTAATTTATATTCTGTGCATCGCACAGATGAAAATCTAGTTTTACCAAAACATGTGGATTATTTGGTAAAGCAACTGCTTATAACAAACCCGGTACTTAGGCCTACTATCCTGCCTTGGAAGTTCAATCTACTTCCCTTAACTGTTAAACTGTTTGTATCCTGTGTTTATACTAGGACCAAATTTATGTGTGACCGTGTGTACTAGTATACAAATTTCTATATCAAGCTATTCAAACCGTGTCTTGATTGATTTTCATTTATCTCTTGAGATGATTTTTTCCTTGAATTATGTTTTATTGATTGGCTTGTTTATGCTTTGCTTGCATGTCATTAAATGAATGTGCATAAACTTCTTATTGGTGATCTTATGGCTTTGAGCTCAATTGTATAGCAAAATGGTTTTAAAATTATCAATGTGGGGAAAGCTCCTAATAGAGACTATATATAAGAATCTATATCCAAAATAAGAGGAAGAAGAATGTCCTAGCTTATTTTCTAAAAAAATGTCTACCGTATTCAATCTCATAGTCATTATCCGTGCTTTTGTTCTGTTGTTTTTTCTTGGGTTTTAAATGTTGACCATCGGAGATAACTTTTTCTCAGGAGATAACTTTTCCGATGAAAATTTCCTTTTGACGTTCTTAGCAGAGGAAAGTGTCAGTGAAGTACATCAACTTGAATGAGGTGGAGTAAAGAGCACACTATATTGCGGTTGACATTTGTAAGTACATAAACTCGATTATTTAGTGTTAATTGAATACACTTGTTAGATTAACACGTTAATATGGCTAAGTTGGCTAACAGAATGTTGAGTAAGAAGGGTAATTGACCAAGGTTATGGCGCCGACCTAAGGAAGTCGATCAAAAGGGGAAAATTGACTATGAGAGGTCGACCTGCGAAAGGTGTTGATCAGCAAGGGTGCAGGGAAGTCGACTTGAGAGGGGCTGACGTCGACCTAGGGGAAGTCGATCAAGGGGTTGGGGCTGGTATCGACCTTCAGGAAGTCGACTTATTAGCATTCTGTTAGCCAACTCAGCTGTATTAACGAGTTAATCTAACAGATGTATTCAATTAACACTAAAAAACCGAGTTTGTGTATTTAAAAATATCAAATGCAATATAGTGTACTCTTTACTCCATCTCATATAAGTTGATGTACTCAATTGAGCCTTACCTCGTTCTTGCCACTATTCCCAACTCAAATGTTTATTACATCTTCTTTCACTTGGAGGGTGTTTGGAGGCCTAAAAATGGGCTGAAAAGCCTGAAAATGCAAGATGTAGCCAAACACATGCCAAATGGACTGTTTGGGCTATTTTTTCTTATCAGCCCAAAAAGTAACGTAAGAGCTACTTTTTGAGCTGGAATTTATTAATGGACCGTTGCACATCTAAAAATACTTCTTTACCCTTGTTTTTACCTCTAATACATCCCTACGCAAGATACATCGCAGGTCATTGCTATGTACTTCCAGGCCGACGACGACGAGAAGCTCTTTCCCCCACGCCTAATACTTCCTGCTCGATTGCACCATAGTTTTTCCCTTCTAGATCGACGAATCCAATTCTCCATATTCATCTAAAAGTAAGTTAACCTGGCCTCTATTTATTCTTCTTCAGTTGTGCGTTGCCCTCTATTCTTGCTCGACCGTGTTTTGCTGGGGACTGGGGTAGATGTTCTTAGTTAGAATCATGCAAGCACCTATTTTGCGGTATATCTTCCGGTATAACTCAGATCCTCCTAAATTCTGCTAGTTTGTTTATTAGGATCCCCTTGAGCACTAAGCATATATAATCATGAAAACTCCATTTTAAAATGTATAATGTTCAAATATCACTTTTACATTGTGAAATTGTGATGGAAATAGCTGAGTAAAGATTTTTGTGGAGTTTACAACTTAAATTGTGCCCCATTTTTAGCTACTTGCTAGAAACTAAAAGTTCAGTCACAGTAGAAGAGAATACTTACTGGCAGTCCATTTGTCCGGCATTGCTTTGATAGACATTTTCTAACTGCTTGCTTAATCCACCAATAAGCATATGTTGAGAACTTGAACCCCTTTCTCAGCACCCTTAACTAGTCCTCGACATCCTTCATGTGACAAAATTCAAAGAATCTTCACCGAACTTGATCAACATATTATTTAACAATGAGTCAATGACTAATATACTTTGGGACTTGCAACCTTGTTAAAGCAAATGGTAGACTGATTCCTGAACCAAATCCTGAATACTCAAACCACCTTCTTCATATATTTTTACAACATAATTTTTTTATATAATCGCTTTAAAAAATTCAATACTATCTCTTCTATATGATTTTTCAATACTATTTGAAACTCAAATAGTAGCTGATTCCACAAAAATACTGTCATGTAAGCAAGGTTGTCAAGGCATATTAGAAAGTAAAAAAATAAACTCTATTTGTGTGTGTGTTGCTTACCGTTGGGGAAGGGTTTTTATATTGTGAAAATGTGATGGAAAAAGCTCAATGAAGGTTTTTGTGGAGTTTATAACCTAGTTTTTGAAATAATTGATTTTTCTATATAATCGTTTTTTAAGAAATTCAATATTATCTCTTCTATATGATTTTTCTATTATGAAAGTTTAAGATTTAGATAATTACCTATTACTTGTGTGTCATTCAGGTGTGGGCACTAGTTTGAAACTCAAATAGTAGCTGATTCCACAAAAGTATTATCATGTAAGCAAGGTTGTCAAGGCATATTAGAAAGTAAAAAATAAACTCTATTTATGTGTGTTGGCTGAGCTGCGAAGCCTAGAAGGGAGTAAGGCCTTTTCACTAGGAATTGGGAAGCTATATTGATGCATCCATGATTGTTTACTTACTTCCAAAAGTTCAAACTTCTGGATGCTTGCTACTCAAGATTTGGTATCAGCATTGTTCAAGAAAATATTTGCATATTTACTTCCAAAAGTTCAAACTTGTGGGTGCTTGCTTGTTTACTTCCAAAAGTTCCAACTTCTAGTATAAACTATCATCACTATTAATGAACACAACTATGGTGTATGACGATTGCATGTGTTCTATTATGTATTTTCTTTGTTTAGTGTTTTTTCAGACCCGTAATGAACTCTAATTAATACTTATATGTATTGTATGTTTCATTTTATTTTAATTTAAATGCATGCTCATTTGTTAATATACTTTATAAAAAGTATATTTATTAAGTTAATTAACTCATATTAGTCACAACACACAAAATATAATACAAAGTCACTCATTCGACTTTTTTGAAAAGTAGTTGTATAAAATAATATAAAATTCGACGTAATAGTAACAATGAAATTTCCAAAGTAATCAATTATTTAAGTAGTCTTATGATTACCTAATCAGGCAAAAGGAGTGTATTAGTAAAATTCACACCCATATATTTAACACAAATAAGGTAATACCCTTTATAGTAATTTTATTCTCAATCAACCATTTCAGCCAACATATTACCAAACACTTTCACTCTCTGTTCTAAAAATCGTTCTAGGCACCCGACTAGTCCCCGCCTAGGCGCTAGGCGGTGGCCGAGCGACCCAATTTTCATCTAGGCACTCCGACTAATTGGTTTGTCGTCTAGGTGATTTAGTCGACCATCTATGGCGCCTAGTTATCCGCGTAGAGCGTCTAATCGGCTGCCTAAGTTGTCTAAATTCGCCGAACATTACTTTACTTTTTAATTTTAATTTTCTAAGCGATATACATACTTTTACTTTACCTATGGATATACAGAAATGAAGTTGTAAATTACCTATGGATATACTCTAAATTTTCACTTCAGCAAATTTAGGGGGATGTATTGAATATGGATTGTGGTGGATTTTTTTTAATCCGTGGACTTTTAAAAAAGTCAATGGACTTTTAAATCCATAGACTTTTTATGAATGAATTCTATGGACTTTTAAATCTATGGGTAAGTTTATTGACTTTTAAAAAGTTCATAGACTTTTAAATGCGAACCACCACTGCTGGTTGTCGAAATTTTCACCTAGACCGCCGCTACCGATCTGCCCGTCCGCCTCTGTCACTTGGGTTCCCCGCTGTCGTCATCGGACTGATCCGCCACCAACAAAGTCGATTTGGTTATGCAAGGGAATTATGGACAATTACTTATATTAATCAATTAAATTAGGGGTGAATATGTAATATTTAGTCCTATTTAAGGAAAATCAAACATATGATCATGCTTTAAGAAGAATGTTACTCCGTATGTTTTAGTCCTACCCTGAATAATTTCCTCTGTATAATACAGAGTATGATAAGAAACAAATAGACAAACAAATAAATAAATAAATGAAACAAATGTAATTCATATAGCAACATAAAGTTCTACAAGAATAAATGAAGCATAAGAATCCAAATTTATATTTATTAAAAAAACTCAGTTTCAAGAATGCTCAAAATTTTTGGTCATTTTATTAATGAGTAAGAACATTAATCGTTACACTCATTGCTACATGTGGTACAAGCACAGTTGCAATCGAGTTTATCTTCTTAATAATTGTTTTCTTTTCATTTCTATCTTGTAAAATTTTGTGTACTTATTTACGTTTATATATTTATTAATTTGAAATTATATTTTTATGTGTTAGCGATTTAACAATGAAAGAAAGTGATAGTTAAAATATTTATTTTCTTAATGGTTAAGTGACGACGTACCAGAATTGCACTAATGTAATATTATCGATTCTTATATCAGTTTTTCTAGAAACTTCTAGAATCGAACCAGTATGGGATTAACGAATCAAGGGGGGTGGGGCAAGCTGAAGAAGAAAAAGAATGGAAGGAGAGGGGTGGAGCGAGTTAGGCTGAAGAAGAATGATCGAAGGGGAAGGGGTGACTTGGCTAAAGAAGAGAGTTGGTGGGGTGGGGTGGGGGACGAGATGAAGAACCGATATAAGAAAAGTCCACAGAAATCTTTAGTGAGGAGAAGAGACAATCGAAGAGAATTAATGTACTAAAAATGAGTTAAAAGCCCACGAGAATCCATGATTTTAGAAATCCATAAGAATGAACGAAACTTTGAATATGCCTAGTTTTTTATAGACTTTTAAAAGTCTACATTGAATACACCTAGACTTTTGTAGACTTTTAAAAGTCAACATTGAATACACCTAAACTTTTAAAATCCATGGACTTTTAAAATTTTGCCACTAATTCCTAATACAATACACCCCTCTTAGTCTTTTTGGTCTTTTCAGTCATTCCAGCCAATGCAGCCATTACCAAATAGGCCCTCCCCCTTGGTCATTAAGAAGGGAAAAACTATTTGAAAATGCCAGAGTATCAGCTTTATTTTAACCTTTTGTAGAGTTGAATTAACATCCTAGGAGTATTACTTTTTTACCTTCTCTTCTCTGAACTCCAAGGGTAGTGGCATTCTTCATTGGGACTTCGACGTGCTTGTAGCAGAGATTTTGATTGTTTCATGTTCACCACAATAGAACCTCAACGCAATCAATTTTTGTTTCCATCTCCTTCTTTTCTGCATAAATCTCATGATTGTCCTTATCATAACATTTCTCCACAATTTCTTCTATATATTTCCTTGGTTCAACTGAGGCTATGTTCTTATGATTACTTTAATCTTTTTCCCTAGAAACAATGTTCTGAAATATGTCTTAAATCTCATGCGTACGCCAAAGTTTGGCTGTTTAAGTTCCTACCAAGGCTATCCCCCCAATGGTGGCAAGTATTTTCCGGCAAGTGAGGAGGCATTAGAAAGAGTTTTATAATGGTGGCAAGTATTTTCCGGGAATTTTCTATGTATAGTACTAGACGTTTTTTTGTTATTTTTATAAATGGTTTCTTATGTACTCGGATAAATAAGGTCTCCGCCTTCTACGGGTTTACATGTTTTTTATTTTGTTTTTAGTTCCTAACCTTTTTCTTGGTGAGGGATGCTAGAATTATGTATTCCTCGATGGCTATATACATTGATATATGTCAAATACTAAAAGTAGTAAAATCAATTCAACATAAAAAAACACATATGTTAACAAAAAATGCATTGGGCAATAATTCAATCGTGCAATACGTGTGCAAAAACTAGTATATCAAAAGGTCGCTTGGTAACATTTCAGGCTTATCAGTCATTTTTTCATCAAACACGTAATTTTTGATTTCACGCGATGAATTGTGTAACAATAAAAATAAGAAAAAGTAAGGTTCAAGTTACTTTTATGACTGTATTAGCAAAAGTTACCGTAGAAAATCATTTTAGCTATTTTTCATATATTTTTTTCTTTCTTTTATTAACAAAACATACTTTAAATATAATTTATTCATAAATCAGCCAATGCAGCCACTACTTCAGTCAGAACTTCATAAATTTCAGCAGAATCAGCCAATACAACCAATTTGGCTATTACCAAACGGGCTCCAAATAAGAATCATGAATAGGGGTGGACAAAAATACCGGAAAATCAGTGTGCCGCACTTACCGTACCGAAAAATACCAGAAAATACTGGAATATTGATATACCGTCATTTTCGGTACGGTATCATAACGCACCGATTTATTTCGGTACGATAACGACAAATGTTTTCATATACCGCGGTATACCGGTATAATACCGTACCGACTCTCTACCCAACAATTACTTTTAATTCTACAATATTGTAAAAGTCCATTACAATTTTGAAGCCCAAAATTAATACTTAGGTTGGTTACAAATACCAAAATACAAAAATATAGGGTCAATTTCCCAAATTCACTATAACCTTCTAGGCTTCTACTACGTATATTCAAACAAACTAACCCTCATGACTAATGAGTAATGTACTAATGTTCATACACAAGTCCATCTTGTTCCAAGCTAGAGGTTGCGAGTCGCGATGGCTGAGCCGCTAAGTAGCTGACGAGTGAAAAAGCTAGGCATACACTTATGTGACGAGTGTATGAGTACATCTACATGGGGATTCCACGATCGAGTCCAGGCACACAACTTTGTCTGAAAGTGTTATTCAAATATTTTTTAAAATTATAAAAATGACTAGTTACACAATATCATATTAGGAATAAATGATTTTATATAGATGTTGTTTGAATAATTTTATTTATTTTTGTTAGATATCACTATTATATGTATATTGTTCAAGTTATTTTAGGAGAATGTGTTATTTTTTAATACGTGGCATGTTGAACTACTTAAATATACTAATAATAATTATTGTTCAATAATCAATATTGAATAGAACATCAATAGATTATTAACACCGATTTAGTATACGTAGTAGTTTGTTAGTCTCTGATAATTTATTGTATTGAGAGACATGCATGGTAATTTACCAATACTGTACCATTATCAAACCGAAATTTCGGTATACCGAAACTTCGATACACCGAAACTTCAGTAACATTAACAGTATATAAATTTTGTATATCGAAAGTTTCGATAGAACGAAGATAAGGGAGAAAATATTCATTATGCCATACCGAACTAGCTCTAATGATGAAAGACACCAAGATAGTACAAACATTTATAAAAACATTTTGTAAAAACAAGTGGGAGACTGAGTGTATACAATAATTTTGAAGGGGAGACACAGACAGAAAGATCCAAATTGTTCTATAGACCGACCGGATCCAAGAAATAAGACCGTTCCTCGTCAAACGTGCCCAAACAGAGTCGTTTGGGTTTGCCTCTTCCTCAACTCAAATCTCAAAAAGACTTCCCTTGCCAAAACCCCATTGTTTCAGTCAGAACACAACGGCTAAATTTTAGTGAGAGAGAGAGAGAGAGTGGGGAGTTGAGGTGAAAGTGCACTCTTGTCCGCATTACATGCAACCATGGTAGCCGGGAAAGTTAAAGTAGCCATGGGGTTACAGAAATCGCCGGCGAATCCCAAACCCCTGAGTTCAGATTCGTCTCCGAAGCCGCATTCTCCTTCTCCGTGCTCCGGCAAGAAACCACAGAAGGGCGCACTCTTCTCGCGCTCCTTCGGCGTCTACTTCCCACGTGCCTCCGCCCAGGTCCAGCCCCGCCCGCCGGACGTCTCCGAGCTACTCCGTCTAGTCGAAGTGTTGCGCGAGAGAGAGTCCCGGTTAAAGACCGAGCTTCTCGAGCAAAAGCTCCTCAAAGAATCAGCTGCGATTGTCCCTGTTCTCGAAAACGAGATTTCAGAGAGAGATTCGGAACTGCAACGGTCCCGCCGTAAAGTCGAGTGCTTGGAGACGGAGAACGACAGGCTTAGGATGGAAGTCGAGGTCTTACACTTGGAGCTTTTCAAGCAAAGGGGCCGCTCTGAAGAGAAGTTGAAACTCTTGGAAGCAGAGATTTTGGAGCTGAAGAGGGTGAATGAAGAGCTGGCATCAGCTCATAGATTCGTGGATACGGGAAATAGCAGTCAGAAATTGTCACTGACTAGGTGTTTGAGAAAATGCGCGACTCAGCCCAGCTTCTCATTAACGATTGACAACGGCAAGGCTGATTGTGAGAGGAGTAGGAAAGAGGAAGTGTCAATGGAAACCAGTGAAAGGCCAAGGCATTCTCGGTCTAACTCCGAGGAAATGGCTGAAACCTCAGAGAGTTTGATGAGCTTAAGATCCCGAGTTCCGCGGGTTCCGAAGCCTCCTCCTAGACCCTCTTCCTCGTCTGGATCTTCATCAGATTCTTCAAATCGCGTAGTCCCGGAGGTTACCCACATTCCGCCGCCTCCCCCACCTCCGCCCACGGCGCAGGCAAAAGCCATTGCCACCCCAGCACCTCCTCGTCCACCCACACCACCAGCTCCACCGTCCTCTAAGGCGGCGCCACCACCGCCCCCTCCACCTCCAAAGGGCTTAATAAAACCCATCCCAGCTAAAGTGATTCGGGTGCCGGAGGTGGTTGAATTTTATCATTCTCTCATGAGGAGGGACTCCCGGCGGGAGTCTGGAGGTTCCTGTGATGCTTCTGCCCCGGGGATGGCAATGGCCAAAGATATGATCGGGGAAATTGAAAACCGCTCTTTACATTTACTGGCTGTAAGTTTTGTATCCACATTTACCACTAGTGCACTACTATTAGAACTGTATATCCCACTGGGTGTTTTCACTGCACATTTCTTGGAATTTTTTATTACTGTTTTAATATCTTTCTCAATTACACAGATAAAGACAGATGTAGAAATACAAGGAGATTTTATAAGATTCTTGATCAAAGAGGTAGAGAGTGCTGCATTTACAGATATTGAGGATGTTGTGCTGTTCGTCAAATGGCTTGATGATGAGCTGTCTTACCTGGTACTCAACCATATTTTCCTTGTTATTTTTTTGAGATTCTAAAGAGCTTATTTGCGACAGCTTATAAGCCGTTATTAGAAAAAGTTTAGAGTTTCTCGGCACCAATATCTGAGTGCCCATTTTGTAACCCATTTTTGGGTGCTTATCAATTTAAGATATTATACAAAACCCTAAATTCTTTATTTCTTGAGCTGAATTTAGTGATGGTGGGAATAACTAGAACCTATATACTGGATGAATTGGTTGAACTTGCATAGAAGCCGATTCTAGCTTGTTTCCTGCTATTTTGTTCCTTATTTTAATAAGTAATCTTCCTGTCACGCCTTCTTGACCGGAACCGCCGTCTGGACGACGGCTTTTGGGGCCCTTCCCTGTGGAATTTTTTGATGAAATTTTTATGGCATGTTCTACATGAAGTCTAGTTTATCCACAAAATAATTCAGCTGAAAACTCAATTCGGAAGGTCGTCAAATGATTTTTGGAAGATAACTGCGCCGAAAAATACATATACAACGCAGTTAACTTCCAAAAATCATTTGAAGACCTTCCCGATTGAGTTTTTAGTTGAATTTTTTTGTGGATAAACTAGACTTGATGTAGAACATTCCATAAAAAAATTCATAAAAAAATTCCACCGGGAAGACCACCAAAAGCCACCGTCCAGACGGCGGTTCCTGTCCAGAATTCCGGGCAGGAATATTTCTCTAATATGTTTTAAAGATAATTATTTTGTGCTTGAGCCACAAGTTTAAAAAGTCAGCCAATTCTACTGATTCAAACCTGGCCCTAAACTTGTAATCAGCTTAATTATTTGAAATAAAGTGAATGAATGTTTGTAGTTTATCGACTTTTTTTGCTTTGAGTTATTCTTGTGTTCTTTTACTTTCTAAAAGCTGGTTTTTGTTATATCAATTATTCTCAAGCCCCCACTACTCAGCAAACTTACCCAAACAAAAACTGACTGGATTACAACAAAGTTTTACTATGCATGTAATTGTTTATTTATAAAACAGATAGATTCTGAATGGTTATTTTAATTATTACTTTTAAAAGTGTAGGTGGATGAAAGGGCAGTGTTGAAACACTTTGACTGGCCAGAGAAAAAGGCGGATGCTTTAAGGGAGGCAGCGTTTGGGTATAGTGATATAAAGAAGCTTGTCACAGAGGCATCTTTGTTCCGTGATGATGATCATAGGCAGCCTTGTGGTCCAGCTCTTAAGAAAATGCAGACCTTGTTTGAGAAGTATGGAATTACAAAATCATCCTCTTCTCCCATCCCCTGTTTCCACACAATTCACATTGCATAAAATTTTTGGATTCATTGGGGTTAAATTTTGACAGATTAGAGCATGGTGTTTATACTTTGTCAAGAATGAGGGAATCCGCCAGCAATAGATACAGATTGTTCCAAATCCCTATGGAGTGGATGTTGGACACTGGTTATGCTAATCAGGTGTGTAAAGAGCTGCTGCTTCCTTGCTCTTTTTTGTTTCTGCTTTTAGTTGATACTATTTGATTTATACCCCCATTATGGACTACTTCACACCTTTGTTCCATGTAAAACTTAAGTGGCACCAGTTTGGGACCGAGAGTGTATTACTCCCTCGGTCCCAAATGGAGTTGCAAAGTTGACTTTTTTGGGTCAAACAAATACGGAGTATATTTTATTCACTTAAGTAGGATATCAATTCTTAATTAGATTTAAATTTGGATTTTGTAACTTTATAGAGATTTTAATGTAGTTTTAGAATATGTAAATTTTAATTATTAAAATTGAATTTATTATCAATCGAGAAGATTTAGCCTTAAAGTTGGTTGACAAAAAAATGTTAACTTTTGCAAAACAATTTAAGACGAAAATAATTTTTATTTTAATGGAATGAGGGTATGACTGTTCTTTCATTTATGTTGAAGACCGTGATTTACTTGTCAGGTTGAGAAAGTTTGATGATACCCCACAGTTCTTTGAATAAGTGTTTTTTTTTTCTGGTCCACGGAATATTGTACTGTTGTGTAGTGATCGATAGCTAGATGACAAAAAGTACGAAAATAATCAAATAATATACGGAATAATAATAAGACTACACAAATGGCCAGTTGTCAAGTCTAAAATTTCATAAACACAATTTGCTTGTCAGTAAACCTGCATATGTTTTGTGTCTGGTAGTGTGATACTGTGATCTATTTTGATGATATAATTACCTGAAATGGCCCATGTTTTCCACTTTCACCATTGTGCACGAAACATTAAGTTATAATTCTGATTTCTCCACATTTTTATATTCTAAAAATAGACTTAATATGTGGTGAAACACACCTAAACACTATAATTATTTAGGCAATAAATGAACAAGAATGTAATAAATAGTGTAGAATTAATTAGCATTAATTATTAGTCAGTATCCTAATTGTATTTGGAAACTTATTTCATTATAAAGATACAGTGAAGGATATCAGTTCGGTTAAGCCTGTTTATTATTCTCACATGGTATCACAGCTTAAGGTTCATTCTAATAGTCTAATTAATTCTACACTATTAGAATGAACCATGTAAAAAGTGATATTATGCCCCATTGGAATGTGATGACCCACTATGCTTACTACATTCAATATAGTAACTCGTTGGGGTGCATAATTATGCAGATGAAGCTGGCATCTGTTAAATTGGCAATGAAGTACATGAAAAGGGTATCTGCAGAGCTTGAAATGGTTGGTGGTTGTCCTGATGAAGAAGAGCTAATTGTTCAAGGTGTCAAGTTTGCCTTTCGAGTACACCAGGTAGAAAACAAAACAAAAAAAAGTGCTGCCCAACACTTCTTCCCCTAAGCTTACACTTTATTCCGTTTTGAAGCATTTTGTATAACCTCTACTAACATATAACAATGGTGGTCACTACGGCCACAGTAAAATATAACACGCCCCTATTTTGTGTGTGTACACGGGCATTTAGTCTAAAAACGCAGAACTGTCGGTGCCGAGACAACTTGAACGTGTACACCTAACACGGCTGCCCCAAGTACGATCCATATAAAATAGAAAATCACCATAGTCACTCAAGGCCAATAATACGAAAGTATTAGGTGTCAAGTTTGCCTTTCGAGTACATCAGGTAGAAAACAAAAAAAAAGTGCTGCCCAACACTTCTTCTTCCCCTAAGCTTACACTTTATTCCGTTTTGAAGCATTTTGTATAACCTCTACTAAAATATAACAATGGTGGTCACTACGGCGACCGTAAAAGATAACACGCCCCTATTTTGTGTGTGTACACGGGCATTTCGTCTAACAACGCAGAACTGTCGGTACCGAAACAACTTGAACGTGTCCACACCTAACACGGCTGCCCCGAGAACACGATCCATATAAAATAGAAAATCACCTTAGTCACCTAAAGGCCAACTATACGAAAGTATTAGGTGTACATAGTGACTACTCACTACACATTAAAAAAATACGTTTTGCCTATTATTTAATAATAATATATGTTTGGGGTGCGTTTGGTTAGTTTGCGGGTGGATTTGATGTGGAAACGATGAGGGCATTTCAAGAACTGAGAGAGAAAGCAGCCTCGAGATCCTGGCACCACCTCCCCCAACAGTGCCAGAATCAGCAGCACAAGACTTCTCAGTCATCCAGGCCTTCAACAGCTTGCTAATCTCTAGCAATCTTGGGCGGTTTCTTTTTTGATGTATACTACCGGCTACTAATTCTTGTAAAGATTCCTCATTTATTTATAACTTATATACTTACACTTCACTAATTATTATTAATGCACAAGCCCTGGAAGAATGGATCAATCAAGCGAATGATGAGGATGGTAGTAATATATAGGGTTGGACTCGGGTCCGGGCCGGGTCCGGGTCGGGCCTAGGCCCGGGCGGGCCGGCGGTTCAAGAATGATGGACCCGGGACCGGCCCGGGTACCCAACGGGTCCGGTCCGGGTCCGGGCCGGGCCGGGCCTCCGGTTTGGATTTTTTTTTTTTTTGCTTTCCTAACCCCCCCCCTCACCCCCACCCTCCCAAATACCCCCAAACCCATCAAGCCCAACCCGGGTGGAACCCCAAAAATGAAAAAAAAATAAAAAAAATTCAATTTGGCCCGGGCCCGACCCGGCCGGGCCGGTTCACCAAAATTGAGACCCGTGCCCGGACCCGCCCTACCCCCGGGCCTAGGCCCAACCCGGACCCGGACCCGAGAACCGGGCCGGTCCCGGTCCTGCACAGTAGCGGGCCGGGCCGGTCCACGGGCCGGGTGGCCCGACCCGAGTCCAAGCCTAGTTATATATGGGTGTTTGGTTAGAGATATGTATCATGGGAGGTTGGAGATATGTATTAAAGTCATTTCAAATTACCATCGGATAAGCAAATTACTACGTAGTAATTTTGGAGGCAATTTGATGAGTAAATAGGTTGACGTGTTAAGTAGGGGAGAAGATAACATACTCCATCCATTCCTTAAAACTTTGTCAACTTTTCTTTTTTGGTTTTCCCATTAACTTTGACACCTTCCCTTTTAACTAAAGAATTTGTGGTTTTAGTTAATTCTCTCTCCTCTCCACAAATCTCTATCACACAGTTTTTATTTTTTTAGTCTTCGTGTCTGTCAAACTTGACAAAGTTTTAAGGGACGGAGGGAGTATGATCCTACGGTCTTTAAAAGTTGCAATAGTTTGACTTTGAGGTTTGTCAACGCATAATTTTTGAAATTCACATCAATAGAAATTTAGAAATTGCCTAATATAGGAGTAAACATAAACATAACTGCACAAATAGGAGTAAAACTTAAAACTTCCTTCAATAGGAGTAAACATTAATTTTATACTCTTAATATCCCTAACCTAGTTAATTCTAAAATATGACTTATTTAATCTTAACCTAGTTAATTTATGACTTATTCGATAATAATAATTTATTTATTTATTTATTTTTCAAAAAATAAAAAAATATAATTTTTTTTTTTAAAAATAAAAACTCAAAAAAATAAAATAAAATTCATCGCCTCCTCTGCCGCCTCTGCACCATCACCTCCAGTCACTAGGGGATAAAATGCTAGCATTACGAATGACATATTTATGGAAGAAAATAATGAAAATGTTGGCATTCACAAAGAGAAATATGTCATGTTTTTGGCATTTTCCGGAAAAAAAATGGCAGTTTTTAGGAAAAATAGAATTTTTTTTCACCGCTCAGAGGTAGTGATGGATTCGGGCCGGGTCGGGTCCGGGCCGGGTCTAGGCCTGGTCGGGCCGCCGGTTCAAGAAAAGTGGGCCCGGGACCGGCCCGAGGGTTGGACGGGTCCGGTTCGGCCCGGGCCACCCGCCCAGGTCACGGGTCGGGTCCGGTTCGGGCCGGTTAATTTTTTTTTTTATAATTTATATTTTATAGTTTATAGTTTTATACGAGTATTAAAAACAAACTTCAATTGCATTTATTTGAAATGAAACAGGAACTACATTTGAAAATTAAAACAAGTTTTAAGAGAGAAACATTTTGAAAATTGTAATCAATCGGAACTTCCCGCACCTCCCGATCCTTTGGCTTTGTCACATGACTTCATATGCTTGATTGCCATCCCGAATCCGCCTGAAGCCCCCATGATACATTTTTTTTCGCACCATTTGCAAATTGCGTACCACATCCCGGTCTTCGGGTCCTTCTGCTTATCAAAATTATACCGTATAATGGCATCTTGATTTTCCATCTTAACTTCTTAGAGAAGAGAATTAGAGAGTAGATATATAATATATTGGAGAATAAGAGAATTAGAGAGTAGAGAGTTAAGAATAGGATTTAGGAAGAATTGGAAAAGAGATATGAAAAAATGTTTAAGATTAGGAGTATTTATAGGTTTTTTTACCCCCCAACCCCCCGGACCCCCCCTTTACCCCACCCAACGGCTATATAGCCGTTTGGGTTGTCCCCAGCCCCACCCCCAACGGCTAGTAGGAGACTAGGAGCCCAAACCAAAATTTTTTTTTTAAAAAAAAATTGAACCGGACCTGGGCCCGGGCCCGACCCGGCCGGGCCGGGTCACAATAATGCTGAACCGAGCCCGCCCCGCCCCTTCCCACCGGTTCGGGCCCATACTCGGTCCCGGACCGCCCGACCGGGCCGGTCCCGGGCCCGCACAGTACCGGGCCGGGCCGGGTCACGGGCCGGGTGGCCCGAACCGAATCCATCCCTACTCAGAGGTGGTGGTGCAGGAAGGTTGTACGGGCGGTGGGAAAGACATCCAATTTTTTTTAAATTTTTTATGGAGTTTTTCTATTTTTAATTAATTTTTTAAAAAACTAAAAAATTAAAAAAAAAATTAAAATTTTTTATTTTATTAACATTTTATAAATTTTTTAATTATTTTTCTACGAATTTTTTATTTTTTCCGAATTTATTATGAATTAAACATTTAATTAAAAGTTGTTAGTGCTTAGGGCTTGGGTGGGGGTATACTTGTCCAAACACTAAAGTTACTCCTGTTCAGAACATGATATTCCTATTTTTGCATTTTGCCTATGTTTTGCTCCTATTCAGGGAATTCAATTTAATACTCCCTTCGTCCCAAATTGTAAGATACTTTACGGTTTACGATGTTTGACCAACGATAAAGCAAATTGATCTCTGTCAACACTCAAATTAGTTTTAGAAAATAAAATTTACATGTTCAGAAACTACATTAAAACCGCTACAAAACCTTCAAAAAATAATTCAAATTTCATAAACTTTTGATATATAAAGTAAAAGATTAAGAGTGATTTATGTTGACCAAGTGAATAGTAAATGTATCTTACAATTTGGGACTGAGGGAGTAACATTTTATACATAATAATTTAATTATATATTAGTAGAAAATTGTGATCAAAGTAAGGTGTTTGAATAGTGTACAAAAACTATTACGTTACAACTTTTAAAGAACCGGAGAAGTATTAAAAGTGATCTCGCATTTTTGAAATGGAATAATCCTCACGTTCATCACATCAATGACTTAACGTGTGTTGTGATCACATGTTGACATCTTCCTCGGACCGGGCCCAAAGCGGTCCGGCCCGTTCTCATAAATCAGGGCCTGTGCCCGAACCGTCCTACACGATCGGGCCGGTTCAAAGCCCGAACCGTCCTTCCGTCACCTGGGTCGGTCCGGGCCCGCACAGTAGCGGGCCGGGCCGGTTCACGGACCGGGCCGAACCGGTTTGGGCCACCCCGATGATATGCTCATTAAATTTTACTATACCATAATTGAGCGAGATTAATATTACGGAGTATTACATTACATTATGATTATCTCAACAAAAGGGTTAGAATCAAATAAAAAACTTTTTTAACGTGTGGATTTCTTTATACTCACTTTTACTTGTATAGTTGAATTTTATGTGCAATGTAATACACTTTTTAAAGTTTCATTAAAAAAATCATTTATTTACAAAATTATCACCACGTATTTTGACTAAAAGACATTGACATTTTACAACAAATGAGTTGGTGAAACATTAAAAAGTAAATTAAATTGCACAAATAGTGTATCTATCTAATACAAATATAAGTGGATGTGAATGATTTCGGACGTTAAACCTTTTTTATCTTAACCAACCCTTCAACCAAAAACGTAAAAACGTAAGTAATTACTCGTATCACTATTATCTTTTGGTGAACTTGCAATTGGAGTAACACATGTTCTCAGGAATAACACTTGGACTAACTAACGCGGGGATGAATCCTTGCTGGTGGTGTGGTGTTCACAAACGATTTGGTGAAAGGACAACAAGGCCATGGCCCCCAATGGACGTGCAAAGAAGTGGGGTTTGCATAAAACGCCTAAAGTGGCAATTCAGGTTTTTAATTTCAAATTTGCATGACAAATCAGTACACCCACCAATCGTTATAAATTTATAAGCACATGGATTTGGCGACAATACCGGAATTTAGATAGTGCACGAACAGCGAGTGAGACAACGATATTGATTAGTGTGGATGCTTATTAGGGGTGGGCATAAAAAAACCATAACCAGGTAACCGTGGGAAAAAAACAAAAAACCGCTATTTTTCCGGTTAACCATGCCGACTTTTTAATTATTATCGGTACAATTAACCGATGAAAAGAAAAAAGGTTTGATGGTCGGATTACCATTTTGAAACCATATTCCATCGGTTAACCGTTCAAAAGGCACCAACAGTAGCGGACGACATGCCTCAGCCTTTGCAGACTATCGTTCCTAGCAGCTTTTCCTTTCCACAAGCTGCAACCTGCCGATCTCTTCTTCTTCTTCTTTCCGGACTCTGCCTCCCTATCGACTATGTATGGATTATTGGAATCAGAAAAGCTTCAATCGAAGGAAAGCTAGGAAGAAGGACTCGGAAGCAGTTGCCGCAATTCCCATATTCCAATTTCCATCTCCAGTGCTCAACTAACTGCCTTCTAACTGCCGCCTATCAATGAGCATGCGCCGCCGCCTATCAACCTTCTTCTCTACTTCTCTTATTACTCCTTGATTGTGTAAAATTGACTAATTAATGAGTTAAACGCTGAAGGCCAAAGGCCTAAATGAGTAAAGCACCTATGCGGCTCTGCAACTGGAAGTAGAGTCCGGAAGGATTGAGGTTGGCAGGTTTTATTTTTTTTATTTCTGATTTTTAGGTTAACCGATTAGCGGTTAACCAGAAATTTGGTTAACCAATATGCGGTTAACCGAGGTCATGGTACGGATAATTTTACCGAAAATATGGTAACTCAAATCTTGGTTAACCAATTATTGGTTAACCAAAGTACGGTTAACCATGTTTGCCCACCCCTAATGCTTATTGCTTAAAAAACACTAATTGTGTTTACAAATTAAATTGGTTCATTTACTTAAAAGTCATGTTGTTTAAAGTCAAAAGTTAAAAGCACAAGAGAGTGTTTTTAAGAGATTTTCTCACAAAGCACTCTAATCTCAAAAGTCAGAGATTTTCTAACTGAAGATGATGTTCATGAGCATCAGTTGAGTTATTTGAAGTAGATGCCAAGTGTGCTTGAGATGGTTTGTTGGGATTGATTGAGGAAGGATTGAAATCTTATAAAGATATCTAATAATTTTGATGGAGTATATGGGTCTGAGCCCCCGGACCCACATACTCGGAAGAACAGAAAGCTCAAGACAACAGAGTGGCGCCCTCGTCGGCCGGGACGCCCCCGTCGGCCGAAAAGGGGCCAACTCGGATTATGGTCCTGAGCCCAAGGAACCCGGGTGCCCGCGTCGGCCGTGCCCTCGTCGGCCGTGCCCTCATCGGCCGCGCCCTCGTCGGCCAAGAAGGCCTCCCAGAATCAGATTTTATACTTACTCATTTGTACAGCCCATTAGTGGCTTTGTATCCGGCCCAGTAGCGGTCCAGTTGTAAATGGGCCTCCCAAGCCCAAGGCTTGGGAGCCCAACCCTAATTTTCTCTATAAATACTCCCCTTGGGAGTAGTTATAGGGGTTACAAAATCATTCTATTGAAGCACATTGTTGCACTTCTCTCTCTAGCTCTCACTTCTCTCTAGAATCTAGGAGATATACTCTATCATTTGGTGCTCTCGTTGAGAGCTAGAACAATCAAGTTAGCACCCTTCGTCGCTGCCAAGCACAGCTAACCACTGATCATGGGGAGAACTAAGTCAAACCGCAACCTCGTCAGCAAAGTCATCCCTGAGGACCAAGAGCCCAGGGAGCACGATGAGGACGCCACGGCCGACCAGGCCGGCGGAGGGGATCTCTTCCAGGAGGCCTTCAACCTCACAACAGACCTCCGCAACCAACTCAACGGCGGCGCCCCTGATGCCCGCCTCGGCTTGGACAAGAAGCGAGCTGAAAAGACGGATCACGGCCCGGCCCTTCCTATGGCCGCGGCCTCTCCGTCCGTGGATCCACAGGTCCAGGCCGCGCTGTCGGTCATCATCGCCAGCCTAGCTCAGAACCCCACCGTCCTCAGCGCACTCTTGCCAAGGACCGGGGGAAACGTCACTCCACCTCCTCATCCCCAACCACTGGCCGACCAGATAGGCAACAATGAGGGGGTTGTGGCCCAGGACACGGCGTCGTCCCACTCCCACCCTGCTTCCCCTCTTCGGCCCGGGCAGACCCCAGCGCGTGGAAAAGCCTCTGCCTTCAATAGGCTAGGTGACACGCGCCGTCGTCCGGTTTCGGAGAGGATGGCGGGACGGATTGGTGATCCTCGTCCTGGCTCGCCAAGGGAGAGTTTGGGGTCTGTGTCCCGGACAGCGGACCAGCCCCGCCCGGACAAGGGCAAGGGGAAGTTGCACGAGGATGACGTGCGTCACCAGATCAACGCGGCTCACAACGAGCGCCTGAGGAACCAGCCGGGTGCCGCCGCGGCCGACAGGGACCCTCGGGACGAGGTCATCGCCCAGCTGGAAAGGAGGTTGGCTCAGATGGAGGCCAAGCAGTCGGCCAACATCCCTACGGCCGGCGCCTCCAACGACCCCGGCCTCAACGCGCTCATGAACAAAGTCAGCGCCCTGGAGAGGGAGCTGGCCGAAGGGCGGGGTGACCCCATCATCCAGGTCAGGACTAGGACCCCTTTCACCGACAGGGTCCTCTCGGCCCCCATCCCTGATAAGTACAGGGGGAACGCCATCAAGTCCTACGATGGCCGATCAGACCCCCAGGAGCACTTCAGCCGTTATCAAAACAACATGCTGATGGTGAACGCGTCCGACGAATACCTCTGCCGTTGGTTCCTCTCTACTCTCGAGGGGCCAGCGTACGAGTGGTTCAACGGACTGCCAGAGGGAAGCATTGACTCATGGCAAGATCTCGCCCAGCGCTTCCTCACTCACTTTGCCGGGAGGAAGCGCGCCAAGAAGTATTTCACCCACCTCCTCTCCGTCAAACAGCAGCACGAGGAGTCCCTCCGGTCATTCATCGACCGGTGGACGAGGGAGACCGAGGAGGTCGAGGGGCCGATGAGCGCACCCTCCTCGCCTTGTACCAGGGAGCCCTCCGCAGCTCCCCGTACGCCAGGAGCCTCATCACTGACCCCCCGAGGTTGTACGCCAAGGCGCTCCAACGCGGAGGCTTGTATGCCGACGCCGACGAGCTCCACAATCACAAGAGAGAGGGGGGCCATCCCCCCAAGAAGACAAATCCTTCGCCGGCCTCGGGTCCGTCCCCGACCGGCCAGGGTGCCCAGGGCCGCCACAGCTCTGGTGGACAAAGTAAGAAAGACCGCCACTGGCGGCCGAGGCTGGAACGGCCGGGGGTAACCCTCACCCACCCGGTCGGCACCATCCTCGATTATGCCGAGAAGCACGGCCTTATCGAGCAGGCTCCTCGGCCGGCCGAGGAGATCCTTGCCATCCAGCAGGGCGGCACATACTGCCGGTTCCACAAGAACTCGTCGCACAATACCGACGATTGCATCACATTGAAGAAGGCCATCGAGCGCCTTATTCGCCAGGGGGAACTCTCCCAGTTTGTCAAAGGTGGCCCACGTAAAAACACTTGGGTAAACACCGGCAAACATGGGGGCGAACCCTCTGCGAAGAAGCGCGAGATTGGTAGGCTCAGCGACGACGAGGCTCATCGTAGGTGGGAACACTGGGGGGGACTCCGCCACTCAGAGGAAAAAATGGGCCCAATCCCTTTACATTGGGGAGGTGTCCCACGTTCCCCCTCAGCCGAAGAAGCAGCGAACGGAGGTGATCACCTTCACCGACAAGGATCTGCCTCCAGGTACGGAGTCACACAGGGACGCCCTCGTCATCCGATGTGAGATCGGTGACTCCATCATCCACCGTACTTACATCGATACGGGGAGCTACGTCAACGTGATGTACCTGGACACCTTCAAGCAGCTGAAGCTGGACAGAGCTTTTCTGAAGCCGATCAAGACCCCGTTATCCGGCTTCACCGGGGACTCTATCGACGCCGAGGGCACGATAGTCCTCCCCGTGGAGGTCGGTGACGGCCCCCACCACGCCAAGATTGACATGGAGTTCATGGTGGTCAACCTCCAGTGCGCCCACAACCTGATCTTGGGCCGGCCAGCGCTGGAGGACTTGGAGGCCATCATCTCCATGAAGCACCTATGTTTGAAGTTCCCCACCAATGACGGCATCAGCTACGCCAGAGGAAATCAGAGGATAGCCAGAGCTTGCTACCTCAAGCTAACGAGGCCGGCCAAAAGGGAAGGACAGAGGATAGACACCATTACGGCCGCCGTCGCCATGGACGAGGAGAAGCCACATGCGGAGCCGGCCGAGGAGGTCGAGGAAATCCCTCTGGATACCTCCCGGCCGGAGCGGGTTCTCAGGGTCGGAAAGCAACTCCCCCAGGACCAACGAGACGCCATCCTCCTAGTCCTACGGTCATACGCCGTTGTCTTCGCGTGGGGCCCGGACGATATGCCAGGCATCAGCCGCCAGGTGATCACTCACCGGCTGACCGTCGATCCGACCTCCGCGCCTGTCAAACAGATGCGGCGCTACTTGTCCGCCGACAGGCGGGACTTCGTGAAAGGAGAGGTCGCCATGCTCCTCTCAATCAAGCACATCAAAGAGGTGAAGTACCCGACATGGTTGGCCAACGTCGTCCTCGCACAAAAACCGCCGACGTTCAGAATGTGTGTTGACTACACTGACCTGAACAAGGTGTGCCCCATGGACCCGTTCCCTCTCCCCAACATTGATCAGCTGGTGGACGAGACGGCGGGGTGCGAGTTGATGTCGTTCCTCGACGCTTTCAGAGGGTACCACCAAATCTCCATGCATGAAGATGACGCCGAGAAGACGGCATTCATGACCCCAGAGGGAATCTTTTGCTACCTCGTCATGGCCTTCGGACTTAAAAATTCCGGCGCCACCTATACTAGGATGGTGGCCAAGATCTTCAGCGCGGTCCTTGGCTGGACGATGGAGGCGTACGTCGACGACATGATCGTCAAGAGCAGGCAGGCCACCTCCCACGCCGACGACCTCCGGGAAATCTTTGAAATAATGAAGGAGTTCAAGCTCCGGCTCAACCCCAAGAAATGCGCCTTCGGCGTCCAGGGCGGCAAGTTCCTCGGCTACATGGTCAGCCGGAGAGGCATCGAGATCAACCCGGAGAAGACGCAGGCCATCATCAACATGGAGCCGCCCCGCAACGTCAAGGAGGTACAGCGACTGACGGGGCGCCTAGCGGCCTTAAACCGGTTCCTCTCCAGGTCCGCCGAGAGGGCACTCCCCTTCTTTCAGATCATGCGGAAAGCCAACAGCTTCAGGTGGACGACGGAGTGCCAGGAAGCATTCGACGAATTGAAAAGGTATTTGTCGTCCCCACCCGTGCTCTCCAAGCCCGAAGCCGGCGAAACCCTCTTCTTGTACTTAGGGGTGAGCACGTCGGCCATCAGCTCCGTGCTCATCCGCGAGGACGAAGGGGTGCAGAAGGCCATCTTCTACATCAGCAAGACGCTCAGGGAGGCCGAGCTCAGGTACTCCCCCATTGAGAAGACGGTGTTGGCCATCGTCCACACAGTGAAGAAGCTGGGGCACTATTTCCAAGCCCACACCGTCCATGTGCTGACCCAGCAGCCTCTTGGCGCACTCATGAGGAGCCCCACAAGCTCCTCGAGGATGGTGAAATGGGCGATCTTCCTCAGCCAGTTCCAAATTGAGATCAAGCCAAGGCCATCCATCAAAGGGCAAGCCTTGGCCGACTTCGTCATCGAATGCACATCGAGGGAGACGGCCGTCGCCAACCCCGGGCCGGAGCCGGACGACACGTGGACCCTGTTCACTGACGGCTCGTCGGCCGCGAAATCATGCGGCGGCGGCGGCGTCCTCATATCCCCTGAAGGGTTCAGAGCTTACTATGCCATCCGCTTCAACTTCAGGGTATCCAACAACGAAGCCGAGTATGAGGCCCTCCTCAGCGGTCTCAGACTCGCCGCCGGCCTCAAGGCCAAGCACCTCAAGATCAAGTGCGACTCCAAACTGGTAGTGGGCCAGGTGGAGGGATCGTACGAGGCAAAGGAAGGCCGGATGAAGCAGTACAAACAAGCAGCGGAGGAATTGCTGAAAGCGTTTGAAACCCACGAGATCACTCAGATCCCAAGGGCCGAGAACGCTGAAGCCGACATCCTCTCCAAGCTCAGCTCGGACACCCCGGAGCACATCTCCCACTTGGCCAAGATCGAGGAGTTGAGCATGTCCAGCATCCATGTCAGCCCCGTCTTGTGCGTCCAACAGCGACCAGAGGACTGGATCTCCGACATCGCCACCTTCATCACCACGGGGGAGCTGCCCCCGGACGAGGAGAGGGCCAAACTTGCCAAGCTCAGGGCCCCAAGCTACACCGTCGAAGATGGCAAACTCTACAAACGGTCCTACAATGGCACTCTCCTCCGATGCCTGCACCAGGACGAGGCCGACACAGCCATGGAAGAAGTTCATTGTGGCGTCTGTTCCTCACACCAGGGCCCTTTCAGCATGTCCCGGCGACTCGTCGTCCAGGGTTTCTTCTGGCCGACGATGGCACGCGACTGCGCTGATCTGGCCAGAAAGTGCGCCACATGCCAGGTACTCCAGAAGGCCCCTGGTCGGCCAGCTGTCAACTATGCCCCTGTCAGCACCGCAATTCCATTCTCCAGATGGGGAATTGACCTGGTCGGCCCCCTGCCCAGAGCCGCCGGGAATAACCGCTACATCATCGTCGCCGTCGACTACTTCACCAAGTGGGTCGAGGCGGAGCCCTTGGCCAGCATCACGGGGGCCAGATGCCAAAAATTTGTTTACAAGAACATCATCACACGCTTTGGCGTCCCCCAGGAGATCATATCAGACAACGACACCCTATTCGAGGCAGCCCCTTTCCAGGAGCTCCTCCGGGAGTTTGGGGTGAGGCACCGTTTCTCCTCCGTTGCCTATCCTCAGGGCAACGGGCAGGTCGAGAACGCCAACAGAACAATTATGGAGGGGTTGAAGAAGAACCTCCAGGCCGCAGGAGGCAGTTGGGTCGACGAGCTCCCCAACATCCTGTGGTGCTACAGGACCACGCCGAGGAGGGCGACAGGTGAAACGCCTTTCGCCCTGTGCTACGGCTTTGAAGCAAAGGCGCCCACGGAAGTTGCCATCCCCAGCCGGCGGGTGGAACAATATGAGCCTGACACCAACGAAGAGAACATGAAGATTGACCTACACCTGGTTGATGAGAGGCGTGAGCAAGCTTACATCCGCGCAGAGAACTACCGGCGTCAAGTAAAATCATACTATGACGCCAAGGTACGTTCCCGGGAATTTCAGGTGGGGGACTACGTCCTCCGCCGAAGGGAAGCAAGCCAGCCGACAGAGGGTGGCAAGCTAACATTGAAGTACGAAGGGCCCTACATTGTCAGTGCCGTGGTCAAACCCGGCACCTACAAGCTTAAACGCCCGAATGGGTCCAATGTACCACGAACATGGAATGTACACCATCTGGTGAAGTTTTATCAGTAATCCGAAGGAGGTGCAGACGGCGAAGCCCTCACCCCTTAACGGGTTACTGATTGAACGCCACCCTCGGCCTCGAGCCACTTATGAATAAAATCATGTTCTGATTTTTTCTCTGGAAATTCAAAGTAAAACATTAGCAGGTTCCCTCGTCGTCCACCTTAGAGCGAAAGGCTCAGGTCTGGCCGACATGGCCCCTTGCATTTGCAGCCTACGAGCGACAAGCTCAGGCACTCCATTGTATTTTGTATCAGCGAAGGGCTCAGGCCTAGCTGAGAGAGCACATCGTCCTGGCCCCGTAAGCCTAGAAGTGAAACACTCAGGTATGGCCGACGATGTCCCCAGGACGAAGGGCCCGCAAACGGCCCACGTCTTGAAACGGGAAGCTCACCGTGTCGTCCACGCGCCAGAACGCAGGACGACAGGCCTGAAATCATGGCCGAGGTGACAAAATCCCAAAACTCAGGGATGGGCAACGACAGCCGTTGGAAACCGACCAAAAGTCTAGCCCGCGTCATAAATAGGCGACGGGACCCGCCCTGAGACCACGGACGATATAAACGAAGTCCGAACCGGCCGAAGGACGAGCACACCCTTCGGCCGAAGCCTGAAAGAAGGATACCCCCCGAAACGAAAAAAAAAATAAAAAAAAAATACAAGGGAAAAGAGGGAAGCCGACGGCCGCGCACACTTGCCGGCCTCGAGCAATGAAAAAATAAAATCCCCACAATTCAGGCCCATTTTGGCCAGGTACATATCAGTTGAACATAAGTATAGTACCACAAACAGGTAACATGGACGACGCGTCCACGCACCACAAGGAAATGATCGAGGCCGACACACGCCTATAAAACCCTAACCGCATCGGTTGGGTGACAAGCAAGAGGTGACCTTCATCAGCCACAGTCCTTTGAAGCACCAACGCTTAGTATGCAACAAGGCATCACATTCCTGAGGATGACCAGGACGAAGCGGGCACTTATCACACCCGCGAAAGGATCAAGCAACAAGAAACAACCCCTACTTGCCACGGCACCTCGGATGGCCGACGCAGGCACTGGAACCAAGGCCGTTGGTCGACGGAAAGTTCCTCAACAAGGAACCATGGCTAGCCGACGAAGGCGGGACCTTGGCCGGCAGCGGCACCGCAAAGAAGTAAATGCTTAACATTTATACTTAGGAAATTTACCTAAGTACTCAAATGGAAGAATTCTGGACGAAGCGGGTACATATATATTCCAAGGCCGTTAGCTACCTACGCCTTGTATATGTACTTGGGAAAAATTCAAAGTCCAAAAGACTAAGGTGAAGGTGCCCTTATCGGCCACAACACAGGGATGCAGGCCGACAATGACACTGGTTCAACACTTGGCAAGTCACCCCAACCATTTGCCAATAATGGGGAGAGACTAAACCCCATGGACGTAGCGGACACCACGATCACGGGCAAAAGGACCAAAAGCCGACAAGGCCACCATGCCACAAGGAAGCAACTGTAAAAACCCAAAAACACTTAGAAATTTTTTTGAGAAATTCCCAAGTGTAATGATACTGCATCAACACCGGAGTGGCCGACCAGACTACCGGACAGGAAGGCCAACCTCACGGACGTAGCGACCACTCGCGGGTGACCCAAGTTATGACTCGACACTTAGACAATTTACAGAATCGAAATGACAAAAGGCAAACAAGCATACAATGGACTCAAAAGCCGAGAAGGACGGCAAAAATTCTTTCATTCAATCAAATCATTACAAATGGGGGCGCTTCGGCCATTACATCAGTTAGACAGAAATGAAAAGCAAATTACAAAGGAGCAAGGAGTAGCCGATCAAGCCTCCGGGGCACCTCCGTCCGTGGCTGGCTCTTCGACCTCGTCAGCTCCCTCCTCGGCCTCAGTCTCCTGGCCGTCGGCGGGTGTAGCACTGGTGGCGTCGTCCAGAAAATCAAATTCGGTGTAATCCGGCTCGCCGAGGCCAGAGCTTTCTATGGGGGACTCTCGCTCCGACAGCGGAAGCTTGGCCTGCTCTTCTGGATCCTTCATCAGCTTCGGCAGCTTCAGGTTCCGTCTAGCCCACCCAGACGTGTAATTCATGGCCTTCAACGCCCGGGACAGCCGCCGACACAGGAGCCTTTGCATCCGCTCCTGGCCCAGGTTATAGTACACAGACATCTCCCGGGTGAAATACTCCTGGCTGGCGGGGGAGTTCATCCCCCAACTCTCAAGCCTGGCGGCCACCACCTCGTAGCACCAGGGGAGCCTCTCATCGGCCTTCCACCCCTCGGCCAGGAACTTCTCGACGGCCTCATCGGCAGCCTTCACGACGGCGGCCTCGGCCTCAGCCTTCGCCTTGGCGGCCTCCTCGCTCCTGCGCCTCTCGGCCTCAAGCGCCCTGTGGGACTCCTCGAGCTCCCTTTGGCTCTCCTCGAGCTTGGCCAGGGCATCGTCCCTGGCTGCGGCGGCTTCATCAGCCCTTGCCTGCAATGCCTTGGCATCCTCCCGGAGCCGATCAAGGCAAGCTACCGCCTCGTCGGCCGAGGCAGCCTTCTGCTCCAGCTCTTTCAAGCGAGCTATCTCCCAATACTGCCTCTTATGGCTTTCCATAAGCATAAAGGCACTCTGCAGAAGGAAAACAAGGGTCAGGCAAAAGACTACACAGACGAAGAGAGAAACAAAAATATAAGGACAGTAACTTACTTGGACGAGGAAGTCCATGCCGCCCTCGTAAATCTTCGGGTCCTCGAGCTTCTTCAAGTGAGCCCGATCTTTGGCCGGCATGGCCTTGGCCAGGACGACGTGGCCAGGGACGAGATCATTAAACACGCCCCCGCCGACGGGGTATTCTACCACCTTCTGGTAGGTGGCACCGGCAATCTCCTTGCCGGCCCTCTGCGTCCGTGGTTCCTGGACGAGAGGAAGCGACGGGGCAGCATCGTCAGCAATAGTAAGGTCCACGACGGGACCACCATCGCCCACGCTGGGGACAGTAAGAGTACCGGCCTCAATAGCCGGAGAAGGGGAAGGAGCCCTCTTCGTCTTCTTCGAGACGCTCACGCCGGCCTCGGTCAACTTTTTCTGGCCGTCAGTGGCCGGCCTTTTCTTCTTGGATGGAGCAGGCTTTGGGGCCGCATCAGCAGTAGCCCCACTCCCACCGGCCGCGGCACGTCTGGCCGCCTCGGCCGCCTTAGCAGCAATCTCCTCGGCCGCTTTGGCCTTGGCAATAGCCATCATGGAACGCCGGTCCATGACAAAATCTACAAAGGAAAAACACAAACAGATTAGTAAGGCAAAGGACAAAACATAAAAGACAGAGAGCCGAAGAAAGAATTACCATCGGCCTCAGCAGGAATGCCCAAATTCGGGCCGTCGGCCTCCTCAAAGGTGGTGGACATCCTCGGCCAGAGTTGGAGGTCATCCTCCTTGTCACCATAGACATAGTACCTCACGAAGCCGAGGGCGGCCATCTTGTATTCAGTGATGTAATCCTTCACGCTCCTCGGCCCCCCTTCCAAGAAGGCCTCCACCTGAGCGTCCAAAATAGAGCTCTTTGGCGGGTCATGCAGGTTAAACCTCCCGGTGTGGCCGAGGGAGGGAAACTCGGTGCCACTCTCACCAATAGACACAAACACGAACTTGCTCTTCCACCCATGAATGGACGTAGGCAAATCCGTGAAACTCCTCTTCTTCGGCAGCTGCTGAAGAGTAGCATAGGCCGCACAGTTCTTGTGGCTTCCTCGGCCTATCTGGTACAAATTCATGAATAAGGCCGTTGTCGGCCTGTAGCCCAACTCCTCACACCGGAGCAAAAACCCCACCATCAGGGAGTAGCTGTTCGGCGTCAGCAGGGCCGGAGGAAGCCCTACCATGTCCAGGTACTCGGTAATGAAAGGGTGAAGGGGGAACCTCAACCCCTTAGCAAAACTCATCGGGTATACTCCAAAGTATCCCGGTGGCGGAAGAAGAACATGGTCCGTCGGCCTGGGTGCCCTAACCCGCCCGAACGGCCCCACATACATCTGGGCAACGAGATAGTCGGCCGCACTGCTTTCCGGCTTGATCAGGAAGATGTTGGTGAGATCCAACTGGGAAGTGCCCGGCCCACTCTTCGGCCTCCTCACTCTCTTCGGCTTAGCTGCTCCCTTCACGGCAGACACCGGCCTCGGGCACGGAATGATAGCAGAAGTGGACGCCCCGTCCACCACTCGGGACGCACCTACGTCCTCACCCTTTGAAGAGGAGGCGGACTCCTCGTCCTCGCCTTCCTCGTCCACCGGCCCTCCGGATTTGTATGGACTTAAACGCTCTATCTCCTCCTCAAACTCCTCGAGCACCTCGTAGTCAAGCGACCTCGTGGAGGGCTGGTCGTCGTAGGGGTAGTAGTCGTCGTTCAAGCTCTTCATAACTACTACTACGGGCCTAAGGAGATTTAACTTAAGATCTAAGGGTGTTCAAACACCTAACACTAGATCACTAGTCTAGGAAGCAAAATATGAAAAGTGAGGGAGATCGTGACGAACACTAACCTTAAACAACGACGAACACGAAGAACAAGCTTGGGAGTTTTATCTCTCTAGAAAAATGGGCAGCACTTCGACAATTCAGAATGCAAATGTGATTTCTCGTCGGAGGGGAAGGGGTATTTATAGACCCCTCCACCCAACGGTCACTACACGTGGCACTCTCCCAATGGCCACATCAATGGCCACCAACGGGAGACCACCACGTCACCGACGGGCCAAACTCTATCAACAGCCCATTGGCAAACCAGACTCCAACGGCCTACACACTTGCCGACTTTACAAGTACCAGCAAGCGCCCACAACGTCCCACTGGCTCGCCAAGATCACAACTGCCAAACAACGAGACGGCAACGGCCAGGAACGTAACAAACACCTATAACGCCCACAGAACAAAATGAACAAAGAAGCCCACAGCCATCGGCTCCTCGTACTAACCTTTGATGATAACTCTCTACAAGCGATCTGCGCACAGGGGTTCTCCCACAGGGTTACCTTGGCCAGAAAATCGCCATGAAAGTTGGATTCAGGGGGACTACGGAGATGCCGCTTCGGCCAGGGACTCAAGCAACTCCTTCACCCCTCGCACTCCTCGGCCTGAAGCAGTGGGGGACTGGGGGACTACACCGGCCTCAGCAAAGCACAAAGGAAACACTACAAAGAACATGAACATGACCACAAAGCATGGCCACATCATCCATACAGCACAACGGAGCTTCATCGGCCAAAATCCCATAACGTCATTAGCAACGGCCAACAAGCCACCAAAGGCAAGGACACTCATCGTCCTCTGCCATCACTTAATCACAAGGGGCTCTTCGGCCAGAAACATGAAAGTTAATCAACGACGGCCAAAAGGAGTGCGCAATCATCCTCGTCCTCGAAGCAAGGACAAGCTGCCGTGGCCTCGTCGGCCCAAACACAAACTTCAACCATCAGCGTCCAAGGAAAACATGCCTTCAACGGCCACCATTGAAAGAAGGACACTCATCGTCCCAAAACGAAGACATCAAGTAAACAACGGCCTCCCTGTCCACAACAAGGAACAGGTAACGGCCAAGGGCAACAAAGCACAGGAATCTACTCTCCTTCACTTCGCCTACGTCTCAGCTTAGAGAGTGGGGGACTCCTGATGGAGTATATGGGTCTGAGCCCCCGGACCCACATACTCGGAAGAACAGAAAGCTCAAGACAACAGAGTGGCGCCCTCGTCGGCCGGGACGCCCCCGTCGGCCGAAAAGGGGCCAACTCGGATTATGGTCCTGAGCCCAAGGAACCCGGGTGCCCGCGTCGGCCGTGCCCTCGTCGGCCGTGCCCTCGTCGGCCGCGCCCTCGTCGGCCAAGAAGGCCTCCCAGAATCAGATTTTATACTTACTCATTTGTACAGCCCATTAGTGGCTTTGTATCCGGCCCAGTAGCGGTCCAGTTGTAAATGGGCCTCCCAAGCCCAAGGCTTGGGAGCCCAACCCTAATTTTCTCTATAAATACTCCCCTTGGGAGTAGTTATAGGGGTTACAAAATCATTCTATTGAAGCACATTGTTGCACTTCTCTCTCTAGCTCTCACTTCTCTCTAGAATCTAGGAGATATACTCTATCAAATTTAATAACAACGTTCGAAAGAATGGCATTGAAAAAACCACACAGAGAGAAAACGTCAATCAATTTTTTCTTTGGATTACTTGACTTGACAATGAAAGCAGTAGATTCAATATCGGAGGACGTAGATTGGATTGAGATTGAGTATTAGAAATATGTTTAGAAAACATTGTTACAAATTCAAAAGGATTTTGTAAAGAACATTGACTTTTTTTCTTGAAGAAGAAGAGAATAGACCGTAGTACGCATCAAAATTTGATCTCTCAAAACATTACAAAAATCATTGAGACTAATGAGAATTTAAGAACAAGGTCTTTTTGTAAAAGTTCTTGATAGAGATCATTGATATTACAAGTCCATTTACCACATTTACAGACCGGAATAGTCCTATAATTGCACTATTCATCCCAGATGGTTTTGAAAAAAATTATAGAAAGCACTGATAGATTGAGAACCTTGAGACAAATTAGTCATAGATTTTTCAACATGAAAAACTTGAGGTCGATCCATAATGAAGTTTTACCTCATCTCAAACATCTTTCGTCAGAGTAAAGTACAAAAAAGAGTAGTACAGATTTCAGGTGCAATAGTGTTAACAAATAGAGTAAACAAGCCAAGACAAAAGGGGCACGTTTACCCGATACCAAGTAGATTAGAGAGAATCATTAGACAAAGGTTGTGGAATGATCCATCAAGAAATGTCATTTTGTTTTTTACCATGACAGCCATGACAACTGATTTCTACCAAGCATGGTAATTATAACTGGTGAATGTTTCGTTGATGATTCTAATGCCTGATCAGCTAGATGTAGGAAATATGACATTGAAGGATCTTCAGTGAGGCTAGGGTTTTGAACAGCTGAATTGCCATTTGGGCTAGCCATTTGAAAAACAAAGCGATTGAAAAGCAAAATAGAAAATGGAGATGAACCGGAGTATTTGATGAATCTCTAGCATAGAAACTGTATATTGAAGAAGAAAAGTTTATCTGAAGCTAAACTGATACCATGTAAACTTTCATAGAATCGTATATTGAAGAAGAAAAGTTTATCCGTTGTAGATAGAAAGAGAACAAATACTCGATTGAGGAAATGTCCAGAATGTGTATATTAGGTCCGATGTGTAAAACATGTATCGAGTCTAAAATACAAAAGTAATAAAAAGAGTAATGTTGCAGTTTAGTCCTTCAACTCTCTTTCTTTATTAGTTTCAACGCCTTGATAGTAACTACTCCTATAACCTGTTTACTTTTCCGTTAAGTATCATGAAGTAAATGTTTTTTAGGCCTAATTCCATGATTAGAAAGCAGAAAAGCCTCTTAAAGCACTAGTAACTAAACCGACCCCATGTATTATTCAATCGTTAAGTTAAGCCTTTTTTATTGACTAGCATGTCCCTACTTTTTTCAATATCAGATTTTTATTTACATCTATACCCCATCTAATCTCGAGCATTGAAAATAGGCAATGGCTGCAATTAAAACGGAGCAATCAGACTGTTGATCACCACAACAAACAAATCGTGATTTGCAAACAAATAGTCAAATAATTAATAGCAATGATTGGATCACAAAAAACACAGATAGAAGCGAGACAAAGAATAGAAGAAGAAAGTACAAAAAACACAGATAGAAGCAATTTTTACAAAACATTAATTAATAAAAACAAATTTAACTTCGATACTTTAGTTTTAGATACCCACTGAAAAGTGAAAAAAAAAACTGAAAACTATCAGTGAAAGATTTAGGAGGATGATTTCTATTAGCTCAATCAAAAGCCCCCAAATTGGTACGCTCTTCTTCTTCCCATCCCCTTCCACAAATCTCCATTCCGAATCCATTCTCAAAACCCAATACTCAACTCCCCCACTGTTTAATCTGAGTGCAAACCTTCCTCCTTCCCTTTCTCCTCGAATACATCGCCGCCTGACTGCCATGGCTGCTGAGCATTCCCAGTTGAGCGTCGCTGCTTCCCCTGTGCCTAATTCTTCAATGAAGCTCCTTTTTGTTGAAATGGGCGTTGGTTACGATCAACATGGGTACCTCTCTCCCTCTTGCTCTATATTTTTATGTATATCAGCACAATTTGAATGCAAAATGTATACAAATTAGTTGTGAAACAGGCAAGACATCACATCAGCTGCTATGCGGGCTTGTCGGGATGCAATTTCTTCTAATTCAATCCCAGCCTTCAGGAGAGGTAGGCGTGTACTCCGTATTAAGTAATAACCCAAAGATTTACCCTTTGGTGGCTTTTGTATCTGCGCTTAATAATAAATCAATGTTGGGAGGTTGGTAACATGTGTATTGCAGTATACATTTGTACTAACATGGGTCAGATAAAAATTTTGTGACTGCATTTTGCATTACTCTTGAGAAATTTCAAATCTTTTGATTTCGGGTCTGTTTGGATGGAGGCTTTTAGAGATAGCAACACTTTGGAGGGCTTAGTCTATTTCTTTTTAAACAGTATGTTTCATAAAATGAATGAAAAGTGATTGAAATAGCTGTATAATAACATACTGTGTTAATCTTTTAATATTTGTAAGTTCTCAAATATATATGTCATGAACTCAGAATGAGACTAAACCTCCATCAAACAGGCCCTTGAGCTTAATACTATATTTTGCATTTGTACAATTAACCATTTGCTTTGTTTGGGAAAGTGGGTAGCAAACGAAGAGACAAGCTGGTTTATTTCCTTCTTTCTCTATTTTAGTGGCAAAAGAAATGTAAAGATATGTTTGGTGTCTCCATTTTTAGCTTGCAAACATCCTATTTTGCATTTTTTTTTAAATTGTCTTAATGAAATGCAAAAAAAAAACAACCTCCATTGCCAATCTTAGCCCTCCATGACACTTTCGATAATTGACTTTGAAGTTTGATTATTTCCACCATTCGACTGTTGTGATAGACTCTATTAGTACCCGTCTTTGAAGTTTTCCTTATTTAGTCATTCGAGTTTGATAGAAGTGAAACTTCTAATTCTACTATGATTTTGGCACTATAAGTGAATGATAAAAATGCCTCATTGTTGGCTGTTGCTATGATAATAGTTGAAGGACCAAAAGTGTCTCTTTTGCAATAGTTGAGGACTAAATGAGGAAAAATTCATAGTCAAGGACCAAAAATTACTCTCACATTAGTCGGAGGACTATTAGTGGCAAAAATTCTGGCTAAATATTTCAAGGCTGGTACAGTGCAAATTGAAACTCTAGTTGTCAAAGTTTGTCTTTCTTGAAGAATGGGGACATAACTAGTTGTTGAAGCAGGTTCTGTACCCGGTGTTACATTTGATCAGATGAAGCTTGAGATTAAGTTGGGTGTTCCACGGTCTCTCCAACAATTGCTAGATACTGACAAGGTCAAATCAGTCTTTCCATAGTAAGTAAATATTGTAACCATACCTGGCTTAAGTGCTTTACAAATATAGTTTTCTCAAGTTTTTCTTTTGAACGATATGGGCATTTATGTTTCCTTTCATCTGTAGACCCTATACATAATAATCCTCACCAAAATTAATAGATATCGACAGAAAATAAAAGTAATACTGAAGTTGATATTACTTAATAATGCTTGGTGAATTTTTGCTTATTAGTAATTCTGAACGGCCTTCTATGGCCCCTCGTCTTGGGGAGACGTTAGAACGTGTAGTGGTGTGACCTAGAGTCGCGGGTTCATCTCTTGGGAACGGCCTCTTGTCAAAAATTGACAAAGAAAGGCTTGCCCCTGTATAATTGTTTTGGGACCCTTCTATGGGCCCTCTTGAGGAGATGCCATTGTGCACCATGCTGCACTTTTTTAGCTAATTTCAAAATGCAAAATGACATAAAAGATATGCTTAACATAATTTTAAAATAATAATAGACTAATTAAATGAGTTTGAACTTATCATTTAAGTTCGTGACCAAAACATCGTAGTCGAAAAGCCTTTTTATTGAAAAAACAACAGTAGCCAACTTATAAGCAATCTTCAGGCACGCCTGCATAGCCACAGTGTTTGTTGAGTATTAGCTATCAAGCTAGTTTGATTTACATAGACACCTAAAAAGGATAGGTTTTAATTTAAATCTTAATTAAAAACTGGGTTAAATGAAAAACTTTCATGTAAATAAGAGCTTATGAGTGTTCATACTTATCTAATATGTTGTTGAACCAACATAGCTTAGTTAGATAGCTTTCTTAATAAATAATAAGAGCTTATAACTATTTTATAAGCTTATTTGTGGAGCGCCGAACATAATTATGGTATTTTTCTGTGTGAAGGACATATATCTTCTTATCATTTAATTTTGAACTTCTAAAGTTATAATTGTGCGATGTTTGTTTTATGATGTCAAATAGCGGCAAAATAATGAACATTGAAGTTGTTGATGGTGGACTGATATGTTCAAGTGGTGTACACGTTGAAGAGATGGGAGATAAGAATGATGACTGTTATATAGTAAATGCAGCAGTTTATGTTGGTTACTGATCTCTCTTAGACTGTACATATAGGTTAGTTCTGCTATTCCTTCTTGTTCACTATTTGCCATCTTCATATGAAATGAAATTGAATACCTGTCATTTCTGTTTTTTTTTCTTTGGGACCAATCTATTAATCTAATATTGCATTTTAGTAATTTGGACTCAAACTCCTAATTGCATTTTTGTTCATATTGCATTTTAGTACTTCCTCCGTCTCTTTTTAGTTGCAACAATCAACATTTTACGTTTGTCAACGCACAACTTTGACCGTCATTATATTTAATTCTGTATTAGTAAAAATAAAATAAAATTCAGATTATAAAACTTAGTAATGAGAAGAATTTAACAACATTTTTCAAAAATAATAATTCACATACATTAATAAAGAAAATGTAGTCAAAGTAAAGTACATGAATAGTGTATATATTCCAATGTTGCAATTAATGAGATACGGAGGATAGTATATGTTAGGGACTTGCATAGAATAATAAGAAATAAGAAGAGTATTAGAATTAGTATAAATAGAGGTGGAGGGTAGAATAGAAGGGGAGGTTGGAATAATTTGTCGGGCCTGGGACTTGGAGAGTTTGGCACTCTTTAACTGCCTTTGTACTTTTCTCTCTCTATTTTCTGTGATACGAACCCTTTCAGTTGTACGCACATCTCTGTTCTTCATCTTGTTTCTTGAAATAGATCTTGAATTAGCTAGGTACCTAACATTGGTATCAGAGCGTCAGCTACTCAAGGAACGATGGAAAGTAGACTGGAGATCCTGGAACGCAATTTTGAACGCTATCGCGAGGAAAGGCGGAAAGAGATGGCGGAATGGCGCGAATTGATCCTGCAGCAGAACGCTCGACATGAACGAAGAAAATCAAGAACTTCAAGGCGTCACACTGTACATGAGAGTCCTACATCGTCTGAAGCCAGAGGTAAGTCGCGAACTTCGTCTCACAGTTCGCAGTCGCGAACCGTTTCTTTGAGTTCGCAGGATTGGTCGCAAACTTCTTCTCGCAGTCCGTCCGCATCGTCGCAAGCACAAGAGCCCAGTTCGCAGTTGCGAACAGTTCCTTCCAGTTCGCAGATGCGAACAGTTCCTCCCAGTTCGCAGGATTCTTCGCAGATTTTTTCCCAGAATCCTTCATCAGCTCTCATTTCCCGTCAAAATGCGACGCAATCGATAGGAGAATTTCCAAGTTCGATGGATTCCTCACTCGCCGATCTTTACCACTCATATTCATCACCCGTCGATTCTTACTGTTCACCATCTTCCTCACCAACAGCTACACTCAGTTTTTCGCAGGATTCCTCGCCAACATTTTTTCCCAGTTTGCAAGCTTCATCTGGAGTAGATGTTTCCAGTTCTCAGACTTCTTCGCGAGCTTATTTTTCATCGCCTAGGGCAGAGAAAGTCACCGAGGGTGATGAGGGAAGCGCGGAAAAATTGTCAGTGAACATTGGACCGGAAGTTGGCACAATTGCTCATTTTCTCAAATACAAGTCTGTCAAGTCAGATTCGGAAACCAATATTTTCAAGATTCTACACACATGTGACACTGATGTTTGTGTGGCAAAGTCCACAATGACTTCTAGTTTTGTAAAACAGATGAACTGGCCTAATGTTTTAAAGTCTGAAATGGTGAACTTTCATTCATTAAACATTACTTTGGAAGGACTGAAGTCATATAACAAGTTTGTTAGTATTAGATGTGAGGGTGTTACTTCTATGATGGATAATCAAAAAGGGTTAGAAGGAGGATTTGTTGGGAATATTTCAGAATATGAGGGATATATTACTGGTGTTGAAGTTGACCTGTATCAGATGTTTTTTAAGGGGTGTGTTGATATTGTTGAAAGTCAGGACCAACTTTTGATTCTTGGGGTTGAAGGGTGCAAATGGGTACTTTCTGCAAATTGGAACTTCTTTGATTCCGGATTAAGAGGGGATAATGAATTTGATCTTGGATACCTGATGTGTAGAATCAGTGTGGACTTGGACCCTGCTATTCAGACTGCTGTTAATGGACTAGAAGCTGAAGCAAATTTCCAACCTTACAAAATGGTCTTAGGTTCCAATAATCCAGAAGTGAATTGTTCCAGTAGTCTTCTTTTACTGGAAACTAAGCTAGCTGAAGATGTTAGAAAGATAGAAGTGGAACTATATTCACCGGGAAAAATAGTTATGACTTCTTTCTCCTCACCGGAGCTAAGAAAGTTGGATGCAGATCCAGTTAGGGAAGCAAAGAGAATTCAGGAATGTTTCTCTCAGGGGCAGTTTGGAACACTGTTCACGTGCTTATCAGAATTGTTTGAAGCAAACAAGAGGAACAGTTTTCTCCTTGAAAAATATGTTGAGGCTAAAGATACTGAGGCTAGAGATATTAAAGGTATAGAGCAGATCCACATGGCCCTTATATCAGTTTTCAGAAATGGTGGGAGGGGTATAATTGTGGTTGCTACTCATTCAGGAAGAATCTATATTATATTGGAGGTTGTTTCGGATAGCATACAAAACTGTTCTCATCGAAAAGCATCACCGGATGTTCCTGCAATTATAGATGGCCTGGCCCTTGAGATTGGCTCAGTAGGGGTTGTAGCACTTGGTGCTGGCCAGGTTTTAGTGAAACAACATGTAACCATGCCCTTGCCTCAGCTGCTTGCTATGGAAAAAGTGATAGCAATGGTTCAGTTTATGAAGTTCAGGGTCCTGAAATTTGGAACTTGGAAGATACTGGGAAGGAAGAGGCGCAAAGATGAGGAAGAAGCTGTTCGTCAGGACTGTCTCCTATGACCTACCTTGAGGACAAGGTGGTTGTCAAAGGGGGAGTAGTGTTAGGGACTTGCATAGAATAATAAGAAATAAGAAGAGTATTAGAATTAGTATAAATAGAGGTGGAGGGTAGAATAGAAGGGGAGGTTGGAATAATTTGTCGGGCCTGGGACTTGGAGAGTTTGGCACTCTTTAACTGCCTTTGTACTTTTCTCTCTCTATTTTCTGTTATACGAACCCTTTCAGTTGTACGCACATCTCTGTTCTTCATCTTGTTTCTTGAAATAGATCTTGAATTAGCTAGGTACCTAACAGTATACTGGAAAGTGGAAACATGGTAAAAGATGTAGCTAACAATTGTGTTAGACTAAAGCACTTACTTTTTTAAATATCTAATTGTGCTGAAGGATCTAAGAATTGGAAACTGATAGTAAATAAATAACGCATATACTACTAGTCCAAGGCTAGTCCGTTGTCTTCCAATAGAGAGATTTGTTTTTTTTAGCTCAGTCAGTTGGGATTTGTTAGACTTCCATTTTGACAAATAGACTTCCACTTTGACAAATTAAAGAGTCAAAATTTAGTTAGTAAGACTTGGTTGAAGTAACTAATATATTGGATTCAATCATTTGGTATGGTTCGACACCCGTGTCTTATGGCCCACCAAGTGATCTCAATTCAATCATAAGGCCTGCTTAATGTTTCAACGTGTAACTTTTTTTCAAGGTGTCAACTGTCAACCCAAGCTCCACCTTGGACGTTTAGTGTAAGGCCTGAATATAAAGTTGCCCATCTAACTCATTTAATACACAACCATTTTCATGCGGGTTTGGGCTTGGCCCAAACCGGCAATATCATACCTATTTGGTGTTAACGTGAGGCCTGTGGTCCAAATACACCTTTGGACTCATCATGTATGATTGACTTTCTCTCTGACTTTTTTGCTTGCCTAGTGTGGCATCTCATCTTTATCTATGATGGTTTGGTGAATCCTCTCCCTATTTAGTAATGAAACTTTGCTGTTTCTTGTTAAAGTGCTGCGTTATATTTGGTTCTTTTCCAGGCCTACATAAGTTGGTTTTGCTGATTATTTTGAAGATGTTGGTTGATTCAATATGAGAAAAAGCAAGAATCTCATGTGTGGGCATAATTAAGTATTGGAAAATGGAACAGCTTTTGATTATGTTCATATATGGCTTGTGCTACACTAATGATGAAACTACAGTCAAACAGTCTTGATTAAAAAAAGCAAATAACCAAAGCTGCTGTTGGAAATATTGAACTCTTTACTTTGCATTGATTGAATATATCAGTTTACTTTTTCTCTTCTCAAACTAACAAGCCAACATTTTGCATTAGGCTGGCAGATGGTATTTTTGAGTGACATTTTTATATGCCACTGTTTATAATTCTGGACAGTTCAACAATTACACATAAGAATGTCATTAGGAATGTTTAAAGAAAAAAATATGGTTCCCCTAGCATTTCTTGTAGTAGTTAGTTTACAACATGCCACGTGATTTTTACAGAATGATGAATGATCCACAAAAATGAAAAATAAAAACAAGAGCTAATAAATATGAGGAAGAGAAGGAGAATAATATGTATTAAAAAAATCTTCACTGGGATAGTAGAGAAGCATAAAGAAGGTGGTTCCAAGTATCAGGGAGTCCAGGAAGGCACCAATGGCTGCAATCCAGTCCTGGGTGTTTTCCGCTGAAATAGGAAGGGTGTGCATCTTTCCTTAACTGTGATAGAAGAGTAATATTGAGCAGATAAACCGGATTAAGGATTCCTCTCAACACATTGTTCACCACATTTGCGGGTTGGGGTGTTCCGGCTGGATACGTCGATCCTTGAACTGGCACTTCCTCGCCACTGCAGGTCTTGTTTGCTGTCGAACCCCACTCACTACCCCTGTTTTTTTACAGGAATTAATGATATGCATTATGAATTATAACTATGCTGGTATGTGTAGGTAATCAAAGCTCATGTCTATTTTTGTGTGTATTGCTGTTACATCATTGGCTCTTTTCCACGTCTTGATCCCTACCTAGGGGCAGAACCGGTGTGGTTCTGGGTCTGTCAGGGGCCGAACCCACGGCATGAAAACGGGTTTAGTCTGATTTCAATTCATGGTTGGTCCCGGTCCCTGTCCTGTACCAGATTCCTTGGGCTATTCAAGAAAGAATGGGACCTGGAATCAGAACCACAACGGGCTGATTTTGGAATAAGTGGAATCAAAACTGGCTTAAACTAGTTTCAGTCTGTAATCTCTAAACGGGTTGCCATTTTGGTTTTTTACCCGTCTGGCCCCACTAAATCCTACTCATCTATTCATATTGGGAGTTTATAAGTGCTTACATATAATGAGAAGGAGAAATTCCTTGGAAGAAGACTTTGGTCTTGGAAGGTTTGACATTTTCAACAACCCAGTTTCTCCAAGTTGTGATTGCTTTCTCGAATGCTTTCAAACGGTCCGTATCTCGCACCATATGTGTAGAATCTACTTGTATAAAATCCCATCTGTCAAACCCACCGAACAAAAAAACCATTTGTATAGTGAAACAATTATAATGAACCAATGAACTTTGTCCCGCTTACCATATTTTAATCCTGCATAATAATTGTGATCTATTAAATAATGATCACAATTATTTTCTTGATTAAGTTTATTAAAGTCCTAAACAATAATGTTTTGAGTTGAGTTTTTTAATTGACTTTTACTATTTAACATAGTCAAACAACTATTTTCAAACTTAGATAAACTGTCTTTTGATTTAGTTTTTTTATGCGAAAAACTAATATTGAAAAAGTTGATTTTAATAAGGAGTAGTTTCTTCATGGCATCTTTTCTATTACATAAAAAGTATCCCTTTTTAATGTTCAAATGGCTAATTTGTCTTATAATTTTACTTTGGATAATTATTTAATATTTTTTAAAACATAATACTGTGTAAATAAAACATAGCAATAACAATGTAATAGCACAAAAAATACCATTATTGGTGGTGTCGCTATTTTATAACCTTATTTTCTAAAGTAGTAAAAACAATAGTGATACAATATAACAATAATACGAAAAGTAAATGAATATGGGTGTATTAAAATAATAGTAAATGTATTTCTATTTCTTAAAACACTTATAAAAAGATTTATTACCCTAAATGGAACTAAATTATTACTCAAATTCCTAAATAGGATCATACATAATTTTTACCCTTTTTCCCCTCCCCATGCGCATCTTTTTCTACCCCCTGCGCACCTTTTTCTTCCCCTCCCCCCTGTGGCCCTGTGCACCTTTTTCTTCCCCTCCCCACACATCTCCTTCTCCTTTCATGTAGATCTCTTCTTCCCCTTCGCACAACAACAACCATACCTAGAAGCACACTAGCACAGTCATCACCATCGCTGATGCGAAGTTCGCTGCGGTCCGTCGCCGTCGTTGATGCGAAGTCCGCCGCGGTCCACCGCCGTTGCCGCCGAAGGTCTTCTTCTCTTTTTCGAAGGTCTGGTTCTTTTCTCTGATTGTTCTTCCCTCATCGTTCTCTCTTCCCCAACTATATTTGTTGCAGAAATGTCAAGTTCAACTCTGAAAATGCAATAAAAATGACATTCTTATTCTACAGAAAAATTTGTATTTTTCTCTTCCCCTTTTGTTTTTGTCACAGGTCCGATGCTTGGCCGATTTTTGCTAAAATTGCCAAAAAAAAATTTCCTGAAAATGCCATCAAAATGGCATTCTTACTCTTCAAAAATTTTTGTAATTCCCTTTAAAATGCCATTAAAATGGCATTCTCGACTCACTTTGACATTCTGAAAAAATGTTGACAACAGTGGTTGCAGTGGCCAGAGATGAAGCGTCGGAGGATGGATCTACACCAGCGGGGACCGGAGCTGCAGCACCGACGGCCGGATTTGAGAAGTCGACGACTGGAAGCAGCTAGATCTATGGCTCCGATGACCAGATCCGCATCTGCAACGACATACAATTTTAAGATCTCGGCGGCAGTTTGCGAGCAGCGGCGGCCGGCGAGAGGCGGCCGGCGATCGGCGTAGGCTGGCAAGCGGCGATGGCAGGCAAGCAACGGTCCGACATTGGGTCTGTGGTTACCAAGTTTCAAGGATATATTTGTCCAAATACAAATAATAACTTCTATCGAGGGAATTTTTAGACTTTAGTTCTATTTTAGTAATTAAAGATTGATTTACTCCCATTTGGGTAAATACCTCTTATAAAAAACGTATAAACATAATACGGAGTATATCATTAAACATTTTACTTTCAATTTGCTAATAATAATGGCAAGTTTGAACAACTAGCAGGATGTATTGTTATCAATCAACAAAGTGGCTATCAGCTTATTAGGCAACATCTCACTTTCTTCTTATGACTTAATTATTCTATTAATAAAAGGTGAAATTGACATTAATAATCTCTATTTTTACGTATTTTATAAAAATGAACCCTACTAGAAGCTAATTGTTTGACAAAAATAAATCGGGAGCTAATGATTTTAATTGCTCCATTAATATTTTTGAAATTTAAATATAATGAAGCAAACAATATAAACATTAACAATATTATATTTGACTTTAGTCTTATTCCCACTATAAATTTAACTTAATATTTAATATTTTCATACAATATAGTTGAAATGCTTGAACACATGCTCGTCAAGTTCTCTTTTATCTGTTATTTGTTACCAATATTTTATTTACATTCAATTTTATTTTTCATTATATAATAGAGATTTGAAAGTAGTTTTAAAAATATTACATTAAATATTAATGCAAAGTATATGATCATTATTTTCAAGTAGTCCATTTTTATAAATTGATATCTCTTATAATTTGAACCGATGAGATATACTAGAAGAAATGTATTTCTATAAAACCATATTTATGAGGTTTTGTATATTCAATTAAAAGTTGGCCTTTTCCATTAATATTACTAAATTAAATTCAAAAGATAAAATATGACTTGTTTAAAATTTTCCAAAAAGGTGACATATTTAGTTACTAGTTCTCAATGACTCAGCATCTATCAATGATTTGTCACTCCGAAATACACTATAGTAACTCTTATACAGTTACTCACACATAGTGACTAGTCATATTTTTGTCTAAAAATATAATTAATCATATTTTTTGTCCGATGAAACTCTATTAGTAATATACATGTCATTTTTTCTTAAAAGTTAGTACTAATACTTACATATATTTTTATATACTAATTCAGTATCTCATCCAATCAAATTATAAGATATTAATTTATAAGTTAAAAATAATTATCTTATAATTTGTATAATATTTAATGTAGTATTACTAAGACCAAAATGGAACTAAAATAATTACATACAAGTATATATTACTAAAATAAAGATGGACAAATACGCGTCCTCTTACACATAACGACTATATTAGTAACTTATACTCCCTAGTTACTATAATCATGTCCAGTTTTAGAGTATAGTGGCCATGATATTACATTTATATTAACTTTAACCACATTCTTTCATAAAAATAATTAAAATAGTTTTTTAGAAAAAACCCTCAATTGAATACAAATAAATATTGATAAAAAATAAAAGATAGTAAATTGAAAAAATAAACTAAACAGAATAATTAAAATAGATACCTCTAGGTTTATTTTTGCTAAATATATAGTTAGCTAGTTGAATTTTGTTGTGAACTTTTCCTGCAGTAGATTTTTTTTTTAAATTGCATAAAAGTAAGGGTTATTAAATTCAATATTATCTTCATAAAATATGCCCAGCCATACTTTAAAAACGCAAGTAGATTCAACTAATTTTGCAGGATCAAATGCATTCTTGATGAATATAGACGATAAAAACAATTGGGAATTGAAATAAGAAGGAAAAGGGATCTGACGGCTGAGACTTTCCGGTGTGAGTCCACCAGTGCCAAGTGTTGAAGATCAGCACATCCATTGTTTTCCAAAGTGCGGCACCGTCTTGATCAATGGACTCCAATTTCAAGACTCTGCCTTCCTTTTCACGCACTATATCCACCAAATTAGTTGAGTGGTAGAGATATAATGTCACTCCATAGTCCTGCAAGATGATATGTGCAAATCACGGTTGGGAACCCAAAATAAGTTGGTAAACCATGCATGTAATAAGTTGATAAACCATTATTCTCACAACATGAACGGGTCGCGTAGGGTCGGGTATTGAAAAAAAACACTTCGGGTTTCATCTTTATGTGGGAGATTAATGTAACCAATTTAAAACTCGATTAACTTGTTTTCAAAACACACAAACACAAAGTACTCGTATCTTTTATAAGCAAAAATATTAGATAACAGTATTAAAACATCCTTTTGTAAAGGAAGATCATTTAGAAGGAAACATAAATATACAATAATCACCTACCAGACCAGACCAGACTTGGATGTTTTTACTTGGACTGTAATTCATCCCAGACCAGACCAGACCAGAGCAAATCAGACTAGACCAGACCAGTTCAGACCAGACCAGACCAGACCAGACTTGGATAGTTATAAAAATACAAAGAAACCAGACCAGACCAGTTCAAACCAGACCAGACCAGACCAGACCAGATCAGACCAGACTAGACCAGCAAATTACAATCCAAGTAAAAACATCTCTAGTCAAAATGGTAAATGTTTAATTATAATTCTAGTATCATAAAGTCCTAGATAGAGCACATTGGTCTTAAATTGAAATTATTCAAGAAAATATTGTAGCATAATAATAGTAAAATGAACTCCGGCCGGGTCGGGTACAATCATATTTAACCCATGAATATTTTTAAAAATAAAATACCCGATTAAATAGGGTCGGGTAGGATTGGATCGGGCGTGTTATGCGGGTTCGGGTTATTCTTATGCAGCCCTACTAGACAGGCCGGTCTATCTAAAGTATTTGGCATAGACCGGATAGTTCAGTCCGTAACCGCAAATCAGACCGGGTCTATACCTACTTTTCGGCTACTACTACTTGAGCATCTAATAATCCCATTCCCTCCCTAGCTTTCCTTTCTTAAAGTCTAAGAATTTACCATTAATTAATTTAGTATTATCTTTTTTCAAAGACAGTTTATCACATTTATATTCGATGATAGATATACTGATAATGCACCCCTGTTTTCGAAATCGTGGTTCAAAGGTACGGTTGTGTTTTGACTCTAGGGCAGGGGGGGCAAGAATTTTTTTATATATAAATATATACTAATATATACTACGGAGTAGTATGTATTTATTAATTTTGGGGGCGGGCAAAAAAATTTTTTTAATGTAAAATTAATAAAAAAAAATTAAAATTGGGGAGGGGGGGGGGGGGGGGGGGGGGGGAATGGCCCCCTTGGGGTTAGAAAATCCTAGGAAGGAAAAATTACTAAAAGCTCAAAATTAAATTAATCGTATTTCTTATCAATGTACATAAAGAAACATATGAGAAAAATTGATGTGTATACATCTAAAAGATTAACATACTACGTACTATCGTATATTTTACGTAAAATGAAGAATATTTTGAAATATAAATTTGGACCGAAGCTTCTAATAACAAATCGGAAGTATTCGTATATTGGCACTTTTTTTTGTCGTCCTCCCACTTTTTCTTGGCTTTATCAAAGGAATCATTATGCCACTAATCATCATGCAATTCATACTAGCACTGAGATTACGGATTAGAATACTCTCCTAATTAAGCAGAAAAGAAAAGGAAAGAATGAGAGACAAAACATGCCATATGGAGGAACATATGTACATGCTATTTCTCTTTATAGGAGTAAGTAATTTCTAAGAGAGATTATTCCCAAAGACTCTTATATGTGTACTTTGGATGAGTTTTACTCCAAAGATAGAAGGAACAAAGTAGAGAAAATTTCTGAAATAAGAGTAAAAACGTTTGAAATTTTCAAAATATGATTGTTATATTTGTATTCCCTAAATAGAAGTGATTATAGTCAAGCTTGGAAAGTTGTCATGCTTGAAGCTAATATTGTCCTAACATGACATTAATTAATTACTCCTGTTTAGAGAATAAAAACACAACAATCCTATTTTAGAATACACAAATATTTTTACTCCTATTTAGGCAATCTCTTGACAAAGTATAAAATATACTCCCTATCTCTCATTGAACTTTATTAACTTTTTTTTATTGTCTCAAAAAACTTTGTCATTTCCCATTAAAGCAACTAATTTGTGGTTGTACTCAATTCTCTCTTCACAAACCTGAACTACGCAATTTTTACTTTTCTTATTTTTTATCTTCTTCGAAAATGACAAAGTCAACCGGGATGGAGGTAATAACTTTGGTATAAAGAGAACTTGGAAAATAAGAAAACGTACCACAAAGGTTACATTGGGAATGGCCGCGTCCCTGTGATAGGAGATATCGGTGGGTTGGGGTAGGGAGGAATGGAGCATGCAGGCCATGGACTGCCACATGTTAAGACTCAGTGAGTCGCCCACATACATTATCTGCTTCCCCTTCCATCTTCTCAACAAATCCACACCACCAAACCTGCATTTTTTCATTTATGCAACGGAATATTAATAACGAATTTTTTAGGGTTATTCTGTGCACTGAATTGTGCAATGATCAATACAACTAAAGTTAAAGTTATTCTCCTGAATTGTTGAAAAAGACAATTTTAACCATTTTTCATATAACTTTTTCTTTATTAATTAATAAGATATATTTTCAACATAATTTTTCAACAATTCACACAATTCGGTTGATTCAGCCAAAATTTCACCAAATTCGACATATTCCGTCTATTCAATCAATTTCAGTATCATCAAACGAGTTCTAAATCGTGACGATAAGAAGGATATCACTAATTAAGGAGAAGCGTAGTATGTATACCTGGGCAAGTTGCAAGAATCGGCGGCAGGTTTCCAAGCATGTGACAAGAACTTAGTATCATGGCGGCCATATCCAATGCAGTCGAATTGAGGGTCAATGAAGGGGCAGTGTGAAGATTTGTACAGAGGGTATGATGCGTTCTCCACCCATTGCCCTTCAAACAGGTTACATCCGCCACCGCCGCCGCCACCGTTGTTAACTGTAACTTTATGTGCTTCCACCGCCGCTCTCATATGAGCAGCAGCAGCTGCTTCCAATTGCGCCACCGCAATGGTTGTTATTATTGTAACAAACAGGTTACTCATAATGGCCTCTTTTTTAGGGGCACAATTTAAGCTAATTAAAATGACTATTTCATTGAAGATAATTGGCATGTAAGGAACTAAGGACTATGGAGTGGCTTAGTCATTACTTCTTATCTATCTCATATTCCCATCATCTTATATTCACATTCTCATCTTTTAGTCTAACCAAAATAATGTTGACTTTTTCTAATTGAATTCTACTAAGTTATAATTATTCAATTATATCTTTTTTCCGTTTTACTTTTATAGGATACCGGAGTACATAATATTGTCTTCTTTTAATGAGGTTAAAGTTGTTAATTCTTCTCATATTGCTTTTTTCCTGTGTGTAGGTTTTCTCTATTACATTTTCTTAAAAAAAAAATACTCCGTATAGTACATCATGGAGTTAGTTTATTACATTTATAAAAATAAGTATTTGTATTCTAAACATTTGGGTTAAAAAATGCTTAAGCTCGTATGAAAACTGAAAAATACCATTTTGGTTTTACCATTTTAATGTTTTTCTTTTGGACTACTTTCAGTCCCATATGAGAGACCATACCAGATCAAACCAGATCAGACTTCCGCAGTTATAAAATACACAGAGATCAGTCGTTTATCAGACCAGACCAATCCATACCAGACCAGACCAAACCAGCAAATTTCAGTCTAAAAGAAAACATACATTCATGTAAAAGTGTAAGAGCCCATTTGGTAGCACGAAAATTGCCTGATTTGGCTGATTCTGCTGAAATTTATGAAGTTCTGGCTGAAGTGGCTGCATTGGCTGATTCTGCTGATATAAGAAAAAATGATTTTAAAATATATTTTATTAATAAAATAAAGAAAAAATTATATGTAAAAATCGCTAAAATGATCATCTACAATAACTTCAGCCAATACATCCAGAAAAGTAACTTTAGCCTTACTTTTTCTGCTTATTACACAATTGAACGCGTGAAAACAAAATTTATATGTTTGGTGAAAAAGTTGGCTGATACGCCTAATAAATCGAAAAACAACGTTGTCAAGCGGCCTCTAAATCAGAGCCTTTTCCGATATAAACTCTGACCATGATGATTGGAACAGCTGGTTAGTCTTGATTTGTTGTGGAAAAAACTACTCCGTAATATTTAATTAAAAGATATGGACAAAAGAATATTTTGATTCGTTCCAATCATTTCAGTCAAAAATGTTATTGGAGTATAATGTTTGAGTTACGACTTGCTACGTATTTTAACTTAAAATATACTACCCCGGAGTACTATTATATGATCTCGTAAGTCGTAATCACGTTTGGACGATTTTCTAACGTTAAGCAAATACCACATGCAATTGATGAGTGCTCTTCTACATCGATTATTTTTCATTCTATCCGATTTGTAAATTTGTATGTACACACATAGGAAGTATATGTGTGTGTGTGTTAGAAATTCGAAAAATATTTTATATGTACGGTGTACTATATTTAATTTTTTTGAATTATTTTTTAAATTAATTGGAATAGGTACGGGCGGAGCCAAGACACTGGGCTACATTGAGCCGATACAAAAAATATTTTGGGAAAATTTTTTCTACGGAATTTTTTGCATAAAAAATATAGGCATTTTTTAAATTTGGGGTGGGCCAAGCCCTAGGTTGGCCACCCCTAGCTACGCCCCTGGGAATAGGTAATTTCTATAACATGTGCTGAAAAATATTTCATCAATTTCAAATGGAGGGACTAGGTTGATGTAGAATCCGTTTGGTGACTCTGTTTTTTGACTTATCAATATTATCAATCAACTTTTTCACTAAATACGTAACTTTTGACTTGGCGCGCTAAATTATGTAATAATACGGAAAATAAGTTATAGTTACTTTTCAGACCGTATTGGCAAAAGTTACTGTAGAAGATAATTTTTTTTTGTTTTTCCACACTCCATTTAATTTTTCGTTATTTTATTAATAAAATAGTAGTATATTTTAATATAATTTTTTCATAAATCATCATAATCGGTCAATCCAGCCAACCAGTAGAATTAGCCAATACAGCCGATCTGGATATTACCAAAACAAACTCGAAATATACTATAATACTAATACTTCGTATTAACTAGTATTCTATCTCGGGGAACTCTATCCTAAATAGTTTCAAGTAAATTATATATATATATATATATATATATATATATATATATATATATATATGTAAAAAGTACTATCTATTAATTATACTCCGTAATATATAATATATTGATTAATTTATATTATAAAAGCAAAATAAGTTTCCTATGGTCTTCCAACCAAAAGCAGTCCACATGAAGGAGTACGTACGCTTTAAGTGCATTTAAAAATGGTCATAAAAAATAAATTCTTCGGACGACTACTCAAGATTTATTATTAATAATAATTGATATAAAAGCATAGTCTCCGTCCTCCTCCGATTTAGTGTAGTTTTTCTTTATGATCATCTGTCTATGCGTATTTATTTTAAATCGAATTAGGTGATTTTTAAATACGGAATAAAAATTATTAAAATAAGTTTTAAAATTATAACATCATAATTAGAGCATGTAGTCTAGGGTTGCCGTCTTTGACTACCGAGCATTCGTCGTGAGGTGCCTTGAAAAACAAGATACTCCATCCGTCCCGAAATTATCTTAATTCTTTCCTTTTCGGCCCGTCTCAAATTTATCTTCTCTTTCCCTTTTTGATAAAGAATATGTGGTTCAAAACCATTCTTACACATTTCTCTTTCCTCTGCACAACTCCCCACCACACAAATTCCACTATCTTAATCCACGTGCTCAGTGCAAAACCGAAGTTAATTATGGGACGGAGGGAGTACAATTATCGACAAAAAGCAAGTGTGAGACTCAAGGAGCACCTCTCGCCGCACACTCCATGCATATTACCAACAGCTTCTTCATAACTTAACCTTGCGCTCAGACGCTCAGTTACAATGATAAAAAAGTAAAGCTAAGAGAGAGCGGATCACCTTGTAAGAGATCCTGATTTAGGACCAATGGCCCCAATTCAACCCATCAAAGAAATAGGGTAGAACCATCCTCATAGTTTGCATCATAACTTTCTATAATGTACAATCTTCAATTTAAAAAGTACTCCTAAAAAGTATTTCGTATATGAGGCCGTTTGGTAACACTGTTTTTCGGCTTATCAGGCTTATCAGTCAACTTTTTCACCAAACACGTAACTTTTGTTTTAGCGCGCTGAATTGTGTAATAATAAGAAAAAGTAAGGTTGAAGTTACTTTTCTGGCTGTATTGGCCGAAGTTACTGTAGATGATCATTTTATCTATTTTTACATATAATTTTTCATTATTTCATTAATAAAATATATTTTTAAAATAATTTTTTCTTAAAGTAGCAGAATCAGCAGATGCAGCCACTTGAGCCAGAGCTTCATAAATTTCAGCAGAATCAGCTGAATTAACCGATTTTCGTGTTACCAAATTGGCTCTATATATACGCATTAAGCATCAAATAAATCAGGGAAAATGGTTAAATAGGCACTCAAACTAACTTAAAAAGTGCAAATCACACCTTATATAGGAGGCTCTGTCCGGCCATCGCGATTTGGGGAGGTTCCCGGTGGAATTTTTTGATGAAATTTTTTGAGCAGCTTATTTACTAAGTCTAGTTTACTCATACCAAATTTCAGATAAAAATTCAACTGGTAAGACAATCAAATGATTTTCTGAAATGTACTGTGTTGTTTAACTGCGTTGTTATCTTCAAAAATTCATTTGAGTGCCTTCCCGATTGAATTTTTAGTTGCAATTTGGTATGAGTAAATTAGACTTAATGAAGAAGATGGTCAAAAAAATTCATCAAAACATTTCAGCGAGAACCACCTCAAATGACGAGGAACGGACAGAACCTCTCATATAAGAGGTGATGCTTTTTTTTAAATTTAGTTCGAGGGCTTGACCCTTTTCCCAATAAATTATTTTATGGATAAAATAACCCAATAATTTAAAAAGTATTACTAGTATCCGATAATAACCAGATAAGGCTGGAAAGCCCGAAATCCTTAGACTTGGTCTGTACCCTGTAGCTACTAGCGAGTGAGGATTTGGGAAAGACGAAACAAATCAAACCATGGCCGCCTTTGCAATAGGAACGTGGCTTTGTGCAGGCGTTGCACAAAGGTCAGGACCCTCTGCAGCTTCACTCTCGCTCATCTCCGGTTCAAGAACACCAGCTTCACACATCTTCTCTCTGAAAGCCACTGCCCTCAACGCCAATTCTTCTTCCGGAATCCTCCACTGCTCCTTTCTCTCCAATTCTTCTTCTCCTTCTACCCTATCAGCTTCCTCCTTCTCAGGTAACGAAGGCCTATACCCCAATTAAAGTAATTTTGTTCAATTCTCGATTTCTAGGTTCTTCTTTATTGATGTCAAGGAGTTATCTATTCCTTGATAAACTTCGGTATATGTTTATTATTTACATAATACTCCCTCCGTTCTTTATTATCTGTCCTGCGCTAGACTTGGACACAAATTTTAATAGAAAAATGGTAGGGTAAAAGTAGAGTGTGCAGATAAATGATAAAGTAGGAAAGAGAGTATATAAAGTGGTGATAAAGTGATGATAAAGTAGGAAAAGAGAAAGTAGTTTGTAAAAAGTAAGAGGGGTAAAAGTAATAAAAGTGGGGGTATTTTATTAAAAACTTTCCTAAAATAGAAAGAAAGACAAATAATAAAAAACGTCCGAAAAAGGAATGCGAGTACTAAATTTTATTGAACCTCGAGACTGTTTAATTAGCTTTCTATGAAATCTTTAACTACAATTTAGAGGGATATCAATTGTCTAGGGAAAATTGACTAAAGTACCCCAATATTGCGCTTTGGATTCAACCCTAGATCAATGATTACTTTGAGCAGTTTAGTTCGCTTCCTCCTGATTCTAAGGCTATGTTTGGATCCCAGAAAATACTAGGGAAAGAAATGGTGATGAGAGCTGTGATTTTGTGTTTGGGCCTTTGGGGTTACCTTGAAAAACAAAATATGATTAGTGATTTCGATGTTTACATATGTTTGAATTGTATATTATTTATATGATAGAAATAAATAACATAATTTGGAACATATACTACGTAGAAAGTAAATGTATTGTGTCTGAATCATTGTTTTATGAGAAAATTACCCCTTATATGACTAAAACATTGTGTCTTTCCCAAATTATGACTTGTATCTTTTTTTTTTCAAAAAGAACGCCAAATCGCATGTACCATAACACCGATTGTTTCATTTTTCTTATTTCATTCCATACATATTTAGTCATATACTGAGAAAGAAACATACATGGCCATATTTTAGGAATTGGCATGAGTTTTACTCATATATAAGTATTTTCCCCATGTTTTATTTTGGCAGGGGAGGATCTATGTATGAGCTATGGTGGGCTGAAGCCCAGGGGAACTTAAGTTTTTTCAATTTTTTAGAGTAAATTTTTTCATTTTTCATATTTAGCACATCCCTATAATGTTTAAGCCTATTATAATTGCTATTCAGCCTAGGGCATCTCAAATTTCTGGATCCGCCCTGTATTTTCCCCAACTTATTTTTTTCCTCAAAATTCCTGCTATATTTCCCTCCGTAATATGTTTCCCTAGTATTTTATGTGTTCCAAACGTACCCTAAGACTTCCGCTCTTCAACATGATTGGATAAAGACAAGAAAGAGATTATAATACTATTAAAGTCAAAAGAGATTATATTTGCATGGGAAAGTCTACTGGTTTACTGGTTTGCTGTTTAGTGAGGAATTATGTGAAAACTGGAAGGTTTTTGGCTTCTACACTAATAGTGCAATGTTTAAATTCCTTGATTTGATGCTTAAGCAATGTTTGTTTTTGTGATGCTTAAACTTAAGAGGGGATGCCCTTTGGATGTTGTACGAAGTATATTTTTTTGAAGTTAACTACGGAGTATATATTTACCTTTTGTAAAAAAAGATTATATTTGCATTTGTTTTAATAAATTTTATTAGGCGCAAAATCTCATTGAGGGAGAGCATTTTGTACTGCAACAAACGTTGGGATGATATTGATGAAAAGAACCATTGTAGTTGTGCGTTCTTTTAGTAGTACTATATTATTAATATTTGGCTATGAGATTGGATTAGTAGGTGGCTTTTTAGTAGTGGTTTGCTCATATGTTAAATTTAATTTATGTAGTACTCATATGTGTATGGAGTTACAGAATGAAATGGAAAAGATCCTTCGTGTGGGCTCTTCTTCTTTTCTCCTATGCACAGTTTTCATTCTTTCTTTTAATATTTCATGGATATATAAATATTGAAATATTTTGCTGTGGATGACTTGGAGAAACTTAGCGAGGGAAAATTGACTGGGCAATAGAATTTTGTAGGTTTGTCACTAGGGTTGGACTTCAACAGCAAGGTTGCAGGAGTGAGCAGAAGTAGAAGGGCTGGATTCGTGATAAGGGCAGGGAAATATACTCTTTGTCAAACCAAGAGGAATAGGTCTAGAAAGTCTTTAGCACGAACACATGGATTTCGAAGGCGGATGCGTACTACAAGTGGAAGAGCACTTTTGAAGCGAAGACGGGACAAGGGTCGATGGAATCTCTGCCCAAAGTCTAACCCAAACAGTGGCAAACGAGCTTGATCCTCTTATTTTTATTCTGGCTGGCTTGTGTGCTATTTCATGTAGGTAACTGCAATCGTGTGTTCTTTTTGTTGGTTTTTCTCACTTTTTGTGTATCTAATCTGCATTCTCTGCTCAGTTAAGATCTCTCTTTTTCATATGTCGGTGTACTGGCCTGTTTGGCACACTACATTTCAACTTATGTGCCAGTTTTTTCACCAAACTCAATTCATTCCACTGCCATAGTTGAATCGGCTGATAAGTGATAAGTGGGAAAAACACTTGTGCATAAGTTACAATTTTTTAAAGGAATTGGTTGAAATTAAAGAAACATTTATACTACACATATTAAATATTACTTAGTACTTTTATTTATTACACTTATGTGTTTATTCTAGACATCATAACTTTGTCCACTTCACTAATTTCACTACAAGTCCACACCACAAGCATCCTAATTCTTAAGGCATCAAACTGTTAGTTGTCCTCTTCACTATTTTTTCAATCATATGCTAAAAACAATGGTATGCCACCAAGAGATGTGATGTCATTAAAATAACCTCTCCTTTGCAATAAAAAAACATCGCTCTTTCCATTATTCATCCCGATTCCCGATCCTTACCCAATCGGGTTAGTCCTCTAGTTCCTATTCTGTATTGCAACTCTATTTGCATTCTTCCTCGTTGGTTCGATTCAGAGTTTGAATTTGCTACTTTTATGAAAAACACTTGTGTATTGGCTTTCTTCTTCACTTCACGGTTTGAATTCTTTATGTCTATCTAAAGCACTTATTCACATAAATTCTTTTTTTTCTTCTTTGATTGTGTTTCTATGAGTACGATCGCCATCTCTATTTCTGTACCAACATCACTTACATTATCCATGCTTTTGTATCTGCTGCAAATATCGCTTCCAGTATCTAAGTCTTTTATTTCTTCAACTAGTTACTCCACCCGTGCGCTGCACGGGAGTGAGACACCTACATAATAATTTAGATATAGTTATATATTTAAAAATATTTAAAAAAACATGATTGTGTTAGAATTATTTGAAAACATTATATAAATTCTGAATAAATCGTAAGAACTAAATGTAAAACTTCACATGATGAAATGGATGCACATTTAAGTCCACCACATTATAACGAAAATTATAAATTACTCTAAAGTACATATTTCTTTGTAAACAACATTCAATGTTGATTTGGTTGGTTTTCCATCTTCGTCATTACAAACTCCAATCCCATGAACTTGTTACTCTCCACACCGCCACGTACAAATGCTTGTGAGTAATAATGGGGCGTCAGAGTAAGATAACAAATTTTTTCAACGATTTTCCGTGACTCTTATTAATGGCCATTGCAAACCTAACAATTTTAGGCGGAGAAGTCTCAGGCGGGAAAATTTTCTCTCTCCAATATAGTGCTTTTAGGTATAGGATGAAATTAAATTTTAGGATTTTAGGATGATGATTTTTTTTGTGGAAAGTGTAATTGCATTTTAGGATTTTAGGCGGAGAATGCTTAGGCGGGAGAATTTTTCTCTCTCCTGTATAGTGCTTTTATGTATAGGATGATTTTTTTTTACGGAAAGTGAAATTACATATTAGGATTTTAGGCAGAGAATGCTTAGGTTGGAAAATTTTCTCTCTCCAGAGTAGTGTCTTTAGGTATAAAATGTGTTTTTTGCGTAAAGTGAAATTTCATTTTAGGATTTTAGGTGGAGAATGCTTTGGCAGGAGAATTTTCTCTCCCAGTGTAGTGCTTTTAGGTATATGATGATGATGATGATGATTTTTTTTGTGGAATATGAAATTACATTTTAGGATTTTAGGCGGAGAATGCTTAAGCGGGATAATTTTCTCTCTCCAGTGTAGTGCTCTTAGATATAGGATGATGATGATGATTTTTTTTTTGGAAATTGAAATTACATTTTAGGATTTTAGATAGAGAATGTTTAAGCGGGATAATTTTCTCTCTCCAATGCAGTGCTTTTAGGTATAGGATTAGATATAAGATGATGATGATGATTTTTTTTTGTGGAAAGTGAAATTACATTTTAGGATTTTAGGCGGAGAATGTTTAAGCGGGATAACTTTCTTTCTCTAGTGTAGTGCTTTTAGGTATAAGGATAGGCGAAGAATGCTTAGGCGAGAGAATTTTCTCTCTCCAATGTAGTGCTTTTAGGTATAAGAAAATGTTTTTTTTTTGTGGAAAGTGAAATTATATTTTAGGATTTTAAGCGGAGAATGCTTAGGCGGAAAAATCTTCTCTCTCCAGTGTAGTGCTTTTAGGTATAGGATGAAATTACATTTTAGGACTTAGGATTATAGGATGATGATTTTTTTTTGTGCAAAGTGTAATTACATTTTAGGAATTTAGGGGGAGAATGCTTAGGCGAGAGAATCTTCTCTCTCTAGTGTAGTGCTTTTAGGTTTATGATGATTGTTTTTTGCGGAAAGTGAAATTACATTTTAGGATTTTAGGCGGAGAATGCTTCATTAGGCGGGATAATTTTTTCTCTCCAGTGTAGTGCTTTTAGGTATAGTATTCTAGTTATTTACAATTTAGTTCTAGTTGTGCATTTGTACTCATCATGTTCCTTCATTATTCTGTAATCTGTATTATGTTTTTGAAGTCTAGGCCTATGATGTTTTTGAAGTACTTTTTTTAATTACAAGTTTACAACTTACAAGAAATTTGACCACATCCATAGTGGGCACACCAATATTGACATCTGAGATTTGATAGTGCAATTCTATCATCCAATTTGAACAAAACACTCTCCCAATTTTAAATCGGTACAGTTAGAACCATCCCTATTACTTTCTTGAAAATTTAATCCGTTTGTGGTCTTGGATCAACACCAGTATTGATGATCAGAACATTGCAAATCCATCCCAATTATATCACCAAAAAGACATAAATTGGTTGATTGGAGTCCCAGTTCTCTGCAATAGTGCAATGTGTAAAGTCAATTTTTCTGCTGCATAGCCAACAAAAATGGTGCACATTAACAAGAATATACTTATCCACTCAATAAATCTACTTCTGATTACAATTCTTTTATTTTTGGGGTTTGAAGATGAAGCTGACAACCAATGCATAGTCAAATTGGATATGAATCTTCCGATATCCCCCGCTAACACCACTAGAGCCCTAAAGTTAGCTGAACGTATCAGTTTTGGTTCGAATGGTTATCGATTCTCAGTTTAATTTGATTTGAAATGCATCAGGAATGATTACTAAATAAAAAATATGTCCCCTCTAATTGTCCAATTTTTCCATTTTTGGATGCTCCTGTTATTGTCCCATATTTGATAACATTTGTGTGACTCTAATTCATTCTTACTTTACTTTCACTTTATCAACTCATTATCAATCACATAATTCTATTTTTCTTAAAAATCACATCATTCTCTTCCGTCCCAATAGTAGGGGGCGGTCGGAGTACCATGTTTCTTCGTACCTCCCTTTTTCATTTGTCTCAAAATTATCTCTTTTTTCTCTTTTTGGCATAGAATTTGTGATTCACATCATTTCTTACACATTCTTACACATTTTCTCTCCTCTGCACAACTTTTCACCGCACAATATCGACTATCTTAAAGTCTTAAACTGTGTGTCAATTGTACTTTAGGAGATAATTATTGGATGGAGGGAGTACTAAACTATATTGAGTAATTCTTGGTGTAGATAAAATGTGTACGCAAATTGAACACAATATGTGAAAGTGATGAATTGGTGAAATAGAGAACGTGTTTTCCATTATTTTTTGGCAAAATAAGGCAAAAATGGAGGGATTACATTCGAAGTTGTGATGGAAACCTGAACCCGCACGGGTAGCTAAATTGGTTCAGTGGTGAAAATTTTGGAACATTGATCAAGGTTCGAAACCCGCAGCGGTCGTGTGGAAGTTACATCTCCTGCATGCTGGGCTGGACCTCTGATGCGCACGCGTAAGTCGCGTATAAGACCTATCATCATTGGGTCGATTGAGTTACCGTGACTTACATTCTCTTAAAAATCCTGTCGGGTCGGGTGTGGGGGGCCATGGGGTGGGGATTCAACCTTTTGGAATATTGTGAAGGAATCCTGACATTTTGCAATGCTTTGGATCTGACACACCCGTACTCAATTATTTTCAATTATTTTCGTTATTTTAGTAGTTGCTAAATTTAGAGTTGTTTGATGACCATATTTGTCGACTTATCAATCTTTTCACCCAAATTTTTAATTACATATGTAATTTTTGATTTTATAATGAATTGTACGGAGTATAATTTTTGTATAAGACTGACATTACTTTTCTGACTAAAATAGATGAAATTACTGTAGAAGTCATTTCTAGTTATTTTTCGTATAATTGTTTCTTTATTTTATTAATGAATAATATTTTATATATAATTTTTTCATAGTTTACCCGAATCAGTCAATCCAGTCAATTCAGTCAAAATTTTATAAATTTTAATAGAATCAGTCGATTCAGTTAATTTCAATCCTACCAAATGGGCTCTTAATAGTTTAATACTACGTATGGAAAATGGTAATAAGTAATATCGTGTATGTAAAGTAATATTTACACAAATTATTTAAATAGGGAACACCGTTCAGCAATGGGATTCCGTATTACACACGTATACGTATTTACACGTTTTATAAAAGTCAACGTATTTTTCGACGAATTTTTGACCGTATTTTTTGGTCAAATTACCGAATAAAATACGTGTTTATTAAAACACATTTAATTTCTGTACCGTATTTAACTAACTATATGTCTGTGATGGAGGAATATACTGCTCATCAAAGTAAGGTGGGGATGACTAACTTCATTCATACTGTCGTATAGGGAGTATTTAGATTTTAGATGTGAGAAACTTACACTTATTTGTCTACTCCCTCCGGTTCTGAAAGATCTTTATACATGACTTCACAAATATGAAGGAGTTTGACACTGTTTGACACTGTTTGGCACTGTTTGGCACTGTTTGACACTGTTTGGCATTGTTTAAGGTAGATTTGTAAGGCAAATAAGGCATTGTTTGGTACTCTCTCTCACAATGGGAGGGAGTATAATATACTCCGTAACACCTCGAAAAAACTGCACGATCCACGTCATCCTCCACCTTCCCGCCGCACAAATTGTAATTTCCCTTCACCCCATGACTGTTGGCTTCTCCTCTGAGTAGAAACACTCTTCATAGCGAAAACCCTAATCTGCAGGCGATTCATTTTCCGTTTCTCTCTATGAAGCTTCGCTCTCGGAAATTTCGTCCTCATGTGGATGGTATATCTCTAATTTGACATATTTTAAGTAACAAATCATCATTAAACTGTCTCTGTATGCTTGTGCATGTTGCTTCTGTTGAATTTAGTTCATCTTTGGGGTCTTATTTTCGTAGTTAACTTCGCTCCTGTAGAACGCATGATGGTCAAGTAATAAATTAAGAATTTATTTGATTAAAATCTCTCCATGTGCCTATATTTGGCTGTAAAAGCAGGAGCAGAGGGTTCGCAATCTTCGCATGATGACGAGTTATCTGATAACGATGCTACTATCATGGCTTCTTCTGATTCTTCTGATTCTGAATATCTTGCCAGAGAAGGTATAGTCAGAACACCATCAATTGTACCTTTTCACTGTTGTTTTTGGGGCCATGCTTTTTTCTTAACAACTGGATGGGCCGTATAGGATGATTTCAATAACCTTCATCTTGTGCATTATTAAGTAACGCCCCCGAACCCACACTCAAATGCTTGCACGTGAAGTCAATGATTTAATTTACTGAGGTGGTAGTGTGTGTGTGTGTATATATATATATATATATATATATATATATATATATATATATATATATATATCCTGATATCTGTTGTGATGGATGATGACTCTTTGCAGATGAAGAGCATGTCAATGTTTTGGAAGAGAGGGAATTGGAAGGTTTCCGTGTAAATGGTGATGATGAGGTCATCGACCATGAAGTTTTATCGAAGAATCATAAGCGGAGGAAGGTTGGATCTACAAGAGGGATGTCAGAAGTAGATACTGAATTCAAGGAAGAAAAACTACAGAATGAAAAGGTGGTGGATGATAGTAAAGGTCCCATGGATGGTCCTTATTCAAACATGCCTGATTTCATCGAATTGCTGAACAGGATAAGTGAAAGGAAGAAGAAAAGTACAAGAAGGAGAAAAAACAGACCAGTATTACTGTGGGAAGTGTGGGATGATGAGGATGACAAGTGGCTTGTGGATAACTTCACCACGGATGTGGATTTTGATAACCAGAATGAGGTGGTGTTTGAAACGGCTGACACACCTTCAGAATTGACAATGCCCCTGTTGAGATATCAAAAGGAGTGGTTGGCATGGGCTTTGAAGCAAGAAGAATCTTCTTCCAAAGGGGGTATTCTAGCTGATGAAATGGGGATGGGAAAGACAGTGCAAGCAATAGCACTTGTGTTGGCCAAGCGCGAACTGAAGAATGCTATTGGTGAACATAGTGGCTCATCTTTTCCCACTACATCTCCGCATGATTTGCCATCAATCAAGGGTACTCTTGTAATCTGCCCGTTGGTTGCCGTGATGCAGTGGGTTAGTGAGATTGATCGTTTCACCATGAAGGGCAGCAGCAAAGTGCTGGTCTATCATGGAACAAACAGGGCAAAAAACATTGACAGTCTCTCTGGATATGACTTCGTCATTACAACTTACTCCACTATTGAGGCTGACTATAGGAAAAATGTGATGCCTCCAAAACAGAGATGCGAGTGGTGTGGAAAAGCTTATAATGAAAAAAGAATGGCCATTCACCAGAAATATTTCTGTGGACCATATGCTGTTAAAACTGCTAAACAGTCGAAGCAACAGAAAAAGAAACACAATGTTGATCTGAAAGTCTCCCCAGAGTGTGACACAGGCAAGGATAAGCAAAACAGTGATTTTGAGGGTAATGCAAGGAAAAGAGGTCGCAGAAAGGGCAAAAAAAACAAGGACAATGATGACCTTTTGGAGGAAATAGAAAATGAAGAACAAGACGTATCTGGAGATAAATCAATATTGCATTCTGTGAACTGGAATCGCATAATATTGGATGAGGTGAGTTGGTTCGTTATAGTCCATTGTTTTCTTTCTTTTTCAATTTATACTCATGATTCTCTTTGAGGATTGGTATCACATCCCTCACCTGTTAGGGACATGTGTATTGTCTGTGGTGTCATCTGAAGTTTAATGATGGTGATTTATTGTTAAGTATTGTCTCTGTTTTTCAGTTGGTGCATATGTATTGAGTTACTAATCTTTTACAATGTTAACAAATTGTAGAAGTAATTGATCCAATGGTCAGTGACCAAGTGTGATTTGGCAATTCAGCAATTGACTACGAAAACCTAGTATAACATTACTTTGGTCATTTCAAGTATTATGCATTCTATTGAATCTTATGGACAATGCAGCTCCTCAACTGTCACATTATTTCAACATAACTATTAATTCAATATTGTCATTGCTTATAGTAGCATTATGTAACTTATCTGACTGCATCTATGTGTTGCAGGCCCATTATATAAAAGATAGACGCTCTAACACTACAAAAGCTGTTCTTTCTTTAGTGTCTTCCTACAAGTGGGCCTTGAGTGGAACGCCCCTACAGAATCGCGTTGGAGAACTGTACTCACTTGTAAGTCTATTTTGCAAGTTAGTAGAACTGCCACCAAAGTGTTAGTCTGATCGGGCAGCTTTCCTTTTCACAGGTCCGGTTTCTACAGATGGTTCCTTATTCATTTTACTTTTGTAAAGATTGTGATTGTAGTTCACTTGATTACAGGTAAAACTCAGGTTTCTTTTGATTTTTTGTCTGGCCCTAAGGCTGGATTTTTTGTAACGAGATATCCTCCTGTCATGGTTTTTAAGTAAGTCTTGTACTAAAATGCTACATAGTGCGGTTTAACGGAAAATAATAAAGAAGACTACTTCTTTTCACTCTGTTAACTGTTGTTCATGTTGAAATAATTTGGGACACAATTTCTTTTATTTGTACTATTGTATTATATTATCAACTGCAACTCATTTTAAAATTTTTATTATTGCATTATGTGTTTGCTTATAATTTGTTCTCACTATCATTTGGCCGTAGTTCTTCTCAGGACTGCCCACATTGTCCTCACAAATCTGTGCGACACTTTTGTTGGTGGAATCGGGTAAGTGTATGGATAGTAATGTATCATGCATCTCTTAGTTGATATATTTCTCTCAAGAGCAGAGCTCTTACGCATGGTCTTTGGTTATATCTTATATTCAAGCATATTGCCTCTCCAATACAAGCTGAAGGAAACTCTGGAAATGGTAAAGATGCTATGATATTGTTGAAGCACAAAATCCTCAAAAGCATTCTGCTAAGACGTACTAAAAAGGGAAGGGCTGCTGATCTTGCCCTTCCCCCAAGGATTGTAAGTCAGAAGCTGTACTAGTGATGTACTGCCACCATTAAATTTACCATGTTTTCATCATCAAGTTATATATGATTATTTTCTCAGGTGACACTGAGGCGAGATTCTTTAGATGTCAAAGAAGAAGATTACTACACATCACTGTATAATGAGAGTCAGGCTCAATTTAATACGTATGCACTTTAATGCTCTCTTTTAAACATGTATTCTTAAATTAGACGGTAAATCTTGCCTGTTTAACCATTCTCCTCCTACGTAATGCCTGCATCGATCTTTTGTTTTTTGTTTTTTTGTTTTTTGTTTTTTTGCTCCTTTTATAATAGCATTACATTTGGTGGCTATGGGCCTATGGCACATAGCTTTTGTGGCTGGTGACACTGAAAATTATGCACTTTTCCCAATCTAAGCTAATTAAACCAAGATCATTTGTTATGCTGTAACAACTGGAATTTGGATGGTTAGCATTTCCATTCTATATGCCCACATACTGCTCTCTCTCACACGACACACTAAGGAGCAGAGTAATTGTTATCGATTTTGCTGCATTCTGGCAAAGACAAATATGTACACATATAATGAAGGATAGAGAAAGTGGAGGAGACTTAATATTTCCTTTTATTTAAATGTGAAAGCTTGTATGTGAGATAAGATTATTACTCCCTCCGTCCCATAAAATAGTTCCCACTAGGATTTGGATCGGAGTTTAAGAAAGTGGGAATAAAGTGGAAATGTATGGTTGTGTATGAGTAAGAAAAAGGTAAATGAATTGTAGCCACACAAAACTTTCCAAAAGGGGAAATGAGAACTATTTTTTGGGACGGCCCAAAAAGAAAACTGGGAACTATTTTGTGGGACGGAGGGAGTACGTTTTTATTTTAGCTTATGCTTCTTAATTAGAAAAGGAGAAGATTAAGAGGATCAATGATTCGTAACTAAATGCTGTTGTGCTTTATTAAGAACAGATATATTCAGGAAGGAACTTTGATGAACAACTATGCACACATATTTGAACTTCTTACAAGATTGAGACAGGTTCGTAGAGACGTAGACCCTTATTATGTGTGCACTTTTTTTGAGCAGTCACTTTTGGGAGTGAAATATTATGTCCTGATTCTTGGTTACACTTTCATTTATCGTAGGCAGTTGATCACCCTTACCTTGTTGTATACTCTAGCACTGCTATGGCAAGGCGTGAGGATGCGGTAGGGGCTAGTAATGCTGACCAAACTTGTGGCCTATGTCATGACCCAGTAGAAGATCCCGTGGTAATGTTTGTTGGGTTTTGTTTCTCCTCTCTGTCTGATTTAAATATTAAGCCACAAGTGCTTACTCTTAATTAGGGCATATCCATTATACTAATGGCTTATAATGCCGTCTAGTCTAAGTTTTTCAGAAAGATTAATGTGGTTAGAAAATGCAATGATTTGATTTCAGCTGATAGTATAATTAATGCAGATTATTAAGCTGGGCCATGAACTTGTTTCCACTTGGTTACAGGTCACAGTGTGTGCGCATACGTTTTGCAGAACCTGTATGGTGGAGTTCTCTTCCAGTATTGCACAAGGTTCATGCCCTTCCTGTTCCAAGCCCCTCACAGTTGATCTATCTTGTACCACCAGTGGTTACGGAGGAGATACAAATATGAAAACTACAATCAAGGGATTTAGGGCCTCAAGTATACTGAACAGAATTTGTCTGAATGAATTCCAGACTAGTACAAAAATAGATGCCTTGGTATGTTTCAACCCTCCCACCTCGGTATCTTGTTTTTTTGTTCTTTCTCACTAGCTTTATTTTTTCAACGCCCTTCCAAAGTACTCCATCTGTTACTATTTATCTTTCTTACCAAATCACAAAGATTAAGAAAATGCATTAGAATGATAAATTAGTTAAGATTTTTTTAGCTTATGTAAAATGCCCTTGTTTAACTGAAAGTTGGTGCTTAATACCGTTTTAATTATTATTTTTCATAAAAGGAGAAGGGTAAATTCAAGAAGAAAAACCATATTTAACATGCATAGATTTCATAAAAGGACAAGTAAGAAGGAACAAACTAAGTTGGTCATTGAAGACAGATAAATAGGGGAATGGAGGGAGTATATTATAAAAACAACAATGGATTAATGAATTTCGTCAATGAAGAGACATGAACAGGAATACATGGAGTATTATAGTATAGAAACAACAAGTGGTTCTCGTGAGTAGCAATATTTGCATGTTGGTATTATTTTCTCAATAAGAATGAATGGGGGGGACACTCCAGTATGTACTACTAAACTATTCTGTTGATCTACAGAGGGAAGAAATAAGATGGATGGTGGAAAGAGATGGATCTGCGAAAGCAATAGTTTTCAGCCAATTCACTTCATTTTTGGATTTGATACATTATTCTCTGAACAAGGTATGCCCCTTTATACAGTCTGTCTGTGTTGATTATTAAAACTTAAATAGGGTACACAGCCAAAAGTAATATTTTGTTGTTGTGGTCTTCCTTCTTCCCAGTCGGGTGTAAGCTGTGTCCAGTTGGTAGGATCAATGACTATGGCCGCAAGAGAAACTGCCATCACTAAATTTACAGATGACCCAGAGTGCAGAATATTCCTTATGAGTTTGAAAGCTGGAGGGGTTGCTCTAAATCTTACTGTAGCATCAAATGTGAGTAGCACACTACTGATTTTCTGATTTTCTCGATATCCTTTACTTTGTGAGAGCAATCAATCACATTTGGGTTCTCACATTGAATTGGTGAGGTCAGGTGTTCCTGATGGATCCTTGGTGGAATCCAGCTGTGGAGAGGCAAGCTCAGGATAGAATCCACCGGATAGGACAATACAAACCCATAAGGTGTGTTACTGGGTATTGGTTTCCTCTTCTGCTGGATAATGATGGAGGGTTATGTTCCGGTAAACTAACTAACTTAATCTTTTTTTTGGTGTGACATTTCTAGAATTGTGAGATTTGTCATAGGGAACACGGTTGAGGAAAGGATCTTGAAATTGCAACAGAAGAAAGAACTTGTTTTTGAAGGGTAAGTTTTAGATTCTCCAATGTTCAATCCCAATGAAAGTCATTTTCGCTATACTATTTAGTTATATGTGCACATTATCGAGTCATATAGCCTGTGTCGCTCATAATAACCATTTCATTTTGATAATGAATATAGTGGATCATAGTGGAGTCAACTATGTGATTGTTTTTCTTCTTTCCCCATATCTACGTGTGATTGTTTTTTCCTTTCCCCATATCTACGTGTGATTGTTTTCTCCCTTTTTTGGAGATTATTTTTACAGGACGGTGGGTGGTTCATCGGATGCAATTGGAAAGCTAACAGAGGCGGACCTAAGATTCCTTTTCACTTGAAGAAGTAGCAACAACTGAGAAGATTTACATATAAATGCATGTAGTCATTAGCAGTATTAGTAGTAGCGGCAACAGATTAAGCATCTTTTTTGGGGAGGGCCTGGGGCCCGGGGCCCGGGGCTGGGGCTGGAGTTCATATGAATGAGAAATTTAGAATGCCTTTAGGCCCCTATGCTAGTTTTTTTGGTGGGGAGCTTCATTGATATCTCATATTCTCATTGACAATGATTGTTTTTTGAGGATGCAGTCATGCACCCCATCCCAAAGCCTCATTACTGGCAGCAGCATATTAAAATCATTTTCTTGGAGAAATAAATGAGTTTTCACAACTTTGAAGTGAAATTATGGTTGGACTCGGGCTGGGTCGGGCCCGGGCCGGCGGTTCTATATAGCTGGACCCGGGACCGGCCCGGGTAGCCACCGGGTCCGGTCTGGGTCCTGGCCGGGCCTCGGGTTTGGTTAATTTTTTTATTGCTTAGCTACCCATCCCTGACCCCCCCTCACCCCCACCCCACCAAACCCCCCAAACCCCTCCTAAACATCAAGCCCAACCCGGTGGAGCCCAAACAAATGAAAAAAACCAAAAAAAAAATTGGCCCGAACCGGAAATCCACTGGGTCGGGTCGGGCTGGAACAGTACCGGTCCCGGGCCAGTTCTGGGTACGGAGGATTTTAATAGAGTTTATGATTCCGTCAGAATTTAGGTGTACCCAATTTGGATTTTCGTGGAATCTATGAAAATTTTTCAAACATTTCATGGATTTCTATTATTACTTATTTACATGGATTTCAACGGATTTTGGTGGATTTCTATATATAAAAACATTCCACCACAATCTTGTAAACTTCCTCTGGATTTCAAAATCCACAATCATTTAAAATCCATCAAAGTCATAGTTGGGAACATCCCAAATAATGAAACAACACATGAGTTCCAAACTCTCACGGTTCCACACTTCCACCGCATCAAATAAATGTTCCGGTTTTAGCACAGATTACAATAAGACTGAAAGCAAATACAGTTATCATGGGCTTCTCCATCGTTATTATATTCTCCAAAGTGCAATTATATAATGGATTACAACACGCGAGTTCCAAGTCCTCAAGAAGAGGCAAATATTTACATGTGCTGGATTTGAGTTACACACTAGTCACGCGCAAGTCATGCCAAACATGCTTTACTCATTTAAGGGCTTCTATAGTTCTATTAACTAATTTGGTAAAAGGAAAACATAGAGGATCCCAATTATAGATGTTTTATACGAAGTATTATTCTTGGAGAGATATATAACTCTCAAAGACTTATTTGCGTCCCAAATATTTGCAGTAACAGTTGTGGTCGGTAATGGTATATCTTTTGCATCAACTTATAGAATAGATATTGTGATATAAAGCATTTGCATAGGCAGAGATCCTCTTCACTTGAAAGGTTTTGTGCCTATCTACGAATTTGACAGTCATTTTAGAATTTCAGAGATAAAAATAATTAAAACCCTAGCAAAATCCATTGTGTGAGGGACCACACATATATGTTTAAAAGAATTGTTAAATAGTTGGTTTAACCATTCTCATTTTAGAATTTCAAACCGTTTTATTTTTATTTGTGGATTTTTCATATTTAAATGAGGTGCCAAGTTTTTGTTTTTCACTTGGCAATCAGCTATGCAAGTACTTACTCATTTAATTAAAATGCGGTTTTACAAAAGTTGCTTAGACTCTTAGAGTATTAATAGGACCTATTAATTTTTTTGGATGAAAGGTAATTATATTAAAAACACCCACAAATAACATATACGATAGTACAATGTATCAAAACTATCAAAGCTAGTACAAGGATAGGCCCCAGCTCGTATCAAAACAAGTCACGTAACCAAAAAAGAACTGGCCCATGAAGAACCAGTCCAAGAACCCGAAGGCCCATCAAAAACCAGCAGTAGCACAGGCCTAGAGTCCAGCAACAGCCCACCAAGCCAAAGCTCCAACCCGCATTTCGTATGGAGCAATCCATGCATCAGCCAAGGTCCAACCCAAAGACTGCATTTGGGCCCAGAGCTTAGTACCCGCCACCAACCAAACAAAACATCAAAGCCCAGCTTCCTATGTCCAGATCAGCGAACCAATGGGGGAGGCCCAGTATTGTCCGCACTAGTCCAGGCCCGAATCCAACCCAGGTCCACAACACACTCCAGCGGGCTAGGGTTGGCCATGTTCCGGGTCAGCCGAAACCCATCCATCGCTACGCAGGGGCGCCGCATAGTTGAGCGGCAAACCAACACCCCTGACCCACCAGCCCCCCCACCCCCACCCCCACCACCCCATCTGGGTTCCGGCGTCTCCGAGGCAGTCCGACATTCGGAGAGGAGGGCAAAGATCCACCCGGAGAGGAAAACAAGCTAATCGACGATCCACCTGCCACCTTCAACCCCCGACGGCGTTGACAGTAGCCAAAAACGTATAGCTGCCAATATGTAGCCCCATTCTCCATCCTACACCCCCGTAGATCCCCGACGACCCCCGACGGCATTGGTGCAGGACTTAGAACAACGAATCAACAGTAGCCGGAATCAAACACGAAAACCGGCGAACCCCAACAAGAACCAATCCAAGCTCAAATCTGGTAAGGTGGTCAATCTGATTCCGTCAAGCCCCCCGTGGAGCCCAGGACCCCTTCCGTGCAGCTATGGGCTTCCTGGGCACCGCACACCACCTGTAGAATCCCACTACAACCAGCCCAACCCAACGCCCGACCGTTACGGCCCTCTACTGCGAACACCAGAGACTTGTCCTCGGCAGGTGGCGGCGGCCAAAGAACGAGGCGATGGAGGATCTACAGAGCTCTAGATGCAAACCACACCCTTAACCCAGCCTACTCCATTTGACCTCGAGGCCGGTGAGAGCGTGAAGCTCCAACCAACGCCGGCATTACTGACTTGGGATCAGGTGTTCACCGAGGCACGTCAAGGGAGGGTGGTACCGGAAGGAAACTTCGGCCAACAGTTTCATTCACCTCCCAGACGCAGAGACAGCCAGCGACAAGAAGGTGGCCAAGGCCATGAAGGTCCATGTGTCTAGGTCGCCGAAGCAACCTTGGCTAAGCTAGATTAAAAAGAAAGGAGAGAGGACAAGTAAGAGGACGAAAAAACCAACCATACCTTCATTATACTAGACCTTCAAATGAGACCACCGAGCACAGATCCTTGAGTGTAGTCCAACCACCCTCCACCCAAACTTCCAATAAGGACCTGTTCTTCTTCGTCCCAACCCCCCGACCAGCACCCGAAGTTACTAGCAGGCTAGCAGCCCTTCTGGTTGGAGTGTGCAGTTTCAGACGAGATTCCACCGGACGAACCAGATCCACGAGCAGTTCACGAGCCATCCCCAGATATCCAACCACCGAAGTGGTGAGATTACTTCCAAAAATCTATCTGAAACCAAGATGCCCACCGGAGCCAGGAGGGCTCCGGCGACAGCCACCGCCGTTGGTGGTGGCGCCGGGCTTGAGGAGGGGGAAGAGGGAGCAACCTAGGAGAGGCCTAGTGAGAGGGGACTCGGGCCGGGTAGCTTGGCCCGGAACCAGCACTGTGCTAAACCGACCCAACCCGGTGGCCCGGCCAATGACCGGTCCGGGTAGGCCCGACCCGAGGGGTTCCCGGTGCAGGCTCGGGTCACCCAAAAGCCGAACCGGGCCGGCCGATTCTGGCCCGGTTCCGGGCTTTTTAATATTTTTTTCATTTTTTTTAACTTTTCGGGTTGGGCTCGGTATTTTGGGCCATTTGGGGTGGTTTGGGGTGGGAGGGGTGTTAATTAGGAAAAGGCAAAAAAATTGACCCGAGGCCCAGCCTGGCCCCGGACCCGGTGGTCACCCGGGCCTAGGCCCGACTCGGGCCCGGCCCAGCCCAAATCCACCCCTACTTTCAGGAGTTTCAGGTGCTGGTTTTTCTTAATAGGACCTATTAAAATTTCTAGGAATGGATAATGGATTTTAAATGTGAAAGAAACAACACCCTCTTAGGCACTTGTCTAGAAACTAACGAGTAAGATACTAATATAAGCAGCAGCAGCCCCCCCCCCCCCCCCCCCCCCCCCACTCCCCGGCCCAGTTCTATACTTATATTAACTCATAAACAATCAAAAGGCACATTTTGCCCAGCCGAAGTACAGAAAGCATGAGTACAATACCATAGCAAGGCACACCCCAAACAAGCATTTGGCACGGCAACTACTTTATAGTACCAAGATTGTTGGCCAACTCCATACTACTACTTACTGTTGATAACTTCAAACAAAGGCATTGTAATTTACTGTTTATTCAGGCAGGGGACAGGAAATGGTTCATCCATGAGCGGAAACGAGACCAGGCCAGCTCTACAGTGGCATTCTCAACATCAGACTCTCCCATGGTTCTCCTCCTTTGTACCCCGTCGGAGGAGATGTTCATAAATGCATGCCCAGTCTTTGGATAGAAATGCACCTCATGTTCAACTCCAGATTCCTGCAGCTTCTGTTCCAACTCTTTCCCAGCCTGGGAAAAAGACCCTATTCAGTATTTCATACTCCCTTATGTTCAAAGAAATACTAGTATTCCTATTTCTTTTTAAGAGTATTTTATCAACGTTCATAACATTCTGCAAGTTTGTGATGATATTCTGAAAGGCACAATCTTTAAAGATAATAATAACAATAATACCTTAAGCACCTGAGATTTCTTTTCATTTTTGACTTTATCAGTCTACACTTTTTTGGCAAGCCAGCCCATGCTATAGATTAATAGAAGGATATGAAAAATTAGAAAATCTACAAGATTGACCCAAATAATGAGGTTTTCTATAATACCTTAATATCTGAAAATCCAGCAAAACCATCATCCTCGCCAAAATGAGCCTGCACAGGTGCCTTAGCCTTGGCAGGGTCTGCCAGCTCAGAAGAAGGGACTCCATAGAATGCTACAACAGCATCAACACCAGATACTAAAACAGAACTTGCAATGGCAAGGGCACCACCCATGCAGTATCCAGTAACTCCAACCTATACCATCATTTTAACCAGTAAAGGAAAACTCATAAATCGTATATGAGAGCAACCAAATATGCAAGTTTCAGGAGTAATATGACATAAGGGAAATTAAACACATCACTTCAAGTGGTAGAGAAATAACTACCATCAACTTACTTTCAAACATCCAGATGATGTCCATGAGAGCATCCATGTCCATTCCATTACGAACGTGATTAAGAGATGAAGAGGAAGAATATTGAGAGTAATAACGATTAAGAACTTCCCCACCCAAGGCAAGAGCGAGTGGTGCCAGGCCTAGTTAAGACTCTAAGGAATAATATATAAAATTATTGATTTCATACAAGTTACACTCCCTTTGTGAACAAGTATTACAGTTATCCTAAATCTATTACACTACTGCTATTGAAAATATATTAACTAAAATAGAATACTAATACTGATAGGAAACTATTAAAAATATACAAGATCAATGATAATAATTGGAGCTCTACTTTCACAATACTTCTTCATGTTCCTTTTGCACAACTCTAACACCAGCGACACCCATATTACATTCTCCCAACAGCTAATCTGATTGTACGTGGTCAGTCACTGCCAAATCATTTCCACATTAAAAAAACCTAATAATCACACCATTTAGTAACTTCCACCATATTCTCTAAATAACTAGATTATCACCCGTGCGTTGCACGGACATGAAGTTATTGAATATGGAGTATTATCTTTTTAGAATACAACTGAATTACTGCATCAAAATTGATCTACCTCACACATTTTGAAGCGATAAAACACTCTATATATAGGCTCTCATTTCCAGAATACTTTTCATTTGAATTTATATATCCCGGAGTATAACATATGTATGGGCAAACATACATCATGTATATATTTAAACCTATTTATGTAGTGCTATCGTCCATATTGGTTGTCGTGTTTTAGTTTGACACAATTATTAATAAAATGATTAAAAAATAAAAGTTGTGTTTGATTATTAACTTTAGTAAAATAAAGTTAAATGATAAGAACCGTGTATTTCTAATCAAAAAGAGAAATAGAAAATTTATTTTAAGACAATCCAAAAAGGAACGTATGACAACTAAAATGGGACGGGAAGTATCATTACTTTTTATTAGTACTAAAAACATAGTCTAAAATGAAAGGCAACACGTAGCCTAACAAATAAGTTTAGTTATCTCAAATAGTAGAATTAATGAAAGAACTTTAAATTCCATTATAACATGGAGTATTTTTTAGAAAAAAATAGAGTAGTGAAATTTATTTGTTTGAAATAGAAATAGAAGATAAAATTATAATTCGTACTTTTTTTATTAGTAGTCCCTTATTATGATTTAAGATGTTTTTATTATTATTTGTCCATGTTTCTTGTTGTTAGTAAGTTTTTCTCCTATCAAAATACCTTTGTACATTCACTCTTTACCTTTAACTTTTTTTTTTATTTTTTAATAATAAATTACTTTCTATTTTTACTTTTTCATTACTTTCCTCTTATTTATATATTCTCTTTCCTACACCTTGTATATTAACGCCATTATTGGCAACTCTCCTACTTTAATAATACCAAAAGATTTACCACTTTTGTATAAAGTACTCCATCCGTTTGGTGACTCAGTTTTTCGTCTTGTCAGCCAACTTTTTAACCAAACACGTAACTTTTGATTTCGCTCGCTGAATTGTGTAATAATAAGAAAAATTAAGGGTGAATTTACTTTTCTGACTGTATTGGCTGAATTTACCATTTTAGCTATTTTTCATATATATTTTTTCTTTATTTTATTAATAAAATATATTTTATATATAATTTTTTCATAAATCAGTAGAATCGGTCGATACAATCACTTCAGTCAAAACTTTATAAATTTCAACAGAATCAGCAATTCAGTCGATTTTAGTGTTACCAAAAGGGTTCTAAGATTCTCACTTGTCTTCTTTAGATACACCAACTAAAGGTTCTCATTTATTTTTTAGGAAACAATTAACTCTTACAAATGACAAATTAATCACTAAATATTAAAAAATACTACCTATATCTTAAACATAACAATTATCATCAACGTCCCAATTTATTATATACTCATCAAAACTTTTTCTCAAAATATACTCAAATTACCTTATTAAAATATTGTTTAAATAATCGTTCTTATACATATATTTAATCAATTTAATTTTTTTTTTGAGTTCAAAAAAAAAAATCAATTCTAGACAAATTTTTAAATTTTAATTTCTGGACAATTTTAATTAGCACGTAGGAAGTATAAATTCTCTGAAAAACATTTTTTAAACAATGAATTAAGAAAAATGTTTTATTAACCATGCAATTAAGAAGTTTCTTTAACAAACGTTGTTAATAGGTATCTAAGCAATACCTTTGTATTTGTATCTAGGGCAGCCTTTGTACTTTCATAGCAGTCATATTAGGGTCGAGCTTGTTAGAGTATCTAAGCAGTAGGTATGCAGCCTTTTTACTTTCAATTCTTCTTCCAAAGACACAAAGCCGATGCAATACATTATACGGAGTAAACCAAATAACCTTTGGCTAATCTTTTAGACTTTTAGGGTAGAGCTTTGTAAAGCTCCAATGCAATCAATACCAATTTGTTTACCATGTGATAGTGACGTTTTTGAGAGGGAATTTTGGCCATTTTTCCATCTTGGTTTGTATATAGATAGATATCATCTTTTGTGTGTCCTACACACACCTATCAACTCTACCTTAACAAATAATCTGAATTCAGTCTTCACATTGTGTTTCCAATTATTGTACCAAATAGCCCTCTCACCCATCCATCATTCCCAAAATAATCTTCCACTGCATTCACTTCATCACCAAATAATCACATGGATGGAGACACCTTTTTAGAGCTTGTAGTATATATAAATTACAGAGTTAAAACCACCCAATTAGTGTTCTAAAGGAATCACTATGACAAAATATTTGTTTTCAGAAATTTAAGCAGTTAGAGATTGGAAACGATAAAAATACAACATACCAATTATTGTTCAAATTAGGAAACCAAAGACTTCCCTAAAGTTATTGAGATATTTGGTATTTTTAATATTCTTATTATATTCTTATTATATATTATCACACATGTAATAATTTGGCTTGTACTGCATGCCTACTTGCATGACCCATGCAAGTTGTATTCTCTCTCTTGTAATCATCTGCCATGCATGTATGCTATAAATATGGCATATGCATTGTTCAATAAAGATACGAAGCAGAAGTATCTCTCCATATATTAAACTCTTCTTCATACATCAATTAAACTCTTCTCCAAATTTCTTTCTCTTCACAAGTGAATATGGCATATAAATTGCCACATGCTCGTCCTTGGATAATTGATTCCGGAGCTACCGAACATATCACTTGCAGTGATGTTAATTTTTTTAATATCATCAATCTCACACCTGAGCCGTCGTCGGTCAGAATCTCTAATGGTGAATCTATTCCGGTCCATGCTATTGGTAGTTTATACTTACCAAATGGGCTTTACCTTAAGCGCGTCTTATTCATTCCGAAATTCCAGTGCAACCTTCTTTCGGTTAGTCGCCTAACAAGCGATCTAAATTGTACACTAACATTTTTCACAGATTTCTGTGTTTTACAAGATTTATCCACAAGAAAATTAATTGGCGTGGGTAAATTCCATGACGGTCTCTATTTTCTGGAATCCCCAAGGAAAGAAGGGGTAGCAATGTCAGTCTGTATTACCCCCGACTTGTGGCATCAACGTTTGGGTCATGCATCCGATGGAAAGTTACATCACATTAGTTCCCTCAAGGGTTTCCGGCGAGACAATAATTTATGTGATCCTTGCGTTCGAGCTAAGCAGACCAGGCTACCATTTCCTACAAGTGCAATTAAGACAACTCGGTGCTTTGAATTGATACATTGTGATATTTGGGGAGCTTATAGATGCGATTCAATCTCCGGAGCACGGTACTTTCTGTCTATTGTTGATGATTTTACTAGAGGTGTTTGGGTTTATTTAATGAAAAATAAATCCGAAGTCCCACAGCTTTTAATCCAATTTTGCAACATGGTTGATACTCAATTTGAGCAAAAGGTCAAACGAATAAGAGCCGATAATTGTGTGGAATTCCAGACAAACATTTTAGTTGATTTTTATGGACGCAGTGGGATATTATTAGAAACGTCCTGCACTGACACACCGCAACAGAATGGGGTTGTCGAACGTAAACATAGACACATATTGGAAGTTGCAAGGGCGCTTCGTTTCCAATCAGGATTGCCTATTAATTTTTGGGGAGAATGTGTTTTAACTGTTGTTTATATTATTAATAGACTCCCCTCACCAGTTATTCTTAACAAAAGTCCTTTTGAAATGTTGTTTGGAAAAGTGCCTAGTTATGATCATCTACGGGTGTTCGGTTGTTTGGCGTATGGACATGATAACAAACGAAAGGATAAATTTAGTGAAAGGGGGAGTCCTGGCATTTTTATTGGCTACCCTAATGGTCAAAAGGCTTATCGGATTTTTGATTTGCAAAAACAGACAGTTTACAGCTCTCGAGATGTGGTGTTTTATGAAGATAAATTCCCTTTTAAAATTACCTTCAATGAGGAGCTTGAGTTCTCATCACTTATTCAAAAGGTTTACAACCACACAATAAATCATGGATGTCCTCCACTACAGCATGTCAATTCAAGAGAGAATTATTTTCGTCACTCAATAATGACCCATGGAGAACAAGATGGGCAAATTAATCATGACCCCACTTTAGTGCAAAGAAATCAGCCACAGAATGAGGTTCACGAACCTGGAAGGCAGCAACATATTCAACAATATACCAGCGGACCCACACTCGTAGAATCGAGTGACCTCCGTAAGCAAACACCTCATGGAATTTCTGGACATATGTGGACTCCTGCGCGTGACTCACCAGAAAGACTTCAGCTGGACGACGTGCCCACACCAGCTGGACCGACCAACCTAGCACCGCCTGAGGAGCGGCTACCCCACAATGAACAGCTGCAGCGACCCTTCGTTGTGGCTCCGGATGTACGTGAATCAGACCAATATGGTCCCAGCTCTAAAACAATTAATGAGCTACAGGCTGAAAGTGCCATTCCACTCACCACAGAACATCAATCAATTGACGCACCTGGACCCAGTTTACCCGCCGGTCCCAGTGTCCCATCTTCATGCTTTACACCTTTGTTTCAATCAAAGAGGAGTGATCGGAATCGAAGACTACCGAAACATCTTGATAATTATGAAATCAATTTGCCTCCATCACTCGATCATTCACAGTCCAGTGCCCATTCGGTATATCCTCTTTGTGATTTCATTTGTTATGAAAAATTCTCACCCACACATAAAGCTTTTTTGGCAGCCATCACGTCACGTGATGAGCCAAAACATTTTTCACAAGCTGTACAGGATCCTCTTTGGCGAGAAGCAATGAGAAAAGAAATCAATGCATTAGAAGAAAATCAGACCTGGAATTTAGTTCAATTACCCCCGGGAAAAAGAGTTGTTGACTCTAAATGGGTTTATAAAATTAAATATAAACCTGATGGAGATGTGGAGCGTTACAAAGCTAGGTTGGTAGCGAAAGGCTTCACACAAATTGAGGGAGTTGACTTTCATGAGACGTTCGCTCCAGTTGCCAAATTAGTTACCGTTCGTTGTATTCTGGCAGTTGCAACCAAACGCAAATGGGTAGTACATCAACTGGACGTCAATAACGCCTTTCTTCATGGTGATCTTTCTGAAGATGTTTACATGCGTATTCCATAAGGGTTCGCAAAAGTTGGTGACACCCGCGTTTGCAAGTTACAAAAATCTCTTTATGGGTTACGACAAGCATCCCGTAATTGGTATCATAAATTCACTCAAGCTCTCACCAAAATTGGTTTCCGTCAATCCCAAGCAGATTATTCACTTTTCACCTTCCGACAGGGCCTTGTTACGACTTTTGCCCTCATTTACGTAGATGATGTGATCCTAGCTGGAAATGACATTACTCATATTAACATGGTAAAGGGGTATTTGGATACCGAATTCAGTATCAAAGACTTGGGAAAACTTAAATACTTTCTCGGTATTGAAGTTGCTCGCTCCCCTGAAGGCTTTGTCTTGAGTCAACGAAAGTACACTCTTGACATTTTGGAAGAGTGTGGTCTTTTGGCAGGTCGCCCTAGTCAAACCCCTATGGAACAGAATTTAAAGCTCCGACCGGACGATGATAGCCCCCTAGTGGATGCCTCTTCCTACCGACGACTTATTGGGCGGCTACTATATCTGACTGTCACTCGTCCAGACATTGTTTATTCTGTAAGTCAACTCAGTCAATTCCTTGGCACCCCAGACAAACGCATCTTGACGCTGCCATACGGGTACTACGGTATTTAAAACAAACACCAGGACAGGGTATATTCTTGTCTTCTGAAGAGGACTTCACCCTGCAAGGCTATTGTGATGCTGATTGGGCAGGATGCTCTTTCACTCGTCGATCCAGTACTGGTTATTTCATCACCCTTGGTAATTCACCCATATCTTGGCGAACGAAGAAACAGTCTGTTGTCTCTCGCTCTTCTGCTGAAGCAGAATACCAAGCTATGGCCGTCACAGTTAATGAAATTTTGTGGTTACGATGGTTACTAAAAGATCTCACAGTTCCTCAAGTGAGCCCTACATCGCTCTATTGTGATAATCAAGCCGCCCGACATATTGCGCTTAACCCGGTTTTTCATGAACGTACCAAACACGTTGAAATAGATTGTTACTTCGTCCGAGAGAGGGTTGCTAGTAATGAAATTAGACCATTGTCTATCTGCACGAGTAATCAGGTGGCCGATATTTTTACTAAAGCACTTGGGACAGATCATTTTCGCTATCTTCGAAGCAAGTTGGGTGTTCGTAATCTTCACACTCCACCTTGAGGGGGAGTATTGAGATATTTGGTATTTTTAATATTCTTATTATATTCTTATTATATATTATCACACATGTAATAAGTTGGCTTGTACTGCATGCCTACTTGCATGACCCATGCAAGTTGTATTCTCTCTCTTGTAATCATCTGCCATGCATGTATGCTATAAATATGGCATATGCATTGTTCAATAAAGATACGAAGGAGAAGTATCTCTCCATATATTAAACTCTTCTTCATACATCAATTAAACTCTTCTCCAAATTTATTCCTAATTTTATCAAAAGTTGATCAAACCCAAGATGCAACATATGAAGTATATAAAGCTCAACTAACAGATGACTAAAGGGTACAACCATTGAACAGCAGACAACTCAAAATGGTCATCAAATAGTATGGAGGGATACTCCATACATAGAGATTGTAGTACTGCTTTTTTACTGTTTGGAAAACTTTTTTCCTCCCATTTGTACCAGAAAGACTGTCAACTCCAAAGAATGTGGTAATGCTGTTTTTATTGTTTAAAGAGTTTCTTACTCCAACTTGTAAGAGAAAGCATGAGAACTCCAATAAAATTGTAATTCTCCTCATCTTAAACCCTGATCTCTTACCCTTTTCCATTAAGCGCCAATTTAAGAGTACATATAAACATGTATATTTATAGGAATTACGAAGCAGAAAAGAACAACCTTCTTTGAACCATTCTCTTTTAGCCAATTAACTGAGGCATGAATATCTTTCACAGCTCCTTGCCAATCAAGCCCTTCCATCAAATGTTGTGCTTCTGCAACATCTAATCCAACTTTTCCACGGTACAGACTAACATTGAAATGGAAAAATCAAGTTGCGCTCTTTTACCTCTCAGAGAAGGGGCGAATAGAACTAAACTTATGTACAAGGGTCTTACTCGGGTATAAGTGCCTTGTAACCAGAGTCAAATTCAGAGATCTTCTGAGCATGGTTTTTTATCTCAAAGTCCACACCCCACCATTCCTGAAGCACAACAATTCCAGGAGCATCTTCTTTTCCAATTACATATGCATCAAATGTCTGGTTGATATTTTTTGCAAGAAAAAGATCATAAGATCAGATTTTTGGTTGCCATGAGGTTTGGCAATATTAAATGCAAAAACTGAAGCCAAAATAAGTGCACAAATAGTTACAATAAAATTTTTAGTACAAAACCCAACATGTTCGTCCACAAATGATAAAAATCCATCAAATGGACATCTATAGAAAAACTTCAAACCTAATCCTCCATGTGATTTCTTTGCTCGTTTCATTTCATTAAAAATATTAAGCATTTCAGAGGAGAGAAACTGGTTTACATCATAATATAAGATCAAAAAATATGTAGTCTAGAAAAAAAGAATACACAAGGTGCCCTGGCACACTAGTACTCTACGATTATTTGACTGTTCTGTGCGCCAATGGACAATTAAAGACTGACAAAAGTCACCCAGGCAAGCTCTTAACTATCAAAGTTCCAACTACGAACCACATAGATTGCAGAAAATTTTATAGCTTTGATAGGTAGAACAAATAGTTTAACGAACTGATCAACCGAAGATCAACTAAACGATTGAATATATTATTTGAATAAATGGAAAGCAGGAAAGGTATTTAGCATTCGTATCAAAGTCGCTCTGATCTTGATCAGATGAATTTTGTTGTTCTTTATGGTTTAGCGATTTGCTTAACTCAATCAGTGTGTAAGATAGACAACATAATTTCCTGAACATATATGAGGTAATGGATTATACAACAAAATCAGAAAATTGTACATATATAAGGTAATGGGTTCTTACGACTGGTTTTTATCGCACCGATTTTACGTTTTTAAAAGCATTTCTCTTTTTGATTAAAAAAAAGCATTTCTCTTTATTATACATAAATGGAGTAGTGAATACATACGGTGTCATCCCTCTGAATCTGAACTTTCTTGAAAGGAGCAGATGAGTCGGCCATGAGGCGAACCTGAAGCTGAGAAGCAGATACAAGGAGAGGATAGACTTTCCGTGAAAGAGCAATGGACGGAGCTGTTCTGATGCCACAAAAGATTCTAGAACCAGTATGGATCATGGTTTGCAATAGGGTTTCTCTTTTGATTAAGGACAAATTTGTTAGAGGCGAAGTCAATTTGATGCTGTACTAAAATTAATCAAATTTTTGGAACATTTTTAAAAGTTCAACTGAATTAATTAGCAAGTTATTGTCATGTTAACAACTCACCGCTGATGTGACGCACACATGAGGGTTACGTGTGCGTCATATCATCGGAGAATGGCTGACTGGGCTTCCACAATTGCGTCACGTCAACAAATCCACCGATGAGTGTGCTGCCACATGTATACCACGTCAGCAGATGACTTGTTGATGTGGCAGGTAACCTGCTAATGGATTCAATTAAATGTTTCTTTAAACTTTAGGGATTTGATTGATTTTTTTAAAGTACGAAGACTTAATTGACGTTTTCGTAATAGTACAAGAATCAAATTGATAGTTTTCCCATTTATTTTTAAAACGAACTATATTCTTATGTCCATTAAGCTTCTTTTTTAATTAAAACTAGTGAGAGATTATTCCAAATAGGAGTAAACATAAAAACCGAATTATATTTTTACCGAACAAATCTGCAATAATACCAAAACATTTAACATTCAACATTTCTATCGATCTATTACAGGCGATCGATGATGGACGAACCCTAGAGTGCGGTGGAGACCTAATCTACCTAGAAGAGTGCTTGGGCTTTTGATCGTGTGCTCTGCTGCTTCTTTTTCTCTGTTCCGAATTCGGCGTTTATTTTGTTGACCATTAATGGAGAGCATAAATCAGGTTTACGAAAGGATGTCAATGGAAGAGGTTGATGGCGAGGGATAAAAAAACGGCAAGGCGGCGGCGCTCCCGAAACAATACCGCCTAAAATACTGACATGTCCCATAAACGAGATTATTCCTTTGGAGGTGACTGGTCAAACCTCTTCTCCTTTCCCGGTGGCTGATAAAATCGAGATGCTTCCTTTGGAGGTGGATGGACAAACATCTTCTCCCTTCAAGGTGGCTAGTAAAACCGAGATGCTTGAATTATTTTGTTGCTTTTATTTAAAGAATTCTTGTTTAGTTACCTCTCATTTTAGTAGCAAGTTCTACATCGGTGCGGGGGTTAGTGAATATGATTGATCTTTGGGGGCTAATTGATTCTATGTCTCATCCAGTCATCCCAGTGTAGCCTTGAGTTATTGTTTTTTTTACCCCGGAAGGCAAACCACCAAAATCAGTGAGACAAATGTCAGGGGATCATTTGCTGGAATTTATTCAAAATTAAATATCCAAATTACAACATAAGAGGGGGACCAAACCAAACCTCTTATAACAAAATTACAACAAGCATCTAAATGAAGGAATATTAAAAAGATCTAAATAATAAGCACTTTTGACAATAGGAGGAAGAGAATTAATATTAGAGAAGACATGGATTCGGGCCACACTATTCTTAGCCAAATAATGGGCCGGCCAATTGCCTTCCCGAAGAACTCGCCCAAAAGATATATGCGCCCGATTCGCTTTCCCCAGCATAGAAGCCAAAAAACACTCCATCTCCTTGTTTGCTTTCCAAAAACGAAATCCAAAACCTCCTGAGCATCAATTTCCCCCTGAAAATCAACAAATCCAGCATCCATCGCCCAACGAATTGATGTATTCAAAGCTAGAAGTTCCGCTTCCAAACTAGAAGTCGCTCGAAGAGGAAACTGAATGGCAAAAAGGAATTCACCATTCTCGTTCTCATCGAGGCTCCTCCCGCTGCTTTATGAGGTAAGAAAGAAGCATCAATGTTTAATTTTAACCTACCTTTCGGTCGAACCCAACGAATTGGCTTGAAAATTCGAAAGTTGAAACGGAATGAGGGAGAAACAAGTTGTTCTGAGATTAGAACATCACCAACAAATAAAATCTTCATTCCGTTTAAACTGACAGCCCAAGATTGTGTATAAAGCTTAATTTGCCAAATGATGTTATCCACAGAGGTAATAGCCTGACCAGAGCCCCAAATTAAGCTTGAATAAATTTTCCAAATATGCCAGCAAATGAATCCTGATAGGTTAATCTTAAAAATATCAACCAAAGTCTTGCTGCCAGCACAAAGCCACGATTGGAATAAAACTTGTCTCACTGAGGTACCAGTTTGAGGAATGTCCAGAATAGTATAGAAATAAGTCCAAATAGGATTTACCTTAGGACAGAGATAAAAAACATGATTCATATTCTCAACATGAGCCCTACACCATGGACACATGGAAGGGTTGAGAATTAGATTAAAGCGAGTGAGGTTTTCCCTAAAAGGAAGGAATCTATTGAGAATCTTCCATCGGAAGATTCTGATTTTAAGCTGCTGTTTTTGATGCCAGAGATGCTTATTAATAAATGTAGAGACATATTTCTGTCTAAATTCTTCATAAGCTGATTTAAAAGAAAAAACACCTTTTCTGTCAGGAGACCAAATCTAGTTTTCAGAAGAGTCCTTATCACAAATAGAGAGAGCTAGATCATTTATTGAAACTAGTCTTCTCCAGATTGGGGAATCAGTAAATTTGAGAAGCATCTCATCCCCTCCCCCTCTTGGATATCTAGCATTGAAAAAAATTGTCCATAAGGAAGAAGAATTCTTCCATTTCCACCATAATTTTAGGGAAAAAGCTCTCTGAATGTCAATTAATCTTCTAAGCCCCAATCCTCCTTCTTCTGTGGGAAGACAAAGACTTTCCATTTCCTCCAATGATAATTATTTTTACCTTTATTGGACCCCCAGAAAAAGTTAGCCATTTTGCTTTCAATAACTCTGATCACTTTATTTGGCAGGGTCTCAATAGCCATAAGATGCAAAGGGATTGTGCTAAGAACATGTTTAATCAACATAAGCCTCCCTCCTTGATTTAACATTCTTTGTTTCCAGGGTGTTAGTTTAGCATCTATCTGATGAATAAGATGATTGTAGTGGTGAAATCTGTTGATGCCCTTATGAAGATTAACACCCAGGTATTTGAAAGGTAATGAATGTTTCTCCATACCCAAAAGATCCTTTATCTGACTGCTTCTTCTTTTAGCTTGTTTGCCACAAACAAAAAAACTTTTATGAAAGTTAATCAACTGGCCTGAAGCTTTTTGATATAGATGAATGAATCTTTTAAAGTTAAGTAGGGATCTAGAATTGTTGGGCCGCGGGTATGCGGTGCCAGCAATCTGCCAGCCTGCCGGTGCAATCGAATCGCGTGGCGCTTCACTTGTGCTATAAAGGGGGAGGAGCGTGCTACACTATCAGCGATTGCTTTTAGTGTAGCGGTAAGCGCAACGATCCACAAGTGGTATCAGATCCAAGGTCACGGGTTCGACCCCCGGCAACAGCATGCTGCACAGTTGAAGGCTGGCAGATGCTGGGGGGAGATTGTTGGGTCGCGGGTATGCGGTGCCAGCAATCTGCCAGCCTGCCGGTGCAATCGAACCGTGTGGCGCTTCGCTTGTGCTATAAAGGGGGAGGAGCGTGCTACCCTATCAGCGATTGCTTTTAGTGTAGTGGCAAGCGCAATGATCCACAAGTGGTATCAGAGCCAAGGTCACGGGTTCGGCCCCCGGCAACATCATGCTGCACAGTTGAAGGCTGGAAGATGCTGGGGGGAGATTGTTGGGCCGCGGGTATGCGGTGCCAGCAATCTGCCAGCCTGCCGGTGCAATCGAACCGTGTGGCGCTTCGCTAGTGCTATAAAGGGGGAGGAGCGTGTTACACTATCGGTGATTGCTTTTAGTGTAGTGGTAAGCGCAACGATCCACAAGTGGTATCAGAGCCAAGGTCACGGGTTCGACCCCCGGAAACAGCATGTTGCACAGTTGAAGGCTGGCAGAAGCTGGGGGGAGATTGTTGGGCCGCGGGTATGCGGTGCCAGCAATCTGCCAGCCTGCCGGTGCAATCGAACCGCGTGGCGCTTCGCTTGTGCTATAAAGGGGAGGATCGTGCTACGCTATCAGCGGTTGCTTTTAGTGTAGCGGTAAGCACAACGATCCACAAGAATCACCATTTAAAAAGATAAGCAGATCATCAGCAAATCCCAAATGAGAAATAGGATAACCATAGGCTCCCATCCAATAAGATTTGATGATATTATTTTCAAACTGCCACTTAATACCCCTGGAAAAAGCATTAGAAGCTATAATAAATAGGAAAGGAGAGAGAGGATCTCCTTGCTTGACCCCACGTTTAGGCTGGAAATAACCTTGAGGCGTGCCATTAACAAGAATAGAAAGATGTGTAGCTTTAAGATTATCCATAATAACTTTAACAATGTGGTCAGAAAATCCAAATTTAGAGAGGATATCATTCAGAAACTTCCAAGATAATCCGTCAAAAGCCTTTGCCATATCTAATTTAATGATAACATTAGATCCACGCACCTTTTTATCAATAGAGTGAACCATTTCCCGTGCTATTAGGATTTGATCAGCAATATCCCTTCCTTTCATAAAACCAGCTTGTTCAGGTGAAATAATCCTAGGAAGGATTGTAGAAACCCTTGAAGCAAGTACTTTGGTGCAAATTTTCCCAACAAAATTTGAGAGGCAAATAGGCCTGAAGTCTGAGAAGGAGGAGGGGGATTCACATTTAGGAATAAGGATAACAAAAGTACTAGAGATGCCTTTAGAGATAGGAGTTCCCAAGAAATAATCTTGAACTGCAAGAACTAGATCATCACTCACAATATCCCAACACTTTTTGAAAAACTTCCCATTGAAACCACCAGGTTCAGCAGATCCATTTGGGTTAAGTTCCCAAACAACTGATTTAATTTCTTCTTTTGAAGGTAGTGAAGAAAGAAAATCATTGTCTGATTGAGTAACAATCTGAGGAATATACTGCAGGATTTCTTATGAATCTACATCATCTTCATTAGCATACAGGCTGGAAAAGAATTGAACAGCAGCAAAGCCAATATCAGGTAAAGATTCAATAACAGAACCCTCAACATTTGTTATTGAATTGATTTGCAACCTTTTATTTCTGATCTTAACAAAAGAATGGAAGAATTTAGTGTTAGCATATCCTTCTTCCAGCCATTTGAGATTTGCCTTTTTCTTCCAGAATTTCCTTTCCATCTTGAGTTTTTGAAGAAGTAAACTTTTCTTCATTTAGCAATCCATCAGGTTGGCCTCATTAGGCACTTGTTCATAGGCAATTTCTGCATCTGAAACCACTTTTTCACAGTATTTAATCTCATCAAAGATGTTTCCAAAAACTTCTGAATTCCACTTTTAAGATCAGCTTTTAGGCATTTTAATTTTAAGACCAATCCTTGCATTCCTCCACCAAAAGCATGAGACTTCCAACTTTGTTTGACCACCTCCAAAAAACCATGATGAGCAGTACACATATTCTGAAACCTGAAGGGTTTAGGCCCAGTAATAGACTGTTTTAAGCACTGAATAAGTAGAGGAGATGATCTGATGGAGTTTTATTGAGATGAGAAATCTGAATTTTATCAAACAGATCAATAAAAGCCTCATTAACTAACAGCCTGTCTAACCTTCTCCAAACTAACCCATTTCTTCTATTACCATTCCAGGTGAAGCTAGGACCATTAAAGGGAAGATCAATGAAACAACAGGATGCAATGCAGTCAGAAAATTCAGATAAATTGGCTAGGTGAGGTATGGCCCTTCCTTGATGCTCATTGTGAGAAGCAATAGTGTTAAAATCCCCACCCACAATCCGAGGGATATTAATAGAGCTAGCTAGTTGTAGTAGATTATTCTAGAGTTGTCTCCTGATAATATAGCTATGATTTCCATAGATAGCAGTAAAATAGCCTGAGAAAACTCCAGAATCCACCTTAAAGTGAATATATTGATCATTCCAGACTTCCCCAGAAATGTTGAAAATATGATCATCCCAAAAACCCCAAATTTTACTAACATCCGAGCACAACACTCTTGAGTAACCAAATTTAAGCATAAAATCTTTAGCTTTATCCTGACTAGTAATAGGTTCAATAACCACCAGGATATTAATTTCCCATTGATGAATCAAAGAGATACATATAGAGGAAGATCCCTCTATTCCCCTTAAATTCCAAATTGAAGAATTCATTGGAGATTTAAGGAGGAAGTTGTTGACAGCACCATGGCTGAGTTAGAATCCATCCCTGTAGATAAAGGCATAGCAAGTCTCCTAGCTGTTGTTCTGGTTACTCTGTCAGACTGAATTGGGATCTTCTTCTTTTTGAAACCTCTCCTTGATACTTTAATGAAACCGTCTTCATCCTCTGCAGGTTTAATATTCTGAGGAGAACAAGCTAGAGCTCATGCTGTTTAACAATCCAAGTTACCCTTCTTCTCAGCCCAGGTAGTGCATCTTGCCATTCATTAATATGTTCTATTTTCCTGGGAGATCCTCTATCAAATGAATAGTCTTTGGATAGAAGATCAGTGTCTAATTCCAACCCCTGAATTAGCCCTTGAACACTTGAATCATCATGACTTGAGCCCACTTTATCTCCCTGAACCAAAGGCATATTTCGAATTTTTGGGAAAACCTCCTTTGCAGGAGTATTGTCCTTATCTGCAACCTGCTGCATCCCAGGATCATTCCCAGCTATCTCCTCATAGGATTTTCCTTTGTTAGTGTTGATTAATGTTGAGGAAGAAGGATTGTCATGAATAAGCAATGGACCAGCAGTCACTTCTACCACCTTAGACTCCTTCTGGCAACCTTTGGAAGAAGAAGGAACATCCATAATCAATTTATCTTTACCAGTGTCCCTTCTTGTAATTTTCTTTGTTCCAGCTAAATCTCCTTCCCCTCCCCTTGCTTCAGTGTTTGTAATAAGGTGGCATGATGCTTGGTTTTTTAGAATCCCTTTATCAGTTGTTGTAGAAATCAATCCCAAATTAGCATGCTTCCCGGTAGATTTAGGGCGAGTGGCATCTGAATGCCCCAGATGAAAGCATTTTCCACAATAAAGTGGATTATTCTCATAAACAACTGTTTGTGAGAATCCCTGAGAACCACATTGAATCCAAATCTTTCTAGGCATCTCTTTAGAAAGATCAACCTCAACAAAGATTCTAGCTATTTATGGCTTAGACAGTGAAGCTGTGGTAGCATCTAATTTAAGTGGTCGTCCTATCATACTCGCAATATAAAAAAGAGCACGCTTGTCGTGCAAGTGAATTGGTAGGTTTTCAAAGCTTAACCAAATGGGAACAATGGGTGATTCCACATTAGGTTTAAACTCCGTAGTCCATTTAGTCACCCACATAACATTACCGAAAATATCCCAAGTTTGTCGATTCCAACAACGGATATAATCTTCTTCTAAATCAAAACGAATTAATATATGCTTACGTTCAAAAATTCCCAAGTAAAAAGCTCCCTTGAATCCAACAAGATCAAAAACTTTGCGAAGAGAGGCCATTGGCGATCTACCATTGAAGAAGTAACCCACCAATGCCCATTTGTGCTTCGAAGCGAGGGCCTGAATTTCTTCCTCCGGGAAAGTAATGTGAAGCGGGAGAAAACCTTCGAAGATAGTGGAGATTCAGAAGAATTAGCAATCACCGATGCAAAAGATTTTGCACCCCACGCCTGATTCTCCGAAGAAGGGGGAGGCGCCACCCCCTTCCCTGGATCCTTCGCCGTCATCCAAGTTGCGATCGCCGTCAGCTCTCAAGATTTTCCCTCCTCTAGCCTTGAGTTATTGCATTGCTTTACTTTTTGTTGCTTTCGCTGTTAATAAATAAGCCTTTATTCTTTCAAAAATAACATTTCTGTCGATCTCAAATTAGTATGTACTCTGAGATCCTTGAAATAGACATGAGATCATTTCAAAATATGAGACCTAATAATACTGAATCAGATCGATCTAAATGAAAATAGTGAGATTTTTTATATTATTGTTAACAGTTTGTTTTACATGTTGGGTTGTTGAGTTGCTCTTGAGTTAAAGGCTTTGGTTTATTAATTAATGTGGTTGTCACATTCGAATTGAGACCCTTAGAGCCTGTTTACTAACAAATATATTTTTCGATTTTTTTCTTTTTCGTTCTTCATTTTTTTTGTTAATTTTCCAGTTTTTCTGTCTCCAATTTTGTGTTTTCATTTTCTAGTTTTCCATTTTCAAAACTGAAAACATGTTCATCAATTTTTTTCACCTGGTTATGTAACCGGCCTAAAGTACGGTCCCATTCCGAAACTGAAAACAGTACAGCCCATGTAGAGTACCTAGTCCCGGGTATAGGAAAGTCAGGACCAAAACCGGTCGTTCCTGGTCGGCCTCCATCGGCCTCGGTCGATCCCAACGGCTCTTTTGAAACTTTTCACTTAAAAAATGATTTTAAAAACGAGGAATAAACCGCCAGGTCGTCGATCAGACCAGATAGGTATCGCCCGGTCGTTGGTCAGACCGAACAAGGACCACTGAGTCATTGACCGGACCAAACAGGGATCACTAGGTCATTGACCGAACCGGATAGGGCTGCCGGGTCATTGACCTGACTGGGAAGGTACCGTCGGGTCGTTGACCAAGACTACCGGCCGCTGGCCGGACATGACCGAGACTTACCGGTTGTCGATCGGACGGACCAGGACTGCTCGGTTATCGGTCGAACAGGTCAGGTACCACCAGGTCATTGACTAGACTATCGGGTCATTGACTAGCCCAGATAAGGACTGTCGGGTCGTTGACCAGCCTGGATAAGGACTGTCGGGTCATTGATTGGACTGAATCAGAACTGGTACTGAAGCGGGACTGGATTCATCACTAGGCATAAGTATGAAAATTCATTGCAGATACACTGCAGCATCCGCGTATTTCAAATTTGAAAAACTAGTAAAACTCATTTCTCCAATTTATTAAGGAAAACAAATACATCTCTTTTTTTTTTGTTTTGAAAAATGATTTGGTAACCAAATTTTTATGTTTTTCTTTCTCCAGTTTTCCAACTATTTTTTTTGTAAACACGTTTTCTATTTTCGTTTTTCCAGTTTTCTGAAAAACTGAAAAATATCTCTGTTAGTAAATTTACAAACTATGTAATTCCTTTTTAAACATGCTCTTAGTTTTACAAACTATGTCATTCCTTTTGAGTAAAACTATCCATTCTATCGTAGTTAGACATTTTATATTACACATTAGATATAGCTATGAAAAGAAGTACAGAGTATTTAAGATAATAATTAAAAGGGAGAATTCTCGAAATAAAAATAAAAAAAGTTTGAAAATTTCAAAATTGGACTGTCATGTTTTTATTCCAAAAAAAAGATTGATTACTGCTATGTTTAGAAAATAATGTCATGTTTAAAGTTTGGTACTGCCAAAACATGACAATAATTAGTCATATTTTGGATATAAAAACATGATAGTCCTATTTTGAAATATACAAACGATTTTAATCATATTAAGAGTAATTTCCCTAATTAAAAGTGATGAGTTTCAATAAGTGAACTAATATTTTGGTTTTGAGATTCAATTCCGGGTTCATAATATGGGTTTCGATTGAAGTATTTGTCCTACTTTAATCCTAAGATGGTGGGATGGTACACATATTAATTAGTTTGTGTGATTATTTACTACTATCTCTGTCCCACTATATTTGAGACAAAAAGGTGCGCCACAACTTTTAAGAAAAAATGGATTTTTATGGTTATATTGAATTGATAAATTGTGAATAAAGTAAAAATGAATTATAGCCATCCAAATTATATCAACAAAAATGATGTTTGTACACACTCTTATACACACTTTTGTACACACCTATGTCTGTGAAAGCTTTTTTTTGTCTGTGAACATTGATTCACAAACAATGTTTTGCACAAACAAAATATTGTCTGTGAACCGGATTCACAGACAAAAAAAAAGCTTTACAAACATGGTGTGTATAAGGTGTGTACAAGAGTACATATCCAATACCAAATATAATTGGATTGACAAAAAGGTAAAATAGGATGAAAGGAGTACTCCGTATAATATAATGCTATAATGATGGCATTATTAGTTTGAGACACTGTTAACTTTTTAGAATTTATTGGCGGTCATATCAATGGAGCCTAGTGGCAATCACCTGAGAATGATGACGGCAGGGAGAGGATAGCGGCGGTAGGCAGGTTGGTTCGATCAGCCAACAAGTGAGATTAATTTATCTTAAATATCAATATTTTAAAGAAACATAGATAATCTAGTGGAAACTAAAGCCATCTTCAACAGTTTACATCATTTTTTGTACTAAAATGGTGTAAACATGACATCATACAATATTTTATCTCTAACAGTTTACATCATTTTTATCACAAAAAAGGAATATTTCTTTTTTATTATTTTTACTTAATTTTTACCTTTATTATATTTAATTATCTAATTATCATATATTTATACATTAGCCCCTCATTTAATATGTATTTTGGCATTTCACACATTATTTCACAAATACAAATTAAAATACTACTATATATAATCAATATTTCACGCATGGATGGTGATGCGCCATATATGGCGTAAAACAAAAGCCCCTCACCCGTTTTGGTGAAATGGTTAAGCATTTGGTGTAGCTGTTGGAGCAAAAAAATGACAACTACTCTATTTTAGTGAAGGATTTGGTGATGGTCGGAGATAGCCTAATTGAAAAAACGTAATATGTTAGTATTAGTTGCTGGTGTTCATGGATTATCAAGAACTTTATTTGTTCTTAACTTATCCACACTTTCTTTTCATTGTCCCAAAATTTTACTACACATTCCTTAGAACTTTACTCTATTTGTAACTCAATAGTCTCAATAGACTTTTTTACCCTCCGGCAATAATCTTCTCCGCCCCTCCTTTGATTTGGTATGAAAATGGATCTAGTGCTAGTAATTCTCACTTCTTCCTTCAACGGTACAATTTAATTTATCATGGGTTCCTTTTTATCTAGTGGAGCTATCCCTTCCTTTGATGTGGCATGGAAATGGATATTGCATATATGTCATGAAAATGTATTTGGCAAGCATACTTCATGTTCTAATTATCAAGTTTACTATGTCACTGACACTTTTCTCAGACTTCCATTTTTTCCACTTTTAGTTTTTCGACTATTGTGTGAAAGAACTTATGGTACCTGCATCTTTAAAAATTTCCGTATTTAGTCCTTCGACTTTCATAAAATTGTCATTTTTGGTCGGTCAACTATTATGATAGTAACATTTTTAGTCCTCCATTTATTGTGTCAAAATCATAATGGAATGACTAAAAATGTTAATTTGATAATACTCAGAGGACTAAATGTTAGAAGCTTTGAAGTCGAGGACTAAAAGTGTCTCTCGCACAATAGTCGAGGACTAAAAATGGAAAATTGAATGTTGAGTACCAAAAGTAGGCCGTGTCACTGACACAATAGTCGGGGACCGAAATTGGAAAAAACTGATACAAATAATTATATTTGTAGTAATAATAGTAAAATTGTAATAATAAATCAATAATGTTAAATTAGTTAATGTATTAATATTATTATTTTTGATTTGTAGGATTAATTATTGATAGAATTAAGCTACGTACATTGTACACATGTCCAGCATTACCGGTGCTATGTATTATTCCATTAATTAATATATTAGTAGTACAGTTGTGTAGATAAGTTATGACTCCGAAGCTTTCTCACATGTATACCAAAGTAGGTATGTAGCTAGTATAGTGTCATACGATTGTGTAATCCTTATCACATACTCTTGTACAAGTCTATATATATTGAACAAATGACAAAGGCATACTTACGGTGAACTTTACATCTTCTAACTTGGTATCAGGCCATTTGTTTTCAACCCTCTATCATGGCTTCTTCTTCCAAAAGCTCCTTTCACCCCGCTCTTGCGGTCACATCTATAAAAAATTTAATTCCCCTCATTCTCGACAGCGAAAAATCAAGTATTCTTCTTGGGCGGAACTTTTCAAGATCACCGCCCGAGCCTACGATGTTTTGGATCACATCATCCCTGCCGATAAAACCCCCACCACCTCTTCCGCTGCCACGGATGACACCACGGACGATAACACCAGCGCTACTCCCCACCCCGTCGATCCCCTTCTATGGAACCACTTGGACGCCGTCGTGCTCCAATGGATATATGGCACCATCTCCCATGACCTCTTGCATAGTATTCTTGAACCCGACTCTACAGCCATGGAAGCCTAGACCCGCTTGGCCGCCATTTTTCAGGATAATAAAAATGGCCGAGCAGTGCACCTTGAGGATGAATTCTCACACACCCGTTTGGAGAATTTCGCTTCCATTTCTGCATATTGCAAAGAACTACGCACTATCTCAACAAACCTTGAAAACGTTGACGCTCCGGTCGACAACAACCGGCTGATTTTGCACTTGGTCAACGGCCTAACCGAACCCTATGCGACAGTTGCTTCCTTTATTTAGCAAACGGCCCCCCTCTCCCTTTGAGACCGCCAGATCAATGCTACTCCTGGAAAAATCCGGCAAGCCCATTGTCTGCAAAATGCGTCCACCTCTGCATCAGCGCTCGCTGCCACGGTGCCACCGCCTACTTCGCCACCTTCCCATGCCGACCGCCCACGAGGAGGAGGCCACAACAGTTCTGGATGTGGCAAGGGCTGTGGACGCTAGTCTGGCAATCGTCCGCATGACAAAACTACATGGCTGCAACACTCAGTTTCACCATGGGCCATCCCCCCTTGGGCCGCATGGATGCCCTAATACTGGTCCATGCCACCATGTCAGTACCCCACTGCTCCTAGACACATCCCTCCGCCCATGTCACCTTCTACCGATATCTTGGGCTCACGCCCACAAACTTTTAATGCCGGATATGGATACCCTTCCTCTGCAGGTTCCACACCAACCTTTCTGCCAACGGACTTTCACAATGTTATGCACACCATGTCTTTAAACCCCTCGGATGACAATTGGTACATGGATACCGGGGCAACTTCTCACATGACATCGGACGCAGGTACTCTTTCGTCTTTTATTAATATGGATCCTAAAAGAAGTATCATAGTCGGTAATGGATCCTCCATTCCAGTGACGGGTCACGGTCACACCCTTTTACCCTCCCCATTTTCCCCATTTCAACTACGTCATGTTTTGCATGCGCCGAATATTGTTAAAAATTTAACTTCTGTACAAAAATTCAATAACGATAACCAAGTGTCTATTGAATTTGACCCTTTTGGTTTTTCTGTGAAGGATCTTCGTACAAGAACTCCACTCCTGAGGTGTAATAGTCAAGATGACTTGTATCCGGTGTGTCAACCTCCCCGTCGTACCTCTCCATCCCACCATGATTTCGTTGGTCTCTCATCCACCATATGGCATAACCGGCTTGGTCATCCCGACATTCCAATTTTTCATAGTCTTAGCACAAATAAATTCATTGATTGTAATAAAGCATATGATGCTATTTGTCCATCTTGTCAACTAGGAAAACATAATAAATTACCCTTTTCCCGTCCTCTTCTTATACACATGCTCCTTTTGATATTGTACACAGTGACTTGTGGACCTCCCCAATTTTAAGTTCCAATGGTCACCGATATTATTATTTATTTTTAGATGACTTTACCAATTTTTTGTGGGTTTATCCTCTTGCTCGCAAATATGATGCCTTTTCCAAATTTGTTCATTTTAATACATTTGTACAAAATCAATTTGGAACCTTTATTAAGACGTTACAGCGTGATAATGGACGTGAATATAGTAACACTTTAATTATTTCACAATTATTTCTCTAGTCATGGCCACGTATTTACGTAATATTCTCCATTCCAAGTCTCTCTCGTATACCTCTCCAACACTCGCCCTATATCATAAACAACCATCATATTCCCACTTACGTATTTCCGGTTGTCTATGTTACCCCCATATTCCCACCCCGCCTAAGCTCGCTGCCCGTACCCTTGCGTGTGTCTTTATCGGTCTTCCGTCTCAACACAAAGGTTATAAGTGTCTTGACTTAACCACACACCGCATTATTATCTCCCGCCATGTTAATTTTGATGAGTCCAATTTTCTGTTTAAAAATCCCACCTCTCAATCACCACCGTCATACAATTTTCTTGATGAATGACCTCTCCCCTATATCTTGTCTCAACTGGTGCCCAATCCAAATCACGGCCCCACACCTCATATGCCCACCTCATCAGAATTGACCACAACACCCATACAACCTACGGCTCCCACGTCTCCTATATTACATCACCAGTCCTCTCCAGAACAACCCACTGGCAATGCCTCTCTTCTTCCAGCCCCTACACTTCCCTCCACCTCTCACCCCACCCAACATTCCATGACTACCTGAAGTAAGGCTGGAAATTTTCACCCAAAAGTCCTATATAATCTCAACTCTCACCATACCACCTCCCTCATATCCTCCCCCATACCCAAATCCCACATTCATGCCCTCCATGATCCCAATTGGAAATCAGCTATGATTTCTTAATTTACAGCTCTCACCGTTTTGCCAATCACGCTGCCAAATTGGGTTTCACACACGGTAAAGTGGACCACTCTTGATTCATCTACCATCACGCTGGTGCAACAACTTACATTCTCCTCTATGTAGACGACATCATACTTATTGCCTCCACGTCTCAACTCCTAGCCGAGTTAATCTCCAAACTTGGGGCTGAATTCTCACTCAAAGATTTGGAGTCCCTCTCCTACTTCCTCAGCATCTCAGTCTCCCATAACAATGGCAGTCTATTCCTTTCACAACACAAGTATGCAGCGGAAATTCTTACTCGAGTGGGCGTAACGTTGTGTAACTCCTCTAGCACACCAGTTGACACCAAAGCTAAACTAAGTGTCGATTATGGTCCGTCCGTTCCAGACTCTACACTTTACCAAAGTCTTGCCGGAGCTCTCCAATACCTCACCTTTACTCGGCCGGACCTCTCCTACACCGTCCAACAAGTATGTTTATACATGCATGACCCCTGGCTGCCTCATTTAGATGCTATCAAATGCATACTTCGTTACGTAAAAGGAACCATGTCCTACGGCCTTCATATTCGTCCTTCACCCATCACAGACTTGCTAGCTTATAACGACGCGGATTGGGGCGGTTGCCCGGACACCCGTCGGTCCACCTCTGGGTACTGCGTTTTCTTGGATGATAACCTCATTTCCTGGTCATCCAAACAGCAGGCTACTATTTCTCGGTTTTGTTGTATATTGTGACAATGTTAGTTCAATTTACATGTCTCACAATCCCATACAACATCAGCGTACAAAACACCTACACTGAAATGGATATACACTTGATTCATGAAAAAGTGGAACTTGGTCATGTTCGTGTTCTCCACGTCCCTTCGCGTTTTCAATATGCCGATATTTTTACAAATGGCCTTCCTCGGATATTATTTAATGAATTCCGCCCTAGTTTGAACGTCCAATTACCCCCCGCTCAAACTGACGGGGCGTGATAGAATTATGCTACGTACATTGTACACATGCATGCGCCGCATTTCCAGCATTACCGGTGCTATGTATTATTCCATTAATTAATATATTAGTAATAGAGTTGTGTAGATAAGTTATTGTTAGAAAAATTGATATTAAAATGCGAGTTTAACTAGATAAAAATCCCGAGTTTAAACAAATCACCAGACAAACTGCCAAATGCAAGGACAATAATAATAATAATAATAATAATAATAATAATTAGAATAAATTAAAGTGAATAAAGAAAAAGAAAAAGAAAACTTATCGCAGGATCGCCCGTAAAAACGGACTGGCCTTGAAGAAAGATAGCCTTCGTATCCCGATAGCTATTCAGACGGGTCTGGTTAGCTCGCTACCAAGATAATCCTACCACATTTAAGACGTGTAGCTACCTTGACTGAAATCTCCGACCGTTGCCAAAATGCCAAGTAAAAGAGTAGACTTGAACAATTGTGAAAAATATAATATATACTCCGTATATATATATAAATTATACGTACTCCTCTTGGAATGGAAAAGCTAGTGGAGGAAAAGACCCACTCAAATCAAAATTGATTTATGAATGATCTAAAGAGAATAGTAGAGAAATGGAGCTGAGTGTTTTTCTTTTGCTTCTTTGTACGTGAGAGCACAAACAAACAAAAAGGTGTTGCATTTAGTGGGTAGCCTATGTATATATTAACATACTAGAAATTAGATCACGCGTTGCGCGATTGTAATGTGCCCAATACTCTTTTTTTTGTGAGGTTCATATCATCAGTTGTAAATCATTTTCAGCATTTGTCGGTATAAAATATGTTAGATGTTCTATGTTTGGGGAAGTTGCACACTGTTAACAAATGAGCAAATCATGTTAATGTTAGATGGATTTGAAGTAATAGACTGGTTCAACATTTTGGTTCTTCATCAAAACAGGTTAATTTAGACATACTAAGCCTCAATTCTGTAGGGTAGTATTAAAAAAATCTAGTAAGTTTAGGTAATTTGGCATAATCATGCATTGTATTGTCAAACAATTATGGATCAAAATACTAAGTGGTTTTTTCTGATCCTAGACATAGACTAAAGTCAAATCCTAAGAATGCAATTAATGAGCACTTTGTGCCTCGATTTCTGGATTTTATTGTATAGGGACATGAGAATGAATATCTCATTGATCCTCATGCGCTTACACATTGCTATAGAGCGATTAATAGCATTCAAGGCATAAGTGGTGTTTGCTTCAAAATTTAAAGCATTTTCACATTATCCTAAGGGTATCATTTTTTTTCTTTTATAACATTTTAAATGGTGATAAAGCTGGCTGGTCTAAGGAGGTGTGTCCTTTTAAAACATCAAGCGTGCACAGGCAAGAGTGGTTTGATTTACTATCCACAAAACAAGATTGATTTATAAGTATAAAAGGTAATAAAAAGTAATGGAAACTTATTTTTCTTTTATGAGTGAAGTTTTCAAAATAATTATAGTGAAGTGCGTTGATAAAATGCACTACTTTGTATTTGTACCTATGGTATATTATTTGTCCTAAATTTTCACTAAAGAAATTGAGAGGATTCTTCGAGGGACATTTTGTTGAATGTGTGTGAAATTTGATCAATCAAACACAACATCTTTACACTGGACGGTTGCATGATTACATTCAGTTTCTATTTTGACATTTCCTCAAACACCTGACATGCGTTAGTTCTGAGTATTATATCAAGTCTTAATTCCTACACAGGTAACAAAAAATGCATCCATGTGAATTCATACTATGCACTGCAAGTTGCAAGACTTTAATATTCATGTATGCACAAAGAAACTTAAACAGAACAATAGAAACGACACACAAGAAAAAACAATTGATTGTGCATGTCTGCAGCAAATTAACAGGGCTATGATAATGACTAATGATCGGTAAACATAAACTGTTGGAGGGGGGAATAGAAAACCTCACCAGTGTTGACCAGGCCACGTGAAAAAAAAGAGAAACCGAAGGAAATTCCCATTTATACAGACAACGGAGCAAGAGAATAAAACAATCCAAAACTGAAATTTCATTCAATAAGAATTTAGTTGTGATGCCCCAACCTCTCAAACGCACATGGGAAGATAATGTCGTGTTGGCTTCACAAACGAATTCAGGAAAAGCAGTCTATATTACAGAGTAGTTTTTTATGATTAAACGGTCGACTTACATCGTTAACCCATTAATGGGCTGTTAACATTTCACTGATGTACAATACCTGGTGTATGTCAATAAAAGCACAATGTACATCATGACAAAACAAAGTGCAAGAGGGCAGAACACTCGAACCAAGCATTTAATAACAATAGTTGTCCTTTATTATAATAGGTTAAGATATACATCTAGAAACAAGGAGGTGAACGTATGGCATGCAGGGATCGTAATCTTCAACGGAAATCAGACATGAATACATGTATTAAAGAGCATAAGAGGTGAACGGATAAACTGATCCTATTCTTAAGGATCCATTATTAGCTACTTGACTAACCATGATCAATTTGAATTTTAAATTCAATTTCACAATCTAGTCAGTTATCATATATCCACACTGACTGCTTGTTTTTATTATTAAAATAAAAACCGGTTTACTTCTATTAAACCATAGAATCATTGTCCAAACGATTAGAGGGTCTCCAGACTTATACTCCCTCCGGTCCCAAATGAAATTCACACTTTGACTTCACACAAATTAAGGAAATAAATTTGACTTTACTGTAGAGTACACTATTGTGACACTGTTTGACACTGTTTTGCACTGTTTTGCACTGTTTTAATGTAGATAATTTGCCAAATAAGGAAGGGAGAAGAAGTGTGAAGTTTATTTTGGACCTACCCAAAAAGGAAATTGTGAATTTCATTTGGGACCGCAGGGAGTATGATACTTGAACAATGTTCCTTATCACATAATGAATATTATAAATAATCATATGAGACCGTTTATTCTCTAATACGGAACAAATAAATTCACTGTTCTAATACATCACATTACAATCTTTACAACTATGGATTCCAATCACAATATAAATCCAAATATGTAAATAGTTCTTTGATGTACTAATAGCCTCATCTCCATATTTAATACAATCATATCTTAGGACAAAAATTATGACCCTCAAAATTAATATTTATGTCATCATATTTCCAACAATCCCCACAAATCCATAGTTGTAGACTCAACTCCAATACACATAGTGTGCTTTCGAATACGGTACCTTCCGGTTTGAACCAAATTCTAAGTTTTACCCCTAACCCCCACATGAACAGAGTGAACAGAGTTTTTGAACTCGAACCTTGGTTGTGTTGGCGTAGGATAAAAGCAACACACTAAAGGCAATGACAACGATCTATAGGGTTGACGCTTTACGGCCATGCGTCCTGATCTTGTCTCAAGAATGTCATCGAGAATCAACCCTTATTCTCTTATTGCAGCCACACAATAACATTATCATAGTTGGGCATCTCCAAGAGTGCATTGCTAACACTCTGCAATTAAGCTCGATCCCATTAAGAGTCTTAAACTCTTACTAACTTAGCAACTTCAGCATCTCTAAAGCTTATCAAGGAATAGAACTCATAAAATTATTTTAATGAGATGCACAATTCACTCTACAGTTTCTTTATACCACATTGAACCTACTTTATGGAGATCTCCACGCAGATAGGTTGGGTTGCCACCGTAGATGAATAATTATTGGGTTTCAGTCCCATTCCTAACCTTGATTGTATCACTTGATTTAAATCAAGTCCTTTTATTAAAGGGTCTGTTGTATTATCTTTGGATCCAACGGCCATGCTGCCTGTTGGTGATGCGGTCCCCTGTCCCATGCCGCTGACCATGGGGGTCTGTTCCTTGGCCACATGATCATTGCGGGGCATCATAGGGGTGCAGTCTCGGACCGCATGTTGTTGTGTTCGTCTGAAGAACCTGCATCCGGTGTTCCCTGCCATATCGTGGGACCGGGCATCCCTGATGATCCGTGTACAGGTCGAGGAGTGAGAACCAGCATATTCGCCCGTACACTCGCCGAGCGTCTGCATGGAACGCAGAGGGGAGAACGGTGTACGCTCTGTGTTTGCGGAATACTCGCGTTCGGCCTCCCGTTCGTCCGCCAGATGTTGAATAATGTCTGCCATTTCCCGCAGGACGTCCGGATCCTGTTGGACCTCATCGGGGATCATATCGGTGAGCACCCGAAGCCCCTGCGAAACAACCAACTACTGGAGCGGGTCCCTGTCGTCCAGTTGTGGCTCCCCCTGCTGTGGGCCAGCCATTCGAGCAGTTCCTGGAGGCTCCTCTCGTTATTTCTTGTCATCTTACTTGCCTTAACTGTTTTCAAAGGTGGTTTCTAGCTGAGAGCTTAGTTTTGGAAGACCTTTTGATCAGTTTCCCATAGACGACGCCAGTGTTCAGGTTTATTCCTTCAACCCATAGGCCCAACACATAACCTAAGGGTCTCGAGTGGATGGTTTAGTAAGTTAGATGAAGAAACGATCAAGGAAGGCCCAATAAGGAGTGTTTATTGAGTTATTCACTGAAACGATTACAGAGCCGAGAGGCCATTCGTACAATGCTAGGCTATGAGCTGATACAATTGATATAATGCTAGAGTGCTAAAATGCGAGCCCTTTACAGTGAAATAAATGTCTCTATTTATATTGCCAAGGGGTAGTTGGATGCGTTGACGTGGCTGGTTGTGGATGGCACGATCCCAACCACCAAATCTTCTGCATTAAATGCGCTTCCCGCCAAGATCTTTGGCTTCCCGCCAGGGATTCTTGGCTTCCCACCAAGGGGTTAGGACGTTCGAACCCTGGAGCCTGCTGGATCCGGAGTCCTGTAAGACGAGCGTCCGACTTTGTCCCTGTCCCAAGGTACTCGCTTAAACTACGATACGTACGTCCCCTGGGACAAGGTACCCACCGACTGTTGATATGCACTAGTTTATAGTGCATAAATGTATGTTTTTATATTGATTTTGTGTGGATTTTCTATCGTTATTAGTTAGGTTGTAGCATTTGTTTTATTTTGTTTATAATTGTTTTTAGCTTCCATTTATAGTTGTAGAATAGTGGTAGAGTTTTTAGCAAGGAAAAGGAGAAAAAGATGAAGACAAAAATACCCAGGAGCACTAGACCCGGCCAGGTCAGACTCTGAACCCGGTCGGGTCTGATTTGAAAACCGAACAACCAAGGAAAGAGTTGGACCCGGTCGGGTCAACTAAGGCACCCGGTCGGGTCAACTAAGGCACCCGGTCGGGTCAGACTTGACCCGGAACACCAGAACATGCCAAAGATCACCAGAACGTGGAGAATATCTGATTTTGACCGGACCCGGTCGGGTCAACTAAGCCACCCGGTCAGGTCAGACATGACTCGGGACAAATCGACATGCTGAATCATGAGAACATGGCGGATTATCTGATTTTGACCGGTACCCAGTCGGGTAAGTACTATACCCAGTCGGGTACCCGGCCAAAGGTGTTGAAAAACACCTATAAATAGCACACTTTTTCTTCTCTAAACTCCATTCCTTCTTCCATACTATTAAGCTCAGTTTAGAATAGCATTTCTTTATATCTTTCTAGTTATGTTTAGTCTCCAAATGAGGAGCTAAACTTCCATTTCTTGGTTTTGCTCTTGAAGCTTGTTGATTATTAAAGTTGTGAGTTATTTTCTTAACTTCTTCTCTTGATTATTAATTCTTCCCTTAATCTCATTCTATATTAATGTTGGAGGGTTGCTAAGTGACGATTAGTTAACGTTCCGAAATTAATTACTACTAGAAACGATCAATGAACCGATGGTTAATCGTTGATGGTTTCACAAGTAAGTAACTTCGGTTTATTAATGCACGGTCGTGGTTAATAAACTTAAGAGGGATCAATTTTGTTGGTTAAACCAAAACCGTTGTGTTGAGGTTATCAATCTCAATTGATTTCATCAAGGAGTTTAAGAGATTAAATGCTACTATTGAATCGGTATACGGCGTTGTTCTATATTTGATTAATAGTAAGGGTTATTAATGAACGGTCGTTGTTAATAACTACCCTCGATGAATTGGAGATACTCCTCTATTGAGTATTCGAGAGGGGATAAGTTATAGATATAACAATGATCGACTAAAATATATCAACAAGTGGAAAGTAGCAAGACCAAGTCCCTTTTATTCTTGAATTAAAACACATATAGGTTGTTCATCTTAGTTCTTAATTAAATTAAATTAAATCATTCAACACCAAAACCTCCATTTTTATTTACTAAGTTCGTAAAAAGAAAAGTATTCCTTTCCCTGTGGATACGAACTCCACTTCACTATACTACGTATAAGTGGTAGTATTGAAATTATTTTGACGCACCGTGACAAAGTGCACGTCAACTGTTGTACGTACGTCCCCTGGCCCTGTTGGGGACGAGCCTCTCCCAAACAGCGGAAAGGTGCTTCTTTGTCTTGGGCCTCCCGGGGACGTTCGTAGGATGTGCCTAAGGGTTTATGGGTCATCCCCGTTGGGCCATTAACCCAACATTTTCAAAAATTTATTTGATTGTTTTTCCGATTGAATTTTTAGTTGGTTTTTTTCTGGATAAACTAGACTTGATGAGGAACATGCTTAAAAAATCTCATCAAAAAAATCCACCGGTAACCCCCCCCCCCCCCCCCCCACCAAACGACAGAGGCCGTACGAAGGATCCTGTCCCTCCGGCTTGACGTACATGATCTTTTTCGTAAACACACACACACACATGTATATATATTCTTTTATCCTTTTTTTTTATCTTTTTGATCATATCTTATATTTCTCATCTTTCTTTTTCTGTTGGCTCTTATATCATGTATTGATTCATGTTAGATGACTCTAAAATATTTTGAGAGTAAGACTTGAATGTTTTTTTACTGTAAATGCTTATATCAAGATAAAGAAGGACAACAGCCCAACATCCAAACCTCCCACAACCCCTTTGTTTTCCTCAGACAACCTATAGCCAAAAGGCCCTGTCACTTTCTGATCAGACATAGAATAGCCTGCCCGATGATGAGCAATAATACTCGCTGAACATGCGAGAGATTCAAAGCGGAAATCAAATGCCAAAGCCTGCATACTTTCTACCCTCCTTCCGACTAACCCCACAAAACATAATTATCCTTGTGAAACAGCAACAAGTATTTATGAAAACTAACACAACAAAAATATCAAAAATCCTTCAGGTACCCAAATCCATACTGGAACTGTTAACTTCCAATCCCTAACACCTTTGTCGCTCCCTGGCGGTGGTTTAGAAGGGGGATGAATCATCAACACACCATCTTCCCAGACGGCCACCCACTGAATTGGCCAATACAATCGCGACAATCTCCCAAACAGCCGATTGTAGCCCCAATTCGTCCGGATCACCAGTGTTCCATCCGGATGAGTCATCGTTGCTGAGGAGCTGAGAAGGAATCTAAAAACCCTAATCGACATATGGGTGTGAGATTGAGAATAGTAAGAATTTGATATTGTTGTATGAAAACCAACAAATTAGTAGCCCTGTTACACAATAAATTGCATAATTAGTGTAAACATTAATAAATGTTAAAAGTCTACTTTCTCTATATTATGAGAACTTTGCAATTGTGATGTACACATCTAATGACTAGTGAGATATGTGGCTAAGAATTGAAACCTGATTATTATTTTGAATAGTGGGGTACTACTATAGTACTAGTATTAATGAATTAATCCGAATAATTGCATACCATTAATTATTTAACTGCTTGCCTTTTATTATTTTTCTAAAAAAAGCATATACTAAATGAAGTGTATTTAATAATAATATTGGGAATTGAGTTATGGCTCTGTGTGATATATATGAATTTAAACGAGTTAATAGATAAGCAAAAGAATTCAAAATCAAATATGTTAAAATTTAATGTCTTGTATGAGTCAAACATGAATTCTTAATTCTTTTAATAATATAGTATTAAATGTCTTGGTCCAAAATGGACGCTCGTAGGCTCAAGGTCAGTCCCATAACCCCATCAACTTAATTACTGTGTTTTTGTTTGTATAGTAGTTATCACTATAAATTTGTTTATATTAAGATCTTTTAATCCAATTTTTTCGCAGGCCCGTGTAAGCACCAAATGTCACCATTGTTTAAACGCAATTAGCCATGATCTGACATAGATTTTTCTTATTGACTATCACAAAATCATATAGAGTAGTTCTTAACATGAGCAAACTTATTAGAGAAATTACCCAAATAAGACTAAAAACGTTTATATATTCCAAAATAGGACCAGCCATCATGTTTTTATTCCTAAAATATGACTACTTACTGCCATGTTTTGGCAGTACCAGACTTTAAACATGACAGTACTTTCCAAACTTGGCATAATTACTCCTATTTTGGGAATAAAAACATGGCAGTACTATTTTGAAATTTTCAAGCTTTTTTACTCCTATTTCGAAAATTTTCCCAACTTATTATGATATATAACTTACTACGAAGTACGAACAAGGTAATATAAGTAGTCATTTGTTGGGTACATCATATGGATTATGGATACAATCTAATGTATAGGATATAGTGAACAGAGACACAATTTTTCATGATCCAGTGGATACATGTCACACATGAATGTATCTAAGAAAATTACCACAATACAAGGTGATTTTTATTGATTGACTAAAATTAGGAGACAAATTTTGATTATGTATATAAGGAGACTACAAAAACTTCTTATATGAACTAGATTTACTTAATTTTAGTATTTTACTTTGTTTAATGCCACACTAAATAATAACCCTAGATTGAGGGCTGTTATATTCTTCAAAATGGGAAGCACAAATTATCTCCAATTTTTTAAAAGGTGCTGACTATTAGATGTTATAACATTTAACTAATTTGAAATGAATACATGGTCCACCTAGAAGGAAAATTACTTTTTCATAGACCAAAATATTTTATGGCAGTCTAATTATCCACTTTAACAAAAAATCTCACAAGCATGCTGGTAGGATAAGTTATGTAAAACAATAATTAAACAGAAGAATTGTAGAAACTAAAAAAGGAATAACATATTTAAAAGTACTCTTAATTGCACCAAACTACTACAAGATCTGAGTAATGCTCGGGGTAATTACCAACGCTATTAATAAGACACGTGGTCAAGAAATTGTATTGCCTTGATTCAAATTATGCATGGATTACATCTGTCAACCAATTGCAAACTAAATGTTTAATTACATTTGTCCCACAAAATTCCCATTTGACCTCACCCCGGTCCTATCCCTTTATTACATGTAGATTAATTTGAATTCATAGTTCAACTTTTTCTCTCCAATATATATTTGCTTAGTTAGGATTATTTTTTCCGAGTCTTTTTCCTTTCTCATAGAAGATTGAGCTAGATACCAATGGAGAACCTCTCTGAAACATTTTATGCAAACCCCACATGGGGATTATCATTGTTACACACCTCTTCATCATTAGCAGACATCAACTTGTCAGAGCAAACGCCGGAAGAGTTGTTGCTCTTGCTTCATCTCCCTTCTCGTCGTGAAGTTGCCTTGTCATCTCTTGTTAGGGTATCAAATAACTCATTAAATTCACACGCTCTATTATGTTAATTATTACTCTATTGTTATATTTGTTGCATACATACATATACATCCATGTGTGTGGTTTGGCTAGGGGGGTAGAGCATAAATGTTTGGATGTTTTTAGAAATGTAAGATTAAATTGGAGAAAAATAAGGTTTTCATGGAGATTTTCTGGAGCATGAAATTTTCAAAATAAAAGATAAATAAATTATGTACTTTAACCGTTATATTTTAATTATAGTATTTAGGTCATTTTTTCCCTTTGAAATAGTGTCAAACAATATTAGTGTCCCTTCTCTCTTACAACATGTTGGTTCCCTCCTGCACAACTAGCCCTTTGTCCACTCGACCCTCCTTCTGTACTTCTTTCTATGAATTGAGTGAATTGAATGGATTTCTCTATCTCCTTTCAAATACTCACTTTCCCTCATCCCTCATCCACTTTGCTCCTCAGTTTATACATGGAATGCAAGCACTTTGGGGATGATCGAATATATCCAAATTAAGGATATCCACCCAATACCCCCATTCATGGCATTACTAAAACAGCCCAAGGGCCGGTATGTGAAGCTGTCATGTGTATTATAAAAGGTACTCGCATACCTTGTGTACAGGGTATAAGTTTCAACTTTACCTACGTACTCAACCTCATTCCTTACCTGAAAACCTACGCACATGCGGCATTTTCTTGAAAACACTCCCGCTTCCCACACTTGCGATAACACGACAAATTTTGGAACATTTGACGTACATACATAAAACGTACATATAATACTCATACTTTTTGGCTTTCTCGAAAATGGGTTGTTAGTCTACCAAATTAAGTCGGCTAGTCATGCTCGTTGTACTACATATATGGTCATGCAAATCTAGAACTGTTTCGCTGCTCCCATGTTCTCGGAAGAGATACATATTCGTTGTACATTCCTATTGTGTATATAATTGTATTTGAATAATCAAAATAGTGACAATATATGACCATTATAGCACACAATAATTGAGATAACATGCACCAATTGATGGTAGATAAGCAAGAGGGAGAAATGGGTAGTTTAGCCTATGCAAGAAGTCCACGACCCTATTCATTGAGTGCCACGACTCTGACACATCCTAGTTTCTCCTCTTCGTTAAAGACATCATATTCACGACCTCCTGAGAAACTTTTCATTTCCTTATCATTTTTACCTCGTTGCTGAGTTTGCTATGACTCACATAGTCCCTCTTACTTATATTTTTTTGGGTATTTTAGTTACCCGCACAAAGACAATCACTTTCTCTCTTAGTCTAATTATACCTCTAAAATCCTGGACTGCACTGACATGTTGTTAAGACCCCGGGTTCCATCCTAAAAGGTCAACCTGGTAGGAGGAGGAGCCCATATCTTAATATAATGTTTAATTGTTTTAACGGTATCCGATGCGGGACAATAACACCCCTCCTCACAACCAGACACGTCGTTTGAATCGTGTCGTCATTCTTTTTTTCATCGTTTTGTCATTGTCAATTTTTTTATAATTGTGTCGTCATTTTTTCGTAGGGAGCCCACACCATGGATCGATTTATCTCTGATACCATGTTAAGACCTGGGGTTCCATCCTAAAAGGTCAACCTAATAGGAGGAGAAGCCCATATCTTAATATATTATTTAATTGTTTAAGGGATATCCGTTGTGGGACAACAACACCCCTCCTCACGACCAAAAACTTCGTCTGGATCGTGCCATAATTCATTTTTTCATCGGTTCGTCATAGTCATTTTTTATTGTGTCCATTATTTTTTATAAGAGGCTCACACCATGGATCATTTTGGCTCTAATACCATGTTAAGATCTCGGGTTCCATTCTAAACCCGATAGGAGGAGTAATCTACATCTTAATATAGCACTTAATGCCTTCACGAATATCCGGTGTGGGAATTCAACACCCCTCCTCATGACCAGAAACTTCGTTTGGATTGTGTCGCCATTCTTTTTTTAATTGATTCATTATTTTCATTTTTATAATCGTGTCAATCATTTTCATAAGGGGGCCCACACCATGTATCAATTTGGCTCTGATACCATGTTAAAACATGTGGTTTCATCCTAAAAGGTCAACCTGGTAGAAGGAGGAGCCTAGATCTTGATATAGTGTTTAATTTTTAAATATATCCGATGTGGGACAATAACACATGCTCTCGTGTATCACCACTGTCACTTCGGTCAACTCTTACCCCAAATGTAGTTTGTCAGCCGAAACCCTATTTGATGATCCTACTTCGTTCCCTACCAACGACTTGTGAGGACGTCACAATATCTCATCTTCACTTTTCCAGTCAAAGGTGGTAAACTTTGACCAAATATTTAAACTAATATATTTACGCAAAGTTTAATAATTTTATACTTTTATGATAGTATTTTTAACAAAGAACATTTTAATATCATTTTCATATTATTAATACTTTCTCTATATAAACATATAATCGGTCAAAATTAGATGTCATTGACGTGAAAAGTCAAGTTTGGCTAACTAAAATGGGACGAAGGGAGTATCATTCAACAAATTAAATTGCCTCTTCAAGCATGATCTAGGGGGCTATTATTCTACCAAATTAAATCACCAAGTTACGCTTATATCGCAATGCATGACCATGCAAGGACTCCACTACCGTTACACTACTCCCATATCAAAGTAGTGTAACCATTTGTACATTCATATCTGTATATAATTGATTTGAATAGTCAAAGTAGTTCATCTCCCTTGTTTACCCAGAATTAGTTGTTGCATATTATCTCCGCTATTTTGAATAGTTGTTTGATTTGTTTCTATATATAGATATGTAAATCATTATATATGTGAATGTCATAACATAAATGTTGTCACAATTAAAATATCATTTCTAACTTGGAGCGTATGGTGTATCATGTATGGATATATACTAAAAGTTTACAAAATATGTAAAAAAAAATGGAGTAACAGATGGTGGTAATTGCAGGTTTAATGACCAAATCACCCACCAACCACATGTTTTTACTACATGCATACATGCTTTTAATCAGTCTTATCGAGTGCATTTTACATTATTTACTCATGATTGACAATAATTAACATAGTGTGACTTTTGTCCAAAGTATATGAGATATGTGATAATAGACAATTTCGTGAGAACTTTGATCCATGTAGCAGTTATTATCCCTAACAAATATTTATGGAATTATGGTCACATTAGTTTGTATGTGGCTCATAATACTTCTTTTTTACTTGAATAGCATTTTTATTGTACTTGAATAGTATTTATATTCCGTAAGTTTTATTTTCAAATTAGATGTTACATTTTTATTTTTCCTCTCTTTTTTGAGTATTTTAAAATATTATTGGGCTCGTCTGGATAATGGCGGTTGCATAAAAAATGTTGTTTTTTTAACTAGAAAAGCAGCGTGTCGGTGCCGAACCGTCCAAAAACAAACAGGGGCATTATTGGGTTCCCAATGAATGAGTACTAAATATATATGTACCTGATGTTGTATCACTATGAAAATTTAATTATGGCAGTCTTGATTATTTCCTTTTATTATTATATAGATGCGTGAAACATGTGAGGATTTACCCCTGTTGCTATGGAATTCATTCAAAACAGTATTTATACTCCTACAGGTATTTGCTCAATCATGTGATCATGTCATACTTATTTAATTGGATTAGTGAATCTACAATCATGACATTCTTTGTATATATATTAGGGAAAATTGTCAAATAGTTCCTCGAACTTTCATAAAAAAGTCAATTAAGTCCTTCTATAGGAGACTCTGTCCAGTCGTCGCAATTTGGGGTGGTTCTCGGTGGAATTTTTTGATGACATTTTTTGAGCATCTTATTCATCAAGTCTAGTTTACCCATACCAAATTTCAGTTAAAAATTTAATCGGGAGTGCATTCAAATTAATTCGAGAACGCAAAAATGCGCAGTTATCTTCAAGAATTAATTTGAATGTGTTCTTGATTGATTTTTTAGCTGCAATTTGGTATGAGTAAACTAGACTTGGTGAATAAGATGCTCAAAAAATTGCATCAAAAAATTCTAGCAGGAACTGCCCCAAATCGCGACGGGCCGAACAGAATATCATATAGAAGGACTTAATTGACCTTTTTATGAAAGTTTGAGGACCTATTTAACAGTTTTCCCTTATATATTATTAATGTAGTCTAATAAAAACATTTCATGTTGCAATATACACTAACAAAGTAACAATGCCATAAAGAGTGTCTATTTAAAATTATTATCTATCTATACACATCTTTATAGTGCATCATTTGTCCAGGCATTGATAGTTTTTCTTCTTCCATCCAAATAACCATTTGAAACTTTCTTTTAAAAAGAAGTTTTTATAATTCTGATATTTCTTGTTTTTAAGGAAATCTTGATAGCAAAGTTAACTTGGTTCATTCCAAATTGATTCACTTTTGTGGGTTTTAACTTTTAAGGTAAAACCAGTTATGAAGATAAAATTTGTAGTTCCAGTCCAGTCCGGTCAATGAGATCCCTATTTGGTCCGTTCAATGACCCGGCGGTCCGGTCCGTTCATTAACCCGACAGTCCAGATTCGGTCCGGTCTGATCAATGGCCGAGCAATCCCAGTTCGATCCAGTCGACAACCCGACGGTCCTGGTCCGGTTTGGTCGAAGACCAGGTGGTCCCTGTCTGGTCCACAACCCGGTGGCCCCTGCACAGTCCGACCAACCACCCGGCGATCCCCGTCCTGTTCGATCAACGACCCGACAGCCCCATTCTGTTAGGCCAATGAACCGACAGTCTGTGTTAGGTTCGATCGACAACTAGGCGGTCTCGGGCTAGTCCTATCAATGACCTGGTGATCCCTGTCCGGGCTGGTCAATGACCCTGCGATTCAATCTCGGATTTACTTTCCTATACGTGAGACTTGGTATCCTACTTGGGTTGTACTAGGTTCGATTTCGGACTGGATCGTACTTTCGATCTTCTGGTCGGTCACATGACTGGGTGAAAATTTTTGATGAACATGTTTTCAGATTTGAAAATGGAAAACAAAAAAATGTAAGCAAAAAATTGGAGATAGAAAAATTGAAAAATGAAAACAGAAAATTGAAGAGCGGAAAACAGAATAGAAAACTAGAAAATATTTCTGTAAGTAAACATGCCCTAATATTGTCTACAAATATTTAAATCAGTTTTGTTAATTAAAATTTACATATCCTACACTAACTAAAAGTTACATAGAATTGCAAATAAGTTATATTGATAAAAGGGGGAATGTATAGTAAATGTATTTGTGGTTTACAGATAAGGGTGTGAGGTTTACAGGTCCTTCGAGTTTTGCACCAATTCCACAATTAGTCCTCGTCTTTCATTTTATCCATTTTTGGTACCTGACTATTGTTTTCTTGACCATATATAGTCCTTTTCCGATAGTAAATATGCTCAGAAATGGACCACAAATGGTCAAGAAAACAATAGTAAGGTACCAAAAATGGATAAAGTGAAAGACGAGTACTAAATATGGAAATGACACAAAACTCGGAGGACTTAAAGTGGAATTAATTCTTTACTTTTTTACAAATTAGGCATGTGTTTTCACTTTGAGGATTTTCGTCTAAACGCACGTGGATGTATTAAAAAAGTGACACATCACCTTCTTTCTGACTGAGTTTAGACGAAAACCCTCAAAGTCAAAACACATACTTTTCCCTAAGAAACTCATACCCTGAATAAGAAAACAAAACAAATTATATTGACCAAGAAAAGTAAATGGAAGTACTTTTTTATTTCCTTGTTATTTATCCAATCAAAGTTGAAGAAGAATTTGGTGATAAAGAGAGATTACACTTTGAATTATTCATTTTTTCCCTAGTGAGAATGCTTGAAGGTATTTTCATTGTTTTAAATATGATAAAATGAAATACTCCGTAATAAAGAATATATTTCTAAAATGGAGATAGATAAAAATATGTTTTTGATACATTAATGACTAATTGTTATGTTTTCCCCAACACGATACTATGTGGTGACTGATACTATTTTTATTCATAGAATTTATGATCGGATCTATAATAATTGTCTGAAAGATATCTTATATGTTTCTCGATTTTAATATAAGTAGTTTATCACAAAAAAAGTCATTTAAAAAAAGCTCAAGGACAAAACCGTGTTGTTTATTAATTGAGTTTTATATACTCGGCATTTCTTTATTCTCAGATAGGACATTAAGTTTAACTTTCATTTAAGAATTAATAATACTTTGGACTACCTATGAATATGTAATTTCCTTTTAGGAAATCATGTCCGCATACAAGAACTTACAACCCTCAAAGATGACCGCCAGAGAATCTACTCGCGTTTGCAATGCCATTGCATTGTTTCAGGTTCTTTCCCGGTCTTCCACTTTCCTCTCAAGAGAAACAAAATAGAAATTGAATTGTCCGAGAATAAAAAAGTTTTGAAATTTCAAAATATGACAGTCATGTTTTTATTCTTTAAATAGGAGTAATTTCTGTCAAGTTCGACATTATTAGACTTTAAACATGACAGTTTTTTCTGAGTTTTTTCCAAACATGACATAAATTAATCTTATTTAGAGAATAAAAACATGAAAATCATATTTTGGAATTTCAAAACGCCTTTACTCCTATTCAGGGCAACTTCTATTTTTTCTTTTTAACACTTTGTATTATCCATATTAAAACATTTAACCCATTAATTTCACCAAAGTTCCGTTTTATATATACCCCATTTTCTAAAATTATCAATACTTTCACTCAGAATTGGAATTCTGCTCTCCAATTTTTTTCCCGAATTGAGTGAATAAGAATTAAGTATCAAACTTTATCTATTTCAAGACAGTGTTGGTTTTTTGAAGGTTAGAACTATGACAAGTTGACAACAGTCTTAAATGTAACGTATTCAATTCAATTCAATGTTCTACATCATCAAATTTCCCTAGTACATAAGTCTACTTTTTTTTGAAGGAAAGTTTACTTATATTTATCATAGAGAGAAAGGCCCCGTTTGGATATCAGCGACTTAGGCCAAATCGCCATTTATTTACAAAGAGAAACCGCTGCATTTTGCAGCGTTTTGGCTGAAACGGCCAAGAAACAAACGTATTAATAGTACTGCAGTAAATGTATCATTGTCCTGTCATCTTCTATTCTTCTTCCATGATATAGTCTAACTTATGTTTGGTACCACAGTGCATAGCTAGCCACCCGCAGACAAGGATGGAATTTGTCAAAGGTACATAATTTTAATCACATATTTATTACTCCGTATTTATTAATTTAAAAGAAAATGATAAAGTTTTTTGGACAGCCAAATAAGAAAATTTAACAAAGTTTTATGGAACAGATGGACTATATAGTAACATTGTGTATTTGTGTGAATTAAATGTAACAAATCCTTAGCAAAAGCAATTGTTTCTTATGTCCGACTACTATTTTTGGTTTCTTTCTTCCCAGGTAATGAACCGAACAAAAACTATAAATTTTTTACGGAACTTCATTAGCTTGATTAATTGACTTCTAGGTTTTTAGCTAATAAGTTTGCTGCTGTCAATATTTTGCAGCAAAAATAACATTTTATCTCCACCCGTTTCTGGGAATAACTGCAAATGGGAATAAGCCTTTGGAGTGGTTGCGGCTTACAAGTCTGGGTGTATTTGGTGCCTTAGTCAAGGTGAATTATTGTTATTCTCATTAAACTATCATCATTGTTAGGGTCCGTTTGGTAACATTGAATTTGATTGAATCGGCTCAAACCACTGAAATTCCGGGTTGGAACCATAACCAGGGGAGAGTTTAGAGACTCGATCCTGGGTGGCCCAAGTTAGAGACCAGAACTAGATGGCTTGATCCCAGTCTATTCCCCTTTTTGCATTGTTGTCAATATGGAAGCAGCTGAAAAGGGGTGGGGTGGGTGAGGGGGTAAAAAATTGAACTCAAGACCAAATCGAAACTAGAACCGACCGATTAACCAGAACCAGAAACATCTAGTTGACCGGAACTAGCGTGGAAACGGAACTACATGTTCCGGTCCGGGCTCCTGTATATAAATGGCAGTTGGCCAGACCGGAACCAGCCCAAAACCAGGACCAATACACCCCTAGTGCATACATCATACTTCCTCAGTTCCTCTACTTTTCATTATCTCCTCCATATTCTTCTTTGAAAAACTTTTTATTACCAATTACGGAGTACTTGCGTAATTTCAAATTTGGTATTTGTAGTTTGCCATATAAACTACAAATTTATCCATGCTTTTTCTTGCTTCTTTCCAATATCTCTGCATTTCAATTTTAAACTCCGAGTGCAATAAATATTTGGGTGCAGGGTGAGGGTCTAGAAGGAAAACTAATTGTCCATTTTCTCCTGAAGTCTGAATTTTTTCCTATGTGCCTCCGTTGCATGGAACTTGGTGATGAGCTCACTCAGACGGTAAGTTCATTGATTTCACAAAGTATATTTCGTTAAGAGTTTCGACATTTAATTTCAGAAGAAACTAATTTAGGCGGATGGTATTTATACACACAGCACATAGAGTAGATATAAAAAAACTCACAAAAAGAAGATGAATGCAGGTTTCAGCCTGGGTGATACTGAAGATAGTGATGGAAGAGGAGGGGTTGAAGTACTGCACTGCATATGGGGCACGGTTCTTCGCATTGGTTCGTGTACTGGGAAGTGCGGTAGACAGACTCCCTGAGAGGCAGCCGTGTTTACGCTTACTAAGACTCCTTATTCGCTGTTACCTTGGGCTCTGCGAAGCTCCGAGGTTAGCCACTCACGCTGTCTGTCTCTCCCTGCCCATTATGCTTCTCTTACCCTTTTCCTTGAACTTATCACTACTTCATGTTATATTGCTTGCCACAGGGCAATGGATGCTTTTAAGAACTGTATTCCTGCAAGAATGACCCAAGAAAAATTCATCAACTTTCTTCGTGTGAGTTCTCCATTCATTTATTCCATCCATTTCCATCAACTCACTCTCCCCTCTAGCGAATAATTGAATCTTTTTCAAGTACATAAAAACAATTTTGTAACAACATATACATCATGCAAGCTACGTAATCTTTTGGTCATTTGCAATCATTAGTCCCAAAGGACAAGCTATGTAAATGCTCCAAGTGATATTTATTTCATGTAGCATAAGTAATGGTGGTCTGATCGACTAGTCTGGTTTCCAGAACCAGACCAGGACTAGAGAGTATAGAACCAGAACCGGTTCTAGAAATGAGACCAATCTAAACCAGCTTCAGATCCTTCTAAATAGGCCCGAACTGGATGGGTTCTGTTTTTCCAGTCCACATTATGGGTAGCACAAATATTGGACCCAGAATTGGGCCAGGTCCTTCCATCACACAAATATTAAGAGGCAATGACGAACACTCAAAATTTTCACACAATAGAAAACTTTGATTTTGAATATAATCTCAGAGGAATAAGAATCAACTCAGAACACCCCATAGTTCCAATTCTCATACACAATATGTTTTCAGGAAGATCCACAGTGTGCAAGGATGCTGCAACAACTGTTTCTCAATGTCACTACCCACCAGATCGAATAGAATAAAGAAAGACGAATGAAGTATTTAGATGTATGCCTGTATACTCAATAATGTATGTTTTCTTATGTATGTTTTTATTGTTATGGAGGTTTTTATCATTCAGGATATTATAACGTGCATACTGTTTCAGCTAATGGATTTATGGTGTAGATGTAGCATGTTTTATATAACTGATTACAATAACGTGTGAATCCCTAAAAGATAAATTAACTACTGGAAGAGAAAACACACCCTTTAGTCCCTACCTGTCTCTCTGCCTGGCTGCATACAAATTAAACCAACCAGTGGAATTGCAGAACAAAACAACCTTGTTTATATGCTAGGCTAGAGTGGACTACATACATATTACAAGAAATGAGCTTATGAGAACCCCATATTTATATAAAGAAGTCAAACAGAAACCAGAATAAGTTAGAAGACATGCATGTTGTGGGCCTTGTGGCCGGAGCAAGTCAACAGAGATAGAGAGAGAGGTGGTCAATGACGTGGATTGCTACTATGTGATTTGGAGGGAATGGAAAGGTTGGTGTCAAGCATGAATGAGAGATCATGCATCTGAGACAAATAAAATTCTACTACATCATCATTGCTGCCATCTGACTGCGGGGTTGATTCTTTCGTTTTAATTTTGTTGATATTGTCGCCATCACCCTCGACCACAGCTTTTCCAGTACCCTTACTGTCCACCGTGCTGCTGCTGTTGCTGAAGATGCAAGAAATAAATGTTTTAATAAAGGTGATCACCAAACATTTAAGACAATGATGATAATCAGATAATCATCATAATGTAAAGAGTATTTGCATTTGTTTTGCTTTTTGAGAAGCGGTTTATATTCGAGATTACATAGAAAGTGATTAATAGTAAAAATTGATAATGTTTGAAAAGAAAAATGATTTTTAAAATGTAGAAGTTAGAGTGTTAGGTGAAAAGTACTTTTTGGTGTATTCGTTAGGTAAAATGTAATAGAAAAAGTTAAAAGCGTTTTTAAGCACCCTGACCTTGCTTCCTTCCAACTTAAACTTAAAAGTACTTAAATCCAGGTAGAAGCACCTATTTAAAAACACTACTTGTAGCTTTGTTAAGCAAAAGAAGAGCACTTTTTTAAGTAACACAAACAGACTATAATCAATTATATCATACCAAATGTGGTGGCTTAGCCGAATTATCTAATTACGTTTCCCCTTCCACAAATAGAGGTTTTTCCTAAAACATTACTAATAAAAAATCTATTGACAAAAATGTGACTATTAGTTATTATGAGTAAGATTATAGTCGTAACATTTGAATACAATTATAGTCACTAAAGTCACAATTTGGTCCACTACTTTGTTAAGTATCTATCTGGAATCAGTGAGGTTTGCGACAGAAAAAGAGGAACGAACATGAACAGTGAACAAGATTGTTATTCGATCAACAGAAAAGAGAGAAAGAGCCTGACAGTTAAAGAGATGTCAACTCTCCAGTCCCAACCAACTAACAAAATTACAGCCTGCCTTATTCATCCCCTAGCTATCTATTTATAGAAGTCCACCCGACCCCCACAAAGAATACAGCTAGCTACTTATTATTCCCTTTCCTTCTGGAATACACTTTATCATAATAGCTAATACTATTATTATTATCAAGAGGTTGACTTCCCTTGACTCTAACATCACTCCCCCTGGAACTACCACCTTGTCCCCAAGGTGGAAGTCAGGAAATTGCCTCTGAAACTGTTGCAGCTCTTCCCAAGAATCCTCAAACTCTGGCATATTCTTCCGGTGCACCAAAACTTCAACTTTTCCAACTGAGTTAATTCTGCTTTCCTTTACTTCTTATGGACAGACCTGTAATTCCCATTCTCCCGAGAGGCACTTTGGTAAAGGTTGTGTCTATACAGTAGTAGACACTGTTTTCTTAAGGAGAGATACATGGCACACAGGATGCACTCTACAATCTTCAGGCAACTTCAGCTTATAAGCCACATGATTGATTTTCTCAATAATCTCAACTTCTGATTACTTCTTCTGGCTAGAGTCTTTAATTTGTAGGGTTGAATCTTCAGATATACCCTCTCCCCTACAGTCAGTTGGACCTCCCTTCTCTTCTTATCAGCTTGTTGCTTCATTCGGTTTTGTGCATTAGCCAGATTCTTTTTCAGTTCATATATCATATCATTCCTTTCGACTGTCAATCTATCCACCTCCTCCACTGCTGTTAAGGACACGTCTCCTCTGATTAACACTGGTGGATCCTGCCCATATAATACTTTGTAGGGGCTGTTCTTAGTAGACACGTGGTAGTTGGTATTGTACCAAAACTCAGTCCAAGGTAACCACTTGGGCCACAGCTTTGGTTTCATCCCTGTCATACATCTGAGGTAAGTTTCCACACATTTGTTAACCACCTCAGTTTGTCCATCTGTCTGGGGATGGTAGGCAGTGCTATACTTGAGTTTGGTTCCAGCTAACCTGAATAACTTAGTCCAAAATGAGCTTAGGAAGACACCATCTCTGTCTGAAACTATGGTCTTTGGAAAACCATGCAATCTAACCACTTCTTGTAAAAATGTTTCTGCCACTCCTTTAGCATTATATGGATGTGATAATGCTATGAAGTGAGCATATTTTGTTAACTTGTCCACCACCACTAGAATGGTGTCTTTCCCCATTGCTTTTGGCAATCCTCCAATAAAGTCCATACTAAAATCAGTCCAAATCTGATTAGGAATGGGTAAGGGTTGCAGCAACCCCGCTGGACTTAATGTTTGATGCTTATTCCTCTGACAAACTTCACAATTTCTAACATAATTCTGAATGTCCTTCCTCATCTCTTCCCAATAAAATAGATTGGAGATTCTTTTCATGGTTTTGAAGCTTCCTGCATGACCCCCCACTACTGACTCATGAAATTCCCTTAGAATTGAACCCCTTCTATCAGAATTCTTGGGAATAACCAATCTGCCTTTGTAATAAAGTAACCCTCTCTGTACCTTGAAATCTGGCACTGAATCTGGCTGTCCCCAAAGTGCTTGGATAATCTCTTTATATTTATCATCTTCCAAGAGCTCCTTTTCCAAGTCCTCCCACTCCTGACAGGTTATGATTGATAGGGAATAAAATCCTCCTTTTCTGGAAAGAGCAACTGCAACTTTGTTTTCCTTTCCAGGTTTGTATTTAATGACAAAATTGAACCCCAAAAGTTTAGTAACCCACTTTTGCTGATCCTCCCCAATAATCTTTGTTCTGTGAGAAACCTTAAACTCTTTTGGTCTGTGTGCACCTCGAATTTTCTCCCCAACAAATAAGATCTCCATTTCTGTATTGCCAAAACAATTGCCATCAGTTCTCTCTCATAAACTGATTTATTCTGATTTCTGGTTGACAAAGTTTTGCTCATGTAAGATATAGGTCTCCCTTCTTGCATTAATACTGCTCCAACCCCTTTTCCAGAAGCATCTGCTTCTATAACAAAGGTTTTGTTGAAATCTGGAATTTGTAGAACTGGCAGTCTGGTCATAGCTTGTTTCAGTTCTTCAAAGGCATCCATTGCTGTGTCCACTGGAATCCATCCTTCTTCAGTAGGTTGTTGAGGGGTGCTGCTATCTTACCATACCCTTTAACAAACCTCCTGTAATAACCTGTTAGTCCCAAGAATCCCCTCAAGCCTTTAGCATCCTTGGGTTTTTCCCAGTCTAACATATCCTGCACCTTACTGGGATCTGCCTCCACACCCATTCCAGATATAATATGACCTAAATAAGCCAATTTTTTCTGTCCAAATTCACATTTCTTTTGATTGACCACCAACTGATTATCTTTCAATATCTGCATTACTTTCTTGACATGCTCAATGTGTTCCTCCTCTGATTTGCTGTAGATCAAGATATCATCAAAGAAAACCAACACAAACTTCCTTAAATAGGGTCTCAACACCTTGTTCATCAAAGCTTGAAATGTAGAAGGAGCATTGGTGAGACCAAAAGGCATAACTATGTATTCATAGTGGCCTTCATGTGTTCTAATAGCTGTTTTGTGAATATCTTCTTCTTTCACCCTGATTTGATGGTAGCCGGATTTCAAATCCAATTTAGAAAAAATCTGTGCTCCCCCCAGTTCATCCAAAAGTTCTTCTATCATTGGAATAGGGAACTTGTCAGGGACTGTAATTCTATTTAGGGCTCGGTAATCACCACAAAAGCGCCACCCCCCATCTTTCTTCTTCATCATTAATACTAGACTACAATAGGGACTGGTACTAGGCCTGATAATGCTTGTTTTTAACAACTCCTGCACAACCTTTTCTATCTCATTCTTCTGGTACTGCGGGTATCTATAGGGTCTGATGTTTGGAGGATTTTCACCTTCTTTTATAGTAATGGCATGGTCACATTCCCTTTTTGGAGGTAAACCAATTGGGGGTTGGAATACTTCAGCAAACTGTGTTATCATTTCTTGCATCCATAATTTTTCCTTTCCTCCTTCCACCTTGTTTTCTGTAACTGCGTGGCTGAACAAACAGTATCCTTCTTTCTGCTCTTGCATAGTCTTAATGATAGATTTGAAAGAGGCCTGATTTCTGCTGAGATTGGTATCTCCCTGAAGCTGCCTTACTTTATCCTTCTCCTTCCATTTGATAGTTAATTGATTGAAATTGAATTCAACAGTTCCCAAACTTGCTAACCATTCCAGTCCCAAAACCATCTCTGTTTCTCCTAATTCTAATACATAGAAGTCTTGAGTGATGTCAATCTGTTGAATGTTAAGAGAAACAGCTTCACACCTCCCATCGTTTCTGATTATGTCTCCATTCCCTATCTCCACCTTGAATTCTGGAATCTGGAGAACAGGTAACCTTGCTGCTTGTACTAACTTATGAGATATAAAATTGTGTGTGGCCCCACAATCAATCAAAATTATGATGGTTTTATTTCCTATGTGGCTCCTTAACTTGCCTTTCAATTTAAAAGTCTTAGGAGTTGTTATCCCTTCTTTACTCATAAGGGATAGCTGCATATTATTCAGGTCTGTCTCTTCCAACTGTGAAGCATGTTCTGTAACAGTATTGTCCAATACATCCTCCTCCTCTTCAGATTCATCCAACATGATGATCTGAAAATGTTTCATCTTACAGCCGTGATCTCTGCCCCATCTTTCACCACATTTGAAACATAAACCTTTTCTGCTCAATTCTTGTAACTCAGCTTGAGATCGTCTGTGTGTACTCCTTATTCCCTGCTCTTTATTTTCCGTCTCCATTTTCTTTTCTACTGCAGGTTTCCCTTGACTGGACTGGTTATTCATACTGCTCTTCCACTTATTTTCATCCATCCATTTGTGATTCTGTAATACAGTATACCCTTTTTCCTTCATTCCTCTTCTATCTTCTTCCTTGTTTTTGGCAGATCTGAGAGTTTGGTTCCTCTGTTCAACAAGCAAAGCCCTATCCATCAATTCTGCAAGAGTTCTGACTGGATATAATTTTAATTCAGCTTTGATTTCATCTTTCAAACCCTTCATAAAGATTCCCTTGAGTATTTTCAAATCAGTCTGTTTCAAGGGTGCCACCATCAACTCAAATTGTTCCCTATACTCCATCACACTGCCAGTTTGCATTACACTCAATAAGGGGCCATAAGGATCATGTATCAATCCTGGTTGAAATCTGCGAGTCAAGGCAAACTTGAATGATTCCCAGTTTCTCATCTCAGTGTGTTCTTCCCACCACTGAAACCAGTTAAGATCCTTACCTTCCATTGCTAAAGTAATTAATTCTAATTATCATCTTCCTCTATATGGTTCATTTTAAGGAAACGCTCAGACTTAACTATCCATCCATAAGCATCATGTCCATTAAAGAGTGCTAAATCTACTTTCCTTCCAGACTTTTCCATCAATTTACTGTAATCATCACTTCGCGAAGAAGATTGATGCTTACCTGACGAAGACGAAGACGATTCATTGCTATCATGTCGCTTACTTCGCTTCGTTGTTTTGGATCTTCCGCGCGACTCGCCTCGCTGCATTATTAAGTGGCGCAACTCATCGCGAGTTCGCTGAGCCTCTTCGCGCATGTCTTCGCGGTCGCGGTCGCGGAGCACCTCCATGCGAGTCTTCTCCAACTCTCGCAACATGTCCAGACGACTACGTTCCAACTCGCGTTCCAGGTTTTCCAGTCTAACTTCCATTGTTGTTCTTGTTGATCCTCTCGTAACTAACATGTACAGGTTACCAGGTCGATGCTCTGATACCAATGTTAAGTATCTATCTGGAATCAGTGAGGTTTGAGACAGAAAAAGAGGAACAAAGATGAACAGTGAACAAGATTGTTATTCGATCAACAGAAAAGAGAGAGAAAGAGCCTGACAGTTAAAGAGATGTCAACTCTCCAGTCCCAGCCAACTACCAAAATTACAGCCTGCCTTATTCATCCCTTAGCTATCTATTTATAGAAGTCCACCCGACCCCCACAAACAATACAGCTAGCTACTTATTATTCCCTTTCCTTCTAGAATACACTTTATCATAATAGCTAATACTATTATTATTATCAAGAGGTTGACTTCCCTTGACTCTAACATACTTTTACTTTGGTTATATATTTGGAATTATTTCTATTAAGTATTGCATAGCATCAGTTTTTTTTTTGTCCAAAGAAAAAATGTGTACCTAACATAAACAATAATCCAAATTTAAGAAATTTAATTTGCAATTATTTCTATTAAGATTGGATAGCATCAGTACTTTAATCAGAGCAATTTTAAAAAAATGAAATCTGTTTTTAGTGAGGGTGAGGTTTTAAAGGTACGTAATTTCATTAGCATATTTTCAGCATGCTTTTAAGTTTCATATTCTGGAGCCTTTTTCCCTCCAAGGAAGAGGATGAAAGATTGAAAACACATGTACAAAAACTTCAAATATATCAAGTCTAATCTAATAATATCTACAGACCTGCCCAAGGAGTGATCTAGTCCAGGAATCTTAGTCCCTGAATGCGAAAAGTTGCAAGGATTCATATCGCCAAACTCATTAGAGCTAAAAAAGTTCAACCCTAAAGTGTTTCCAAAAGTATTTGCAGCATTATCATTTTCTGATATGACAGTTGATGCTGTGAAATCATTCCAATCTTCAAACATATCCCCATCCGCATCCGTTGAATTATAATTGGGTGCGTTGGCAGTATGAGATTCTATACTGTCCAAATGAAAGTTGGCCTGATTTTCAACTTGTGTGCTTTCCTTTTCCTGAAGATCTTTGACATTGCTTGAGCAGGTAAAATCATTCCACTCATCAATCGAATCTTCTCCTACGTTTGCTGCACTGGACAAACTAGTTGGCCACTGTTCATCTTCAAACCAGTCAACATTCGCCGGACTGTCTGAACTCTTTTGTTGATGATGATCATGCACTTCCACCTTTGAGTCAAATGGCTCTTTTTTCTGAAAAACTTCCGTTGTAGCATTACTCTGCAAGTCACCTGAACTCCAATCGCTCACTTTATGCAAAGTTTCTGACTTGTCTTCTTTTTCACTCCCACATAAGTTCTTTGCGAAGATAGAATCCATGTGCTCAGAAAGATCAGTGGCATAACCTATAGAAGAATCAACTGTAGAGCCAGTCCCAGCGTTAAATGTCTTTGAATCACTCGGAGCTTCGGAATCAGCAGACCTAAAATCTGCCTCCCATCCAGAAAAATCAGCTCTTTCATAATCTTGAGATGGGGTGACAGCTTGTTGGAGGGGCTGGGCATTCTGAAACGAACTATGATCATGAGTACCTACAGTTTTAGCTTGTTCAATTTTTTCCGGATCAATTGTACTATCACCCTTTGCTCTGGGGAAAAAACTGTCGAGGTCAACAAAGTCATAATTTAAAGAGCTGTTGCCTTGTTGCTCCTGGTCAGTTTCTGGCTTTTCCTGGTTGTTGAATAATCCTATTTTAAAATCTAAGAGCTCAGACAAGCAAATGTTATCTTTTTGGATATTGTGACCTCTTTTAAACTCAAGCGTTTCACCCTTTTCACTAAGTGGCCCAACCTTTTCCTGCAAAACAATAGCATCATGTCACTGGAATCATGTTTCCACTTTACACTACTAATCTGCGAAATAAATAAGACAAATTTTAGTGTTTCTTGATTGATAAAGTAGACAAATTTTAGACATTGGATACATTGCGCCCATAAACTTGACAAAATAGAGCTAGTAGCCTGTGATTAAATTAGGGCCAGTCTCTCCTAAAAGTGATAAAAAAGTAGAATGTAGTCATATACAGGACTAGCATGAGACATCATGTTGCTCTTCAAAAGATGAAAAATATAACTACCTCCGTCCCGAAAAGGTTCGCCATATTGACTTTTCTTGGTCAATGATGACAAACTTTGGACAATGATTTTAATTATTATATTTGTTTATAATTTATAAATTTTATAATTTTATGAAAATATTTTGAATAAGGATCATTTTGATATAATTTTCATATTCAAAATAATTTCGTATTAAAAATTATTATTGGTCAAAGTTGATTTCGTTGACAGGAAAAGTCAATTTGGCCAACCTTTTCGGGACGGAGGAAGTATAAAAAGTTTCCATTGTTTACAGCTCACACCAATCTTCTTTCAGTTAACTTGGGAAAGAACATAAAGCTAGAACCCTTCACTAATCTGATTATTGATGTTTCTATAGCTTCTCAGTTTTATATCTTTGTAGACCTAAATATGCTAAGAATTTTATTTTCGAACTTCAATACTGAATTGTCAGTCATTACTCCCAAAAGATTGCGATCTCCTTTCTCTTTCAAAGAAATTCAGATCAGACTAGGGCAATTCATGCGGCCATCCCCCCCCCCCCCCCCAATAAACTCCAATTCACTTACATGACAGTCATTTACTTCCTAGGAATTGCACTTTAAAGAAGGACTGGCTAAATACACAATTCTATTTACTAATTAGGGGGTGTTTGGATACATTGTGGATACATTGTGGAACCGATTCTGATTCTGCTTCTTTTTTAAAGAAAAAGCAGAATCAGAATCAGTTTTCAGAAGCTGGTCACCCCCAGCTTCTAAAAAAACTTATTCTAGGAGTAAATTAGAGCACCAGAATCACTTCTGCACTCTTACCCAAACTTCAGTTTTAAGAATCCAATCCAAACACCCCCTTAAACGAGCCTCTGTACAGTTGACAACAGGAGTTGAAAGAAACTTCAGTTAAAAGCCACAATTCTTAACACCCCATTATGTGAATCTCCACCTAGGTGCAACATTTCCAGCACAAATTACACGACATCCACAATACAAGCAAAAGGTGTGTACAGATGGAGTCATGCAGCTTTGACATACCGATCCATCAAGGCGGAGTGACTGCAGCAACAAACGATAGCTAAGAGTAGAGTTAAATGAAATGGGTTCGGGGGCTGATGCCTCGTCCTTTTGGTGCTGTTTCAGGCCGCAGTAAATGCAAATCAGAGATTGGATTCCTCTGAGAAGCCGCCCTCGGCAGCGCTTGCAGCGGAGGTTGGGAGGCGAAGGGTCCAAGGTAGCAACGGTAGCGGAGACAGAAGGCAACGGGGGGAGGGTCGGATCTTTCGGGTCGTAGTCCGGTAAGCCAGATTCCTTCCGGGTCAGGATCTGGATTTGCCGGATCAGATCAGTTAGGGTGTCGTGAGACATTTGGGAATTGAAGACTACAATGTCATCTAATTGCTGGGGTTTCCAATGCTTTTATGCTCCCCGCTATGGCTAAGACTTCCCCGCCTCCTCACTTTACTCGGAGATCAGTGACAGATTAAAATGTGCAAAGAGGGATTTTTTTTGTAGAAATTGGACAAAGGGTTAGGTCCCGGATTTGAATCCCGACAACTGCGATTGCGATGAGGGGTTATTATGTCAAAAATGCATAGGACTTCTGCAAGTACCGAGGACATAGCCTCATTCTCTATCTGTCAGATTGGGATTATAGTCCAATTTACATCCCCCTAACGTACCGTCCGGTCGTGGTTGGGAGACCCCAGAGATGGGGTGTCATCCTTTTTTTTGTAGAAATGGGCCAAAAAAAAATGCTTATTTTGAAAGTGGAAATACGGAGTATCCTGTTTGAATCACTTTTTTATTTCTTGCCTGTGTTCATTGCATAGATCACAACTTGAGATCCATCTCGTGATATCTGATTCGATCGAGAGAGAAGAAAAATTGGTGAGAGAGTTGGACTTGGGGTACACACTTTTACACACGGTTTGTATAAGCTTTTTTTGTTTGTACATACAAAAATTGTTTTCGTCAAAATACGTTTTGTCTGTACACACATAAAAAATGCCTACACAAACAATGTGTACCCAAAAAGTGTGTACCAAGAGTATTTTTGTAGGTGAGAAGTCCCTTTATTGATGTTAGTTTTCGACTTATAAGTCTTATTAGTCATTTTCTTAACTAAAAACACAACTTTTGATTTCGTGCGCTAAATTGTGTAATAATGAGAATGAATAGAGATGAAGTTACTTTTCAGGTTAAATTGACTGAAGTTACCGTAGAGATAATTTCAGCTACTTTTTCATATAATTTGTTATTTATTTTATTATTAAAAAATATTTTAGACATAATTTTTTCATAAATCAACAGAAACAGCCAATTCAGCCATTTCAATCAGAACTTCATAAATTTCAATAGAATCAGCCGATTCAGCCAATTTCAGTGTTACCAAACGAGCTATAGAATGACCAATTTGAAAAGGTCAAGGGTCTACTTTGATTTTCCTCTGCCAGTCTGCCTTTACCCGCATGAGATGATTGTTGATGTTTCCACACAAACGTGGTAACATTTAATGTGTTAATAGATTAAGAGAAGTTGGTCGATGAAATGTTTGAAAGAGGAATTGAGTCTGGCCTGCTAACAATTTAGTCAATCTTACCCCATGTATATTGGAGGAACTCTTTCTAGGGAAGCTAATGGAAATGAAGGAGAATTGTATATATCTAATAAATAAATCAGCAAGTACATCAAGTGTCAATGTATATGCTTCTGAGGTGGATCAAGGATTTAGCAAAGCTACGTTTCTATAGAAAATAATGGATTTAGAAAAGTCCATCATCTGATGTCTGTACCTATTAGATTTTGTTTAGGATAATATTCGGTTTACACTTCTGTGTACTGCTTCACTAGTTGTTTTTTAAAAATTTCAGGTGAAGCAAACTTCATACCTACTTTCCATACTAACATTTTCAGTGTAGAATCATTATCGACTTCATATGTAACACTCTCCTTTCTTGCACTAGCCTCACTTTCATCATCACTTCCAGTTGGTGTAAGCAAAAAATTATCAGAATTCTCGTTGTCATAAAATGGTTCAAATCCACTCATTTCATTTTCAGCAAGCATATCTGAATTGTAGCAAGTGAGCTTTTTTCTATTACTAATCCATTCCTCATCACTCGGAGAACCACACTTATCGAATAAGATCGATCGGTCGAAATGATTCTTTTTTCAAGAAAGTAAATGATGTAGTGCAACATCATTAAAAATGTTGCATTAGAGTATATATAACACTTATAAACATATCAACCGCCACACTTCAAAATAGAATGTTGCATTAGAGTATATTTAACACCCGCAAATATATCGCAACGTTTCTAAAATAATGATGCCTTGGTCCCATTTCATTTAATGTATATCTGCATTTTTGAAGCAACACTTTAAATTAGTGTTGTTATATGTCAATCATGGTGTAGTGACATACTGGCTATATTTATTAATTTCATGAACATAATAATTTCATAATAGCTATTCTTGGAATTGCAATTCACAAACTGCCAAGGACACACATAGATTCCGAAAAAAAGGGACACACATAGATACAAGAAGAGGGGATACAAAAGATGCAAATGTTCTGGTGATAAATGAGAAGTAAACTATTACACATAATCACATATTACCCAACACTTGAATAGAATATATTCATTTGAAATCATCAATCATCTATAATTGTTTAAAATATAATACTAAATTTTTCATAGTTATTAATATTACCTTTAGTGTTTTACGGTAATTATACAAAATATACTACAAATATTGATATCAATAAACACAACTGCAAGCCTGTAATTTTGAAAATGTGGCAAGAGTTCTCAATTGTTCAAGGGAAGAGACTAGACAATAATTGATTCGAAAAAAGTTCTCAATTTCGTTTGCAGGAAACGTCATTGTAATAGGGTAAATAGGTATGCTTCAAACTTACAAAACATAATACCCATATGTAAGCTTGTATTGGTAAAGGAAAAACCTTCTTAGCAAATGCTCAGTGTCTGTTAAACGATCTCGGGATGTGCTTTATCTTAAAATTATTAGTGTTATTGAACTTTAACTTAAAATGTACTCTCATTTAATGTTTTTCATTACCCTTTTATCCACATTGTAACTCCCCGCTAATGTATAAGAAAATGTAATGATGTATTTTTTTACAGGTGTCTTGAATAACTTTTTAATAGCCATTAGTGCCGGTAAAAGATTGCCTTAAATTTTAAATTGTTTTATTCAAATTTGAGATTTTCCCTCAAAATTGAGTATATTCTTTTGTGAAGGGCACAAGACCCAAACCTTGAATAAGGGATTCATATGTAGTTGCATCTGTGTATATTATAAAAACTAACTATTGTACATACTACTTTTAGGGATTTGTCAAACACTATTCAAATAAAGGCAACAATACTTTGTGAAGATTACCACGATTCTGCCTCTAAACTATTTAACTTGAGGCCATAACCCATAGTTCCAATTACTGATATCCTCCATGTTTCTAGGAAGGTTTGCTTACATATGATCCGCTTTGTATTACGTACATTTTCAAGTTGTTCATGTAATGTCATATGTTCTTTCAGATACTATTAACACAAATGAATGAATCCAAAGCATCTTTGTCTAAAAGTACCAAGTAAAAGTAGTATTATCTGAGCTCATAGCATGACATTGCCATTAAAAAATAGATACTAAGAGATTAAGAGTATCTACCATGTAGTTAGTACGAGTCAAATATCATGTTTACTTAAGAACACGATGTTGTGGTATGGTGTTATATAAATGTTATGAAAGTTATCATATCATATAGTAATATAAGTTGTATGGTATGCATGGACAAAACATTTTTTGTAACTACACAAAAATTACCTCTTGAAATCTAACCGTTTTAGTCCCTTATGTATAATGAAGATAGAAGTATGAAGTTAGCTTAAAATTAACTAAACCAACGTAAATAGTTAAGCCTACATGTAGAAAATAGTATTTTGATAATTCGATACTATAAAACATTTTTCTATGATATTTTTTATTTATGCAATTAATCCAGTTGCGAGGAAACATTTCATGCATCGTTGCAAGTGTGAATATCAAAGAAGTTTCGTCCTTTTACTACATCGCGTGCAATACATGTTGCAAAGCGACTGGAGAAGTTTTGAATGCAATCTTCCATTGTCACAAATGCGAGAACCAGAACAACATTGCTAAGGCCAGGTAACAACATAATACAAAATAACAAAACAATATATACTACTCCGTAAAAAGTACTCCGTAACTTAATACATCAACAAGTGCAACTGTGCAAGGTTCCTATAACAATAATTGATGGGGTCAATGAGATCTAAATTGTACTCTTCGGAGAAACGGAAGAGGAATTGCTTGTCATGGGTTTACAAGAAACCATTGAAAAAGAAACTCAGGTATATTCATTGCATTCAAGAAAATTTCTAAAATAAAAAACTGACACTTTCACATTGTTTTCATGTAGAAAGAAGGAATCAATATGAAGGGGAAGATGAGGTGATCGAGGGCATCTATTTTCAAATCAAAATAGGTTACAGACAAACCCAATTCCAAGGTCAGACAAAAACAACGTGCACAATTATTTGCATGGAAGAAATTGAAGACACCTCAACCACCGAAAATAGTGTCTTACCAAGTACACCTGCATCCACTCCTTTGAAGGGAAAGTTTAGCACCCCCAACAAAATATTAAGAATTCCCGAAGAACTTATACACACCACCAACTCCAACAAACAAACACAAAATACTAAAATCCATCCGCATTGAATGAAACTTTTGCAAGGAGAAATGATTTTTTTATGAAGAATAAAATAAATCCTTATTATTACATATATAAGGATTTTGATCTTTTATGTATGCAATACAAAAAAATACAATCTTTTTCATATAATAAAGCTTTTACTTTTTGTATCATACACTCAAACCCTTGTAATCATTCAGTCATACCCAAATTATATACTATCCTTTTTGTCATTCTCAAACAATATTGTTCTTACACTTGTTAATAGTACACAACTGCGCCAAAATATAGAACATGTAACACATTTTATAGCAATAGATACTAAAACATCATTTACAATCGATGCTAAGAACTTAGAAACCTCCTGAGAAAAATTGGTAAAAAAATTAAAGCTCTGACGATAAATTGGTCAAATTTTTGTAAGTGAGACATTTTTTTAGTCTTTGACTTTAGAATTCCCGACATTTAGTCTCATAAATATTGTAAAATTGACATTTCAAGATCTTCTATTGTGATTTTATCATGAAAAGTGGATGACTAAAAATGTCAACGAGGTTGTTTAACAATTAGAGGTCGGCTACTAGCCAATAGCCAATTGATACTAACGTATTTTGTTAGCCGTTTTAACCAATCGCTTTCATTAGTGATTTGAAGTAAACTGTTTAGTAACTTAGATGTTTGCGATTAGCTGTTAAGACGTAAAATGACTATTAAACATATGAATCTAAAAGTGTATATATTGAACTTAACTTTATTTCTTTTATTTTTAATAAGTTTTGGAATAAGTTTTAACAATTATATATACTTTTATTTTATATAACTACTATCACTATCACTTTTTAACACATACATGTACATTTACACGCGCATACACATATAAATTCATTTATTTTTAGTAACAATATTTTAAATATGACTATTTTGTTAGTATTTTTAAATGCAACTCCAAATAGCAAAAATATTCATACTGATAAAATAGTAAAAATATTCAGTCATTTTATGGAGTAGACTTTTTTTAATACTAGTAAGATCGTTAGTGTTCATAATACTTAGAGGATCAAATGTCGAGAATTCTAAAGTCGAGTACTAGAATTGTCTCACTCACAAAAAATTGACCAATTTATCACTGGAGCTTTATTTTTTTATTAATCTGCCTCTGGATTTTTTTTACCAATTTAGGAAATCATCCTCTTCTTTTACAAATTTGGTAGTTTAGCCAACAAACATGTGTTGGGCATCTACTTTCTAGTTGGTTTCATGTACTTCGTAATTCGTATATTCATATATTTCATCCATCCCTTAAAATTTGGTCAAACTTTCTTTATTGATCATCCTAAAAAAGTTGTAATAATCTTTATAAAAAATAAAGGAGTTGGGTGGGCAATTGGATTTCTTCAATTATTCTTGCCTATTCCCACATTGAATTATTTTTGGGCTCATTAAATTAAGTTATTTATTATACGTAGAATATGATAGGGAATATACGCTTCATAAATGTGAGATGCTTGGCCACTTCATATTAAAGGAGCATGCATGCATGGGACCGAAATGATTAAGCTACAATAACTTTTTTACTGAAATTAAGCTACAATAACTTAGTATATAAATTTTATAATAATATAATATTATATTATTAAATTGGTCTATAGTGACACTAAATTAGACGGGCATGCAATTCAATCCACTACAAGAAAATTGACGTTTTTGCGATGAATAATTTGGGACCGGCGTCAATTTACTCGAATTGTAATGAAGATAGGCGTTATATGAATCGTATATAGTGTCCTACCACATGTGTGCAAATGTGCGATCAAGGGTAATTACACTTAAAATTTGAACAAATTAAGGATAGCATAATCAACATCCAAAATTACTTGAATCCAATTACAATTTCAGAAAATTATTCAAATTTGTGATTACGTACATGGAATACCTCATATTTACAATTTATAGATTCAATGGATAAGAAAAAGTAGCCTTTAGTTTACAAAAAATAAGTGGATAAATTAAAAATGCAGATAAAAGAATAAAATAGGAAAGTAAAAATTAGATTTTTCAATTTAAAAAACACGATTTTTTTACCCTAAAAGGAAAAATTTCCTCTTATAAAAAAAATACAACACACTGACTAACAAACTTATATATAAAAATAGTAGGGGTGAACATAACAGTTTCAAATCGGGTTTTATCGGATTTAGAGCCCGTTTGGTAGCTCTTTTTTCGGCTTATCAGGCTTATCAACTAGTTTTTTCAGCAAACACGTAACTTTTGATTCCGCATGCCGAATTGCGTAATAATAAGAAAAAATAAGGTTGAAGTTACTTTTCTGGCTGTATTGGCTGAAGTTACTATAGAGTATCATTTTAACTACTTTTTAATATAATTTTTTATTTTGTTTATTAATAAAAAATATTTTAAAATATATTTTTTATAAATTAGCAGAATGAGCCAATACAGGCACGTCAGCCAGAACTTCATAAATTTCAGCAGAATCAGACAATTCAGCCAATTTCAGTGTTACCAAACGGGCTATTATTATCGGTTTAAAACGGTTTGGAAGCATGATCACCAAAAAAACCATAATATCTTCTGGTTCGGTTCAAATTTATTCGGTTCGTTTCGGTTTTGATTTGTTTTTATTAAATATATTAAGACTTTATTGACTATTTGAGTTCGGCTCCACCTTATTCGCTTTTTTCACAGTTTTGATTTCTTTTAGTTTGGTTTAATTTGATTTGGAAGACATACTACCAAACTCAAACTAAATTGCATGTTTAGTTTCAATTCAATTTGATACAGTTCGGCTCACTCAAATCGAACCGGTTTGTCGACAAATAAAAATACACCCATGAAAGATATACTCCATATTTAAAATGTATTTAATTAATAAAATAAAAAAATTAGATTAAAATTAATGTGAATTGTTCTTAATCCTTTACTATATATATATTCATCTTTATCAAATTTGACTTTTTTGTGACTTTACAAGAATTTTAATGTAATTTATGAATATGTAAATTTCATTTTATAAAAATAATTTTATTATTAACAAGGGTTATTTAACTTTATGACTTGTCAAACATCATAAACTCAACGAGAACCTTACCCTCACCGGAGGTAGTAAAAAATGTTCATTCAATCTCTTTTTAATTTGAGTAATGTGAATTGATTTTTCCTTTGCAACACACGTGTTCATCGCTTAGTTTTCATTTAAAATAACAAATATGTGGCTAAAATCATTTTTCTTGCATTTACGTAAATATCAACCCCATTGGTTTTACTTTATTAATCGCAAATCAACTTTGACTAAGTTTGTTTTATGGGATGATGAAATACTACGTATTTATTAGAGATATAAATATTATCAACTTGTTCCACTAACATTGGAATAAGAGGAGTTGACAAGATTATTATGAAAAATGAATTTATACCATTGATATTGAATCGATAAAGTAATAAAGATCTATTCTAGCTGAAGGTACTATTAAGCAAGTATATTTATTAAGGAGTAATTATTAAGCACAATGCACGTGTCATCGTCGGATCAGGTTCACTGGAGGGCGATCCCCCAGGACTTTGGGGCTCCTGAAAGCTGTTGAGCGGAGTAAAGTGTGGAAAATGATCTAATTTCCGCAGTCCAACTTCTATTGTTTCATTTTAACGAGCAGATAGAGAGAGAGAATAGCTTCATGATTCAGCGATGGGGGGTAAAGGTGGCGCTTGGGTTGATGGCGATGTGCTTGGCTGGATACATTTTAGGTCCGCCGTTGTACTGGCACCTCATTGAAGGATTTGCAGCGGCAGTCACCCGTTCTTCTTCGCCTTACTCTTCTTCATGCCCTCCTTGCAACTGCGCCTGCGATTCTCATCCACTCCTCTCCGTTCCTCGAGGTAAAAGCCCTGCCCGAGTTTTGCTCCCTTTACGCCCAGATCTGCATACACCTCTGTTTCCCTCTTCGGCCTTGGTATTTGAGGTAGCTATTAGAGCATCTTCATTGATGCTCTCCAAATTTATGATTTTTTATAATTTATTTTTGCCATGTCATTGTCGTGTAAAAATCTCAAAACTTATTATCTTCTTCTCAACCGTGAACTGTATTTATCCAGATTTTTATGAAACATACGCTTAAATTTAGAATCTCTCACTTAATTTTAATGAATGTATTTAAGGGTTATGAAGGCATGAAGCTTCCTCCTTTTCCTATATATGCTACGTACTAGTAGTACATATTTGCAGCCATAGTATGTATATAACAAATTTCAAGAATGGGCACATTAAAAGATGACGTAATTATGTTTTGAACCTTGATCTTTGAAAATAATCTTGAATAATCAAGGTTTTGATATTTGATACTAGATTATTTTTCAAAATAATCTCTTCAAATAATCTCAAAAAATATCACCCGCGTCATTAAGATTGATCTCAAATAAACTTATGGATGAGGATGCCCTTACTATATCCGGATGACTATCACTCCTCTTACTATCACTCCTCAGTCCCGCCCAATACAGATTCAATGATCCGCCCCTACTGAAAAAAGAGAAGCCAACACATTTCCAGGCCCATTAGGAAGTTTGTATGGTTATCCTGTTATATACGTCATAGTATAATGTCTAATAAAGTAATAAAGAATTAAGAGTTTATTGATTTGACATAGATATTATAAGTTTCAAGCAAATAACGAATGAATAAGACATTAATTTTCAAAATGTACTCGTAAAATTAAAGAAATGAAACATAAATGTGTATTTGTCCCTTCGGGGACATCCGATAAAATTGGAACGATACAGAGAAGATTAGCATGGCCCCTGCGCAAGGATGACACGCACATAAATGTGTATTTTCCGGTGAATTATACTCGTTCACACTCTCGTAAGTGTGTGATCCATATTCTTAGAATTAGAAGTATATAATCTCAATTTTACCTATTTCAAGTTTTAAATAGTTGGGGTCATAAGTTTTGGCTTGGAATGGGTTACCAGACCCGTAACATATTAAAATGAAGGTATTTCGACACTCTACATGCTCAAACTTTCAATGGGGTCAGCTAACCACCCTGAGCCCTTCACTTCCCCATTGTGCGTAGCTCTTTGTTGGCTCAATTACCATGGTGATTTGGTCTTATACAAAAGGCATTTTGTTAGTTTTATCTTTATTACTTTCTTTCCTCATTAATCTAGTTAAATTTACTCTAATCAACCAAACTACGAGATTTGGATTACATCTTTATTCCCCACTCTTTCTTCTCCCACTTTGTTTCTCCCTTTATTTCTTTTTGTGTACCAAACGAGCCTTAGTGTGAGTGAAGGAAACCTGATTTGCATTAGCTTCTTATCTCTCACTCTCAGCAAAAAACGTTGCTGGTATTAGTGGTAGTTTGATATTTAAAAGCCCTCATGTAGCTGTTTTATCATCTATATTTCTCTCTTAGATTTTCTTTTTATTGATACTATCAGCATGTATTTGTGTTTTTTATCTTTTATCAAATTGAATCCTCACAAGAATCTACTCTTTTTATTCCTTACAGGATTGAGCAATGCCTCTTTTACAGGTTGGTGATACATTATACATATTCCATACAGGCGCGCGCGCACACACATATATAGGTCCAAACAAAGTATTAATTTACGTCTACTTCGGAGCTGTTTTATGAAGTTGATCATTCCTATTTTCTACAAAAATGCTTCCTGGAAAAAAATGGCTGTAAGGATTGTTTGTTACCTAATTGTCTTCAAATAGGAGTGCACACAGTTCTGCAAACCTGACCGGTTCCTCCGATTCCTGTTCAGAACCGGAACTAGTGTTCGGAATAGGTCTGAACCGTTCTGGTTCCGCCAAACCGGAACCTGTTTTCGCAGTTAAGGTTTTGGACTTTTGATACCTCTTAATCCCTAGGAGGAACCATCCCGGGTCCACCCTTACCTTCAAAAGGATCTAATTACATGAGGAACTACTGTAGTAGTTTCCCTAAAAGACAAGATGGTTGCTTCCATAGATCCTCTCTTGTTCTTCACCTTTTCAATTTTCTGAAATTAGTACATAGGATTGTCAATTTAGTAGTTCAGGTGACTTAAAATGAAGTTTTTTAATGGGGAAAACATATCCTCTAATGGTTAGGACATCCTAGAAACCATATGAGTATAGTCCTCTACTCTATCACAAATTTAAAATTGTTAACCCCCATCTAAGAGACATTATTATATTCTATGCATTCCATGTGGTAAAACATTAGGTTTTGCATTCCATGGGTGATTTTCAAGACTTCAAATCACACATTAGCTTCAGATTAAATACTCGGATAGTTTACACAGTCGATTGCAGCTTATTATTTTCCTGACTGCTGAGTTAAAAAAAACAGAATGTGCAAAACATGATCCAGAAGTGGGGGAGGACACAGAAAAGAACCTCGAAGAATTATTATCCGAGGAACTGAAACTGAGAGGCATTGAAGGTGTTGAAAATCAGAGACGTGCCGACACAGCATTGTTAGAGGCTAAAAAACTGACATCTCAGTATATGAAGGAAGCAGACAAGTGCAATTCCGGAATGGAGACTTGTGAAGCGGCGAGAGAAAGAGCAGATGCAACTTTAGTGGCACAGAAAAGATTGAGTGCCACATGGGAAACACGAGCTCGCGAAATGGGATGGAAGGACACGTTTGGCAAGTCTCATTCTCAATCTCAGGGAGGCTTGGAGACCATGTGAAGTTTTGTTTTGCATGCTCTCGTTGGTGTCACTCCTGATTAACTAGTTGTTAGCTTTTTTATATATGAATTAATTAATTGGTTAACAGATGCTGACAGATATTCAGAATGAGTAACACAGAGAAAGCATGCTTCAACCTTTGGAGGTCATTTGCTCAAGTGATGCACACAACATGCAGAGCTAGAGTGTCGTAACTCAACTTTTTCGTTTAGTCCTATCAGCCAATAGTTTTTATCAAAAACTGAATATTGTACTTTGAATTGTGTTATAATAAAAAAAACAGTTGAAGTTATTGGTTTGGAAGGATATACGGAGTATAATCTATACATAGTATATCTATGTTTATTAATTAATACGGAGTATCTAATAGCAAAAGATATTAGATATGTGGAATAGTACTCCCGCCCAAATAAAAGTACTCAGGAGGTTGCTGTTGACCTTAGTGTATGATACCAAACTCCCACATGGTTCAATTTTGGATACATGAAGGCTGAAGGCTCAAGCCATATCTATTCAATTTTGAAGAAAGATGAAAGATGCTCTTTTGATAAGCACATCAATTTTGGAAACATTAATAAACAAATACTATGTATTATACTACACGTGGCCCGCGTGGGGGGTATTGGGCCCTTGGCCCAATGGCTAAGGCCTTCATATTTTTCCCTGTGACTTGGGCCTGTCCTACCCGCAGCCCAACCCAAACCCTTTTGCTTCTTTGTTGCTTGCATAGTTGCATCCGCCTCTGTGTTCGTCCCATTCCCTCTCTTTACCCTACTTACCTCGTTCACCTCGTTGGGCTTGTCTTGGTGTGCCTACTTATATGAGTTATATCTTTCAGATGGTCTTTGACTGTTTGAGTCGCGTTAGTCATACCCTAATTCTAGAGACACCCTTTAGAGAGAGGGAGTTCAGCTTCTCTCTAACCGATCCTCTTCTTCCGTGCCTCTGACCACTTCAACAGTGTGTGTGTGTGCGCTCTATGGGTTCAAGGGAGTGGTTAGAGAAGATAGTTGGGTTTGGGTTTGTTGTGCCTTTGTGGTGGTTCCCTTATTCCCGGTGGTTCTGTGTGGTGATTGTGATTCGGGTTCGTGTGGTTGGAGACCTGAGATGGAAGATATGTCAGCCTAACGGTTAGGTCATAGATTAGAAAACTCATTGAGTCTTAGTTATACCTAGGGTAATTATCTCTTCTAAAAAAGTGGACCGAAGACCGGACCTATATAACTCCGGTCAGGATCGGACCGGACCGGATTAATTCGGGTTTTTTGGTCCGGGCCGGTATTGGACCAGATTTTTGATTTTATTGTTTTTACAATGTTTCATTTTAAAAAACAATTTTGATTGTTCAATAATTTACTTATTAGCTCGTTGTTTCTATTACGGAGTATTATTTTATGATGTTTTATATGTGTTTATAAATAATTTATTCGTATGTATGATTTGCATTTTTATGTCTCTTTTAATCAATATAATATACATTATAATACATGAATAAGTAGAAATAAACACATGAACTATGCCTAGTGCAAATATGAAAACTATGTGATTCAATATTGACTAATGTTCTTGCTTGATTAATTCAGTGAATGATTTTACTCAATAGCTTTGTGTATTTAACACAAAGAAGAATTCAATTAATCACACTATGTATTATGATTAAAACAAGTAACCATAAGTAAATACAATGCACCTTTATATTCCAACTCCTAATGTTGTTATATTATAAAGTTTTACTAGTTTAAAGATGTAAATAATACTACGTATGAAGTATGTAACTTGACATAATATCTAATGTATTGTATCACTTTATTAATGTACTTTTTTAAGTAAATTAATTAATGTATGTACGGAGTATGTGTTTGTGTGTGTACAAATTTAATACACACACACCGTATAATATAATAACTAAATTCCGGTCTAACCGGTCCGGACCAGAATATTTTGGGTTTTGGACCGGACCGGACCGGTATTTATCCGGTCCGGGTCCGGTCTGGACCGACCAGTCCGGTTCAGTCCGGTTTTCCGGCCCGGACTGAGTGTTCCCCGTTTTTCTAAGGTTTCTCGATTATTCTGAATTTTTGGTTCTTCTGTGTTCTGTCTGCCTACGGATAATCTGAGGGTTTTTTTCTCTGGTTGGTTAAGGCACACGGTGTTAGGGTTAGGGGATACCTGCCAGTCACTCTAGTGGCCTCGGAACTATGTGTTCTCCTAGCTAGCCCACTGCCAAAACCTTCTAGGTTTTTTCCTCCTGTGTTTGTTTGTGTGACTTCCATAGGTTTCAGTTTTAGTGCCATGACTGCTAATCAGTATGAAATGTTATCTTTTAATGGGAAAACTGATTTTGTTATCTGGAAGCAAAAGATTAAATGTGTTTTAATTCAGCAAAAGATTTTCAGAGCTATCACTAACAAATGTTTAGAAATTGAAAAAAAGAGGCCAAACAACTTGAAATGAATGAAACTCTTTGTTCCAAAATTTACTTAAATCTTTCTGACCTGGTATACTTAAGGAAAGTAGGTATACTTAACTCTGCTAAAGAGTTGTGGATAAGCTTGATAGTTTGTATACTGGTACTTCCTTACCTGGAAAACTTTTATTACTTGAAATTTTTTTCCGCTTCACGCTTGACCTCACCAAAGATATTGATGAGAATTTGGATGTTTTTAACAAACTACTTCAAAATATAAAACAAACTGGTGAAAAACATATTGATGACTATACCCCAATTATTTTGCTTAATATCACATTTTTGACAAGTCGGTCGCGATAGTTTACTTGAATCATGAAGAAAAGAAGCGCCTGATGAAGATTGAAGAAACTGCCAAGTATTGTGATGGGGCATTGAAGATCATTAGGGACAAGCTGAAATCGAAGAAAGATGAAAATGAAGGAAGACTTGACGTTGCATCTAAAGCCGAACTGGACGAATTTGACACACTCTCCAAAGTGCTATGAGGTATTGAGGAACAACTCGACAAACAACGATCACTTCGTCAATATGAGCACTTTCTAGCACCGCGGAAGACCTATTACAAGAAGCAGAAATAAAGAAAAGCAACACATCGCTTCATCACAAAGGGGCAGATTTGTTGAAGATATTTTATATTGTGTTCAAGTTGTTAAAATAATCTTTCTTAGTTAGCTATTTATGGTATTTTTATGTATTTTTATGTGTAAGGCCCAATCCCCTAGGTTAGGCTCTTTTATGGAAAGCTGTACACACTATGCATATAAATATGCGCTTAGGAGCGTAAGTTTTTCACGCACATACAGTAGCCGCACCTGAGAGTTTTTTATATTAAGTGAGAGAGAGTTTTTCATCTGTTCAAAATCTTATATATCAATCTAATGAAATTCTTCTCAATGCTGATGTTTGGGGTCTTGCCAATCTCCCTACCCATGGGGGTAAGTGATACTTCCTCTCTATTATAGATGATTTCTCTAGGAAAGTTTGGATCTGTCTCTTAGAACATAAGTCTGATGTCTTCGAGAGATTTAAGGAGTGGTAAACCATTGTAGAGAATCGATCTAGCCTAAAGGTTAAGGTCCTGAGAACTAACAATGGTCTAGAATTTTGTAATAGAGAGATGAACCAAATCTGTGTTGATTGGGGAATAAAAAGGCACAGAACTGTGCCCTATACTCCCCAGCAGAATGGTATAACAGAGCGTATGAATAGAACCGTGTTTGATCAAGTGAGAAGCTTACTTGCACCTCTTGATTATCAAAGAAATTCTAGGGTGAAGCGGTCAGCACTACTGCATATTTGATAAATATGTCCCCTTCTGTTCCTCTAGGAGGAAAGTGCCATGAATCTATGTACTCTGGTAAACCTCTTAACTTATCCAACCTTAGAGTCTTTGGATGTGCTGCCTAAGTTCATTAACAGCTGGATAAATTAGATCCCAGGTCTAAGAAGTGTGTCTTCCTAGGGTATCCTGGTGGGGTAAATAGTGAGATGAAGTCTCTGAGAGTTATATAAACCTGAACCTTAGTTCCCAGACCTCTAAACTGCTCTGTTGTAGAGCGTAAATGGTTGTTTAAGGTTAAAGAAGGACCTAACAATATGAGGTTTAAGGCTAGGTTAGTGGACAAAGAGTTTACTCAAAAAGAGAGAATAAATTATGCTGAGATATTTGCTCAAGTGGTTAAGTTAACTACTGTTAGTTTTATGTTTGCTCTTATTGCTCACTTTGATTGGGAAATGAAACAGATGGATGTTATCACTGCTTTCCTGCATGGTGATCTTGATAAAAAGATCTATATGACCCAACTAGAAGGGTTTGTGGATCCCAAAAAAGTGATTATGTGTGTTTGCTAAGAAAGGCCTTGTATGGTCTGAAGAAATCTCCTATATAATGGAGTATTAAGTTTGATTAAAGCATGAAATCTATGAAGTTTGCTAAATCTGCTTGTAATCATTGCTTATACTATAAGAATAATTCCTCTGTGCCTATGTTCTTATTGCTTTATGTGGATGATATGCTAATCATTAAGCCCAACCTTGATTCCATCGTTCATGTGCAAAAATGCAAAGAGGATCCTAGGCATTAAAATCATTAGGGATAGAAGCATATATCTACTCTTTTGCTAAACCAAGATTCTTATGTGGAAAAGGTTTTGAGTAAATTCAATATGCAATATATTTCTCCTGTTAATGTTCATTTGACATCTCATTTTGTGCTTTATAAGGATCAATCTCCCAAAATTGATTTTGAAATTGACAAGATGAAATGTGTCCCTATCCCAGTGTTATTGCGTCTGTTATGTACCTTATGGTCAGTACTAGACAAGACATTGCTAATGCTATCAGGTTTTAAGCCATTATGTCTAATTCTGGTATGCCTCACCAGAATGCTTTAAAATTGTTGTTGAGATATCTGAAAGCTAATGTGAAACATGGTTTGATTTTTGCTAAGTGTCCTGATGATACAGTAGTGTTAAACAATGGCTATGTGGATTCTAATTATGTTAATGACAGGGATAATAGAATGTCTACCACTTCTTATATTTTTACTTTGTGTGGTTCATGCATTAGTTGGAATCTCAACCACAACCTATTGTTGCTCTTTCCACTACTGAGTCTGAACATGTGGCTGCAACTGCACCTTTTAATCAAGCTATTTGGCTTAAAAGGCTTGTCAGTGACATTGATTTTCTTAAGTGGGGAATTACTGCTTATTCAATTCAGACAGTCAGTTTGCCATAAAACTTTGCAAAATTCATGTGTTTCATGACAAGACTAAGCATATTGATGTCATGTTCCATTTCATTCGGGAGATTGTGGATGCTGGAGATATCATGTTGGACAAGATTTCATCATAGTTTAACCCTGCTGATATGGAGACCAAATGTCTCTCTGTTGAGAAGTTGTCTTGTAAACGAACTTTATATCTGGACGGTGGATTGTTATTGTTTTTTTTTGCAGGTGGCTGGCCTATGGGGTTGCTATTTAACCCTAGGCCGTACTGTGGGAACCTGGTGTTCCTTGGGCGATCCTATGTTCCTTGGATCTTCTTGATGCAGAGAGTGTGTATGCATCTCCAATCGTTGGCCTACTATATCTTTGGATATTTTAGGCAACCAGCGATGATGAGTTTCCACCATACCACTATTATTGTTTGCTCTACACCACACATAGGACCAATAAGATGGAGAATGTGGAAGGTCTTGTGGATCGTTGCGCTTAACGCTACACTAAAAGCAATTGTTGATAGTGTAGCACGCTCCTTTCCCTTTATAGCACAAACGAAGTGCCACGTTTCTTTACCCCTTTACATCGGCAGGCTGGCAGATTGCTGGCACCGCATACCCGCGGCCCACGACCCAACAATCTCCCCCCAGCACCTGCCAGCCTTAGCTGCGCAACATGCTGTCACCGGGGGTCGAACCCATGACCTTGGCTCTGATACCACTTGTTAGTCCCAAAATCAATCAACAATCATACAATATATAGAAGCAGAGAATCACATAATGATAGAGATATGTTGATCGTTGAAACCCTCTTCTATATACCGTATAAGCTCTCAGAAAGATATGAGTGTTAATAGCTTGTGAGACTTCCCTGCATACCACATCTTTTTCACTCCACCTACAGTAGTCTATCTGAACCACAAGGATGAAAAACGCCCGATGGTGGTTGAAGAGATCCACAAATTCTGTGATGGGACGTTGAAAATCATTCAAGAGAAGCTACAAAAAACGAAGGAAGAACTTGACAAAAGACTTGAGGATGCATCTACATATACTCAAAAGGAGCATGAAGTGCCGACTATCGGTCTGAAAGCAATTGATGAACGCTTAGAAAAGAGAAACATCCTCAGACAATATGAGCACGCACTAAACATCAGAAAAAACTACTTTAAAGCTCAGATATAAAAGCAAGATGACACTTGATCACAAAGGGGGAGATTGTTGAAGAATATTTTAATTATGTATCAAGTTTGTCAAGAGTCTTGTATTCACTAGTGCAAAATATGTATTCCATAACTAGATTTTAATATGGGTTCAATTAGAACCGTCATAATATGTAGGCAAGGGGTCATATTTATAAATAATGAAAGTTTTAGTAAGTTGAGCGGGTATCTTTCATAAATAAAAAACATTATTCATATGGGGCATTAAAGAACTGACATGAAAGTACTATAACGGGGCCATTTTTCTAATTTTTGAAAACTTTAATTACGTAATGGGCTATATTTTATAATTTTAAAAAGTACTTTTCAATGTCATGGTGTAACCCTTATCAAAAGTTCTAAAATTAACCCTCCCAACCAACAAACCCAGCCAACAAACGGCCCAGCCAAAAAACCCTCCCGTCGAAAGAACGAGGCACTAGCTACGCTAAAGGCGCTGAAGACGAAGGAGATGAAGCCGCTGAAGACGACGCGGCGGCGACGCGGCTGAAGACGACGCTGCTGCTGACGAGTTTTCTTCACTGCGATTTGTACTGCAGCGTGAAGCGAAGGGGAGGGGGCGAGGGGCGAACACGACAATTGCGATTTTGGACTGCGGTTCTTCTTCCCATCAGCAAATCGATGACTCCACTACTCCACTCTAGGTAAGTCCTCCACTCCAGGTTAGCCTTAGAAATGTATGTGCTGAGTTTTATGAAAATATGTGCTGAGAATCTGAGATAGTTTGTATGTAATTCGTAGAACACAAAATACGATTTACAGTTTATAGGTCATGATTTGAGCCTTTTGAAATTTCTCAAGTACTGAATTCATATGCAATGATAATTCTGAAGAACACAACTGTTTACTTCTACTTTTGACTTTCAACAAGTTTTTAACTTTCAATTTGGGGAGTGTTTGCTTCTACTTTTGAGCATGGTTCTAAAAATCGAAAAAATCGGCCGCCTAGGCGCCTTATACTCGCTAGGTGGACTGCTCCCGTAGTGAACCAGTGCTGAGCCTTCTACTCTTCCCTTTCCGGATTTCCTTCTTCTTTTAGTAAAGGTGTCCAGCGGTCCAGTGTCCAGATAAAGGTATTTTCAGTTGGTTGGTTTGACTTAATTTATGCTTAGAAAATTTCCTTACATGTTTTTAGTTTTTAGTTTTTACTGTTTTTTGGTTAGAACTTGGAACATATACACACACAGCTCTCAGATGGACGCTAGATGAAACAAAAATCCTTTGAATGAATTTATGGTATTTAACTTGGGTACTGTGCTTGTAAAAGTGAATGTGTACACTGATATGTTGCATTATGAATCACTATGTGCAGTGAAGAAGAGATGTGGTTCATTCTGGGCATGCTTATTGCTGTTTTTTTGTTTGTTGTTGTGTAACTTTGGTGCCGTAGTGGCTAATTGAATTTTTATAAAATGCAGTGATTGACAATTTAATTTCTTTCATTTTATACAAGAATGAGAATCATATGCCTGTAAATGTGTTAGTGCATTAATTTGTTAGCAAAGATGTTACTTGTAGTGCATTTAAAAAGTAGTATAATGCAATTATGGCTTTTAATCATTGCTCTATAGGTGTTTGAATGCTATAAACCAAGTCTGCATAAGTAATTACAGTATGTATTAACCGCATAAGAAATTTGATCTGCACACATCTAAATATTTACTTCTCCACTTTTACCCAGCAGATGCTATTTTTCAATAGCAGAGAGCAGATTGCAAGTGCTTAAGGTGTAATCTTGCCTCTATGCATCAAGGATTTCTAGATTTTAATCAGTCTAGACAAGTAGACAAATATTATGAAATACTACCATCCATTACGGTGTAACTGTGTAAGTAGATAACTCAATTTTTTCTACACCCACTTATAAAACGTCATTTTAAGAATGTAAGTTGGGTGCAGAAGGCGTAGTTTTTGTATTCAGCTTACTTTATACCTTCAAAGAGACAATTATCTTTCATATTTTTCTTTTAGTTTTTATATATATTCAGATTACATAGGAAAGTATTACTTCCAGATATTAATGTGATCTGATATGAGGGCTTTAAACTCGTGTTGACCAATATTACTTTATTATGTTTAACCTTTAAACTTTATTTGTTTAATGTAGTATTTGTTGCCAACAATATTTTATTTTTTGATATTATGTTTAAACCGAGTTGACCGCCTAGTCGCCGACTAATCGGTGCCTAGTCCGCCTAGACGCTAGGCGGTGCTTGACCGCCCGACTAGCGCCTAGCGAGTTTTAGAACACTGCTTTTGAGAAGTGATTAATTTTAGAGATTATATGAAAAAATTAATACTCCGTAGTAAACGTTGATTGTATTTTAAAAGATAGTGGTTTAAGAAAAGGAAATGTTAAAGTGTTTCATATAAAATGACTATTGTGTAATAATGTAAAACAATTTAAAGCATTTCCACTAATTTTCAACTCTTAGCTTTTAAATGTTTAGTTTAAGCAGAATTGTTTGAAAACAATATTATTAACTTTTTTGAAGCAAAAAACTGAAAAACACTTTTTTAAGCACACCACACATCGGTATGGATTTTATGTTGATTTCACACATTTGGTTTCGAATCCTAGGGTTCCTGATTTATTCTTGTTTGTATTGGTCGAGTTCATTGTAGCTTGGAGAAGATAAGCTATCTGATATACTCTTTCAGTCTCAATGCTTGCACTAATTTAATCAGATACTTATATAATATTGATTTGCTATGGTTTAATATGTTCTGCAGTTTGTGATCAATATTGATTGATGTCAACCACTTTTCAGGGAAACTTGAACTTCATTCATCTATAAGCTGTTCTACCAAATAAAGGAAAATGATTTTTCTCTTGCTTCTGGATGATTGAAACTGATTGTAATAATTCTGAATATTTGGACTTTCTTTTTCGCTAACCTTTTTAGGAAAAATAAAGGTGGGTTTCCAATATGCATCTTAGCTCCTACCCCATTATTTTAGTGCCTTTTTTGGTAATGATTATTTGGATGAATTGGTGATTGAATCTGCTGAATTTGACACAATGAGTGTTTGGTAACAATCATTTCAGCCAAATAACCTACCAGACAAACCCTAGCAATTCTTGAGAATTATAGATCCTCTTTTATTTAGGCATTATAAATCCTAAGGTTGATCACATCATTGTGATTTTTCCTGACTTCTGATCAATCAAAACACAACCTTCTTTATGTGCTAAAGCAAGAATCGTTGGTCATAATATATTGATATGCACAACTGTCTTTGAAAAAAACTAAACTCTTGAGACTAAAAAAAAGAACTCAGGTGTAGTTTGGTACGGTGGACCAAAACAACAGGAGATAGCAAAACTCATCAATGCTATATTTTTCACATCTATTCATGATATATTTCTCTTTTAGAATCTTCGATGCTACTTTGTTATTTTTAAATTTACAGGTATTTGCACAAATTGTGTACTCAAAAGCACACCACACATCGGTATGGATTTTTTTTATCCTCATACGATTCAAGATGTGGGAAACAAGCGTGATGACATCCAAAGTTACATATTGACCCACCTCGGTGAAAATAAGGAATGTTATTTAATGCCATACTACTACATGTAAGTACAAGTATAATTGATAATTACGATTTATTAAAATATAACCTTCCTCCAGGTTATCCTTAGTTTAACTTAAAAATTCACTCTTTTCGTTTCAGTAATCATTGACAGTTGTTCGTGTTGTGCCCGAAGCAGAACACAATTGTCTTTTTATGCTCATTGGGGAATAAGCCAAAGAAGAATATAAGAAGTCTTTTGGAGTTGTGAGATAGAACTTTAGAAAATTGATTATTTTCATTGAAACTCGGAATTCTATAATTTGACTAACTTTTAATTTATACTTATACTTTATTAGGGCGATGCAAGCACATCAGATGACAAAAAAAAGGAATTCCAAAGCGAAATAGATTCAACCAATGGTAATAATAACCATTTATATTTATTTGTATGTGTTATAAAAATTTATATCCTATGTGTTTTTGTGATGTGAAATATTATAATCACTGAATTTGCTAGTATTGTCTTTCTGGAAAGGTGAATTTTGGTTGTAAGGGAATGATCAGATTTGGTATTGCACTTGTAATTGACTTCTGTGTAATAAAATTTTACCCTTGTTTATTTGTAGTCTCGGTTGCAAAAAGGTGGTTATGAGTGTGGCTACTATGTTATGAGACATATGGCTACTGTTGTTTCTGCTGGTATTGTTGATTCTTGGATGAAGGTTAAGTTTTAGCTTATTTGTTCTCATATACTTGTGATTTTATTGTTATTGTACATGTTATTTCTTTTACTTCATGATTTTTGTATTTATTCATTTAGTTTCATTATTTAATTTGTAGGCATTCAACGTTCAAGAGTCATTCACTGATCAAGAAATCAACGAGACACGAGAGCGTTGGACGTCATTTTTCTGCGAAGCTACGGATATTTGATAAAATTTTTAGACTCTTAGATAGTTTTTGACGAGTCTTGTGAACTCATAGTTTTTTATGAATGTTGTGAACTCATACTTAGTTTTTGTTGAATATTTTTGGATCAAAACAATGTGAATGTGGAATCTTATTAGTTATGAGCAATGATATGTGTTTACTTTGTTGCAATGTTCCTATGATGATATGTGTAAATTTCTGATATTTAGAAATAGCTGGGTATGAATTAAATGTTAGCAAGACATTTCATATGGGTTGATTAATCCTATATTGAAAATCTTTAATAACGGTTAATGTATAACCGTTATTGAATGTTTCAATAACGGTTCGGTAATAACCCTTATTAAATGTCCCAGACCTTTAACATGTGCGCCTATACCCGTTATCAAAAGCCTAATCGAACCGTTATTAAAAAACTTTTCATAACGGTTCTAGAACCCATATTAAAAGTACCGGACTTTTAATAGGTGCTGCAACAATAACGGTTCTGAACCGTTATTAAAAGTCCATTATAACCGTTATTAAATCCATATTTTCCACTAGTGATTAGTATAGCCTTTATTACTCTTTGATGTATTAATTGTTGTATTTATTAGAGTAGTAAAGGATATGGGGCCCAAATGTCTGGCCCATATACTTGGCGTAAAGCCTGTACGCAAACCTACCTATGCATATAAAAAGGCGCTTAAGGGTTATGTTTGCGTTAACTTTTGCATTCGATCTTTACAACCTCATAGCTTATCATTCTTACTGTAGAAGTTCCTGGTATATCAAAGACGAGTTTAAGGATCTCCAGAGCATTTATCTTTCTGTTATTCTCATCTTTGTGTATCGATATATTGTTGCAATCAATAAACAGGGACAAACAGAAGGTATTGGCCCTATGGATAAGGCCTTTATATTTTTTCCCTGTGACTTAGGCTGTCCTACCTGCAACTGAGCCCAAAACCCTTTGCTTCTTTGTTGCTTGCATTCGTCCCTTTGTTCGGCCAATTCCCTCTCTTTACCCTACTTACCTTGTTGGGCTTATCTTGACCTGGCTACTTATATCCTTCGGATGGTCTTTGCCTATTTGAGCCGCCTTAGTCATACCCTAGTTCTAGAGACAACCTTTAAAGAGAGAGTCCAACTTCTCTTTAGATGGTCCTCTTCTTCCGTCCCTCTCTCACTTCGACAGTGTGTGTGTGTGTGCGCGCTTATGGATTCTAGGGAGAGGTTAGAGAAGGTAGTTGGATTGGGTTTGGGTTTGATGTGCCTTTGTGGTGATTCCCTTGTCCCCGGTGGTTCTGTGTGGTGGTTGTGAGTCTTGTGAACCCTTTGTGTTTGTGTGGCTGGAGATCGGGGCTGGAAGATCTGTCAGCCTAACACTATGTATATAATATTTCCCCCGTCGTTGAATTATCTTTGAAGTCCCAAAATAAGTTATATCAAAGTAACTTTTGTGACTATTTAATTGATTTTTCTAAAAAGGGATGTTTTAACTATTTTCATATAACGTTTTCTTTATGTTATTAATAAAATACTTCCTCCGTCCCTTAACACTTTGCCAATTTTTCTTTTTTGGATGTCTCATTAACTTTGTCACTTTCCCTTTTAGGTAAAGAGTTTGTGGTTCCAATCAATTCTCTCTCTTCTGCACAAACCTCAACCAAACAGATTTTGCTTTGTTAATCCTCATGCCAGTCAAACTTGGCAATGTTTTAAGGGACATAGAGACTATATATTATTATGTTTTTATAATAATTGAGGAGTTTGAATCACTTTAGCCAATATTTCATCAATTTCATTATTATTAGATATGCTCTTATTTATCTTCAGTTTATTAATAAAATATATTTTAAGTAATTTGATTCATAATACATACTATTTGTGGCGTAGCTATTTTCTGTAATTTGATTAACAATAATTCAGCAGTATATATTAATCATGGAGCTCATAAATGAGACCTAAATAACATGTTAACAGTAATGGCGTAGCTAATGCGCAATTATTTGTGGGAATGGAAAAGTTAAACACGGATACAAGCAAGAACTTGAGGGGTGGGAAAAATTCAGGGACAAAAATTCGGGCAGAATTTTGGCACATTATCATCGACCCACTTCAGGATTTTGCATGGCCCCGCCGCCAAAGAATAGCCACGTTTCTCGACTCCCTCGAAACAACCTTCGCAGTTATGACAACAACACTTGGCACCCGCAGACCTACATTATCCAACCAAATTTCAAAAAATAACTAAAACAATAAGAATCGAGTTAATGTAGTACTACTACTCCCGTTTAATTAATACAATAATAATGTCCAACTTTTTTAATAATCCCACAGAAAATTAATCCTTCTTTTTTATAAACACGATACAATATAGGAGGAGCCTATGGTGGCATAATCCGGCCCAGATCGATAACCGGATCAAACCTCAGACCTAGTGGCGGAACCAGGACTCGTGACTCGCAGAGGCACAATAACAAAGAAATGATATACTACTATAGAAAAAAATCATATGCATCACGAGTATAGCAATAAACAAAACTATAAAATTTAAATAAAACCACTGTTTTTGGAATGATCTGTTGCATCCATTAAAATCACTTTGTGGAAATTTAAAGTCACGCGGTTGGTAAGGACCTTTTCTCAAATAAAGCCTCCTCAACTCATCTCTAATATTAACATCATAAGTCTCAATCGGCATAACTTTTCTGTCCAGCACTTTTCTGCCCGAACGCTGTCCGAACACCGGCGTTTGGGGTGGTTCCCGGCGGAATATTTTGATGAAAATTTGTGAGCATGTTCCTCATCAAGTCTAGTTTATCCATACCAAACTTCAGCTCAAAATTCGATCGGGAAGGTAGTCAAATAATTCGTTGAAGTTAACTGCGCCAAATTATACAAAGAAAAACACAGTTAACTTCAACGAATTATTTGACTGACTTCCCGGTCGAATTTTGACCTGAACTTTGGTATGAATAAACTAGACTTGGGGAGGAACATGGTCAAAAAAGTTCATCAAAAAATTCCACCTGAAACCGCCCCAAAAGGCGGTGTTCGGACGGCGTTCAGACCGGGGGTGCTGGACTTGAGAATTTTCCAATATATATATATAGAAATGATCTTATCCAATACTCCCCTGCGTGAACACTGCCGTTTGGGGCCGTTCTCAGCATAATTTTTTGATGAATTTTTTGAACATGTTCTTCATCATGTCTAGTTTATCCACAAAAATTTTAAGCTCAAAATTCGATCGAGAAGATAGTCAATCATTAGGTACGTACCCGATGCAACCTACAACGAGGCCTATTGGCGTGAAGGGGAGAGAGAGAAAACAGGGGGGAACGCCAAAGATGCAGACTTCGCAGTCGCATTCAAAATCTTCACTGGAGTTACAGCCACCCATGGTGCTGCTGCTTTCCTTGTCTTATGGACCGGAGGAGAAGGAGTAATTAATATTACTATTACTATGCTAGTAATAATTAAAACATATTGGCCCCATCCCATCCTTTATATATATACCAAGTGCATATATAAGCCAACGAAGTCTTCAAAGATCATCGACCAGCCTGTAAGTTTTTTTAATTTAGTCGAAAAGGTTAAAGCAATTCACCATCATTTTGGGAGTTGAAAATGTTGTAAATTTTTACTTTGATTTGAGCAGGATGTGTTAAATCTCACACCGGAAATCAGGGCCGGTGATGGGGCATCTAGCCTAGACAATTGTCTAGGGTACCCAACTTTTAGGGGCCTCCAATTTTAAAAGAAATATTATTATTATGTATTTATATTTAATTTAAATCCTAGTTAAATTTGATTTCTCAAATGAAATCAATGCCAAATGTCAGAAATAAAAATTTAAGGTTAGAATTTTGTTAAATTTAGGCTAAAAAGTTATTGGGTGTGGTTATTATTATTAATTTATTTGGGTTTTCCATTTCTGCTTCATTGGAATACTGATACTTCATCATGTGAATGCATATAATTATTGAACTACCTATGAAAGCAATCTTTTATACGTATTCTGAATTATACCTATATAGTTATTTTTTAGAACAATTCAAAATTATGTATGATCAATCAGGCCAGATGATAGACTAAGTGAGTAAGTTATGTCACCTATTGAAGAAAATGTTTTGATAGATTTGTTTGTATTTAAAGTAATTATCCAAAATAGGACTAAAATTAAACTTAAATTCTTAAATAGGACTACATGTTTTTTATTCCCTAAATAGAACTTCACATTACCATTATGCCATCTTACATAATATCAAAACCCTAAAATTATTACGCTCATTTTCGATCTTTCATCTATGCGCATCACCTCTCTCATTTCCACATCTCTGCAGCAGTGCTTCAGCTCTCTTCTTTCCGGCCGCTGTTGGTTCTATGTCACCACACCACCTCTCTGCACCACGCCGCTAGTTCTTCATCGCTACCGTCGTTGCTCCCCTTCGATCATCCAGATTTTCTTCTTCTTCTCCTCCTCTTCCGATTCTTCTTCTGGGTTTCTTCCCCTTCTCCTCCTCCTCTTCCGATCCTTCTTCTTCATCCCCCTCCTTCTCTGTTTTTCATTTAAAAATCAAGCAAATCACTTATTTTGTTCTTTTTTGAAGATTTTTTTGATTTGATTCAATTTTCTGATTTTCACATCATTTTTTCTGTTTTTTGGACATTGATTTCGTAGATCTGATTTTCAATTTCATTAAATTTGTGATTTCAATAAAAACTCTGTTTTCTTTCGATTTTGGACACTGAGTTTGTTTTTATCACATTTCTGGCAGTTTCATGTAATTTATTATGGCAGAAAAAACACATTTCATTTTTTCTTCTTCTTCCATGTTTTTTCTTCTGTAGATTTCTTTTATGTCCTCCATTTTTATGAGTTTTGAAATCGATTTTATTTCGTTAAAAATCATAATGTCTAGTGTTTTATTTTTCCTTCAATTTTTTATCTTGTTGATAATTTTGTTTTTACAATTTTTTGTATGTCAGGTTCATATTTTGCCAACTTTTTGGAAGAAAAACTGTTACTTTGAGATCAATTACAACATACTTCCACTTTTATGGCAAATCTAATATTAATATTATGGCAGAAAGATTCTTAATTTGTTCCACTTTTATGGCAAATCTGATATATAACATGATTTTTTAGGTAACAAGATGGCAGATTTGCATCTACAAAACTGACACAGCTGTTTGGAGTGGTGGCATCGGAAAGAACGGCGGCAAAATTGTAAAGGCCAGTAGCGGTGGCACCGGAAAGGGAGGCGGCGGTTGGGTGGTGGTGGATTTTTTCCGGTGGCGGCAGTTGGGTGGTTTTTTTCCCATCAAAAGCCGACAGATTTGCTTGGGTTGTTTTTTATTATTTTTCAATTGTAAATAGAATTAGAAATTCATTAAGGGCAATTTTGTCAACTAATAACATTTTTAGTCCTAGGAAACATGGAAGTCCTATTTGTGCAATTAACTTTGCTATTAGTCCTATTTGAGTCATTAACTCTTGTATTTATGTTCTTGTCAATATTGCACTTTAGAATGTAAGAAAAAATAAAGTATTGAAAAGTATATGTTTAGTACTTTTGCATATGTTAATAATAAGAAATTTAATCTTGTAAGGTTCACAATATACGGTGCACTTCAATTGTGCTTCGTTTAACATATTGTATGTTTTTACTCAACTTATCTGATATTCCGTTTATAGAAAGAGATTTCTTCGAAAACTACTAAAATAAAACTTATTTATAAAAATGACTAAAAATTACTATAGTATATTGTCATCGACATTAAATGAAATAATATAACATACATTACAATGAATAAAGATACTATTATAATCGCTCTTAAGTGATCACATTTTTGTAAACAATCTTTAAAGTAGTCATAAAATTGCAATTATTTCATTTAAAAATCATATGAATATAATATGTAAATACTAAGTACTCCGTAGGATTTTGTAAAGTAGTCATAAGATTGCAATTATTTCATTTAAAAATCATATGAATATAATAGGTAAGCATTAAGTACTCTGTATGTGATGAGTTGCAGGCTTTTGTCTAGGGCCTCCATAATCCTAAAGACGGCCCTGTCGGAAATGTTTGAGTCAACGAAGTGCTATATTAAGACATGGGCTACTTCTCCTATCAGGTTGACCTTTTAGGCTGGAACCTCATGTCTTAACATGGTATCAGAGCCAAATCGATCCATGGTGTGGGCCCCTTATGAAAAATGATTGACACGATTATAAAAAAATGACAATGACGTATTGACGAAAAAAATGAATGACGACATGATCCAGACAAAGAGTCTAGTCGTGAGGAGGGGTGTTAAATCTCACACCAGAAATGTTTGAGTCAACGAAGTGCTATATTAAGACATGAGCTACTCCTCCTATCAGGTTGACCTTTTAGGATGGAACCTCATGTCTTAACAGGATGATTATTGAGAGATACAAGTTTTTGTGATCCATGCAGTGACGCACACAAAAGAGTTTATTTAAAAAATAATACGGAGTATTGAATAAAAAAGTATTTACGAAATTGATGGAGAGGTAAAATTATTTACCAAAAATGGTGCTACATATATAAACTTTCCTTAGATAGACGCTGCGGGCGACAAGCGCATCCCACAAAAAGAGGGGAGGCACACCCGAGACGTAGCAAAATAAAAAATCTACATTTTTTAAAAAGTGCTCTAACTTTTTCATTTATATTTCAATTGTTATGCAAAATATATGCAAATGCATAACTTTTCATTATCTTTCACATGAGAGTCTGTATACCGTACGACCGATTGTACGGTGAACACCGTGCGCCGGTGTTATTTTCATAATTTAAGTGAAATTCGTGACTCACGTTAAATGAGCATTAATGCATATTTAATGAACATCGGACTAATTATGTTGAGTATTAAGATTTAAGAGGCTAGAAGGTTGATTGGAAAAAGAAAAATAAACAAACTCGAACATTAAATAATCTATTATATGATACATTTTCATAATAATTGAATAAAAATTAAAGTAAAATATTGTTAAAGAAAAAAAGAAAAAAGAAGGAGAAAACAAATAAAACCAACGAAAAAGAAAAGAAAAAACACAAAAGGAAAAAGTAAAACCAACGAGTAGAAAACTGGAAAAGCAACAAAACAAAGAAAAGAAAACAGAAAAACTAATGGAGAGAATCGTGTAAAGAAAATACTAGGTAGGTATAGGGATGGACTCGAGTCCGGGCCGGGTCCGGGTCGGGCCGGCGGTTCAGAAGTGGTGGACCCGGGACCGGCCCGGGTAACCACCGGGTCCGGGCCGGGCCGGGCCCATTATCATTTTTTTTCCTCTTCCTAATTAACCCCCCTCCCACCCCCAACCGCCCAAACCACCCCAAATGGCCCAAAATACCCAGCCCAACCCGAAAATTTAAAAAATAATTGGAAAAAAAGTTTTGGCCCGAACCAGGCCCGGCCGGGTCGGGCCTTGTTTTGGGTGACCCGAGCCCGGACCGGAAAACCCACGGGTCGGGCCTACCCGGACCGGTCACTGACCGGGCCACCGGGTCGGGTCGGGTCGGAACAGTGCCGGTCCCGGGCCGGTTCCGGGTCGGGCCACCCGGCCCGAGTCCATCCATAGGTAGGTAGCACGAAAGAGCCGGGCGTCGTCGGAAAAAAGAAAAGCTAACAGAAAGAGCCATCTAACTACCCTAAAAACAAGAATTAATTACCGGAGTATAAAAATGCGGGTTGAACTATGTTCTTGGTATGGTCGATTGTACCATATAATTTGCCTTCATACGGTACCAATATTACATATATAAAAATTAGAAAAATATAATTTTAAAGTGCTATAATTTTTTATTTGTACTTTAATTTTTTTAAATTAAATATCAAAATTCATAACTTTTTATAATCTTTTTTAACACTAATATTTCATATGTAAAATAAAAAATAGTGTAGCACTTTAAAAAATCGGTTTCTTTAGAGTGTTATTTCTTTTTGTTGGGATATTGACCTAGAGGCCCAATACCCAGATCGGGAAGGCCCAAGGCATCCGGCCCAAGTAACAGGCCCATCACTCCATGATGAAAAGGTCCAGTAAGGAGACATACCGAACGGGGTTCGGCCCAAATAAAGGTTGGCCCAATAAGAAAACATACCGAACGAGGTTCGGGCTATATATCATACTTGGGCCAATTTGACAGCATCTTCAGTACGGACCAACATCCCGTTCGAACAACGGCCAACCAGCAAGTGGCCAGGTGCAGTTAATGCCACACTATGACATCAGCAAGTGGAAGCATGGATGACCAAGTCGGTGGAACAACGGCCAATCAGCAAGAGGCAGCCCATGCTCTCCATTAGTATAAATAGAAGGTTTCAAGTCATTGTAAGGGTTAGATTTTCGATACTCAAGCTCTAGAATAACATCATTTGCTCTTATTTCTTGTATTAAAGCATAGTTTCCGACTTACTGATCGGGAAATCTTTTGTAATCAGATTGGTTAATTAATACAAGTGGGTTTTCGAGTTCTAGTTAATTCAGATTTTATATTTTCTCACACACTTTGATTCTGGGCCATTCCTGATATATCCAAAGTTCGTGTTGGGCTTTCGGATCTACGGGACTTACCCTCAACATTGGCGCCGTCTGTGGGAAACTTGCAAAAAGTTTCACTTTCTAAACATCCAAAAAACCTCTATTTTTAAAAATGGTCAGAATCAATTCCTATCATACAAACGACGGTTCACACCGTCACGGGAGGAGTCACACCCCGAGGAGTCAAAACCCCCAGGGACAATCCAGTCGAGGATCCTATCCTCGCGTTAATGGGGATTTTGTGATCCCAGAATCTCTGAGGAGAAATCCCCAGGCCATGCGTGACATGGCCCAATTCATGCAGCACATGGCAAACGAAGAAGAAGGAGGTTCCAGCTTTACAGGAGAAACTCCACGCGCGGAAACGACCACAGCGTCATCCCGCTCACATACCCATCGGGATAATCGACGTAGCGCCCCACCACCAGCGCATCCCAGTCCCAGTGACCGAACCCCGGTCGGGTCGCAAGCTAGAGGACCAACTCCCGTCGGTCATCATTTCCAACATGCCGAGCGGGAAGATACTAGGGCCCCTCAGCGGCATTGGGACCGGGACTGTGCGGATATGAGGGTTCCACCACCGCCCCCTCTGACAGCCCAGGAGGAAGAGATGGCCGAGATGAGGAGGCAAATGAATGAAATGCGGGACCAGATGAACAGGGTACCTGCACAACCTGCACCAGTCCAACTGGGGATTACTTCCCCGTTTACAAGGGAGCTCATGTACGCGGATATCCAAGGGGGTGCCAAGCCCCCGACCGGCCAAATATATGATGGGGTGGGAGATCCCCACGTACATCTGAGGAGTTACCAAGGCGGACTTATGCTGCTAGGAGCACCCGAGGCTGCCATTTGCCGTTTGTTTTTCAGCACGCTCAGGGGGCCTGCCCAGGAATGGTTCGGGACACTACAGCCCGGGTCAATCAATAGCTTTACCGAGTTATCAACGTTATTCTTTGCTCAATTTGCTTCCAGTGCCAATCCCAAACGGCACTTCAGCTATCTGACCAGCGTGAAGCAAAACGCCAAGGAGACCCTCAACCAATTCCTGAAAAGGTGGAGGGATGAAACTTTAACAGTGGGAAGCATGACGGATGATACCGCCATCACCCTGTTCACGAATGCTCTCCGAACGAGGGAGTTGTACAAAGAATTGAAGAAGAATCCGGGCACGGCGTACGCCGAAGTATTAGATAGGGCGCGCAAGCATGCCGCCCTAGAAGAAGAAATAATGATCAGGGATAAGGTCATTACGCCTGCTGCCCCGATCAGACTGGCTGATCGGCTGGGTCCTAGCCCAGCGGCCACTTTACCTCCCAAACAAGGGAGATTTACACCCCTGGTCCTATCAATAGCGGCCATCTATCAGAACGAGAGGGACAATATTCCCATCCCGACTGATTCTGGACAGTTCATGGGAACGGATGACAATGCTTTCTGTAAATATCACAACAGAAAGGGTCATGCCACCAATGCCTGCAGGTCCCTGCAAACAGCAATTGAGGATCTGATCCGAAGGGGCCATCTGGGCAAATATGTGAACAAAGATCCGAATGCAATGGGCACGTTAAAACCGGCCAGGAAACCTAACAGCTGGCGCCGGGATGCTCAACGTGACGCCCAGCCTCAGAATGATGTGTATGTTCCTCCCAGAGATGAGCCAGAGGGCTCGGGAGATCCCGGAAAGAAGCCTCGAATGGAGGTCAAGGTCATATTTGGGGGCGGAGAGACCGGAGATTCGAACGCCGAACGGAAAAGGTTCGAGCGGAGTCTTTATGTGGGGTCCGTCTCCGCTCCCCCCAGAAGAAAGGAAGGACAGACCCGATCACGTTCGGGCCAGCTGATCTACCCAACTCTCCAAGCTCCCACAGGGATGAACTGGTAGTAAGCATGTGTATTGACAATGCTTTAATCCGCCGAGTGCTGGTCGATACTGGGAGCAGTGTGAATGTATTGTATCTACAATCATTCGAGAAAATGGGTCTGCAAAGGAGCAACTTGACCCACCTGCGGACTCCACTGGCGAGTTTTACCGGTAACTGCATCGAGGCGGAAGGGACCATCCAATTGATGGTTGAAATTGGAGATGAAACCCACAGAGCGTCACTCCGAATGACGTTCGTGGTGGTAGACATAAAGTGCGCCCATAATGCCATTTTGGGCCGACCGGGATTGGAAGATCTGGAGGCAATAGCCTCTGTCCGCCACTCATGCATCAAATTCCCCACAGACACTGGGGTAGGGGTGGCCAGAACTGACCCAACAACAGCCCGGACATGTTATCGGGAGGCCCTGAAACAGATGAACACTCGTGGGATGCGGGTGAATACAATTGAGGTGGAAACCCACCGAACGGAGTTCGATGCACATCCGGAGCCCGCCACCCTTCTTGAACAAATCGACCTCGACTTTCCCCCGAACCGTAAGGTCGCTATCGGGGTAGATCTGGAGGCAGATATCCGGGATGGCGTGATTGCCGTCCTCAAAAAGTTTCAGGTGCTATTTTCCCGGGGGCCAGAAGATATGCCCGGCATTGATCCAGAAATAATATGCCACAAACTTGCCGTTCGGTCTGATGCAAAACCGGTCCAACAGAAGAAACGATACCAAGCGACCGAACGGCGGGAATTCACCAAGAAGGAAGTGGCCACTTTGCTAAGGATAAAGCATATCCGTCCGGTAATCCACGTAGAATGGCTATCCAATGTGGTTCTAGCCCCAAAGCAATCTACCTGGAGAATGTGCGTGGATTACTCCGATCTCAATAAAGCATGTCCCATGGATCCCTACCCAGTGCCGAGGATCGATCTGCTAGTGGATGAGACTGCTGGGTGCGAGTTACTGAGCTTCATGGATGCTTTCCGGGGTTATCATCAGATATTCATGCACCCGGCCGATGCAGAGAAAACGGCGTTTGTTACTTCGGATGGCGTGTTCTGCTACATCGTCATACCATTCGGATTAAAGAACGCGATGGTAACCTTCCAGAGGATGATCGGGATGCTGTTTAAAGATGTACTGGGTGTCACAATGGAAGCCTACGTTGATGACATCCTGATCAAGAGCAAAAAGAAGGAAAACCATGTCCTGGACATAGAAAAGGTGTTCGGGATAATGCAAAGGGCGAATATGAGGCTCAATCCCAAGAAATGCGCGTTTGCTGTAAGAGGAGGCAAATTTTTGGGGTACATGATGAGCGAGAAGGGGATTGAGCCCAATCCAGAAAAAGTAAAGGCCATTGTGGACATGGAGCCCCCGAGGAATCTCAAGGAAGTACAGAGATTGACCGGTCGGCTAGCAGCCCTGAGCAGATTCCTATCAAAACTGGCCGATCGAGCTATCCCGTTTTTTCAAATCATGAAGAAAGCCAACCCTTTCGAGTGGACGGCCGAATGCCAAATGGCCTTTGAGGATTTCAAGACATATATGTCTTCCCCCCTGGTCTTGACAAAGCCCGAACCAGGGGAACATCTGTATATGTACCTGGCTGTAGCCGACTTGGCCGTAAGCACGGTTCTGCTGAAAGAAGAAGATGGCGTTCAACGGCCAATCTATTTTGTGAGCAAGGCGTTGAACGGCCCGGAAACCAGGTACATCTTGCTAGAAAAGAATATACTGGCCCTGATAGCTGCCATTAAACGCCTGGCCCCGTATTTCCAAACCCACCCGGTAACTGTATATACTACCCAACCATTATCCACCATCTTGAGAAATCCTATGGCAAGTGGGCGCATTACCAAGTGGAGTCTCCTGATCGGGCAGTACGAGGTAGATTTCAAACCCCGGCCTACTATCAAAGGGCAGGCCCTGACAGATTTCATTGCAGAATGTACCGCCCGGCCCTCAGAAAAAGATTCAGAGAACAACGGGCTGGATAACTGGTGGGAAATGTACGTGGATGCAACATCTAGTGCCAAAGGTTGTGGAGCTGGAGCTGTGATCACATCGCCCGAGGGGTTCAAAGCGTATTATTCCATTCATTTTGATTTCAAGGTGACCAACAATGAGGCTGAATATGAGGCTCTCATTGCTGGTTTAAAGTATGCAAGGGCCCTGGGCGCCGATCGGTTAAAAGTGAGATCGGACAGTCAACTGGTGGTACATCAAGTGAACGGCACGGCTGAGGCCAAAGAAGAAAGGATGAAGGCATACAAGGAAATGGTCGAGGAGCAGATACATAAATTTGAACAGGTGGTGCTCGACCAGATATCCAGAATCGAAAATACTGAAGCAGATATCGTGTCCAAATTAGAACATGCAGCGTTCGACGATCGGGCACAGGAGATCCCGGCTCATATCCAACGTTTTGCCCATCGGGAAACATTGGCAACCCCAGCAATAATGGTTCTCCAGATCGAGGCCATATCTTATGCCATCCCGAGCTGGGTCGTGGATATGACCAACTACCTAAAAGACGGAACCCTCCCGCAAGATAAAAATCCTGCTTATCAAATAAAATGCATCCAGAGGAGGGCTTCCATGTTCGAGTTGGTGGACGGGCAGCTGTACAAAAAGACATTTGGGGGACCGTATCTGAAATGCCTCCCACCCGATCTAGCGGCAGCTGTAATGGAAGAGATTCATGAAGGTATCTGTTCCAGTCACCAAGGGCCCAAGACGCTGGCCAGAAAAATCATCTTGCAAGGATATTATTGGCCAACTATCCAACAGGACTGCTTCGCGCATACCAAGAAATGTAAGGTATGCCAATTATACGCACCGGTTCCCGGACGGCCTGCCACTTTCTACACTCCAATGACGGTGGCCCTTCCATTTGCAAGATGGGGAATAGACCTGTTAGGTCCTCTATCTACTGCACCCGGAAACAACAAGTACATCATTGTGGGGATAGATTACTTCACCAAATGGGTAGAGGCCGAGCCACTGGCCAGCATCACAGATGTAAAATGCCAGAAGTTTGTCTGGAAAAATATCATTTGCCGGTTCGGAATCCCTGAACAGATTATAACTGACAATGGAAGGCAGTTCGTGAGCCGGAATTTTGAGAACTACCTGGTCAAATGGGGGATCAAGCATTCCAGAGCATCCGTCGCATACCCTCAGGCAAATGGCCAGGTAGAAAATATGAACCGAACCATCATGGATGGCATGAAGAAGAAGCTGGAAGAATACTCCTCGTCGTGGCCTGATCAGTTGAATTACATTCTATGGACTTACAGGACCACACCCCGAACGGCCACAGGAGAGACTCTATTTGCCTTTGCCTATGGTTTTCAAGCCAAAGTACCAACGGAGATCCTAGTTCCCACACACCGAACGGCGCATTACAGCCCAGAACAGAATGAAGATAACTTACGGGCCGAATTGCATTTCGTAGAAGAAAGGAGGGATCTGGCAGCGGCACGAATGGAAGAGTATCATAGAGCCAAAAGAAGATACTTCGATAAGCAGGTTAAAGTTCGTTCAATCGAGGTAGGGGACCTGGTACTAAGAAAGAGAGAGAAAAGCAAACCGCTCGAAGGGGGCAAAATGGCACAAAATTGGGAAGGCCCCTACCAAGTATGTAAGAAGTATGCTTCAGGAACGTTTGGCCTACAAAATACCGAAGGCCGACCGACAGGAACCTGGAATGTAGAGCATCTGAGGAGATTTTAGCAGTAAAAACGGCTGTTGCCACCTCTAAAATATATATATATATATATATATAGAGAGAGAGAGAGAGAGAGAGAGAGAGGGAGACATAACTTCCACAAACTCAGCCCATGGTTAACTCGATCATTCCGGATAACCGAATGACGAACGGGTTAACAACATGGAAGGAAAATCAATTCTCAGTTTAGAGAGTTTTTGACCCTAGAATTACGAAAGAATAAAGGGATCAAAAACGGCTTGAAGAATTGAGGCTCAGAAAATCGGTGCCCATGGTTAACTCGATCATTCCGGATGACCGAATGACGAACGGGTTAATTCCATGGAAGGAAAATCAATTCTCAGTTTAGAGAGTTTTTGACCCTAGATTTATGTAAGAATAAAGGGATCAAAAATGGCTTGAAGAATTGAGACTCAGAAAATCGGTGCCCATGGTTAACTCAATCATTCCGGATGACCGAATGACGAACGGGTTAATTCCATGGAAGGAAGGTCATTCTCAGCCAAACGACTAGGAGTTTGACGCTCAGATAGTCTCACCTCAGCGGTTAATATGAGAATCGATTCTGGAAAACCGAATGACGAACATATTAGCAGTTTGGAGGGAGCCATACATTTCAGCAAGAGTTTTGACCCTGTGATTACGCATTGATGAAGGGATCAAAATGGCCTGGAGTTCGAAGGACAGTGATTCTCACCTCAGCTTGTTAACACGTAGAATCATTCTGGATGACCGAATGACGAACGGGTTAACAGCTTGGAGGGAGCTGAGTCATCAACTTAGCCAAAGTCGACCCTGTAATTACGTACGGGAAAAGGGATCAAAACGGCTTGGAGATGGTGTTAAGACTGTAAGATATGGATTAACCGAGCGACGTTCGGATAAGGTACGGATTGTCGTCCGGGGAATCGGAACTATGGTTTTGAAAAATCTCGCCTCAGTCATAAAACTTGACTTGGAAGCTAGTCGCCCTTTTAGCTATAAGTAAGAAATGACCCAACTTCGGCGATCTTGCTTACAGTCCGAAAAGGGTTAGAGCATCCTTCAAAGGCCAAAATCACTTCAAATGGCTCCAAGGAAAGAGAAAGGGCAGAGCTCAAGCACTAGGACAATCATCCCGGGCTACGAGGACATCCTTTTCGTGGACAACGAACAACGCACACGCTTCTTGTCCACAATTGAAAGGCAAGTCAAACCTTCCCGCTTTTTATGCCTTGATGCTCTAAAGGAATTAGGAGTATACACAATAATGAAGAAATTTTTTCATGAGTTGCATATGGATAAAATTTTCAAAATGAAATACAACTCAAATGAAAAAATTATCTATGAATTCCTAAGCTCGGTGCACTTTGAGAACAATGAGGAGGACTTTAGAGATGATAAACTCAGGTTTCGATTGTTTAATCACAATCACACCATCACGAAACTTGAGTTTGCCGAACACTTTGGTATTCCGGTCCCGTACCAAAAGTCTATATCCGACAATACCGCCTTCGGCCACACCCTATGGACCAAGATGACCGGGGAGACCAAATTTAGCTCCTCCCAACTATACATTAGTCATGTCCAACATCCAGTCCTACGCCTCTTTTTGAAATTTCTTGCCAACTCCTTGCTTGGACGTCCCAACAACCATCATACAAGGATGGGGGATGTATGCCTCATCTCGGTTGCCTTATTCCGTATCCACGTGGATTTCAACCTCTGTAATCTCATGTGGGCTCATCTAAAGAAGGAAAGTGTGGCAAAGGGTGCTATCGTAGTGGGCGGGGTGATTATGCACTTGGCCACAAAGTTCGGGTATACGGATGACTCTCCTATACCCGACTACTGTTTAATGAACATATCTTGGCTAGGCCACTCGGGCTGTACTTCTTTTTCACACACCGTTTATGGTGAAGAAAGGCCCAAAAATATGTACAACTGGCACATCCACCCCAAACCCCTCAAATACTTCCTCTTGCCCAACCCAGAACTCCCCCAACTCCACTTCAAAACAGGCAGGCCGGATCAACATTACCTCTTCCCAAACGCCCTCCCACCACATCTTCAAGAACCGGAACAGGAACTCCCCCAAAACCAACCCGATGACGAGCCCTACGAGCAACTCCATAGCCATCCAACCATGAGCCATGATTTCCCAGAACAAAGCCAAAACCCTCCACCACCCGACTTTTTTCAACAACTTCTGGAGGGTCAACAACAACTTCTTACGGGAATAGCCCAAATGGACAACCGGCTCAACCGATTAGAGGACGAGCAAAGAGCCGGTTTTCAAAGATTGGAGGATGAGCAAAGGGCCGGCTTTCAACGTTTGGAGGAGCTCCGGGAGGCCGATAGACACCGGTATGAGGAAGACCAACATAGGTTCTACGGGCCTATGTACTCGTTTATGGCACAGCAGGGATCCTTCCATACCATGGCGAACCCTCCTCCACCACCCTCATGGTATGACCCCACTCATTGGGGTAACTTTGGAGGATCTGGCTCCGGTGGTGGAGGGTACAACGGCGGAGATGGCGGGGACACTTACATGGGAGATGGTGGCCAAGGAAGCGGTTTTGGAGGGAGCTACTACGGAGGAGAAGGCGGGCACTAGGGACAGTGCGTGATTCAAGTGCGGGGGAGACACTCATGATGGTATGTAATTCTCATTTGTACCTAGCACTATGCATGTAATTCTTTTGAACTTTTACACTCAAAAAAAATGTACAAAAAAAAAATAAACAAAAGAAAATAAATGCTAGTTAGGTTGAAAACCCAACAAAATGGGCAATCTAAGCAAAAAAGGCTTATATAAAAAAATGAGTGAGTTGGAGAGAATGGAAAATGAAAAGAGGTGCTAGGATGAAAACCTGAAAAGGCTCCTAGCTAAAATGAGAGATATGAGAGAAATGTTTGTTCTTGCAGGCACTCATTGTATCCTTATGAAGAATATGAAGATTCAAGATAAAGAAGAAGAGAGGAGGAGAAAAGAAGACAACACTAGGAGGCCATTAAACCCAAGATGCTCTTTTGTGATTTGAGTTTAAAACTCATTTTTTGTAATCCTTGGTGGTCTTTGTGTTTGTATTATCTTTTTGTTGAACTGTGGAACTTTTGGACAAACATTGACACTTGTAAACATTTGATCTTACTCGAGACGAGTAAAGGTTTAAGTGTGGGGGAGTTGATACGTTCGTAATTTCCATTTCTATGTTTATGTTTTTAATTAGTTTTGCTTGACTTTTACTTTGGAAATTACACACTTTTGGTGTAATAGATTAGATTGTTAAATTCTTGTAAATAGGTTAGATTAGACATTTTCTGAGCTTAAGCAGGTTTTGGTCACCCAAAGTACAGTTGGTGAACCCAAAAAGTGAAGAGAAGGTACAAAAGTTCAAAGACAAAAGAAGATCCTGAATTTTGGTCTATACTCGGTCGAGTATTAGCTATACTCGATCGGGTATTAGGTTGGAACTTCAAATCGGATCAGATCCGAAGACAAAGGAACATGCAGGGAAGATTTTGGCCACGATTCTATGTCTATACCCGATCGGGTAGACCGACATACCCGATCGGGTATGCCTTTAAATTGCAAACGAAGATCGGTCGAGTATAGCCCGAATACCACTTTCTAAGCATACTCGACCGGGTATTCATATATACTCGATCGGGTATGCCTTTAAATTGCAAACGAAGATCGGTCGAGTATAGCCCGAATATCACTTTCTAAGCATACTCGACCGGGTATTCATATATACTCGATCGGGTATACACTTAGAAAATAGCCTGAAACCGGTCGAGTATGCCTCGAATCGGATGTTACACACATACTCGATCGGGTACCATGTATATACCCGATCGAGTACCCGAATCTCATCCCAAAAACCTATAAATACACCTCCTTTCCTTCACAAAAATATATCCAATCCCTTTGTACATCCAAGCTCAGTATAGAATAGTTCTTTCTTTATATTTTTCATCATGTTTAGCCTCCAAATGAGGAGCTAAACTCTTCCATCTTGGTTTTGCTACTTTGAAGCTTAATGAATTTGTAAGTTGTGAGTTATTTTCTTTAATCTTCTTCCTTGAATATTAATTCTTTCTTTCAAAATACTATCTCTATATCAAAGTCGGGGAGTGTTACTAAGATGACAATTAGTTAACATCTTGACATTGGTTATAGTAATAGCTATTTCTTCCTCTATGATTATATTGGGGAGTGTTGCTAAGATGACAATTAGTTAACATCTTGATATTAATCATAGTAGGATTCATATATTTTAATATTCTTCCTTGAGTATTGATTAATTCCTATTCATATTTCATGTTAATATCTTAAACATTACTTAAAGTATCAACTAGTATTGTTTCTCGTATTAATTATTACTAGAATCAATCGGTTAATACGCTTGTTATTAATCCGGTTCTTTCAACGGTAGTAAACTTGGGATATTAATGCATGCATCTCATGGTTAATATGCCAAGGGGAATTAATTATATTGATTAAACCAATAAACCGCTTGTGTTGAGGTTATCAATCTCAATCGTTTTCATCTTAAGTTTATTGCTACTATCAAGTTAATATACGGCGCTTGTTCTATATTGACTCGATAGTAAGTTTTATTAATGAACGCATCTCGTTATTAATAACTACCCTCGATGAACTGGATATACTCCTCGATTGAGTATTCGAGAGGAAGATAGTTAAAGATATAACCGGGATCGACGAACATTTCAATAAGTGGATAAAAGCAAAACCAAGTCCCCATCTCATTGAATTAAACTCATATAGGTCGTTTATCTTAGTGTTATTAAAGCAAACAAATCTAAACCCCCCTTGTTATTATTCACATAAAAGAAAAGTATTCCTTTCCCTGTGGATACGAACCTTACTACACTATACTACGTATCAGTGTTGTATTGATTAATTATTTTGAGTGCACCTAACGACGAGTGCACGTCAAATTTGGCGCCGTTGCCGGGGAAAGGCGATAAATTTTTCTTTTATTTCATATCAAGAAAAATCAAAAAAAATATATATACCAAACAAAAAAATATAAAGAGTTCTTATTTCTTCTATTTCTGAGCTTAGTGGAGTTTATGGTTAAACATCGCTCCATAAACAAAATCATATATCAAACAAACCCAGAAATAGAACAAACTTTCGAGCGGTTGAAAAGTAAATTTTCTAATACCGACTCGGAGGAATCATCTATCAGAGATTCATCCAGCGCTAGTTCTCATTCTAGCGAGACCAAAGAGTCAATAACCATGGCTCTTGAGACAAGAACACTACGGGAGCTCACTGCTCCAAATCTCAATCAACAACCGTTATGTATTACCTTCCCTACACTCGATGAAGGTAATACATTTGAGCTAAAATCTGGGCTCATACATCTACTGCCATCCTTTCATGGCCTAAGGGGGGAGGACCCCAACAAACATCTCTCGGAATTCCATATTGTCTGCACAAGCATGTGCCCCAATGGAGTCACCGAGGAACAAATCAAATTGAGGGCTTTTCCATTCTCCCTCAAAGACACGGCGAAGGATTGGCTATTCTATCTCCCGTCAGGGAGTATAGATACATGGGCGTCAATGAAAAAATGCTTCCTCGAAAGGTACTACCCTGCATCTGTCTCATCATCCTTGAAAAAAAAATAAGCAACATCGAACAAAAAGATGATGAGACATTATATGAATATTGGGAGCGTTTCAAAAAGTTGTGCGCTAGCTGCCCATATCACGGTTATACAGAGCAAGACCTCATCCTCTACTTCTATGACGGTCTTGCGGAGCAAGATAGACGCCTGGTGAACGCAGCATCTGGAGGGGGAATTGTCAACAAAACCCCTTCCCAAGCTAGGAACCTCATCTCGGAGTTGGCCGAGAATTCTAGGCACTACAATGGGAGGTCATCATCAAAACGGGTCATGGCAGCGGAATCCAACATCTCGTTGGAAAGTCAAGTGGCCGGCTTGACTTCTTTGGTAAAGGATTTCCTTTTAAATCCAAAACACCAAGAAGTCAAGGTCTGCGGCATATGCTCGACACAGGGGCACCCCACCGATTCCTGCCCAACACTACAAGAGGAGAATTCCGAGCAAGTCAATGCTTTGGGATTTCAAGGTCAAAAGAGGTATGATCCACACTCTAACTCCTACAATCCTGGGTGGAGAGATCACCCGAATTTGAGGTATGGGAATCCTCAAAATCAGTCATTGCCACCAACTTTCCCAAAGCACCAAGGCCAGACGTCAAGCTCAAGTATGTCCACCGAGGACATGATCCGAGCTCTCACCTCAAATGTCTCAACCATGCAACAAAACATGGTTCAATTTCAGCATGAGACCAAATCCAGCATTCAGAATTTGGAAAACCAAGTCAGTCAAATTGCAAATGCCGTGAACCGACTTGAAACAAAAGACTCGGGTAAACTCCCATCTCAAACAGAGCAAAATCCGAGACAACATGTGAATGCTATAACGTTGAGAAGTGGTGCAACGTTGAAAGAGGCAGAAGAGAACGATGAAGAGACTGAGGGTGTGGACCCCGAAAAAATAGTCCCACCGGAGGAGGAAAACACAGGAACCAAGCTTCCCCCACCCTCATCATATGAACAAGAAATCCCGTTCCCTGAGGCGCTGAAAGAGACAAAGAAGCTAGAAAAAGACGCCGACATCTATGAAACCTTCGCAAAGTGTGAGGTAAACATTCCGCTTCTTAACTTCATGAAAAATGTCCCCCGTTTTGCTAAATTCTTAAAAGAATTATGCAAAACAAAAAGAAAAGATAAATTGAAAGGGAAACAAGAGGTTAGAGTTAGTGAACACGTCTCGGCCATTTTTCAGAGGAAACTCCCCGAAAAATGTAACGACCCAGGCATGTTCACTATCCCTTGCAAAATAGGAGACACCACATTTCCTAAGGCCTTGTTAGATTTAGGGGCATCAATAAATGTCATCCCCTATTCTGTGTATAAAACTCTACAACTTGGTCCATTACATCAAACAGGTGTAGTGATTCAATTGGCAGATCATTCTAGTACTTACCCGAAGGGTGTAGTAGAAGATGTGCTAATAGAAGTAGAAAATATGGTCTTTCCTGTTGACTTCTATGTCCTTGAAATGGGAACTAATGACCAAACAACACCCATCCTTTTGGGTAGACCCTTCATGAAGACCGCAAAAACGAAAATTGACGTTTCTAGTGGTTCACTAACTTTAGAGTTCGATGATCAAAAAGTGGAGTTCAACATCTTGGACTCTACGAAAAAACAAATGCAAAATCCAACTCTGTGTTCCTTACATGTTGTTGAACCACAAGAACCGCTGTTTTTCAAAGAAGCGGATAAAATCAGATGTCTTTTGAGAAAGAAACCCCGGCCTTACTGGAAAAGGCCGAAAAATAAAAATGAAAAATGGCCCAATAGGGCCTTAAAAAGTGAAACAAGGGATACTCATGATCCCACATAAAACAAAAAAAAAATGAATAACGTCGTGCCACGACGTTAACTAAGGCGCTTCTTGGGAGGCAACCCAAGCAAGGTACATTTTTCTTTTATTGTTAACCCCCCCTGTCAATATTTTCAATTATGTCTTTGAGAGGTTGAGAGGGAGGGCACTAATCATGGGTTTTTGAAATAAAAAAAGAAATAAAAAAATTTGCAGGTTTTTGAACATCTGGGGACATACCCGATCGAGTATAACCTTATACTCGGTCGGGTATGAGCAAAAAGAAAAAGGACCGGGCACTACTCGATCGAGGGAGCATTCAAAAATTTAAAAAAAATAAGCAATACCCGATCGGGTATAACTATACACCCGGTCGGGTATCGCTAGATATGCTAAAATTGAAGGGGACTGATTCCCACACTCGACCGAGTACACGCTTCAAAAATGAAAAAAAAAGCACATACCCGATCGAGTATGGAGGAATACTCGACCGGGTACAGGAGACAGGCTGCTCAAAAAGTTCATTTTCTAAGCATACTCGACCGGGTAACCCCACCATACCCGATCGAGTACAGGAGGCAGGCCGCTCAAAAACTTCACTTTCCAGCCATACCCGACCGAGTACCAGCACATACTCGATCGGGTATACGGGTCTTATAACCCCAAATCAGCCCCAAAACACTTCATCTTCCCCAAATTCCCAACCCCATCTCGAACAAAAAACGCCCAAACCCCATTTTTACACCTTCTCTCTACCATATCTCTTCCAAATCTTCACCAAATCCACCCATTCCAACGCCAAAACACTCCCCTCATCCTCCTCTACAAATTCATACCCAACAATCCCATTCTTCCCCAACTTTCAGAGGTCCGAAAAACCCTACCCCCACCATCCCAATTTCGGTTTTCAAAGGCCAAAATCACTTCAAATGGCTCCAAGGAAAGAGAAAGGGCAGAGCTCAAGCACTAGGACAATCATCCCGGGCTACGAGGACATCCTTTTCGTGGACAACGAACAACGCACACGCTTCTTGTCCACAATTGAAAGGCAAGTCAAACCTTCCCGCTTTTTATGCCTTGATGCTCTAAAGGAATTAGGAGTATACACAATAATGAAGAAATTTTTTCATGAGTTGCATATGGATAAAATTTTCAAAATGAAATACAACTCAAATGAAAAAATTATCTATGAATTCCTAAGCTCGGTGCACTTTGAGAACAATGAGGAGGACTTTAGAGATGATAAACTCAGGTTTCGATTGTTTAATCACAATCACACCATCACGAAACTTGAGTTTGCCGAACACTTTGGTATTCCGGTCCCGTACCAAAAGTCTATATCCGACAATACCGCCTTCGGCCACACCCTATGGACCAAGATGACCGGGGAGACCAAATTTAGCTCCTCCCAACTATACATTAGTCATGTCCAACATCCAGTCCTACGCCTCTTTTTGAAATTTCTTGCCAACTCCTTGCTTGGACGTCCCAACAACCATCATACAAGGATGGGGGATGTATGCCTCATCTCGGTTGCCTTATTCCGTATCCACGTGGATTTCAACCTCTGTAATCTCATGTGGGCTCATCTAAAGAAGGAAAGTGTGGCAAAGGGTGCTATCGTAGTGGGCGGGGTGATTATGCACTTGGCCACAAAGTTCGGGTATACAGATGACTCTCCTATACCCGACTACTGTTTAATGAACATATCTTGGCTAGGCCACTCGGGCTGTACTTCTTTTTCACACACCGTTTATGGTGAAGAAAGGCCCAAAAATATGTACAACTGGCACATCCACCCCAAACCCCTCAAATACTTCCTCTTGCCCAACCCAGAACTCCCCCAACTCCACTTCAAAACAGGCAGGCCGGATCAACATTACCTCTTCCCAAACGCCCTCCCACCACATCTTCAAGAACCGGAACAGGAACTCCCCCAAAACCAACCCGATGACGAGCCCTACGAGCAACTCCATAGCCATCCAACCATGAGCCATGATTTCCCAGAACAAAGCCAAAACCCTCCACCACCCGACTTTTTTCAACAACTTCTGGAGGGTCAACAACAACTTCTTACGGGAATAGCCCAAATGGACAACCGGCTCAACCGATTAGAGGACGAGCAAAGAGCCGGTTTTCAAAGATTGGAGGATGAGCAAAGGGCCGGCTTTCAACGTTTGGAGGAGCTCCGGGAGGCCGATAGACACCGGTATGAGGAAGACCAACATAGGTTCTACGGGCCTATGTACTCGTTTATGGCACAGCAGGGATCCTTCCATACCATGGCGAACCCTCCTCCACCACCCTCATGGTATGACCCCACTCATTGGGGTAACTTTGGAGGATCTGGCTCCGGTGGTGGAGGGTACAACGGCGGAGATGGCGGGGACACTTACATGGGAGATGGTGGCCAAGGAAGCGGTTTTGGAGGGAGCTACTACGGAGGAGAAGGCGGGCACTAGGGACAGTGCGTGATTCAAGTGCGGGGGAGACACTCATGATGGTATGTAATTCTCATTTGTACCTAGCACTATGCATGTAATTCTTTTGAACTTTTACACTAAAAAAAAATGTACAAAAAAAAAATAAACAAAAGAAAATAAATGCTAGTTAGGTTGAAAACCCAACAAAATGGGCAATCTAAGCAAAAAAGGCTTATATAAAAAAATGAGTGAGTTGGAGAGAATGGAAAATGAAAAGAGGTGCTAGGATGAAAACCTGAAAAGGCTCCTAGCTAAAATGAGAGATATGAGAGAAATGTTTGTTCTTGCAGGCACTCATTGTATCCTTATGAAGAATATGAAGATTCAAGATAAAGAAGAAGAGAGGAGGAGAAAAGAAGACAACACTAGGAGGCCATTAAACCCAAGATGCTCTTTTGTGATTTGAGTTTAAAACTCATTTTTTGTAATCCTTGGTGGTCTTTGTGTTTGTATTATCTTTTTGTTGAACTGTGGAACTTTTGGACAAACATTGACACTTGTAAACATTTGATCTTACTCGAGACGAGTAAAGGTTTAAGTGTGGGGGAGTTGATACGTTCGTAATTTCCATTTCTATGTTTATGTTTTTAATTAGTTTTGCTTGACTTTTACTTTGGAAATTACACACTTTTGGTGTAATAGATTAGATTGTTAAATTCTTGTAAATAGGTTAGATTAGACATTTTCTGAGCTTAAGCAGGTTTTGGTCACCCAAAGTACAGTTGGTGAACCCAAAAAGTGAAGAGAAGGTACAAAAGTTCAAAGACAAAAGAAGATCCTGAATTTTGGTCTATACTCGGTCGAGTATTAGCTATACTCGATCGGGTATTAGGTTGGAACTTCAAATCGGATCAGATCCGAAGACAAAGGAACATGCAGGGAAGATTTTGGCCACGATTCTATGTCTATACCCGATCGGGTAGACCGACATACCCGATCGGGTATGCCTTTAAATTGCAAACGAAGATCGGTCGAGTATAGCCCGAATACCACTTTCTAAGCATACTCGACCGGGTATTCATATATACTCGATCGGGTATGCCTTTAAATTGCAAACGAAGATCGGTCGAGTATAGCCCGAATATCACTTTCTAAGCATACTCGACCGGGTATTCATATATACTCGATCGGGTATACACTTAGAAAATAGCCTGAAACCGGTCGAGTATGCCTCGAATCGGATGTTACACACATACTCGATCGGGTACCATGTATATACCCGATCGAGTACCCGAATCTCATCCCAAAAACCTATAAATACACCTCCTTTCCTTCACAAAAATATATCCAATCCCTTTGTACATCCAAGCTCAGTATAGAATAGTTCTTTCTTTATATTTTTCATCATGTTTAGCCTCCAAATGAGGAGCTAAACTCTTCCATCTTGGTTTTGCTACTTTGAAGCTTAATGAATTTGTAAGTTGTGAGTTATTTTCTTTAATCTTCTTCCTTGAATATTAATTCTTTCTTTCAAAATACTATCTCTATATCAAAGTCGGGGAGTGTTACTAAGATGACAATTAGTTAACATCTTGACATTGGTTATAGTAATAGCTATTTCTTCCTCTATGATTATATTGGGGAGTGTTGCTAAGATGACAATTAGTTAACATCTTGATATTAATCATAGTAGGATTCATATATTTTAATATTCTTCCTTGAGTATTGATTAATTCCTATTCATATTTCATGTTAATATCTTAAACATTACTTAAAGTATCAACTAGTATTGTTTCTCGTATTAATTATTACTAGAATCAATCGGTTAATACGCTTGTTATTAATCCGGTTCTTTCAACGGTAGTAAACTTGGGATATTAATGCATGCATCTCATGGTTAATATGCCAAGGGGAATTAATTATATTGATTAAACCAATAAACCGCTTGTGTTGAGGTTATCAATCTCAATCGTTTTCATCTTAAGTTTATTGCTACTATCAAGTTAATATACGGCGCTTGTTCTATATTGACTCGATAGTAAGTTTTATTAATGAACGCATCTCGTTATTAATAACTACCCTCGATGAACTGGATATACTCCTCGATTGAGTATTCGAGAGGAAGATAGTTAAAGATATAACCGGGATCGACGAACATTTCAATAAGTGGATAAAAGCAAAACCAAGTCCCCATCTCATTGAATTAAACTCATATAGGTCGTTTATCTTAGTGTTATTAAAGCAAACAAATCTAAACCCCCCTTGTTATTATTCACATAAAAGAAAAGTATTCCTTTCCCTGTGGATACGAACCTTACTACACTATACTACGTATCAGTGTTGTATTGATTAATTATTTTGAGTGCACCTAACGACGAGTGCACGTCAGCTATCAATGTTATGAAGGAGTCCAAGCGCAAAGAAAACTGAGAAAACTGCTAAGTCCTAAAATTTGGTATGAAGCCCGAACGGCTATCAACGGCATTAAGAATATTTGAGCAAGGAATAAGTTAGGAAATTGCTAAGTCCTACAGAACAGGCCGAATCCCGAATGACGAGTAAATCATGCATTAAAAACAGAAAAGACAGCACAGAAAGTTTCAGACAAAAGAGGGATATATATTCGTCGGTTCTACTGACCGGGAAGTACAAGCTATTTAGAGAAAAAGAAAATTACAACAAGTAATGAAAAAGTACATATGAATTATTGACTGGGGGCCATGTCATCTCCCTCTTCATCCTCATCCTCATCATCATCAGATGGGGGTTCAGGCTCTTTTCCCGCAGCTCGATCAGCTTCCCGTTGCTGGGCTCGCAGGTATTTCTCGAACTGCGCCTGGATGATGTCATCTGTGGGGAGATCAGAGGCCTGAACCGGTCTCCCCAGTTGATTTTGGAGCTGAGTGATGAAGGGACGCAGCAAGACCTGGCCAATTTTGCCATAAAGATCGGAGACAATGGAGCCGTTCCATTTCTTGGCCTCCGAGTCCTTATCCAAGAGGGCCACCCCAGCCGATAGCCGACCGGTACCTTTGGGGAAATCCTTCAAATACGCCCCAAAGGCGAACGGGGTTTGGGCCCTGGCATGTTCATCCTTGATGAGGGAGAATTCATCGGAGGATTTAAACATGTCCCGGACGGTGGACAGATCCACGTTCACTTCGTAGGGACCGTCCGGGATACTGGATGGCAGTTCTTCGAATCTGACCCGAGCTGCCTCAGCGGCAAGGATCTTCGCCTGGGAAGCTGCGAGTTGGACCCGAAGGGTACCGACTTCAGCATCCAGCCTCTGCTTTTCCTCAGCAAAGGTTTTCCGTTCGGCCTCCAGAGAGGCGACGGCAGCAGCAGCATGTTGCTCAGCAGAAGACTGGGCAACAATTAGTTCCCGCTCTTTGGCCAGGCGGGCCTCCCGCATCTGAAGGGTGTACAAGCCCATCTAAAGAATACCGTTCGAGAATTAGTACTGATGACAGAGAATAAAATTAAGACAAAGCGCAAGAGACAACGTACCTTCAGAGCAGTCAGAGCCAAACATTCCTCAGATTGCTCGACCGGCAACTGAGGGAGGGAAAAGTTGTTAAACCAGGAGGAGGTAGACCAGATCTGGCTCGCAGTAAATCCAGCCCTCTCTAAAACCTCATGAACAGGGTCGGATAGGGAGATCCGCTCGACCTGACCCGTAATGTGGTCGGTATGTGTCTCACCAGCATTCGAGGATCCCCCCCGAACGGAGTCGAAATGCTGGGAAAATTGGTGCAGTTGGTCAGAACCGAACCGATCATCAAGCAGCATGGCCTCTAGTTGATCCTGGTGGACCTGCTGAATTGGCTGAGGTTCTGGGAGCGGTTGAGAAGGGGCAGCCTCCTGAGCGGGAACAATGGTGGGAGTAGGTTGGGGGTTCTTCCGGGATTTTTTCCGCTTTCCGCCCCCACCGGCTGCGATGACTCTGCTATCATCCATGGGAAGATCTGGGTTGGGTGCTGAAAAAAGGCAAAGAACAATGTTAGTATCGAGCGGCCCTAGCGTGTGAGAAACTAGAAAAAAGAATAAAGGAACGTTTCTCGCACGGGAAGGACCGCCCGGACCAAGGCACTTGATTTATCAAAACAAGTAACCCAAGAGAACGGGCAGTACCTATCCCGGCTGTTATAAGTCGTTCGGGGGTTAGATAATTCATGATGTCCATGCATTTATCCTTCTCCACAGCGAGCACGTCCTTGTAGATTTCTTCAGTCAGGACAGAATCAGGGGTCTTGCGGGGAAAAGCATTCCACTTGCGGGGAATCAGACCGTCCGGGATGGACACGAAGAAAAACCGGTCTTTCCACCCTTTGATCGAAGTTGGGTTTCCTTTGAACAGGATGTGTCCCGTTCGGGCACTAGTGGCCAGATAGCCATGGGTTTGTTGGGGGGCTACTTTGAAGAACTGGTGGAAGAGTTCTAAGGTTGGTCGGGCGCCGGCATCTTTGCAACGACAAATGAAACCCGCCATGGCTCGATAAGAGTTCGGCATAATCTGGGCCGGTACAATTTCGTAGAAATTGAAGAAAGAAATAAAGAAAGGGTGTAGCGGAAATCTAAGGTCGGCCCTAATTGAGTCTGTAACACCCCGGCCTCGCAGGACCCGAGGTAGCTACTCTAGACCAATAGTACTGTCCTCACAAACCACCTCGCAGGAGATGCACCTCTGTTGGTATGAGTAGTACTATTAATCCTCTTAAATTAATCTCGGGTATTACAGAGTCAAAGTGGACTATGGTCATTCCGGGCCTATGACGCATTGGATGAAGCCCGGCTTGCAAACGGAAATCCACCGGGTCAGGGATAAGGGCCGAAATTTCGGCCCTATTGTGAGAGGTCAATTTTTGCCTCCTCTCCCTAATCAATTTTAGGTCAAGAGTATGGCGAGGAACATCGTTGGGACGTCCGGCCGCCATGGAGGCCAATTCGTCCTCAGACTTGGTGTCGTCAGAATCCTCACTGGAGGAAGAAGAAGTGCTAGGGAGGTCCTCCGCCTCAGCCCTGGTATTCGTCGCCGTCTCGGTAGAAACACCGGCAAACGGAACTGGGATGGCATCTACCATGGCGGTGTCACGGTCATCCCCATGAGAGGCCATATCCGAATCAGAAGAATGCTCTGTGGGGCTCATCTCGATCGAAGCCAGAAATGAAGATGGGGAATCCAAGGTTGGGAAGTTACCTGAGCAAGGGACGCAGGGGGAAATTTGCAGAGAAAACAACGAAGGCCAAGGAATTGCAGAGTCGAAACCTGGAATTGAGGAATTAAGGGCTAATTTATAGCCTTGAAACCGTCGTGTCGAGAACCAATCAGAGAGCGACACATCACTAGGGGCATTTAAGCTATACACGCGTCTAATGAAAAGACTAAACGACGGTTATCATGATGAATATGGGGAAATGAAGCGGCAGCCGTCAAATCGCAGCATGGGGAACTGATTACTTCTGTACCCCGATCGCCATTCGGGGTATTATGACATTGGTATACTTCCTGATGCACTCACTTCGTTCGAGACATCGGAAGTGGGGGACTTGTGTTGGGATATTGACCTAGAGGCCCAATACCCAGATCGGGAAGGCCCAAGGCATCCGGCCCAAGTAACAGGCCCATCACTCCATGATGAAAAGGTCCAGTAAGGAGACATACCGAACGGGGTTCGGCCCAAATAAAGGTTGGCCCAATAAGAAAACATACCGAACGAGGTTCGGGCTATATATCATACTTGGGCCAATTTGACAGCATCTTCAGTACGGACCAACATCCCGTTCGAACAACGGCCAACCAGCAAGTGGCCAGGTGCAGTTAATGCCAGACTATGACATCAGCAAGTGGAGGCATGGATGACCAAGTCGGTGGAACAACGGCCAATCAGCAAGAGGCAGCCCATGCTCTCCATTAGTATAAATAGAAGGTTTCAAGTCATTGTAAGGGTTAGATTTTCGATACTCATGCTCTAGAATAGCATCATTTGCTCTTATTTCTTGTATTAAAGCATAGTTTCCGACTTACTGATCGGGAAATCTTTTGTAATCAGATTGGTTAATTAATACAAGTGGGTTTTCGAGTTCTAGTTAATTCAGATTTTATATTTTCTCACACACTTTGATTCTGGGCCATTCCTGATATATCCAAAGTTCATGTTGGTCTTTCGGATCTACGGGACTTACCCTCAACACTTTTGTTTTGTACTCCGATGATCTAAAAAACTGTATCAAAGTTCATAACTTCTTATGATTTCATGGTATAAAAAGTTATATCAAAATCCATAACTTCTTATTATCTTTCATGTGCCACTCATATTTCAAATATAAAAATAAAAAATAATTCAGCACTTTCAAAACTTCATTTTTAAGTGCTATAAACTTTTTATTTATACTCTAAGTGTTACAAATATCATACCAAAAATCATAACTTTTTACTACATTTCATATGAAATCAATATTGCATGTTATAAATTAAAAATAGTTTAGCACTTTGAAAAATCTACTTTGTAAGTGCATGCAATTCATTTCGAGTACGTGGAAGGTGAACAAGTAGATGGAGAACAAGCAGGGAAAATGGCCCAACAAAGGAGTGTTTATTCACTGAACTATTACAATGGTTCATGTATCGGAAGTCCTTCGAGTAATATATTGTTTCTGTTCTTAAATAAATGCAACATGATAGTTTTTACATTATTAATATGTTTTATTACTCTAACTATGTTTTATTTATTAATGTATTACTAAATCTATTTTTAAAAAATACTGTTACTTTGGTCTCATTCTAAATTTCAAAATATTAAGTTTTTAATTTTTTTACTTATACAAAATTACATATAATTAATATTGATCAAAATTGTGTATCAACAAAATGAAAAGTACCCTGTTTCAATTATTTATGAATGGGGGTACTATAAACCTTATTGTGCAGCACATTACTTTTAATGAGACATTTAGACACCCCGGGTAACTCAGGTAAGAACCCCAAGCGTGCAATTCACCATCAATTTCGACGGTGTTGAAAATTTAGTACATTTTAATTTTGATTTGAGCGATGACGACAAATGTGATGCACTCTTCCAAACCTACAAGAATGATAGTGGTATAAAATACACGCCAAATTTAAGTGTGGGGCTCATGTATCGGAAGTCCTTCGATTGCTTCTGTTCTTAAATAAATGCAACATGATAATTTTTACATGATTAATATGTTTTATTACTCTAACTATGTTTTATTTATTAATGTATTTCTAAATCTATTTTTCAAAAATACTATTACTTTAGTCTCATTCTAAATTTTCAAAATATTAAGTTTTTAATTTTTTTACTTATACAAAATTACATATAATTAATATTGATCAAAATTGTGTATCAACAAAATGAAAAGTACCCTGTTTCACTTATTTATGAATGGGGGTACTATAAACCTTATTCTTATTGTGCAACACACATTACTTTTAATGAGACATTTAGACACCCCGGTAACTCAGGTAAGAACCCCAAGCGTGCAATTCACCATCAATTTAGGTGTTGAAAATGTAGTACATTTTAATTTTGATTTGAGCGATGACGACGTATATGATGCACTCTTCCAAACCTACAAGAATGATAGTGGTATAAAATACACCGCAAGATAGTTGAATTTTACAATATTTACGTGTTATATTTGATTACGTGTTATATTTGAGGCTAATATATATATGAGAGTTAAATCAATGTAAAACTAATTATTCGCGTTTAAAAATATGTATTAAAAACCTTCTAAAAAGTAATAAAAATACTTTTTGTACAACATGACAAAGAATGAGAAGAAACTTATTAGTTGACGTTTCTTCTTTGTCAAACGGAGGTTATTATTCTTGGTGATAGACTAAAACTAAAACCAACATAAATTAAAAGGATGAACAACAACAAAATAATTTTACTACAAGTAAAACAAAATGCACTATATTCGCAGAGCCTAAAAACATATTTAAACTACAACGTATTACTAAATTATTTTTAAAAGAATATTGTCAATTTGTCTCGTAATAAATTTTAAAACCTGATTTTTTAATTTGTTTACTAGCTAGCTAATAGAGTAATAGAGAATTAATTGTATAGAAATTGCTCAAAGTATGGAATCAGCAAAAAAGAAAAGTGGATGGTTCCACTTATTTAGAAACGGAAATAGTATAAAAAGGGAAAGTTCCCGAAATAGGACTAAAACAGTATAAAAATTTCAAAAACTGTTTGAAGTCTGGTATTGCAAAAACATGACAGTAATTAGTTCTATTTTGGGAATAATAACATGGCAGTCTTATTTTGGAATTTTCAAACCTTTTTAGTTCTATTTCGGGTAATATTCTCCAAAAACACTGATGGATATCATTTATGCAAAGTGTGGTAATATTACGTTCAGTAATAGCATAAAAATATTTATTAAAATATAAATAATATCAATATTCGATAAATAGTTGGGAGATTTACCTAAATAGGAGTAAATAAAAGGATAATTGCAACAATAGGAGTTTAAAGTTTAAATTCCCAAAATAAGACTAATTCTTCCTATTCTACCCTTTCTTTTGTCCTTGATAATAGGATTTTTAAACAATCATTATAAAATATAAAAAAATCTAAATAAAAAAAAATAAAAATCGTAAAAAATAATTAAAAAATATGTAGACCTCAACCACCACCTCGACCACCTTCCAGCACCGCCACCTCTGGTCGCCGGAAGAGATTGCCAAGTTGGGGGGGAAATGTCATCATGATGGCAATTTTGAAGAGAAAGCAAGAGAAAACTGGATATTTTCAAAGAGTAAAAATGTCATCTTTATGGCATTTTCAGAGAAATGTGACATTTTTTTACACAAGATGGCATTATTTTTCCGGCGACCGGAGTCGGTGGTGCTGGGAGGTAGATTACGCGTTGGCAGTAACCTACATATTTTTAAATTTTTTTTTAGCTATTTTATTTTATTTTTTGGACTTTTTTACAACTTTTTTAAAAAAATTATTTATTATTTTTAATTTTTTTATTTTTAGTTTATTTTTTCACGTTTTCATTATTATTTTATAAATATTTTATTTATTTTTATATTTTTATTATAAATAAAACTATGTTTTTCTTATTAATAAAATAAATCTATTGGAAATGATAGGAAGATGGTAGAATGGGAAGAAGAGACATATATTAGTTCTGTTTTGGGAATAAAAGGATTGTACTCCTATTGTTGAATTTTGGGCTTATTTTTACTCCTACTAAGAGCTAATAGAGTACCCGTAGTACTATTGAACAAGATATTAAAATAAGCTAATATAATTGAAAGTAATCTTCACGCACTTTCGTTTTTTAGAATCCGTAGTACTATTGAACAAAGATATTAAAATAAGCTAATATAATTGAAAGTAATCTTCACGCGCTTTCGTTTTTTAGAATTGTTGTAAGACTAACTTTCAAGCTCGTTCATATGTAATTTAGTTAATTTGAAATTTAATTTCTATCGGATCACATATAATATGATTTAAAAGAAAATTAAACTTAGTCTAATATAGAGTCTGTTTGATAATACTAAAGTAAATAAAGTTAACTTATTTTGCTGAAATTGATTAAATTCTGGTTAAATAGGTGGAATCTTATGAATCATGAAAAATATATGTGAAATATATTCCATTTGTGAAACAAAGAAAACAATATATGAAAAAAGTTAAATTGGTCTTCTACATAAACATCTCAAGTAAACATAATTGTTATGAACCCAATAATAAAAAAATTCTATATTTCTTAATTGTTAGATCTTACAGTTTACTCATTAATAAGAACGTTTTTAATTAAATTAAAATTTTGGGTTTGATTTGGTATGAATTAATATGGTCTATTAGATGTCTGTTTTTTATGTGACTTATGGTTATAATTATTAAAGTTTGATCTGATCTGATTTAATCTGGAACTGAAATCAATCCAATTAAAAAGATTCTATTAAAATAAAAGTAGGAATTCGTAAAGATGTTTTAATCTTCACGCACTTTCATTTTTTAGAATTGTGGTAAGATTTCATCATTCAAAACATTTCCAAATATTTATACTCCGTATATTGCTATATTAAATATTTGTATATTTGTATTCCTAAAAAAAGATATTAGTATATTTGTACTTCTTAATTTAAAACATGGCCTTTTGCCTCACAACCAGCATAAAATTAAGGGAGATTTTCCAAAATAGGGGTTTGAAATTCCAAAATAGGACTACTATAGTTGCAGTACAGTGTATTTAACATGACAGTATTTATTATAATTAACGATAATATTTTTCAATCAGTATTTTTCATACATGACAGTAACAATTTTTATTTCATGAAAAAACATACTAGTCGTATTTTGGAATTCCAAATCTCGTTTGCTCGTACTTTGGACAATTTCCCTAAAATTAAAGAACATTTCTTCAAGATCGAGTGGGTTCACGGGCGGATTTAGCATTGACATCGAGAGGGCCAAAATTTAATTAAATAACGTATATTGCAAAAACAAAAAAGTGAAAATGTAATAAAATAATGTCTATTTAAAAAAAATTATTTCTTAGTAGAAAATAAGATCTATTGCAACAAATATGTCATACACAAAAATAAATAGAGTTTTTGCCACTTTTAGTCCTCCGACTATTATGCTACTGACACTTTTAGTACTCGACTTTGAGTTTTTTCACTTTTACTCCTTCGATTATTGTGCGACAGACACTTTTGGTACCCGTTTTTGAAAATTTCACCATTTAGTCCTTTGACTTTCATAAAAGTGACACTTTTGGTCCTTCAACTATTATAATAGTCACATTTTTAGTCCTCCATATATTGTATGAAATTTATAATGGAAGGACTAAAAGCGTCAATTTTATAATACTCAGGGGACTAATGTGAAAAATATTGAAGTAGGGGACTAAAAGTGTCTCTCGCACAATAGTCGATGACTAAAAATGGAAAAATTGAAAGTCGGGTACCAAAAGTGTCACTTACCCAATAGTCGAGGGATTGAAAATGGAAAAAACTCAAAATAAATATTATAGGAATAACTAGTCATACTAACAAGTAAAAAAACTAATACAAATATGAAACTAATACGGAGTACTGTACAATGAGATTAATAATGAAAAATTACAATCAAATTCATAGTAGTTTAATTGAAATGATGTTCACAAATAAAAAATCAAAAGTAGTTAATTTTCAAATCACAATATGTGGGTATATACAGGGCGGATCCAACCCCTCTATATATATATATATATATATATATATATATATATATATATATATATATATATATATATATATATATATATATATATATATATATATATATATATATATATATATATATATATATATATATATATATATATATATATATATATATATATATATATATATATATATATATATATATATATATATATATATATATATATATATATATATATATATATATATATAGGTATTAAATAGAAGTAACTTATACATTATAAACGAGTTTTGAAACAATTAATAAATGCGGCAGAGTAGAGTTGGCTTTGATTGTGTGTTTCAAGTTTTTCCCTTGGTCAGTGGTTTGATTCTCAACTTGGATGCTTTTTTTATTTTGTTTAAAAGCCTTTTCGTTTTTTTAGGTTGGTTGAAAGCCTTTATCATTTTGTTTTATTAGGGAGAACTATCAAATAAGCCCTAAAACTTTCATAAAAAGTGCAAATAAGCCCTTTATAGGAGGCTCTGTCCGGACGTCTCCATTTGGGGCGGTTTTCGATGGATTTTTTTGATGAAATGTTTTGAGCATCTTCTTAATTAAGTCTAGTTTACTCATACCAAATTTTAGCTAAAATTTCAATCAGGAAGACAGTCAAATGAATTTTTGAAGATAAATGCGCAATAAGACAACGCAGTATATTTCAGAAAATTATTTGACTGCCTTCTCGATTGAAATTTTAGCTTAAATTTGGTATGGGTAAACTAGACTTAATGAAGAAGATGCTAAAAAATGTCATCAAAAAATTCCACAGGAAACTGCCCCAAATGGCGACATCCGGACAAAGCCTCTTGAAAAGGGCTTATTTGCACTTTGTATAAAAATTCAAGGGATTATTTGATAGTTCTCCCTTTTGTTTTACTTTTGCAATTTTGCTTAAAATACTTTTCATTTTGTTTCAGTTTGGTTAAAAGCCTTTTTATTTTGTTTAAAACCCTTTTTATTTTGTTTAAAAGCCTTTTCATTGTGTTTCAGGTTGGTTAAAAGCGTTTTTCATTTTCTTTTACTTATGCAATTTTAGGCTCTAAACTAACTTAAAGTTACTTTAGATAGACAATTGTATTTAAATTTTGGCTCATTTGAACTACTTCAATATAATTACAATTTAATTTTTCGCATATAATTTGTTAAGTTTAACAATTACGTTTTTACATTACTATAAATTAATTTTTAAATATACTTGTGCATTCGCAACTTAAATTAAATCTGAATAAATACTTGATTAATTTCTTGTTTGATTCTTATTGCTTACATAATTTTGAATAAGTTACAAACTACGCGATAAAAATTTATTTTTAGCTAAGTAAAAATTTATCAGCCATGAAATTTTTAAGTATGATATCGTAATATTTTTGTCCCATGAATATTTTGTTAATTGATTTTACAATATTTTTTTATTAATATGGTCGTTATTTATGACATGTGTGAAAGATATCTAATGTAAATTCGCCCCCTCTGACGAAAATTCTTGGATACGCCACTGGCTTTATATTAACATTTTTAAATTTTTGTGGTGGGCGTAATACACAAACATATACGACAGCTCCAATTTTATCGAATAGCACTCACAAATCGTTCCTGACCGGAACGTCGTACGGTCAAACTCGTTTGAGCTATTTTTTGGTGGAATTTTTTTATAAACTTTTATGAGAATGTTCACTAAAAGTTTAGACTATGTCCATAAAAGTTTATAAAAAATATTGAATAGTAAATTGTTGAATGATAATATTGCGCTTTGAATATATACAAAAACGCAATATTTTTTAATAATTTATTTAACCAAGTTTCCGGTTGAGTTTTACGCTGAAACTTGTTGGACATAATCTAAACTTCATGGAGAACATGTCACAAAATTTCATCAAACAATTCAACTTGAAAGCACCTCAAATGGGCTTGGCCGCACTACAATTCGAGTGAAGCACGAATGATACTTTAAATATATACTAGTAAATTTTTTGTAGGGGGTCTTGGGCCCTCCCTGGCCCTAAGCCAGATCCTTCAATTCCCCGAGTGGGGCAGCTCCTTCAATTCGTTCCCCAATGCAAGATATGTCATTGCCGGAAGAGGGTCGAAGAAAGAAAAATCGTCTCTAATGTTACAATGTGCACAATGCACATGTTGTATTAGAGAGATACATAAATATTATGAGCATTATCTTTCTCTCCTTATTTGAACAGTGTATTTAGAGAAGAAAAAACTCTCACAGACAATGTGTATGAATTTGGGCGCGAAGAAATACTCCCTCCATTCTGTTTTACATGTCTTACTTTGTCCCAAAATAGTCTTTTTTTTTTTGCAATTAAATTCAACTTATAGGGCAAAGGTTAGGTTGATGGCTACTGCTGGTTTTCTTTTTCTGGCGCCACTCTTCCTTTATTTTTCATCATTTTGCCGTTTTTCGTTGATGGCTGCTAGCCTGCTAAGGCTTTACTCCTCTTTCTTGTTTTTTTTTTTGTTTTCTCTTTTCTTTCGTTGCTTTTCAATTTCTTGCTTTTCGTTGTTTTTCGTTTTTCGTTGATTTTTCTTTTCTTTATTTTTTTCTTTAACATGCTTTACTTTTTATAAAATTATTATGCAAATTTATAATCTAAAATATGGTTAATGTTTGAGATTGTTTTTCTTCTTTTTCCAATCAACCTTCTAATTTGAGTTTTTTTTAATTTCTGCATTATATGTATGCTCATTTGGTAGTGATGTTATGCTCATATTAAAATGTTATATCAATGCATATTTCAAAAATAACATATTACATTAGATTCAAGTAGGATTTAGTTACAGATACGAGAGCACAAACCATGATATTCAATTGTACGGAGTATCTTTTTAATACTCAATAGAGAAGATTTGATTCCCAATGAAAACGTCTTGATACTCGCTCAACTAAAAAACTTATGATTTTCCTACTAATGCTCATTTTATAATTTATGAATGCTCAATCGGTACTCAATTGCACGTTTTTAATACTCAGTAGAGAAAGTTTAATGGTCAATGAAAAATGTCTTGATGCTCAATTATTTTCATATGCTCAATCGATATTGATGTTATATGTATATATCTACATATATATATGCTCATTTTTAAAATGTCATATCAATGCATATTTCAAAGGTATCATATTACATTAGATTCACATATTGAACTTCACAGGGATTGATTGTAGATATAATTTAATACGTTTCTATAAAAGATAAATATAAAAAGAAAGTGAATTAGAAGATATGAAGCAGTGATTGTGATGTTCAATATTAGACTCCTAATACTCAACGAAATAGGTCTAGTGCTATTTAAAAGTTCATTAATGTTTTTTAAACAGAAAATGCTATTTTCATCTCAATATAGGAGGTTTGATGCTCAATAAAAGTGTTGTGACGTACAACTAACAAACGTTACGGTTTTCATACTTATGCACATTTTGAAAGTTGTGTATGCTCATTTGATACTAATATTATGCTCATTTTTTAAAATGACATATCAATGCATCTTTTAAAAATATCATATTACATTAAATTCGCACATTGAAGTATATAGAAGTTGATTATAGATATAATTTACTCCCTCCGTCCCTAAAAGAACTTCTAGCTTTCCATTTTCGTTTGTCCCAAAAAGAACTTCGTTTTCCCTTTTTAGCAAAGAATTTGTGGTTCACAGCAATTCTTACGCATTCTTACACATTTCTCTTTTCTCTGCATAACTCTCCACCACACAGTTCCCACTTTCTTAATCCGTGTGCCATTTGTACTACGGAAGAACATATAGGGACGGAGAGAGTAATAAGTTTTTATAAAAATAAGAAAAATAAAGTGAATTACGAAAATGTCACCGTTTTTTGTTGCGATATCAGCTTTCTTGTAATAACACGGTGCTCATTAAAATTGGATGGTTGCTCATTAACAGTACACTAATGCTCATTTAGCAAAAACCGTGATTTTCACATTAATTACAAAAATGCCACCGAATTATTTTGCTATTTTTCCCTTTGGCCTGTTACGTATGAACTTATTATGAACATATTTAGCTGCCTATTAGTTTGTTCCTTGTTGGGCCGACTGTACTGTGGTCACCGTACAACCGGATGTATGATATACAAATCCATTTTATGGGACAAAATAGGGAAACATCATGAGTAAATGGCAAGAAATATCACACATGACGTCAGGAGTGACAAAATTAAAAATAACCTCAAGAGTGATGAAAAAATATTGAAATTTGTAATATCAATCAATCACCTAAAGCATATGTAGTACGGAGTACTAAGTAGAAAATTTGATCAATCAATCACCTAGAAAATACTCCGTAAAAGATTTGATGCATTCTTAAGTCAAAATAATCCGTGAAAAGGCATTTAATTTGTTTAAACAAAAATACTCGGTATGTAAATGTAATATTGTGCATTTGTTTGATTTGTACAAATAGTTTATGGGTTTGTTTACGAATACACAATTTGTTTGTTAAACGGTGATCATAATTTTATCTTTTCAATCACTTTTTTAATAATTATATCAGATCCAAGTGAGACACATAAAATGAGACAAAATAGGGAAACATCATGAGTAAATGGCAAGAAATATCACTCATGACGTCACGAGTGACAAAATAAAAAATGACGTCATGATGAAAAATTATTGAAATTTGTAATATCAATCAATCACCTAAAATGGAGTATGTAATACTACGTAGAAAATTTGATCAATCATTCACCTAGAAAATAAAAGATTTGATGCATTCTTAAATCATAATAATCCGTGAAAAAGCATTTAATTTGTTTAAACAAAAATACTCCGTATGTAAATCTAATATTGTGCATTTTTTTAATTTATACAAATAGTTTATGGATGTGTTTAAGAATACACAAATAGTTTATACAAATTTGTTTGTTAGTCGATGACCAAAAGTTATATTAACACATTAACATCAATAGATTCTATTACAACATCTGCTGCAATGTGCACGGTGCACATGTCGCATGGGAGAGATAGACACAAAAATTTGATTTTATGATGATTTCTCTCTCATTCTTTCCACAGTCTTATGTGTTTTTGGTAAGTTTTTCTTTACAATGTTAATCACAATGTTTACATCTAGACATTGTGTTTGACATTGTGAAGAAAAACTTACCAAAATGATGTAAGATTCTTCAAATAAGGAGAGAGATATTTTATTTATTATTTTCTAATTGGCTATCTCTTATATCACGTATGCAGCGTTAACGTTAAGCAACTAATTATTCTCAGTGAGCCTGGCTCCCAGGTCCCATCGCTTCCCCGTTTTTTGACGCAATGTACTCCATGGTAGAAACATTCGAGGTACTAGTTCCAAACCTCGAATCCGCCACTTCCCTTTCTTCAGAAATCCTCCATGAATATTTGAAATCTCCATCGCTTCTTCCTCCCCCAAGCCCTTTGTCATCCCCTCTGTTTCCCCCTTGCTTCCTTCAACGCCCTACCAAATAGAACTCCGACCAGCGGCTTGCCGGTACCATCGACCAACCATCTACCACCACTCCCCAATCCTCCTCTACGACAACCCGTTCGCAACCAGCTGCCAAACTGCCTCTGTTGTTCCCTGATACTATTGTAATTTACATATGTATGTTTGCGATTTTAATTAGTTGTGTAGTTTGTTATTATGGAAATTACAAACTTTTGATACGGGGGGTAGAACGACGACAGTCACTCCTCTTCCTCCTCCGCTACTTGGACGGCGAGGGCTAATTCCTCATCTTCTACCACTTGTTCGAACTCTTCTGCTTCCGCCTCAGTCCGAAGGTTGTCTTGGATCCTCTCGGCCACAGCGGAGTCATTACGTACTGAGGACCGCTAACTTGAAGACTCAACGTCTGAATAGCTCTCAGCCTGGACAGACAGCTCCCTCGAGATGTCTTGAGAGTCACTCGCAGACGACATCTTTGGTAAGGTGTTCGAAGGGTCCAAGGAAAAAATTCTACCTATGACTATAACACCTAATCTAAGGCCGGAAAGCAAAATGTGCAAGAATTACCAAGGACAGAGGAAGAACTGACCTCAGGGATGGGGATTTGATCGAAGGAAATTTTCTCTCTCTAGAAAAATTTTGCCAGAGCTTTGCTAAACAATGAATCGCGCAGGAGGAATGGCCCTTGCCATGGGATATTTATAGGCTCCCAACTCCGTGCAGGGCCAAAAACTGGGCCCCCGGTCACCCAAGTCATCATTGCGAACCGTCATCTCCACCAACCGGTAGTACCAACCCGAGGTCATCCAACCAGGAGCCGCCACGTGGACCCCACCACCAACGGTCCATATTCCAACGGTCATATTCCAACGGTCATGTCTCAACAGCTCTCCTTCACAGACTAAGGTGCCCTCATCTGGCACCCCTCAGACAACACTATGCATGCCTTCGGGCTAACTCCTTCAGACTCCTTCATCAAGGGGAGTCCCCGGCTTCACAACGGGAAAACCCCTCAGGAACCCTTAACCCTCAACATGTTGAGAACCAGGGAACCCCCTCGGGGGCACACCTTCAAACCCCCTTGTCAATGGTTGGCCTCCGACATAAAATAACGGGACCCCTCGGGAGCCCTCAGCCTCCAACTTATCAAGAGCTATGGAACCCCCCGCGGCAACACAAGAGCTAGCACCTATGTCAACACGCCCTCAGCCCCAATGACTGAGGGACTCACCTCGGTATCACCAGGATATCAAAAGGGTGCCTTCGGCAAATCAACGAGCAAGCCCTCAGATCACGGGTATCCTTCGGCCTCAACACTATATTCAGACCAAAGGTTAACCTTTTCAATTTATCATTGGGGGAACTCGATGCACTCTTTTTCCCTCATTAGAATTTTTTCCCACAAGGTTTTTTCTAATGAGGTTTTTAACGAGGCATCCCCCCAAAATGAAACAAAAATAGTCAGCCCTCGGCCCCATACTGAAGACACACACTGCTCTACTCCTCTTCACCACATTACAAGTGCCTCAAGGAGTGGGGGACTGGAGGACCCCTCCGAGAAAAAACCACAAAATGTTAAACTTTCCCCAAAACATCAACATAATCCTCCAAGTCCAAAAATGTGGGGGACTGGGGAACTTCCCTTGGCAGAACATGCAAACGCAAAACTCCTCAAACCACAGCAAGGCGGCATCAGATGACAAACACAACTACTCCTTTCCCTTAAGTACCTTTCGGCAAAAGGAGTGAGGGACTCCTAATGGAGTATATGGCCCAGAGGCCCCCGACCCACATACTTCCACTACTCTAACACAGGCCCGACAAGCCCATGAAGCACAACGGGCCCAAATCACAGCGCCCCAAATATCAAGGAGCCAACGTCGCACATATGGATAGCTGGTTTTGGGCATACGAAGCTACTGGGAGAAAACAGCGAAATCAGTGGCCTTCGGCACTTAGGGCCCTCGGCACTGCGAGGCCCCCGGTATGAAGAGCCTTCGGCTTATCATTTACAGTCGAAGGCACCTTCCTCGACAGAATCTCCTCTCCACATGCGCCTGAATCACCGTACCAATTACGACGTCACATCCAACCACCGCATTTAATGCGGCCACATGCGAGTGTCGGTGCCACCCTGATTGAGGTGACCCTCGGCCGTCGGATGCTTGACACGTGTCCCTGTCTAGCATTTATTACTACTATAAATAGCTGCCCTTTTCCCCTTTGTAACACACACCTTGAATACTTATTATATATTTGAACTCTTTGTCTCTCTTACTTATTTGCTCTAACTTCTCTCTATGTTACTCCCCACAGTAACCCCTCAGATAAGCTACCCCCGGGTACACTATCCATCAATCATGTTGAACAAGATTTCATCATAGTTTAACCTTGCTGATATGGGGACCAAGTGTCTCTCTGTTGAGAAGTTGTCTTGTAAACGAACTTTAAATCTGGACTGTGAATAGTTATTGTTTGTTTTGCATGTGGCTAGCCTGTGGGGTTGGTGCTTTAACCCTAGGTCGTACCCTGGGAACTTGGTGTTTCTTGGGCGTTCTTGTTTTCCTTGGATCTTCTTGATCCGGAGAGCGTGTACGTATCACTCTCTCCATTTTTTTTGGTTCCTTGTGACCTAAGGAGTGCTTTATGCTGCTCCAATCGTTGGCCTACTATATCTTTGGATTTTTTAGGCAACCAGCGATAGTGAGTTTCCACCATGCCACTGTTGTTTGCTCTACACCACACATAGGACCAATAAGGTGGAGAATGTGGGAGGTATTGGCCCTCTTGTTAAGGCCTTTATATATTTTCCCCGTGACTTAGTTCTGTCCTACCTGCAACCCAGCCCAAACCCTTTTTCTTCTTTGTTGCTTGCATATGTCCCTGTGTTCGGTCAATTCCCTCTCTTTACCCTACTTACCTTGTTAGGCTTATCTTGACCTCACTACTTATATCCTTCAGATGGTCTTTGCCTATTTGAGCCACCTTAGTCATACCCTAGTTCTAGAGACATCCTTTAGAGAGAGAGAGAGAGTTCGAATTCTCTCTAGCTGGTCCTCTTCCTCCGTCCCTCTCTGATCACTTCGACAGTGTGTCAGCGCGCTTATGGATTCTAGGGAGAGGTAAGAGAAGGTAGTTGCATTGGGTTTGGGTTTGTTGTGCCTTTGTGGTGGTTCTTTTGTCCCCGGTGGTTCTGTGTGGTGGTTGTGAGTCTTGTGAACCCTTTGGGTTCGTGTGACTGGAGACCGGGGCTGGAAGATCTGTCAACCTAACACTACGTAAATAATATTTCCCCCGTCCTTGAATTATCTTCCAAGTCCCAAAATAAGTGATATTAAAGTAACTTTTGTGACTATTTAATTGATTTTGCTAAAAAGGGATGTTTTAACTATTTCCATATAACTTTTTCTTTATGTTATTAATAAAATACTCCCTCCGTCCCTTAAAATTTTGCCAACTTTTCTTTTTTGGATGTCCCATTAACTTTGCCACTTTTCCTTTTAAGTAAAGAATTTCTGATTCCAGTTAATTCTCTCTCCTCTGCACAAACCTCAATCACACAATTTTTACTTTATTAATCTCTATGCCGGTCAAACTTGACAAAGTTTTAAGGGACAGAAGGAGTATATTTTATTATGTTTTTATAATTCAGAAGTTTCAATCACTTTAGCCAATATTCCATCAATTTCAGTATTATTAGATATGCTCTTATTTATCTTCATTTTATTAATATCTTTATTTTATTAATAAAATATATTTTAAGTAATTTGATTCATAATACATATGATTCAACATTTCATGTTAATTTCTAACTATATATTGTTATTTTTTAACTACTTCTGCAATTTACATTTATAATGTACATTTTTGCAATTATTTTATTTCCATGTGTTGTCTTTCTTTTTAATTTTCAAATTTTTATTAGTAACTCACAAGCATTAAATAGATTAGTAATTAAGTATTGATTGCTATTAATTAGAGTAGATAACTAAATAACGCATCATTAAAACAACACATTTTCACTTCGTTTGATGCTAAATGAATTTTTATTTGAATCCCCACCATATTATGTGATGAAGTATATGGCCCAAGACCCCTGATCTATATACTTTTGCCACCTCAAGAGGCCCAACTACTTCGAATAGCCAAAATAAGCAATAGACACCTCTCGGGCCCAATCTTGAGGGTTACAAACAATGATGACACTCCACACAAAGGTCATCCTACATATCCAGTTCACGATGTTCCCATCTCTGGCGAGCCCAACTGAGCCTTCCGCACCCGAGGGCTAGCTCCCGGCTCCAATTTAGAAGACCTTCGGGTCGGTGACTTCCGGCACTCCACCACCACATTTGATGCTTCGCCACGTGCCCACATTTACCTCACATCGTGGCTCTACGTCATAGACTAGCTTACATATGTATGTGGATTTAATGCACTTAACATTATTTGACTAGTATATATAGTCGCCTCTTTAGTAGATGAAGGCTTCAAAAATCATTAGTACAATTACTCCCGATCTCTCTCTTACTCAGTAGATCTGCCTTATCTCTACATACTATTAGTGGTATCTCGGTTCAACTATCTATCATTATCATTATATTACAAAAATTCGATAATTGTTTGAAATAATTACGTATATATACATAAAATAAACTTTTATTTTTAATAATATTTGGTAAATGTTCCTCGACATTTACCCCACCGATGAGTGGTTTACCTTCCGGGACAAAAAAAAATGAACAAAATAAAGATTATTTACAAAACTGTGACTAGCTAGTTGAGTAGTAATGAAAACATGGTAACTTATGTTTAATTTTAAACTTAAGTTATAATGACACTACACTGTACTAACTATTAGTTATATTTTTGTAAATAAATTTTATTTTAATAACATTTTTGAAACCCCCTAAATATTTCTCCATGGTATGATCTTTTTTATCATTGCTAACTGGTCGCGATTCTTCACAAATCACAATTATGCTTTTAACGAAGTTTGAGAATAGACAATTTGTCAGAAATTATTTTGTAATCCTGGACGAAACACTTGATAATTATCTCTTCATTTGATGATCATGTGTTATCATCGGTAGAAGGGATGGATTTAGGGGGGCATGGGGGCGACCGCCCCCCTTGGACTTGTAAAAATTTTCATTATATATGTAATATTTTCATAAAAATTTCATAGTTTAATTAGATATATATGTGTTCGCCCCCCTTAACGTTTAGTTTTCAAAATTAATATATAGCCTTACATAATGTAAAACTTAATTGGAGATTTAAAAGAAGAAACGTCTAAAATAATTTACGTACTTAAGCAAATAAACAATATAATAGAACAACTTTGATCATTGTTTAAGACTTGAGATATTTATTATATAAAAATTCATAGTTTTGTAATGTTTAGTTATCTTTATTAGACAATTAGTACTCGATTTTGTAAAATGTCAAATGATATTAACTACCGGACACACTAGTTAAATAGTTTTTAGATCATGTGAGGTGAATCCAAAATATAAATTTTTGTTGACATTAAATTACACAATTCATTTACTTGTTACGTTCTACAAACTAATTATTGCATAGATAATAAACTTTAACTTATTTTACCATTAATGCAAATATAATATGCACCATATATATGAATCAGCAATATAATTAATATTATTCTAAAAATAATAATGGCATACATATTATTGTAATAATATGAAAACTCTTCATGACTCACAAACACCCTCTTTGTTAGACAAAAATTGTAATTCAAAAACCAATTCTTTATTCTGATAAAAATTCATGGGGTTAAACAAGACAAAAGTTATTTAAAAAGTATTGGTGGATGTGTACCTTTTAAACTCTTTATCTTCAAATAACTTTCTTTTGGGTTGCTATTTCTTACGATTTAATGTATCAATACTTTTTTTAGAGCATTTCAATTATAAAATCAATTTTATTTTTCCATTGTCTAAACTTAGAATGTAATAGTTTAAATGTTGTAGTACGTGTATGTATTAAAAAAAATTTGAATAAAAAATTTCCGCAGAGGCCTATACTAGCAAAAAAAAATCACCCTGATACACTAGCGGAAAAAAATTCTCCGCGCTACACTAGCAAAAAAAATTCACCCCCTACACTCATGAAAAAATTTCGTCCACCTTGACTAGAAATCCTGGATCCATCCTTGATTGGTAGTTGTGGTTGGGACTTGGGAGTCCTCACATTTCTGCCTTAAATAATGTTTGACCGATTAAATGAACGGTCGTCTTTAATTTTAAAAACTTAGAGTAATTTTTACTCAAAATCTAATGTGAAATTTGTTTAGAATTTGTGTAACTTTTAATCTTTTTTGGTGATATGAAATTCATTCTTTGACACACAAAATAAATATTTTTCAAATAATAATTCAGCCGTATATATTTGATGGAGTAATAGGACTAGGCCCAGAGCCTAATCAGCCCAAGCCCCGAACATGGACCCGTGGATCCAAGTCCACAACCTAGAGCCTGCCTGCCAACCCAGCGGGAAGCCTGTCAGTCCGACCGACCTCCCAGCCCGGAAGAGTAACGGTCAAGCAATTAATGCACTATTAATTATGTACGTATTTAATTCTTTATTAATGTTGTAATTAGTTAGTCATTATTATCGGTAGCGGTTACGATTTGTATACGCCTATAAAAGGCGGCTTGTAATTCATATTAGAGAAACGAATTCTATATGCTATTTCTGGCTAACTTTCCATATTCGTACTTTCCTAATTCTTGCTTGAGTGTCGTACGTAGCTTTCCTAAAAGCCTACGAGCGTCCTATTTTGGACCAACATTGATGCTTTCATTGAGAGCTGATGTTGTCTCTCATCACTTTGGTAGGAATTAAACAAGAAATTTCAGACAAGATGGGAAAGTTCGAAGGTTTCCTATGAAATTTTCATGTCTATAATTCAAAATCTGAAAAAAGCATGAAAAGTTTGATCTGGTAAAGCAATGGGGATCCGGATTCCGGATGTAGGCACCAGCGGCCACAAGGAAAATTGAAAGATAACGCTCAGAACTCTACAGGCCGGCAACGTTGTCCAGCTACACAGGCAAACCTATGTCACAGTAGGACTGCCTCGCAACCGGTCGCCCTCGTAGCTGATGGCTATAGCCTGGATCGTGGCTACCGGCTCCATGACTCCATGGCTGTTGTTACCAAACTCAATCTCAATAATCCACCATTAATGGCCGCCTTAGCTCTGGGAGTGACGAACGACCACAGTAGGAGCAACAACATTTCCGTCACAACACCGCCCGCCTCAGTTCTGGTCGCTCCGCCATCGAACGGCCGCCGGTGAGATCCGCTATTTGACGGTTGAGGTCGCGACTCCCTGTTGGAGGTCAGAGCTTTGCTTCTCCTCTAGCAACACTGGCCGAAGCCCACCTCTGTGGCGGCCATAGCCAAGGATTTCCCAAGTTTCCTCGCTGGCAGTGGAAACGGAGGGCGTGAGGGCGTCTCCTCCTCCCATCTCAACAAGCAACGATGGCTGAGGTTTTAACTGGTGACGACAACAATCAGAAACCACACAGGAGCAGAAAGGGACGGGCTCACGGGTGCCTCACACCTCCTCGCTAATTGAATGCTTCTCTTCTTCACCTCACCTTCGCCAGGACGATGGCAAGTTTCTATACACCTCTCTTCCTGGCAATTGAAGCTACGACAGTGCCCTTAAGCCTGAAGCCTGGTTGAGTGAAAAAGGATGGGCCCCTTCTTTAGTTGGCCCAGAATTGTTTCAACAACACACATCATCCACGTCTCATCTTAATCGAAAGCTAAGTATCCAAAAAACCTCCATATTTGAGATATCGAAAAAAAAAACATAAATTGAAATTTTTGAAAAGATATTTTAAGTGGTTTAATTGCTTTTACTCTTGTTAAGCGTGTGTAATTTTAACATTGAACAACGAACTTATAAAATCTGATCACTCAAGTACGCCGGACGAGCACACACACTCGTACACTGGTCGAGCACACACACTCGCGCCACCGGGTCACGTCATATGAGTGTGACGATTAATAAGCTCCAATATAAATGTTAATACCGCACACTCTTGACTTCATATAAGTTCTCGCGTGCTCTTACCCCTTCATAGTGCATCACACTCCGACCTCGGGGGACGAGTCACCCGTTCAAAAGTTTTTACTTGCGGGTTCGAACTACTAACCTCGAGCGGCAAGTTAAACTCTTGTTAGGGGCCTAGAGCCACGCTCTTCCGAGCAATTTTGTCACTTAATTGACATTCACATTTCTCAAAAAGGTTGATATACTTTAGTTCTTTGGGGTTAGATTATCCGTTCGAGTGAGGAGTCCGCCTCACTTACTCGCGGATTCAATCTTTCTTTCGAAGACTGGGGTGTGGCCTAACTTGAGAACTTGATGTCCCTCTTTTCAAGTAGTGAGTCCGACTCACTTACACATTGAGCCGCGGTTCGACACCAGTCCAGATGCTCTATTCTACACTAGTTTCTTTTATGTGTAGGTACAACTAAATGAAGTGGGGGACTGAGGGTCTTACGGTCTTCAAGGAAGCAAATGACGAACCTGACGAGTCTGAGCCCAACGAGAAGAACAGTTCTAGCCATTCTATTCGAAGATGGCGACCATTGCAATAAAGGCTGAGGATCTCACCTCTTGCTTCATCTTGGGGGCATCAGATGTACTCTTTTTCCCTTCATTATGATTTTTTCCCATTGGGTTTTTCCCTAATGAAGGTTTTTAATGAGGCATCTCCTCAACATGGACAAGGGTGGGGATCTTCTAGTCTCGGAGAAGAGCAACTGACTTGGACTACTCCCTCTTAGCCGAGTCTACTACTCGACTAAGGGAGTGGGGGACTCGTGATGGAGTAATAGGACTAGGCCCAGAGCCTAATCAGCCCAAGCCCCGAACATGGACCCGTGGATCCAAGTCCACAACCTAGAGCCTGCCTGCCTGCCAACCCAGCGGGAAGCCTGCCAGTCTGACCGACCTCCCAGCCCGGAAGAGTAACGGTCAAGCAATTAATGCACTATTAATTATGTATTTAATTCTTTATTAATGTTGTAATTAGTTAGTCATTATTATCGGTAGCGGTTACGATTTGTATACGCCTATAAAAGGCGGCTTGTAATTCATATTAGAGAAACGAATTCTATATGCTATTTCTGGCTAACTTTCCATATTCGTATTTTCCTAATTCTTGTTTGAGTGTCGTACGTAGCTTTCCTAAAAGCCTACGAGCGTCCTATTTTGGACCAACAATATTAATCATGGAGCTCATAAATGAGACCTAAATAACATGTTAACAGTAATGGCGTAGCTAATGCGCAATTATTTGTGGGAATGGAAAAGTTAAACACGGATACAAGCAAGAACTTGAGGGGTGGGGAAAATTCAGAGACAAAATTTCGGACAGAATTTTGGCACATTATCATCGACCCACTTCAGGATTTTGCATGGCCCCGCCGCCAATGAATAGCCACGTTTCTCGACTCCCTCGAAACAACCTTCGCAGCTATGACAACAACACTTGGCACCCGCGGACCTACATTATCCAACCAAATTTCAAAAAATAACTAAAACAATAAGAATCGAGTTAATGTAGTACTACTACTCCCGTTTAATTAATATAATAATAATAATAATGTCCAACTTTTTTAATAATCCCACAGAAAATTAATCCTTCTTTTTTATAAAAACGATACAATATAGGAGCCTATGGTGGCATAATCCGGCCCAGATTGATAACCGGATCAAACCTCAGATCTGCCCGTACAAAAATGAGTTCGGACCAAGCTTTTCCAGAATATTGTAAGGGCGGATCGCAACAGACGGGTCTAACCATATATATATATATATATATATATAGAAATGATCTTATCCAACGTTCCTCCGTCCAAACGTCGTCAGAACACCGCCGTTTGGGACTGTGCTCAGTGTAATTTTTTAATGATTTTTTTTGAACACGTTCCTTATCATGTACTCCGTCCGTTTCCAAAAGAAAGTCACGGTTTGACTTCACGATTATTAAGAAAATAAATTGACTTTACTATAGAAAACACTGTTTAGCATTGTTTGGACACTGTTTGACACTGTTTCGCACTATTTGGCACTGTTTGGATGTAGATTTCTTTGCCGAATAAAGAAATAAGGGAAGTGTGACTTTGTTTTTGAAACATCTCAAAAAGGAAAGTGTGAGTTTCTTTTAGAAACGGAGGGAATATAGTTTATCTACAAAAAGTTTAAGCTCAAAATTCGACCGGGAAGGCAGTCAATCCTTACGTACCCAATGCAACCTACAACGAGGCCTATTGGCATGACGGGGAGAGAGAGAAAACAGGGGGGAACGCCAAAGATGCAGACTTCGCAGTCGCATTCAAAATCTTCACTAGAGTTACAGCCACCCATGGTGCTGCTGCTTTCGTTGTCTTATGGACCGGAGGAGAAGGAATAATTACTATTACTATGCTAGTAATAATTAAAACATATTGGCCCCATCCCATCCTTTATATATACACCAAGTGCATATATAAGCCAACGAAGTCTTCAAAGATCATCGACCAGCCTGTAAGTTTTTTTAATTTAGTCGAAAAGGTTAAAGCAATTCACCATCATTTCGGGAGTTGAAAATTTTGTAAATTTTTACTTTGATTTGAGCTGGATGATTATTGAGAGTCAGGTTTTTGTGATGCATAGTTTATTTCGAAAAATAATATTGAATAAAAAATAAAAAATTATTTACGAAATTGATGGTGAGGTAAAATTATTTACCAAAAATGGTGCTACATATATAAACATTTTTCATTTATATTTCAATTGTTATGCAAAATATATGAAAACTCATAACTTTTCATTATCTTTCACATGAGAGTTTGCATACCGTACAGCCGCTTGTGCGGTGATAACCGTGCGCCGGTGTTATTTTCATGAACCGTGAGCATTAATGCATATTTAATGAACATCGGACTAATTATGTTGAGTATTAAAATTTAAGAGGCTAGAAGCTTGATTGTAAAAAGAAAAATAAACAAACTCGAACATTATATAATATTTTATATAATACATTTTCATAATACAACAACAACAACATTTTCATAATAATTAAATAAAAATTAGAGTAAAATATTGTTAAAGAAAAAAAGAAAAAAACGAAGGAGAAAACAAATAAAAGCAACGAAAAAGAAAAGAAAAAGCACAAAAGAAAAAAAGTAAAACTACCGAGAAGAAAACTGGAAAAGCAACAAAACAAAGAAAAGAAAACAGAAAAACTAATGGAGAGAATCGTGTAAAGAAAATAGAGGTTTTTCCTTAAATATTACTCCTTCCGTCCCAAAAAGGTTGGTCAAAGTTGACTTTCACGTGGATTAATAAAGTAAAAACTGCGTGGTTGAAATTTGTGCAGAGGAGAGAGAATTAATTTTAGCCACATATTCCTTACATTAAATGGAAACGACAAATCTTTTTAGAACATCCAAAAAATGAAATTTGACCAACCTTTTCGGGATGGAGGGAGTAATAAATTAAATCCAACTTCCAAAAATGTAACTACTTTTAAATATGGATAAAAATGTGACCATGTAACTGTAAATTTTTATGTAACTGTGATTTTTTCGTGTCACTGTGAATTGTCACAATCGGATTTTAATGTCACTTACGGACATCACTATCAGGTTTTAATGTCACTTATGGTCGTGCGGATGTCACTGCCCTCGGAAAACATGTCACTTTATTTGTTTCCGGTTCAGTGAAATTGTCACCGCGGTCGATTAGACGCCACCCCGACTCCCACACTCGCACTCAGCCCCGAACACACCCCCGACAATCACCCGTTGACAGCCACCGCCCTACACCGGCCCCTCTCCAGCCCACCAGCCCCCTCCCTGGCCAGCCACCGTCCCTGGCCAGCCACCGTCCCTATAACGTCCGTACTTTTTCTACTTCTTATGCATTAATTAATGTTATATATAATCATGTTTTAATTTATGTATGAGTGCTATATGTGTGAAGTGTAGGGATAGCATGTGAGTATTAACTTTGTGATAATGATATTTGAACTTACATGCTTGTATTATGTTTGAACGTGACAGGCGACGGTATCCGATGAGCAACGAAACTACACCGTCATAATCATTCGTATTTTTGAATGTAATGGTATATCAAGTTATTAGTCATGTTAAATAGTATTTGAGTGTTTAAAATAAAGTTCATATCTTCTTATGATTTCATGGTCTTATTATCTTTCATGTGCCACTCATATTTAATTTCAAATATAAAAATAAAAAATAATTTAGCACTTTAAAACTTCATTTTTTTAAGTGATATAAACTTTTTACTTATACTATACTCTAATTGTTACAAATATCATACCAAAAATCATAACTTTTTACTACTATACATTTCATATGAAATCAATATTGCGTGTTTAAAATTAAAAATAGTTTAGCACTTTGAAAAATCTATATATATATATATATATATATATATATATATATATATATATATATATATATATATATATATATATATATATATATATATATATATATATATATCAAATATAAAATTATATATGTAGATAGGTATTAAATAGAAGTAACTTATACATTATATATAAACGAGTTTTGTAACAATTAATAATTGCGGCAGAGTGGAGTTGGCTTTGATTGTGTGTTTCAAGTTTTTCCCTTGGTCAGTGGTTTGATTCTCAACTTGGATGCTTTTTTTTATTTTGTTTAATAGCCTTTTCGTTTTTTTAGGTTGGTTGAAAGCCTTTATCATTTTGTTTTAGAGAGAACTATCAAATAAGCTCTAGAACTTTCATAAAAAGTGCAAATAAGCTCTTTTATAGGAGGTTCTGTCCGGACGTCTCCATTTGGGGCGGTTTCTGGTGGAATTTTTTCATGAAATTTTTTTAAAATCTTCTTAATTAAGTCTTGTTTACTCATACCAAATTTAAGCTAAAATTTCAATCGGGAAAACAGTCAAATGAATTTTTGAAGATAACTGCGCAGTTAGACAGCGCAGTATATTTCAGAAAATCATTTGACTACCTTCTCGATTGAATTTTTAGCTGAAATTTGGTATGGATAAAGTAGACTTAATCAAGAAGATTCAAAAAAATGTCATCAAAAAATTCCACAGGAAACTTCCCCAAATGGCGACATCCGGACAAAGCCTTCTGTAAAATGGCTTATTTGCACTTTTTATAAAAGTTCGAGGGCTTATTTGATAGTTCTCCCTTTTGTTTTACTTTTGCAATTTTGCTTAAAATCCTTTTCATTTTGTTTCAGTTTGGTTAAAAGCCTTTTTATTTTGTTTAAAAAAAATTATTTTGTTTAAAAGCCTTTTCATTTTGTTTCAGGTTGGTTAAAAGCGTTTTTCATTTTCTTTTACTTATGCAATTTTAAGCTCTAAACTAATTTAAAGTTACTTTAAATAGACAATTGTATTTAAATTTTGGCTCATTTGAACTACTTCAATATAATTACAATTTGATTTTTCGCATATAATTTGTGAAGTTTAACAATTACATTTTTACATTACTATAAATTAATTTTTAAATATACTTGTGCATTCGCAACTTAAATTGATTCTAAATAAATACTTGATTAATTTCTTGTTTGATTCTTATTGCTCACATAATTTTGAATAAGTTACAAACTACGCGATAAAAATTTATTTTTAGCTAAGTAAAATTTTATCTGCCATGAAATTTTTAAGTATGATATCGTAATATTTTTGTCCCATGAATAATTTGTTAATTGATTTTACACTATTTTTTATTAATATGATCGTTAATTATAACATGTGTGAGAGATATCTAATGTAAATTCGCCCCCCTCTGACGAAAATTCCTGGATACGCCACTGGCTATATACTCCGTATTAACATTTTTAAATTTTTGTGGTGGGCGTAATACACAAACATATACGACAGCTCCAATTTTATCGAATAGCACTCACAAATCGTGAAATCGTTCCTGACTAGAACTTCGTACGGTCAAACTCGTTTGAGCTATTTTTGGGTGGAAAATTTTTATAAACTTTTATGAGAATGTTCACTAAAAGTTTAGACTATGTCCATAAAAGTTTATAAAAAAATATTGAATAGTAAATTGTTGAATGATAATATTGCGCTTTGAATATATATAACAACACAATATTTTTTAATAATTTATTTAACCAAGTTTCCGGTTGAGTTTTACGCTGAAACTTGGTGGACGTAATCTAAACTTCATGGAAAATATGTCACAAAATTTCATCAAACAATTTCACTTGAAAGCACCTCAAATGGGCTTGGCCGCACTACAATTCGAGTCAGGCGCGAATGATACTTTAAATATATACTAGTAAATTTTTTGTATGGGGTCCTGGGCCCTCCCTTGCCCTAAGCCAGATCCTTCCCCGAGTGGGGCAGCTCCTTCAATTCGTGCCCCAATGCAAGATTTGTCATTGTCGGAAGAGGGTCGAAGAAAGTAAAATCATCTCCAATGTTATAATGTGCACAATGCACATGTGATATGAGAGAGATACATAAATATTATGAGCATTATCTCTCCTTATTTGAACGGTGAATTTAGAGAACAAAAAACCCTCACAAACAATGTGTATGAATTTGGGCGCGAAGAAATACTCCATCCGTCCTGTTTTACATGTCTTACTATATTCCAAAATAGCCGGGTTTTTTGCAATTAAATTCAACTTATAGGGTAAAGGTTAGGTTGATGGCTATTGCTGGTTTTCTTGATAAAAAAGGTGGAATCTCCCACCCCAGGAGCCCCCCATTCCACGACCTGACAGGATTTTTGGGAGGATGTTAATCACGGTGACTCAGTCGGCCTAATGATGGTAGGCCTTTTTCCCGTGCGCACCAGAGACCCAGTCTTATTTCAGGTTCTGTGACCTCCACACGGACGCTGCGGGTTTCGAACTTTGGTCACTTGGTCCAAATTTCCCACCACTGAACCAATTGAGCTACCCGTGCGGGTAGTTTTCTTTTTCTGCCGCCACTCTTCCTTTATTTTTCATCATTTTGCCGTTTTTCGTTGATGGCTGCTGGCCTGCTAAGGCTTTACTCCTCTTTCTTGTTTTTTTGTTCTCTCTTCTTTCGTTGCTTTTCAATTTCTCTTGCTTTTCGTTGTTTTTCGTTTTTCGTTGATCTTTCTTTTCTTTATTTTTTTCTTTAACATGCTTTACTTTTTATATAATTATTATTCAAATTTATAATCTAAAATATGGTTAATGTTTGAGATTGTTTTTTCTTCTTTTTCCAATCAACCTTCTAATTTGAATTTTTTATTTTCAACATTTATAGATATAATTTAATAAGTTTTTATAAAAATAAGAAAAATAAAATGAATTACGAAAATGTCACCGTTTTTTTGTTGCGATATCAGCTTTCTTGTAATAACACGTTGCTCATTAAAATTGAACTATTACTCATTAACAGTACACTAATGCTCATTTAGCAAAAATCGCGATTTTCACATGTATTACAAAAATGTCACCGAATTATTTTGCTATTTTTTCCTTGGGCCTGTTACGTATGGACTTATTATGGGCATGTTTAGCTGCCTATTAGTTTGTTCCTTGTTGGGCCGTGTATGATATACGAATCGGACAAAATACGGAAACATCAATAGTAAATGGCAAGAAATATCACACATGACGTCAGGAGTGACAAAATTAAAAAAAAAAACGTCAGGAGTGACGAAAAATTATTGAAATTTGTAATATCAATCAATCACCTAAAGCGTGTGTGAAAATACTCAGTAGAAGATTTGATGCATTCTTAAATCAAAATAATCCGTGAAAAGGCATTTAATTTGTTTAAACAAAAATACTCCGTATGTAAATCTAATATTGTGCATTTGTTTGATTTGTACAAATAGTTTATGGGTTTGTTTAAGAATACACAATTTGTTGGTTAAACAGTAATTATAACTTTTACCTTTTTAATCACTTTATTAATAATTATACGAAACAAAATAGGGAAACATCATGAACTAACTTAAAGTGTTCAATTAGCCCCTTATATAGGAGGTTCTGCTCGGTCTTCGCCAATTGGGGCGGTCCCCGGTGGAATTTTTTGATGATTTTTTTTGAGCATCTTCTTCATTAAGTCTAGTTTACACATACCAAATTTCAGCTAAAAATTTAACCAGGAAGGCATTCAAATGATTTTTTGAACATAACTGCGTAGTTAAATGGGAGTAACGAAAACCGAATAAGCTCACGTAGGAGTGCATTTGTTCCTGATCCAAAATAGGACCAATTTTAAGTATTATTCCTATTTTGCCCTTAATTGTTCGCTCAACTCATGTCCCCAAACCCCACATCTCTCATACAGTTTCCTCCACCCATTTCTCAAAACCCAACAGTGCGGCATCTTTGTGCGCAGCAGAGAGCTGAGCTTCAACCGCGAGCGGCAGCGACTTACCAGCGAGCCCTGACGAACAGCTCCGGCGAGCGCCGACGAGCAGCGGCAGTGACCGCCAGGTCTCCTCTTCCCCTCACTCCTCTGTTTCTTCAAAATTTTCCCATCTGAATCTGGTATGGGTGGTGCTGCCAAGCTCGGGGCTCTTCTTTTCTCCTCTTTTTTGGATTTTTTAATTGGTCTGAGAGGATTTAAACTGACATTATTTAAACCGTTGGGTGTTACAATGGCCATTATTTTTTGAAAATGCCATCAAATTGGCACTTTTACTCTTTAAAAACAATTAATCCGAAAATGTCAACAAAATGGCATTCTTACACTTCAAAAATTCCATATTTTCCACATAAAATGCCATTCATATAGCATTCTCAATTCATGTTTGCATTCTAATGAAAATTTTGGCATAAGCGACGGGGTCGATCGGTTAGATCTACAGTGGCGGAGTCCGGATCCGCAACGGCGGAGCTCAGAGCTAAAGTGGTGGCTGTCAAATATGCGGGGGCGGCTGGAGTCGGCCAGATCTGGACAGATCTACGGCGGTAGCAACCAGATCTTTAGGGACAACGGTCAGATCTGTAACGACGATCAGTTCTGCGGCGGCAGAGGCGGACGGCGGAGAACGGCGAACGCCGGTGGTCTAGTATTTGTCGGCAACAGTAAGTCAAGGCAAGCTTCACGGCATATCTGTCCAACTACAAACATTTAGTCCTATTTGGAGAAATATTAAACTTTACTCCTATTATAGCAATTAAAGTTGGATTTACTCCTATTTAGATAAATACCTCAAAAAAATATGGTGCAATTTATGTACTAGGATATTCAATCAGTTATTCATTTCTAATCTATCTGTGATTGAAGCCCCCCAGAATTTGAAAACCATATTAATTAACTAGCTTCAATACTTCTTACTATATTTCCTAACTTGCAGAGTTGGTAGAGGTGATTCTGTGATCATAGAGAAGCATGGTGGAGGTGTTTATCAACAAACTAAAACAAATGGAGGATAAGAAGATCCAATCTAAATAAAAATGTACAACCATGGATAATATATTAGCCAGAATTTACATGTATTTTATATTTTAGAGGTTCCGAAACTATTATTACAATGCCTATTCCATGTGCTTACAAACTAAACTAGACTAGGAAGCTTCAACCTCAAGTATGTATGTAAGCAACTAGACAACTCTCTATTTGACTTTGGTTCCATGTTTCCCTCTGCAAGAATTGGTACCGGTGTTGGACCGGTTGCAATCTACTTGATTGGTAGGGTCAGTTTTTTACATAATCTACATTTCATGAAGATTTTTTTTACAAAATTTCCTCAAAATATTTGACTCTAAAGCACCTCAAACAGGTTTATCTGTATAGTACATCCGATCGGGCACGCCTGATCAGACCATTCTCATAATATAGTTATATTATATAATATTATAGTATTAATAAAAATAATAATTAAAACTAAATGGGGCATTCAAATTCATTAGGCATATATTCCCTGCTGATTAATTCCAGTCTTTTTTTCCTACATATTCATACATACTATCGTATATGATACATGATTACTTTTAATGTATTATTCTTATATACCTCTGTATTAAATTATTTAATATTATGTACTTGAATGTATTGTGATGTTTTTCATGAATCTATTATTGTAAATCAAAACTATAATTATAAATGTATTTGTATTTGTTATTAGATTATTATTATTTGCATAGGTCATGCGATTTTGTTTTCATATATACAACTTTGGTAAAAGATAATTGAATTAGTTATCTTCTAATTAATCATGATTAGGAATTATTATCACCATTTTTTAAATGGTGACTTCTTCTGATTTGAGATTGTTATTGACCCTTTAGGACAAACAATTCCCTCTGATGGTTAGCTATGTGATGACAATCAATTATTATGTTAAATTTTGAGCCTGTTTCGTGATCGTTTTTTGTCTTATAGGAAAAAATTTTCATTAAACGCTAAAGTTTTTATTTTGTATAGGCATGGACCAGGCCCGGGCTCTGGGCCGGTTGAAGTCGGGCTTTTTTTCAGGATGTTGAGCCCTGAACCGGCCCGGGTTGATACCGGATCTGGGCCAAACCGGGTCGGGCCGGGCTGGGCCCAGTTCAAGGTAATTTTTTTGGCTTTGTAATTAACCCCCGACCCCCCTCCCTCACCCCCCCCCCCCCCCAACACAAAAAAGATGAATCGGGCCTAGCCCTGACCGCTCGGGCCGGTTCATGAAAATCAAGGCCTGAGCCCGGCCCGCCAGACCCGCCCAAACCGGGCTAAAGCCCGGAACCGGTCATCCGAGGCTAGTCCAGTCTAGGCCCGCACAGTAGCGGGCCGGTTCGGTTCCCAGGCCGGTTCGAACCGGTTGGGTCCATCCCAAATTTTGTACGCTAAATTGTGTAATAATCAAAACAAGTAAAGGTGGACTTACTCTTTTGTCTAGAGTCAATAGGGGTGGGCGCGGTCTAGTCCGGTCCAACATTTTACCGAACCCATACCTGGACCGTTACTATTGAAACGGTTCGGTTCGGTTTGGTCTTAGACCTAAACCCGTTCGGTTCGGTTCCATTTTCAAACGATCTGATACCATGTCATACCAATGTCAGACAATGCCACTTTTTCGATAAATTAAAACTTAGTCATCATCCAAAAATCCACACAATTATCAATTTTCATACTACCTCCATCCTAAAAAACTGTCATTTCAAAAATTTTGAACCATGATTTTGATTAGTAGTATTATGCAAGTTATAAATTTTATACTTTTTTGAAAGTGTTTTTAACAAAGAACATTTTCATATAATTTATATATTATAAATAGTTCTCAATAAAAAAATATAATTGATCAAAGTTTTGAAAATGGAAAAGTTTTTTAGGACAGAGGTAGTAATTAGGGATGGACTCGGTTCGGGCCGGGCCCGGTTCGGGCCTTGAACCGGCCGGGCCTCGGTTCGGGCCGGGCCGGGCCGGGCCTCGGTTATTTTTTTTATTTTATTTTTTTTTTGGGGGGGGGGGGGGCTTTTCCTAGTTAACCTCTAACCCTCCCCCTCACCCCCAAACCAACCCTAACCGCCTCAAATGGACCAAAATACCCAGCCTAACCCAAAAACTTAAAAAAAATAAAAAAAATGGCCCGGCTCGGGCCCGAACCGGCCGGGCCGGTTCACCTTTTGTAGGGCCCGAGCCCGATCCGAGATCCCACCTGGCCGGGTGGCCCGAACCGGCCAACCAACCGGTTCACCGGGCGGGTCCGAGCCCGCACAGTAGCGGGTCGGTCCGGTTCCGGGCCGGTTGGCCCACCCCGAGTCCACCCCTAGGTAGTATTACATAGTTAATGAATTTCTTATAAACTATAATAGTACAGAACATAAATAACAAGCAATTACCAAATGAGTAATCAAAGTAATGGTAATATGGTATACATGTATATATAATTATAAAATTATACTTCGTATAAATTAATAAAATTATAATTCGGTTCGGTTCGGTCCGGTACCGGTTCTCATTTTATGAGAACCGGTCATGGCATGGTATGGAATCAATCTGGTCCAGTTCAGGACAAAAATTTTTAGAACCGTTTGAAATCCCGTTTTACGGTCCGATACCATACCGGTCCGGTACAATGCCGGTTCGATTATTTTACCCACCCCTAGAAGTCAATGTAGATAATAATTGTAGTTATTTTTTATATAATTTTTTCTTTATTTTATTAATAAAATATATTTTAAATATAATTTTTTAAAATTCAATAGAATCAGTCTATCAAGCTACTTCAACCAAAATTTCATAAATTTTAGTAGAATCAACCGATTCATCAAATTTCAATATTACAAAACAGGCTCTTTATCTTAAATAAAATTGAGAACTTTTTAATTCAAGCCGAAAGACAAACATTGTGCATTCATTTAGGAAAATAATTAAATTACTATCAAATAAATAAAAATAACTTTTCACCCCGTGCAACGCACGGGTGGAAAAACTAGTACTAATAATAATAGTAATATTAATAATAATAGTAATGGTGATAATAATACTAATAAATATAAATACAGCCATAAATATAATTATTATTATTAAGTCTCTCGCAACAACTATCTAGCCATTCAGAGAGAGAAACAGTAGACATTTGAGACAGATATTTAAATAAGAAAACTAAAAATACACAACAAGCAGGCCGGAGTGGAGTGGCATAATTTTTCAATTGGCAACATCTTGGACATCACCTTTGTTGTCTCCCCTTTTAACAATGAGATCATCCAAGTTATCAGAACCCTGGATGGACAGCCCATGCTCATTTGCCAAATGCAACAAGCATATAAAGCACAGATGAGGTGATATGTCTTGGATAGATCCCGTGGCTCTGCAGTCATCTGGAAATGTTTCTAACATCTCTTTGAAAGACACGGCCATCTCTTCCTGCACCTTTAAATGTTAGTGTTATTCTACAAGAAGACCAGACCAATAATTTACTCTCACCCTCACGTGAAAGAGTCATGTTTCGTTAAAACATAAAATAAGACTTTTATTATTGCAGCAAGGTCATGGATAGCAACTAAAACTGAGCTTCATAAATGTAGCAAAATCCTTAGAGCATGTTTGGTTGAAGGAATGTCAGATTTCTTTAGGAATCTTAGATTACCGGGAATGTTAGGTTGCTGGTAAGTTTTTGTTTTATTTGTGTTTAGTTAAAAGGGAATGTGACATTAATTTATTTGGTAAGATGTTATCTTAAATAGCACTACTATAACAGAACTAGTATTTTACTTCAATACCCTTTTGGAAAATATACTATGTATTACTTTACTAAAATAGTCCAAAATGCCTAAGACTCTAATGTCCAAAACAAATTTTTCATTGTACATCAAATGCAAAGATGAAAAAAACCTTTATTCACATAATGATCTAAATATATTTATCTATCATTTGACAAAAATTCAATTTCAAAAACGTTTGTGTTGATTCGTAAAAGTGTTTTCTAATTTAAAAATAATTTGTTCAATTTTGCCATTAAGTTCTGAAAGCAAAACTTAAATAGACTAACACAAATACATTTCAAAAATTAAATATTAAAGAGAAAAAAAATGATACAAATAAGGAGAATGAAAATGTGAGTATAATTACACATGGATCGGAAGTCTCTCCAAATGAGAAGAAGAGAAAATATGGTAAGGAAAAATATAGCTCTGACCGAAATCGAGGGTATTTCGGAAGAAAATTAAGACATCCAAAGGAAACCAAACATGGGTATCCAACGTTCTCATTGACCACATCAAATTCATGGGAGTGTAGATTTCTAAATTTTTCTCAAACCCGTAAACCAAACATGGGTATCCAACGTTCCTTTCATAACATTCCAGCCTACATGTGAGATTACCCCGAACAAAATGGACCCTTAGAGTAGTGGATATTTGTAGTGGAAGTAATGGATTATTAATAATTGTAGCATAACACTTACAAGTCATGGATTTTAATTCAACAACAATAACTACTAATTTTTTGTTAAGAATATTTAACTTATTTGTAACTCTTTTTGGATAATAAAATGACAAATTGCTACATTATGTGGAAAAAAGACTCCGGACAAAAAAGATTTTGAAAAATGACTTTTATGGAGATAGTATGAGATAGCACAATATTGTGATGCTATTAGGCATGAAATATGAGGTAACCAAAGATTATTTGGCATTAGGAGTGCTGTGTTAGATTGGATCACCCCAACCCATTAGTAAAGGTGGACCCCTTGATTACAATATCCGGAATCAAATGGTGAAGGAATAAGTGTTTTAGTACAAAGAGAATGGCATATTAGAGATCAAATAAAATATAATTCACAGGCTAATTATGCCATGCCAATTCCTTTTGTCCAACCCAAGGTTCTTCAAGTTATCATAAAACATTGGCTAAGTGATGACTTGAGTTTACCTGGGGTGATGTTTGAACTAGTCCTTGTATATGGTCCCAAAGTGTTTCCTTGAGTATCTGAACATCAACTTGTTTTGATGTTTTGTCATAGTGGATGTCAATCTTGTTTACCTGTTTCATTATGCAGGGAAGCAAAGGCTATAAACATTAACCATGTCCAAGAAAAAATAAAAGATAATACATTAATACTACATACAATTTTATCAAAAACACAATTCCAATGTTTACTCATTCCCAGTGGAAATTAGTCAAATTACCATGTACTTGTGATAATCCAAACTCCCAACAGATGCAACCAACAAACTTATAAACAACAAATATAAACACAACAATGTATGTGATTTGAACATGAACATGACAATAAGCTTTGCACTTCAGAAGAAATTCAGGATCTATACACCAACCTGGCGAGGTTGAGAGACTAGAGTGCTCTCATCCTCAATGTCACTACAGACACTACCATCATCAAATGCCCCACCAAAGCCACATTCACCATCATCATCCCAGGATGGCATTGTTCTTTCATGTTCATCTCTCAGCTGATTCACTTCTGCTGACAAAGAAGTGTTTTGAAAAAGTGAAAAATAAGGGTTTAGACATCAAGCCACACGCAAAATATACATTTCAAGGTACTAAAAAACAAGGCATTCCACAGAATTTGGACTCACCGGTTTTTCTTCTTGTTTTCTTCCCAAGACACTACAAAAAGGAACACGAAACCATCAGATGGTGCCCAAACTATCAAAAAGATGAACAGATTGTATGCTTATCTCTCAATACGTACCGTTACATTAGGTAATAGAAATAGCTTCACAAGATCCACTGGTTGATAATGGCAATCTTCTGGAAGCAATCTATTTGCAGGCTCTCTCTTGGCCGGCAAAAGTAGAGACTTGGGGTTTTTTGGAGGATCAAAGATATGAGACAAATCTTTATCCAATGATTTTTCAAATTCAATATCGGGTTTTTCTTTTTTGCTCTTTGTTTTCTTGTCCTTCGCTTGGGGCGATCCATCTGCCTTGGCAGGTATATCTGAAACTGCAGCTTACTTTAATGTATACTTATCCAGTTTTCCTTTTTCCTTTCCTGAAGTTGGATACTACATGATATTCTAGTCATTTCAAAACATACCTTTTGCTTTTCGAAACTTCCAATGATCTGGACCAGCCCATGAATTCTCTTTTGATGAAATTCCCAAACTCAAGAACAAGTAGTCATCAACTTGGTTGTGTCTATTGTCCAGCTCAGCATCATGGTCATTTATAGGTTCAACATCCTGGAAAACAGTGTGCAACTTACACCACTCAATTTTACTATCCTCTTCCAAACACAATAGTGACAAACCGAAAGTTGCAGAACCAGCAATTTTATGTAACTCACCTCCTGATGCCCAGATTCACTTAGACCAACATCATAAGTCGCTTGGTCTCCTATAATTGTTTCATCACCATCATTATCCATAGCCCACGCTCCATAATTTTCATATGAATCATCATCATCAACCTCAGGAGCATGGTCAAATGCATCAAATTCTTGGTCTAGTGAATCTTGGGCAGAGCTGTATGCTTCAGATAGCCTCTGCGCATCTTCATCAAATTGATGAATTATATGTCTAAGGCTTGGCGATATTTCATCCTTCTTGGGTATATTTAGTACCATTTCTTCAAGGCAATCTACATGTGTATAAAAGATTGGAAAGTTAAAGCTGTGAAATTGATATTCGATAGATTATAAGAAAAATATTTTACTCCACAGCATTCAAGAAATGGTGATGCAAAACCCTCTATTGCTGCAAACCTTTAACAAAGGATAAATCAGCAACCTCTGGTCCTGCAGATTGAACTGTATTCGGGGAACATTTGCTAGGTACTTCTGATGAATCAAACAGGACACGACAGAGCCCATAGACTCCTAAGTTATTCAGCAAGAGACCCCTGGCACCGCCTTCATCAAACTGAGCAGATGTCTGGTGGTAAAGAGGGTCTACAGCAAAGGCAACTAGAGAAAAAACACAAATTGAGTTATCATAAATGGTGAAATGGAAATTTCAGAATAAAGAGTGGAGAGCCTTACATTACAGATAGATTAAGATAAGAATGCACTCACCGTCAAATTTCTTTGTATTGAGAGTCTCAAATGATGACTCCAATGTTGATATGGTTGATGACTGCATTTATGCACTAACAGTGCTTAGAAGAGTCAACCCAGTCTGTGAATATCAAAAGAGGGTGAAAAGTATAAACCTTTTTTGGTTTTTCTTTCTTTGCATTGCCTGTCGGTGGTTCCCTGTCATTAAAGGCGTCCTCCACAACGGGATCTTTACATGCACCGAAAAATTTTGAGTGTCAAGCACCATGCATATAAAAGTAGGTAACTTATTAACAGCACACTCCTACGAACTAAAAAAATAAGACCAGAACTTTACAAAAGTGAAAGTATCACCATAACTATGACTTTGATATTCAGAATAGAAGTATGAAATGTTAAATTGTTGATGAATAGATAAGCTCTGAATCTCCGATGTGTAACTTTTTGTGCTGATTGAGGATAACAAACAGCAGGATTCATAACCAAAATGAAAAGTTTGTTGGGGTATATCACGTAGGGGGTGATAATCGAGTACTTGGATAGCTTAAGGATCGTGTAAGTTCACTTTCCGTATTGATATTTCTCCCCTATGTCTGGGTTACAAGAAATTCAATCTAGGATAATCCTTAAGGCATACTTGTCACGGCGGTAAGTCGAGTCGCGGCGCCGGCCAACTGCATATCGCCTAGGCGATTAGGCGCCCGCCTAGGCGACAATTAGGCGACTAGTCGCCTATATATTTATATATACATAATTATGTATATAATTATATATATAATCATACATATAATTAAACTATGCAAAATATATATCATACGTAGTATATATTAGTATGTACCAGTTTTTATGATTATTTTAACAGTTTATTATTTTATAATTTAGAACATATAATAAAATAGAAGTCTCACAGGTTGGGTATATCATTATATCATATTATATCTTGATTCTGTAATATAGAAGTGTATATATACACATAGATAGATGAAAATACACCCTTTATATATATATATATATATATATATACACAACTTAAGTAATTAAAATAATAAAAAAATGAAGCCAAGAAGAAGAGATCGGGGACTGGGAACTAGGGAGTCACCTGCTACTCTGCTTCCGCGAGCGAGGGACAAGGAGGGCCATACCTGCGACTTTGTCTTCTTCATGGAGTTGTTCGTCTGCTTCCTACGACTCTACGAGGCTGCGACTTGGCTAGGCTATACGACTTTGGGCAACGAATCGTCGGTAAGGAAGATTACTATGGGCTTGCTTTTAATTAAAGCCAAAATCTATTTTTATTTTGGGTTCTGGGCCTGCGCCATAGCAGTCCGACTTTCCAAAAAGGCGAGGACTTCGACGCCAAAACAGCGCCTATACGACGCCTAGACGACGCCATTCACGACTACTCTTCATCTGGCGAGGCAAGTGAAGCTGGCGAGCAGTCCCTAGCGCCAGGACGCCTAGTCGGCGACTAGGCGACGCCGTGACAAGCATGCCTTAAGGACACTCTATAACTTAGGCACAAGAACTAGAGCCAAACTAGTCGAGTATATGGATTGTTATCTTTAATTTGAGTGCCAAAGTGATGAAGATACGTTGGATATGTTTCCTTCCTCTCCTCTGTACGAAATATGGTGATATATATCTATATTCACCGTCCTAGGCAGTTGCAACACGTTTAAGAATAACCGCAGCAGTTTTTTGGGAAACTGCTGGAAACTGCCTGACCGTTCTATAACTCGGTCTAGAACCACAGAGTTGGTCTACTGAAAGTTATACGTCGAGTTCTACCTCGAGTTCCACTAACGTAGACACTTTGGAATTAAACTAGTTCTTATATACAAGTGTGCACTCCACACCTACTAACTTGTATTAGATCATAATTCTAATTCCCGTTGGCACTCATGTCATTTCCAATTAGACAAAATGGCCGGTGACACTAAAATCACCAACACTCCTCCCCCATTTTAGTGTAACCCGTGAAATGACATAACAAAGTTTACAAACCAAAACTTGCACATAAATGGAAATGTCGATACGATTGAATTTCCATCTTAGTATTTTACACATTCAAAATATTAGAGAATCGGGGTGTCCTACGGATTGAACCCTTCAATCCATTTGAATACCTCAAGATAAAATACATACAAGTTTCTATACTCAACTAGAATACAAACTTGACACAATTATAAAGTCATGTGTCCTGATCCCATTCATGATCGTATAAAAGACAAGTCCCGAGCTTTTTGAAGTGCGGCTACACTTCACGATCATATAGGTAATTCCTTTACTCGTGTACCTGCTTACACGTTATCAAAGGAATTATTAAGAAATAAATTCAACCTCCCTACTACAGGTCCGAACACACACCTTAGGATGATTTTCATTGTGTTCCAATCCATTAAGTGTGAGCTTTCAGCATTGAATTCAGCCTCTAACGTTGTATTATAGGGGAATTGGGTGTCACACCATTAAGGATTAAATGGAGTTTAAACTCACCCCTATAACAGACTTGTGCACTAAGTCCCGGGCCAAACTTTTGGTCAAGTGGTCCGCCAAGTTATGTTGAGATCTTACAAATTCCACCGAAATTACACCATTCATGATTAGTTCTCTAATCATACTATGTCTAACACCTAAGTGTCTAGACTTGCCATTATAAACATGACTATACGCCTTAGCCAAAGCGGCAGCACTATCACAATGGATAGAAATAGGTGCAATCGGCTTCCCCCACAATGGAATCTCAAAAATTAGATTTCTTAACCACTCCGCCTCTTTACTGGCGGTAGCAAACGCAACAAACTCAGATTTCATCGTTGAACTTGTGATACAAGTTTGCTTCTTGGATGCCCAAGAAATGGCACCTCCCCAAAGCATGAATACCCAACCACTTGTAGAAGAATGATCCTCTACATTGGATATCCAACTTGCATCCGAATATCCCTTTAAAACCGAAGGATACTCAAAATAACACAAACCATAATCCATGGTTCCTTTTAAATACTTGAACACTCTCTTCATTCCGAATACTTGAATATTCTAAACATAGTGAGCGTGTGTCAAAGCAATCTCTTTGTTTACCCGTTTAATCCTTATACCAAGGATCACATCCGCCTCCCCCATGTCCTTCATGGAAAACCTTGATGATAACAACCTTTTGGTTTCATCAACCTGATTTTGGTCAGTTCCAAAAATCAGCATGTCATCAACATAGAGACATATGATCACACCCGCCCCTAAGGCATCAAATCGGCTATAGACACACTTGTCCGATTGGTTTAAACTAAAACCATTGGACAAAATAGCTTCATCAAACTTTTGATGCCATTGTTTGGGTGCTTGTTTCAGCCCATACAATGATTTGACAAGTTTACAAACCTTATGCTCATTTTCCGGCATAACAAAACCTTCCGGTTGTTTCATGTAAACTTCCTCATCAAGATCACCATTTAAAAATGCCATCTTGACATCCATCTGATGTATAATCAGATTGTGTATAGCCGCCAAAGCAATTAACAACCTAATGGTTGTAATTCGAGCAACCGGCGCATACGTATCAAAATAGTCAATTCCGGGTTTTTGTCTAAAACCTTGAATGACCAACCGAGCCTTGAACCTGTCAACAGTTCCATCCACTTTCATCTTCTTTTTGAAGATCCATTTGCAACCTAAGGGTTTAGAACCCGGTGTCAAATCCGACAACATCCAAGTGTTGTTCTTCATAATTGATGACATTTCATCATCAATTGCCTCCTTCCAAAAGGCAACATCTCAGAATTCCATTACCTCTTTAAAGGTCTTTGGATCATCCTCAACTTGATAACAATATGAATATTGTACCCCCGTTTCATCCCTTGAACCTTCCATTAAATACAAGTGAAAATGGGACCAAAGTCTTTCACGATGAGGCCTCGTTTGCTTTTCCTTATTTGTGGTACTTCGGGATTCAAAGCACCATCCAAACATTCTGGAACTTGCACCTCACTAGTTCTTGGAACTAGTTCCTTTGGTCTTTGAATTGATGAAAATCTCATCTCATCAAAGATCACATCCCGAGACTCAATCACGGTGTTAACCGCTACCGCATCATTAGGTTCTATTACATAAAACCTATAAGCCTTGGAATGTTCAGCATACCCTATGAATATGCAATCAATTCCCCTTTCCCCCAAAGTTTTCCTTTTGGGCTCGGGCAATTTTACAACCGCCCTACAACCCCAAACCCGAAAATATTTCAAATTTGACGCTTTATTGTACCAAATCTCATATGGGGTTGTCTTGTTCCTTTTATTTGGAACCCTATTTAGAACATAGCGGGTCGTGAGCATGTATTTTGACTCAAAAGAATTCCACAATTCCTTCGCACTCTCAACGTTTTGGTAAATATCAAATAACGCATCGGATATATCGTTAAGAATGTGGCCTCTACATATGTAGTCATCGTTCTCCCACTTGTTACGCCTCCTAGTTTGTTCCAAGGTTTCATTCTCCATCACTTCCGGCATCGGAGTGCTCAACACGTACACAACCTTCAAAGTGGTGAGGAGGAAGTGCATCTTCTTTTGCCATCTACGGAAATCGTTTCCTTAAAACTTGTCCAATTTGTTGAACTTGGATGTCATCTCTTCCACAGTACTCATGATTATCACAAAGAAAATATCAATTCGATTGTTGGGGTATATCACGTAGGGGGTAATAATCGAGTACTTGGATAGCTTAAGGATCGTGTAAGTTCACTTTCTGAATTGATATTTCTCCCCTATGCCTGGGTTACAAGAAATTCAATCTAGGATAATCCTTAAGGACACTCTAGAACTTAGCCACAAGAACTAAAGTCAAACTAGTCGAGTATATGGATTGTTATCTTTAGTTTGAGTGCCAAAGTGATGAAGATATGTTGGATATGTTTCCTTCCTCTCCTCTGTACGAAATATGGTGATATATATCCATATTCACCGTCCTAGGTAGGGTGGACCGGTTCCGGTTCGGGCCTGGGCTCGGTCGGGCCTCGGTTCATGAAAGGGGAGGCCCGGAACCGGCCCGGGTAACCCCCGGGTCCGGGCCGGGCCTCGGTTCTTATATTTTTTTTTTTGGCTTTTCCTAATTAACCCCCAACCCTCCCCCCTCACCCCAAACCACCTCAAATGGCCCATCATACCTAGCCCAACCCTAAAACTTAAAAAAATCAAAAAAAAAAGAAAAAAAAGTTAATTTGGCTCAGACCGGGCCCGAACCGGCCGGGCCGGTTCACGATTTAGGAGGCCCGGGCCCGGCCCGCCTACCTCACCGGGACGGGTGGCCCGAACCAGGCACCAACCGGTTCACCGGGCCTGTCCGGGATCGCACAGTAGCGGGTCGGTCCGGGCCTGCACAGTAGCGGGCCGGTCCGGTTCCGGGCCGGTTGGCCCGGCCCTAGTCTAGTCCTAGGCAGTTGCAACACGTTTAAGAATAACCGCATCAGTTTTTTGGGAAACTGCTGGAAATTGCCTAACCGTTCTAGAACTCGGTCTAGAAGCACAAAGCTGGTCTACTAAAGTTATACCTCGAGTTCTACATCGAGTTCCACTAACGTAGACACTTTGGAATTAAACTAGTTCTTATATACAAGTGTGCACTCCACACCTACTAACTTGTATTAGATCATAGTTCTAATTCCCATTGACACTCACGTCATTTCCAATTACACAAAACGGCCGGTGACACTAAAATCACCAACAAAGTTTTGACAAATGCCAAAAGACAGATGATAGGGGTTAGTTAGGAGTCAAAAGACAAACTATCCATATTTAGATAGTTAGATACCATCTTAACATAGTACATGAAGAAGAAGAAACAATTGTAGCACCACTCAGTTAGTTGTAATGAACACTTCACTCGATGGGAAATGATGAATTCCTAGTCTGTTATTCTTTTAGAAGCTCCACTTCTCTCATCCGGTTTATACAAATATATTATATATTACTTGGGTCTCCAACACTCCATATGAAATAAAATAAGCAAGGCAACTGTAATACCTCGTTCATTGTCTTGCCCAACCCGATTAATTCCACCAAGGACTTTATATGCCTCAGAGTGAACTGAATCCACCCTCATGGAATAAATCTTAACACCTGCTTCAAGTGTACAGCTTGCCTAAAAGTGAAAATGTGAATAACATGAACACCATGAAATGTGTGTAAAGCAAAGCAACCCAAGGGATAAAGGATACGCGGATTCTAAGAATCAGCAATATGAATCAGCAACCTGTCTGGTTCTAAGAATCAGCAATATGAATTCTAAAAAAATTAAACTGTGAGATTGGGTATTCAAACACATCATTGACACCAATGGCTTATTTAATTTAAATGATGTACGTAGTAATAAACAACTTTGACCAAGTTGATTATTCCAGCATATACAAGCATGTCTATCAAAACTAACCTTTTGAAAATTAGTCTCGTCATCCTTTTCTTCTTCGGCTTTAATTATATCTCCAAGATGGTCTATCAGACCCAGCTCCCAAGTATTCTTTTGATTAATTTTCTGCAACAAAAGTTGTCCATATTCAAAACAAGTTTGCAGATAGGTGACACAATAAAAGTGTGTGCAGGCAGAAAAGAATACATTTTCGCTTGCAAGCTTGATGCAGTTTTGGAAGAGTTCGAAGATTTGATTCTGGTCAAGCCAAGGATCAGCAGCCGGTGTATGAGCAAGGCTGACCCTCTTGCGGCGTATGGCGGCTGCCCTGGCTGCGCGTGCTTGAGCACGTTCGAAATTATCGTCATTTGAGCCAAGGAAGAACGGGCTAGGGGGAGAAAACGCTGCTCTCGGTTTCGGGTTAGGGCTTAGGGTTTCGGCCATGCCACTGCTTCCTGGAAATTAGAGATACGCACAAAATCTATCTGAACTATTGAGTATGGACGAAAGAGTGAAGTTGAGGAAAGACTCCCTTCTCTGCGTCAGATGTTTGGCTCAGAACTTATGAGTGGGAAGCTGTTGTGAAAATGGAGGCCAGTGTTTTCCCTCTGTTTGAATTTCAAATTATGTTACTCCGTATTTGCTATCTGGCTTGATCAACTCGGTCCGTTAGCTTCTTTCGAGTCAACCCGGTCATACAGGTTCAATATTAAATATTTTCTTCTTTGACCAACGGTTCAGTATTCTTCCTCCCTTGATCAACTCGGTCCATTAGCTTCTTTCTGAATGAACCCAGTCGTACCGGTTCAATATTCTTCTTCTTCAAAACTATGAGAGTGTTTGGAATTTATTCTGTTTCTACTTCTACTTCTTTTTAAAAACATAAGTAAAATCAGAATAAATTTTCAAAAATTGGTCTCCCCTGGCGTCTAAAAGACTGCTTCTAAGAGCATTTTTGAACCCTCAAAAGTACCTTTACACTTTCACTCAAACAATTCAATATCTGATTCTACTCTTTTAAGGAGCAGAAGTTGTTTCAAGAAGCGAATCCAAACACCCTCTATAAACTATATTCGACTTCATACAAAGCAAATGTTTTTTTGTTTTGATAGTAGTCGTAAGAACTAAGAACAACCATCAATAAGTCCCTACGTTTGTTCAGGTGGCGAATTTAAGATTTAGTTTTTTAAGTGTTCAATGTTTTTACAATTAAAATTTTAAAGAAGAATAAATATATTTATATTAAATTAAACATATATACTTGCATGTTTAAAAAAAATGGATGTTCATGTGAACACCTTGGAACAGTACTAGCTCCGCAACAGTCCTCTACATTGAAAGTATAAATTATTTACATTTAATAAAATTCTCAAACTCAAAAGAATTTGATATTTTTATAGATACCTCTGATTGTAAAATAAGTTATAACCAAATTTATAATAGGTAATATCTTTTTCTATAATAGAGTATCAATTCGATTATAACTGTTTGATTGACTTTTTAAATTTTGTATATCGTGTATACCGCACGACGCATGTGGTAAAAGTAATTTACTGGTAGACATACTAGAATTTGCATTTGATATTGCTTGTGTGCACATAGCTTGTGGTCAATGTGATGACCTTCGCCATACTACCTATCTCATTTTAATGCTATCGGCATTATTGTGCGGGATCCATCTCTCAAGGATGAGTGGTGTGTATATCCTCCACCTATTGGCTCGTCTGTTTCATGAGATGAAGAGTGATGGAGTATATGGGTCTGAGCCTCCGGACCCACATACTTGGAAGAACAGAAAGCACAAGGCACAGAGTGGCGCCCTCGTCGGCCAGGACGCCCCCGTCGGCCGAAAAGGGGCCAACTCGGATTATGGTCCTGAGTCCAAAGAACCCGGGTGCCCTCGTCGGTCGTGCCCTCGTCGGCCGTGCCCTCGTCGGCCACGCCCTCGTCGGCCACGAAGACCTCACAGAATCGGATTTTATACTTACTCATTTGTACAGCCTATTAGTGGCTTTGTATTCGGCCCAGTAGCGGTCCAGTTGTAAATGGGCCTCCCAAGCCCAAGGCTTGGGAGTCCAACCCTAATTTTCTCTATAAATACTCCCTTTGGGAGTAGTTATAGGGGTTACGAAATCATTCTATTGAAGCATATTATTGCACTTCTCTCTCTAGCTCTCACTTCTCTCTAGATAATACTCTATCATTTGGTGCTCTCGTTGAGAGCTAGAACAATCAAGTTAGCACCCCTCGTCGCTACCAAGCACAGCTAACCACTGACCATGGGGAGAACTAAGTCAAACCGCAACCTCGTCAGCAAAGCCATCCCTGAGGACCAAGAGCCCAGGGAGCACGATGAGGACGCCACGGTCGACCAGGTCGGCGGAGGTGACCTCTTCCAGGAGGCCTTCAACCTCACGACGGACCTCCGCAACCAACTCAACAGCGGAGTCCCCGACGCCCGCCTCGGCCTGGAAAAGAAACGGGCTGAGAAGACGGACCACGCCTCGGCCCAGCCTATGGCCGCGGCCTCTCCGTCCGTGGATCCACAAGTCCAGGCCGCGCTGTCGGTCATCATTGCCAGCCTAGCTCAGAACCCCACCGTCCTCAGCGCACTCTTGCCAAGGACCGGGGGGAACGTCACTCAACCTCCTCAGCACCAACCGTTGGCCGTCCAGATAGGCAACGATGAGGGGGTGGTGCCCCAGGACACGACGTCGTCCCACTCCCACCCTGCTTCCCCTCCTCGGCCCGGGCAGACCCCAGCGCGTGGAAAAGCCTCTGCCTTCAATAGGCTAGGTGACACGCGCCGTCGTCCGGTTTCGGAGAGGATGGCGGGACGGATTGGTGATCCTCGTCCTGGCTCACCAAGGGAAAGCTTGGGGTCTGTGTCCCGGACAGCGGACCAGCCCCGCCCGGACAAGGGCAAGGGAAAATTGCACGAGGATGACGTGCGTCACCAGATCAACGCGGCTCACAACGAGCGCATGAGGAACCAGCCGGGCGGCGCTACGGCCGCCAGGGACCCCCGGGACGAGGTCATCGCCCAGCTGGAGAGGAGGCTAGCTCAGATGGAGGCCAAGCAGTCGGCCAACATCCCTACGGCCGGCGCCTCCAACGATCCCGGCCTCAACGCGCTCATGAACAAAGTTAGCGCCCTGGAGAGGGAGCTGGCCGAAGGGCGGGGTGACCCCATCATCCAGGTCAGGACGAGGACCCCCTTCACCAACAGGGTCCTCTCGGCCCCCATCCCTGAGAAGTACAGGGGGAATGCCATCAAGTCCTACGATGGCCGATCAGACCCCCAGGAACACTTCAGCCGTTACCAGAACAACATGCTGATGGTGAACGCGTCCGACGAATACCTCTGCCGTTGGTTCCTCTCTACTCTCGAGGGACCAGCGTACGAGTGGTTCAACGGGCTCCCAGAAGGAAGCATCGACTCATGGCAGGATCTCGCCCAGCGCTTCCTCACTCACTTTGCCGAGAGGAAGCGCGCCAAGAAGTATTTCACCCACCTCCTCTCCGTCAAGCAGCAGCACGAGGAGTCCCTCCGGTCATTCATCGATCGGTGGACGAGGGAGACCGAGGAGGTTGAGGGGGCCGATGAGCGCACCCTCCTTGCCTTGTACCAGGGAGCCCTCCGCAGCTCCCCGTACGCTAGGAGCCTCATCACCGACCCCCGAGGTCGTACGCCAAGGTGCTCCAGCGTGGAGGCTTGTACGCCGACGCCGACGAGCTCCACAATCACAAGAGAGAGGGGGGCCATCCCCCCAAGAAGACAAATCCTTCGCCGGCCCCGGGTCCGTCCCCGGCCGGCCAGGGTGCCCAGGGCCGTCACGGCTCTGGTGGACAGAGTAAGAAGGACCACCACTGGCGGCCGAGGTTGGAACGGCCGGGGGTAACCCTCACCCACCCGGTCGGCACCATCCTCGATTATGCCGAGAAGCACGGCCTCATCGAGCAGGCTCCCCGGCCGGCCGAGGAGATCCTTGCCATCCAACAGGGCGGCACATACTGCCGGTTCCACAAGAACTCGTCACACAACACCGACGATTGCATCACATTGAAGAAGGCCATCGAGCGCCTTATTCGCCAGGGGGGAACTCTCCCAGTTTGTCAAAGGTGGCCCACGCAAGAACACTTGGGTAAACACCGGCAAACATGGGGGCGAACCCTCTGCGAAGAAACAGGAGATTGGTAGACTCAGCGACGACGAGGACTTCGAAGAGCCCCCGCCGAAGAAGAATCACATCCACCTCATCGTAGGTGGAAACACTGGGGGGGACTCCGCCACTCAGAGAAAGAAATGGGCCCAATCCCTTTACATTGGGGAGGTGTCCCACGTTCCCCCCCAGCCGAAGAAGCAGCGAACGGAGGCGATCACCTTCACCGACAAGGATCTGCCTCCGGGTACGGAATCACACAGGGACGCCCTCGTCATCCGATGTGAGATCGGTGACTCCATCATCCACTGTACTTACATCGATACGGGGAGCTCCGTCAATGTGATGTACTTGGACACCTTCAAGCAGCTGAAGCTGGACAGAGCCCTGCTAAAGCCGATCAAGACCCCGTTATCCGGCTTCACCGGGGACTCTATCGACGCCGAGGGCACGATAGTCCTCCCCGTGGAAGTCGGTGACGGCCCCCACCATGCCAAAATTGACATGGAGTTCATGGTGGTCAACCTCCAGTGCGCCCACAACCTGATCCTGGGCCGGCCAGCGCTGGAGGACTTGGAGGCCATCATCTCCATGAAGCACCTATGCTTAAAGTTCCCCACCAATGACGGCATCGGCTACGCCAGAGGAAATCAGAGGATAGCCAGAGCTTGCTACCTCAAGCTAACGAGGCCAGCCGAAAGGGAGGGACAGAGGATAGACACCATTACAGCCGCCGTCGCCATGGACGAGGAGAGGCCACATGCGGAGTCGGCCGAGGAGGTCGAGGAAATCCCTCTGGATACCTCCCGGCCGGAGCGGGTTCTCAGGGTCGGAAAGCAACTCCCCCAGGACCAACGAGACGCCATCCTCCTCGTCCTACGGTCATACGCCGTTGTCTTCGCGTGGGGCCCGGACGATATGCCAGGCATCAGCCGCCAGGTGATCACTCACCGGCTGACCGTCGATCCGGCCTCCGCGCTCGTCAAACAGAAGCGGTGCTACTTGTCCGCTGACAGGCGGGACTTCTTCAAAGGGGAGGTCGTCATGCTCCTATCGATCAAACATATCAAAGAGGTGAAGTACCCAACATGGTTGGCCAACGTCGTCCTCGCACAGAAACCGCCGACGTTCAGAATGTGTGTTGACTACACTGACCTGAACAAGGCATGCCCCATGGACCCGTTCCCCCTCCCCAACATTGATCAGCTGGTGGACGAGACGGCGGGGTGCGAGTTGATGTCGTTCCTCGACGCTTTCAGAGGGTACCACCAGATCTCCATGCATGAAGATGACGCCGAGAAGACGGCATTCATGACCCCAGAGGGAATATTTTGCTACCTCGTCATGGCCTTCAGACTCAAAAACTCCGGCGCCACCTATACTAGGATGGTGGCCAAAGTCTTCAGAGCGGTCCTTGGCCGGACGATGGAGGCGTACGTCGACGACATGATCGTCAAGAGCAGGCAGGCCACCTCCCACGCCGACGACCTCCGGGAGATCTTTGAAATCATGAAGGAGTTCAGGCTCCGCCTTAACCCCAAGAAGTGCGCCTTCGGCGTCCAGGGCGGCAAGTTCCTTGGCTACATGGTCAGCCGGAGAGGCATCGAGATAAACCCGGAGAAGACGCAGGCTATCATCAACATGAAGCCGCCCCGCAACGTCAAAGAGGTTCAGCGACTGACGGGGCGCCTGGCGGCCTTAAACCGGTTCCTCTCCAGGTCGGCCGAGAGGGCGCTCCCCTTCTTCCAGATCATGCGTAAAGCCAGCAGCTTCAAGTGGACGACGGAATGCCAGGAGGCATTCGACGAATTGAAAAGGTACTTGTCGTCCCCACCCGTGCTCTCCAAGCCTAGAGCCGGCGAAACCCTCTTCTTGTACTTAGGGGTGAGCACGTCGGCCATCAACTCCGTGCTCATCCGTGAGGACAAAGGGGTGCAGAAGGCCATCTTCTACATCAGCAAGACACTCAGGGAGGCCGAGCTCAGGTACTCCCCCATTGAGAAGACGGTGTTGGCCATCGTCCACACAGTTAAGAAGCTTGGACACTACTTCCAGGCCCACACCGTCCATGTGCTGACCCAGCAGCCTCTCGGCGCGCTCATGAGGAGCCCCACCAGCTCCTCGAGGATGGTGAAATGGGCGATCTTCCTCAGCCAGTTTCAGATTGAGATCAAGAAAAGGCCATCTATCAAAGGGCAAGCCTTGGCCGACTTCGTCATTGAATGCACAGCTGGGGAGACGGCCGTCGCCAACTCCGGGCCGGAGCCGGACGATACGTGGACCCTGTTCACTGACGGCTCATCGGCCGCGAAATCATGCGGCGGCGGCGGCGTCCTCATATCCCCTGAAGGATTCAGAGCTTACTATGCCATCCGCTTCAACTTCAGGGTATCCAATAACGAAGCCGAGTATGAGGCCCTCCTCAGCGGTCTCAGACTCGCCGCCGGCCTCAAGGCCAAGCACCTCAGAATCAAGTGCGACTCCAAACTGGTAGTGGGCCAGGTGGAGGGATCGTACGAAGCAAAGGAAGGCCGGATGAAGCAGTACAAACAAGCGGCGGAGGAATTGCTGAAAGCGTTTGAAACCCACGAGATCACTCAGATCCCAAGGGCCGAGAACGCCGAAGCCGACATCCTCTCCAAGCTCAGCTCGGACACCCCGGAGCACATCTCCCAGTTGGCCAAGATCGAGGAGTTGAGCATGTCCAGCATCCATGCCAGCCCCGTCTTGTGCGTCCAACAGCGACCAGAGGACTGGATCTCCGACATCGCCACCTTCATCACAACGGGGGAGCTTCCCCCGGACGAGGAGAGGGCCAAACTTGCCAAACTCAGGGCCCCAAGCTACACCATAGAAGATGGCAAACTCTACAAACGGTCCTATAATGGCACTCTCCTCCGATGCCTGCACCAGGACGAGGCCGACACAGCCATGGAAGAAGTTCATTGCGGCGTCTGCTCCTCACACCAGGGCCCTTTCAGCATGTCCCGGCGTCTCGTCGTCCAGGGTTTCTTCTGGCCGACGATGGCACGCGACTGCGCTGACCTGGCCAGGAAGTGCACCACCTGCCAGGTGCTCCAGAAGGCCCCTGGTCGGCCAGCTGTCAACTATGCCCCTGTCAGTACCGCAATTCCATTCTCCAGATGGGGGATTGACCTGGTCGGCCCCCTGCCCAGAGCCGCCGGGAATAACCGTTACATCATCGTCGCCGTCGACTACTTCACCAAGTGGGTCGAGGCGGAGCCTTTGGCCAGCATCACGGGGCCAGATGCCAGAAATTTGTTTACAAGAACATCATCACACGCTTTGGCGTCCCCCAGGAGATCATATCAGACAATGGCACCCAGTTCGAGGCGGCCCCTTTCCAAGAACTCCTCCGGGAGTTTGGGGTGAAGCATCGTTTCTCCTCCGTTGCCTACCCTCAGGGCAACGGGCAGGTCGAGAACGCCAACAGAACAATCATGGAGGGGCTGAAGAAGAACCTCCAGGCCGCAGGAGGTAGTTGGGTCGATGAGCTCCCCAACATCCTGTGGTGCTACAGAACCACGCCGAGGAGGGCGACAGGTGAAACGCCTTTCGCCCTATGCTACGGCTTCGAGGCAAAGGCGCCCACAGAAGTTGCCATCCCCAGCCGACGGGTGGAACAATACGAGCCTGACGCCAATGAGGAAAGCATGAAGATTAATCTGCACCTGGTCGATGAGAGGCGTGAGCAAGCTTACGTCCGAGCAGAGAACTACCGGCGTCAAGTAAAATCATACTATGACGCCAAGGTACGTTCCCGGGAATTTCAGGTGGGGGACTACGTCCTCCGCCGAAGGGAAGCAAGCCAGCCGACAGAGGGTGGCAAGCTAGCATTGAAGTACGAAGGGCCCTACATCGTCAGCGCCGTGGTCAGACCCGGCACCTACAAGCTTAAACGCCCGAATGGGTCCAATGTACCACGAACATGGAATGTACACCATCTGGTGAAGTTTTATCAGTAATCCAGAGGAGGTGTAGACGGCGAAGCCCTCACCCCTTAACGGGTTACTGATTGAACGCCACCCTCGGCCTCGAGCCACTTATGAATAAAATCATGTTCTGATTTTTTCTCTGGAAATTCAAAGTAAAACATTAGCAGGTGCCCTCGTCGGCCACCTTAGAGCGAAAGGCTCAGGTCTGGCCGACATGGCCCCTTGCATTTGCAGCCTACGAGCGACAAGCTCAGGCACTCCATTGTATTTTGTATCAGCGAAGGGCTCAGGCCTAGCTGAGAGAGCACATCGTCCTGGCCCCGTAAGCCTAGAAGTGAAACGCTCAGGCATGGCCGACGATGTCCCCAAGACGAGGGGCCCGCAAACGGCCCACGTCTTGAAACGGGAAGCTCACTGTGTCGTCCACGCGCCAGAACGCAGGACGACAGGCCTGAAATCATGGCTGAGGTGACAAAATCCCAAAACTCAGGGATGGGCAACGACAGCCGTTGGAAACCGACCAAAAGTCTAGCCCGCGTCATAAATAGGCGACGGGACCCGCCCTGAGACCACGGACGTTATAAACGAAGTCCGAACCGGCCGAAGGACGAGCACACCCTTCGGCCGAAGCCTGAAAGAAGGATACCCCCCGAAACGAAACAAAAAAAAACATACAAGGGAAAAAGAGGGAAGCCGACGGCCGCGCACACTAGCCGGCCTCGAGCAATGAAAAAATAAAATCCCCACAACTCAGGCCCAAATAGGCCAAGTACATATCAGTTGAACACAAGTGTAGTACCACTGACAGGTAACATGGACGACACGTCCACATACTACAAGGGAATAATCAAGGCCGAAACGCACGCCTATAAAACCCTAACCGCATCGGTTGGGTGACACGCGAGAGGTGACCTTCATCGGCCATAGTCCTTTGAGGCACCAACGCTTGGTATGAAACAGAGCGTCGCAATCCTGAGGATGACCAGGACGAAACGGGCACTTATCACACCCGCGAAAGGATCAAGCAATCAAGAAACAACCTCTACTTGCCACAGCACCTCGGATGGCCGACACAGGCACTGGAACCAAGGCTGTTGGTCAAGCGAACGTTCTCTGGGAATCGGTTCAAGTGTTTACAAAGCACTTAGAAAAAATCCCGAGAAAAAAGAAAAGAGGATTCCTCAACAAGGAACCATGGCTGGCCGACGAAGGTAGGACCACCTCCTTGGCCGACAGCGGTACCGCGAAGAAGTAAATGCCCAGCATTTACACTTGGAAAATTCTCTAAGTACTCAAGTGGAGGGAACTCTAGCCGAAGCGGGTACCAGTATACTCCAAAGCCGTTAGCTACCCACACCTCCGCATGTGTACTTGGGAAAAATTCAAAGTCCACAACACAGGGATGCAGGCCGACAATGACACTAGTTCAACACTTGGCAACTCACCCCAACCATTTGCCAATAATGGGGAGAGACTAAACCCCATGGACATAGCGGACACTACGGTCAAGGCTGAAAAGGGAAGCACCTAAAGGGAATAAAAAACACTTAGGAAATTTTTTGAAAAAATCCTAAGTGTTATGATAGCAAAGGAACACCGGTCAGGCCGACAAGGCCACCAGGCCGGAAGGGAAGCAACTACACGAATCCAAAACACTTAGGAAATTTTCAAAAAAAATCCTAAGTGTTAGGATAGTACAGAAATGACGGTCAGGCCGATCAGGCCACCAGACCGAGAAGAAAGCACCTAAGTGAACCCAAAAACACTTAGGAAATTCTTGATAAAAGCCTAAGTGTTATGGTAGCCAAGGACCACCGGTCAGGCCGACAAGGCCACCAAGCCGGAAGGGAAGCAACTACAAGAATCCAAAACACTTAGGAAATTTTCGGAAAAAATCCTAAGTGTTATGATAGTTCAGCAACGACGAACAAGCCGACCAGGCCACCGGACAGGGTGGACGACCTCACGGACGTAGCGGACACTCGCGGGTGACCCAAGTTATGACTTGACACTTAGACAATTTACAGAATTGAAATGACAAAAGGCAAACAAGCATACAATGGATTCAAAGCCGAGAAGGATGGCAAAAATTCTTTCATTTAATCAATTCATTACAATGGGGGGCGCTTCGGCCATTACATCAGTTAGACAAAGCAATGAAAAGCAAATTACAAAGGAGCAGGGAGTAGCCGATCAAGCCTCTGGGGCACCCCCATCCGTGGCTGCCTCTTCGACCTCGTCAGCTTCCTCCTCGGCCTCAGCCTCCTGACCGTCGGCGGGTGCAGCACTGGTGGCATCGTCCAGGAAGTCGAATTCAGTGTAGTCTGGCTCGCCGAGGCCGGAGCTTTCTATGGGGGACTCTCGCTCCGACAGCGGAAGCTTGGCCTGCTCTTCTGGATCCTTCATCAGCTTTGGCAGCTTCAGGTTCCGTCTAGCCCACCCAGACGTGTAATTCATGGCCTTCAACGCCCGGGATAGCCGCCGACACAGGAGCCTTTGCATCCGCTCCTGACCCAGGTTGTAATAAACGGACATCTCCCGGCTGAAATACTCTCGGCCGGCGGGGGAGTTCATCCCCCAACTCTCAAGCCTGGCGGCCACCACTTCGTAGCACCAGGGGAGCCTCTCATCGGCCTTCCACCCCTCGGCCAGGAACTTCTCAACGGCCTCGTCAGCAGCCCTCACAGCGGCGGCCTCGGCCTCAGCTTTCGCCTTAACGGCCTCCTCGCTCTTGCGCTTCTCGGCCTCAAGCGCCCTTTGGGACTCCTCGAGCTCCCTTTTGCTCTCCTCGAGCTTGACCAGGGCATCGTCCCTGGACGCGGCGGCTTCATCAACTTTTGCCTGCAGCGCCTTGGCATCCTCCCGGAGCCGATCAAGGCAAACTACAGCCTCGTCGGCCGAGGCAGCCTTCTGCTCCAGCCCTTTCAAGCGAGCTATCTCCCAGTACTGCCTCTTATGGCTTTCCATAAGCATGAAGGCACTCTGCAGAAGGAAAACAAAGGTCAGGCAAAAGACTCTACACAGACGAAAAGGGAACAAAAAACATAAGGACAGTAACTTACTTGGACGAAGAGGTCCATGCCGCCCTCGTAAATCTTCTCGTCCCCAAGCTTCTTCAGATAAGCCCGATCTTTGGCCGGCATGGCCTGGGCCAGGACGACGTGGCCAGGGACGAGATCATTAAACACGCCCCCGCCGACGGGGTATTCTACCACCTTCTGGTAGGTGGCACCGGCAATCTCCTTGTCGGCCCTCTTCGTCCGCGGCTCCTGGACGAGAGGAAGCGCTGGGACAGCATCGTCAGCAACAGTAAGGTCCACAACGGGACCACCATCATCCACGATGGGGACAGTCAGAGTACCGGCCTCAGTAGCCGGAGAAGGGGAAGGAGCCCTCTTCGTCTTCTTCGAGACGCTCACGCCGGCCTCAGTTAACTTTTTTTGGTCGTCAGAGGCCGGCCTTTTCTTCTTCAATGGAGCAGGCTTTGGGGCCGCATCAGCAGTAGCCCCGCTCCCACCGGCCGCGGCACGTTTGGCCGCCTCGGCCGCCTTAGCAGCAATCTCCTCGGCCGCTTTGGCCTTGGCAATAGCCATCATGGAACGACGGTCCATGACAAAATCTACAAAGGAAAAACACAAACAGATTAGTAAGGCAAAGGACAAAACATAAAGACAGAAAGCCGAAGAAAGAATTACCATCGTCCTCAGCAGGAATGCCCAAGTCCGGGCCGTCGGCCTCCTCAAAGGTGGTGGTCATCCTCGGCCAGAGTTGGAGGTCATCCTCCTTGTCACCATAGACATAGTATCTCACGAAGCCGAGGGCGGCCATCTTGTATTCAGTGATGTAATCCTTCACGCTCCTCGGCCCCCCTTCCAAGAAAGCCTCCACCTGAGCGTCCAGAATAGAGCTCTTCGGCGGGTCGTGCAGGTTAAACCTCCCGGTATGGCCGAGGGAGGGAAACTCGGTGCCACTCTCACCAATGGACACAAACACGAACTTGCTCTTCCACCCATGAATGGACGTAGGCAAATCCGTGAAACTCCTCTTCTTCGGCAGCTGCTGAAGAGTAGCATAGGCCGCACAGTTCTTGTGACTTCCTCGGCCTATCTGGTACAGATTCATGAATAGTGCCGTCGTCGGCCTGTAGCCCAACTCCTCACACCGGAGCAGAAACCCCACCATCAAGGAGTAACTGTTCGGCGTCAGCAAGGCCGGAGGAAGCCCTACCATGTCCAGGTACTCAGTAATGAAAGGGTGAAGGGGGAACCTCAACCCCTTAGCAAAACTCATCGGGTATACTCCAAAGTACCCCGGTGGTGGAAAAGAAACATGGTCCGTCGGCTTGGGTGCCCTAACCCGCCCGAACGGCCCCACGTACATCTGGGCAACGAGATAGTCGGCCGCACTGCTTTCCGGCTTGATCAGGAAGATGTTGGTGAGATCCAACTGGGAGGTGCCCGGCCCACTCTTCGGCCTCCTCACTCTCTTCGGCTTAGCTGCTCCCTTCACAGCAGACACCGGCCTCGGGCACGGAATGACATCAGAAGTGGACGCCCCGTCCACCACTCGGGACGCACCTACGTCCTCACCCTTTGAAGAGGAGGCGGACTCCTCGTCCTCGCCTTCCTCGTCCACTGGCTCTCCGGATTTGTACGGACTTAAACGCTCTATCTCCTCCTCAAACTCCTCGAGCACCTCGTAGTCAAGCGACCTCGTGGAGGGCTGGTCGTCGTAGGGGTAGTAGTCGTCGTTCAAGCTCTTCATAACTACTACTACGGGCCTAAGGAGATTTAACTTAAGATCTAAGGGTGTTCAAACACCTAACACTAGATCACTAATCTAGGAAGCAAAATATGAAAAGTGAGGAAGATCGTGATGAACACTAACCTTGAACAACGACGAACACGAAGAACAAGCTTGGGAGTTTCTCTCTAGAAAAATGGGCAGCACTTCGACAATTCAGAATGCAAATGTGATTCCTCGTCGGAGGGGAAGGGGTATTTACAGACCCCTCCACCCAACGGTCACTACACGTGGCACTCTCCCAGTGGTCACATCAACGGCCACCAACGGGAGGCCACCACGTCACCAACGGGCCAGGCCCAACCCACATCAACAGCCCACTGGCAAACCAGACTCCAACGGCCCACACACTTGCCAGCTTTACAAGTACCAGCAAGCGCCCACAACGTCCCACTTGCCCGCCAAGATCACAACTGCCAAACAATAAGGAGACGGCAACGGCCGGGAACGTAACGGCCACAAGATCAAAGAACCCAAGAGCCCACAAGCCATCGGCTCCTCGTCATGACCCTTGATGATAACTCTCTACATGCGATCTGCGCACAAGGGTTCTCCCACAGGGTTACCTTAGCCAGAAAATCGCCATGAGAGTTGGATTCAGGGGGACTACGGAGAGGCCGCTTCGGCCGGGGACTCAAGCAACTCCTTCACCCCTCACACTCTTCGGCCTGAAGCAGTGGGGGACTGGGGGACTACACCGGCCTCAACAAAACGAAAGAAAATGCAAACAAGGTGACCACAAAGCATGGCCACATCATCCATACAGCACAACGGAACTTCATCGGCCAAAGGCCCATAACGTCATCAGCAACGGCCAACAAGCCACTAGAGGCAAGGACACTCATCGTCCTCCGCCAACAATTAATCTTGACAGGCCCTTCGGCCAAGAACACGAAAGCTAATCAACGACGGCCAAAAGGAGCGCACAAACACCCTCATCGGCCACCCAAAGGAAAGGACGCCATCGTCCTCCAAGCAAGGAATAACTTCAGTGGCCTCATCGGCCCAAATACAAACTTCAACCATCAGCGCCCGAGCAAAACATGCCTTCAACGGCCACCATTGAAAGAAGGACACTCATCGTCCCAAAACGAAGACATCAAGTAAACAACGGCCTCCCTGTCCACAACGAGGAACAGGTAACGACCAAGGGCAACAAAGCACAGGAATCTACTCTCCTTCACTTCGTCTACGTCTCAGCTTAGAGAGTGGGGGACTCCTGATGGAGTATATGGGTCTGAGCCCCCGGACCTACATACTCGGAAGAACAGAAAGCACAAGGCACAGAGTGGCGCCCTCGTCGGCCAGGACGCCCCCGTCGGCCGAAAAGGGGCCAACTCGGATTATGGTCCTGAGTCCAAAGAACCCGGGTGCCCTCGTCGGCTGTGCCCTCGTCGGCCGTGCCCTCGTCGTCCACGCCCTCGTCGGCCACGAAGACCTCACAGAATCGGATTTTATACTTACTCATTTGTACAGCCCATTAGTGGCTTTGTATTCGGCCCAGTAGCGGTCCAGTTGTAAATGGGCCTCCCAAGCCCAAGGCTTGGGAGCCCAACCCTAATTTTCTCTATAAATACTCCCTTTGGGAGTAGTTATAGGGGTTACGAAATCATTCTATTGAAGCATATTATTGCACTTCTCTCTCTAGCTCTCACTTCTCTCTAGATAATACTCTATCAAAGAGTTCACTAGTCAATAACTTAATAATCTTAAATTAAAATTATTCATTACATTTATCTTGAGGGACATGGCTAGTTATTTTTATTTCTTAAAGAAAAAACTTATGTTAGAATCAACCCAAACGTAGCAACAATCATACCACACGATCTAAACCTCCCTCTATCCAATCCATACCAAAAGCTCATCGGTCCCCTCACATCATGATGATACATAGAATTGTTCACCTCGAGAAGAGCGAGACTAATTGCTGAAATAGTGAGAGCATAGAGGTTATTAGCGGCTGAATGAGCATACTCGTCTCCAACAAGTTTTCTACCTACAACTAACAAGCAACACACGTACACCCCCCCTATTGTGAAAACCAAAAACAACAATCAAATGTAGTCTAAAATAAAAAAAATGCAATAGAAATAAACCTTGATGGAATTCTGTTGCTTCCATCCATACTGGATCCTCCTGCTCATCCTTCAATTGCGTGACAGGCGGGGATTGTACCTGCCTCCTCTCCGTTTTTTGCCGACCCTCGTTCTACCTCCATGCCCGCTTGCAAAGAACCTTCCTTGATCTCCTTGGTCAACTCTCCTACGCTTCTGTTCAATCTTCTCTCCCGTTGCTATTCATGCTCCTTCTGTGAAGTTTCTTGGCCATCCACACCTGACACACTGGTGTTGCCTTCGCATTCCTTTCCTTTTCCTTTACCCACCAGAACTAACCATTTATTCCCACCCGTCAGTACTCTCCATTTTGAATCTCTATGTTCAAGTCCAAATGGTAGGTCTCCACCCTTCCCCGTGCCATTGGGATAACGCGGACAATACCTTTCCGTGTGACCAATAATACCACATGCAAAGCAGAATTTAGGGAGTTTCTCATATTTAAACATGACACTAAAATTGTCCCTTTCATCTGTTTGCAAAAAGAGTTTCTGTTTCAGGGGCCTGGTCAGATCAATATTGACCTTTATCCTCATGAACGGATTCCACTTAACAGAAAAATATGTTCATCCACTTTAATAATTTGTCCCACAAAATTACCTATTTTTATTGCTTTTTTCATGGAAAAAATATTCAACCCGAATATCATGGACCCACAACCAGAAATCAACCCTGTTCAAGGCACCTCTAAAGGTAAATCCCATTGCCTTAGCATGTCCAAAACGATAAGGTTTTGATCGAAAGTCCATGGTATTTCCTCCAAAACCCTTAACATATCATTTTCATTATAAAACTGAAACATGTACCTTCTATCCCCTAACTCTGTAATGGTGATGCCTCAAACCGATTTCCAAATATTTGCCATAGTATCACGAAAAATGGAAAAGCGTACCGACTTTTAATATGTGATTGTCCCTACCAATGACCAACCCACTTCATCACTATCAGCCATCAGGTGGCGTAGCCTCTACCTGTATAAATTCATCCCCATCTTTTATCTCCATGTTTTCATACGCACTAGCTAGTCTCTAGATCTCCCTTTGTTCATTGATATCCGCCATCGATCCTTTCCGTAATGGTATTGTACTGCTATTGCCGCCGAAGATTGCCCATACTCTTGCGCCGCCTGCTTGATCTCTTTGCCGACTTCCTCTGCAGCAGGGAAGACGCCGATGTGCCCTTTTCTTTAATTGTCGAAACATGCTTCGTATGCCCTAGCGATCCCCCAGCCAATAATGCTTCTTCCGATGCGGGGCGGTAAGCCGTCGAAGAAAAATTCGCGCAAACCTAGAAAGCCTTAGGCGCGAGCCTCATCTCCGCTTCAAGACGGTGTAAGTTAAACTTATAAATGACTAGAAACAATTAGTTTTGTTGTGATATAAATATTGTAATTCAAATGCTCCGTCTTAATTATATATTTTCGCTATATATGTTATCCGATCAAACAATTTTTATTTGTTGGTATTGTAAGCACACTTATCTTCTTTTCTATCTTCGCACATCTATTTCTTCCATTGTTTCTTATCTTCTTGGTTCTCATCTTTGAGCTTGTGTCTTTTGGGGACTCAATGATTTTGCAGAGTCAAGCATGAATAATTTTATTTGTATGTCTTATTTGAGAGAGGCTAGAGTGTGCTAAGCATGACAATTGCACTCGTACCCACCGGATAACCAACTCATCCAATTAAAATGGATGAAACCCCGAATAATTTAAGATGGAAAGGCGGTGATGTAGCGGATCACATGCGGATGAGCAAACTTGGTCTCATGAGTTGCGGATCTAGTATTGTGGATAATATCATGTAGCGAATAATTAAATATGTTGGTCTTATATAGATGAGTTATCCATTATTTATCCATTGTTATTGTTATTGTTATTGTTATTGTTATTGTTATTGTTATTGTTATTGTTATTGTTATTGTTATTGTTATTTTTATTGTTATTGTTATTGTTATTGTTATTGTTATTGTTATTGTTATTGTTATTGTTATTGTTATTGTTATTGTTATTGTTATTGTTATTGTTATTGTTATTGTTATTGTTATTGTTATTGTTATTGTTATTGTTATTGTTATTGTTATTGTTATTGTTATTGTTATTGTTATTGTTATTGTTATTGTTATTGTTATTGTTGTTGTTGTTGTTATTATTGTTGTTGTTGTTGTTATTATTATTATTATTATTATTATTATTATCAATCACGATAAGAATGGCAAGGGAATTGAACTAATAAGAGATTAATTAAATTATGTATCATGTGTATTGTGAGGGACTACTCAATGCTTCGTATATTCTAGTCACTTCACTAATTATTATAGCTAGGGTGAAGTTAGGGATCATGGTGGTCACCCCCCCCCCCCCCCCCCCCCAAAAAAAAAAGAGTTTGTGAACATAGAACACCGGAATACCTTCAACTTGATGTACTATTACTCCCGTAACTCATTACAAGTAAAAACTTATGATTCTTGGAAAATCAAACCTGTCTAAACTTGAAATGAGTAAAATTTGATTTGTAATATTGATTGAATTTTAAAAATAGCGTCTAAATTGCACATTATGTATGCGAAGTTAATAATGTACATGACATATATATCAAATCTATGACTCTTTTACTCTTATTCAAACTATCATTATCAAAGCTACATATGAAAAAATCAATTCAAGTATTGTTTGAAAATTACCCTTTTATTCTGTATTTAATTAATTTCGACCCCTGAGTTGGTTGTGTACTTGTGTGGCTACACCACTAATTATAGCCCAATATAATGGAAACGATGATATATAATTAAGTTGGGCTGAAGTAGGAACAAATGCGCAAATTAAGTTACATTATAACCCAACTTAATAATTCCACAAAGTGTTCTAAGGTAAGCCACGAATTTAACTGTTAAAATTCACATCTAATAAATCTAGAGAGAGAAAGAGAAAGAAGAGAACACTAGCATATTCCTCGCGGACGATCTAGTCACGTGCGTGTTGATACCGGTATAGCTCGAGATCGTTTTCTCGGACTGTCTGACATCCTTGCTTTAAGATTGATATGTAAGTCCCTCAAATTCGTGTAATTTCATTTATAGTAAGAACCTTAAAACCAATTGCTTACTTTTGGGCAGAGTTTTTTTTTGTTTTCCGTTGTGGTTTTCTACCCGAAACCCAACAAGAACTACATGTGAAAAGGTGTTTTAGATTTTTATTATAGAAATTGCTCTAAATAGGAGCAAAAACGTTTTGAAATTCCAAAATAGGAGTATCATATTTTTTATTCCCTGAATAGGAGTAATTTGCCAAGTTTGAAAAAAATGCCATGTTTTAAAGCCTAGTAATGTCAAACTTGGCAGAAATTTACTCCTATTCAAGGAATAAAAAACATGATACTCCTATTTTGGAATTTAAAACTTTTTTACTCCTATTTAGGGAATTCTCTCTTTTTATTAACAATAATTATTTTACAGTGATATATTAAGAAAGTAAATTAATATTCATTAAATATTGTAGACGATTTATACACTACAAAAAAATTCGCCTGTAGTCACGGACCGTAGTCACGGATTTGGTCCGTGACTAGTTAGTCACGGTTCTAATCACGGTGTAGTCACGGAATCGTTAAAAAACAAGTAGTCACGGATTTGTCCGTGACTACGTCCGTGACTAGAGGTAGTGACGGACCTAGTCCGTGACTAAAGTGTTCCGGCCAACCCATTTTCGCCTCCGGCGGGATTTTTTTTAAATTTGAAAGTAGTCACGGACACGTCCGTGACTAGGACCGTGACTACAGTTAGTCACGGTCGTGTCCGTGACTAATTCCGTGACAAGTGAAAAATTGATTTTTTCAACGTTCCAAATTAAAAGTGCACCGACAATTCGTACAAAATCGCACCTTCTACGTACTCCAGATAGAATTCCAGATAGAATTGAAGGATGTAATCTACCCATCTCATATCATTTTTCCTGTTTATGCAGATAAGGTATGTAATTTGAATTACGTATTTTTTGTAAATTAGTTAAATATGTAAATTTGTTAATAAATACATATGTAAGTATATTATTAAATATAATATTGGCAATACATATGTTATTAGTTTTAAAATATAGGATTAAAATTACGTAAATTAGTTAAATACGTATGTAAGTATATATGATAGATTAAATATAATTTAAATGCATATTATTAATATTAGTTAATAAATGTAAGTATTATTTAATTCAAATGACTTTAAATTAGTTAAATACGTATGTATATATATATATATATATATATATATATATATATATATATATATGATTAAATATAAGTATATGCTTTCTTTATATTGGCAAGTATTGTTAATTAAGGCGGCCTAATTTAGGATTAATAATGATTTAAATTAGGGTTAGTTAATTTAATTTAAATGTGTTTATTATATATATATATGCTCAAATTATTGAATTTGCTCATATTATTTAATTTAGTACGTAAATTGTTAAATGTGCATTATTAATAAGATTAAGATGTTGATAATTTTAGTATTGTGGATTAAATTAATGTCATTAACGTATTGTGCATGTTTATAGTTTAATAATATTAATTATTGGACGTTAGTTAATTTTAATGGGATTTTAGTGAATTTTAGTGAAATTTTAGGCAATTAGTTAATTTGAAGGGAATTAGTTAATTTTAAGGGAACTTTAGGGAATTAGTTAATTTTAAGTGAATTTTAGTGAAATTTAAGGAAAGTAGTTAATTTTAAGGGAATTTTAGGGAATTAGTTAATTTTAAGGGAATTTTAGTGAATTTTAGTGAAATTTAAGGAAATTGGTTAATTTTAAGGGAATTAGTTAATTTTAAGGGAATTATTTAATTTTAAGGGAATTTTAGGGAATTAATTAATTTTAAGGGAATTTTAGTGAATTTTAGTGAAATTTAAGGAAACTAGTTAATTTTAAGGGAATTAGTTAATTTTAAGGGAATTATTTAATTTTAAGGGAATTTTAGGGAATTAGTTAATTTTAAGGGAATTTTAGTGAAATTTAGTGAAATTTACGGGAATTAGTTAATTTTAAGGGAATTTTAGGGAATTAGTTGATTTTAATATATTAATAATACTCCACATATATAATATGTTGGTAATGTTTATAATTTAGAGTTTTTAATTAACCTGTATAATTTTTTTATTATAATATTCAGGCATAATGTATAGACAAAATAGAATTTGGATGTACGATAAACATGCGGTATTGTACGGAATGCAATCAAATTTTCTTGAAGGAGTTGAGGAGTTTATTAAATTTGCACTTGAACATCCGGCTTATATGAGTGGTGATAAAATCAGATGTCCATGTTCAAAGTGTAAAAATCTCAAATTTAAACACCCAGAAGAAGTTGGGTGGGATTTGTACGCGGACAGTTTCCTTCCCAATTATTACAATTGGACTTCTCATGGCGAACCTTTGGATCCATCTGTTTTACCACAAACGGTAGGTTCGTCTCGTAACGTCCCTGCAGAGATGAGTGCGTGGGGAGACCCTGCTGAAATGAGATGGGAGCAACGTATGGTATATGACGCATACGGTGCATCGATGTCTCAGTTCAACCCCCCACAACCATCTAACGATCCTCCTGAAGCTTCGACCTCGTATCACCCACATGAGGATGAAAATCCGATATTTTATGAACCTTATGTGGATGAAGGTTTAGCTGAAAGGTTTCAAGATGTTTTAAAAGCAGCTGATCAACCCTTGTATGCTGATTGTGAGGGATACTCTCAGCTATCCGCCGTTACAGAGTTTATGAACATAAAAGCTGAATACAGTCTCCCTGAAACTTGCATGACTAGAGTCTTGCAGTCAGTAGGCGGGATGCTACCACGTGATCATAACCTTCCGGATTCATATTATCACATGAAGCAATTAATGTCTGAGTTGGGGCTACCTTATATAGAAATTGATGCGTGCCCGAAAGGATGTATGTTGTTCTGGAAGGATGATGAGACACTTGAATTCTGCAAGTTCTGTGGTGGAAACAGATACAAACCAGTTCCTCAAAGTAGAAAGAAACCACGAAATAAGTCGGCATTGTCTAAACTGTATTACCTCCCAATGGCTCCACGACTTCAGAAGATGTACGCTTCGACTGCTACTGCGAAACACATGACATGGCATGTTGAGCACGAAACAAAAGAGGGTATGATGTCTCACCCTTCGGACTGTGAAGCTTGGAGACACTTTGACCGTTGTCATCCTCAGTTTGCAATGGAGCCACGAAATGTGCGACTGAGATTGTGTTCAGACGGATTTGCTCCATTTGGAAAGTTTGGGAAGAACTATTCATGTTGGCCGGTCATGTTAACTCCTTACAATCTCCCTCCCGACATGTGCATGAAAAATCACTTTATCTTTTTGACTCTAATCTCTCCGGGTCCCAATGATCCAGGGAAAAAAATAGACATTTATCTCCAACCCCTTATCGAGGAGATGAAAGAACTTTGAGCCATTGGGACACCAACATATGATGTTTCAAGGGATCAAAATTTCATAATGAAAGCTGCCATCATTTGGACCATTAGCGACTTCCCTGCCATCATAATTAAAATCAAAAACATTAGTCACGGACTTAATCCGTGACTACTTTTTAATCCGGAATAAATTCAATTTTCGTTTTTTTTTTATTTTTTTATGTAAAATTGTTTTTTTTAAAACAAAAACATTAGTCACGGACCAGATCCGTGACTACATTTTATCCGGAATAAATTCAATATTTTTAAATTTAATATAGTCACGGATACGTCCGTGACTACCACACAAATAAAAAAAATTAAATTGAACTTAGTCACGGCTTGTGTCCGTGACTAACTCAAAAAAAATTTAAATTAAAAGTAGTCACGGATATGGTCCGTGACTAACGTGCCGGAGGCTTATTCCGGTCAAGATGTAGTCACGGACGTCGATCCGTGACTAATCCGTGACTACACCTAGTCACGGCCACTTGTCCGTGACTACATTCTAGTCACGCAGAACTAGTCACTGAACTAGTCACGGACGAAGTCCGTGACTAAAAGTGTTAGTCACAGACTTTTTACATTACGGTCCGTGACTACATCCGTGACTACAGACGAATTTTTTTGTAGTGATAATTAATCTTTACTTTGTTCAATATATATAGTTTTAAATGTATAAAAAGTGAAAATACAAAATTGATATAATGTTTTTTCATTATATGATTCTATGCATAACTAGTTTATAAAAGTGATTTTTTCATTGCAAAAAAATAATTTATCTGCAAAGCTTCCGTTTTTTCATGCCCAAGCCCATCATCTTTAATGCATTTGCTGGTCATATTTGAGTTGAGTGTCTTTTTTCACACTATATAGTGAGTTTTTCCGTTGCCTCATACCAAGCGCATACGCTTGTATTTTGCTGTCTTTTAGAACACTGGTTTCACAATAAGAAAAATATTGAATGCTCTATAAAATTGCAAAATTAAAATTCAAATATTACCCCGTCCTTCTATAATTGGCTCATTTATTCCTTTTTGGATGTCCCTCTATTATTATCTCATATCATATTTGGTAACATTTGTGTAACTCTAATTCATTCTTACTTTATTTTCACTTTATCAATTCATTATCAACCACATAATTCTACTTTTCTTAAAAACCACACAGCTCTCCTCCGTCCCAATATTAGGGGACGGAGGTAGTATACTACGTATAAATTTTGGTATCTTGTAAATTAGTTTGGGATATATATCTCTTGATAGGCAGATGTTAAATTGAGTTTCTCAAGTTTCTAATCCCGCTAGAATAGTTAAATATAAAAAGAGGCAAGGGTCAATTGAGTACATCAACTTGTATGAGGTAGAGTAAGAGTACACTATATTGCATTTAATCTTTTTAAATACACAACTAGTATAGTACCCGTGCATTCGCACGGGAAAACGCATTTGGTGCAGATATTTTTACACACGATTTAATTAAATATTAAAATAAAAGTACTTTGTAGAATTCATCATTTTTGAAAAATAAGAGTACAATAAGCTAATACCATAAAGTATAAGTTCATCAAATACATATTCAATGAAGAGTATATCAGTAAAAATCAATTGACACCATTCATTAGAATTTACTACTTATAAATTTTCATGATTAAATTAAATTTAAAATTAAATACTATTCTGAAAAAGTGAGAACAATAGGTGAGTGACATGAAGTTTAAGTGAGTAGAATAATTATTACAATTAATGAATAGTATTAGTTGAAAAAGAAGTTGTTACTCATTAGTTAAATTAGAACTAAGATATGAGAGAGAACTATTCTGCTAAATACTCAACCAGTTTCTGTTACGCCTAAAAGAACTATATATAACAGAACATTGTCCCACTCAATCAATTGTTAGTCGGATTAGCTTATATCTAAAAACACTACATATGAGAGAGAAAATTATCATGCTTCATTCCCTCGCTCAACCGTTAGCAACTTATTTTCTAATATCTAAAAGCAGTACATATGAAAAAGAAAACTCTTCCGCTCAATTATTAGCATTATCATCATCTTGTACCTAAAACTCCTACATATAAGAGAGAAAGTTCTCCAGCTCAATTATTAACTGACTTACCTTATACCCAAAAGCATCACCTGTAACTCCCCGCCCCGTAGAACCCGAGGTGCTTACTCCAAACCTCTAGTACTGTCCTCACAAACCACCACAAAATTAATTTCAAGTGTAACACTACATATGATAGGGAGAAATTGTTCTGCCAAATTGTGGTTGGCTTATCTTATACTTAAATGAACTATATATGATAGAGAAAGTTCTTTCGCTCAATTGTTAGCTGACTTATCTTACCTTGTACAAAAACACTACATATGAGAGAGAAAATTCACATGCTCATCAATTGTTAGGAAGCTTATATTCTTAGCTTCTTATACCTAAAAGCAATACAAACGATAGATAAAATTATTCCGCTCAATTGTTAGCCGACTTATCTTATACTTCAAAGAACTAAATGTTAGAGAGTAAGTTATCCCACTCAACTGTTAGTAAGATTATATTCTAATACTTAAAAGCACTACATATGAGAACAAATTCTCACTCTCGATCTCCCTGCTCAACTGTTAGCAAACTTATCTTATAATAGCTAAAGACACTACATATGAGAGAGAAAATTCTCCCGCTCAATTATTAGCAAGTATATCTTTTTATACCTAAAACCCTTTCATATGAGAGAGAAAGTTCTCCCGTTCAATTGTTAGCCGGCTTACCTTATACCTAAATGTACTATATATATGAGAGAGAGAAATTCTCCCGCTCAATTGTTAGTTGACTTATTTCATACTTTAAATAACTACATATGAGAGAGAGAAATTATCCCACTCATTATTATGATGAATAGTGTGAGTATTGTTTCCGCAAGTTTATTTTGATGTTTCTTCAGGTTTGGTTTGGCTTCTTATTCTAGTTGGTAATCTATTATAGTGTTTCTTTCAAGGGTCATTACATAGTAAGAGATGTGCATTTTTTTGTTCAAATATTCTTCCGGATGCTAGATTGGGAATAATTTGATACCCTTTCGTAAGTCTATCTAACCTGCATGTACAAAATTGAAAGTCCACAATAATGATCAAATTGAAATTCAAGTATATTTATATTTTTAATGAAATGTGATTTTTTAATATTCTCATTCTTTTTACTTGTAAAGGTGATTTGATTCACCGACAATAATAATAATTATAATACTAATAGTAATAGTAATACTTTCTTGTCGCATAAAATTATTCCCACTTTGACTTGGATCGGAGTTTAGAGCCCGTTTAGTAATCCTGCTTTTTGCTTTATCACGCTTATCTACCATTTTTTCATTAAACACGTATTTTTTGATTTCACGATCTGAATTGTGTAATAATAATAAGAAAAAGTAAGACTGGAGTTACTTTTCTGACTGTATTGGCTGAAGTTACCATAGAGAATCATTTTAGCTATTTTATATAAGTTTTTCTTCATTTTCATAAATCAGCAAAATCAGCCACTCCAGCCATTTCTGCCAGAACTTCATTAATTTCAGCAGAATCAGCCGATTCAGTCGATTTTGGTATTACCAAACGGGCTCTAAGAAAATGAGAAGAAAGTGAAAAAGTGAGGTTGTGGTTGAGTAAGAAAAATGTAAATGAATTTTAGCCACACTAACACTCCAAAGATCAAGGGGAAGCTTATAATTATGAATAGTGTGAACTTTTATTCGCAAGTTTATTTTCATTTTGCTAACTTCTACAATGCTTCTTTCATGGCCCGTTAAATATCAACTATACAATTTTTATTTTATTATTCTACGTGCAAGTCAATTTTGCCCAAATTTTATGGAACGGAGGGAGTATATAAATATAAATAATTTTAAGCATAATTATTGAGGCTGTTAATAAATTATAATTTTATATATTCAATATTGATCTCATATGAAAGACCACAAAATTATGAATTTTGGTATATTTTTTAGAAACATTGGAGCAAAAATGAAAAAGTTATAACACTTTAGATAAATTTAGGTTTTTTATAACTTGGGCCCACCAACTCTATTTCCTTATTCGGTAGCTTTGAAGTAAAAAGTGGTCACATGTCATTTTCAAAGCAAAAGAGGAATTGTGAAAAGATGGACACATAATTAAGAAAGAATGACCTCAATATTACTCCTCAACTTTGCATTGACAAAAATATGACTAAATTTAAAATTGACAAAAATGTGATACGGAGTAAAATGCTTCGCCGTACGTTTGAGCCGCAGCGTCCTCAACATGCCTTATCTGCGACATGTGCATCATCATCATCATCATCATCCGCGAGCAGCATCATCTCCCCATGGAATTAGCATCGCCATCGTCGCCGAAATGCCTACGCCGTCCGCTGTCACTTTTTGCCTTTGTAACTCGTGTTTGCTGCTCACCGCGCCTCAAGCCCTTTGTCGCTCTATCACCCTGCCATCGACGCCGCTGCCCCCGTCATCCTGCACTTCTCCTTTGTTTCTTATCTTTCTTCTCCGTGGGATGACGGACGACGATTGAGCTTCTTCTCAACAAATTGTGGTTCTGTGTGGCGGATATGACTTCCAAATCAGCGGTGTGGCAGCTGGACTTTCAGATCTGCGGCGTGATTTCCAAAGCTAGGGTTCCAGCGGGTAGGTGGGTCTGTAATGAAGATAAATTTAATATATTGATTTATGGATAAATTTAATTTAAAATATTGATTTATGGATAAATTTAATTTAAAATATATTGTATTAATGAAATAAAGAAAATAATTATATGAAAAGTAGTTTAAAATGATTACCTACAGTAACTTCAGTCAATTCAAACATAAAAAAACTTAAATGAAGCTAAACAGAAATAGATCAGATCAGTTTAAAACAAACCAAAAATGTTTACAATTTTTTCATATTTGTCCCGTCTCTTAAAAAGAAAGAATATCATACTATTAAATTGAATTAAATTTAGAAGTTTTATTTATTAGCAGTTTAGCACCCGATGTGGTTATCATTTTCATTTGCTAATTTTTGAATTTTGAATGACATTATAATAAGGAAGGAATAAGGTTTATAACACTTTAATAATGGGAGTATATTGTTATATTTTTATTAGAAGTAAGACTATATTAAAGGCCGGGGTTTCGTTAAGATAGATGACGTATATTAGTAGGCCATGTTTTTATATTTTCTATCTCCGTAATTCGTTTTTTGTAAAGCAAATAACAAAAATGCAAAAGATGAAGCCACGTGACGTAAGTAGAGCAATGCTCTCTATCACTTGTAGGTAGACATGTTACATAATAATTGAGGGTAAAACCATATTTTTAATAGCCTAATACTTTCTTATATATAAATATATACTACCTCTGTTCCAATTTGATGGTCAAATTTTTAATCATTTACTTTTTATATCAATTTTTTATGAAATTTGATTCGGATTATTGTGACTTTGTAAATTTTTTAATGTAGTTTCCGAATATGTAAATTTTATTTGCTACAATTAATCGGAGTGCGAACAAAAATTCATTTGCTTTATCTTCGGTCAAATATCATAAACCGCAACAGGACTATCAAATTGAGACGAATGGAAGATCACAAAAAATTATGAATTTTGATGACCGAGAAAATATATGGACAGTCGCTTTTACTTTTTGAGGGAAATTGCCGTAAATAGGAGTAAAAATGTGTGCGTATTCAAAAATAGGGCTTTCATATTTTTATTATCCAAATATTACGGAGTAGTAATTACTGTCATGTTTTAGCAGTAACAGACTATAAACATGGTAGTACTTTTCAAGTTTGACATAATTACTCATATTTTAGAAACGGAAAATCACACTTTTGGTCCCTCAATTAGTTACCCATATTGAAATGTCAAACTCGTATTTCTAAGATTGTAAATGTCATCACCGGTGAATTTATTGGTAGTTTAGAATCTGAGATTGATTATAAACGGCGGGGATGACATTTACAATACATCTATCAATTCGGGAGTGACATTTACAATATCAGAATCACGGGTCTGACATTTTAATATGGTGACTAATTGAAGAACCAAAAGCAAGATTTTCCCTTTTTTTTGAATATTACGATTTTCCCTTTTAGAAATAAAAACATGAGAATCCTATTTTAGAATTCCAAAATTTTTTAATCTTATTTTAAGGATATCCCTTTTTTGGTAAGGGGATTGTGAATTTGTATTGAGTAATAGAAAACAAAACTAAAAAACTCTAACAATTAAATTATGGTTGTTGAGTTTTGTAGACTTAGAAAACAGAAATAGACAAAGGGAAATAATTTTTAAAAATATGTAGAATATAAAAATAATTTAATAGCATAAAAATATAGAATTTAGCATTCTAAATTTTGCAGTTCCCGAATTTTCAAGTTTGCAAATGTTATCCCTCAATTGTCTAAATTGTTGTAAATGTGGTACTTTGAAGAATTGAGAGTGACATTTATAATGTGGGCAAGGACCACATTTACGGGTGACAGATACACACTTGAAAATACGGGAACTACATTTCAATATGGTCACTATTTGAGAGACTGAAAGTGTGTTTCTCTCTATCTGAAATGAAACGATTGATAGCTAACAATATTATATACCAAGACGTCATATAATATGATATGTGGTATAAATTTTGATCTCGTGCGTTGAATTAGGTAAAAATAATAAAAAGTAAGCTTAGAAATACTTTTATGATTGATTTGGCTGAATTTACCTAGAAGATCTTTTTAGCTATTTTTCATTCATTTTTTTCTTTATTCTTCTAATAAAATATAAGGAAAATTGAAAATAACAATCCCAGCTATTTTTCACTAATTTTTCTTTATTCTTCTAATAAATATATTATAGACATAATTATTTTCATAATTCAGCAGAATCAATCAATCCAACCACTTAACCCTGAACTTCATAGATTTCAGAAAATTAATTAAGTCAATTTTTGTGTTCTCAAATAGGTTATAAATTGTGGCAGCTGAATTTTTTAGAATAAGGAAAACAAAATTGCAGACTCGTGAAGTAGTAATATATGGAATATGATTGATTTGATTCTTCAAAATTATTAGGAAAAAATAGTAAACTTAAACAAAACTAAATACTTGGTACATGCGAACTACTAAACTACTTCCCTATTTTTGCTCCGCATAATGATTTGTACTTTACGTGAATGAATTGAATTGAATTGAATGAGATAGATCCACGTGGCAGGAGCATAGCAATGGAGTGAAATTTGGAAAGATAGACACGTGTGAGGTTTTGAGGGTAAAATGGTATTTATATGAGCTATCTCCTTTTTTATATATAAATAGAATTCGAGTTTTTAGTGTTAATTGAGTACACTCGTTAGATTAACACGTTAATACGACTGAGTTGACTAACAGAATGCTAGTATGTCGACTTTTTGAAGGTTAACGCCAGCCCCCAGTCACCTGATCAACTTCTCCTTGGTCGACGTCAGTCCCCCGCAAGTCGACTTCTCCTTGGCCGACGCCCCCGCAGGTTGACCTCCGAAGGTAAATTTTTCCTTTTTTGTCGACTTCGTGAAGGTCGGCACCATAACATTGGTCCATTACCCCTTCTTACTCGACATTCTGTTAGCCAACTCCGCTGTATTAACGTGTTAATCTAACAAATGTACTCAATTAACACTAAAATCCCGAATTTGTGTACTTAAAAAGATCAAATGCAATATAATGTACTCTTTACTCCATCTCGTACAAGTTGGTGTACTGAATTGACCCTTTCAATATAAAAAATGTTCTTATTTGCTAAGAGTAACCAATGTTCTAAAAGGCGTAAGGCGTGCCGAGGCGGCAAGGTCAAGCCTTAAGCCTTTGGAGCCTAGGCGGGTTTAGGCGGGATTTAGGCGTGATAAAGCGTTTTGATTTTTTATCCTTTATTTTAGTTTTCCTAGAGTTTTTATAAATATTTAAATTTAATATTAAAATAAAGATATGCAAAAACATCATAAAAGTTAAACATAAGTAACTTAAAAATAAAGTTACCACTATAGTCACTTTCTCTTAAAAATTACATTTTTATAATCAATCACTGTTGTAGTTATAAATATAAAATCATTTCTTCTTCTTATTATCATTATTATTTAGGATAATAATATATTATCAAACAAATTTCAATTTAATAACAAATGGACTAGTTGGTTTGCTCACTTGCTGGATGTACGAAGTACTCTGTATAACATTTCTCCCACACCGGAGGGCAGCTGATCTATTCTATAACATTTTTGTATAAACTATGCTTCTCCCACACAGCTGCTTACTCAAGGCATTCAGTTTTCCCACACCGGAGGGGAGATGAACTACTCAATAACATATCTCTATAAATTAGGCTTCTCCCACAAGGTTGTTTTGATAAGGCACTCGTGGGCTTTTCGACCAAATATTGGATTAAACGGCCCAAATCGAGACCTTGGCTTAGTCGGCCGCCTTTTGGCACGCATAATCGGTGAGCGAGGCGTTTGAGAGACGCGTTGCGCCTATTCTCGCCTAGGCGGCGCTTTTCGCCGCCTTTTAGAACACTGAGAGTAACATACTAACATCTTGTTAATATTTTTTTTGGACAAGAACACCTTGTTGATATTAGGCGCCAATTAACCGCTACGGCGCGCGAAAACCTACCATCGACCATACTAGTCTAATATAAGTACAAAAAAGTGATAAAACGCATCCCGTCATCCCCAATGTGAGAACGTCTATGCCTCTGGTCCGGCGAGTTGAAGAGTGAGCGCACCGCAATAACTGTGCTCCAAGACTCCGTCTTTATGGGAAACTTATCAGGCTTTCGGTCCCCTCAATTTTCTGAGGTAAAGTTTTCGCCTTCTTCATTGATCGAAAGTGTCCGGATATCAACGAAAAGTGCCACCAATCGCGAAAAAACACTTGATTATAAAAAATCTAAAGCTTTGTTTATCAGGCAAGAAAACTTGATGGTTAGGATTTGAGTCGTGATAGAATTCGCGGGCACGCCCATCACTTTAATTAGAGGGACTCTAAGTAAGTCTCTAACACTCTGTGAAACAGGATTGTGATTTTTGGAGATTAGAAGTGAATGGAGGGGGGCGACCAGTGTGTATATGAATTGACCATCAAAAAACAAATGGAAAGAGGAATTAAAGGAGGAATTTGGGTGCAGCTGATTATTATGTGATTTTGTTGTGCAGGATGGGGCTAGGCCACCTTGGTGGCTTCAGCAAGAAGGCTATGAAGCCGAAACGATTGTTCAGGGGCTCAATCAAGAGCAATCTCCTCCCCAGCTATGTGTTGAGGTAACACTCTGGACCATTTAATTTGTTAAATGAGCATGTGCGTTTGTTAAATCAATTTGCAACGTAAACTTATTCTTCCACTGAGGTCTGATTCCCAAACCAAGGCAGCAATATTCCAACTGAAGGATCTTTAAAAAATTTGTCAAACATTATCGGTATAGGTAATCATATGGCAAGATTTCCAAAAAGCCCTTTATTACATGAAGTCTATTTCTCTAGGGGGGAAACATGTGGCATTATTCACCTTTTGAACAAAATCTCAGTATTTGAACAAAATCATAGCAGATACTATAGGATGTATGTGTGGCTGAATGATAGAGAACAAATACTTTGAGCTGTGGAATCTCTTTGGCAACTTGGTGACATGCAAATGGATATGCAAGTATGCTACAATAGAACACACACACCTCTACTCATTTAAGCATGATAACATTTAATGTAATTTTCTAAAACCAAGAATGTTGTACGGAAGATAAGAAAACATCAGTTAGTTATAGTGATTACCTAGAATAAAAAAAATAATAATCTCAAATCCAAGGGATGTATGATTGAATTTTTTTAGAAGGAAAACCCTCTCATGATCCTGGCCTTGGAATTGTATCCCACTATTCCTTTGTAAGGTGTGGCAAAGAGCACTAAGCTTAAAATAATGCCAGTATGATTTTCTTGTGCATAAATTCTTACACTGACTATTTCTAAACTATAAAGTAAATTGCTATGAATTTCACATAACTGACCCTAACATAGTCTTCATTAAGGAAACAGCAACAATGTTTGAAAACCTACCAGACGGGAACTAGCGGTACATAACTTGTCACATAATAAATCTATAGAAAGAGCATGTATTGAGTAAGTGCTGAAGAGAAAGTGTTTAGTATGAAGGACATGGATAACTATCTAGCTATAATCTACTTCTATTATTAGTGGATGATGGGAAACCTATGCTGATAATCTTGCTAAGCTGTTAAGAAATGTGTCAATCCTGGAGCTCTCGAAATGAGACCATGATGTCCCTAGATGACCCTACAGTAGCAGATGTATCCCCTAGCTTACTACAGAGACTGGACGCCTGTATACACTATGCTACCCAGGCAGTCATCTCTGCACTCGTAGACCAAAGTCCAGCCCTGCAACATCACTGATTCAAGCCCATGCACACCATCAACAAAATTGTACTTTGCAGTATAAAATTATGTTACGGATGCATTTTATGGATCTAGCAGGAGATTTAATTAGAATAGTTTAATTAGAAGGGGGAAATTATCCTGATGCTATTTTTTATATTTTGTTTATTACTTCCTATTAGGAATAGAAGTATTAGAGGTTACAATTTCTATTAGATTAGAAGTCCTATTAGTAATAGAAGTATTTAGAGGTTACAGTTTTAGTTAGACTAGAACTCTATCATGTAAAGGCAGGATGCCTATTTATATTCCTTTTTCAGCCTTAATAAAATATCGATCATTAGAAGAATTAATCCCCAGAGAGAAGTCACGGACTTCCCCCTTCGCTCTTACTGCGCTCTTCCAGCCACGGGCAAGAAGAGGAGTAACCCTAGCAGAGGCGGACCCACTAAGAGTCCCACGGGGTCTCGGGACCCCGTGCACCTCGAAAAAAATACCTATATATATTATATATACATTATATAAAATTAATTATTTAATGTATATTAACACAAAAAATGACCTTAGAAGCGAAAGAACGAATCAGTCCAACGGTGATGGGTACTTATTCCAAACATGAGGTCGCGGGTTCAAAACCTGACCTTTTACTTTTATTCCTTTTTCAGTGCTGGGATTAAACAATGTATACAAATTTCCATCAAAAACTTCAACTTGGTTCATTTAGCTCATTGGTTGAGTATGTCTTTCTTTGTCCCAACAACTAGAGTTCGAATCCCAACTCCATTTTTCTTAAATTTTGCAACTTTTCTCCAATTTACTCCCATTTTCTTTGAAGGAAATTTCACTTTTATTATCCTCTAACTTGAACTTTTATTTTCTTCATTTCTTCACGCTAAATGTATCTAAATAACATCAAATGTACCAAGAAATACAAAATACACGCATAGGACTGCACTAATACAAATTAACGACAAATAATAAAAATATGTACAAAAGTACAACTTTAATAACTAAAATTATCAACAAACTAGGCCTAAAAAGTGTTTAAAATATAAGCACATCAGTCATCCAGTTTTTTTTCTCTGCTGCTTTTTTTTGCATATCTTTTTTTAATGTTAGATTAAATTAATAAATTCGTGTTCTTATAAATGTTATTTTCAATTTTATACTCCCTCCGTTCCTATTATAACTTCCAAATAGGTTTGGCACACAGTTTAAGATAGTGAGTATTGTGTGGTGAAGAGTTGTGCAAAGGAGAGAGAAAGTGGACGAAAAAGGAAAGTTGGAAGTTATAATAGGAACGAAGGGAGTACGATTTAGGATGAAAAGATATTTTGATGTTGTACCCAAATTTAAAGAAACCTAGAGTACCGGGAATAGTTCAGGTGTTAATTCAAATGATTCGTCATTAGTAAATGAAGAATTGGATCAAATTTTTATTAGTTTTATACTTGTATTAAATAGAGATTAGAGATATAAAAGGGTAGACCCCGTGGCTCCGACTTTCTGGGTCCGCCACTGAACCCTAGCAGGCAGGTTATCACCTCAACCGGGTACCCTGCTACCCCAAGACGTCCCTGGACTCGTTCTCAGTCACAGAACCCTAACAATTTGGTATCAGAGCTGTCACGATCCATGGCGCCACAGAATGATGATTTAACCACCATGATGAAGGAGTTTATGGAGGCTATGACTGCTAGGGTAACTGCCATAGAAGGGCAGATTGGCGCTCTATCTCTGACAGTCCAAAAACGGGATTCCAAATCAACAGAAACACATGAAGAGCAACCCGATAACAACCTGATATCTCACAACACCTCAAACCCCTGGAAACCACAGTATGCGAAGATGGAATTTCCTGTGTTTGATGGCACCTACGACCCTACCAGTTGGTTGAAAAGGTGCAAAAAAATTCTTCTTGAACCAAGAAACTCCTAGTGTTGCAAAGATGAATATGGTCTCATTCCACTTGATAGATGATGCACAACTGTGGTTCGATCAGATGATAGAGGAAGAAGGAGAAGTCAATTGGGAGAGGTTTAAAGATCTTTGTCTGGAGCGCTTTGGGCCCCCTTTGAGTTCTAACCCGATTGGAGATCTGAAACTTCTGATGCAGGTCGGATCAGTTGATGAATATTGTGCTCAATTTCAGAAGGCCTTAGCAAGAACTTCACAAATACAGTCCCCCCATCAGATTGCTTTGTTTGTCGCAGGTCTCCATCCCCACTTACGGGCTGATGTGGAGATAGCAAAACCAGGCAACCTGGGTTACGCCATGAACCTTGCACGGACATTGGAAGCACGGAAAACACTGACGCTTGCACTTGTAAAAGTCTCGGGTCCTACAACAAATATGAAACAACACAACAACCCGTCACAGCTTAGACAAGCGCTTGTGACAACAAAGGCAGGAAATCCTATTGTTAAGCGACTCACGAAGGATGAAATGGCAGAAAGACGAGCAAAACGGCTATGTTATAATTGTGATGAACAGTGGATGATGAATCACCGATGCAAAAAACTTTTCTTGATCGAGATAGAAGATGAGCAGGAAGAAGATGATGGCTTCCCAGACTTGGAGTTGTCTGCCAACGCTATAAGTGGAACTATTAGTTCAATGGCAAGGCAGCACACCAGACAAGGCCACTTGGGAACCGTTTGACACTCTTATCACTGCTTATCCAGGATATGAGCTTGGGGACAAGCTCAATTTCGAGGGAGGGAGTGATGTTACGGATGCATTTTATGGATCTAGCAGGAGATTTAATTATAACAGTTTAATTAGAAGAGGGAAATTATCCTGATGCTATTTTTTATATTTTATTTATTACTTCCTATTAGGAATAGAAGTATTAGAGGTTACAATTTCTATTAGATTAGAAGTCCTATTAGTAATAGAAGTATTTAGAGGTTACCGTTTTAGTTAGACTAGAACTCTATCATGTAAAGGCAGGATGCCTATTTATATTCCTTTTTCAGCCTTAATAAAATATCGTTCATTAGAAGAATTAATCCCCAGAGAGAAGTCACAGACTTCCCCCTTCCCCCTGCGCTCTTACTGCGCTCTTCCAGCCACGGGCAAAAAGAGGAGTAATCCTAGCAGGCAGGTTATCTCCTCAACCGGGTACCCTGCTACCCCAAGAGTCCAAGACGTCCCTGGACTCGTTCTCAGTCACAGAACCCTAACAAATTATTAGTATCATTCAATGTTCTAAAAGTTGCCAGGCGCTAGTCGGGTGGTGACTGGCCGCCTAGCGCCTAGCCTGCCTAGGCGCCGACTAGGGCGCCTAGATATCTTCTTTATTTTTTTTCAGTTCCTATGAATTTTAACAACATTGTCTCATACTTTTATAGTATTTTGAGTTTTGACAATAGAAAGAACTCATATAATCATTAAGTGTTATGCTTTTTGTAGTAAAATTATCAATTATAAAATAATTAAAAGATAATTAAGAGATTTGTGCATTTTAATCTCTAAAAATGTTCATATACATTCTAAAAAGCTTATACACATTTAAAATTTATTTTTGTTGTAGGAATACTATAGTGAATTTTATAGGAATAGCAGGCTTATTGATCAAACGTTGTTTAAAGATAAAATGGAAAAAATAAGTTGGGTCGGTAACAAATTTATTTCGGGCCGCCTAGCCACCACCTAGGCCGCTTAACCACCGTCTAGCCCGCCTAGCCTGCCTAGCCCGCCTAGTCGGCTGACCGATTTTTCCCACCTATTACCACGAAATCAGGCGGCCACTGCCTAGCGCCTAGGCCGATTTTTAGAACCATGTCATTAATTGCTGTGATGTGAAACCTGTTTTTATGTATTTATTACAGTTTTTGTAGATTGAACCTAACAATGCAGTACGACTGCAGCCTATACCCCATAGGTTCATCTAATCACCATTCACCACTTGATAATTTCACGTAATTTTTTATGATTACATGCAAAAGCTAGTCGTCATTGGATTGATAACTTTACATAATATATTATGAATGCATACTTATATTTCTGATTCAATTTAAAATGAGATCTTTTCAATCTAAAAAGAGATCTTTTGTTCCCTCAATGATATGGAAATGCATGTACTAGCTAGTAGCTACTGATGTCTTTCTACCTCTACGCTGTACAGGAATGTTGCAACTGTGAGAAACATATTTGCAGCGTCAGTACTGATAAATTTCTAGGGGAGGACGGAAGATATAACAATTGGCATTTGTATTTATCAGCAGATGATAGTTCTCTGTTCACTGTCACCCCATGTAATGATAATGTGAGTTTGTACTTGCCATATTGACAAAGTCATCATGAATTGCATTAAGCACATTGCATCATTGTCACTTTATTTTATGCTGACGGTGGATTCTTATTTCATGATATTTGTTTTTTCTGTGTAATTGTATTTGAATAAGTAATTTTTTATTTTTAATTGGTCCTATATATTTCATCATATCATCTCCCAAACCCATTATAATGAGGAATATTACTCCTCATGTCAGAGAAGTTATTTATAATAAGGAACTGACCATCTATCTATTTATTTATTAGAGAAGTTATGTGAGATACTTATTTATAACTATTACGTCTCGCATGTCAATATCAGTTTTTAATTGAAAAGCAATAGTTATCACCTGGAAAAGTATTAGTCGTTTGCTTATTGTCTCAAAATTATTACTCCCTCCGTTCCACAAAATTTTGCCAACTTTCCTTATTTAGACGTCCCAAAATATTTTGTCATTTCCATTTAAAGTATCAAATATGTGGTTAAAGTTATTTCTCTCGTCTATGCACAAATATCAAGCACACATTTTATACTCTAGTATTCTATGTGCAAGTCAAACTTGGCCAGGTTTTGTGGGACGGAAGAAGTATTTTCTATCTTATTGTGGCACAAATAACACTGCTTAATTGAATAATCATGTGCAATTCTTTTCTGAAGGTGCCATTTCATCTTCAGCTATCACTCGATTGTGATCATGAGGGAATAAAAAGTCCACCTTTTGATACATTCCAGGCGGAGAGGAATGAATTATATTGTATTCAACCTGAAATTTTAGGAGAACCAGAAGTTAAGGTTAAAGAATTAAATGCGGACCAAAACATTGATGCAATTAACTGCTCTTTAGTTCTTGAATGTCGAAAAACGGATAAAGATAAGATCCTGGAGGAGCTTGAACGAAAACCCAGCTTGTCAGACGTTGAGCAAATGCATGAGGCAATTGAAACTGATCAACTAATTAAGGTCAATAATGTAATGAACTGTTCTTTAGATCCTGAATGTGACACAACACCTAAAGGTAAGTGCTTGAAGGGTCTTGAAGAAGATGTCAGATTATTAGAAATTGAGCAAACAGATGAAGCAGTTGAGCTATCCATTTCAGCTTCTGAAGCACTAGTAATTCATGAAGTTCTGAGAACTCTATCCTTAAAATTGCCAGTTGCTGCTGTGTTAGAGACTGCACTTCAGGTGAAACAAGCTCGCTTAGAAGCCTGGAAAGAGTCACGTGAGACCTGCTACAATTGGCTATCAGAGGAAACTAGTGAAACTGGTTTTCAATCAGAATCAGAAGATATAGATATGGAAGATGCTCATCATGATGTCGACACATTTACTTCTCAACATGATCATTTACTAGGTGATAAGTTAAGTGTTTCTCAAGTAAAAGACACTTTTGACTCGGGAAATTGTGGAGATCAGAGAAAATCAGAACAGGTTGAGTTTCAGCTACCTGATACTAACCTCTGTCCACATAGTGATGATTATTTACTCCACGGGTTGGAGGATGTTCCTGAAGATGATCTTCAGTTTAAACTAAACAAGGTAATTGAATCATCTGACAGTGACCGACAAAATAAAGTTATCAAGAATTCATCTGTGGGGCTAAATTCCACCTACATATCACTTCACACCAATGTCATGTTTCATCTTTTTGGGCAAGTAAATACTCTAGTTTTAGCTGCATTAGACATTGAGTTAATGGTGGTTTTGATCAAGATTAACCCTATAGGATATTCACTACTCAATCTACTGAACCTTCTCAGGATCAACAACTGCAATTCTTCATCTGATAATGGAGTTTAAATGACAGTATTTTTCATTGAAGAAGTTATAGTCAACATTTTGATTTTGTGTTTGTTTTCATTTTACTTCATGATGATATTTGTCACCAGGGATCATCAATGGGTCAGTGTGGGCCACACCAGCCAAATAAAGGGTTTTGGTTGGGCTCACACATAAATTGTTTGATGGACTGGGTTGAGCTTATGTAGCAAGTTGATGATCCAAACCAATCCATTAACATGGCTTTAATGGGCTGTGTTGGCATATTCTATGACCCACTATAAGGGTTTGGACTCAATCAAGCTCATGCCTTAGAAATACTCAACCACTTGCACTGAATAAGGCCTCAAAACTATAGAAGTGGAAGAGTAAGCAAATCACGAGCCATATGATAAAGAATATTACTCCGTTTTGTGTACCAAGTGGGTTTGGTTTGGCTTTCCAAACAACCCCAGTTGGCTAGTTGAAACCTCACTAAAGGCACCAAGCCCCCGGGCCTGTTGCTGGATATTTCATTTTGTGATGTTGTGACTGAATCACTTCCAGCCAAACTGTATGAGAGAACTCCTGATCAATATCCCATGGTTTAACTAATCCATCAATGTTTTAGGGAAATGACAGATGGGGGCTTTCAGGTTTGGGGAGCAAAACATTTTAAAGAATATTATACTGTATTTGACGAGTACTCTACCATGTCAAATCGTACATGGTGTAAAATGAGCTTGAGATCTGGGCTTTGTTGGGGCCTATTAGGTCAAATAAGGGTAGACCTTCATGGGCCAGGCCTGTAGGAATGGCTCGTTTTCAGTTACATAAGCCTCAAACCATCCCTTCAAATAGTGGCCTACTGGCCTGGCATCTATATAGCCGAGCAAAGCTTTTGGACTATGGGATGGGCAGGTCCTACTGGGCCATAAGCTAGCTGGTCAAATGATGATCCCTAAATGTCATGGCCAACATGAAATTACAATTAGTACTTCTATGATCATGAACCAAATGATAGCTAACCTCAATAATTTGAGGTTACTGTTGTTTGAATGTTGTAACGTGTATAGCTAATGCCACTGTTTCCAACAGACAGGAGATTATATTTCTGAGGAAGATTTTTCATTGCAACCAACATGTGAGTCTCCTCCTGAGATGCCTTGTGAAGTTGATGGTAATGCTGCAATATTTGAGCTTAGTATTTTCTTCAGCATCCTTTAGTTGGCATAATTCTTTCTTCCTTTCTCTGATTAGGACAACATTATGGAGTATCGGGTAGAGTGCCTAACAGATTTCAGAGTCGTTGGTTTGGAGGTTGGTCAGGCAATGTAAGAGCTACATTTAAAAGAAATTACCTTTGTGATCCCTTCAACCCTCTTCCACCAAGCCTCCCTGTGTTTCATGTTATGTACAACAAGGATGTCATATTTCATATTTTCATTCTAAGATCATTCATTTGAAGACTAAGAACCATGGTTACATTGTATTCTGCATGATATTTCCATGATCTATTTATTTCTTGCCTTGGCTTTTAAAGAAGTTGCCCTAAATAGAAAGCAATGTGAAATTCCAAAACAAGAGTACTATGTTTTTACGCCTAAATAAGAGTAATTACTATTATGCTCAGAAAATACTATCAATTATAACATTAAAATTACCACATTAATGCTTGGTCATGCCAAAATATGGAAGTGAGATTTAAGGATGACAAAAATTTACTCATATTTAGGGGAAAACATAGTATCCCTATTTTGGAATTTCACATTATTTTTACTCCGATGTTGGGAAACTTCCGTACCTTATATGATAACTAGATCTTGATTGTGTTGCATTTTGAATACGTATGGAATTATTGTTCCTCTTTTCCTATTTGTATATAGAACTCAAAACTTTAATTGCATGTAAATTACAACACACTTGTTTAAATACTAATAAAAGATGCAATTGCTTGACAAGTTGGAAAACGTTTTTAAATTTTGTATGAGTTAATACATAAATTAAAATTTTGAAAATATTGGTCACTTATTTGGATGCATTTCTGGCAATTCTTTAGGGGCGCAGATATGCAGCAGTCCTTCAGCAACCAGAAACACATTATACTTCTACTTTCTAGTTTTTTTCAAGTCTAGATTAGTGGTGTGCATGTTCATGATAAAATATTGGGTTGTCTGCTTGTTTTAATCGATTTTCCTCATTTATTTAATTATTTAATTATTTATACATGTATACATTTATTGTTTATTTATTTATTTATTTATTTTGAAGTTATTCATCCACTTTCCAGGATACATGCATCTCCATTCCACTGAGACCCAATCATATTCAAACCAAGACCCATTTTATTGGAGAGACAAGCTATTTCTCAGAATCAGCAAATACTGTTCCAGATGAAAACTCCTTTGTAGGACCCAAAGATGACAAAGCAGCAAACTTGGCTTCTCAATCAACGATACCTTCTGAAGGCATTGATATGAATTACAGGAATAACCAAGTAGTCCAAGTACTTCTCTCCCAGGATGTCTGTAGATATCCAAGTCCATCCCCTCTTTATCCACATTGCTCATTTGTTCCCTGCACCATTTCATCCCAAAATGTGCCTTGTCATTCAGCCTTACGTGGTGAGCAAGACAATAAGGAAAAATTCATCATTCATAGTAATGAATGTATCGAAAACTTGCACAGTAACTCGAATATGGAAAACAAGGTTTTTCAGGAACAAGTTTCCATTTCAGAGGCTAGCTGTGATAGACAAGAGCATTATGTTCATAAAAAAAAGATTGAAGGAAGTCAAACTATATCAGCGATAGCACCTAATCTGGAACTCTTGAAGCTACAGCTTATACATGAAAACCAAGATATTGTTTCATTAGGAACAAGAAAGCGTGTCGGGTTTGCAGAAAAAGAAGCGAAGATTTCACACAAAGAAAAACGAAAAAAGCAACAGATAATGTCAAATACTTGTAAGTACTTAATATTTGTTTTAGATTTTAAGAGCAAAACATAAAAAGGAAGCATATTTCTTCGCTTATATTATAAACACCCGGGGTTCAATAATAAAAAGTCAACTTAATATGAGCATTCCAGAATTTTATATGTTGGTTTATTATTATTTATGTACACAGTGCAGAACAAGTACTTCAACAGTCCAGTCAAAACTTGGCCGGGTTTGATAAATGGACCAAATTGACCTCAAACAGGCTACCCAAACTATGGGTGACAGACAAAGAAAGAAACAATAATCAAACCAGACTTTGAGACCCTAATAAGACTTCAAATTCCATACTAAAGGTCAATTAAACCTAGAAGTATATGTTAATTTATCACTTATATTTAAATGATGCGTGAACTTCGCCATGAGACCATTTTTTGGCATCATGCCAGTCCCAAACCAGGGTAAAGGAGGAGGGTGTTGTGGTAGGTGTGTGACGGTCAACAATATAACTTAGTCACATCATATGGCATGAACCCAAATATGAGCATCACTATTTAACTCCAATTTCACATGTCGATTCATGTTAGCTGACCCCAAATTCTCTTGGGTCTAATGCTTGGATGTTGTATAGAAGAGTCTAGACAAAGAAAATTCTAGACAACAGTTACAAAATTAATTAGAGTTATCAGTTACAAATATTTGTATTTAATATTATAATTAGTAGCCTACCTTATTGGTCCCTAGAATATTGTATAAATAGCAATTCATCTCATGGAATAAATCAAGTTCTTCAGTCTCAATTCTTTCTTATTCTAAAATCCTTTATGTTGTAGTATTTAACTGATGTGTGACAAATATAAAATATATGTGCAGGCAATACTATAAGAGCTTCCAAATGTTTGAGGCTTTCAAGTTCACATTTTGAGTCAAGAGCTCAAAATCGTAAAGGGGATTTATCTAATTGTCAAAGCAAGTTTGTGAAAAAATCATTGTTCCAATCTATGAAGTTCTTGCTTACTGGGTTCTCAAAGAAAAACTTGAACAGAATTGAAGGCCTCATAAGGACATTTGGTGGAACAGTGCTCTCTGATATCCCTTCCGAAAATCAGAGAAAGCGGAGCTCTAGACATAGATATCAGACACTTCCTGTTGTTTTGTGTCCAAAGAAGGTATGTCATGGTGAAGTGAATTTTCATCCCTACTTGTCACTTTGTCCACAATAGCTAAAAATGGGTCATCAAAATAATGAATATTCGGAGGTCGTGACAGAATATATAGATGCAATTATATCCCTGACAACCGCTATATAGAAGTTCTAGCTTGTGTTCAAGCCATACCCTACTGTATTACAAATTTACATTTTTTATCCAACCGTAATGTGCAGTGTGTTGTAAGAGTATGTTGATATGGTATAACACTCTAACCTCTAAATTTGATTTGAATCGCTCCACTTCTAACATACCGTATTTTGTTGCAATTATGAATATGGAATTAATTTTAGATGATCTTTTAAAATTGTCCCAGCTACAAACAATGAAGTTCTTATATGGGTGTGCAGTTGGTTCCTTGATGGTCAAAGCTAAATGGCTCATTGACTCAATTGCAGCAAACTCCCTCTTACCACCTGAACAGTATGTCGATAAACATATTAATATATGTTTGATATTTCCATGAACTTTTTATTTAGTCCATAGCTTTCATAATGATCATTATTATTGTTTTTGAGTTTGTGCTGAAAACACTGTGTTTGCACTTTTGCAGCAAAACCATGAATTCATGGAAACTCTAGTAGAAGTTAGGACTCCTAAGGGAATGTTTGGATGTCGTAAAATGTTAGGTAAAGGAAAGAAAATGTTAGGGAATGTTACTTTCTTTTGTTTGGATCTACTTCAGAAAATGCAAATGAAATTGAAGCACGATTGAATTATTATTTTTACATATGCTTAAATTTCTCAGTATTTAATTAATACATTTGAATAATTAAATAAATAAAAATGAATTTGAATTTATTGAGTTTGAACCAATGTTATATTTTCCTCAAAGTTTTCTTTCCTTCAAAACTTCTGCTATATTTTGCTGCCTATTTTCTTTCCCTGGCATTTTTCACGTTCCAGTCCAAACAGACCCTATGGGTTTAGCTGAAATATTCAATCCATTGAAGGTAAAAAATGAAATGATAAGGGACTTTAGATTTATTACCGTGTGGCTTGTTTGAACAAAAGCCAGTTACTTGAATTTATCAAACTAGTCCTTTTTATCCAGTCAAACATGATAACTTCGTTTTTGATAAAGAGAAATTTATGTTTCTTTTCCTATATGATACTCACTGATGTTACTTCTCTTCATGACAATTTCCATTGGGTATTCAAATTTAAGATAAATTAATGTTGATTTTACTGGCAACGTCCTTCCACATTATTAGAAAGATAGCATAGATTGAAAAGGAAGAACAGAATTCTTATTGATCAAGCAAGGCAGTACATCTATTTATAATACAGAAGCTTAACAAACTATAACAGACTATAGCAGCTCTAACTAACTAACTGTAATAGCTAGAAAGTTCTAAACTGATTATAATATGTATGTGTAACGGGTTTACAATATTCCTAACACACATGAATATAAATAAACTGTTTGTGTTGGAACTAGAGTTTATGCATAGAAACTGCATTCTTAATGGCTTTGATAATCGTCATATGAACTTTTTACCAGATTTATGCTACAACTTTAGTATTTTTGTTCTCAAGTAGTTATCAGTAAGAGTTCTCTTTGATAAAATGAAATTATCAAATTAATGAGTAGTTAGTTATTCGTCTAAGAAGAGTTCCGCTCGGAAGTTGTCTAGCTTTGTCAAAGTACTATATTTCCTAGGAATTTTACTCTTTTTGCTATAGCAGTTCCTGCCACCTGCATTTGTTCACTGAATTAATGATCTGATACTAATTTGTTTAGATACATGGTTCTACAAAAATCTGTTGGCGGGCCTTCACAAACAGAAATTCCTCTGAAAGGAAGTAGAAACTCCATCTTTGATGGTGTTGGCATAATGCTTCATGGTGCAAAAAGAATTTGCTCTAGGATGGCAAGAATAATCGAGGTAGTGCCCTGCCTGGTTCATACTTATTTGAGAGATGATTTTCGTGTGCATGTAAATAGACCCCCCCCCCCCACACCTACTGTAGGTGGGAGCCTTTGCTATGGTAATGTTGTTGTTGTATGGAGTATAAATACGAGTCATGTCGATGTCCCTGGACCACCTTTTATTTACTCTAAGAGTTCATTGACTCCATAGATTCCAATATTGAGATGTATCTAATAGAGAGAATATATTCTTCTTACTAAAGAGCTTTGGTGTTCGTAGCATTGTCTATTTTTCTTATTAATATGTTCACATCAAAATTTTCACTGTGTGAAACACTGGAACATATTAGTTTTTTCTTCAGTTTTCATTAATTGTGCTGCAAAAGCTGCAAGCTTATATTATACAGATGTTTTTATTTTATGAATCAAAAGATGGCCATAACAAATTGGAACTTTTCTAATTACATCATTGGCAATTGCTAAGCATGGTGGTGGAAGAGTTTTCAAGACACTCCAGAAGTTGGTGTTAAGTCTTGATGCTGCAAAGGTTACTGTTGGGTTTGTTGTGATTGAAGCCGGTAGCTGGGCTTCAAGACACCTGAAGCAATGCGCTTTAGACAAGAAAATACCTATTATGGTCAGTAAATTCATTATTTCTCTCTACCCGTCCCAAAAAAGTCATGTTAAAAAATTGTCCCATGAAAAAAGTCCATTTTGATCAAGTGAAACCAAATTTTCCATGCAATATGTAAAAAAAATACCAAAAAAGTATATTGTTTATGAAACAAAACGATTTAAAGAATATAAATATGATTTACAATTTATGACTGTCATACTCTACAAAAATTTATTATAACTTCTTCTTTGATCAAACATATGACTCTTTTTCTGAAAGAGGTAGTATTACTTATGTTTATAAAAGTGAATGTCAGCCTACTGATAATGATGAACTCATGAACGTATTAATGATGCAGTCAGTTCAGTGGATAGTAAATAGTTTACATGCACAGAAGCTTCTTCCCTTCATAGACAAGAAAGATACTTTCTCCCCTCCTCTCATCAAGCTTCCAGATGCTTGTGATTCCGTTGGATGCAGTCAAGAAATTTAAGCTTGCTCATTGCAAAGGCTCTCTCATGTACATCTTCATCTGTAAGAACTTTATTGGGTAGTGTTTATTGGCAGATATTTTAATTAATTTAGCATGTCACAAGTGTCGCATCTGGCACCATCTCTTAAACCCTTCTGAGCTGTTTACTTTCCAATTTTCCAATTTTCCAATTTAAACCCTAAAACAGTTAGTATGAGTGTCGTTGGAAGATGAAAATGAATAACATAGAAAGCAAGAGGAAGGTGGATCTTGACCTAATCAAGACCGAGGAAGTAATTCCGAAGTTATCAATGATATTATTAATGAATAAAACCCCGCTATAATGCTATTTTTACTAGCTCCTAGAATCTTTATGAGCCACTATATAGCTATTAGGAATGTATACAAAAATAGAATATCAAGACTAATTGGAAAATAATATGAACACTTATTGGAAAACTGGAATTATATAATTATGTAATGACTTTTGACATATCAGCTACTAATAAACACACTTCATGACAGTCGAATTCATTTATTACATGGAAAAAATATATTTCCAGATGATTTTTTGCATTTAACGTAACGGGATATCTGATCCTGAACTCAGTACTGGATTGGAATGTGAGGTACCATTCCGGTGCATAAAAAACTTGATATACCAAAATGATAAACCAAAATAGTTATGACACCATATGAGCATTTTAGCTTCTAAAACTCTTCAGAACCTTTGCATTTCTGCAGGATTATATAGCTATGATGCTAAGTTGCTAGCACTCGTGTATCAAACATGACAAAGATGCCCACACTCCAGGAGAAGATATGATTGACAGATTGAGAAGTCAGCTATAAAACGTTGTAGAGTGGGATGCTTTCAAGGAAGCTGTTTGGATCAAGATGTTAACAATTGTGAGTTGGGCATGGCTGGAATGGCTATTTCATGTTCTTCTCGCCTGACTGGTGTTTTAATAGAGGGTGGAGAAGCATGAGAAATCTTGTAAATAGTCAGGGCTATTTACAAGCTTTTCGGTTTTTCCGGTTCTGTTCAAAAGTCCGTCAAAAACCACATAAAGTCATAAACCTCCAACATCCACCAATCCATAGCACAACAGGTAGGTTTTTTATTTTTATGTGGGGTGATGGGGGTTTATTTATATGTGGAAATTTTTTCTTATACAACCTATTTGTACACTCATGTGCTAGTGTACCATTTGTATAAATTGGTCCATAAATGGCACAAGACAAACCTCGCCAAGTACACTTAGGTGGTTTTTTTCAAATATGTTTGTTGGTTTCGTTAACCACACTTCACCTCTATATATAAAGTTAATTTATACGTAGTACTACGTTATCAATAAAAGTAATATATTTAAGGGATTTTATTCTATTGTATGAAGTTTTGTTGTTCTAAATTCTAGATTTTGTCATTGCTTTGTACAATTGTACATAAAATAATATTCTGTGGAATCTATATTGACTTCAGGATATACTTTCCCTAAACCTATCCTAGTTTAGGGAGTTCAAGATGCAAGATGGTTTTTATATACTTCTACTCGATGCTTTATTATGTCTTAGAAGTTAGAACATAAAACGAGATCATATTTATAGTATGAAGGGAGTATAAAGGAAGCAGGTTCTTTTTTGTGTTATAAATATTCGTGTTTGTGTTTATGTGTGTTCAACATGAAAGATGGTTTTTCTGTACTTCTACAGTTCTACTAGATTGCACCAAAAAGACTTTATTTCTAGCTAAAATATAGTATTACGGAGTAGCATTTCTACAATATATGTGCAACAAAAGTTAACATTTCTAAAGTCAATGCTAGCTATCTATTTAATTTTTTTGGTTAAAACTATAAAATTTTGATTAAATTCACCCAAAAATGCTCTAATATGAAACAAGAATCAATTTAAAATCTAAAAGAAAGTGTGCAATAAAATAAACTATTGAAGATAATGTTATATAGTAGCGAGAAAATCAAATAAAACATATAGGGTGAGAGAGAAATCTAATTTAGTAAATAACATAGTAATTCATACAGTGTATTTAATTTGTTCAATTTCATATTTCAAGGATGCATATGTCAAATTAGTCGTGTATGTGCTAAAAGATGGTGAACTGCCTTTGTTGGTTCCTCTTAATAAGGCTAATTTTTGGATTCAAGTGTTTAATTTACCTATCAGTTTTTTTACTTTGAAATATGCAAAAATAAAGGGGGATTCAATGACTAAATTAATAAATGTTGAGGAACGACATTTTGGGGATATTTTGGAGGCCATTATGCAGTTGAAAGTTTGTCTGGACATAAATAGGCCTTTGCACAAGAAACTAAAATTAGGTAAGGATGAGAACGAATGTTTTTTGGGTAGACTTTGGATATGAGAAGCTACTAAATTTCTGCTTTGTGCGTTGTCTTATTAGTCATACAGATCGATTTTATCCCTTGGAATATAATAAGGGAGCTAGGGAAGTGGTCAAACTTTACGGTCCATGGCTGGGAGCAGTGAGTATTAGAGGTGCAGGAACAAGAGGAAACCAGTGGTTGGTTTAGACATGTATACAAGATGGGAGGGGGTAGATAGGAGGGAGGGGTCTGTGCATTCTCCAGCGGAAGATCTGGTGGGGGGTTTTCTGGTGGAAGATTCAGCAATGGTCCTAGTGCAAGGGGAAGTTTCCAAGAGTTCAGGGGTGGAGAGCCAAAGAGGAGACGAGTGTTGGAGCTTCATGAGCAGGAAGGACAAGTTGCGGATGCAATGGTGGTTGAAGGAACAAAAAATATGGAGGAGGCGAGTCTAGCCTTCTAGACTCGCCCACTATCTACTTTTATAGTAAATTTTGTCGTCCTTTTAGGTTTCTGTGTTGGTAAGGATTGTAGGTTACTTTTCTGTTCGGTTTGTTTTGCCCAGGGTGACTTGTTTTTTGTTTTCTTTGTGGTTATGTGTCAGAGTCAGGAGAGAAAGTGTGACAAGGAATCTGAGTCGATCATAGTTGCCTTACAATTGCTCATGTGGGAATTAGCGAATCAGGCTGTTTCTAAGAGTGGTTCAAGGGCGTATGATCGAACTGCGGTTTCTGGTCTAGCTAGCTTGTCTATTTTCTTCGAACTGGTTGTTACTTGTGGGTTTTTGGTATTCTAAATAAGTCGATTTCGTTCAAAAAAAGAATGCATATGTTAAAAAATAAGATACTCTCAATAACTTATAAAACTGATGTGAGTTTTCTCGCACTTTAAAAGATTGTAGAATAGCGGTGAAAGTACGAGTATCGTCTCCACAGGGACGGACAAAAGGGAATCAAGGATTAATTAAATTCAGCGATAAAGAATAAATAAAATAAATGCGGTCGTGCGAGATTTGGTTGCTTGAGAAAACTAAAATTGCAAATAAACGATTAAAAGTAAATGATTGGGTTCTTCTTAATTAACAACGAAGGGAACAGAGATTGATTCCGGGGTAATCAGATCTGGCAGATCAGGCTTAATTACATGAATTTAATTTAATTGAGCCTAGCTAATCAATACTAAGTTCTTACCGCTCTCGCGACGTAGAGTACAATAATTTAGGGGACCAGGCTGATCTCTCATGCGACAGGATCCTAAATTATTGCCAAGACGAACGAGCTTACGGCCCCTTAATCGCTACTAATCTCTTAGCGAACGATTAAGTGTGTGTGAATATGTCCTAGAACAAATTAGATCTCTCTTAATTTATTCTATAAGCAATTGTAATTCTAGTGGCCATTCTAGGTTACAAAAGATATCAATTAAATTATTCAAACACAAATTAAATGGCATTCATGCAATTTACACCATCAAGAACCTAACCATACATCATGATTAACCCCTTCATCAACCCCAAATCCCTAATTAAAACTACTCACAACTCATAATTGAAGAATCAATAGAATTGCGAAGAATAGAATTAATTGTCATTAATTAAAAAGATGGAACTTACAAATAATCCAAGGGAATTGAAGAACAAGATGTAAAAGTAGAAGAAATTTCGTCCCTAGGGCTCTCTCTAAGCCCCCTTTAATTAGGGTTAGAGAGGTGTTATTTATAGGAAACAAAGCAATTCGGGTTGAATTAGGAAACAAGGAAATTCGCAGGAAACAAAAACGGGGCACGCACGGCTTGGGTAAAACGTCCGAATTTGACTTTACTTCCTTCTTGAAAGTTGTAGATAATGAAGTCCTCTATCCACACCAATTTTCCGAATTGGATTTGAATCATCCAATCAACAGATATGAATAAAATGGTGGAATGTCTCATTCTGAAATCGCAACGGGGATCATCTGACTTCGTCGTCTGTTTTCACATTCTTCCTATCAGATTCTCGCAAAGGTGTCTTCGCATGATTTGTAGCCCTTGAAGTTGGCTTTCATATGGAACTTGAAACGTGTACAATGGATGTCTCTACAAGGAGATATGCTTGAATGATTAAAAGAAGGTCATCCTGATCGTCATTTTCAAGCTCTATTTGTCTTCTTTTGATCCCGTAGCCAATCCTAGAGCTCTTTTGTCTTCAACTCTTCATCGTAAACCTCCCGGTGACCTCCAAAGCTCTCAAATCAATCTCTAATATTTCTCAACTCGTCCCGATTGCTTCTCAAGCGCCGGTGTTGGTGTCTAAAATCCTGATTTTGACTCCAAATGACACAAAACTCGAACCAACGCCCGGTAAACATAACTTGAGCTAAAATTGAGACTTGCAACACCTTAAAGCTAGGAACACTATCAAAATGCAACCCCAACACGCATCAAATGCGTGTTGTAATATGTACTTATCAGAATTCCCCCACACTTAAGCTTTTGCTTGTCCTCAAGCAAACAGAACAACGAGACTTACGATAATCACCACACAGAATCAAAACAGTTAGCAGGCACAAGTAGCTAAAGGAATATTCACAGAACAGACAATCCAAACCTAGAAAATTCTTCCCTAAACTACATCTTTGTACTCAAGCTAACTATTTGACAAAATTATTCACAACATCCTTAAAGTAATGACAGCATACACAAATAAACTAGCTATTGATCAGAAGGACTTGTGAAGGTGATGGTGAATGGTGGATGATAATAAATAGTCCCTTTCTTTTGAGAGATTGGAAAATTCTAACAAAGACTCAATGCATTCAGGAACTTCAGGACTATTCTTAGGATCAAGGAACTCAGTAGGCCACAATTTAGAAACTATCATCTAAACCTATGCAAAAAGTAGACATGGTGTACAACTAAGCTAAACCGTCGTGGCACATTGGTGCTTTGACGTATACTTGAAGTACGCGAAGGACTAATGCTAATTTTGCAATAGCCTCCAAGTTCATGAATTATGTTTAGTTTTCCTTGTCATGTTGGCACGAGAACGCTATTTCTTTCGAAAGATACCCAAGTCTCATCTTATTGTGCGAACACTTACGCTTTTTGACCGGGGCTCCCATTCTCTTTTTCGCAAGGCAAGAGGTCTAGCTATATTAATTTTTCACCTTTCGGATTCTCACTAGAGATTACCCCATTCTAATCTCGGCCTCACCAAGGAAAAATAGCAATTAGAGTTCATTTAATTTAGAAGTGAATCCATGCCTACAATGCAATCCTCGGAAATATCAAATTTCTAAAAAGTGACTGTTCTTACCCCATTTGGGGCATAGGAACAGTGCCAAAAATGGCTCCTACAAAAATTCCCTAAACTTAGCAAATTAATCCCCTAATTCCCTAAACACCAAGACTATGTCAGAAATATTCACGGGTAATGAAACAAATGCCATATGGCTATGGAGCTCAATTAATTGGGTAAACAAGGAATGGTCAGGCTCAAAATGGCTTCTCCTAAAGGATTTTTTCAAGTGGGATGGATGATTATGAATTAATTCAACGGGTGACTAATGCCTTCATCCTCTCAATAACTAGATTATAGTGCAAGCAATTTAAGCCTAAACACTTCAAAGATGTTCTACAAGCATAGTCAAGATGCTAGCCAACTCACAAAGACACAGTTTAAAGAAAAAATTTCAAAAATTTTGACATGACTTTTCTATGAATATACAACTAACACCTGCGCATGCTAACTCTAAAAATCCCATGTAACAACTACTGCCCGAATGCCTAATTCACTGAATTCCCCCACACTTAAACTTTGGCATCGCCCTCGATGACCAAAAATGCACTATGCACAAAGGGGTAAAGAGGAAAGGGTCACGCGTGCTCAACTTCAACTCAAGTCAACAATTAACACATGCGAGTAAGAGTAATAGGAACTTCCCTAAGGCGCTGGTTGGTGCAGAATTAAACTGAGTCAATGTAAACTGTGGCGCATCATCCAGAAAAGACCTGAGCTACAAAACAAACACAGAAACACAAAAAACACACAAAACAAAAACAAAAAACATGCAGAAAACAAAAGTGCAGAAATAAGCTTGGGTTGCCTCCCAAGAAGCGCTATTTTTAACGCCATTTGCCCGACGATACCTCGTAAGCTTTCAAATAGCACAGACTGTAGTGGGGCACTAATTTTCAAAGTATCCAGCTTTCTCTCAACAAATGCCCTTAGGTGGCGCAAATTCTTAAACTTTGAAACCATGTAGGAATCACATGGTCTTCAAAAAACTTATCAGCACAGAACTGGAGGATCAACCTCACATCCTCCTTGAGTGGACATAAAACATGAGTCAAAAATTTGATTACTCCAGGCTCAAAAGATGTTTTGATGCAAGGATCTGTAGCAACATCAAACTCGAACTGCAACATAGAAAAGTATTTTTCTTCCTCACAATTATACTGAAAATTCACAGCATCTCCTCCGGACTCCATATCACTCCCCATGTGAGCATCCCAACTCTCGGTAACACCGTTCTTATCAATGTCGTCTTGGAAAGTGTTGTTACTCTCCACACAAAAAGGAATATCATCATCAAGGAGTGAATCAAAGAAATCCAAATCTGAACCCACGTAAGATTGAATCGGTGCATGTGTACAAGAGGGGTAATCTTGCTTGTGGAGTGGGACTTCTTCATTATGAACACCATCTACCTCACCCCCACTCTCCTGAAACGTGTAATCATCTTTTCCCAACTCATCTTCAATACCCAAACCTACCTCAGTAGCACCATCATCATGACTGATCTTCTCCTGGCCCTCCTCAGGTGTTGAGACTAATGATAAATTAAACGGCTGGGGAGTTTCTGTATGAAGATCACAGTGATTTGTGATTTCATCACTTACAGCTTGTACCGTTTCGAACCTTTTCCTGTATTCTTGGAAAAATAATTTGACCCTATAATCTTCTTCTTCATCATCTTCAAACATAGGTGGGTCTTCAAATGCATTAGGAAGTGTATCATCCATCACACTCACACCTTCGCTGTCTGACTCAATGCCATGATCATCCTTATTGGTCTCCTCAGGTTGGGCTTCTGTGTCGTTAGGATGAGATCTCCCGGGCTCCTCAGATAGGGCATTAAACAGCCGATCCAAGTGATTTTCCATGTTCTGCATCCTTGCATTTGCTTGTTGATTATTTACCTCAGAAGCCTGTATGAATTGCTTGAGTGTTTCTTCCAGGTGAGATAGCTTCTCTGAAATTATCTCTTCCAATTCGTCATCTGAATCTTGCGGCTCATAGCTCAGCAAAGACGTAGGAGTGATTGAAACATTTGTATTTGTATGTTGTGGGGAGGACGAAGTGGGGTATGCAGTTGCCCAGTAAGGATGGTCGTATGGAGGAATGGGGCAAAGACATGAATGGTGACCACCTCCACAGAAGTTACAAATGCTATTTTTAGGAAAGCAATCAACCAATTCCTCAGGACTTTTAGTTCGAATGAGAAATTCTAGAATGGAGCCACGTTGTGCCCTGGGATATTGTGGATAAGGATAATGATTAGGAGAATGAGATTGGGAGTATTGCGTATTTGGAAGAGGGTAAGAATAGGAAGATGGAAATTTTTGTGGTGTTGAAGAGTAATATTGGCGAGTTGTGTAGAATTGAGGAGGAAGAGGAGTGTAAGGAGGGTATGACGTATTGTGTGAATATTCCATGGAGGTGACTGGGTGCATCTCATGCCTTTTAGAAAAATACCTGAAAGGTTAGTACAGAAAAATCCTACGGAAAACTAAAAAAAAATCTAACCAAAAAAAATCTCGCTGAAATTAATTAACCCTTAAAACTGACACCGTCCCCGGCAACGGCGCCAAAAACTGATGTGAGTTTTCTCGCACTTTAAAAGATTGTAGAATAGCGATGAAAGTACGAGTATCGTCTCCACAGGGACGGACAAAAGGGAATCAAGGATTAATTAAATTCAGCGATAAAGAATAAATAAAATAAATGTGGTCGTGCGAGATTTGGTTGCTTGAGAAAACTAAAATTGCAAATAAACGATTAAAAGTAAATGATTGGGTTCTTCTTAATTAACAACGATTAAAAGGTAATCAGATTTCTGACAGATCAGGCTTAATTACATGAATTTAATTTAATTGAGCCTAGCTAATCAATACTAAGTTCTTACCGCTCTCGCGGCGTAGAGTACAATAATTTAGGGGACCAGGCTGATCTCTCATTCGACAGGATCCTAAATTATTGTCAAGACGAACGAGCTTATGGCCCCTTAATCGCTACTAATCTCTTAGCGAACGATTAAGTGTGTGTGAATATGTCCTAGAACAAATTAGATCTCTCTTAATTTATTCTATAAGCAATTGTAATTCTAGTGGCCATTCTAGGTTACAAAAGATATCAATTAAATTATTCAAACACAAATTAAATGACATTCATGCAATTTACACCATCAAGAACCTAACCATACATCATGATTAACCCCTTCATCAACCCCAAATCCCTAATTAAAACCACTCACAACTCATAATTGAAGAATCAATAGAATTGCGAAGAATAGAATTAATTGTCATTAATTAAAAAGATGGAACTTACAAATAATCCAAGGGAATTGAAGAACGAGATGGAAAAGTAGAAGAAATTTCGTCCCTAGGGCTCTCTCTAAGCTCCCCCTTTAATTAGGGTTAGAGATGTGTTATTTATAGGAAACAAAGCAATTCGGGTTGAATTAGGAAACAAGGAAATTCGCACTTAAATTAGGAAATAAAAACGGGGCACGCACGGCTTGGGTAAAACGACCGAATTTGACTTTACTTCATTCTTGAAAGTTGTAGATAATGAAGTCCTCTATCCACACCAATTTTCCGAATTGGATTTGAATCATCCAATCAACAGATATGAATAAAATGGTGGAATGTCTCATTCTGAAATCGCAACGGGGATCATCTGACTTCGTCGTCTGTTTTCACATTCTTCCTATCAGATTCTCGAAAAGGTGTCTTCGCATGATTTGTATCCCTTGAAGTTGGATTTCATATGGAACTTGAAACGTGTACAATGGATGTCTCTACAAGGAGATATGCTTGAATGATTAAAAGAAGGTCATCCTGATCGTCATTTTCAAGCTCTATTTGTCTTCTTTTGATCCCGTAGCCAATCCTAGAGCTCTTTTGTCTTCAACTCTTCATCGTAAACCTCCCGGTGACCTCCAAAGCTCTCAAATCAATCTCTAATGTTTCTCAACTCGTCCCGATTGCTTCTCAAGCGCCGGTGTTGGTGTCTAAAATCCTGATTTTGACTCCAAATGACACAAAACTCGAACCAACGCCCGGTAAACATAACTTGAGCTAAAATTGAGACTTGCAACACCTTAAAGTTAGGAACACTATCAAAATGCAACCCCAACACACATCCAATTCGTGTTGTAATATGTACTTATCAATGACCGAAATGAATCATACGAACCAATGCACATTTGTAATATATGTTCAATTTAGTGATGTTTGGAAAATGACTTTTCAGTAAAAAATAGCCGTTTGATCATTTGTAGCGTTTTCAATAACCGAAAATATAATGATGTATGATAAATTATTGTTCGACCCTAGCATTTTTGGATTGAATCACCGAAATGAAAATGCTGCAAATACAACGTTTTGGGTTAGCATTTGAAAATAGGCCATTTGGAGTTTTGACCTCAATATTACTAAAAAGTGGATAAATGACAAAAAAGTGACCTAATTGTTTAATTTCCAAAAATATGACTATTAAGTTTTAAACTTACTAAATTACCCTTAATTCGTAGTGACTTTATTTTATACTCCCTCCGTCCCTAAAAGGATTGCCATTTTTGATTGACATGTAGAATAATAAAGTAAAAACTGTGTGATAGAGATTTGTGCAGAGGAGAGAGAAATAACAGGAACCACAAATTGATTGATTAAAAGGGAAAGTGGCAAAGTTTTTGGGACAACCAAAAAAGGAAAGTTGGCAAAGTTATAAGGGGCGGAGGGAGTAGTTTTCAATACCGGCCATAGTGACACTCACTAAAGTGACACCCGCTATAGTGACCAGTGGTCACCACCATCGTTCATTGACCACCGCCTCTGGTCATTGACCGCCGATACCACCACCACCACCACCACCACCACCATAGTGACACGTTCGCAGTGACACATCCTAGGTGACACTTCTATAGTGACTCGGATCATACTTACATCTGCAACATTAATCTAGTTTTATCACCGAAACCACCACTAGCCACCACCGCCAGCTCCTTTTCAACACAAACCCCAACCCCTTTCCCGCCTACCCAAGCCCCCAGCCCCGATTTCCACCGCCAACCCCTACTTCTATAGTGACACCTCGGTGGTGGGCGCCTGCGGTGGCCGGAGGCCACTGTCCGCAACAGTGACACCTCTACAGTGAGGTCACCATAATGACACCGATCACAGTGACTTCGCCACCACTGATGACCACCACCACCGGCAACCACAACCTCCGGCCACCGCAGGTGCCCACCACCTCCGGTGACCACCACACCCCATCCCCTGCATCACCCAGCCCCCCAGCCCACTCCCTCACCCCGCCATCTGCCCCTCTGGCACCACCGCCCTCTGCCCCTCCGTCACCACCACGCCTATGTACCCCTCCTTCTACTGCTCTGCCCCCATCCCCAACCCCTTCCGTCCTCCCCAGGCTGCGGCTGTCGTTGGCCGCGAAAACCAAGCCGTGATAGCCAACAACAACCGCATAACCCTAGCTAGCTGCGGCCATCGATAACCCCGCAACCCTCGTTGTCGACGTCTGGAGTCCTCATCATCGTTACGCTTCCAAATCGCATTCGTCGATTCAGCCATCAATTTCTTCACCTGCAGTCCTCGTTTCCGCCATCGCCGCCATCGATTTGAGATATAAAATGGAGAAGGAGAAGAGTAAAAGGCGGCGGCTGCCTGGAGGAGGAGGCGGTGACCTGGACGCGGAGGAGGTCATCGTCGATCTGATCTGATCGCATCTCCGGTGGTGAAGCAACAGAAGAGATGGGCGGCCTGAACAAATTTGGATCTAAGAGCTTAATTGGTGCGGCGCTGGAGAAACGGAAGAAGATGGATGGCCATTTAGGTTAGGGGGTATTTGAGACATTCTATACCACCTTTGATCTTATATTTGTCCAAAATTAAAACAAGTCCTTCTTTTGTCCATCAAAAGTGCAGTGATCATACTTCAGTCATTTTTTCTTAAGATTATCTGTCTTATTTTCGATTCATCTCATTAAAATTGTTTTATGTTGAATTCAATAAAGTTTAATATTTATGTGTCTTTTCAAAAACTGAATTCGATATAAAGTGTCTTTAATTTTGGCAAATGGTTATGGCTACTTAAGAACTGTGTCGAGAACAAAAGGTCTTTTCAAGATCCTAAGACACTACAAATTTTAGATTCTTAAGCTGCTCAATATATCCACTACTCTTCTTAATCCACTCAATCGGCTAACCTGATTCTTTTTTCCAATCAACATTTTTTTTGTTGATTTTGTCCCCTTCTTTAATATTTGTCTCATTCGAACCCATTTTTAAAACCAAAATCAAAATTTGCTTTTCATGTCTCTGTTTATTTAATTTATTGGTTTTTGGTGAACCTTTTTTCTTTGACCACACAAGCAAACCAATTTTCTTTCTTCTACTTCAGACATGTTTACTAATTAAATGATTAGAAATATAGTTAATTACTTTGCGATCTAATTTTTCTCTATGCGATTACATTCGTGTTATTATAATCCATAATTAAATTTTGTGGTTCGATTCAAAAAAAAAAAACTAGTTCAAGAATCAAGATAAAACGTGGTTTATTTTCTTTACTTTCTTATGATAAAAAAAATTCTTTACTTTCTTGTACTGCGTATTTAGCTATATACGTAGTACGAACTACGAAATACGTAATTGCTGATTTGCTGTATGAAGACTTAATAGTCACAAAGTTGGTACATTAACTAAGATATGCATTGCATCGTCAAACGACAATTATTTTAGTGTAACATGCTAAAATATCAAATTAATATTGGGTCAAAGGAATATTTATTAACCATGACTAAATTAATATTTAGGTAAAATTTATTTAATTATATGATTATTGACAAATCAAATTGATTACACACACCAAAATCATTAAAGACATGTTTACGTCGCATATAATTTCATCAATAACTTGTTAACAAGGTTGAAGTAATATTTTTTGGATAAATGTGTGTTCACTAAACACCTTTATGTCTTATATTGTTGCTTAATAAGCAACTCATCCTCCATATCTTATTAAGCAACGTGCTAAGAATCTTAGATTTTTTATGCCCAACCACATCTCTCCTTGCATCTCATAATGATCGGAAAGTCGCCACAACACCGTCTAAAAATAAAGACAGGTTCTGTAAGCGAGATGATTTCCTTGTAAGTGGTTGATCAAACATCTTCTCCCTTCCCGGTGGCCGGTAAAACCGAGATGCTTGTCAGTGCTATTAGATTAGTTTGCATCGTTGTGGGGTTAGCGAATACGATTGGCCTTTGGGGGCTAATCGATCATATGTCTCATCCAAGTGTAGTATTGAACTATTTTATTGTTTTACTTCTTGCTACTTTCATTATTAATAAATACTAGTAGTATTTTTTGTTTCAAAAAAACAGTGTTTACTAACCAGTGATGTAAAAGCAGGAAAAGATTGTTTCAATTTGTCCTATTTTGGGAGTATGAGAGGGTTGAATGATCTTTGGTCGCAGCGGACTTGAATTCCCTTGAAGCTGCGTGTCTCCCCTTCATTGTCAAATGTCGCCGTCCCAATTAAATTGTGATTCAATTCGTTCTACTGCTTAATTCCAACCGTCCCATTTATATCACAGGAATGAATATCACAGTATAATCTCACGTGAACATTTTGTCCAATTATAAATATAGTTTACTGCACGTTTAAGAATTTATTTTAATAAGCATATTAGCTTGCTAAAGCATTAAAAGTGTATGACTTCAGTTGAATAACAATAATACGGAGTAAAAGATATTATTGTAGTCTTCTTTTAATAGTGTTAAAACGATTATTCGGTAAAAGGATTTTTTTTTTCAATTTAATTGTTTGGATACAGATATAAAGATATTGTTAAACGAATACTACGTCCAAAAGGTCGATGCCCAACCCCAAGGCCCCCCATCCCGACCTCACAGAATGGTGAGTAGGTTAATCACGATGACTCAGTCAGCAAACGAATACTATTATCAGTGGCGTGTGCACAAAATTTGTTAAGGCGATGAATTAGTCACACATTTCACAAATAACACATCACATTAAAGGGATGAATTATTCACACATACCATTTCACAAATAGCACATCACATTATGAAAAGTTGTCTAATTTAGGAGAAAATAACTCAAATATTCCAAACTTTGAAGGAGTGTGGGTGTGTGACGTAAACTTACATATGTAATATAAGAGATCTTTATATAAAACGTTATGTTAGCATAACTTTTTATATAAAACTGGAAGTATATACAGGGCCGGCCCTGGCCATGTGCTGCAAGTGCATTGGCATAGGGTCCAAAAAATAAAGGCCCAAATATATTGTGTAATATTGAGTATTAGGTTTAAATCATTCTGCCAACGAATGACATGCTTAACAAATAGTCGCCTGCTCCCTCCCGCTTTTAACAATTAGAGTTCATTGTGCAACAACAATTAGGTATTTAGATTCTATTTCTATAATTGGCTTTTACAAATTTATATTATTGGGCTATTAGGTTGTTAAATTTGTAATTGCTTCACTGTTATACTTTATAAGTAAATAAACTTTGTTATTTGAGTTTGTAACTGTTAGTTAATATGTAGTAACTTGTATTTTGACAATTTTTTAATAGTTTATTACTATTTTCATTTTATCATCTTGATAGATAGTGGTCTAATTTATTAGAAGAAAAAGAAAGTCCAGTTTTTTTTTCTTGCACAGGGCCTCCGTTTTTCTAGGACCGGCCATGAGTATATATTACACATAAAGTGAATTTTTTATTACATCACTTTACTGTAACTGCGTTTTTCTATGTATAATTTGGCGCAAATTATACATAGAAAAACGCAGTTAACTTCAACAAATCATTTGACTGTCTTTCCGATCGAATTTTGAGCTGAAATTTGGTATGGATAAACTATACTTCATGAGGAACATGCTCCAAAAATTTCATCAAAAAAATCCATCGGGAACCGCCCCAAACGGCAGTGTTTGGACGGCAGTCCCGAAATTAATTTCTCACTTTCCTTTTTGTGCAGTCCCAAAATTAATTTCTCACTTCCTTATCTGGCAAATTATCTACATCAAAATAGTGCAAAAAAATGCAAAACAAGGTCAAACAGTGTCGAAACAGTGTCAAAACAGTAAAATTTACCCCCAGTAAATTTATTTCCTTAATATGTGTGAAATCGAAGTGGGAAGTCAATTACGGGGCGGAGGGAGTGTAATTCATTTATGAACAAAAATATTACTATAGTTACTATGCATAGTTACTATGGTGTAGAGTCGAACACAACTATGGTCACTAAAATTAATATCATTATCACTAAAATTAGTGTCATAGCCACTACGGAATAAACCCCATATTTTTATCCATGCGACCTGTGGAGGATGTGCTCAATTAAGGTATAAAATTTTGAAAATAAAATGTAAAAATACATGTATAGAATCCACGTAATAATTTATAGATTATACTTTTTGAATAATATTATTTTCGTCCCAATTTTTTCCCAAATTCAACATTTTCTAGTCAACCAATACTAAAGTTAAATCGTCCCTATTGATAATTAATTTCTTTTTTAATAATTAAAATTTATATATTCAAAAACTACATTAAATTTATATATCGTGTCAAAATCCAAATCCAAATTTAATAAAGAACTGATATCATGAATAATTTTGAACACGCGACTACCTTTATTCTGGCTATACATTTGTCATTATTTTGGAAAAAGGTATAAGTAAATGAGTTTGATAGTAAGTAAATGAATTTTGCTTCTTGTGCACACCGACGATTTGAATACACGCCGACTTTTTGTACATCATGAACACAGCAATTTTTTTATCTACTCTCTTCGTTTCTGTTTCTTTGACACACTTTCCTTTTTTGGATGTTTCAAAATGAATGTCACATTTCCTTATTTCCTTACTCCGTATTTGGTAAATAAATCTTTACCAAAACAGTGCAAGACAATGTTATACAGTGTTCAACTATGTAGCACCGATACCGGTACGCAGAATCACGGAAACGCAGACACGGGTACGGGGATACGACAAAACAAAAAAAGTAAGATACGGATACGAGGCCATATTTATAAATATTACTCCCTCCATTCCTATTAAAACTTCCAACTTTCCTTTTTCGTCCGTTCCAATTAAAACTTCCACTTTCCCTTTTTAGTAAAGAATTTGTGGTTCACAACATTTCTTATACATTTCTCTCTTCTCTGCACAACTCTCCACCACACAATACCCACTATCTTAAATTGTGTGCCAAACTTATTTGGAAGATAAAATAGGAACGGAGGGAGTAAAAGTTATGGGGGTGTATTTACAAATACTAAAAGTTATAGTGGTGTATTTATAAATATTAAAAATAGATTTTTTTTGGAAATATATACATATAATATCCTATGAAATATACAAAAATAATAATTTTATTGGATATATATATATCCTATATATACATATATACCCATTCATTACATATACATCATAATATTTCTCATATACACTAGTGCATCTCGAAATATAAATGTAGACATGTAGTCGATAAGTCATTAATTTAAAATGAGAAATAAGTCAAACAACTACAATCTTGAAATTAAAAGTGCAAGTACCAAAGTTCTAGAATAATCAAGATAGAAAACAATATTTTAAAAGCTCTAACTTCTAATACATATTTTCACTGGAAGTATTAATTTCCAGGAATAATATCATCTTCCAAAAAACGGCCTCCAATTCTGATTCATCTATGGAGAGGTTGGCAAACTCAAGTACTCCTATATCCTCCATTCTCCCAAAATCATCTCCACCAACATCCCACAATTTACTATTGTCATTCATATACTGCTTAGAAGCTCGTGATAAAAGACGAAGATTTTTATGAACAAATACCAAATCCTCCGCTCGCTTTGGAAGCAGTTTGTTTCTTCTAAATGAATTAATAAAAGAATAAGAACTCCAATTCCTTTCTGAGCATGATGATGAAGTAGGTTGTCCTAGTATTTTGAAAGCTATTTTTTGAAGAAAAGGTGCATTAGAACCAAAGCATGCCCACCACTTCTTAGGTTCCATGTAATATCTATTTGCAATAGATTCAGGATCCTCAAATTTTGGGTTTTTTTTCAAAAAAGTTGATACGGGTATCCGTCAGGATACGAGTATCGGAAACTTTCAAAAAATTACAAAAAATGGAAACTTTTAAAAATTACAGATACGGTCCGGGAACGTACGGTACGGGTATATATCCTAGAGTATCGGATACGGGAACATATCCGATACGCCGATACGCTACCCTAGGGAAGTATCCGTGCTTCATAGGTGTTCAAACATTGCCAAACTGTGTTCAAACAATGTCAAACAGTGTATTCTACAGTAAAATTTATCCCTTAGTAACATTTTTTCTTAATCTTTGACAAGTCAAACTATGTCAAACAAATAGAAATGGAGGTAGTATGTCATAGGAAATTAAAATATTTAATCTTTATCAATGTAGTTGTGTACAAACAACAAATTTCTAAGTTAATACTCCTTCCGTCCCTTATAACTTTGCCAACTTTCCTTTTTTTGGTTGTCCCAAAAACTTTGTCACTTTCCTTTTTAATCAATCAATTTGTGACTCCTGTTATTTCTCTCTCCTCTGCACAAATCTCTACAACATAATTTTTATTTTATTATTCTACGTGTCGGTCAAACTTGGAAATCCTTTTAGGGACGGAGCGAGTATGAGTATATGACCTGTTTGCCCTAGCTAGCCAGCTAGGTATTATCCTTATTAGCTCCTAGCTTGCTGTTATTATCCCGTCCCACTCAAACGAACCATAACAATATTCTCTCATCACATCTATCATTCTTTCTTTCTTTCATCCCAGACGAAACCTGGCCGGCCGGCCGGCCATGATGCATCCCTTTCACATCGCCTCATCTTTTCTCATTGCTCTTCTCTTACTGGCTGCCTCCTCCCCGTCAACCGTTCACGCCTCCCGCCCGTCGGCAGCTTTCTCCGGGCCCTCCCCCCGAACGGAGCAACTTTTCCGGCCTCACGCCGCCTCCCCGGCCGCCGCTCTAGATTCCGAAGCCGACAAGAGGAGAGTCCCCACCGGCTCCAATCCACTCCACAACAAGAGATAGCCGGCGAGTACGCTTAATTAATTAGCTAGCTAGCTAGGAAAATATATTCATTTCATTTTCATTTCACACTAAGAAGCTTAATTAGTTTTCTTTTCTATATAAGTTAATTAACTAAATGTTGTTTATTATTTTTAACGCCCGCATATCTTGATTAATTAATTGCGATGGTGATTAATTAAGTACTGGGCTGGTGGCTCAAAATTTAATCCGAGATTGAGGATTAAATTTTAGTTCACCAGTAGGTTGTACTTGTACAGAAGCTTATGATTAAACAATGATTTCTCTTCTCTTATTTAATTTTTTTGTTTTTAATTATATATCTCAGCTCATTTTTCTTTATTGATATATATACCCGTACGATGTATTGTTTTATCATGCATTCATGCGTGCTGTTTTTTTAGGTTTCTCCAGTAGCATTACTTTTTTATATAGTTAAGAATTGTGGATGGATATGATTAATGTGATAGTCTAATGTTTTATGTATTTAGATTGATGTCTTTAATTTGTATTTTCTTGTAAGATAGAAATAATTAAGAATCAAGAATGCAAGAGATTCAACAAATATGCATTTATGATCGAATTTTAAAAAAGGATAGCTGAAAATGGTTTTTGTGGTTGAGGATTATTATTTTTCTAATATTTTGGGATTGCAAAGTTCAAATTTGATTCATATTTGAAACATACATGAAGTGCTTAGATTCATTGAATGTTGACTAAGAATTAGGAAAGTCAATGCTACGACCGACCCTTTATTTCACTATAAGAGAAGGCTTTCTGGACCATCAGTATAACTTAATAACTCACTAGTGGAAAAACGTCAAACAGAGGCGCTTCGTTTGAGTACTCATGAATAGTGGCGTATCTACAAATTCAGACGAGTAGATTAAAGAGGGTTATTACACTCAGATTTAGAGAAATTATCCAAAATAGGACTAAACACGTTTGTATATTTCAAAATAGAATTGTTTTTATTCCCAAAATAAGACTATTTACTGTCATATTTTGGTAGTACCAGACTTTAAACAGGACAGTAATTTCGAAACTTGACAGTAATTATTCTTATTTTGAGAATAAAAATATGACAGTCCTATTTTGGAATTTTCAAACTTTTTTACTTCTATTTCGGGAATTTTCCCTTAGATTTAAATAAATCGTGATAGGACGATAAAAATGGGAAAATTAAAGAACAATGCTAAAATTTTAAGAAAAAATAGGAAAATTCTCTAAATAGGTGTAAAATGATTTTGAAATTCCAAAATACTCCGTATGATTGTCATGTTTTTATTTTCTAATTAAGAGTAATTTCTGTCAAATTTGACATTACTAAACTTTTAAACATAACTGTTTTTTCAAACTTGACAGAAATGATCCTTATTTAGAGAATAAAAAATTGGCACGTGGTGGATGCATTTTGAATATAAAGAAAATTTTGGCATGCATTCAATAAAATGCCTATAAAAATGAAGAAAAAAAAAGATGGTTTAATTTTGAAATTGATCTCCGGGCGTGATTTTGTCGCTGGTACGGAGGAGTTGAAGAATTAGGGGAAATGAGCTGGATTAAGAAAAGTACAGGAAGATTTTGGCCATGGGTAGGGACGGAGGTTTAAATGAGGGTGTAAATAGCAATTACTCCATGCAGCTACCACATACTTTATGGGTCCCACCCCCCTTTCGATCTCAGCAAAAGTCTCTGTTCGTTTCCCATCTCAGCTTTGGGCTTCTCTCCCTTTGAGGATATTAAAGAAGTTGTACCTAGTAGCCTAGTATTCCCCCCGCGATGAACTTCTCACTTTACTTTTTTGGATGTCCCAGAAACATGTTATACAACAGCAACAATATTATTTGGATGCCGAAAAAGCACCCACCAACGATTTTACTTATTACTAAAACACAAAGGAACTATTTCCAAATGACTCGGGAATTATTTGTGTCATTTTTCTTTATTCCGTCATATTCTGAATTGAGTTCACATTTTTATGCACAATAGTATTTTTATATAATATTGTAGCATAAATATATTAGTTAAAAAACTGGCACATACATCAGATTAGATCTACAATTTACTCAGTATTATCAAATAGGTTTTTAATGAGTGAAAACTTATTATGATTAGTTTTGTTTCTTCTAATATATTCCTTTTTGTTGCTAGATTTGCCTACACTTTAATACTTAAAATAGAAAATTCCATAGACAGCGTGCAAACACAACTTTTTCTATAAATAGAAGGAGGTGGAACAACTTATAACGTTAAATTGAATTCCCATATCCTTGTGCAGTTTATAATGCTCCATTCAGTATGTGAAAGAATGGTTAGTAAACGAGGGGCGAATACAGTTCCAAACCTTCTCCAAGAAACAAACAATCGGAACCTTTGATACTCAACCAGACTGGAATTGTAACCTCACAACCTAATCAAGAACGCTAACAACACGTTGAAGAGAAAATTGCCTTTAGTACTACTAAAACATACCCTTCTTCCAAAAAAATCTTATGTTTGATTTTTTCTAAATAGGGCTGATCATTCCATATTTAACCTCAGTTAATTGTCCATAGTTTAATTTCTTTGCATAATCAAATCAGTCAGTTGGTGGTGAGATTAGTCTGCGGTGGCGGCCGGCAGCTGCGGCGAACTCCAACGATGGAGGCAGTAGAGTCCAGCAGCGGCAGCGAACTCCAACGATGTCAGCGGGAAATGGACTGAAAGACGGATTGCCAACTTAAATAGTTGACTCAACCAGCTATTGACAATCAGTTGTCATAACCATTAATAGCTAACAACCGATCGTCAATAAGGTCACTCTCTGATTAAGATTAAGGCTTCATAACAAAAAAGTGCAAACAAAATTATGACTAAAATTGCTTAAAAGGCTATTTTAATTATCTTCCATAGTCGTATATAATTGTCATTTATTTTATTGATAAAATATATATTTATTCTTTTAATACTTTTGCAGACTTAGGCAATCGACTGCTTCATCAAGAATTGCATAAATTTTAACAAATTCAATCAATTTTAATGTTATGGAGCCATTTACAAAGAAGATGAACTAATCAAATTCAGTAGAACTTCTTGGACGCAACATCACTTTTTAGAAAATGAAATCTAACTACATCACATTTTCAAAAATGCAAATGTCTGCATGCAATTTGTTAAAAAGAGAGAAATGATTACACCTCATCATTTTTTTAAAAATATCTAAACTATATACATTAATTCTTTTGAAATAAACATTTAATCAAATTCTCTCTAAAATTTTACCCAGAAAAGGAACATAATCAAATTCTCTCTAAAATTTACATTTATAGTGCTCCTCTGGAGAATCAACAAGTGTGGCTATAAATTTATAGGTTAGTATACAAGTACAACATATGCTTCCTTGTACACATGACCATCATTAAGATAAGATACAAAAATTAAGTTCATTTCAATGAAAAGAAATTAGAAATGAAATAAGGTAAGGAAATAACACAATCGAACAATGGCATTAAGTCAATATATATGACATTAGTATGGTTATGATGATTGTATTTAGGGGTGGAATCGGTCCGGTTCGCGTCGGGTTTTTGTTAAACTCAAAATTTACCCACAAGGTTTCGGATTATGAAAATTAGGGACCAGAACAAGGCACATTATATTCGGTCCGAGTCGGGTTTTGTAGCCCGGGTTCGATCCGGGTTTAGGTTGGGCCGGTTAAAGTTCGAACGTGAAATATTTCATTGTCCATTTATATTTTAAAACCTATTTTCAAATAAAATTAATCAAAAATACAAATAGCAAATAATAACACAAACATTAGTCTCCAAAATCATCAACAATTCAAATCCAAAGAAGATAATTATCTTAATAGTTGGTTAAATATGCATATAAATAAATAAATAATATAGGTTTTCTAAAAATATTTCGAAATAAAACTTTTGGATAAAAATGTGACTAAAGTTACTATAAATATATTTTCATGGTCATTACGGTAAACAAATTGTACATATTTATAGTCACTAAAAGTTTCTAAGTCATTTTTTCATCCATCATAATTACAATCATATATTATGAAACGTTTATAAATTATATTCGTATATTATATTGATTTTATATTAAAACTAATTGTTTCAGATTTTTATCAGGTCTGAGCCGGATTATAGATTTTAGGGCTCATTAATGAGCACAAAATTTCGGGTTTGATTCGGTTTTTTTTATTTGGGTTGGTTAAAAAGGAAAAACCCGGACCGGGATATTAATTCAAGCTGGGCCAAGTTCGGTTTCCGGGTTTCGGTTCAGTTTTTCCCACCCCTAGTTTCATTTCTAATTCTTACTTGCTTCTTGTTTCCAACTTGATTTGAGTCCACGTACATTATGGGCAATTAGTAACAGTACCACATGATGGGCTTGGCCCATAAAAATTAAACACCAAATGTGTCCGTACAGTTTTTGTTCGGCCAACAGCCGGGTTCTTTCGAGCACGGCAACAAAAAATTTGAGGATGTCTTCTTCTCCAAAACGAAGCTTACAATCTTGGTGGTTTCCAGCTAAGAAGTGGCTCGCCTCTCATGGTTAGCTTCGAGTAATCTTATCTCCGCGATTATGGCAGATTGAGTTAGGGTAAAATTGAGTTTTACTTAACACCGTCTGACTCCCATGTTTTTGAACCCTCAATTATAACTATTTATGAGAATGGGAAAGAAGCAGATGCATTATTCTGCTTTCTGTAGTTTAATCTCATTCTGCCATATTGCACTTGAAAAGCTCAATCTAGCAATCCAGTTCTCGTAAGAGTCAAGAAAATGAATACAGTAATTATAGTGATTCAGGGGGATGAGAGTGAAGGCATTGTCTACATCTTGGTTGTATTGGAAAACAAAACGATCTGTGTTAGTAAGATTGTATCTTCTTCGATCTAAACAATTGTTTGGATGTGATTCTTTCTTGGCTAGGTTCAATTTTCAATGGTTTCCTGGGTGCTAGAGGAAACCAATGGGAACTCGAAGAATCAACTGAGGAGGAAGGAGAAGAAAAGAGGATTGATGAGCCAATGCCAAACATTGAAGAAGTAGAGAAGATTATAGGGTACACTTTCAAAGAACAGAGCTTGTTATGTCAAGCATTCATACATTCTTCATATAATTCTCATAAATGTGAATCATATGAACGGCTTGAGTATGTGGGTGATTCTGTACTGAACTTAATGATCACTAAACACCAGTATTCAATGTACCCCGAGCTTCCCCCTGGGTTGTTGTCACCTTTACGTGCTGCCAATGTTGACACAGAGAAGCTTGCTCGCGTTGCTGTAAGACATAAGTTCCACAAATTCCTACGCCATAATCAGCCTACTCTAAGGAAACGAGTAAGTCCCCCCTCCCCCCCAGTTTCTTAATAGTTTTTGACTTTTTGTATTTGTTCTGTAAAGTACTCCATATTATATGATGTATTCCTCTGTATGTAGCAAAGCAGCAGCATTATATCTATTCTGTCATTTATCAATCAGTCAATCATCATTTACAGACCAGTGGAGGGTTTTGCGCAGATCAAATAAGAAGTTTTAATATAAGACATGAGAATGAATCTAGTGCATTAGATTTAAGATTGTTTTTTGACAACTCGATTTAATGACTTTAAAGTTCAAACAAAGTAACAATGCTAAAGAAGTGGTGAAAATGTGGTAGCAATTTCATAATTAAGTGGACTTGTTTAGAATTTTAATATAACTCGATAAACCTTCTATTCATTTTTAGAAACATTCTATATACCAAGACATAGATGAAGCCGTCCAAAGCTTTTCACTCAAAACCTTCCTTCCAAACTGACCCTAATATACATATAATTCTGCCCTGCTATGTTCTCCCTGTGGGAGGAATGATTACTTGAATAGTTGAACTTTTTATGGAGATTCACAATGTCTGTTCTGTATTTAGAACATTGACTAGACGACAACACTCATTAACCTTGTGTCCTTGTATAGCCATCTAAATTACTGCACGCGTTGGTGATTAATCCTCTGCACAGTCTTTTTTATTTACTTATAAATAACGTGCAATTAACTTTGTGAATCCCAGATCGGTATATTTATTGATGCTCTTCCAAATTACCCTTTACACTCACATGGACTTATTGCTGCCCCAAAGGTCCTTGCTGATGTGGTTGAATCAACAATTGGAGCTGTATTCATTGACAGCAATGCTTCCCTTGATAAAACCTGGGAGGTCATTCCTTTCTTCACTCATTTTTTTCATTTTCACTAAACATATAAATAAAAGTATGCACACATTCTGTTCTCAATCATGTAGAATCCATTGTCATTAATCGTGACAGTATCATCTGTTTCAACATAATGACAAATGAAAAGTCCATTCACACTTTAAGAAAAGAGACTTTTTTCAAATATTGATTTAAAATTTTCAAACGAGTCTTGTTTCAGTCTCTTGTTTTAGCGTTTAGTATAAGTATGTCTAAGAGCTTGTTTGGTAAAGGTGAGTTTTATTGAAATGACTGAATGAGCTGAACTCATTGATCTTGTGGCTGAAATTGGTAAATTGGTTATATATATATAATGTATGTAAAATGTATTTTAATAAGTGAAAATAGTACCCCTCCGTCTCCCTATAATTGTCCCATATTTTCATTTTTGGATGTCCCCCTATTATTGTCTCATACCATATTTGGTAACATTTGTATAACTCTAATTCATTCTTACTTTATTTTCACTTTATCAACTCATTATCAACCACACAGTTCTACTTTTCTTAAAAACCACACCATTCCTTCCGTCCCAATATTAGGGAGACGGAGGTAGTAATATCTAATAGATGAGGGAATAAGTGTTCTTTCTCTTCATTTTAACCCATTTAGTTAAAGAAAAGGAACACCTGCACCATTTTTATATGTTGATCATTCAATTCACTTCAAATAGTTACTGTTTGGTATATATAGCTAATAAACTGATACTCCCTCCATGTCAGGTAAAGGTTCACATGCGGTTTACGATGCTTGATTGGCCATAAAGTTAACTCATCCCTGTAAATAATAAAATTATTTATAGTAAATAAAATTTACATATACAGAAACTACATTAAATGTTTTATAAAGTCACAACAAAATTCAAATTTGATAAAAGTTGGATATATAAAGTAAAAGATTAAAACCAATTTACGTTGAGCGGAGAATAGTAGAGGAGAATCTTTACCTGAGATGGAGGTGGTATCTAAAAAATTAGGTCCCTGATGGTCATTACAAAAGTGTACTTTCTAGCATTGTGGTGAAGGTGAACTGGTGAAGGGTGCAACTGATATAAATATACACCACTGATTTGGGAACCAACTTGTGGACCTCACAGGTAACAAAGACACTATTGGAGCCAATAATAACTCCAGAAATGCTCGAAACAAATCCTGTGAAGAAGCTAAAAGAAATGTGCCAAAAGCATAAGCTTAAAGTAGAGCTCGTAGATCTCTGGGCAAAAAACAGAACTTGTGAAGTATTAGTTGACAACCAATATAGAGGAAGAGGGAAGTGCCTTCAGAAGAAAGAGGTCGCCCTGAACAGAGCCGCAAGTGAGGCATATGATGAAGTGCTTAGAGTTTTAGGTGATACTAAGTCATCATAGTTTCGAGCCATTGTCAATCCCTAGTTCCACCATAGTAATTAGTTAGATCGAAATTTTATGTGTATTGCTACAAGGATGGGTTAGAATGAGTTTGTATACATATCGGTTGTGATGCTTGTTGTTATGAATGGGCATTTTGTTAAAATTTATGGGGAAATTGCTCAAAATAGGAGTAAATGAGGTTTGAAATTCCAAAATAGAACTATTATGTTTTTCTTCCCGAAATAGAAGTATTTACGGCCATGAATGAAAAATATAGTCATGATTGAAAAATATTGTCATTAATTATAATAAATACTGTCATTCATTGTAATAAATACTGTCATGTTGAATACATAGTACTACCATTAATTGGCAGTTATGCCTACAAGATGACAGTAAATATTATCATGTAGTTCTATTTCAGGAAGAAAAACATATGAGTCCTATTTTGGAATTCAAAATCTCATTTTCTCTTATTTTGGGAAATCTCACAAATTTATGTGATTGCTCTTTAGAATTTAGTTGGAAATTGGAATGTTGTGTGTTTTGGACTCTAATGAGGAGCACGAGTTAGTTTTGGAGAACTGGGTTAGTCGGTGTCAATTCAAGGCCTTGTATACTTACCGGTTCCTGATCCAATAAGTAATGATATATTGCTCATCACTTGATCCAAAAAAAAATGAGTTGCTCAGATTATTCCAAGCAAAAGAAAGTCTTATGATTGCTTAGGACTACAAAAGACATGAACAAAGACATACCATATTCAGGGCCGTTTTTAGGAGGTGCTTGGTACCAGAGTTTACTCTTGTAGGGGCCTTCAAAAATTTAGAATGTAGTATTAGTTATAAGTTGATTTTTTTATATGTCATGTATTATTCAAGAGTTTAAAAGGTCTATAACTTTTAGATTCTCTAATTTGTGTACTTTAAACATCATAAAATTTATACTTCATTGAATTGTCTAGTCTATTTTGTATTTCATTGTTAAAATATACTCCGCATATTTTTTCTTGTTTTAGAAGGCCTTAAATTGCCATTTGGAACTGGAACCTCCAAGTTCATTAGACGCCTCTGACCATATTAGATACTTGGCAGTTGGCACTGAACAAAGGACATGATAAAATTGACATATCATAATATCTCTGTTTCCATTATGGCAGTTTCTTTTAATATTCATTTTGTTGTGCATATCAATTTCTTTTTGGACAAGAAATATGTAATTGATATCAATTCACTTTATTTTGTTTAAACTTCAGTCATAACTTTCTTTTTTTAAAATATTTTGATATTAAATTTTGTTGTTTGAAATTGTGCCACTTGACACAAATTTACCTTCAATGAATTCAAACTCTTATTTCCTTGAGAGATTGCCTTAGAGTTTTAGGGTGTGTTTGAATCAATTTTGATGAATAGTTTACTCGGGGGTATGTATCCGAAGGGTTACTGCGGGGAGTAACTAGAGAGAAGTCAGAGCAAGCGAGAGAGAGAAAGTGTATTGAATATATGAGTGAAAAGTGTATTCCGAATCTGGTTTACAAAGGGGAAAAGGGGTGCTATTTATAGTAGTAATAAATGCGAGATGGGGACACGTGTCAAGCATCCAACGGTCGAGGGGTCACATCAACTGGGTGTCACTGGCATTGTATGTGGCCACATTAAATGTGGTGGTTGGATGTGACGTTTGTACTTGGTACGTTGATCCATCGCATGTGGGTGGGAGATTCTGTCGAGGAGAAGCCTTCGACCGTAGATGATTGACCGAAGGCTCTTCCTTCCGGGGGCACCCTAGGTGCCGAGGGCTCTAGGTGCCGAGGGCTGCTGTTTTTACTGTCTTCTCCCAATGTCTTCGTATGCCCGAAACAACCGTCCTGTGAGTATCTGGAGCCTTCGTCCCATGGGCTGAAGGCACCCCCAATGTGCATTGTCGGTTGCTTGGTACTCGGGGCACTGTGATTTGGGCCTGTTGTGTTTCATGGGCCTATTGGGCCTTGATTAGAGTAGTAGGAGTCTATGGGCCGGGGGTCCCTGGGCCATATACTTCATCACGAGTCCCTCACTCCTTTTGCCGAAAGGTACTTGAGGAAAAAGGAGAAATTGTGTTTGTCCTCCGCCGTTGTTCCGTTGTAGTTTGTAAAGTTGTGAGTAGTTTGTCGTTTGCATGTTTCAGCCGAGGGCAGTCCCTCAGTTACCCACATTCTGGGACTTGAGGGATCATGTTTGTCGTTGTGGGAGTTTTTTGATATTTTTTGTATTTGGAGATTTTTCCCGAAGGGGTTCTCCAGTCCCCCACTCCTTAAGGCACTTGTAAAGTGGTGAAAAGGAGTAGAGTAGTGCTTGCTTGTAATACGGAGCCGAGGGGTGACGTTTTTCGTTTCATTTTGGGGGGATGCCTCGTTAAAAACCTCATTGGAAAAAACCCTGTGGGAAAAAATTCCAATGAGGGAAAAAGAGTGCACCGAATTCCCCCAATGATGAGTCGAAAAGGTGAAACCCTGGTCTGAAATGAGTGGCAGTATTCTTGCCGAAGGCTATCCTTGTTTGAAGGCGCGTGTGTTGCTTTGCCGAAGGCTCGCTTTTGATATCCTGGGAGATGCCGATGGGGAGCCCTCAATTCATGAGAATGAGGGCATGATGAATGTAGGTGATATTTCCCGTGTTGTCGAGGGGTCCCCTGTTTGTTGATAAGTTGAGGGCCGTGGTACCCCGGGGGGTTTCCTTGTTGCGTAGCCGAGGGTAACTATTGATGAAGGTGTGCTCCCCGGGGGTTACATGGTCTTCAATGTGTTTGAGGACTGAGTGTTCCCGAGGGGTGTGCCCATTGTGAATTCGTGGGCTTCTGAAGGAGTGAGTCTGAAGGCACTCGCAATGTAGTATGAGGGGCACAAGACGGGAGCACCGGTAAGTGTACCCGGGAGCTCCCCTTGATGAAGTGGAGTGAAGGAGAACACCCATTTTCCCAGAATATAGTCGTTGTAATATGACCGTTGGAGGGGGAGTACACGTGGCACGTGGCCGTTGGCTGCCTGTGGGCGGGCGTCACCGATTGGGCAGCTCGACGGTTTGTAATGATGATTTTTCCATCGGGGGCCCAATTTCCAGCCCAGGCCCGAATTTGGGTGCCTATAAATATCCCAAGGTCTGAGCTCTGACCCTTGTGCGATCTCATTTGTAACGAAGCTCTAGCCATTTGATTTCTAGAGACAGAAACACCTGCCTTCGATCAAACCAATCTTCCGAGGTCAGTTCTTCACCCGTTCGTTGTTATATTAGCGAGTTGTAGCTTTGTCGCCTTAGATTAAGTGTTTAAGCACTTTTAGGAAGCCCTCAGCATTTAAAGCCCCCTCATCCCTTAGTTCTTGAGGATGTCTTCGCAAAGCGATTCCCAGGACATCTCGAGGGAGCTTTCGATGGAGGAGGAAAGCATCTCAGACGTGGAGTCCACGAGTGAGCAACCCTCGGCCGGGAATGATGCCGCAATGGCCATAGAGGTACAGAAAGACCTCGTTGCTGAAGCCGAAGCTGAGGACTTCGAGCAGGTGATCGAAGACGAGGAGATGACCCTCGCCGTTCAAGTCGCTTAGCAGGAGGAGCAGAAGGAGAGGTCGAGGGTTACTGTTGCCGTCCTTCCCCTCGGAATGCGGGTGAGGCCAGCACCTCCAGGTCCCTGAACCCCACGCCCCTCAGGGTAGCCCCCGGGGCGAAGAAGACGAAGAAAACGGGAGCTTTCAAGAAGAAAAGTGCTGCTGACCAAGGGAAATCGGTTGGGATTCCCGAGGGGTATTCCTGGTTGAATACTGCTGCCCTCGCGATAAATTCGAGGGCAGGTCGGGCTGATTGCTACGTGACGCAGTTGCACGTGGGGCCTTCAGCGGATGTGGTTGAGCCGGGTCCGAATGACGTACTCTCCCGGTCTCCCGAGGGGTGCTTCACAGTCCACATCCTCTCCGTCTCAATGGGCCTCCGGTTCCCGTTGCACCCCTTCCTCCTGGAGTATCTCATGTACGTTGGCCTAGCCCCCTGCCAACTTACCCCAAACAGTCATTCGTATATCGCGGCCTTCCTGCGTCTCTGTTAATCCGGGGGGGTTGCCCCCACTCTGGACCTCTTTTTCCAGAGCTTCAACCTGTGCCGGGGGGGGGGGGGGGCATGCTAACTCCGAAGGCTATGCAAACCTTCAACAGATTGCCCCGTGGAGGCTTTTTGACGACGTACCCTCGTCCCACAAGGGCTGGAGGGACCGGTTCTATTACGTGAAGATGCCAGGTAATCCATTCCCGAGGGAGCTGCGGGATCGTTTCAGGCATCACCCGAAGGTGGGGAGTGCTGCCCTCGAGAAGGCTGAGAAGATCATCTCTGCTATCCCCGAAGGGCGCAAAAAGCACATGATGGTCAAGGAGCTGACCCTCGACGATGATCTGTATGGGCTGGGCTTCCGCCGTTTTCGTTTCTTAGGGGAGACGGATGCTAAGTATCCTGTCCTCGAACATTTTGTAGGAGGTAGGTTTCCGAAGGCTCCGCCTTTTTGTGCTTAGGATTTTTGCGTAGATCAATTTCTTTTCTGACCCTCCGGTCTCATTCGTTTGCCTTATTTTGCAGGTGCTGAAATGGATCTCAAAAACTTCACGGGCTTCATGAAGAAATCGACGAAGGAGCCCAATAAGAAGGACGCGAGCGTCCAGAAACCCCTCGATGCACTCCCCAAGAATGTTGGGGAACCTTCAGCTACTGCCCCTGCTGATGCTGCTGCCAAGAGGAAGCCAGTAGGCAAAGGTCCGGGTCCTGAAGGGAAGAAACCCTGGAGAGGGGATGCTGAGAAGAAAACCCCTCTGGTTGTGGTCGTGGGGGAGGACTCTGCCTCCGGGCTTCACGTTGTGGCGGAGACCACTGCCTCTGGTCCCCCTTCGGCACAGAGGGGCGAGGGGGGCTTACCCCGGGAGGACATACCTTCTTCCCTTCTGAGGGGGATCATGCATCCGATAGAGTTCCTCCGGGGTGCTACCCCCTCGTTCGATAGGGCCGCCCTTGGCAAACTTGAGGACGAAGCCCTCGAGTCCAAGATCCTCCGATCTTCCCTCACTGTGAGTTATCTCCTTTGTTTCCGCTTTTCTTTAGAGTACTTAGTATGGTGTCCTGACTCCCTTGTTATCTCCAGGCTTGTATTGCCCTCGGTGAACAAGCTCGAAGGCTAGTGGAGTGGCGCCTTCAGAGGGCCCAGGACGCTGAGAAGATGACAAAGATGGTACATGACAACCATGATGCTGTGAGGTGGATGGCCCAGCTGAAGGAGGACCTCCGGCAACCGAGGGAGGAGGCCGAGAGAGCCAGGAAGGAGAAGGCTGAAGCTGCCAAGGTTGCTGCCGAGGCCGCACAAAAAGCCGCTAATGAGGTCGAGGCTGCAAAGCGGAAGATGTTATCCAAGCCCGGGAGGATGCTGTCGCCGCCTTTCATGTTGAGGGGTGGAAAGCTGAGGGTGAGGAGGGATGGGTTTCCTCGGTTGTTGCAGCCTCGGTAGATGACTGGGTTAAGGGCCCCGGGGTTGAGTGGATGGCCCAGAAGGGCAAGAGTTATTACGAGGGCGGTGAGTATTTCACCCAAGCCCTCGTTTACCGGAGGCTCACCAGGCATTTCCAGGTTGATCCGGAGAAGTTCGACCCTGCAGCATATGGCCTCCCCCCTCTGCAACCAGACATTCGTGTTCCCATCCCCTCGGGCGAAGAGAGGCCGGTTCTTGAAGACTCGGTCCTAATGGCGGAGGCACCGAGTGATGATGATGAGGGGGATGTCTCCTCTAAGCCTATCGAGAGTGCTTCTGTTGAAGTGGTTGATGATGTTGTGATTGTATGATTTGAACATCTTTTGTATAATCATGTATGTAACTTTCGGTTTCGGCCATGATTGCCAGCAACTTTTACTCCCTGTTTGTGAATGAATGCCTACCTTCGGGCCTCTTATACATAATTCGCTTTTTCTTTGAATGTATGCCTTCGTTTTTCTTTTGTGAAATGAATGCCTTCTAATATGCCTCGTGAATGAATGCCCTCGTACCTTGATGCTTAGGTTGTCAGTTGTTTGGGACTTAGAAAAATTTTCTTAGTGTTGTCCTCCCACCAGGCCTTCGATTGTGTGGCCCCTCGGGCTGCATGGGTGTTTGACCGAGGGCGAAGCATTTAGGACTTAGAAAATTTTTCCAAGTGTAGTTTAGTACCACGCCTTCGGTCATTTGACCCCCCTGGACGTGAGAATACATGACCGAGGGCCAAATATGTAGAACTTAGCAAAAAAATTCTAAGTATTGTTTCACCAAGTGGCCTTTGAGTAATGTAACCCCCCCGATTTGCATGGGGAAGGAGCCTCCTGGTGACCTCCGTGGGATGGCCGAGGGCCAACCATTTAGGACTTAGAATGTTTTCTAAGTGGTTGAGAATCATCTGGGCTTTCGGCATTGGGAGCCTTCAGGATTATAGCCTCTTTAGGTGAGACCTCCCTCGGTCATGATGGTAATCTCGGGGGCATCCACCCTAGGGTAGCTTCCTTTGATCCGTGAGCACTGGCCCCCAGTAATGTAGGAGGTGCCTTCACGCCTTGAGTAGCATATGGGCCTTCGGGATTTGTCAGGTTCCCCTAGTGTGGACTTAGGAGGAACTTTCATAGCCCAAGTATAGTACGGAAAGATAGACGGGCCCTCGATGTTTCAGTGAAAGAGCCCGGGGCAACTGCTGCTTGAAATGTTGTTGAGTGGACTTGGCCAGTTCTTTTTCTTTAGTTGGATTAGAGTCTTCGGCGGCAGTGACTTGTCCATTTGTTGATGACATCTGTTGAATAGTAGCCTTCGGAGGTGTTCCCGTGGGGAAGCCATCAGTATGATGTTGAGATTCCTCGTAATGCCGAAGGATTTCCTGTTGTGATTTGTTGAAGTTGTGTACTCATTGATTTCTCGCTGAGTTTACTCCCCTTCACTCCCTCGTTTTTTTCGTTTTTTTATTATTATTATTTTTCTTTTTTTCTTTTTTTTTTGGTAGTGATGGGAAGGCTTCAAGAAACTTGGTTTCTCGGTAAGGCTTGGCCTATCGGGAGGTAATAGAATACACCATTAGCTCCCCCCTCGGGTTAACCTTCCAAGTTCCGAGGGGATCGAGGGTCGTTTCCTGGGCATAGGACATAGTCTGTAGCCTGCCTCCCCTTGGGGGATGGCACGGAAAGCGCCTCAATTTTGAAAGTCGTCCCCTCGGCGCCAGACATAGTCCGCGGCCTGCCACACCCTTGGGGTAGTGGCGCGGGGAGCGTTTCGGTTTGGAAGTCGAATCCTGGGCATATTAGATGTCTGCCAATCCCTGGGGGAAATGACGCGGAAAGTGTTCCGTTTTTGAAAGTCGAATCCTGAGCATATTACTTGCCTGTCATACCCTTGGGGTAGTGACGCGGAAAGCGTTTCAAGGAAGGGTTTTCATTTGCGCACTGGTTGCAAATGGTCGGGGGCACTACGTGCCGCCGGCACCGATAGGTGGCGCCTTCGGTATATGCGTCCTCGAGGGGTACGGCTTTAGAAACAACACTTGGTGTTCGTTCCGGTATACGGCCCCCGGTACTTAGTACCGAGGGGTCTTCTTTGAAAACACTTGGTGTTTTCCTTCACTTGTCGCAGGTGATTGGGGTGTCTACACTCGGCAATTGGTACCGAAGGGCCTTCAAAGGAAACACTTGGTGTTTTTCCTCCGCTTGATGAAAGTTGACAGGATTGCATACCCCCAGCACTTGGTATCGAAGGGCCTTCAAAGGAAATACTCAGTACCGAGGGGTCTTCTTTGAAAAACACTTGGTGTTTTTCTTCATTTGTTGTAGGTAGCGGGAGAGTGTACCCCCCCGGCACTTGGTGTCGAGGGGCCTTCTTTGAAAACACTTGGTGCTTTCCCCACTGTTGTAGGTGATAGTAGTGCCTACCCTCGGTGCTTGATGTGATAAGGCCTGGGTCCAGGAGGTCATGCGAGGGTTTGGCCGATCACAAGGGCTTTGTTTCTTGTCCTTGGTGTCTTCAACATGCCTTCATTCTTTAAAAATTGGAGGCCTTGGGCCATAGAATAATGCATTCACTAGTTATGAGGGCTTGGCCGCTCTAATGTTATTGATAAAATTTAACTAAGTAATGTACATTCCAATGCATAGGGACCTCGGTCCCGTTGGGGCGTTTGAGTTTGTAGGTCCCTGGTTTGATGACGGCTGCAATGATGTACGGACCCTCAAATTTTGGTGCCATTTTGCCTCCCTCGGTTTGTTGGCTAGCTTCCCTCCTTCGGAGGACATAGTCTCCTACTTGGAATTCTCGAGAGCGGACTTTGGCGTCGATGTAGCTTTTGATTTGCCTTCGGTAGTTCTCCGCCCGTATGAAGGCTTGCTCTCGGCGTTCTGAGATGAGGTGAAGGTCGAGGGCCATGTTGGCGTCGTTGACTTCGGGGTCATATTGGATCACCCTTCGGGTAGGAAGGGTCACCTTCGTAGGAGCTTTAGCCTCAAAACCGTAGCAAAGGGAGAAGGGTGTTTCACCTGTTGCCCGCCGAGGGGCGGTGCGGTAGGCCCATAAGATGTTATGGAGTTCTTCTACCCAGCCTCCCCCTTCGGCCTCCAGTTTCTTTTTTAGGCGCTCGAGCAAGATCCAGTTGGCGTTTTCTACTTGGCCGTTGCCCTAAGGGTAGGCAACGGAGGAGAAGGTGTGTTTGATGCCCCATGCCTCTAGGAGGGCACAGAAGGGGGCTGCCTCAAATTGAGTCCCGTTATCGGAGATGATTTGCTGGGGGACGCCAAACCTTGTGAGGATGTTCTTGAGAACAAAGTGACGGCATTTGGCCTCGGTGATGCTTGCGAGGGGCTCAGCTTCCACCCACTTGGTGAAGTAGTCAATGGCGACAATGATGTACCTGTTGTTGGAGGTACCCCTCGGCAGAGGGCCCACAAGGTCTATGCCCATCGAGCGAAGGGTATGGATGTGCTGATGGGGGCATAGTTGACCGCTGGCCTGCCGGGAGCTTTCTGGAAGTGTTGGCATGCGGTACACCTTCGGGCGAGATCCGCACAATCCCGAGCCATTGTAGGCCAAAAGTAGCCTTGGATTATGAGCCTTCGGGACATGGAGAAGGGTCCCTGGTGAGCTGAGCAAGTGCCACTGTGCACCTCCTCCATCGCAACCTCGGCTTCATCTTGATGAAGGCACCGGAGCAGCGTCCCGTTGTATGATCTTTTGTAAAGCCTTCCGTCCTCGATGGTGTAGTTGGGAGCCCTTAGTTTTGCTAGCTTGGCACGGGCCTCATCCTCGGGCAGTTGCCCTGCGGTGATGAAGACGACGATATCTGAGATCCAGTCCTCTTGCCTCTGTTGTATGTGTATGACGGGGCTAGCATGTATGCTGGAGAGGCTGAGCTCCTCGATTTTGGTAATCTTTGAGATATGCTCAGGGGATTCGGCCGAGAGCTTCGATAAAATGTCGGCCTCGGAGTTTTGAGTCCTCGGTATTTGAGTAAGAGAGTGTGCCTCAAATACCTTAAGCAACTCCTTGGCCGCTTCTTTGTACTGCTTCATTCTCCCTTCCTTGGCTTCGTACTCCCCGGAAATTTGGCCGACAACTAACTTGGAGTCGCACTTGACGTGGATCTGTCTGCCTTCATGTTAGCTGCCAGCCGAAGGCCACAGAGGAGGGTCTCGTATTCGACTTCATTGTTGGAGACCTTGAAGGAGAAGCGGATTGCATAATAGGCCCGGAAGCCTTCGGGTGAGATGAGAACCACCCCTCCTCCACATGCTTTGATAGCGGAGGAGTCGTCGGTGTAGAGGGTCCACCAATCGTCCGAGGGAGCTGAGGGCTCCTCATCCGTGGCCGATCTTGTCGTGCACTCCGTCACGAAGTCCGCTAGGGCTTGGCCCTTGATGGCGGGCCTCGGGGCGCTGTGATTTGGGCCTGTTGTGCTTCCTGGGCCTATTGGGCCTTGATTAGAGTAGTAGGAGTCTATGGGCCGGGGGTCCCTGGGCCATATACTCCATCAAATTTCATAAAACTGCTTATGTTCCTTTAAGGAGCAGAAATAGATATTAGAGTATTTGAGTGAAAGTGTAAAAGTACTTTTGGGTGTTTCAAATTGCTCCTAAGATCCTGATTTGAGCAAATTTGGCGGATAACAAGAATAAACTCTTGTTTAACACTCATATTTGGAGTTCCCAAATGCTTTTCCTTGTGGGAATTGTCCCAACTTCTTTCCTCCTTTTCGGGTATGAACCTTCTACTGACAAATTCACAATGAAATAATATAATGTCAAAAATAAGACTCTCGAGTTTTGACCGGACATAAATGGGATTGACTTTCCTAGTTAGTTTAATACGGTACGAGAATTAAACGAGGTTTACTACGTACACATTTTATTCTGTAATATGAATTCAAAAACGGCCAAAAAATCGTTGAAAAACGTCCACTTTTAAATAACACGTAAATATGTATACGTTTATAATACGATATATGTTAGAAAAATTCGGACAAAAAATATGGGTATTATTTTGAACATTTTAATTATATATACTTCAAAATAACATATTTAGTAAAAAGAAATAAATGTATACACATATTCAAGTAACAAATCTCATTACTGCATAAAAGAATAATTCGTAATTGCATAAGTTGATGAGACAAATAAAAATAATAATTAAGTCCAAGACATAATTTTGCAAAAGAATATCAAAAGAATAAGAAATAATAACGATAGAATGGATATGAGACTTTAAGATTTGGCAGTTGGAAACGATGAACGGAAAAATTACTAATGTGGCCGCCTCTAATGAACGGAAAAATCACTAATGAGTCAAGCGCAGGTTTCAGTCAAACAGAACACGACGATTCATTTGGTTAGGGAGCGGCAGTAGTTTGCGGGACTGTTTTGAATTGGAAAAGAGAGAGCAGCGAAGGTTTCCAGACAGGCAGGAGATAGGCTTCACGGCAGGTTTATAGGTTGATAAGGTTTGCGGCAGATTTCCGAAACAGAACTCCAGGTTTGACAAAGCTGGCAAAACATTAACACGACATAGCTGAGATGGAAGAGATGGTGAACAAGTGTGATAACTTGGAGATTGGAGGGGATGAGGAAGAGTTGGTTCTGGACGAGGAGGCCTCTTCGAATCGCAGCAGTACCTTTCCGGTTGTCGGTACAGTGCTCACTGACAAAATGGTGAAATTCCCTGTAGTTAGGGACCTCATGGCTTCTATTTGGCGTCCGAGCAAAGGAATCTCCATTAAAGAAATCAGCGAGAAGAGGTATTTATTTACCTTTTATCATTTTATTGACATGGAACGTGTTTTAGAAGGAGGACTGTGGCTGTATGAACAGAACTTGTTGGTGCTGAGGGCACTGAAACCGGGGGATATCCCTCTTCGGGTCCCCCTAAACGAGGCTGAATTTTGGGTGCAAGTACACAATGTGCCGTATGATCTCATGAATTTAGGGGTGGCTAGGAGAGTGGGTAATTTTATTGGTAATTTTATCAGCTTTGATGAAAGTCAATTTGAGGACCGTTGGAATTCTTATATGAGAATTAGAGTATCCATGGATGTAGGTAAAGCTCTGAAAGTGAGTACGACGTTGTGAAAAGGGAGCGGTATAGGGCACAAGGTGGATTTTAAATACGAAAAACTACCTAGCTTTTGCTTTGCCTGTGGTATTATTGGTCATGCTGACAGATTTTGCCCCTTGGCATATGATTGTGGAAACAAACTACTGACTAAACCTTTCAGAGTTCTTCTCCGTGCTGGGGGGGAGGGAAAACTCGACCGATGGGGGCTAATAAATGGCTAGTTACTGAAGGCGTTTCAAGTGGAAGTGGGCTGAGTCAGAAGGTAATTCACCAGAGTGCAACAAGTGGCACAGAGGAGGTAGAGATGCAACGTGAGATATCTACTGCGGTGGAAGCTAGCACGAAGGAAGGGGTGGGGGGACAAACAACCGACATGGAGGGTGATGGATAGTGTACCCGGGGGTAGCTTATCCGAGGGGTTATTGCGGAGAATAACTAGAGAGAAGTCAGAGCAAACAAGTAAGAGAGAGAGTGTATATTCGATATGTATTAAGCGTGGTTTACAATGGGGGAAAGGGGTGCTATTTATAGTAGTAATAAATGCTAGATAAGGACACGTGTCAGTTTTCTGGTGGTCGAGGGGTCACCTCGACCGGGGTGGCACTGGCACTCGCATGTGGCCGCATTAAATGCGGTGGTTGGATGTGACGTTTGTACTTGGTACGGTGATCCAGGCACATGTGAAGAGGATATTCTGTCGAGGTGGATGCCTTCGGCTGAAGGGTGCTGGACCGAAGGCTCTTCTAACCGAGGGCTCCTACCTGCCGAGGGATGCAGGTGCCGAAGGCTTGGTTTTCAAGCCTTGTTCTCCTGTGATGCCTCTTCTAACCGAGGGCTCCTACCTGCCGAGGGCTGCAGTTGTCGAATGCTTGGTTTTCAAGCCTTGTTCTCCTGTGATGCCTCTTCTACCGAGGGCTCCTACCTGTCGAGGGCTGCAGTTGCCGAAGGCTTGGTTTTCAAGCCTTGTTCTCCTGTGATGTTTCTGAGCTCGATTCCGTCACTGGTAGCCTTCGGCCCCATGGCCGAAGGCACCCCTTGCGTATTGTGGGCTGCTTAGAGCTCCATTTTTCTGGGCTTGGCCCATTTGGGCCTGTTGGACCTGATTGTAGTAGAGGAAGTATGTGGGTCGGGGGTCCCTGGGCCATATACTCCATCAGAGGGCTTTCCAGGAGAGCATAAACGCAGAAGAACGTGGGAGGAGAAGCGCCATGAGGATGAGGCAGAGGATAATATGGCAGTGGACCTCTCAAAAAATGGAGCAGGGGCGGGTCTAGGTATCTAGATCCGCCAAAGGATGGGAGAATATCCCAGAAAATGGGAGATCGGAGGCTTTTGGTCAGCTGCGGGAGGATGCAGCTGAATTCCCACTACTTTATGTTTTTTATCTTTTTCCGCTTTGATCAGACTGTCGTTGTTATTTTTTGCTATTTTTTATTCCGTCAAACTCTTGCATTAGGTTGGGGTGATGAGGGGTTTCCTCTAACCACGTTAGGCTCATTTAGACCCATTATAGGATCAGCGAGTCATATTGCTTTATCCAGGGTGATTGGCTCTAAGTCTGGTTCGAGGGTCAGTGGTTGGAAGTGATCCTTTTATCGTCTTGTTCCCTTGCTGAATGCTTTGATATCAATATAAGCCGTCTTTTTCCAAAAAAAAATTAACGATAGAATGAAACTAAGTTAAAATCGATATTTTTATATGATCATCAAATGACACTCAAGTTAAACTCATCATTTTCATCAAGATGATAGTTGAATGACATATGAGAAAAGTTGTGCGACTACTACACTTATTATTTTCAATCTCTTATGATGCTAGCTTTAGCATCATGCAATTAATTGTAGTATTTAATAGTTGTACATTTTGTATGGTAACAATACAAAAACATGAGGTCACATACTCAAAGGGAGGAAGTTGTCCTTTTTACTTTTAAAGTATTATTATTGATCTTCTATTTATTTAATGCATTCATTCAATTGATCTATTCAAATTTCTATTTTTTGTAAAATACGAAAAAATATATGTTTTATACGAGAAATATGAGTTGTTTTCTTTTTTAATGGATTGACATTATTTTTCATTTTAAAAATGTTTTTTTGCTCAAATAAATGATGTGTTTAAAATGATTGCAAAAAAGCTATGTAGGCTGACTTCTAAACAACAAAAATAAGACTGCTCGCTCGTTCATTTCATCCTACGAATCCCCGTATCGGCGTATCCAGCCCCCTCTCCGATTCTCACTCTGCTTCCAGGCGGACATCTCTGCAACTAAGTGGCGGAGAGCTATTGAATGTTCTACTGCGGCGGCGGAAAACCTTTGACATCTGTTGAGGTGCCGACGAACCGGATCTGGATAAGCACAGCTTCTTCGAACCAGGGACGAGCCCGAAATCGGCTTCACCCTAACATTACGAGGGTGGAGGTCGAATCGAAATTCGAAAGAGCATCTCACAGAAAGCAATTGGGTTTCAAGGTTTATGTTTGGAATTTCCCCATTTCTCTACGACTCTACCACGCTATATTTCCCGCAAGGGTAAAAACCTTCTAACCATCTTGCTTTATTTCTCAGGAGCTTTCTTGTGTAGGAACTGAATTGTTTCTTTTCTATGTTTTGATTTGTATTTTGAGTTCCACTACTGAATTGTTCCATAGGTCTTTTACTCGTAGGTTTGATCTCTTTACTCTAAAAGTATGTCAAATAATCATTCATTGTAATAGAAATCGATGGTGTATGTGGGGTTCGCATGGGCTGGACAGGGCGGGGAATTGCAGGGAAGGAGAACAAAGACGGGTGTAGCCTGTAGGGGCGGGGAAGTATATGGCAGGGGGCAAAGGCACGGGTAGGGTGGTGTAGTGGTTGTGGTGGCTAGTTGGCAATGACCGTTGTGGGGCAGCTGGTGGTGGCATGGCAGGTCTGGGGAATCACTGGTAAGATTGGTCATTTCGTCGGATTGGTCAGGTTGGTCACCGGTTAGACTGGTCGGGTTGGTCACTGGTAAGATTGGCCGGATTGGTCATTGATATGGTTGGTCATGATCACTAGTAGGATTAGTCATTGACTAGTTTGGTCATTGGCAGATTAGTAACTGGTTGGATTGGTCACGGTCATTGGAAGTAGTTCAAGGGGTGTTTGGAACCGATTATGCTTCTGTTTCTTTTTTAAAGTAGAATCAGAATTAGTTGTCATAAGTTGATCTCCTTCAGCTTCTAAAAAAATTGCTAGTAGGAAATAAATTAGAGCATCAGAAGTACTTCTTCATTTTCAGTCTTTCATTCAAACATTCCAAATTTTGTTTTCGCTCCCTGAAGTAGCAAAATCATTTTTAAAAAGGGATATTTACTAATATATGACTAAAACATTGACAATTTCAGAATATATGACTACTACTTTTGTACATCCCAAAATATGATTAAATATTAGTTTTATACATACGAAACACTATCATATTGGGAAGAAAAAAGATAGAAGTCATATTTTGGAAACACATTAAATTTTAGTCATATGTGGGTTAATTTTCTCTTTTAAAAATCAGATCCAAGCACTCTTTACTCTCATTTTTAAAAGTTTTTGAAAGTGATCTTATTTATTTTGTCCATAACATTTATTTTAGTGCTACTTATTGTTTTTGAGAAAATCTCATTCGCAATTGTCCAACCAATTGGACGAATCTTTTCTTCAAGTATTTGGCTATTTGCTTTCTTCTATATATTATCGTATATTTTACACTATATCCCTTTTCACTATTTTTTTGGTTTATTACTCAATTGGGTTCAAATCCTACTTTAACAATTGAACTATTAATTGCTGCCGACGATTAAACTATGTGCAGGTGAATTTCGGCACGAACCAGAAAGAGAGATGGCAAGCATTAATACAGTAGCGGTGAATCCGAGTATGAGTGGCTTCTCCGCCACTCGCTGCCGCAATCCGCCGCACCGAAGCACGCGGGTGAGTTTCAGGGCGATGAGGATCGAGAAACCACTGGAGGAGTTGTACAACGTGCGAGTGGAGAAGGCGGTGGCGAAGGAGAGATTGGAGAAGCTGGGGGTATGGAGATGGTCGATGTGGAAGACGGGTGGGGACACCAAGCTGGCGTGGGACTGGCACGTGGACCAATGGGTGTACATCGAAGAAGGAGAGGTGAGGGTGGTGCCAGAAGGGAGCGAGCGGTATATGCATTTCGTCGCCGGCGATTTGGTTCGCTATCCCAAATGGTTTGAGGCGGATCTCTTCTTCACTGGATTTTACCAAGAACGCTATAGCTTTCGAGCTTATGGTGATGATGATGATTATTAGTTGATGATTTTATTATTAATCTCGTTTCCTTCGTTCATTGTTTGTAATTGCGCAATGCCCCTCATGGCACGTCTCACCTAATTCCTAGACTATGGCATAAAAGGCATTGCATATGGCGTTGGGAGTGTGGCGTACGCAATATTGCACCGAGGCGTACGCAATAAGGTGCTATGAGGCGTACGCAATAGGAGAAGGTTAGAGGGTAAGGCCGTAAGGGTATTATTTGGGTCCACCCGGGCCACTTTTAAAATTTTATAATTGATGTTATGATCTCTATTTCAAACCACTAGTTATTGATTGAATTTTTTCAGTCGATCAATCTAATTAATTAAAATTCTCATATCTTAGATTTTTTTATAAACGATTCAGAAAGTTTTGGTATTCTATGGTACTTTGAAGTTTGAACATATTACTTTGCTAGGACTATGGCCTCTTATTCTAATTAATTTAAATTCTCATACCTTTATTCTATGTTTATTTTTTAATATGTTTATATATGTGTGTGTGTATTACGCCTCAGGCATACGCCTCGTTGCGCAATGAGGCCTACGCAATATGCAATATTCAAAAAACGTCACGACTACGCAATACGCAATTTCGAACCTTGCCTTCGTGTTTAGCCTTTTTGTTCATAATGACAATAAATTTCTATTGGATTCAATCACGAGTTTTATTGCTTCCTTTCCCTGAAAAAATTCTCATTCTTCAATACAAAGTGTTTCCATTAAATAATTTTCCTGAAACAGTGAAACTCAAACACTTTTCAAAATATTCAAATTGATTAAAGTTGTTGAAATTAGTAAAATTCTAGTTAAATCCTTTGAATTATAACAAAATCTATATTCAAAGTATATTTTATTAATATAAAAAAAGTGATGGGAAAATTGTAAAATAAGCTCACCTACTTTTAACAAAAAACAATTGTGTCCATGTACTTTTCTTTGAGTGAATCAAGTTCATCAACTCTCAAAATATGGCTAAATCAGTTATTTCATGGGTAGTCACACAGGTAATCCGGTTAACTGCCCACATGGATGTCATGTTGGCATTTTTTTAATATTTTCATTTTTTTTTATTTTTTATTTCCTTTTTCTATGTCTCCTGTGCATCTGCAATTCCATCTCCTCAGTTCCCTCCTGTGCACACTACAGATCTATGGTGGAGGTGGTAGCTATGGAGGTTGGTGTGGTTGGAGGTCGTTCCAACTTCCAAGGGAAGAGGCTAAGGTGGAGACCACGGAGGTGGAAGCCGAAGGCGGTGGGTATGGTGGTAAGGGTGACAGAGGAGGTTGTTATGGAAGTCGGCGCGATTGGAGGTCGTTTCAATGGAGGAGACGAATGGACGGAGATGGTGGCCGGAGGACGTTTGTATGGCCAGTGGCGGAACCAGCTCGAGGACCTTGAAGGGGCACTTAATGAGAAAGCGAAGGTCTCCGAAAGATGTTGCATCCACATATATATTTTATTCTAGAAAATAATATCTTGAACAGTAAAAACTGAAAAATCACAAATTTAATTACATACAAGATCAAATGAAATTTTTTATGAAACCAAAAAACAAGAAATTAATTATGATGTGTTGATTTGAGAGAAAGTTGTCATAGCAAAATTGTGATTCCTACCCATGTGCTAGTACATCACCAAAATTTGAATAAAACTATTTAAAGTGCTTTAAATTAATTTAGAGATTAAAAAAGACACAAGTAAAGCAAAATATAAAGTTACCAAAGACAGGATTCGAACCCTAGACCATTTCATGGTCCGAAAACATGCACGGAATGTCTCCTCCACTCCGCTGCCGTGTCTATTTCTTAACATACTGGTTATTAATGTATAACACACATGTTTTATAAATATTTACAACTTACAATTTTATGTTTAATATATATACATATATATATATACATATATATATAATAAATATAAAAACAACTACAGGGGCTCAAGCCCCTCCAAGCCCATAGCTAGTTCCGCCCCTGTGTATGGCGGATGTGGGTGGTTGAGGTGAAAGTAGAGGTTGGACTCCGGAGGCGGTTGCTATGGAGGCTGGTCGGCAGAGGTAATGGCTAAAGAGGCCATAGCGGCGCAATTCGTTTCAGGGGGACGTGGAGGCAGCAAAAATGGAAGAAAAAAACCGGAGTTGCGGTGGAGACAAGAAAAGGAAAGAAAGTAACGAAGAAGGGGGGCTGCGGTCCAGGAAAGGAGAAGAGGGGCGGACCACGAAGAAAGAAGAAACAGAAAAAAGAGAAAGAAGGAAGAGAGAAGAAAAATGAAAAAGGAAAAGAAAATTTAAAAAATGGAAAACAGTAAAAAGTAATAAAGGAGAAGACTTGATTGACTCGAAAAAAAGTACATCAACTTAATTGACTTTTTGTTAAAAGTATATATACCTATTTGACAGCTTTCTCAAAAGTAATAAAGAAAAAGTAGTTAAAGTGATCGTATTAGCCAATTTTAAAAAAGTAATTACAACTTCATTAATTTATATTATTACTCAATACTTTGCTTGAACTAAAAAAATTATATTTTTGAAGAAAGTAACTCATAGAAGTTATCAACTAATTCTTAAATAGCACTCTTTAATAGTTTTAGGACAATGGAAAAATGTGTTTTACGATTAAAATATAGCCATGTTTGGGTTTTTGCAGTCTTCAGGAGTTCAACGTAGCCATGTTAGCAAAATAGCGTTGGAGACACTACATGTTTGGTAGGCCGGGTTTTTTAAGGTTGAGTATTATCCCCATTCTATCTTTCTAACGGTTTTTCCAAAAGTAATAAAGAAAAAGTAGTTAAAGTGATTGTATTAGTCAATTTTAAAAAAGTAATTACAACTTCATTAATTTTTATTATTACTCAATACTTTGTTTGAAGTAAAAAATTATATATTTGAAGAAAAGTAACTCATAGAAGTTATCAACTAATTCTTAAATAGCACTCTGTAATAGTTTTAGGACAATGGAAAAATGTGTTTTACGATTAAAATATAGCCATGTTTGGGTTTTCGCAGTCTTCGGGAGTTCAACGTAGCCATGTTAGCAAAATAGGGCTGGTGACACTACCTGTCTGGTAGGCCGGGTTTTTTAAGGCTCAGTATTATCCCCATTCTATCTTTCTGACAACGAGCTTAGGAGGTAATCCACCCTTCATTTGGCGCAACATTTTCGAAACTTAAGCAGTAATTACCGGGAATTCTTGTAGGAGACTTGGAAATGGAGTTGATGTTCAACTTTGGGGCGACGCATGGCTCCCGGGAGACGGGTCAGATAGAATTCAATCGGGGAAACTAAATGGAGTTTTGGATATGAATGTTGCCACCTAGATATCAGAGGATGACAAGAATTGGAATGTTATAGAGTTAAAAGTTTGTTTACACCGGATGAGAGCTTGAAAATATCGAGTACTCCCATCAGTTTTAGAGAACAAAAGGATGGGTTTTGGTGGCAAGGTGAGAAAAATGGAGAGCTTTCTGTCAAGAGCTATTACAGACTCCTTGCTGGAACTAGCGAGGAAGCGACTAGAAGGGGTGTATTTGTCCATGAGGTATTCTTTTTGTAACTCTTTTGGTCAAATACTTGTTAGATTAACTGGAACCACAGATTCTTTAATTAAAAAGGAAAATGACAAAATTAGTGAGACACCCAAAAATGTAAATTTGAAAAAGTTTTAGAGGACGGGGAAGTAATATTTTCGTGATCAAGGCACTAATGCAGTCAACTGACGCGGTTATACAGCTGATGTGTGAGAAATGAGGATACCATACATTAACATTTGTAATCTATTTGTTGGGTTTTCAAATCAAAATTATGATAATCTTACAGTGACAACGTAAAATTTGTGTTTTTGTTACTGTCTGCGATGATAGTGTCACAGTGACAACGTAAAATCGCGGAAAAATAAATTGGTCCGTCCAGGAACCCCCACCATCTTGTCTCACTCCAATTGCTCCAGGTAGGTTTACTGCTTCTTGCCCCCCAAATTGGAAGTTCAACTCTCCATTTCCTTCTCACTCTACTACCAACATTCATCACCCATAGCTTTCTCTCTATCGAAATCCCAGAAAGCCTTTACCTTTTTCCTTTTCCATTGTTGATATGCATCTCTAACGAGTTCTTTGGTTTTTGTTGTTTCAGTTCTGAGGCTCAGCTACTGTACAGAATCGGCCTGATGGCGAAGACCAAACCCGGAAAGAAAGACCTTGACTCGTACACCATCAAGGGCACCAACAAAGTCGTCAGACGTAATGATTTTCTCAGCTCTCTTTCCCCTGTGTCTCCCTGTTCTGTAAAGTTATAGATTTTGGTCCCCTAAAAGCTCTGTGATTTCTTATGCTACTGGAGTGTGTTTGTAAAAGGTGATAGAAAATTCTACTTGTGCTTTAGCCTACTGGTAATCTGATTTCCACTCAATTTGGGAAAATCTTGTGTAATATTTATCTGGTGGTGATTTATTTATTGAAGATTAACAGTGAAGTTTCCTGTTGTTGTGGTAGAACTGAAGTTAGTTTCCTTGTTTGCTTACTTACACTAGTAGAGCTGCAGAGTTACTAGATTATATACCATATCTGGAAGTGTCATTTTGGAGGAAATCACGCATTTACAAGGATCTTATGATCATGGAATCATTGAATGACCCCCCTCTAATATTATCTCTATATAATACTTTTACTATGGTTGAATACTTATTATATGGGGGTGCTAAAAGCGAGTCCCTATATGGTGAAAATGGAAATATAGAATTTAATGGTGTCTTGGTTGTATAAAATTGATATCTAGTGAACCAAAAAATGTCCTTTGAAGTGGTACCTACTATGAATTGAAAGGAGTATGTTTTTGCATGGTCGAGGTATATTTACGTATCAGTTGTATGTCATCCATGCATTGATTCATCTCTTAAAAGTTATAATCTTAAAGTAGCCTCGTAGTCTGGAAAGCTATACGTCAAGTTTCTATTAGAGTTTAGATCCATCCTTGGTCTTGGAACTACATATACTCTCTGCATCCTGCAATAGTTTGACAACTTTTCTAATTTGGCTATTTCAAATAACTTTGTCACTTCACCTTTGAGGAAGAAAATTTGTGGATCATATGGTTTCCCTCTCATCTAAATAAATTTCAATCATAATACTTTTCATCTTCTTAATCTCAGTGCCAATCAAACTTAGTAAATTATTGTTGGACAGAGTGGGCATAAAATTATTAATAAATACTACCTCCATTCTTAAATAAATGCAACATGTGGAATTTTACACTATTCACATGTTCTACTTTGACTACGTTTTATTAATTAATGTATTAATAATTTATTTTTAAAAATATATTGTTAAATTTGTTTCATCCTAAATTTAAAAATCTGAATGTTTTAATTTTATATTAAAAAAGAATAAAACATACCAATGGTCAAAGTTGTGCATTGGCAAACGTGAAAAGTTGATTGTTACATTTATTTAAAAACGGAGGTAGTATGAGTATGTTAGCATATGTGTTGGTCATATGCATGCTTCTGGTGCTTCTTTTTTGTTGTATTTTTTTATGCTTATTCTACTTTCATTGATACATCTTATATTCCTTACCTGCATCATGTATTGTTTGGAGCTAACACGAGTACATGAGTTCTTTTGATTAAGGTAGGTTGTGTTTTACATTTTACCCCAAAATGCCTTCTAAATATCATTAGAAGCTAAAAATGGATTCCTTTGCAGCCGGAGATTCTGTCCTAATGAGACCATCAGATTCTGACAACCTCCCTTATGTGGCAAGAGTTGAGAAGTTTGAAGCTGACCACCGGAACAATGTGAAAGTAAGAGTGAGGTGGTACTACCGGCCGGAGGAGTCAAAGGGTGGACGTAGACAGTTTCACGGGGCTAAGGAACTGTTCCTTTCGGACCACTATGATGTGCAAAGTGCTCAAACCATAGAAGGAAAGTGTTCGGTGCATTCTTTTAAGAACTATACAAAACTGGATAACGTGGGCCCTGAGGATTACTACTGTAGGTTTGAGTACAAAACTGCCACCGGCGGGTTCACCCCTGATCGTGTTGCTGTGTGAGTTTCTCATCCTTTTGTTTTCTTCAGACTACTAATTAGAAGTTAGAACTGGTTACACCAAGGGAACATTTGGTTCACAGAATCACAGGTCCTAAGATATCCTTATGAAATAACATTGGCATTGCCATATGGAATGAAATGTGAGCTTACGGGACTGTAAGATTACATGGGGCATTTGGTTTGTGTAATCAATGATTATCTTGGTAATGATCAGGTGGTAATGTCAGATTACCTTTTTGGTTCGAATTCTAGAGATTTAGAGGTAGGTTATGAGAAATTACTTTGATTTGTTCAGATGTTCAAATTACTGGGGTAATATGAGATGATCCTAACATAAGAAATTGAAGTAATGTTGGGTAAGACTAACTTGGTAATATATTATGTAGGACTGTAAATTAGGTATTGTTTTGTTTGCTTTCGAACAGTTTTTTAAACAGATTAATATTACATATGTGTTATCTTACCAAACACATCATGTAGGCGTTCATTATCTTCCTGAAGGTAATCATCTCACTGAATACTTCCTCCAACCCAAATTAATTTGCAATTTGCGGTTTTTAAGGGTGACTGATGATAGTTAAATAAGTTTTAGTAATTACATATTACTTATTCAAAAACTACAACAGAAGTTCGATAGTCACAAAGTCCTAATCAGAAAAGTAAATAAAATGAAACTGTGTTGACCAAGAAAAGTAGTCTTTGCAAATTATTTCCGGATGGAGGGAGTATAATCTTATATTCTTTGCAAATTATGCAAATTGATTCATGGAATACGATTTACTTCATCATCATCATCATCATCATCATCATTACCTCGTGACGCAAAGGCTCCCACCTACGGTGGGGTAAGGGGAGTCGGATGTACGCAACCTTACCCCCGTGCTAAAGCACAGAGACCGTGTCCGGATGACCCAAGGAGAAAATCGCGTCGAAAATTGTATGGACTGACTACTGCTTCATAACAAAGAAGCGCAAACAGTTTAGTGAGCCATTTTTCTTTATTCCATCATATTCCCAAGCCAAAAAATAGTGGGTGTTTGGCTCCATTGCAAATTATGGAATAAGGAATACGATTTATTTGTATGTCATTAAATAGCTTGGGACCTATTTCAATAGTTCTTAATATTACTCTGTACCAAAGTAATATAACGATGTAATCAGATTACCCCCTATGTAGTTTTCCTACATGGAGTGATTTCAGATCATTGTTATAAAAACTTGAACAAACAAGGTAATATTACACATTACCTTTATTACCTAAACCAAATGCCCTGTAACTAGAACTCGAGGCAATGTTACCGCAGTGGCTAATCTTGTTGTTTCTCTGAAGGTATTGCAAGTGTGAGATGCCCTATAATCCTGATGATCTCATGGTTCAGTGTGAAGGATGCGCTGACTGGTATGAGCTTCATTTGATTTATATTTTTTCTTTACATCTTTGATTGCCAGACTGGACAACTCAAAAACTTCTGTAATTTTCATTGGTTCACTGCTTTTTAGTGAAAATGGGGAAGAAAGTACAGGATGTTCTCTAAGGTTCTAACCATCATTAAAAGTGGGGAACAAAACACACTTTATTTATTACTTAATGATAAAAATGAAACTTATCTTATCACATTTATTGGGATAGTTGGCAGTGAATGAAGTACCATATGCATTAACTCTTCTGTTGTTATTCTTACTAGTGGTAGTAGATAACATGACCAGTCACTCGGCAGCAGTAGCATCACCAATAACATCAAATTGAAAAGTTAGTGAATGACCTAATCTGTAGTAAACAGTAATTAAATGAGTGATACGTGGGATTTTTCATTTAACTTGATACAAGTCACCTTTGGTCTGCAGTCCCATATCACTTGACTGTGAATTTGTGGATTTGAGGATTGAAATTACATCATGTTCTGGCTCTTTTAAGATACATCATTTGCTCACGTAGATTGTCCTACTATACGGGATATAATTCTTGGAAATAAGTGCTGAATCGCTTAATTAGATTGTAAAGGAGGATTCCCAAAAAGAATGTACATGATACTGACAATATATTGAGAAAGAATACATACTGAAGCTGAAGAAGGGCTACTACTTGAGTAATAATTTGTTTTTCCCCTCGAGAATTCTTATTTAAGGTTACATATTTGTTACTGCAGTTCAAATTTAAAAAACAAAACATAACTGCATCTATTATAAAATGAAGATATGAGATCTCATGTAACATATTTTATGTTCTTTATGGAGGGTTTGAGTCTATTATGACTGTATCAAACATGAGAACCAATTTAGATGGAGGGTTTTAGAGGGGAAGACTTTTGGGGGCTTAGTATATTCTTGATACATAAAACATTCTTAAAAATGAATTAAGGGTCACTAAAATGCTTGATGATAGCTTTTATGTTATTCCTTCAGTATTTGTGAAGATAATATAGTCATAGCCTTTCAAAGTGTCTTAGTTCATAAATGTTTGAGTTCTATTGTATATTGAGCTAATGCAAGTTATGTTCTTCATATTTAATATGACTAGTAAACCTGTAGGTTTCATCCTTCTTGTATGGGCTCGTCCATTGATGAAATAAAGAAGTTGGAGCATTTTGTGTGTTCAGACTGCTCAGGTGAAGAAGAGGCTAGAGAACAAATGAATTCATTTCATGTATCACCGCAGGTTAGTGCAGTTTTCCATTCTTTACCGTCAGTTTTCTCTTCAGAGTAAACCTGTAATTGGATTTCAATTTAATTGGTGCAACAACGGTATGTCACGAGAAACTTCTCCAGTTCTTGAAAGCTAGTTTTAGACTTTTAGTATTATGATGAAATAATATAATATGTAGTATGATATTTTGACATACCTTACAATGATCTTAAATCTCCTTCCATTCAGTAAACTGTGCATGTAGAATATTTACAGAACCTAAGAGTAAAAGCACATGTTGTGGATACTACAGAAAGGGTGAAAAATGCGGAAGAGTAGATAAAAAATTAGGAAGAAGTAAACATATTTATGGCTTGACAATGATGGTTGTTTTCAGAATTGAAAGTAAATCAAGTTGTAATAAGCTTCCATAAATAGAGTGTGGAGAAACTAAAAATGAAAACTGGTAGTATTTTAAAGTGGCTGTTTATGGTATTACCGGGAATTGGGGTTAAGACAAGAATAATATTAAAAACTAACTAATGGATAAAAAAAGACCTTTTTAAATTTCCAAAAAAGAGACTAATAATGATTAAGAGGGCCATTATACCCCTTTATTCCATCTGGCCCAGTTGACCCAGGGTCACAGTGACCAATGTCCCACAGTGACCAATGTCCCACAGTGAACAATGCCATCACCGGTAACAGTGACCAATGCCACTACCGCCGGTCACAGTGACCAACATCCGATCATAGTGACCACCACCCGACGCCACAGTGATTTATTTTCCCGATGACCATTACAGTGACCCATTGTCCAGTGACAGTCACACCACAGTCCCAATGACCTATTTCCAACAACACAGTGACTGGTTTTTTCAATTACAAACAGTGACACCTAAAAACTTTCACCAGTGGATCATTGACCAGAGTCACTGCTCTTCCCATACAGTGACCTCAACCATGTAGAATCCAATAAACAAAAAAGGAACGAATTGAAGAAGGTGATGAAACCCAGGCCGTCACTAATCTCGTCCTGTAACCATAGCTGCTGCCCGCCGCCGCCCTTGTAACCGAAGTTGTGACGCCGCCCGCCATCATTTTGTAACCCTAGCCGTGCCTCCCTCCATCCCTTTCACTGTAAATCCTAGATGTGCCACCACTTGTCTCTCACCATAGCTACAAGGCCATCACCAGGAGGGACAAAAGTCTGATCCGTGAGCTGTAGCCAGGACAGCTCTGCACGCTATCATCAAAAGGGCCGCCTCTGCTGCTCGCAATAGCCAGAACACCGCTGCTAGCAATGACCAGAGCTCAGGTGGGTACGAGTGCAACGGATTTGGTAGTGGCTATGGAGTGGTTTTTGGGGGTGGAGATGGTGAGGCGGTGGAGAACATGAGCCAGGGAGAGATTTCACAGAAGATGAGCCTGGGGAGATAGGAGCAGTTGCGTGGACAATGAGCAAGGCATGGAGACCGGCTGTTCAGTGCTCATCTTTTTAATTAGGGGTGATTCAGTCCATTTATTAATTTTTGGTCCCTTTCTTGTTCAAAATTAAAAATGAACATATGTTTGTCCACATGAAAGCTAATAGACGAAGGAAGAAGAATTGGTATGATGATAAATGGCATCTAAGACAAGTAAAATTCGTCGGTGAATCCTCTCTGTATGTGTGTTTATCCATATGTGCTTTTTTATCCTCACTTTATTTTTAGATTATGGTAGGTCGCTGATCTAATTTCATAATCTTTATGCTAGGCGGAGGCAAAGCGCAGAAAGAAAACTGATTAAGCTTTGTTGCTAGGAGGGCTGGTTCATCTCTTTCTTGGAAAAGCTTAGTATGTATTTTGCTGTTGTGTTGTGGAACTGTACAGTGCTGATCATACTGGGCTTTTCAAAAAACTATTAACCTATTTTTCTGTACCATTTTCTTTGTAATAATACTAGTGGTTTGTGTGTAGCTAGACTGAGATTTTAAACTGATAAATACTCCAATTTTTGGTTCAAAACAACCTAGCCTAGCCCACCCAGAGTTCTCTTAATAAATACTCCCTCCGTCCCAAAAACAACTTCACAGTTTGACTAGCACACATATTAAGGAAATAAACTTACTGGCGGGTAAGTTTTAATGTTTGGACACTGTGTAGCACTGTTTGGCAGTGTTTTGATGTAGATAATTTGCCAAATAAGGAAGTGGAAAGAAGTGTGAAGTTAATTTTGGGACATCCATTTAAGGAAAGTGGGAAGTTGTTTTTGGCACGGAGGGAGTACATGAAATACATCTGGGAAAAAAATAGAAAACCTACATATGTGCATAAAATTAGTGGAGTGGAAAACAACCGGGTATGGTTGGACTCGGGCCGGGTCGGGCCCGGGTAGCCACCGGGTCCGGTCCGGGCCGGGCCTCAGGTTTGGTTATTTTTTTTTTTGCTTAGCTACCCATCCCTGACCCCCCCCCTCACCCCCACCCCCCCCACCCCCAAACCCCTCCTAAACATCAAGCCCAACCTGGTGGAGCCCAAACAAATGAAAAAAACCAAAAAAAAAATAAATTTGGCCCAAACCGGGCTCGGGCCCCGCCGGGCTGGGCCTTGTTATGGGTGACCCGAGCCCGGACCGGAAATCCACCGGGTCGGGCCTACCCGGACCATTCACTGACCGGGCCACCGGTTAGGGCCGGGCCGGTTCCGGGTCGGGCCACCCGGCCCGAGTCCAACCATACAACCGGGTATGCAGATTTGATTTCTTATAAATTAATAAAGATGTAAGAAGAAAAATGAGACAACTCCGTCTGTTCAAGTAAGAAAATACATTTACTTTACACTTTTCCTTAGAGAGTCTCCAATTTTAGTCAGCTTTTTCACTAAGCACGTAACTTTTGATTTCAATTAGGCTTGGACTCGGTGCGGGCCACCTGGCCTGGGAACCGGCTCGGGAACCTGTCCGGCCCGCTACTGTGCGGGCCCGGCCCGGCCCGGGAAACCGGGTCTGGTTCCGGTTTGGGCCTAGGCTCGGGGGGTCTACCGGTTCCGGGCACGGGTAAGGGAAAAGGGGAACCGGCCGGGCAGGGCCCAGTTCAATGTAAATTTTTTTGGCTTTCTAATTAATCCCCTCACCCCCTCACCCCCACCCCTCAACCCCCCCCCCCCCAAAAAAAAAACACCCAGCCCTATCCAAGGAAAAAGAAAAAAATTGAAAAAAAAAAATTGACCGGCCCGGACCGCCTGAGCCTGGCCCGTCCAAACCACCCAAACCGTGCTAAAGCTCAGAACCGCACTCCCCAATCGGTCCGGTCCGGACCCGAACAGTACCGGGCCAAGCTGGTTCCTGGGCCGGTTCAGCCCAGTTGAGTCCACCCCTACCTGAGAGGCTGAGATTGGGATCGGAATTTCCCGGTAAGGACCAATTTTGCTCTCAACCTTATAATGGTTCGGTTAAAAACTGATTTTTGTCTGGTTTTGCGATCTACTTGAAAAAACATGATCTGTACTAGGACCGTACTGGGTAAGATTGCACCCTGTCCACGGACTTGGACCGATCTGGATCGTAACCGTGTGGTTCCTAAGATAGGACTATAACCAGTTTTTCCGGTTCGATCTTGGAAGCAGCGCTGGACTTGTCCCCTACTATTGCCGGTCTCGATTATGGTATTTGTGGATTGGATTTGGCCAATATGGTCCCTGTTCATTTTTTCATTTCAAAGCGTAGAGCCTGAGAGGCATTTTAAAAGAGATTAAATTCATTTGGAAGCTAAAACAAAGTGGGGAGGGTGTCCGGAAGGTTTAATAACATACTCCCTCTGTCCCTATTTTTTCTCCCATTTTGACTGGGCACAGTAATTAAGATAGTGGGTTTTGTGTGGTGGAGAGTTGTGCAGAGGAGAGAGAAATGTGTAAGAATGTGTAAGAATGATTGTGAACCACAAATTCTTTGTCAAAAAAGGAAGGAGAAGATAATTTTGGGACGTATGAAAAAGGAAAGTTTGAAGATAATTCAGGGACGGAGGGAGTATAAAAAATGAAAAAATAAAATAAAAAAATCGGGATCAGATTGAGATCGGGGCCAGTCTCGGTTCCAGATATCCACCCTTTTGAAGTGGCCAGTCTGTAATTGAACCTGACCGGGTCCATGCCTAGTAGTGCTGGGTCAGGCCAATTTTGGGTATTAGTTTTGGACCAATCCAAGCCAAATTGATTCTGGTCTGGTCCACGCCTAGCACCTAGGCCAGTTTTAAGATATGGGAATGAACATGACTTTTTTCCCATGTTAAGAGATGGTCAAGATGTACTTATTAGTGTCAATATTAGGGTTCAAATCTACACGAACATAGGATTGGCTATGAGTCTATGACTAGTCCCAGACTCCCTGTAGTCGACCTGGGCCAACTTGTTCTTAGTACCTACTCGGTTCAGTGATATCAGATTCAGTCCTACTTCCAGCTCTAATTGATCCAAAATAATTTCATTGCTTCCTACAATATAGGATTGGTCTTGTTTTTTAACAAACAAACTGAAATCTAGAACTGAAACTGGACTGTAATTGACTCGATCTTCGGACTCAGACTGCTTGTACTGAATTAGACATGGACTAGAAAGTGTTTTTCCAAAAGTGACGACACCCCATCCGGATGTACTCCCTCCGTCCCAGAATAAACGTCTTGTTTGCTTTTGCACAAGTTTTAAGAAAGTGGTTGAAAAGGTAAAAGTTGTTGTTGAGATTTGAGTAGAAAAAGATGAATTGATATGACCCACCCATTATTGCCAAAAGAGGAAACAAAATAATTATTTTGGGATGGACCGAAAAGGAAAGTAGGACATTTATTTCGGGATGAAGGGAGTATGTCTTTTAAAACCGGCCAGTAAGTTAGGATGTTTTTACTTGGACTGTAATTTGCCGGTCTGGTCTGGTTTCTTTATATTTTTATAACTATCCAAGTCTGGTCTGGTCTGAACTGGTCTGGGACGAATTAGAGTCCAAGTAAAAACATATGGTAGGATGAAGATTGTGAAATTTAGTCACAGTATGATGGAATAATGAGTCATGTTCTGGCCTGCAGTTTATCGCACTTTGGCACAAGGCAGGTGAGGAATAACAGATAGTACTGATTCCTCATGTAAAGCATAATCCACAACGTTTAAAATATGCCAATCCCTTGCTTCATGCATGCTATTGAGAAGCGTGAGAAGGAAACTTCACAGCATACATTACTTTGTGTACACATAGGCACATTGTGAAGAAACGGGTATCCACCCATTTTTTCGTCACAATCCAAAAAGGTGTAATCGCCCACCGTCCATCAGGTCGGGGTGTGACGGTGGGCGATTACACCTTTTTGGATTGCGACGAAAAACGGGTATGCATTTGAAAATACATTTGAAAATGTTTAATATATTTATTGAACTATAGGTAGGTATATTTGTGTAAATTATGGTGCCTTCTGTACTTCAAAACGAGGCAGTTGAGGTTCGGTTATTACAACTATTATTCAAGCAATTAAACTTAGCAAAAACGGCGACGAGCGGCGCGGTGTTGTACGTACACGCCTCCGTCTGCATATAGTTATGTCTCTCATCATCAAACTCGTCATTCTGATCCGGTCCGCCGACCAACGCCCCATGCACAACGTTAGGGTTGGGCGCGTCACGGCCGTACCAGTCATCGTACCCCTGGGTGCACCCTATGAACCTCTGATCTTCCTTGAAAGATACGATGGATGACCCCCTATGGTGGACTCTCTTGGGATAGTTTGGGCCAAAGCCCACCAGGTAGCTCATGTTTCTCGGATTTGAGCCCAATATGTAGTCCACTTGTGATCTGGCGAACCGGAGGAGCTCCTCGTGGCCAACGGCCGCTCCGGCGGGACAACTCAGGTTCTGGCCGGAGTTCTTGAGGAAATCGGAGTGCAATGTGAGAAGAAAGGCGGCCATCGACACGTGCTGCATGTTGTTCCATTGCCGGACGAATATGAGGCCGGACGGAGTGCGTCCGATGTTGCTGCCGGCGATGTTTTTGTTGAGGCATGAACATATGTAATGTTCGGCTTTAGAACGGTACTGTTCTAGGATGGGGCCGTGGTGCTTCCTGTGCCTTTCCTCCTGTAGTAGCTGAATCACAAAAAATAAAGTATAACAGGCTGAAAATTATTAGACAAAAATCACATTTTTTATCCACAACATTTATTTGATAATATATTCGCCATTATATTTTTACATAGTACTACAATACTAGTGAGTAATTAAGATTTTGTGCTATTCCTCATATCAAATTCTCCTTTTTAGATGTAATTTCAAATAGTAACATGATATTAGAGTTAACTCCGATTGTGGCATAATTGATGTCTAGATTAAGGGTAACTCGTTAAGGTATGTTTGACCAATTTATACATGCTGATATTGTCTAGCCGACTGAGGATACCATGTTGAAGATTATATAAGAGGTTATTGCCTCCATTCTTAAATAAATGAAACATGTAAAATTTTACACTATTCATATGTTGTACTTTAAATAAGTTTTATGTTTTAATGTATTAATAATTTATTTTAAAAAATATATTGTTAAATTTGTTTCATCCTAAATTTTAAAATTTGAATTTTTTAATTTTTTTATTAAAAAAGAATAAAATATACAAATGGTCAAAGTTGTGTGTTGGCAAAAGCGAAAAATTGACTGTTACATTTATTTAAGAACGGGGATAGTATATTATTCAATTCCCCATATCACAGTAATCAATTAGGATATAATTCCAAAAAATAACCATTATAACATCAAGTTTAATATAATTTTTAAATCATACAATTAATAAGTAAAATTTGTAAATTTGTACGGTATAAGGTAATCACAACGGTTTGAGGCATTGTATCCTAATTTCTTGCCACAACTTTAAAGAAAGTACACTGGAGTAACATCGAGTTTCTTGTGCTTTTGGGGCCTACAAGAGACGTCGCATGTGGTTGTAGAACTGACTTGTCATATGGTTTATGACCACGTGCTCCTCCTACCTCTACCTACATTGAAGTATTCAGGTTCTAGATCCAATGTGCTATATTCCAGTTTGCATTTCCTTTAAAATTTTGTCAAACTTGATCGTCACGGAGAATAATAAAGTAAAAATTGTGTAGTCGAGGTTTGTGAAGAGGAGAGAGAAATAACAGAAACCACAAAATAATTGATTAAAATAGAAAGTGACAAAGTTTTTTGGGACGTCCCAAAAAGGAAAGATGACAAAGTTTTAATGGACGGATGGAGTATTAATAACTCAAATCGGTGGGCGTAGCTCAACTGGTAGCGAAGGAGTGCCACAAGGGTTAGGTCCCGGATTCGAATCCTGTCAACTGCGATAAGAGGTTACTATGCTAAAGAATGCATAGGGTTTCTGCAAGTACCGGAGACAGAGCCCCGCTCTCTATCTGTCAGATTGAGATTATAGTTCAATTTGCATCTTCCCAACGTGCTATCTGATCGAGGTTGAGGACCCTCAGGATGGAGTGTCATCCTTTTTTTATTATTATTATTAATAACTCAAATGAAGTGATCTGAACTGTGAATCATTATTCAAATATTCCGGAGTACGTGGTATTATTTTTTTTCTTCGTTAAATGTCAACCTTCTTTAATTGAGATGAATTTTGATCTTGCGATCTACCCCTTAGAAGTGTTACGGTGATCTACCCCTTAGAAGTGTTACGGTGATCTCATTGAATCATAAGGTGTTTGAATACTTAAAAAACGTGATCACATGTTTTTATTATTATCTCAGAACCTAGATAAAAAAAGATCAAAACAAAATTTCGTTATACAGTTTATCAGCCGGAGGACATTTCAGATATCCGCTTGCATAATTCTTCTCTATAAGTTTAAATTGTGATTTGTGAACATTAATCAATTTAGGGCAACACAAGTCCACTGACAATGCTAGGGTTGGAAGGAGCCTTGTGTATATACTTGTATATCTTTTAAAGATGTGGTAACCAAATATCGGATCATATCAAAGTGAATTTATTTAGCTTTCCTTTACTAGCTAGTTTACTCCATTAACTCACCTATACATTTGAGTATGTACATTTATTTTCTCAACTATACAAAAGCATTTGAATTAACTCACCTAATACATTTGAGTACGTAGATTTATTTTCTCAACTATACAAAAGCATTTGAATTATACATATGACCGAATTGCCTATACGTTATAGGATGGCAATGGTTAACTGGTTAACTCACTTATACATAAGTTATAGACCAATTTAAAATTTTGCAACTAAAATATATTACATCCTTCCCATGAAACGTTATCAATTTTTTTATATAACAGATTCAATTTTTGTCATTTCCATTTAAAGTGATAAATGGGTGATTAAAATTATTTAGCTCTCCTTTGTTCTTTATACAAAACTTCACCCCATAAATTTTAATTTATTACTCCCTCCGTCCCGTTGGATTGTTCCCGCTTTCCTTTTTAGATGACCCGTTGGAAAGTTCCCATTTCCCTAAATGGAAAGTTATCCTACATCAAAACAGGGTCAAACAGTGCAAAACAGTGTCAAACAATGTCGAAACAGTGTCAAACAGTGTCGAAACAGTGTCAAAACAGTAAAATTTACCCTCTGATAAGTTTATTTCCTTAATATGTGTGTAGGTCAAATCGGGAACATTCCAATGGGACGGAGGGAGTACTTCGTATTTTGCATATATGCTACTACCTCCGTCCCATAATTTACTTCCAAAATAAAGTGGCACGCGGATTAAGAAGTGTGAATTGTGTGGTGGAGAGTTGTGCAGAGGAGAAAGAAATGCTGTGAACCACAAATTCTTTGCCAAAAAAAAAGGAAAGTTCTTTTTGGGACAAACGAAAAGGGAAAATTGGAAGTATTTTTAGGGACGGAGGGAGTATATTTGACCAAGTTGAATGGAAGACCGGAAGAGTAAGAAAGGAACATAAGAATTTTTGGATTCTCCATTTAATGGAGCCCCCCATACTGATTAGGCGGAAATGGCGGGAGGAATTAAAACTGAGTACTCTTTAGTCTCCATTTCACGTAGTATTAGGACGTTATTAAGTACGGCAAGGAATGCACGTGGCTCGTTGCAGGTCGAGCTATCCCGCGCTGTATAGACTATGGAGTATGGACCCGATCCCAGGAATTCAATTGAATTGAGTTTTTTCCGTCACCCGGCCATGTGAGACTACTTGTATGAAAGAAGAGTTATTCTCCTCTCTTTTTTTTGATTAATAATCTCTTTTCATCCCACATTCTTATTTCTATTTTAACGGGTTTAATGAACCAAACTCCCTTGTGCAATATGAATTCGGCGCATTAGCCCTCTGTGATATAAAGAATGCGTTAAACTTCACCATGTTATAGTTTTTGGAAGGGATTTTGCGCATCAATAATTGAAACACATTGAGGTTTGACACATTTTTAAATCACGTGAGACTAATGCGTCGAATTTATATTTCACGAAGGAGTTTGATACATTAAACCCTTCTTTTAACTATGACATCTTTTAATATGATGTGGATTTCAAGAATTAAATGTTTATAGATTCTTAAATAATACGATAGTACTACATATTCAATCCGTTTCAATATTACTTCCTGTTTTGAATTTGTATATGAATTAACACCATCCATTTTGTAACATTATTGTATCAAAAAATGCTACAGTAAAATGATAAATTGCTACAATACATCTATTGTAACACCATTCAAATGGAGCATGCTAAAAATGTTGCATTTGATATGTTGTGACATTTATTACACATATTGCAACATTTTGCATATGCTACAAAAGCTATGTCTTGTAGTGTAAAATGAAATTATGTGATCAAGAGTTGTATATATTCTATAAAAGGGAAATAATATTCAATATAAAAAGAAATTGAAGTTTATTTTGAAACAAATTAAAAAAAATGCCACAAATAAAGCAATATTTGTTGGGACAATGGATCGGGTCCCGTACTATCGACCTGATGCACCCGAGCCTAGGCCCGACCAAGCCCAGGACATAGCCCGGCTAGCGGAAATTGGTCTGGACTTGTTTACTTATTTATTTGGCTTACTGGACCGTTAGCATCAGTACTGGTTATTAAATTGGGCAATTATAAAATACACAGAGACCAAACATCTACCAGACTAGACTAAATTAAGGCAGACCAGATCAGATCAAACCAGCAAATTTAAGTCCAAAAGAAAACATGCATGACATATGATCAATGAAAATAAGAAGAAAATAGTGGTAGATTAGTAGATGCCATACCTGAGAGGCAAGGATTTGAAGGCCAGCATATTTGACATCCCAGGTGAACTCTGAGATGGCCCAAGTGATGCCCCCAAAAGAAAGGGCGTTGTCCATTGCGTAGTGGAGATAGCGGCGGTCGTCGGTGGCTCGAAACAGCCAAAGTGCGGCCCACAGCAACTCGTCCTTGTACCCACTAAATGAAGCGTAGTAGCTTTTGGCCACTCCCACGCTGTTGTCATACGCCCCCCTATACTTGTCCCCAAATTCGAACAGCTGCATCCGCGTACCAGAACAAACCAAACCAGAATAGATCAAACAAGACGTAAATAATAGATAATAATGTAGGGACACTCTTGTAATTACTTATTCTTGGATTATTATATATACATGCATACGGCTACCTCTAGGGTAAGCCATTCCCTCATAATTCTCATATGGTATCAGTTGCTATACAATCCTAACCCTAATAACCTACGTCATGACTACAGCTAATTCCGCAGCCGACTCTCCTGCATCGCTCGCCGCAGGCATTACTCAGCCGGATTCTAGCGCTATTTCCCTGGCTATCTCCTCTCAGGCGCCCGCAGATCATCAGCTGGAGCAGCCCCCCTTTGCAAGTCGCCCAATGTCTTCATTCATGCAGGAACAGAGTGTCATCCATCGTCGGGTATTTTCAATGCTACCAGCCCTCACGTTTCAAGCTACTCATTTTTTCAGATGCCGGAACCATTTACATGGCAGCCAACATTCATCCCATCCTCGTCGTCCAACGTAGCCCAGACCAGCGGCTCACCTCTGCTATTCACTTCTGGCGTCGGTGGACAGTTCGAAGTCGGGTCCTCCTCCGCACAGACGCGTCACTCTCTCCCTGGACTCGATATTTCGCCATCTTATCTCGAAGGACAGTTCTGGCATCTGTCACGAATATTGTCACTACTCGGTTAGCTTCAGTTGAGGATTATTTACCATGGAAAACACAATTTGAATCTTTTTTGGTCTCTCATAGTTTGTTGGGTGTGTTGGATGGTACTATTCCCATTCCTTCTCCGTTTATTTTGGATGCGTCTTGTAGGGAGATTGTTAACACAGATTATCAACATTGGTTCAAAATAGATCAAACTATTTGTTCATGGCTATTTGCTACACTTTCTCGAGATATTTTGATTGACGTGCATGAACTTAAATTCTCTTATCAAATCTGGGATCGCCTTAGAAAAAAGTTCATGTCTGCAAGTACTGCACGGTCTATGGAAATCAAACGCCAATTTTCTACAATAAAGAAAAAGGCCGGCCAAACCATGGATCAATACCTTCGCGAAATTAAGGTTGCAGCAGACTCCTCGGCACTAATCAATTCTCCGGTTAGTGAGAAGGATCTCATAGAGTATGCTCTTCTTAGTCTTGGTTCGGAATTTGAATCCATGCTCGGCGGCTGGCATATATTCCTCCTACGTTTACATATGATCAATTGGGGCCCATTCTAGTTCTCCAGGAGCATAGGTTGCAGTATATGCGTGGGACGGATGCCTCCTCATCGCAGCATCAGGCCTTCATTGCTATTGGGCAGTCCTTTTCGAGTTCACAAGCTCGCCCACAGCAACAATTTAATGGCCGGGGGGGTGCACCATCCAAGGGAGGTCGCGATGGTCATGGACAGCACTCACAGCGGGGTCACCGGGGCCGTGGCAGAGGGTATGGCTACCCCGGTACCCCTAGGCAGCAGCCCTATCCACGTGGCTATGATTATCAGTATGCGGGACGTTATGCATCTTTCACTCCGAGAGTACCCGGTGCATGTATGGGTAATATTCCTCTGGTAATAAGCTATCACCGCGATCTACTCCTTGTGCTTTCGCGCGATTTCCATTGTGTATGCCAACTTTGACTTTCACGTGGATTAAAAAAATAAAAACTGTGTGGTTGAAATTTGTGTAGAGGAGAGAGAATTAACTTTAACCACATATTCCTTACTTTAAATGGAAATGGCAAATCTTTTTGGGACATCCAAAAAAGGAAATTTGGCAAACCTTTTCAGGACGGAGGGAGTATAATTTTTTCTTTATTTTATTAATACAATATATTTTGAAATTATTTTTTTCTTAAATCAGCAGAATCAACCAATGCAGCCACTTCAGCCAGAACTTCATAAATTTCAGCAGAATCAGCCAAATCGGCCGATTTTCGTGCTACCAAACGGGCTCAAAGTGTAAAATAAGATGAATATAATGAGACAAAGGAAGTATTTTTGCTAGTCTTTTTGTCTATATAGCCTATTTCAAGTATAGTATTAGCTGACCGATTAAGACTATATATAATAGTGATTAGTGATTAAAGTAGTAATGAAATCATAGTAATTTATGTTCAATTTTTAAACTTAAGTTATCATGACACTATGATAACTATATATTAGTCATGTTTTTAATTTATTGCAAATAGATAAGTAAAAGTCAATGTTGTGTATGGACATATGTGAATGCCAAACAATTACAATTACAATTAAATAATACGGACAAAGTGTATGTTTAGAACGTACATAAATGAATAAATTAACATTTTAATTACAACGTGTTATAATAAAAAATACTCCGTATTGTACTTAAACAATTATACTATTCAGTTTATAGGGGAAATGAGAAAAAGACACAAAAAGTTATACCCCATATATAGTTTGCCAACATCATAAAGAGAATATTTATGTTTACTAAGCAATTCAACTTTTTTTTTGTAAATACAATTTAAGAAATTCATATAGAATCATTTCAGCTATCATACTAATCCAGAAAAAATATACGGAGTCAAGCATGCCAACATTTTCACTATGGAACATGTTGATATGTAGCGGTAGATCTAGTATTTATATTTTAGGTGTTTCAAAATTACACATTTTTCCTTAAAATACAAAACAAAAACTACTGCTCTTATTCCGATATACGTAGTAATGTTTATATTTTTGAGTGTTCACATGAACACTCTTGCATTGAGAAGATCATCCACCGTTGATATGGTGAATAGTCAATATATAGAATCAGGGGCGGACCATATATATATATGAAAAATAATTTTCTTCCTCTCAAAAAATATTTTGAACCCCAAAAAAATATTTTCGCCTCATGATGACTTTACTGGGTCCACCCCTGTATAGAATCTCGATCGTACATCACATGTATCATGTACGAGTATTGAGCAAGTTAATGTGTGAGATATGTTTTCTCTACTAAATCATTTGGGTCAATTTTAAAACTCACCGGCCAAGAGTCTACGATTGTCTTTATATGTGATAGGACAAGAATTTTGCACCGAGCTGCACAATTTTTCCACACTAGGTGGACATTTTACGGCCCTCCTATAATACTTTGTACTTCGTATTTGCCAAAACCATGATTGTAAAAGGTCTTTTGTTTTATGCTAAAAATTTATTCTTTGCAATATATTGAAAAAAAAGGGAAAGCTCCCGAAATAGGACTAAAACAGTTTCAAAATTCCAAAATAGGATTATCGTGTTTTTTATTCCAAAAATAGGACTAATTACTGACATGTTTAGAAAAAATTGTCATGTTTGAAGTCTGGTATTGCCAAAACATGAAAGTAATTAGTCCTACTTTAGAAATAAAATTATGTAAGTCCTATTTTGGAATTTTTAAACCCCGTAATATCTCAAAAAAAAAAACTAAAGGAAGATTTGCCAAGTCACTACTCAGAGGCCTGTGATGGAACTCTTCCCCTGGATTTCGGGTCCGACTACCTTTTTATTCAAGAGGAAATTATTGAGTGCCTAAATGATGTGATACACCAACCATTTACACCAAATTATAGCATTGGTCATAAATACTAGCGAGTAGTAGTATAATAATGAGCTAATCAAATGCTTCGTCTCTTCTTGAAAAGATACCCATCATGGAAATATTATACTCGATTTATAAAATAATAATTGATGCACATATTAAACTACTTGTAATTACTAAAGTTTTCGAGAAGTTTGAAAATGAATTGTTAGGAGTGGCGAAGAATAAATAAAAATGTAAAGGTAAGAAAGGTAAGAATAAAACAGGAGTAAAAATGTAAGTGGAAAAGTATAGAAAAAAAGTAATTTTATATTCGTAGAAGTAAAAGTTTACCAAAATAGAAAATGTTACAAGTAATAAGACATGTTCGTAAATAAATATTTCAAAGTTTACAAGCAAATATGATGGAATTAATATATGACAATTTTTTATGCAATATATTGAAAAAAAAAACTAAAGGAAGAGACGAAGCATTTGATTAGCTCATTATTATACTACTACTTGCAATATTTTTTTTACAAGCAAATATTTTTTATTACGAATTAGAGAAATGAGGTTGGTACAAGCCCCAGACAATTTTTTCATTTCGTAAAGAAAATCGTTTTTCACACCCAAAAATTTTTTTGAAATTTTTTGTTAGTACCAAAAAGGATTTCTCTTTACAAAACGAAAAAATATGAACAAACAGTTTGACCGATACGTAAAATGACGTATATATGAAGCATGGTTGAACAAATTATTCTGAAATAAGATAGATATTGTTTCACCTAACTATAACCGCACAAAGACAACTAACCGGTTTTGTGGAGCCCGATGGAGTTACTCGACTGAAATAACCAAACTTGTGCTTAGAGAATTTCAATGGTTAAAATGTCTTAATCTCTTAAATCAAAAGCAAAATATTTGGACTATGGTGCTTGTATTCTAAACATAAGCAAATCAAACACAAGAATTTGAATCGAAGCTAAAAGCTATCCAAATGGTTACACTCCAAAGTGTATTTAAAGCTATTTGTAACATTGAAATGACTAAATATGCTCAAATTGGTGAAATTTGTGCTTGAAGTGGTTGAATGGATCGGACTAAAGATGATAAATTATGAAATAATTATATTTAAAATATATTAAACATCAATTAAACAAATAAAATTTTATATGAAAATAACTAAAATAGTTCACATTAGGGGAAAAATAATAAAAATATCCCAAACTTTGAAAATGTGTGAGGTAAGCACCCTAAATTTGCATATGTAATTTAAATACCCCGAACTTTGTATAAAAAGTTATTTTCGCACCATTTTAATGTATTATTTATTTCAAAAATGTAAATATATGGTGTTAATTGCATAATTTAAAATAATTTAGAATCCATGAAGACACAATTAACATTCTAAACTTCCGTTGCGAAATAAATAATGTTACCCCCAATCAATATAATTGCAACACTTTTAATTTTCTAGTTTAAATTATGTAATTAATCCGATAAATTCACATTTTTGAATGAAATAATACATGACAATGATGCGAAAATAACTTTTTTATTAAGTTTGGGGTATTTAAATTACATATGCAAGTTTATGGTGTTTACCTCACACCCCTTCAAAGTCTGAGGTGTTTTAATTATTTTTCCTTCACATTAGTGTTTTCGACGAAGTGTTTTTCAGCTAGAAAAATAATTATTACTTTACTTATTTTGATTATTAACAAATTTCGACCCTGAATAAAAAAATGTGTTTAGTTAAACCATTAACAAAAGGCAGATAGATCGAGATTCGAGGATAGGTTTTTAGGAAATGGACCATCTTTTACCTATTGCATCAGTAAGAGTATTCTTGTAGTCAGTTTTGAGTTTTCCACTTTTTATCTTTTGAATGCTGTTGAGGGTCTTCGGTCCTGGATATAGATTTTTTTAATTGCATTGTGATCTTCTAGTCTAATTGTAGTTGATTTGGTCTTATATATTTAAGTCTAGTATGAGCTAGTCTAATACGATTTGATTTAGTTGGAGAAGTCTATTCTATGTGTATGTTACAGCAGTCAAAACCTGATCTGATCTAGCATGATAGGTCTAATTAAGTTTGGTTTGAGACCGAAACTGGTCAAATAAATAAACATCCTTTAAATTTTTCTACCTTACGTCCTCTCTACAATTATACGTAGTATGATAGTATCATTTTTTATCTTCCGCTTATTATGACAATCAACGTGAAAGGACCGACAGTGAGGAACGAATAAATATGAAAAGTTTAAAAACATATACGGAGTACTAAAAGTTTGTTGTCACAAAAGTCGAAAAATTCAAATAGAAAAATCAAAGTCAATTTTCAAAAGTATCACGATCCTCCAAAAAAATCAAAACTATCATGTACATAATTGTTGAATGACCAAGAGTGGCACAATTTATACTTAATAAAATATAAATGATTTAATTCCCAAAATAAAAGTAAAATAAAATACGAAAGTCCAAGTAAGAGTCAAAAGTTTTAGTAGGATTGAAATTAAAGGAGTTGGCTTGCAATCTCCAAATACCTTTTCAAATCGGGGTGGGAGGCCTTCAAAATTGTGGATTCTATTTTTTTTTTGGAACATGAAACTATGAACTAAAAAACAGTGATAAAAATCATAAACTACTCCGATCCGTATTAAATACTCCAAAGTCCAAATGCGATACTGACTCATGCATCCTTTTTACATACTCCCTACCTCCCAAAATTATCTTCATAGTTACTATTCACACGGTCAACTCAAATTACTCTTAAATTTTTACTTTATATATCAAGTTTTTATCAAACTTAAATTTTCTTGATCACCCTTTGTAGCGGATTTAATTTAGTTTCTGAATATGTAAATTTAATTTGCTAAAAATAATCTGAATGTGAACAGGGATCAAGTTGTTTTATCGTTAGTCAAGCATCGTAAACAGAACTAAACAGAATTACGAAGATAAATATGGGACGGAGGGAGTATAAAATTTTCCACATTTGCTCTAATGGTCATACGCTTTAACTTTGGAATTTAAAAATAAGAGCTTTAAATTTTGGTACCTGCTGCGCATGATGCAATAAGAGGTGAGAATAATGCGGGTTGCTTTCCCGGAACACAATGGAGGCGGCAGCCATGGCGGCAGCTGTTTCTCCGGCGAGATCCGACCCTGGATTATTCTCATCAATCTTGAAAGCCCGCCGGGATGTCGTCATGTCCTCCGCCCGCTGCCAGCAGTAATGATCAGTGTCTCCGTCACCCACCTGCAAAAGTAAAACAAAATAACAAATGAATCAGTTGATTTTGGTGAAATTTAGGAAGATTGAGCTCAACTGATTTGATCGATTAAGCTAAAATTAATTAAAATAAAATATATTTTATTAATAAAATAATAAAAAAATTATATGAAATATAAGTAAATTGATTCTTTATAATAATAACTTAAGTCAATACAACCAGAAAAGTAAATAACTTTACTTATTATTACATAATTCAATGCGTGAAATTTACGGTCAACTATTTAGTAAAAAGTTGGTTAGTAAATCAAAAAAAACATTATCAAACGAATTCCTAAAATAAAAAATAGAAATTAAATTACTACTCCGAATTATTTAAAATAGAAATTATACCTCCGCCCATAACACATTTGGACTAGTATGAGCTTTAATGAAGTAATCAGTTCCCCATTTGATGGCCTCAAGAGCGTGCTCCCACTCCCCTGCACCCGCAATCTCCGCGCCATACTCGATCGCTCCCCACGCCAGCAATGTCACCGTGAACGCCATCGGCAAACCAAATTTCACGTGGTCTCCGGCATCGTAGTAACCGCCGACCAGGTCCACCTTCTGCTCCAGACCGTCGGCGAGGCCGGAATGGTGGCGCCACGTCACTCTCTGGTTGTACGGAATCCGGCCGGACCTCTGCGCCTCGAAGTAGAGGAGAGACTTGGACAGCGCGTCGGCGTAGTCGAAATCGGGCTCGCCGGCGGCGAGGGCGGGGAAGAGAAATAGGAAGGCAGATAGAAGGAGGAGATTGAGGTACCTGGAGAAATGTACGGCCTGCAGATTCCTCTTCTTCTTCATCACCGCCATAGCCATTGGACTTCTGCTCCTAAAGAGGTTTTAGGAGTGAATAAATTCGAATGGAAGGAGTAAAGGTAGAGAAGAGGAAAACAACAAACAAAGGAATGAGAAGAGACTTGTTGGTTTCATAAAGTTTTGTGAGGGGCTTTTAGGTAACATACAGAGTATTACAGGTCTACCTTGTATGCTAAATTAATATTTTTCCTATAATATTATGCGAATTTTTATGAACTAAATTAGGCGTTGCCAAGGTTCCTAAACTCGAGATCTTAGCAGGAAGATCCTACTGTCCATATAAAATTAATTCCACTTTTAATCCTATGAGTTTTGTGTCAAAGCTACATTTAGTCTGCGGCTTTCACTTTATCTACTTTGATACTTGATTAATGTTTCTTGATCATTTGTGGTCCTTTTTGAGTGATTTTAATCACCGGAAACATTGTCGGAATGACCATATATGAGTGAAAACACAATAGTCATGGATCAAGAGTGATCAAAATCAAAGACGTGGGCCAATTATGAAATTGGTGCGATACACAAAGGACCAAAAGTGGAATTTATTTCCTATAACGCGCACCTCCCTTTTCTCATCTTAAAAGTATACGATCTTGCGAGTTGGATCACGAGTTTAACAACCTTGCGGGTGGGATGGTTTAATCTAATTTGTGATGGAATCATTGTCTGAAAAAAATTGATATTTTTTTCGGAAAAAAAATCGCACGCAAGGGAATGCATATTTAACATAACATTTATCACATTAGGTGACATGAGGGACTCAAAATGAATCAAAACATTTCAATAAAAGGACTAAAGTGTATTGTTCTTCTATCTTCTTGTAGCTCTCAAATGTATGCATATGTTCATAACATTTCTTTTACTCCCATTTAAGTATATTTTGGGGCGCTGCATACTTTTTTCCGTGTACAATGATGTAATTATGAAAATTAGATTTTGTGTAATAAAAATTGTGAATAATTTGATCTATAAATGTGTGTCTACAATCTTCGCACGCTTAAGTGTCTTTTGAGTAACCCATATTTTGTGTTTGTTTACTTTATCAACTAACTCTTTATCAAACACATAATTATTTTTGTGCGTTGAATTGTGTAATGATCAAAATAAGTAAGATCAAAGTTATTTTTAAGTTAATTGACTAATGTTGTTGAAAATGACTATTGGTTAAGATTTTTCGTATAATTTTTTCTTTAATCAGATTTGATCTGAATTTTTCTGATCTGATTTGAATTTTCGTGATTCGGTCTGATCTAAATAAAATAATAAGAAATGCTCCGTATAATATATGATGATGGATAATTCAATAGTCATTAAACACATACAAATTTATGATTGTTGTGGTTAGATCATAAAAAATCATTATATTCAACTTTGAATCATATAACAATTCACAGTATCTATTAGTATCTTTCATTTCAGTCTATCTCAAATTGATGCATTACCGGAACACTTGTAACGGCTGTACTTTTTTATCGACTTCTTATGTGCTAATTAATTATATATGATCATGTTTTAAAGTATCGTTTGAATGCTATATATGTGAAATATATGGATATCATGTGATTATGATCTTGGTGATAATTGTACTTGAATTATATACATGAAATGTGTTTTATCATGACAGACGACGGTACCCGATCGATGAGCAACGAAACGATACCGTAATAATCATTTTATTTCGAATGGAATGGTATATCAATTTAGTTATCATGTTACATGGTATTCGGGTGTTTAAAAATATAGTTTAAATGTCATCGGGGGTCCAGGGTGTGATCGGCCAACAATTGGGGTCAGTTTAGGGCAGAAAACAGAAAGTTAGGCGGTGGAAAGGCAGGACAACCGGCGCCGGTTGGGCCATGACCGGCGTCGGTCCGGGCGATTTTTGCCCAGGTCGGTCAGCACCGTTTTTAAACGGGAAAAATCCCCCTTTTCCCCAAATCGAAGCCCTTCCCGACTCCATCTCTCTGAACTGATTCTAAACCCTTCCTAGACTAATTCAAGCTCAAATTAAATCTATTCTTCATCAAGGATCATCACTTGGTAAGGTTTTACACTTAACATGAAGTATTTCTACTATATTTGTATCTATAGTTCTTGGTTGGGGATTTTTATAGGGTTGATTGATTTAGGGTTGATTCTAGAAAAATTAACGGATTTTCTTAATAATAAGGTTGTTATGGAGTTGTTGTTCATCCTTGATTGAAAACCCTTGTGAAGTTTTAAGTATTTAGCTACCCCAAAATTATACCCAATTTAATGAATGAATCTGGGAAGTATTTTAATGATTAGTGGCTGATTCTAAATAGATACATGGAGTCCTTGATATTATGAGAGGGAGTTAATAGATGAAGAGTCTTGATTCATGAAATTCAATCGGATTCTTAGTTATCTAGCCACCCCGAATCTATGCCCGATTTGTTGTAGGAAAAGGGGGAGTTTTCTAACTTGAAGGGGTTGATTTCTGAAATTTCCCTCACCTTAAGTCTAAGAATTTTCTAAAGACATGAAATTAAGTTTGATCAAGTATAAGCTTGTGTATTTATAATTATAGTTGCTCATCGAAGAACCGTTGCTCGTGGACACCGTACACGCACACACAAGGGCAAATACTCCGCGTGAACCAGGTAAGTCACCACCACCTATACATGATAGGTCTAAATAAAGTGTGGAAGATTAGCTAATTGTGAATATGATATATGTGCTTGGGTATTTGAAATTTGTATGGTATGAAATATGTGGATTCCAAGTTATATGTACCAATTGACAGGTGGTGTTAATTGTAAAGTTATGGAATATTGTGAATGTGATGTATGTGCATGAATACTTGAAATTATATGACATGAGATATGTGAATTTCACGTTCTATGTTTGAGTTTGGTTTGGATTCATATGAAATGAACAATAAAAGGAAGTGATGATGATAATGAAAGTAATGAAAGACAAGAAATGTTACAAGGTAGCTGTTCCCCCAAGTAACTACCTGAGCTGAGCGTAGCGGAATCTCCTTCCGCGGGGAGTCCCGGGGTTGCTTCTGATGGCTGAGGGCTAGCTACCCGAGGTCATTAGCGAGGGGCCAAGACACGAGCTACGGACCCATCAAGTCAAGGAATAAGATAAGAAGAAAGAATGGTGAATAAGGAAATCTTTTGGTGTTTGATGCATGAATTCTTATGTGTTGTTATCATGTGTGATTATAGTACATGTGTGGTGTGTTCAGCATGGGTATCTATATATGATTTGTTAAGATTCCCTAAACGTTTTTAGTGGATGAAATGGTGACTTACTAAGCATTATTGCTTATGAGACTTCTATTTTCTTGTATTCTCATGTATAGGTACGGAAGCCTGAGAGAATGTATGGAGCCGGTGACAAGGTTTTGGATGGGTTAACGGAGAAGACCGGACTATGAGTTATGTTGTGGTTTTAGTACGTTGGTACTTCAAAGGTTTGTTAAACGTTTTTCAAATCCTCATCAGGTGTAATGGTTTTACAGATGTTTTATTTTGGATGCGTTTTGTTATGGTTGTAAGGTTTGATTTTGTTCTAAAAGAAATAAAGTTTCATATCGAGGCTTTGTATCTTTATTTCCGCTTGATTTATCGAGTCTCTTTTATGTTTGAGTATCGTAATGGCCGTTTTGGGGACGGTCGTTACAACACTGCCCCGGGCTTTATACTAGTAATTGCATTATGTTTTTCGTTTTGCATATTTAGTTTTGTTTCTTCATTTGATTCAATCTGTTTTCACGTTTTACACATAATTAAGTAACCAAATAATGTGTTCTAGTTGTGTACATAGTATTTTATAAAATAAATAATGAAAGAAAAAAAAAACTCCCCAATCATTGTATCCCTACTCACAAATCAGGTTGTTTTGTATGAAACGACTAATTGTATATAGCTATTTTTAGAATTTATAAAGACTCTCATAACTTTTAGTTTATCGATAGTAATACAAAAAGTCATTCTCTTATACTAGTACGGTATCTTACTATATACAAAAGGAAGATGAAAAAATGAACAATACTCCCGCTCAAAACTATCACAATCAAACTACAGTAACTACAATAATAAAGAAAATGAAAAACAACCATCTCAAAATGCCGTTTTTTGAGGTGTGCTGATGCAAAACAGGTCATCGGGAATCAAGGACTGGAACCTGTGGGTTCCTATAGCGGTTGCAAGACCTGGGAGAGGCCGTCCCTCATCGCAAGATCTGGAGCTCACACCGACCAGCGCCGCCGAACTATGGAGATTGCATCTCTGACCTGAGAGGCTGTCACCACTTGGGAGTTTTGCCATGGATCCGTGCGGTAGGCAGGCCTGGAGCTCGCCGGCCTATTCCTACCTCATGCAGACATGGGAGATGGCCCATCCGACCTGCGTGGATTGTCTGCCCATTAGGTAACTTGGTTCGGTTGACATGGAGAAGAAAATTCCCCCGAGGTAGGGTGTCCTAGTTTCTCCACAATCGGTGTCCTAGTTTCCGATTGGGAAAAGTTAAGCTCGGACCCCATTACCCTCACACTTGGAGATTTATCCGGTGTTTCACGTGAGCTTGCTTAAGCCCTACAAAGAAGACAAGGAGGATCCGAGTAGGGGCATTTCGAAGAGAGCACCGACAGCTATAACGAAAATTCCACCGAGGTAGGGTGTCCTAGTTTCTCCACAATCGTGTTACAGCTGGTGGGAAAGGAGCTTCACCAGCACCAAGTCTCCTTCCTCAAACTCCAAGTCTCTCCTCTTAGCATCATCCCACTTCTTCATCTTTTTCGAGGCCTTAGCTAAGTATGCCCTCGCCATGTCGGTCTTCTCATGCCATCCCTTGGCAAATTTGAACGCGGATGGACTCGGACCTCGATATCCTACGGCCAAAGAGTGTGGAGTAGCCGGCTGCTGCCCCGTGGCAATCTCGAACGGACTTGCCCCCGTCGACTCACTCCTTTGCAAATTATATGAGAATTGAGCTATGTCGAGCAACTTTGCCCAATCCCGCTGGTTTGCACTCACGTAATGCCTTAAGTACAGCTCCAACAAGGCATTAAGTGATTACCGAAGCCTTAGTCGTTGTTATTATTCATCTTAAACTCAAAGTAGTTAACGATTATCCTTGTAAACAAAAAGTGAAAAAACCAAAAGTATAAAGATCGAGCTTAGTTATAAAATAAATTATCTTTTTTCTTTAAATTATTGTACCTTTTTTATTTGTATTTTAATTCTTAGAAAAAATATATCAAAATTCACAACATTTTACGATCTTTAATATGACATCAATATTGCATATGTAAAGTTTAAAAATTAAATTTGAAGTTTGAACTTTAAGAGTTTTTAGATAAGTTTTTAAAAAAGATTCAAATGCTAAAATTAAGATCTCATTGTTAAAATACTTTTTCTTACAACGGCACGTTGATTTTAGCATTTAGATCTATTTAAGAAAAATTTTGGATCTGAAAAACCTCTACCAGTTGCAATTTTTATTAAAAAAAATATACATATGCATTACTGGTGTCATATGAAAGATCATAACAAATTATGAATTTGGATATATTTTTTGTAAAAATGGGAGTACAAATAAAAAAGTTACATCACATAATAGAAAATTGAGGTTTTCAGATTCAAAACTTTTTTTAAATAGATTACAATGCTAAAATTAAAACCTCATTTTTAAAATAATTGAAACATGTAGAAAAGTTATTATAAAAATGAGATCTTAATTTTATCACTTGGATATATTTAAGAAAAACTTTGGGATTGAAAACTTTCTACTGTTAAAACTTCAAAAAATCAATTAAATTTTATATAGGTAATATTGGTGTCATTAGAAAGATATCAAAAAGTTATAAATTTTGATATATTTTTGTAAAAATTGGAGTACAAACAAAAAAATTACATCACTTACAAGAAGAAAGGGATTTTAGGTTAACCTTGCCCCCTCACCCTGCTACCCAATATGTCCCTCCCTCCCATCATTCTATTTGGAATTGGAAATGCCCTTTCCCATCATATCCTCCTTTTTTTGAAACTTGAGAAAAGTCTCGTTATTTTATAATGGATGTTATGTTTTCCCGTATTTTTAGAAAACACTCAACAAGGACCATAGCAGCACTAAGGGAGTGTTTGCAAAAAATAAAATAAATTTTTTTTTTCCAGCTTTTAGCTTTAAAAAAATTGAAATTTGTGTTTTCAAGTATCAACTTTTGCCTAAATTAAGTACTTAAAAGATAAAAGATGAAAGCAGGTTGAGAGCTGCTTTAAATTGATCTTCATGTTATCTACTATTATTACACAAAAAGCACTTGGTTTATCAAAAACTACAAACTTTTACTTTTTCAGAAACACTCTTTTCTCAAACACTTCCAACTTTACAATTAAGCACTTTTTCCAAAATAACTTTTAAAATCACTTTTTTAAAGTAGGAGCAATCGCAAACACTCATTAAGTTACCTTCCTTCGGTGTCTGCTTTCTTTCCAGGAGAGAAAAATAGATTAAAAACAAAACAGAAAAAAGGTTTTAATAATAGAAAAACATACTCCCTCCGGTCCTTATTAAACTTTACAGTTTGACTTCACACATATTAAAGAAATAAATTTGACTTTACTGTAGAGTAGACTATTTGACACTGTTCGACACTGTTTGACACTGTTTTGCACTGTTTGGTGTAATTTGTTTGCCAAATAAGGCAAATAAGAAAGTGTAAAGTTTAATATAGGACGGCCAAAAAAGGAAAGTGTAAAATTAATTAAGGACAGGAGGGAGTATAAAGATAAAGAGATATTACCCGAAATAGGAACAAAACAGTTTGAAAATTCCAAAATAGGACTGCCATGTTTTTATTCTCAAAATAGGACTAATTATTGTCATGTTTTGGCAGTACCAGACTTCAATCATTGAAGTATTTTCTAAACATAGCAATAATTAGTTCTATTTTGGTAATAAAAAACATGACAGTCCTATTTTGGAATTTTGAAACTATTTTAGTCCTATTTCAGGAACTTTCCCAAAGATAAGCTACTAATCTTCTGTTCAACTGCATGTTGGAAAGCCCCCAAATCAGGATTCCCAAATTTGGAGTCCCAAATCGGGAATTTAGTTTTGGATTCCCAAAAATGATACTACGTTTTACATATGAAATTAAATACTCCGTAGTTGTTACTTAATAATGTACTCCCTCCGTCCCATTGAACTTTACCAACTTTCTTTTTTCGGTTGTTCCAAATAAATTGTCACTTTCCTATTAAAGCAAATAATTTGTGGTTCTACACATTTCTTTCTCTTCTGCACAAAATCTCAACCATACAATTTTTACTATTTTTATTTTTCACCTACTTTGCACTTGACAAAGTCCACCGGGACGAAGGTAGTATCATAGTTGCGTTGTCACATTTATAAATTGTCTATAACTTTAGCTTTATCGAACTATTGCACTCTTATTTTAATATTATTAAAATTATTCTAGAAAATATCATACCGTGCATCGCACGGATGATATATACTCCATCCGCCCCCCAATTAAGTTCCCGGTTTAACTTCACACATATTAACAAAATAAATTTGACTTTACTGTGGAGTGCACTGTTTTGCACTGTTTGGACACTGTTTTGCATTGTTTGGACATTGTTATGCACTGTTTGACACTATTTTGATGTAGATAATTTGCCCATTAAGGAAAGTAAGAAAGTGTGAACTTAATTTAGGGACTGCCCAAAAAGGAAAGTGGTAATTTAATTGCGGGACGGAGGGAGTACTAGTTAAAAGAAAACGGGGAAAAGGCGCAAATAAGCCCGCGTACTAACAAAAAAAGGTCAAATAAGCCCTTATATAGGAAGCTATGTCCGGCCGTCGTTATTTGGGGCGGTTCTCGGTGAAAATTTTTGATGCAATTTTTTGAACATATTATTCATTAAGTCTAGTTTAGTCATATCAAATTTCAACTAAAACTTCAATAGGGAAGACATTCAAATGAATTCTTGAAGATAACTGCGCAGTTAAAAGTGTAGTTATCTTCAAGAATTTATTTGAATGCATTCCCAATTGAACTGTTAGCTGAAATGTGGTATGAGTAAACTAGACTTAATGAATAAGATTCTAAAAAACAAATCATCAAAAAATTCCACCGAAAACTCTCCTAAATGGCGACGGCCGAACAGATGCTCATATATAGGAGCTTATTTGATCTTTTTTGTAAAATATGTGGGCTTATTCGCCTCTTTTTCAAAAGAAAAGGTTAAACAAACTCGGATCAATCGTTATTTTCCCATGTTGCCGGTTTTTAAAACACATGCCAAATGAGACTTTTCATCTGTAAGATTTTTCTTTGCACAGTTTGATCCATTGTACGATTTAGTAACTACAGTAATCTGTTAGAAATAAAGAAAATGAAAGGGAAGTTGGTTAGAGGTCTCATCACTTCCGCTCAGCAATTGCTTGCCATTGTTGACACCGTTTCTATAGGGAGCAGTCCCCTGAGATTGTAACGGTAATTCTTTCAGGAATACGAAAATGGCGCTAGGGGAGTCGATGAACGGCGGGATCGCCGCCTTAGGCGGCGGAGACATTGAGGACGGGCATTTGATGGAATTTCTGGAGGCTATCGCACCAGTGGGTCATCCCTCCGGCGTTGTGGCTGAAGCCACGGACGCTTCGGTTGACACTTCCGATGACCAAATTACCCCATTGCTGCCCAAACCGGAGAGGTCTAAGATCAACATCTTTACTATCACGTACCCTAAGAGAGAGTCTAATAAGGTGGGCCATGAAATTGCTATTGTTAGTATAATAACAGTATAAATTGGAAAGGCAATGTCCTCGAATCTTCCATGCTAAAGTTTTCAGTGACGTTTAAATTTCTTGATTTGCTAGCTTAAGATGACTAAATGACTAAAATTTCTATAGCACTACCATACTATCCTGAAAGATTTCACAAGAGTCCTACCTACTGGTTGGGGAGTATTTGATTCACAACATGTTAAACACAAGGGAAGGTTTGGATTTTAAAACTGTTTTCTGGCTAAAAAAACTTAAACTGTCACGTCTTCGACTAACCAGTTAAATAGTAAGCAAACCTCTCTATGCATCCCTTGGCTAGTTTTATATTTATATGATAACATTCCTCTTTGCAATTTTCTGAAAATGAATTTATTATTATTGGTTTTGGACGTTGTAGGAGGAAGTGAAAAGATCAGAATCCGATAGGTCGCCGTTTTTGCAGTTTATATTATGGGCGTGGAGTGGATCAAAGTACTCTGGTCTACTATGTATGGCCTTCTCATCTGTAATCTATTGTATTATGGATGTTGTTTCAGATATTTTTTCAGGTCCGTAAATCTCAATCCCGTAAACATACGAACACACAGATAACCATGACTCTTGTAATTTGTTCAATACCTTTTTAGTTGTTCTCAACCAACATATTTTTCCTCGTATTTCATAACTTTGTTTTTTTACTTTTGATGTTAAATACTTGCAGTTCAATCAATTTCCCTTTTCGAAATGGCGTTCACAAGATGTACATTACTCTTGATTATATCGCTTGTATGGTTGAAGAGAACCAGGCAGCCAATCTTTGGCCTGAAGAACGTCACTACACTTTTGGTTTTAAGAGCCGTGATTGGATATTTATCATTATTGAGTTTCATTTACTGGTAAGAGGCGCAGCTTGGAATATACCTTCCTCCAATAAATAATGCTATATAAAGGGGAGATTTGTTGATGCATTTATGCCATAAATATGCATAGAGTATAAGGTTTACCATTGTGGGACATGATTTCCTAGTGACCATAAGAAAGTCAATTCTTTCAGCATTCAAAGGTTACCATTGTCCCAGGCTGTTGTATTGAGTTTTACGACTCCAATTGTGGCTGCAGTTGGTTCACGGTTCATATTGCATGAAAAGATGAATCTTGCTGAAATTGGAGGTATGTTCATTTGGCTTTATCACTAATCACAAACGGTCATGTAATTTCACACTTATGGTCAAGACACAGTGCATGAACTGAGGCACAATTGCTATGGAATGCATAATTATAACACCATTCATGTCAGATGTATTTGAAAAAAGTTTTACGAGAATACGAGTTGATTCTTATAGGGAATATAGACACCAGAACCTTTCTTAACATGAAAAGTAAAACTATCAAGGACCTGACCTAATGTTTTATATTTTATTTTTTTATTTTTCTGTAACGTCTAAACTTTAAGACAATTTGTCCACATATAAACTAGATATGTCATTTCCTAAAGATTTCCTATCCCTTCATGTTTATATGTGGAATGAGGCACATATAAACTCTAACACCATTCATTTTTATTGAATACCACTAAAGATTTCCTATCCGTTGTATTTCTGGGTAAGTGATGCATTATTGCAAGAACTATAATTGCAGACAACAAGATTCCAGACACTCTACTCAAGATTAAGGTGACGATGATCATCTCTTATGTTCATGAAGTTATATTCTAGAAAAAAATGGTCCTTCGTCATTACATATGTTGAGAAAATCACTTTCAGGAGTATCCTAATTCCAATTCAAATATGGAGTTGGTTGACACCCGAATTACGAATGGCTGTAAAAGCACATTGATGTAATGAAAGCAACAATCACAGAACATCATGAATAATCTATTTCTATTGTGTTTACTGGAATCACATGAAAGTGTAATGAACTCCATATTTGAACTATACAAAATATTTACGAAATTCAGAGACAAAAAGGAACAAATGTATGACCTTGAGTAAAAGTGTAAAACATTGATTTCATATCTTCATACTAATAAGGATCGCTCTTCTTATTGCTCCCTTTTCCATGTTAGCAGGATTGTATGTTGTGATGCCAAAATGCACTTTTGTCTGTCAAGACTCAACAGAGGGGATGGGTTTAAATGGAGTAGAGAGAAAGGAAAATAAACTTATTTGTTGGGTTTATTGGGGCTTGGTAGTGGAAGGGGAAAAGTGGGGGAATAGACTTTCCCTTTTTTGCTTTGCAGGTGGATGTGTGAAAATATAAAATGAAATGACTAGAATAGATCTTTTGGTTTGCAATGGGATCAGGTTTCTAGGTTAGTCTTAGTATTAGGAGAAAAATCAGGGACACTTTTTTCATTTCAATTGCTACGACTTTCTTTCCCTCCAAATCCCTCAATTTCCACGACGCGATGGGATTTCATCCATTCATTTTTCTCCCATGCCTTCCTATGTATTGAAGCAAGCAAGTTCATTCTAATTTAGTCTTTCCCTCCGTTCTCCTCAAACCAAACACAACGTTAGATTTGTTTGTCATCATTGCTTTGCCGGCCTTTGCAGGTCTAGCAAGCAGCTTCTTTGGTGTGCTCTTTCTTTTTCAACCGATGATCAGTTCAGAAGGTACACACATTTTTCAAAAATTTATAACATTCACTCATACTGCTATTATGGACCTCAAACTTGAAAAAAATGCTGCCTTTATTTCCATAAAAGTTGGAATGTATATCTAACCCAAAACCTGAATTGTTTCCATGATATACATGTTGATTTTACATTGTCAATTTTTCAAAGGGACGTGACTATAACAACTATAACTCAACATTGTCTCATGTTAGTTTATATATGTGTAAACAATCTCTGGTCATGAAGGTTTTGAAATTTGATCTGATTATTCCTTGTTTACAAGGTTCTGATATGAAAGGCAACCAACATAAAACTTTGTGATTATGCTTTTTGCATGAGTTTATAGTATTAAACAATTTTGGACAATTAATTGACACTACAAATTCCATTCCACCCGTCCAAAATAGTTGGGAGTAAGGTGGTGGTGATGTGATTATGTGCACATTGTCTTTAAAGAGAAAAAGATTGAATAACATGACATGTTGACCTGTGTATACTTAATTATAGACTTTTTCCAGGAGCTTTGCTAGATATTGGAGAAGCTAATGCTTCATATGTCAATGGATACCATCATTCCTATGCAGTTTTGGTTGGTCTATGTTCATCTATTGCTGGCGGAATCAGCTACTGTCTTATAAGGGCAGGAGCCAAGACAACTGATCAACCAGTGTAAGTTTATGCTACTGTCTTATACCCACACTATGGTCATGTTTTCATTCATCAGAAGTTTTTCATACTTGTAGAGAACTTGAAGCGCTTGTGAAGTTTAAAGAATTAAGCATGTTTTAGCATTTAATGCGCCTTAAGTTTTTTCCTTTACATCCCTAAAGCAATCATGTTTTGTACTCCGTATAAAATATCTTCCAGTAATTAGGTATTTCATGAGCATGTAAAAGATAAAGCAGTCAAAGAACATTACACCTCGAAATGAGCAAAGAGCTTATTGGTGGATCACTGTTTAGGTGTTTGTGCTTCAACTAGTTTAGTTAACTTGGTATTTAGTTTTTTGCATTTGTGTTTCTGGATATTAAATTTCAGGGTCACAGTTTTCTCCTTTGGTCTATTTGCAAGCCCTGCTGCTGGAATATGTACATTTGCTTTTGAAGTAAGACCTTTGGTCAACACTATGCTACTATGTGATATATGCTGACTGTAAATCATGTACTGATCGTTAGTTTTAACCTATAGCTACTTCTAAGAAAGGGGAAAAGGGGGAAAAGTCATTAGTTTGCATACATAAGAAGGTTATTGTAAACATGTCATTAGTGTCAAACTGTCAATATTTGCTACTTGGTCACATTAGCAGAAAAGATCAGCCTGTAATCTGACATTTTTTGTGACTTTAAGGATGGTTTGATGTTACACATGTGGGTAGTGCCATTAAAGAGGATAGGGTGAGGGAGAGATTTGAACACACAGTGAGATAGGGTGAGGGAGAGATTTAATTTTGGAAGCCCCCATGTGGACACTACCCAGTGAGAGATTGAACAATCCCGGTCTTTGATTTGGATGGATGACTACTTGGAATTTCTATGCTTAGAGCCTTACAGTAGAAAATAACACATAAATTTGATTTCTCTTTTTTCGATCAGTAGCAATTTAGATCGGGCTTGGGGCAGACATATGCTATATTAACTTTAATAGGATATAAAAGTTCGTGATTTAAGCATGCCTTTCCCCCCTCAAAAACATCAATCTGGTTCTTTCTTAAAAAAGGGCACCAAAAGTACTTTTTCACTATTGAAATCACCTTTTCTATTTTTTGCCTAACAATCTTTTTTAGTAAAATCACTATTTTCTCTCCACAAAACAGATTATTCTTTGAAATTCCCAAACACCCTCTTCTATATTCTCCTTGAATTAGCTTTCACTTTGTATATTTAAGATTTTACAACCGGAACCATAATTTGTTAAAACTTCTATTTACTTTCATAGAAAACAAGAAATGGCTGTAGTTATGGGCTTAATATGAAGAACTATTTTGTTGGTAATGTTCAAGCTGTCACACCCTCCTAAATTCCTTGTTATTCCTGCAGAAATTTGTGCTTCCAAGTTGCTATTCTCTCTTTCTTATGATTGTGCTTGGTGTACTGGCTTTCTTCGCTGAGGTTTTAACCTGGCTTATCATTGGTCCTTTACATTCGTGAAACACATCTGCTTGTCTTCAAACAATTTCTACCAGGTCATGTGATTTACAACCCTTACTATTCACAGATAACTTTGGCAAGAGGACTTCAGCTTGAGAAAACAAGCAGAGCTGTCAATGTACTCTATATTGAGGTATCATTTACATTCACTCTTTTGCAGTTTATTGGATTGCATTTTAGGGATTAATAAATGAATTCTGGGATCACACACTCGTGTTCCATTAGTTTCCTCAGACAATAGTAACATCATCATCATCATCATCATCATCATTACCCCAGTGTCGCAAAGGCTCCCACCTATGGTGGGGTAAGGGGGTCGGATGTACGCAGTCTTACTCCAGTACTACAGCACAAAGAGACTATTTCTGTATGACCCATAGTGAAAAATGCATCGAAAACTGCATGGACTGACTACTGCTTCATAACAAAGAAGTGCAAAAAATATTCCCAATTTAGTGAGCCAATTTTGCTTTATTACATCATATTTCCAAGACAAAAAATAGTGAGACTTTGGCTCCATTGCAAATGATGGAAATACAGAGTATTATGAGAGTGATGCTTAAAGAGTATAAAAAAACTTTCTTGGTATAACTTTACAGCTAAAGCTTTGATTGGTGGCCACAGGTGACTTACTCTGCTTATCAACAAAATAAAAATAGCATTTGACTTATTTGGCTACAATGTGTACGACCAAAATGTTTTTCCTCAGAATATTCAACCATATGATTTCCGCCTTATGGACCTCAGACCCTAAAATTGATATCCTCAATGACAATGGAAAAAGTTGGGCGATTCAGGAGAACACACAGTCGTATCCAACCAGAGTATTTGTCATCTGTGTAACTAATGGAGCTTACTGAAACAACTAAAGTTCTCATTACCTCCGAAATAGCCCAATAATATGTGTTGTGTGGCTGTTTCATTCGCAGGCAGCTCTATCACAGTTGTTGCGAATGGGTTCTTCAAGAATCGCATCCTTTAGTAAGTTAGTTGGATGTTCACTTATTTTGATCTCAGCCAGTTTCACGCTGATCTCTTGTGGACCTGAATGAGACTGAAAGGACTATGAACAGCATATTTCTCTATCGTGTGCGACCATGTACCTGCTTCTATTCTTTCTTGTATTGATTCTTGTTTTTGTAAACTGCAATATTATAATAAATATAAAAAACAGTTCACAAAATGTGCTATTGCATGATATTTTCCATACATGTAAAGTTTACCTGTGGTGATGGGGGTTTAGAATTTCTTCGCCCACCCCCTCTTATTATGGGGTATCTGGGGTAAAACATTGCCAGCATACAGTTAATTGGTCGGTCCTATATAGTTATTATGGGGTATCTGGTTTAGAATTTAACATTGCCACAAAACTAACCGGAAGTAATCAAATTTAAATTGACGAGAAATGAGTATTGTACTAATGTTATTCGGATCATTCATTTTCACCTTGAAACTTTCTTCCATCACCACTGCTGAAGCTCGATATACTTAAAGTTGCTTTTGTTATGCATAGAAGTAACTACTCACTATATGCTCATAATTTTTCTTTCATATTTGAAAAACCCTTTTTCCTCTTATCTATTTGAATGAGAAACATCCTACACCATTAGTGTTATATGATAACTCAATTTTTTTTTCCCAGAAGACAAACCACCAAAATCAGTGGGGTAAATGTGGAGAAACATCTACTGGGTTTTATTAATGTAGTGAAAAAATACAAGGAGAGGGGGGACAAAACCAAAACCCCTCCAGGAAGGCAAACCTCCCAAAAAACAACCAAACAAAAATCCAAAAAGCAAAATCCAACGAGGGGGCTAGGCCTAACCCAATGGATAAAATCAGTAAATAAATCTAAAAGATGGAAAACCAAACAAATCCGCGTAATAAGCATTTTGGGCTTTAGTCAGCAAGTCTAGAGCCCGTTTAAAAATACACAGTTGGGCTATTTGATGATCTGCCAATTGGTGGGCTATTGGGCTACCCAATTGCATTCCCTAACACAATAGGAAAAACAAACCCCTTTCCTATTTGCTCTTTGTATACTTTCCTGAAAGCTGGCCTTCCATCTGCTCGCACCACCATCCGCAACGTAAGACAGAGCCACCTCACATCCATTTCCACCATGAAATCTGAAAAGCCTTCGGAGATGGCCAAGTCCGAAGCGAAAAGAGTCGCAACCAACTCGGCTTCCAGCGGAGAGAGGCGACTACCAGAGGAAAAGATGCATCGAAGACTAGGATTCCCTCAACATTTCTCATAATCGCCCCTCCAGATGCAACACCAGGTAAAAAGCTAGCATCTGTATTGAGTTTAAATTCACCTTTGGGTCGTTTCCATTTCACCGCTTTGAAGAATCCACCTTTAAGCTTGAAGTCAAGAGGAATCAATTTCTCTTCAAAAAGGATATCACCAATTGAAAGGATATCACCAATTGAAAGGATATCACTATGTGTACACATTAGTACACACTATAAAAAGGAAAAAATTACTCTTTCATTTTACCCTTCTCTCTTCCCTCTCATCTAATCTGCACCATTCTCCTCCGTCATTCCTCTACTCTCATCTGCGTTTTTTCTTTTCTCTCCCTTCCCAAACCAAATATCCTTTGTCTTCGTTCAACCCAGCCTTCATGTCCGAGTCCAACACGAATAGCCGCGTGGTTGCAGCGGGAATCGATGCAAACGACTAGGGCGAGACATTGAGACAATCCATTTCCGCCGCTCTATTAAGAAGAAGTTCGGACCAAGTATCTCATAATATTGAGGTAGTATTCTATTTCAATTTTTCTATTCCTAGAGATCTCAATTGGAATAGAAAATTTATGATTTTTTAGTTTTTCAACTGTGAATTTGCTCTTTTCTCCCAAGACGTTGTTCACATGAATTATTTATTACATTTTTGTGCATTTAGGGTCATAGTTGACTCTGTTTTTTTCAATTTTATGTATGTATATGTTATAGTGTTGAATGCTTATTTACATTGTTATATTGTTAAAGATTTGTGATGTTAATAATTTTATTTTTTGTTCAACTATTCTCTTTCACTTTTATGCTCATAAGGTGTTTGTTGAAATGCTTCAATGATCTTATTTATTCATATTCATGATTTTGTGAGTTCATTTTTCTTTTTTTCTAATATGTCTTTATGCTTGATGGATTTCAAATATCTTTTTCTACTTTGTACACTTTAAATTGGGTTTGAGTGTGGTTTAATTTGTTCGACTATTTTATGGCACAGGTGTTCTAGGATCTTGTATTGTATCGACTTAGTTGTCATTATCAACTGCTTGTAGAAATGCCTCATTTTTGTTTTATGCAACATTTTTACATCTAAATTAACAGCATGGCAGGTTAGGGAAGTATGTACCAAAAGTTACAACCATGAGAAAATAGCTGGTCAACCATGAGAAAATAGCTGGTCAACCGAAGATTTGGAAAGCACTCTAAAGATTTGCTTTGTTGGATGCATATAGTGCTTGAAGAAATAAAGACATCTAACTTGTTGCAAATACAATTGGCATTTTGTAAAAGTGTATTATCTTGTAATTTATATAACTGGTGTTGGTTCAGAATATCTTGTAAAACGGTTTGAGTGATAAATGAAGTTTTTTATCTTTTTTGTTATTTATCAATATTTATTTAATACATTTTCATGCATACTCAAACAGTGGGAAATTGAAATTGTTTGTGTTTATTTATAATGTTTGTACGTGGTCAAAATATTGTCTGTGTATTCGTTTATTAGTTTGTGCATAGACAATAGTCGTCTATGCCTTTGTTTATATTGTCCATGTGTGATTAAAACATTGTTCGTGTGTTCATTTTCTTTGTATGCATTTATTCCTTTATTTGTGCGTATTCGAAGCATCGTTCATGTCATCGTTTATATTGTTTGTGTGTCATTAATTGGGACGGAGGGAGTAATTGATATACTATTGAATACATTTTATTTAAAAGTAACCAACTCATACAAATACATCAACTGAAACAAAGCCAAGTACCATTTATTGTGACATGGAGGAGTTTCTAATTTAATTAGTTCAAGATGGGAAACTCCAAAAAGAAGACACAATGATGAAGGACCAAAACCAGTCAACAAATTAAGATGATTTTCTAATTTAAATGGTGGTGTATGTTTAGCTTTGGAAATGTGTGATTTGTAGTACTGGTAGCTATTTATAATCATTGTACGTGATTCCTTAGAGCTAAAACAATTGTGTGTTATTAGTGGAGGAGATCAGACATTTTATCTGTGCATATATAATAATTGTTTGTGTGCTTGTTTATTTTGTTTGTGCGTAGTCGAAACATCATCTATGTCTTCATTTATATTGTTTGTTTGTTCGTTTATTTTGTCTGTGTGTTGATATTAATTGTCTGTGTGTTCATTTATTTTGTTTATGTTTAGTCAAAGCATCATCTATGTCTTCATTTATATTATCTGCGTATGATTAAAGCATTGCTTGTATTTTCATAGTCATATAAGAAAAGCAAACATAAGAAGTTGCATTAACTTCCATAATTCCCATTCATTTTCTCGAAATCTAATAAGGTTTAATGCAAATTACATATAACAAGTCACCAAAGTGAGTATAAGATTAACAATTTAATTTTTCAATCAATATAATACTACGTATGTATTAATAGCACTTATACACTTATATTCAAAAGTAAAAACACCTAGACAGTGGAAATGTGGTATATACATATACACCATCTGAAATGAAATGGTCGAGAAGCATGCTTGCAGCATTTCATTCAGGGATCATCCATCATATAACAAGACTTGCTCCAATATTCTTTATTCTATGGCTGAACTCAACACTTTGCATCAGTAACACCATCTTTTGTAATTTTTGGTGCACCACAACTTTGTTCAATCACAACATTGCATTCCTTTGGACCCATGGTGACCTTCACGGCATCAGCAAGCTCTTCCACTCACTGGAGCATCAAGTGAAATGAATCTATTTTTATATATACTATAAAACTCACAAGTTATATGTGCTTCAACAAATACTCAAAAGCATATATGGAATTTCAAACTTCTTTTTTGTATTATTCATCAAAACTCTCACTTATATATTACTCATTTATCACAAGAAAACATTTATCAAACTTACCATAAAAAAGAGAAACACGACATGAGAAAAGCCTAACGATAGAACCTTTTACTGCATTTTTTTTCAAAAAAAAAAATTTTACTTCATAAGTCCTTAATATTCTTCATTGGAACATTTTATCACACACAATGTGAGCATGATAAATAGTCAATTCTTAAGCATTAGATATTATGATGAAGAGCATAAATACGAACATGTTATACCAAGTTCCCTCTTTAAACTGTGAACTAGGCGGAAAATGCTATACATTTTTGAACAACTGAGCCCAACACAACTTCCCCTGGCTATAATGCAAAACTGTTCAATGCATCCCCTGATAGCATCTATTTTCGTTCACAGTGAATTTTGCATCCCCTGATTTTTTTTGCATCCCCTGAATATGCTATACCAAGTTCCCTCTATACAGTGGAACTAATCTCCGGGTTCACAGTTTAAATTTTGGGAGCTATTTAAAGAGGGAAAAATAATAGTTCACAGTTTTGCATTAGCTCCATCCCCAATATGTTGATAAAGCAAAGCAGGCACATCATTTGGGGTAACATAGCTATACCTCAATTACAAGAGAAAATATTATGATATTAAGGGATAAAACGAAACGAATATACAAACCAATATGACGTTGAGCAAAAGAGAAATAAATATAACCTTAAATGTAAAAAATATGGAATGGATTATGACTTCAATGATTAAGTTTTTGATTCAAAGTATTAAGAAAAAAGAAAATTAAAAACTTGAACTAATAAACAAAAAAGGAGAGTAAAAGTCTTGCAGTTTAAAAAAAATCATTGAACCATTTCAACAAACACTTTATGAGCATATATGTGATATAGAGTAATTGAACTAAAATTTCATTAACTAGCACTACATTTCTTAAAACACTACACAATACTCAACTATTAAGTGTTATACCATACATAAATACATAATATACAAAAAATCAGAAATTTTAAATGAATAAAACCCTAAAATCCATATAGAAAAATCGAAATACTACGTAGATTATTACCTCAATATTGATGATCTTATCCTCATCGCCTGCGTCTATTCCGGCTGCAACCATGCCGCTGGTGTTGGGCTCAGACTTGAGAAGGATGGATTATAAGGTTGCAAGGGAAATGAATGTTAGGGTGGCATTGGTGGGTGAAAGTCTGAAACGACCGACCCCTTGTAACCTTGTTCCCTTGTTTTGGTGCAAGAAGAAACAAAAGAAGAAAAGTGAGGAGAAACAGAATGTAATAAAAAAGAAGAAATGGAGAAGAGGGGGTGTCTGGGAGAGATCGTAACTCAGAAGAATGCGAGAAGATGGAGAGAAGGGTAAAACAAAGGAAAGAAGGGTAAAAAAAATTAAAACCCCTTTTATAGTGTGTACTAGTGTGTAAGTGGAGTGTGTACAAAGAGCCTTTTTGATCCGCAACGTAAGACAGAGCCACCTCACATCAATTTCCACCATGAAATCTGAAAAGCCTTCGGAGATGGCCAAGTCCGAAGCGAAAAGAGTCGCAACCAACTCGGCTTCCAGCGGAGAGAGGCGACTACCAGAGGAAAAGATGCAGCGAAGACTAGGATTCCCTCAGCATTTCTCATAATCGTCCCTCCAGATGCAACACCAGGTAAAAAGCTAGCATCTGTATTGAGTTTAAATTCACCTTTGGGTCGTTTCCATTTCACCGCTTTGAAGAATCCACCTTTAAACTTGAAGTCAAGAGGAATCAATTTCTCTTCAAAAAGGATATCACCAATTGACTTGAGAAACTGTTGACCCAATTCTGAGCATACAGTTTGATTTGTGTGATGATGAACTCAGAATCGGGGACCTTATTCTCTGTACCCCAGATAATACTAGAGTAGATCTTCCACAAATGCCAACAAATGATGCCCGGTAAATTATGTTTAAAGATATCTATCAACTTCATGCTCCCAACCCTGAACCACCAGGCCATGAAGATATTCTTTATAGTGCTTTCATGACTGGGCATAGGAATACTAAAAATATTCATGAAATAGAACCAAATAGGCTTGGCCACAGTGCAACTATAGAATAAGTGATCAACATAATCTTCACTTTGTTTGCACAAAGGACAGATTGATGGATTAAGAACCATATGAAATATGTGCAAGTTATCTGTAACTGGCAGAATTCCTTTCAGAATTTTCCATTGAAAAAATTTAATTTGCAGGGACTGTTTAGGATGTCAGGAATGTTTAAAAGAAAAGGTGGAAGCCTTTTCAATCCTCACCATGTTAAAAGCATATCTGAATGTAAAACTACCATCCTCCTCAGATAACCAAGTCACATTATTATCAGAGTTTACAATGCATAAACTATTAGCACAATCAGGACGCACTGTAATACCCGAGATTAATTTAAGAGGATTAATAGTACTACTCATACCAACAAGGTGCATCTCCTTTTAAGAGAGCTCATTAGCCAAGAACTCTAAAGTTAAGCGTGCTTGCACGGGAGTAGTCTTGGGATGGGTGACCCCCTGGGAAGTTTCTCAGGGCGCGCACGAGTGAGGACAAAGTGCGCGGAAAAGGCTAGTGGCGGTTTGTGAGGACAGTACTAGAGGTCATAAGTAACTACCTCGGGGCCTACGGGGCCGGGGTGTTACAAATGGTATCAGAGCAACCCTGCGACAGTGTGTTGACCCGTTAGATATCGGGCAGGCACTTAGCGGGGCAAGATTCTGGGGTTTGATTGAGAGTGTTAAGGGCGCAACGAGGACGTTGCGATCCTAAGTGGGGGTGATTGTAATACCCGAGATTAATTTAAGAGGATTAATAGTACTACTCATACCAACAAGGTGCATCTCCTTTTAAGGGAGCTCATTAGCCAAGAACTCTAAAGTTAAGCGTGCTTGCACGGGAGTAGTCTTGGGATGGGTGACCCCCTGGGAAGTTTCTCAGGGCGCGCACGAGTGAGGACAAAGTGCGCGGAAAAGGCTAGTGGCGGTTTGTGAGGACAGTACTAGAGGTCATAAGTAACTACCTCGGGGCCTACGGGGCCGGGGTGTTACACGCACAGACTTGGCTACTTCAGGGATCGTGAAATGGCGATTTACAAATTCCATCAATACCAGGTGGTCGGAAGAGGTCTCCCGTCGGAGTCTGTTGAGCAGCCAAAGATATACCGCATGAAGCTATGGGCCACTGATGAGGTCCGCGCAAAGTCTAAGTTCTGGTATTTTTTTAGGAAGCTGAAGAAGGTGAAGAAATCCAATGGCCAGGTCCTAGCAATCAATGAGATCTTTGAGAAGAATCCCACCACTATCAAGAACTTTGGAATATGGTTGAGGTTCCAAAGTAGAACTGGCTATCACAATATGTACAAGGAGTTCCGTGATACCACTTTGAACGGCGTAGTTGAACATATGTACACTGAGATGGCTTCTCGTCACAGGGTTCGCCAACATTGCATTCAAATAATCAAGATCGATATTATCCCAGCAAAGCTATGCAAAAGAGAGCACCAAATCAAGTTCTCTTTGGTGTTGAGGAAGGTGAGGCCACCATCCAGGAAGCTCCAAACCACCTACAAGGCATCTCGACCCAATCTCTTCGTTCAAACCTTTTTGCCATAATTTATTTTTGTCTTGTTGTTTTTCACATTTTGGATGGACTTCTTGTTTCGGTCAAAACATTGTTTGGTTGAAGAGGGGAATGATTTGTTTCTTTGATCAGTGATAATTTTATTTTGCTTGCTACAAGTCATCGTTTAATTTATTATTTATGATATGCTTGTAAAAAAAACTATTAGGACAATCACTGGTTGCACAAATCCTTCTCGAAATTGGAGAGTCACTGACCTTAGTATTCATATTGAGCCCTCTAGGATACCTTGCCTTTAGGAACTCAAATTTTGATTTGCACATTTTTGTTTGGTGTCGGGGAGTGTAATGTGATATTTTATTCAAGCAACCTATAATTGTAAGCTATATTCTAACTGTCTAAGTCACTATATATGATGGATTGTAAGAGAAATAAAATTGCAAGATAACCAATCAAGTGATAAAACTAGAAGGGAAGCATGAGTCATGCAAAATCATACCAACCACATTACAAAGAATAAGGATGCATGGGGGGATTTGAAAAAAATCATACAACAAAAGGAGAAAGTAACAAACGTTACTTAGGGATGGACCCAGTTGGCGGTCCCGGACCGGATCGGAACCAGACCCGCCACTGTGCGGGACTGAACCGAGTCTGTTTTTTCGGTCCCGGGCTTGGATCGGGTAGAGGGCGGGCTCGATCTCGGGTAGCGTATTTGGGAACCAGACCGAGCGGTCCCGGTTCCGGTCCCAACAGCCAATTTTTATTGTTTGGATTTTAATTAGGGTGGGAGGGTCAAACTAGTCGTTTGGAATGGCTAGTAACAGCTCTTTGGTCGTTAGGGAGGGGATGGGGGTTGGGGGTGGGGGTTACCAATTTTTTTGCCTATATATACCTACTCATTATATATATATTTTCACACTATTCTACTTATAATCAAATTATATACTTTTAGTTCTCAAATTCTCATTCACAAATTATACTCTATTCACATTTATACTTTCATCTTTCATAATTCATATATTCATATTATAATTATATTTATATACTTATTAATTATTACACAATAATACTACTACCGCCATATTGACTTTTCTTGGTCAATGATGTCAAACTTTGGATAATGATTTTAATTATTATATTTGTATATAATTTATAAATTTTATACTTTTATGAAAATATTTAGAATAAAGAACATTTTGATATAAATTTCATATTCAAAATAATTTCATATTAAAAAATATTATCAATCAAAGTTGATCACCATTGACCAAGAAAAGTCAATTTGGCGAACTTTTTCGGGACGGAGGGAGTATATAAATGTTTATAATTTCTATTTCTACATTCCTACTCCTACTCTTTCAATATTTCTTATTAAATATATTATATTACAATTATATTTATATACTCCTACACTTCCATATTTAACATATATATTTAATTATACAATTTGTAGTTAACTAGTTCCTACATTCTTGTAGTTAACTAGTTCCTACTTCCTACATTTTTGTTAATTACTTCCTCCTTTTTGTATAATTAAGTAATTATTATACATTAATATATATACGTATATAAATATTTATATATATACATGAAATATAAACAATATATATAATTTAATATATATATATACACGAAATATATATATACATATAAATACTACATACATTAATAGTCGAAATTTATTTACTAAATGTACAATTTATTTCTTACATTAATATACATTTGTAGTTAACTAGTTCCTACTTCCTACACTTTTGTTAATTACTTCCTACTTTTTGTATAATTAATTAATTGTTATACATTAATATATATATACGAAATATAAACAATACATATAATTTAATATATATATATATATATATATATATATATATATATATATATATGAAACATATTAAATATATAATATATATACACACACGAAATACACACACACACACTATATAGTTAGTCACATTTGAAATTGTAGTTGTTAATATTACAAATTGTAGTTACTATATTTTCGTAGTTGTTAGTAGTTGCATTATAATCAATTAGTTTTTTTGTATTTAAATTGTAGTTAGCATTTTTACATTTTTTTGTAAATAGTTTTTAATAAAATTTGTAATTCAATTTATTGACATTGTACAATGGACCGGGCTAAAAAAGTCTAGGCGTATTCACTTCCATTCATACTTTATGGACTTTTAAAAACACGGATCCTCATGGACTTTTAAGTCATTTTTAGTATAATAAATTTTTGCAATTGTCTTTTCTCCTCACAAAAGATTTTTATGGACGTTTTCTTGTGTCTTCTACTCGCCACAAGTGCACATAAATCCGATTATAGAACCAGACTAGATTTGACTAATTATTTTCTCGAGATTACAAACCGGCTAACCGATCATGGACAAGTACCAACTCAGAAGGTGGGTATCAGGATGTCTCACTATGGCCTATGCAAGGTTTGAAAATTAAATTTTTATTTTTATCATTTTTATGATAAATAAGTTTATTTCAATTACTTATTTCATTGTTTCTTATCATAGCGGATAGAGGAAACTACTCATTGTAGGACTAAAACATACAGAGTAGCATTCTTAAAATAGGATCATATGTGTGATTGTTTACTTAAATAGGACTAAACATTACATTACTACATCTAATTTAATTAATTAATATAATTAATTTCCTCCTAGTTTCCTTGCATAACCAAGATCAGTCTATTAGTGGAGGTAACGAACTCCGACAACGACAGCAAGATTTCGGTAATTCAGCAAAGACGATCCGGGGGAAATTCCGGTGACCGGCGGCGACGATCCGCATTTAAAGGTCTATGAACTTTTAAAAATGTCTATAACTTATCCATAGATTTTTGCAAATCAACATAGTTCATTCATAAAAAGTCTAAGGATTTAAAAGTCTATGGAGTTTTAAAAAAATCCATGAATTAAAGAAATCCACCATAATATCCTTTCAACCATCTCGAAATCATTTCTCATGTTTCTTTCTTCTATATAATCTCAATACACATTTTCCGTTTTCTAAAAATCCACATGCTTAGTAAAAGTGTAGCAGTACTCTAAGAAATAAGGAGTAGTAATTATGTAAAATAGTTTGTTGGTTAATTTTCTAGTATCACATCAGATTATGAAAATTATAATGGGAGACAATTACGCAAAATACTACTCCGTAGTACATAATTACTGCATGTTTTAAAATTATAAATAAATTATTTGTTGCTTAGAAATCTAAGAAATAAATTCAAAATCGGGAGGAATATAATTTTGGAGGCACATGAGCTCTTTGATTTGTATTTCTATAAGCTTAACTAGGCGGAGCTTAACTAAACGTAAGCTAGTTTCTTCATCTCAGTTTCCCACACCGAAAATTTTGAAAGCAGATAGAGTAAATAAAATGAGGAAGATGAGACTCATGGTCACGACCTTACTTGAACAGGATCTGTTCTATAGGATCGTACCTCTGAATCCTTGAATTATAAGGAGATCGGAAACTAAGCCTGGTTGATGACCGAAGGCCTAGTGGTTAGAGCGTGATTAACGGCTCCTTCTCAGCTTTGAACGGAGCTGTAGAGGATCGTTCTCCTCCGTTCGCGGCGGAGATGACCTCTGGGCTGTCTGACAGGTTCCTTTTTCTTTTTTTTGGGTTGGATTCTTCTTGTTAGTGAGTTTGTTTTGGTTGCTAGTTTCTTCATCTCAGTTCACCAAGCTTCGTGATTTTCTTCTAACTCAAAAAAATGTCTCCATCTTCACCAACACATAGGTAAATTGAATCTGCAATATCTTTTTTCTTAAATAAATTAACAATTAACGATAAATGTTTCCATAAATTGTGTTTTTGATGTATTTTTCAGTTTTACCAATTTAAAATATGTATACTCGTTTCTCACAATTTCCATTTAATCCACCTGATCTAATTTTCGCCTGAAACTAGGGTTCATGCTATACGTTATTGGTTTCATTGCACTCATCTTGCAGTGCATTCCTTTGATTCCAAAAATGAAACTTTGGTCATTAATTGTGGGTGAATGTTATATCTGAAGAAGTAGGTTGATATGGCAGCTATGTTGTTCCAGCAGCTCCACAAATTTCATCTGGACACGTCTCAGGGCAAATATCAATGGCTGAATTTTTTAAGATGGGTAAGCCGCAAAATTAAGTGCAGTGTCTTCCAAGTGAATCATTTAATAATGGTTTTGAAAAGAAATTCGTGTTTTCGGAGTGTTGTGATTAAATTCCATATAGAATTCTTATTTTTTATTTTGAAATAAAATTTTTATATATGAATTCTAATCCTTAATAGGGTTAAAGTTCTTAGATGTATTTTCAACCAAAGCTCTTAATTTCTAAAATTGACAACTTCACTCAATATAGTAGCATCAACTCATTCATGTTGTCATAATCACTGCAGACATTTTAAAGGTTTCTCATTTACTACGTATTTTATTGATTTATGTATCTGTTGCTCCAAGTAGAAGTGCTCTTTCTTTTGAGTGATGCTTACTTAATCTCTTGTCAGGGAGTTATTGGCTTAATATTTGACAAATCAGTATTGGAGCCCACATTTTGCACCATGTATGAACAATTGTGCTCTAATCTAAATGAGAAACTTCCTCCATTCTCATCTAAATGGAGGTATATAAATCATATTTAGGAGAGTGTTATTGGATACTTGCCAGCTGGCTTTTAAAGGCTCTAAAAAAGTTCCATTTTGGCAAGTAATGTTTTGTTGGAATTATTTCTTGTTATTATTGTTATAATGATAGTACTCTCTATTACCTAAAAGGTGTAATATGTGTTTCTTCAGCTCTCAGTTGCCTATCTACTCTATATTTCTGGTCTTCATTACACACTAGAATGTTTACATTTTTTTGATACATCACAAACGAATTTGGTTTACACATTATTTACACATATCTTTTTGTATCTATCACTTTTCTAATCACGAGTCTTTTATCATGAATGGTTATTAACAGCCAAGGAAAGGAAAAAGGAAGGTGAAGATAAAAAAATGAATAAAAAAGAGATGCTTCTAGAGGCTGCCCGGACAGGTTATGGTGATTTTTGGTATGTTTTATTCATTTTTAGCTACCAATGTTTAAATTAGCATGTTTGTGAAAATCTTTGGTTAGTATGCACTTTAGTTGCTTCCTTTTTCCTCCTTGCTTCAAACTAAGATTAGTTTTTTATGCTTTCTAAAATATCTACTTTTACTTGCATAACAGATTACTAAAAATTACTTCTCATGACCATATCTAATGAGTATTGATCTGTTAGTTAGTTCATATATTAACTCTTAATAAGAGGAAGAGTTTCGGCCAATCGAATTCCAGTGGCTAAAGCAATAAGTTTAGATTTTTTTCTCTTCTCTTTTCTTGGATGCTTCAATCCTGATTTTTGCAGTTGCTTTAGTTTCACTTTTCACATTTATGGAGTTTTCTTGAGTTTTGTTATTATCCACTTTAAAAATTATATTTTTAGTTTCATCTTATTGAGTTGTTTTGTTCACTTATCCAGGGATGTGATTTTAATGATTACAAGTAAATAGGCATAGAGATAATTACAGATTATAATTAGGCATTTTTTTATTTTAAACTTTTCTTGGCAATTTTTTACTTCTTGAACAGTTGAACAATTAGCATTAAACATTTTAGTGATATGCGTGCCTACGTGGAACCAAACAAAGTCAATTGAGTCCAAACTGCACAGTCACGAACCAATTTGAGTATCAGTAGCGGTTGGGATTAAAGTAAGTAATAGAGAAAAGTCATGCTTCTTCTGATTTAAAAGTGATATGGTATCTGCAATTTTCTTTTCAGAAGTAAAGAGAAGAATCAATATTCATAAAACAGTTTATAGTTGCCCACTAATAAGATATCTTTCAAAATATATTGATTCGTGAGTCATGAGAGACCTGTAACTTGATTACTCTTTGTGAATATAAAATCTAACTCTTTAGTCTTTACTAATGAAACCTTGGAAGAGGAATGAGAGGCAAGTATATTACGGTACAATGACCGTTAAACTCTATTTGAGTTGAATGATATTTAGAAGTGGCAATCAGCCTTATTAAAGGATGCAAAGCTAGAGGGAAGCCTTCCAGTCCAGCCGCCAGCCACTCAGCTGGGAAAGCAATTATGCAAAGAAGCCCTTGGTCCTTGGAGTTGCGAAGTGCGGCAAGTGACTTCGTGGCGCTTTCCGACCAACATCCACCTGAGCCTCTGCCCTCCGATAGTCCAGTCTCGCCCCTCGCACTCCAGTCTGCAGTGGTCTGCCTGCCTCCACTCCCTCCAGATGGAGTCCAGCTCTACAGAGTTGTCTTACAATTGAAGCACTTTGGTTGGGTTGTGTAGGAAGGGGAAAAGCCGATTTTTAAAGAAAGGTTGGAATTATGTTTCAGATTAAGCTCAGAAAACCATCCAGTGAGGGCGGGTGTTCGACGAAGCAGCTACCTTCTGACAGCATTACTTTTGCATGCCCTGATCACCTTGTCTTAGCAGATCTTCCAGTTGCTAAGAGCCTTGATTTGGCAAGTGGCACTGCTATTTTAAAACCTGTTGGTCGGAAATCCCGTGTCAGCTTGGAGAGCAGGTTCGTTTTTGTGTTTGTTGTGATTTTCCTATTGCCATCTATGGGCGTCTGAGCCCTTGTGAGCATGCCTTTTGTTTAGATTGTGCACAAAGTGATTCCCTCTGCTACCAATGCGATGAACGCATTCAGAAGATTCAGACAATTAAGTTGATGGAGGGAATTTTCATCTGTGCAGCTCCTCACTGTCTTAACTCGTAAGTCATTCCTGAAGAAAAATGAATTGGAGTCTCATATTCATGGAAACCATGCCGACCTTCTTCAACCAAGTGCAGGAAAAAGTACGAATGTGTCGGACACCGGCAATGCTAGAAAACCTGCAGCATCAGAATCCACTGTACAAGCACCTCTCAGGTCTGCATTCTCTTCCACTCTGGGCTCCCAGGCTTATGATCGCGAAGACAAAGCTCAGCATATGTCATCAAAACCACCTTCTACTGGAAAAATGTAGAACCATCAAACAGATCAGGCGATCAGCCGGCTGATATAACCTCCTCCAGGTTTTGAGAGGTCTGGTTCTCAGAATCAATATTCTCTGCAGAATTTTGACTCACGGGGCGGGATGAGACAAGAACCTGGCCCATATCATGACAAGCAACAAGGATCTGTTGGGGGGTGTCCTTTTCCAGAATATTCTATCAATAATGTTCCTCGTCAACCTCATACTTTCATGCATGTTAATCCAAATTCAGTTATGCCTCTTCAATTAGGATATCCTCATTTTTCACCTGAACCGTTTTATAGTATTCCATATGATATGAGAAGGCCACACTCGACTACAGATGTTGGCTCAGAACAAGGATCATTACTGGGTTTCCCCCCAGGTCATGCTCGGCCATGGGTATGTCGCGAACTGCTGGCCCTTTTGATTCTCCAGCAGCTCATGGATTCATGGCTAGTTTCCTGAATGCGCCTGAACAAGGAAGAAGTGCTTTCTTTCAAGGAAATTCTGTAGCTTTGCCTCCAAATGGTCCTCCTGCCTCCCTTTCATCTAACAAAGGATTAGAGACTGGACATGGTGGATATTATATGGATTCACGTGATGCAAAGACTAATTTGGCACAAACTATGCCTCTCCCGCCACTTCCTCCTTTGCCTCCTCATATGCACCAGCTTAAAAGAGGTAGATCGTATTCAGGGGATGCTGAGTCATGATTCCAGGAAGGGCTTCAGCTGACAGCAAAACATCCTGATTGGTCTATCTGTTTGTATTTCTTCTTCTTTCAGTACCTGTTTATGTTTTCTGGCTGATAGTGTTGTATTGGAAACGAATGAGTCTAATTAGTAAAATATGTTGCAGAGTTCAAAAAAAAAAGATGCAAACCTAAAATAGGATTTTCACTCGAATTCCCCTAAAATGATAGGCATGACTCTGATGATGTTTGAGATAAAGAACAACAAAAAAGTGAATTAACCTGATACGGCCAACCAGAGGAAGCTTATCCATCAATGTTTAAGTAAGGATGTTTGTGAAAATCTTTGGTTAGTATGCACTTTAGTTGCTTCTCTTTTGCTCATTGCTTTCAAATATGATTAGTTTTTCCACCAGGCTAGATATTTTCTGTATGCACTTTGTTTGCTTTCTTTGGTTGTTGATTTGCTTACTTTTTAGTATAATCAGATTTTCCTCTAGGCTAGCTTTACTCTGGTGTTAGACACATTTTAATTATATCACTCAATCGGTTAGAAACAAAGGAACGAAACATACTCCATTAGTTGCTATGATAAAGTGATGTCTGAAGAACAACATATGTTAATTTAACATTGAAAACTAAAAGAGGATCCTCTTCTCCTTTAAAAACTACATTTTCCTGGACGCAATAAGTAAAAACCTACCATTTTGAGTGAATGGAGAAAAAACATACTAATAGATATTTTTGTGAGTTGGTGTGTACTAGATAAATGTTTTTTTCTCTAATAATATCTACAAGTGAAACTAATATCACAAAAATCTCAAGAATATCTATTAAAATAATTGCAGTGAAAGAATAATCTACAAACTTTTAGAGTTTGTCTGGTTGTTAATGTTCTATTAGTTCTGAACTCTCAAAAACTAATAGATGTCTGAATCTATCACTAAATGTCTAAACTAATAGATTCAGACACATCTTTTTTGAATTAGTGTCTTAGATTTCAGTTTAAAAATTAGGTCAGTGTGCTAATTGCTAAAGATGAAAAGTGGTCAAAGTATCTTAGTACTGCATTTCATGTGTTTAACATTCTACATTATATTTGCATTTAATAAATCTTATTAAATGTCTATATCCAAATGTAAAGTTACTACATCCATTCTATCAGGTTTGGTGTTACACAGCAAACATGTTCTATACTTCTGTATGTGTGTATCAGTGTATGTATTTTCTCTTTCCGGAGTAAGAAGCAATTCATGTCATAAATGGTAGAAATGTGATCACAAAGCTAATACATAATCTTTGTAACTTCTGAAAGCTCCAAACAACATGAATGATGAAGAAGAATCAGTAAAGATTATTGGGGGTTGACGAGAGAATAGCTTCTGTCCTTTCATCTGCACCAATTAGCATTTGTATCATCCGGTCTGCTTAGCACGCATTAGTTCCTTTCATCGTTTCCAATAGAGGAACTGATTTGTGTTGATACGAATCAGATTTGGATTTAGGAGTTATTCCGCACTACTTTTATTCTATGTATGTACTTCGTATATCTATATATGTATGTATATGCTCTGTATATGAGTATATCTACCAGGCAGAGATGTTATGTTTTGTCTGGACAACTACGCAGATCTTCCGTTTCATACGGGTTGCATACTTGCATGTGTGATGTGTGTAAATATTTACACATAAATTTCCATTTCATACCGACTATATTGTAACTAAACAATAATTAAACAGGTTTAACACTTGAAATAATGACAACAATATTACTTCTCAGTTTCTGTTGGACAAAAATATGACCACTTTTAACAATTATTGGAAAATGACCTGACTTTTAACGTATTCCACCTTCCGCTTTCAACTTACGCTTTCATCTTCCTCTTCCGCCCAAACATCCTCACAAGCTCCAGAGCCTCCAACGTTGATGTTGTCGTTGCACAAACAATCACCAACACCAGCACCAATCTCTTCTTCTTCTTTGAAGTCGGTTGCTCCATCATCGAAGAACAATCCATATATGTGACTCCCTGTGCTCCAGTCGGTTGCTCCTCTTATGCGGTGGCTAGGTTATGGACTTGCGGCGGCTAGGATTTGGGGTAGATGAGCGGTGAAGATGCAATCCCTACAGTAGGGATGACACTTTCACAGCTCTTCATCGCCATAGCTAGATCAATTTAGATCTGGTTCTTCTTTATCTTCTTGTCTAGCCATTGTTTTCGTTTTGGTACATAGATTTGGCTTGGTGTTGGGTCAACGGCTGGAAGGTCGGGGAGGGGGCTGGTGCAGCGGCGGTGGGGAACTGACGGTGCTTTTGGACTATGGCAGTGGTGCAGGGGCTTTGGAGTTATGGTGCAGGGGCCTGTTAGCGATGGTGCAGGGGAGGAAATGGTGGTAAGTGACCGGAGGGCAGTGATCAGAGTAATTTTGTGTCACTGCGGATGGTTGTCGGAAGGGAAAGGCTGGTGTGGTCACTGTTGGTGGCCGAGGGCAAAAGCGGCAGTTTCCAAGTGTGAGGCAGCTGAGTGCGGGTGCGGGGGGTTGGGGAGGCGGCAGTGGCGGCGGCATTGGGGTGGCAGCCGGTTTTGATTGAATTTTACATTTACGGCAGGTAATAGTGACAACGACGGCGGCACAGATGTCACTGTGGTGGTGCCACTGTAGCGGCGACACTATGACAGTGTTACTGTGGCGGTGACGATGTAATTGACGTGAAAAAAATTGACAGTGACCACCCTCAGTGACATGAAAAACGCATACAGTGACATAAAATTTTTGCGGTGACATCATGTATTTCAATTCCAAATGTATGACCTAGTTAATCACTTTTTTGTCAATTTTTAAAACTACTCACATTTTTGAAAATTTAGTTCAATTTAGTAATATCAAAGGGAAAACCCCTTAACACTTTAACTATGAATAAGTGTAGTCTATACAACCAAGCATTCCAGCACCGCTGGTTGTGAGGTTATCGTACCTAGTGATAGGTCTCGAGTTCGAAACTCACTAGGCATATAAGGGTTTGAAATTCAATAAAGTGAGTTTCAACCCTAAAGATTACTCCAGACCCTCAGTCACCCTCCCCAGACCCCCCGGAGTAGTTTACACCAATGATTTGGTGGGTAGAAAGGTGTGAAGAAGCAAAACATTGCTGACTCTACCAACGATTTTCGAGCTTTCAAAAAAAATAGAGATTCCTCCGGTGGTAAAAGGAGAAGGGTGAAGTGAACAATTTTGTTTAGCATATTTTTAAAAGTTTGTGTTAGAAAACATGTCATTTTCCAGCCTATAATCACGACTAAAAAAGGATCCTGTGGACGGTGATATGGCTAGCAGCTAATTAAGAATTTAATTTGCATGAGGTCATTACATCCACATTTATTGGATTACTTCTTAAGTAGGAAGAACCATTTATATATGAAGTTTGAATTTTAAATAAAAGCATATCTATTGTCTTGGATTTTGAACTCTACATCACATTTCTAACTTCAATTTTACTTTTTCTAATCATTACACAATTCAACACACAAATTCAAACATTACATTTCGATGACAAAATTGATTGATAAGTTTGATAAAGAAACCCGATGTCACTAAATGAGCTCTAAAATTGAATGAATTGATTGAATAAGTTGAGGTTAATGATATTCTGATTAAAGTGATTTTCAGAATTATGGAAAAAATATTTTATTAATAACATAAAGAATAGTAGTCAGAAAAGTAACTCTAATATATACTAATTTTGATTATTACATAATTCTATGCACACAATCAAAAATAATATATACAATATGTAATAAATATTGACTGATGAGACCAATAAGCTTTATATAAAGATGAGCCTAATATCGGGATGTTATGTGAGAATATTACTCGGTAGATGTGATGTGAATAATTATATATTGGGGTGTTCATCATGAACATCAAAGTATCAAACCATACGTAATGATTTTATGATTTATGAAGAACAGAAGAATATGTATTACCTCAACAAATGATGCGGTTGAAGATGCAGTCATTTTTATCATGCAAAATTAAACCAATAGAAATGGTTGTATAAAAATTGTGTAGAAGTTATGTGTCGAAGGTTACATACGTTAAACGTTTAAAGATATTGATTTGTAATGAAGATAACAAATAAATTAATCACAACTGAAGTTGCTTACAAACAAGTGTTATAAACTAATGAGAGCTCATGGGAACATTTATACCATTTTCAAAAGAGAAATTGTCAATACTGTCTGGGCCGTGTATTTCTAATTATAATCCTCTCTGTTTCACAATGAGACACTTCTTTATGTCCTTACTTGGTCAACTAATCTTTACCAAACGAGTAAAAACGATACTTAAAAGTCAAAATCAGAGGGAGTACAAAGAATTCAAGAGGACTATACTAACAGCCATAAATATTACTAGGTACAGAAAAGTGTACAATTAAGAGGCACCCTCAACTTTGATTTTAAAAGATTTTCTCAGAAGCATATATTTGATCTTATTTACTGCGTATTGTTGCTCCCGGTGAGTGACGTCACAGTCAGCAACACATGGATGGAGAGAAAGAGGAGGCAGTGTGGACTGTGGATTGAGGTGCCTCCTTGATCGAATATGATACGCAGTATCACATAACATTTTTTTTCAAATACAGTAAAAATAAAATATCAATTAGTCACTCAAATTTGATAGGAAACAATAATACAAGAACATCCAGAGATGAAAAAGACAATTCAAAGGAGCAGATGGAGTAATATTCTAATTAAAATGTACTTCTAAACCACTTTGTATGCAAGATTGATTAATTTTGATAATCAGGTACTTCGGTAATGAATTCCAGTGCTAAATTATGAAGTTGAATCCAAAATCTTTATGGTCCAACATGTGGTAAAAAATCGACTTTTCCCATATGATTTATGCTCTTATTCTCTTCTTTTGGCTTGTAGATTTAAGGTCTGGTTTCTAGGCTTACTGCTTTGGTAATTTTGGGTATGGATTAGGAATGGCAACCATTAAACCTGTGGAACGCTTTATTTTGGTTGTTTCTTCTGCTTTTGTAGATTCTCGAAAATCAATAATAGGGAGAATGCATTACAAAAAAAATTATATTTTAATTGGATACAACAGAGGATTACAAGATTTAAATAGATAAAAAATCAAGGATGAGGGGAATAGCCTCAGATAGTCGATCACTCGTCATCTAAAACTTTCAGACGGTAATTCCAAATAGTTCAACAGAATTCATCAATGACATTCCCCGATCTCCAAACCATAGAAAATGAATATAGTTATGATTTTTAATTATAATAATGATCCAAGTAGATTAAATTCAAACCCAGAACGCTGTTCAGAAAATGTCATTTTTCAGAACCAATTCATGAATTTATTCAAACATTTGGAAGACAGGGTAAGATGACTAAATGCAGTCACTTATGAAGTCTTAAAAGTTCACATTGAAATGTAAACGCATAAAACGGCTCTATGGAAGAACAGAACATCTATCCATAGGTTCCTATATAATGCGAATAAATTTGATCTCGGTTCAATCATAGCATCGCCGGTCACTGCACGGAAATGCTACCGGCGACGTGGCATCGAACCTTCGTAATTTTCACATCGCAAGAAAACAGCCTGGGAGAAAAACAATAACCTCAGAGACCCGTTCCAAATCACACAAACCCAGCGGCGAAAGCGGATCGAAGCCACCGCCCAAAAAAGTACAAAACAATTTGTGGGCGGAGCGACGCCGGACCTCCACCGCTGCTGTTCGGATTGTCATACGGCACTTCCTATTCTATGGGAATTCTTCCTCATCGGCGTCAAAACTATGTAATCTACCGCTAACCCTAAACCCAGCCCCTAAAACCGAACAAACCAGTTGTTCGGATTAGCATTTGAAGATGAGAATTGGGTGAACGTGAGAGTTTATATATATGCGTGTGCTCAGAAGTACGAAACCCTAATTTTGCTCCCATGGAGTTGTTGATGGACCTTAAATTTGGGCTTCTTCAACAATAGTCGAATTTACAACCACGCGTCTTCTAATATGGGGTCGTGAGGAGCACCGTATTTATATTTTTTTTTTCCCTTTTGTTTTTAAAAAATAGTAATAACTTTTTTATTTTTGATCCGATTTTTATAAAATTTATACCAACATTTTTTATTTTTCATGATCTTTCAAATGAGACCAATATTGCCTATGTAATTTTAACATATTAACATTTGCGTGTAAAATATGTAACTTTACGTGTATAAATATGTAACTTTACGTGTAAATATATGTAAGTCGCGTTCATGCATGTCAAATGCAACTCGTGTTTATATTTATGTAACTCGCTTTTAAAAAGATGTAACTTGCTTATAAAAAGATGTAACGTGCTTATAAAAAGATGTAACTTGCTTATAAAAAGATGTAACTCGCTCATAAAAAGATGTAACTCAATGTATTATCAAATGTAACTGAGGCCACTGATCCACTCCCAAACAGATTCGATCTTCTATTTCACAAACCTATCATCTCCCAAACAGATTCGATTTTCCTTATAATCCAATACTCATTAATATAATAGTTCAATAATTTCTTAAAATTACATAAGCAATATTAGTCTCATTTGAAAGATCATGAAAAATAAAAAATGTTGATATAAATTTTATAAAAATCGGATCAAAAATAAAAAAGTTATCATCATTTTTTAAAAACAAAAGCAAAAAAAGGGGGGGGAGGGTGGCAAGCTGCGTCGTTTTGCAACCGGGCGCACCATCCTCATGGTGCGCCGGTTGCATGGTATAATTTGCGGGTCGTGAGAAGCCACTTAAAAATTGTAGGGGTGGTAATAAAAACTGAGTCTATACCGAATCGGACCGTAATTGTACTGAATCGTGTATCGGGTATTTAAAAAACTTTATAGTTTTTATCTCGATCTGAAATCGTGTTGTTTGAAACGAATACGTGATCAATCTTAGCTTTTGATAACCGAAAAATATTGGATCGAATTGTTCGAAAATAATGCATTTGAGATTTTTATATTATTTCCATTCCATTAAATATCTTTTAGACCAACAATGTTATAGCCAGAGTATATACTCATGCGTCTCTAAAACAGCTAAATGTGCTTGTACATATAAATGTTGTTATTTTTTCCCTTTTCGGTAAATTATGTTATATTTTAGTATATATTAAAAGTGTTAGTAGAAAATATCTCGGGTAGAGAAACTAGCAGCATTTCAGTATAGTAAATATAGCGTAGAGAATACAAGGGGGTGATGGCCTATTTATAGGCATCCATCACAAGTCCAAAGTCTAATCTACGTGGGCTTGGCCCAAATACATAATACATGTCCAAGCTAATGGGCGAACCGGCCCGATAAATAAGTAAATGAGCAAGGGGTGATTCCCGCTCGTGAGACTGCGTTTTGGGCCTAGTTGGGCCAAAGCTCGGGGATAACAGGCCGATGGCACTGGGCCTGGCATATTATCCCAACACGAGTCCCCCACTCCTTTAGTCGAGTAGTAGACTCGGCTAAAAGGGAGTACTTGAGCTGCTTTGAAATCGGCCTAGTTGCTAAGCTAGCTAGCTAGCTAGTTACACAGATGATTGATGATGATGACGATCTGTGGTGTGCCTGGAAAGGTTAGTCATGTAACCGTCTGTTGTGATCCCACAGTGTTGCACAAGGATGAGACCCTTCTTGTCTAGGTAGCATCCTGGGGTCCTGGTTATCTGGCCAGCTGACAGGTCTTCTTTGCTCCAACCGGGAAGACATCTTCCTTTGTTCATGATGAGGGGATGCCTCATTAAAACCTTACTAGGAAAAAACCCGGTGGGAAAAAATCCCAGTGAAGGAAAAAGAGTACACCGGTACCTCAAAATAAAACAGAGGAAGGTCAGTCTCGTCAGTTCTTGATTGAGCATCTGCTTTACTGGTAAGCCGAGATATGTTCCGGGAAGGCCAGTCGCTCGTCTGCTTTCCAGTGGTGGCGGTCGAGCCAATGCATGCTCGGGAGAGACCACCCGCATAACTGTTTGTCGATGATGCCGAGCTAAGGTATGCCCATGAGAGGCTGGTCACAAAGTTGCCCATTGATGATGCTGAGCCGAGGTATACTCGGGAGAGGGTAGTTTTATAACTATGCACATTGATCCCCGCTGCTTGTGAGAGGATATGGTTTCCTTCGCCTAGGTAGCAGTTTTAGGTCTTGTTTATCCGATTAGCCTCCCATGGTCTCGTTCTTCTGATCAGCAGCCTGGGGTCTTGTTTGTCTGATTAGTTGCAGCCCAGGGTCTTGCTCTGGTGGAGAGATCTCTTCTTTAAATGCACCCAAAATATAGATAAAGGGTAAGCTCTTAGGCCATTGTGTGCAGCTGCAAGTGTCGCCATCCGTCGAGGGGATAGCAAAGACCGGTCTTCACTTGTGAGCAGTGCTCACCTGATGTTCTCGAGATGGATGCAGTGAATAGTCCGCCATGATAAGTAGTCCCTGTTCATTGCTATTATTACCTGTTAAAGAAATGGCAGGTAAAAGAGGTGCTCTCGCTGCTTTAGCTGCAGTGCAAGATACTAAATTTTGGCCTTCAAAGTCAGATGAAGGTCTGTCTTAGGTAAGGAAGAAGCCCGGAGCTTCTCCGCCTGGTGCTGGGGAAAAGATAGAAGCTTCCCTGCTTTGTGAAGAGCGACTTTCCAAGAAGAGCAAATGTATGAACTGCTCCTTAGGTCGGGTAAGGGGAGATAACCCAACCGGTAGAATCCTCGCTTACGTTGTTTGTTTCCTCGCAGGTATGGTTGGTTGGACGGAGAAGCGCATTTGCTGCCCTGCCCTGACACCTTCATTTCCTCATAGGTATGGTAGGTCGGAGAAGTGCACTTGCTTCCCTTCCCTGACCTTCGTTTCCTCGTAGGCATGGATGGTCGGAGAAGCGCATTTGCTGCCTTGGATGCGACGAAAGATGCTAAGTCTCGACCTTTGACATTCGATGCAAGTCCATCTAATGTCGAAGAGAGGCACACAACTTCTCCACATGATGTCGGGGAGAAGCGTGCAACTTCCCTACATAATGTCAAGGAGATGCTTAGAGCTTCAATGTCTAATACCTGGGAGATGCACGCTCATTCCCTGCCTGATGTTGGGGAGAGGCACGCACCTTCCCTGCCTGATGCCGGAGGATGCTAAGAGTTTCTGTGCCTGATGTCCGGGGAGATTCCCAGCTTCTCCGACTGATGTCGGGTAGAAGCATGCACCTTCCCTGCCTAATGTCGGGAAGATGCTAATAGCTTCTTTACCTGATGCTGGGGAGAAGCACTCACCTTCCCAGGCTTGTGATGAAGAAATAGTCATCATCCCTGTGGACGGCGGGCTGGCCCGATTATAGAATCAAAATGATGACGTTTAGTCTGGTCGTGATGAATCCATAGCAGCGGTCATCATCCAAGTGAAGGGGAATGCGACCGGTCTTGAAATGAGAATGGTGGCACTAAGACGATCTTGACGAGGATGGCAATTCGTAGGCCGAGTGTGAAATCAAAGCAACGGTCATCATCTAAGTGAAGGAGGATCTGACCGGTCTTGAGAAAGGAATGATGGTGTTGAGCCGGTACTAACGTAGACGACGACTCATTGGCCAATCATGAATCTGAAGCAGTGGTCATTATCGTCATCCCGCCAATGTCAGATCAAGAGAGTTGTGCTTGGATGGCTCACTGATGCAGGTCAAGAAAGTGATGCAAGGCAAGAGAGTGATGTTAGATCCTTCCCGGTGATTTCAGAGTTTTGCAAGCTTTAGGCTCGAGGCCCAACCTTCGGAGCACATTCCAACGTCGGTGATGTAGTAGATGAGGTAATTATCATGTTCAAGGTCTCCCTAAACGTTTTCAGAGCTTGTCACTTCTTAGGTCGAGGACCGGCATCCGGAGTATGTCCACGCTTAGTTGCGCAGGATGCTAACCCCGACCTTCAATATCAGATGCAGGCCCGGTCAATGTTAGAGAGAAACGCAGGGCTTCTCCGTCTAGTGTTGTAATAAATGGTGCAGCTTCCCCGCCTCGTGAAGATAGAGTTGCCAGGAAGAGAAAGGGTATGAACTGCTTTTCAGGTCGGGTTAGGGAAGGCAATCCTACCCGTACAGCTCCAGCTTACTTCGCTTGTTTTCTTGCAGGTATAGCCGGTTGGGAGAATCATGCAGCTTCCCTTCCTGATGCCGGGGAGAAGCATGCAGCTTCCCTGCTTCATAAAGTACCACCTTGTTCGTTTCTTTGCAGATGTGCCAGGTTGGAGAAGCGAATTTCTTGCCTTGGCTGCAAAGAGAGATGCTAAACCATTCTCCATGTCATCTGATCTTTTTCCCTGCAGGGACTGACGGATCCGGCCGCATTGCTCCATGCTATGAAAGATCAGCATACGGAGCTCCAGCGTCAAGCTGATTAAGCCCATCTTCAGGCTACCCAGGCTCGACAACATGCAGATGGAGCGGAGGCAGCCTTGAGGATACTTTTCGTATGCAATGAAGAGGATAAGAGAGCCATGATCGATCTCCAATCAAAGTGTGACCAGCTGAAGTCGAGTATAACCAAGTAGAAGCGTCATTTGCGGATGCAGCGCAATAAGCAATTGCGGTGCTCAAAGCTTCTCAGGAGTTCTCCGAGCTTCTTGCTTCCCGGACTAAGGATGTGGGTCACCAAGCATCCCATAAATTCAAGAAGCTTATTTCTTCCCAGACGTATGCTCTCTATGCAGAGCAAGTTCACGATTGGCTTCAGACCAAAGAGGGTTGTAATTGGCACAAAAAGTTGTCTTGTTCTCTTTTAGTTGTGGCCGGCATGATACGTAGACTAGTCGTGATGGGCGGAGAAGATGGGCAATGTTGATGTCGAACTTGTTCTCCGTGATTGATTTATCACTTGAGTTTGTAGGTATGCATCGTTCGCTCTTTCAATTTTCATAGTCGTTTTTTATTCAAGAATACTTGGATAACTTGTCGGGGATCTGGCTCCCCACCTAGACCGCGAAGGGCGGAAGGTCGATAGGGTCGACCTTGACCGCGCCCTGCTGGGTAAGGCGGGGCTGACCCGCACACTGTCGGTCTAGGACCGACGAGTTGTGCAAGCTGTTCGACCAGCGATTGGACAACGGATGTACGAGAGGGGCTCGGGGCACGACCTCTCGCATACCTTCAACCCAGAGGTCGGTCTTACACCACCTTGACTTGTACAGCTAGTTTCATACTTAGGAAATATTTTGGTTGTTCCCTTTCTGAAAGTCGAACTGAAGTCGGCCAAACGTAAGGGCAAGGCCCTGCATGATCAGACCAGAACGGACCCGCACCGTTGATCCTATCAAGCGCGTAAGCGGGCAGTTAAGCCTATCAACGTCAGACAACGGATGTACGAAAGGGGCTCAGAGCACGACCTTTCGCATTCCTTTGGTCCGGAGACCAGTCATATAGTTTCCGCATCGTTGATTGGATCATACGTGCATGCGAGCTGTTTAGACAGCAACGTCAGACAACAGATGTACGAGAGGGGCTCGGGGCGCGATCTCTCGCATACCTTTTCGACCCGAAAGCCGGTCTGACAATTGCCCTGACCGAGCAGCTAAACCCTGGACGTAGAAAATAGTTTGATTATTTCTTTGCCCGAGGGCCGAGCCGTGGTCGACTAAACACCGAGAGCGGGGCGTTGTATACATATACTCTCTTTTTTTCTCCTTTTTTTTAGCTCTCCTTTTTTTTGCTCTCCTCTTTTTTCTTTTGCTCTCTTTTTTCTCTCTCTTTTTTTATTTGCTCTTTTTTTTAGCCGCCGCCCGTTTAATCCAAGTGAGGTCGGACCTCATCAAATTCAAGATTGAAAAACGAAATATATATTTTTTTTAAGTAATGAAAGAATTTGAGAACTTGAGGAGTTGCTCCAGTTATGCACTTGATCTACAATTTGTGATGATCGACTCATATAATGTGAGAGAGCTGATCTTCAATCTACTCTTCATCAACGAGCTTGCAGTACTTCGCTCTTAGGATTAGAGAAGGTTCCTGGCGCTCCGCACTTAATCTCCAAGCTTGTATTGCTCCGCTCATAGAATCTAACAATTTGCCCTGCGCTCCGCACTTGATCTACAAGCGTGTTGTGCCATGTTCATAGAATTTGGCAAAAGTGCCCTACACTCCACTTGATCTACAAACTTGCAGTGCTCCGCTCATAGAATTTGATAAGGTGCCTTGCGCTGCGCACTTGATGTACAAGCTTGCGATGTTCCGCTCAAAGGACTTGACAGGGTGTCCTGCATTGATCTTGATCCTCATACTTTGTAGCTTTGTTGTTGATGGTATGGACCTTGAGGTCCACCCGCTCGAGTTGCTTCAACGCCTTCGCGTAATGGCTTTGTGTAATGGCTTCGCGTTGCAAGGTTTTATTTCAATGGTGCTTCCGGGTCTCCGAGTTACAGCTCCGTGTTGCAAGGTATGTGCCCCTTGGCAACAGTGCTTCCTTCCTTCCCAGGACGAGTGCTGCCGGGAGGGCCTCCTTCCTGGCTCCGCCCTTGTGGAATGGCTTCACGTTGCAAGGTTTGTAACCCCTTAGCAACAGTGCTTCCTTCCTTCCCGGGACGAGTGCTGCCGGGAGGGCCTCCTTTCTGGCTCCGCCCTTGTGGAATGGCTTTGCGTTACAAGGTTTGTAACCCCATAGCAACGGTACTCCTTGACCTTGATGATCAGCTTCGCGTTGCAAGGTCTGTACCCCTTAAACAACGATGCTTCCACGACTTCGAGTAATACCTCCGCGTTGTAAGGTCTTTACCCCTTTAGCAACAGTGCTTCCTTCCTTCCCGGGATGAGTGCTGCCGGGAGGGCCTCCTTTCTGGCTTCGCCCTTGTGGAATGGCTTCACATTACAAGGTTTGTAACCCCATAGCAACAATACTCCTGGACCTTCATGATCAGCTTCGCGTTGCAAGGTCTGTACCCCTTTAACAACGATGCTTCCAGGACTTCAAGTAGCAGCTCCGCGTTGCAAGGTCTGTACCCCTTTAGCAACGGTGCTTCATTACTTCCTGGGACGAGTGTTGCCGGGAGGGCCTCCTTCCTGGCTACCGCTGCGTTGCAAGGTTTGTACCTTTTTAGCAATGATGTTTCCATGCCTTCGAGTAATAGCTCCGTGTTGCAAGGTGTGTACCCCTTTATCAACGGTGCTTCCAGGACTTTGAGTACTAGCTCCGCGTTGCAAGGTCTGTACCCCTTAAGCAATGGTGCTTCCTTCCTTCCCAGGACGAGTGTTGCCGGGAGGGCCTCCTTCCTGGCTGCCGCTGCGTTGCAAGGTTTGTACCCCTTTAGAAACGATGCTTCCATGCCTTCGAGTAATAGCTCTACGTTGCAAAGTGTGTGCCCCTTTGTCAACAATGCTTCATCATGGTACCAGTGCATGGTTCTAGGACGTGAAGGTCGGCCACATATGGCTCTCCCCCGACGACCTTTCTCCTCAGCTCGTGTAGCGTTAGCCTCATATCTTTCACCACATCAGGGGCCAGTTCTGCTTGTGCGTGCCCAGCGCGGAGCTGAACTTGCGTAGAAAACTCCGCAACCCTCTCGCGTACGTGAGGTCGAGATTTAGCATGGCGTCTGTCCGGGAAGGCTGTCCGCCTGCCCAGTCGACGGAAGTGATAAGACGAGTCGTCCTTCCTTGCTACCATGGCTACCCAACTTGTCGGGACACATACTCCCTTCGAAATCCATTTGTGCTGGTACATGTTTGCTGATGCGTCTCCTGGGGTGTCAGCTGTCTACCCGGTTGACGGGAGTGATGAGATGAATCGTTCCCTCCTTTCCAGAACGAGTGTTCCCGGGAAGGCCTCCTTCCTGGCTGTCGTGGCTAACTTGCCGGGACACAAACTCTATTATGGATCCGTCTGTGCCGGTACGTCTATGCTAGTCTGTGCTGGTACATCTGTGCCGGCACGTCCCTTCAGGGCCCATATTTGCTGGTATGTCTGTGCTGATACGTCTCCCGGGGTAGCCAGCCCTCCTACCTGGTTGACGGGGGGTGATGAGATGAATCGTTCCCTCCTTCCCGGAATGAGTGTTCCCGGGAAGACCTCCTTCCTGGCTGCCGTGGCTAACTTGCTAGGACACATACTCTATTCGGGATCCGTCCGTGCCGGTACATCAGTGTTGGTCCATGCTGGTACGTCTATGCCGGTACGTCCCTTCAGGGCCCATCTTTGTTGGTATGTCTATGCTGATACGTATCCCGGGGTAGCCAGCCCTCCTACCTGGTCGATGGGGGTAATGAGACGACTCATTCCCTCCTTCCCGTGATGAGTGTTGCCGGGAGGGCCTCCTTCTTGGCTTCTCAACTTGCCGGGACACGTACTCCATTCGAGATCCATCATGCCCTGAGTGTACGAGCATGGTGTATGGCACCGAGCATACAAGCGTCTAAGGTGATAGCTCCTAGCGTGCTCGACCTCGTGATTGTGCTCCGGAACCACGATCAGTTGGCATACACAATGAACCTACAATTTCAGAAAATTTTGTAGAAAACTCAAATTTATATTTTTATTGTTCAAGGGTTGTCCTTTGTTGAGCGGGTGAGGTCTGTGCCCATCTTTGGATGAGGCTTCGAACTGAGGAGAAGTCTGCTGCTCGTGAGGGAGACCCTCAACCGCCGCTGTCGCTCGAGCTGCCTCCATCCATGGCTGTCGCCGGACGGAGTTGAAGGTGAATCCCTGTCGCTGAGGTCAGCCGAAAAGAGCTTGTGCAGTCCTCGGTTCGTACGGATAGAGGAGATAAAGAGCGATGGCAAGGCTCCGTCTGCGTCACGTGTGAAACCCGCTCGTCAATCCCAGGAACCTCAAGCGGCCATTAATGGCAAGGCTCCGTCTGCGTCCGCCGTTGCTCAGTTCTCCCGGTCGTTCATCGCTCGGGTTCTCCTTGGTTCAACCTTGGTGGCTGCGTATCCTTGGGACCTAATCTGGAAAATTTCATATCTGATTTTTGCTCGAATCTCTACCGGTTCCTACCAAAAAATGAGAGATGGCTCTCAATGAAAGCACCAATGTTAGTAGAAAATATCTCGGGTAGAGAAACTAGCAGCATTTCAGTATAGTAAATATAGCGTAGAGAATACAAGGGGGTGATGGCCTATTTATAGGCATCCATCACAAGTCCAAAGTCTAATCTACGTGGGCTTGGCCCAAATACATAATACATGTCCAAGCTAATGGGCGAACCGGCCCGATAAATAAGTAAATGAGCAAGGGGTGATTCCCGCTCGTGAGACTGCGTTTTGGGCCTAGTTGGGCCAAAGCTCGGGGATAACAGGCCGATGGCACTGGGCCTGGCATATTATCCCAACAAAAAGAATGATAAAGTTTTAAAATCATTCATGACTACTAATTTCTTGTAATTTAGTGTATATGACATTTTCTTGTATCATATTTGTGCAGTTTTACAACTCTTTTAATACTCCGTATACTTTAAATCTTAGCTCTCACGGTTCAACTATAAATTAAATTGAATTAGAGCTAATATTTAACCTAGAACAAAAAAGAAGAACGTTGAATTTTTCTATAATATTCAACAATTTAATGATATTCTTTTTATATTTTCACATAAATTTAATAAGTTAAAGATGATATTTATATGGTGTATCATCATTTTGTTATACATTTCATTAGTTGTGTGGAGGTATTGGCCTATGGGCCAAAGCAGCTCTTCTCCCTCTTTGTTCGGTCTCTGGAACCATCTACTAGGGCTTACTCTTGTACCCTAGTATATAAGGCCTCTTATTAAGGTCTTGCCCGATTGAGACAAAAAATGTGTTGTGTTTGACTTAGAGAGAGAGGGAGAGAGAAGAGTGAAAGAGAGAGAGCTAGGGTTTTCTGATACTCTGCTCCTCATCGTTCCTCTGTGCGACCTCTTCCTTTATTCTGCTCTCCTTGTCCGGTGTGCGTAGAGAAGGTTAAGGCTAGCTGAGTGTGTTACCTTCATTGGTGTTAAAGGTGGTGCTTTGTGTGATCGCTTGAGTGTGGTCTGAGCCGGAGAAGTGAAAACCCAAGAGTGGTATCATAGCTGGATCTTCGTGTCGATACCTCTTCTGCCGCCTAGAGCTCCTCCGCCGTTGTGACGCTTTAGATCTCCACCGTGATGCTCCTGCTCCTCAGCAAGTTGGTAAGTCGAGATACCCCCTGGGATCTCGCTCAGGTAAAGCGGCGATAAACACCCTAGGTTGTCGGGTGCCTCCGGTGCTATTGTGTGCTCTCTGTGTATTGTTTCCTCTTTTATCATTGTTTTCTTCGTTATTCCGTCTGTTCCGTGCTTTGCTAGACCGGGTGGTCTAGTTGTCAGCTTATTCTGACTCGATCCAAGCACGATCTCTTGATCCCTTTCTCTGTGTGGCATAACCTGTTGCATGTTGAGATCTTTTTCATTCTGGGTGGCACTGTGAACTTAACTGTGTTTTTATCTGCTGCATGTCTCTGACTGAGTCTGATCTTTGAGATTCTTGTAACTTGTGCATAACTAGTACACCTGGTACCTGAGGTTAGGGCTGACAGGTTCCCTGCCAGCCACTTCAGTTGCCTTCGGATCTGCGTGGCCTGTCAGTCCGCTGCCAGTACTTGTTGATTCCTTATTACTTGAATCTGGTCTGTTTGGTTTTGTGTGTTGTTGTCACGCCCCGGACCTACCCGGACACGTCAACAACCCGCCGTACAGTACGAATAGTCAACCGCAGCCCGACTCATCCATACTATACAAGTCGTCTTGAATACCATTCACACATAGTACATCCATAAACAAACATAATGTAAAACATTTATTAAAACAGCGGAAATAATAGATACAAGTGTTCAAGCCACACTTGGCATAATTAGGCATGCAAGCCCCCAAAATAATTATTCAGAAAATATTATCCATGAGCATTATTCATATTGTTTTTCAAAACAAGAACGGGAGAAGCACGAACCAAGTCTTCTCCTCAGAAACCTCCCGAAGCAGCGGCTGGTGGTAGCAACCTTCAAGTTCTACCTGAAACTGTGAGGTGGCCTCCCCCGCGAAGGGGAGGTCAGTACTTGGAAGCATTTGACAAGTACAATGACAACTATACTAAGTATAATCAAAGTTTAAATCTCTGAGGCCCTCAACTAGGGCATTATTACATTATAGTTAATCCGTTCATTTAATATCAATTCATCATTTTTTATCACGGTCTAGAGCCCAGCTCATAATCACCGTCATCTACTACGGTCTAGAGCCCAGCTCATAATCACCGTCATCTACTACGGTCTAGAGCCTAGCTCATAATCACCGTCATCTACTACGGTCTAGAGCCCAGCTCATAATCACCGTCATCTACTACGGTTTAGAGCCCAGCTCATAATCACCGTCATCTACTACGGTCTAGAGCCCAGCTCATAATCACTGTCATCTACATCGGTCTTGAGCCCGGCTCATAATCACCGATTCCTTATAATTCAAATTCTTAGGATCTAATTCATCCATTTCTCAACTAACATTTTCAACTAATATTTCAATGCTAGTTATTTATTTATTTCAATATAATTCCTTCTTCTTGCATAATTGGCCTTAATATCAAGTATCACTTTCATACCTTCATGGCTTCTCCTCATGGCATCAAAGTATACTATCCCAAATGATATTCGTGGTTGGCACAACCATCATACACACATATTCATAACATCTAAACATACACAATTTATTCATAAATTTGTGTATCATGCATACTATAATTTTAATCAATAGTAGTTCTATCTATGCATTATTAACCATCAACAATTCATGCACATCACATTTATATTCACTTAGGAAATCCCATGAAATTAACCCAAAGATTATAAGTATCATAGTCGGTCATCCTCACCTTAATTAAGCTTAAGCGCGTTCTACGTTTCTTGATTGAACTTTGACCAACTCCGGCGACTTTGACCAACTCCGGCGAACTTTGACCAACTCCGACGAAACTCCGGCGAGGCTCAAAAATACTTTAAATCAAGTTCCTAACAAGGTTTCATCATCACAAAACCCATATCAACACAAATAACCTATAAAAGGTTATTTTCCGGCAAACCGGTCGATTTGGCTTCTAAGTCCGTTTTTGGACTTAGAATCACCTTCCAACCCATCATTCCACACTTAGATCATGTAGAACAATACTAAAAGCTTTTATATGATATATACCTTATATGCTAGAAGAAAAACAAAGGAAAAGTTATGATAAGGTTATTACCTTAATTTTCACACCCTTTTCCTAGCTTTTTCCTTCTTAAACTTTCTTCTTGGACTCCCTTTAGCTTGAGTTCGGATTTGGGCTATGGAGATGAAGTTTGCAGAGCTCTTCTCTCCTTCTTGGTGTGTTTGGGTCGAAATGATGAGGGTAAGGAGGTAGGGGTGGTTCCTTCTTGTCTCATCTAGACAATGAGTGAAGGGAGGGGGCCTACTACATGTCAAAAGTGTCTCCCCCATCCTCTCAATTGTTGTTCAGCCAATTTGGCACTCATCCAGCCCTCAAGGGTTGACAATTTCGTGGGGTGGCCCCCACCCATGTGGGAGGTCATCCCAATTTGTCCCAACGTGTGCAATTTGCCCCGAAAGTTGTATTTTTCGGACTGTTTTAAGTATATTTTATTTTATCGGGTCAAATAAAATATAACACTTGTTCCCAATTCTTAATGGACCTTAGAATCAATATGCATCCCTCACTTTAATTTAGAAGTCTCCGAAATCCCTTTTCGGGCTGTTATCTGATAGGTTACCGATACTGATAATTTGGCCCCGTTTGACCAACCGGTCAACCCTATGCCATTGTCATGGCTCAATTAGGGTATCCACCACCATATACATATTATCTAGTCCAAGATCAATATAATATGTGGCCCCGATAATATCGGGCGGTCCCCACTCCCGATGTGGGCCCCACGTGCATTTTACTATTCACGCGGAAAAAAAAATTAATACAAATTCACAACTTCGTAAGTTCACTAAATATTTCACAGGGTTCAATAAATTATTATATTAAAGATAAATACATTCGGGGACGGTGTTACAAGTTCACCCCCCCTTATTTGGGATTTCGTCCCCGAAATCCACGTGTCTAATCGAAAAGGAAAGGGTACTGCTCCCTCATTGAGACCTCAGTCTCCCAGGTTTCTTCTTCGACTCGATCACTCCTCCAAAGGACCTTTACCATAGGAATCTCCTTGTTCCTTAGTTTCTTTACCTGTTGACCCACAATCTTCACCGGTTCCACCGCATATTGTAGGTCTTCACGTATCTCTACCGGTGGTTTCTCAAGGATATGAGACGGATCTCGCACGTATTTCTTGAGCATCGATACATGGAACACGTCGTGTATCTTCTCAAGTTCTGGCGTCAATTTGATACGGTAAGCCACGGCCCCTATCCTTTCAAGGATTTCAAATGGGCCAATATATCGGGGGTTAAGTTTTCCCCTCGATATAAATCTGATGATACCTTTCCAAGGAGAAATCCTTAGAAAGACCTTATCACCGACCTCAAACTCCAATGGCCTGCGCCGTTTGTCAGCATAACTCTTTTGCCGATCTTGGGCAGCCTTGAGTCTATCCTGAATGACTTTCACCTTAGCCTTGGTGATTTCGACAAGTTCAATCCCCTCGAGCTTGGCTTCGCCAACCTCATCCCAACACAACGGTGTTCTACATTTCCTCCCATACAATGCCTCGTATGGAGGCATGCCAATACTCGCCTGATAACTGTTGTTATAGGCAAACTCAACCAGAGCCAAATGCTTGTCCCAACTCCCTTGGAACTCCAGAGCACATGCCCTAAGCATATCTTCCAGAATCTGTATCACCCTCTCGGATTGCCCATCCGTCTGTGGGTGAAAGGCTGTGCTAAACTTTAGCTTCGTACCCAAAGATGCTTGAAATTTTGGCCAAAATCGGGATGTGAAACGTGGGTCCCTATCCGAGACAATGGATATCGGAACTCCATGCAGTCTCACAATCTCCTCCATGTATAGCTTTGCCAATCTTTCAAGAGGATAAGTAATGTTGATAGGCAAAAAGTGTGCACTCTTGGTGAGCCTATCAACCACTACCCATACTGCATCATAGTTGTTCACTGTTCGTGGCAGCCCCACCACGAAGTCCATGGTCACGTGCTCCCACTTCCATTCTGGAATGGTAAGTGGTTGCAAAAGTCCCGCCGGGTGTTGATGCTCCGCCTTGACTTGTTGGCAAGTAAGGCACCGACTCACGTACTCTGCGATGTCCCTCTTCATACCCGACCACCAGTAACTTTCCTTCAAGTCTCGGTACATTTTAGTACCTCCTGGATGCATGGCATACGCCGAAGAATGAGCCTCCTCCAGTATAGACTTTTGGAGCTCCTCGTTCCTTGGTATGCATACACGGCCTTTAAACAATAAAAGACCGTCATCACGTACCCGAAAGTTCTCAACAGGTCCCTCAAGGATCTGTTCACGGACCTTCTGACATTCTTCATCAATGGCCTGACATCTACTGATCTCACTCAGCAATGTAGGCCTAACCTCGAATCTAGCAATGAGGACCCCACTCGTGGACACCTCCACTTGTGCCCTTAGTGAGCGTAGACACGTGAGTAACGTCCCCGATGTACTCTTTCTGCTCAGTGCATCGGCTACCACATTGGCCTTCCCGGGATGATAGTCGATGATCAAGTCATAGTCCTTGATCAACTACATCCATCTCCTTTGTCTCATATTCAACTCTTTTTGAGTGAATACATACTTCAAGCTTTTATGATCGGTGAAAATGTGACACGTCTCCCCATAGAGATAATGCCGCCAAATTTTCAGTGCAAACACTACTGCTCCCAACTCTAGATCATGGGTAGGGTAGTTTGCCTCGTGTTTCTTCAATTGCCTTGAAGCGTATGCAATCACCCGACCGTTTTGCATTAGAACACATCCAAGCCCTTGGATGCTAGCGTCACTGTATATGTCGTACCCTATCCCTTGTGTGGGTAGAGTGAGGACTGGTGCTTCTGTAAGCCGTTTCTTTAGTTTGAGAAACCCTTTCTCACAATTGTCGTCCCATATGAACTTGGCCCCTTTCTTTGTGAGCTTTGTCAAAGGAGACGCCAATACAGAAAATTTTTCAACAAACTTACGATAATTTCCTGCCAAACCGAGGAAACTACGTATTTCTTTCACGTTCTTGGGTCTCTCCCAATTCATAATGGCTTCTATCTTGGCTTTATCCACCGCAATGCCCAAACCTGACACGACATGCCCGAGGAACCCGATCTCTTTGAGCCAAAACTCGCATTTAGAGAACTTGGCAAAGAGTTGTTTTTCCCTTAGCCGTTCAAGTACAAGTCTCAAATGATCTTCATGCTCCCACTCACTCTTGGAGTATATCAAAATATCGTCAATGAATACTATCACGAATTGATCTAAGTATTCACTGAACACACGGTTCATCATGTCCATGAATGCCGCCGGGGCGTTGGTTAGCCCGAACGACATAACTAGGAACTCGAAATGACCATACCTTGTGCGGAATGCACTCTTCGGTATGTCATCTTCCTTTATTTTCAGTTGATGGTACCCCGACCTCAAGTCAATCTTCGAAAACACCGTCGCCCCTCGGAGCTGATCAGACAAGTCATCAATTCTAGGCAAGGGATACCTATTCTTGATTGTGACCTTGTTCAGTTGACGATAGTCAATGCACATTCGAAGTGTTCCATCTTTCTTTTTCACGAAAAGGACCGGTGCTCCCCACGGAGAGTGACTCGGCCTTATGAAACCGTTATCCAATAGCTCTTGCAATTGGGTTTTCAACTCGTTAAGTTCAGCGGGTGCCATTCTGTATGGCGGTATAGAGATTGGTTTGGTGCCAGGTTCGACCTCGATCACGAACTCAATCTCCCTATTGGGTGGAAGTCCCGGTAAGTCTTTTGGGAAGACATCCGGATACTTGCACACAACTCTCACATCATTGATGTCTATCTCTTCTTTGGTTTTATCCACCACATACGCTAGGTATACGTGACACCCCTTTCTCATCATATTCCTTGCTCTCACGGCGGATATGATACAACAGTTTGATTTGCCTCTATCTCCCTCGAAGCATAAGGTCAACCCTTCGCCGCCTTCGAGTTCAAGAACCTTCGTGTAGCAATCGACCCTAGCATGATGTTTCTCAAGCCAATCCATCCCGAGGATTGCATCAAACTCGATCATACTCAACGGTACGAAATCACACGTCAAGTTCTGTCCCTCCACCTCCACCTCACACGATGGATAGTGGCTTTCTCTCTCGATATCATCCCCTAGAGGCGTGGACACCAATAGGGTTTGAGTCATCGGTACAAGTGGTCCGTTGAATCCGCTGGCAAACGCCTCACTCACAAATGATCGTTGCGCCCCGGTATCAATAAGGATCCTTGCTTCTCTCCCGTTTATCTTTAGTGTTCCTACATTCATAAGTAATGTAAGACACACCATCTAATAAATAGGTTCGTTTCTTAAGTCGTAGAGTAGGTTGGTTGTGTTTCAGGTGGGGTCCGTTCGATACCCTCCCGAAATTTCCCGGTTTCTAACCTTTAGGACCGTTTTAGGATCAATCCGGGTGAAAGCCGGCCGCTTTTCACGAAAGCCGGCCGGTTTTCGACTGCGAGAAAAATTCCAAGTTTTTTAATCACGAAAGCCGGGCGGCTTTTACGGAAGCCGGGACAATGGTCTTGAATTCTGTAATAAGGACCTTGACAACCTGTGTAGGGACTCTGAAATTAGAAGGCATAAGACTTTCACCTATACCCCTCAGCAAAATGGTATTGCTGAAAGAATGAATAGGATCCTCCTGGGCAAGGTTAGGAGCCTCTTAGCTGCGTCTGGCCTATCTAATAAATTCCGGGGTGAGGTTGTTACTACAGGTGCCTACTTGATAAATAGGTCACCTTCTGTTCCTTTGAGTGGTAAATGTCCTGAAGAGGCTTTCACTGGAAAGCCTCTTGACATGTCAAACCTTTGAGTTTTTGGTTGTTCTGCATATGTGCATCAAAATTCAGACAAATTGGAACCCATATCCAAGAAATGTGTGTTTTTAGGTTACCCTGAAGGGGTTAAGGGTTATAGACTATGGGATAGAAGTGTCCCTGGTTTCAGGGCATTTGTTATAGGGATGTTATCTTCAATGAAACTGAGTTTCCTTGTCTTCCTAGATCCAACCTAGCTCCTTCTGAGGTGGAGCCTGAACCCTTGTTTCCTGTCACAGTTCCTATAGAGTCTGATAGTACTGTTGACCCCATTATACCCAATGTGCATGTTGATATGTCTGCTGAACATGATCACTCCATCACTCCTTTTGAGGTGGAGTCCATAACTGATATTAATGTGCATGATGGTACTGTCCAATCTGATGTCCATGATAATACTGGTTTGCATGATATTCATGATAACTTCCATGATTACCAACTTGCTAGGGATAGAACGAAAAGGCCTATTAAGAAAAAGGCTGATTCCATGCCTGACTATGCTTTTGGTGTGAGTGATGTCTCTGATTTTGCATTTACTGTTTTTGAATCCCTATAACTTAATGAACCCAATACCTATAGGGAAGCCTTAGACTCTAAGGAGTCCCAACAGTGGATTAAGGCTATGCAAACTGATATGGACTCCTTGCATGTGAACCAGACCTGGACCCTAGTTCCCAGACCTCCTAACTGCTATGTGGTTGAGTGCAAGTGGCTCTACAAAGTCAAAGAAGAGTCTGACTTTGTTGCTTACTATAACTGGGAAATGAAGTAGATGATGTCACCACTGCTTTTCTGCATGGTGACTTAGATAAGAAAATCTACATGACCCAGCCTGAGGGCTTTGTGGATTCCAAGAAGAGCAATCATGTTTGTCTGCTTAGAAAGGCCTTGTATGGCCTGAAGCAACCCCCTAGACAGTGGAACATTAGGTTTGATCAGTGTATGAAATCCATGAAATTTGCTAAGTCTAACTGTGATCACTGCTTATACTTGAAGAACGTGTCTTCCGTACCTGTTTATTTGTTGATCTATGTGGATGATATGGTCATTATTAGTCCATGCCTTAAGTCTATTACTTCTGTGCAAAAATGCTCATGTGAAAACTTTGTTATGAAGGACCTTGGTGATGCCAAAAGGACCATTGGTATTAATATTGTTAGATATAGATCTGCTTCCACATTTGTTTTAAATCAGATTTCATATGTTGAAAAAGATTTGAGTAAATTTAATATGCTCAATGCCACTCCTGTGAATGTTCCTCTTGCATCTCACTTTGTGTTAAGTAAGGAACAGTCCCCAAAGACTGCTCCTGAAATTGAGAAGATGAAGTCCGTGCCTTACTCTAATGCCACTGGTTCTGTGATGTACTTAATGGTTAGCTCTAGACCTGATATTGCTTATGTTGTCAGTTGCTTAAGTAGATATATGTTTAATCCTGGTGTTGTGCACTAGAATGCTTTAAAATGATTGAGTGTAGAGGACTTCTCACGGTCCTACTGAGTATTATCTTACCTTACTCGATCCTGGGTATTCACCCGTAACGTATGATCTACCTCGTACCTCACCCGGTCATGGTTTATATCATCTCATTACTAACGACTAATCCAAGCCTTAGCGTTTAAACATCATATTCCAAACCTTAACATTTAAACAATATATTCCATTCAATTCCATGCAAAATATACATATATAGAAGGACCAGGGTCAGTTCTACCTCGAACCGGCCCCAATTTGCATTTTAGCAAAACTGGCCCCGGAACACGAGAACGAACTGGCGCCGGTTTGCCCCTTGGCTGGTGCCGGTCCCGAATATTTTAATAAATATTGGACTGCCCAAGAGTGAACCGGCACCGGGCTTGATCCCAACCCGTGCCGATCAACGGTCAATTCGGCGATCAACGCTCTGTTGACTGCACGAAATAGTCTTGATTGATATGAAACTTAAGCCCAACATGTTTTAAGTCGTTTACGATCAATATATGTCATTTTGGCCATTCTAAACATCTATCATGTTTTGTATATATTTCAAATCATTTTAATGAATATTATTCTAGTTTATTTCCCATAACTAGATTACCTTAGTGACTTGCATGATTTTGCACTTTCAATTCTTCACAAGAATACCACCTTGAATTTCCTTTGGTCACTTCACAAAATTAGTCATTCATGGTTCATCATTCAATTAGAATATTGTATTCACATAGTTATTAACAAGGTCATTCATACTTATTAATCATTCATGTATATTACTTTAGTTTATTTCTCATAAACTAGATTATCTTAGTAACATGCATACTTAAGCATTTCTTAATCTTTCACAAGAATATCACTTGAATTACCTTTAGTCATTTCCCAAATAAATTATTCTTGATTATCGTTCATCAAGAATATTGTATTCATATAATTATTTACTCATCAATCATGCCACTTTCACATAATTATAATCAATATGGTTAATCACACATTTAAATACTTTTAAAATATAAAATCTGATTCAATTACTCAAATAACTCGGCTTGTATTAACACAATAATTACAATTACGCAGAAAGGCCGAACGGGAGTTACGGTCCAAAGGCTAATACAAGAGCTAGAATGCTATTAGAGCTTGTGAGTAAATAAATGCTAACCCTTTTCCTGAAATAAAAGATGCTATTTGTACTAGAACTAGGTAGGTGGGGCAATGGGGCGCTCCAATGTGATTGGTTTCTTCCCATGCCATTTGCAGACCTATGCAGATATCTTCCATGCTCCTTTGTTTTATTCAAGCTCAAAATCTTCTAAAACTAATAAATTACAATAAACTGGGAAAAATAAAGTATTACACCAAAAGTGTGTAATTTCCCAAACAACAGTAAATAAAACTAGTTAAAATTACAAAGATAAACAATAAAAATTCTATATCATCAAACTCCCTCTACTTAATCTATTACTCGTCCTCGAGTAAAAATCAACATAACACTCCACAATCAACATAACAGATAACTTCAACGGAATTAAATGTTCATTTTTTTTGCATCCTCAAATTTTAGAGAAAGAGGGCCTTCATGATTTTCAAGAACAAGTGAAATGAGTTCCTGTATAGACTCAGATAAAATTTCCTCTCATTCTGCCTAGGAGCCTTTTCAGGTTTTCATCCTAGCCTTTCTTTTTATTTTCCTTCTTATCCCAACTCACTCATTTTAGCCACTTTTGCTTAGATCACCAATTTTTCTGGGTTTTCAACCAACTAGCATTTTTTGAAGATAAATAATCCAAGTTGCAAGGTTAAAAGAACGAGTACATACCAAGTGAGTGCCTCTCCTACATTTTTCTCATAACAATGTCCCTAGTGTTTGGCACCAAGATCACCGTCGTACCCTCCATAACTGCCATCGCCACCAAGATCATGTTCACCGGAGCTGGAATCTCCCAATGCCCCAATATGAGGGATAATACCATGTCGGGTGTTGTACTAGAGTGGGCATGTCAGAGAAGTACCCTTGGTGGTCGAAGATATGTGTTCTTTTTGGTGTTTTTTTAGTGAATTTCAAAATTGAGCTTGGGGGTTAGGGAATTCAGTTTTTAGGGTATTTGGGGGGTTTGGTGGGTTTTGTGTGTGTGGGTTTGGAAAGTAGGATGAAGAGAAAAAGAAATGACATTTTTTTTTGGAGGTTTTGGAGAGGATGATGTGGATAAGAAGAATGTGGGTTAATTTGGATGTTTTGGTTGAGATTGGAGTGGTTCGAAGCTTGGATGATGATCAATGGAGGTTGAGGGTTTGAGTTTGGGAGATTAGGGAAGAAAATGAGTGTTTTGTGGGCTGATTTAGGACCAAATCGGACTGAAATCCCGATTACCCGGCCGGGTTTTTAGTAATACCCGAATGGGTATGCTGTTTTTCGCTTGGCAAACCATTTTTAAGCATAATACTCGATCGAGTTTTTGTGATACCCGACCAGGTATTAGGCCATTTAAAAAAAACGTTTTCTTTACCCTATCAACACCCGAATGGGTTTCCTTTCCAGAGGCGTCTTTGCCACAATACCTGGCCGGGTTTTTGGTAATACCCGGTTAGGTTTTTCCCCAGACCTCTCCAAAAACTTTTTTTTGAAAAGTGCAAAGTTCACATAAAATAAGATAAGTAGATGTACCTTGCATGAATTGCCTCCCAAGAAGCATCTCATTTACCATCACGGCACGACGCCATCAGTTTGTTCAGTCGTTTAAGCTTAGATCATAATAATCTATCTTCTTCACATTTTCATTTGTTGCACTTTCGTAGAAATGCTCAATTTTCCGACCCTTCACTATGAAATTTTTTCCAGAATCAAATATCCAGATTTTCATTAAATTATGTGGTGAGAGTGAGGGAAAGAAATTATTGTTTAGCATGGTCAATGTAAAGTGTTTCGATTCATTAATTTTGCTGAAGATTTCAAAGCTACAATGTCCTTTTCAATTTTATGAGTTTCTCCTAAAGTTTTTAGAACTGTTGGGGTACCTCGAAGGATGATAAAGATAGATATTTGACCTTGAAACTCGGTTCAACCTCTTCTTTGACCAGTTGGAGCTCAATGTCTCTTTCTTCTACTACTTCTTCTGGATGTTGGATCTCCTTTTGCATTTCCTTCTCATTTGTCAATGTGATTGCAAAAGTTTGCTGTTTAGGATCACATTCTATTCGAGAGAGAAGTTTCCCCGAATCCTTTGCTTCAAGCCTATTCAAAGTTCCGGCTATTTGACTTATTCGAGTTTCCAAGTTTAAAATGCTAGATTTGGTCTCATTTTGAAATTGCACCATGTTGTTTTGCATGGTGGTCATTTTGGAAGCAATAGCCCGAACCATATCCTCCGTAGACATGTTAGAGTTGGAGAATGGATCATACCTCACATGAGGTACTTTCCTTTGGAAACCAACATAATCAAGTTGTTCAAGGTATTCTTCTTGAAGCTTTGGACAAAAATCCGTAAGATGCCCATGAGACATGCAAATGTTGCAAGTCTTGACATCTCGAGCTTTTGAGCATAAGATAGACTTCTTTATTAGAGAAGCCAAGACAGAAATTTGACTCTCTAAGGATGATGTGTTGGTATCCATGTACTCATGTAAGCTCAGAAAATAGAAAAGTAAGATTTTTTTAAAATATATATTTTTTTGAAATAAAATAAAAAGAAAAATAATTGCTTTTCCCCAGCAACGACGCCAAATTTGACGAGCACTTTGTCGTAGTGCGTCAAAATAAATTCAATACTTAACACTTATACGTAGTATAGCATAGTAGAATTCGTATCCACAAGGAAATTTTTTTATGATTTAATTTATGAACTAGTAAGTAAAGAGGGGTTTTGGGGTTGAATGATTTAATTTAATTAAAAACTAAAATGAACAACTTATATGTGATTTAATTCAAAGATAAAAAGAACTTGGTTTTGCTACTTTCCACTTGTTGATATATTTAGTCGATCCTCGTTATATCTATAACTTATCCCCTCTCGAATACTCAATAGAGGAGTATATCCAATTCATCGAGGGTAGTTATTAACAACGACTGTTCATTAATAACCATTAATTACTATTAATCAAATATAGAACAACGCCTTATACCGATTTAATAGTAGCATTTAATCTTTCTAACTCCTTGACGAAATCAATTGAGATTGATAACTGATGGAGTATATGGCCCGGGAACCCCCGGCCCACAGACTCCTACTACCCCAAACAAGGCCCAACAGGCCCAGAAGGCCCAACAGGCCCAAATCACAGCGACCAGAGTACCAAGCAGCCCACAAATGCGCACCAGGGGTGCCTTCGGCCCCCTGGCCGAAGACTCTAGCTATCACAGGAGGGTCAACACAGCAAAACAAAGTTACTGGGGAAAACGGCGAAAATCAGTAGCCCTCGGCAACTGGAGCCCTCAGCACTAAGGGGGTCCCCGGTACTCAGAGCCCTCAGCTAGTCCTCTACAGCCGAGGGCACCTTTCCCGACATGATATTCGCGCCACATGCGTACAGATCACCATACCCTGTACAACATCCCATCCAACAGCCGCATTAAATGCGGCCACATGCGGTTGCCAGCGCCAACCAGTTGAGGTGACCTCTCGGCCAATGGACGCTTGACACGTGTCCCTGTCCGGCATTCATTGCTACTATAAATAGCACCCCATTTCCCCATTTGTAACCACGCTGAAAACGATCCACACTTTACAATATACTTTCTCTCTCTATTTACTTGCTCTGACTTTTCTCTTATTATTCTCCGTAATAACCCCTCGGATAAGCTACCCCCCGGGTACACTATCCATCATTTGGTGCTCTCGTTGAGAGGTCGAACAATCAAGTAAGAAACCCTCCCCCTCGACCAAACACAAAAACACCTATCCAAAATGGTGAGAACAACTCGTGCCAACTCCAAGAATGTAGAGGACAGGAACCTGGCCCTCGGCGAGGCTGACGTCCCCGAAGCCTCCAACAGGGCTACCGGGGGCGGCGTCATCGCCGGGATGGACCAGACGGCTGTCGACCTACGCCAGCAGATTCACCAAAATGCCCCCGATGCCCGCCTCGGCATCGAGGCCAAGAAAAAGGACCGGAGCGAAAATCAAATTAGCCCCCCGGTCATCACCATCGACGTTCAATCGGCGCTCTCCGCCTTCATCCAGACGCTCACTCAGAACCCGGGTGCCTTCGGCACTTTGGTTCCCCACCAGCCTCAGGTTGGGGAGAATATTCTGCCTCCCCCTCATCCACGACCCCTCAGTAACCCGGTCCTCCGGATGGGGAACTTCAAGGGGGTCGTGGCCCAAGATACGGCCTCCCAGGAAGTCCAGTCCCGGGACCGCCACGACGTGAACAAGAAGCACCCCCGGACCTCCGCCCTCGAGAGGCTCGGAGGGGCACAAGACCGCCGAGGGGTCCAAGACCGCCTCGGGGGAAGGGCGTTCCAAAGACCTCAGGAAAGTGGCGGGTCCGTTTCCAGGGCCAATGAGAGACGTCCCTCTCAGGACAAAGGCAAGGCACCTCTCCATGCCGACGACGCACGCCATCAAATCAATCAAGACCACTCGGCCCGAGTCCATTCGCAGGGGGCGGAGGCCCTCCAGAAGGACCCCCGGGACGAAATCATTGCGGCCCTCCAGCGCCGGCTTGACGAGATGGAGGCCACCAAGGCCCACGCCACCACTTCTGCCCCTCATGCGGACTTCAAGTATGAGGCGATGATGGCCAAAATGGAAGAAATGCAGAAGAAGATAGCCGAGGGCTCCGGGGAACCCACCATACAGCTCCGGACCCGGACGCCGTTTACCCCAAGGGTATTGGCTGCCCGGATCCCGGAAAAATACCGAGGGCAACTCATCAAGCCCTATGACGGAAAGACTGACCCCCAAGAGCACTACAGCAGGTATCAAAACAGCATGATGATGGTGGGGGCATCAGATGAATATTTGTGCCGTTGGTTCCTCTCCATCCTAGAGGGGCCAGCTTACGAATGGTTCAATCGATTGCCCGAAGGCTGCATTGACTCATGGCAAGAACTCACCCAACGTTTCTTGACGCAATTTGCGGGGAGGCGCCGCACGAGAAAGCACTTCTCCCACTTGCTAACTGTGAGGCAGAAGAAGGAGGAGACCCTTCGGGACTTCCCGGAGCGCTGGAGGACGGAGGCTGATAAAGTTGACGGTGCAGACGACGGGACCCTCCTACAAACAGTACTCCGCCCCGGGAACTTCTCAAGGAGCCTCATCATCGAACCCCCCGCGATTATATAAGGGCCCTACAGCGGGGGGGGGGGGGGTACGCGAGGCCGAGGAGGTGGAGAAATGCCACCATGTCCCGGATCAGCAACGCCCTCGGCCGGAAGACAAAGGTAACCGGGGGCCGGGGGCTCCCCGCAATCATCCCAGGGAGTCTGCCCCCTCCGGTGATCGCCCCCGGCATGGCCAAGCCAAGCCCGGGGGAGGCTACAAGGGGAACCCGAGGGCTTGAGCACAGCCTGTCCTCCTGGAGCACCCTCGGACACCATTGACGCACCCCGTCAGTGTCATCCTGGATTTTGCCGAGGAGAGGGGCCTCGTGGAGCGATATTCACGCGCGCCCTCGGAAGTGTTTGCCATCAATCCAAACTACCCCTACTGTCGTTTCCACCGACACCAGGGGAACAGGACCGATGATTGCCATCAGCTGAAGACGGCCATCGAGAAATTGATACAGACGGGCCATCTGTCCCAGTTTGTCCAGGGCCATCAGCAACAGTCCCCCCCTCATCAGGGGCCACCCCAAGGGCAAACTGCGAGAGGGAATGCATGGGTCAACCCCAACACCATCCCCCTCGGCAAGAAGAGGGAGATTGGAAATCTGGAGGAGGAGGAGGAGTACCCCCGGTACCAAGAAAAGAAACGCCACATCCTCATGATTACGGGGGGAAATACCTGGGGTGACTCTACAAGTCAACGAAAGAAGTGGGCTCAATCACTTTACGTGGGGGAAGTCACTCATATGCCCCCGGTAAAGCGGCTGAGGGAGGAACCCATTGTCTTCACCAACGCTGATCTCCCCCCAGTATCCTCCCCCCACAGGGATGCCCTCGTCATCCGCGCAGAGATCAACGACACCATTATCCACAGAACTTACATTGACACGGGCAGCTCCGTCAATGTAATGTACCTCAGCACCTTCAGAGAGCTGCATCTGGAGAGGGGGTCCCTTCGGCCCATCAAGACCCCTCTCGCCGGCTTCACCGGCGACACCATTGATTCCGAGGGGGTCATAACCCTCCCGGTCATCTTCGGCGACGGCCTCCATAGAGCCAAGCTCGAAGTGGAGTTCATCGTCGTCAACATCGACTGCGCCCACAACATCATTCTCGGCCGGCCAGCCCTCGAGGATCTCGAGGCCGTCATCTCTATGAGGCACCTCTGCCTCAAGTTCCCAGCCGAAGGGGGGATTGGTTACTCGAGGGGAAACCAAAAGCTCGCCCGCGCTTGCTACCTTCAAGTTACAAAGAAGGTTAGCAAGACGGAGTTCCGCGTTGACACCATCACCGGAACTGTGGAAGCGGAAGAAATGAGGCCGAGGGCTGAACCAGCCGAGGAGGTAGAAGACTTCGCACACGATCCGGCCAAGCCGGAGAGAGTCGTGAAGATTGGAGCCAAGCTCCCCGAAGACCGGCATCATCAGCGCCCTCCGCGCCTACTCCATTGTTTTTGCATGGGGGCCGGAGGACATGCCGGGGATCAGCCGAAGGGTCATCACCCACCGCCTCTCAGTGGACCCTTCGGCCAAACCAGTACAACAGCGAAGGAGACCCCTCTCGGTCGAGAGGAGGGAATTTGTGAAGAAGGAGGTCGACATGCTTCTTTCTATCAAGCACATCAAGGAGGTGAAATACCACTCATGGTTGGCAAACGTAGTCCTCGCACAAAAACCGCCCTCATTCCGCATGTGCGTGGACTACACGGATCTCAACAAGGCATGTCCCATGGACCCTTTTCCTCTACCCAATATTGATCAACTGGTGGATGAAACCGCGGGGTGTGAAATCATGTCATTCCTCGACGCATTCCGCGGGTATCATCAAATATACATGCATGAGGAGGACGCTGAAAAAACAGCCTTCATGACTCCCGAGGGCATCTTCTGCTACCTTGTCATGGCCTTCGGCCTAAAGAACTCAGGCGCCACCTATACTCGGATGGTGGCCAGGGTAGTTCAAGCTGTCCTAGGACGCACCATGGAGGCATATGTTGACCATATGATCGTCAAAAGCAAGCAGTCAGCAAACCATGCTGACGACCTGAGGGAGGTCTTTGCCATCATGCAGAAGTTTAGCCTTCGGCTGAACCCGAAGAAGTGTACCTTCGGCGTCCAGGGGGGAAATTCCTGGGATACATGGTTAGCCGAAGGGTTATTGAGGCCAACCCCGAGAAAATCCAGGCTATCATCAACATGGAGCCCCACGCAACGTGAAGGAGGTCCAACGGTTGACGGGCCGCCTGGCAGCCCTCAACCGCTTCTTATCAAAATCGGCGAAGAAGTCCTTACCCTTCTTCCAGATCATGAGGAAAACCGCCGGTTTCCAGTGGACTTCAGAATGTCAGGGGGCATTCGAGGAGCTGAAACGATACTTATCTTCACCCCGTGTGCTCTCTAAACCCAAGGTGGGGGAAATCTTGTACCTCTACTTGGGTGTTAGCCCGGCTGCCATCAGCTCTGTACTCATCCGGGAAGAGGATGGCATCCAACATGCCATCTTCTATGTTAGCAAGACCCTCAGGGAGGCAGAACTCCGGTACTCTCCCGTGGAAAAAACGGTGCTGGCTATCGTGTGGACCATCAAGAAGTTGGGCCATTACTTCCAGGCTCACCCGGTCCAGGTCCTCACTCACCAACCCCTCGGCGCCTTGATGAGGAGCCCCACTAGCTCCTCCCGAATGGTAAAATGGGCTGTCTTCTTGAGCCAATACAACATCGACATCCGTCCTAGGCCCGCCATCAAGGGCCAAGCCCTAGCGGACTTCGTGACGGAATGCACGGCAAGGGCAGCCATGGACGAGGAGCCCTCGGCCCCTTCAGATGACTGGTGGACCCTCTACGCCGACGGCTCCTCCGCCATCAAGGCATGCGGAGGAGGGGTGGTTCTCATCTCACCCGAGGGCTTCCGGGCCTATTATGCAGTCCGTTCGTTTCTCCTTCAAAGTCTCCAACAATGAAGCCAAATACGAGGCTCTCCTCTGTGGCCTTCGGATGGCAGCTAACATGAAGGCCCGACAAATCCACGTCAAGTGCGACTCCAAGTTGGTCGTCGGCCAAATCTCCGGGGAGTACGAGGCCAAGGAAGGGAGAATGAAGCAATACAAGGAGGCGGCCAAGGAGTTGCTTAAGGTATTTGAGGCTCACTCTCTTACTCAAATACCGAGGGCTCAAAACTCCGAGGCCGACATTTTATCAAAGCTCTCGGCAGAATCCCCTAAGCATATCTCCAAGATCGCCAAAATAGAAGAACTCAGCCTCTCCAGCATACATGCTAGCCCCGTCATGAGCATACAACAAAGTTAGGAGGACTGGATCTCAGACATTGTTGCCTTCATCACCACAGGGCAACTGCCCGGGGAGGAGGCCCGCGCCAAACTGACAAAACTGAGGGCTCCCAGCTACGTTATCGAGGACGGAAGGCTGTACAAAAGGTCCTACAACGGGACATTACTTCGGTGCCTTCATCAAGATGAAGCCGAAGTAGCAATGGAGGAGGTGCACAGTGGGACTTGCTCAGCTCACCAGGGACCCTTCTCCATGTCCCGAAGGCTAATAATCCAGGGCTACTTCTGGCCTACGATGGCCCGAGACTGTGCAGACCTTGCCCAGAGGTGTTCCGCATGCCAACATTTCCAGAAAGCCCCCGGCAGGCCAGCGGTCAACTATGCCCCCATCAGCACATCCATACCCTTCGCTCGATGGGGCATAGACCTTGTGGGCCCTCTGCCGAGGGGTACCTCCAACAACAGGTACATCATTGTCGCCATCGATTACTTCACCAAATGGGTGGAAGCGGAGCCCCTCGCCAGCATCACTAAGGCTAGGTGCCGTCATTTTGTTCTTAAAAACATCCTCACCAGGTTTGGCGTCCCTCAGCAAATCATCTCCGACAACGGGACTCAATTCGAGGTAGTCCCCTTCTGTGCCCTCCTAGAGGCATGGGGCATCAAACACACCTTCTCATCCGTTGCTTACCCTCAGGGCAACGGTCAAGTGGAGAACGCCAACAGGACCTTACTCGAGGGCCTAAAGAAGAAGCTGGAGGCGAGGGAGGTGGTTGGGTGGAAGAGCTCCACACCATCTTATGGGCCTACCGTACCACCCCTCGGCGGGCAACTGGCGAAACACCCTTCTCCCTTTGCTACGGATTTGAAGCCAAAGCCCCCATTGAAGTAACTCTCCCAACCCGAAGGGTCACACAATATGAACCGGAGGCCAACGACACCAACATGGCCCTCGATCTCCACCTTATTTCAGAGCGCCAGGAGCAAGCCTTCATTCGCGCAGAGAACTACCGAAGGCAGGTGAAGAGCTACATCGACGCCAAGGTTCGCTCCCGGGAATTCCAAGTGGGGGACTATGTCCTCCGAAGAAGGGAAGCTAGCCAACCAACCGAGGGCGGAAAGATGGCACCAAAATTCGAAGGCCCCTACATCGTGGCAGCCATCATCAAACCAGGAACTTACAAACTAAAACGCCCTAACGGGACCGAAGTCCCTAGGCACTTGAATGTACATCACTTAGTTAAATTTTATCAATAACATCAGAGCGGTCAAGCCCTCATAACTAATGAATGTATCATTTTACGGCCCAAGGCCTAAGAATTATGAGGAATGAAGGCATTTTGAGGACACCAGGAACACGGAACGAGATTATCACAAGGGCCAAGCCCTCATATCACCCTCAGGCCCAAGGCCTCACCACAATAGAAGAACCCTCGGCACCAAGTGCCGAGGGTAGACAATACTATCACCTACAACAAAGTACCACCCGTCCTCAAAAGAGGACCCCTCAGCACCTGGTGCCGGGGGGTACACCATTATCAACTCTCAACCAATGGGAGGAAACACCAAGTGTTCCCACAGAAGACCCCTCGGTACCCAATACCGAGGGTAGACAAGACAATCACCTTCAACAAATGGGAGGAAAACACCAAGTGTTTTCACAGAAGACCCCTCGGTACCAAGTACCGGGGGCCATACATCGGAACAAACACCAAGTGTTGTTTCTAAGCCGTACCCCTCGAGGACGCCTATACCGAAGGCGCCACCTATCGGTACCGGCAGCACGTAGTGCACCCGGCCATTTGCAACTAGTGTGCAAATGAAAACCCTTCCCTGAAACGCTTTCCGCGTCATCACCCCAAGGGTATGACAGGCATGAGAAATGCCCAGGATTCGACTTTCAAAAACGGAACGCTTTCCGCGTCATCACCCCAAGGGTATGACAGGCACGAGAAATGCCCAGGATTCGACTTCCAAACCGAAACGCTCCCCGCGCCACCACCCCAAGGGTGTGGCAGGCCACGGACTATGTCTAGCGTCGAGGGGACGACTTTCAAAACTGAGTCGCTTTCCGCGCCACCCCCCAAGGGGAGGCAGGTTACAGACCACCATATCTTGTGCCCAGGAAACGACCCTCGATCCCCTCGGAACTCGGAAGGTTAATCCGAGGGGGGAGCTAATGGTGTATTCTGTTACCTCCCGATAGGCCAAGCCTTACCAAGAAACCAAGTTTCTTGAAGCCTTCCCTTCACTACTCAAAAAATATATATATAGGGTGGTGAAGGGGAGTAGACTCGGCGAAAAATCAATGAGTACATCACTCCAACAATTTACAAAAACGTACCGAGGGCTCCCCATGGGAACACCTTCGGTACCTTGGAAGTTCACAAGTACAAAAGACACCATTCACAACAGACATCATCAACAAATGGCTAAGTCCACTCAAGGATTGCCTCCGGCTATACCTAAAACCGAAGGCACAATGTTCTCAAAGAACTATTGCCACAAGCCGAAGGCTCTTATCACCATATGACAAACAACCGAAGGCTCTTATTGCCACAAGCCAACACCACAAGGCAAAGGAAACTATCCTAAACATACAACGCCTACAACCGAAGGGTCCTCCCCCGAAGGCCAGCAGCAGGAAATACTTTAAAAAAACTAAGTCCTAAATGCTTTGCCCCTTGTGGAGCCATAAGTCAACCGAAGGCGTGTCTGAGACAAGGCCCTCACAGTCACCCGAGGGCTCCTACTTCACACATACTATACTTAGAAAAAATTTCTAAGTCCTACATACTTCGACCCTCGGTCAAATCTCTATGCTACCCGAGGGGCCATGAGGTTGAGGACTTGGTGAAGCTTTACTCAGAAAATTTTTCTAAGTCCTACATACTTCGACCCTCGGTCAAATCTCCATGCTGCCTGAGGGGCCATGCGGTTGAAGGCTTGGTGAGACTACACCTAGAAAAAATTTCTAAGTCCTAACTATCGCTGGGTCCTCGGCCATACATCCAGCGAAGGGTGCCCAACTACCGAAGGCTAAAACTGCATTCAAACACTTAGAAGAATTTTCTAAGTCCTAAGCACCTCACCTCCGGTCATCTCATAAAGGCTACATAGAACCAGAGGGAAGGATCAGCCGGGGGCCAACAGATGAACAAACACTTAGAAATATTTTCTAAGCCCTGAGCATTGTGCCCTCGGTGAAAGGTTCAACTGACTAAAGATTACTAGTAGCCGAGGGATACGAGAAGCACTACACTTGGAAGAATATATTCTAAGTCCTAAACATACATTCAGAAAAGCGAAGGCATACATTCAAAGAAGGGCGAGGGCATACATGCAAAAGAAAGCGACGGCATACATTCGAAAAGAAATGAATTCAAGAAAACAAGTCATATATACAAAGCCCGAAGGCAACCATTCATTCGTCAAAAGAGAGAATTCAAATGTATATGTTACAGTATATGGCAGAGGCCGAGAGTACACAAACATTACAGACAAAAAGGATAAGTGTTCAAACAACTATTCAACTACAAGTATTTCCTTCAAGATGCTGCCTCCTCGGCGGGCTTCGAGGTGACCTACTCCCCGATGGCGTCCTCGGTATCACCATCGCCAAATCCCCCCATCATCATGGAGTCATGGATCACCGGCCTCTCTTCGCCCGGGGGGAGGGGGTTTCTCACATCCGGGCTCAAGACAGGAAGGCCGTAAGCCGAGGGGTCGAATTCCTCGAGAGGGACCTTGAAGTGCCTGGCGAGCCTCCGGTACACCAGATGCTGGGTGAAGAACTCGCCCCCTGATAATAGTTGTCCCCTCTTTCGGCCATCCCATCGGCTCCGGGGCCCTTCACCCAGTCATCAACTGAAGACTCCACCACCGAGGCCACCCACTGCCGCCTGTCTTCGGTCTTCCACCCCTCGGCCACGAAGGCGGCAACAGCTTCTTCTCGGGCTTTGGCGACGGCCTCTGCTTTAGCAATCTCCGCCTCCTCGGTAGCTTTCTTGGCTGCCCTCTCAGCCTCAAGCATGGCTTCCTCCGCTGCAGCTTTACCCTCGGCAGCTTTCCGGAGATCTTCCTCCAGCATGGTCATCTGCTTTACAGCCTCGGAGTTCTTCAGGACGAGCTCCTTCATCTCCCGGTCCTGCTCAGCCTTCCGGAGGTGCCATTGCTCGAGCCTCTGTGCGTGCTCCCCGAGGGCTACGCAAGCCTGATAAACAATGGGAGGAGGGGTCAGATTAACACGAAAAGAGCATTAGAAGTTAAAATGCAAAACCTAAGGGAGCAAACTTACAGTTAATGTAGAATGGAGGATCCTGTTCTCGAGGGCCTTGTCATCATATGTGGAGAGGGACTGACCTCGGTAGAATAAACAAACAGCAAACTACCCACAACTCTACAAGCTACAAACGAAACAACGGCAGAGGACAAACACAATTACTCCTTTTCCCTCAAGTACCTTTCGGCAAAAGGAGTGAGGGACTCCTGATGGAGTATATGGCCCGGGAACCCCCGGCCCACAGACTCCTACTACCCCAAACAAGGCCCAACAGGCCCAGAAGGCCCAACAGGTCCAAATCACAGCGACCAGAGTACCAAGCAGCCCACAAATGCGCACCAGGGGTGCCTTCGCCCCCCTGGCCGAAGGCTCTAGCTATCACAGGAGGGTCAACACAACAAAACAAAGTTACTGGGGAAAACGGTGAAAATCAGTAGTCCTCGGCAACTGGAGCCCTCGGCACTAAGGGGGTCTCCGGTACTCAGAGCCCTCAGCTAGTCCTCTACAGCCGAGGGCACCTTTCCCGACATGATATTCGCGCCACATGCGTACAGATCATCATACCCTATACAACGTCCCATCCAACATCCGCATTAAATGCGGCCACATGCGGTTGCCAGCGCCAACCAGTTAAGGTGACCTCTCGGCCAATGGACGCTTGACACGTGTCCTTGTCCGGCATTTATTGCTACTATAAATAGCACCCCATTTCCCCATTTGTAACCACGCTGAAAACGCTCCACACTTTACAATATACTTTCTCTCTCTATTTACTTGCTCTGACTTCTCTCTTATTATTCTCCGTAATAACCCCTCGGATAAGCTACCCCCCGGGTACACTATCCATCAATAACCTCAACACAACGGTTTCGGTTTAACCAACAAAATTAATCCCTCTTAAGTTTATTAACCACGACCGTGCATTAATAAACCGAAGTTATTTACTTGTGGCACCATCAACGATTAACCATCGGTTCTTTGATCGTTTCTAGTAATAATTAATATTGAGATGTTGACTAATTGTCATCTTAGCAACACTCCCCAACATTAATATAGAAATAGATTAAGGGAAGAATTAATATTCAAAGAGAGAAGTTAAGAAAATAACTCACAACTTTAATAATCAACAAGCTTCAAGAGCAAAACCAAGAATCGGAAGTTTAGCTCCTCATTTGGAAACTAGACATGCCAGAAAAATATAAAGAAAGTACTATTCTAAGTTGAGCTTAAGTATATGGAAGAAGGGATGATTAAAAGTGAAGGAAAATGAGGTTATTTATAGATGTTTTTAACACCTATGGCCGGATACCTGACCAGGTATTTGAGTTACCCGACCGGGTATTTGAGTTACACGACCGGGTATTTGTCAAATCATATCTTTTTCACACGTTGATGGAGTATATGGCCCAAGGACCCTCGGCCCACAGACTTCTACTTCTCCTACACGGGCCCATCAAGCCCGATGAGCACACAAAGCCCAAACGTAGCGGCCCAAGCATGAAGAAGCCAACGGTGCACATGTGGATGCCTTCGGCCTTATGGTCGAAGGCTCCAAGATTCTTGGAGACAACTTGATATGGACCTGCAAAGCTTCTGTGAAATATTTCTGGCTAAAATGTTAGCCTTCGGCTATGTCATGTCCTCGACTGTATATAGCCTTTGGTTATTTCATGCCCTCGACTGTATATAGCCTTCGGCTATATGATGCCTTTGGCTATTCCATGCCCTCGACTGTATATAGCATTCGGCTATATGATGCCTTCGGCTATTCCATGCCCTCGAGTGTATATAGCCTTCGGCTATATGATGCCTTTGTCTATATGATCACCGGGTAGGCCTTCGACGACAACACTCTCGGCGAAGATTCCTTTTAGAGACAGCCAACCACCGCATTCAATACGACGTCACATCCAACCACCACATTTAATGCGGTGCACATGCAGATGCCGGTGCCACCCCCGATTGAGGTGACCCTCAGCCATCGGATGTTTGACATGTGTCCCCGCCTAGCATTTATGGCTACTATAAATAGCGGCCGTTTTCCATTGTAATCAACACACAGTTTATATATCGAATACATACTCTCTCTCTCTCTCTCTCTCTCTCTTATTTGCTCTGACCTCTCTCTAAGTTACTTGCCGTAATAACTCTTCGGATAAGCTACCCCCGGGTACACTATCCATCACACATCTTTGTATTTTTCCGCACGTCTTTTTGTCCGAAATCACTTCATACCCGAACGGGTATATGGGATACCCGACCGGGTATCAGTGTGTTTTCCCAGCAACTTCGTTTTTCACTTCATACCCGACCGGGTAAGTCACCAAATCACATTTTAAGCATGATTTATTGCTCCCTTGCACCTTCTTTTGGTCTTGTAAGATATCTTCCATGCTCCTTTGTTTTATTCAAGCTTAAAATCTTCTAAAACTAATAAATTACAATAAACTAAGAAAAATGAAGTATTACACCAAAAGTGTGTAATTTTCCAAACAACAGTAAATAAAACTAGTTAAAATTATAAAGATAAACAATAACAATTCTATACTATCAATTCTCTTGGCTCATTTGTCCTCTTCTTCTGAAGTTTGGGCCACTGGTTGGCCCAGCCGCCGTTTATTTTGTTAATTCAAATTTCTTGTAATTAGGCATTTACCTCTTTTGTTTCATACTTATCATTTAATAAATATGGTAAATGTTCTCCGACATTCATCTCACCTATGCGGGTGGCTTTGCGGGAATAAAAAAAATCTTCCTTCAAACATATCTATTTAAACTCGGTCTCCATCGGTAGTTATACTCAAAGTTGAATGAGCTTGATGCTAGTATTGTGAACACTCTTGGGCTATTGATTACGAGTCTGAAAAATTAATTAGTTCAATTGTTTTGGCTTTTAAATATTAGCCTAAAACATTAAATAGTTCAATTCATTGGGCTTTTGAATATTGACCTGTAAAATTAATAAATTCAATTCATTGTGCTTTGTAGCTGAAAATTAGTTCATTTTTTTACAAGAGTGCGTATAGACTAGAGTCAAAAGAAACTGTTTTCCGAGAATTTGACCTCAAAGTTGGTACTAAACATTTTAATAACCGAGCCAACTTAGGTTCGGTATCTATGATTTTAAGGTAACTAAAGTTTCGATTCTTTAATATTTGTTTTTTTTTCTTTGACATTTTCTGTGATATTAATTTACTACATTTTGTCATTTTCACATTTTTGCAATATACGTTATTTGATTAAATTTTGGTCCCTCCTCAATGCAAATGTTTGATCCGTCCCTGGTTTGAAGTGATTAGAACTTCAAATAAAATTTTAATACGTGTTTTAATTTTCGATGCTTTTATGGGGTAGAAAATAAACTATGTGCTAATTCTTAAATAAAAAATATATTCTAGGTGCCCGTAAAAGCAAGAACCAGACCGTTTAGTATTGCTTCGGTTCTATAATAGTTCTTGACTTTATATATATATAGCAACCGAACAGATTTCATTAGTTAAAATATTTATAACGATTCCAGTAGTTTTTAAGAATCAAATCAATCTTAAGCCCAAAAAGTGTTGTAAAATGAAGAAAAGTATGGAGCTGTTTAGTTGGTTACCTTTGACATTGGGTAGGAAGAGAAGCTTCACAAGAATCGTCAGGGGCACTAGTGTTGTTCAACATCACTCGATAATCTTCACTTTAGTGGAAGCCGAATTAATATAGCTCTAGTGGTATAATACTGCCTGGTTAAACACTATTGGGTTGTACTGTGTGGCTTGGCTTGTCTTGGCTAAGCTATCTACTTCATTGAAAGATATATTCATAAGAAGAAGATAAACAACATCTCTCATTTGACCGTCAATCAATTTCAGTGTTATTAAATGAGTTTTAAATCTTCTCATTGATAAGGTAACGAGTCATTATCACCACTATTGATATATAAGCAGAAAACACGATTATGATAATGATTAATTGTAAAAATAGTTGAGCAAATAAAAAAACAATAAAAGTAATAACAGGGAATTTAACTAAATGACATCAAGGAGTAAGTAGTAGCAATAAACTAACTAAATAAAAGCAGGTTTTAGATATATTTGGAGTCAAAGTCTTGGCCCTTGGGTGTCTTATTATAAATAAATATGGAAACTTACCAATTTAAGGATATTAATATATATTAATTTAATACCCTTAAATGTTCTATTTCTAGACTAGGTTTATGAAAAAATATATAAAATATAAAATATATGATGCTTCTCTCTGTATTTCTTTTGTTGAGTGATCTAGTGTCTTACTTATAGGCAAAGTCTCACAATGGTGGTCGTTGCATAAACTACAGAGTATAAACTACTAGTAATAAGTAAATTCCAACTTGAGCTCGGTCTATGAAAACATAGTCTCATAGACATCCACTATTGAACTTAACACCTATATATGTGTAAACCGTCAATTTGGTCCTCGTACTTTCATGAAAAAGTCAATTAGGTCCTCATACTTTTAAAAAGATCAATCAAATCCTCGAACTTTGTAAAGACGTTCAATTGAGTCCATTTGCAGGTTACTTACCATGTCAGCAGGTCACCCGCTAACGTGGCACACATGTGGCAGCCCAATCAGTAATAATTTTGCTGACATGACACACATGTGGAAGTCCAGTCAGCCATTTGCGGATGACGTGGCACACACGTGGACCTCCATGTGTGCGCCACGTCGGTGGATTACCTGCTGACATGGCAAATAACCTGCAAATATACTCAATTGAACGTTTTTACAAAGTTCGGGAATTTGATTGCTTTTTTTAAAAGTACAAGGATCTAATTGACTTTTTCATGAAAGTATGAGGACTAAATTGACAGTTTTCCCTTTTATTTTTAAAAGTCAAAGGTTGAGAGTTGGTTGTGGTCCCAACTTTTATTATTATTGTTGTTGTTGTTGTTGTTGTTCTTATTATTATTATTATTATTATTATTATTATTATTATTATTATTATTATTATTATTATTATTATTTATATTATTATTATTATTATCACCATTATTATTATTATTATTATTATTATTATTATGCATGGGTAAAGCATTATAAAATGAGCAAAATAAGTTTTGTAAATCAAAATTGTCAAGATATAAATGACTTTTTCTAATAAAATTGTTATATTTTCTTTGCTAAATTCACAGGGAATGGATCTAATTATATTAATGATGGAGTATATGGCCCGGGAACCCCCGGCCTACAGACTCCTACTACACCAATAAAGGCCCAACCGGCCCAGGAAGCACAGCAGGCCCCAAATTACGGCGCCCCAAGCACTTAGCAGCCCACAGACCACAGTGCACACTGGGGAGCCTTCGACCCCCTGGCCGAAGGCTCAAAACTCTCACAGAACGGGTTTTTCAAGCAAACTAAGAAACTGGGAGGAAAACGGCAGAAAACAGTAGCCCTCGGCACCTGGAGCCCTCGGCGCCCAGGGGTCCCCGGCACCCAGAGCCCTCGGCTAGTCCTCTGCAGCCGAGGGCACCTCTCCCGACATAATATCCGCGCCACATGCGTACAGATCACCGTACCCTGTACCAACGTCCCATCCAATAGCCGCATTAAATGCGGCCACATGCGGTTGCCAGCGCCAACCAGTTGAGGTGACCTCTCGGCCAATGGACGCTTGACACGTGTCCCTGTCCGGCATTTATTGCTACTATAAATAGCCCCCCCTTTTCCCCATTTGTAACCAAGTCATTTGACGCTGAAAACACTCCACTCTGTATAATATACTCTCTCTATATATACTTGCTTGCTCTGACTTCTCTCCTGTTATTCCTCGTGATAACCCCTCGGACAAGCTACCCCCCAGGTACACTATCCATCATTTGGTGCTTTCATTGAGAGTTCGAACAATCAAGTAAGAAACCCTCCCCCTCCGCCAAACACTAGCCCTCTGCCAAAATGGTGAGAACAACACGTGCCAACTCCAAAAACGTAGAAGACAAGAACCTGGCCCTCGGCGACGTCAACGCCCCTGAAGCCTCTCACAGGGCTCCCGAGGGCGGTGTCATCGCTGGGCTGGAACAGGCGGCTGTCGACCTACGCCTTCAGATCCAGCAAAATGCCCCTGATGCCCGCCTCAGTATCGAGGCCAAGAAGAAAAACCAGAGCGATGACCAAGTCAGCCCTCCGGTCCTCACCATCGACGTTCATTCGGCGCTCTCCGCCTTCATCCAGACGCTAACTCAGAACCCGGGTGCCTTCGGCACCCTGGCTCCGGCTCAACCCCAGGTTGGGGAGAACATCATGCTTCCCCCTCTGCCACACCCCTTCGGAAACCCCATCCCTCGGATTGGGAATGACGAAGGAGTAGTGGCCCAAGAGACGGCCTCCCAGGAAGTTCAGTCCCGGGACCGCCACTATGACAACAGAGAAAGGCCCCGCACTTCCGCCCTCAACCGGCTCGGAGGGGTGCAAGACCGCCGAGGGGTCCAAGACCGCCTCGGAGGAAAGGCACTCCAAAGGCCCCAGGAAAGCGGAGGGTCTGTCTCGAGGGCAGACGAGGAGCGTCCCCCTCGGGACAAAGGCAAGGCACCCCTTCATGCCGACGTACTCGCCACCAAATCAACCAGGCCCACTCGACCCGGGTTCGTTCGCAGGGGGCGGAGACCCTCACGAAGGACCCCCAGGACGAAATTATTGCGGCCCTCCAACGCCGACTTGATGAAATGGAGGCCAACAAAGCTCACGCCACCACCTCCACCCCTCATTCAGACCTCAAATACGAGGCCATGATGGCCAAAATGGAGGAATTACAGAAGAAGGTAGCCGAGGGCTCCGGGGAACCCATCATCCAGCTCCGGACCCGGACGCCATTTACCCCGAGGGTATTGGCGGCCCGGATCCCGGAAAAATACCGAGGGCAACACATACAGCCCTACAATGGGAAGACGGACCCCCAGGAACACTACAACAAATATCAGGACAACATGATGATGGTAGGGGCGTCGGACGAATATTTGTGTCGTTGGTTCCTCTCCACCTTAGAGGGGCCGGCATACGAATGGTTCAACCGGTTGCCCGAAGGCTGCATTGATTCGTGGCAAGAACTCGCCCAGCGATTCTTGACGCAATTTGCCGGGAGGCGTCGCACGAGGAAGCACTTCTCCCACCTCCTAACCATACGTCAGAGGAGGGATGAGACCCTTCGGGACTTCCTGGAACGCTGGAGAACGGAAGCCGACAAAGTCGACGGTGCTGACGACGGGACCCTCCTGGCCCTCCTACAAACCGTCCTCCGCACCGGCAACTTTTCAAGGAGCCTCATCATTGACCCCCCCGCGACTACATAAGGGCCCTGCAGCGGGGGGACCGATATGCTGAGGCCGAGGAGGTGGAGAAATACCACCAGCATCCAGATCAGCAACCCCCGAAGGCTGACAACAAGAACAACCGAGGGCCGGGGGCCCCTCCAAATCACCCCAAGTCTTCAGGACCCTCTGATGACCGCCCTCGGCAAGGCCAAGCCAAGCCCGGGGGAGGTTATAAGAACAACCCTAAGACTTAGGCACAGCCCATTCTCCTGGACCGCCCCCGGACACCATTGACGCACCCCGTCAGCATCATCCTTGATTTTGCCAAGGAGAGGGGCCTCGTTGAGCGCGATTCTCGCGCACCCCCGGAGGTACATGCTATCAACCCTCAGTTCCCATACTGTCGTTTCCATCGGCACCAGGGGCACAGAACCGATGACTGCCATCAGCTAAAGACGGCCATCGAGAGATTGATACAAGCGGGGCACCTGTCCCGATTTATCCAGAGCCCTTGGCAGGAGGGACCTTCTCATCAGGGACCTCCCCGAGGGCACCACACGAAGGTGAACGCTTGGGTGAACCCGAACACCATCCCCCTCGGCAAGAAGAGGGAGATCGGAAACTTGGAGGAGGAAGAGGAGGAGTACCCCCACTACCAGGAGAAAAAACGCCACATCCTCATGATCACCGGTGGCAATACAGGGGGCAATTCCACCAGGCAGCGGAAAAAGTGGGCTCAATCGCTTTACGTGGGGGAAGTCACTCATATGCCCCCGGTAAAGCGGCTGAGGGAGGAACCCATCACCTTCACCAACGCAGATCTCCCTCCTACTTCTTCTCCTCACAGGGATGCCTTGGTGATTCGGACTGAAATAAACGACACCATCATTCACCGGACTTACATTGACACGGGCAGCTCCGTCAATGTAATGTACCTCAGCACCTTTAGAGAGCTGCATCTAGAGAGGGGGTCCCTTCGGCCCATTAAGACCCCTCTTACCGGCTTCACCGGCGATACTATTGATTCCGAGGGGGTAATAACCCTCCCGGTAATCTTCGGCGACGGGCTCCATATAGCCCAACTCGAAGTGGAGTTCGTCGTCGTCAACATCGACTGCGCCCACAACATCATCCTCGGTCGGCCAGCCCTCGAGGACCTCGAGGCCGTCATCTCCATGAGGCACCTCTGCCTCAAGTTCCCCGCCGAGGGGGGCATTGGCTACTCCCGGGGGAATCAGAAAATTGCCCGCGCTTGCTATCTTCAAGTCACGAAGAAAGTAAGTAAGACGGAGTTCCGTGTTGACACCATCACCGGAACCATCGACGGAGAAGAAAAGAGGCCGAGGGCTGAACCAGCCGAGGACGTAGAAGACTTTGCGCTCGATCCGGCCAAGCCGGAGAGAGTCGTGAAGATTGGAGCCCAGCTCCCTGAAGATCTGAAGACCGGTATCACTGACGCCTTCCGCGCCTACTCCACTGTCTTTGCATGGGGGCCGGAGGACATGCCGGGAATAAGCCGAAGGGTCATCACCCACCGCCTCTCGGTGGACCCCTCGGCAAAAGCAGTACAGCAACGAAGAAGACCCCTCTCCGCCGAAAGGAGGGAATTTGTGAAGAAGGAGGTCGCCATGCTCCTCTCTATTAAGCACATCAAGGAGGTAAAATACCCCTCATGGCTGGCGAACGTAGTCCTCGCACAAAAACCTCCTACCTTCCGCATGTGCGTGGACTACACGGATCTCAACAAGGCGTGCCCTATGGACCCTTTTCCTTTGCCCAATATCGATCAACTTGTAGATGATGTCACGCCCCAGACCTAGCCGGACACGTCAACCGCAGTCCAACTCATCCATACTATACAAGGCGTCATGAATATCATTCACACATAGTACATCCATAAACAAACATAATGTAAAACATTCATTTAAAACAGCGGAAGCATTAATACAATTGTTCAGGCCACACTTGGCATAACTAGGCATACAAGCCCCCAAAGTAATTATTCAAAAATAATATCCATGAGCATTAACGTAATTGTTTTTAAAACAGACGGAAGAAGCACGAACCACGTCTTCTCCCCCTTGATCTTCCCGAAGCCATGGGCGATGGTAGCAACCTTCAAGTTCTACCTGAAACTGTGAGGTGGCCTCCCCCGTGAAGGGGAGGTCAGTACTTGGAAATATTTGACAAGTACAATAGCAACTATACTAAGTATAATCAACGTTTTAATTTCCCAGACCCTCAACTTAGGGTACTATTATATTATAGGCCATAACCCTCGGTTACCCCTTTTTTTTAACTGTACTTACTTTATATAAAGTCAAGTAGTCGGCCCGTAGGCCCATATGCATTTAGAATTCATCGTTTCCATTCCCCCGTGACTGCAAGTCACGATAACCCCGTGGGGTCCCATCGAGCCCCAATTGTATAGCATGGGCTCGGCCCAACTACATCTCTATACAATCCTCTAACTCAATATATCATATCGAAATTTGTATGGCAAGGGCTCGGCCCAACTACGTTTCCATACCAACCATAACTTCGTGGCAAGGGCTCGGTCCTACTACGTCTCCACGGAGGTCACATATACATGGCAAGGGCTCGGCCCAACTACGTTTCCATGCTAATCATATGACATGGCATGGGCTCGGACCAACTACATCTCCATGTCATCCTAGAGTCCGACTCTAATTATTTTCATAATCAAATTCTCAAGCAAGTCCTATGCCTAGAATCAATTCCCGTAGGTGGCCTTTAGGCCTACCCCTATCACACCTTAGTGTTCATACAATTCATCCTTAAGTATCTCTTGAGACTACTTAAGGCATATCTATTCACAATCCTACCTCTTAGGATTTGTTTCATCATTTATTTATATTAATTCCCCGACTAGTATTTTGATACTAATTGGATAATCTTAGAACATGCCAAGTTCCTATTTCCCAATTGGCATTTCATTTCCATTGATTTCTCAACCCAAGTATAGTTTGATCTCAATATCAAAAATATCACTTTAATCCATTCATGAATTTCATACATGAAGTAAAGTATATTTTATCACAATGTCATCATAGTAATTCCATTAACATGCCGTTCCATTCATTTCACATAATCATACACAATTATTCTAAACTTGCATATCATGCTTCACTTACTCATATTCATATTATTTTCATTTAGGCATTATTAGTCATTAATAATCCATGAAAATCCCATCTAATTACTTTAGGCATTCTTATGAAATTAACTCACTAATTATAAGCAATATAGTCAGTCATCCTCACCTTATGAAGTGCTGAAATAGTTGCCTTTGCTAAGCCCCTCGATCAATCCCCGTTCTAGGCCGATTGAGGGTGTAAAACTGAGCTGCTGGGCAAAAGCCGGGCGGCTTTCACGACAGCCGGGCAACTTTCGTGTTCTGCAGAAACGGGCAGCTCCCTTAAAGTGGCGGTTTCCGGCGATTTCGACTCCTATCGATTCACCAACTCTTCTCAGTTAAATATCACCACTTTATATCAATATTCTACACTTTTAAACGTGTAGAACATCATGTTTAATCCACCATATGATTTCTCAAAAAATCATACACAAAAATTAGTTACAAGATTGTTTGTTGAGTTCTTACCTCAAGAACAATTCTTTTCTCCTTGGAAGACCTTCCCTGAATCTTTCTCTGGGTTCTTGTCTTTGAGAGTTATCCTCCTGGAGTTCTCCTCTAATGAAAGGTCTGAATGGTGCTAGAATAGGGGGGCATCACCTATCCATTCAACCCATATGATTTTTTGGGTGATGGGGTCATGAGGGTGTAATCCTTGTCTCTAGGATACTTCCTCCCCCTCCCTTGTGCGTACAGCACGTTTGATTGCTCCCCCTCCCTTATTTCTTGGTCAATCAGCACCCCTAAAAACGTGGGGTGGCCCCCACTTATGTGGGAGGTCATCCCATTACGTCCCGGTGTGTACAATCGGCCCCGAAAGTTGTATTTTTCGGACTATTTTAGTCATATTTTATTTTATCGGGCCAGATAGAATATATCACGTGGTCCTAATAATTATGGGCCTTTAGAATAGATGTACGTTCCCCAACATTAATTTTGGAGTCTCCGAAACTCATTTCGGGCTGTTATCCGCTAAATTACCAATACCGGTAATTGGGCCCTGTTTGATGTCCGGTCAACTCCATGCCTTTCTTATGGCCCAAATAGGATATCCATCACCATATAGACGTCATCTAGACCAAGACTAATATAATATGTGGTTCTGAAATTATCGGGCGGCCCCCGCTCCCGCTGTGGGCCCCACATGCAATTTACTATTCACGTAAAAGAAATAATAAAATTTAACAATTACGTAAATTCATAAATCATCTTTCAAGGTTTATTACATAATTTACTAAAAGTAAATATGCTTGGGGACGGTGCTACAAGTTCACCCCCCCTTAACGGGAATTTCGTCCCCGAAATTCACAATCGATTATTCAAACAGAAATGCATACTGCTCCTTCATCGAGGCTTGAGTCTCCCAAGTTTCTTCTTCAACTCGGTCACTTTTCCAAAGGATTTTAACCATTGGAACTTTCTTGCTTCTTTACTTGTCTATCAAGTATCCTTACCGGTTGCACGGCATAATTCAAGTCTTCCCGTATTCCCACGGGTGGTTTTTCTAATACATGAGATGGGTCCGGCATATACTTCTTAAGCATAGACACATGGAATACGTTATGTATCTTCTCCAATTCTGGAGTCAACTGTAATCGGTATGCCACGGCCCCAATCCTCTCAACAACCACGAATGGCCCTATGTTTCGTGGGTTAAGTTTCCCTCGGCTCTGAAATCGGATGATTCCCTTCCAAGGTGAAACCTTCAAAAATACTTCATCTCCCACCTTAAACTCCAAGGCTCTTCGGCGCTTATCGGCATAACTTTTCTGTCTATCCTGGGCCGCCTTAAGTCTCTCACGAATCATCTTCACCTTAGACTTGGTGATCTCCACCAATTCCGTGCTCTCGAGTTTGGCCATGCCAACCTCATCCCAACACAACGGCGTACGACATCTCCTCCCATACAACGCCTCGTATGGAGGCATGCCTATACTCGCCTGATAACTGTTGTTATAGGCAAACTCCACAAGTGACAAATGGTTGTCCCAACTCCCTTGGAACTCCAATGCACAAGCTCTCAGCATATCCTCTAATATCTGTATAACCCGCTCGGATTGTCCATCCGTTTGCGGATGAAAAGCTGTACTGAATTTCAGTTTTGTCCCCATAGATTCTTGGAACTTCGGCCAAAATCGTGATGTGAATCGCGGATCTCTATCGGATACAATGGTTATAGGAACCCCATGCAGCCTCACGATCTCATCCACATACAACTTGGCTAACCTTTCCGGTGCATAGGTGGTGTTGATAGGTAAAAAGTGTGCACTCTTCGTGAGCCTATCAACCACAACCCATACGGCGTCATAGTTCTTAATCGTCCATGGCAGCCCTACCACGAAATCCATAGTCACGTGTTCCCATTTCCATTCAGGAATGGATAATGGCTGTAACAACCCAGCTGGATGCTGATGTTCTGCCTTAACTTGCTGACAAGTAAGACATCTACTGATGTACTCGGCTATTTCTCTCTTCATACCCGACCACCAGTAACTTTCTTTCAAATCACGGTACATTTTCGTGCCTCCCGGATGCATGGCATATGCTGATGAATGAGCCTCCTCTAAGATGGACTTTCGGAGCTCATCATCCAACGGTACACATACTCGGTCACGAAATAATAAGAGACCATCGTCTCTTTCCCTGAAATCCTCAACCGGTCCCGCTAGCATGCGTTCACGGATCTTCATAAGTTCTTCATCGGTTTCTTGACCCTTCTTGATTTCATCAAGTAATGTAGATCTCACCTCAAATCTAGCTAACAAAGCACCGTCACTAGATACCTCCAATCGGGCTCTCAATGCCCTTAAACTAGTCAACAATGCCCCAGGCGAATTCTTTCGGCTCAGGGCATCCGCTACCACGTTGGCTTTACCGGGGTGGTACTCGATAACTAGATGGCAGTCTTTTATCAACTCCATCCACCGTCTCTGACTCATGTTTAACTCTTTCTGGGTAAACACGTATTTCAGGCTTTTGTGGTCAGTGTATATATGACATGTTTCCCCGTAGAGATAATGTCTCCAAATCTTCAATGCAAATACCACTACCCCCAGCTCTAAGTCATGAGTAGGATAATTTACCTCATGCTTCTTCAACTGTCGTGAAGCATAGGCAATTACCCTCCCATTATGCATCAAGACACATCCAAGCCCTTGGATGCTTGTGTCACTATAGACATCGTACCCCATACCCTGTCGGGGTAATGCAAGTACCAGTGCCTCGGTCAATCTTTTCTTTAGTTCAAGGAACCCCTTCTCACATCGGTCATCCCATACAAACTTGACCCCCTTCCGAGTGAGCTTCGTCAATGGCGATGCCAAAACTGAGAACTTCTCCACGAACTTTCGGTAATACCCTGCCAATCCAAGGAAGCTACGAATTTCCTTGACGTTCTTTGGCCTCTCCCATTCAGTAATAGCCTCGATCTTCTTGTTATCTACGGCAATCCCTGATCCTGAAACCACATGCCCGAGAAAGCCAATCTCCCTTAGCCAAAATTCACATTTGCAAAACTTGGCATAGAGTTGCTTCTCCCGTAGTGTCTCAAGAACCAGTATCAAGTGTTCCTCATGCTCTTCTTCACTCCTTGAGTAAATCAAGATATCATCTATGAACACAATCACAAACTGGTCCAAGTATTTATGAAATACTCGGTTCATCAAGTCCATAAATGCCGCCGGGGCGTTGGTTAGCCCGAACGACATAACAAGGAACTCGAAATGACCATACCTTGTGCGGAATGCACTCTTCGGTATGTCATCCTCCTTTATCTTCAGTTGGTGGTACCCCGACCTCAAGTCAATCTTCGAAAACACCGTCGCTCCTCGGAGCTGATCAAACAAGTCATCAATCCTAGGCAAGGGATACCTATTCTTGATTGTAACCTTGTTCAGTTGACGGTAGTCAATGCACATTCGAAGTGTCCCATCTTTCTTTTTCACGAAAAGGACCGGTGCTCCCCACGGAGAGTGACTCGGCCTTATGAAACCGTTATCCAATAGCTCTTGCAATTGGGTTTTCAACTCGTTAAGTTCAGCGGGTGCCATTCTGTATGGCGGTATAGAGATTGGTTTGGTGCCGGGTTCGACCTCGATCACGAACTCAATCTCCCTATCGGGTGGAAGTCCTGGCAAGTCTTTTGGGAAGACATCCGGATACTTGCACACAACTCTCACATCATCGATGTCTATCTCTTCTTTGGTTTTGTCCACCACATACGCTAGGTATGCGTGGCATCCCTTTCTCATCATATTCCTCGCCCTCACGGCGGATATGATACAACTGTTTGATTTGCCTCTATCTCCCTCGAAGCGTAAGGTCAACCCTTCACCGCCTTCGAGTTCAAGAATCTTCGTGTAGCAATCGACCCTAGCATGATGTTTCTCAAGCCAATCCATCCCGAGGATTACATCAAACTCGATCATACTCAGCGGTACGAAATCACACGTCAAGTTCTGTCCCTCCACCTCCACCTCACACGATGGATAATGGCTATCTCTCTCGATATCATCCCCTAGAGGCGTGGACACCAATAGGGTTTGATTCATCGGTACAAGTGGTCCGTTGAATCCGCTGGCGAACGCCTCACTCACAAATGATCGTTGCGCCCCGGTATCAATAAGGATCCTTGCGTCTCTCCCGTTTATCTTTAGTGTTCCTACATTCATAAGTAATGTATAACACACTCTCTAATTAATAGGCTTGTTTCTTAAGTCGTAGAGTATGTTGGTCGCGGTTCGGGTGGGGTCCGTTTGACACCCGTCCGAAAATTCCCGGTTTCTAACCCTTAGAACCGTTCTGGGACCGACCCTGGTGAAAGCCGATCACTTTTCACGAAAGCCGGCCGGTTTTCGACTGCGAGAGTAATTCTCAGTATTTAATCACGAAAGCCGGGCGACTTTTACGAACGCCGGGCGGTTTTCGTCGCCGTAGTTTTTATTTAGGGAATGGTTTCGAAGCCGGCCGATTTCTACGAAACCCGGCCGGGTTTCAGCAGCGCAGGAATCCCTAGGCCTGACGAAAGCCGGACGGCTTTCGCCAAAGCCGGGCGGCTTTCGCCAAAGCCGGGCGGCTTTCGCCAAAGCCGGGCGGCTTTCAGCTGCGAGAAAATTCCCAGGTCAGGCATTTATGAAAGCCGGCCGGTCTTTACAAAAGCCGGCCGGTTTTTGTTTTCGAGGATTTTCCTGATTAAATGTTGACGAAAGCCGGGCGGTTTTTGGTAGAAACCGGCCGGCATTCGTCGCCGCAGTATTTTCTCAATAGTTCAAGACGAAAGCCGGGCGGCTTTCGTCAAATGCCGGGCGGCATTCGCCCAGGGCGGGGATTTTTTCTCCCCTTTCCCCTACAATCCCGACCAAACCGTCGGGGTTACAAATTTTGCACATTTCAAACACTCCTATTGCATAATAGAGGTAATAACATGAGTTTAAGAATTTACCCGCAACGGAGTCTGGGTTAGCACGTGCGTCCGCCTCCGTCATCGCATAGACCCTAGTTTGGGTCTTGCCTTGGTTCACAGATGGCGCGTTGCTTGTACTTGGCCCTCCGTGCGCCGTGCTCGTGTGAAGTGCCCCTGCTCGGTTCCTACTTGTCGTAGTCCCGCTGCTAGGTCCTGCACCCATGGCTCGCCCGAGTTGTGGGCAGTTTGATCTCAAGTGTCCCGTCTCCCCGCATTGGTAGCACCTAAGGGGATCGCGACACTTGCCTGTGTGGTTCCTCTTGCAGTTATTGCACCTGCTAATGCCCGAGCCTTGCGACCTCGAGCCTTGCCCTCCTGGGCCTTGATTTCCCCTAGATGGTGGTGCGGGCGTTCTGAAAGACCCACCTCCCCCGTGGTTCCCCTTCTTGCTAGAACCTTGGGGGCCGGTGTTCTCCCATTTCCTCTTCTTCGCCTCCTCGGCGTTTTTCAGCTTTCTTTCTTCCCATTCCTTCTCCCCTTTCAGGCCTTGCTCCACCACTTGACTAAACGTCATGTTAGGCAATTGTGTTGCCCGCTCACGCACGTCTAAGTCTAAAGCATCCCAAAAGTGATTCACCATCCGGTTCTCGTCACAAGCATACTCCGGTATGAACTCCGCGAGTTCCCTGAACTTGTGCTCAAGTTGCCTCACGGTATACTTGCCTCCTTGGGTCAAGTTGGTGTATTCCCTCCTCTTCAAGTTCACCTCGAAGTCGGAGTAGTATTGGTTGAAGAATTCCTGTCGGAAATTCTCCCAAGTTACGGCCTCACCGTACTTCCCCTTGACACCGTCCCACCATGTGGACGCCATCCCCTCTAGCAATCTTGTTGCTACTCTCATCTTCATGTTTGGCGGCAGCTGCATATCAAGGGCCGCTTCATTGAACCTCTTAATCCACTCCGCCGCAACGGATATATCTCCCGTTCCATCGAACGGTTTACACCCCAAATCTCTTGTTTCTTTGAGGTACTTCGAGATCCTTATTATCGGAACCTCGACACCTCGATCTACTCGGGACTCCACATGTCCCCTAGAACCCGCATGGCTTCCCCTTCTTGAAGCCCCTCCCAAAGCACGCCTTGCCCGGCGCCTTTGGCAATCTTGCTAAAATTGATGGAGTAGTTCCTCCATCCTTTCTAGAGTGTCGTCATCGTCGCTCCCCTCACTAACATCACCATATTCCCCATCATATGGGGTCTCAACCGGCTCAGTTCCCGGTTGATACGTCGAATCCTCCTCGGACTCATAAGACTCGTTGACTGTTTCAACATAACCGTCACTCACGGTCTGAGCTTGGCCTCCACGACCATGTCCTCTGGACACCCTAGAAGCCCCTCTACTGCCTTGCACGGATCCTCCCGGTGCTCGGCCCGTCGGGTTCCTTCTAGTTACTTTCCCGATACGTTCCATTTCTGAAAGAAATTGAGAATGAGTCATTAGACTCGTATCAAATGTCAATTGACGGATAGGTACTTAAAGACATCATTTGGCTCAAATCACCGCCATGCCAATTGTTAAGGGTACCATCTTAACAATTAGAGACATTGCAACTCAAGTACCAAAAGTTCTATAAGTACAAAACCTTATGCTCATGGTTTTCAAATTCATTTTCAAAAAGAAATTTTGAAGCTTCATTATGATGTTTACGGACTAAGGCTCTGATACCAATTAAATTGTCACGCCCCAGACCTAGCCGGACACGTCAACAACCCGCCGTACAGTACGAATAGTCAACCGCAGTCCAACTCATCCATACTATACAAGGCGTCATGAATATCATTCACACATAGTACATCCATAAACAAACATAATGTAAAACATTCATTTAAAACAGCGGAAGCATTAATACAATTGTTCAGGCCACACTTGGCATAACTAGGCATACAAGCCCCCAAAGTAATTATTCAAAAATAATATCCATGAGCATTAACGTAATTGTTTTTAAAACAGACGGAAGAAGCACGAACCACGTCTTCTCCCCCTTGATCTTCCCGAAGCCACGGGCGATGGTAGCAACCTTCAAGTTCTACCTGAAACTGTGAGGTGGCCTCCCCCGTGAAGGGGAGGTCAGTACTTGGAAATATTTGACAAGTACAATAGCAACTATACTAAGTATAATCAACGTTTTAATTTCCTAGACCCTCAACTTAGGGTACTATTATATTATAGGCCATAACCCTCGGTTACCCCTTTTTTCTTTTAACTGTACTTACTTTATATAAAGTCAAGTAGTCGGCCCGTAGGCCCATATGCATTTAGAATTCATCGTTTCCATTCCCCCGTGACCGCAAGTCACAATAACCCCGTGGGGTCCCATCGAGCCCCAATTGTATAGCATGGGCTCGGCCCAACTACATCTCTATACAATCCTCTAACTAAATATATCATATCGAAATTTGTATGGCAAGGGCTCGGCCCAACTACGTTTCCATACCAACCATAACTTCGTGGCAAGGGCTCGGCCCTACTACGTCTCCACGGAGGTCACATATACATGGCAAGGGCTCGGCCCAACTACGTTTCCATGCTAATCATATGACATGGCATGGGCTCGGCCCAACTACATCTCCATGTCATCCTAGAGTCCGACTCTAATTATTTTCATAATCAAATTCTCAAGCAAGTCCTATGCCTAGAATCAATTCCCGTAGGTGGCCTTTAGGCCTACCCCTATCACACCTTAGTGTTCATACAATTCATCCTTAAGTATCTCTTGAGACTACTTAAGGCATATCTATTCACAATCCTACCTCTTAGGATTTGTTTCATCATTTATTTATATTAATTCCCCGACTAGTATTTTGATACTAATTGGATAATCTTAGAACATGCCAAGTTCCTATTTCCCAATTGGCATTTCATTTCCATTGATTTCTCAACCCAAGTATAGTTTGATCTCAATATCAAAAATATCACTTTAATCCATTCATGAATTTCATACATGAAGTAAAGTATATTTTATCACAATGTCATCATAGTAATTCCATTAACATGCCGTTCCATTCATTTCACATAATCATACACAATTATTCTAAATTTGTATATCATGCTTCACTTACTCATATTCATAATATTTTCATTCAGGCATTATTAGTCATTAATAATCCATGAAAATCCCATCTAATTACTTTAGGCATTCTTATGAAATTAACTCACTAATTATAAGCAATATAGTCAGCCATCCTCACCTTATGAAGTGCTGAAATAGTTGCCTTTGCTAAGCCCCTCGATCAATCCCCGTTCTAGGCCGATTGAGGGTGTAAAACTGAGCTGCTGGGCAAAAGCCGGGCGGCTTTCACGAAAGCCGGGCGGCTTTCGTGTTCTGCAGAAACGGGCAGCTCCCTTAAAGTGGCGGTTTCCGGCAGTTTCGACTCCTATCGATTCACCAACTCTTCTCAGTTAAATATCACCACTTTATATCAATATTCTACACTTTTAAACGTGTAGAACATCATGTTTAATCCACCATATGATTTCTCAAAAAATCATACACAAAAACTAGTTACAAGATTGTTTGTTGAGTTCTTACCTCAAGAACAATTCTTTTCTCCTTGGAAGACCTTCCCTGAATCTTTCTCTGGGTTCTTGTCTTTGAGAGTTATCCTCCTGGAGTTCTCCTCTAATGAAAGGTCTGAATGGTGCTAGCATAGGGGGGTATCACCTATCCATTCAACCCATATGATTTTTTGGGTGATGGGGTCATGAGGGTGTAATCCTTGTCTCTAGGATACTTCCTCCCCCTCCCTTGTGCGTACAGCACGTTTGATTGCTCCCCCTCCCTTATTGCTTGGTCAATCAGCACCCCTAAAAACTTGGGGTGGCCCCCACTTATGTGGGAGGTCATCCCATTACGTCCCGGTGTGTACAATCGGCCCCGAAAGTTGTATTTTTCGGACTATTTTAGTCATATTTTATTTTATCGGGCCAGATAGAATGTATCACGTGGTCCTAATAATTATGGGCCTTTAGAATAGATGTACGTTCCCCAACATTAATTTTGGAGTCTCCGAAACTCATTTCGGGCTGTTATCCGCTAAATTACCAATATCGGTAATTGGGCCCCGTTTGACCGACCGGTCAACTCCATGCCTTTCTTATGGCCCAAATAGGATATTCATCACCATATAGACGTCATCTAGACCAAGACTAATATAATATGTGGTTCGGAAATTATCGGGCGGCCCCCGCTCCCGCTGTGGGCCCCACATGCAATTTACTATTCACGTAAAAGAAATAATAAAATTTAACAATTACGTAAATTCATAAATCATCTTTCAAGGTTTATTACATAATTTACTAAAAGTAAATATGCTTGGGGACGGTGCTACAGATGAGACCGCGGGGTGTGAAATCATGTCATTCCTCGACGCATTCCGCGGGTATCATCAGATCTTCATGCATGAGGAAGACGCCGAAAAGACAGCCTTCATGACTTCCGAGGGCATCGTTTGCTACCTAGTGATGGCCTTCGGCCTAAAGAACTCAGGGGCCACTTACACCCGGATGGTGGCCCGAGTCTTTCAGGACGTCCTAGGGCGCACCATGGAGGCCTATGTTGACGACATGATCGTCAAGAGCAAACAATTTTCTAGCCATGCCGACGACCTCCGGGAAATCTTCGCCATCATGCAAAAGTTCAACCTTCGGCTAAACCCGAAGAAGTGCACCTTCGGCATCCAAGGGGGCAAATTCTTAGGCTACATGGTGAGCCAAAGGGGTATTGAGGCCAATCCCGAGAAGATCCAGGCCTTCATCAACATGGAGCCCCCACGCAACGTGAAGGAAGTTCAACGGTTGACGGGCCGCCTGGCAGCCCTCAACCGCTTTCTATCTAAATCAGCGGAGAAGTCTCTACCCTTCTTCCAGATCATGAGGAAGACGGCTGGCTTTCAATGGACTCCAGAATGCCAGGGGGCTTTCGACGAGCTCAAACGATATCTATCTTCACCCCCTGTGCTCTCCAAACCAAAGGTAGGGGAGACCCTCTATCTCTACCTTGGGGTCAGCCCGGCAGCCATCAGCTCCGTGCTCATCCGGGAGGAAGACGACATCCAACATGCCATCTTCTATGTAAGCAAGACCCTAAGGGAGGCCGAGCTCAGGTACTCTCCTGTGGAAAAAACGGTGTTAGCCATCGTTTGGACCGTCAAGAAGTTGGGCCACTACTTTCAGGCTCACCCGGTTCATGTCCTCACTCATCAACCCCTCGGCGCCCTCATGAGGAGCCCCACCAGCTCCTCCCACATGGTGAAATGGGCTATCTTCTTGAGCCAGTACAACATTGACATCCGTCCGAGGCCTGCCATCAAGGGCCAAGCCCTGGCGGACTTTGTGACGGAGTGTACCGCAAGGGCAGCCACAGACGGGGAGACCTCAGCTACCTCGGACGACTGGTGGACCCTCTACACCGACGGCTCCTCCGCAACCAAAGCATGCGGGGGAGGGGTAGTCCTCATTACTCCCGAGGGCTTCATAGCCTACTATGCAATCCGCTTCTCCTTCAGAGTCTCCAACAACGAGGCCGAGTATGAGGCCCTCCCGTGTGGCCTTCGACTGGCTGGCAACATGAAGGCTCGGCAGATCCATATCAAATGCGACTCCAAGTTGGTCGTTGGCCAAATCTCCGAGGAGTATGAGGCCAAGGAGGGAAGAATGAAACAGTACAAGGAGGCGGCCAAGGAGTTGCTTAAGGTATTTGAGGCACACTCTCTCACTCAAATACCGAGGGCTCAGAACTCCGAGGCCGACATACTATCTAAGCTCTCGGCCGACTCCCCCGAGCACATCTCCAAGATTGCTAAAATTGAGGAACTCAGTCTCTCAAGTATCCATGCAAGCCCTGTCATGAACATACAACAACGCCAAGAGGACTGGATCTCGGATATCATCACCTTCATCTCCACAGGGCAGCTACCCGAGAATGAGACTCGCGCTAAACTAGCAAAGCTGAGGGCTCCTAGCTACACCATCGAGGACGGAAGGCTCTACAAACGGTCTTACAACGGCACGCTACTTCGATGCCTTCATCAAGATGAAGCCGAGGTCGCAATGGAGGAAGTGCACAGTGGCACTTGCTCAGCTCACCAGGGGCCCTTCTCCATGTCCCGAAGGCTCATTCTCCAGGGCTACTTCTGGCCAACCATGGCCAGAGATTGTGCTGACCTTGCCCGAAGGTGCACCGCATGTCAACATTTCCCGAAAGCCCCCGGCAGGCCAGCGGTCAACTATGCCCCCATCAGCACATCTGTCCCCTTTTCTCGATGGGGGATAGACCTTGTGGGCCCTCTGCCGAGGGGTACCTCCAACAACAGGTACATCATTGTGGCCATCGACTACTTTACCAAGTGGGTGGAGGCTGAGCCCCTCGCCAGCATCACAGAGGCGAAGTGCCGTCACTTCGTCCTCAAGAACATCCTCACAAGGTTTGGCGTCCCCCAGCAGATCATCTCCGACAACGGAACACAATTTGAGGCAGCCCCCTTCTGTGCCCTTCTGGAGGCATGGGGCATCAAACACACCTTCTCCTCCGTTGCCTACCCTCAAGGCAACGGGCAAGTAGAGAACGCCAACCGGACCTTGCTCGAGGGCCTCAAAAAGAAACTGGAGGCCGAGGGCGGTGGCTGGGTAGAAGAACTCCACAACATCCTTTGGGCCTACCGCACCACCCCTCGGCGAGCAACATGCGAGACACCCTTCTCCCTCTGCTACGGGTTTGAAGCCAAAGCTCCTACGGAAGTCACCCTTCCCACCCGGAGGGTGATCCAATATGACCCCGAGGTCAACGACAGCAACATGGCCCTCGACCTCCACCTCCTTTCAGAACGCTGGGAGCAATCCTTCATCCGGGCAGAAAACTACCGAAGGCAAGTCAAAGGCTACATCGACGCCAAGGTTCGCACCCGAGAATTCCAAGTGGGGGACTATGTCCTCCGGAGGAGGGAAGCCAGCCAACCGACCGAGGGAGGCAAAATGGCACCAAAGTTCGAAGGTCCCTACATCATAGCAGCCATCATCAAACCTGGGACTTACAAGCTCAAGCGCCCCAACGGGAAAGAGGTCCCCAGACACTGGAATGTACACCACTTAGTTAAATTTTATCAATAATGTAAGAGCGGCCAAGCCCTCATAACTAGTGAATGTACTATCCTATGGCCCAAGGCCTCCAATTTTAAAGAATGAAGACACATTCAAGACACCAAGAACAACCGCAAAACACTTATGAGCGGCCAAGCCCTCATACCAACTACAGACCCCAGGCCTCACCACGAGAAGAACCCCCTCCGGCACCAAGTGCCGAGGGCGAACACCATCAACACCTTCGACAACAGTGAAAACACCAAGTGTTTCAAACAAGACCCCCCGGTACCAAGTACCGAGAGTGGGGACTCCCATCACCAGCAACAGGAAACACCAAGTGTTTCATTTCAAGACCCTTCGGCACCCAGTGCCGGGGGTACACATCTCACCCATCAAAGTCAAATAGAAGAAGAACACTAAGTGTTCCTACAGAAGACCCCTCGGTACCAAGTACCGGGGGGCTACATATCGAAACTAACACCAAGTGTTGTTTCTAAAAGCCGTACCCCACGAGGACGCATATACCGAAGGCGCCACCATCGGTGCCGGCGGCACGTAGTGCCCCCGGCCATTTGCAACTAGTGTGCAAATGAAAACCCTTCCTTGAAACGCTTTCCGCGTCACTACCCCCAAGGTATGACAGGCATGAGGAATGCCCAGGATTCGACTTTAAAAAACGGAACGCTTTCCGCGTCATCACCCCAAGGGTATGACAGGCACGAGAAATGCCCAGAATTCGACTTCCAAACCGAAACGCTCCCCGCACTACCACCCCAAGGGTGTGGCAGGCCACGGACTATGTCTAGCGCCGAGGGGACGACTTTCAAAAATGAGGTGCTTTCCGCGCCATCCCCCAAGGGGAGGCAGGTTACAGACCACCATATCTTGTGCCCAGGAAATGACCCTCGATCCCCTCGGAACTCGGAAGGTTAACCCGAGGGAGGAGAGCCATTGGTGTATTCTGATGGTCTCCTGATAGGCCCAGCCTTACCAAGAAACCAAGTTTCTTGATGCCTTCCCTTCACCACCAACCAAAAAAAAAACAGAGGGGGTGAAGGGGAGTAGACTCATCGAGAAATCAATGAGTACAACACTCCAACAAATCACAGCATACCGAGGGCTCCCTACGGGAACACCTCCGGTAACCGAAGGCTCCTGTTTCCCGAAGGTTACTACTCAACAATACAGGGATGGGACTGTCTCAAGTACACTAAACGGCTAAGTTCACTTCAAATAAGTGCCGAGGGAACCTACCATCGGTCATCCATTGCTACCGAGGGGTCCTATCCTGTAAAAAGGGATGCAACTGACTAAGGCAGCTCAAGAACCCTTCAAGTGAATGCCGAGGGCACCTATATCCCACCAGCATTCACTACAACATCAATGTCCTACAAATTTTCCTAAGTCCACACTTTTGAAAAAATGACAACAGCCGGAGGCTCATATATCACCCAACAACCGAAGGCGTCTATCACAAATCATCAAAGGCCAACCAAGGGGGATTATTTCAAAATAATGTCACCCTCGGGAAATCTTAAGTGGAAAACACTACTAACCGAAGGCTACACAAGGAAGCAACACTTAGAAATTTTTCTAATTCCTAAAGATTGAGCCCCCGGCCTGATCACTATTTCAACTGAGGGACCATGATAGCCGAAGGGTACGTGATGCAACAACACTTAGAAGATTTTCTAAGTCCTACATATTTTTCCCTCGGTCAAACTACTTATACATCAAGGAGAAGGCTATCACCATGCATTTGGAAGTAAGGCTAAGTCCTAAATATTTGGCCCTCGGCCAAATATCCATGCGACAGGAAGGTTCACCCAATGATTCGAGGGCTCCTATCAGGACCACTCGGGGGCTCAACATCTGAGATCCACTTAGAAATTTTTCTAAGTCCTAAATATTCTCCCCTCGGACAGACTCCTCACTGACCGAAGGTTCAACATCTACAACACACTTAGAAATTTTTCTAAGTCCTATATATTGGGCCCTCGGTCCAATATTCACACATCAGGAAGGAGGCTACCAGCCGAGGGCTTCCGAGGGCAAACTACACTTAGAAATTTTTCTAAGTCTTAAGGTGGGCTACACTCAGAAAAATTTTCTCAACCTAATCATCTCACAGCAATTGAACTGCAAACACCCGGAGGCCCTATGGTGTGCTACACTTAGAAAAATTTTCTAAGTCCTACATACTGTGACCCTCGGTCAAATCTCCATGCTGACTGAGGGCTCCTACTACATACGTGCTGCACTTAGAAAAATTTCTGAGTCCCAAAAGATCTTACCCTCGGTGACAAGTTTCTAAGTCCCGAATCTCCCTGCAACCCGAGGGGTCACACGATTGAAGGCTTGGTGAGACTACAATTAGAGATATTTTCTAAGTCCTAACTATTGCCGGGCCCTTGGCCATACATCCAGCGGAGGGTGCCCAACTACTGAAGTCCAACAGATGAACAAACACTTAGAATATATTCTAAGTCCTAGACATACATTCAAAGGAGGGCGAAGGCATACATTCAAGGAGGAATGAATTAAAGAAAACAAGTCATATATACAAGGCCCGAGGGCTAACATTCATCCATCAATCATCACAAAAAAGAGTAAATGTAATTGTTACAATGATGGCCGAGGCCGAAAGCATACAAATGTGACCATTACAAAGTGTGTTCCAAATATTGGCTAAGTACAGATTACAAATCAACAACATCATTCCCGGAGGCGTCCTCTGCTACAGGCTTAGACGCGACATCATCCCCGGTTGCTTCCTCTTCGTCACTGCCCTCGGCCATCAGCAGGGAGTCTTCCAAATCAGGCCTCGCAACACCTTCAGGGAGGGGAACCCTGGGGTCTGGCTGAAGGGAAGGGAGACCATAGGATGCCGGGTCGAAGGCCTTCGGGTCCACCCCAAGATGCTGGGACAGCCTTCGATATACAAGGGCCTGAGTAAAGTACTCACCCCCGTCATAATACTCTTTGCCCTTTCGGGTCAGCCACATTGCGCCCGGGCCTTTCACCCATTCATTCAGCGAAGCCTCCACCACCGAAGCCACCCATTCCTCCCGGTCTTCGGCTCTCCATCCCTCCTCAGCAAAAACGGCGACAGCATCCTCCCGGGCTTCGGCGACGGCTTTGATCTGGGCCTCCTCGGCATCCTTCGCGGCCTTCTTGGCAGCCTCGGCCGCAGCCTTCTCCGCCTCTGCCTTGCCTTCGGCCCTGGCCACCGTCTTGGAGCTCTCGAGGAGTTCATTAAAAGCCTTTTGCTCAGCTTTGCGAGCTTCCTCGGCCTCTTTGAGCTGCCTTCGGGCCTCAGCCAATGCTTCATCGGCTTTCTTCTTCTCGGAATCATACTGCTCCATCCTCTGGACCAGCTCGCCAAGGCCAAGGCTTGCCTGAAAGCAAGCATAAATTACCGAAGGTTAAGCCACTGCACACGTAAAGAAATAGATTACCTGCAAAAGAGAAGGAAGGAACCTTACCGTAACCGAGGCCATCAGAACCTTAGAGCAGAGGACATCATCGACTTGACGGGAGAGCACATACTTATCGGTCGGAGGGGTGGCACCCCTCAAAAACTCCTTCGGGTTCAGGGTCCCGTGCATGATAGCAGTCCCCTTCGTGATGGAGAATTGGATTTTGTCCTGGGGCCATGTCAGACCAGCGGCTTGACCCGAAGGATGGGGGGAGAAGATTCATCTACGATCACAACGGGGGCTTCCTTCAACTCCGGGGCCCCCTTCTTCTTCTTCTTCCCCTCCGGCTGTGCTGGGACCTTCCCGAGTCTCTTCCTCTTCGGCTCCAAACCGGGGGAGCCTCCGGCGGCGGTCTCCACGACGGGCCCTACCTCCTTGGCCTCGTCGGCTGCTCCCGCCTTCGGGAATATCTCGTCAACCGCCCTCTGCTGTGCAGGGGCCTCCTTCTTCTGGTCTTCCTTGGCAAGTTGCCTCTTCAGCTTGACAAGGTTCCGAGCGTCCATATCCGGTCCTGAAACAAAAGAAGGCACACAAGAGTTAGTTTACTACTACAACAGAGCAAGGAAAAAATTCTAAGTATGAAAATTAAAGCCCTCGGCATTGCAACAACCTTCGGCGCTCTCATATACACGATCAATCGTGGGGTAGCCTTCCTCTTTCTCCCCCATCAGCCGGTATCGACGAAAGCCAAGCTTGTACAACTCACTGGAGAGCGTTGCGCCTTTGATGGACACGTGCTTATTAGACCCCTCCGGTTTCTTGGACAACACCCGCCCATTTTTCTCGAGGGCATACCCTTCTGCCTTCAGGTGCCGCCGAAACCTATCACCAAGCGGAGCGGAGAAAGGGTTCTCGGCCAGACGAATGTAGCACAACTTGTCTTTCCACCCCTTGTGAGACGAAGGCGCCTCGTCGAAAATCCTGAACTTCGGGAGCTGCTGCAAATTACCATAGCCCCCGGCATTCGAATGACCCCCCGACACAAGTTGGACGACAGAAAGAATTGCTCCAGAGTAGGGGGGACCTTTCGGCTGAGGCACAGCGACCGGAACCCTGCCAGGTATGAGTGACTGTTCGGGGTCAACTGGCAGGGGGCTAGCTTGACGAAGCGTAGGTATTCCAACACGAAGGGATGAAGGGGAAATCTGAGACCCAGCTCCACTGAAAGCAGATGTACGGCAAAACAGCCCTCGGGGGCACAAAGGAGCACATCATCCGGCTTTGGCTCTACCACCTGCGGCGAAGGCCCAACCAAAAATTGTACCGCCATCATCTCCCCTCGGGTGGCTTTATTTTTGACCTCCAAGGCGGCCGTATTCAGGAAAGAATAGCCCTCGGGCAGTCCCACTGGCTGGCCAGCGTCGACGGCAGCTTGCTTCTTCTACAGAGCCGTCCTCGTCTTCTTTCTCTTCTTCCCTGGGGCCACACTGAGGGGTACGGCGTCAAGAGGCCGGGAGCTCCCAGCTTCGGTATCACACCGAGGAGGAGGGATAGCTACAGTCACCTTCAAGCCCTCCTTCTGGGCCCCGACCTCGGCCACCTGACAGGCGATGGCAAGCTCCTCATCCGCGTTCACCTGCTCGAAGTCTTCGGCCTCGAGTTCAAGCCGAAGGTCACCCTGTATCGCCTCGGCTACGGCCCTATCGTCGATGACCGAGAGCTGCTCGCTTGAGGATTCCACGTCAGACGCCACTTCGATGTTCACTGAAGCCTCCCCGGAGATGTCTTGGGAATCACTAGCTGACGACATTACTTCTAAAAAGCGAGGGGTCGAAAAATTCGTACACAGAAGGGTTCCTGAAGGGTCCTAAAGCCTAACCCTAAGGCCAAAAGCTAAGTACTCAAATAGAGCTAAGGCAGAAGGAGAACTAACCTCTGAGACTTGGTTTGACCGAAGGACGGAGTTTCTCTCTCTAGAAATTTCGGCAGAGCTTCGCTAACAGTATGATCGCACAAAGGCGAATGGCCTTGGCCGGGGGTATTTATAGGCGCCCAGATCCGGGCTTGGGCCCAAAAAATCGGGCCCCCGGCAAAAGGTCATCATTACACGCCGCGTCTTCGCCCAACCGGTGACGCCGCCCACGGGCAGCCAACCATCACGTGCCACGTGTACTCCCCCTCCAACGGTCACATTACAACGGCTATATTCTGGGAACCTGGAGGTACGCCCTCGGGTAAACACTCCTTCATCAAATAAAGGGGTAGTCCTCGGGCTTCCCTCCTTCGCTCCACCTCACGAAGGAGACCCCCTCGGGCTCACGGCTGGTGGACCACTCGGGTATCCTCCCCCCTACAACACATTAATTTCCGGGCAGCCCCCGGGGAATATCACTTCATCAACAAGCGCGCCCCCAGCACGCAGGAAACAGGACCCTTCGGGTGCTCCACTCATCAACTAAATAATGAAGGTCGTGAAGCCTTCGGGATCTTCACGGCTACTATCTACGTTTATCACGCCCTCAGTCCCATGGATTGAGGGACTCTACTTCGACGCCTCCCAGGATATCAACGACGCGCCTTCAGCAACACAACATGGAGCCCTCAGAATAAGGAGAGCCTTCGCCATTACCATTATTCTCCATTTTGAGCCAAGGTTTCACATTTTCGATTCATCGTTGGGGGAATTCGGTGCACTCTTTTTCCCTCATTAGGATTTTTTCCCACATGGTTTTTCCTAATGAGGTTTTTAACGAGGCATCCCCCCAAAATGAAACGAAAAGCGTCAGCCTTCAGCCCGCAACAGCAACGCAACTGCTTCACTCCTTTTCACCACTTCGCAAGTGCCTCAAGGAGTGGGGGACTGGAGGACCCCCTCGGGAAAATATATAAATTACAAAATGGTGAAACATTCCAACAAACAGCAAAGCAATCCCTCAAGTCCCGACATGTGGGTAACTGAGGGACTGCCTTCGGCAGGGACATGAAAGCAACGACTCCTCACCAACTTCAGAGATTACGACGGGACAACATCAAAGGGCAAGCACAAATTACTCCTTTTTCCCTCAAGTACCTTTCGGCAAAAGGAGTGAGGGACTCCTGATGGAGTATATGGCCCGGGAACCCCCGGCCCACAGACTCCTACTACACCAATAAAGGCCCAACCGGCCCAGGAAGCACAACAGGCCCCAAATTACGGCGCCCCAAGCACTTAGCAGCCCACAGTGCACACTGGGGAGCCTTCGACCCCCTGGCCGAAGGCTCAAAACTCTCACAGAACGGGTTTTTCAAGCAAACTAAGAATCTGGGAGGAAAACGGCAGAAAACATTAGCCCTCGGCACCTGGAGCCCTCGGCGCCCAGGGGTCCCCGGCACCCAGAGCCCTCGGCTAGTCCTCTGCAGCCGAGGGCACCTCTCCCGACATAATATCCGTGCCACATGCGTACAGATCACCGTACCCTGTACAAACGTCCCATCCAACAGCCGCATTAAATGCGGCCACATGCGGCTGCCAGCGCCAACCAGTTGAGGTGACCTCTCGGCCAATGGACGCTTGACACGTGTCCCTGTCCGGCATTTATTGCTACTATAAATAGCCCCCCCTTTTCCCCATTTGTAACCAAGTCATTTGACGCTGAAAACGCTCCACTCTGTATAATATACTCTCTCTATATATACTTGCTTGCTCTGACTTCTCTCCTGTTATTCCTCGTGATAACCCCTCGGACAAGCTACCCCCCGGGTACAATATCCATCAATTAAGTTGCTCGTAATGATTATATTACATATGTGGATTTCATATATGTGTTTTATGCTATACTCAAATGATATAGGGTATAAAACAATTGAACATTGGTATGACGTTGAAAATGAGCATACAATATTAATTAATATATTTAAATGAGATCTGGAGATTTCGACATATATGTTCAATCTTTGAATTTATAATGCTCATTTCTTATGAAATTTATGTTCATTCAGTGTGTCTCATATACTCAATTTAAAATGTCATATCAGGGTGCATTTCATAAGTATCATATTCTCATTTGCTACTTGTGCTCATTTTAAAACATGTGTATATCAATGGACATTGTTGTATTTGTTTTTTAAGACATACTCATTTGAAATCTTTTTTCCTCATATTATAATTTAATGTCAATGCTCATCTCTTTTAAGCGATATACTCATTTAAGTATAATATAAAATTCATTTTCAAATAATCCACAAATCTAATTATATTCATAAAACCAACTTGGTATAATCACTCATTTCCTAAATTATAAGTAGATTTTGCCATGAGAACTATAGCAATTTATTAAATCCTTATTCTAGTTGAAAACTTTATCATGCTTATTTTACAATGTTACACTTATGCACATTTATTTTACACATTATACTCATTTTAGTGTAACAGAGTACTCATTCCAATATTACACACGATATAATTAAACATATTACACTTTAAATTATTAAAATTAGTTACGTTTACTAATTTTTATAGAAAAAATTAAATTATTGGAAAAACATATCTCAACCATTTCAAAAGTTCATCAAACGTCAAATTCAATGCATAACAAAAAACATTTACGATTTGATAAAACTGTAGATGTAGAGAAACCTAATCTCCTAATCATAACAAGAAGTCAAGAACTATTATGAAAAATGTATGCATAAATTTTATACAAGCGCAACAAATAATGAGATATTCCATCAAAAAAGAACTTAACATTCATTTTGGATTTTTTTCGAATAGTTGGTGTGCATTCATATTATGAGTCAATATAGAAAAATTGAAACATTACTAATGAGAGGAAGATATATGTTTTAGATCAAACTGTATCCCATTTAGAATTTTTGAATGAGAAAGATTCAATTTTAGATATTCCATATGATTTATAGGAATTGTGGATATAAAAGAAAAAAGAAAAAAAGAATGAGGGTTAAGGTGGAAGATGTGCGCAGGAGACTGTCTGCTCAAAGTTGCGGAGAGTTGTGGAGATGGTATTTTAAAAAGTACTGCGCATTATATGAGCTCAAAGTTGATGTAAATTACAAAATTACTTGGGTGTATGCATACACCCGGGTGTATAATATAGGGACTCCAAACTTACATCTGTCTTCAACCAGAAACAGAAAGGGAGGGAAAAGTGTATATTTCATAGTCGAAATATAATCTAACTTGCCGGTGAATTATTATGTTTGTGTTTTACTTTTTATAGAAGTTGTTAAAGTAATTTAATCACTACTTTTTTCCGTTTAATAATTTTTTTTGTTGCCAATAAAACTTCGAACAATTCCTTTCTAGATGTATGTCACAATTTAATCTTTCTAGTTATCTTTCATATGTTATGCATTATAATAAAAAATATACAATTAGAAATGTCAATTTCAAAAAACAAATCTTAGCACTGTAGGGAGGGCCCTACATAGTACATACCATCCGTAATAATATCTCAATTTATTGACTTAGAAATTGACTTCAATAAAATTCTTATTACCGCATGAGATGAAAAAATACTCATAGATTCAGAATATCTCGGTCGTAGAAATCTAAGCTCTCAAATTTAGAATATATCACATCAAAATCAATATTTAATAAAATGTTCAGTAATATATCAAATTCTTACGATAAGAAGCTTAGATACCCAGACCCGTTTAAAATTTCTTATTTTTATACACATACTAATACATAAAGTGATTAGTTATGACACTTTAAATAAAATAGAAACTAATATACATATATAACTAATACTAGTTATATACTAGTATTAGTTATGATTCTTCAATAACAATATACTATCCTACGTTCCACAAAAGTTGCAACATTTTGACTTTCACGTTTGTCAACGCGCAACTTTAACTGTAATTATATTTATTTACGTAGTAGTAAACATTAAAAAAGTTAATATATTGGAAATTTACATTAATATAAATTTATTAATATTTTATACATAATATTTTTATTATATATATTATTAGAAAATCGTAGTCAAAGTAAGGTGTGTGAATAGTGCATAAATTCCAATGTTGCAACTTTTATGGAACGGAGGAAGTATAAATTAATACATAACTACTATATAAGTGATACTGATCGAGACAGTAAGTTACCCTAAAACTAATGTCCATTTTGGTTGTAAATACATACTGATAAAGTGTGTATTGGGATCGGTACGAAAGCACACTATTTATTACTACTATTATTATTATTATTATTATATCATTATCATATATAATATCAGTACTACATATGATTTTATACTCTTAGTAGTCCAAGAGACTTTTTTATGACTTAATTTCTACTTTATTCTACAAGTTTTTTGTGCAAGACAAAGTGACGCAGAGTGTGGAGCTATATGCATTGTACAAGAACCGATACTTTATTAGATAAAAGTACTAAATTTCTGTGAGAGACCTTGATTTTTTTTAAAGTGAAGATATATTTTGTTTTTAAATTTGTACACTTTGCTTTATATTTCACATACATGTCTTATTATTTTCACAAAGCTTATAATGGTGTGTGTATCATACTTAGCGGGCGGGTCTACCCGACCCGATTCCGAGACCCGTTGGGTCCGGATCCGGGTCCAAATTTTCAGACCCGACGGGTAAACGGGTCGGGTTCGGGTCCAATATTAACTTAACGGGGCCGGGTCTGGAACACTACGTTCCGACCCGGACCCGACCCATTGACAGGCCTAGGTGCATTGCAGCTAAAGTGACAAGTTTTTTATTAAGGTGTGTATTCATCATGTGGCCCAAACATTACAAAATAAAGAGAGAGCATTTGAATATCTCTCCCAAGCCTGGTCCTGACATTTCAGGAGGTCCTGGCCAGTACAAACTACAAATAGAGTACGCCGTAGGTAATGTGTGAATGTTTATAATAAATTTTCTTGTTAAAGAAATCATACCTACGTATAAATTTCTCAAGTCCAATCCTTAAAAAATTGTAGTAGAAGGTGAAGGTTTTAATGACATGAGAGGTGTACCCAAAAATTATTGGCCAAATTTATTAAAGAAACATGGAAGAGCAAAGAACTTAAACAAATTAAAGAACAAAAATAAAATACCTTACAAACTGCTCCGTATAAGAAATAGTAGAGGCGTGGACATCAAAATTGCTAAAGACTGAACCCAAATTCTTATAACAAACTTAAACCAATTTCTTAATTGTTAAATACAATTATCAATTGAATTACTTCATTTTTTCAATAAATAAACAAGTAACAACAACCTAATTTGCAATTAAAAAGAGAAACTTCAGAAAAACATACGGAGTATATGCTAGCACACTACCTAGGTCCGAGGCAATAAGAGGCTGAGGGCCGTGAGTCCGTGAACCGTGGGTGGCAGATGTTGGGCTGTAGGCTTCGGCCCTAGTTGGGCCTGTTTCTTGGGTGGCGGTCAGGCCCAGAACCTTATTAAGTGTTTTACCCTAATTGTTTGCGTATATATATTGACTTCTGTACTTGTAAACTATGACTTGTATAGTTGTTGTTAGAATATACATATTTAATAGTCAATATATTCTGTATATATATGGTAGCTATTATATTCTCTGCGATAGACTAAATATTCTAGATAAATCTGACAGATTTAGTTTCCTTTTTTGTATTCTCTAGCTTGTATGTATTTATACTGGCCATACCTAATGATAAGACCTTCTCCATTCATGATCTCTAATAATCAATTTTTTCTATGATTCTTACCATTTAAATATTGTTATATAGTTAATTATAAAATAATCTCAAAATTCGTTTATGTCTCTCAATCACCATCTTCAAATAATCTATTTTTTCTCTGTCTTGCATTAATCTCTATTGCATATATTTTTCAAATAATCTTAAAATAATCCGGATTCATATTTTGATCCCAGATTATTGTAGCAAATAATCTCATTAAATAATCGATGTCACTCAATGATGATTCCCTAAAAAAACTTCGGGTAGTACTTCCCGAAGTTCGACTCTGCTCCCTTCTTCTGGTTCGGTTTAGCCTTCTTTTGTGCGACGCAGGACATTGTTCGCAGGCGCAGACGTGGTAATCCGGATAGTGCAGCACAATTGTCGCAGGTCTGATTTTCTGGACACTATCTGCATCCTGTTCTTGTCATCACTCTTGCCCTAGTTGTTTGCAAGCACGAGTGATGATAAGAAGAGCGTGACTGAGATTACGGTCGGTAATGCTAGAATTACCGAGAGAAAACTGACTGGTAGTAAAGATTACAGGCAGTGGAAACGGACTATTACAAGATATGTTAATAATCTTGATATGGGAGATCATCTAACTGAAATGGCTCCTCCAAGAAGTAATCCTGATGAAAGAAAGAAATGGATGATGGCTGATGATAGGTTGTTCAATCAAATTCAGAATACCCTGGATCCTTCTATTGATAGTATCATTACTCATTGTGATATTGTCAAAGAAATGTGGGAATACTTGGAGTCTATGTATGCCAGTAAACAAGATCTCTCTTATGTTCATCAATTACTGATGCACTACTCTAGACCGGAGATGAAGGACCAGACGTTGTTTCAATACTACAATGAATGTAAACAGATTTTTGAGGAAAAGCGATCCCGATTCCCTATTACTGCTGATGTTAAGAGTATGCAAGAACAAGAGGAGCGAACATTTGTTCATGGTATTTTGGCTGGGTTTGATCCACAATATGAGGTATCAAGGAGTCAAATCAGAACATTTCATGGTGTTTTGGCTGGGCTCTGTCTCTCTAATAATTGTAAATATATAATGGTTCAGATTTAGGAGTGTTTACATATGTTACAATCTACACTGGATTTATCAACTTTACTGCTCCATAGAAATTAATATCTGGGAATATACTAATATCTAAAGGGTCAGTTCGGAATTTCAAATTCACATCTTCTTGGCAGTTAACACTGTGAGATACCTGTCGAATGTCTGAGTTACTCTTTCATTCTTGAATTTTGCGGGTTCATGTATCTGTTATTTGATACATCCTTAGGCTGATCCAAAATCACTGATTAAGGAGTCTCTTTTAAAATGACAAGTTGAGATGGTTAGATCTTCAAATGGAATTTGTGTATCCAATAATGTCAAAACATTACACCTTTTTTGTCAGAGAAGTCCAAAAATGGCTGGAACCGTCAATTGGGGCACTGCTACCGTTATTGGAGTATTTGCTGGCATGCTATATGGAGGTAGCAAGGAGGCAGCAGCTTCAGTTGTAAGTATGCATTTTGTGAATTATACATTCTGGAGGAGGAATAAATGTCAAGCTGTTATCTTGCCATGATTAGCTGTGAGCTCTTTTGACAGAGCAAGGATGCAGAGGTGATGCTGAAGCTTGGGAGCACACCAGATAAGCGTGAACAGTATCGCCTGATGAGAGACCATGGAGAAAAGATTTGTACGAGTCACTCGTGGCTCAATAGTGGGTGGAGTTCGTCTTGGGATTAGACCTGTACAAAAACGGTTTCGGGCCGGGGGCTCGGGCCGGGCTTTTTATAAATTTTCTGCCCATCATGTTTGTCCGGGCCCGGCTCGGCCCGCAAAACGGGCCTAACCCTATGTCCATACCCGCCCAACCAATATAATATCTATTTTTGTACTTAAAGATAATACTTTGTGTTTAAATTTTAAATTTTAGATATAGTTTCTAATTATTATTTTTGTGTAAGTATTTTTTTGTATGTGGTGAAAGACGTATAAACATTATAAGCGTATTAATTATTTTCTAAATGTTGTAATATTATTTTTAAAGTATTTAAAAAATCATATAATTTTGAAAAAATTAAAGTTTTCCCGAGCCGGGTGGCCCGGTGGACTACCCGGCCCGCCCATAAGAGTATACATCTGTAAGAACTAAAAATTTAAATTTAAACATAATAAACTAAAAATATGTATAAAGAAAAATTAGTAAATATAAATATACATGTGTATATGCAAATAAATAAATAAATTAGCATATATATATATATATATATATATATATATATATATATATATATATATATATATATATATATATATATATATATATATATATATATAAAATAAATGTAGCGAGCCGGGTTTATCGGCCCAAACGGACCTACACCCTAACCCAAGCCCGCCCATATCTTATTGCGGGCTGGGCTCGGGCCGGGCCGGTGGGTAAATATATATGCCCAAGCCCGCCCATTTGTGCGGGCGGGCTGGGCGGGCCGGCCCGATTTTGTCCAGGTCTACTTGGGATGTTCACTGCTGCATTTTACGGGTTGCAGAATCTTCTTGCTGAGAAGCGTGGAGTGCATGATGTCTATAATGTTGTTGGAGCTGGATCTGCTACTTCTGCAGCTTTTGGTCTTATTAGTAAGTGGGATAAATCTTGCAATCAAGAATACATCTTTTTCAGTGCTTTCCCTGGTTTCTTAAACTCTTTTCGCTTCTGTATTTCCAGTGCCAGGGTCATTCTACTGGCGTGCAAGAAATGTTATGTTGGGTTCTGCTTTAGATGCTATATTTTGTTTTCCACTTGGTAATCTTTCTGGTCACATCTAGCTTCCCCGTCTATTCATTTATTTAGCACTCTTTCCACTGCTACAGTGCTATTAGGAACTTGCTCCTGTTGTTAATCAAAAGGAGTGTAAGGTTAGTGATGTTATCAGTTCTCTTTTAGGAACTTGCTCCTGTTGTTGTTCGTGGCACATAGAGATGTGTGTTAATCATAAAACAACACATTTTTGTCACTGAGTGTGGATGTTAGCATCCTCTCTCATTGACATATACAGAGTACATGTTTACTGCAGAATCTAGAAAGTTTTATTTTCTGTGGTCTACTCAGATCGCTCTCTTTTACCCAGGCAACCATGCACTGAGAGTTTGAACTGTTGATATAACTCATGTCTTGTAAGATTGAAAAGATAACAGGAAGGCTGATTTTGATTGCTATCATTAACCTTTCTTATGACTGGTTTTGCAAGTTGTTTCGTTGTTCGCTGATCCCAAACTCTTTTGAGCCTCCTTCAATTCGGGTCTGCAAGACTGTAAGGCTCCAAGGCTGTTCTTTCCATTGGTACACTTACATTGCAGCAGGTTCGGGTCATATGTAGTAGAACTTCCCTTTTCTTCTGGTTTAATGTAAGGCAGGATGCTAATACTACCGCTCAAGCTTCCTCTGGTGAATTACTAGTCGGTTAGGTTTGGTTTTAAAAATAATCTTATTCTTCTCTCTTCTTTTCATGTCGTTAAGATGGTTGTAACTTGTAAGATAAAAAATGTTGTATTAGTGAGTGGAGGATAATTCAATGCAATTGCAAACTGAAGTACACGTTCATTGTGAGAATGTAAGCAATTCTTTAGTGCAATTTTTTACTTATTTCAGTCTCCAACCCTATCAGACTAGATTTAAACAGATTAGATAGACTTTAGCAGATTTGACCAACCCATACCAGACTTTGATAGTATAAAATATACAGACCAAACAGCTTTTTGACCAGATCAGACCAGATCAAAAAATTTCAAAAATCCAAATAAAAACAGTTTTAATTACTCTCACACATTTTCCTTCAGGTTTTGTGCAGTTTTTGTGATTTATTGAACATTTCTGGGTCTTTTTTGCAATTCAGAGATGTCTCAAGGTCACTTCAGCAACTTCCATTAGTTCTGAAACGTGTCAAAAATGGAAGAAAGTAAACGCCCGATTTGAATTAAATTATCCTGAGTGTATAAAATTTGTTCTTTGCCTGTGATTTAAACTTAATTTAGTTTTTATCATGAATCATGATATACGGATACCACACCAAAAGAACTTAGAAATCATGTGTTATAGCCGTAATTTAAGTGAGACTTTTAGCTAAATTATGACCTGATTTTATAGTTGAGATCAAATTCAATAGGAAATTGAATCTAAATTAAGCTGAAGAATACAAGTCTCAATTTCATTTTAGAAGTTAATTCAACCCGATTTAGAGTATCAATCCATAAAAGTAACCCTCGAAAACAACAATAATAAGAGCCATATTATCTCACTATTTACATTGTACAACATTAAAGTCACAGTAGCCATTAGTGGAGCTACAAGTCTTTGTAGAGGTAGCGGGTGAAGTGCAAAAGAAGAGAAAAAGAACTGTTTGTTTCATTTGTTTGCATCATAGATAAAGACTATACCCAAAACTATGCACTTCGAAAGGTTTCATAAATAGAACAAATGTTACAATGGTGTTGAATGTTTGCGGCTAAACAAAGGCTTATGTCTCTCTGCTTGACTGATTCTGCTCTTTATACCTTCTTCAATCCTAGTACATACTTCAACATCCAAAACATCCATTCTCCCTTCCGATTCTAATCCCTTGCAAACCAGGCTATAAGTATACTCCCTTGGGATTGACCCCCCCTTAACCAACTCAACCAATAAACCCCACGCCTCCATCGCCCTTCCTCCTTCACACATAGCATGGATTAAAGGCGTGTAACAACTATTGGTCGACACACCATTACCTCCAGACTCCATTCTTCTCATCATTTCGATACCCTTTTCAATGTTGTTCACAGCACTGTAATATCTAATGAAAGAATTATAGGTGACTTGGTTCGGTTTACAACCCCTCTTCTCCATGTCTTTAAACAGCTCCAAAGCCCTTTCAATCCGAAATGTTTTACAGCAGCCGTTGATCAAACTGTTGTACGTCACTACATCTGGGAGGAAACCCTTGAACAGCATGAGACGAAAAAAGTGGTTTGCTTCCCACATTCTCTTCCGGATGGCTTTTATGCATCCAGTTTCCATTGCATGCCTGCAGTAAGAGCTTATGAGGACTGTGTATGTGAATTTGTCGGGAGGGCAGTTAAACCCTGGCAGCTCCATTTGGTCCAGTAAAATCTTGGCTTTCTTGAAGTTACCAACTCTGCAGAGAGCGTATATGAGAGTGTTGTATGCGTGTACATCTGGTCTGCAGTGGAACTGTTTGATACGGTAAAAGATGAAAAGTGCTTCATTTACTAACCCCTCTTCTCCTAGGACTTTTATCAAACAGGTTATGGTGGGTGTGGTGACAAGCCCTCTCTTTGACATTCTCTTCAGGAATTGGATAATGTGTTTCAGGACACCGCTTCCCTTAGCAAGAACGATAGCCATCTCTCTGCAAGTAAGCTCGTTGTGGGTGAACCCGAAATGGGTTTCCACCCAATCGAAAAATTCATGCGCTTTTTCCAGACCAAGCTGCACTTTTTCAGGGTCTCTATAAGCAGCAGGGCCAAGAATGAGCTTTCCATGGCGCGCCTTGTTGGATTCTTCTCTAAGACTTCTCTGTCTCAAAGGGGAGCGATGACGAAAGCCATTCTGGCAGCCGATGGATCTCGGAGACCGGAAGAGGAATCTGGGTATGGAGCGTAGGACCTCAGAAACTGTTTCTGTAGTCCAAACGGGTCGAGTAGGTGAAGGGAGGAGGCTGACGTCTAATGGTCGGTTCTGGATGATTGCGGCCAAAATTTGATCGGTTACAGTGCTTTGGGAGAAGCAGCGAGAGAGTGATTTTGATAAGAACATGAGTGACAAACTTACGGCAAAATCTTTCTCTACACAAAAACGGGAGAAAAATGTTCATTTTTCCCACCCAAAGTGCAGTCCATTAATCGGGTCGGGTCGGGTTCTACAATGGGCTGAGAGCACTTCATAATCAAGGCAGAGGCAGTAGGGAGCTCCATAAAATGCATGTATTGCAAAGCACAAAAGAACAACTTTTGAATTATCAGGCTTGGTGGCTCGATATTGCTCGGCTCAATGGTTGCATTTAATGCATTGTACACCAAATCTTCTGCCTGGGATATTGCAATTCGAATTTAGACAAAAATCAGATTTGGTGGTTCAATAAAAATCTTTTTATTGTGTACTTGCATTAAATGCATTTTAGTATGAACTGCATCATAGTCCTTATTACTGAATTTCGAATACACGGCTCTCTTAAGTTGAGAGATGGTAGAGAATAAACATTGAATGCAAGGTACATTTTCTACTACACAGCAATAAATGATTTGTACTAAAATAATCTCATTCTAAAGATTGTGGAATTCGAATGAAAAAACCCATTGATACCATATGAGACCAACTATGATGTAAGTACGTAACTATAAATACGAGTAATGCATTAGCAGTTCAACACCACAACAAATAAACACACACACACACACACTTTGCAATGGCAGCGAGTTTGAACACAAGAATGTGGTGGTCTCTGATCAAAGATGTGGACCACACAAAGTCCATTTGAGCTATCAAGGTCAACGTTGTTCGAGCTTACGATATTCCATTTTAGGGGTGGAGAAACACTAGAGATGATCTTGCGCCATGAGGAGGTAATGGTTTTGTACACCCTATTTGTCTTCCCTTTAGTTTCAAATGAATCTAAACATTAAAACCTCTATCACAGGGTACTCCAACATTAAAATTCATGCTGTAGTGAAGAGGCCGCAACTTGGAAAGTAAAAGTCGAGAATAAGAGAGGATGGAGTGTATGGTATAAGAAACTTTTTGGTCCTTCATAACTACCAAACGGTGAAAATCACACCTCATCCTTACTTGATCCAGGTCACTTCGTATTGTTGAAAAGTTTATGCAAATTTATTACTCATTCACTATTTATTTAATACAACGTACATGGTATTTATAAAAATACTATTTTCATATACAAATGTAGTAACAAAGAAGGCTTGAATTTATTAAAAAGGAACAGGTAGTGTATTAAAGCTCATTCTAAACATGAGGCATGAGGAGGTTGACAAAATCAACCAATTTATACCGTTAAATAGGAATTGAAGACATTCTTAATAAAGGTGTGATGATAACCAGTATTTCGGTTGGGCTGAAACTATTAAAGTTTAAACTATTTTTTTACAAGTTTAAAATAATATATATACTAATTGTTTTTAAATGTATGTGATATTGATATGGGTGAATGTGACATTTAACCGGCTTAAAGCAAAATGTTTTGACGGGTCAAAAACAGATTTGTGAATTTGGCCTTAATTTGAGCTTCTGGGCTTTGAGACCACGCAGATCTGAAGACCACTGAAGTGGCTGGTTGGGAAACTGGAGCCCTATGGTCAATTGACAAAAACACCAGCAATCACTTATTGGCCATGACAAGCAACTGGGCTTCACAATGAAAAAGAGTAACATAAACCTTTTCAATAACTCAGTATTCAAGTACTTTAATACAAAAAGTATTATAATCACAGGGGTTTTAAAAAACAATCTTTTCAATTTGGAGTTTGGACTTAGGCACATAATGTCTTCAAACGAACACTTTTGTTTGAGTGTGTATATATGTGTATATGTGTATGTACAGTTCAAAAGCTTCACTATATAGACTTAGTTTTATTCATATGTAAATATAATATGTATATATATATTGAACATTTGAACTACAGTTCAATATAGTTCAAATCAACTAATTTTTTGTTGAAATTGTATAGATATAAATCTGTATAAGTTGAAATACAAATATAATTAATCTCATTTGTTTGAAAACTGTTTTGTCATTTTTTTAAATTGGGAAACTGAGGTTTACAGAAACATGGTATCACCAACTAAAAAATGCTTAAAAAAATTCCTGATACCACCTTTAACATGTATTGATGTTCATGTCCAACATATGACAGAATAGATAACAATTAAAAAAACTACAGGTTTCTGTCATTATCACACGTTCATACTATTCATAGATTTATATATCCATAAGTAAAAATATTTAGGTTAAGTGAAGTAAACAAAACTGTTAAAGACGTTTGTTAATTAAAATTATACAAATTTAGTCTACTACATAAATCTGTTAAACATGCATGTTTATCGCAACTGGATGCTTTCAATATAGCTATGCTTTGAGGACCGGCCGAGTAGTAATGCTTTCAAATTTCTGGATCAAGTAGAGAATGTGTGACATAGGTAGTGCATATCTCATTTTCAAGATATATGAGTATATATGCGTCACTTATGTCATCATATTTACTCTGCCGACCATATTTGTCAAATTTTCAGTATCTATGTTGATAAAAACAAATAAACATCTTAAACGTCAACAGAACAATACGAAGGAAAGATGGATGCAGAAATCTTTGGTTGTTTTTAAATAATATACCAAATAAACATGATAAGCTTTTTCACATCCTAGCTTGTGCTTTTTCCCTCAAAAAATCCGATTTATGTCAAACCGACAGATTTTAGCACACAAAAATAACATGTTCCCCTAGCACAGTAATATCGAATACGAGTAACTAACAGGGAGATTTCATATCAAATGAAAAACCAATTTCGAAAAAACCAAAGGTCATATATAGTTTGAACTATAAAAAAATAATGCCAAAGTACAGTTCGAAGTATACCCGTAATAGATCGCTAGGGTCGGCATGAGCTCAAATACGCTGGCTGTATTCAACGCGCACATCTACGCACTCTACCGACAAGCAGTGACTCAGATTCTTCCACATTGAAATGTTAAAGAACATTGGACTACCTATTACTCTACTTTTTGGAAACAAAGAACTGTGAACCAAGTTGGGATGAGAGCATCGGAGTCACCGTTGGCTCTCTGGTGTGGAATTATGGATGCTGTACGAACGCAGAGAGGCGGAGAGACGAAGGTGATGTACGGATGAATGGCGGCGATGGGGCTTGACGACCCTATGTATGTTTAGTAAATACAGAGTATGTGCGGTATATGGTGTATTAAATTTGGGTAATTGGGTTTTGGGTTGATAGATATAATTGTATTTGGTATATTGTATGTTGGGCTTAAATAAAAATGTCTATCTATTTTACAAGGTTGAAAATGGTCCTAATTCTTTTTGAAAAAATTATCAATTAGCAACCTTTATTGTATTATTTTTGTATTCAATTAGTAAAATTATTGCATTTATATTAATAAATTGTGTATTGTATTTATATTATATTCAAATAAATTAATAAAGAGTCTATTTATATATATATAATTTGGATCAGTTTAGCTATTAGGTTTTTTCATTTATTTTTTTTCTTTATTTTTCTAAAGGATCAATTTGGATATTTATCTAATATAATAACATAATTTTTTTCATAATTCTATAGATTCAACCAATTTAGTCACTTCAATAAAAATATTATAATCCGTAAATTTTAGTACAATCACATTTTCTGCTTATAAGTCAGCTTTTACACCAAACACGTAGTTCTTGATTTCGTGCATTGAATTATGTAATAATAGAAAAGGTAAGGTTTCAGTTACTATTTGGACCATTTTAGCTATTTTTCATAAAAAAAATCTTTATTTAATTTATAAAATATATTTTAGATTTCATTTCTTTCATAAATCAACACAGTCAGTCAGTCTTGACACTTAAATCAGAATTTCAAAAATTTCAGTTCAATCAATCAATGCAGTTGATTTGGGTATTAACAAACAGGCTCATATTATCCCATTTCTATTTTTATGTTCGTAATAATAGGTGCTAAGGTTAATTTTGTAAACTCATACCGGAAATGGTCTCATTTATGGGAAAACGGAAAAACTATCTTATTTTTGCAGTCTTTAGGTCTCCCGTTAGTATTACTAAGGTCATTTTTCCTTAATATAATGAAGAATATGAGATTGTTATACCGAATTTTGTCCCGTGCATCACACGGAAGAGAATCTAGTATATCATACACCTGGATGTACCGTGTGGTTTGGAACATCCAAGTATTTTTGTAATTATTTGTAAACCTGAGGTTATTAATTATGAAGCATTGCATTTGCTACTCTTTCGTGGCCGGAGGTTACACATATGTTTCTTTATACTAGATTATCACCCGTGCGATGCACGGATCAAAATTAAGCATCAATTATATTTTATTATTTATTAACATTATTAGTGATTTTTTATGTAAATCGAATGTGGGAATGTATTAAAGAACAATAAATGTAGTACTCCTTATATAATAGAAATTATGTAAGGAGTTACGATTAGAAATAATCCGGTAGAAGCACCAGTCTAACATTTTGAAACATTTCTTTTGCAAACAACATAATTTTAAATATAGAAAGTTTAACCACGAATGTAAATTTCAAGTGGTATTGCTCGATGAATTATATATTATGAGTGTTGGGATAAAAGTTTCTAAATGAGTTATTTACAAATAATAATTACAAATGCAAGGAATGACTATATTATGAGTTGGGATATAAGTTTCTAAATGAGTTATCTGTCAGACTGTCACTACATTTATTGAAAATAGACAATTCACTTTCACAAAAAAATCACTTTCATAGTTTTGACAATTCACTTTCATAGTTTTTTAACACCCACGTTAAAAGAACGTGTGTTTTGTTTTAAAAAAAATCACTTTCACAGTTATTGACTACAGTTTTTTTTGACAATTCACTTTCATAGTTTCATTTAACACCATCGGTGTTCAATCCTAAATCCATGAAACATGTAGACCCAATGTGTCATGATTAAATAAAGCTCCAAAAATATAAATAACATTAAAACAAATCATAAACCGTTCAAATTACAATGTTTTAGAGAAGTACAATACTCGAATATAGCTCCATAGCTTAAATTCTGCACAGGCTCTTATCATTTCATTAAAATAGAGTATACATCTTTGGTGCTTGCACACCCGAGGAAATGGTCAATTAACTATTCCAGCATTTAACACAATTTGGTCATATGTTGGACCTTTCTCTCCTTGCAGAACAGGCTGAACAGCTAAACTGAACTCTACATTCCTTGCAAGTTGTCCTGTTTACTGAACGAAATCCAGAATTGTAATTTTACATAGTGTAACAATATTCACATATAAGAAAAGAATTTAAATACATACTACAACATTCATGAGGGAAGATTTAAAACATGAACATGTTGTTTGTTCCTATACCCACATCAACTAAATGGATGATCTATAATATCACTTTTCTCTCTTCGTGCCATATAGGTAAAACAGTAAAACCATGTAAAAGCATTTATTAATTAACATAAAAATAATGAAAAATTATATGTGCAAATATCCACACACACCTCGTCTGATAAGGAAGAGTCCAGTAGTTGTCTGAAACCAAAATAATAGCTCTGGCTGGTTAATATACGGAGTATATACACATATAGATTGATTATATAATCGACCTTATAATTAAAGCAGCCCGGAATTTGTCCCAAATCGATAGTAATATAAAAACTCAAACATTATCAAGAACTTAGCAGACATCTTGAACCACATTCTTCAAATAATTACCCCATCGTGGGAGCACGCAATGCTACATGAAGCGCAAATATGTCTTCCATGTTGTTTATCAAGATCAAAATCCATAGCATGCATGACTCTCAAGATAAGCTAATAATGTTATAGTCAAAAATATAAAATAGAAGCATTTTTTTTCAATAAAATTTTTAACCCAGAAGTTGAAATATCTAGCAACTAATCATTAGCTACCGCTGGCCTCTTCCATGAAACTGCCGCCACTCCTTTCATTTTTCTGGTTTCCCATCCCCGGCTCCAACCCATAGTTTCAGACGCTATCTCATTGCCGGACACCATCGTTGAAACAAAGAGCCTACATTCTCTATCCTCATCGATCTCCCAGATCAGAAAATTGCACCTGGTCGCGAGGTATCCCAGTCGGCAAGCGCGGTCGCTGCCGTCTTGTTGGGTCAAAGATCGATTGGGTCTATGGCTCTCCATTAATGTTACTGCAACGGATAAGATACTCTAGCCGTCGAGTTGCCCGAAGCCCAGCCGTCGTGAGGTCCTGCGGTATGGAATGTATCGACGATTGCAGATGAAATCGGCTATTTTCCATACTTGCAAGACATGTATATCCGAATACTGATTTTAGATTAAACTTGCTCAAGAAAACTGATATGATTTTTAGTTGGCTACATCCTCCGTATTATTGTGAATCTGACAACATTCACGTTAACCGAGATCTTGCGAGATACGAAGGATATGGTGGGGTTTACACGCAAATACTGTGCGGAATAGACAAATATATGACACCTGTCAGATCAACCATTAATTACATTGACCAGCAAACAAAGTTTTGAGGAGATCCGAACCCATTTTTTTGATCCGGATCTTTCGGCGGGAAAATGAGCTGGTTTTCCACCTGCTTTTGTATATAGTAAGATATCTTCTGTCGCTGCTCCTCCGTTTGTTCTTTTTTCTTTTCTTATTAGTTTACACTTTTTCCCTTATCCAATTATCATTTGATTGTAGCCTAAGCCTTGCTTCTCGTTTTTCCTTTTTACTTTTTTATAGTTCTGGTATTTCTTTTTTCTTTTCTTTAATTTAAAACTTTGAGTTTTCTATGTTTAACTTTTCTTTTTCTTTTTTATACTTTGGTTTTTCTGTTTTGTTTTCCTTTAATTTTTATCTATTATAACTTTAACATTTCTTTTTCTACTTCATTTTTTCTTTTTTATATACTTTTTGTCTTGTGATTCTCTAATTTCGAACTCTTAACTTTTTTATTTTTATGTATTTTTTCTACAATATTTTTTTCATGCAATTCTTTCAAAAATTCATATTGAATGGCAATTCAATAAAAACATATACTTCTCTCACTATTCTATTAAAAGCTCCAACCTTCTAAATAATTATGAATACATTATTTAATTTAAATGTGCATTGATATATTTAAAAAATAAGCCCAATAAAATTGCTGATCTAAAATAAGGAATTGATACTTCTTTATGTTATACGGATACGAGCATACATAAATTGATATCTATGATTCCTTAATATTTGAGCAAACTAGAGATTTTATATTATTTTTTTGATTTTTGATGCTCATTTCGTAAGTTATCTGTGCTCATTTGAAATTGGTGTAATGCTCACTTTAAAATGAGCATTACACCAGACATTTTAAAATGTCATATCCATGCATATTGGTGTAATGCCCATTTAAATTTTTTCTATACTCATTTACTAAGTTATGTATTCTCATTTAATATTTGAGCATATTAGAGATTTTAAAGGTTTTTTGATTTTTTGTGCTCATTTCATATGTATGCTTATTTGATATCGGTGCAATGCTCATTGTGTAAGTTACGTTTGCTCATTTGTACTGATGTTATGCTCATTTTTTAAATCTCATATCACATTAGATTCACATATTGAAATTCATAAGAGTTGATTATAGATATAATTTAATAAGTCCTTACAAAATAAAAATAATAAAATAAAAAGAATAAAAATATATGAAGCAAGGATCATGATGCTCATTGTTATGAAATGTCTTGATGCTCTATGAAAAGATAAAAAAAGTTTCAATGTTCAATAGAGGAAAGTTGATATTCAATGAAAATGTCTTGATGCTCAATAAAATGTCTTGATGTATATATCAAAAATTTAATATTAAATTAGATTCATATATTGGAATCCATAGGAATCTATTATAGATATAATTTAAAAAAATTATATAAAAGAAAAGTAAGAAAAGGAAAGTGAATCAGAAGTTATGAAGTAGAAGTCACGATGCTCAATAATACTCAACAGAATAGGTATGATGCTCATTACAAGTTCATTAATATGCTCATTTAATAGAAACCATTATTTTCATCTTAATAGAAGATGTTTGATGCTCAATGAAAATACATTGTTAAACTAACAAACCTTACGATTTTCATATCAATGAACATTTTGTAAGTTATGTATGCTCATTTGGTACAGATTTTATGCTCATTTTAAAATGTCATATCAATGCATATTATTTCAAAAGTAAATGAGTTTTATGTTATATTAAAGTGAGTATAATATATAAAGCAAATGTGCACTAAAAGAAGTTAGTTACGAGTATAATGCTTACAAGAAATGAGCATTGATTTAACATCATAAAATGATCAAAATAAATTTGGTTAATGACATAATGTATTCTTTTCAAAATATTTTATACATCTATAGCAAAAAAGTAAACACTTCTAATTCTAATTAATGGAAATTAGTTTAGTAAGTGTGAATTATTGAAATGATTTTTTTACTATACTAAAATGAGTATAATATTTAACATAAATGCATGTGCACGGGTAAAGCATTATAAAATGAGCAAAATAAGTTTTGTAATTCAAAACTATCAAATTATTAATGACTTTTTCTAATAAAATTGATATATTTTCTTTGCTAAATTCACAGGGAACGGATCTAATTATATTAAGTTGCTCGTAATGATTATATTACATATGTGGATTATATAGATGTGTTTTATGCTATACTCAAATGATATAGGGTTTAAAACAATTGAACATTGGTATGACGTTGAAAATGAGCATACAATATTAATGAATATATTTAAATGAGATCTGGAGATTTCGACATATATGTTCAATCTTTGAATTTATAATGCTCATTTCTTATGAAATTTATGTTCATTCACTGTGTCTCATATACTCAATTTAAAATGTCATATCAGGATGCATTTCATAAGTATCATATTCTCATTTGCTACTTGTGCTCATTTTAAAACACGTGTATATCAATGGACATTGTTGTATTTGTTTTTTATGACATACTCGTTTGAAATCTTTTTTTCTCATATTATAATTTAATGTCAATGCTCATCTCTTTTAAGCGATATACTCATTTAAGTATAATATAAAACTCATTTTCAAATAATCCACAAATCTAATTATATTCATAAAACCAACTTGGTATAATCACTCATTTCCTAAATTATAAGTAGATTTTGCCATGAGAACTATAGCAGTTTATTAAATAAATCCTTATTCCAGTTAAAAACTTTATCATGCTTATTTTACAATGTTACACTTATGCACATTTATTTTACACATTATACTCATTTTAGTGTAACAGAGTACTCATTCCAATATTACACACGATATAATTAAACATATTACACTTTAAATTAATAAGATTAGTTACACTTACTAATTTTTATAGAAAAAAATAAGTTATTGGAAAAGCATATCTCAACCATTTCAAAAGTTCATCAAACGTCAAATTCAATGCATAACAAAAAACATTTCCGATTTGATAAAACTGTAGATGTAGAGAAACCTAATCTGCTAATCATAACAAGAAGTCAAGAACTATTATGAAAAATGTATGCATAAATTTTATACAAGTGCAACAAATAATGAGATATTCCATCAAAAAAGAACTTAACATTCATTTTGGAATTTTTTCGAATAGTTGGTGTGCATTCATATTATGAGTCAATATAGAAAAAATGAAACATTACTAATGAGAGGAAGATATATGTTTTAGATCAAACGGTATCCCATTTAGAATTTTTGAATGAGAAAGAATCAATTTTAGATATTCCATATGATTTATAGGAATTGTGGATATAAGAGAAAAAAGAAAAGAAGAATGAGAGTTAAGGTGGAAGATGTGCGTAGGAGACTGTCTGCTCAAAGTTGCGGAGAGTTGCGGAGATGGTATTTTAAAAAGTACCGTGCATTATATGAGCTCTGACGGAGTATATGGATTCCGTCACCCGGTCTGCCGACTACTGGGCCTGGACAGCGGCCTACACACGTTTAGCGGATATCATTCATATTATTGTACATTATTATTATTATTCAGATGTTCTAGATTAGTTTTTTGTACTATCAGTCCATTTATGTAACCGAGTCTGTCAGACCCATATTAGATGGCCAGACCCGGATTTTCCCTATATATACTCCTTATAGGAGGCTATTGAACCATAACTCATTATATACACGTTTATCTCCTTCTCTACTACACTCTTGTTCAAATCTCTTTAGTTATAGGAAATGGGTATCAATTATCCAGATCAATGGTGCTCTCGTTGAGAGGTTGAACACAATCAAGTGAGAAAAACTCCCAAAACATCCAAAAATCATTCCAATCACAAAAAAATCAGCTCAAAAACGTCTTGCCGGAGATGTCTTGCCGATCAGAAGATTAGCGATTTCCGATACAGAGTCGGAGATGTCTTGCCAGAAAGACCGTCACCACCGGCACACGCCATAGCAGAGGCTTGTCGCCTGCTGAAGCTCACCCCCGTCCCCAAGTCTGAGCTGAAGCCGCTACCAGGTACAAGCTCCTCCACCTCAACCCTGACAGCGTCACGCCTGGCCGTTGCGCCACCGCATTGGTTTCCGGGATTGAATGACTCAGCCCCTGGAGCTTAACCTTAAGAGTCCGCCATTAATGGCCGATTGGGAAGCTCCATTCTCGAGCCAGAATCCAACCTAAAGAGGCGGGAGGACGCCCCAAGTTGAGGAATATGCCGGTCAAGGAAGCCCCAAGTATGTGCTCCGCCGCGATCGAGGACAGAGCTCTACACATCCCGTGATGGCAAAGGCAAAACCAAGAAACTGTCTGGAAAGTTCATAAAAGAAAAAAAATCTGGCAAGAACAGATGAGGAATCGGAGATCTGGGATTTTCTAGTCCTGGCCGGAGCAACCGTCATCCCACATATGTGATCTACGTCCTGTCGCCCTGCTCCTGGTCTAGCACCGCTGCCGCCAGCTGGCCACCACGGTGAGCCGTCGGTCGTAGTTTTCAGATTGGGATCTGGAACTTCTGGATTTGGAAGAAGCGAGCCTTGCAAGCTAAGCCCCTCCACCGGACCTCGGCGTACACTGACGCACCTGCAGCTCGCTCTACCCAGTTGCTTCACCGACAGGCTCTCTCCCCTCACTCGTCACCTAATCACATTACCGGCGTTCGCTTCTTCCACCTCAGTTCGAGCATCATTGGACGCCATTGCAGCTCACTCCTTTCCATCTGGCAACAACCATGGACGAAGGTCGCTCTTTCTTCTCCGGTGATGACCACGGAGACCCGTCAGGCACGAGCTTCGAGAACACCTACTCTCTGGCCGGCGGTAACCGGATCCGCTCCTCCCTTCTCCGGTTGGAGCCAAAGGCGGCGGGTCAGGGGATCCACGCTCCTTTTTTCCCTCTGTCAACACTCCAAGGGCGGATCAGCATAAAAAGTTGCTGATGGGCCAAAATTTTAACAACACTTCAAGTTCAGCCCACTTCAAAAAGATTAGTATCTTTAATTTTAATATTATTTATATTTATTTTAATCAATATTTTTGTCGGGTGAATGTCACACTATCACGCACTTATGATCAAATGCCTAGTAGAGTGTGGTTTGAGACCCATCACTAGGATTTAAAGTCGTGACTCTGAGGCACAAAGCTCTCACTCTCAAGCACAAAGCCCTGTCTCTCAGGCATGAAGACCGGTCTTAGTCATTCCTCGAGTGGCGCTCGTTGCTTATGAATGGCTCACACATCCACTCTACTAAGTATTTTATCATTACATTGGCAATCCGCGTTTCCACTATTTTCAAGTAACGAACTTCCGATCAGAAACATAAATCCCAAGAAAAAGATTTTATATGTATGATAAATGTGTAGGTACAAAGATGACTTTACTCATTTTCACCTTGTCTCCACTCGCCTCAAGGAGTGGGGACTGGGGGACTGAGGGGTTAGAGTTTCTAGATGAGGAGAAAATATCACGCATGAGCAGGAACGAAAGATGGGTCAGATGAAGACGGGTTGAGCTAGACAAAAGTGATTATGCCGCAGAGGGCCTACCTTCCTTGTTTCATGTTGTGGGCACTAGGTGTACCCTTTTTCCCTTTATTAGGATTTTTTCCCACTGGGTTTTTTCCTAGTAAAGGTTTTTAACGAGGCACATCCCCATCATGGACAAGGGTGGTGGTCCCCCGGCCGGAGAAGAATAAATCAAAGACAGAAGAACGTTGCAGATACAGTTTGGACTACTCCCTTTCGCCTCGAGTACTCTCGACTCAGGGAGTGGGGGACTCCTGATGGAGTATATGGATTCCGCCCCCCCGGTCTGCCGACTACTGGGCCTGGACAGCGGCTCACACACGTTTAGCGGATATCATTCATATTATTGTACATTATTATTATTCAGATGTTCTAGATTAGTTTTTGTACTATCAGTTCATTTATGTAACCGGGTCTGTCAGGCCCATATTAGAGGCCCAGACCCGGATTTTCCCTATATATACTCCTTACAGGATGTTATTGAACCATAACTCATAACTCATTCTATACACACTTATCCCCTTCTCTACTACACTCTTGTTCAAATCTCTTTAGTTATAGGATATGAGTATCAATTATCCAGCAAGCTCAAAGTTGATGTAAATTACAAAATTACCTGGGTGTATGCATACACCCGGGTGTATAAATATAGGCACTCCAAACTTACATCCTTCTTCAACCAGAAACAGAAAGGGAGGGAAAAGTGTATATTTCATAGTTGAAATATAATCTAACTTGCCGGTGAATTAATATGTTTGTGTTTTTACTTTTTATAGAAGTTGTTAAAGTAATTTAATCACTATTTTTTTCGTTTAATAAATTTTTTTGTTGCCAATAAAACTTTGAACAATTCCTTTCTAGATGTATGTTTCAATTTAATCTTTCTAGTTATCTTTCATATGTTATGTAGCACTTTAGGGAGGGCCCTACATACCCTCTGTAATAATATCTCAATTTATTGACTTAGAAATGGACTTCAATCAAATTCTTATTACCGCATGAGATGAAAAAATACTCATAGATTCAGAATATCTCAGTCATAGAAATCTAATCAAAATCAATATTTAGAATATTCAAATTCTTACATGAAGTATCTCAAATCAAAATATTCTAATATTTAAAATCAAAATCAATATTTAGAAAAAATACTCATAGATTTAGAATATTCTAAGCTCTCAAATTTAGAATATCTCAAATCAAAATCAATATTTAATAAAATGTTCAATAATATATCAAATTCTTACAATAGGAAGCTTAGAAAACAAATGCTTGAATCAGTAATGAACTTTTGAATCCAATTCTCTCGTGGAGTGCCGCCTCAGATGAAAAAAATACTCGCTGAGTAGTAGAAATCCAACTCTCAAATTCAGAATATTTCCAATCGAAAGAAATTAAAAAAAAGTGTAATACTCATAAGAAGCGTAGTACACACCAATCAATTCCTGACTCAGTAAATCAAACTCAGGAATGAGCCATTTGATTCGTTTCAATGTCACTCGACGGAATAGTGAGTCGGATAGCTGTGAATTTGAAACCTAGGATTCCTGAAGACATTGATGGGGTTGCACTTGATCCACAACCCGATTGGAGCTTTGATGCTATGTTATTGGAGCTCAGTTCAATTGAAAGGAAGGTTGTTGCATCAGTGCATCTCCAAAGTTTCCAGCATATACAAAGATATGTTATCAGTCTGTATCTCTTTAATTCTCTATCATGAATCAGTGGTTGGCTAGTATATAACTGAGCTCCTTGAGTATAAAAACTTTTACTCATGGTTTTGTTTAAAACTCTGATAAAAAGCGTATTGAGAGGTTGATTATATAGTTTAGAAATTGGATTATCTAGACAGACTAATATTATAAAATAAAATCTCAGTTATAGAAATGTTGAACTCTTCCATTTCAAGCTATAGAAGTGCTGAACTCTTCCATGTGTGATTTGAAGTCATACTTCATGAAATTTAAGATCTGTCGTGTGCTTTTGTGAATTATGTTATAATTTTCTATCTTCTTTCTTACAGTGTTGTTGTTTCATAGATGTGCTCTTTTAGGGTTGTCTGGAAAGGTTTTCAAAATATCAAGTTTTGTGGACTTTTTTTTATGTATCTCTTTTTAAAGAAAATTTTAGATGATCAAAAGGACATTTTTTTCTCAACCTCACATCAAAGAGGGAATTCTTCTTGGATATGTGGAGAGGGTAATTCTTCTTAAGATCTTCATACCAATTCAATATAGACTCTCTATGTGACCATTTATCCTATACACATGTCCATCATTTATCCTCCATTCCTATCCATGAAGCATATGATGTTGATTTAAAGAGTAGAAAAGTCATATGCATTTTTATCTTTCTCTCCTCTTAAAATGCTCATATATTTTATGCAATATGGAACATGATGCAGAACTATTCGTCAATCATCTTCTGATCATGAGTTTTTGTGTATTTTAAAACGTTTGTATAATAGAGTAAAGGTAATGGATCAACAAAGATAATTTTACCGATGCACATATAAATTTGATGGAATACAAGTAAAATAAATACTTCTGAATCTACTCTTGAAGTGCCTACAAACTTCATTGGAGGGAAATAATTCAGTAAGTTATCCATTGGTTAAAATGTACTGGAAATAATTTATTTAGAACATGTCTTTCCAAACCTTGCAAAAACCAAACTTACCCAATAAGAGTGGCCAATCAACTGTCGCAACTCAAAACCATAGTATTTTTTTAGGATAGATAGAACCTGCCGTCAAATATATGAAATCTGAGTGCTTCCATATGAATTGCTCTGTTTTCCTCAAAGTGTGTAGAATTCAAATTGCTAGATTTTAAATTATTACGTGTTATGTTCGAGTGATTTGATTGTATGTAAATAATAAAAAACAAATGGCGATAATTCATCACAAGCTCGCACGCTGAATGTCTGAATCTGTTTTTAGGATGGACCAATTAATATAAGGAAAATTCTGCGGTACTTTGAAGCCATGAAATTTAAGAGGTATTTATGGGCACTCCATGAATATAATGGTGAAATTTCAATAACTACAAGTCTACCTCTCATAGATCATCATACGGGCACTAGTAATATTGTGTATGCTTTAATTCTTCATATATTCATCTTTGACCCACAACGATGAAAATGTGTAAACAGAGAAGATCGAAATCAAAATGCGGCCATGTCAAATGTAACAATCGGTCAATCAGAGAGGGTATGTGCCATTGAAAGATGCTCATCTTCTTCAACGCATAACCATGTCATTAGCGGAGTAATAGTCAGCAATAAGACGGTACATGTACGAAGGATTGTGCCCACCTCTGTAACCAAACCACCAGTAACACGTTACGCTTTCATCAAGAAAAATATCAAGTAATTATGTAATTAACGCATGTGGTCAAAGAACAGTAACTAACTTACGTGTCTGTTATAAACAAACTAACAAGGTTAGGTGGCACATAATCAAATGCAGGGTTGACAACTTGTAGAAGAGGGGATCCCGATCCAATATCACAATTCAGACAATCCGAGAATTCTTCGAAATCCAACAGCTTAGATGGGGACTTCAGCTCATTTAGTAGCACTTCAAAGTTGTGTGGATATAAAGGACCTAACTGTCATTCAGGCCAGCAAAAGTTAGACAATTTGTGCTCACAAATGATGTGTTCTATGCATTGTACAAGTGTTCATCTTAGGGTGTGTTTGGATGGATGGTTTGGAGGGGAATGCTTTGTAAGAGCTTAGAAGGCCTTTGGGGTGACATTTTTGTTGGAAAAATGTGTTAAAAATTGCATTAAATGGTCATTTTGGGGCAATTATTTGAGTGGGGTCCACTTCCGATTTGGGTCGGGTCAAAGTGGTTTCGGATTGTCCTTGTTAAGGGCTACAATTCGATATATGGTACGCTCAAAACGGATAACGGGTGAATGAGAAATTGATTCTCGAAGTTCGCTCGTTGAAATGGAAAAACTGGGAAAAATGATGAGTTTCTAGTGTGTTTTATCCCACACCGAAAAACTCAAGGGATTTTCACCCCCTTATAAAGGGAAGCCTCTTTTAAGGAGTTAAGATTCCTGAAGGGAAATGCTCTCTCTTACGCGCAGGGGGGGGGGGGGGTGCCGATCAAATCTCCGAAACGGAGAAGAAAAACCGTGACTCGTGTGCGCGGGCGACCTGAGGACACGAATGCCGTCCAAAAATCTATCTTTCAAGAGATACGGTTAATTTTTGTTGGCTTCGGACAGAAACCCTCCAAGGGTCTTCTGTCGCGCACTTCTTCCGTTACAACAATTAATGCCCAACGTTCTTCTCTTTTAATGCTGCGTTAAATGGACAGTTTATGGATGCCCAACGGACTGGTCATTGATGTCCAACGTTCAGGTCCATTAACACCCCATTTAACACACAACAAATCCTCCTATAAATAGCTGGCAGGTGCTTTGCAACAAACACACAGTTTGACAACGCACAACACTTTCCTCACGTTTTCTTGAGCTAAAAACTCTTCCAGCTACTCCCAAAATTTCTTCTGTGTTCATACTTGGTTCTCGTTCGCTGGAACTCTTGTTTGTGTGCTCAAACATTAGTTCGTAGTCATCGTATCCTGGGAAACGATTGTTGCAACGCTCCTAGCACCGTGGGAGGCAACAAATACGTTTTAAGGAAATCGTGCGTAGCACGAGCTTTGGCTAATTCTGCTTCATCTCCTTTCTTGTTTTTCTCTAGTCATTTTATTTAATTAATTTATTTTAATTAATTTTCTTTATTTTCCGAAACACACCCAACAATCTTAAAACGTATTTGTTGATTGTGTTACTGTGGTAAACAATCTTAAAACGTATTTGTTGAGCTTGTATCATACGGATACAATCTTAAAACGTACTTGTTGATTGTTCTACTGTGGTAAACAATCTTAAATCGTAGTTTGTCACTTTGGTGAACGAACTAATTTTTTTGTGTTTTCGGAAAAACGTTAAAGAAAGGAAATGACTTCTCAAGAAAACGAGATTGGTGTTGGGCAGAATATTCTGAACGACAATCACTCTGAAAGTGGAGCACCGGTGAACAATGGTTCACAACGCGGTGTATCTACTTTGGCCAACCAAAGGGCTATCCCTATGGTGACCGTGCCAAGCAACTCTGTGGAGAAACCCGAGAAATTCAACGGGTTAAACTTCAAGAGGTGGCATCAAAAGATGTTATTTTACCTCACTACTCTCGGTCTTGCTAGATTCTTGACCGAAGATGCGCCGGTAGCAACCGGGGGTGAGGTGGATGTGCAATCTTTCAACGCGGTTGAAGCTTGGAAGCATTCTGACTTCCTTTGCCGAAACTACGTGTTGAACGGGCTGCATGATGCTTTGTACGACGTTTATAGCAAATTAGCTATGGCTAAGGAGCTATGGAATGCTTTGGACCACAAATATAAGAGCGAGGATGCCGGCGCAAAGAAATTTGTTGTTGGTCGATTCCTTGACTTTAAAATGGTGGATTCGAAGACGGTCTTGGGTCAAGTTGAGGAGATGCAAATGATCTTCAACGAAATTCGAGATGAAGGAATGACGGTTAGTGAGTCATTCCAAGTGGCGTCAATTATTCACTTATTGCCGCCGGCTTGGAAGGATTTCAAGAACTACCTTAAGCATAAGCGAAAGGAAATGAACTTGGAGCAATTGATCCTCCGTCTGCGGATTGAAGAGGATAACCGGAAGAACGATGGGAAACTCCCAATTGTTCATGGCGCCAAGGCCAACGTGGTGGAGCATGCTAAAGGCTCCAAAAATAAAAATAATGGGAAGAGCAAGCTCGGTCCCAAGGGAGGCGTTTCCAAGACGAAGTTCAATGGAAAATGCTTCAACTGCAACAAGAATGGACACAAGTCCTCGGATTGCAAGGCACCATGGAAGAAGAAAGACTCCCAAGTCAATTTGGTGCAAGGTGGGCAAAAGGATGAAGACATCATCCTAGCGGCTGTGGTTACGGAAGTCAACCTCGTTGGATCCAATTCCAAAGAGTGGTTTGTGGACACCGGTGCAACCCGGCACATTTGCTCAAACCGGGAGTTATTCACAACTTTTGAGCCATCAAATGGTGAGAAAGTGTGGATGGGTAACTCGGCTCATTCCGCGGTTGAAGGCGTGGGCAAGGTGGTCCTGAAGATGACTTCGGGCAAGGAGCTGACTCTAAACCAAGTTTTGTTCGTTCCGGAAATACGCAAAAACCTGATTTCCGGTTCGTTGTTGAACAAGCATGGCTTCCGCATGGTTTTTGAGTCGGACAAATTAGTTTTGTCTAAATCGGGAATGTATGTGGGCAAGGGGTATGCATGTGATGGGCTGTTTAAGCTCAATGTAACGACTATTATTATTAATAATAATAAAATCCCTTCTGCTTACTTGCTTGAGTCTTCTAATGTGTGGCATGGTAGACTAGGACATGTTAATTTTAATTCTATACGTAGATTAATTAACATGGAGCACATTCCTAAATTCACAATTGATGTGAAGCACAAATGTGGAGTTTGTGTAGAGGCAAAACTAGCGAATATGTCTTTCAAATCAGTTGAAAGAAAAACGGAACCACTTGAATTAATTCATAGTGACGTTTGTGATTTTAAATCAATACAAACACGTGGCGGTAATAAATATTTTATTACCTTTATCGATGATAGCACTCACTATAGCTACGTTTATTTATTAAAAAATAAACACGAAGCAATCGATAAATTCATTCTTTATAAGAATGAAGTGGAAAACCAACTTAATCAACGGATTAAGACAGTTAGGAGTGATCGAGGTGGTGAGTATGAAGCACCAATTGGTGACTTTTGCGCTAGTGTGGGTATAGTACACGAACGTACCGCACCCTATTCACCTCAATCAAACGGTGTTGCCTAACGAAAGAATCGCACATTGAAAGATATGATGAACGCGATGCTAGTAAGTTCGGGCTTGCCACAAAATATGTGGGGCGAAGCAATCTTGACAAGCAATTACCTTTTAAATAAGGTTCCCCGGAAAAAAATATGATAAAACTCCGTACGAGTTGTGGAAAGGCATACGGCCTTCCTATCAATATTTAAAAGTGTGGGGGTGTCTTGCTAAGGTGCTTGTACCAACACCTAAGAAAATAAAAATAGGTCCAAAAACGGTGGATTGTATTTTTATTGGGTATGCACAAAATAGTAGTGCTTATCGGTTTTTAGTGTACGATTCGAATAATCCGGATGTACATAAAAACACAATAATTGAATCAAGGAATGCCTCATTCTTTGAAGATGTATTTCCATGCAAGTCCAACGATGGGCCTAGCACGTCAAAACAAACATTTGACGTAGCTATGAAAAATACTAGCGAGGGATCCGGAGAAGAACCCGAACCCAGACGTAGCAAACGTGCTAGAATTGAAAAATCCTTCGGACCGGATTTTCTCACCTACTTGGTAGAATTTGACTCGGATATTCTAACATGTATGGTAGAAAATGAACCGGATTTTCTAACATGTTTGGTAGAAAATGAGCCACGGACTTATACGGAAGCCGTGACGTCTACTGAAGGTCCTATGTGGAAAGAAGCCATCAAAAGTGAGGTGGACTCTATCCTAAAAAATCACACGTGGGAATTGGGTTATCTCCCTCCGGGATGTAAACCTTTGGGATCCAAGTGGATTTTTAAACGTAAAATGAAACCAGACGGTTCCATTGATAAGTATAAGGCCAGACTTGTAATCAAGGGATACAAGCAACGCGAGGGCCATGATTACTTTGACACGTATTCTCCCGTGACGAGAATAAATTCCATTAGGATGATACTAGCGATTGCCGCTTTGCGGAATTTGGAAGTTCATCAAATGGACGTAAAAACCGCTTTTCTAAATGGCGATATAGACGAAGAAATCTATATGGAACAACCCGAGGGTTTTCGTGTTCCAAGCCAAGAAAAGAAGGTTTGTAAATTAATTAAATCATTGTATGGATTGAAACAAGCCCCTAAACAGTGGCACGAAAAGTTCGATCATGCAATGTTAATTAATGGGTTTAAGATAAACGAAAGTGACAAATGCGTCTATGTGAACAACACGATAGACGGCTATGTCATTTTATGTTTATACGTGGATGATATACTCATCATGGGTAGCAATAATCTAATGATTAATTCTACCAAAAGCATGTTAAATTCTAAATTTGACATGAAGGATATGGGGCTGGCCGATTTAATCCTTGGGATTAAAATAATTAGAGGACCTGACGGTCTAACGCTAAGCCAATCCCATTACGTTGATAAAATCCTTACTAAATTTAATAAGGATGATTATCAAGAGGCAAGAACGCCATTAGATAAAAACACTCATCTTACCAAAAATCGTGGAGAGTGTATTTCTCAAGTAGAATACGCTAGGATTATTGGAAGTTTGATGTATCTAATGAGTTGTACCATGCCTGATATTGCCTTTGTGGTTAGTAAGCTAAGTAGATATACTAGCAACCCCGGTGATGAACACTGGAAGGCAATAGTAAGGGTTTTGAGGTATTTACGTAAAACCCAAAACCTTGGACTGCACTATGGAAGATATCCAGCTGTACTTGAAGGGTATAGCGACGCTAGTTGGATATCCGACATAAAGGACTCTAAGTCCACAAGTGGATATGTTTTCACTTTGGGAGGTGCAGCCGTATCATGGAAATCCTCAAAACAAACGTTAATAGCTAGATCCACGATGGAGTCTGAGCTAATAGCCTTGGATAAGTGCACTGAAGAGGCTGAATGGCTACGCCATTTTCTCGAGGATATTCCAAGTTGGGAGAAGCCTGTCCCTCCAATATGCATACATTGCGATTGTCAAGCGGCAATTGGAAGGGCACAGAGCAATCTCTACAATGGTAAGTCTAGACACGTTCGTCGTAGACATAACACCATTAAACAACTCCTCACAACGGGTGTTATCACTGTTGACTACGTGAAGTCAAAGGATAACATAGCGGATCCGCTAACCAAGGCATTGGATAGAGAATTGTTGGAGAAGTTGTCACGAGGAATGGGACTAAAGCCTGTGAATTGAAAAGTTCTATAGTGGATACCCAACCTAGTTGGTCCTAGGTTCAAAAGGGACAACTAAATTATAGAGCGAAGGATGGTCACTGTGGGGGTCCCGGACTCCTACCCACTCCTCGTTAAAACAGTGACTCCCGCACGAGGTTAGCAAAAACGTTTGCTTTAATGATTCTAAAATGTTGATCTACTCGATAACATTGGAAGAGTATGCGGGATACTCGTGAAAGAATCACCTATGTGAGAGAGAAGAGGGCCGCTTCAAAGGAGAACTGTAAAGGCTCAGTTCTTTAGAAACTCTTGCAGAACCAGGACGGTGACCCATGGCCAAAATGGGCACACCCATGAGAACGGAACAAAGTTGGAAGGTTCTTGTGTAAAGATAAGTCAATGTTTACACGACGGCAGTATAGTTCAAGGACATCGAGTCTACTAGACAGCCAGTAAATAAACGTGTCTTTACAACGGAAGGTTCAAAGGATAAAACCTACCTCTCCGTATGCAAGGATCATCCGGTGAACACAACGTGTCCTCCTATCTTCGTGTCTTTTTAAGTCTCGAAAATCAATTTTCATTCATGTGGGGGATTGTTGGAAAAATGTGTTAAAAATTGCATTAAATGGTCATTTTGGGGCAATTATTTGAGTGAGGTCCACTTCCGATTTGGGTCGGGTCAAAGTGGTTTCGGATTGTCCTTGTTAAGGGCTACAATTCGATATATGGTACGCTCAAAATGGATAACGGGTGAATGAGAAATTGATTCTCGAAGTTCGCTCGTTGAAATGGAAAAACTGGGAAAAATGATGAGTTTCTAGTGTGTTTTATCCCACACCGAAAAACTCAAGGGATTTTCACCCCCTCATAAAGGGAAGCCTCTTTTAAGGAGTTAAGATTTCTGAAGGGAAAGACTCTCTCTTACGCGCAGGGGGGGGGTGTCGATCAAATCCCGAAACGGAGAAGAAAAACAGCGACTCGTGTGCGCGGGCGACCTGCGGACACGAATGCCGTCCAAAAATCTATCTCTCAAGAGATACGGTTAATTTTTGTTTCTTCCTGAAACGTTTATTTTTTCCCAGAAGTGCTCCGGACAGAAACCCTCCAAGGGGGTTCTGTTGGCTTCGGACAGAAACCCTCCAAGGGGGGTTCTGCTGGCTTCGGACAGAAACCCTCCAAGGGTGTTCTGTTGGGGTCTTCTGTCGCGCACTTCTTCCGTTACAACAATTAATGCCCAACATTCTTCTCTTTTAATGTTGCGGTAAATGGACAGTTTATGGACGATTCAATGCCCAACGGACTGGTCATTGATGTCCAACGTTCAGGTCCATTAACACCCCATTTAACACACAACAAATCCTCCTATAAATAGCTGGCAGGTGCTTTGCAACAAACACACGGTTTGACAACGCACAACACTTTCCTCACGTTTTCTTGAGCTAAAAACTCTTCCAGCTACTCCCAAAATTCCTTCTGTGTTCATACTTGGTTCTCGTTCGCTGGAACTCTTGTTTGTGTGCTCAAACATTAGTTCGTAGGCATCGTATCCTGGGAAACGATTGTTGCAACGCTCCTAGCACCGTGGGAGGCAACAAATACGTTTTAAGGAAATCGTGCGTAGCACGAGCTTTGGCTAATTCTGCTTCATCTCCTTTCTTGTTTTTCTCTAGTCATTTTATTTGTTGAAACGATTGTTGCAACGCTCCTAGCACCGTGGGAGGCAACAAATGGTTGTTATTTTTCTTTAATGCATATTGGTGTTTTTTTCCAGAAAAGTGCTTTGGGTGTTGAAATGAGAAAACACTTTTACTATTAGTTATGCCAAAAGAATGTTAATGAAAACATGTAAATAAGGTCGAGAAATGTTATACAAGTACATGTAAAGTTAATGATTCAATTTTTTATATAAAATCTAAATTAAGAAATTGTCTTAAATATGAGTAAAAACAATGTGAATTCTTATGTTTTTCCCTTGCAAACGAGGCTATAAGTATACTCCCTTGGGATTGACGCCCCTTGACCAATCTCAACCAATAAACCCCACGCCTCCATCGCCCTTCCTCCTTCACACAGAGCATGGATTTAAGGCGTGTAACAACTATTGGCCGACAAACCATTACCTCCAGACTCCATTCTTCTCATAATTTCGATACCTTTTTCAATGTAATTCGCAGCACTGTATTATCTAATGAAAGAATTATAGGTGACTCGGTTCGGTTTACAACCCCTCTTCTCCATGTCATTAAACAACTCCAAAGCCCTTTCGATCCAAAATGTTTTACAGCAGCCGTTGATCAAACTGTTGTACGTCACTACATCTGGGAGGAACCCTTGAACAACATGAGACGAAAAAGTGGTTTGCTTCCCGCATTTTCTTCTGGATGGATTTTATGCATCCAATTTCCATTGCATGCCTGCAGTAAGAGCTTATGAGGACTGTGTATGTGAATTTGTCGGGAGGGTAGTTAAACCCTGACAGATCCATTTGGTCCAGTAAAATCTTGGCTTTCTTGAAGTTACCAACTCTGCAGAGAGCGTATATGAGAGTGTTGTATGCGTGGACATCTGGTCTGCAGTGGAACTGTTTGATACGGTAAAAGGTGAAAAGTGCTTCATTTACTAACCCCTCTTCTCCTAGGACTTTTATCAAACAGGTTATGGTGGGTGTGGTGACAAGCCCTCTCTTTGACATTCTCTTCGGGAATTGGATAATGTGTTTCAGGACACCACTTCCCTCGGCAAGAACGATAACCATCTCTCTGCAAGTAAGCTCATTGTGGGTGAATCCGAAATGGGTTTCCACCCAATCGAAAAATTCATGCGCTTTTTCTAGACCAAGCTGCACTTTTTCAGGGTCTCTATAAGCAGCATGGCCAAGAATGAGATTTCCATGGCGCGCCTTGTCGGATTCTTCTCTGAGACTTCTCTGTCTCAAAGGGGAGCGATGACGAAAGCCATTCTGGCGGCAGATGGATCTTGGAGACCGGAAGAGGAATCTGGGTATGGAGCGTAGGACCTCAGAAACTGTTTCTGTAGTCCAAACGGGTCAAGTAGGTGAAGGGAGGGGGAGGCTGGAGTCTAATGGCCTGTTCTGGATGATTGCGGCCAGAATTTGATCGGTTAGAGTGCTTTGGGAGAAGCAACGAGAGAGTGATTTTGATAAGAACATGAGTGATAAACTTACATTCGTCTTCGACTAGAAAAAGAAAGGGAGGGAAAAGTGTATATTTCATAGTCCAAATATAATCATACTTGCTGGTGAATTAATATGTTTGTGTTTTTACTTTTTATAGAAGTTGTTAAAGTAATTTAATCACTATTTTCTAGCTCAATAAATTTTTTTGTTGCCAATAAAACTTTGAACAATTCCTTTCTAGATGTATGTTACAATTTAATCTTTGTAGTTATCTTTCATATGTTATGCATTATTATAAAAAATATACAATTAGAAATGTCAATTTCAAAAAAAAAAAATCTGAGCACTTTAGGGAGGGCCTTACATACCCTTTGTAATAATATCTCAATTTATTGACTTAGAAATGGACTTCAATATAATTCTTATTACCGCATGAGATGAAAACATACTCATAGATTCAGAATATCTCTGTCATAGAAATCTAAACTCTCAAATTTAGAAAATCTCAAATCAAGCAGCACCAGCACCACCACCAAAAACAACAGCATCACCACCACCACCACCACCAACACAACCACCAACAACAACACCAACAACAACCAACAACAACAACACGAACAACAACAACACCAATAGCAGCGCCACCAGCAACACCACCACCACCAACAACAAAAGAATGTTAATGAAAACTTATAAATAAGGTAGAGAAATGTTATACAAGTACATGTAAAGCTAATGTTTTAATTTTTTATATAAAATCTCAATTAAGAAATTGCCTTAAATATGAGTAAAAACAATGTGAATGCTTATATTTTCCCTTTCAAACTAGGCTATAAGTATACTCCCTTGGGATTGACCTCCCCCCCGACCAACTCAACCAATAAACCCCATGCTTCCATCGCCCTTCCTCCTTCACACTGAGCATGGATTAAAGGCGTGTAACAACTATTGGTCGACACACCATTACCTCCATACTCCATTTGTGACACCGTCCCCAAGCATGTGTACTTTTAGTAAATTATGTAATAAACCTTGAAGGATGATTTATGAATTTACGTAATTGTTAATTTTTTTTACGTGAATAGTAAATTGCATGTGGGGCCCACAGCGGGAACGAGGATCGCCCGATAATTCCAGAACCACATATTATATTCATCTTGGTCTAGATGACATCTATATGTGGTGGATATTTTATTTGGTCCATATGAAAGGCATGGAGTTGATCGGTTGGTCAAACGAGGCCCAAATACCGGTATTGGTAATTTAGCGGATAATAGCCCGAAATGAATTTCGGAGACTCCTAAATTAATGTTGGGGAGTGTACATCTATTCTAAAGGCCTATAACTATTAGGAACGTGTGATATATTTTATTTGTCCCGATAAAATAAAATATAATCAAAACAGTCCAAGAAACACAACTTTCGGGGCCGATTACACACACCGGAACATAATGGGATGACCTCCCACATGAGTGGGGGCCAACCCACGATTTTATGTATGGTAATTGACTAAGTAATAAGGGAGGGGGCCACACCAGGTGCCTTGTGCGGAAAAGAAAGGGGAGGAAGTCTCATTGAGACAAAACCTCATGCCAATGCCTCATTCTAGGCATTATTGGTGCTCTTGATTGAGGAGAAGCATCCCCCCTATCCCTTGCAACTTTCCGGCCAACCCAGAGGGAAAGAGAGAGCTCCAGCAACTCCTCATCAAGTTCAAGCTTGGAGGAAGTAAGAGGCAAGCAAATTCCAGTAGAAAATTAGCTAGGAAGAAGGTAAGAACTCAACTATCTTCTTTTAACTAGTTTTATGGTGTATGAATTGTAAGAAATCATATGGTGGATTAAATCATGAGTTCTACAAGTTTAAAAGTGTAGAATATTGTTATAAAGTAGTGGCAATTAACTTAGAAGAGTTGGTGAATCGATAGGAGTCGAAATCACCAGAAATTGCCACTCCAAAGGAGCTGTTCGTAGTTGCAGACTACGAAAGCTGCCCGGCTTTCGTGAAAGCCGCCCGGATTTTGCCCAGCAGTCCAGTTCTCCACTTTCAATCGGCCTGGAATGGGGATTGATCGAGGGGCTTAGCAAAGGCAACTATTGTAGCACATCACGAGGTGAGGATGGCTGACTATATTGCTTATAATTAGTGAGTTAATTTCATGAGATTACCTAAGGTAATTAAATGTGTTTTTTATGGATTACTAATGATTAATAATGCCTAAGAATGAGAAGACAAATGTCTATAAAGAAAAGGAGCATGATATACAAATTTAAGAGTAAATTGTGTATGATCATGTGTTATGAGTATGTTGACTTGAAAGTGGAATCAATTATGAAACATATGTTGAAATATACTATTTACTTCATATTTGAATATACGAGTGACTAAAAGTGATATTTTGAATATTGAGATAAATGATATTTTCAATGGAAAAATCAGTTGGAATTATCTGTATGACTATGAGTTGAGAACTTGGTTTGTTGGAATTAATTTGACTAGTATTAAGATACTTGTTGGACATTAAAATGAAATGTTGATTAAGATTGATCCTAAGGTTGGATTGTGAAATGTTATGCCTTAAGTAGTCTTAAGAGATGCTTTAAGGTAGGAAAGTATGAACTTTAAGTATACTAGGGGTAGGCCTTAAGGGATACCCAAGATAAAGTAAATGATAAATTGATCCTAGATATAGGATTGGCCTACGGGTGTGTTCGGTAGTCCTTAAGGATAGCCGGTTGAATTATGGAAATAAGTAAGGACCATGGCCCTTCCCGACTCTAGAGAGCGGGGTTGGATAGCATGGACTTGCATCGTGATCACGGGTTAGGGTGGAATCCGAATCGGAGACCTAACTAGGTTCCGGTAGCGGTAACACATAAGATAGGACCCCGAAGGGCCTTACCTTCCTACGGGATGATGGGTATGAGTCCAGGGGCGGGATGTTGGAGTCCGAACCGAGAGTCTCATGAGGTCTCGGACAGCGGTAGCAAGTCCTGTAGAAATAATAAGACCCAAGGGTTGGGTTGTGCAAATGATAAATGAAAAGGAATATATAAGAAGGGCCGTGTGCCGACAAATAAATGAATTTACTTATTATAAGGATAATAAGTGGGAAATATAAATTATTATTTATATTATGATATCACCCTATTTTGAGGGTCTTGGAAATTAAAACGTTGATTATACTTAGTATAGTTGTCATTGTACTTGTCAAATGCTTCCAAGTACTGACCTCCCCTTCACGGGGGAGGCCACCTCACAGTTTCAGGTAGAACTTGAAGGTTGCTACCGGCGCCTGTTGCTTCAGGGATATTCAGGGGAGAAGACGTGGTTCGTGCTTCTTCTGTTTTCTTATTTCAAAACAATTATAATAATGCTCATGGATATTATTTTTGAATAATTATTTGGGGGCTTGTATGCCCATGTTTGCCAAAGTGTGGCTAAGACACTTTTATGAAATGCTTCCGTTGTTTTAAATAAATGTTTTACATTATGTTCGTTTATGGATGTACTATGTGTGAATGGTATTCAAGACGCCTTGTATAGTATGGATGAGTTGGACTGCGGTTGACTATCTGTACCGTACGGCGAGTTGTTGATGTGTCCGGCTAGGTCTGGGGCGTGACAATTTAATTGGTATGAGAGACTTAGTCCGTAAACATCATAATGAAGTTTCAAAATTCCTTTTGAAAAATGAATTTGAAAACCATGAGCATAGAAAGTTTGTACTTATGGAACTTGTGGTACTTAAGTTGCAATGTCTCTAATTGTTAAGATGGTACCCTTAACAATTGGTATGACGGTGATTTGAGCCAAGAGATGTCTTTAAGTGCCTATCCGTGAATTGACAGTTGATACGAGTCTAATGACTCATTCTAAATTTCTTTCAGAAATGGAACGTACCGGGAAAGTTACTCGACGGAACCCGACTGGCCAAGCACCGGGAGGATCCCAACGTGGTAGTCGGGGAGGATAGAGGGTGTCTAGGAGACAAGGCCGTGCAGGCCACTCGCTGACCGTGAGTGACGGTCATGTGGAAACAATAGACGAGCAATATGAGTCCGAGGAGGATTCAACTTACCAACCGGGAACCGAGCCGGTTGAGACCCCATATTATGGGGAGTTCGATGATGCTAGTGACGAGAGCGATGATAATGAAGCTCTCGAACGGATTGAGGAATTGCTCCGGCAATACCACCAAGATCGCCAAAGGCGCCGGGCAAGGCGTGCTTTGGAAGGGGCTTCAAGGAGAGGAAGCCGCGTGACTCCTAGGGAGATCGTAGAACCCCGAGGAGGGGGAGGTGCTGAGGTCCCTATAATAAGGATCTCAAAGTACCTCAGAGGCAAGAGACTTGGGATGTAAATCGTTTGATGGAACGGGGGACATCTCCGTGGCGGCCGAGTGGATCAAAAGATTCAATGAAGCGGCCCTCGACATGCAATTGCCACCCCACATGAAGTTTAGAGTAGCCACGAGGCTACTAGAAGGCATGGCGTCCACATGGTGGGATGGAACAAAGGGGAAGTACGGCGAGGCCGTCACTTGGGAGAATTTCTGACAGGAGTTCTTTAGCCAATACTACTCCGACTTCGAGGTGAACTTGAAGAGGAGGGAGTACACTAATTTGACCCGAGGAGGTGAATGTACGGTGAAGGAACTTGAGCACAAATTCAGAAAGCTTGCTGAGTTCATACCGGAGTACATTTGTGATGAAAACCGGATGGTGAACCATTTCTGGGATGCCTTGGACCTTGACATACGTGAGAGGGCAACACAATTGCCTAATATGACGTTTAGTCAAGTGGTTGAATAAGGCTTGAAGGGGGAGAAAGAGTGGGAGGAAAGAAAACAAAGGAATGCCGAGGAGGCAAAGAAAAGAAAAGGGGAGAACCATGGTCCTCAAGGTTCTAACAAGAAGGGGAACCACGGGGGAGGCGGATCTTTCAATTCCCCTGCACCACCGGCAAGGGGAAATCAAGGCCCAAGCGGGCAAAGCTCTGTGTCACAAGGCTCGGGCATGAAGAAGTGCAACAATTGTAAGAAGAACCATTTTGGCAAGTGTCGCGATCCCCCGAGGTGTTATCAATGCGGGGAGGTTGGGCATTTGAAAGTGAGTTGCCCACAACTTGGGCGAGCCATGGGGGCATTTGATAGTGGAACGATGGTGAGCAGGAATCGAACGGGAGCACCAAATGCGAGCGGTGGGCACGGTGGAGCGAGTGCAAGCAACGCGCCATCCGTAAATCAAGGGAAGACCCAAGCTCGGGTCTATGCTATGACGGAGGCGGATGCTCGTGCCAACCCGGACTCTGTTGCGGGTAATTCCTTAAACTCACGTGTTAATCTATTATATGCAATAGGAGGATTGAACTTGTAAATATATAACCCCGACGGGTTTGGTCGGGTTTGAAGAGGAAAAGGGGAGGAGAATCCTTGCCCTGGGCGAATGCCGCCCGCCTTTGACGGAAGCCGCTCGGCTTTCGTCTGAATTAAATTCAGAAAAAATACTACGGCGCTCGATGCCGGCCGGCTTTCGTAGGAACCGGACGGCTTTTGTAAATAATTAATCCGGGGAATTTCTCGCAGCTGAAAACCGGCCGGCTTTCGTAGAAACCGACTGGCATTTGTAATAAAGCACCTGAATAAACTGCGACGCCAAAAGCCGACCGGCTTCTGTGAAAGCCGCCTGGCGTTCGTTGGGCCTGGGAATTCCTGCACTGCTGAAAACCGGCCGGTTTTCGTAGAAACCGCCCGGCTTTTGAAAATATTTTATGAATAAAACGACGACGACGAAAACCGGCCGGTTTCCACGAAAGCCGGCCGGCTTTCGTGGTTATTTAGCGTGCAATTTTCTCGCAGCCGAAACCCGGTCGGCTTTCGTAGAAACCGGTCGGCTTACGTAGCGACAAGTTCCGAAGTGAGCGAAAACCGACCGGGTTTCGTGAAAAGCGGCTGCCTTTCCCCTGTTAATGTACAAGTCGGCTTCCGAGGGTGAGAACCGAGCGGGTTGTGATGGGACGTTGAACGATTACCATCTGAATCGTAGTTAGTACACTCTTTAACCAAAGAAGCAAGTCTATACTTAGTAGTATGTCTTACATCACTTATGAATGTAGGAACACTAAAGATAAACGGGAGAGATGCAAGAATCCTTATTGATACCGGGACGCAACGATCATTTGTGAGTGAGGCGTTTGCCGGGGGATTCAATGAGCCGCTTGTACCGATGACTCAAACCCTATTGGTGTCCACACCTCTAGGGGAAGATATCGAAAGAAATAGCCACTATCCATCGTGTGAGGTGGAAGTGGAGGGCCAGATCTTGACGTGTGATTTCGTACCGCTAAGTATGATCGAGTTCGATGCAATCCTAGGAATGGATTGACTTGAGAAACATCATGCTAGGGTCGATTGCTACACGAAGGTTCTTGAACTCGAAAGCGGTGAAGGGTTGACCTTACGCTTTGAGGGAGATAGAGGCAAATCAAACAGTTGTATCATATCCGCCGTGAGAGCGAGGAATATGATGAGAAAGAGGTGTCACGCATATCTAGCATACGTGGTGGATAAAACCAAAGAAGAGGTAGACATCAATGATGTGAGAGTTGTGTGCAAGTATCCGGATGTCTTCCCAAAAGACTTGCCGGGACTTCCACCCGATAGGGAGATTGAGTTCGTGATCGAGGTTGAACCCGGCACCAAACCAACCTCTATACCGCCGTACAGAATGGCACCCGCTGAACTTAATGAGTTGAAAACCCAATTGCAAGAGCTATTGGATAACGGTTTCATAAGGCCGAGCCACTCCCCATGGGGAGCACCAGTCCTTTTCGTGAAAAAGAAGGATGGGACACTTCGAATGTGCATTGACTACCGTCAACTGAACAAGGTCACGATCAAGAATAGGTATCCTTTACCTAGGATTGATGACTTGTTTGATCAGCTCCGAGGAGCAACGGTGATTTCGAAGATCGACTTGAGGTGGGGGTACCATCAACTGAAGATAAAGGAGGATGATATACCGAAGAGTGCTTTTCGCACGAGGTATGGTCATTTCGAGTTCTTAGTCATGTCGTTTGGGCTAACAAACGCCCCGGCGGCATTTATGGACTTGATGAACCGAGTATTTCATAAATACTTGGACCGGTTTGTGATTGTGTTCATAGATGATATCTTGATTTACTCGAAGAGTGAAGAAGAGCATGAGGAGCACTTGATACTTGTTCTTGAGACGCTACGGGAGAAGCAACTCTATGCCAAGTTTTCCAAATGTGAATTTTGGCTAAGGGAGATTGGCTTTCTCGGGCATGTGGTTTCGGGATCAGGGATTGCCGTAGATAACAAGAAGATTGAGGCCATTACTGAATGGGAGAGGCCAAAGAACGTCAAGGAAATTCGTAGCTTCCTTGGATTGGCAGGGTACTACCGAAAATTTGTGGAGAAGTTCTCAGTGTTGGCATCGCCATTGACAAAGCTCACTCGAAAAGGGCCAAGTTTGTATGGGATGACCGATGTGAGAAGGGATTCGTTGAACTGAAGAAGAGATTGACCGAGGCACCAGTACTCGCACTACCCAAACAGGGTGTGGGGTACGATGTCTACAGCGACGCAAGCATCCAAGGGCTTGGATGTGTCTTGATGCAGAATGGGAGGGTGATTGCCTATGCATCACGACAGTTGAAGAAGCATGAGGTAAATTATCCCACTCATGACTTAGAGCTGGGGGCGGTGGTGTTCACATTGAAGATTTGGAGACATTATCTCTACGGGGAAACATGTCATATATACACCGACCACAAAAGCTTGAAGTACGTGTTTACTCAGAAAGAGTTAAACATCAGACAGAGACGGTGGATGGAGTTGATAAAAGACTACCATCTAGTTATCGAATACCACCCCGGTAAAGCCAACGTGGTAGCGGATGCCTTGAGCCGAAAGAATTCATCTGGGGCATTATTGACTAGTCTGAGGGCATTGAGAGCCCAATTGGAGGTATCTAGCGATGGTGCCTTGTTAGCTAGATTCGAGGTGAGACCTACATTACTTGATGAAATCAAGAAGGGTCAAGAAACCGATGAAGAACTTATGAAGATCCGTGAACGCATGCTAGCGGGACCGGTTGAGGATTTCAGGGAAAGAGACGATGGTCTCTTATTATTTCGTGACCGAGTGTGTGTACCGTCGGATGATGAGCTCCGAAAGTCCATTTTAGAGGAGGCTCATTCATCGGCGTATGCCATGCATCCGGGAGGCACGAAAATGTACCGTGATTTGAAAGAAAGTTACTGGTGGTCTGGTATGAAGAGGGAAATAGCCGAGTACAACAGTAGGTGTCTTACTTGTCAGCAAGTTAAGGCAGAACATCAGCATCCAGCTGGGTTATTACAGCCACTTTCCATTCCTGAATGAAAGTGGGAACACGTGACTATGGATTTCGTGGTGGGGCTGCCACGGACGGTTAAGAACTATGATGCCGTATGGGTTGTGGTTGATAGGCTTACGAAGAGTGCACATTTTCTACCTATCAACACCACCTATGCACTGGAGAGGTTAGCCAAGTTGTATGTGGATGAGATCGTGAGGCTACATGGGGTTCCGATAACCATTGTATCCGATAGAGATCTGCGATTCACATCACGATTTTGGCTGAAGTTCCAAGAATCTATGGGGACAAAGTTGAAATTCGGTACAACTTTTCATCCACAAACGGATGAGCAATCCGAGCGGGTTATACATATATTAGAGGATATGCTGAGAGCTTGTGCATTGGAGTTCCAAGGGAGTTGGGACAACCATTTGGCACTTGTGGAGTTTGCCTATAACAACAGTTATCGGGCGAGTATAGGCATGCCTCCATACGAGGCATTGTATGAGAGGAGATGTCGTACACCTTTGTGTTGGGATGAGGTTGGCATGGCCAAACTCGAGAGCACGGAACTGGTGGAGATCACCAAGTCAAAGGTGAAGATGATTCGTGAGAGACTTAAGGCGGCACAGGATAGACAGAAGAGCTATGCCGATAAGCGCCGAAGAGCCTTAGAGTTTAAGGTTGGAGAGGAGGTATTTTTGAAGGTTTCACCTTGGAAAGGAATCATCCGATTTCAGAGCCGAGGGAAACTTAACCCACGCTACATAGGGCCATTTGTGATTCTTGAAAGAATTGGGGTCGTAGCATACCGATTACAGCTGACTCCGGAATTGGAGAAAATACATAATGTATTCCATGTATCTATGCTTAAGAAGTATATTCCGGATCCATCTCATGTGTTAGAGAAACCGCCCGTGGAAATACGGGAAGACTTGAATTATGCCGTGCAACCGGTAAATATACTTGACAGGCAAGTCAAGAAGTTGAGGAGCAAGAAAGTTTCAATGATTAAAATTCTTTGGAAAAGTGACCGAGTTGAAGAGAAAACTTGGGAAACGGAATAAAATGACATTAACATATCCTCTAAGATAAAATATGACTAGATCTATAATTCAAAATGTGAATAACCTTTCCTTAATTAATGAAAAGTCAACTATCCATCATCCCACCCCTGCCGTTGACTGCTATGGGGGATTGATGGAAAAGTCACTGATAAAAGTTTGACTGAATTTTTGTTATTTCTATTTTTAACTCATCCAAAAAGTAGAAATATTTTCACATGACACTAGTTCAGTACCCGTGCATACGCACGGGAAATAATCGATGGATACACTTGTAATCATGATCTAATTAATTAGAAAAGAAAATTAATTTTAAAAAATTGGGATAATTCTTAAAAGCAAGTACAATAAGTCAATACCATAAAGTTAAATTAAGTTAATAAAATAAATATTAAAAGTTAAATAGTAAACTTACATGTTAGAGATTTTGGAAAACCTCTTTGAATACAACATTCGTAGTAGTGTCTAAAGATTTTCCATCCTTATCATGTATTAAAATTTTCAATCCATGCTTGCTCTGAACTCTAGATAATGCCACATACAATTGTCCATGACTAAAAACAGGTTTAGGCAGGTATAATCCAACTCTTTCCAGTGACTGTCCTTGAGATTTATTGATTGTCATTGCATATGAGACCATTATAGGAAATTGTCTTCTGATAAGTTTAAAAGGCCACGGTGATTGAGAAGGAGACATACACATTCGAGGTATGTAAATCTCATCTCCACCATAGCTTTCAGACATGATTCTTGCTCCAATGACACGATTTCCCAGTCTGGTGACAATCAATCTAGTTCCATTACATAGTCCTTCTGACTGGTCTATATTTCTTAACAACATTACTGGAGTCCCAACCTTAAGTCGTATCCTATGATTTGGGAGACCTGATGTTCTCAAGGAATTTATAAATTCTGGTGTCAATGCTTCAAATGCTTCTGCTTCGACTACATCTGATTTGTCTACAGAATCACAACTTAAATATTCTCTGTCTTCACCTGTAGTTATAAAATTTCAATGGACGTAATTTTAATATTTAATTTGCTTAAGATTTTATTGTGTCAGTAAATAATCAAAGTAGCATTTGTATAATATTACCTGGGAGCAAGGAAAGAACATAGTCGTTAATTTTATCGACAATTTCAATAGTCGATGCTAAGATAGCTCTACACTTGAGAAATTCCTCCTTTTTGTATTGCTCCAGCAAGTTAGGATATGTGCTTCGGATTATTGCATCTATTGGATCATCAAATTCTTTAATCAAGAATTCATCTGGAATTTTTATTTCTGCATAACCATCATTTGGCTCTGATATTTTTCCATCCCCCACATCCAATATCCATTTTGAAAATTCTTTGAGCTCAGTAGCATTTGTCATATCCAAACTATTTTGGAGTCGCATATTTTTAGTAAGAGACAATACCTATGAATAAGCAAAAATATACTTATATTTGATTATCATAACTTATAAAGTAATTATTCCAAGAAAAAACTTCTAAAGTGATAATTAGTGTTTTCTAAAGTATCGCAAAATTAAACATATTGGTTATGATACTAAAAAGTGAGTTTAATACCTGACAATCTTCCCATAAATATGAAGAATTTATTGTAGCATTAACGATGTCCGAACGGCTTCCTCCAGGAATAACGGGTAAAGTTTGTCTAAAGTCTCCTCCAAAGACAATCACTCTTCCCCTCCAAATGGTGAATTAGAATCACCATCATTATTAATGATGTCACTTAGGCTTCTGTCTAATGCTTCAAAACAAAATTTATGAGCCATTGTTGCTTCATCCCATATTATCAATTTAGTCTGTTTCAATAGCTCTGCAAGTTCACTCCCTTGATGTATATTGCATGTAGAGTTCTCCAAAGTAGGAACTGGGATTGAAAACTTAGAGTGTGCAGTTCTACCTCCTGGTAAGAGTAGAGAAGCTATACCACTGGATGCGACAGTTAAAACAATATGACACTGAGAACGTAAGGCAGAAGCTAGCGTTCTCCACATAAATGTTTTTCCTGTACCACCATAACCATATAAAAAGTATACCCCACCTTTTTGATTAGTCACAGCTTCCATTACTGTGTCAAATATGGCTTTCTGTTCATCTGCAATATTAGCATCAAAATATATGAATGAAATCATTTTTCTCCTAACACTCAAAACCATTTAATATGACTTATAAATCACATGAATTGTAGTTGTCTTACCGGTAAGAGAAGCATACAAACTTTGAAACTCCTCACGCAACTTGGATGTATCATAATCACGTTCGGCATAAATAAGCCTATTTCCTAGTTGTTCCGTGATATATCCATTTGGATATGGTATTGAGGGATAGTCTTTTAGACTTTTTCTCTTTTTTTTGCATCAATTTCTCAATCTCCACAAGAGTTAATAAGATTTTATATTGAATAAATGTGATAGACATGTATAAAGAGATATGAGTTCACTGTGTTGGATGGATTATAAATGTTATCTCCATAATATATCCAATTTATTATCAATTACAAACATGTGTTAAAAAGCATACATTTGTATGTATGTGTTCAAATATGTAATAAATTTTAACATCCAATATATGTGATATACATATATTATCATATAAGAGTTTGACACTACACACAACTAAATACAATACCAGTATTCCGCAGTTGACTGCATATGTCTTTCTGTAGACTTCGACCTTGAAATTGATGTTGTTGTTGTAAGAAAGATCTTCTTTTGGATTGTGATTCTATGGCCGCATCTCCTTTAACGTTTTGGTTGCTTGCACTGTGAAAATGTAAGAATCGCATAAGACGTATGATTATTTAATTTTTATGTATAAGTCGCAAAAGTTGTGATTTAGTCTTATGAACTACCTTCCATTTAAAGCGATATTTGTGATGTCAGAGAGTGGAAGGTAATGCCCTGTTGAACTGTCCATGATATTTGCATTGCTACTTGTGTGAAGGAGAGGACTATAAGAGTACGTGGCTATATAGTCCATGAATAATTAATAATTTACAATTGTCATGGGATATAGTTAAATAAAAAAATGTTATAATAAAGACATGTAATAACTATTGAGTTGTACCACTGTTGAGTAGCATGCTTTCATTTGATGTTGCTACATTTTTTTGGCTTTGGTTTCTACATCATGGGGCAAATCTTGGACATTGTTGTTTGTGAGGAAACCTTAAAAGTTAAAATGGTTTAAATTTTAATGATATATAGCAATGTAAAATATATTAGGAGGTAGAGAATTCAAAGTTGGACTTAGCTAAGTGTGTGTTTTGGATTGTGGTTATGAATTTACCTCTCCTTTTGTGATGTAGAATATATCTCCTTCTGAGACGTGCTCTTGCTGCCTCCTCTTTCCTTTTTATGTTTTGAGTATTTATGTCATGAACACTTGTCAGTCATGGTATTAAAATATTATTATAATAGTGTTTTGATGATAATCCATCAATCATTTACCTTCTAATGAGGGCAAAACTTGTGTAGTCCGGTAATGTAGTACATGATATAGATTTCTTCACAACTCCAATTTCTATTGCATTCAAGAAAAAAGTGAAAACAAAGATACGAAAAAGTACTCAATAAGAAAATAAAATTCTGTGTATACCCATATCAAAATTTTCATTGTTGTTTCTCCTATGTGCTTCTCTTGATTGTAGAATTGATTTTCTTTTGCGACGGGCTTCCGCCGCATCCATTTTTACTCTTGCACTGCAATGAAAACATATTAGAAAATAAGAGTACTGAATTTGAACAAATATTGAGTTCAAAGATTCATGCTATATATATGCATATACAGAGAGAAAGAGAGAGAGCAATATTCTGGTTTGGACTTTCTAATCAGAATCGTAGTTTGCTCATCCCTATTTGAGGTAGTTCCCGGTGAAACTTTTAGATTTATTTTTGTCAGAATGTTCTTCATTAAAAAATCTTAAACTATGAGAGTTGTGTTGGTAAAACTGCTTAACCTCAGAATGAAATGGTTGTTTGAAGGAAAATGGTTCTGATTGTGTTAGCGTAGAGAGGCAAAGAATTTTAACCTGTTGGGTTATTGATTTAGAGTAACTTTATGTACCTTTATTAAAATATCAAATGAATTTATACATTTAAAGGGTAGTTTGTAATCAGATTGTTCTATTTGTTTTTCTCGATTAGGATTATCTAGTATGAACTTTAGGAGAACTTACAGGTTTGGCCGGATTTAAGGTATCCTATTTTGAATAAAATATTAAATAAGAATGGAAAAACTTTAAAATTGTGTTTGTGTTATGAAGTAGATATGGGGAAGAATATACGCACGGGAAAGAGCAGTTGGTGCATATATATGTAATTAAAAATTAAAATAAACATATTGTAGATACACGCAACTTGACGCAACACATGTGTTTAATAGATATTCAAAGACCGTCACCCAAATATAGGCACTTATTACATACGGAGTACATGCTAAGACAGACACCATAGCAAACTGCAAATCATTGCTTGGAAAAATATATATTATCTAAAGGTATATTTACAAACGTTTAAAAAACGTAAATGAATTAGGAAGAGTCAAACGAACGAACTAATGAGAGAACAAAGTTTTCTGTTTTTTTATTTTTTTCTATGCAGCAAGAAAAGCCAACCCCTAATGATAATCATTCAATCTCAATTATTTTCCCGTAAAAATATTCATTTATATTGTTGAATTGGCAATGGTAAACATATTGGATTTCTTCTTGGTATTAGAATATTGGTATATTCTTTATACTCCGTATTATTTAAGGGCTGATTTTTTATCCTCCCAGTCCTAATAAATCTATATTAATGGAATGATGATGATGAAAATATGAAACTACACTAATTATTTTTTACATGCTGTAATTGAGGCTATGTAAGAGTATTGATGATTTTGTGCAGCTACTCGTTATTTGATCCTTATTTGATTTGTATGGTATTGTTCCAGAATATTGAAGAAATCATAGGAATTACAAAGCAGCCAAGTTATGATATGGAGGGTTCCATACCTGTCGGGCAAGCAGCCAGTAGAGGATAGAGCGTTGGGTCTTGACCATCGATCAGAAAGCGATCAAAGACAGAGCGGGTTGAGCAGAATAGAATCGGTTATGATATGGAGAGTTTTCATTGACCAACGATCAGAAAGCTTTCAAAGACAAAGCGTGTTGAGCAGCACCAAATCAGTTGTGAAAGTTAGCCTATGCGCTTACTGTGTATAAACTTGCTGCAGAGTTGCCAAAGTACGTAGGTAGAGGCTAGGTATAATAATTAAAGTATAATGAAATTGACTAAGTTGTGTTATGACTCTAGGTCTGACATTATTGGTCTTGGGCCATATTTTATCTTGATTTGTAGTTTAGTTAATACGAAACATGTATATGTGATGTTTTCTTTTGAGAAAATATGAGTTCGTAGTAAGCCCTTTTTATAAATTTAAAATTTTATGGTTTGATTCGATTTGATTCGATTTGATTTAGTTTGATTTTGGTTAAGTTGTTTGGTTTGAATTTGTTTGATTTAGTCTGTTCTGTATGTATTTTAGAACGATCTAAATCTGGTTTTATCTGGTCTGAACTGGTTTGTTTGGTAAATTCGAATTAGCAGAATCTACCGAATATGTTAAAATAATAGAAATTCGTTATAACTTGATTAATTACATATGTTAATGATAAACATAAATATTTAAATTATTTGTTAAAAACTGAAATAATATTACATCTGTCTTTCTGATTTTACATGTTGAATTGAGTAATAAGCAAAATAAGTAAGTCTGAATTTACTTTACTGGTTGATATGGGTAATGTTATTGTAGTAGATAAATTTTCATATAATTTTTTGTTTATTTTATTAATAATAGATAATTTAAATATAATTTTTTATAGATCAATATAATTTATCAATGCAGTCATTTCAGCCAGAAATTCATATAATTTTGCAGTATTAATCAATTCAATCAATTTCAATATTATCAAACGGGCTAAGTTAAAGAAGTATGCTTAAATATAGGAAAGTAATTGTATTGCGTTTAATTTTAGATCAGATCAGACTTATTAAAACAGAACTAAGTCCATTAAATTTAGTAATCTACATTACCTTTAAATAAAATAATATCAATATAAATTGAAGACAAACGATTTGACGTTGCTCCAAGCCTCCAACTCTTATTATTATGGGGAAACAAATTAAGATTACAAATACAAATAGATGATAATATGCGCTTATAAAGTGTATATTTAAACTTGTGGGAGATGAATTGCAAATGACATGTAAGCTTATTTTAAATAATTTTTGGTCTTGTATTGAACCTTTCTATCGCCCAATTTTTCCTAGAGATTGTAGAATTATTAGGCTCATATTTTGTATGAATAAAATAATTGTATAATAAAAAATGAAATCAATTATTGAACTACATAGAAACATTGTAGATATAAAACTTAGTATAATTTTCTCATAAAAAGTAATTGATAAAAAGTCTATTATGATATTAACGTATATTTAGATATTATTTACATTTTGAATTTTTAGTAGTAAGACGGTTGTATAAAAGTATATGGACAGTCAATTTTAGTAGTAAACATGGTAAAATCATATGTGTAGTTGTTTTCGATCAATAGAATAAGAAAATAACTCCAACCTCTTAATTATTCATCTGCTCCTTTTACACTCTTTTTTACTACTATTAAATTGATCTCAATTTCTAGATCTTAATATAGTCATATTAAGATGTGTGTGAGGGATGTTAAGCAAAATAATAAATTCAACTTTAAGCTTACTTAAAAAAACATTACGTGATTTATTCTCAAACCGTAAATAAAAGACTTACTTAGAAAAAAAACAATACGTATACTATGAACGTGCTCATGCCCATCCAACAAACTTATTTTTGTTTACTCTTTCTTTATGTGCTTTTGAATCATTTACCTTCAAATGAGGGCAAAACTTGTGTAGTCTGGTAATGTAGTACTTGTTATACATTCCTTCGTAACTCCATTTTTTATTGCATTCATTAAAAATGTGAAAAGAAAGATACGAAATGGTTGTTTGAAGGAAAATGGTTTTGATTGTGGCAGCCTAGAGCAAGGTAAAGAATTTTAACATGTTGGCTTATTGATTGAGAGCAACTTTATGTACCTTTATTCAAATATCAAATCAATTCATACATTTAACGGGTAGTTTGTAATCAGATTGTTCTATTTGTTTTGCTCGGTTAGGATTATAAAGTATGAACTTTAGGAGAACTTACAGATTTGGCAGGATTTAAGGTATCCTATTTTGAATAAATTTTTAAGTCATATAAAAGTAAGAGTAAAATTAATGTCAAGATTCTATTAATGGTAAAGGTAAAAGTCATATTTTTCTATTAGTTAATTTTCATTCATACATTTTTCAACAGTTCATCTTAAAAATTTGAACCAATCTATTAATAATATTTTGTTTTTTTTGTAAATATCTATATGAAAATTTTCCAGACATCTAAAATAAGTTAAAGAAGTATACTAACTCGTTGCCTTTGAAAATAGTGTGGACCATGTTGCTCCTGATAAATCTCTTTACTTGTAAGAGTTATAGAACTTATATATTGCGTTATTCTATTTATTCCTTCTCTAAGGCAAAGTCTAGAATGACTTAACTATCCAAATTGCAATTCTCTCGATGTCCACCTTTGGCATTTTCCTACACCATTTTTTATTGGAGCGTTTCAGATCGTACCTCTACGTACTACAACAAATGAGACTATTGTCGAATCTGAGTTTAATAAAATAAAAGCCAGACTAAGAAGAGATGTAATATGAATGCGCGTAATGAAATGAGATGTTTAGTGTGGCTTATACGAAAAAAGGTGCTTTCAAACTACGTGCACATAATTGACTTGAGTAACAAAACAACAAAAAAAGATTGAAGAAAGCAAACTAAATTAATCAAACATATTTAATACTTCAATGAGGTAAGCCAGTAAAATTGTATATTGTCCACAACGAATCAGACAAAAAGGTAATTTTTACTTCTTTTTAATGTAAGAAATAATAAGCCATGAAGAGATGAATATTGTGTGGAAGAATAACAAAGAAATGTAACTATTTTACTCCTTTTTAATACGCTTCTGAACCTTAGTTGCTGAAAGTTGTGTGGCTTCATCTGGGGACTGGGAATCATCACTTTGCATATGTGATGATCTTTTGCAAGGTGTAACGGAAGCCGATGAACTTTCAGGATCATGATCTGCTGTTACAGACAAAGATTGCTGCAAAAATATGTCAACTATGCATTAAAATTCAGTCCTTATTAGTAGATACACTTTGCATTAATTATTGGAGACAAACGTTATAATCAATGAATATTCTACGAAATTCAATTAAAAAGGGTATGGAATATCATTAGAGTAAAATTATTTAATAGGTTACCCCTACCTCATCCATGTCAATTTTCCCCAATATAGATTGCATAATGGCCTCATCCTCGGAAACTTTTTGCACAGATGCAGCACTATAGGCTGGTTGCATTTTGATCCTAAATGCCAAAGTCCTTCCTAGCAAGTCATCAAGTGTTTCTGGATAAGACAGTGGATCATCCTCACCTTCCTAAGCAAGTAAACTTTTAAAATCATAGAAATGCATTTAAATAGTATAAAAATGTTGTTTGAATACATAAGGGAGTAAATAATAGATACATACTTCAATCATTTGGATTCTAAGCTCATTAGCAGTCTTCCCGAGAAGCTGAATGCATTCTTGATCCCACAGTATAAACTTTACGCAATCTTTTTTATTGTACACCATGACTTCCAACCTATACCTGTTTAAAAGGATTTAACATTACTTAGATGGCATACATCTAAACTTTATTCTTAGATTAATTGTTAGGATTTAACAAAGATGTTGCTCACCTTGAAGCACTTAGTTACACATCAGAGATGCAATTCCAATTATAAAACCTCGATATGGCTTGAGTTTTATTTGTTCTTCAAAATGTTGTGTTAGGGCATTGTGTTTCTATACTATAAACATTTGTATCTTTGATGGGCGATGAATTTTATTAAATGAAAATATTAAGATTTGGATGTGAATTTTGACTTATAAAAAGGCTGAGAATAAATAAACATATATCTATACCTTAACTTTATTTACATTAATATGAATATGATATTAAACGCACCTTATAACAGGCTCATGGTTGTATTTGCCACATTTGCATGTAAAGGCGCCATTGGGTGCTTCAACCTTTCTAGTGCACGAAGAGCAACTTGGATAGCTCCATCCACTTTTTCCAACTACAAACCTTGCAATGGTGCCAACAGTGACACAAGTTGTTTCCTATTGATTATTCTGGTGTCAGTGATATACTTTAGTGTTTTATAAATTTTTAAAATTTTAAAACTTTGTAATACCTCTTTAAGGCAACTTATAACTGTAATACTCATAAGAACAGCTCTATATGTAAGCTTATCTTGCTCAGAAAAATTGGAGCCTGAAGTTTGGCTTTGATTTTGACTTTCTGTCTCATTCACTTGATTTGACTTGAAGCTTTGATAATTTGAAAAAGGAGTTATATATAAATAATAATAATAATAATTAATTGGAAAACAATAAATGTAATTACCAGAAGGTTAATCATGAAGATATACCTATCTTTGAATTGGTGAATTTCACCAATGTCTTCATTTATGAGCAGTTTGGAGTTGTACTTGCTATTTTGAATGGTGATAGGATGCATGCCTATCAAATCAGTGAGGTATATTTCATTAGCATCTATATTATGCATTTGTAAATAGACATGAAGAACACTTAAACAAAGAATTCTAACCTTCTGGTTCCTTGATTTTTGCATGCGTTAAGATGATAACAGTTAGCTCCGATGGATGCTTTTCATGAAAGTTCAACAATTGGGTTGCAAACTCGCCCCATAAAGTACATGTTATCAAATCACCACTACAGTGAAAACATGATGTACTATTTTCAGTAATGAATAATTTAATCAAATTAAATTGTAGGAATATTAATTAAAATAATAGGAGTAATTGAAGTCAATGATATTACCTGAGATCTTTCAATAACAATGATACTTTTTTCAACGTAGCATTAGCCTAGGCATTAAGAATGTCATGCAGAGATCCAATGACATCTATTTTCATCATTTCAAAAACTAATAAGTAACATATTAATTAAAATTTTATTATATACCAAAATTTATGTGCGGTGCTTATTTGATACTCACCAACTAAAACATGAGTGTTCAGTTTGCCACTTACTATATCGGAAAAGCTTCTAAACTGGTAGTGAGCTGTGGGAATCTCGGAGAGATTTTGTAGTTTTAGTGTTGTACCACTTGTGAATTGAAGCTTGAATGGATGCTCACAAGCCTTGTATTCTCCTTCATTGCGTAGGACACAAAAATTCTGCATCACATACGTTTCTCCTTCTTTAAGTTTTGGCTTCCAAAGAACCATCTCGGCATTCCTTGCAACTGCTTGTATCTTATGCCCCTAATGTATGAAAATAATTTTAAATTAACTTTCAATCATAATGGTACACATGATGAATTACAGAATTACTGAGATAGCAATCGGACAACCTTAGCATCCATTAAAACCATTTCCATGAACTTTAAAGGGGAATTAACAGAACAGAGTGATATCACTCTAACCGCAATCTTCCATGTCTCCTTTGAGTCATTGATCTCTTCAATTGTGTTTATCTTCCGCGCCATATTGAAGGGTCTAAGAACCCACGAAAAGCTAATAAAAAGAAAACACATTTAATACAACATGATTTGTAAAAAATAATTTATGTATATTAGTCATAGCTTAGCAATTGGACAGTCATTTGAGAATTGCATTTAGATGAAAATTCAATGCTAAGAACCGAAAATGATATAAAACACCTAATGATGAGATAAAACACCCATAATTCAAATCACACATCATGTTGTGATGTTAAAATGAGATAAAACACCTATAATCATTTACATGACATAAAATCATATTTGATTTCATATGTGATTGTAGTTTAGTATAAGCACATGGAAAGTAAATGAGTGAAAATAAATTAAATTAACCAAGAGCATGGTGTGAGAGTTGTGTTTCATGTCATTCCAGCTACTTAGGATGTTTTTAGTTGATATGTTTTCAGTCCCCGACCAGACTTAAATAGATGAGATCAAACCAACTTTTATAGTTATAAAATACTTAGAGAACATACATTTACTTTAGTTATAAAAATACTCAGAGAACAGACATTTACTATTTTACAAATAACTTTATTTGTAACTTATTTTGGGGATAAATTAAGCATATAAAGAATGACATGGAAAACCTGGACTGAAGTTCTTATGAGCAGCATCAATGTATATATTCCTTTATTTTTTAAAAAGAAACTTGATATTGATGAACAAAAAACGAAAATACAGAACAAAAAGAAAAGAGGTTGCCTATGAAAAAATTAAGTAAGCATATATAAGATGGCATGGAAAACCTGGACAGACTTCTATTTATAATGTCATTGCATTTATCCTAATGGTTGTGATTGTAGTTTAGTATAAGCACATGGAAAGTAAATGAGTGAAAATAAATTAAATTTGAGGTAGTAGATAAGACCATGATTGAGAAAGCCCAGGATAATCACCTGACAACAGTTTACAATCTAAAGTATTTTTATAGCTAGGGAAGTATTACATATTATTTTTGTAGCTTAATTGAGTGATCATTATATGCAAGACTTGAAAAAAAAAGTTACTCATTTAGTCCTAAAAAGAAATTAAAGTTGCTAATAATCCATCTTGTAGGTGAGTGAATGAGTAAATGAGTCCTATACTCCTATTTTTAGAAAGAAACAGAATGATATTGAAAAAATGTGTTATGTTTTAGCACTTTCGAATGAAACAGAATGTTAGCACTGTACTCATAAGAACTTTCACACTGAGCTTCGAGTTCATACAATGCACTTTCCTTGGTTGCAAGCAACAACTTTCCATTAACCTCCCAGAACACGCTTAGCAAATCTCCAAAGGACAGATATAACCCTTTTCCACTTCTTGCCTAGCTTATGACTCTCATAAGAGGTAGAGTTCATCAATTGCATTGTAATAAAATACCTCTAAAACAATAGACTTTTAAAACTAAATCTTTCGAACTGTATTGGTTGTAGCAAAACAATACAATTCTGGTTTTCATTATTTAAAAGTTGTAAAACAGACATTACCACTTACACAAAAGTTGAAGAGTAGGGCATTTTTAGTCCAGTGTGTATGTGACTATGATTTAAAGAGTTATAGAAGCCCTACTTCTCATATAGTTGTGAGCTAAGAAGAATATGATAAAAGTGCAGATTCAAAACATCATAGGCATGTTTACAGCTAAAGTATCATCACTTAATCTCCATAAGGAATATAGGAATGACATGGAAAACCTGGACTGAAGTTCTTGTGAGCAGCATCAAATTATGAATCTATTTACTCCTTATTTTTAAAACAGAATTTGACATGCATGAACAAAAAACAAAATGACAAAACAAAACAAAAGAGAATGGGTAGGGAAAAAGTAAGCATATAAAACTTTCTTTTTCTGTTTTTTGCATGCATTTTTTCTTGTTCTATTGATCTGTTTTACTGAATTCAAATATACTCACATAGTATTGGAAAATTTAGTTCAAATTGGAACAAGATGTATAGAGTATGGACACATAGGAGCCTTCAATACACATAAGTTTGCTCTATGAAACTGTCTGTTTAATGTTGTCTTCATTGTTTGAATGTAGATTAGATTTGCAAATGGTATTGCCACCAACTCAAGAATAAAAACAGAGCAGACTGCCTATATTAAACAAAAACTTATAAATGGGAACATGGATTGTGCAAAACCAAAAACTTCTACTTTGGGTTCAATGAACAAAAAACAAAAATACAGAACAAAAAGAAAAGAGGCTGCCTATGAAAAAATTAAGTAAGCATATATAAGATGGCATGGAAAACCTGGACATACTTCTATTTATATTGTCATTGTATTTATCCTCATGGTTGTGATTGTAGTTTAGTATAATCATATGGAAATCCTAAGAAAACCATGGTGTATGCTCTGTTTTCTTTTGAATGATCCGTATGAAAAGCTCCAGATGAAAGCTGATTTTTAGTAAAGAAATAAATGGAACAATGAGTTAAAACCAAATAGGAAGAAAGGAAACAAATTACTTATTAAAAGTCCATCTGTTTTACTTTAAGGATGAACCTAAAAGAAAATGACAGCACAAAAAGAAAATAGACTGCATAGCCGAAAAAGTATTGGTATTAGAAACCCAAAAGCAACGACAAAAGAGCATAGTGGCAGCCATATTAAGATTGAATAGATTATATCTTATTAAAGTTTTGGTTTTCTTTTTCTCAAACCTAATAGAATTTGATATTAAAGGAGCATAGTGGCAGCCATATTAAGATTGAATAGATTACATCCTATTAAAGCTTTGGTTTTCTTCTTTCCAAACTTAATAGAATTTGATATTTTAATTACTCTGTTTTATTGTTTTCTAACATGACATTAGCCTAATAAAACCCTCTTTTGTACTTTCCCTAGTTTGTTTTATACAGGGGAGTTTTTAAAATTTATAAAAACAATTTTAATGCACAACATACTTGGAGTGTTTTTTTGTCGCTAATCTGAACTAATGAACCCAAAAATTTACATATTATTTTTGTAGCTTAATTGAGTGATCATTATATGCAAGACTTGAAAAAAAAAGTGACTCATTTAGTCCTAAAAAGAAATTAAAGTTGCTAATAATCCATCTTGTAGGTGAGTGAATGAGTAAATGAGTCCTATACTCCTATTTTTAGAAAGAAACAGAATGATATTGAAAAAATGTGTTATGTTTTAGCACTTTCGAATGAAACAGAATGTTAGCACTGTACTCATAAGAACTTTCACACTGAGCTTCGAGTTCATACAATGCACTTTCCTTGGTTGCAAGCAACAACTTTCCATTAACCTCCCAGAACACGCTTAGCAAATCTCCAAAGGACAGATATAACCCTTTTCCACTTCTTGCCTAGCTTATGACTCTCATAAGAGGTAGAGTTCATCAATTGCATTGTAATAAAATACCTCTAAAACAATAGACTTTTAAAACTAAATATTTCGAACTGTATTGGTTGTAGCAAAACAATACAATTCTGGCATGACATTAGCCTAATAAAACCCTCTTTTGTACTTTCCCTAGTTTGTTTTATACAGGGGAGTTTTTAAAATTTATAAAAACAATTTTAATGCACAACATACTTGGAGTGTTTCTTTGTCGCTAATCTGAACTAATGAACCCAAAAACTGTTTAGATGTTCAATGTGAAACAGCCACACAATTCATTGTTGGCTTTGAATGCAGGCTGCTTTTCAATATATCATGGTCTAAAGATGTAATTGATTTACCATCACAATGATTTATCAATATTTATAACCACAAACATAGAAAAATAAATAAAGACAAAAACTATATTAATTCCTATGTTGAACCTATATTGACAGTTGGAAGGGTAAAACTTAATGAGACATTTCATCAAACATGTTATATGCACAATGTTATTGTAGTCCATAATGAATAAATCAATATCTATCCATAATCATAGGACAATTCCAGTTTGAAACAGGATGTTTGACTCCACTCTAAAGCTTCAAAATGAAGCCTTCACAAAAAGAATACTTTATAAGGTGAAGAAGAATGTGCACTTACAATATGTGTAAAAAGAACTAAAAAATCAACAGCGAATACTAATTAGATTCAGAGAAAGATGATGGAATGAGACAGAGAGTACCTGTGGCGTTATTAGAGAGGGCAATAGAGCATAAAACCCTAGTATTGTAATGGTATATATATATATATAGTGATAATACCTTGTATTGCAGTGGTTTGTGCTTTCACGTCTCTCCAAATTGCGGTAATTCCGTGGATGGGAAGCGGGTGAGGCGTGTTGTACATGGCAACCTCAAGCTGTATATCGGAAAATTTTGTGGAGGAAAAATCGGAGAAGAAAGTGGCCAGCTAATGGAGTTTTTTAGACGCAGGAAGAAGAGTAATCTGGCGCAGGTATTTTTCTTTCTTTGGCAAAATTCGCAAACAAAAAAAAGCCAGGTGGAGTGCCGAGAGAAGCAGAGTGAAATACGGAAGGCATGACACGTTGGATTAATAAGGGCATATTTGTACTTTGAACAGCTATCTCTTTTCTTATATATAAATAGATTGCAGCGAACATTTATTGATATTGACATAATAAAATTACCATGACAAAAAAACATCATGATATGATAATTTGAGTGCGACATTCATTTTTTTCTAAATCTATTTCATTAATGATCACATTTTGATCCATATATAAAAATACTCATTTTATAAAAACTCTAAAATCTTTTTTCATATGGAGCTATATATTGAAAAGGAATTTTATCAATTCAGGGTCTGAAAGATAGATTAATTATCAATTCAGGATCCGAAAGATGAAACGTATCAGTATAGGACCGGAATGATGGAAAATTATCAATTCCATTACTAATTTTTGATAAACTTTTCTTCACAAAAGTTTATTAATTTTAATAAAATGAAATAATATTTAAAATTTTTTAATAAAAAAATTATGACTACTTAGGTCCTAGATTAATAGTTTTCAATCATTCAGGTCCTAAATTGATAGTTTTTCATCATTCGGGTCCTATATCGATGCATTTTATCTTTCAGGTCCTGAATTGATAATTAATCTATCTTTCGAGTCCTGGATTGATAAAATTCCGTACAAATGGCAAAATTGCATATCCTACGATAAATTGTGCACGTATAGCTAGAGCCTAGAGGTGTTCGCGTAACCGGCGGGTGTAGCTCAACTAGTTAGATCCCAAATTCGAATCCCGCCAATTGCGATGAGAAATTACTATGATAAAATAGATAGAGTCTCATTGTCTATCTTGTCACATTTGAATTATAATCCAAAATTAGGGGATGGGGTTGTCATCTTTTGTTTAGAGGTGTTCGCGGAAAATGTGTTTTCTTCACAGTTTTCCTCCGTTCATATCTCTCCATACCTCAACAAATCATACATCCACATTCAAATCCCCCCAATGGAATCACGAAAAGAAGAAGAAATTAGTAATTTGTTCTCTGTTCACGACTTCAGGGGCATGCCATAATCATTCTCATTGTCTGTTTCCGATCACCATCGTTTACTCTCCGCCATCTACTCCTCTTCTCATCTTGCGGTATTGGATGAAGAAGCTTTGTAGCGTTTCTCTCGTCGTGTACCTTCACATCTTATTGTATTCTCTAGCCTTATGGAATTTCCGGTTTCGGGTAATCCCAGTTCTATGACTATCAATTATAATAAATCTTAGTGGATGTTGTATCATGTATGTGTGTGTAAAATTATGGCGATTCAATATTCTTATAATGGGATTTGGAATTTTGATGGGGCAGTGGTTGGTGGACAGAATTTGAGACGCGATCAAGAAATTAAGCGCCATTTTCCCGTTGATGGAGGGTTGCCACAATGGCCGGTGCATCTTCCCATTGTCAAGTTTGCAAATTGGGTAAGAAGATTGATTTCATTAGAAGTTTTCTCTGAATGCGAATATATCGTACTCCATATTTTTTAACCTCGAGAAAGATTTTATTTTTGGCAAATGCCACCATAGACCTTTAGTCATTTCTGTTAATTAAGGAGAACAAATTATATTTTCTTCCCTATCATATTGAAGAAACTAACCACTCCCGTGCAAAAATGGATTCCTATGGCTGTTAATTATTTCTCGTTTTATGATTCTTTATAGTTCTATGTTACTAAATAAATACATGAATGTAGCTTAGAGGGAAGTATCACTCAATAAATAAAAAAAGATGAGATAATCCTGCAAAGTTACAAGTTGCTTGAATTTGATATAAAGCCATGAAGTGCTCCCTTCATACCAAACAAGTTGTTGTTTTAGCAAAGTTTTTAGTCCGGAAATATTTATTATTTTAGGGATTCAATGTATATTGTGTAATTTGTACTACCCTCCAAAATATATTATTATTAACTCTTCTCACATTGAATGTTTTGTATTCTGAAATTATTAGTTGCATTTACTGTTGAAAATCTATAATGTTAGAAGGGTCTTTGTGCATGGTCCTTTATGTGTGCATTTTTCTAAAATGGAAATTAATTTGTTACAGAGGGAGCAACATCTAGCATGATACAAAAATGAGTCCAAATATAAATCTTTGAGATGGAAATGCATTGTCTGTCCGTAAATAGTTTAATGCCAATTTTGACGCTCAATTTGCTATGAGATAGTAACACCAACATATTTGGTATTTGGCCTTCGGCAACTAGACAAAGGACAAGTTTTAATCTTACTCATGCTCTAAGTCTGATCATAAACTATGTTTGCGTGAACAATAGGGATTTGCAGTGCTATCTTTCACGTCGCAACATCTTCTTAGCCCCCGAGAGTAAAAAATTTTATATATTAGTCGACAACCGGCCATGGTTGCAAGATCTCATCTCTCATCCGGCACACTTGTGGCAACTGATGGTCACCAAGGTAGATAAACATACTACCTCCGTCCCGGTGGACTTTGCCAAGTGCAAAATAGGTGAGAAATAAGAATAGTAAAAACTGTGTGGTTGAGATTTGTGCAGAGGAGAGAGAAATGTGCAGAACCAAAAATTAGTTGCTTTAATAGGAAATTGGCAAAGTTTTTTGGGAAAGTTGGCAAAGTCTAATGGAGCGGAGGGAGTATAATTTTTTGTCAGGAAGTACTTACAATTCTTTAGTTAATAAAAAAGAAGGCATGTTTGATTCGAACTATCTTTGAAATTAATAGTCCAGAGTGTCTCCCTTTGCCAATACCAGAGGGAAGGATAAAAGACCTACACGAGAGGCGCAAGCTAAACCAGAACCGAATGAAGTCAATTCAGAGGAGGTTAAAAGATGGTTTTCTATCGTTGATACTGCAGCCTTATCTAGGAAAAGTGCATTATTTCCTGTGAAGAAATTGAAGGTTTTATCACTAAGTAGCAACCTGAATAGGACTTTATATGGCTTCATTGTATTTGAAGTTGCTTGGAGTGATGTTCGTGGTATAAACTATTGTAATGAACTCCAGGTACCTTTTTACTCATGCCCTTCATTTGTTAAACCTCAATGATTTAAGTAGTCACTCAAGTTCCATATTAATGGACAGACAGATACTTCATTTGCTCTAGAGGCTAAATTTATGAGAAGATGGGAATTTGATAGTATGTCACAAGCTGCTAGATGTATACGTTCGTGGTTCTCTGGGACTCATGCTGAGCGAAGTACTATGGCAGAGTATTTGGACCCTACAATTGGTATACTTTTGTTCATATGGCTGTTTTTGCATATAAATAAAAGTAAATTTATACTATTTCTTTTCTTGCATTGGATTTGTTCAACTTTTCTATGGAATGAAAAGTCATTACACTATGAACCGTGACAACTTAGAATTTACTTGGATTAAAAATTATACTCCCTCTGTCCCCTAATATTGGGACAGAAAGGAGTGGTGTGGTTTTTAAGAAAAGTAGAATTATGTGGTTGATAATGAGTCGATAAAGTGGGAATAAAGTAAGAATGAATTAAGATGTTTTTACTTGGACTGTAATTTGCTGGTCTGGTCTGGTCTGGTTTCTTTGTATTTTTATAACTATCCAAGTCTGTTCTGAACTGGTCTGGTCTGGGAGGAATTACAGTCCAAGTAAAAACATCCTTAGAGTCACACAAATGTTACCAAATATGGTATGGGACAATAATAGGGGGACATCCAACAATGGAAAAATGGGACAATTATTGAGGGACGGAGGGAGTACTACCTACGTCCCATTCAAAGGCTCCAAACCACTATTCACATGATCAACTTAAATCATTCTTAATCTTTTGCTTTGTAAAACTTTAAATGTAGTTTTTGAATATATAAATTTTATTTTAAAAATAATCAGAGTGTGAACAGGGATCAAATTGTTTTATCATCAGTCAAGCATCGTAAATCAAACCGGGAACCTCTCTATGGGATGGAGAGTACCTGTTTCATATGCCCAGAAGGCCAACGACGCAATAGTTAATGTAATACAATTGATGTGTGTCTCATTGTCTTGGGAAATAGGCAAACTGAATACATATATGAAACAAGGAATTGTATCTTTTCCATCAATAGGGTTATGCCACATACGGATATATATAAAACACGAACATGTATGCATAATTTCCGAACATGTATACATGTATGCATGTAGCTTAATTTTTTTTTACTTTTATCTACTTGCCCAAATAATTGTTTTTCTTTTTGTTCAGACATCAACATACCTTGTGAAGCAATTTTTAATTTCTGATCATGGGGTAGATAATTATTTCCATGTATATATTTTTGCATTGTTATTTCTGCAGGGGAGGAATTTTATGATGCCCAAGTAAATTTCTCAAGGAGCAGTGTAGTAGATAACAATGATGCTACTGCTGATAGTTTTAGTAATGGAGCTAAATATATCTGTTCAAGTAAAAGTTGCATTGTGCTCCCTGAAACCATAAAGGTCAGTGCAATTTCAAGTAGGCCATCTACTGCTAATGGACCGTGTAAGAGAAGAAAAACTATCAATGACAGACTGGAAATCTTTCATGATGATTGTTGTTGTGAGCAGACTCCCTACTCATCTACGTTTGAGGATGACAAAGTTGAAGCTACCAAGTACAAGGACATTTTAATTTTGTTTCGGTTTAATGATCGTGATCTCCCGTTTAAATTAAAAGACATTATTATGTCTGATTTGCGGTTACTTACACTGTTGGAGTGTGGGCTTCCATCATGGGTCATCTTCCTACAGTCCTACCCTGGGCTTTGCCATATCTACCGTCCGTGGATGTGCCCCTTAGCAAGATTCTTATACGTTCTTATTTCTGTCATTACTGTTCTGATAGGATTTTATGACCTGTACAAAAATGTACCTCTCATCAAATCAACAGCTTCTCACGTGTTTGGACCTTTTTTTGATTGGATAGAAACATGGGAAATGATATCAAGAATTAGATACTTGGGGACAATGTTGTTTCTCCACAATTTTGAGAAGGCCTTTAAGTGGTTCCTCTCAATGACACGTATGGTTCAGTCGTTTTTGTCAATTCTCACACAACCATTTACTGGTCCGTTTTCCGAGTTTTTGGAATTCTTCCTTCCGTTTTGGAACTTGTGTGATCAAGCGGCGGATAGTTTATTTTCAATAATATGGTTAGTTTTGGAGAGTTTGTTGAATCTCGTAGGAAACATTTTCGAGGTCCTACTATTTCCAGTGTGGTGTATCCTATCAGTTTGTGGGACTATTGGTAAGTATACTACATATAACACTCACTTTTGTTTTCCCCCAAAAGCATCCTATTTGACTAATGAAGCTAATTTTCATTATTTTATGTATTTTTTAAACATTATGTCCCCGAAAAGTTTAACATGTTAACATTAGTTTTATCAATCATCAACAAATAAATTTAAAAATATAGCTGGATTTGATTATTTCCTATGGTGTTGATCTTACTTACATCGGTGAAACAAGACTATTTTTGAACAGAATAAATTAAACATTTGCATATTTTAATTTGTTGCTTGGTTATTTATTGTTCTCATTAAATCATTGTTTGCAGGGACATGCTTTTTGTACCCTATATTTTGGAGTCTCTGTGGAATAATTTATGCTCCTATTCGCTTGGTCATGGCATGCTACAGTCTTAGTGCCGGTGTATGCTCTTTCATGCATGAAGTGATTGTAGACTTAGGGATGTTTTCGAGTAGTATTCTCAGACTCACTTCAGAGGTTGAGTCCACGGTGACAGTGACCTCAGCTGAGGTGTCCGCATGGCGTTCCCTCTGGAATGACCTTTTCTCTCAGGTTGGTTAGCTTCTTGCCATTATTAAGAATACCTTTTGGCACTCTCATTGGCACATCTAGTTTTTACGCTCCAAATTTACTTGGTGAGCAGATTTTTCGTGCTCTTCGAAGCATTCTCAATGGTCTTGTTGCCTTCCTCATGGCCTGCAACCGACATCGCTTAAGGTGGGGTTATCATTATTTTTCCCAAACACATGTTGCTAATCGTAGTGTAAACCACAATTCATATAGCTAAATGAGCTCAAGGTTAGCATTTTTCATGAGTCATGGTCGAACAATTGAACTTATGCTTAATTTGTTTGGGGATAAATAGAGAGGAAAGAAACAAGGAAGATAGAGATAGAAGGAAAAGAAAAAGAATCAATATATATTTCTTAGTATTACTCCATAGTTGTTCTTAGGAGGGCAATGAGTGACAAAAAAAAATGTGGGCGAGATGGCAGTGTTTCTCTCTCAAATGATGCAAGGAAATGGAATATAATTGATCCATTTTTTATGATTATCTTTTCGTCCTTGCTTTTATTGTGTACCATCTTTAGATATAAGGGATTTTTTGACCATTTTAAAGTATCATCCACTCCTTTCTCTCTCTTTTCTTTCTAATTTCTGTTATGCAAAAGAACTCACATATCTCACTTATTTTCTCATCTATTTCTCTCATCGATTTCTGTTTAGCATATAATATCTGAAGTCTGTCTTTGAACTAAATGTTCATCATATATAATAATTTGTTTGCCCTATATGACTCCCTACTCTTAAGATTACAATCTCTCTTTTCAAATCATGTTCTCCTAATTAAAAGAGCAATAAATTGAAGTTTGGTTTAAAAAGTCGAAGAAGAAAACTCGAACTTGGAAGCGTTAGCAAATAGTTGAATTTATAGTGTAATTGATTTACCTACTTTAATATTTCAATTTATGTCTAATAACTCGTTGCATTTGCAGTATTTATAATCACACAAAAGAGTTCATTCAAAAATTATCACAATCCAGTGAGAGAGGCCAGCTGACAGTTTACAGTGGACATGTATCAACAACACAAATGGTGAGTCTCATATGATTGTAGACTTGTAGTCACTGCATTTTTTGTTGTTGGAATCTGTATTCATTATTTTTTTAAGTAACTGTACTTGACTGATTCGAATAAGCAAAATAGAATATACTTCTGTAGTCTAGATTAAATATATAAATTATGGAGCTTCTGGTAATTCCTCATTATGTGCATGTAAGGCCACCATACATGATTTAGTTCAAGGTCATTGGGAACTTAGGGGAAGAAAAGATTGTGAATCAATGACGGTTGAAGTAAGAAATCTGAATTTCCCACCCGCTCTTGGAAAGGAATAATAATTATTTAAAAACAATAAATTATTATTTTAATTATTCTGCCATTCCATAATAAATAGAATTTAGAACTATTACAACTCATATTAAAATATTAATTAAGAAAAAACAAAACAAAACAATATAACAGATAGGAAAGACTAAGTATTAGCAAACAACTTTATAAAACTCGGGCAACACTTCATGTCTCATGGTACCGCCCCTTCTCCGCTCTTTTTGTCACTGATAGATGCAGCCATGTAGATGTGAGCTAAAATCACTCCCAAGTGTCCCAACATTATAGAAGAGCCCGGCCTCATCAATCTTGAAATCTCAGTAACACTTCAGAAGAGTTTGAATCTCTCCCATGTTGCTTCCATGCCAACTGTCCAACACTCCAGACCACTTGATGAGGAGCTCAATAATGCTCTTTTACTGTGCACACACAAGACTGAGAAGGGGCATGATGTGAGTTTTCTCGCACTTAAAATATGTGTCGTAGTATAGGGTGCAAGGGCGAGTATCGTCTCCACAGGGACGGAAAAAAGGAATCATGTATTAACTAAATACAACGATAAAAATAAATAAAATAAATGCGATGTGCGAGATTTGGATTTTTGGAAAATTAAAATGCGAAAAACGATTAAAATAAATGAGTTCTTTCTAATTAATGACGATAAGGAACAAGGATTGATTCTGGGTAATCAGATTTCTGGGTGATCATTCTTAATCACATGAAAATTATTTAATTGAGCAACGCTAATCAATACTAAGTTCTAACCGCTATCGCGGCGTAGAGTACAATAATTTTGGGAAACAGTGAGCGTAGGACCCTTTAACCGTTACTAATCTCTTAGTGAACGATTAAGTGTGTGTGAAAGTGTCCTAAAATAAATTAGTTCTCTCTTAATTTATTGTATGTGCAATTATAATCCTAGCTGCAGTTCTAGGTTACAAGAGATATCAATTAAATCATTCAAACACAAATTAAATAAAGATCATGCAATTAATCCATCAAGAACGGAACCCTAGATCATGATTAACCCTTCATCAATCCCAAATCCCTAAATAAATCTACTCACAATTCATAATTGAAAGATCAATAGAATTGAGAAGGAAAAAATTAATTGTCATTAACAAAAAAGATGGAAATTACAAAGAATCCCAAAATCTTGATGAACAAAGCTCAGAAACCTTAAGAAATCCATCCCCAAGCTTCTCTCTATACTCCTCTCTCAAATAAAGGTTTAAAGCTTGTTTAAATAGGAAAAATACACTTTTGGGGCGTTTTTTAGTCGCACATGGTCGTTCACATAGCCGTGTGCACGACCAAGCTTTCCGCCTTCGGATGAACAGTAACTTCGAAAATGCACACGGCTCTGCACACGGTGTGTGGACGGCCGTGTGTATGTAACAGAATCCTCAGGGCAGTGGCGGACCCAGAAGTTTTCTAAAACGGGGGCCCACAACCACATGGATAAGAATGGCTCGGATTGGGTGCATCACTGGTCCATGGGCGGATCTAAGGGAGGGCTAACATACGCCCTAGCTCACGCCAAATTTAAAAAATGTTTTTTAATTTTTAAGGTGAACAATTCCGTGCAAAAGTTTTTTCAAATATATTCTTTGCACCGCCTAGTCCGGCCCAGTACCCTTGATCCGCCCCTGAACTGGTTTATTCTGTCTAGTATGTTTAGATTATTATTTTCAACCGGAAATAGATTATTCAATGTCGGTTTCAGGACTTATATAGATTAAGGTCTTGTTTTGAACCCATTAAAAATACTACCTTGTTAAAAATACTACCTTGTTAAAAATGAAGTACTACATACAGTTTAATTTTATTATTTCATCATTCAATACAATTTTATCTAATAATATGATTTTATATATCTAACTTTTATCATATTGCAATACAAAAAATAAAAAGGTATGTTGATCTAGCACGTATTGAAAAAAAGTTTCATGTATATATTTTTTTCAAGAACACAAGTTTTTCATCTATTTTAAGTTAATCCACATTTCAAAGAAAGTTTAATGATCATATCAACAACATGTCTAATTGCATGGAATCGATCCCTCACGCCTTGTTGTCATTTACATTTTCACTACAATATATATGCTCTTCGGTGAAATTATCCTTATATCTATTTTTTTTATCCGTGAAGCGGGGGCACGGTTTTTATTTTAAGTACTAATACTAAATTTCGGGATCGGAAGCGGGGACACTTGCCCCCCAGGACCCCCCTAGGTCCTCCACTGCTCCAGGGTGCACATGGCTCTGCACACGGTGTGTGGGCGGCCGTGTGGGCGGCTAAAGTCAATTTCTTCACTTTTCTTCTAAACAAATGGTCTTTAAGTCTTCGTTTGATCCTGTGGGCGATCCTAGAGCTCTTTTGTCTTCAAAACCTTGTCTTTAACGCCTCGTCTACCTCCAATGCTCTTAATCAACTCTCAATTGCCTCTCGACTTATTCCGATAACTTCTCAAATGCCTGTGTCGGGCTTAATTCCCTTATTTTCGCTTCTGAAAACAACAAACACAGAACAAACCCGGTAAACCGTGACTTGAGCTAATTAAACGCTTTGTGACTCCTATAGATTAGGAAAAGTGGTAAAACTCAATCCCAACACGCATCAAATGCATGTTGATATATGAACTTATCAGGCCAGAGCATAGCTGGTGCACTCTCCAACAGAGGTGACACATCCATAAAGTGGGAGTTGGTCGCTTGTGTGGTTCCAATAATGAGACGTGCAAGACATCAGTATATTATTGTGGGAGGAAAACCAACCTATATGAGGTTTCGCTAATTGGGTTTCATAATTTGGAATGGACTAAAGAAAAGCTGGTGATAGGATGAATTTGAAGCTAAACTTATTCCCCGAGGCAGAGCTTAAGTCTTGACATCCTTTATCACATTGGAGCTTCATTGCTCTAAGCGCGCGGAGCAAAAGGGCTTTAGCCTTGGCAAAGATGTCATACCAGTCAATGAGCACACACTCCGCACAGTCCACAACATCCACCCCATGTCTGGGGTATATGAGATTCTGATATGAGCTATGGGGAATCATGACCATACACCAAGTGGAAGGGAGTGTCGCCTGAAGAGGTTGTAATGAAGTATTGTAGCAATATTCAACCCGCGGCAGCCATCAAACATAGTCTCGTGGAAACTCGCATGCCCCACAACAAAGAAACATGATCATGGTGCGACTGACCTCCTTCATTTGTCTTTCTGTCCATTCCATTAGGGATTTAACTACTTAGGTGTCTAACCATCCCAGTTTGTATTGGAGCGTAAAAATGGTAACCTATCAATTTATTGAGCTAATGTTGTTAGAAAAAGTAATGAGTTATTCCTCTAATAATTTAGATTAAAGTGATGGTATGTATATAATAGGAACTCTTGCCCCTACTATACAGACACAGTTTTTGAAGGCACACCTCTTTGGTCAATAGCTTTCTCTTATAGGCAGCTAGTTTGACGCAGTGTTGTGAATAGCGACGCGTTAGCGCGCAATAGCGGAAAAGCGGAGCGGCATACCTGTTAGGCGCTACGAGGAGGGGTCTCGCGTGGCGTTTGGGAGTTGCGTTCATAGCGCCCGCTATCGCAGCGGTGCGCTGAAGGTAGTAGCGGACGCTAACGCGGCGCTCTTTATGCTAAAGAGTACTGCGCAGATTTTTAGCGTTAAAATTTTTAACGCAGACATAGAAGGGGGTAAAATAGACTTTTAAAACAAAATATTAACCTAGTTAAAGGCTCAGACGTAAGTTAAAGGATACCAAAATTTCAAACCGAAGCCCAGCTTTTGAAAATAGTCCGTTGCACCTCTGCGATGGCTCTAACGACCATCATCTTTTTCTTCTGCTCTGCGATGGCCTCACTTCCAAGAACGACACCTGCTGCTCTCATCTGCCTTCAGTAATATCTATGCTGCAACTATTCTTCTCCAACCTTTGCTGCAACTATTCTTCTCCAACCTTTGCTGCAAGACTTCTTCTCCAACCTTTGCTGCAACTATTCTTCTCCAACCTTTGCTGCAAGACTTCTTCTCCAACCTTTGCTGCAAGACTTCTTCTCCAACCTTTGCTGCAACTATTCTTCTCCAACCTTTGCTGCAACTATTCTTCTCCAATTTTTTGACTGTTTATATATCAAGGCTCAAACTCTTAAACTAGAACCTTGTTTTTTATTCAAGATGTTTTAATCATTTATAGCATGATAGCATCTTATATTTTGGTCATGAAACTGAAGACTTAAAAGAGTATTACTAAGTAATTTAGGATTTGGGAATGTTAAGACTTAAGATGTTTGAATTTTGAAAGCTTCATTGTCATATATCATACTTTTTGAACTTGAAATGTGTATGTAATGTATTATATATGCTTCTAGTAATTACTTATGTATTATATTTGAAAGTAGCTTAAATAGCGGTCATCCCGCTTCCCGCTATACTGCTATAGCATTTTTGGGTCTAGCCGCTCCGCTCCGCTATCTGGGATTGACAACACTGGTTTGACGTGCTAGCCCGCGATCATATGGCTATTGGCTAAAATGAGCAATGGGATGCAGTGCTTGTTGCAGGACTGTCCTGAATCTTCTGCAGGTCCATCACTCGATTATAAATGGCTCTCAAAAGTTGGTAACTGAAGAATGTGAGGTTGATGCTAAGCACTGCTAGAGGTGTAACACCATTTGATCGTTAGGATCATTTCAATACTGGCTAGTGGGACATAATAATCTCTCATGAAGGAAAATCTAATAACCTTAAAGTGTAGACTGTAGATCTACACAACCGCGTACAATAAAAACTCGGACTACATTAGCTATGATCACATGCAAATGTGACTATAAACTTTGTTACTTTGTCTCTAAGGTTCCTTGTCAATGGTTGATGTTCTCCATGAAGCTCTTGAAAGATTCTAGTTTCTGCCATTGCCTTACACGATCCAGTCCAAAGTCTTTGGGAACATTGAGGAAGAAAATACTCCAAATTAAAGCTATTGTGAACAAAGCAAGAAATCCAAACTTCCCGCCCTAGGGATGGAAGATGGGTGATTGTACTTATGTGCTTCCAAGAAGAGTAATTACTTAAAAATGTTAAGTTACCATAATACCATTCCAGCTTTTCTACCTTATATATGCTATAAGAAAATAAAACAATCCCAAAAGTAAAGATTCAACATAAAATTAATAATAATATTACTATATTAATATTAATATTAATAATAATATAAAAAGGTCGGTTGCATCGCTTATAGATGCAACCCGTAGGTGGGTCTCGATAATATGTTTATTTGACCGTGTATAATAGATATTTTTATTTTTAGTTAATTCATCATCATCATCATCATTACCCCAGTGCCACAAAGGCTCCCACCTACAGTGGAGTAGGAGGGTCGGATGTACGTGGATTTACCCGTGTACTAAAGCACAAAGAGACTGTTTCCGGATGACCCATAGTGAAATTCACATAAAAAATTGCATGGACCGGTCTGCTTCTTCGTAAAAAGAAACGCAAACAGTTTAGTGGGCCATTTTGCTTTATTCCATCATATTCCCAAGCCAAAAATAGTGAGTCTTTGGCTCCATTGCGAATAATGGAAAAATTCAGTTCATTGTCATCTCATTTTTTTTAATATTGCATCTCATTACTCCTTCATAAGAAGGTCATGATCTCATGATGTATACTTATCACTTTACTTTTTGCATATTGCATGCACTTATAGTATTGCACATAAAAAATATCCATCTTTGATGAATATTTATGACTTTTTAGTCTGGGAACGGTAAGTGTCACAAACTATGAAGCTTACATATATATCTAATTTGTTAGATCATTTGTTGGTCTAACTATATTTAGCATATTACACTTGTTTCTGACTCTCTTTGACAACTTTTAGATCAAGCTGGTCTCTTTTTCTGGGACCAATCCAAGAAGCCAAGTATTTATAACTAGACTCCTTTTATGGTGTGTGGGGGGGGGGGGGGGGGGGGAGTATTAAGTATTAACTAATTTTAGAAAATTAATTAACACGATAAGCGCATGCTACTTTGTATGTAGCACCATTATATGTAGATTGTAGTTCACTAGTTCAACAAAGTCATGTTGATGATGAGATTAATAACATTGTTTCATGCATATCTTTGTTACTTTGTATGTCTGTTTCAGATAAGAAATACTTTATTCCTCTAGATAAATGACACATGTTGTTTGACTGTTCGTGGAAATGTTTTCCTAATTGCAGTTGGAAGATAAGTAGGTTCAGTATCAGCACCTAAGAGAATGTTCAGAAAAGCTGCAGAAGTTATTGTAAAAACAGCAACAATCTTTAGAGCATGGGTGGTCCAGAAATCTGAATCGGAATATGTTGAAGATTAATTATACCACACTAAAACATTACTGAGGTAGGCTAAATATTAAAAATGAAAAATATTACAACAAAAAAATTCGACAAAAAATAAATTGTCCTATGCTTCAGCACTATAGCCTTAAAGTAAATCCTCCCCTTCTTTTGAGTATACTGATGGGCATAGCCATAGCCAGGCCAGCTAGCAGGGTTCTAGTCGGGAGTATCATCTTTATGATTTCCCACAGTTGTTGAAGTCCACAACGGTGAAACCTTTTTCACAAACATTGGCTGCTCACTTTAACAACATTCCAACTTTTTTTTACTTTTAGTTTGCATATATATTGGTTATGGTGGTTGAACAGTAAGTCTGTAACATATGTAAATGATGTACATATGCCTTGACTATTTGTAATTTGTACGGAGTAAATGATAGTCATTTTTTAGGGTTAGTTACTTCTTAAGATACTAATTTGGTCAATATACACATGTGCATTCACTCCCCTTGAAACTGAGCTACCCCCCCCCCCCCCCCCCCCCCCCCCCCCGTTTTTTTGGTTTTTAACCGAGCTAAAAAAACTCTTATACCTAAATACATGAAACGTATGAAATGATTATTTGGGAAAGAACTTTTCAAATGAAATAAGGACCAGGCTAGAATTAGTCTTACATATTACTTATGTGGCAAGATAAATACTCCACAAAATCGCCATCTTCATGTAATCTGGAAGGAGTACATCAAATACTACTGTGAGCTGAAGGGCTGCTCTAGGCAAATTAAAATTTGCATCTGTAACACTTTGAATTAAATGCCATACATTTTTATTTATTATAATACACTGTTCTAAGACTAGTCCCCGCTTAGGCGTTACGCGGTGGCTGGGTGTCTCGATTTTAGTCTAGGCGCTCCGACAAATTGATTTGGCCTATGTAGCACCGATACCGGTACGCGGAATCGCGGACACGGGTACGAGGATACGGCAAAAAAAAAAGTAGGATACAGACACGGGGCCATATTTTTAAATATTAAAAGTTATGGGGGTGTATTTACAAATATTAAAAGTTACAGGGGTGTATTTGTAAATATTAAAAATAGATTTTTTTTAGAAATATATACATATAATATCCTATGAAATATACAAAAAAAAATAATTTTTTTGGATATATATATCCTATATATACATATATACCCATTCATTACATATACATCATAATATTTCTCATATACACTAGTGCATCTTGAAATATAAATGTAGACATGTAGTCGATAAGTCATTAATTTAAAATGAGAAATAAGTCAAACAACTACAATCTTGAAATTAAAAGTGCAAGTACCAAAGTTCTAGAATAATTAAGATAGAAAACAATATTTTAAAAGCTCTAACATCTAATACATATTTTCATCGGAAGTATTAATTTCCAGGAATAATATCATCTTCCAAAAAAACTGCCAATGATACGGGTATCCTTCAGGATACGAGTATCGGAAACTTTCAAAAAATTACAAAAAAAATGGAAACTTTTAAAAATTACAGATACAGCCCGGGAACGTACGGTACGGGTATCCTAGAGTATCGGATACGGGAACGTATTCGATACGCCGATACGCTACCCTAGGGAAGTATCCGTGCTTCATAGGATTTGGCGCCTAGGTGAATTAGTCGACCGCCTAAGGCGCATAGTTGCCCGCCCAGAGCGTTTAATCGGCTGCCTAGGCGTCTAGATTCGTCGAACATTTTATTTTGCTTTTTATTTTAGTATTCTTAGAAATATATATACCCTTAACTTTAACAACACATATGAAGAAAACTATTAGTTGTAGATTACGATAAAAACTTGAGTGTTATTATTATTTAATACTACCTCTGTCCCATTCTATGTGTCTCATTTGGTTTTGACACAATTTTTAATGAAGTGGTTGAAAAGTTAAAAGTTGTGATTGAGATTTGGGTATAGTAAAATGAAATGTTGTGAACCACATATTTCATTCCGGGAAATGTGACACTTATTTTGGACAACAGAAAAAGGAAAGTAAGACAAGTAAAATGGGACGGAGGGAGTAATATTTACTACATAATGAAGTTAAGTGAGTAGGAATAATATATTTTTAAATGTGACAACTCTATCATTCATGCATGCTAATGTGTATACATATTTTTATACATATCAAAACACAACATTGATAATCATATTTATGCAAAAATATAAATAAAATATAATTTCTATGTCTCCGACTAGTCCCCAGATTTATGGGCCTCCAGATTTTTTAAAAATTATTAGTATTATATTGTAATATTATACTCCGTACGTAATATATTAAAATACAGTTAGTAAGGGAAAAAATATAGATCCATCATTTTTTCCGTTGGTCTTTTCAGTTCTCTTTTATTCAAATTACTTGAATAATGAGTTGTTTTGCTTTAAATAACTATTAAGTAAGTTTTACAAAAAACTAGTGTAGCACCCAGGGCATGCCCCAATAGTGTTAATTTGACATGGATCAGGTGAAATAAATTAAATATGGTAAACTATTCATAAGATATGATCAAAATTTTGATGATTGCTTTTATGAACTAACCACCACAATGGAATACAGATGAAGAATCACCATCTTTTGGAGTACTAATTTGTGGTTATAATTTTGGTTTATGTGCTTATTGTTGTAAAAGTTATTAATTATAGGACTAACCACCACCGTGGTATACTCCACTAATTATAGGGCTAATTATATGATAAGGAACGATAAGAAGAAGCGTTGAATTAGAATTGGGAATATGTAGAGTTTATAATTTACATTATTTTGGATATTCACATGTATTATTGATATTGTGCGATTAGAGTCTCGTCCACGTGAATTAAAGTTTCATTAAAAAAAATTAAAATATTTCAAAATTGAGCGTACATTATAGTGTGAACTTTTTATGACTACTGCCACTAACAAAGTGACATATTTGTTAGCAATTTGAAATCCCGTTTTACTAAATAAAAATAATAAATTTAAATATTTAATGAAATTTGGATTACTTATATATGTGTCATGACTATTGTGTAATGTGCATTTCCCATAATGCACATTTAAACTCAAAATTTACTATAGATATTATATATCATTGATTTATAGCTCAATTATTACAATAGTTTTTATATATATGTAATTTGGTGTCATATGAAAGATCATAAAATTTTACGATTTTTTATACTACCTCCGTTCTCTTTTAATTGCAACATTGGACTTTTTGCACTATTCACAAATTCTACTTTGAGTATATTTTATTTTTTTTGTATTATAAATTATTTTTTTTAAAAATTATTCTTAAATTCTTCTCATTCTAAATTTTCACAATCTGATTTCTTTTTAAATTTTTAACTAATAAAAAATGAAAGATATTAATGGTCAAACTTGTGTGTTGGCATATGTGAAAAGTGGACTCTTGCAATTAAAAAAGAACAAAGGAAGTATATGTTTTGTTAAATTTGGAGTGATGCACTGAATGAATTTATATATGCAATATTGATGACATATGAAAGATCAATGAGTTTTGATATAATTTTAGTAAAGAATGGAGTACAAATAAAAAGTTATAGCACGTTAAAAGATATTTTCTCATTCACTTTCTCCAAATGAGTTGGCCTGATTAATATGAATAACACTTATGCACCAAGTGAATAGCAGAGATGCACTGAGTGATCTTGGATTAATTAAATGTTTCAATAGTAATGATTATAAATCTTTTATTAGCCAATAAGAGACTAACACCTCGTTGATTTTAACCCAAATGTATTGTATAAAATAATATTTTTATTTTTATATATGCAATATTGGTGTCATATGAAAGATAATAGAATGTTATAAATTTTGGTGTATTTTCTGTAAAAATTGGAGTACAAATAAATGAGTTTTAATACATTTTAAAAAGTTTTTTTCTCCTTCATTTTCACCAAATGAGCAGTGATACATGTACTGAATAGCAATGATAAACCAAGTCAGCTTATATGAATTAAATGTTTTAGTAGTAGTGATAATAGAATTTTTATAAATCGATAGAGTTTTTAACTCGGATTTGCTATATAAAATACTACCTTCATCTCATTCAAAAGTTCCCGTCCACACACTATTATCCGGTCAATATAAAGTCTTCTTAATCTATTACTTTGTATATCCAATTTTAATCAAATTTGAATTTTTCTTTTGCGACTTTATAAAACTTTTGATGTAGTCTCTGGATATGTAAATTTTATTTACTAAAAAGAATCTAATTACGGATAGGATCAATTAACTTTATGATCAGTTAAATATCGTAAACCGTGTGGAACCTTTCTACGGGACGTAGAGATATATTTTTATTTATATATATATGATATTGGTGTCATATGAAAGATAATAAAAAGTTATGAATTTTGATATAGTTTTTGTAAAAATTGGATTATAAATATAAAAGTTATATCACTTTAAAAAGAGAGAATATTTCTCCTTTTTATGCTCCAAATAGGTTGTGATGTAGGGAGTTTTTTTTTTTGAAATAGCTGTGTGATGTAGGGAGTTAATTAATTGTTTTAATTGTTGTGATACTAGAATTTGCTTTATCCAATAGGAAGCTGACACATCATTAGTTTTTAACTCAACTTAATATATAAAACTATAGATTATTACATTATTTAATGAGTATTTAATTGATTTGAATATAAGTATTTAGATTGAGTTTTTTTTTTTAATTTTTTATATTGATGTGGGGCCTAGATTTTATATTTGGAACTAGATTTTATATTAAGTTTTAAAAACCATACAATGCAATGAGCTAAGATATGCATGTGTGAATATTACTAATTGACCAGCTGCACTACATCAACATGTAAACATTTAAAAACTAAAAACATCTTAATTGAAATTATGAATATAATATTTTATTTTCCACCTCACATGTAGAATATTATTTAATTTCATTTTTAAAGTAAAGAAAGATAGTTTTTACTAGTATTTTAGAATTGCAGCATTCCAAAAAGTAGACAAGTAGTATGTGTGTTCTTTACAAGGTGATATGATGTGAATTCTGTAAAAGGATGTAGTGTGCAATTAAGTAAAAGTTAATGGTGTAAATATTATGAGATAAAAGTTTTCAGGTGATAAATGTAATACCCGATGTTTTTACTTAGACTGAAATTTTCAGGTCTGTTTTAATTTGATCTAAACTGGTCTGGTAGATGTTCGATCTATGTGTATTTTATAACTGTCGAGATCTAGTCTATTCTGGTCTGATTTGATTTGATCTGTAACCTTAGATCTTCATTTACTAGGGGTCTTCGTCAACCGCGTTAGATCAAGCTTTGATGGTGCCATCTAATTAAAAACATGTAAAGAGTGCCCTTTTAATATGTCATCCAAGATGTCTGTTTTTCTAAAATTTAATTAGTACTACCTCCGTCCCATAATTTACTTCCAAAATAAAGTGGCACGCGAATTAAGAAAGTGGGAATTGTGTGGTGTAGAGTTGTGCAGAGGAGAGAAATGTTGTGAACCTTCCAAAAAAGGAAAGTGAAGTTCTTTTTTGGACGGACGAAAAGAGAAAGTTGGAAGTATTTTCAGGGACGAATGGAGTATATAATTGTTGGTTTACAAGTCCTTTTTCTTGATTAGGTTTTATCCAAGCAGAGAAGATCGATGTTGATGGTTGCACTGATAATCATATTGGATCATGTATACCTGGTAGTAGAGATGATGATACATGTAATAACATCTGCTTACAGAGCAAGTGCAAGAAAGGAGGCATATGCAAGATCATAGGGAAAACACCTCCCAACCATTTTTGTCACTGCCTTTGTTAGAAGGCCATCCAAACCAGAATAACTGAATTTGGTGTGTTGTACTTTTTATTTATAATTTTCTGATTAGTTAAACAAAAAAGACATTTTTTTTTGTCAAGTTTCATATGGAAATGTCAACATGCGCTTTTGTATGTTAAATTAGGTCCATCAACACAAGAATTTGAGAAAATATGATGCTAAGATTTTTTTATAAAGTAATGTCCTGATATATTTGCTCAAATGAAATAGAATCATAATGTGCTACATAATAGACTTTATCTCCACATCATAGATCCTTATAGTTGGGTTAGGCACACCACGCCAGTACCTTGACTTTGGGTATGGCTTGTTCTTAATATAGTGGTAACACCTTGCTGGTCTTCTCCCCATTAGAACTTGTTTGCCAATCTTCCGTCTGCCCCCTAACATTTCTGCAGACTAGAATTCTAAAATACGGAGACCTCCCTGGCTTTCACGAAAATGAGAAGATATGCCAAATAAGGGCTAGGGTTAGTTAAATATGATGCAAAGATAATACAACGTATAAACTCCGATCTGTTTTAATCACAAAACTATTATATGATGAAATCATAAGGTTAAATGATTTTAACCGTATAATTTGTCACCACATAATTAACTTTTAATGAAGTTTGTTATTCATTGTGAACCGGTTAGGGGAGTCACCATTGAAGTTTCTGCTCCACTTTTACCATGAGGGGGACATTAGCCGCGTTGTTGAGGAGTGACCTTGGTCTTTCGAACAAAACTTAGTGATTATAAAGAGCTTAGAGCAAACGAGTAGACCGCTTGAGGTGTCCTTAGAGTATGCAGAATTTTGGGTTCGAGTTCACAATCTTCCTTTAGGGTACATGACGGCTAAAAGAGCTCGAGGAATTGCAAATAGCATAGGGACTTTGTCCAAATTGATGAGCGCACTCTTGAGGGAAATGGAGGCCAGATATGCACATAAGAGTGACAATTAAATATTGCTCTGACTAGGAGATTGAGACTTCGACGGGAAGAGGACAATCAGATATGAGTGGATTTTATGAAAGGCTACCAAATTTTGTTTTAGAAATTGCTCAATATAGGACTAAAACATACACAAAGTTAAAAATGGACTAAATATGTTTTATTGTACAAGTAGGACTTATTTAGTCCTATTAAAAGAATAAGTTGATAAAAACTTCCCAAAATAGGAGTGGATAAGTCATATTTTGGGAATAAAATAAAGATAGTCCTATTAATGAATTGAACTTAATCTTTGTCTTTGTCCTATTTATGGAATTTTCTTTTTTTGTTTCTTATGTGGGATTCTGGAAAATGAAGACCGCTTTGCCCATCTAATAGCCACAATGAACCTTGGATCAAAGAGAAGCCATGCATATCAGGCCAAACTACGCGCAGATATGAGAAGAAACAGTGTGCACCTGAGAAACAAGTGGTTGATCCCTAGTGGAAGCAGATCTAACGACATTCATGTGGGTTCGAACAGCTAAAACAAACGGGTGAGACAACCACAACAGTTTGGCCTCATCCTCTAATAGAATCCAGTGCATGCATGTGGATGGACTAATGCCTTTGGTGTCGGTAATAAACCATCCAATGGTCCACTTGTACTCCTTTAACACTGATATCAACCTATCTTCTTGTTATTGGGCCAATACATTGGAAATAATCAGTGGTAGTGTTTTATTCTCATCCTAGAACACATGTTTCAAGTTTTGCAGAAGTGTTTTTAGCTCAACTCCAGGTTCCTGCAAAATAGAGGCCAAAAGCTTCTCGCTGGGGATGTTTAGCGGAAGGGCTTTAGAGTTCGATGGCATGAGCCGGAGATTGAAGTGATTATTCAACTTGACACTATCGCATGCATGTTAGTGGACATAGAGAAATCGAACCCATAGTTTTCCATAATCCTATTCGATGGTGCTTAACATTTCATCTTTTCCCTCAATTTCAAAGATATTTTGAATCTATGTATCACACGTGCCGATAGAGAAAATGGACTGATCATCGATTGGTTATTGCTTGGAGTTGTAGATATTAAATTTTACCTTATCACTATCAAACTCCATGGTCAATACCCTGCTAAACACATCTATTTTTGTTCTGACTGTTTTCAAAAAGGGTCTCCCTAAAAGAATAGGGATTGCATTTTTATCATTCTCCATTTCGAGTACGTAAATATCAGCTGAAAAGATTAAGTTATCAATCATCAGGAGTGCATCCTGTACTACCCCTTCAGGGGTAAACGTTGGATCTATCGACAAGCTGAATAACAACCTCCGTCTCATGCATGCAACGTTCCTGGTTCTAGGGGCTTATATAGGGAATAAAAAATGACATTAATTGGCGCTCCTAAATTTAACATAGCCCTACAAAACATAGTATATATCACCTAGTTTACATGGTATAGTGAATATTCCTGCGTCACTATACTTCTTAGGGAGTTTGTTTTGGAAAACAATTGATACTTGTTCACTAACTTGGATTTTATGCTTTCCATTTAATTTATGTTTCTGATCTCTTTGATTGTACAAACTTCTTTGAAAAACTTAACGAATCTAGGAACACTTTGAATTAAATTGAGAAGAGGAATATTTACCTCGAATTTGCTGAACTTCTCATAGATGTCTTTCTCCTTCTCTTGCTTGTGAGTTTCCTTGAGAGAATCCGAAAAGGGTGAAATGAGTTCATAAGAATTAAGTGGTGAAACCTCTCTTTGAAGGCCAGTTTCCTCCAATTTCTCTTCTTCTGGTGGGGAACTTGTATTCGCCTCTATGCCTCTTCCTCCTCCTCCTCCAATGTCGCTTTTTTATTTTGTCCTTAGGAATGACCAATTCTTTGCCAATCCTCAACGTGACAACATGATCTTGTTGTTTGGGGGCTTTGGGATTCAGCTCCATTTGAGATGGAAGCTTTCCCGAATCCTTGGTTTCTAGTCTACTCATCGCATTGGAGATTTAGCCCATTTGATTCTTCAAATTTTGGATGCTAGATTTTGTCTCTTGTTGAAATTGGGTCATATTTTGTTGCATTATTGTCACATTTGAGGTAATAGGACTGAATCACATCCTCCGTGGATATACATGAATTTGAGATTTAGCCTTGTGGTTTTTGAAAAGGTAGTTTTTATGGTTGAAAAGAAGAGTTCGGTTGTTGAGGTTGTTAAGGATTCACATATCTCAAATTCAGGTGATCGTTTAACCCGAATTGTATGTATTGGGATACTGGTCATACTCTTTTGTTGTCTTTGGAATCCCAAGAATCAATGAGGTGCCCTTGTGATGTGCATACGTCACATACCTTGACTTCTTTTGTTTTAGGATCTACAAGAAAGTCCTTCACCAAAAAGTCAAGTCGACAACTTGACTCGCCAAGGATGTGTTGGACTGTCGGTTGCAGCGTCTCAAATTCTCGTTCAACTCCGAGTTAGAATCCTTGCATGGGAAGGGGTTTTATTGACAATGCTTCATCCTCATGCTGCATTCACCATGTGTCAATCTTCATCGACAAGACCACCATAGAAATATACAATGAGGTCTTGCTCTGCGCAAGCGTGATAGAGACAACAACTCAGCAAGCACACAACTATTTGAATCGATTCCAGTACCGGGGTTACTGGAATTTGATAACTGCGATGACCCGTGATAGGTAATCCAAAAGTGGGGTTCAGATATATTCCTCTTTTCAAAAAAAGGATGACACCCCATCCCTGAGTCCCCCCCAACCCCGATCGGACGGTACATTGGGAGGATGTAAGTTGGACTATAATCACAATCTGACAGATAGAGAGTGAGGCTTTGTCCCCGGTACTTGCAGAAGTCTTATGCATTTTTAGCATAGTAACCTCTCATCACAATTATCAGGATTCGAACTCGAGACCTAACCCTTGTGACACTCCCTCACTACCAGTTGAGCTACGCCCACCGATTATATTCCTCTTTTCAAATTTGGTCATCTAACCCACAAGAAAAAATCCGGGTCAATCCGGTTTTCGGGTAGGGTGCAGTTTCTTTCCCCTAACCTACTTTTAATTCTACTTTTTTTTGCAAGATTTAATTCTACTTTTTAGTATACGGAAAAGTTATATTCCCCCATTTGCCAACTTTCACAGTTTCACCCCATTTTAGCCGTATTTGAACCACATTCTCTCTTTATTTTATTCACTCACTCCCTTCTTCTACTGTCACGGATCTGCAACTTGCTCTGTTTCTGTCTACCCGGAGAATGGAGCGCTTCACCTTTCTCCCTCTTTTCCTCGTTCTTTCCACTTTCATTTCCTGCCCCTCTTTTGCTGAGAATGGTGCTATTGGAGTTAACTACGGCCGGATCGCCAACAATCTGCCCTCAGCTGTCAAGGTCGTGGAGCTTCTCAAGTCTCAGGGATTAAATCGGGTCAAGATTTACGACGCCGACCCGTCCGTACTCCGGGCATTGTCCAGATCCGGCATCAAAGTCACCGTCAACCTCCCTAACGAGCAGCTTTACAATGCCGCCAAACGGGAGACGTTCGCCTACAACTGGGTCCAGCGTAATATCGCCGCCTACCACCCTGCCACCTGGTTCGAAGCCATTGCCGTCGGTAACGAGGTCTTCGTTGACCCGCAAAATACGACCCGGTTTCTCCTTCCGGCCATGAGAAACATCCATGAAGCTCTGGTCAAGTTCAATCTCCACGGAGATGTCAAGGTCTCCTCCCCCATCGCGCTCAGCGCGTTGCAGAATTCGTACCCTTCCTCCGCCGGGTCATTCCGGCCGGAATTTGTCGGACCCGTTTTGAAACCCATGTTGCAGTTCCTTCGCCAAACCGGGTCGTACTTGATGGTCAACTGTTACCCGTTCTTCGCTTACGAGTCAAACTCCGACGTCATCCCACTCGACTACGCTCTCTTCCGGGAGAATCCCGGCGTCGTGGATGCCGGAAACGGCCTCCGGTACTTCAACCTGTTCGATGCTCAGATCGACGCCGTCTTCGCCGCCATGTCGGCGTTGAAGTTCGACGACATCAAACTTGTCGTGTCGGAGACTGGGTGGCCGTCGAAGGGAGACTCCACTGAGCTCGGCGCCAGTGTGGACAACGCCGCCGCGTACAACGGAAACCTTGTCCGGAGAATCCTCACCGGCGGCGGGACCCCTCTCAGACCGAAAGAGAAGCTCACCGTTTTCCTCTTCGCCCTGTTCAATGAAAACAAGAAGTTCGGCCCCTCGTCGGAGAGGAACTTCGGGCTTTTTTACCCCGACGGGAGAAAAGTCTACAACATCCCATTCACGGCGGAAGGCCTGAAAACCTACCGGGAGGTCCGGCCGCCGGTCACCGGGAACCACTGGATTTCAAGAAGGGGGCAGGGGAACGTGTCGGGGCAGACGTGGTGCGTTGCGGACGCGGAAGCGGGGAAAGAAAGGCTACAGGCGGCTCTAGACTTCGCTTGCGGTGAGGGCGGGGCCGACTGCCGTTCGATCCAGCCGGGCTCCACGTGTTATCATCCTGACACGGTTGTGGCCCACGCCTCGTTCGCATTCAACAGTTACTATCAGAAGAAGGGGCGTGCTGGAGGCACGTGCTATTTCGGTGGGGCCGCCCACGTCGTCACGCAGCAACCTAGTAAGCACACTATTCTTCTCTCTCTCCCTTGCTTATCGTAAAAACGTCCGTTGTTTGACCAGAATTTATGGTGCGTACGTTAGCTTCCAGCATCGTGGAGCTAATATGCGCCTGATTCGATACCCATTAATTACTTGTGGTCCCACAAAGCCTGGAAAGATGTCATTCATTGGACTGCACGTGATCGATGGACTCATAGACTGTACTTGGAAAAGAAAATTTAGTTTGCATAGTTTTAATAATAATACTTCCTTCCTCCTTTCCTATTATACCTCTGAATAGGTTTTACACACAATTTAAAATAGGAAGTATTGTGTGGTGGAGAGTTGTGCAGATGAGTGAGAAATGTGTAAAAAAATGGTGTGAATCATAAATACTTTGTTAAAAAGGGAAGTAGAAGTTTTAATTGGAACGGACGAAAAATGAAAGTTGGAAGTTTATTTAGGAACGAAGGGAGTAATAAAAACGTTTTGAAAAATGGTTTAATAATAATTTTGGGGTTATTTCAAACTTGTTATTCTTCATAATTGTCATACTCACTAATTTAGAAATTACTACGTATTTTAAACTCCTCAGTAAACTATTTAATGAGTATAGAGATTTGAGTATTTTAAACTCCTCAGTAAACTATTTAATGAGTATAGAGATTTGAGTCAGGTTAAATTTTAAAGGGTTTTGCTTGGCTTACACAAAATGTGTACACCTTTTGTGTACACTCGTCTGTCCCCAGCAAACTAGCTGTTTGTCCACGGACAATTCTGTAGAGTTGTATGTGATAGACAACTGATTTGCTTGAGGACACACTAGTGTTCACAAAAGGTGTGTACACACTAGTGTTCACAAAAGGTGTACACAAATTCTGTAGTGTCTTGTCTATTTATGAGTGGCACCTTAATTTGGGAACGGATCACGAAAAGTATGTAGAATATTTTATTCCTTTATTCTTATTCCCTCTTTACTCAAAGTTAATTGACTCATCCTTCCCCTGATTCTAGGAGCCATTTGAAGTGATAATTATTTCTGCATTCTCAGCTATATACTCCAACGGCTTCTACTTTCTAAGGAGGAGACATAATTTTAATAAGAAATAGACCCAAATTAAACACCCCTTTAGCTATTGATGTGATCTTACCTATCTGACTGGGTTTAGCCTGTTAGAATGAGGAGAAACAAAGAAAAGTGTACCACAGAATTGGAACAAAAACGAGTCAAGAAATAAGTTTAGCTGTGACAGTTTTCATTAATTTCTTGTTTATAAAATGGGAAATTGAATACAGGACATAGTGGTAACATCTTTTCAAATCGAAGGGAGTATTTTTCATAAACATTTTTCATGTTTACTGTAGTTGATTCTGTCTTTGCTTGTTTTTTAAATGCAGAAGTAAAATTAGAATCATTTTTCACAAAGTGGTATCTCCCAATTTTTGAAAAACTGTTTCTAAAAGCAATTTACCTCACTCAAAAGTAGTTATGCACTTTTACCGACTACCTACGCACTTCTAGAAAAGCAGAAGTCTTTGTAAAAAGCAGATCCAAATACCCTTTTTCATGCCTTCAATTTAATGATTTATATCCTTCTACCTTTATGTGGTTGTTCCACTGGTGGACGTAACTCAATTGGTAGCAAGGGAGTGCCACAAGGGTTAGGTCCCGGGTTCGAATTCCAGCTACTGCGATGAGAGGTTACAATGCTAAAAATGCATACGGTAACGGCCTCTGCAAGTACCGGAGACAGAGCCCCACTCTCTCTGTCAAATTGGGATTATAGTCCAATTTACATGCTTCCAACGTACCGTCCGATCGGGGTTGGAGGATCCTCAGGATGGGGTGTCGTCCTTTTTTTTATATGGTTGTTCCAAACTTAACGGTTGAATTTGCCTTTATGTCATCAGAATATGGGAACTGCCAACTACCCACTGAAGTTTGAGCAGCAAGCATACTTGGACAACATAAAAAGGCCAAAACTTTGTTGATGATGAAACCAGCACAGTAGGTGTTGGTTGAATTTAGTCACTCACCCCTTTTTTAGCTATTGTGGACCGGCCTTTGATGAGTACGAGTAGTGTAACATTGTTCCAAACTTAATTAATCGTTCCAAAGTTATTGTGGGTTAGTGTAACATATGGAGTAGCAATGTTCTGCTAATAAGCAATAATTAATATTTTGTTTTTACCAAGTAGTTTATGTTGACTTGGTCTATGTTAGACCACTTGGCAGACCACTAATTCAGTATTTTGTTCACCCTCTCGGAATTTTGCTCACCTTTTCTTACTTTTTATGAGTTTAGAATGGTAAGTTGGTAACAGAACTTCTTTATATTCTTGAAATGTGAAATGTGCATCAAACAATGTACTTCCTCTTTCTATATTATCATCTTTTCATTTTGGATGGTCTCAAAATGGATTTTTTTGTTTCTTTTTGTGTAACAAATAAATGGTTCATATCATTTTATCTTATTATTGTTTTGTAACAAATAAATGGTTCATATCTTATTTTATTTGAAATTTTGAACCTCTACTTTCTCGTCGTTTTATTAATCATCACACTAAACTAAAACAAGGCACTCATTAAGGGATAAAAGCATTATTCTTGTAGAGAGGAGGGAGTAATGATCTAGAGATTGTGGTACTCATTGGTACGTGTATAAAAAAACTATCTCGGGGAGTTAGAGTATAATTGGGTCATCATAGTCAAGGGCGGAGCTAAGGGTGGTCAGGGTGGTCAACCGACCCCGCTGAAAGTTCAAGAATGTAGAGATCTGAAATACCTTCGATTTGATATATTATGTGTCCCGTGACTCATTACGAGTAAAATATTACTCCCTCCGTTCCAAAAAATACTTCCCACTTTCCTTTTTGGGCTGTTCCCAAAAATACTTCCCACTTTTCCATTTTGGACAATTTGTGTGGATCACATTCATTTTACTTTTTTCTTACACAACCACAACCATACATTTTCACTTTCTTAATAAGCGTGCCAAGTCAAACCGGGAAGAATTTTTAGGAACGTAGGTAGTGTGACTTCTGGAAAAATCAGCACCATCTTAACTTGAAATACGCAAAATTTGATGTGTGACGTTGATTATATTCTTAAATTTAAAAATAAAACAACTTATTGAATCATTAGTTGTGTGAACATTATGATACACTACCTATATATCAACATATTAACCAAAAAAATCTCATTAAACTACCGGTTATCTCATTGACATATGAAGCATTTAAGTCAAGTATTGTATAATAACTATCCATCATTTTGATACGGGATATAATTAAATTTCGACCCTCCTCACACATTTTTCGGGCTCCGCCCCTGATCAGAGTTGTGTTTTTATTATTCTTGAGAAATAAAAGATGTTAACAGTGTCCTGTTAAGATTGGTACTAAAGAAGTTGGTGTGGATATTAGGAAAATAAATTTATAAAGTAAAATAGATTTAGAGCAGCATAAATATCACTTAATTTTTTATGAAACGATCTTATTGAAATAGGAAAGAAACAATGACACAATTTGACAGGAAATTGAGTACAAAAGAATGAGAGCAGATTCTAACTTCTCGTTGAATTCCTAGAATTGAGTACTCCAAATTCCAAAATTAAAAAAGGATCTAAAATGCCTTTGCAAGAAGCTACTAGAGTAAAATTTTACTTTCAAATGGGTTACAAAATATTTTGGATAATGAAAGTTATGAAGCAAGCGAAGTTTTTAAAACTAGATGCAAGGAAGTCTCCGTTGTTTGGTACAAAATGATGTTTGTAGATACTCTTATACACCAACCATTCTTGATGTACACACCTTTGTACACATCTTATACACACCATGTTTGTGAAGCTCTTTTTTTGTCTGTGAATCCGGTTCACAGACAATATTTTGTTTGTGCAAAACATTGTCTGTGAAAGCTTTTTTTTATCTGTAAATCTGGACCGTTAGATTTACTTTTGTACACACTTATGTCCGTGAAAGCTTTTTTTTTTGTCTGTGAACATCGATTCACAGACAATGTTTTGCACAAACAAAATATTGTCTGTGAACCGAATTCACAGAAAAAAAAGCTTCACAAACATGGTGTGTATAAGGTGTGCAAGGGTGTGTACATCAAGAATGATTGTTGGTACAAATACAAGACCAAATTTAAGAGGATCAAAAGCTCCCTAGGATCCCTCAATTCTCAATTCACTACAGCTTTTTTATATTTGTACTTCTTCATTTGGAGGGACATGAAACAAATATATAATCGGTGATGTACAATTGTACATGTCGAGTTGTCCACCATTTTGATGGAGATGGGATAAATTACAGTTCCTTTTCAATACATTGAATCCTTTTTATGCAAAATATAGTGTGTTTGATATATAGGTTTTGCTTCGAATAAGAACATGATCTTAGGAGAGAAATGAGAATGAATCTGGGTCGTTAGATTCACTTTAAGTGAAATTCAATATGCATTAGATGAAACTGTAATGTGCATTAGGTGAAATTGAAATGTGCAACAAAAAACGTACGATACAATGTCATTATTTGAAGCTTAATTGTGCATTAGATGAAATTGAAATGTGTACTAGGTGAAACTAAAATGTGCAGAATAAAAGATACGATGTGATGTTATTTTTGTACATTTTATTCCACACATTTCAGTTTCACCTAATGCACAATTGAGTTTAAATTTTTATTCTGCACATTGCAGTATCATCTAATACACATTTTAGTTTCATCAAATGCACATTGCCGTTCCACATAATACAATCCAACGGTCCATATTCGTTCTTATTTCTCTCATGGGAGTCAGTTCTTATCGGAACCGCTCCTCATATATATACTCCCTCCGTTTCTGAAACAAGTTCCACATTTGACTTCACACAAGTTAAATTTATTAAGAAAATAAATTTGACTTTACTGTGGAGTGCACTGTTTGGCACTGTTTGAACACTGTTTGACACTGTTTTGATGTAGATAATTTGCCAAATAAGGAAATGTTTGAAAGTGGAACTTAATTTTGAATCTGCCCGAAAAGAAAAGGTGGAACTTGTTTCAGAAACGGAGGGAGTATATATATATATATATATATATATATATATATATATATATATATATATATATATATATATATATATATATGTATGTATGTATGTATGTATGTATGTATGTATGTATGTATGTATGTATGTATGTATGTATGTATATATATATATATATATATTGTGGTTCAAGTGAGAATGTCATCTTAGGAGAGAAATAAGAATGTATGTTAGCCATTAGATTCATCATTTTACTTAATGTTCACGTGTGAATTTTTATGGGCAAAAAAGTCATTCATCTACTCATATATTATTTGCATGCATAAAATATGTTCGCATGATTCACTTTTCTAATTTCCACCCACATTAAGTTTTAGTCCTTATATGTTATACTCTTTATTTTCAATTCAATTTTTCTTTAATGAGGTTTCCTTCCATTTAGAGCATATATGCTACTAGGTCTTCCACCTCCATGACTTTTTTCATATGATTATTAATTAATTATTACTCATTACTGTCATAACATATTAATATTGGGTGAATTCCCTAAATAGGAGTAAAAAAGTTTTGAAATTCCAAAATAGGAGTATCATGTTTTTTATTCTTTGAATATGAGTAAATTTTTACCAAGTTTGGGATTATTAGGCTTTAAAACATGACATTTTTCTAAACTTGGCAGATTACTCCTATTCAGAGAATAAAAAACATGATACTCCTATTTTGGAATATCAAAACGTTTTTGCTCCTATTTAGAACAATTTCTAATTAATACTCTGTATTTTATTATTCTAATTGTGCACCTTTGATCTATAGTAGATGCATTGAGATATAGTTTTACGGTTATTATGCACAATGCACTTGTTATATATGCATGTATATATCTTAATTTTTGCATAAGAGTGCATCTAGTGAACTATTAAGTGTTTGATGAAAGAAGAAAGGATCATACTTAATGGACTTCATAAAATGTACAAATGGATTGAAGCCGTTATAAAAATAATGATTTGAATTATGATGTATTTTTAAATTTTGAAAATGGAATACATGTGAGCAATTATTGAAACTATTGTTACACAATGTTCAAAGAAAAGTGCATCTAAAAAATATTATAAATTAACTTATATGCTATTTGGTATAATGCACTTATACTTGATTATTTAATTCTGTACATTTAATAAATTGTTAAAGCAATCGAAAACATATATATTAGTGTAGAGATTCTACACAAAATGTGCATGGTTGCAAGAGTAGGTTAAAATTTTTGTATTCTTTAATTGAGATTAAGTGAAACATTTATTATTTTAAAGGGAAAATTGATTTGCATAAAAGTGCACATTCATAATTAACTATTTTAAAATTGACGTTGAATTATGTTTCAA